>CM057789.1:20387254-23021676 GCA_030145905.1 Populus davidiana | reverse complement strand
AGGTAAATTAATTACCTTCAAAACTGTGCAATGCATGCATGAGTAATTCACAACCTGCAATCTACAACAGTGCCCAACCGGGTCACTGGTTTGGGCTAGTAACGCGGCTAGGCCTGCTGGGTTCAACTTACCACATAGGTTGAGCTGGACCCAACCCAAAAAAAGAGAGAGCAATATCGTTGGTTTTCTCGTGTATTTAGTTTATGGTATGTATTTTTTATATTGTGGAAATACAAATCTGGTATTAAAATACCTGATTTTTCCACGAAATGTTGCCTATATATATATATATGTCTGAAAAACAAAAAAATATATTTTCTTGTGTGCTGTATACGGCCAATACCCCTAACATATTTTGAATTTCCTAAAAAAAAAAAATTTTTATGTTTAAAAGAAAATGTGTTTTAGCATGGATTTCTTAAACACAAAAATTATTTTCTTGCATTCTGGATTTTACAAGATGTTTGTAAAACTCCAAAGGGTGTTAGCCAATATTCCAAAAAATACAAAAATCTTATTTTTTGGAGAATTCATCTGTTATTCACCGTTAATGTTTGGATAAAAAAATCCCAAAGGGATAAATATCCAAAATATATTGGAAATAACTTGTTAGTATTCGCTGTTAATATTTGGATAAAGAAACCCCAAGTGGTCAATATTCAAAATATTTTTCTAGGAATAATAAGCCATCACACATGCTTGAAAGAAACGTCGATTATAATTGAGGATATTTTAATTTTTGACTTCACGGTTTATAAGCCATGAAAGTATGAAACACTAAGGCAAAAAAGAGGCTTTTAAAGCGTTCTGAATTTTCTTATATTTTTAAATCTTTGTTCCTTTTCCTTGTGATTTACGAGTTGCAAACACTTGAAATACTAAGGGGAAAATGAGCTCTTAGGCACATTGAATCTCCTTAGATTTCTATCTTACTTGTCTTATAAATCATAGGTTATAAATTTAGTCTGAATCAAACATAAATTTTAAGAGATCTGTATTGGTTCTCCTAGGTACTTTTTAGACATATCTAAGGGTATGATCCACATTGACCAAGGGTCCTTTCTTTTTAGACTTTGAGTCCAAGTTTGTTTAGCATATCAAACTTATCCTAGGAAAACTAATAGGATTAAAAAACACCAACACCATAGCAATTACAAGGCAAACCAAACACAAAGTAGCTTACCTTAGGTAGGGCGTAGTAGGGATTCTAATACCTTCCCTTTACGCAACCAGTCCTTTGCCTTAGAATCTCTAAAAGACCAGTTAGCTTTTCTAGTTACCATAATACTATGTGAAGACTCCTTTATTAATAAAAACAAACATACCCAAAATCAATTGAGGGTTGCCGCTCCACCGCAAGGGTGCGACAAGTATGGTGTTACGTAAATAAGATGATTATTATAATCATGTTGATAATTTATAAAGAGTTTATACTTTACTTATCTCTAATACTTTTATTGGATCCTCTAACCTTGAGAATTGGTTTTATCATTATTTAATCCTCATATTAATCTCACATCTCAAAGATCTCTTTAACTCTTTGTTAAGTTATATATATTATTTATAATTTATATAGTTGACCTCCCTATGATTTGACCCTGGTCTTGCTGGGTTATTTATTACTTTGACACTCCTGCATTTGAGATAAGACATCAACTCTTTGATCATGTCAAGTTTTTGGTGTCGTTGTCGTGGAAGGTAAATTACTGTATAAATTATATATTTTATTTTATTGTCTTTTCTTTTCTTTCCTTTTATATAGCTTTTGTTTCTTTTGTTTTGTTTCTTTTTTTTCTTCCATTTTATTCTCTTCCTTCACGTGCATGAGAGTTTGGTCATGACCATTAAATGGTAGACTTTATAGGAAATTCTCATCATTTTCAGAAAATATGGCCGAAGAGGATAACTAGTCGCTTTATAATGAGAATAATAGAGACCACATGAATCCTACAAGAACAAGTGCACCCTCATGTACCGTTTTCCCTCTTGATGCATCTCACTTCAATTTTAAGCTAGGCATTATTCAAATTTCACCTTCTTTTCATGGCCTAGATCTACAAAATCCATACTTGCATTTGAGAGAATTTGAAGAAATCTGTAAAACCTATAATGACTTAAATTGTAGCATGAACACTTACAGATTAAAGCTTTTTCCTTTTTCATTAAAAGATAAAGCTAAAACATGGCTACAAAATCTTAGGTTAGGATCCATTTGTGCTAGGGATGAAATGCAACAATAATTTTTAAAGAAGTTTTTTCCGCCTCATAGAACAAACTCTTTTAAAAGACAAATCATCACTTTTACTAAAAAACTAGGAGAAACATTTTACCAATGTTGGGGTAGGTGTAGAGACTTGCTTAATACTTGTCCTCATCATGGTTTTGAAACATGGAGATTGGTTTTATATTTTTATGAAGGGTTAACACCTAGAGATAGATAAATGGCGTAATTGATGTGCAATGGAACTTTTGAAGATAACGACCCTGATTAAGCAATGGAGTCCCTAGACTTGGTAGCTGAAAATGCTTAAAATTAGGACACTATAGGTACGTGTGAGGCATATGGTAAAACTCAACCTCATACATCTAGTGTAGGCATGTACAACCTTAGGAAAGATCATGACCATTAAGCCAAATTTACAACTTTAGCTAGAAAAGTCGAGGCACTAGAAGTAAAAAAGAGTACTAAACTAAAATCTATTCAAGACATTATGTGTCAAATATATGAAACCAATGAACACTCAACCAATGACTGTCCAACTTTGCCTTCTTTCAAGGAATGCCTCCATGAATAGCCCTAAGCTTTAAATAGTTTCCAAAGGCCCAATCATAACCCACACTCACAAACATACAACCCTGGATGAAAAAATCACCTAAATTTCAGTTGGAAGAGTGATAACAATAATGCATAAACTTCAAACCACCATTTCAAGCACACCAAAATTTTTAAAATTCTCATGGATTTGTACCTCCTTATGCTCCTCCTATAAGAAATCTTGAGGAAACACTGCATGCATTCATTGAAAAGCAAGAGACAATCAACACTCAAAATGCTCAAACTATGGCAGATTTGAAATATACTCTTGCAAAGTTCACATCTGCTCTTAGTTTTCAGGAGAAAGGTAAGTTTTTAACTCAACTACAACAAAATCCCATAGGGCAATACAATTCAAATGCAAGTAACTCTAGAAGCCAACACATGGATCAAATCCAATCAGTCATTACTCTTCATAATGGTAAGGTTATTGAAAAACCAATTCTTGAACCTTATGAGAAAGATGATGAGTCAATCTCTAAGGGTAAGGAAGGGGTTAAACCTGAACATTGCAAAGAAAAGACTGATTCCCTACAAATATTTCCATTTGTTCATGCCATGACCAAACAACGAGAAGTCAATCATGATTATGAAATCTTTGAAACTTTCAATCACGATGTGTAGAACTTTTATTGGGATGACCCTTACTTATTCAAATATTGTCTTAATCATATATTTCAAAGATGCATTCTTGATAATGAGGTAAGTAGTGTCATTAAAGTTTATCATTCAAAGGCATGGGAGGGATATTTATTGTCAACAAAGATGATTGCAAAAATCTTACAATGTGGATTTTATTGGCCTACCATATTCAAGGACACACATGCGTTCTGCAAAACCTGTGAAAATTATCAAAAGTTAGTATTTATTTCAAAACATAAAGAGTCCTTATATAATCTTCTATTGACTCTTGGGACGTACCTTAATGGAGATGTGCTTCGTGTAATTCATGATTTATAGCCTCATTTTTATAAAGAACATGCTTGACATAGTCTTGGGAATCTGACTAAAAAAGACCCTTGTTTGCCAGTTTTTAAGAAAACTGGATGGGAAGCCTATCCCCGAACCATAAAGGGCGTTTAAGCCGTTCTTGGAAGTAAACCAAAGGGAATATGTGAGCCACAATCTTAACTATTTGTGCATAATACATGTTCTGTAATAACTTGTGTCTTTTGGTTTTAGCTTAATATTTTGTTTTATTATTTCTTATATTTGTTTATGTGTGTTTCAGGTTTATCAATGTTCGTTGTTTCAGGTGATGTTTCTATACTCTATCTTTCTACCTTAGGACATTGAGGACAATGTATCGTTTTGGTTTGGAGGAAAGGGTGGTAGTTGATATTAAACAAAAATTAACTAACTGTGTTTTCTATTTCATAAATCATTTGCAAAATTGTTGTTACTAGGATGTCAGAGTAAGGGAGTTCTTTTGTTAAAGTGACTCTTGAGACGCATCTTAGTAAACATTCTTAACAAGGTCTATCAGAATACTTCTTGAAATATTCAAGTTTACAAACTCTTGTATTATTATCAATTGATTCTGCTCATAAATTCATTTAACAAGTATTCTTAAACCTTTATTTTCACACACACACTTTAACATATGATTATGGGTTGCACATTGGATTATTACATTATTTATGTTTTTTTGTTAAAGGTAGCTACTAAGGGAAAGGGATAGTATATAATTTGCAAAATAAAAAAATAATTTTTTTTAATGATAATAAAAATATAGATAAGTTTGGTTTCGCAACCCCCCTAATCTAAACAATTAAGTCTGAAGGGGTGTTTAACACCTAATACCCTAAAGTCAACTAACTTGAGAGCTATTGGCCAAACGTTTGTCACATGGGTTAAGGAGAAAAGCTTAAGGGAATCAAACATTGCACTATCTATGTATCAGTATCTGTAACCTGAGTTACTAAGCTTGTAGGGGTGTCTCAACACCTAATGTCATAAGACCAACTGGTTTGGGAGTCATTAGCCGAAAGCTCGTTACATGGGTTAAAGATGCATTGTGTTTTAAGATATATATATATATACAGAAAAAAAAGATAATAATCCCAACCCAAAGAAGTTAACCTTAAAAAAACATTAGAATAGAATATTGATTTCTTCCAACAAAGCCCCATCATCTATGTTTTCATACTTTGAGCACATAAAAAGAAGGTTTATTATCTTGTTTCAACAATATGAAGCAAATCTATAAATTTAATGAGAGTTTGTTTATTTGGATAGATTAATGAAAGTTGAATGATGAATGCCCTGCTTTGTGGAACTTGCAAATTGTTTTTCTATTTTAACGTTTGGATTACTAGGGACTAGTAATAAGCTAGTCGCGGGGGGGGGGGGTGTGTGATTAGTACTTAAAAGTGTATTTTTATAAAGGTTTTATATCATCATTTTGCACTTTAAGTATCAATAACTCCTTAACTAGAACATGTTTTATAATAACAAGTCTGATAATATAAGATAGCTTTAATTTTTAGTAAATACTTATTTTCAATGCAGGCATATCTCACAATTCAAAGGATTGATTGATGTGATTAACTATTGAAAGTGAAAGGACAAAGAAAAGGCTAAGCTTAGAAAAGAAATGCTGATTCAATTCAAATTGGAACATTGTTCAGTCATTGGGTCATATCTGGAGTTGTAGATCTTGGATTTCAGTTTGGTATATATGGCTAGAAAGCTAAGAAATAGGCCTACAACATTCATTCATGAGGAGTGGAAGACCCAAATTTGCCGTTTTCCAATTCAAAGCTTGGCCACAAAAGATAAATTTACCCAAATAATGCTCAGAAATTTACCCATAACTAGAGTTCTAGAAGGCCAAATGACATCAAACTTGGTGGGTGGAAATATAAGAAAATTTCCAACAACTTTCATGTGGACCACCGACTCAAATTCTGATGTTAGCAATGAAATGTTATCTAAACAAGAGCTTGAGGGCTATCCACCATGTCAACCAGAAGAACTACACAATATTTTAGTCATGTATCAATCTATAGTGATCCAAATGCTTTGAAATGTTGTGGGTGGAAAGAGAAAATGATTTCCAACAACTTTCATGAATAACACTTTGCCAAATTCTGATTACATCAATGTCATTTCATCTAACCAAAAAGCTTGAGTGCTGATGTCCACCAATTCCACTAAATCAATAGTTGGTCACTACAACAATAATCAATTACCAACATTTACAAGTATTAGCATTATTCGAGTAAGATAACTAATGTAATCATGTTATCAATTTATAATCTGATTGGAACCTTCTTTGTATGTGGTTTCCAGTTGAGTAATAAAAAGAGTTTATATTATATTTATTTGAAATACCATTAGGGATCCTCTAACATTGACAATTGTTTTTATCATTGTTTAATCCTTATATTAATCTCACATTTCAAAGATCTCTTTAACTCTTTCTTAAATTATATATATTATTTATAATTTATATAGTTGACCTCTATGTGGATCGACCCCGGTCTTGCCGGGTTAGTTATTACTTTGACACTCCTACGCTTGGGATAAGACATCAACTCTTTGATCGTATCACTTAACAAAAAAGACCTTATACTAATGATTAGTACTCAAAAGTGTATTTTTATCAAGGTTTTATATCATCATTTTGCACTTGAAGTATCAATAACTCCTTAATGAAAGCATGTTTTATAATAACAAGTTTGATACTATAAAATACCTTTAATTTATGGTAAATGTTCATCTTAAATGCAGGCCTATCACATAAATCAAAGAATTGATTGATGAGTTTAACTACTGAAATTTAAAAGACAAAGAGAGGGCTAAACTTAGAAAAGAGATTCTGGTTCAGTCCAAACTAGAACATTGTTCGATCTTTGGGTCATATCTGGAGCTGGAGATCTTGGATTTAGGTCTACTCTATATGAATGGAAAGCTAAGATATAGGCCTAAAACTTTCATGCAGAGTCAAAGATTTAAAAAGGTCGTTTTCAAGTCCAAATATGTCCTGCAACCCAGACACTATTCAGTGTTCAGCCCATATCTCGAGTTCTAAAAGTCCAAATGACCTTAATTTTTTTTTTTTCTGGAAACCTGAGACAATTTCCTAGAACTTTCATGAGTTAGGTCTGTTCAAATTCTGACGTTATCAATGACATTTTGTTCAGATAAGAAGATAAGGATTGTCACCAAGTCAAGATATGGCCACCCACTCAACAATTAGTCATCAAATCAATAGTTCCAAATTTTAGCCTATAAAAAGAGGCATTTGCCATGCATTTAGGCATCTTGGTTGTTCAGATCAAGATCATGCTCTTTATTTCTTTCTTTATATTTTTGTAATGTTTAAGTTTTATTTCATGTTATATTTTCCTTAATCTCTTGTTTATGCTTTTTATTTCCTTTACTATACTTGTGTTCTTATGTTGTTTATTTATGTTTATCTTCTTCATTATGTTTAGCTAAGTTTATTATGTCAAGGTGAAAAGGTTTTACTAATGGTGTTAGAATAGGTATAATATAAACTTAACATGAACTTCAATGTTTATATCCAAGAGTGTTGGTTATTAACATGTCTTATTTTTTTTATTTTACTAATTCTTAATAACTTGTTAAATGGTTAATCTAGATTTGTGTTGTATAACACTTGGTACAACAAATGCTTGACACTTTCATAGCCAACCGTATGGTATAACCTACACTTGTGCTATGAAAGGAACTTGATTTGTTGTTAACATAAGTTAGCATCATGAATTCCTGACAATATTTAAAAGTTTGGTGTTACTTAGATAATATAATTAATATGATTATGTTAAAAATTTATAATGAACTATTAAGGATAAATTATCCGATTAGAACCTCCTTTGTATGTGGTTTCTAGTTGATTAATAAAAAAGAGTTTATACTATACTTATTTTTAATACTATTAGTGGATTATCTAACATTGACATTTGTTTTTATCACTGTTGAATCCTCACATTAATCTTACATCTCAAAGTTCTATTATTATTATTATTATTATTATTATTATTATTATTTATATAGTTAACCTCCTTGTGGTTTGACCCCTATCTTGCTGGGTTATTTATTACTTCGACACTCCTGCACTTGGGATAAGACATCAATCTTTTGGTTGTGTCAACTAACATCTTGAGTTATGAGCAAGGTGACACATAAAAAGGCTAAACACTTAGCAATTATCGATTGAAATTTCTTGAATCTTCCAACTATCCCTCTCCCATGAATTCCTTAACAGGGGCACCTTTCTAATAGTCCATTGAGGTTACGTATAAACCAGTCTTAGCCTAATGACATTGTGGCTTCATCTTCAGGACGATTGATCTCTAGGTGTCTTTATTTTGGTAGTTTTTTTTCTCGCCTTTGTAACCACCTTTGATTTTGTGAACCTAGGTTTCTTTCCTTTTTCTAGTGAAAGTTTTCTCCTCATTTGAGTCAACAATCCTTTCCAAACGGATGGCTTGTTCAATCCTCTTAGCTATATCAACTAGGTCAGAAAAATGTTGTGCAAAGCTTCCTACTAGGTATTCAAAGTATGATGCTTTGAAAGTGTTGCAGAATAAACCTATCATCTCTTTCTCCAATAGCGGGGGATTAACCTATGTAGCTGTCTCACGCCATCTTTAGGCGTGTTTCCTCATGGACTCTTTGTTGCCCTTTTCCATGGCTTGTAAGCTTGACTTATCAGGAGCCACATCCATGTTGAGTTTATATTGCCTAACAAAGGCATCGACTAGGTCCTTCCATCCTTTCACCCTGGTGTTGTCCATACACATGTACCAATTGAGAGCGACATCACTTAAACTGTCTTGGAAGAAATGGATCAACAACTTCTCATCATATACTACTTCAACCATCTTATTGCAGTATGCCTTAAGGTGGATTATCGGGCATTGAGTTCCAATACACTTAACGAATTCTAGCACTCTAAACTTCTTAGGAATGACTATGTTAGGCACGAAACACATATCGACGGCTTTTACTTGGTCATGCAAATTGTTTCCCTTAACTACCATCATCCTCTGTTCTAGGGCAACCCATTTTTCCAGACACTTATCTTCTACCATTTTGTCCTTGTGAGACTCCTCTAAGGTTAGCTCAATAGCATGAGGGATCCTTATTGGACATACAGGTTGTGTTGGGAAATGCGCATCGCATTAGGGCTCAAGTGAGGTTCTTTATGCCCCCAAGTTTGGTGGATTGAAAGGAGCTGCAAACGTTGGCAAAAGTTGGGCTATAAATGTTGCTTGAGAGGATTTCCTTTCTCCTGACTTGGATCTCAGAGCCTACTAGTAAGTCTAGCAACATCTTCTTTCAAACTGTCTAACTCTTTTTTATGTTAGGCATCCAGTTGAGCTTTTTCTTTGTTTTTCATTTTTTTCACAACTACCTGTTATAAGAGTGCGTTTTAATCAGGGGGCCTATATTTCACCTATTTGTGCAATATTATGATAATTCATAAGTGTATGTTCAACATGCATGAGTATGAATGGAACATATTGGGTATGGATTCGCTCTTCAAGGGGTGACATAACGATCGTTATTCTCTGGATGTGTGGTCAAATCCAAATCCAATATCATTATTGCAATGCCAATAGTATATTTGCTTAGCCTTTTGTCATCTGAGCTTTCAGCGATGTATACTTGGTGTCTTTTGTTATGCATCTAATGTCTTTGAGTAGCGGTATCTCACTAACATCCAGTTTAGGGCAGTCTCCCTCAGTCATTTGCAAGGATTGAAACTCGATTCCATACTCAATAGTGGTTATATTAGGCATAACAACCATTATGTCACTCGAAAGCCCCATAATAAAGATGCTTACACGTTTAAGCTTACCTTACTGAAATTACACAAGAATCAACCTAAAGGGTAGGTTCTAGTCATTAAATGGATTGAGGTAATTTTGCTATCTAGTTTTAAAGGTCTTTTGCATACTCAGTGATCATCCTCAAAAGGTTGATATGAGGTTAACAAGTAGCGTGACAATAGAGGCCTTGAGTATATCAATTCGGCGTATCAAGCACTTTCGAGGAAACAATCATGCGAGAGTTGAATAGTTTAGCAAGCCTGACCCAGGCTAAAGCCATTGAGGTGCCGTTACTCCTCCACTTATCTTAAAGTTGATACCATACATAAAAAATGAGATGAGTGATGTGTGAAGGCCTTAAATCCATATCTAATATATATGGATTATAAACATGAATAACGATGCATGCTAAAACAGTAAAAAGAGAAAAACAAAAAATAAAACTTGATAGACACATCATAACAACAATAAAGAAAAAAACATTATGACAAATATTGTTCAGCAATAAAAAAGAAAAAAAACAAAGCCTAGTCATAATTTCCCAGTGGAGTTGCCATTCTATCACACCTAGACATCGTGGTGAACGTTCAAACATATTTTCTCATGAAAAAAAAAAGAACAGATATCTGACATCTTGTTCTTTAAGAGAAAATGGTCTAATTTAAGAAGTCGCCACCTAGTATTATGGTTACTAGAAACCCTAACTGGTCAACAGAAATTCTTTGGTACATGACTGGTTCTATGAAATAAAAGATATTATCACCCCTAAAGCGTCCCACCTAAGGTAGGCTGCATTGCTAGTTTTGTAGTAAATTTCTAAAGATTTATTTTTGTTATGTTCTTATGGTCTTTCTATAGTATTCTTGACTCAAATGTCAATGAATATTCACCTATAAATATTTTTTTAACTGTAGCGTTGATAAATATTGCGCAACCTAAAAGTACGATATTCCTAACTTTGGCACCAGTAAATAAATTCACAAAATTCTGTATTAAAAAACCAAAAACTATGTTTTTTTTTCCTTTTTTATCATTTTTTATTTATTTATGTAGCTCGGTCTCAAAACAAAAAAAAAAAGGTCAGGTCACTGGTCCAAACCAGTCACCCAGCTGGCCACTGTTGCACGCATGCGTGAATGGTTCACGCACGCATGCATGCAACAGCATCCAGTTAATTGTTTTAGCAAGCAAGGAAGGAAACTTACCTGGACGTGATGCGCTGCTGGAGGTGAAGTCGAGGGAGATGGTTGGGCGCTGCTTGCGGTTGTCAATCCAACTTGTTGCTCATGATGGAGCTGGGGTGCTGTCGCGGAGGAGATCTTCCAAACTGTTGCTGCACTTGAAAATGAAGATGATGGTCATGGAGGGCTGGCCTACTAAAACCGTTTTCTTCTCCTTTGTTTTCCTTTTGTTCTTCCCCTGGTCTTCTTTTTGTGCTCTCCTTGTTTATATTGTGCTCGTCTGTTTTCCTTCTCTCTTTACTAGTTCTTTTTATGCTAGCACTGAGGACGTACGAATGTCTACAACCGTGGCTGAGGAGAAACAACTTTTGTTGCTCATGGTGGCTGCTGCTCAAGTAATTGAAATTTGTGCTGCCACTACTAAGAAGAGAAGGTTGCTGCGGGAAATGCAGGGGTGTAGCTGATGCTGATGGCTGTTGTTATAGGCTAGGAGGAAAGGAAAGAAGGGTTCCCCCTGCTGCTGTTGCTGCTGGCTTGCATTTTCTCCTGGTTGCTGGAGTTGTTGATGACATTGCTGCTAATCTTGACTACAACCGTTTTTGGATGAGTTGAGGGGGGAAAGAGATGAGTTGAGAGCCGTTTTTGGAGGCCGGGGAAGAAGAAAAGAAAAGGGCTGGGGTCCTTTATTCGAAAGTAAATGACTATTTTTATCTTGAAGATTACAATAGAACGATAAAAGCACATTGTAGTTTTTAATTTTTATACAAGCTGATAAATCTATTTTTTATTGAAATAAATTTTTAATATTTTAATTTTATTTTTTAAACTCCGTAAAATTAAATAAAAAATCAACATACCAAAATTAAGTTATGGCACTTAATGCCGCATTTCTTCCAGATACCCTCAGGTTTCTTCATGAATAGAGGTTGGGATACCCAGCAGTTTAGAAAACGAAATGGCTTCCATCCCCACGTTTGGCATTGCTGTCCTAAAATAATTGGACAGTGGTCAGACAAGCCTGGTGGCAAACGACTGAGAAGAAGGCCTGAGAATTTTAAATGGCAATCTGGAGTGGCAAAGGCTCTATGAATTCTACTCATTGAGGTGCCATGTATCGGTGGCCACTGAAGGAATACTCCAAAAGGTTAGAGCTTGAGATGAAACGTTTGAAATCTGCAGACCCAATTGCATTCAAAAACCCACTATTCCTTTCATATTGATGCAAAGTTTCATTGAAGTCCCCAACAATGAACATAGGTGTTGCAAATGCAGCTTGTAAGATAAGGAGATCATCCCACAGTTCACGCCTCTCATGTACTGTGGTTCCGGCATAGACTCCTATTATTGCACATTTAAATTGCTCCTCCACGTGTAGACCAAAAAGCGCTACCCATTGCCCACCATCTTCGATTGACTATCTAAAGCCGTCCGTGAAATTGGAGGAATGCATTATTTACATCCATTTACCATAGCTTATATGGAATGCATGGTTTTGATCGATCCATCTGGACATGTCTTCACCTTGTAAACCCATTTATAAGATATGTGCTTCACGTCTATATAGAGTCTCATGTCTGATTTTCCTTTAGAGCATGGATCTCCTCATCCATTTCATTCTTTCATTCACTACTCTGTGATATAGGCTCTATAACCTAAGCTTTCAAAGCTAATGTTATGCTTGCATATTTTGGATTTAGTTTCCGTTGTCTCCTTGACCTTCTCATTTATGACTGAGGTGTACCTTGTTCTTAAACTTTTGCTATCTTGGTTACTCTTCTTTAGAAGATATTTGATGAACACTAGTTTTCTAGGGGCTTGCTCGCATTATAGGATTTTCTTGATCATCAAATGTTGTAGACTCCTCCATTTTTCAAGGTATTTGTTGCATATCCTTGAATAAGTCATTGGACTCTTCTTCACAATGGGAATTATCTGTCACCTTCACCTTTTCTGGTGACCACTAGGAAGTTACTTCATCAAACACGACCTTCCTCGACACCATACATTTTATTGGTATTGGGATTGCAACATCTCCATCCCTTTCTTTGCACGCAATGAATCATTTTCTTATCTAATTTTCTTCGAAGAATATCGGGTATGAACACATAGCATACATATCCAAACAATCTAAAGTAACTCATCTTTGCCCTCATGCTCGTAACTTCTCACATGATGAGGTGAATCTAAGATTTGCTTAGGTAAGCCTATTGATAACATGTGTAGCTGCCTTCATGCACTCACCTTAGAATCTCCTTGGAACATTCTTGACATGTAGCATACTTCTACAAGTTTTAGCTAAGTGCCTATTCTTTCTCCCCGCTACTCTATTTTGATGGGGCGCTGCTGGACAGGTAAGTTGCCGACGAATCTTGCATACTTTTAGATAGTTATGGAGTTCTTCACAAGTGTCACGTTATCTGTACGTAAGTATTTTATTTTCTTACTAACCTCACTATCAACTTTCTTTTTTAAACTCTAAACTTTGCCGAGTTTTCAGATCTTTCTTTCATGAAATGCAGACATACATGGAGTAGTCATTGATGAATGTCACCATATAGAGATATCCACTGATTGATGTCTCCTTTATTTTTCCAATACATCTAGGTGGATAAGCTCAATGTTAGTGTGTATATTTAATTTATTAATAAAGATTTTTTTTTATAATATTCATCAAATATCTGATTAATAAATCTAGAGTAAAGATAAATTTATTGGGATAAAAATACTTTGCATAGAAAATTATAAAATTATTATAATTATAAGATTTTTATTGCATCAAAGCATTGTTTCTAAATATTCCTAATTAATGCTCTTTTAAGACTGGCCATTAATTAGAGCTATTAAGATTGATACATATTCTTTCTTATTTTTTTATAAAATTAAGAAATTGTTCTTATAAATTGAGGTATGAAGGATACTTAAAACTAATATGTAGGTGCTTGTGAGATGACATGTACACTGAATTGACCTGCATGAGAATTTCATAAGAAAAAAATCACTTGTGTCCATGGAAAGATTCACGTGATAGTTGTGCAAGTAATCTTTAGACTTGATATTATTAAGTTATCTCATATAGAGAGTGTTATGTTTTGATTCAGTTACACGTTGTTCTAATTAAGGATAATGAAGTGGCAGATATTGGATACAACATGAACTATATAAATGTATTTAAGTAAACAAAAGAGGATTCATCATCCTAGATGAATTAGAGAAAATGTTATATTTGTTCTAAAATAGTATTGATTGTAAATTATTGTACGAGGTGGAATAAGATTTGAAAAGAGTTTCAATTCTTATTCAAAGAATCAATGACTATGATATTGAGAACAAACATGATTTGACATCGTAGACAAACTCCATGCTATAATGTTGAAATCAAAATATTGTTGATGAAAAGATAATAATTATACTAAGAAACTGGTCACTAAAAGGTTAAGTCAAATAACTTATGATTTTCCTATTATTTGAGAGATCATGACAGGTTGCTAAACATTGTACTTAATCTTCAAATATAAATCAATTAATTGTTGAATTGATAATAAATTAATTTATTTAATCTTATTTTATTTAGGATGCTGATTTATATTTGGATCAACTTATTAGGAAACCTAATGGCTCACACACATAAGAATCATTGGTCAGAAATTACAATGAGATGATTGATCAAGTATGACTTGATTGTAAATAAATTTTATAAATTAAGGACTGGAGTGTAATATATATAGGGAATTAGAATTCTAAACCTAGAAAGATCAAGTAGGGACTTAATTGAATAAACTTCTAAAATTAGCATAAAATTATATATGTGATATCTACGAGGCAAATTAATATTTTATCATTTATAGGTGATTAGTACTTAAAAGTACATTCTCATTAAGGTTTTATATCATCGTATTGCACTAAAGTATCATTAAATTCCCTAACTACAACATGTTTTATAATAACAAGTCTGATAATATAATATATCTTTAATTTATGGTAAATGCTTATTTTGAATGCAGGTATATCTCACAATTCAAAGGATTTATTGATGTGATTAACTATTGAAAGTGAAGAGACAAAAAGAGGACTAGGCTAAGAGAAGAGATGCTGGTTCAATTCCAAACTCGAACACTATTCGGTTATTGGATCATAACTGGAGTTGTAGAACTCGGATTTAGGTCTACTTTATATGAATCTAAAAGCTAAGACATAGACCTACAACTTTCATGAAGAGTCCAAGACTCAAATCTGCCGTTTTCAAGTTCAAATCTTAGGAACAACGGAGAAGTCGGAACTTGTCCTGCAGCTCGAACACTGTTCGGTTTTCAGCTCATATCTTGAGTTCTAGAAGTCCAAATGAGCTCTGGTTTTTTTTGTTGGAAAGCTAAGACAATTGCCCACAGCTTTGATGGAACAAAAGGCTCTAATTATGATGTTAGCAATGACGTTTTGACCAGCCAACAATATCAAAACAGCAGCCAACAATATCAAAAACCAGCAGCCAAACCAGCCAACAATATCAAAATCCAGCAACCAAACCAGCCAACAATATCAAGAACCAGCAGCCAACAATGTCAAGAACCAGCCACAAAATCAATGGATGGCCACCAATCAATAGTTCTAATTTTTAGCCTATAAAAGGAGGCATTTGCCATGTATTTACATGTGTTATTTTTCAGATCACAATCATCTTCTTGCTTTCTTTCTTTGTAATGTTCAAGTTTTCTTTCATGTTATATTAATATCTTGCTTATGCTTTTTCATTTCCTTTCCTATACTTAGTTAACTTATATCATGTTTATGTTCTTATATTGTTTATTTATGTTTTTCTTCTTCATTATGTTTAGCTAAGTTAATTATGTCAAGGTGAAAAGGTTTCACTAGTGGTGTTAGAATAGATATAATATAAACTCAACATGGACTTTAATGTTTATATCCAAGAAAAATTATTATTAACATGTTTTATCTTTTTATCTTGCTAATTCTTAATAGCTTGCTTAATGGTTAATCTAGATTTGTGTTGTATAACACTTGGTACATCAAATGCTTGATCCTTCATAGTTTTCGGCCGACATCATTATTATGATAGGAACTTGATTTGTTGTTAACATAAGCTAGCAACATGAATACTTGATGATATTTATAAGTATGGTGTTACTTAGATAAGATAATTAATATAATCATGTTAATAATTTATAATGAGCTAATAACGATAAATCATCCGATTGGAACCTCCTTTGTGTGTGGTTTCCAGTTGAGTAATAAAAAGAGTTTATATTATATTTATTTGAAATACCATTAGTGAATCCTCTAACCTTGACATCTGTTTTATCATTGTTTAATCCTTACATCAACCTCACCTCTCAAAGCTCTCTTTATTATTACTACTACTATTATTATCATTTACATTCTTGTTATATTATATGTACGTTAAGTATGCTCTGTGTTTGATCAAGGATCCTGACATTGTTGGTCTTGCCTTGTTCATTCGCATCAGAAATCTGTTTATATTATATAATATATCTCTTTAATATTTTCATAAATTCAGTATATAGGCTGGAAACCTGTGACCCGATCTTTTAGATCATTCTCAGGTATAACAACGCCACGTACTGAGTATTATTATTATTACTCTTAATATTACTATTACTATTGTTGTTATTATTGTTGTTGTTATCGTGTTGTTATTTATAATTTATACAATTAACCTCCCTGTGGTTCGACCCCGGTCTTGCCGGGTTATTTATTACTTCGACACTCCTGCACTTGGGAGAAGACATCAATCTTTTGGTCGTGTCAAGTTTTTGGCGCCGTTGCCGGGGACGGTAAGTATTGTATAAATTATATATTTCTTTTAGTTTCTTTTGTTTTTACTTTTATTTGTTTTTCTAATTTTTGTTCTTTTTCTTTTTCTTTGCACTTGCATGAGAGTTTGGACACGTACATTAAGTGGTAGACTTTCTAGGAAATCCTCATTTTCTTTAGAAAACATGGCCGAAGAAGATAACCAATCAATTCATAATGAGAATAATGAGAATAATGAGAATAATCGTGCGAGAACACTTAGAGATCACATGAATCCAATAAGAACAAGTGCACCATCATGTATTGTTTTTCCTCCTGATGCGTCTCATTTTAATTTTAAGCCAGGTATTATTCAACTTTTACCCACTTTTCATGGCTTAGAATTAGAAAATCCATACTTGCATTTAAGAGAATTTGAAGAAGTTTGTAACACCTATAATGACTTAAATTGTAGCATGAACACCATCAGATTAAAGCTTTTTCCTTTTTCATTAAAAGATAAAGCTAAAACATGGCTACAAAATATTAGGTCAGGATCCATTCGTGCTTGGGATGAAATGCAACAACAGTTTTTAAAGAAGTTTTTCCCTTCTCATAGAACAAACTCTTTCAAAAGACAAATCACCACTTTCACTCAAAAACCAGGAGAAACATTTTACAAGTGTTGGGATAGATATAAAGACTTGCTTAACACCTGTCCTCATCATGGTTTTGAAAGATGGAGATTGGTTTCACAATTTTATGAAGGGTTAACACCTAAAGATAGGCAAATGGTGGAATTGATGTGCAATGGAACTTTTGAAAATAAAGACCCTGATGAAGCAATGGAGTACCTAGACTTGTTAGCTGAAAATGCTCAAAATTGGGACACCACAGGCACGTGTGAGGCACCAGGTAAAACTCAACCTCATACATCTAATGGAGGCATGTACAACCTTAGGGAAGATCATGACCTCCAAGCCAAATTTACATCTTTAGCTAAAAAAGTTGAGGCATTAGAATTAAAAAAGAGTGGTCAGTTAAAATCTGTTCAAGAAATTGTGTGTCAAATTTGTGAAACTAATGAACACTCAACCAATGATTGTCCAACTTTTCCTTCTTTTAAGGAATGTCTCCATGAACAAGCCAATGCTTTAAATAGTTTTCAAAGGCCAAGTAATAACCCATACTCACAAACATACAACCCTGGTTGGAGAAATCACCCAAAATTCAGTTGGAAAACGGTAACAATAATGCACAAACTTCACAGCCACCATTTCAAGCACACCATAATTTTCAAAATTCTCATGGATATGCACCTCCTTATGTTCCCCCTCCTAGAAGAAATCTTGAGGAAACACTGTATACATTCATTGAAAAGCAAGAGACAATCAACACTCAAAATGCTCAAACCATGGCAGATCTAAAAGATACTCTTGCAAAGTTCACATCTGCTCTTAGTTTTCAGGAGAAAGGTAAGTTTCCATCTCAACCCCAACAAAATCCCAAAGGGCAATACAATTCAAGTGCAAGTGGTTCCGGAAACCAACATATGGATCAAGTCAAATCAGTCACTACTCTCCGCAGTGGTAAGGTTATTGAAAAACCCACTCTTGAAACTTGTGAGAAAGATGAAGAGTCTATCTCTGAGGGTAAGGAAGGGGTTGAACCTAAACATTGCAAAGAAAAGGTTGATTCACCGCCAGCACTTCCATTTCCTCATGCCATGACCAAACAAAGGAAAGTCAATCATAATTCTGAAATCTTTGAGACTTTCAAACAGGTAAAGATCAATATACCTTTGTTAGATGCTATTAAACAGGTACCGTCTTATGCTAAATTTTTGAAAGATCTGTGCACTGTGAAAAGAAAACTGAATGTGAAAAAGAAAGCCTTTTTAGCCGAACAAGTAAGTGCCATTCTTCAGAATGATAATGCTTTGAAATATAAAGACCCTGGTTGTCCTACAATTTCTTGCTTTATTGGAGAACATAAAATTGACAGAGCTTTACTTGATCTTGGAGCTAGTGTGAATTTACTTCCATATTCAGTTTTTCAAAGTCTCAATCTAGGTGAGTTGAAACCTACTTCTGTAACTCTTTTACTTGCTGATAGATCTGTAAAAGTGCCTAGAGGAATAGTTGAAGATGTGTTAGTACAAGTTGATAAATTCATCTTTCCTGTGGATTTTATTGTGTTGGATACACAACCTGTTGAAGCATGCAATCCAATTCCTGTTATTTTAGGACGTCCATTTCTTGCAACTTCTAATGCATTAATTAATTGTAGGAATGGAGTGATGAAGTTATCTTTTGGAAACATGACATTGGAGATGAATGTTTTTAACATTTACAAGCAACCTGGAGATGATAATGATTTACAGGAAGTAGATTTTATTGAAAAATTAATCTATGATCAATTTGAAAATTCTTCCAGTGAAACTGAGTTTAATGAATCTGAAGATTTGCAAATGGTTTATTTTCAGGAAAAGTCAAAGGCAAATAGTTGGAGACCGAAAATTGAGGAATTGCCACCACGATCAATTGAGTCCATACCTTCAAGTGTTCAACCACCAAAACCCGATTTGAAGCCATTACCATTTAATCTCAAATACTCATTTTTGGGAGAAAATGAAACTTTTCCGGTAATAATTTCCTCCAAACTTAATGTTCATCAAGAAGGTAAGTTATTACAGACTCTGAAAATGCACAAAAATGCATTAGGATGGACCATAGCTGACATAAAAGGAATTAGCCCTTTGATTTGCACACACAAGATTTATTTGGAGGAAAATGCTAAACCATCTAGAGAAATGCAACGAAGGCTTAATCCTAATATGAAAGAAGTAGTGAAAAATGAAGTCATTAAGCTTCTAGATAATGGAATCATTTATCCTATTTCTGACAGCAAATGGGTAAGTCCTACCCAAGTTGTACCTAAAAAGTCTGGAGTTACTGTGATAACAAATGAGAAGAATGAGTTAATTCCAACGAGGACTATTACTGGTTGGCGCATGTGCATTGACTATAGAAAACTTAATTCAATGACTAGAAAAGATCATTTTCCTTTACCTTTCATGGATCAAATTCTAGAAAGAGTTGCAGGTCATGAATTTTATTGTTTTCTAGATGGTTATTCAGGTTACAATCAAATTGAAATTGCATTTGAAGATCAAGAGAAAACTACTTTCACATGTCCATTTGGTACGTTTGCATATCGAAGGATGCCTTTTGGATTATGTAATGCACCAGCCACGTTTCAAAGATGCATGCTTAGCATATTCAGTGATATGGTTGAACGTTTTCTTGAAATTTTTATGGATGACTTTTCTGTTTTTGGTGATTCATTTGATGATTGTTTAAATAACTTGGAAAAGGTTTTGAACAGGTGTGAAGAGAAGAATCTTGTGCTGAATTGGGAAAAATGTCATTTTATGGTAACAAATGGTATTGTTCTTGGTCACATTGTTTCATCAATAGGAATTGAGGTTGACAAATCTAAAATCGAGTTAATTGCCAACTTGCCAGCAAAAAAATCTGTTAAAAATGTTAGATCATTCTTAGGACATGCTGGTTTTTATAGAAGGTTCATCAAAGATTTTAGTCTAATATCTAAGCCATTATGTAACCTTCTAACAAAGGATAATGTTTTTGAATGGACTGAACATTGTGAAGAAGCCT
This sequence comes from Populus davidiana, assembly GCA_030145905.1. Classification (NCBI taxonomy): domain Eukaryota; kingdom Viridiplantae; phylum Streptophyta; class Magnoliopsida; order Malpighiales; family Salicaceae; genus Populus; species Populus davidiana. The sequence goes on along the minus strand of CM057789.1, from coordinate 23,001,428 downwards.
TTGTTAAACTTAAAAGCTTGCTTACTTCTGCTCCTGTCATTCAATCTCCTGATTGGTCATTACCTTTTGAAATAATGTGTGATGCTAGTGATTATGCCGTTGGTGCTGTTTTAGGACAAAGAAAAGACAAGAAACCCTATGTGATTTACTATGCAAGTAAAACTTTAAATAGTGCTCAAATGAATTACACTACCACTGAAAAGGAATTACTTGCAGTAGTATTTGCCTGTGAAAAATTCAGATCTTATCTTGTTGGCTCACCTGTTATTGTTTTTAGCGATCATGCAGCATTGAAATATCTTCTTTCTAAGAAGGATTCTAAGGCTAGATTGGTGCGGTGGATTTTGTTACTTCAAGAATTCGATATCACAATCAAGGATAAGAAAGGCACCGAAAATGTTGTCGCGGATCATTTGTTAAGATTGACAACTGATTCAAGATCTGACATCACACCAATTAATGACTACTTTCCTGATGAATCTTTACTTTCCGTCTCTATAATGCCTTGGTTTGCTAATATTGTTAATTTTCTTGTTTCAGGACATTTGCCAGCTCATTGGAGTACTCAAGACAAAAGAAAGTTCTTGAACGAAGTGAAGAACTTTTATTGGGATGACCTTACTTATTCAAATATTGTCCTGATCAAATATTTCGAAGATGCATTCCCGACAATGAGGTAAGTAGTGTTATTAAATTTTGTCATTCTGAGGCCTGTGGGGGTCATTTCTCATCAAGAAAGACAACTGCAAAAATCTTACAATGTGGATTTTATTGGCCCACCATGTTTAAAGATACGCATGCATTCTGCAAAACTTGTGAAAACTGTCAAAAGTTAGGATCTATTTCAAAACGTCACATGATGCCTTTAAATACTATTCTTGTCATTGAAATCTTTGACTGTTGGGGTATAGATTTTATGGGTCCATTTCCTCCATCATTTGGTTTTGTTTACATATTAGTCGCAGTAGACTATGTTTCAAAATGGATAAAGGCAATTCCAAGTCGTAATAATGATCATAAAACAGTGATCAAGTTTTTAAAAGAAAATATTTTGAGTCGATTTGGAATCCCTCGGGCCATGATAAGTGATGGTGGAACACATTTCTGTAACAAGCCATTTGAGTCTTTAATGAAGAAATATGGAATTACACACAAAGTTACCACCCCTTATCACCCCCAGACAAATGGACAAGTAGAACTTGCTAATAGGGAGATCAAACAAATCTTGGAGAAAACAGTTAACCCTAATAGGAAAGACTGGTCTTTAAGACTTAATGATGCACTTTGGGCTTATCGAACTGCTTATAAAACATCATTAGGTATGTCACCTTATAGACTAGTTTATGGGAAACCTTGTCACTTGCCTGTGGAAATTGAACATAAAGCTTATTGGGCTATTAAAGCTTTCAATTCAAACCTTGATGATGCTAGTCAGCTGCGAAAATTGCAAATAAATGAGCTTGAGGAAATAAGAAATGATGCATATGACAATTCAAGAATTCATAAAGCAAGAATCAAAGACTTTCATGACAAGAAAATACTAAGAAAAACATTTAATGTTGGTCAAAAAGTCTTGCTTTATAATTCTCGACTCCATTTATTTCCTGGAAAACTAAGATCAAGATGGAGCGGTCCTTTCATTGTGAAACATGTGTATCCGTATGGGGCCTGTGATATTGAGAATCCAAAGAATGGCAATGTTTTCAAGGTAAATGGGCATCGTTTGAAAGTTTATTTTGACAATTTTTCATTTGAAAATGACTCTATTGAATTGAGTGATCCTGTATATAAAGATTGATTCTTTTTCTCACATTGTTTTGTGTTTTGGTGTAACTTTTGTTTTGCTAGTCTCTCTTTCACCCCGGTCAAATGGCGGATAACGGTACTCCGTGACTTAAGTCGGTTCTTTCAATTTCCCAAATAATTGATATTTGTATATCTTTGTACAATTCTCTGCTCTTTCTCCCTTCTTTGAATCTTTTCCCCAATTCTCATTTGAAAATGGACACCACTCTTGAAAAGTTGAAAAGATATTTTTCCGCTCTGCCTTTAAATGCAATTACAAAAATTTACCGTGCTAGGTGTGGAAGATTGAGGTTGTTAATGAATCATGGAATTCCTGAAGATATTCGCTGGTTAATTGAAGCAAAGGTTCGATTATCAGGTGAGTCCTCTAATTCTTTCATTTCACACATGCCTGGAACAGGTACAAGCACTTTTGCAAAGAAACGTCGTGCAAAACGACTGAAAGTCTGTCATAGATGTGCCAGATGGACTTGTAATGTGACATGTCGTTCTTTAGGAATGGTATCTGTAAACCGTGAAGATAAGATACAATTCATTAAGGATGGCCTGAGTAAGGGGTCCTTAGATAATCTTTTGATGACCCTTGAGACGCATCCTAGTGGAGATGTGCATCGTGTCATTCATGATTTATGGCCACAATTCCATAAAGAACATGATCGACTTAGTCTTGGGAATCTGACTAAAAAAGACCCTGTTTGCCAGTTTTTAAGAAAACTGGATGGGAAGCCTATCCCCGACCCATAGAGGGCGTTTAAGCCATTCTTGGACGTAAAACCAAGGGAAGATGTGTGCCACAATCACAACTGCCTGTACATACACATTTTATTTTTATTTTTATTTTCAAAAAAAAAAAAAAAAAAAAAAACAAAAAAAGGAGAGAGAGAGTGAGTGAGATTACAGCTGGCCTACATATAGGTGGTATGATTGCATTTTCAAATTCTCATCTATAACTTCTTTTCCTTCCCTTCATTTCTACTCAACCCATACATTCATCAAACATAGAAGTGTGTAGAAATGGCAGGTTCCTCAAGTCATCACATCAAAAATATTTGTGTTTTTGGTGGATCCAGTCCTGGGAAAGACAAAGAGTTTTTAGACTCAGCAAATCATCTTGGTCGGGTACTAGCTGAGCGAAAGATTCATTTAGTTTATGGGGGAGGTAGCCTTGGGTTAATGGGAGGTGTGTCAATGGCTGCATTAATGGGAGGCAGTCAAGTTTTGGGGGTTGTCCCCAAAGCTTTCGCACAAGGGGACTTCATTGGAAAAACAATTGGAGAGGAAGTACGAGTCCCCACAATGTCTGATCGGATGAATACAATGTTTAACCATGCTGACGCCTTCATTGCCTTACCAGGTGGTCTGGGCACATTGGAAGAGATCTTTCATATTTCCTCTTGGGCCCAACTGCACATTCACCATAAACCCATAGGTTTGTTAAATGTCAATGGTTTTTATGATAAGTTACTGTCTTTCCTTGATCAAGCTGTGGAACAGGAATTTCTAACATCTTCGGCACGACAAATCATAATCTCTGCTGCTACTGCTGAACAATTGATTGACCAACTACAATCTTTCATCCCTGTAATTGATCCCTCCATGAGTCGCTTAAATTGGTCAACTACGGAAAGCCGTAAAAAGCTTAAATTGGATTTGAGCCTTAGTTTGTAAAAACTTTGTGTCTTTTGTTTTTATTATTATGTTTTGTTATTTCTTATATTTGTTTAAGTGTGTTTCAGGTTTGTCAGTGTTTGCTGTTTCAGGTAATGTCTTATATACTCTTTCTTTCTGCCTTAGCACATTGAGGACAATGTCTCGTTTTGGTTGGGGGGAGAGGGTAGTTGATATATTAAGTTGATATATTAAAAAAAAATATATATATTTATTAACTAACTGTGTTTTCTATTATTAAAACCATTTGACAACATTGTTATTAAGATAGCAGAGTATAGAGTCAGTTTTATTACCTCTTGAGACACATCTTAGTAAGTATCTTTATTAGGATGGTAGAGTAAGGAGGAAATTTTATTGACTCTAGAGACGCATCTTAGTAAGTATCATTACCAAGGTCTATCATAATACTTCTTGAAATATTCAGGTTTACAAACTCTCACATTGTTATCACTTAATTCTGCTTATATACTCATTTAATAAGTATTCTTAAACCTTCATTTTCACACACACACTTTAACATATGATTGTGGGTTGCATATTGGATTATTACATTATTCATGTTCTTTTGTTAAAGGTAACAACTAAGGGAAAGGGATAGTATATATAAAAAAACAAAAAAAAAACAAAAAAAAAAAACAAACAAATTGAATAAAAAAAAAAATAGATAAGTTTGGTTTCGTAGCCTCCTTGATTTAAGCAATTAAGCCCGAAGGGGTGTTTTAACACCTAGTACCCTAAAGTCAACTGACTTGGGAGCTATTGGCCCAGTGCTTGTTATATGGGTTGAGGAGAAAGCTTAAGGGAATCAAACATTGCACTATCTACATATCAGTATCTACAACCCGAGTTACTAAGCTCGTAGGGGTGTCTCAACACCTGATGCCCTAAGACCAACTGGTCTGGGAGTCATTAGCTTAAAGCTCGCTATATGGGTTAATGATGCATTGTGTTTTAAGTTATATGTATATATACCAAAAAAAAAAAAAAAAAAAAAAAGATAATCATCTCAACCCAAGGAAGTTAACCTTAGAAAAACATTAGAACAGAATATTGTTTTATCCAATAAAAGCCCCATAATGTATGTTTTCATACATTGAGCACATAAAAGAAGGTTTATTAATATTTTGTTTAAGAAGTATGAAGCAGATATATAAATTTAATAAGAGTTTGTTTATCTGGATAGATTAATGGAAGTTGAATGATGAATGCCTTGCTTTGTGGAACTTGCAAATTATTTTTCTATTTTAACGCTTTGATTACTAGGGACTAGTAATAAGCTGGTTGGGGGGTGTGATTAGTACTTAAAAGTGCATTCTCATTAAGGTTTTATATCATCGTATTGCACTAAAGTATCATTAAATTCCCTAACTACAACATGTTTTATAATAACAAGTCTGATAATATAATATATCTTTAATTTATGGTAAATGCTTATTTTGAATGCAGGTATATCTCACAATTCAAAGGATTTATTGATGTGATTAACTATTGAAAGTGAAGAGACAAAAAGAGGACTAGGCTAAGAGAAGAGATGCTGGTTCAATTCCAAACTCGAACACTATTCGGTTATTGGATCATAACTGGAGTTGTAGAACTCGGATTTAGGTCTACTTTATATGAATCTAAAAGCTAAGACATAGACCTACAACTTTCATGAAGAGTCCAAGACTCAAATCTGCCGTTTTCAAGTTCAAATCTTAGGAACAACGGAGAAGTCGGAACTTGTCCTGCAGCTCGAACACTGTTCGGTTTTCAGCTCATATCTTGAGTTCTAGAAGTCCAAATGAGCTCTGGTTTTTTTTGTTGGAAAGCTAAGACAATTGCCCACAGCTTTGATGGAACAAAAGGCTCTAATTATGATGTTAGCAATGACGTTTTGACCAGCCAACAATATCAAAACAGCAGCCAACAATATCAAAAACCAGCAGCCAAACCAGCCAACAATATCAAAATCCAGCAACCAAACCAGCCAACAATATCAAGAACCAGCAGCCAACAATGTCAAGAACCAGCCACAAAATCAATGGATGGCCACCAATCAATAGTTCTAATTTTTAGCCTATAAAAGGAGGCATTTGCCATGTATTTACATGTGTTATTTTTCAGATCACAATCATCTTCTTGCTTTCTTTCTTTGTAATGTTCAAGTTTTCTTTCATGTTATATTAATATCTTGCTTATGCCTTTTCATTTCCTTTCCTATACTTAGTTAACTTATATCATGTTTATGTTCTTATATTGTTTATTTATGTTTTTCTTCTTCATTATGTTTAGCTAAGTTAATTATGTCAAGGTGAAAAGGTTTCACTAGTGGTGTTAGAATAGATATAATATAAACTCAACATGGACTTTAATGTTTATATCCAAGAAAAATTATTATTAACATGTTTTATCTTTTTATCTTGCTAATTCTTAATAGCTTGCTTAATGGTTAATCTAGATTTGTGTTGTATAACACTTGGTACATCAAATGCTTGATCCTTCATAGTTTTCGGCCGACATCATTATTATGATAGGAACTTGATTTGTTGTTAACATAAGCTAGCAACATGAATACTTGATGATATTTATAAGTATGGTGTTACTTAGATAAGATAATTAATATAATCATGTTAATAATTTATAATGAGCTAATAACGATAAATCATCCGATTGGAACCTCCTTTGTGTGTGGTTTCCAGTTGAGTAATAAAAAGAGTTTATATTATATTTATTTGAAATACCATTAGTGAATCCTCTAACCTTGACATCTGTTTTATCATTGTTTAATCCTTACATCAACCTCACCTCTCAAAGCTCTCTTTATTATTACTACTACTATTATTATCATTTACATTCTTGTTATATTATATGTATGTTAAGTATGCTCTGTGTTTGATCAAGGATCCTGACATTGTTGGTCTTGCCTTGTTCATTCGCATCAGAAATCTGTTTATATTATATAATATATCTCTTTAATATTTTCATAAATTCAGTATATAGGCTGGAAACCTGTGACCCGATCTTTTAGATCATTCTCAGGTATAACAACGCCACGTACTGAGTATTATTATTATTACTCTTAATATTACTATTACTATTGTTGTTATTATTGTTGTTGTTATCGTGTTGTTATTTATAATTTATACAATTAACCTCCCTGTGGTTCGACCCCGGTCTTGCCGGGTTATTTATTACTTCGACACTCCTGCACTTGGGAGAAGACATCAATCTTTTGGTCGTGTCAATAGGGTTTTTAAATTTCCCTATAAATAAAATTTTATGCCTCTTATTTCCCATGTGAGGTGTGAAAAAATGGCGAGTAGAGTATAATACGTAAACACCTAAAACATAAAAGAAAAGAGTTAACACTTTAAGGTATAATAATCCCTTTTCTCCTAAAAGGATTTAAGAAATTTCTCACTGATGGTTCGTGTAGATTACCGTTAAAGACCAGACACTTGAACGACTTGTGTTTTACGACAACTCATCCTTGAAGCAAATATTCAAAACTAAAAAGAACATTTGATCTTCAAATAACATGAAGCCCAAATCCTAATTAATCCAATGTTGAAGGATGAAATTGTATAAAAAATCTATTTAAGAAACAAAAACAAATCAAGGTCAAACAAAGTTAACCCCTAAAATTTGTGACATGGATAATAAGATCGTGATAATCCTATAGAAAGAAAATTTGAAAAAACTACAAATCTCAATTCCCAACCAATCTAATATTAAAGGATGAAATTGAAAGAAAAAAAAAAATCCAATGTTTTTTTTGCTTTTTTCTGGGTGTCATACCAAAAATCACGCAACCTAATTCACGCACGAAAAAATTACATTTCGAAACATAAATAATTATGTAAAAAAAAGTCGTATTGTTTTCGATGTTACCTAATTGCCGCGTGATTTTCCCACACCCTCCTCACAACAGTGTCATGTTCATCGTCCCAGCAGAATCGATGTTGTATATAAAAAAATAATTTTTTAAAATGTTAGAAATAAGCTGAAAATTATAACTTGAATTTATTAGAAATAAGCTGAAAATTATATATTAACACGAACCTCAAATCTACGAAACCATGCATTGATTTGAGGCATCCATTCAGGATGCCTGGATATCTGACTCCATTGAAACAATGGAATCTCCATCGACGCTTTAAACGCCGATGATATTACTCGGGCGGCCTCAATGTTTGTGAACCTGAAAAGAAATGAAATTAATTTGTGATTACTTCATAAATTATGTTTTAAATTTGTTTTTTTTATATAAAAAAAACTAAAACCTTAACAAACTTACATTGAAAGATCGTCCTTCCACTGTGCCTCGTACTAGCGGGTAAATTGATTCCGCTGCGAAGGCACGCCGCGTCTGCGATGTGAAACATCGCTGGAAGACGCATCATCGGTTGACGACGCAGGTGGTGTAGGTGCCTCTTCTTGAGAGGCACCTAAGGAAACATCATCATCGCTGCTAGACGAACTTGATTCGACTGGACGACCAGCTCTGGTTTTCATTTTGCGCATCTAAACAATTTTATATTAATAATTGTATAATAAAATTCAAAACTTAAAAAAAAAATCGGTAGCACCTCCCCTATACTGGATACTACCCAAATCCACAAACCTGCAAATATTAACCATAGCCACAACCAATCGAACCAATCTATACTAACTATTCCAACATATTCAACTATTAATCCTAAGATAAATTCAACGTTAACAATTACAATTCACAAATTAATCAATAATTATATTCAAAACAATAAAAAATATGACAAAAAATAAATTCAATAAATTCAACAAATTATAATTCAACAAATTATAATTCAACAAATTAATCATTACAATTCAACGTTAGCGTCAACTACCGCGTGGACGAGTCTGGGAAGGCATGAACAATTATAATTCAACAAATGAATCAATAATTACATTCAAAACAATAAAAAATATGACAAAAAATAAATTCAATAAATTCAACAAATTATACTTCAACAAATTAATCATTATAATTCAACATTAACAATTATAATTCAACAAATTAATCATTATAATTATGACAACAAAACAATAAAAAATATTCAAAAAATTAAAAAAAAAAAAACCTACATCAATAAAAGGAACGAAATATACATACCTTAATAATGTGACAAATTCAAAACTTTATCTACATTACCAAAAAAACACCAAAACAACAAAATAACAAAAATAAAAACAACTAAAAATAAATTAAAAGTAAATAAATTAAATTGGAAATCGATAATTATTCCAACAAACGCAATTATTAATTCTAAGGTAAATTCAACATTAACAATATTAATTCAATAAATTAATCAATAATTATATAGGCAATACAACAATAAATTATATTCAATAAATTAAAAAAAAATATAGACTAACAATTAAATTAACAAATATTCAACAAATTCAAAAAATTCAAAAAAAATTCAAATATTCAACTTTAACTAATTCTAAGTTAAATTAACTAATAACAATTCTAACAACACAACAACAAAAAATATTCAAAAAATTAAAAAAAAAAAACCTACATCAAGAAAAGGAACGAAATATACATACCTTAATAATGTGTCAAATTCAAAACTTTATCTACATTGCAACAAAAAACACCAAAACAACAAAAATAAAAACAGCTAAAAATAAAATAAAATAAAATAAATTAGAAAAAAAACACATACCTTTTAATATGATGAAGATTTACAACACCAAATCTTGCTAGAGATTAAAGGTGAAAGTATTTAAGGATTGAGGGGAAAAAAAATGAAAAATCTGAGGTGAAAAACGGAGGAGAAGCGAAGCGGCGGGGAGAAGAAGAAAAAATGAGGCGAAGCGGCGGGGGCTGGAACTTATAGGGCAGTTTTACCGACGGAATCACCGACAGAATTAATATCCGTCGATAAAAGGTAAAACATTCCGTCGGTAACAGGTCAAAAATCCGTCGATATTTTTTGAATTTCACCCCGAATTTTTAAAAGCCCTCCAAATTTTTCGCAGTCCGTCGATGATTCCGTCGGTAATCTGACAAGTTCAGAGGCTCATTAATTCACACACTTTGGAAATCGCGCGGTCCGTCGGTATTTCTGTTGGTAATATGTGTGACCGACACATTACCGACGGACCTATTCCGTCGGTGAATCCGTCGGTGATTGTGGCATTTTGTTCTAAATATTTCCGAGCTTACTGTGAGATGCCGACGGACTATAATCCGTCGGTAATCCCGTCGATGATGGTGGCATGTTTTTCGAACTTAATGTGAGATGCCGACGGATTTAATTGCGTCGGTATATCCGTCGGTGAATGTGGCATTTTGTTGTAATTGTTTTCGAACTCTCTGTGATATACCGACGGATTTGATTCCATCGGTATAGTTGTCGGTGAAGCCGTCGGTAATGTCGTCGGTGTTGGTGGCATTTCGCGTAAATATTTTTGAACTCTCTGTGAGATACCGATGGATGGTTGTCCGTCGGTATGGACGTCGGTAAGTTTGCATTATGCAGGAAAGGTTGTCTTTGTATTGCCTGTTTACCTTCCTGCAATAACTTAACTGATAAACTGTCTATCACATAAAATAATAACCACATTGCTTAAACAATAAATATTTTGTTTTACAAAATACATCATCAATAATCTAAATTACATGAGACAAATGTTTTTACATAGGGCTTCATTTTCATAATTAGTCGGAATTTTCTTCTTCTTCCTCATCAATTGAATTGTCATCATCTTCATCGCAATCTTCAATATGGATATCATCTTCTTCATCGACATTTGCTTGTCCGCTAGAGCTGAGAACAACATTCAACTCCTCTCCGTCAATATTAACAAGACTATCATCGAGAGCTCGAAAATTTGAATTTTCTTCCAATTCAATCGAAGGAGCAACTCGATATGGTTCAACCAACTCACAAACTTGAAAGACTTCATCTCGCACACTTGTGTCTTCGTTCTCATCCTGAACAACCTCGACACGACCCCGTGGTTTCGTTTTTAAAACGGACAACCAATCAACTCTTTAACGATCCTTTCTAAATGAAGGGGTGTATGTGTAATAGACTTGTTGACATTGCTTTGCGAAAACAAAGACATCGTTTATGTTGCGGAGTCTAGCTTTTGAGTTGATTTCGACCAGACCATGGTGCGGATCAACTCTGATTCCTCTGTCCGTCGTGTCATACCAATAACATTTGAATAAAAAAACTTTATTCTGCTCGCTATGATATTGCAGTTCGACGACCTCTTCTAATCTACCATAGTAGTCAACTTCAAACTGGCTACTTGTGGATCCCTTAACACAAACACCGCAGTTGTATGTCTTTCTTCCTTGCCCGTATTCTTTAGTATGGAAAACATATCCATTGACAAAATACCCGTTGTAGCACTTAACTTTTCTTCCAGGGTCGAGGCTTAGTGAAGACAATGACTTGGGCGCACTCCTTCCCATTTGATAAACCTTGTAAATATATGTAATTAAATGTACATCAATACACGGTAAATGAACGAGAATCTCGTAATGACATGCATAAGTTAGAATGAGTTTGTGATAGTGCTTACATGTGTTCTGAACCATGTGGCAAATTATTCATCTTGTAATTGAAAGATCTGGGATTCGGTCAGCTGCGAGTTATTGGAGAGCAAATATTGTCGATGTTGCCTGCAAGTGATAATGAGTGTATGATATTACAATATATAATTAACAGTATATTACTGATAAAGTTTAATTAGTATTACCCATATATAGACTTACTGAATAAATGGTCTCAGCTCATCACAGTTAAATAGAACATAGTTGTGTGGGTCAAAAATAGTTGAATTCTATTTCCGACAAATATCTTCCTCTTACGGCATTTTTAGGTGTGGGTCGTCCAGTATTGGAGAATATTGACAAGTTCCCACTGGAAGGCACTTCACCGCCATCGTCATGCCGTGGAACGTGATTGATTCTTGTTCTCAGATGAGGTTCGAAATAGTACGAGATAAATGTTGATATCTCTTCAACAATATAGGCCTCAGATATCGAAGCCTCAACATGCGCCTTGTTCTTAACCTTTTTTTTTAGATTAAACAAGTACCTGCATTGAAGTACAATTCAAGTATTTTCAAATAAGAAAAACATAGAAAATACTTTAAGATATGAATTCCATTGCAACTGTAATATCTCACCGTTCGAATGGGTACATCCATCTATACTGGACCGGTCCTCCAGCTTTTGCCTCAAACGGTAGATGTATGGGGAGATGCTCCATTGAGTCAAAAAATGAAGGAGGGAATATCATCTCAAGTTTGCATAGTGTCTCGATGATATTCGTTTGAAGCATCTCAATGTGCTCAACATTCATCTTGCTGGAGCATATATCTCTGAAGAAATGACTGATCTCCGTTAGTGCATCCCATATTCCCTTTGGCAACAAATCATGAAAAGCTAATGGGATGAGTGTTTGCATAAACACGTGGCAGTCATGGCTCTTCATTCCATACAATCTGCAGTCCTCTATGTTAACAAGCCTTGATATGTTTGCTTGACCGCTTTTTATGATCGGCTTGTTTTAACTCGCAAGTGCACGAGTGTGCGATGTAGCAATTAACTCGGTAAGATCGAGGTCATATCCACAGAGAGCTAGATCTGGAAATTAAGCTAGGTAACAACAAAAAAAAAAACTCAAGAGAAATTAAATTAACAATAACTTGGTTGAAAATAATTGATGGATTTGTTTTCAAAGATGAAAAAGTGTAAATAGATTTTAAAAGACAAGAAAAAGTAAGTCTTGGTCCAAATCAATTTTAATGGTGATGTATTGGTGATTTCTTCAACATATATAAGATAACTCAACCTAATATCAACGATGGTGATATTAGATCGGAAGATATTACAATGAAGTTTAAAAAGATGAAGATTAATTATTGCTTAAGAATGAACAAGTACTTTCAAATTAAGTAAGACATTGAATCAAGCAATCTCTATACCAAAACTAAGGTTTGTGCATAAAAATTCAAGATTATAACATTACCTAAATGATTTCTAAAATTTCTTTGCAATAATAAAACATTCATGAAGAAGATGAGAAGATAATCATTAACATTCATTCATATCTTAAAGAACTCACCTCAATCACCATCATCCTTGATTTGGATCCAAGAAAGAGATTAGCCAACCATGATTATATATAAGAACACTTTAATAAACATGAAATAACTTGAATCAAACTGAAATAATAAGTTTTACAAACTAAAGAACCGAAATCTACAAAGAAGAACACAACAGAATTTCAGTAAAAATTCGGACACAAATCTGACTCTAACTTTGGACAGAAATTAGACCCTCTTAGAAGCCTCCCCTGGAGATGTCTATTAGATTCATATTTATAGGCAATTCTATTAGCTTTCCAGATCATTAAAGAACAGCGCATTTGGACATCTGAGTCAAAAGTTATGGGCAAAACACCGAAAGATGTTCTGGAAAATTAAATCAGGCCAGCTTGGAGAACACTTTGGTGCACGTTTTTCTTCCTCCTTTATGAGCTGTTTCTTTCTTCTTTTTGACCCAAAATAATGTCACAATGTCCCCTCCAGCTTTCCATCCATGTGCTTGCCCTCTTGAATCAATTAATTGCCCAAAATAAATCAAATATTATTTGTTGTGTGGACATGTAAGATCATGGATTGTGCTTGGGCTGATTTGGAGGCTGATTTGGGGGCTGATTTGGGGCTGGATTTAAACATCAAATAAGTATACAATTGTACCTATTATTTGGGCTAAGATTGACATTGAAACCTTGAGTGTTTGATGGTTGAAGTTTGCACACAACATAAGGTAAGTTTGGGCTTGAAATGGATCATATGATATTCTTTTCTAGAATTGGAATATAATTGATTTTTTGGGCAAATTTGGAGCACTTATTTGAACCAAGATTTGCTTCAATCTTCAACTAAATTTCTCTTCAATTCTTTGCTCCGAATTCCGACGTTGAATTTTTTGAAATAATTCATTTAAGCTCCAAAAACCTATCGAAACATTAAAAGAAACTTCATTACTAAAAAGCACATCACTTATTATAAAAAATTCAAATAAAAACAATAAATACATATGTAAAATAAAAGACTTAATGATACTTTTGATGCACAATCAATGTTCGATGCATGTCCATCCAGGAAACGCAGACTCTTAAGCCATTTGTAGACTATCAGTTGTGCGTTTTTCTCTAGCACGAAGCTTGCCCTTGGTTTTGCAACCCGTGACTCGTCATAAACCAACTCCATATTTTTACGGTTACAGTATAAAGCTATATCCAATCTAGCTTTCATGTTGCCTTTTGTCTTCCCCTTCACATCCATGACGGTGTTGAAAATATTCTCAAACACGTTCTTTTCGATGTGCATGACATCAAGGTTATGGCGGAGAAGATTAGTCTTCCAATACGGAAGCTCCCAAAAGATACTTCGCTTTACCCAATTATGGGTCAAACCAAAACCAGGAAACTTTTGCTTACCTGATTGAAGGCCAAACACAATGTCACCGTACTCTGATACAACATGATGCAATTCTTCACCAGAAAGACGCGGGGATGCAACATCTTTTTCAACTCTACCAATAAAGAAATCTTTTCTGTTCTTTCTGAACCTGTGATTAAGTGGCAAGAAGCGACGGTGACAGTCAAAAAAAGAAGCTTTACCTCCGTTTGCTAGCGTGAATGCCTTGTTGTTTTCCATGCAGTATGGACATGCGAGTTTCCCATGCGTGCTCCAACCAGAAAGCATTCCATAAGCTGGAAAATCACTGATAGTCCACATCAAAGCCGCCCTCATAAGGAAATTTTGTTTCCTCGATATATCATAAGTCAGAGATCCGGAGGACCACAACTGCGCCAGCTCATCTATCAACAGTCGAAGACAAACATCTATATTCTGCCCCGGGCTGCTTGGACCGGGTATGACAGTAGATAGAAACATGAACTCCGGCCTCATACACATTCCCGGTGGCAAGTTATAAACTGTGAGAATGACCGGCCAACAAGAATAGGGAGCAGCAAATGACCCAAATGGGTTGAACCCGTCTGTACACAACCCAAGTCGAACATTCCTTGATTCAGCAGAAAAGTCAGGATGAACACTGTTAAAGCGTTTCCACGCTTCGCCGTCAGAAGGATGCACCATCACACCATCAACGACATCGTGTGTTTGGTGCCATGTCATGTGCTCAGCAGTCCTTGGTGACATAAATAACCATGTTTCTGTAAGGATTAGTGTTGTCATTTGCCGCTTCATGCACGTTGCTAGCACTAGAAGTTGACCCAACCACCGTTTCTCTCATTCTCCTATTACTAACAAATACCTCTCCATGTGCATACCAACACTCGTAATCCTCCACAAACCCTTTGTGTAGAAGATGCATCATTACAACATCTAGATGCAGATACTTTTTATTTTGACACTTCCTGCATGGACACCTAATACCGCCTCTAGTAAAATTTCTGGGAATAGATGTTGCAAAATTAATAAAACCCTGAACCCCGTTACAATAATCCATCCTCCGCAATCCTTGGGGTGAATCTAGATACATCCATGAACGATCATCCATGACTTCTATCGAACCTCTATAAAAAGGACCCATTAAGCAAGCTCTTAATTATTTCAAAACATAACATGTAATTCGGTAATTCTACAAATTAAGTTTTAACAATTTACAAACAAATACAATCTTACAAAATCTAAAACAAACCATAACAAGTATAAAATTATACATTCATATACTACAAGTTTGTTTGAGAAATAACAATAAAACATGTACATCTACTAAAAAAAATACATATACTAAAAAAACAATAAAATTGACATTTAAATGTTAAAATTTTAAAAGATAGAATTACTTACAGAAAATGATAAAATCCGTCGGTAAATCAGAACACGGATGCTGTGACCACAAAACTTCAAGAAATACAACTTGTTGTGCTGAGATGAGGAAGATTTTTGTTTTAGGGCGAGGGGGGGCTGGTTATTTGCAGATAGGGAGGGTTAGGATTAGGAAGAAGAAGGAGAAATGGGGGAGGAGAGTGTCGGCAGAGTGGCCATATATTCACTTTTGCCGAAGGCATTACCGAAAGTTTTAATCCGTCGGTGAATACGTCGGCGAAACCGCCGGTAATTCTGACGGGCAATCGACACGTCACCGCACGGACCTGCTATTCAAATCCCTCGGTGATTCCATCGGTATTTTTAACGGTGCACCAGTCACGTCACCGGTACGGATCTGGCATTTCAAATCCGTCGGTATTATTGACGGTGAACAGGTCCCATCACGCGTACGGGCCCCAGGTTTTCATTCCGTCGGCAAAAACATCCGCCAAAACCTTGGTGCCATCTACCCACCCTTTTTTCATTAATTCTGAATTTTCTGTCGGTAATTCGGTCGGTAATTACTGATCGAATTACCGACGAAAATTGTCCATCGGTGATTTCGACCGAAAAATATCGACATAAAAAATTCCATCGGTGAGTCCGTTGGTATTTAGCGAATTTCTAGTAGTGACAATATTATTAATTTTATCATTTAATACATGTATACATATTTCAAATATATCTATTACTATTTTATTTTTTGTTGAATATTAAATAATAGTAGAACAATGGATACCAATATAGATATACTCGAAATCTAATGAATAAAGTATGAATATCTGGATTTTTTACTCGATGAATATTGAGCAGGAAATAGATTTAACAAAAATTATCCCGTAGATATATATCCATTATGATCCCTATACATAATTTCCATATATAAAATCAATACATTAATACATTTATTTTTCTTTTACAATGATAAAATGATAATAAATGCAAAATATACATATGTTTTTATTCCTTTTACATTATGCTTTTAATGTGTTTTAAGCTTATTTGAGCTCATTGGAAGTAATTTAATGAATTTGGCATGCCTAACAGACTTGGTGAATTAATTGCTAAAAGATACAAAATTCTGCATTTGATGTTTCGAACCTTGGTTTTTGGATAGGTTTTTCACTAAGTTGAAGTTATAGAATGGGAACGTGGCTTAATAAAGGTTGAACTACACATATCCAGCTTTTCAAGAAAGTAGGGAAGAAATCCGATCTTATTTGAAACTCTAATAAGACCTGCAAAACCGAGAGGAAAGGAAAGAAGGGTCCCCTCTGCTGCTAATGCTGGCTTGCATTTTCTCTTGGTTGCTAGAGTTGTTGATGACGTTGCTGCTAATCTTGACTGCAACCAACATTGGGGATGGAGCTCACAGTTGGAGGTAACGCAATTGATGGCTGAGGATAGAGTCTTGTTGTTGTCAACATGAACTAGCTTTGCTGTTGTATTTCTCATAAAAATGAGCCAACCATAAGGGACATGGATGATGCTATTGTTTTGGCACATAGAAGAATTTCCTGCTGGACTGGGGAGAAAAAGGAGACGAAGTCCTCTCTTGCAACACTGGACGAAAATCTATATGGTGGCTTTTGGAGGTTGAAGGGGGGTCCTCTATTCTACTGGGTCTGTGAGATGAGGGAGATGAAAGATGGTCTTTTCTTTTTGCGTTCTGCTCAGTCTGGGTTATGGGGATGAGCTGAGGGGCGACAGCTAGTTTAAGGTTCGTTGTTCCCTCTTTTTTTTTATGTTTCTTTCTTTTAGGGTTTCTGAATATGGCCTCCCTCTAGGGTTTCTTGTAATTGTCTCCCCTGTTTTTGCATACACTAAGATATGTATTTATAGTGCAAGAGTCATTGCGTGTGAGAATAAAGTTTCAATCAAATTGATTCTCTTCTTTAAAGTTTAAATTTGATTAATAATCAAATTTGAAAGAAGATAACTATGCTTATCTTGAAGATAAGGATGGAACGACAAAAGCACATTGTAGCCCCTAGTTTTCGTGCAAGCTGACAAATCATGTTTTCATCGAAATAAATTCAGATCTTTTAATTTTATGTTTTGAACCTTATAAAATTAAATCAAAAGCCAACGGGCCAAAATTGCATTATAACAGTTGCCTCCTCTTTACAATGCTTACGGTGCAAAGGCATTGGAAAATTCAATTTCTTTTGACTTTGACTTTGCATAGTAAGTTTTGTAAAGAAAAATAAGCATGAAAACCCTTCCTCTTTTATTTTGATTGATTTTTTTTATTTGCTTTTATTTTTATTTTAAAAAATGGTCTAATTATTCCAGGTAACCTACTTGATGATAAAATGGTAGCAAACTCGTAGGCAACCTACCCGTTGGAAAGAATAAAACGTGAAAAGGATTTACGAGTGGTCTAATTGCTCTAGGTGACCTGCCCGATAGGAAGAAAAAATGCAAGAATTTTATGAGTGGTCTAATTGTTCCAGACGACTTGCCTGATGAAGAATAAAACAAGAAAATGATTTCACGAGTGGTCTGATTGGTCCAAGTGACTTGCCTGATAGGAAGAAGAAATGCAAAGGTTTTCCATGAGTGGTCTAATTGTTCCAGGCGCCATGCTTGATGAAGAATAAAACGCGAAAAGGATTTCACGAGTGGTCTCATTGTTTCAGGCAACTTGCGCGATAGGAAGAATAAAACACAAAAAGGTTTTCGCAAGTGGTCTAATTGTTCTAGGCGACCTACCCGATGAAGAATAAAATGCGAAAAAGATTTCAAGAGTGGTCTCATTGTTCCAAGCAAGCTTCCCGATAGGAAGAAGAAACACAAAGGTTTTCGCAAGTGGTCTCATTGTTCTAGGTAACCTGCCCAATGAAGGAAAAAATGCGAAAATGATTTCGTGAGTGGTCTCATTGTTCCAGGTGACCTGCCCAATAGAAAGAGTAAAACATGAAAAGGATTTTGCTAGTGGTCTAATTGTTATAGGCAACCTACCCAATGAAGAATAAAACGTGGAAAGGATTTCGTGAGTGGTCTAATTGTTCCAAGCGACCTGCCCGATGAAGAAAAAAATGTGAAGGATTCCATGAGTGACCTAATTGTTCTTCATGACCTGCATGATGGGAAGAATAAAACACGAAAAGGATTTCGCGAGTGGTCTCATTGTTCTAGGCGACCTGCCCGATGATAAAATGCGAGGACGCTCGTAAGTGGCCTCATTATTCTAGGAGACCTACCCAATGATAAAATGCGAGGAATCTTGCAAGTGGTCTCATTATTACAAGCGACCTTCCCGATGGTGAAAAATATAGAGAGAGATTTCTCCTCTTTTTTTATTTTTTTGAAAAATACAATGATTTTTCATAGATGGTCTCATTATGATAGGTGACATACCCAGGTGAAAAAATAAAAAGGTGGAAAAATACAAAGAATTTTTTTTTAGAAGTAGTCTCGTTGTAACAGGTGACCTATCCAAGTAGAAAAATACAGAGATTTTTCGGGTGGCCTAATTCTCGTGGGCGGTCTACCTAGGTCAAAATATTTCTCAAAAGTGAGCAATTTTCACAAGCATTTTTAGTTTTTGGCCATTTCAAGGTGACCTTCCTTTTGAGGGATCCCATTAGGGATTTCAATTGTGAAATTTGCATAACACATTCTTCAATGTTTCAAAGTCTAAATGATATGTATGCACCTTTACTTGATTTGAAACATAGGTCCCCTTTCTTCTTAATCTTCTTGTTACTTGATTGATAAGGACTTGCTATTTCTGACTGGGTTATCTTTGTCATTTGGCTTCTAGCCCACTCGAGTTGGCCCATGTGAGTCTCTTCCTATATTTGTTACAACTCAGCCTTCATGGTGCCCATTGTGCCCCACTTGCTTGCTAGAGATTTTTTATCTTGTTGGATAATTTGAGAGGATCATTCATCACTCCTCGTCCCACAGCTAAAATCAATTGGTGTCACTTGTTGAAAAGATCAAGCTGTCTTTTTGTAAACCAAATTTCCCCCTTATCTAGTTATAAGAAATGTTCCTCTCTTTTCCATCTATTTGTTTTTGTAGAAGGGATCGATTTTTCTTCTAAACACAATGTTGCCCCTTTATACTAGCTATTGCTCCTAGGTGTGCTCTGTCAATGACTTAAACAAATAATGGTTTCAAGTCACCATTCTCTCATTTTATCCTTTTCTACTTGGTGAAGGAATATGTGTCTAGAATGAATCTTGAAAATTTGATATTGCATTTTGAAAAAAAATATTATTTTGATTTGAGTTTTAAAACAATTTTCTTTTGAAATCTTGCGACTCCTTGTTATTTTATTTCTTGAAAAAGAGAGGATTTACTCTTGTGTTTGATTATATTGTCATTAATGAAGGTATGTCATGAGGTGACCTTATGTTTCTTATGGGTTTCCAAGCGAATGACTCGAGAAAAAGCTCGAGGTTATGTTTGAGAAAAATTTGTCTTTTTTTGAACACTCATTTTATCAGTATGATTAATAATGAGTAGCCTGTTCTCGATGTCATGACTTTAATGAAAAAGTACTCTTTGCATTTTGAGAGCATTTTTTTATTGTTCCAAATTGCTTTTTTACTTGATTAGAAAGTACTTCTATAGGCACGTAACGTAGGCTGTGGTTATTGTCTTTGAAAGAAAAGGACTCATAAGGCTCAAAGAGTGTTTCAGGGTTTCAAAGACTGAGGATCACTATCAATAGTTTGACTCTTTATGACTTTCATCTTTTTTTTTTTACACTCTTCTTTGATTTTGCCCTTTTTCTTTTTTCATTGCTTTGCTAGGGCATAATCACTTTATCTTGGTTATCACTCTTTCTTGTGATTTGGGCATGCCCCCTAGCATTTGAGTTGTTTGGGCTCTTTTGCCTCTTTGGCTTTTTCACAACTTTTTCTACTTTTTTTATCATTGAAATTATTGCACGTCAAAATCCGCGCGGCATCAGTTGGCGATTTTTTTTCTTTGTTATTGCGTTTTGCTTGGTTCGATGGAGTCGCCACCTAGTATTATGGTCACTAGGAACCTAAGGTTTGCGAGAGTTTGAGTAAGGGACTGGTTGTGCAAGGGGAAGACGCATCACCCCCAGTGCACCCTACGTAAGGTAAGCTGCATTATTGTTTGATTGTTTTTCTAAGTCGAGTTTCTATTCGCTGGTCTTTTTTAAGGTTCAAGGCAGATCTCCCTTCGTGAGAGAGTCTCTACCTTATTGGGTTAAATCCTAACCATTCTAAAGTTTAAATTTTAAAATTGCTTTTATTTACAACTTGTATCTTTAATACCCGAGGGTGTACTTTATCGTGTAATTTTACACCCCACAAATATTAAAGTCTACATCTGGATCCTGATATTTTGGCCAAACCCTAACGGATAATCATAAACCAGTTATGATATCCATTTTTCTTGATTTTGAAAAAAAAACATGCTTGGAAAATTCTTTAGGACTTGGCCGTATGCAATAAAATATTTTTTTCCCTTTTTTTTTCTAGAGAAAACCAGGTATTTTAATACCGAACTTGTATCTTACAATGTAAGTATATAACCCAATATTAAGCAAACTTGGTAGATAAATATATATATATAAAAAACTTTTGAAATGATTTTAATTTTTTTTTTGAATTTTTATGAAAAATATTTTTTCGGGCCGAGCTGGGCTAGAACTGGCCCGACCCGGCAGATGACTAATTAATTAGCCACTGCATGCAGAAATGAATTCTGCATGCGGCAGCTACTAAGAATGAAGAAGAAAAGGGTGGAGCAGGAAGGAGAGAATTACCTGGTGTGGAGAGAGTCGGCGGCCTAGCTGGTGGTGCGCGATGTGACTGTAGGCTGCAAGGCTCACAGCTGGAGCTCCCCTTTTCTCCTCCTCTGAGCATGAAATTGGCTCCTATTTATAAGGATGGAAAGAGGGTAATCTTGTATTCAACGGGGAAAAAGTCTTAGCCCTTGATTCGACTCGAGGAATCCAAGCCGTTGGTTCAAAGTGTGCACTTCGAACTACCAAATTTGGCAATCCAAGGCTGCAGACTGACTGAGGTGGCCACTTTGGGCCAATAAACGGAGCCGTTTCAAAGTTTGTCGACCCGACCAGACCATTTTTCGGGATAAAGGGGTTTCAGGTGGACATGTTGGTGTATGCTTTGTCGGATTTGGGGGCCACACAGTCAGAAAATGCGTTTGGAAAGCAGCTACTCGGGCAGCTTTGCGAGGAAGAAGATTAACAGTAACCAGGTGACGCGTCGCCTGGTCCCTTCCCCCCCTTTTTTTCTTAAACACAAAAACGGTGCCGTTTTGGATAAAAAAATTAGGGATTTTTGCCGATTTTCAATTTAGTCCTCCAGCTTTCAATTTCTTTCAATATAATTCCCTAATTGACCCTAAACTTCTGATTTAATGCAATTTGGTCCCGGCTTAACTTCAACTTCAGCCCCAGATTTACATGAATTTTGCAATATGGTCCTTGGTCTCGGATTTATGCAATTTCATCCCTAATTGACCATTAAACTTTCAATTTCTTCAAGTTGACCCCCGGATTTTGTCAATTAGACCCCTATAGTTTGGCACCTTTTGCAGATTGGTCATTGGCTTGGATTTTTTCAATTTAACCCCTAATTGGCCCCAAAAATTCAATTTTCTTTCAATTTGACCCCTGATTTCAATCAATTAACTTGGTAAAAATTAAATTTGGTCTCTTAAAATTCCAATCTTCTCAATTAAGCCCAAATTAGGCTCCCAAACTTAATTGTTTTCACCAATTAAGCCCCAAATAAAATTAATTTGACTCATTTAACGTATAATTAAGTTCTTGCACTTAATTAAATCCTTCATTTGGACCTAAATTAATTCTTAAACATAATTAAAATTTAATTTGGCCCATGATTAAATCAAATTGGCCTATTAAAAATGTAATTATGTTATTGGACTTAATGTTTATGCAAATTTGTCCAATAATCATTTAATTTGACCTTGAATTTGCATTTTTTTCCCTCCAATTTTTGGCCCAATGGGGCGCCAATAGGTCTTGAATCTTCTCCAAAAATTGCAACTTGATTTCCCGGCATACTTTCTCAACGTTGCTAGCCTTTATTATTTTTTTGTCTTTATTATTATTATTATTATTATTGTTTTTTTTTTTAAAAAAAAAATTTATTTTACAGTGAACGATATATATATATATTAGAATGTGAACAAAATAACGAAGATGGCCTTTCCTCATTCTAAGCACAACAGTTAAAATCAATAAACTTTGACCTCGTTTAGTATGATAGTTTAGACTTTTGCAAAGAAATATATTTCATGAGTCTATAAGCAACGAGTTCACTACATATCATTATGCATACATTTAAAATAACTAGTTCAAGAATCATGGTGTGAGGGTGACTGTTCATTTCCTATTCATGCTTTGGTTTAGAGTTTAGTCATCTCAATGAAGGAGTTGCTTCATTCATATGTCATTCTACAAGTAGAATGTCAAAAATATCATTTTAAATAAACATCAAATCATTTTTTGAAATCAAAATACAAGTTTAATTTTTCAAAATTCCACTAGAGGAAAAGATTTTGGTAAAAGAAATGAATCGCTATAAGATCACATGAGGCTTCAAAAGTGTATTTGTAAGTTCTTTAGGAGGAAACCCCTTTTAGGATATTTGGCTATAAATCAAAGCAAGAGATGCAATTAAACGACAAACTCATTAATTCATTGAAATTCTAGAAAAAGAGGCTTAATGATTAGTACTTAAAAGTGTATATTTATCGAGGTTTCATGTTATCATTTTGCACTTGAAGTATCAATAACTCCTTAACTAGAGCATGGTTTACAATAACAAGTCTGATAATATAAGATAGCTTTAATTTATGGTAAATTCTCATTTCAAATGTAGACATATCTCACAATTTAAATGATTGATTATTTGATTAACTATTGAAAGTGAAAGGACAAAGAAAAAGCTAAGCTTAGAAAAGAGATGCTGATTCAATTCAAATTGGAACATTGTTTAGTCAATGGGTCATATATGAAGTTGTAGATCTTGGATTTTAGTTTCGTTTATATGGCTAGAAAGCTAAGAAATTGGCTTAAAACATTCATGAAGAGTGGAAGATCCAAATCTGCCGTTTTCAAATTCAAAGCTTGGTCACAAAAGAGAAGTCAGAATCTGTCCTACAATCCAACCCCAACACTGCTCAAAAAGTTACCCATAATTAGAGTTCTAGAAAGCCAAATGACGTCAAACTTGATGGGTGGAAATATAAGAAAATTTCCAACAACTTTCATGTAGACCATCGGCTTAAATTCTGATGTTAACAATGAAATTTCATCAAGACAAGAGCTTGAGGGCTATCCACCACGTCCACCATAAGCACTACTCAGTATTTTAGCCATATCTCGATCTGTAGTGATCCAAATGCTGTAAAATGTTGTGGGTGGAAAGAGGAGATGATTTCCAACAACTTTCATGAATAACACTTTGCCAAATTTTGATTGCATCAATGTCATTTCATCCAGCCAAATTGCTTGAGTGTTGCATCCACTAAATCAATAGTTGGCCACTACATCAATAATCAATTGCTAAATGAATAGTTCCAAATTTTAGCATATAAAAGGAAGCATTTGCCATTCAATTAGGCATCTTGGTTCTTAGATCAAGATCATGTTCTTGCTTTCTTTGTATTTTTATAGTGTTTAAGTCTTATTTCATGTTATAGTAGTTTGTTGTTTATGTTCTTCTTCTTATTTCACTAATGATGTTAAAATAAGTCTAATATAAACTCAATATGGACTTAAATGCTTATATCTAAGAAAAATTGATATTAACATGTCTTATCTTTTTATCTTATCAATCCTTAATACCTTGCTTCTTAAATGGTTAATCTAGATTTGTGTTGTATAACACTTGGTACATCAAATGCTTGATCCTTCATAGTCTTCGGCTGACATCGTTGTTATGAGAGGAATTTGATTTGTTGTCAATATAAGTTAGCATTATGAATCCCTGATAAAATTTATAATTATTATTATTACTCATTTTTGGACCGCACGTGCTAGAGACAGTGTATACCCCTTTTGAACCAAGTGCAGGAGTGTAGCTCATGTTTGTTGGAAAATTGACAAAAGTGGAGAAGAAAGAAATGTTTTTCGAATCCTGTTTGAGCTGTTTTCTACTCTCTTTATCCTCCCCATTTTCTGCCAAAAGCGTCAGGTTTCCTAGACTGATTAGGAGTTTTCATAATGCTAAATTCATTCTTTATTTGGTTTTTAAGGTTGGATAAATCTCTCATAATTTGCACTAAAAAACTAATTTTGCTGCTGTTGCAATGTTTTTTTGTTCCCACTTAGGCTGTGATTTTGACTTGGTTTTGGATGATATCTGACTATCCTAGCTATATTTTGTCACTCATGACATGTTGAAGAATTGACCTACACCTTTATTGGGTTTTAGGGCTCACTGTTCTTATGGTAGATTCTCAATCAGATTTGGATGCTCGGCATTGTCAGTTTCCTGAATCAGATCAAGAAACCCTTATTGACCAACCAGGTTGCGATTAGATTCTGATCTTCAAAATGAAGTTATCTCATTTTGGATCCTTCATGAAAGTTGTAGTTCTACAAGTGTAAATGAATTTGGGTTTTTGAATCACCCGATTTAGATAATAGAAGCTCAAGATATTTCCTCTTGAAATTTAGCGTGAAAGTAGAAAATCCTGCTACGAGATGGTTTCCAGCCGAGTTTTGTTGCAATTGTTTTCTTCAAAATGATTTTATCTCACTTTAAATACTTCATGAAAGTTGTAGACCTGTATATGAAGATGAGTTTGGGTTTTTGAATCTCCTAATTTTGATATCAGAAGCTCAAGATATTTCTATGTGAATATCTAATGAGAAAGCAGAGAATCATGTCGCGAGAAATGTTCCAGCTAGAGTTTTTACAATTCTGCTCTTCAAAACGAATTTATGTCACTTTGAATCCTTCATGAAAGTTGTAGACCTGTACGCGTAGTTGAATTTGGGTTTTTGAATCGCCTAGTTTCGATACCAAAAGCTGAAGATATTCCCATTTGAATATCTAGCATGAAAGTAGAGAATCCTATTGCGAGAAAGATCCTGACTTGAGTTTGACGGTCTAATTCGAGGGACTCGATTTAATGTTTCAAGAATTTATCGGGTTAATTAAAGACCAATTTTAAATTTTGGAAAGTGATTGGTTTCGTTGAAGGAATTCAAAAAATAGGGATTGGATCAGAAAACATCATAATAATGTCTGGCTAATATCAAGGAAGCAATATATCAAAGAGATAATTACCGAATCATATATAATTACTGTAATATAAAATACTGTAGATATATGATTTGATTAGTGCTAGTTTTCATAACCCAAATCTGGGTTATTACCAAAAAATCACATTTCTTTTTCAAAATAAAAATAATAATAAAGTCTGGCAACGTGGAGAAAGAAAATCGGGGAATCAAGCTGCAATTTTGGAGAAACTTCAAGGCCTAATCGTACCCCATTATGCCAAAAAAAAATGCAAATTCAAGGTTAAATTAAATGATTATTGGACGAATTTAAATAAAAATCAATTCCAAGGACATAATTAAATTTTTAATAGGCCAATTTGATTTAATCATTGGTCAAATTAAATTTTAATTATGTTTAAGAATTAATTTGGGTCCAATTGAAGGATTTAATTAAGTGCAAGGACTTAATTATACTTTAAATGGGTCAAATTATTTTTATTTGGGGCTTAATTAGTGAAAAATTAAGTTTGAAAGCCTAATTTGGGCTTAATTGAGAAGATTGGAATTTTATGAGATCAAATTTAATTTTTTTGAAGTTAATTGATTGAAATCAGGGTGAAATTGCAAGAAAATTGAAGTTTTGGGTCAATTAGAGGTGAAATTGACAAAATTCGCAGCCAAGGACTAATTTGAAAAAGGCGCCAAACTATAGGGGCTTAATTGACAAAAACCAGTAGTGAAATTGAAGAATTTGAAAGTTTAATGATCAATTAGGAGTGAAATTACATAAATTCGAGACCAAGGACTACATTGTAAAAAGCGCATAAACTTGGGGTTCCAATTGAAGTTTTGGCAGGGGCTAAATTGCACTAAATTAAAGGTTTAGGGTTCATTAGGGGTACAATTGAATTGATGCGAGAGTATAAGGACTCAATTGAAGTTCGGCAAAACTCCTTTATTTAACCCAAAACAGCGTCGTTTTGGTATTTTTTTTTTTAAAAAGGGTGTGACCAGGCGATGCGCCGCCTGGTCACTGTTCATTGTCTTCCCTGTGAACTCTGCCTGGAAGCAGTTTTACAGGTGTATTTATTGCCTCGTATGACCCCCAAAAGTGACAACACGTGCACTAAAATGGCCACCTGAAATCCCTCCATCCCCGAGTAGTTTCCATTCAGGCTTATAACTGTAAAAACTTCTTCGGTGACTGGCCTAAAGCAGCCACCTTGGGCAGCCTTGGACTGTCAAATTTAACAGTTCGAGGTACACAATTTGAACCGAAGGTTTGGATTTTTCCAGTCAAATCAAGGGCTGAGAATTTTTACCTGGCGAAGAAAAGATTACCCTCTTCCACCCCTATAAATAGGAGTAGATTTTATGTTCGGAGGGGGGGGGGAAATCGAGTCTAAAGTTGACAAAAAATCAACCTTTCTCCCATGTTTTCATCTTTTTTTGCTTTCTCCTCCTCAGTTGCACCTTCATCCACCACCACTCTCACCACCATGTTTCCCACTACATTCTACATCACAGTCAGACACTCAACAACCTCACATAGTGGCTGCACCACCTCTCTCTCTCTTATCCACAAAACTCTTTTCCCTCTTTACCACCGTGACCCCAATAGTAAATGTGACCACCCTTTCCAGCGGCTTCAACCCTTACCAACAGCAGCAGAGGTGATGACTCTCTCCTCATCCACTCTAACCACAAGCAACCCCAACATCGACCATGATAGCAGCAGTACCTGCAACTTGAGCAGCAACAACTGCAGCGGCTCGACTCTCCATCGTTGCCACCGCTTGTACCACGTTGTCCTCCTCGGTCAGACCACCTGTACGCCAGGTAACTTTCCTCTTCCTCTTCCTCTCCCTCTTCTTCTTCACGCTGTTCACTGCATGAATAGTAGGCGTGAATTATAATTCACGCCCACAACTCATGCAGTGGATGTTGGATTGGGCCGTATCTGGCCCAACCCAAAATTTTGGGCTAGGTTCGGCCAACCCCAAAAATAAATAAAAACGTATTGGGCCGAGATCGGCCCAACCATTTTTGGGTCGAAATCAGCCCGACCTCTTCTGTGACTAGCCTGGCCCTGTTAGTTAGGCTCGCCCAGCCCATGTAGATTTTTATTTATAATAATATATTATAATATTTATAAAAAAAAATAATTAAAAAAATCGAAAAATAATTTTAAAAAATTTGTGATTTTCTCAAATATTTTTCTACTAATTTTGCATAATATCGGGTTGTATATTTACACTGTAAAATACAAATCCAGTATTAAAATACCTGATTTTCTCTGAAATATTAAAAAAAAAAAATGTTTTCATGCATACAGCCAAATCCTAAACTTTTAAAAAAAAATGAATATCGTAACTAGTTTATGATTATCAATTAGGATTTGGCCAAATGTCAAAAACCTTTTTCCAACCTTTCTTCTAAGGTCTACATGTAGACTTTAATATTTGTGGGTGTAAAATTACACGATAAAGTACACTCTCAGGTATTAAAGATACTAGGTATAAATAAATGTGATACTAAAATGTAGACTTTAGAACGGTTAGGATTTAAACCAATAAGGTAGAGACTTTCTCATGAAGAGAGATCTACCTTGAACCTTAGAAAAGACCAACGAATAGAAACCCGACTTAGAAAACAATCAAACAACAATGTAGCTTACCCTAGGTAGGGTGTACTAGGGGTGATGCATCTTCCCCTTGCACAACCAATCCTTTACCCAGACTCTCGCAGATCATAGGTTCCTAGTGACCATAATACTAGGTGGCGACTCCTAAACATTAATCATAATTTTATGATTAAATCCAAAACCCTTTCCAACACACAACACCTCACCCTGGAGGCACGATAAGAGCCTCCGTCGTAGCCAGACGACGTCGCGGTGCGACCCCGTGACACTTGTTATGGAAAATAATTACTGTAATATAAAATACCATAGATATAGGATTTGTTGGTGCTCGTTATAAAAGACAATCTCTATAATAATTATTCCAATATTTCCTTGAATAACACGTGTAGAGATTTCTATATAAGTGAACCTTCAGCCATATGCAAGGGGGGGTAGAGAGAGACAGGAAAAATTGAGGACAAACATAAAAATAACCCTAACCCTATCCTCTATAGCAAAGAAGTCGTAGCCTCCTCTCTGATCTTTTAAAAAAACAAAGTAGACCCCCATTCCTTTTGGGTAAAAAACCAAAACTGACGCCCCCAGCTTTTCGCCCTTCACCTTCTTCTTCCTCACTCACTTGCTCTTCTCCACAAACACCTGGACACAAGCCTCTCTTCCCCTGTATTAGAGCATTCGGCCACCATTTCCTCATCTCTCTCTATTGGTTGCAGCCCCTTCGCCAGACCTCACTCCCCCAGTTTGCAACCACTGTAAACACCATTTACAGGTCTTCCCTCTTTGTCAACATAGCCCACACAACCCCCTAAAAATAGATCTCCACTCATCCCTTTTTCTCCCTCAGCTTAGCCTTGCTTGATAACATTCAAAACCAGAATCCATAACCAAGTCTCTCTTTCCCTTCCTTAGCCCTTCCACCTAGTGTTATTAAACCCGGCTCGGCCCGACGGGTCGACCAGGGATCCGGTGGTTGGACCGGTTCGGGTTTACTAAAAGACTGGCTGGGGCAATTGCCCAGCCGAACCCAGCGACCAGTCGGGTCGACCCATGACCCGAGCGACCCGAGCAAACCCGGAGAGACCCGGTAATTTTTTTTTTCAAATGTGGGATTTGAAACCCATTAGTATATATACTCTATGTTCCCAAGAAAAAAAGTCATGTTTTTTCAATGTGGGATAAAAAACATTTTGGTTTAAATACTTCAACTTAAAAGGATAACATAATATCTTTTCAATGTGGGATTTGAAGCTCTTTCGTATAATACTCTATGTTCCCAAGAAAAAAATCATGTTTTTTCAATGTGGGATAAAAAACCTTTTGGTTTAAATATTTCAACTTAAAAGGATAACATAATATCTTTTCAATGTGGGATTTGAAGCTCTTTCGTATATCTACTCTATGTTCTCATGAAAAAAATTAACTTTTTTCAATATGTGATTTGAAACCCATTAATATATACACTCTATGTTCCCAAGAAAAAAATCATGTGTTTTCAATGTGGGATAGAAGCCATCCTTCCCTTCCAGCAACACGAGAAATAGAGGAGAAATATCGACCAATCAGCGAGCCACCATTTCCCGTTTCGTTTGCAACCACGCCTGGAACTAGCAGTGACAATAGCCAGCAAACTTGGCTCCACCATGAACAATGAGCAGGGGCGTCCTTTGTGAGCAGCAACCAGTTGTCTTCCTTCACTTCGCCTCTAGTTGCTGCCTCGCCAGGTAAGTCTTTCTTTCTCTATTATGTTTTGCATTTATGTAAAGGATTTGGGCACGATGCGAAGGTAAATTAATTACCTTCAAACTGTGCAATGCATGCATGAGTAATTCACACCTGCAATCTACAACAGTGCCCAACCGGGTCACTGGTTTGGGCTAGTAACGCGGCTAGGCCTGCTGGGTTCAACTTACCACATAGGTTGAGCTGGACCCAACCCAAAAAAAGAGAGAGCAATATCGTTGGTTTTCTCGTGTATTTAGTTTATGGTATGTATTTTTTATATTGTGGAAATACAAATCTGGTATTAAAATACCTGATTTTTCCACGAAATGTTGCCTATATATATATATATGTCTGAAAAACAAAAAAATATATTTTCTTGTGTGCTGTATACGGCCAATACCCCTAACATATTTTGAATTTCCTAAAAAAAAAAAATTTTTATGTTTAAAAGAAAATGTGTTTTAGCATGGATTTCTTAAACACAAAAATTATTTTCTTGCATTCTGGATTTTACAAGATGTTTGTAAAACTCCAAAGGGTGTTAGCCAATATTCCAAAAAATACAAAAATCTTATTTTTTGGAGAATTCATCTGTTATTCACCGTTAATGTTTGGATAAAAAAATCCCAAAGGGATAAATATCCAAAATATATTGGAAATAACTTGTTAGTATTCGCTGTTAATATTTGGATAAAGAAACCCCAAGTGGTCAATATTCAAAATATTTTTCTAGGAATAATAAGCCATCACACATGCTTGAAAGAAACGTCGATTATAATTGAGGATATTTTAATTTTTGACTTCACGGTTTATAAGCCATGAAAGTATGAAACACTAAGGCAAAAAAGAGGCTTTTAAAGCGTTCTGAATTTTCTTATATTTTTAAATCTTTGTTCCTTTTCCTTGTGATTTACGAGTTGCAAACACTTGAAATACTAAGGGGAAAATGAGCTCTTAGGCACATTGAATCTCCTTAGATTTCTATCTTACTTGTCTTATAAATCATAGGTTATAAATTTAGTCTGAATCAAACATAAATTTTAAGAGATCTGTATTGGTTCTCCTAGGTACTTTTTAGACATATCTAAGGGTATGATCCACATTGACCAAGGGTCCTTTCTTTTTAGACTTTGAGTCCAAGTTTGTTTAGCATATCAAACTTATCCTAGGAAAACTAATAGGATTAAAAAACACCAACACCATAGCAATTACAAGGCAAACCAAACACAAAGTAGCTTACCTTAGGTAGGGCGTAGTAGGGATTCTAATACCTTCCCTTTACGCAACCAGTCCTTTGCCTTAGAATCTCTAAAAGACCAGTTAGCTTTTCTAGTTACCATAATACTATGTGAAGACTCCTTTATTAATAAAAACAAACATACCCAAAATCAATTGAGGGTTGCCGCTCCACCGCAAGGGTGCGACAAGTATGGTGTTACGTAAATAAGATGATTATTATAATCATGTTGATAATTTATAAAGAGTTTATACTTTACTTATCTCTAATACTTTTATTGGATCCTCTAACCTTGAGAATTGGTTTTATCATTATTTAATCCTCATATTAATCTCACATCTCAAAGATCTCTTTAACTCTTTGTTAAGTTATATATATTATTTATAATTTATATAGTTGACCTCCCTATGATTTGACCCTGGTCTTGCTGGGTTATTTATTACTTTGACACTCCTGCATTTGAGATAAGACATCAACTCTTTGATCATGTCAAGTTTTTGGTGTCGTTGTCGTGGAAGGTAAATTACTGTATAAATTATATATTTTATTTTATTGTCTTTTCTTTTCTTTCCTTTTATATAGCTTTTGTTTCTTTTGTTTTGTTTCTTTTTTTTCTTCCATTTTATTCTCTTCCTTCACGTGCATGAGAGTTTGGTCATGACCATTAAATGGTAGACTTTATAGGAAATTCTCATCATTTTCAGAAAATATGGCCGAAGAGGATAACTAGTCGCTTTATAATGAGAATAATAGAGACCACATGAATCCTACAAGAACAAGTGCACCCTCATGTACCGTTTTCCCTCTTGATGCATCTCACTTCAATTTTAAGCTAGGCATTATTCAAATTTCACCTTCTTTTCATGGCCTAGATCTACAAAATCCATACTTGCATTTGAGAGAATTTGAAGAAATCTGTAAAACCTATAATGACTTAAATTGTAGCATGAACACTTACAGATTAAAGCTTTTTCCTTTTTCATTAAAAGATAAAGCTAAAACATGGCTACAAAATCTTAGGTTAGGATCCATTTGTGCTAGGGATGAAATGCAACAATAATTTTTAAAGAAGTTTTTTCCGCCTCATAGAACAAACTCTTTTAAAAGACAAATCATCACTTTTACTAAAAAACTAGGAGAAACATTTTACCAATGTTGGGGTAGGTGTAGAGACTTGCTTAATACTTGTCCTCATCATGGTTTTGAAACATGGAGATTGGTTTTATATTTTTATGAAGGGTTAACACCTAGAGATAGATAAATGGCGTAATTGATGTGCAATGGAACTTTTGAAGATAACGACCCTGATTAAGCAATGGAGTCCCTAGACTTGGTAGCTGAAAATGCTTAAAATTAGGACACTATAGGTACGTGTGAGGCATATGGTAAAACTCAACCTCATACATCTAGTGTAGGCATGTACAACCTTAGGAAAGATCATGACCATTAAGCCAAATTTACAACTTTAGCTAGAAAAGTCGAGGCACTAGAAGTAAAAAAGAGTACTAAACTAAAATCTATTCAAGACATTATGTGTCAAATATATGAAACCAATGAACACTCAACCAATGACTGTCCAACTTTGCCTTCTTTCAAGGAATGCCTCCATGAATAGCCCTAAGCTTTAAATAGTTTCCAAAGGCCCAATCATAACCCACACTCACAAACATACAACCCTGGATGAAAAAATCACCTAAATTTCAGTTGGAAGAGTGATAACAATAATGCATAAACTTCAAACCACCATTTCAAGCACACCAAAATTTTTAAAATTCTCATGGATTTGTACCTCCTTATGCTCCTCCTATAAGAAATCTTGAGGAAACACTGCATGCATTCATTGAAAAGCAAGAGACAATCAACACTCAAAATGCTCAAACTATGGCAGATTTGAAATATACTCTTGCAAAGTTCACATCTGCTCTTAGTTTTCAGGAGAAAGGTAAGTTTTTAACTCAACTACAACAAAATCCCATAGGGCAATACAATTCAAATGCAAGTAACTCTAGAAGCCAACACATGGATCAAATCCAATCAGTCATTACTCTTCATAATGGTAAGGTTATTGAAAAACCAATTCTTGAACCTTATGAGAAAGATGATGAGTCAATCTCTAAGGGTAAGGAAGGGGTTAAACCTGAACATTGCAAAGAAAAGACTGATTCCCTACAAATATTTCCATTTGTTCATGCCATGACCAAACAACGAGAAGTCAATCATGATTATGAAATCTTTGAAACTTTCAATCACGATGTGTAGAACTTTTATTGGGATGACCCTTACTTATTCAAATATTGTCTTAATCATATATTTCAAAGATGCATTCTTGATAATGAGGTAAGTAGTGTCATTAAAGTTTATCATTCAAAGGCATGGGAGGGATATTTATTGTCAACAAAGATGATTGCAAAAATCTTACAATGTGGATTTTATTGGCCTACCATATTCAAGGACACACATGCGTTCTGCAAAACCTGTGAAAATTATCAAAAGTTAGTATTTATTTCAAAACATAAAGAGTCCTTATATAATCTTCTATTGACTCTTGGGACGTACCTTAATGGAGATGTGCTTCGTGTAATTCATGATTTATAGCCTCATTTTTATAAAGAACATGCTTGACATAGTCTTGGGAATCTGACTAAAAAAGACCCTTGTTTGCCAGTTTTTAAGAAAACTGGATGGGAAGCCTATCCCCGAACCATAAAGGGCGTTTAAGCCGTTCTTGGAAGTAAACCAAAGGGAATATGTGAGCCACAATCTTAACTATTTGTGCATAATACATGTTCTGTAATAACTTGTGTCTTTTGGTTTTAGCTTAATATTTTGTTTTATTATTTCTTATATTTGTTTATGTGTGTTTCAGGTTTATCAATGTTCGTTGTTTCAGGTGATGTTTCTATACTCTATCTTTCTACCTTAGGACATTGAGGACAATGTATCGTTTTGGTTTGGAGGAAAGGGTGGTAGTTGATATTAAACAAAAATTAACTAACTGTGTTTTCTATTTCATAAATCATTTGCAAAATTGTTGTTACTAGGATGTCAGAGTAAGGGAGTTCTTTTGTTAAAGTGACTCTTGAGACGCATCTTAGTAAACATTCTTAACAAGGTCTATCAGAATACTTCTTGAAATATTCAAGTTTACAAACTCTTGTATTATTATCAATTGATTCTGCTCATAAATTCATTTAACAAGTATTCTTAAACCTTTATTTTCACACACACACTTTAACATATGATTATGGGTTGCACATTGGATTATTACATTATTTATGTTTTTTTGTTAAAGGTAGCTACTAAGGGAAAGGGATAGTATATAATTTGCAAAATAAAAAAATAATTTTTTTTAATGATAATAAAAATATAGATAAGTTTGGTTTCGCAACCCCCCTAATCTAAACAATTAAGTCTGAAGGGGTGTTTAACACCTAATACCCTAAAGTCAACTAACTTGAGAGCTATTGGCCAAACGTTTGTCACATGGGTTAAGGAGAAAAGCTTAAGGGAATCAAACATTGCACTATCTATGTATCAGTATCTGTAACCTGAGTTACTAAGCTTGTAGGGGTGTCTCAACACCTAATGTCATAAGACCAACTGGTTTGGGAGTCATTAGCCGAAAGCTCGTTACATGGGTTAAAGATGCATTGTGTTTTAAGATATATATATATATACAGAAAAAAAAGATAATAATCCCAACCCAAAGAAGTTAACCTTAAAAAAACATTAGAATAGAATATTGATTTCTTCCAACAAAGCCCCATCATCTATGTTTTCATACTTTGAGCACATAAAAAGAAGGTTTATTATCTTGTTTCAACAATATGAAGCAAATCTATAAATTTAATGAGAGTTTGTTTATTTGGATAGATTAATGAAAGTTGAATGATGAATGCCCTGCTTTGTGGAACTTGCAAATTGTTTTTCTATTTTAACGTTTGGACTACTAGGGACTAGTAATAAGCTAGTCGCGGGGGGGGGGGGTGTGTGATTAGTACTTAAAAGTGTATTTTTATAAAGGTTTTATATCATCATTTTGCACTTTAAGTATCAATAACTCCTTAACTAGAACATGTTTTATAATAACAAGTCTGATAATATAAGATAGCTTTAATTTTTAGTAAATACTTATTTTCAATGCAGGCATATCTCACAATTCAAAGGATTGATTGATGTGATTAACTATTGAAAGTGAAAGGACAAAGAAAAGGCTAAGCTTAGAAAAGAAATGCTGATTCAATTCAAATTGGAACATTGTTCAGTCATTGGGTCATATCTGGAGTTGTAGATCTTGGATTTCAGTTTGGTATATATGGCTAGAAAGCTAAGAAATAGGCCTACAACATTCATTCATGAGGAGTGGAAGACCCAAATTTGCCGTTTTCCAATTCAAAGCTTGGCCACAAAAGATAAATTTACCCAAATAATGCTCAGAAATTTACCCATAACTAGAGTTCTAGAAGGCCAAATGACATCAAACTTGGTGGGTGGAAATATAAGAAAATTTCCAACAACTTTCATGTGGACCACCGACTCAAATTCTGATGTTAGCAATGAAATGTTATCTAAACAAGAGCTTGAGGGCTATCCACCATGTCAACCAGAAGAACTACACAATATTTTAGTCATGTATCAATCTATAGTGATCCAAATGCTTTGAAATGTTGTGGGTGGAAAGAGAAAATGATTTCCAACAACTTTCATGAATAACACTTTGCCAAATTCTGATTACATCAATGTCATTTCATCTAACCAAAAAGCTTGAGTGCTGATGTCCACCAATTCCACTAAATCAATAGTTGGTCACTACAACAATAATCAATTACCAACATTTACAAGTATTAGCATTATTCGAGTAAGATAACTAATGTAATCATGTTATCAATTTATAATCTGATTGGAACCTTCTTTGTATGTGGTTTCCAGTTGAGTAATAAAAAGAGTTTATATTATATTTATTTGAAATACCATTAGGGATCCTCTAACATTGACAATTGTTTTTATCATTGTTTAATCCTTATATTAATCTCACATTTCAAAGATCTCTTTAACTCTTTCTTAAATTATATATATTATTTATAATTTATATAGTTGACCTCTATGTGGATCGACCCCGGTCTTGCCGGGTTAGTTATTACTTTGACACTCCTACGCTTGGGATAAGACATCAACT
Organism: Populus davidiana; assembly: GCA_030145905.1. Lineage (NCBI taxonomy): Eukaryota > Viridiplantae > Streptophyta > Magnoliopsida > Malpighiales > Salicaceae > Populus > Populus davidiana. The sequence continues at coordinate 22,965,070 of CM057789.1, read as the reverse complement.
CTTTGATCGTATCACTTAACAAAAAAGACCTTATACTAATGATTAGTACTCAAAAGTGTATTTTTATCAAGGTTTTATATCATCATTTTGCACTTGAAGTATCAATAACTCCTTAATGAAAGCATGTTTTATAATAACAAGTTTGATACTATAAAATACCTTTAATTTATGGTAAATGTTCATCTTAAATGCAGGCCTATCACATAAATCAAAGAATTGATTGATGAGTTTAACTACTGAAATTTAAAAGACAAAGAGAGGGCTAAACTTAGAAAAGAGATTCTGGTTCAGTCCAAACTAGAACATTGTTCGATCTTTGGGTCATATCTGGAGCTGGAGATCTTGGATTTAGGTCTACTCTATATGAATGGAAAGCTAAGATATAGGCCTAAAACTTTCATGCAGAGTCAAAGATTTAAAAAGGTCGTTTTCAAGTCCAAATATGTCCTGCAACCCAGACACTATTCAGTGTTCAGCCCATATCTCGAGTTCTAAAAGTCCAAATGACCTTAATTTTTTTTTTTCTGGAAACCTGAGACAATTTCCTAGAACTTTCATGAGTTAGGTCTGTTCAAATTCTGACGTTATCAATGACATTTTGTTCAGATAAGAAGATAAGGATTGTCACCAAGTCAAGATATGGCCACCCACTCAACAATTAGTCATCAAATCAATAGTTCCAAATTTTAGCCTATAAAAAGAGGCATTTGCCATGCATTTAGGCATCTTGGTTGTTCAGATCAAGATCATGCTCTTTATTTCTTTCTTTATATTTTTGTAATGTTTAAGTTTTATTTCATGTTATATTTTCCTTAATCTCTTGTTTATGCTTTTTATTTCCTTTACTATACTTGTGTTCTTATGTTGTTTATTTATGTTTATCTTCTTCATTATGTTTAGCTAAGTTTATTATGTCAAGGTGAAAAGGTTTTACTAATGGTGTTAGAATAGGTATAATATAAACTTAACATGAACTTCAATGTTTATATCCAAGAGTGTTGGTTATTAACATGTCTTATTTTTTTTATTTTACTAATTCTTAATAACTTGTTAAATGGTTAATCTAGATTTGTGTTGTATAACACTTGGTACAACAAATGCTTGACACTTTCATAGCCAACCGTATGGTATAACCTACACTTGTGCTATGAAAGAAACTTGATTTGTTGTTAACATAAGTTAGCATCATGAATTCCTGACAATATTTAAAAGTTTGGTGTTACTTAGATAATATAATTAATATGATTATGTTAAAAATTTATAATGAACTATTAAGGATAAATTATCCGATTAGAACCTCCTTTGTATGTGGTTTCTAGTTGATTAATAAAAAAGAGTTTATACTATACTTATTTTTAATACTATTAGTGGATTATCTAACATTGACATTTGTTTTTATCACTGTTGAATCCTCACATTAATCTTACATCTCAAAGTTCTATTATTATTATTATTATTATTATTATTATTATTATTTATATAGTTAACCTCCTTGTGGTTTGACCCCTATCTTGCTGGGTTATTTATTACTTCGACACTCCTGCACTTGGGATAAGACATCAATCTTTTGGTTGTGTCAACTAACATCTTGAGTTATGAGCAAGGTGACACATAAAAAGGCTAAACACTTAGCAATTATCGATTGAAATTTCTTGAATCTTCCAACTATCCCTCTCCCATGAATTCCTTAACAGGGGCACCTTTCTAATAGTCCATTGAGGTTACGTATAAACCAGTCTTAGCCTAATGACATTGTGGCTTCATCTTCAGGACGATTGATCTCTAGGTGTCTTTATTTTGGTAGTTTTTTTTCTCGCCTTTGTAACCACCTTTGATTTTGTGAACCTAGGTTTCTTTCCTTTTTCTAGTGAAAGTTTTCTCCTCATTTGAGTCAACAATCCTTTCCAAACGGATGGCTTGTTCAATCCTCTTAGCTATATCAACTAGGTCAGAAAAATGTTGTGCAAAGCTTCCTACTAGGTATTCAAAGTATGATGCTTTGAAAGTGTTGCAGAATAAACCTATCATCTCTTTCTCCAATAGCGGGGGATTAACCTATGTAGCTGTCTCACGCCATCTTTAGGCGTGTTTCCTCATGGACTCTTTGTTGCCCTTTTCCATGGCTTGTAAGCTTGACTTATCAGGAGCCACATCCATGTTGAGTTTATATTGCCTAACAAAGGCATCGACTAGGTCCTTCCATCCTTTCACCCTGGTGTTGTCCATACACATGTACCAATTGAGAGCGACATCACTTAAACTGTCTTGGAAGAAATGGATCAACAACTTCTCATCATATACTACTTCAACCATCTTATTGCAGTATGCCTTAAGGTGGATTATCGGGCATTGAGTTCCAATACACTTAACGAATTCTAGCACTCTAAACTTCTTAGGAATGACTATGTTAGGCACCAAACACATATCGACGGCTTTTACTTGGTCATGCAAATTGTTTCCCTTAACTACCATCATCCTCTGTTCTAGGGCAACCCATTTTTCCAGACACTTATCTTCTACCATTTTGTCCTTGTGAGACTCCTCTAAGGTTAGCTCAATAGCATGAGGGATCCTTATTGGACATACAGGTTGTGTTGGGAAATGCGCATCGCATTAGGGCTCAAGTGAGGTTCTTTATGCCCCCAAGTTTGGTGGATTGAAAGGAGCTGCAAACGTTGGCAAAAGTTGGGTTATAAATGTTGCTTGAGAGGATTTCCTTTCTCCTGACTTGGATCTCAGAGCCTACTAGTAAGTCTAGCAACATCTTCTTTCAAACTGTCTAACTCTTTTTTATGTTAGGCATCCAGTTGAGCTTTTTCTTTGTTTTTCATTTTTTTCACAACTACCTGTTATAAGAGTGCGTTTTAATCAGGGGGCCTATATTTCACCTATTTGTGCAATATTATGATAATTCATAAGTGTATGTTCAACATGCATGAGTATGAATGGAACATATTGGGTATGGATTCGCTCTTCAAGGGGTGACATAACGATCGTTATTCTCTGGATGTGTGGTCAAATCCAAATCCAATATCATTATTGCAATGCCAATAGTATATTTGCTTAGCCTTTTGTCATCTGAGCTTTCAGCGATGTATACTTGGTGTCTTTTGTTATGCATCTAATGTCTTTGAGTAGCGGTATCTCACTAACATCCAGTTTAGGGCAGTCTCCCTCAGTCATTTGCAAGGATTGAAACTCGATTCCATACTCAATAGTGGTTATATTAGGCATAACAACCATTATGTCACTCGAAAGCCCCATAATAAAGATGCTTACACGTTTAAGCTTACCTTACTGAAATTACACAAGAATCAACCTAAAGGGTAGGTTCTAGTCATTAAATGGATTGAGGTAATTTTGCTATCTAGTTTTAAAGGTCTTTTGCATACTCAGTGATCATCCTCAAAAGGTTGATATGAGGTTAACAAGTAGCGTGACAATAGAGGCCTTGAGTATATCAATTCGGCGTATCAAGCACTTTCGAGGAAACAATCATGCGAGAGTTGAATAGTTTAGCAAGCCTGACCCAGGCTAAAGCCATTGAGGTGCCGTTACTCCTCCACTTATCTTAAAGTTGATACCATACATAAAAAATGAGATGAGTGATGTGTGAAGGCCTTAAATCCATATCTAATATATATGGATTATAAACATGAATAACGATGCATGCTAAAACAGTAAAAAGAGAAAAACAAAAAATAAAACTTGATAGACACATCATAACAACAATAAAGAAAAAAACATTATGACAAATATTGTTCAGCAATAAAAAAGAAAAAAAACAAAGCCTAGTCATAATTTCCCAGTGGAGTTGCCATTCTATCACACCTAGACATCGTGGTGAACGTTCAAACATATTTTCTCATGAAAAAAAAAAGAACAGATATCTGACATCTTGTTCTTTAAGAGAAAATGGTCTAATTTAAGAAGTCGCCACCTAGTATTATGGTTACTAGAAACCCTAACTGGTCAACAGAAATTCTTTGGTACATGACTGGTTCTATGAAATAAAAGATATTATCACCCCTAAAGCGTCCCACCTAAGGTAGGCTGCATTGCTAGTTTTGTAGTAAATTTCTAAAGATTTATTTTTGTTATGTTCTTATGGTCTTTCTATAGTATTCTTGACTCAAATGTCAATGAATATTCACCTATAAATATTTTTTTAACTGTAGCGTTGATAAATATTGCGCAACCTAAAAGTACGATATTCCTAACTTTGGCACCAGTAAATAAATTCACAAAATTCTGTATTAAAAAACCAAAAACTATGTTTTTTTTTCCTTTTTTATCATTTTTTATTTATTTATGTAGCTCGGTCTCAAAACAAAAAAAAAAAGGTCAGGTCACTGGTCCAAACCAGTCACCCAGCTGGCCACTGTTGCACGCATGCGTGAATGGTTCACGCACGCATGCATGCAACAGCATCCAGTTAATTGTTTTAGCAAGCAAGGAAGGAAACTTACCTGGACGTGATGCGCTGCTGGAGGTGAAGTCGAGGGAGATGGTTGGGCGCTGCTTGCGGTTGTCAATCCAACTTGTTGCTCATGATGGAGCTGGGGTGCTGTCGCGGAGGAGATCTTCCAAACTGTTGCTGCACTTGAAAATGAAGATGATGGTCATGGAGGGCTGGCCTACTAAAACCGTTTTCTTCTCCTTTGTTTTCCTTTTGTTCTTCCCCTGGTCTTCTTTTTGTGCTCTCCTTGTTTATATTGTGCTCGTCTGTTTTCCTTCTCTCTTTACTAGTTCTTTTTATGCTAGCACTGAGGACGTACGAATGTCTACAACCGTGGCTGAGGAGAAACAACTTTTGTTGCTCATGGTGGCTGCTGCTCAAGTAATTGAAATTTGTGCTGCCACTACTAAGAAGAGAAGGTTGCTGCGGGAAATGCAGGGGTGTAGCTGATGCTGATGGCTGTTGTTATAGGCTAGGAGGAAAGGAAAGAAGGGTTCCCCCTGCTGCTGTTGCTGCTGGCTTGCATTTTCTCCTGGTTGCTGGAGTTGTTGATGACATTGCTGCTAATCTTGACTACAACCGTTTTTGGATGAGTTGAGGGGGGAAAGAGATGAGTTGAGAGCCGTTTTTGGAGGCCGGGGAAGAAGAAAAGAAAAGGGCTGGGGTCCTTTATTCGAAAGTAAATGACTATTTTTATCTTGAAGATTACAATAGAACGATAAAAGCACATTGTAGTTTTTAATTTTTATACAAGCTGATAAATCTATTTTTTATTGAAATAAATTTTTAATATTTTAATTTTATTTTTTAAACTCCGTAAAATTAAATAAAAAATCAACATACCAAAATTAAGTTATGGCACTTAATGCCGCATTTCTTCCAGATACCCTCAGGTTTCTTCATGAATAGAGGTTGGGATACCCAGCAGTTTAGAAAACGAAATGGCTTCCATCCCCACGTTTGGCATTGCTGTCCTAAAATAATTGGACAGTGGTCAGACAAGCCTGGTGGCAAACGACTGAGAAGAAGGCCTGAGAATTTTAAATGGCAATCTGGAGTGGCAAAGGCTCTATGAATTCTACTCATTGAGGTGCCATGTATCGGTGGCCACTGAAGGAATACTCCAAAAGGTTAGAGCTTGAGATGAAACGTTTGAAATCTGCAGACCCAATTGCATTCAAAAACCCACTATTCCTTTCATATTGATGCAAAGTTTCATTGAAGTCCCCAACAATGAACATAGGTGTTGCAAATGCAGCTTGTAAGATAAGGAGATCATCCCACAGTTCACGCCTCTCATGTACTGTGGTTCCGGCATAGACTCCTATTATTGCACATTTAAATTGCTCCTCCACGTGTAGACCAAAAAGCGCTACCCATTGCCCACCATCTTCGATTGACTATCTAAAGCCGTCCGTGAAATTGGAGGAATGCATTATTTACATCCATTTACCATAGCTTATATGGAATGCATGGTTTTGATCGATCCATCTGGACATGTCTTCACCTTGTAAACCCATTTATAAGATATGTGCTTCACGTCTATATAGAGTCTCATGTCTGATTTTCCTTTAGAGCATGGATCTCCTCATCCATTTCATTCTTTCATTCACTACTCTGTGATATAGGCTCTATAACCTAAGCTTTCAAAGCTAATGTTATGCTTGCATATTTTGGATTTAGTTTCCGTTGTCTCCTTGACCTTCTCATTTATGACTGAGGTGTACCTTGTTCTTAAACTTTTGCTATCTTGGTTACTCTTCTTTAGAAGATATTTGATGAACACTAGTTTTCTAGGGGCTTGCTCGCATTATAGGATTTTCTTGATCATCAAATGTTGTAGACTCCTCCATTTTTCAAGGTATTTGTTGCATATCCTTGAATAAGTCATTGGACTCTTCTTCACAATGGGAATTATCTGTCACCTTCACCTTTTCTGGTGACCACTAGGAAGTTACTTCATCAAACACGACCTTCCTCGACACCATACATTTTATTGGTATTGGGATTGCAACATCTCCATCCCTTTCTTTGCACGCAATGAATCATTTTCTTATCTAATTTTCTTCGAAGAATATCGGGTATGAACATATAGCATACATATCCAAACAATCTAAAGTAACTCATCTTTGCCCTCATGCTCGTAACTTCTCACATGATGAGGTGAATCTAAGATTTGCTTAGGTAAGCCTATTGATAACATGTGTAGCTGCCTTCATGCACTCACCTTAGAATCTCCTTGGAACATTCTTGACATGTAGCATACTTCTACAAGTTTTAGCTAAGTGCCTATTCTTTCTCCCCGCTACTCTATTTTGATGGGGCGCTGCTGGACAGGTAAGTTGCCGACGAATCTTGCATACTTTTAGATAGTTATGGAGTTCTTCACAAGTGTCACGTTATCTGTACGTAAGTATTTTATTTTCTTACTAACCTCACTATCAACTTTCTTTTTTAAACTCTAAACTTTGCCGAGTTTTCAGATCTTTCTTTCATGAAATGCAGACATACATGGAGTAGTCATTGATGAATGTCACCATATAGAGATATCCACTGATTGATGTCTCCTTTATTTTTCCAATACATCTAGGTGGATAAGCTCAATGTTAGTGTGTATATTTAATTTATTAATAAAGATTTTTTTTTATAATATTCATCAAATATCTGATTAATAAATCTAGAGTAAAGATAAATTTATTGGGATAAAAATACTTTGCATAGAAAATTATAAAATTATTATAATTATAAGATTTTTATTGCATCAAAGCATTGTTTCTAAATATTCCTAATTAATGCTCTTTTAAGACTGGCCATTAATTAGAGCTATTAAGATTGATACATATTCTTTCTTATTTTTTTATAAAATTAAGAAATTGTTCTTATAAATTGAGGTATGAAGGATACTTAAAACTAATATGTAGGTGCTTGTGAGATGACATGTACACTGAATTGACCTGCATGAGAATTTCATAAGAAAAAAATCACTTGTGTCCATGGAAAGATTCACGTGATAGTTGTGCAAGTAATCTTTAGACTTGATATTATTAAGTTATCTCATATAGAGAGTGTTATGTTTTGATTCAGTTACACGTTGTTCTAATTAAGGATAATGAAGTGGCAGATATTGGATACAACATGAACTATATAAATGTATTTAAGTAAACAAAAGAGGATTCATCATCCTAGATGAATTAGAGAAAATGTTATATTTGTTCTAAAATAGTATTGATTGTAAATTATTGTACGAGGTGGAATAAGATTTGAAAAGAGTTTCAATTCTTATTCAAAGAATCAATGACTATGATATTGAGAACAAACATGATTTGACATCGTAGACAAACTCCATGCTATAATGTTGAAATCAAAATATTGTTGATGAAAAGATAATAATTATACTAAGAAACTGGTCACTAAAAGGTTAAGTCAAATAACTTATGATTTTCCTATTATTTGAGAGATCATGACAGGTTGCTAAACATTGTACTTAATCTTCAAATATAAATCAATTAATTGTTGAATTGATAATAAATTAATTTATTTAATCTTATTTTATTTAGGATGCTGATTTATATTTGGATCAACTTATTAGGAAACCTAATGGCTCACACACATAAGAATCATTGGTCAGAAATTACAATGAGATGATTGATCAAGTATGACTTGATTGTAAATAAATTTTATAAATTAAGGACTGGAGTGTAATATATATAGGGAATTAGAATTCTAAACCTAGAAAGATCAAGTAGGGACTTAATTGAATAAACTTCTAAAATTAGCATAAAATTATATATGTGATATCTACGAGGCAAATTAATATTTTATCATTTATAGGTGATTAGTACTTAAAAGTACATTCTCATTAAGGTTTTATATCATCGTATTGCACTAAAGTATCATTAAATTCCCTAACTACAACATGTTTTATAATAACAAGTCTGATAATATAATATATCTTTAATTTATGGTAAATGCTTATTTTGAATGCAGGTATATCTCACAATTCAAAGGATTTATTGATGTGATTAACTATTGAAAGTGAAGAGACAAAAAGAGGACTAGGCTAAGAGAAGAGATGCTGGTTCAATTCCAAACTCGAACACTATTCGGTTATTGGATCATAACTGGAGTTGTAGAACTCGGATTTAGGTCTACTTTATATGAATCTAAAAGCTAAGACATAGACCTACAACTTTCATGAAGAGTCCAAGACTCAAATCTGCCGTTTTCAAGTTCAAATCTTAGGAACAACGGAGAAGTCGGAACCTGTCCTGCAGCTCGAACACTGTTCGGTTTTCAGCTCATATCTTGAGTTCTAGAAGTCCAAATGAGCTCTGGTTTTTTTTGTTGGAAAGCTAAGATAATTGCCCACAGCTTTGATGGAACAAAAGGCTCTAATTATGATGTTAGCAATGACGTTTTGACCAGCCAACAATATCAAAACAGCAGCCAACAATATCAAAAACCAGCAGCCAAACTAGCCAACAATATCAAAATCCAGCAACCAAACCAGCCAACAATATCAAGAACCAGCAGCCAACAATGTCAAGAACCAGCCACAAAATCAATGGATGGCCACCAATCAATAGTTCTAATTTTTAGCCTATAAAAGGAGGCATTTGCCATGTATTTACATGTGTTATTTTTCAGATCACAATCATCTTCTTGCTTTCTTTCTTTGTAATGTTCAAGTTTTCTTTCATGTTATATTAATATCTTGCTTATGCCTTTTCATTTCCTTTCCTATACTTAGTTAACTTATATCATGTTTATGTTCTTATATTGTTTATTTATGTTTTTCTTCTTCATTATGTTTAGCTAAGTTAATTATGTCAAGGTGAAAAGGTTTCACTAGTGGTGTTAGAATAGATATAATATAAACTCAACATGGACTTTAATGTTTATATCCAAGAAAAATTATTATTAACATGTTTTATCTTTTTATCTTGCTAATTCTTAATAGCTTGCTTAATGGTTAATCTAGATTTGTGTTGTATAACACTTGGTACATCAAATGCTTGATCCTTCATAGTTTTCGGCCGACATCATTATTATGATAGGAACTTGATTTGTTGTTAACATAAGCTAGCAACATGAATACTTGATGATATTTATAAGTATGGTGTTACTTAGATAAGATAATTAATATAATCATGTTAATAATTTATAATGAGCTAATAACGATAAATCATCCGATTGGAACCTCCTTTGTGTGTGGTTTCCAGTTGAGTAATAAAAAGAGTTTATATTATATTTATTTGAAATACCATTAGTGAATCCTCTAACCTTGACATCTGTTTTATCATTGTTTAATCCTTACATCAACCTCACCTCTCAAAGCTCTCTTTATTATTACTACTACTATTATTATCATTTACATTCTTGTTATATTATATGTACGTTAAGTATGCTCTGTGTTTGATCAAGGATCCTGACATTGTTGGTCTTGCCTTGTTCATTCGCATCAGAAATCTGTTTATATTATATAATATATCTCTTTAATATTTTCATAAATTCAGTATATAGGCTGGAAACCTGTGACCCGATCTTTTAGATCATTCTCAGGTATAACAACGCCACGTACTGAGTATTATTATTATTACTCTTAATATTACTATTACTATTGTTGTTATTATTGTTGTTGTTATCGTGTTGTTATTTATAATTTATACAATTAACCTCCCTGTGGTTCGACCCCGGTCTTGCCGGGTTATTTATTACTTCGACACTCCTGCACTTGGGAGAAGACATCAATCTTTTGGTCGTGTCAATAGGGTTTTTAAATTTCCCTATAAATAAAATTTTATGCCTCTTATTTCCCATGTGAGGTGTGAAAAAATGGCGAGTAGAGTATAATACGTAAACACCTAAAACATAAAAGAAAAGAGTTAACACTTTAAGGTATAATAATCCCTTTTCTCCTAAAAGGATTTAAGAAATTTCTCATTGATGGTTCGTGTAGATTACCGTTAAAGACCAGACACTTGAACGACTTGTGTTTTACGACAACTCATCCTTGAAGCAAATATTCAAAACTAAAAAGAACATTTGATCTTCAAATAACATGAAGCCCAAATCCTAATTAATCCAATGTTGAAGGATGAAATTGTATAAAAAATCTATTTAAGAAACAAAAACAAATCAAGGTCAAACAAAGTTAACCCCTAAAATTTGTGACATGGATAATAAGATCGTGATAATCCTATAGAAAGAAAATTTGAAAAAACTACAAATCTCAATTCCCAACCAATCTAATATTAAAGGATGAAATTGAAAGAAAAAAAAAAATCAACCTAAGTCTATGATTGTGATAACCCTAAAGAAATCGAACTCGAAAAAAAATGTTGAATCTCAAATCTCAACCAACACAATAATAAAGAAAAAGAAAGAGAAAAAGAATTGGTTGTTAGAGTCAAACCCAAAGCTTGTTGTCGACACTTACCACACAATAAGGTGGAACACAACGAAAGGGTTCAAATGACGCCAAGGAAGGGCATGATCGGTTGTCTATCAAACTTGACACCTAAGTGCTACGACCTCCTCCACTTGCTGCCGTGTTTGACGCACGCACCAACCACTTTTTCCAATTTTGTCCCTTTTTTGGAGCAAATTGATCCTTGAATTGGCAAGGGTCGATTTCATCCCAAAAACTCTAATTGTTATAAATCAATGAAATCAAATTTATTTATCCTAAACCAAGCATTAACCAAGATTTAGATTGTTTTTTAAACACCATGCGCATTTAATACGAACCTAATTGAAGCAAACAATGGGGTCCAATCCCATTGAAACAAATATAAAAATGATAGAATTAAAAGGAAAAAAAAACATTGTGAATTCACTATTGATATCCTCAGTTCACACGAGTGTAGAGCTATAATAATTATTCCTACGAATTCTTTCTATCTCTTCCTCTTTTATTTTCTTTTAAATCAAAATATGAACCAAAAACTATTCTTTATAGGTGACATCAATGATAATATGAGATATAATTTTGTTATCAAAGTCAGCATCACATTTAGCTGTCAGCAACACGTTATCCTCACTGTTCTTATTGTCATTAACTTTGGGCTCATCAATATTTTTCTTAATCCGTACATTCACCTTTGAATTATTCTTCATCTAGATGGAGAATCTTTTTTTTTTTTTTGGATTGATACCCATTTTATTATGTTAAGCTATTAAAAAATCTTTATTTTTTCTTGGATTGACACTCCCTATATTCATTTTTCTTTTAATTTTAATACATGAAATATGATTGAGTGTCCTGCTACTATGCTTGTGTCTTATTACTAGATATTTAACAACTCGTGTTTTGTTAGGATTTAAATAATTTTATTTTTTAATTAAAAAATGGATGTACAAGTTTTTTTAAAAAAATTCAATAAAAATTAAAAAAATATTTACATGCATCTAATTAAATAAATAAAAACTATATGTATCAATAAATATAAAAAAAATGTTAATGATATTTGATATCGTAACATAGAGCATGTACTTAGTTGTGTTTAATATTTTTTATGAATAAATTTTGTATTTAATTAAATGATTGTTAGTACCAATAAAATGATATTTACCCAATACAAATCTTTTTTATTTTATTGTTAACCCAAGTTATTTTTAAAAAGATTATCACCTAATGACAAGCACTACAAGATTTCACAGTTTTACCGATAGAAATATTCCGTTGATGTGTGATTAGGAGTTCGTCAGTGAATTATTTACCGATGTCATTATCGACGGAATACGTCCGCCGACTTTCCTTTCATTGGTGATTCCACATTTCGTCGCTATATCGGTTGGAAACACAAAAAAACCATTGGCCGATGGTTTTACAGACGGGATTTGCGCGTAAAAAAAAAAATTCCTGCTTGAAATATAACGACAGATTTTATTCTGTCAATGATATCATGATTTATCGACGGCCACTTACCATCAGTAAATGTGTCAGTGAGTGTTTGAAATACCGATTGAATATATCCGTTTGTAAATTCGTCGGTACTTGTGGCAGCTACTGTCAAATGGTTTATGGAGAATTACTAGTGTTACTATGCACATGGAGAAGTATTTGTTAGTAAGAGGAGAATGAGAGAAACGGTGGTTGGGTTAACTTCTAGTGCTAGCAACGTGCATGAAGCGACAAATGACAACACTAATCCTTACAGAAATATGGTTGATGCAATGAGAATGAATCAAGGAAATGTTAGTCAATGTCCAATCGTAGAAGAAGAACTTAATGCAGATGTAGCTAGGTTTTTTTATTTATTGAAAGATTCTAACAAACCATTATGGGATGGCTGCACAAACCACACTAAATTATTGGTTGTGGCACAGGTGTTCACCATCAACTTAGATCACGGGTTGAGTGAGGCTGGATATGACAAAGTTATTGAATGGGCGAGAAGCATTTTACCTGAAGGGAACAGGCTGAAAGAGATCTTCTATGCTATGAAGTCCATGATGAAATCCCTCGGTTTAGGATACTAGAAAATTGACATATGCCCTAACTTTTGCATGTTATAATACCTTGAAAATGCTGAGATGACATGCTGGCATTCCCGTTACAAACCTAGAACTGGTAGGGGACAAACTCTAGTGGCATATAAAAAGCTTAGATACTTCCCGATCACACCTAGACTACAGAGGTTATTCATGTCACCAAGGACTGCTAAGCACATGACATGGCACCAAGCACATGATGCGGTTGATGGTGTGATGGTGCATCCTTCTGACGACGAAGCGTGGAAACGCTTTAACAATGTGCATCCTCACTTTTCAGTTGAATAAAGGAATGTGTGTCTTGGGTTGTGTACAGACGGATTCAAACTATTTGGGTCATTTGTTGCTCCCAATTCTTGTTGGCCGATTATACTCATAGTTTATAACTTCCCACCGGCAATGTGTATGAGGCCGGAGTTCATGTTTTTACCTATTGTCATACCCGGTCCAAGCAGCCCGGGGTGGAATATAGATGTTTGTCTTCGACCATTGATTGATGAGTTGGCGCAGTTATAGTCCTCCAGAGCTGTGACTTATGATATATCGAGGAAACAAAATTTCCTTATGAGGGTAGCTTTGATGTGTGACTATCAATGATTTTCCAGCTTATGGAATGCTTTTTGGTTGGAGCACGCATGGAAAATTTGCATGTCCATACTGCATGGAAAACAATAAGGTATTCACGCTAGCAAACGGAGGTAAAGCTTCTTTTTTTTAATGTCACCGTCGCTTTTTGCTACTTAATCACAGGTACAGAAAGAACATAAAAGATTTCTTTGTTGGTAGAGTTGAGAAAGATGTTGCATCCCTGCGTCTTTCTGGTGAAGAATTGCATGATGTTGTATCAGAGTATGGTGACATTGTGTTTGACCTTCAATCAGGTAAGAAAAAATTTCCTTGCTTTGGTTTGACCTATAATTGGGTAAAGCGAAGTATCTTTTGAGAGCTTCCTTATTGGAAGACCAATCTGCTCTGCCATAACCTTGATGTCATGCACATCGAAAAGAACGTGTTTGAGAACATTTTCAACACCGTCATGGATGTGAAGGGGAAGACAAAGGACAACATCAAGGCTAGAATGGATAGAGCTTTATACTGTAACCGTAAACATATGGAGTTGGTTTAAGATGAGTCACAGGTCGCAAAACCAAGGGCAAGCTTCGTGTTAGAGAAAAACACACAACTGCTAGTCTAAAAATGACTTAAGAGTCTGCGTTTTTCGGATGGACATGCATCGAACATATCAAGGCTAGTTAATATAGAGGACTGCAGATTGTATGGAATGAAGAGTCATGACTGCCACATGTTTATGCAAACACTCATCCCATTAGCTTTTTGTGATTTGTTGAGAAAGAGAATATGGGATGCACTGACAAAGATCAGTCATTTCTTCAGAGATGTATGCTCCAGCAAGTTGAATGTTAAGCACATTGAGAGGCTTCAAATGAATATCATTGAGACACTATGCAAACTTAAGATGATATTCCCTCCATCATTTCTTGACTTAATGGAGCATCTCCACATACATCTATAGAAATGTAATTTATATTGTAATTCAATGCAGGTACTTGTTTAATCTCAAGAAAAAGGTTCGAAGCAAAAGCTGGAGGACCGGTCCAATATAGATGGATGTACCCATTTGAACGGTTAGATATTATAGTTGCAATGTAATTTATATTGTAATTCAATGCAGGTACTTGTTTAATCTCAAGAAAAAGGTTAAGAACAAGGCCATGTTGAGGCTTCAATATGTGAGGCCTATATTGTTGAGGAGAACTCAACATTTATCTCGTACTATTTCGAACCTCATCTGAGAATGAGAATCAATCGCGTTCCACAATATGATGATGGCGGTGAAGTGTCTTCCAGTGGGAACTTGTCAATATTCTCCAATATTGGACGACCCACACCTAAAAATACCATAAGAGGAAGATATTTGTCGGAAATAGAGTTCAAACAAGCACACAACTATGTTCTATTTAACTGTGATGAGCTGAGACCTTTTATTCAGTAAGTTTATATATGCGTAATACTAATTAAACTTTGTCAATAATATACTGTTAATTATATATTGTAATATCATAAACTCATTATCACTTGCAGGCAACATCGATAATATTTGCTCTCCAATAACTCACAACTGACTGAATCCCAGATGTTTCAACCACAAGATGAACAATTTGCCACGTGGTTCAGAACACATGTAAGCACTATCACAAACTCATTCTAACTTGTAAAATTATTGTATGTATGCATGTCATTATAAGATTCTCGTTCATTTACTGTTTATTGATGTAAATTACATACAAGGTTTATCAAATGAGAAGGAGTGCGCCTAAGTCATTGTCTTCACTAAGCCTGGGGCCTGAAAGAAAAGTTAAGTGCTACAACGGGTATTTTGTTAATGGATATGTTTTCCATACTGAAGAATATAGGGAAGAAAGAAAGACATATAACATCAGTGTTTGTGTTAAGGGATCCACTAGTAGTGAGTAAGAAGTTGACTATTATGGTAGATTAGAAGAGGTCGTCGAACTACAATATCATAGCGAGCATAATAGAGTGTTTTTATTCAAATACTATTGGTATGACACGACTGACAGAGGAATTAGAGTTGATTCACACTATGGTCCAGTTGAAATCAACTCAAAAGCTAGACTCTGCAACATAAACGATGTCTTTGTTTTCGCAAAGCAATGTCAACAAGTTTATTACATATATACCCCTTCATTTAGAAAGGATCAATCAATAGTGGATTGGTTGTCCATTTTAAAAATGAAACCTCGGGGTCCTGTCGAGGTTGTTCAGGATGAGAACGAAGACACAAGTGTGCGAGATGAAGTCTTTCAAGTTAGTGAGTTGGTTTGAACCATATCGAGTTGCTCCTTCGATTGAATTGGAAGAAAATCCAAATTTTTATGTTTTTGATGATAGTCTTGTTGATGTTGATGCAGAGGAGTTGAATGTTGTTTTGAGCTCTAGTGGACAAGAAAATGTCGATGAAGAAGATGATATCCATATTGAAGATTGCGATGAAGGTGATGACTATTCAATTGATGACGAAGAAGAAGAAAATTCTGACTAACTATCAAAATGAAGCCTTGTGTAAAACCCTTTTTTTCATGTAATTTAGATTATGGATGATATATTTTGTAACATGAAATATTTATTGTTTAAGCACTGTTGTTATTGTTTTGTGTGATGGACAGTTTATCATTTAAGTTTTTGCAGGAAGGTAAATAGGCAATACAAATACAACATTTCTTGTACAGTGCAATAATTACCGACGTCCATACCAACAGATTCACGTCCGTCGGCATCCCAAAAAGAGTTCAAAAATAATTACTCGAAATGCCATAATTGCTGACGCGCGTACCGATGGATTCACATTCGTCGGCATCTCACAAAGAGTTCGAAAATACTTACTCGAAATGCCACAATAACCGACAACCATACCGATAGATTCACGTCCATCTGCATCTCATAGAGAGTTCAAAAATAATTACTCAAAATGCCACAATCACCGACAACTATACCGATGTATTTACGTCCGTCGATAATTTGTTGGTGGGAAAATGTTACCGACAAAAATACCGATAGAATGTGCGAATTCCAAAGGGTGGTGCATTAAATGCATCTCTGACCGCGTCAGATTGCCGACGAACTGCGAAAAATATGGAGGGTAATTAAAAATTTTGGTGTGAAATTCAAAAATTACTGATGGATTTTTGACACTTCACCGACGGATTAAATTAAAATAATAATAATTTTTTATTTCTGTCGGTGAATCCGTCGGTAAAACTACCTTATAAGTTCCAGTAATCACCCCTTCAGTTCATTTTTTCTTCTCCTTCGTTTTTCACCTTAAATTTTGATTGTTTCCTCTCAATTCTTCAAGGCTTTCACCTAGAATCTCTAGCAAGATTTCTTGTGAATCTTCATTAGATTAAAAGGTATGTGTTTTCTTCTATTTCATTTTATTTTATTTTATTTTATTTTTAGCTATTTTTATTTTTGTTATGTTTTTTTGTTTTGTTGTTTTTTTTGTAATGTAGATAAAGTTTTGAATTCAACACATTATTAAGGTAAGCATATTTCTTTCCTAAAGTCTATATTGTTTTTTGAATTTATTGAATATTTTTTATTGTTATATTGGCATAATTATTATTAGTTAATTTGTTGAATATTTGTTGTTAATGTTGAATTTACCTTAGAGTTAGTAATTGAATATGTTGGAATAATTAGTAATTTTACTCTATTATTGCATGATTTGTGTTTATTTTTTTCCATTTATTTTGATTGTTATCCTAGAGTTTTTTTTTAAATTTATTGTTTTGTTGTATTGGCATAATTATTGAATAATGTTTTGAATTGTAATTGTTAACGTTGAATTTACCTTAGTAATAGTAATTAAATATTTTGGAATAATTATTAACTTTACTCTATTATTGCATGATTTATGTTTAATTTTTTCCATTTATTTCAATTGTTAGTCTAGAGTTTTTTTTTTAATTTATTGAATATATTTTATTGTTGTATTGGCATAATTATTGAATAATTTGTTGAATTGTAATTCTTAATGTTGAATTTACCTTAGTATTACTAAGTAATTGAATATGTTGGAATAATTAGTATAAATTGGGTCAATTGGTTGTGGATATTGTTAATATTTGCAGGTTTGTGGATTTGGGTAGTATCTAATATAGGGGAGGTGCTGTTGATTTTTTTTTTAATATTTGAATTTAATTATATAATTATTTGTATAAAATTGGGTAAATGCGTAAAATGAAAACCAAAGTTGGTCGTTCACATACAGTCACAGCTAGTTCGTCTAGCAGCGAGGATGATATTTCCTTAGGTGCCTCTCAAGAAGAGGCACCTACACCACCTGCGTCGTCAACCGATGTTGCCTCTTCCAGTACTAGTTCACAGCACAGAGGTGGCGGGGCCTTCCCAGTAGAATCAATTTACCTGCAAGTACGGGGCACAGTGGAAGGACGACCTTTCAATGTAAGTTTGTTATGGTTTTATTTTGTTTTTTTTTTAAATATAACATAATTTATGAAGTAATCACTATTTCATTAATTTCATTTATTTTTAGGTTCACAAACATTGAGGCCGCCCGAGTAATATCATCGGCGTTTAAATCGTCGATGGAGATTCCATTGTTTCAATGGAGTGAGATATCCAGGCATCCTGAATGGATGCCTCAAATCAATGCATGGTTTGACAGATTTGAGGTTGGTGTTTATTTATAATTTTCAGCATATTTCTAATAAATTATTGATATAATTGTAAATAAATTATTATTTTTATTTAAAATTAATTATTTATATACAGGACAAATTCTGCTGGGACAATGAGTATAACACTGTTATGAGGAGGGTGTGGGAAAATCACGCGGCAACTAGGTAAGATAAAAAACAATACAAGATTTTTTTTAGACATAAATTTATGTTTTGAAATGTAATTTTTGGTTGCGTGAAGTAGGTTGCATGATTTTTGGTACGAAGTACAAAAAAGGACAAAAAAAACAATGAGGGATAGGGGGTTCCAAGGCTGGAACAATGTTGCGGTTTGGAGGGATTTCAAACAGATATACTTCCCGAAAGATATATGGCCGCACTATCTTAAGCACGTGACGTCTGAGCGGTTCACACGACGCTTACAATCCGATGTTGGCAGCCGGAATCGGCCAATTCATGGCTCGGTGACAACGCACACCGGCAGCTCCGTTTCGTTTGCTGCACATGCGAAACAGATGGTAAGATTAATTTAAATGAAATATATCATTCAATTAATTTGTTGTTAATAAAGTTTTTTCATTATAGGCTACGACTCTTAGACGTGAGCCGAGCCTGATGGAGCTGTTTATGGAGACGTACGTGCGAAGTCAAGACCGCCAAAAGGGGGTGCAACAGTTCGTTGACAACCATGCTCAACATTTCATGGTATGTTTGTTCAACCATTTTATTTTCTAAGTTATTATGTTTATTGAATTGAATATGATGATTACATTTTTTTTTTAGGAGACCTATAATAATCGGTTGAGGGAGAGATACGGGGACGATCCTTTGACCCATCTGGAATTTGATCTGAATTTATGGATAGAGGTTGGATCATCAGGTGGACCTGATAAAAATCGGGTTTACAGGCTCTCCAACACTATGGTTGACTTCTTGCAGTCGGCCTATAGTGCTTCAACCATTGGGAGCTCCCAATCAATATCGAGCTCCTAATCTAAGGAGTTCGTGGCCTTGCAACAACATACGGCTTAGCTCACCGAAAAATACGACCACCTATCATCGGAGCACGCACAACTCAAAGCGTCTCATGCACAACAAAGAGCGGAGTCTGCATAACAAAAAGCGGCTTATGTCTGCATAACATGGCATCACAGAGTGGAACATGTGCGCCTAATCCTTTTTGGCCGTATGACCACCAGCCTCCTCCTTCTCCTCCTCCTCCTCCAGCTTCACCTTTGTATTAATTTGTAATAAACATTATTTACCTTTAAAATTTCATTTAATATTTTTTTGAAACACATTCATTTTGTAATGAATATTATTTAACTTTGATTTTTTGTTTTTGATGTTTAATATAAATTTTATTTGCATAATTGGTTATTATTACCATTAATTTATATCATTTTATATTATGTATTATAAATAATTTTTAAAAAACAAATTTATAAAAAATCAATTACAAAGGGTTTTACCAACGGAATGAATCCATCGACATTTGATAGTAATTGCCACAATCACCAATGAATTTACAGACGAATACATTCGGTCGATATTTCATATAGTCACCGAAAAATTTACCGATGGAATTAATCTGTGGGCATTTAACAGTAGCTGCCACAAGTACCGATGAATTTACAGACTGATATATTCAGTCGATATTTCAAACACTCACCGATAAATTTACCAACGATAAGTGCTCGTCGATAAATCACGATATCACCGACGGAATAAAATCCATCGGTATATTTAAAACGGGAAACAATTTTTTTTGCGCGCAAATTCTGTCTGTAAAACCATCGGCAAATGGTTTTTTTTTTGTTTCCGACCGATATAGCAACGAAATGTGGAATCACCGATGAAAGGAAAGCCAACGGAATATTTCCATTGGTAAAACTGTGAAATCTTGTAGTGGTAGTTACCGACTGAATTACGGACGGAAAAACTTCCGTCGGTAATTTCGACCTCAAATTACTGACAGAAATATTCCGTTAGTAAATCTATTGCTATTAAGTGAATTTCTGGTAGTGAAGTTGACTCCTGAAAAGAAAGGTAATAACAATGTTTTGAAATTGAATTCGACACTACATTTACATAGTACATATAAGTTGAAGGATTGGTACGTACCTATGTAAAAATTGATAATCGACAGTTTTACCAAACATTTACAACAGGAAAAAAAAATTTGATAATCGAACCTTTGGGGATATTATTCTATTTCTTTATTAATTATCATAAAAAAAACATTTATTAAAGGTGTTGCCCTCCAACTCTTTCCGTAAAAAGAAAGAGTTGTGAACCACCACATTTGATCATGGACAAAAGGTAATCAAATAGTTGCCTCCACTAGGACAAGTGAACGTGCTCGATTTATCATCATAAGCATAACTATAAGCTTGAGGACACTGCTTCTTGAAGATCATCGAATATTGGCTAGGATGACATTTGTCAGGTGTATTATACTCTCCTGTGCAGCAGAACTGCGGCTGGTTAAATGCCAAGCACGCGCTCTTGCAGGCAATCACAGTCCCATCTGGCCCCCTCACTGCTAAACTAGGATCACAAACAGCATTCACGTTAGCTGCACAGCTTGTAGAACTGCAGCCAGTAGAACCTCCTTGCGGGGTCACCGAAATTGGGATGTTAAAGCCATCAACAAGGCTTATATCATAAAAATCAAGCCCGCCACTACCATTTAGAGTGAATTCTGCCAGGGATGCTGGTGGGATCGCACCGGCTCCGTTGCATTCTATGACACCAGAGGCACAGTCAGCTGTAGCACAAACAAACTTTCCCGAGGCATCTGTAGAGCATTGCGTTCTGGCCCACAAGCGGCCAGACCAATTGACAGGGACACTCAGCGAAGATGAAGCACCCGTCGCCAATGTGAAGCCAGTTGAAGATAAAGGCGGACGGCCAGCTGCCGTTAGAGTTCCTGGCCAGACTGTGTATGGACACTTGTTTTTGAAGACGAAAGTCACAGATTGAGCTCCTGCATGCGTGCAAGATTTATTTTTGTTCATATCAATACCTAAATCTTAGTCGATTCAAAGAAAATTTTAAACAGTCATGGTTCACGAGGAAACTGATTCGAAAATATTTTTATTATCAAATAAAAACACAAACAAGGTTTAAATACATCAAACTCTAATTTTTTTATGTGAATCTATTTTTATTTTTCGTATAAAAAGAATAGGACTTGAATCTAAGACTTGGCCTTCGTTTTATCTTCGGACTAAACTGCGTACATAATTCAATATTTAAAATCTTGCATTAATTCACTTATTTTTCTTTTAAAAAGATAACATAACCCAGGTTTTTTTTAATATTTTGTTTTTGTTTTTTATCTGGAAACTCCCTCCGGGATAAGGTTATTGGATTCACGAAATCCATTGAATAATGAAAAGTAATTAAGTGAATAATATGCATAGTTAATAGAGCAAGAATCTAATATATGTAATATTGTAAAAGTACTTGCCACAGAGGAAGATGACGAGGGTGAAGGTAATTATAGCAAAGGGCATACGACTCTCCATTGTTGCGATGCTTCGATGGGCTGAATTAAGATCTCTTCAATTTTTTTCAAGAGATTTGAGGTAAGCAAGAAACACCCTATATTTTAAAAAGATTGTGTGTGCCAGTTAATATATATATTGTTAAATTTGCATACTCGGCAGTGGAAACTTTTGGAGCAACCAAACTCTTGGGTCCGCACAATTAATTAGTTGCATTGTTAGGAACAGCACAGCCATATAAATTACGTTGTTCTCAACAATGCATTTCAATAGGTTACACTGTTAAGAACATCGTAAATCTATTGAAATATATTTTTTTATTTCTTATTTTAATTTAAAACTTTAAATACTATTTGTCCTATGCAAATCAAAATAACTAATTTATTGATGTCATTTTATTCTCAATAATTATCATAATTATTGATGAAAATGATTAGTTGTGATCCAATAGGATTCCTTAATTCCTTAATTAATAATTATGAAATTTGTCAATGAAAATGAAAGGTTACATTTACAATATGTTTTTTTTTTAATTTATTCCATGTATGCTATTAATTATCTAAATTTATTTATAATCTTATTCATGATTTTTTTAATAAAAAATTAACGTCGGTTCTTATGAATAAAAAACTCGTCAATAAAGAAAAATCTTGATGTTAATCCCTAAAAGTAGGTGATTTTATCAATTAAAAAAATAATATTGTTAATCTCAAAAAATAGGAGATAAAAATAGGATATTTCATTTGTTTAGGAAGATTTTGACGTTAATCTCTAAAAATATGTGATTTCATTAATTCAAGAAAAATTGGACATTAATCACTATAATATATAATTTCATCAATTTTGAGAAAATCTTATGTTAATCCTTAAAAATAATAGATTTCATCAATTTAGGAAAAGTTGGATGTTAATCTCTAAAAATAGGAGATTTCTTTGATTTAGGAAAAAAATCGATATTAATCCCTAAAAATATGTGATTTTATTGATTTAAAAAAAAAGGATGTTAATCCCTAAAAATAAGGGATTTCATAGATTTAGGAAAAAACATTAACATTAATCCCTAGAAATAGGTGATTTATTTGATTTAAGAAAAAAAGGATGTTAATCCCTAAAAATAAGGGATTTCATCGATTTAGGAAAAAGCATTAACATTAAACCCAAGAAATAGGTGATTTATTTGATTTAAGAAAAAAAGATGTTAATCCCTAAAAATAAAAAATTTCATCGATTTAGGAAAAAAAAGTATATTACTCCTTAAAAATAGACTATTTTCTTTCTTTAGGTGAAAAAATGGCATTAATCCTTAAAAATAGGTTATCTCATCAATTTAGAAAGAAAAAAAATGGACATTAATAACTAAAAATTGGTGATTTCATTGATTTTTAATAAATATTAATATTAATCCCTAGAATAGATATTTTTATTGAAAAACCTATTTACAAAAATGGGCGTTTGAATATGTCTAGAATGACCCGAACGGTGCCAACTATACTCATTAGGTCTATGTGAGGCCAGGTTAACCTAGCACGGGTCCACTTGCAATGAAAGATATAATATGTTATAAAACATAGATAATATATATATATAAAACAAAATTACAAATAAAGATGATAAAAAAAAAATATGATGGTTTTTTTGCAATCATAATGGTGTCCCTTTGAGAGTGACCCTGCCAATAGAATAACAATTTGCTTCATAATAAAAAGGCGAATCAAGAGGTTATTGTAAGAGGCACCCTTCAAATATCCATCCTATTCAAGTTTAACAAAACAATTTCTTTTAAAAAACATAAAACTGTAATTCAATTGTAATAGCATACAATCATTATTTTTCTATATATTTTTTTTATATGAAAATGCCCCTACTGTATTTTTTTAAAAATCCATCCACATTAAAAACCTATCATAATGAAAAATTAAAAACAAATAAGAAAAACCAAATGTACACATACAAATTTCACAACTAGGGGCATCTTACCCTAGAGGTTGCCACACCATGGTGTAAATCCCAACATTTTAAGTGTCACAAATTGTAACAGTCTCATTTGTTAAATTAGTTTATTCCTATAACTTCCACATAATAAATAAATGAAGTAAATGTTTTTTTTTAATTCACAATAACTTCCTAAAATTTCTAACAAAATTTTAGCAAAGTCTCCCCTATACTAGGAGATTCCAAGTTATCGAGAAATTTACCCTGCATACATTTCTATTCACATCCCAACCATGACCACATCTACAAATGATCCAACTCAACTATTCAATTCATTCAAGATTATGATCATGATAAATCGTTTTATTCCATTTCCATCTCATAACACACGTATAAATTATAAATTAAGATGAACATCCAAATATTGAAATTTCATATACAAACACAACATAGTTTAACATTCTAAACATAACTAATACATTATAATATTTCAAGTGCAAATTAATACATCTCGATGTTCCAAACACAAAATAGTACATGGAGTATATTATTATATTCATGTTACATGATTATTGCATAACAAAATACATAAATAAGCCCCAAGTCCCTAGCTTATACAAAAGGGGTTAATAACCTAATTTTTACTCCTAACATGCATGGGAGGGACTTGCAAATCATGATTTCAATATAAATAAATAAATAAAATAGAATACAATCAATTGTAAGGAAGAAAATTATACAACACATTTACCTACTTAAGTCATATGCAATTCTACATACAAGAACTAGCCCTTTCAAGGATTTGCTAAATTGTTTCCCATAACTATTTCCCTTTTATATATATATATAGGTATTCCAAGTTATGATCAAGGGTATCCACCCCACCACTTCTACCCAAAATGGGGAGGTTATTGCCGATGTTGATGACCCTTATTAGCACCTTTAGTTGCCTATCCTGGGATCAACTAATCAAGTTCATAGAAATGCCGACACTAAAATAACCATTGGTGTCATTAACTATTTCATAGCCGAAATAGTTAATCAATGTTCCATGTTACCTTGGGAGGTCCCGGGGCATGCCGATGTCAAGAATCATTGACATTATTAGCTTTCACCTCAAAAAGCAAATCAAGTTCTATGAGTTACTCCGATATCGACATCACCCGTTGATATTATTAACTATTCCGAACTAGAATAGCTAATCAAGTTTCATATTCC
Source organism: Populus davidiana (assembly GCA_030145905.1). Lineage (NCBI taxonomy): Eukaryota > Viridiplantae > Streptophyta > Magnoliopsida > Malpighiales > Salicaceae > Populus > Populus davidiana. The sequence goes on along the minus strand of CM057789.1, from coordinate 22,940,207 downwards.
ACCACTCCTCTACCGGATGTGCCGATGTTAGCCAACTTGGCTAACATTATTAGCCTTCCATATTTAGGATGGTTAGTCAAATTCGAGGAATGGCCGTTCAGATGGATCATTGTTATTTTCCATTTCCTCCGTAAGAACCCATTATTAAATCTAGATTTCCATTTCCATTTTCTTCACGTTCACCCTTTCCTTTTTCTCTTCTCTTCTCTTTTTTTTTTCCCCTCATCATTAAGCACCAAAACTTATGACTCAACCAATGATTAAAATAATTATGAACTAGAGAAGATATAGGTACCGAATACCTATGTGCCATCATTGCTCGATTTACACTCCATTGTTGTTGTTGTTGTACTCCCCCGTGATTCCTCCTAAATTCACAAGTATAACACATTAGTTCATGTTTGGTTTTCATTTCGCAAGTAGCAAGGCAACAACAATATTAACTCTTTACATTTCATTGTTTTAAATCATCACGCAAATCATCAACTTCATTTTTAAATGTGGTTTATCCTCTCTCGGTGTCAAGATTCGATGTTACAAAAATTGTTGTGGGAAGGAAACTGGTTTTTTACCCCTATCACGACTAAATCCCCTATTTTAATAATTCTCGTTGAATCTACCAATAGGATGGCAGTTTGTCCTTTTTTCATATATTTATCTATATATGGAGCTCTAGAGCTCCAAATTAAGCGAGGTCAGATTCATTGGAAAGATAACATCTCTAGCTACAATTTCTATGGGAGATGTTTCCAAAATTTTATCGTTTTAAGGCCCGAATGTCCCCTAGAATGTGTGTGATGAATCTGCCTATAATTCATCGGCGATTCCTATGTGAGTTTTCTGCCAACCTCACTTCTCTTTTCTTCTACGATATTTATTTTCTATGGTTTCCTACATCTTATGACTCTTCCTATGTTGAAATTATGAGCTACCCCTTTTTTTTTATGTAGATGATTTTTTTTCTTACCACATTCACTCATTATCCACATTCTACATATACCATAAGTGTTCACCAACCCTAAATTTCAGAGTTCCTTTCCTCCCCCCATTCCATCCTCACATGGCTGACCACATTAAGTTTTTGAGTCAAACAATTTTCTTTCATAATTGTGTGTGTTTTTCATGTTCAGAACATCCTATGTAAACTAACTAACCTCATTCTAACAATCCATGCATGTCCCCTAAATTTCCTTCAAGAACCCTAATTTATAAAATCTAAAATTGGTGCATAATTCCTACTTAATTGTTAATTTGTTTTACACAATTAAGTCTAGGGTCCATATCTCCTGAGATTTTTGACACGACCAAAAGATTGATGTCTTCTCTCAAGTGCAGGAGTGTCGAAGTAATAAATAACCCGGCAAGATCGGGGTCGAACCATAGGGAGGTTAATTGTATAAATTATAGACAACAATAATACAACAACAACAACAACAACAACAATAAAGAAGAAGAAGTTGATGAGAACTTTGAGATGAAAGATTAATGTAAGGATTAAACAATAATAAAAACAAATGTCAAGATTAGAGGATCCATTAATGGTATTTCAAACAAGTTTAGTATAAACTCTTATTATTCAACTGGAAACCACATACAAAGGAGGTTCCAATTAGATGATTTGTCATTAATAGCTCATTATAAATTGTTAACATGATCATATTAATTATCTTATTTAAGTAACACCAAACTTTTAAATATTATCAGGAATTCATGATGCTAACTTATGTTAACAACAAATCAAGTTCATTTCATAGAATAGCTGTAGGTAAATACCATACGGTTGGGCTATGAGAGTGCCAAGCATTTGTTGTACCAAGTGTTATACAACACAAATCTAGATTAACCATTTAACAAGAAAGCTATTAAGAATTAGTAAGATAAAAAGATAAGACATGTTAATATTAAACATTAATGTTCATGTTAAGTTTACTCCAAACTTATTCTTACACCATTAATGTAACCTTTTCACCTTGACATAATAAACTTAGCTAAATATAATGAAGAAGAGAAACATAAATAAACAAAATAAGAACATAGATAAGATACAAGTTAACTAAGTAAAGGAAAGGAAATGAAATGCATAAACAAGATATTAATAAAAGCAAAACTTAAGAATTACAAAAACAAATATAAAGAGAGAGAGCAAGAACAAGTTCTTCATCTGAACATCCAAGCCCCCAAATGCATGGAAAATGCCTCCTTTTATAGTGGAAAATAAATTTAAAACTATTGATTTGATGACTAATTGTTGAGTGGGTGGGCAACTCTTGACTTGGTGAAAATCCTTATCTTCTTATCTAAATAAAATGTAATTGCTAGCATTAGAACTGGAACCACCTATACCATGACAGTTATAGGAAATTGTCTTAGCTTTCTAGGGAAAAACAAATTTAAGTCATTTGGACTTCTAGAACTTGAGATATGGCTTGAACACTGAACAGTGTCTGGGCTGCAGAACAGATTCGGACTTCTCCGTTGTTGCTATAATTTGGACTTGAAAACAGCCTTTTTAAATCTTGGACTCCACATGAAAGTTGTAGGCCTATGTCTTACCGAATTTGTCCAAACATTTGAGGTCATTTGGACATCTAGAACTCGAGATATGACCCAATTACTAAACAGTGTTCCAATTTGGACTGCACCAACATCTCTTTTCTAAGTTTGTCCCTCTCTTTGTCCTTTCAATTTCAATACTTTTAACTCATCAATCAATCATTTTTTTTATGTGATAGGCTTGCGTTTAAGATGAACATTTATCATAAATTAAAGGTATCTTATATTATTAGGTATGTTATTATAAAACATGATTTAGTTGAGGAGTTATTGATACTTCAAGTGTAAAATGATGATATAAAGCCTTGATAAAAATGCACTTTTACTAATCAATTTCAGAATTTATGCTCAAGTTAGTTAAAGATTTGGCCCCTCTTCTCGAGCTTGCAGCCGACCTTTGTCCCCCCTTTTCCTTCAATTTTTTGCAGTTGTTTTCCTTGTTAGAACCCTTGCTATTGGTTGTTCTCTTTACTTAGGGGTCCTAGGTTTGTATAGTTTTAGGTGTTTTGGTGTTTTTCCCTCTATTTTTGAAGAAGGAAATCCGCACTCCCCCCTTTTTTTCTTTAAGCTTCTAGATGGTCATGAAAGAGAAATGAATGGGGTATTTATAGTCCCCATTCTTTCTAATTATATATTGGCCCTTAATCTTCCTTTTATTTATAAATTGAGTCATATTCCTTATGCTCCTGATACTCTCTTGTTTAATTTCTGAATTATTACTTTTATTTATTATGTTTCCCCTTCATTTTTTTTTCCTTCTTTTTTTTCCAGGATTTTACAAATTTATTCTCAGGTTTCACATTCTCCTCTCTTAACAAAATTTCATCCATGAAATTTAAACTACACACATGTCTCAAGAAATAGGTGGGGGTATTTTTTCTTAATCTCCGATTCTCTCTCCCATGTTTCTTCCTCTATTTGTGAGTTCCTCCACAACATTCTAACTAATGGTATTCTCTTATTTCTCAATGTTTTTTAACCCCAATCCATGATCTTGACTGGCCAGGTCTCAAGTGTCAAATATTCCCTTAGTTTAATAGGAATTAGAGGTAACACTCGGGAAGGATCCACTTCCACCTTTCATAATAATGATACATGGAACACATTGTGAATCTTCTTTAGGTGCGTCGGTAGCTTCAAGCGGTAAGCAACCGACCATATCCTAGCTATTATCTTAAATGGGCCAATGTACCTCTTAGCAAGCTTTTCTTTCATTCAAAACCAAATGATGCCCTTCCACGGTACCACCTTTAAAAATGCTTTATAATATGTAATTTCATAATTCTCATTTATTTTAACAAGAATGAGAGCAATTTATAAGTTTCCAAAAAAAACTAGTCGTTTTTAATCATTGTAGCTCCATTAATGGCTAAAACGATCAATCAATTCAAATTGGTCAAGCCAATCGGTTGATCGTTTCCTATAGATTCTCAAATGTTCTTTACAGATGAACAAGTGGTAGACTAGTTCACTTGGTATTACCAAGCGGTCGACTGGTTCAACTTAAATACCAGATTTTAACAGTTTGAACCTCCTAAATCTTGAACCTATACTAATCTAATATGTATGTGTGTGTGTACACACACACACACACACACACACAAAGTTAAGTGTTTGAGTTCATTTTCATTGTGTTATTAAGCTAAAATATAAATATTTACATAATTACTAAAATGATCAATTAATTCCTAGATTCTCAAATGTTCTTCACTTGTTTTGGTGGCTAGGTTTCAGAGAAGAACAATATTTTTTTTTTCCTACACTTTCACTTCATTTTTTTTCTTTTCTCTAACTTAAGTTTTTTTTCAAGGGTTCCTAGGGTTTCTTACCCACTCTGTTTTTCTCTCTCTCTAATTTTTATTTGGAGGCTAGAGTTTTTTTTTACACCTCCTTCTTTTCCTTACATTGCCTTTCTATTTATAAGCAATAGGGGTAGGTTCTAGATCCAGCCCCGCCATTTGGGCAGGGCCAAAATTGGCCCAGCCTGAGGCCGGAGTTAATTAATCAGTCGTTGCATGCACAAATGAATTCTGCATGCAATGTGATTAGTACTTAAAAGTGCATATTTATCAAGGTTTTATATCATCATTTTGCACTTGAAGTATCAATAACTCCTTAACTAAAACATGTTTTATAATAACAAGTCTGATACTATAAAATGCCTTAATATATGGTAAATGTTAATCTTAAATGCAGGCCTATCACATAAATCAAAGGATTGATTGATGAATTAAACAACTGAAATTTTGAAGATAGAGAAAGCTGAAGCTTAGAAAAGAGATGTTGGTATAGTCCAAATTGGAACACTGTTCGGTAATTGGGTCATATCTCAAGTTCTAGATGTCCAAATGATCTCAAATGTTTAAAGAGATTTGGTAAGACATAGGCCTACAACTTTCATGTGGACACCAAGATCTAAGAAGGCCGTTTTCAAGTCCAAATTATAGCAACAACGGAGAAGTCCGAATCTGTCCTGCACCCCAGACACTGTTTAGTGTTCAGCCCATATCTTATGTTCTACAAGTCCAAATGACCTCAACATTTTTTCCTGGAAAGCTAAGAGAATTTCCTTAAACTTTCATGAGTACATATAGTTTCAGTTCTGATGTTAGCAGTGACGTTTTATTCAAACAAGAAGATAAGTATTATTATTGTTATTATTACTACTATTACTATTATTGTTATTATTGTTGTTGTATTGTTATTTATAATTTATACAATTCACCTCTTTGTGGTTCGACCCCGATCTTGCCGGGTTATTTATTACTTCGACACTCCTGTACTTGGGGGAAGACATCAATCTTTTGGTCGTGTCAAGCATCGCGGTGATCGTCCACCCTAAAAAAATGATATGTGTAGTCTATCTAGCAAAATATGAAGAGACAATGAATTCTTCTCTCTTATCGAGAAAATATAAACTGGGAGTCGCCACCTACTATTTTGGTCAATAGGAACCCTAACTAGTCTCAGAGATCGGGTATGGAGACTAGTTGTGTAAAGAGAAGGTATTAGCACCCCAACTACATCCTATCTAAGGTAAGCTGCATTGTTTTATTTGTTTGATCAAAATCTAAGGTTTTGTTGCGTTTTCTAGTTGTTTGTCTTGTTTGTCTACGAGTTAAGAAAAGCCCTCATATGTAAGAAAGTTCTTATCTTAATGGGATAAAACCTAATTCTTCTATGTTGTCTAAAAATTCTTTTTTAATATCGGGAATACATTTTATGTATAAATTCATAATCCTTAATACGAAAAAAAAAACAGAATTTTTTTTTTGTTTTTTTAATTTTGGCCAATGTTCTCTTGACTTTAATAAACTGGTTATTAAAGCCAAAATGCATGCTAAAACATTATTTTTTGGTGTACGAAAAAAACACTATGATTTTTTTTTGCTTTGAGACACTTGGCCGTATGCACAAAAATATTTTTTTCTTTTTATAATGTTTTTTTTGTATTTTTGAAAGTTTTGATGAAAACCAAGTATTTTAATAACAAATTCGTATTTTTACAACGTAAAATACAGATCGATATTAACTAAAATGGATAAAATAAAAACTACAAAAAATAACTAATGTTTTTTTGTTCAAATGGGCCAGCACTAGCCCAAAAATTTATAATTAGCTAGTTATTGTGCACAACACAGTAACCTAATTATTTTCATTTGCTGCAGAATGTGAATTGTTCATGTGCTACATGCAAATGAAAGCAAAGGGAGAGGGAGCAAAGAAGGGGAAGAAGGAAGAAGAGAGAGGCGGGGAAACTGACTTACAGTGGCTGCTGTGGAGGCTCACGGTGGTGCTCATTGGTGGTGGTGGTTCCAAGCGGCACTGCTATCGGTGGCAGTGGACGGTTTCTTCCCCTTGTCTTCCCCTGTTTTCTCTCTAATTTTTCTTTTTTATTCTTCACCTATTCTTCCTTTCTTTCTTCCTCTTCTAGTCTTTTTTTTTTTCCAGTGCTTTTCACCTCTCTTTTCTCTTCTCTTCTTTGCCCTCTCTCTTCTATTCTATTCTCACTGCTTTTTTTTTTTGCTCCCCCCTATTTTTATAGGCAAAAAATAGGGGGAGAGACCGGGGCGATGCAACATGTTGCCACCCCACCACTACCCTTCCAACATGTGGAAAGTTTTTGGGCAAGTGGGGGTCTTATGTTGCCGTCTTTTTTATGCTTTTTCGAGGGAGAAGTCGGTGAAAATAGGGGGAAGAAAAAATCTTCTTCTTTCCCTACTTCGCACGTCCAGGGGAAGAAAAAAACTCACAGTGCCATTCAAAACGACACCGTTTCGGTCCCTTTTTTTCCTTTTTATTCATGAATAGTGCATGAAACATTGGTATGCCATTTCATTTAGAAGTAAAAGGTAGCAAAAACGTGTCAGAGTTCACATTGGTCCTTAATTTGTGATTTGTTCAATCAAGTCCTCGAATTCAATTTTGAATTTTAAAATCAATGCAATTGCATCCCTGCCGAAAATCAAACAGCAGCCATGAAGTTGGTCGTCGTTTTTACTTTGGTCCTTGGTCTTCAATTTATGTAATTTGACCCCCAATTGATCAATAAACTTCTAATTTCTTTAATTTTCACCTTCATCTAGTTTTAATTGCAACCCCTCTATTTATGTTTGTTTTCGGTCCTTGATTTCGGATTTCTTCAATTAAGTCCCTAATTGGCCATCAAACTTCAATATTTATGTAATTAAACCCTTGATTTGACCAAATTAACTCTCAAAAATTATAATTTGACCCTAGAACTTTAATTTCTTCCAATTAAAGCCCAAATTATCTCCAAAATCAATTTTTATTGCAATCCAAACCTCCATAAATTCAATTAAACCTTCAATAAAATTTAATTGAGTTCATAAACCTTTGATTTTGGACTTTTCTTCCTTAAATTGAATTTTCTTTGTCTATAGGGCTATCACCAGTAAACAAAATATTGTCAAATTTTAAATTTTGTATTTTTAAACGTCCTTAACCAATTTTTGACCCTTTTATGAGCATTTTGATATCCTTTTTTTCACTGTTATATTTTTTGATAATATTTTTTTCATTTTATTATTTTTTTTAAGAGAGAAAGAAAAATGAATTGGGGAATAACTCAAAAATGTGTTATGTCAATCATTATTGTATATTTGGTACAACATGGTCGTGTTTTATAAAGCTCACTCCAAATCTTAATCATAAAGAGTGGGGAGGAGAGAGAGAAAAAAGAAGAAAATAGGGTTGAAAAACTTCACTGCCATTTTTCAAAATCAGACGACCCGTTTCCTTTCAAACGGTAGCCAAAAAGTTCCCATACACACTCTTTAGTGCGCTTCTTCTTTACAAAAAAAAAAACTAAAAATATTTGTTAGCATGCATTTTGGGCTTTAATAACCAGTTTATTAAAGCAATGAGAACTACGCCTATATTTCAAAAATTCAAAAAAACAAATATTTTCTTTTCTTTTAGTATCTAGGATTACGAACTTATACATAAGATGTATTCCTGATATTAAATAAAAAGGTAGTTCTTTTTTTTTTAATATTGACATTAAAATGATTAGGTTTTGACCTGATAAGATAAGGATCTCCTAATTAAGAAAGACTTTTCTTAAACCTTAGAATTACTAAAAATTAGAAAACACAACAATATGTTAGTTATATCAGACAATGAAACAATGCATATTACCTTAGGTAAGGCGTATTAGGGTTGCTAATACTTTCTTTTTACGCAACCAGTCCCCATGCCTGATCTTTGAGGCTAGATAGGGTTCCTAATGATCAAAATACTAGGTGGCGACTCTCATTCCCTCTTTCCACTAATAAAGGATAAGAATACCTTGTCTTTCCCATTTCCCAATCCGAGAGGATGTTAGTCGTGATGTCATACATGTGCGGCAACCATCAAAAGCTCTTATAAGCCATCAGGAATCTCTATTGTGTATAACAACCAACCACATAACTCAAGAAGCTCCGACTAGTACTAGCAACTTTAAAACAACCACTTACCCTCTCCCATAGTAACAATAGCTCCTATAACTAGTAGAGAGAAGAACTAAAGAGGAAGAGGAATTACAATAGAAATAGAACAAAGTAGAAATTTCAACTCAGCCGAGCTTCTTTCTCTCATAGCCGTGAGCCTTACTGTTGGGGTTAGCAGGAAGAGGAAGGACTTATCTACCATGTCAAGGTCCTCACGTGATCTCAGGTCTCATCGACATGACACGCCAACAATGATAGTTCTTTTCAGGGCGTGCAGCAGACACAACCTACTTGCAATAGATTCCAAACATCTCCAGCCATTCCTGAAGATGAAATATTCATGTTAGGATTGAAATTTGTTAATGTTGTTTATTTGTATGAACATAATTTTGAGGTGATGAGAAAGTTGTTTGATTTGGAGTTTTGTTATAAATATAATATGAAAATAATAAATGAGCATTATTGATTTTAATTGTTTGATTATAAAATAATTAACAAGTCTGAATTGTGATTTTAAAGATATGATAGACAATGTTGTACATTGTTTTATAAAAAGAAATGTTGATTAGAAATTGTTTGTTAATTGGTTATGTGCATATAAGAAATAAAAACATGCAAAATGTTTGAGATATTTGTTTTTGGAAGTTAGTTGGATGAATATTATAAGATGGTTGTATAACCATCTTATAATATTACTAAAAAACAAAAAACAAAAAGTTCCAAAAAATTTCAAAAAACTTTTCAAAACATTTGTGACTTTCTCGAGTTTTTTTTATCAATTTTGATTAATATTGGTTTGTATTTTTATATTATAAAAATACAAATCTAGTATTAAAATATACAGTTTACTTTGAAATGTTGTATATATATATATATATTTGGAAAACAAAAAAAAATGTTTTGTTTTCATGCATATGACCAAGTCTCTCAAAATATAAAAAAATATTTCATATTGTATTTTCATGCAAAAAAAAATAAAAAATAAATAAATGTGTTAGTATACATTTTGAGTTTTAATAACCAGTTTATTAAAACCATGAGTACTAGGTCTTTATTTAAAAAATACCATAAAAAATATTTTGTTTTCTTTTAGTATTTGAGATTACAACTTTTTATATATAGACATTACAACGGTTAGGTTTTCATCGATATTAAAAATATAGTTCTTTTATTTATAGATATTACGACGGTTAGGTTTTTACCCGATAAGATTAGGGTTCCTTTACTAAGGTGATCTTTTCTTAAACCTTAGACAGACCAACAATTAGAAAACACAACAATACTCTAGTTATGTCAAACAATCAAACAATGCATCTTACCTTAGGTAAGGAGTATTATGGGTGTTAATACCTTTCATTTATGCAACTAGTCTTCATGCACAATCGCTAAGACTAGTTAGGGTTTCTAGTAACCAAAATACTAGCTAGCGACTCTCATTCTCTCTTTCCATTAATAAAGGATTCCTTATCCTGTCAATTTCGCCACACTAGATGCCAATATGGAATTTCAGGAGGATGCTCGTCGCGATGTTGCATCATGCACAACAATTGAGAAAGGGGATGGTTTGATTTTGGTTTCGACTTGAGTTGTTTTTGTTGTGATATTCAGGATCGATGTTGTTGATCATTATTAGTGTCGCATAAGCCTTGCACGACGTCAACTTCAGTGTGGTGGTTTTTGTCAGAGATTCATGGGTAAGGGACTGGTTGTGGTTAGGAAAGGTATTAGCACCCCTAGCACTCCCTATTTGAGATAAGCTACTTCATGGTTTTGTAACAACCTCAAAAAAATTTAATCAATATATTCGTTTGACTCCCACATAAAGAGTAAATGGAGTAATTATTTTTTTTTGTTAAGTTCATCGAAATTTCTAAAGAAATTTTGGCAGAGTCTCCTCTATACCGGAAGATCCCAAGTTATCGATAATTTACCCTGCACACAATTATAATCACATCCCACCCATAATAACATCCATAATTGGTACATTCAACCATTTAATTCATTCGAGAATATACTCAGGACAAATCTTCATTCTCAATCTCCATCTAATATCACATGCGTAAGTTAGTAATTAAGATAACCATCCAAGCACTGAAATTTCATATATAAGCACAACCCAATTTAGCATTCTGAACATAAGCTATTACACTATAATTTTTCCAAGTATAGATTAATACATTAATATTCCAAAAACAAAATAATATAAGGAGTATACTATTCTATTCAAGTTACTTGTTTACTGTATAACAAAATTACATGAAAAATCCCTAAGTTCCTAACTTATACAAAAGGGATAAGGAACCTAAATTCTACTCCTAAAGTGAATGGGAGGGACCTGCAAAACATAAATTTTCCATACCATTAAAAATAACTAAAATAAAAAGAATTCAGTAAAGGAAATTTATACAGCACATCTACCTACTTAAGTCATATGCAATTTCAATACACCACCACCAACCCCTTTTGAGGATTATCCAATTTATTTCCTTTAACTACTTCTCCCCATGTTAGGAAGACTACTATCGACACTATTGACCTCCATTAGTGTCTTTAGTTGCCAATCCTGGAGTCAACTAATCAGATTCATGAAAATGCCAATACTAACACGACCATTGGTGTCATTAATTATTTTTGGACCGAAATAGTTAATCAATGTTCTATGCTACCTTGGGAGGTCCTCAAGTATGCCGATGTCAAGGATTCTTGACATCATTAGCTTTCACCTCGGAAAGCTAATCAAGTCTATAAGTTTTGCCGATATCGACGTCACCCACCAATATCATTAACTATTCTAACCCCGAATAGTTAATCAAGTTTATAAATTTTGCCGATATCGACGTCACCCGCTAATATCATTAATTATTCTAAACCCGAACAGTTAATCAAGTTTTATATTTCTCCTCCCACTTATAGGTAATACCAATGTTACCCAGCTTGGCTAACATCATTAGCCTCCCATATTAGGGATAGGCTAATCAAATTCGAGAAACATTCATTACCAAAATTCATTGTTATTGTTCATTTCCTCCAAAAGAACACATAATTTAAATTTAGTCCTCTGTTTCTATTTTCCCATCATTTAACCTTTCATTTCCCCCTTTTCTCTTCCTCATCAATAAGCACCAGATTTTTATAGTTCAATAGTTAGTTAAAATAATTATTAACTAGAGGAGATATAGGTATCGAGTACCTAACTGTTGTAGACGCTCGACTTGCGTTCCCCTGTTGTTGTTGTACTCCTCCCGCGGTTCCTCCTGAAACCACAAACACCCATCATTATTCCATATTAGTCCACATATCACAACACAACAGCAACAATGGCAACAATAATCATTTCTATTTTATCAATCTTTTCTTTCTCACTTACATTCCTCAGATTTCATTGTTTTATCATTTCTATTTTAGACACACTTTACGAAGGGCGAGAAAACAAATTCTACCCTTAATACAATTAAATTTCATTGTTTTATCGACTTGGCCGAAATAGCCAACAGGGGTGGCAGCTTGACCTCTCCTCAGATTTTTATTTGTATATGGAGTTACAAACTCCAAATTAGGAGGCCTCAGACTCGATGGAAAGCTAACACTCCCAGCTACAGCTTCTATGAATGGACCCTCCCTAGATTCTATCATCTTCAGGTCCAAATTCCCTTAGGAACCAGGGCACCGAACCTGCCCTGTTCTGTTAATGGAGAAGGTATCTATAATTTTTATCTCCAATCCTACTTCCCCATCAAATATAGCCATGTTTTCACCTTATGCATTGTAACCTGGAATGTAGGTTCCTATTCCTTACAAGTTACAATTTGTAACTACACTACATCAACACATCTAATTAATTAACAAGGGAGTCATACGTTCTCCTCTGTTTTTTCTTCCCCTCTAGTGGCCGATCCTTAAATATGTTCCTTCTCTCTTTTACACACACACACTCAATCACCACATTTCCTTATTGTTCACCTCCTGAAAACTATTTCAATTTTGCAATAAGGAAAACAACGCAAAAAATCAAAATTTCCCTTCTTTCTTTACAACCCCATGGCCGACCACTATTTCCCCTTAGTCTTTGATTTTGTTGAAATCTTCTTGCATAATTTCATCCTTTTTAGGCTACCTATGCTGCTCAACTCATTTAGTTCCAATCAATTCCACATTTCCCCAAATTTACTCAAGGACCCTAATCTTTCAAACTTCAAATTAATGCACAATTCTTGTATGAATTTAATTTGGCTTTCCCTCGGTTTAGAATTTCATACCTGGAGGAAATTTAGGTTTGATTTCTGGTTTGATTAAAGTTTCCTAACCCATTTCTCCTCTACAAGCAGTCGACCTCCATCTCCCTTTTCTCTTAGCAATTCTGTCACTTTTCTTCTTGCAAATCTCCTGCCCAAGTTTGTCTTCCCATGTAGTAATTGTAAGGTTTGTGTAGGTATAGAAATTTATGTGTTTTCTCTTAGGCTTGGTGAAGGAAAATCTGAAAATTTGCCCTCCCTTTTCTTTTTGTTACCTCCCCGGTCATGGATGAGAGAAGGAATGGGTATTTATAGTCCCATCTCTTCTTAATTCCATTTCAGCCCCATCTTTTTCCCTTTTTCTTATTTTAATCCCCTTTTTTGTATTATAACAAAAAATTTGAATTATTATAAACTCCCCCCTTTTTTGTGTACTTTATTCCCAGGCTTCATAGGTTTGATGTAATTTAAAGGTTTTGAAAGTTGTCTTGTCAATGACTTCTTAGAAAGAGAAGAAAATTTTTTCTCAGTAAGGAGATCCTTATTTTATCATGTAAAGAAAACCTAATTGCTCTAGCATGAATAAAAACAAAACAAACTTTTCTATTCAATATCAAGAATATGTCTTACGTATAAGATCGTAATCCTGAATACCAAAAGAAAACAAAATATTTTTAATTTTTCATATGAAATACGATATGATTTTGTTTGTATTTTTAAAACACTTTGTCCATATGAAAATCAAAACATTTAATTCTCTTTTTTTTTCTTTTTTAATTTGTTTTAGTTTCATCTTAAAAAAAACATGCATAAAAAAAATTAACAAACACACAACTCAAACACTCTTTTTTACCATGTTTAAGCAGTCACTGATTACATGTTTACAAATCAATCAAAATTCAAAATAACTCAAACAACACATTAAGCAATTTTAAATTTACAAAATGAACCCCCTAAAATTCAGGAACAGTGTCAGAAAGCCCTCTGGAATTGCAGAAACAGTAGTGGTGTGTTGCTCCACGCACCCCTGCCACCAGCAGCGTATAGGTTCATGCGCTGTCGCCAGTGAAGGGTGAATCGAGAATGTCTTCTTCTCTGTCTTCCTATGCTGGCAATGACTTGTAAAACACCCAAAAACATAACAAGAAATAGAGTAAAATTTTCTTTCTTTTTCAAATATGTTTCACCACATATCATATTTTTAATTCACATCTTCTTCTCCTTTGCTTTTGGTAGTTGGAAGCAAGGAGGAGGAACAACCAAGAGAAGGGCATCAATGTTGGAGAAAGGGACAACAGTGGATCTATGGGCATACGAAGGTTGGTGTTAGTTGGGAGGCTTCGATGAAGGCTAGTCTATGCTGATGAGGGAAGTTCTATTATGGTTGGCGGTGAGGGAAGATACGAGGATATGTGGACTACTAGATCTCTGGTGAGGACAACACTGCTATGGCTAATGAGGGAGACCGTGGGTCTGTGGCCACTAAAGCTACGATGGAGATAGGAGTGGTTGTTTGGTTGATTTCGAGTTGGTTAGGAGAGAATGGGGAAGATGGAGATGAGATGCAGACAATGGGAAAAAATGGCTAAGAGAGAGATCTCGTGAGGGGTTATCTTGGCTATGAGGGAAGGCTCCTTCGGGTGTAAGGGAAGAAGGCCAAAAATCCAAAGGGAAGGGGGCGGCAGTTCCTCTTGGTTGTGAGAGAAAATTTGGGTTTAGGGTTTGATTTTTATGGTTGCCTAATTTTTTAAGGGGGCGGCAGCTCCTCTTTGTTGTGAGAGAAAATTTGGATTTAGGGTTTTATTTTTATGGTTGCCTAAATTTTTTTGTTTCAGAATTGTCTCCCTGCTTTTGTGTGTGTTAGAGACTCCTATTTATAGGCAAAAATATTGTTAGGTCCCCAAACTTGGTCCTTCAACTTCTTTTCTTTTCTTTTTTAAATTTGATTTTTCTTATTTTTTTGAAAACGAAGAATATCAACATCGACTCAACGAGAAAAATCAATGATTTTAAAAAAAGACACATTAAAAGTCGAATGTATTCAAAAGACCTTTAATAATTTAAATTCGTTTTTAGACAACATTGAAAATGCTAAAAACAATGCAAATATATCAAGAACATATATTTTTTGGGTTTTTGTTGTTTTTTGATTTTTTAAATAACTTATCAAAAAGATGGGTTGAAAATTGGGTAGTAACAATTAGTATATGTCATTGGCAGTTGTTGTTCTAGGATTCAAGCAACAATACACCTAATAGGAAGGTGAATTAAGTGTTCCACTAATAATAACAAATATTAAAATTAATTTAATTAAATACAATTAACCAACAATATAATTAAATTGCATAAGTAAAAAGTAAAGGGATAGGAATTGTAAACCTGGTTTTTAACATGGCTTGGAACGTCTATATCCACACCTTAAGCACTCAATTGGTCTTGTGTATTTTGTTCTCTTACTAGTCTAAGTTGAAGATTACAATTGTTACTTGATGAATCCACACCAAGATTTTACACCACTTGAAGATATTCTTTTTTTGACAGTTTGAACCTACTGAATCTTGAACCGATACTAATCCTATATATATATATATATATATATATATATATATATATATATATATAGTGTAAAATGTTTGAGTTTATTTTATTCATGCCATTAAGCTAAAATAAAAATATTTACATAATTAGTAAAATGAACAATTAATCTTAGATTCTCATTTGATCTTTATTTGCTTTGCTTTGGTGGATAGGTTTTAGAGCAGAAGAAGAGTATTTTTTTATTCTACACTTTCCCTCAATTTTTTATATTTCTCTATCTTAAGTTTTTCTTCTAGGGTTGCTAGGGTTTCTTACCCACCTTCTGTTTTCCCCCTAATTTTTCTTTGGAGGCTAGAGTTTTTTTTACACCTCCTCTTTTTTCCTACCTTGCTTTTCTATTTATAGGTAATGGGGTAGGTTCTAGAATCTTTATAGATAGAACACTCATATCCTTTGAATTTTTAGGGTAAATTTTGACCCTTCATCATTTTGTATATATATTTGGCACAACATGCTCGTGTTATATAAAGCTCATACCAAATCTTAATCATAAAAAGTGGGGATGAGAGAGAGAAAAAGGAAAAAGATAAGAAGAAAATGGGGCTGAAAAACTTCACTGCTTTTTTTCAAAATCAGACGACCCATTTCCTTTCAAAGGGTGGCCAAAAGCTCCCATACACGCTCTTTAGCGAGCTTGTTCTTTACCCAAAAACTAAAAAACTAAAAAAATTAGGTATGATATATTAAAGGAGATAATATCAACCCTATACAAAATCAATCTCTTTGTCTAAATTCTAAAAACCAGTTAGGATTTCTAGTAATCAAAATATTAAGTAGTGATTTCAAGAATTTTTTATTAATAAAAAACAAGAAATTCATGTTTTTTCCACATCACACCAAAATCCTGATCTAGAAGGATGATCACAATAATGCTACAACCGTGCTACATTCAACATTGTACTTTCCATGAGTTATCCTTTCTATTTTTTTTTAATTCCTCTGCACTTAATAATGTGTTACCTTTTAATATTCTTCAAAGTCAACAAATACTTCTATTAATTGATCTAACTATGAATGTGGTGGGCTCTAAATGAGCATACAAGATTAAACGTATGGGAATTTTGAACTCTACAAAGCATGTTTAGTAGCCAAAGGCTATTATCAACAAAAACGGAATTGATTTTCAAGAGATATTTATTTAGAATTTGTTTGGAATTATAATAGTACGTAGTGGCAATTTAAAATATTTTTTTAATTAAAAATACATTAAAATTCTTAGTCAATTCTTAGTTTCTCAATGGATTTATTTTTCATAAATTCTTAAGTAAATTTAGATTATATGATCGCGATAACTAAAAAAAAAAAAAAAAAATTATTTATAATTAAAATGAGCATCGCACGCTTACCATTAAAACCAGTCAAAAATCCCCTAAAATGATTAGCACCTGATGACAATGTTTTGAAATTGAATTCGACACTGCATCTACCTAGTACATATAAGTTGAAGGATTGGTACCTTGACCAATGAACCGAAAATATCGTTAATTGATAATGAATGGCATACAGTTTTACCATATCAACAGCAGGAAAATTAATAATCGATTCTTTTGGGATATGTCAATCCCAAAACTATTATTCCATTTGTTTATTAATTATCATAAAAACATTTATTAAATGTGTTGTCCTCCAACTCTTTCCATAAAAAGAAAGAGTTGTGAACCACCACATTTGATCATGGACAAAAGGTAATCAAATAGTTGCCTCCACTAGGACAAGTAAACGTGCTCGATTTATCATCGTAAGCATAACTGTAAGCTTGAGGACACTGCTGCTTGAAAGTCATCGAATATTGGTTAGGTTTACATTTGTCAGGTGAATTATACTCTCCTGTGCAGCAGTACTGCGGCTGGTTAAATGCCAAACACGCGCTCTTGCAGGCAATCACAGTCCCATCTGCCCCCTTCACTGCTAAACTAGGATCACAAGCAGCATTCACGTTAGCTGCACAGCTTGTAGAAGGGCAGCCAGTAGAACCTCCTTGCGAGGTTACCGAAATTGGGATGTTAAAGCCATCAACAAGGCTTATATCGTAATAATCTTTCCCACCATCACCGCTTAGAGTAAATTCTGCCAAGGATGCTGGTGGGATCGCACCGGCTCCGTTGCATTCTACGACGCCAGAGGCGCAGTCAGCAGTAGCACAAACAAACTTTCCCGAGGCATCTGTAGAGCATTGCGTTCTGGCCCACAAGCGGCCAGACCAATTGACAGGGACACTCAGCGAAGATGAAGCACCCGTTGCCAATGTGAAGCCAGTTGAAGATAAAGACGGACCGCTAGCAGCCGTTAGAGTTCCTGGCCAGACTGTGTATGGACAGTTGTTTTTGAAGTCGAAAGTCACAGATTGAGCTCCTGCATGCGTGCAAGCTGCGCAAGATTTATTTTTTTTTATATCAATAATTAAATCTTGGTCAATTCAAATAAAAACACAAACAAGTTTTAAATACATCAAACTCTTGTTTCATGCTAATTTATGTGAATCTATTTTATTTTATTTTCATATAAAAAGAATAGGACTTGAATCTAAGACTTGGGCTTCGTTTTCTCTATGGGACTAGACGTCCGTACTTAATTCAATATTTAAAATCTTGCATTAATTCACTTATTTTTCTTTTAAAGAGATACATAACCACGTTTATTTTTTTAATATTTTTTTTCTTTTTTGTTTTTTTATCCGGAAACTCCCTCCTGGATAAGTTTATTGGATTCACGAAATCCATTGAATAATGAAAAGTAATTTATATTGCATATGCAAACAGAAAATATATATATATAAGAGCGAGCAGAATAATCAAAGTGAATAATATGCATAATAGAGTTTTCCATGCAAGATGCTAATATATGTAATATTGTAAAACTACTTGCCATAGAGGAAGATGACGAGGGTGAAGGTAATTATAGCAATGGGCATACGACTCTCCATTGCCGAGATGCGCCGAATTAACACCTTTTCAGTATCTTTTAAGAGATTTGAGGTAAGCAAGAAACACTCTATATTTTAAAAAGATTGTGTTTGCCACTTAATAAATAGTGTTAAATTTGCAGACTAGTAAACAGCCAAACAGTGGAACTTTTGACAATGAGGTAAACAGAAAATCAAGAAGAGAAAAAAGAAAAAGAAAAAGAAAAGTTTGTAATAACAACCATCTTCAACACGCACCTTCTCATCCACGATGACATTTGACAATGACAAATTATAAAATTATAATTTATTTATATTTATATAAAAAAAAATTATAAAATTGGGTATGTCACCTGAAGTGCGCGGAGACCGTACATGCACTGACCTGCACTTATCAATTATTTTTTAATATTATTTATATTTATTAAATTAGAAAATTAAAAATAAACCACCTCCATAAAAAAATAAAAAAATAAAAACCTAATGAAATATACAAATGCCCTTGGTTTGAACCACAAGTGACTATCTAGATATCTCAATTGCTAGTAAACAGCCAACAGTGGCGGTTCTCCTCCAGCATTACACCGTGATGAGTGCGAGACTCTTTAAAATTATCACACCGTGATGAGCGCGAGACTCTTCAAAATTGACAAGGAAGCAGACTGGTCCCTGCTTCTGGAATGAATGAATTATTTCAAATATAATTCTCTAATGAATGTAACTCTGGAATTATTCCAAATCCACAAGTTTCATAATGTTGTGTTGATTGTGAGACATTATTTAAAAAACTTAAGGGGATAAAATAGTCAAAGAATTCTAATTTTATAAATTATTTTAAATAAAAAAATAATAATAAAAAAAATAGGAATTAAATCCAAAGAAATAAGAAATTAAAAGCATGCTTTGAAATTTGGAAGTGCCACACATGAAAATTAAGGAGAGGAAATAAAATATAAAAGGTTGTCGACATTAAACTGAAAAGCTATCTGCAACACATGCCGCCTCATCCACAGCGCCAATCGGTCAACGAGCATCCCTGCATGTGCCACCTGAAATGTGTAGGGACTGCTCACACACTAACCTGTACTTATTAACTATTTTTTTTAATATTATTTTATATTTATTAAATTATAAAATTAGAAATAAACCACCCTGATAAAAAAAAATAATAACCCAATGAAATATACAAATGCCCTTGGTTTGAACCACAAATGACTATCTAGATATCTCAATTGCTAGTAAACAGCCAACAGTGGCAGTTCTCCTCCAGCATTACACCGTGATGAGTGCGAGACTCTTCAAAATTGATAAGGAAGCAGACTGGTCCATGCTTCTGGAATGAATGGAACTCTGGAATTATTTCAAATCTAATTGTCTAATGAATGTAACTCTGGAATTATTCCAAATCCACAAGTTTCATAATGGTGTGTTGATTGTGAGACATTATTTAAAAAACTGAAGGGGGATAAAATTGTCAAAGAATTCTAATTTTATATATTATTTTAAATAAAATAATAATAATCAAAAGAATATGAATTAAATCAAAGAAATAAGAAATTAAAGGCATGCTTTGAAATTTTGAAGGGCCACACATGAAAATTAAGGAGAGGAAATAAAATATAAAAGGTTGTCGACATTAAACTGAAAAGCTATCTGCCACACATGCCGCCTTATCCACGGCGCCAATCGGTCAACGACCATCCCTGTATGTGCCACCTGAAATGTGTAGGGACTGCTCACACACTAACCTGTACTTATTAACTATTGTTTTTAATATTATTTTATATTTATTAAATTATAAAATTGGAAATAAACTACCCTGATAAAAAAAAAATATACCAAATAAAAATATACAAATACCCTTGGTCTGAACCACAAGTGACTAACTAGATATCTCAATTAATGAGAAAGCAGACTAGTAAACAGCCAATTAGAGGAAGGCCCTGCTTCTCACGTCTAATGAAAGCAACTGAATGCAGGAATAGGGCCATATTCACAAGAAAATTAATTTACACCCGAGATACTACTTTGTAAGTGTAAAAGCTATATATATTTCTGTGTCTATAAATATCAGGTAGATTTTTTTATGGAAATATCTTGTAAATAAATATCAAAATATTTGATATTACAACACAGAGTATATATCTAATTATGTTTAAAAATGTTTTTATTTGAACCAAATAATTATCTGTGTCAATAAAATGATATTTACCTGATAAATTTTTTTATTTATTTTGTATTTCAAAATATTATGAAATGAGTATCACTTGCCTATATTTATTTAATTAATTAAATTAAATTAAATTAAAAAATGTCTATAAAAAAGAGAAATTAAAAAAATAACAAATAAAAATATTCGAGACATCCCGAGTCATTTTCAAAAGAAATGAAAAATATTATAGAAAGAAAAAAAAATCAATGGAGCCCAATATCTAATTAAATAAGTATTAAAGGGTGAAACTGAAATAAACATGAGCTTAAAGAAAGGGAAAAAAACATGCAAACTCGGGTGAACCTCCTAAACTTGGGTTAATCTCTAAAACTCACAACTTATGAAATCTTAAACTTGAACTTGATTAAGAAGCACACTTCTCAACTAATTTAATCTTGAATAATGAAAACAGGAAAAAAAACAATTTAAAAAAAATTGCCAAAGTAAAAAAAAATAGAAATCAAAAGAATGAGGGATGAATTATGATAGGAAAAAAAACTTATGGAGGATGATAATGTAAAAACAAATCAAAATAAAAAATTATCTCAAATAAAAAATTAGTAATCAAAAGAATAGGAACAAAATTTGAAAGATAAAAAAATTGAAGGGGGTGAATTGTTAAAGAATTCTAATTTAATAAATTATTCCAAACAAAACAAACAATGATCAAAAGAACAGGCACCATATCTGAAAGAATAACAAATTGAAGGCATGCTTTCAAATTTTGAAGGGGCACAAACTAGAATCAAGGAGAGAGGAAAGAAAACGAGAAAGAAAAGGTTGTTGGCACCAAACCGAACAACTAGTTCACTTGGTATTACCAAATGGTCGACCGTACCAACTTAAATACTAGATTTTGACAATTTAAAGCTACTAAATCTTGAACTAATACTAATCCTATATACATGTAGAATGAAGTGTTTGAGTTCATTTTAATTGTGCTATTAAGATAAAATATAAAGATTTACATGATTACTGAAATGAACAATTAATTCTTAGGCTTCACTTGTTTTGCATCTTGGACATCATTGATTTTTTCATGACATCCTTCATGCTTGTTGATGTCAAAAATCATTTTTGGGTTATTCCCCACCATTTTTTACCTTATTCCTTTTCAAAATAAAAATAAAATAATAATCGCATTTGAATTTGGCAGAGATGCAATTGAATTAATTTTTAAAATCTAAATCTAAATTGACTGTAGACAAAGGAAAAAGGTTTTCCCCCCTCCTTTGCAACACGTTTCTCTCTCTCTCTCTCTCTCCCACTTACCTAAAAACCCTAACACAACCCACACATCATCATGGCCTACCACCATGATGAAAGGGGCAGAGGTGAGAAGCCTTACAAGTGACTCCAGGGCAGCTACATAGGGGCCGCCACAACTACCCTACCCCTTCGGCATGACTAGACAAGGGTAGCCCCCCCCCTTTATAAATACCATCCTTACCAAGGGGTTGGGTGTGAAAAAAAGAAAAAGGAAAAAGGAACGAAACAAAAAAGAAAAGGAAAGAAAGAAAAACAAGGGAAAACAAAAGAAAGAAAGGGAAGAAAAAGAAAAACAAAGGAAAAAAAGGAAAGAAAAGGAAGGAACACTCTTTGGCCTCTACTTGGAGAAGAAAAGGAACCTCCTCTCTATTGCTGGGTAGTAGCAGCAGCCACCATTCCTCCTAATCGCCACCACAACAATGCCACTGTCAACGTCAGCAACCACGCTACCCTCACTCCAAGTAATCTTCTTCCCCTCTATTTAACATCTTCTTACCTACTTTCCTTCTCCATTTCATTTGCATGTAGATCGTGAGCATTTCATGTTTTGCATAGTAAATAGTTACTGTAGTAAGCAAAGTAACCATTTAATGCTATTTTGGGTTGGGTGTAGCCTTATAGAAAAAGAAAAAAAAAGAATAAGTTGGGTTGACATCGGCCGAACTCTTTTGGGTTGACCTCGACCTAATTTCTTTTGGTTAGTATTTTTACACTGTAAAGATACAAATTTGTTTTTAAAATACCTGTTTTTTCTCCAAAATGTTGCAAAACAAATATATATAAAAGAAACAAAAAAAAAATATCTTGTTTTCATACATATGGCCAAGTCTCTCAAAAATATAAGAAATTTCATATTGTATTTCATACAAAATAAAATTCAAAAAAATATGTGTTATCATGCATTCTAGGCTTTAATAACCAATTTAGTAAAGTAATGAAAACTACGCCTATATTTCAAAAAGACTAAAAAAAAAAATTTGTTTTCTTTTAGTATCTAGGATTATAAACTTATACATAAGATGTATTCCTAATATTAAATAAAAAGGTAGTTCTTTTTTATATATATTGACATTAGAATTGTTAGGTTTTTACCTGATAAGATAAGGATCTCCTTACTAAGAAAGACTTTTCTTAAACCATAGACTGACCAACAATTAGAAAACAAAACAATAAGTTAGTTATATCAAACAATTAAATAATGCATATTACCTTAGAGAGAGAGAGAGTACCTTGAGAGCAGACATTCAAACGACCATATCTTTGAATTGTACTGTTGCATTGGCTTGGTTTTGAGATATATTATGCTTCTCACCACCCTCTAACATCTGACTGTTGGGATCCAAATGTTATAGTTTGATGCGAGAGATATAACCCTCGCAACATTTCAAGGAAAATCTACTTGTAGGTCATTCATGGTCTCTAGAAGTTTCCACTGTTGGATCCTGCTCAAGTTTTGATATGTGGATCATATTGATAAGCTTTTCATTATGAACGATGGAGATCGGGATTATAGACTCCAATAAGAAGTTAGTCATTGGAGAGCAGTATATTGTCAATTTTCAGATTCGTTTTGGTTTTTTCTTGATCTAGGAAGATCTAACCATTAAAATACTATGTTGTTTTGGTATGTGTTTTATGTTATAATGGTGGTTAACTTCACCATTTGGATTGTATTCATTCGAATTGAGTTGTGAGAAACATGAACCTTAATGAAACATTTGTTTAAATTAGGTTAGCAGAAATGAAATGACTGGAAAATGTGGTGGCTTGATATGTGTTTAACCATAAAAAAACATGCTAATTATGATTTAAATTAAAGAAAATCCTTAGTGTCTTTCCTTAGGCATGTTCAACCATATTATTTGTTCTAACCCAATTTAGGACCATTGACTTCTTAATTTAATTTTACAGGGTTTAAAATGTAAAAGTAAAATATTAGAGATTTAGTTCGATGAAAAGTGTGATTTGCTAACTTGCGTGAAAATTAGGGACGACAATGTACTTTTTTCATTCTATCCTTATCTTCAAGATCATCCTTGTTTTCAAGATAATAATAGTTATTCGCTTTTAAATTTGATTCTTAATCAAATTCAAACTCCAAAAAAAAAAGAATGAGTTTGATTGAAACTTTGTTTCTCACACGTGAAGGGACTCTGGCTCTATAAATATAGACCTTAGTGTGTGCAAAAGGAAGAAAGGAGGATTAGGTAGAAAACCCAGGAGAAGGCCATTACCCGAAACCCTAAAAAAAATTAAAAAAAAGGACATTTACAAAAAAAAGGGGGGCACGGCTGAATCGCCGCTACCCTCTCCCCAACTTTTTTCCTCTTCTTCCCTGGTCTCAGAACCAACCATAAAACACCCCCTCCCCTCATTGGCCTTTAGCTAGCTTCCTTTATTCTTCCCCTGTTTGCAAGAACAGAACATAGGGGAAGAAGCTCCATCTTCACTTTTTTCTTTTCTGGACGGGGACCAAACCACCCCATCAGCAGCTTTTTTTCTCCATAAACAAAGCCTAGACATCACCACCCTCACTCTTTGAAGAAGGAAGAGAACATAACCTTCAAAGAAGGGAAGAGTATTAATTATTGCAGTAACAACTGGAAGTTTCCTCCTTCGGCACCAGCGACGACCACACCAGTAGATCAGTAGGACAACTCCTTCAGCACATCATCATCCCTTATGAAATAATATGAGCCATCCAGCATGCACTCCTCCAATAACAGTAGATTTTTAAATCATGAACCGCAGCTTTGTCTTTAATCGTAGGGGTATTTCAATTCAAAACCGTGATCATCAGCAAGAGTACTCCTAAGTTCCAGCATTCTTGATTTTCCACCTTTTTTTCATAGAAGCAGCGACGACAGGTGCTCCTTAGCCACACCTTCCCTCAGCTGCAGTGGTAGAACCAGCATCAACCTCCTCTTCCCAGCAGCAGCAGTGCTCTTTTCAGCAACTTGACTTTCAATCACACCATCAGCAACCAACGACAGCAGCTCCTCTCAACCGGCTACCACTGCGACCAGCATACATCCTCTTCTCAGCAAGCTGCCATCATGAGTAGTAGA
The DNA here is from genome assembly GCA_030145905.1 of Populus davidiana. Lineage (NCBI taxonomy): Eukaryota > Viridiplantae > Streptophyta > Magnoliopsida > Malpighiales > Salicaceae > Populus > Populus davidiana. The sequence continues at coordinate 22,915,419 of CM057789.1, read as the reverse complement.
AGCAGTGTCCAACATCCTAGCTTCAACCAAGAGCAGCGCCCAGCAGAGGTTCCCATTGCCAATAGAAGGTAAACACAGGGAGGGAATGAACAACATGAGGTAAGACAAACAAAACATGGAACCAGAGAAAGAATGGAGAGGAACTAGCATCGATCAGTTCTTCTCCAACGATCCAAAAATCAGAGAAAGAACGGAGGAAAAGAAGTAGCATTGGTTAGCCGGCACCCCATCATCCAGCTTCTTCTCCAGCGAACCAGGTAAGCCTTCTCTTCCTAGCCTTTGCAAATATAATTCACTTTTCTCACTGTGTGCAAATTTAATTACCCTGTCAATGTTGCAAGCATGCATGCGTGAATTGTTCATGCATGCGCACAACAATGACCAGCCGGGTTGCAAGCGTACGACTGGGCTAGATCCAGTCCAAAACAAATAATAAAAAAAGGGGTTTTTGTTTTGTTTAATTCAGAATTTTATGGATTTATTCACTGGCGTTAAAGTCAAGAATACTGCACTTTTTGGGATGTGTAATATTTATCAATGCCAGAGTTGAAAATATTTGTAGTTGATTATTTAATGACGCTAGAGTAAAAAATATCCTAGGTGGACCATAAAAAGCATAATACAACAAACTCTTAGCAATTTTAGACAAAACCAGCAATGCAGCCTGCTTCAAGTAGGACGCTTAAGGGGTGATTGTATCTTTCTTTTCGCGTAACCAGTCACGTACCATAGAATCTCTGTATAGGGTTCCTAGTGACCATAATACTAGGTGGCGACTTCTTAAACAAGATATTTTCCCCTAAAAGAAAACGATACCAAATATCTGTTCTTTTTCCATATCGAGATTAATTTTCAATCGGTCACTGCGATATGTTCGGATGTGACTTTATTCATAGTAGAAAAAGGGAGATATTGGTTGTCCAATCTACGTATTGGGACATAACAGTTTTATCACCCATCTTTCAGCTGTGGTTAGGGAGCCAAAATGATAAAATTCTAGATTGGGTTCTTCACAAAGGTTGTAGGTATGGATGTTATCTTTTAAACAAAACTAGCCTCACATAATTTGGAGTTATAGAACTCTAGATATGGATTGAAAATGAAAGAAGGGTCGAATTCTCTTGAAAATGATAGATTTTGTTGAGTATTATAACTGATAATTTCAGGCATGTTAGGGGCATAATTAGTCTTCTAATCCTTCAGTAGAGTTGTGGACTCGTGTTTACCTTTCCAAGGAGCTAAACCACACTTAAAATCAAATTTTATAACTTTACTTACAAATTAATGAGGTAGTTGAAGGAAATAATTGGAAAATGAAATTAAAACATGGTGATGAATTCATGTGAATGAGATTGCAATAGTATGAGAACACACATTGTGATAAAATTAGAAGAGGGTACTAATTGTATCTCTTGATTCTCAAACAGAAGAGATGCCTGGAGCAGGGTCATCAGAAGTTGATGGGACTCGATCGGTTGGGGAAACATGCAGGTGCATCACACCTTGTCTTTTCATTTTGTGTAAACTCATTGATAAATTTCAGAATTTATTGTTTTATTGCTTCGATAAATATTGGAATGAATATGAGGACCTTGTATATATTAATGTGTATCAACTAGTTATGCTATAATTGGAATGGATACAAGTACCTTACATACATTGATATGTATCAAAGTTGTGATTATATTATTGGAATGAATAAGAGTACCTTGTGTACAACGGTATAGATCAATTAGTTAGGATAATATTTGAATGAATATGTGTACCTTGCATACAATGGTATCGATTAAGATAGCTAGGATAATGTTTGAACGAACATGAGTACCTTGTGTGCATTGTTATGTATCAAATTAATTATGTTATTACTAGAATGAATATGATTACCTTGCATACATTGATAGGTATCGAATTAGCCATGATAACTTTGGAATAAACGTGATTATCTTACATACTTCGGTAAGGAATATGTATACATAATGACTAGGAGATTGGAGGAGAAATAATAGATAATTGGTCACTGTAGTATCGGTAGCTAAGGATACGTTATGATGATACTTAGCACCATGATGAGGGTGGCTAAGGGCATAAATTGATACTTGGCACTGTGATGAGGGTGTCCAAGGTTATGTGAATGATGCTTAGTGATTGTAGTGTTACAATGTATATGATGTTCAAAAGAAGAATAAAAGGGAATTGATACAAATGGAAGGTTGAGAAGACATTGATTAGCTATCCAAGATAGCTAATGGTATCGATGAGGTTCCATCAGTACCGGCATTTCAGATGACATTGATTAGCTATCCACGTTTGGATAGTTAATGGTATCAATGTGGTTCCATTAGTACCGGCATTTCAGATGACATTGATTAGCTATCCACGTTTGGATAGTTAATGGTATCAATGTGGTTCCATTGGTACCGGCATTTCAAATGACATTGTTTAGCTATCCAGGTTTGGATATCGAATGATATTGATGGGGTTCTATTGGTGCCGGCATTCCTTAAATTGATTAGTTGATCCCGAGTAATTGGGTGACTAATGATGTTAGTAAAGATTTTTAACATCGGCATGGTTACTCCTGGTTAAGGGAAAAAGATAAGTTGATTAACTATTCTAGGTCGTGAATAGTTAATGATATCAATGGGTCATATTGGTATCGGCAACCATTTCTTGTGTGATTAGCTACTCCAGGTAAGGAGGCTAATGATGGCAAGGGTTCTTGACATTGGCAACTTTGATGGTAAACCAGATGTGAATAAGAATTAATTAATTATTTTAGGGTAGAAATAGTTAATGATATCAATTGGTTCTATTGATATCGACACTTAAATGGAATTAATTAGTCTAACTCGATATTAGAAGACTAATGATACTAATGAGATTCAAAACTATCGGCAATTACCTTCCGAAAAATGAAAGATAAAATATTGATTAGTTATTCTGAAAGAATGAGATAAGCTAATGATACCAAGAGAGGAATATCTTGGTATCAAGTGAGAATTGATTCATAAGGAGATGGTGTTCGAAACTATTGAATTGTATTGAGATTTCCAAAATGAAATTATTTTCGACAAATAGGATAGGTTATTAGATGGATATTGATAATAGATGGAAAATGTATGTTGTAAAAGAGATCAATGTCTAATTTTATGTGTCAAAATAAATTCTATAGAAATCATTACTTTTCATTATTATTGTTTATATTTATATGTACATGTTAATTTTTATTTCCAAGTTCATCAGGGTCGCGTCAAGAGTTATCTTAGTTTAGTTACCTTTTGCTTTCGGCCATGTAATAATTTGTAAATTAAGAGACTTATTTCCTAAAACTTGAAATGTAATATTAACCCGTACATTTTGATGTATGACTTTAATGTAATGTTTGTAATTCTAAGTACCTCTTTAACCATGCATGTTTATAGTTGTAATTGAATCCTTCACTTCAATAACATTATATGATGTTAGTATGCAAGATATAGTTTATATGATGTAACAATTGAATTATGCATTGTTATTTTGTGAACTTGAATTGTATAATGTTATTGAATAAGATATGTTGTGTTGGTGATGATGAGTTGAGTTAAGATCCAGGATTATTGGATCGGATTGTGAAATGAAATTAGAAGTCTAATATGAATTTGTCATTAACTTTGGACCTCCCCGTATAGAGGAGACTCTGCTGATATTTTGGTAGAAATTTCAGTGGAACCTGTATATAAAAAATTACAATGATGAAAAAAGATCAGGGTTTTTACACCTTCTTTTTACGCAACCAATCCCCAAGCCTAATCTCTAAGACTAGTTAGGGTTTCTAGTGACCAAAATACTAGGTGGCAACTCTCATTCCCTCTTTCCACTAATAAAGGACAAGAATTCCTAGTCTTTTCTATTTTCCAATCCGAGAGGATGTTAGCCGTGATGTCACACATGTTCGACAACCATCAACAGCTCTCGTGAGCCACTAGGAATCTTCATTGTGTATAGCAACCAACCACATAACTTAAGAAGCCCATGGTGACTAGTCACCTATAAGCAATAAAGAGAAGAACTAGAGAGAAAGAGGAATTACAATAGAAATAGAACAAAGTAGAAATTTCAACTCCATCGATCTTCTTTCTCTGGTAGTCGGGAGCCTTACCAATGATGGTCACACTATATTCTCTTCCCTTCCACATTGGTGGTGTAGTCCACCACTCTTTGATGAGAGAGATCGATTCACTTGAACATTTAATTTCTCTCTCTTGTTTTCCTTCTTTCACCACCACTGCTTCCATTGTTACTGCTTGTGCTACTACTGGTTAAGAAGCTATTATGATGATGTTGGAAAGAGATTACAACATTGATAAGTGAGACTGATGTTGTTATCTATTTTTAGGTCCCTACACAAAAAAGAGAAAAAAGAAACAAATCAACAAAAAAATTGTTGGAAGAAAACCAAAAAATATATATAGTGGTGAGAAGAAGACACAATGATGCCTAGAAAATGGCCAAAGATTGGTTAAGTTTAAAAATACAAAGATTGAAATTTGACAGTATATTTTTTTATTAATGAAGGCCCCATTGAGAAAGAAAATTGATTTTGATGAAGAAAAGTTTAAAATTAGATATTTAAGGACTCAATTAGATTTTGTTGAAAGGTTAATTGAATTTACGAAGATGATTGCAAGAAAAAATGTTTTTTAAGTTAATTTTGGCTTTAATTGGAAGAAGTTAAAGTTTGAGAGTCGAATTACAATTTCAAGGAGTTAATTTGGTCAAACCAAGGGTTCAATTGCATAAACATTGAATTTTGATGGGCAATTAGAGACTTGATTGAAGGAATCCAAAATCAAGGACCAAACTGGAAAATGTGCGTGAATATAAGGGTTGAAATTGACCAAATCAGGGGTTAAATTGAAGAAATTGAAAGTTTGTTAATCAATTGAGGGTCAAAATGCACAAATTCAATAGCAAGGACTAAAGAGAAAAAGACGGCTAACATCAAAGGTGACATTTGAATTTGGCAAGGATGCAATTGAATTAATTCTTAAAATCAAAATTGCAATTGAGGACTTGATGAATAAATAAAAAGCTAAGGACTAGTTTGGAAATTGATACATTTTAGCGCCATATTCATTTAAATGAAATGGTGCGTTTTGTATAAAATAACATCATTTTATTCACTATTCATATATATATAAAAAAAAAGAAGCTTGTTTTGAACTGCAATGCGTCTTCTTCTTCCCTTGATGTGCAAAGGCAAGGGAAGAAGCATTTTCATCCCTTTCTTTGCAACGTCTCTCCCTCCCTCTTGCCCAAAAACCCTCATGACCTACCACTATGATGAAAGGGGTAGGGGAGATAAGCCTTGCAGGCGGCTCTGGAGCGACTGCACAAAGGCCGCCCCAGCCACCCCACCCCGTCACCATGACTAGACAGGGGCAAGGTAGCTCTCTCCCCTGCACCTTATAAAGACCCCCTCACCACGCGATAAAGAGGGAGAAAAAAAAGGGATGACAAGAACAAAAGTAGGAGGAACAAAAAAAAATTAGAAAGTAGGAGAGGGAAGGGAAAAAACCAAAATAATAATAATAAAAAAAAAAGAATAGAGTCTGTTAGGCCGAAATCAGACCAACCCCTATGTTGGGTCGATATTGGCCCAAGTCTGTAGGGCCAACCTCAGCCCAGTTTGTTTGGGCCAAATCTCGACCCAACTAGGATGGATTCAGCCCACATCATTGGGCTAGGCCCAACCAGATATATTTTTATAAATATAATATTAATATTATATATTATTCAGAAAACTAAAGCTCCAAAAAGTTTTAAAAAAACTTTTGAAAACATTTGTGACTTTTCGCGTATTTTTCTATAAATTTCGATTAACATTGATTGATATTTTTATATTATAAAAATATAAATTTAGTATTTAGATACACAATTTTCTCCAAAATGTTGTGTGTGTATTTGGAAAACAAAAATAAAATGCGTGTTTTCATATATACGACCAAGTCTCTCAAAACATATATAAAAAATTTCATATTGTATTTTCATTCAAAATAAAATAAAATAAAAATATGTATTCGCATGCATTGTGAGCTTTAATAACCAGTTTATTAAAGTCATGAGAACTAGGCCTATATTTCAAAAGTACCATAAAAAATATTGTGTTTTCTTTTAGTATCTAAGATTACAAACTTTTATATATAGATATTAGAACAGTTAGGTTTTTAGTGCTATTAAAAATATAGTTCTTTTATATATAGATATTAGAATGGTTAGGTTTATACCCGATAAGATTAGGATATCCTTACTAAGGAGATCTTTTTTAAACCTTAGACAGACCAATAATTAGAAAACACAACAATACTTTAGTTATATCAAACAATGCATCTTACCTTAGGTAAAGAGTATTAGGGGTGTTAATACTAGGTAAGGAGTATTAGGAGTGTTAATACCTTCCATTTACGCAATTAGTCTTCGTGCCCAATCACTAAGACCATTTAGGGTTTCTAGTGACCAAAATACTAAATGACGACTCTCATTCCCTCTTTACACTAATAAAGGACAAGAATTCCTTATCCTATCCATTTTCCCACACCACATGCCAATATATAATTTTAGGAGGACGTTCACCGCAATGTTGCATCATGCATGACAATTAAGAAAGGGGGTGGTTGGATTTTGGTCTTGACTTGAGTTGATATGGTTATGATATTTGTGATCGATGTAGCTGCTATCATTATTAGTGTTGCACGAGCCTCGCACGACGTCGATGGTAAGTTTTGTTTGTTGATTCTTAGGACTCGCCACCTAGTATTTGGTTCAGGGTTACTAGAAAACCTGAATGTGCTGGTCTTTGTCAAATATTCATGGGTAAGGGACTAGTTATGCATAGGCAAAGTATTAGCACCCTAGTACACCCTACACGAGGTAAGTTGCTTCGTGGTTTGATATGATTTTCGTTGTATTTTTAAGACACTTGTCCATATGTAAATCAAAACATTTAATTCTCTCTTTTTTTCTTTTTAATTTTATCATAAAAAAAACATGCATAAAAAAAATAACAAACACACCCACTCAAAAACTCTATTTTACTATGTTTAAGCACACACCCATTACATGTTTACAAATCAACCAAAATTCAAAATAACTCAAACAATACATTAAACAATTTTAAATTTACAAAATGAACCCCTCAAAATTCAGGAACAATGCGGGGAAGCCCTCTGAAATTGCAGAAACAATACTGGTGCGTTGCTCTATACATCATCGTCACTGGCAGCACGTGGATTCACATGCTATTGCTGGTTAAGGGTAAACCATGAACGTCTTTTTTTTATTTGTCTTTCTATTCCAGTAATGTCCTGCAAAACACCAAAAAACACAACAAGCAATAAAGTAAAATTTTCTTTCTTTTTCAGATCTGTTTCACCGCAGATCTTTTTTTGGTTCACATCTTCTTCTCCTTTGCTTTAGATAGCTGGCGGCAAGGTGAAGGAACGGTTGAGAGAGGGGCGTTAATGCTGGGGAAAGGGACAACAATGGATCTGTGGATGTCCAGAGGTTGGTGTTAGCTAGGACGCTTCAATGGAGGCTGGTCTGTGCTGATGAGGGAAGATCTATTCTGGTCGACGGTGAGGGAAGAGACAGGGATCTGTGGGCTACTAGATCTCCGGTGAGGACGTTGCTGCTGCGACTGATGAGGGAGATCGTGGTCCTATGGTCGCTGAAGCTGTGATGGAGATGGGATTGGTTGTCTGGTCGCTTTCGGGTTGGTTAGGAGAGAACAAGGAAGACGGTGATGAGATGTAGACAGCGGGAAGAAATGACTAAGAGAGAGAGATTTGTAAGGGGTTGTCTTGGCTAAGAGGGGAGGGTCCTTCGGGTGCAGGGGAAGAAGGCCAAAAATCCAAAAGGAGAGGGGTGGCGGCTCCTCTTTGCTGGGAGAGAAAATTTGGGTTAAGGGTTGTATTTTTATGCTTGCCCAAATTTTTATGTTTCAAAATTGCACCCCCTGCTTTTGTGTGTGTTGAAAATTCCTATTTATAGGAAAAAATATTGCTAGATGCCCAAACTCGATCCCTCAACTTCTTTTCTTTTTCTGTAAATTTGATTTTTCCTATTTTTTTATATTTTGAATTTTTTTTAAAATGAGTAAAATGTCAAAGTCGGCTTAACGAGGAAAATCAATGATTTTTAAAAAGACGCATTAAAAGTTGAATACATTCAAAAAAACCTTTAATAATTTAAATTCTTTTTTAGACAATGTTGAAAATGCTAAAAACGATTCAAATATAGCAAGAACATATATTTTTTTGGGTTTTTGTTTTTGTTTTTGTTTTTGTTTTTGTTTTGCTATTTTTGAATTTTTTTGAAAATTTATCAAAAAAATGAGTCAAAATTGGATAGCAACAATTAGTGTATGTCATTGGTAGCTGCTATTAGTGGTCGGAGAGAGTAGTTGTTGTTCTAGGATTCAAGCAACAATACACCTAAAAGGAAGGTGAATTAAATGTTCCACTAATAATAACAAATATTAAAATTAATTCAATTAAACACAACAAACCAACAATATAATTAAATTGCATAAAGTAAAGAGTAAAGGGATAGGAATTGTAAACTCGGTCTTGTGTATTTTGTTTCACAAGTCCAAGTTGAAGATTACAATTGTCACTTGATAAATCCACACCAAGATTTTACACCACTTGAAGATATATATATATATATATATATATATATATTTGACAGTTTGAACCTGCTGAATCTTGAATCAATAATAATCCTATATATATACAGAGTGAAGTGTTTAAGTTTATTTTAATTGTGTCATTAAGCTAAAATATAAATATTTACATAATTACTAAAATGAACAATTAATTCTTAGCTAGATTCTCATTTAATCTTCATTTGCTTTGGTGGCTAGGTTAGAAGAAGAAGACTATTTTTTTTTCTACACTTTCACTTCATTTTTTTTTCTTTCTCTATCTTAAGTATTTCTTCAAATGGTTGCTAGGGTTTCTTACCCACCTTTTATTTTCCCTCTAATTTTTCTATGAAGGCTAGAGGATTTTTTTTACACCTCCCCCCTTTTCTTACCTTGCCTTTCTATTTATAGCCAATGGGGTAGGTTCTAGAATCTTTATAGGGTAAATTTTGACCCTTCATCATTGTTGTATATTTGGCACAAGATGCTCGTGTTCTATAAAGCTTACACCAAATCTTAATAATAAAGAGTGGGGATGAGAGAGAGAAAGAAGAAGAAGAAGAAAATGGGGCTGAAAAACTTCACTGCCTTTTTTCAAAATCAGACGACCCGTTTCCTTTCAAAGGGTAGCCAAAAAGTTCCCATACACAACCATTAGCGAGCTTCTTCTTTACCAAAAAAAAAAAAAACACCTAAAAAAATTAGATCATCATTTTCAAACCAGCTTCTAGCTAGAACTGGAAACAAAAAAACAATACAGCCTCTCTCATCAGCGCTGTCTCTTTTCGCCACCGTCGAGTTACTACTATCTTGCCCCACGTTGACTCAAGGAACCATAGCCGCTGCTTCCACAGTACCATTAACCTGAGGTGTTCATTACCGGAATCATAACCCAAGGCAGGCCAGGAGCATCTTCAGCGTGCTCGTTGTACATTCTTGCCTCTGACCTCTCAAAAAAAGAGTGAAGATGAGGTACGGGATATCCAGTGGAGCTGTCTCCATCATAATCACTCAAGGTATAAAGCTTCTACCTATTCTCATTTAGCTGTAATCTTTTACATGTGCATGCTACTGCAAAGGCAAGCTCCCGTTTTTCCTTTATGTGCTATGAAGTTAACATACAGTGTTGTAAGGTGTGTGGATCTTTTAAGTCCTAACCTGGTCACGGGTGTTCTTTCACTTGCTACGGATACTGAAGGGGATGGGGTGTGATTTTTGCTTCAAACGCATATGGTCTTGAAAACTTGATTACATGTCCGTAGGTCATGTTAAGACCTTGCCTAGTTAATTAAGAATGCTCTTACCCAAGGTTCCTTGACATGAGATGATGGCTACCTTGCTTTAGATCCCTTGTTAACGATGATTTTTATGTTCAAAAGGTCCAGTCCTCTAGCTGTGCATAATTATTGGCCAAGCCGCGAATAAAATGAATTTTTGTTGAAGAAGAATCGGTATGTGCAAGGGTTTCGTCTGGTTCATTTCTTTTTACTGTCCCTTGGCTTTCCTTTAATGCTAGAACAACTATATTTCTCTTTTAATATCTGTCCCTTGGGTTTAAGAATATCAAAGAAAAGAAAAGAAAAGAAGCTAAAAAAAAAAAAAAAGCTTTAATGTGTCTTCAAGGAACAAACACGCTATTAAGACAAATTTTAAGGTGTTTTTTTTTTTTCTTTTCACTAAGGTCTGGTAAATATGCCCAAACCTATTTTTCATAGCTTTTATTTATTTATTGTGTTTTGTCAAACACATCTTAGTCTAATTTTAATTATTTATTGTTTTGAAGAGCCTTTTTGCAATTAATTTTTCATTCTTTACTCTTTTATATTTAAAAACAAGTTTAGTAAAGTCACAGGGATCTGGTCTTAGTTTGAAAAACACTAAAAAAATTAATTTGTTTATTTTAATATAATAAATTATGAGTTTATACGTAAGATGTATTCTCGTTATTAAAAGAAACAAATGTAAAAATATGTTTTGGCTCTAGAATGGCTAGGCTTTACCCATAAAACTATGGGTACACTCTAATGGGATAGACTTGCTTGAACCAATAAACATGCCAATTATTAGAAAAACAAAACAGTGCCTTAGTTATAATCAGATAAATAAATAATATAACTTATATTAGGTATAATATACTAGGGGTGATAATATACATCCTATATAAAATCAGTTTTGTTGTCCAAACTCTAAGATCAGTTATGGTTTTCAGTGATCAAAATATAAGACGGTGACTCCAAACATTTTTTATTAATAAAGGACAATAAGTCCATGTTCTTTCCGCATATTATAGAATGTATATCATGTATCTATCAGAATAGAAAATTGATATAGGATGTTGTAATCATTATAGTTACTCATGTATCTATCAGAATAGGAAATTAATATAGGAGGTTGTAATCATTACAATTACTGCAATGTTCTACTGCCTCTATATAAATAGGAAGGTTAGCTAAGGCACAACCCAACACATTCCATTATTCTCAACTTGATATCAGAGCCAAAAAACCCTAAAATAAATTAAACCTACTTTTCTCACAGCCTCCTAGCCTCCCTTCTTCAATGGAACAGCCGCCATATACATCTTCAAATTCTGCAGCACCAGTAGTCTAGCTTTCTTCTTCTCCGGCAGTGCAGCCCTCTTCTCTTGCAGCGCCTCCTCTGCTTTCCTCTGCTGCATCACCGCCTGGATTCTCCTCTGCCATGGCTGATGAACGCCTCCTCTTATAGCCCACGTCTGCTGCCTCTACTACCGCAACCATTATCTCCCTTTCTCACACTCATCAAGTCATCTCCCTCAAATTAACAAACACCAATTATTTATATTGGCGTATGCAAATGCTACCTTATCTCATAGGCCAAGGAGTTTTTGGTTATGTTGATGGCTCCAACACATGTCCATCAACACATGTTCTTGCCCATGATGGCATCTCTCTTCAGGTAAATCTGCTTTTTCAAACCTGGAAACAACAGGACCAACTCATTCTAAGTGCTCTTCTTTCCTCCCTATCTATGGAAGTTTTGCATCTTGTTGTTGGCTGTCAAAGTTCTTGTTCAGCTTGGGGCACTCTTGAGCGAGCTCTCGCTTCCACCTCCAACTCTCGTATTATGCAACTTCACGGCTCTCTTCAGGATCTTCGATAGGATAATGAATCAGTAACTCAATTTATGCAAAAAGCGAAGGCCTTATTTGATGAATTGGCCATTGCTGGTCGGCCAATTTCGCTTGAAGATTTCAATTTATATGTGTTTCGTGGTCTTCAGGGAGAGTGAGTTTAAAGACTTAATTACCAGTCTTATTACCAAGGCTGAACCTTTATCATATGCAGATCTTCATAGCCATCTCCTCACACATGAATTTCTTCACAAATCTTCTGCTGCCATGCATGCTCCTCTGCTGCCCACACCTACCATTCCATTTTCTGCCTTTGTTGCGCAACGCCAGACTTTTAGAAATTCTAGCCGTAGTAGGGGCCGCTTTAACGGTGGCTGGCATCCCAACCAGTCCAACAGCAGAGGCAACCGATTTGCTGGCTCCAGACCTGATCACCGCAGCTTTTAAAACTCCTTCTTCGGTGAGAATAGGCAGGGCTCTTGGCAGCGCAATAGGGGGCAGAATCCACGCTACCAACTATGTCAGAATTTCAGCCATACAGCTCCCCATTGCCCTCAATTCCAGCAGCGAGGTTATGGCCAACAACCTATTGCCAACCTGGTGCAGCAAAATCTCTCCTCAACCGGTTCTGTTGATTGGTTTCCGGATACCGGTGCCAATCAACACGTCACACCTGATATTGCCAACTTGACCGCTTCAGAACCGTATCTTGGTAATGATAATTTGCATGTTGGTGATGGTAAGGACCTTCCTATATCTCATCTTGGTCATACAAAAATATATACATCACATCGTTCTTTCACCTTATCTAATGTTCTTCATGTTCCTGCAATCACGAAACCTCTGCTCTCTGTTCAAAAATTTTGTCTTGATAATAATGTTTATTTTGAATTTCACCCTCATGTGTTTTATGTCAAGGATTTCAACACCCATGAAGTCCTTTTCTCAGGTCAGAGTAAAGATGGTCTCTATGTCATGACCAAGTCTTCCGTCACGTCAATTCCTCAAGCCTATTAGTCTCCCTGCACTTCTACCTTTGCCGATTTATGGCATCGTCGACTAGGTCATCCTACTTCACGTATTTTTCAATTATTAATCTCGAAAAATAAGATCATTTGTAACAACAAATGTCTTAATTTTCAATGTCAAAGTTGTCTTTTAGGAAAATCATCGCGTTTGTCTTTAGGACCTACGGGTCACAAAACTTCTGCTCCACTTGAATTAATTTTTAGTGATGTATGGGGCCCTGCTCCTCTTTTTTCTTCAGATGGCTATCGTTATTTTGTTATTTTTGTTGATGCTTAAACTAAATATGTATGGTATTATCCTCTCGTTGCCAAGTCTGATGTTTACTCTGTTTTTCATCAATTTCAGACTCTTGTCGAACATCAATTTTCATTAAAAATAAAATATGTTCAAACTGATTGGGGCGGTGAATACCGAAAATTATCCACATTTTTTCAGACCATTGGTATTCATCATCGTCTAATTTTTCCCCACACTCATGAACAAAATGGAACAGTAAAGCGTCATCATAGGCATATTGTGGAAACAGGTCTTACTCTTTTAGGGCAATGTAAAACACCTTTTCAATTCTGGAACTATGCTTTTGAAACCTCTATTTATCTTATAAATCGCATGCCTACTCATGCTCTTTCCCATCGCTCTCCGTTTGATTGTTTATTTCAACGGTTTCCTGATTATCATTTTTTGCGTACCTTTGGGTGTCTCTGTTTTCCTTTTCTGCGTCCATATAATTATCATAAATTGGATTTTCGTTCCTCTCCATGTGTGTTTTTCGGATATAGTTCCTTGCATCTTGGTTATCGATGTCTTGACATTGCATCTCACCATATTTATATTTCTCGTCATGTCCATTTCCATGAACATGTGTTTCCATTTGATAATTCTAAACAGATTGCAAAGGTCTCCACCACAACCCACACCCCACTCGCTATTGTCACCCTCCCAAATTTTCTAAACCAACCACCGCCACCCACTTTCACCAGCCACCCAAACAGCCCCCAACACTCCGCTCTGCCGCTCCAAACAGCCACCCGACCACAGCCTCCACCCATCCCTTGGCCATCATCCCATGCTTGTTTATCTAACCTTTATGATGCAGGTTCAGATCATCAATTGGTCTCCTCTCCTCATGGTCTTGGGGCACTTTCTAGTCCCTCCTCTGCTTCACCCTCCCTAGCCAACACTCCTACAGCTTTAGTCTCTGCTTCCAACCCCTCCTCTCCTGACAGTCCTATGCTTGAGGCTGCTTCTTTATCATCCTCTCCTACTGGTCTGTAACTTATGGTTGATTTGTCTTCTTATCACCACAGGTCTCCTCGCTACAACCATCTTCCCCTGCGTCTCCATTAGCACATAGCAGACATCCCATGTTTCTTAGACCACGGCAGCCGAAGATAGCTAATCTGGTTGCTTCCGCTGTCACTACTTCTACCTGCACACGGGTACTGTATTCTCCCTCTTTTGAGCCTTTTGCATTCTTTGATGCTAGTCGATATGTAGTTTGGCATAATGCTATGTGTGATGAGATCGCCACTTTACGTGAAAATCGAACTTGGTCTTTGGTTCCATTTTATCCTTCGATGAACGTTGTTGGCAGTAGATGGGTATCTCGGATCAAACGTCATGTTGATGGTAGTATTGAGCACTATAAAGCACGCCTTGTTGCTAGAGGTTTTACCCAGTAGGAAGGTATTGATTATTCTGAAACCTTCAGTCCAGTTATTTAGCAGGCCACTGTCCGATTGGTTTTCTCTATCGCGGTTTCGCGAAATTGGAAGATTCATCAAGTTGATATTCATAATGCCTTCCTCAATGGTGTTCTTACTGAAAAGGTCTACATGAAACAACCTCCAAGTTTCATTGACTCTTCTTTTCCATCTCATGTGTGTAGATTGCACAAATCATTGTATGGTTTGAAACAGGCACCGAGAACATGGTACACTTGTCTAAGTGATTTTTTGCTCTCCATCGGTTTCCGAGCTTCCAAGGTTGACACCTCCCTGTTTATCTTATCTGATGGTACTAATATCTTTTATCTCCTGGTGTATCTCTGCTATGCTTCATCACCTTATACAGTTACTCAGCTTTGAGTTCAAGCTTTGTAACTTAGGTGTTGTTCACTACTTTCTGGGTATTGAAGTTCAGTCTACCGGTATGGGTTTAATGTTGCGTCAACATAAATATATCTTGACATCCTCACCTGAGCTGGTATGACTTCCTGCAAACTACTTGATACTCTAGTCTCCCCTTCAAAAGTCATTTTATTACTGGATCATTCATTCTCTGATCCTACATGATTTCATCAAATCATGGGTGCTCTTTAATATCTTACCTTCACCCGTCCAGATATATGCTTTGCTGTTAATAGAGTCTTTCGGTTTATGCATGCTCCTACAGATTCTTATTGGGCCATTGTCAAACGTATTTTACGTTATCTTAAAGGTACGACATCTTATGGTTTCCATATCACTCAAGGCTCTGTTCTTGCTCTACATGGCTTTACAGATGCAGATTGGGCTGGTAGTATTGATGATCGTAAGTCTACGGGCGGCTATCTTGTCTTTTTTGGTCAAACACCGATTTCTTGGAAATCCGGCAAGCAACGCACTGTTGCTCGCTCCTCTACCAAGGCTAAGTATAAAGCCCTTGTTGATGGTACCGCTGAAGTCATTTGGCTTCAATACTTGTTAACAGATTTGCAGGTTCCCTTAGTCTCTGCTCCTACCATTTGGTGTGATAATCTTGGTGCTACCTATCTCTCAGCAAATCCTATCTTCCATGCTCGTACTAAGCATGTTGAAGTGGATTATCACTTTGTCCGTGACCGTGTTGCCAAGAAAGAAATTCAAATTCGTTTTGTTCCCTCTCGGGATCAACTTGCCGATGTCTTCACTAAACCACTTCCTGTTACATCCTTTATTGCTTTTCGATTCAAGCTTCGGGTTGATCCCCCACCCTCAGCTTGAGGGGGCATATTATAGAATGTATATCATATATCTATCAGAAAAGAAAATTAATATAGGATGTTGTAATCATTATAGTTACTCATGTATCTATCAGAATAGGAAATTCATATAGGATGTTGTAATCATTATAGTTACTGCAGTGTTCTGCTGCCTTTATATAAATAGGAAGGTTGGCTAAGGCACAACCCAACACATTTCATTATTCTCAACTCCGCACTACACCAAAGTACTGATTTAAAAAGATGATCACAGTAATGCTACAACCGTGCTACATTCAACATTGTACTTTCCATGAGTTATCCTTTTTTATTTTTCAATTCCTTTGCTCCAAATAATGTGTTACCCTTTTAATATTCTTCAAAGTCAACATGCACTTCTACTAATTGATCTAACTTCGAATGTGGTGGGCTCTAAATGAGCATACAAGATTAAACGTATGGGAATTTTGAACTCTATAAAGCATGTTTAGTGGCTAAAGGCTATTATCAACAAAAAAGGGATTTATTTTCAAGAGATATTTATTTATAATCTGTTTGGAATTGTAGTAGCGTTGATAATTTCAAATATTTTTTCATTTAAAAATATATCAAAATCCTTAGTTAATTCTTAGTTGCTCAATAGATTTCATATTTATAAATTCTTAAGTTAACTAAGCTTATATGATCGCGATAACTAAAAAAAAAAAAAGAGCTAAATTTATTTATAAAATGAGCATCGCATGACAATGTTTTGAAATTGAATTTGACATTGCATCTACCTAGTACATATAAGTTGAAGGATTGGTACCTTGACCAATGAACCGAAAATATCGTTAATTGATAATGAATGGCATACAGTTTTACCATATCAACAGCATGAAAATTGAGAATCGATTCTTTTGGGATATGTCAATCCCAAATCTTTTATTCCATTTCTTTATTAATTATCATAAAAACATTTATTAAATGTGTTGTCCTCCAACTCTTTCCATAAAAAGAAAGAGTTGTGAACCACCACATTTGATCATGGACAAAAGGTAATCAAATACTTGCCTCCACTAGGACAAGTAAACGTGCTCGATTTATCATCGTAAGCATAACTGTAAGCTTGAGGACACTGCTGCTTGAAAGTCATCGAATATTGGCTAGGTTTACATTTTTCAGGTGAATTATAGTCTCCTGTGCAGCAGTACTGCGGCTGGTTAAATGCCAAACACGCGCTCTTGCAGGCAATCACAGTCCCATCTGCCCCCTTCACTGCTAAACTAGGATCACAAGCAGCATTCACGTTAGCTGCACAGCTTGTAGAAGGGCAGCCAGTAGAACCTCCTTGCGGGGTTACCGAAATTGGGATGTTAAAGCCATCAACAAGGCCTATATCGTAATAATCTTTCCCACCATCACCTCTCAGAGTAAATTCTACCAAGGATGCTGGTGGGATCGCACCGGCTCCGTTGCATTCTACGACGCCAGAGGCGCAGTCAGCAGTAGCACAAACAAACTTTCCCGAGGCATCTGTAGAGAATTGCGTTCTGGTCCACAAGCGGCCAGACCAATTGACAGGGACACTCAGCGAAGATGAAGCACGACGAATATGCAAATACCGACGGCCTAACTCCGTCGGCAAAAGTGTCGGTGATATTTGATACCGACCGAATATTTCCGTCGGTAAAGTCGTCGGTAAATTTATACCGACGGAAAGAATCCGTCGGTGAATATGTCGGTGATGGTGGGTGATGGTGGCAGACACTGTCTAATGCCGACGGATTTATTCCGTCGGTAAATCCCTGTGTAATTGTTTTTTTTTAATTGTTTTTTAATTATTTAGAAAAAATAATATAAATTAATGGTAATACAAACCAATTATGCAAATAAAATTTATATTAAGCAACAAAAACTCAAATTTAAATAATATTCATTACAAAATGAATGTGTTTCAAAAAAACATTAAACAAAATTTTAAATGTAAATAATGTTTATTAAAAATTAATATAAAGGTGGAGGAGGAGGAGGAGGAGGAGGATGGGGGTTAGGCGGCCAAAAAGGATTAGGCGCACATGTTTCACCTTGTGTCATGTTCATGACCATTTGATGAAGCTCTTCATAGGCCGCTCTTTGTTGTTCAGACTCTACTCTGTGTTGTTCGTTCGCCAATCTTTGCTCTTCTTTGAGTTGTGTGTATGCCTCTGATAGGTGGTCGCACCTTTGCTGCAAGGCCACAAACTCCTTAGATTGGGAGCTCCCAGCGGTTGAAGCAGTACCGGTCGACCGCAAGTTGGCCGCGGTAGTGTTGGAGAGCCCGTAAACCACAAATCCGCCTCCATCCACAAATCCGGATCGAATTCCGGATGGGTCGAAGGATCGTCCCCGTATCTCTCCCTCAACCGATTATTATAGGTCTCCTGAAAAAAAAAATCATCATATTCAATTCAATAAACATAATAATAACTTACAAAATAAAATGGTTGAACAAACATACCATAAAATGTTGAGCATGGTTGTCAACGAACTGTTGCGTCCCCTTTTGGCGGTCATGACTTCGCACGTGCGTCTCCACAAACAGCTCCATAGGGCTCGGCTCACGTAGCCTATAATGAAAAAAATGTATTAACAACAAATTAATTGAACAATATATTTCATAAAATTAATCTTACCATCCGTTTCGCATGTGCAGAAAACGGAACGGAGCCGCCGGTGTGCGTTGTCACTGAGCCATGAATTGGCCGATTCCGGTTGCCAGCACCGGACTGTGAGCGTCGAGTGAACCGCTCAGACGTCACGTGCTGAAGATAGTGCGGCCATATATCTTCCGGGATGTATTTTAGTTTGAAATCCCTCCAAACCGCAACATCGTTCCAGCCTTGGAACCCCTTATCCCTCGCTGTTTTTTTTGCTTTTTTCTGGGTGTCATACCAAAAATCACGCAACCTAATTCACGCATGAAAAAATTACATTTCGAAACATAAATAATTATGTAAAAAAAAGTCGTATTGTTTTTGATGTTACCTAATTGTCGTGTGATTTTCCCACACCCTCCTCACAACAGTGTCATGTTCATCGTCCCAGCAGAATCGATGTTGTATATAAAAAAATAATTTTTTAAAATGTTAATAATTTATTTACAATTATAACTAGAATTTATTAGAAATAAGATGAAAATTATATATTAACACGAACCTCAAATCTACGAAACCATGCATTGATTTGAAGCATCCATTCAGGATGCCTGGATATCTGACTCCATTGAAACAATGGAATCTCCATCGACGCTTTAAACGCCGATGATATTACTCGGGCAGCCTCAATGTTTGTGAACCTGAAAAGAAATGAAATTAATTTGTGATTACTTCATAAATTATGTTTTAAATTTGTTTTTTTATATATAAAAAAAACTAAAACCTTAACAAACTTACATTGAAAGATCGTCCTTCCACTGTGCCTCGTATTGGCGGGTAAATTGATTCCGCTGCGAAGGCACGCCGCTTCTGCGATGTGAAACATCGCTGGAAGAGGCAGCATCGGTTGACGGCGCAGGTGGTGTAGGTGCCTCTTCTTGAGAGCCACCTAAGGAAACATCATCATCGCTGCTAGACGAACTTGATTCGACTGGACGTGAACGACCAGCTCTGGTTTTCATTTTGCGCATCTAAACAATTTTATATAAATAATTGTATAATAAAATTCAAAAGTTAAAAAAAAAATCGGTAGCACCTCCCCTATACTGGATACTACCCAAATCCACAAACCTGCAAATATTAACAATAGCCACAACCAATTGAACCAATCTGTACTAATTATTCCAACATATTCAACTATTAATCCTAAGATAAATTCAACGTTAACAATTACAATTCACAAATTAATCAATAATTATATTCAAAACAATAAAAAAATATGACAAAAAATAAATTCAATAAATTCAACAAATTATAATTCAACAAATTAATCATTATAATTCAACATTAACAATTATAATTCAATAAATTATCAATAATTATATTCAAAACAAAAAAAAATATGACAAAAAATAAATTCAATAAATTCAACAAATTAATCATTATAATTAAACATTAACAATTATAATTCAACAAATTAATCAATAATTATATTCAAAACAATAAAAAATATGACAAAAAATAAATTCAATAAATTCAACAAATTATAATTCAACAAATTAATCATTATAATTCAACATTAACAATTATAATTCAACAAATTAATCAATAATTATATTCAAAACAACAAAAAATATGACAAAAAATAAATTCAATAAATTCAACAAATTATAATTCAACAAATTAATCATTATAATTCAACATTAACAATTATAATTCAACAAATTAATCAATAATTATATTCAAAACAATAAAAAATATGACAAAATAAATTCAACAAATTATAATTCAACAAATTAATTCAATAAATTAATCAATAATTATATAGGCAATACAACAATAAATTATATTCAATAAATTAAAAAATATATAGACTAACAATTAAATTAACAAATATTCAACTTTAACTAATTCTAAGTTAAATTAACTAATAACAATTCTAACAACACAACAATAAAAAATATTCAAAAAGTTCAAAAAAAAACCTACTTCAAGAAAAGGAACGAAATATACATACCTTAATAATGTGTCAAATTCTAAACTTTATCTACATTGCAACAAAAAACACCAAAACAACAAAAATAAAAACAACTAAAAATAAATTAAAATAAAATAAAATAAATTAGAAAAAAAACACATACCTTTTAATATGATGAAGATTTACAACACCAAATCTTGCTAGAGATTCAAGGTGAAAGTCTTGAAGGATTGAGGGCAAAAAAATGAAAACTCTGAGGTGAAAAACGGAGGAGAAGCGAAGCGGCGGGGAGAAGAAGAAAAAATGAGGCGAAGCGGCGGGGGCTAGAACTTATAGGGCAGTTTTACATGAGACAAATGTTTATACATAGGGCTTTATTTTCATAATTAGTCAGAATTTTCATCTTCTTCCTCATCAATTGAATTGTCATCATCTTCATCGCAATCTTCAATATGGATATCATCTTCTTCATCGACATTTGCTTGTCCGCTAGAGCTGAGAACAACATTCAACTCCTCTCCGTCAATATCAACAAGACTATCATCGAGAACTCGAAAATTTGAATTTTCTTCCAATTCAATCGAAGGAGCAACTCGATATGGTTCAACCAACTCACGAACTTGAAAGACTTCATCTCGCACACTTGTGTCTTCGTTCTCATCCTGAACAACCTCGACACGACCCCGTGGTTTCGTTTTTAAAACGGATAACCAATCAACTCTTGAACGATCCTTTCTAAATGAAGGGGTGTATGTGTAATAAACTTGTTGACATTGCTTTGCGAAAACAAAGACATCGTTTATGTTGCGGAGTCTAGCTTTTGAGTTGATTTCGACCAGACCATGGTGCAGATCAACTCTGATTCCTCTGTCCGTCGTGTCATACCAATAGCATTTGAATAAAAACACTTTATTCTGCTCGCTATGATATTGCAGTTCGACGACCTCTTCTAATCTACCATAGTAGTCAACTTCTAACTGGCTACTTGTGGATCCCTTAACACAAACACCGCAGTTGTATGTCTTTCTTTCTTGCCCGTATTCTTCAGTATAGAAAACATATCCATTGACAAAATACCCGTTGTAGCACTTAACTTTTCTTTCAGGGCCGAGGCTTAGTGAAGACAATGACTTGGGCGCACTCCTTCCCATTTCATAAACCTTGTAAATATATGTAATTAAATGTACATCAATACACGGTAAATGAACGAGAATCTCGTAATGACATGCATACGTTAAAATGAGTTTGTGATAGTGCTTACATGTGTTCTGAACCATGTGGCAAATTGTTCATCTTGTAATTGAAAGATCTGGGATTCGGTCAGCTGCGAGTTATTGGAGAGCAAATATTGTCGATGTTGCCTGCAAGTGATAATGAGTGTATGATATTACAATATATAATTAACAGTATATTACTGACAAAGTTTAATTAGTATTACACATATATAGACTTACTGAATAAATGGTCTCAGCTCATCACAGTTAAATAGAACATAGTTGTGTGCTTGTTTGAATTCTATTTCCGACAAATATCTTCCTCTTACGGAATTTTTAGGTGTGGGTCGTCCAGTATTGGAGAATATTGACAAGTTCCCACTGGAAGGCACTTTACCGCCATCGTCATGCCGTGGAACGCAATTGATTCTTGTTCTCAGATGAGGTTCGAAATAATACGAGATAAATGTTGATATCTCTTCAACAATATAGGCCTCATATATCGAAGCCTCAACATGCGCCTTGTTCTTAACCTTTTTTTTTAGATTAAACAAGTACCTGCATTGAAATACAATTCAAGTATTTTCAATTAAGAAAAACATAGAAAATACTTTAAGATATGAATTCCATTGCAACTGTAATATCTCACCGTTCGAATGGGTACATCCATCTATATTGGACCTGTCCTCCAGCTTTTGCCTCGAACGGTAGATGTATAGGGAGATGCTCCATTGAGTCAAAAAATGAAGAAGGGAATATCATCTCAAGTTTTCATAGTGTCTCGATGATATTCGTTTGAAGCATCTCAATGTGCTCAACATTCATCTTGCTGGAGCATATATCTCTAAAGAAATGACTGATCTCTGTTAGTGCATCCCATATTCCCTTTGGCAACAAATCACGAAAAGCTAATGGGATTAGTGTTTGCATAAACACGTGGCAGTCATGACTCTTCATTCCATACAATCTGCACTCCTCTATGTTAACAAGCCTTGATATGTTCGATGCATGTCCATCCGGGAAACGCAGACTCTTAAGCCATTTGTAGACTAGCAGTTGTGCGTTTTTCTCTAACACGAAGCTTGCCCTTGGTTTTGCAACCCGTGACTCGTCATAAACCAACTCCATATTTTTACGGTTACAGTATAAAGCTATATCCAATCTAGCCTTCATGTTGTCCTTTGTCTTCCCCTTCACATCCATGACGTTGTTGAAAATATTCTCAAACACGTTCTTTTCGATGTGCATGACGTCAAGGTTATGGCGGAGAAGATTAGTCTTCCAATACGGAAGCTCCCAAAAGATACTTCGCTTTACCCAATTATGGGTCAAACCAAAACCAGGAAACTTTTGCTTACCTGATTGAAGGCCAAACACAATGTCACCGTACTCTGATACAACATGATGCAATTCTTCACCAGAAAGACACGGGGATGCAACATCTTTTTCAACTCTACCAACAAAGAAATCTTTTCTGTTCTTTCTGAACCTGTGATTAAGTGGCAAGAAGCGACGGTGACAGTAAAAAAAAAAAGCTTTACCTCCGTTTGCTAGCGTGAATGCCTTGTTCTTTTCCATGCAGTATGGACATGCGAGTTTCCCATGCGTGCTCCAACCAGAAATTTTGTTTCCTCGATATATCATAAGTCAGAGATCCGGAGGACCACAACTGCGCCAGCTCATCTATCAACGGTCGAAGACAAACATCTATATTCCGCCTCAGGCTGCTTGGACCGGGTATGACAGTAGATAGAAACATGAACTCCGGCCTCATACACATTCCCGGTGGCAAGTTATAAACTGTGAGAATGACCGGCCAACAAGAATAGGGAGCAGCAAATGACCCAAATGGGTTGAACCCGTTTGTACACAACCCAAGTCGAACATTCCTTGATTCAGCAGAAAAGTCATGATGAACACTGTTAAAGCGTTTCCACGCTTCGCCGTCAGAAGGATGCACCATCACACCATCAACGGCATCGTGTGTTTGGTGCCATGTCATGTGCTCAGCAGTCCTTGGTGACATAAATAACCTCTACAGTCTAGGTGTGATCGGGAAATATCTAAGTTTTTTATATGCCACTAGAGTCTTCCCCCTGCCAGTTCTGGGTTTGTAACGGGAATGCCCGCATGTCATGCACTCGGTCATCTCAGCATTTTCAAGGTAGTATAACATGCAGAAGTTAGGGCACATGTCAATTTTATGGTATCCTAAACCGAGGGGTTTCATCATGGACTTCGCAGAATAGAAGTTCTCTTTGAGCCTGTTCCCTTCAGGTAAAATGCTTCTTGCCCAATCAATAATTTTGTCATACCCGGCCTCACTCAACCCGTGATCTGACTTGATGGTGAACACATGTGCCACAGCCGATAATTTACTGTGGTTTGTGCAGCCATCCCATAATGGTTCGTCAGAATCTTTCAACAAATCAAAAAACCTAGCTGCCTCTGCATTAGGTTCTTCTTCTACGATTGGACATTGATTGACATTATCTTGATTCATTCTCATTGCATCCATAATCATGTTTCTGTAAGGATTAGTGTTGTCATTTTCCGCTTCATGCACGTTGCTAGCACTAGAAGTTGACCCAACCACCGTTTCTCTCATTCTCCTATTACTAACAAATACCTCTCCATGTGCATACCAACACTCGTAATCCTCCACAAACCCTTTGTGTAGAAGATGCATCATTACAACATCTGGATGCAGATACTTTTTATTTTGACACTTCCTGCATGGACACCTAATACCGCCTCCAATAAAATTTCTGGGAATAGATGTTGCGAAATTAATAAAACCCTGAACCCCGTTACAATAATCCATCCTCCGCAATCCTTGGGGTGAATCTAGATACATCCATGAACGATCATCCATGACTTCTATCGAACCTCTATAAAAAGGACCCATTAAGAAAGCTCTTAATTATTTCAAAACATAACATGTAATTTGGTAATTCTACAAATTAAGTTTTAACAATTTACAAACAAATACAATCTTACAAAATCTAAAACAAACCATAACAAGTATAAAATTATACATTCATATACTACAAGTTTGTTTGAGAAATAACAATAAAACATGTACATCTACTAAAAAAAAATACATGTACTAAAAAAACAATAAAATTGACATTTAAATGTTAAAATTTTAAAAGATAGAATTACTTACAAAAAATGATAAAATCCGTCGGTAAATCAAAACACGGATGCTGTGACCACAAAACTTCAAGAAATACAACTTGTTGTGCTGAGATGAGGAAGATTTTTTTTTTTGGGGCGAGGGGGGGCTGGTTATTTGCAGATGGGGAGGGTTAGGATTAGGAAGAAGAAGGAGAAATGGGGGAGGAGAGTGTCGGCAGAGTGGCCATATATTCACTTTTACCGACAGAATTACCGATGGTTTTATTCCGTCGGTGAATACGTCGGCGAACCCGTCGGTAATTCTGACGGGCAATTGACACGTCACCGCACGGACCTGCTATTCAAATCCCTCGGTGATTCCGTCGGTATTTTTAATGGTGCACCGGTCACGTCACCAGTACGGATCTGGCATTTCAAATCCGTCGGTATTTTTGACGGTGAACAGGTCCCATCACGCGTACGGGCCCCAGGTTTTAATTCCGTCGGTGATTCCGTCGGCAAAATCACCCGCCAAAACCTTGGCGCTATCTACCCGCCCTTTTTTCATTAATTCTGAATTTTCTGTCGGTAATTACCGACCTAATTACCGACGTATATTTTCCGTCGGTGATTTCGGCCAAAAAATACCGACAGAAAAAATTCCGTCGGTCAGTCCGTTGGTATTTAGCGAATTTCTGGTAGTGACTCTGGAGTTATTCCAAATCCACAAGTTCCATAATGTTGTGTTGATTGTGAGACATTATTTAAAAAACTTAAGGGGGATAAAATTGTTAAAGAATTCTAATTTTATAAATTATTTCAAATAAAAAAATAATAATTAAAAAAATAAAAATCAAATTCAAATGAATAACAAATTAAAGGCGTGCTTTGAAATTTTAAAATGCCATACACAAAAATTAAGAAGAGAGGAAATAAAAAAAAATTAAAGGTTGTTGGCACCAAACCGAAAAGCTATCTGCCACATATGCCGCCTCATCCATAGCGGCAATCAGTCAACGAGCATCCCTACATGTGCCACCTGATGTGTGCGGGGACTGCCCACACACTAACTTGTACTCATTAACTATATTTTTTTTAATAATATTTTTTATTTATAAAATTGGAAATAAACCATCCTGATAAAAAAAAAATACCCAATGAAAATATACAAATACCCTTGGTTTGAACCACAAGTGACTAACTAGATATCTCAATTAATGAGAAAGCAGACTAGTACACAGCCAATTAGAGGAATGCCCTGCTTCTCACGTCTAATGAAAGCAACTGAATGCAGGAATAGGGCCATACTCGCAAGAAAATTAATTTACACCCGACATACTACTTTGTAAGTGTAAAAGCTATATTTCTGTGTCTATAAATATCAGGTAGATTTTTTTATGTAAATATCTTGTAAATAAATATCAAAATATTTGATATTACAACACAAAATATATATCTAATTATGTTTAATAATGTTTTTATTTGAATAAATTTATATTTAACCAAATAATTATTCGTGCCAATAAAATGATGTCTACCCGATAATTTTTTTTTATTTTGTATTTCAAAATATTATAAAATGACTATCACTTGCCTATATTTATTTAATTAATTAAATTAAATTAAAAGAAAAAATTTCTATAAAAAAGAGAAATTAAGAAAAAACAACAAATAAAAATATTCGAGACATTCCGAGTCATTTTCAAAAGAAATGAAAATCTTATAGAAAGAAAATAAAAAAAAATCAATGGAGCCCAATATCTAATTAAATAAGTATTAAAGGATGAAACTGAAATAAACATTAGCTTAAAGAAAGGGAAAAAACCATGCAAACTCGGGTGAACCTCCTAAATTTGGATTAATCTCTAAAACTCGCAACTTATGAAAACTTGAACTTGATTAAAAAGCACAATTCTCAACTAATTTAATGTTGAATAAGGAAAACAGGAAAAAAATCAATTTAAAAAAATTGTCAAAGTGAAAAAAAATAGCAATCAAAAGAATGAGGGATCAATTATGATAGAAAGAAAAAACTTATGGAGAATGATATTGTAAAAAATCACCCCGATAAAAAAAAATAATAATAACCCAATGAAATATACAAATGCCCTTGGTTTGAACCACAAGTGACTATCTCAATTGCTAGTAAACCACCCTGATATCTCAATTGCTAGTAAACAGCCAACAGTGGCCGTTCTCCTCCAGCATGACACCGTGATGAGTGCGAGACTCTTCAAAATTGACAAGGAAGCAGACTGGTCCCTGCTTCTGGAATGAATGAATTATTTCAAATCTAATTCTCTAATGAATGTAACTCTGGAATTATTCCAAATCCACAAGTTTCATAATATTGTGTTGATTGTGAGACATTATTTCAAAAACTGGAGGATAAAATTGTCAAAAACTTCTAATTTTATAAATTATTTAAAATAAAAAAACAATAATTAAAAGAATAAAAACTAAATCTAAATGAATAACAAATTGAAATCATACTTTGAAATTTTAAAGAGCCCCAACAAAAATTAAGGAGAGAAGAAATAAAAAAAAAGGTTATCGACACCTGACCGAAAAGCTATTTCCCACACATGCCGCCTCATCCACGGCGGCAATTGATTAATGAGCATCCTTGCATGTGCCACCTGATGTGTGCGGGGACTGTCCACACACTAACATGTACTCATTAACTATATTTTTTTATTATTATTTTATATTTATAAAATTATAAAATTGGAAACAAACTACCCTTATAGAAAAAAAAATACCCTGTGAAAATATACAAATACCCTTGATTTGAACCACAAGTGACTAACTAGATATCTCAAGAAATGAGAAAGCAGACTAGTAAACAGCCAATTAGAGGAATGCCCTGCTTCTCACGTCTAATTAAAGCAATTGAATGCAGGAATAGGGCCATACTCCCAAGAAAATTAATTTACACCCGACATACTACTTTGTAAGTGTAAAAGCTATATTACTGTGTCTATAAATATCAGGTAGATTTTTTATGGAAATATTTTGTAAATAAATATCAAAATATTTTATATTGCATCACAGAGTATATATCTAATTGTGTTTAATAATGTTTTTATTTGAATAAATTTGTATTTAACCAAATAATTATCGGTGCCAATAAAATGATGTCTACCCAAAACAATTTTTTTTTAATTTTGTATTTTAAAATATTATGAAATGAGCATCACTTGCCTATATTATTTAATTAATAAAATTAAATTAAAAGAAAAAATGTCTATAAAAAAGAGAAATTAAAAAAAAACAATAAATTAATAAAAATACTCGAGATATCCCGAGTCATTTTCAAAAGAAGTGAAAAATCTTATAGAAAGAAAATAAATAAAAAAAATCAATGGAGCTCAATATCTAATTAAATAAGTATTAAAGGATGAAACTGATATAAAAATGAGCTTTAAAAAAGGAAAAAAAAACAAGCAAACTCGGGTGAACCTCCTAAACCTAGGTTAATCTCTAAAACTCACAACTTATGAAACCCTAGACTTGAACTTGATTAAAAAGCACAATTCTTAACTAATTTAATGTTGAATAATGAAAACAGGAAAAAAATCAATTTAAAAAAATTACCAAAGTGAAAAAAAAAATAGTAATCAAAAGAATGAGGGATCAATTATGATAGAAAAAAAAACTTATGGAGGATGATATTGTAAAAATAAATCAAAATAAAAAATTATCTCAAATAAAAAATTAGTAATCAAAAGAATAGGAACAAAATTTGAAAGATAAAAAAATTAAAGGGGGGTGAAATTGTTAAAGAATTCTAATTTAATAAATTATTGCAAACAAAACAAACAATGATCAAAAGAACAGGCACCAAATCTGAAGGAATAACAAATTGAAGGCATGCTTTCAAATTTTGAAGGGGCACAAGCGAGAATCAAGGAGAGAGGAAAGAAAAAGAGAAAGAAAAGGTTGTCAACACCAAACCGAACAAGCAGTTCACTTGGTATTACCAAACGGTCGACCGGACCAACTTAAATACCAGATTTTGACAATTTAAACCTGCTGAATCTTGAACTGATACTAATCCTATATACATGTAGAATAAAGTGTTTGAATTCATTTTAATTGTGCTATTAAGATAAAATATAAAGATTTACATAATCACTGAAATGAACAATTAATTCTTAGTCTTCACTTGTTTTGCATCTTGGACATCTTCATTGATTTTTTTCATGACATCCTTCATGCTTGTTGATGTCAAAACTCATTTTTGGGTTAATCCCCACCATTTTTTACCTTATTCCTTTTCAAAATAAAAATAAAATAATAATTGCAAGGAGACTAACGACGTGGAAAATATTGGCTAAGGAAGGATTTTAAATATAGAAAAATTAAAGTTTTGGAGTCAATTAAGGGCTGCATTAATGAAATTTTCAGCCAAGGATCATTTTGAAAAAAGCAATTAGGGACTTAATTGAAAAAATCCAAAACCAATGACTAAACTGGAAAAGGCGCATGAATATAGGGGTTGAAATTGACCGAATCAGGGACTAGATTGAAGAAATTAGAAGTTTGTTTATCAATTAAAGGTCAAAATACTCAAATTCAAAACAAAGGATCAAAGTGAAAAAGACAGCCAACTTCAGGGCTGACATCATCATCCCTTATGAAATAATATGAGCCGTCCCGCATGCACTCCTCCAATAACAGCAGATTTTTAAATCATGAACCTTAGCTTTGTCTTTAACCGTGGGCGTCTTTTAGTTCAAAACCGTGATCATCAGCAAGAGTACTCCTAAGTTCCAGCATTCTTGATTTTCCACTTTTTTTTCATTGAAGCAGCGACGACGGGTGCTCCTCAGCCACACCTTCCCTCAGCTGCAGTGGTAGAACCAGCAGCAACCTCCTCTTTCTAGCAGCGGCAGTGCTGTTTTCAGCAACTTGACTTTCAGTCACACCATCAGCAACCAACAACAACAGCTCCTCTCAACAGGCTACCACTGCGACCAGCATACATCCTCTTCTCAGCAAGCTGCCATCGTGAGTAGTAGAAGCAGTGTCCAACATCCTAGCTTCAACCGAGAGCAGCGCCCAGTAGAGGTTCCCATTTCCAGCAGAAGGTAAACACAGGGAGGGAACGAACAACATGAGGTAAGACAAACAAAACAGGGAACCAGAGAAAGAATTAAAGAATTGAGAGGAACTAGCATCGATCAGTTCTTCTCCAACGATCCAAAAATCAGAGAAAGAACGGAGGAAAAGAAGTAGCATTGGTCAGCCGTTACCCCATCACACAGCTTCTTCTCCAGCGAACTAGGTAAGCCTTCTCTTCCCTGCCTTTGCAAATATAATTCACTTTCCTCACTGTGTGCAAATTTAATTACCCTATCACTGTTGCAAGCATGCATGCATGCATGAATTCTTCAGGCATGCGCGCAATAGTTACCAACCGGGTTACTAGCATACGACTGGGCTAGATCCAGTAAAAATATAATAAAAAAAGGAGTTTTTGTTTTGTTTAATTTAGAATTTTACGGATTTATTCACTAACGTCAAAGTCAGGAATACTACACTTTTGGGTTGTGCAATATTTATCAACGCCAGAGTTGGAAATATTTGTAGTTGGTTATTCTTTGACGCTAGAGTCAGGAATATCCTAGGCGGACCATGAAAAGCGTAATACAGTTTGCCTCAGGTAGGATGCTTAAGGGGTGATTATATCTTTCTTTTTGCATAACCAGTCACATGCCATAGAATCTCTGTTAACCAGTTAGGATTCCTAGTGACCATAATACTAGGTAGCAACTCCTTAAACAAGACATTTTCCCTAAAAGAACAAGATATCATATATATGTTCTTTTTCCATATCGAGATTAATTTTCAATCAGTCGCCGCGATGTCCGGATGTGACTTTATTCATAGTAGAAAAACGGAGATATTGTTTGTCCAATCTATGTATTGGGACTTAACAGTTTTATCACCCACCTTTCAGTTGTGGTTAGGAAGCCAAAATGATAAAATTCTAGATTGGGTTCTTCACAAAGATTGTAGGTATGGATGTTATCTTTTAAACAAAACTAACCTCGCATAATTTGGAGTTATAGAACTCCAGATATGGACTAAAAATGAAAGAAGTGTCGAATTTTCTTGTACTTGACAGATTTTGTTGAGTATTATAACTGATAATTTTAGGGGGGGTATTAAGGGCAGAATTAGTCTTCCAATCCTTCAGTAGAGTTGTGGAATCGTGTCTTACCTATCCAAGGAGCCAAACCACACTTAAAACCAAATTTTATAACTTTACTTACAAATTAATGAGGTAGTTGAAGGAAATAATTGGAAAATGAAATTAAAACATGGTGATGAATTCATGTGAATGAGATTGCAATAGTATGAGAACACACATTGTGATAAAATTAGAAAAGGGTACTAATTGTATCTCTTGATTCTCAAATAGAAGAGATGCCTAAAGCAAGGTCATCAAGAGTTGATGGGACTCGATCAGTTGGGGAAACATGCAGGTGTATCACACCTTGTCTTTTCATTTTGTGTAAACTCATTGATAAATTTTAGAATTTATTGTTTTATTGTTTTGATAAATATTGGAATGAATACGAGTACCTTGTATATATTAATGTGTATCAACTAGTTATGATATAATTAGAATGGATACGAGTACCTTACATACATTGATATGTATCAAAGTTGTGATGATATTATTGGAATGAATAAGAGTACTTTGTGTACAACGGTATAGATCAATTAGTTAGGGTAATGTTTGAATGAATATGTGTACCTTGTGTACAATGGTATCGACTAAGATAGCTAGGATAATGTTTGAACAAACATGAGTACCTTGTGTGCATTATTATGTATCAAATTAATTTTGTTATTATTAGAATGAATATGATTACCTTGCATACATTGATAGGTATCGAATTAGCCATGATAACTTTGGAATAAACATAATTATCTTACATACTTCGGTATGGAATATGTATACACAATGACTAGGAGATTAGAGGAGAAATGATAGATAATTGGTCACTGTAGTATCGGTGGCTAAGGAAACGTTATGATGATACTTAGAACCATGATGAGGGTGGCTAAGGGCATAAATTGATACTTTACACTGTGATGAGGGTGTCCAAGGTTATGTGAATGATGTTTAGTGACCGTAGTGTTTGTTACAATGTATATGATGTTAAAAAGAAGAATAAAAGGGAATTGATACAAATGGAAGGTTGAGAAGACATTGATTAGCTATCCAGATTTGGATAGCCAATGGTATCGATGAGGTTCCATTGGTACCGGCATTTCAGGTGGCGACTCTCATTCCATAATTTACTAATAAGAGACAAGAATTCCTTGTCTCTACACATTTGCCAAGAATAAACCAAATCATATTCCATTTTTCCTTGAGGGTGGACGATCGTCACAATGCCGCACACGTGCGACATTGCAAATGTCTTCACTAAGTCACTTCCTACAGCTTCATTTACTGCTTTTTGGTTCAAACTTCAGGTTGACCCTCCACCCTCAGCTTGAGGGGCAATATTATAGAATGTACCTATATAGGAAATATTGTATATAGAAAATATTGTAGTCATACTCTTGTGTTGTAACCTCCACCATTACTATTGTATATTGCCATACACATATATATAGAAAAGATTAGCTAACCAATAGCTTAAACCTCCTAATTATTCTAGCTTTCACTACATCTACTTAGTACATATAAGTTGAAGGATTGGTACCTTGACCAATGAACTAAAAATATCGTTAATTGATAATGAATGGCACACAGTCTTACCATATCAACATCATGAAAATTGATAATCGGTCCTTTTGGGATATGTCAATCCCAAATCTATTATTCCATTTCTTTATTAATTATCATAAAAACATTTATTAAATGTGTTGTCCTCCAACTCTTTCCATAAAAAGAAAGAGTTGGGAACCACCGCATTTGATCATGGACAGAAGGTAATCAAATAGTTGCCTCCACTAGGACAAGTAAACGTGCTCGATTTATCATCATAAGCATAACTATAAGCTTGAGGACACTGCTGCTTGAAAGTCATCGAATATTGGCTAGGAGGACATGTGTCAGGTGTATTATAGTCTCCTGTGCAGCAGTACTGCGGCTGGTTAAATGCCAAACACGCGCTCTTGCAGGCAATCACAGTCCCATCTGAACCTCTCACTGCTAAATTAGGATCACAAACAGCATTCACGTTAGCTGCACAGCTTGTAGAAGGGCAGCCAGTAGAACCTCCTTGCGGGGTTATCGAAATCGGGATGTTAAAGCCATCAACAAGGCTTATATCGTAATAATCTTGCCCACCATCACCGCTTAGAGTAAATTCTGCCAGGGATGCTGGTGGGATCGCACCGGCTCCATTGCATTCTATGACGCCAGAGGCACAGTCAGCAGTAGCACAAACAAACTTTCCCGAGGCATCTGTAGAGCATTGCGTTCTGGCCCACAAGCGGCCAGACCAATTGACAGGGACACTCAGCGAAGATGAAGCACCCGTGGCCAATGTGAAGCCAGTTGAAGATAAAGACGGACCGCCAGCAGCCGTTAGAGTTCCTGGCCAGACCGTGTATGGACAGTTGTTTGTGAAGTCGAAAGTCACAGATTGTGCTCCTGCATGCGTGCAAGCTGCGCAAGATTTATTTTTGTTCATATCAATAATTAAATCTTGGTCGATTCAAAGATAA
Source organism: Populus davidiana (assembly GCA_030145905.1). Taxonomy (NCBI): domain Eukaryota; kingdom Viridiplantae; phylum Streptophyta; class Magnoliopsida; order Malpighiales; family Salicaceae; genus Populus; species Populus davidiana. Next base: position 22,882,027 of record CM057789.1, on the reverse strand, counting down.
CATAATTCAATATTTAAAATCTTGTATTAATTCACTTATTTTTCTTTTAAAAATATAACATAACCCAGGTTTTTTTTTAATATATTTTTTTTCTTTTTTGTTTTTTTATCGGGAAACTCCCTCCTGGATAAGTTTATTGGATTCACGAAATCCATTGAATAATGAAAACTAATTAATATTGCATATTTAAACAGAAAATATTTATGTAGAATAATCAAAGTGAATAATATGCATAATAGAGTTTTCCAAGCAAGAATCTAATATATGTAATATAGTAAAACTACTTGCCATAGAGGAAGATGACGAGGGTGAAGGTAATTATAGCAAAGGGCATACGACTCGCCATTGCCGAGATGCGTCGAATTAAGACCTTTTCAGTATCTTTCAAGAGATTTGAGGTAAGCAAGAAACACTCTATATTTAAAAAATATTATGAAATGAGCAGACTTAATAAATAGTGTTAAATTTGCAGACACCCAATTAGAGGAACGTCCTGCTTCTCACGTCAAATGAAAGCAACACCCAATTGAATAATGAATGTAACTCTGGTCCAGCTGACGAGCCGTGATGAATGTGACACTCTTCAAAATTATCACACCGTGATTAATGCGAGATTCTTCAAAATTTAAGAAAAAAAAAGTCACCACCTATTAATTAAAAAAATTTTAATTCAAAAATAGACATTAGTTAGAGATTTAGGCATTCAGCTATTTAAGTCTAAGAAATATCGATGTCACCATTATCATATCCTTTGAAATGAAAAGTTACCTCCACAAATTTAAGAAAAATTATCCCATGCATATTATTAATTAATTATCTAAATTTATTTCTAATCTTTTTCGTGATTTATTTTAATAAAAAAATTGGCAATTCAAGATTTATTTTACATACATTTAATTAAATAAATCAAGAATTATTTGTACTAATAAATATAAAAGAAACCTGTTAATGATAAGTAAAGACTAAACTAGAAAAATCAAGAGATAAATTTAAACCAAAATATTTGATATCACAACACGGAGCATGATCTAGTTATGTTTAATAATTTTTTTATTTGAATAAATTTTGTATTTAATAAAATGATTATACGTGCTAATAAAACAATGTCTACCCAATACAATTTTTTTTTTGTATTTCAAAATATTATGAAATGAGCATATTCACATGCTTATATTTATTTAATTAATTAAATTATATTAAATGAAAAAAAAATATCTATAAAAAAATAAATTAAAAAAACAACAAATAAAAATACTCGAGATATCCCAAGTTATTTTCAAAATAAGTGAAAAATCATATAGAAAAAACAAAAAAAAAATTCTAGAGGATGATATTGTAAAAAAAAATAAAAAAAAATTATCTCAAAAAAAAAAAAAATAACAATTAAAAGAACAGGGACAAAATTTGAAAGATGAAAAAATCGAAGGGGAATGAAATTGTCAAAGAATTCCAATTTTATAAATTATTCAAAACAAAACAAACAATAATCAAAGGAACATAAACCAAATCTGAAGGAATAACAAATTAAAGGCGTGCTTTGAAATTTTAAAGGGGCACACGTTAAAATCAAAGAGAGAGAGGGAAGAAAAAGGAAAAGAAAAGCTTGTCGGCACCAAACCGAACAACTATCTACCACACACGCTTCCTCATGCATGATGGCCTTTGGTCGACGAACAACCCTACACCCGCCACTTGAAGTGCGCAGAGACCGCCCATACACGCTCACCTGCACTTATCAACTATTTTTTTTTAATATTATTTACATTTATTAAATTACAAAATTGAAAATAAACCACCTTGATTTAAAATAAATAAATAAAAAGCCCCAATGAAATATACAAGTACCCTTGGTTTGAACAACAAGTGACTAACTAGATATCTCAATTAATGGGAAAGCAGAATACTAAACAGGTTTTAGTGTGTTTAGATATGTGGTGGCGATTGATATTTAAAGTGTTTTTTATTCTAAAACATATCAAAATAATTTTTGTTGTAACCCATTTTTGGGTGCCCACACAAAAATAAAAATAAAAAAATATAATAATATAATAATAACAAAAATAATAATAATAAATAATAAAATAAAATAAATAATAAAATAATACATAATAATAATAATAATAATAATAATAATAATAATAATAATAATAATAATAATAATAATAAATAAATAAATATATAGCCGGAAGAAATTAGAAAAAATAATAAGAGGTTAAAAATACAAAGATTGAAATTTTGACAGTATATTCTTGAATGATGAGAGCCTTGTTGGAAAAGAAAATTTGAATTTTGAGGAGAAAAGTCCAAAATTGGATGTTTATGGACTTAATTGGATTTTATTGAAGGTTTAATTGAATTTATACAGGGTTTGATTGGAACTCATCCTCCAATCACTATTAACTTAACAACGGAGAGAACCCTGGATAATAGGTCTCCCAGTTTGATGGACCAGGACAAGCTATTTGCTTTGGAAGAAAGATTAAGAGCAATTGAGGGTAAAGACTGGTTTGACCCTATGCGAGCAGCCGAAGTATGTCTGGTACCAAACATTGTGGTGCCAAAGGATTTTAGGATACCCGATTTCATTAAGTACACCGGTTTGAAATGCCCAAACACTCACCTTCGATCTTACTGCAACAAAATGGCAAAAGTAATTCGTGATGATAAATTGCTTATCTATTTCTTTCGAGATAGCCTCGCAGGATCTGCTTTGAGCTGGTACATGAGGTTAGACAGTGTTAGGATCAGGAGCTGGAGAGATTTGGTGGAGGCGTTCCTTAAGCAGTACAAGTTTAACCTGGAAATCGCTCCAGATCGAACAAGTCTAATGTCAATGGAGAAAAGAAGCCAAGAGTCAGTAAGGGCATATGCGTAAAGGTGGAGGGATGAGGCAATGCATGTCCAACCCCCTTTAATAGAAACAGAGATGGTGACTTTGTTTGCCAATACCTTCAAGGCACCATATTATGAGCATTTAATGGGTAGCTCAGCTCAGCATTTCTATGATGTTGTACGTATAGCGGAAAGAATAGAGCAAGGGATTAAAGCTGGATGCATAGCTGAGCCATTGCAAACGAAGGGTTTTATTGGAAGAAAAATGGAAGGTCACGTTAACTTCGAAGGTGGGTCCAATGGCAAGATAGTAGATTCATATAACCCACAAATACCTACCTCTCATGTTGCCCACATAAACTTTAACAAACCTTTTTCCCCAAATCGAGCAAATAACCAGTCAAACAACCAAAACAACCACCAAAGACCAAACACAAGATACATTTCAGAACAACTACCGCCATTACCCATGCCTTTGAAGGACATGTATGCCAAACTACTAAGCATTGGACAAATAGCTCGTATCCCCACATTACCACTACAACCACCATTCCCCATCTGCTACAAGCCCGAGTTGACTTGCGAGTACCATGCTGGCATTCCCGGGCATGGTCTTGAAACGTGCTACGCTTTCAAGAAAAGGTTATTGGAGCTTATCAAGATAGGATGGGTGTCATTTGAAGACACACCCAACATCAATTCAAATCCATTGCCTAGTCATGACGCAAGTAATAATGGATAAAGGGTTGGAAAACCTTGGTTACGAATTGTCAATAATGAAGAAGGTGAGATCGAAGGAGATGACAAGGAAACACACGTGGGGGACGAAGATGAAGCACTGCTACTTTTGATTGTCCACACACTAGAATAAGTCTCCACCAAGACCTTTGTGCGCAAGTTGGCTCAGGGTGAGAAGTTTTAGAACGAGGTGACCCAAAAAGTTCCCGTAGTTTTGAAAATGTAAACCGACTTTATTTGCCTTAGCATGCTTTTGTCATTGCTTTTATTTGCTTTTATTTTCTCTAGTTGACAATCAAGGCTCATGATGTCAGCCAGATTTTGTGTTTGTCTTTGAGCACACCTTTTCTTTAAATAAATGATGAGATTATGTACTTTTTAAAACAAGGTTGAGTGGTTACAAAGAAAGTATCATAAATCGGTCAAAGATGAAATTTTTTTTAAAAAAAAAAAAAAACTACCCCTGAAGTACAACCGTACCTCTGGATAGCATAATGAATTGATAAATCACCTATAAATTTCTTTCAACATTAAAATAGAGTTTATCAATCCTAACAATGTGCATTTTGAAATAAAAAAAAAATTCATTATCCTTTCACTCTCTAAAGAGTTATCGTTGGTGATCCCGTTTGAGCCGGAATGAATTTCTTCTTTATAAAAACCCAGACTAAGATCACACCCCACATTGGGGGCAATAAAAGATATTCATGAAAAGTTTTATGTGATTTTAAAACGGGATGAGAGCCCGTAGATTTGAAAAAGATAAGTTGAAGCATTTGACAAAAGCATGACAAAGAAGGCATTGACAAGTCACACATTTTGAAAAAAAGCTACTTGTAAAAGTCGAAGATTTCTTCTCAAAGATATGATAGGTAAAAAGAGGCAACACAAGAAATGAATCTAGCATACGACTTCAAAAGCAAGCTCATGTCAAGAGGGAGTTTCATGAAATAGAAGAAGATGATGGGGCCTATGTTTCAAAACCAGGTAAGAATGCATGAATGACATCTAATCATAAAATCATTGCATATATATTTTTTTTGAATTGTTACAGGAGGAATCCTTAATATAATACAACAAAATTGTGGACGGAGAAAGAATCATTGAGTTGATGATAGCAAAGAATCACGTTTCGATTCTGGAACAACAAAAAAGTGAGAAGAACCTATTAAAGAAATTTTCAAAAGAAAACAAAGGGTTCAAACCCTGCCATTAGGAAGAACGACATCGATATTAGCTTTGGTTAAAGGGAATCACCAGATGGGATTCCAGGTTAGCCGAGCTACAAAAATAGATTTTTTGGTTTTGGTTAAAGGAGGTCGCCAGAAGGGATCTCAGGTTAACCCAACTGCAATACCGATATCAGTTTTGGTTAAAGGAGGTCGCCAGAAGGGATCTCATGTTTCAGCTTTGGTTAAAAGCCAAAAGGGATCTCATGGTTCAGCTTTGGTTAAAAGGAATCGCCAGATGGGATTCTAGGTTGACCGAGCTACAAATGTAGTTGTTTGGTTTTGCTTAAAAGAGGTCGCTAGAAGGGATCTCATATTTCGGTTTGGTTAAAAGAGATTGCCAGAAGGGATCTCATATTTTAGTTTTAGTTAAAGGGAATCGCCAGATGGGATTCCAGGTTGATTGAGCTACAAATATAGTTTTTTGGATTTGGTTAAAGGAGGTCGCCAGAAGAGATCTCATATTTTGATATTGGTTAAAGGAGGTCGCCAGAAGGGATCTCATATTTCAACGTTGGTTAAAGGGAATCGCTAGATGGGATTCCAAGTTGACCGAGATACAAATATAGTTTTTTGGTTTTGGTTCTGGTTCAAGGAGGTCGCTAGAAGGGATCTTATATTTCGGATTTGGTTAAAGGAGGTCGCCAGAAGGGATCTCATATTTCCGCTTTTGTTAAAAGAGGTCGCTAGAAGGGATCTCATATTTTATTTTTGGTTAAAGGGAATCACCAAATGGGATTCCAGATTGATTGAGCTACAATTATAGATTTTTTGTTTTGGTCAAAGGAGGTCGCCAGAAGGGATCTCAGGTTAACCCAACCGTAACACCGATATTAGCTTTGGCTAAGGGAAATCGCCAGATGGGATTTCAGGTTGGTCAAACTACAAATATAGATTTTTTTTAGTTAAAAGAGATCGCCAGAAGGGATCTCGGATGGAATTCCAAGTTATTCAAACTGAAGTTAGAATTCAAAGGATCGCCATATTGGGATCTCCAGATGACTAAGCTTTTTATCATAGTTTTTAGGCTAAGGAGGATTGATGTAAAGACAAAGTTTCAGATCGATCGAGCTTCGACAAAGATCAGTTTTGGAAGTTCAGTTTTGGAAGTTCAGTTTTGGTTTATCTTTATAAAACTTACTGCGCAAAACCCCTGCTCCGTAAATATTATAAAGAGGGGGCATCTGTTGTAACCCATTTTTGGGTGCCCACACAAAAATAAAATAACAAAATATAATAATAACAAAAAATAATAATAAATAATAAAATAATAAATAATAATAATAATAATAGATAAATAAATAAATATATATATATATATAGCCGGAAGAAATTAGAAAAAATAATAGAAGGTTAAAAATACAAAGATTGAAATTTTGACAGTATATTCTTGAATGATGAGAGCCCTGTTGGAAAAGAAAATTTAAATTTTGAGGAGAAAAGTCCAAAATTGGATGTTGATGGACTTAATTGGATTTTTATTGAAGGTTTAATTGAATTTATAGAGGGTTTGATTGCAAGACAAATGGATTTTTAAGTCAATTTGGGCTTTAATTGGAAGAAATTAAAGTTCTAGGGTCAAATTATAATTTTTAAGAGTTGATTTGGTCAAATCAGGGGCTTAATTGCATAAATATTGAAGTTTAATGGTCAATTAGGGACTTAATTGAGAAAATCCGAAACCAAGGACCAAATTGGAAAAGGCGCGTAAATATAGGGGCTGTAATTAAAAAAATCAGGGGCCAAATTGAAGAAATTGGAAGTTTATTGATCAATTGAGGGTCCAATTGCATAAATCAGAGGACAAGGACTGAAGTGAAAAACGCGGCCAACTATAGGGGCGGAGACGGAAATTGAAAGGGATGCAATTGAAATGAACAAAAGATAATTGAGGGCTGATTTGTCCAAAATGACGCCGTTTCATGTAAAAAAAAAAAAGGACAGAACGGTGTTGTTTTGAACGACATTGTTCCCCTTTCTTCTTCCCCTGGACGTGCAGCAGGGGAAGAAGGAAAGCTTTTGTTTTTTCTCTTTAACTCTTCCTGCCTCTCTCTCTCCCCGCGTGCTCTGCCAAGACCCGAAGCCCCACGCCCTTTGATGATGAGAACCAGGGGAGCCGCGCCTTGCCAGTCGCACCCACTGGCCAACCGACCGGCGCTACCCCGCTCCCCATGCAGCCATAATGAGGCCCCGCTCCCTTTGCCCCCTATAAATGGAGACTGAACGCCAGCACGCGAGGGAGGACAAACAGAGAGGAAACAGAGAGAAATAGAAAACGAACCGAGGATAGAGAACGAACCGAACAAAAGAGAACCACTGATACACCCAAACGGAGAGGAAGGAAAAGCTTGAAACGGGGTAGGGAACTTGACAAAAAACCGGGAGGATAAAGGGTAAACCACTAAAAAACAAAAGAATAGGGAAAAAAACGTAGGAGAAGGGAAGAGGAAGAATCTCTCTCTTCGCCGCTAGGAAGAGGAAGCCCAGCCCAGCCCACTTAATATTTATATATTATATATTATATATTATAATGCTTTTATATATATATATATATAATAAAATTAAAAAAATCTGAAAAATCTTTTAAAAATTTTGTTGATTTTCTTGCATATTTTTATCAAAATTGTTTAATATTGGTTGGTATTTTTATACTGTAAAGATACAAATCCAATCTTAAAAATACTCGATTTTCGTCAAGACATCAAAAAATAAAAAATGTTTTTGCCATCAAAAATTCTGAAATATCCTTAAAAAATAGTGTTGATTTTCTTGCATATTTTTATCAAAATTTCTTAATATTGGTTTTTATTTTTATACCATAAAGATACAAATCTAGTATTAAAATACCCGATTTTTGTCAAGACATCAAAAAACATAAAATTTAAAAACAAATGTTTTTTTTTGTTTTAAATGCATATGGCCTAGTCTCTCCAAAATAAAATAAAATAAGTCATCACATCATATTTTCTTACAACAAAAGAAATTTCAAAAATATATGTATCAGCATGCACTGTGGCTTTAACAACAAGTTTGTTGGAGCCTTGAGAACTAGGCCAATATTTCAAAAAATCTAAAAAATCTTTTTGTCTTCTTTTAGTATTGGGGATTATGAATTTATACGTAAAACATATTCCTGATATTAAAAATATAGTTTTTATATAGACGTTAGAACGATTAGGTTCTACCCGATAAGATAAGAACCTCCTTATTGAGGATGAATTTTCTTGAACCACCAACAGACCAACAATTAAAATAGGATAACACCTTAGCTTTTTATCAGACAATCAAACAATACAGCTTACCTTAAGTAAGGCGTATTTGGGGTGCTAATACCTTCCCTTTACGCAACCAGTCCCCGTACCCGATCTCTAAGACCAGTTAGGGTTTCTAGTGACCAAAATACTAGGTGGCGACTCCCATTCCATTTTTCATTGATAAAAGACAAGAATTTCTTGTCTCCCCATATTTGCCAGATAGATATAGAGATACATTCCTAGATTTAAAATGGAAACCATATTTTCGTCGCGACGCCGCACACGTGCGATAATTTTTTAAAAAAACAATTATTTTTAACATCAACACATCAAAATGATTTGAAAATATCAAAAAAAATATTAATTTAAAAAAAATAAAAAAAATTATTTTTAACATAAACACATCAAAATGATATGAAAATATTAAACAAATATTAATTTTTTAAAAAAATAAAATATTTTTAATATTTTTTAAAATCACTTTCAAAACACAATAGCCCAATTAATGAGAAAGCAGACTAGTAAACAGCCTGTCAGAGGAATTGAATGAAAGCAATTGAATGCAGGAAGAGGGCCACACTAGTAAACAGCCAACAGTGGCAGTTCTCCTTCAGCACGTGTGAAACTGAGGAGCCGTGAGGAATGCGACACTCTTCAAAATTATCCCTGCTTCTAGAACGAATGTAACTCTGGAATTATTCCAAATCCACAAGTTTGATAATGTTGTGTTTATTGTGAGACATTATTTCAAAAACTGAAAAGGTATGAAATTGTCAAAGAATTCCAATTTTACAAATTATTTTAAATAAAACAAATAATAAATAAAAAACTATAAATCAAATTTGAAAGAATAATAAATTAAAGACATGTTTTGAAATTTTAAAAAACCATACATGAAAATCAAGGAGAGGAAATTAAAAAAAAATAGTTGTCGGCATCAAAATAAAATACTATTTGCCTCATGTGCTGCCTCATCCATGGTGGCAATTGGTCAACGAGCATCCTTGCACATGCGACCTGAAGTGCGTGGGATGCCCACACACTAACCTGCACTAATCAATTATTTTTTTAAATATTATTTAGGTTTATTAAATTATAACATTGGAAATAAACTACCTTAAAAAAGAAAAAAAAAACCCAATGAAAATATACAAATGCCCTTGGTTTGAACCACAAGTGATTAACTAGATATCTCAATTGATGAGAAAGCAGAATAGTAAACAGGCAATTAGAGGAACGCCTTGCTTCTCACGTCAAATGAAAGCAACACCCAATTGACTAACGAATGTAACTCTGGTCCCTTGTTTGAAGCACAAGTGACTTACTACGTATCTCAATTAATGAGAAAGCAGACTACTAAACAGCCAACAATGGCAGTTCTCCTCCAGCACCAGCAACAGACGAGCCGTGACGAATGCAACACTTTTCAGAATTATCAAATAATTATCTCAATTCAATAACTTAAATTATTAGATAAAATTTCAAGATATAATTTATATTATTTTCTAACACATCCTCTCAAATAAAAGCTCTTTGAACTTGAAACTTGTACAGACCCACATTACCTTGTGCTTAATTTTTATCAAATAAATAGGGATGATGAAATTCGAACTCGTGACCGTTCGGTCATTAAAGCTCTGATACCATGTCAAAGAATCATCTCAAACTAATAGCTTAAGATATTAGGTGAGGTCCTAAAATATGATTTATATTATTCTTTAACACACACCCTCAAGTGAAAGCCCTTTGAGCTTGAACCTTGCACAGACCCACAAAAATTATCAAATCGTGATGAATGCAAGACTCTTCAAAATTGAAAGGAAAAAAAATAAACTCACCACCTAGTAATTAAAAAATAGAAATCCAAAAATAAACATCAGTTAGAGATTTAGACATTGAGTTAGTTAAGTCAAAGGAAGATCGATCTCACCCTTGTGCATCCTTTGAAATGAAAGGTCACCTCTACAATGCATTTTAAAAAATTTATTCCATGCATGATATTACTTATCTAAATTTATTTCTATTCTTATTCATGATTTATTTTAATAATTGATGTCGGTCCCTAAAAAAATAAGACTCGTCGATAAAGAAAAATCTTGATGTCAATCCCTAAAAATAGGCAATTTTATCAATTTAGAAAAACAAGTAATTTTAATCTCTAAAAACAAGAGATTTCATCGATTTAGAATTATTATTTTTTGGCACTAATCTTTAAAAATATATGATTTCATCTGTCATAACCCAATTTTGGGTTATTCCCCAAAAATCAATTTCTTTTTTCAAAATAAAAATCAAAAAATAAAATAAAGGCTGGCAACGTGGAGAGAGCAGACTGGGAAATCAAGCTGCAATATTTAGAGGAATTTCAAGACCTAATTGTACCCCATTATGACCAAAAATGGAGAAAAAAATGCAAAGACAAGGTCAAATGAAATGATTATTGGACGAATTTGCATAAAAATTAAGTCCAATGACATAATTAAATTTTTAATAGACCAATTTGATTTAATCATGGGCCAAATTAAATTTTAATTATGTTTAAGAATTAATTTGGGTCCAATTGAAGGATTTAATTAAGTGCAAGGACTTAATTATACTTTAAATGGGTCAAATTAATTTTATTTAGGGCTTAATTGGTGAAAAATTAAGTTTGGGAGCCTAATTTGGACTTAATTGAAAAGATTGAAATTTTAAGACACCAAATTTAATTTTTACCAAGTGAATTGATTGAAATTAGGGGCCAAAATTGCATTAAATCAAAGGTTTAGGGTCAATTAGGGGTTCCATTGAACTAATTTGAAAGAACGCGGACTAAATTGAAAAAAAAAAATTGGGTTGGTTACTGTTCATCTTCTTTCCCGCAAAGCTGCCCGAGTAGTTGCTTTCCAGACGCATTTGCTGACTCGTGTGGCCCCCAAATCCGACAAATCGTGCAACAACATGTCCACCTGAAACCCCTTTATCCTGGAGAATGGTCCGGTCGGGTCGAAAAACTTTGAAACGGCTCTGTTTATTGGCCCAAAGTGGCCACCTCGAGCAGTTCACAGCCTGGAGCTGCCAAATTTGGCAGCTCGAGGGTTCACATTTTGAGCTAACGGTTGAGATGCTTCCTAACTGAATCAAGGGCTGCAATTTTTCCCCAACGTAGAAAAGATTTCCCTCTTCCACTGTCTATAAAAAGAGTCGGATTTGATGGTCAGAGGGAGGAGAAAATCAGGTCCAAAGTAAGCCAAAAAACCAGCCTTCCTCCCTCTTCCTGCTGCAGATTTTCTTCTTTTCTTCCTCTTCTAGCTGCAACCGTTCTAGCCACCAACAGCTTCTCCACCACTAGCTCCACCACAGGTAGCTATCCTCCCAGCCAGCCATCGCCGCCACGCCAGGTGGTCCGCTCCCCTTCCCCTTCTTCTTCGCCGTCTCTGCTGAGTAAACAGTGGACTGTTCCCGCATGAACAGTAGACGTGAATTATAATTCATGTCTAGTGTTCATGCAGTATACTATATCCTCTCTGTTTTTTTTTTTTTTAAAAAAAAACAAATTTCAAAAATATTCAAAAAAATCATATAAAAAAATTGTGGTTTTCTTAAATATTTTTCCACCAAGTTTGCTTAATATTGGGTTGTATACTTACATTGTAAGATACAAGTCCGGTATTAAAATACCCGGTTTTTTCGAAATATTTTTTAAAAAAAATTTCAAAAAGAAAAAAAAATATTTTATCGCATACGGCCAAGTCCTAAAAATTTTCCAAGCATGTTTTTTTCAAAAAATTTGCATCTTTCTCACGTTTTGAAAATCCAAAAAATGGATATCATAACTAGTTTATGATTATCCATTAGGGTTTAGCCAAAATATCAAAAACCTTTTTCCAATCTTTTTTTTTTCTAGGATCCAGATGTAGACTTTAATATTTGAAAGGTGTAAAATTACATGATAAAGTACACCCTCAAGTATTAAAGATACAAGGTGTAAATAAATGTCATTCAGACTTTAGAACGGTTAGGATTTAATTCAATAAGGTAGAGACTTTCTCATGAAGATAGATCTACCTTGAACCTTAGAAAGACCAACGAATAGAAACTCGACCTAGAAAAACAATCAAACAACAATGCAGCTTACCTTAGGTAGGGTGCACTGGGGGTGATGTGTCTTCCCCTTGCACAACCAGTCCCTTACTAAGACTCTCGCAGACCATAGGTTCCTAGTGACCATAATACTAGGTGGCGACTCCAACGAACCAAGTAAAACACAAATAATAAAAAAATCGCCAGCCGATGCCGCGCGGGATTTTCTGACGTGCGACAGAATGGCAACTCCACTGGGGACAGGTATTGTTTTCGACAATATTGGACTAAGCTTTGTGTATTTGATGTGTTTAAGTTTTGCCATTTTTGTCTTGTTTTATTTTATCCATGCTTTTTTAGAATTGTTCCATGAATCACTTGTATTTATTTTTGAAAGCACACACAAACTTCTAAGTTAGGTGGGGAGTAGCAGTCTGCCTCATAACTTTCAGTCGGGGTTCAGATTTGTGAAACATCCAACTATGAGCTTAGTGTTTACTCGGTAATGAGGGTCACACAATGCCCCAATCATTCTTTGTAAACCCCTATACTGCCTTCACGCGAGGTGGTCACTGGGCAGTTCATAGACCCTTTTGAGACCAGATAGAAAACCTACCCATATTCACATAATGAACAGAACATGTCTTTAGGTTGTATATGCTATCATTTATTTGCATCGGGGCGAACCCTTCTTGAAGCATCTTGAACTCAAGATTTGTGGGTGACACAATGGTCGTCACTCAGAACATTTTCATTGTAGAGTTTGGGCAAAAATCACGATTCTTGTTCCATCATACAAGAGTTACGACCATGTTGTCACCCCTCGAAGGGCGAGTTCATCATATAGACTTCATGTTCATACATTTGTCATGCATGCACCAGAATGAAAAGTGGGTCTCTTACAAGTCTACAACACCCAATTTTGAGTGAAAAAAAAAAAACATTGGAGATAAAGAGCGTGCTCGCCGCAGCATCCATTTCCAAGAAGAGTTAGAGTCTCTAAAAGCAAACATGGCTCGCCTCACTAGCTAACTCGAGCATATACTGAGAAATGCCTCTGGTGAAGGTCCTTCCAATCAGCCAGCTATTTTTGTTCAGCCCCAACAAAGACTCAACCCGAAGAAATTGGGGGCCAACATGATCAAGAGCCTCAACACAATCTGAAAGGGAATTGCATCATCGTTGTGGGATGGAGCCTGCTCTTGTTCTGCCAAAAATAACTACCTCTGTTTGATCATGCCTCCAAAAACTTGATTTTTTTTGTTTCAACCTATTCTAGTTTTTGTTGGTAATTTGGCTCAAAATTCCACAAGACTTTCCATGTCCACTAAGCCTTTCTTGTTAATAAGATCATGAGTTTTCCTGTGTTCATCACATGCCTTCATTTTTGTTGTTGTTTCATGTAAATAACACATTGAGCATAACCTTTAAGCATGAAACCATCGCGCCTAAAATCTTGTGGTGCGTTTCCCTTTTCTTCCCAAAACAATGCATGATCATACATGTCCATAAGGATTTTTTGGAATTCAAAGTTTAGTACAAAAATAGAAATCATGCTGGTGTTTGTCCGAAACAAACAAGTTCTGAAAATTAAGGTGATTCCTTAGAGAGGTAACCATACACCTAGAAAACCAAAAAATAAAAAACACCATGAAGTGACTCCAAAAGCTGGGTTTTATTTGCATGAATAATGAGAAATCACTCTGCATACTCGCATGAAAGCAAGGCATACCGATCCTAAATGCATGCATTTGAGATGAAGAAAGGCCATCTTTGATAATCTTTTCACAAGGCTGATATATCATTTGCAGTCCCCTTTTGAGCCTAATAAATTTTTCTTGAAAAATAACCTTGGCTAGGATCACACCCCACACTAGGGGGGCAAGTGCAAAAAAATCCATAATGATTGAAAGTGCCCAAATAACTCTTGGGGGCATGAAAAAGTCTTCAACAATGAAAGTGTCCAAACAATACTGGGGGGCATAAAAGAAAATTCTCAATCATCAAAGGTGCCTATACAAAGCTAGGGGGTATGAAGAAAAATCCAAAGGATCCAAAAATTTTGAGCAAAAAAAAAAAAAAAACAAGGCCAATGCAATAATGCTCAAAATCAAATGAAGAAAACAAAAACAAAGAGAAAGAGCCCAAGCCCAACACTGGGGGGGCACCATGGACCATTTTACAAATCAATTCCAAGGTCCATAAATGTATGAACAAAAGAGTTTGGGATATAAGTACAAGTGATCCTTAGTGTTAAAGTCCTTTAAACACCTTTTGAGCCTGCAGATATTATTTTCTTCATAGCCAAAAGCCCAAGCCTACATTACGTGCCTAATCAAGCCCTTTCTGATCAAAGGCAAGCAATCTGGATCGGTAGGCAGTGCTTTCTAATGCGAAATAAAATCATTATTCATGCAAATAAAATGAATGCTTTGAAAACGGTTCTCAATAACCCTCAAATTGAAATTTAAACCTTTTGTGACCAACCAAATGTCACTTCGTGTTCTTCACATTTCCAACAACGGTTCTCAATAACCCTTAAATTGAAATTTAAACCTTTTGTGACCAACCAAATGTCACTTCGTGTTCTTCACATTTCCAACAACGGTTCTCAATAACCCTTAAATTGAAATTTAAACCTTTTGTGACCAACCAGATGTCACTTCGTGTTCTTCACATTTTCACCAAAATCAAAACAAAAAAGTTTTCATCACTTCTGAAAACCTCTCCACAGGAATCACTTGAATTTCTTTAGAAGAAGTTTGCTTTGAATCGATGTCAAAATGATTTTTGTGTCTGGAATAGCTTTGAAATTCCAAAAATTCTGCATGAAAAAAAAAAAAAAACTCCTTGTCAAACCTTCCTCCACATAGCCTCATCCCCAAACCCGAATTGAATACTTGGGGGCATGATCAAGCTAAGAGGCAATCAAAAACATCTGGTAGGGCTGGCTCCATGATTCCCTTTCTAAGAAAAACATCGGGCAAAATTGGCAACCCTTGAGATAAAGGCCGGAGGACAAAGAAGTATGATGATATCAAGTCTTTTCTAGGGGTCAAGATCATATAATATCACTCGAGTAAGCAAGAGCGAAAAGAGCCATCGAAGCTTACTATTAGAGACTCAAACTTTTGAGAAAAGGAAAACTCCATGAAGAAAAGGGGACCTATATTTCTCAGGTAAGTATACATGCATATTGGTCATGATGCATTACTTTCATCCTTGACAGATCGGTGTCTCACCATCACCTCTTTTTGAGCGGGTTGTTGAGACCTCATCATTTAGATAGTGTGTTTTCTGACCCTACCTCCCCTTTTGAGTGCGCCTTAGAGCCTTCGACCACTTTCAGGTAGTGTGTTTTCTAACCCTACCTCCTTTTGAGTGTGGCTTTGAGCCCTCACCTCTTAGGTAGTGCGTTTTCCAACCCTGCCTCTTTTTGAGAGCTCCTTTGAGCCCTCACATCTTAGGTAGTGTATTTTCTAACCCTATCTCTTTTTAAGTGCGCTTTAGAGCCCTCGACCATATTAGGTAGTGTGTTTTCTAACCCCACCTCCTTTTGAGAGCTCCTTCGAGCCCTAACCTTTTAGGTAGTGTGTTTTCCAACCCTGCCTCTTTTTGAGAGCTCCTTCGAGCCCTCACCTCTTGTCTACTGTTCATGCAGTATACTATATCCTTTTTTAAAAAAAAAATAATTTCAAAAATATTCAAAAAAATCATATAAAAAAATTGTGGTTTTCTTAAATATTTTTCCACCAAGTTTGCTTAATATTGGGTTGTATACTTACATTGTAAGATACAAGTCCGGTATTAAAATACCCGCTTTTTTCGAAATATTTTTAAAAAAAAATTTCAAAAAGAAAAAAAAATATTTTATCGTATACGGCCAAGTCCTAAAAATTTTCCAAGCATGTTTTTTTCAAAAAATTTGCATCTTACTCACGTTTTGAAAATCCAAAAAATGGATATCATAACTAGTTTATGATTATCCATTAGGGTTTAGCCAAAATATCAAAAACCTTTTTCCAATCTTTTTTTTTCTAGGATCCAGATGTAGACTTTAATATTTGAAAGGTGTAAAATTACATGATAAAGTACACCATCAAGTATTAAAGATACAAGGTGTAAATAAATGTCATTCAGACTTTAGAACGGTTAGGATTTAATCCAATAAGGTAGAGACTTTCTCATGAAGATAGATCTACCTTGAACCTTAGAAAGACCAACGAATAGAAACTCGACCTAGAAAAACAATCAAACAATTCTAGGCTATAGGAGAAATTTTTGGGATAATTTCTATGAAAACTGGAGCTCCCTAGGGCAAGTTACTAGGCACGTTGAAACCTTTATCTAACAATTCTTGAAGTTGGACCTTCAATTCAACCAATTCTATAGGTGTCATCCTATAAGGGGACTAGGCTATAGGAGAAATTTTTGGGATAATTTCTATGAAAACTTCAATTTCTCTAACTAGAGGTAACCCAGACAACTCTTCTAGAAATACACTTGGAATTCCCTTACAACAAAAATACTAGCCAAGTCTATACTACCATTTTTCAGCTCTCTTACATGGGCTAACCAAGTATAACAACATTTCCTCATTAACTTCCTAGCCCTCAAAACTGAAATTACATAACTTGGAATTAATTTTCTCTCTCCTTTAAATACTACTCCTTTATCACCTATTTCTTAGATAGTCACTGTTTTGGTGATACAATCAACTTACACCTTATGTTTACTTAGCCAATCCATGCCCAGAATGAAGTCAAATTTATATAACTCTAACAGTATAAGATCTACTCTAAATTCTAACCCTCCAATGTATAGTTTAAACCCTCTATAAATATCATCAATATCTATATTCTCTTCTAGAGGTGTACTAATCATCACTCCTACACCTATCTTACTAGGTAACATATGCAAATTATTCACAATTCTAAATGTTACAAAGGAATGACTAGCTCTAGGATCAATTAAAGTATAAACTTGCATTGTATCTAACTGTAAAGTACTTGCGACAACATCAAGTACAGCTCGCACATCCTCTTGGGTCATGTGATATACCCAGCCCTGAGTCCTCCCCTCCTGAAATCTAGGCCTCCCTTGAGTAGCACTCGTCCCTGACTGGGTAGGTCTAGCAGGATGATCGACTGTAACTGACTGCTGCTGGCTCCGAACATCAGTTCTCTGGCCCTGGGCTCCCTCGGTAGCCCTACGAGGACAATCCTTCCTCCTATGACTCGTCTCCCCATAATAATAACAGCCTTTACCCATATATAGACACTCTATCTATCGATGCCCTTCTCCTCTACAAATATAACATATCCCTGGCATCACAAAGAAATCACCAGGGTGTCTCTACTCACACCTCTAACAAAAAGGACACACGAGTCCTCTCTGCTCTGTAGACCCTCTAGAAGTTGTGGCTCCCTATCTAGCATGTCCTCTCAAGGATCCTCCTCTACCAACCTGTCTAAATCCTCCTAAGCTACCCCTTGGGGTGTAACTCCCACCTCTCCTCTGAATGTCCCAATGACTATCCACTCTTCCCTTTCTTTGGGAGAGGAGGTCTCCCAGTCGAAAATCCAAAATCTCTCTTCTTAGCTCCAGTCACCTAACTCTACTTAACCACTAGTTTCGAGGCATCCCTCATCACCCTCTCCATACCCTAAGCAACCCGTACCAAATCTCGAACAAATTGAAATTGCATGGTTATCAATATTGTCCTCAGCTCCTGCCTTAGTCCATCACGAAACCTCTCCATCCTTTGGCGATCCATGGGAAGATAAGTGGAGGAAAAAGCTACTAAGTCCTGGAATATCCACTCATACTCTAGAACTGTCAAATCTCTACCTCAAATCCAAACACTCTTATTCCTTCTCCCTCTTATGCTTTCAAGAATAGTACCTCTCCTCAAACTCCTCACGAAAATCCCTTCATCTCAATACCTCCCCTGATCTCCTCTCTCTAATTATCTCCCACCAAGAGTGGGCACTCTTAGTCAATAGTTGAGTCACACAATCCACTTGTAACTGCTCTGGCGCCTACATCTTATCTATAACCCCCTCCACTTTCCTCAAACAATGCCCAACAACTTCTGCATCTCCTCCCTATAATGATTCACACAACCCATCTCTCGCATACCCTTCACCTACTACACTATGGTGACTACTTCCCCCTAGTCTAGGAGTTGTACTAGAGGCTCCCGCTTCCATCCTTGCTGCTACAACTCTCACTATATGATCTATAAAACCAGGATCTGAAAATGGATTTGACGTAGTTGTTGGCATTACTGATCTGAAAATTTCTATCAAAATTTCGGTAGAGTCTCCCCTATACCAGGAGGTCCCAAGTTATCAACATATAACCTATTTATACTTCTAATACGCATCTCATAACACAATCACGACCCAATCATCTTGAGTCTCAAACCCACAAACGTCATCATCATCATCTCAATCACAATATTTATAACATACATTGAACAACAAATATTATTATAGAGGGAGGGATATATAACATAAACACGCATACATGAAATATGGTTATATGAATTACAAAGTTCATCTATTCAAGTTTAAACATTAATTATACAAATTAAGTTATATAAATGTTTAAATATTTATAAAATACAAGGTTATCCACCCTAGACTATATAACAGAAAGGGAACAAAAGCTAAAATCTACTCCTGTCGTGCATACAATGGTCCTGAAACAAAATACCTATTATTAAAACATGAATATCGCAATAAACATAGTAACATAATTATCCAATAATTTAAAAAAGTAGGCATGTATTCTTATTCTATTCACTTTTTCCTTTTTGTTTCCATTAGAACTCTTTCATTCAACTACTAAATTGTTTCGTCTTCCATTTCCAACTTTCATTCAAGATTCCATAAAATCAACCACATCTATTTCTATCGATACCAATTTCTCCAATATTATCATCTCTCCATAGGCGTCGATGCATAACAATCCCCTTACCCAAGACCTTAACATACATTAAATATATGCTAACCGATGCATAGTTATCCCCTTACCCGGGATCCTAATATACACTAAATCTATGCTAGTCCATGCCTCACAGGCATCGATGCATGGCGATCCCCTTACCTGGGATCCTAACATACACTAAACGTATGTTAGTACATGCCTCATAGGCATCGATGCATGATGATTCCCTTTTTCCTCTTCATGTGGCCAGTCACCCACTACTTAGTTCCCATACATTTTCTTTGATAAATCTTTATGATTTCATAACCCCAATTACATATAACACATGAATTAACTCAATTTTAACAATTAATATTTTCCCCCAATTTAAGTCGCAAAACCCTAATCTAAAATTCAACATTAAAGCATCAATTCGTAATCCAATTCAAAACAACTTATAGGACCATGTTTAGAACTCTTTACCTCATGAGAATCAAGGTTTCGATCTTCAACCAATCAAAATTTGTTTAATCCCTCTTTTTCCAATGATAGTCGGCCCTCTCTCCTCTTTTCTTGTTCAAATTTTATTATTAATCTCTTGCCCAAAAGTATTTATTCTACCTATAAAACCTTAATCTTGGACGGTTTCTTGGAAATGTTGGTGCCTCTCTCTTGATTTTACAAGAATGGATACAAAAACTCCTTTCCTTTTCCTTATGGTTGCTACTGATTTTTTTGGTGGGCAAGGAAGAGGAGTATTTATCATAGTTATTAAACCTGACTCGGGGGTTGACCCGACCAAAGGGATGGATCCCGAGTTTCATAGGTCAACATGGGTTAATTCAGGTCAACCCGAATCAACCCGAAAAAATTTAAAAAAAAATTAAAGTTTTAATATTTTATATGAAAAAATTAAGAGAAAATCCATATAAATATAGGCTATACATATTGTAAATAATGAAGTTTAAAAGAATATTTTAAAAAAAAATTATCCCACATTAAAAGGATATTATGTTAAGCTTTTAAGTTGAAGTATTTAAACAAAAAAAGTTTTTTATCCCACATTGAAAAAACATAACTTTTTTCTTGTGGAGTATATATACTAATGGGTTTCAAATCCCACATTGAAAAAAGATAGATTTTTTCTTGGGAACATAGAGTATATATACTAATGGGTTTCAAATCTCACATTCAAAAGATATTATGTTATCCTTTTAAGTTGAAGTATTTAAACCAAAAGGTTTTTTATCCCACATTAAAAAAAACATAACTTTTTTCTTGGGAACATAGAGTATATATACTAATAGTTTTTAAATGTGGGATTTAAAAAACAAAACACTGGGTCTCGCCCGGGTCGACCGGGTTTGGTCTAGTCATTGCACCGGCTGGTCTTTTGACAAACCCAAACCGGTCCAGCCCCCGGGTCTGGGGTCGATCCGTCGGGCCGATCCGGGTTTAATAACTATGGTGTTTATATGCTATAATTTCTTTTATTTTCACTTAGGCCCCATCTCCTTTAAGTGTGTTACTTTTGCCCCTACATCTTTTTCATTTTATAATTAAGTTATAGCTCTTTTCATTTCTTATAATTCCACCCCTAATTGTTTTTGTTTAGTTCATTTTCTTTAATTTAATCCAACCCTCAATATTTCCAAATCAATTTATAATACCTCAAATTATTTCGTCCTAAAATTTATATCCAAAAATTTCTGAATTCTTGTTTTTATTTTAACTTGTACATGAATTTCTTCACTTTTATTTTCCATTTATTTACTTTGCAATTTACGCAAATATTTATTTCTCAGGGTTTACATCTTTGGTATGTTCCTTTTTTTTCTCCAAAAACTATACATGATCTCATGTTTTCACAAGAATTTATGGAAAATCAAAGTTTTAGTGCAAAAGCAAAAGCCAAATTGGTGTTTATTCTAAGAAACAAGTTCTGCAAATTCAAACAATCACCTAGAAAAAGAAAAACCTGAAGAACAACCCAAACACCATGAGATGACTTCAAAGCTGAGTATTAGCTTAATGAATAATGAGAAACCAATTCACATATTCACATGAAAGCAAACAAAGCTTATCGATTATGAATGCATGCGTTTGAAATGAAGAAAGGTCATCTTCAATAATCCTTTCACAATACTAAAAAAAATTCGTTGTAATCCCCTTTTGAGCCTAATGTATTTTAAAAAAAAATAAACATTGGCTAGGATCATACCCCACACTAAGGGCAAGTGCGAGAAATATGCAAAAACAATCATCAATGATTAAAAGTGCCCAAACAAAGCTGGGAGGCATGAAAGAATCCAAAGGGTCCAAAAGGTTTGAGTATACCACAAAATAGCTAATATGATAATGATACTCAAAACCAAATAAAAAAAAAACAAAGAGAAAAAGCCCATGCCCGACACTGGGGGGGCATGACAGATCATTTTACAAGTCAAAGGTCTAGAAATACATGGACCAAAAGAGGTCTAGAAACAAGCACTAGTTATTCAAATCTCTTAAACACCTTTTAAGCCTATAAATATCCTTTTTCTTCATAGCCAAAGCCTATGTTATGTAACCAATCAAGCCCTTTCTGATCAACAACATTCAATCTGAATCGATAGGCAATGCTTTTTCATGCGAAACAAGCTTCATTATTCATACAAACAAAATGAATGCTTTAAAGATTTTTTTTCTACAACCCTCAAATTAAATCTTGAACCACTCTGACCAACATAACATCACTTCACACTTTTACCAAAACAGCAAAAAAAGACTTTCAAACATGCCCATAAGAATCCTTGCATTTCTTCATATCAAGTTTGCTTGAAACTGATGTCAAAATGGTTTATGTGTTTGAAATAGCTTTGAAATTTCAAAAAATTCTTCATGAAAATAACTCCTTGTAAATAACCAAATCTTCTTTCATATAGCCTCATCCCTATAATAAAAAAATAAAAAATAAAAAACTTGAATTAAACATTTGGAGGGATGATCAAGCTAGGGGGTAATCCAAAAACACATATAATAGGGTTGGCTTTATGATTCCTTTTCTAAGAAAATAAAATATGTAGGGCAGAGCTAACAACCTTTGAGATAAAGGTTTGTAAGCAAAAAAGTATGTCGATATCATACCCTTCCCAGAGATCAAGATCACAAGTTGTGACTCGAGTAAGTAAGAGCAAAAAAGTCATTGAAACTTATTATAGAGACTCAAACTTTCAAGGAGGA
The DNA here is from genome assembly GCA_030145905.1 of Populus davidiana. Classification (NCBI taxonomy): domain Eukaryota; kingdom Viridiplantae; phylum Streptophyta; class Magnoliopsida; order Malpighiales; family Salicaceae; genus Populus; species Populus davidiana. The sequence continues at coordinate 22,859,757 of CM057789.1, read as the reverse complement.
AGAAAGTCAGTGAAGAAAGAGGACCTATATTTCTTAGGTAAGTATACATGCATATTAATCATAATGCTTTACTTTGATCTTTGATAGATAAATGTCTCACCAACAAATCTCTTCCAAGCACACCTTTGGGCCCTCATCTACACAAATAGTATGCTTTCTAGCCCTATCTTTTTTTTTCTTTGTGATGCACCTTATAACCCTCGTATATCAGATAGTGCGCTTTTTAGTCATATCTCATCTTCCTCTTTTGAGTGTGCTTTCTAGCCCCCGTCTCCTAGATAGTATGTTTTCTAACTCTATTTCTTTCTTTTCGAGTGTGCTTTTTTATCCTCATCTCCCGAGTAGTGCATTTTGTAACCCTACCCTACTTTCAAGTGTGCTTTCTAGCCCTATTTCATCTTTCCCTTCCAAGTGTGCTCTCTAGCCCTTACTTCTCAAATAATGTGCTTTCTAGCCTTATCTCTATCTCTATGTCTCATCTCTTCTTGAGTGTGCATTTGAACCCTTATATCTCAAAAAGTGCACCTTTGAGCCCTATCTATTATCCCCATAAGTGCTCATTTGAGCTCTCATCTCCTAGATAGTGCACCTTCAAGCCTTATCCTGTCATCTCTTTACGACATCTATGTCCAAATCCTTTCACTAGTAAGTTGTATTTTCCAACTGGGCAAGTCGCCCATCACAATGAGACCATTTTTGTACTTTTCATCTAGGTAGGTTGCCCATTACAATAAAACTACTTTAAAAAACCTTCGTATTTTTCACCACTCAAAAAAATCTTTGTATTTTTTCACATAGGTAGGTCGCCTATTACAATAAAACAACTTTGAAAAATCTTTGCACTTGGGCAGGTTGTCCATTACAATGAGACCACTCGAAAAAAATCTTTGTATTGTTCCACTTAGGTAGATCATCCATTACAATGAGATCATTTTGGAAAAACCTTTGTCTTTTTCATCTGGGTAAGTCACCTATAACATTCTCATTTCTGGGATCAAAGAAATCAATCATACTAATGAAAATTGTGGGGAAATGTTTTTTTTTTTTTTTTGCCAAACTCATCTAAGGATTACTGAAATTTCGGTAGAGTCTCCCCTATACCAAGAGGTCCCAAATTATCAACAATTTATCCTACACACATTTTATACTCATTCCATAATCATATCATAATTATATTGTATCGCAACAACAATCATTCATAGGCACAAGCATAACAACTCACATATTCATTTTATTTCCTATTTAAACACATATGAAATTCATAATTAAATATAGATAAGCAACATTAATATTACAAGCATAAAATAGTAAAATCTTATGTCTCGACATTTAATATAAGGAGATACTATTACAATTCAAGTCATATAATTACTTAAAGGCAAAATACATTAGCATTCATTTAATTCCTAATTCATATAAAAAGGAACTAGAGAACCTAGGACACTACTCCTGGCATGAATGTGAAGGACCTGCAATATCACAATGTTGGAATAATTATATTAAAGGTAAAAATATAGCAAAGATGAGACACACACACATATATATAGACACATACTCAATATTACACAATCATAATTGTCCTGAAATCCACACTTAAATCTTCCTTTACTATATCTGGAATTTATCATTCCCGAATTCATTTATTGTTTCCCTTTCATAAATATTACCAAATGTTCTTCACTGAGAACACCCATTTTGTTACCTTGTCCCAAATTTTGGGAAGGTCACTACCGACACTAATAGTTCCCATCAGTGTCATTAGTCACCCTTACCCGGACCGACTAATCAAATCTTTGATAATGTTGACACCAACTTAACTGATTGATGTCATTAACTATTTCCAACCTGAAATATTCAATCAGTTTTCAGCAACACCTTGGAGATATTCCCAGTAATGTCGATGTCAAGAAACCTTCACATCATTAGCTTCCTTATTGGGAAGCAAATCAAGTTCTCCTAAGTTTGCTAGTACCAACATTATATGTTGGTATCATTAACTATTCTTAACCCGAATAATTAGTCATGTTCAATATTCCTTAACTTTCCATTAGGATCATGCCAATGTTATCAAATCCTGCTAACATCATTAGCTGCTCATGTTCAAGATTGACTAATCAAATTCAAAGGTTGTTATTTTGAATTCATAATTATAGTTTATTATTTGTAATCAAATCTATAAGTCCATAAACAAAATCAGATTCCATTCTGCATCTATATCATCATATATTTTCTTTCTTTGGCTTTATCTGCAAGTGCTAAATTCAAAATAAAATAGAATACTCAAATCACTATTTTTAAGAAGAGTATAGGTATGCAACACCTACCTGCCATAAAAGCTTGGTTCGCACTCACTTGTTGTTGTTGTATTCCTTCTACGGTTCCTCCTTAATCCACAAGTACACCTTATTATTTCATACTAATTTAAATCTTGAAAATAACAATAGTAATAACAATGTTTACTCTTCGTTTTCCATTGTTTTTTTTCTATTTACCTTCACATTACTACTCTTAAGATTACGGTTCATTATTAAATCATGGCGCACATTACCAAATTCAATTTCAAGTATGGTTTATTCACTTTCGGTGTCAAGGCATGACGTTACAGAATTCCTAGAAGGAAGGAAACCGGATCCTGCCCCTATCATGGCTAAATTTTCTTGTTTTGTCAATTTTGTTGAATCTGCTAGCAGGGGTGGAAACTCAACCTCTCATACATTTACCTATACTTAGAGCTTTAGAGCTCCAAATTAAGCGAGGTTAGATTCATTGAAAAGCTAACATCCTCAGCTATAATTTCTAAGCAGATATTTTCCCCATATTTTTTCATTCTAAGGCCCAAATCATCTCTAGAATGGAGGTGAAGAATCTACCCAAATTTCATTGATGATTTTAAAATGAAATTTCCGCTATCCTTACTTCCCTTTTTTTCTTCTACGACAATCATTTTCTATGTTTTCCTATATTTCATGATTCCTCCTATGCTAAAATCATGAGCTATTCCCGTGCCTAATAATTTTGTTTCCGCTTTACGTAACACGTATTTGACTCGCAAAGTCTCCTATTATCAAGTTTTCATGTATTTTCCCTATTAGTGTGCTTTCCACTACAACTAATTCATGCATCAAGAACACACAACATACCAAAATTCTTCTTCCCTCCCCTAACTTGGCTCTTGGCCGAACTAAGGGTTCCCTTCCTCTTTTTATACACTCATTCACCTTATTTCATCATTGTTCACATCATGGCAATATGTTTCAATATTCTTATTAAGCAACAAATAAAAATCAAAATTTCTCATCTTCCCCTCTAACCCATCATGGCCGGCCACTCTTGCCCTTTTGGTCATTGGTTTTGCTTTTATTTTTTTGTATAATTTCATCTTTAAGGAAACCTATACTACTTTATTCCATTTAACTCCAATCATTTCTGTATTTCCCCCAAATTTCACTCAAAAACCCTAATTTTTTAAACTTCAAATTGGTGCTCAATTCTTAATTGAATTTAAATTGGTTTTCACAATTGGTTTAGAACTTCATACCAAGAGGAAATTTAGGTTTAAATTCTAGTTTGATTGAGGATTTTTAACTCCTTTTTCCTTTACATGTAGTTGGCCCCTCCACCCTCTTCTCTTCACAAATTCTTCATTTTTCTTCTTGCTAATCCTTTACTTAAGGTGTTTTCTCTGCCTGGTAATCTAAGACTTGCGTAGGTTTAATAATTTAGGTGTCTTCTCTTAAGTTTGGTGAAGGAAAAATCTGAAATTTTTCCTCCTCATTTCTTTTCACCATGTTCGGCCATAAGAAGAAGAGAAAAGGTTCTTTATAGTCCCTTTTTCTTTTAATCACACTTTGGCCTTTTTATTTCATCTCTTTTACAATTTGGTTCTTTTCCTATATATATATATAAGGAAAAATCCCTCCTAGCAATTTAATTTATTTAATTTCCCCTAAACATTTAACCATCTTCAATTGTTTTTTGTAAAGTTTTATTCTCGAGTTTTACATCACCCATGACAATTTGACCATTTTAAAATCTTTGAATTTTACCAGTAAGCATGTTGCCTAGTACAACCATACCACTTCAAAAGGTCTTTCATAAATATCATCTTTTTCTTACAAACCCTATCTTCTTTTTCCTTCGGGTGTGCTTTCTAACCCTCATTCTTTGAATAGTGCACTTTTTAGCCCTATCTATTTTTCTTCTAAATGCGCTTTTGAGCCCTCACTTCAAATATTTTTAGAAGGATTGACCATTTCTTGATCTGATGAATCCATGATATCTCATTTGTTTTTCTTTTTTACAAAGCTTATTATCTAAAGTCTCTTATGAGACTTTTTATCGTAAACATTGTAAAGAGAGGGGAAACTGTCATAACTCATTTATAAGTCATTCCCCAAATTCACCTTTTTTTTCTTTCCAAAATAAAATAATAATAATAGCAAGAAGACCAGTACTTTAGCAAAAGCAAGTTGGGAGGATTTCAAATGAAGAAACAAAATCAAGTTGGAATTTCAAATGGAATCGAGAGCCTAATTGTACCCTATTTTACCCAAAATTAAGGAGACAATACAGAGTCAAGGTCAAGTTACATGATAACTGGACAAAGCTGCATAACAATTAAGCCCGAAGATATAATTAGATATTTGGTAGGCCAATTTTATTTCATCTTGAGCTAAATCAAGAATTTAATTATGTTTAAGAATTAATTTGGGTCCAATTAAAGGATTTAATTAGATTCAAGGACTTAATTATACTTTAAATGGGTTAAATTAATTTTATTAGGGGTTTAATTGGTGAAAAACTAAGTTTGGGACCTAATTTTGGCATAATTAAGAAGATTAGAATTTTAGGAGACCAAATTTAATTTTTACCAAGTCAATTGGTTCAAATTAAGGGTAAAATTATAAGAAAATTAAAGTTTTTGAGTCAATTAAGGGCTAAATTGAAGAAATCCACAGTCAAGAACTTTTGTGTAAAAGGTGTCGAACTATGGGGACCAAATTGGATGAAATCAGGGGTGAATTTAAAGAAAATTGAAAGTTTAATGATTAATTGAGAGTCAATTTGCATAAATTCAAGATCAATGATCAAAAAAAAAAAAAAGGCATTGAAGTTCATCAAGGGGAAAATTGAACAAATTTAAAAGTTTGAAGCCAATCAGAAGTGTAATTGAAAGAAATCATAATCAAAGGACTAAAATGAACTTTACCAAAATAGTGTTGTTTTTGTCATAACCCAATTCTGGGTTATTCCCCAAAAATCAATTTCTTTCTTCAAAATAAAAATCAAAAAATAAAATAAAGGCTGGCAACGTGGAGAGAGCAGACTGGGAAATAAAGCTGCAATTTTTAGAGGAATTTCAAGGCCTAATTGTACCCTATTATGCCCAAGAATAGAAAAATGCAAATTCGAAGGTAAAATTAAACGATTATTGGATGAATTTGCATAAAAATTAAGTCCAATGACATAATTAAATTTTTAATGGGCCAATTTGATTTAATCATGGGCCAAATTAAATTTTAATTATGTTTAAGAATTAATTTAGGTCTAATTGAAGGATTTAATTAAGTGCAAGGACTTAATTATACTTTAAGTGGGTCAAATTAATTTTATTTGGGGCTTAATTGGTGAAAAATTAAATTTGGGAGCCTGATTTAGGCTTAATTAAGAAGATTGGAATTTTAAGAGACCAAATTTAATTTTTACCAAGTGAATTGATTGAAATTAGGGGCCAAAATTGCATTAAATCAAAGGTTTAGGGTCAATTAGGGGTTCCATTGAACTAATTTGAAAGAACGCGGACTAAATTGAAAAACGAAAAAAAAAAAAAAAAAAAAAAAAAAAAAAACAAATCGGCCGGTTACTGTTCACCTTCTTCCCCGCAAAGCTGCCCGAGTGGCAGACTTCCAGGCGAATTTTCTACCTCGTTTGTTCCCCAAATCCGACAAAGCGTGCACCACCATGTCCACCTGCAATCCCTCTATCTCGTAGAGTGGTCCGGTCGGGTCGAACAACTCGAAAACGACTCCGTTTATTGGCCCAAAGTGGCACCCTCGGGCAGTCTGCAGCCTTGGATGGCCAAATTTGACAGTTCGAGGTGCACTCTTTGAACCAACGGCTTGGATTCCTCGAGTCGAATCAAGGGCTGAGACTTTTTCCCCGTTGAAGACAAGATTACCCTCTCTCCAGAACTATAAATAGGAGCCAATTTCGTGCTCAGGATGAGGAGAAAATTGAACGCAAAGTTGGCCGAAAACCAGTATTTCCTGCCCAGTTCCTGCAACCAGCCCTTTCTCTTCTTTCTCTCTCCACCGTGGCTTCAGCCACTACCACCATCATCACCTCTTCTCTTCTGTCATCTCCACCGTGAGCAGACCACCCCTTCATTCTTCTCCCAGCTGGTCTTTTCCATCAGCAGCAGCATCCCTCCTCAGCCACAGCAACAGCTCCAGCCGTGAGCTTTTCCTTCTCCTCTCTAGGACCCGTTTTCTCCTTCTTGCAGCGGCGACCAGAACCAGCAACCGGCAGCCGCAGCACCAAGCTCTCCACCAACGCTGCCACCAGCTTCAGGAAGACTACCTAGACCACCTCCAACCTCACGCCAGGCCAGTGACAACAGCTTCTTTTCCTCCGCAAGGTTGCCTCCTGCTTTTGCTCTGCCACTGCAACGGTGAAGTTGCATGCAGAACGTGAACCTACTGTTCACGTTCTGCAATTAATATATAATATTATATTATATACTTTTTAAAACAAAAAAATCAAAAATCATTTTTTTTCAAAAAAAATTGTAATTTTCTCAAATATTTTTCTACTAAGTTTTGTTTAATATTGGGTTGTATACTTACATTGTAAGATACAAGTCCGGTATTAAAATACCCGGTTTTCTCCGAAAGAAAAAATATATAAAAAAGAAAAAAATATTTTATTGCATACGGCCAAGTCCTAAAGAATTTTCCAAGCATGTTTTCACAAAAAATTGCATCTTTCTCACGTTTTTGAAAATAAAAAAAATGGATATCATAACTAATTTATGACTATCCATTAGGGTTTGGCCAAAATATCAAAAACCTTTTTCCAATTTTTTTCTAGGATCCGAATGTAGACTTTAATATTTGTGGGGTGTAAAATTACATGATAATGTACATCCTTGGGTATTAAAGATACAAGGTGTAAATAAAAAAAAAAATTTAAAATTCGGACTTTAGAATGGTTAGGATTTAATCGAATAAGGTAGAGACTCCCTCACGAGGGGAGATTTGCCTTGAACCGTAGAAAAGACCAGCGAATAGAAACTCAACCTAGAAAACAATCAAACAATAATGCAGCTTACCTTAGGTAGGGTGCACTGGGGGTGATGCGTCTTCCCCTTGCACAACCAGTCCCTTACTCAGACTCTCGCAGATCTTAGGTTCCTAGTGACCATAATACTAGGTGGCGACTCCAACGAACCAAGCAAAACACAAATAATAAAAATCGCCAGTCGATGTCGTGCGGAATTTTTCGACGTGCGACAGTTTTAGTTAGTGTTCATCTTCTTGTTCATATTTTTTCCTGAAAAGACTGCTCAAGGAGCAGCCTTCCTAAAGCATTTTAATGATTCATCTTTCCACCAAATTTGACAAAACTTGAACGCAAACGATGGCCTGACATCTAACTACACCACAATGTGGTTCGTTCTAGCTGATTGATGGCATTGCCCCAAAGTAGCCAACCCAACCAGCGTTTTTTGTAGTAACTCTTCCAGTTCATGATGGCCACTTTGAGCCAACGGTTAGGATCCTTCAGGGTCAAATCAAGGGCCAAGATTTGACACAATAAAAGATAAAATATCCCTCTTCCACCCTTTATAAATAGGGGTGGATTTCATGGCCTAAGGGAGAAGAAATCTAAAGCCAAAGTTTAAAAGAAAAAATAATAATAAAAATAGCCCTACCCCTGTTTTTCTAGCCTCTTTCTTCTCCTCCTCCACCATTGATCTCAATCACTCTTCCTCCTCCACTGTTGGGTCCTCACTCACCACAACCTCAGAAGCATTGTGAGTCGCCAACACAACCACCACCTGACCACTTCACCTAAGGAGTAGCCACCGTAAGCTTCCCTCTCTCCTCTACAAGCTTTTGCTTCTTCCTCCCACAGCTGACGTCGACCACCATTTCTTCCACCAACGCCTCCTAAGCCATCAGCTAGACCTCCTCATAACAGCCACGATCCCCATGCCAGGCAACCTTCTGCCCTTTCTTCTCCTTCTTTTTCTTCCCCCATAACCGCTGCATGCAGTATTTATTTTTGCATACAACGACTAATTAATTAACGTGGTCATTAGGTTGGGCCAGCAACCACGTGGGTCATGAAATGGACCTGTTCCAGCGCAACCCATATGGTTGGGTCGGGTCCTGCCCACTTAAAAAAAATAAAAGGCTTGTAAGGTCGCCAATTGGGCTGGACCCGTTTCGACCCATCCTGGATGGTTGGGCCGAGTCCAGACAAATTTATAATAATAATAATAATAATAATAATAATAATATATTAAAAACTAAAAATAAAAACTCCAAAAAGTTTCTAAGGGTCATTTCAAAATATTTGTGATTTTCTTGCATGTTTTTTCAATAATTTTGCATAGTATCGGGTTGTATATTTACATTGTACGATATAGATATAATATTAAAATACCAGATTTTCTTCGAAAATTTTCTAAAAAAAAATTAAATTAATTTCCTCTTTCAAAAGCAAAAAAATATATATGTTTTCTTTTCATGTATAAAACCAAATCCTAAAAGTTTTCCAAGTATGTTTTCATATAAAAAACAAAAAAAAATTGCATATTTATCACATTTTAAAAATGCAAAAAGAAAAAAGTGGATATTGTAACTAGTTTATGATTATCCGTTAGGATTTGACTAAAATATCAAAAACTCTTCGCTAATTATTTTGTTCATATTAGGGTTTAGATGTAGACTTTAATTTTTTTGGGTGTAAAACCACACAGTAGAGTACATCATCAGGTATTAAAATACAAAGTGCAAAATAAATACAATGCTAAAATTTAGACTTTAAAACGGTTAAGATTTAACCCGATAAGGTAGAGACTTCCTCACAAAGAGATATCTGCATTTGACTTTAGAAAAAGAGCAACGAATAGAAACTTGACTTAGAATAACAATCAAACAATAAGGTGTACTGGAGGCAATGCATCTTTCTCTTGAACAACCAGTCCCTTCGCGGACCATAAGTTTCCAAGTAACCATAATACTAGATGACGACTCTTGAACCTTATAATCATAATTTTATGATTAAACACAAAACCATTTTTCCTTCCAACAACACATGTCTTAGGAGGCTCATAGTACGTCGTTCGACGTCGCCCCGCAATATGTGAAACAATCATGTCCCTTAATTTCTTTAAGGTTGATTTTAACCCTTCACAATTGATGTATATATGGTACAACATGTTTGAGTTGGCTTTGACATGCTTATTCAAACATTAATTATGACATGATTAGATTGGTTATGTTCTCACTAAACCTCTCTCGTCATTTAAGTTTATGTTTTTACAATCCAAGCTAAATGTGGTGTCTTCCTCTTTAACTTGTGAGGGAGTATTGAAGCAATATGATAAAATATAATTCTAGGCTTATACCTAGTTATTTGTTGTATTATAATGTATATATTATATTTGGGTCTATTACACAAAGCCCATTAAGATTAGCTAAGGTGAGTTATTTACATAATGCATTTATGCATATTTATTATTAAAGATAATATAAGGCAACAATTATAAAATTATAGCTCATAAAAATTTCTTCTCTTTCTCTCAAGGTAACTCTCCCAAGCTATTTCTCTTCATTGTTCTACTATGTCAAATATTTTTTTTTTTTGGCATGTGTTACTTCAAAAAAATCTGAAATGTACATAAAAGGCAATATATTCCACAAATAGTTCCATTCCACCCCTAGATCAAATATTATATGATTTATTTATTTATTTATTTATTTTTATAGCGTTGCTTACATGCATTAGTAGAATGCATTTGATGATGAACGACAAATAAATCACATGAAGAGTGACGAGGTCGAACTCTAGAGGATCAAGCATTCTCGAAACTTGACTCGCTTACGTCGTTTCTTTGCACCTTTATCTTTGTCCTTCTTGGAGATGGAGTCCTTTCTAACAACTTGTTTCCTCTCTTCACTTTTCATTCTTCTTTTTCTGTACGGCAATAAAACCAATTCAAGCTATTAGCTTCTTTAATATTGGGTAGAAAATACGTAGTTTTTTGTTTTTTGTTTTTTTTTTGTCTAACCCCTTTTAATATGTATTTATTATGTACTAAATTCTCCGGGAGAGGTAACAACAGGTACGAATAATGATGCTTTTTTTCTTGTATAGTTGTATTGGATCAGTGAAAAGAAAAGGCGAATTTTTTTAATGATAATATAGATTAAAAATCTAATTTTGAAAAAGGAAATCCTGCTAGGAACAAAAAAAAAAATCAAGAAAATGATACTATTTCAGGGGGGGGAAATCATTCTGATGCTGAATGCATATGATAATGTAACTACTGAAACCCTAATCACTATAAAATTATAGCAAGATTATTTGTGTCAAAAACCAATTAGAAATAAGCATTATTGAATTCTTTCATATTCATCAAGGGAAAAAAAAAACTGACGAATGCAAATTATGAGGCTTCTTTTGGGGGGGGGCAAGACGTGAAGAAAAGGCATCAAATTAGCTATTGCTAATAAGTAATATCTTCGAAGACATCATTTCCTTTTATTGTTCTAACTGTTTTCACGTATTTGTTGATTTAACTGAAGAAGAAAACATTGCAAGGAAGGTATAGAAATCATGACTCACAGTAAAGTTCAAAGAAAGGCATGCATTATCAGTTTATCACAGCATAACGGTTTTATTTTTTTATTTATCACAGCAAAAATCCGAAATTGAACTTGGAAGATTCGAACCATTAACTATTTTTTAAAATTAAAAAAAAAATGTATTCTCCATCTGAAACCGAATTGTTTTGGACACCGATACGCTCACTTTGAACATTCGTTTTTGAAGGGGGGCAACGCAGAAAGGAGCACTAAATATTCCAACACCACTCACCAAGAAACATCAAACCCGGGCTTAACTTTAAAATCAACAGGAAATCCACGAGCAGGGTTTTCAAACAATTACGACGGGGATCATTCAAAAAGAATTAGATACCTGACTTGAGACACTCTCGGCGGGTCAGGAAAATCCTCCAGCCATAAAAAGGTAAGGCCAGGGATTAGATAAAAAGTTATTCCTCATTCCGCTGGAGGGAACCAAAAATATCCTCTTACATGTGACTTCTAACCAGTGTCCTGTGACTTTGTGAGCTAGCGAATTTGTTTCATGGGCCCGAAGGAAAAAAAGGGTGTTTGGAAGCCGAACTTGTTTCATACCCTCTAAGAACAAGAATCCAGAGAAACAAACAGGGATGATAGGCCCGACCCAGCACGTAGGCAAGGATTAATACTTTTTACATGCATCCCATCTGTTAGGTTGGACTCAAAGAACAATGTTGCGTGCCATAATGGTCATTGGCCGAGGCCAGGCAACTGCACTAGCTGTCCAGACACCTTCTCCAGGACAAGATTAATGAAAACTCAAGGGGCTTATAGTAAAAAAAAATAGTTTGAAGTAGAAAATATACCTCCAGGAAATGCCAAATACAGCGAATGGCTAGCAGAGAAACTCCACAGTCATGCCATCTTAGGCATTGTTGAATAGGGGGTTCAGATAATCATTCTTCGCTTATTGAACAGCTAGCGCAGTTGTCTAACCATGGATTAAGAGATCGGCCCCCAGCCACATTAAAGTTTGTTTCCATAGAGAAGGGGAGAGGGGCAAATGCAATTAAAGTCAGAAACCAATTGTCCTACCATATGCAGCTAAATTGTCTTTTACATCGCAGTTATTGCTGTGAAATTTAACAGATGAGCAACGGCACTGCATCAGATTGCATGAAATTATGGCCGAAGACATATTACATCACAGAAAAATGTCCAAAAACGCCACATACATGAAAAGTGACAATGAAGTTTGAAATATCAACAAAATTAGTCATCCATATGAAAAAACATCCAATTCTCCCAATTGATCTAGGTTTTCATAATACCAAAAGTAGAAAGAAAATGTCAAACACCAATGAAAAGATACTAACACGCCAAGCTACTGAACAAGAAACAGAGCAAACAAGTAGACATTATGGAAAAGTGCCACAAAACAATGCAAACAACAGAACGGACAACCCAAATGAAGCCAATGACACCAAATGAAGATGTCATAAGGGGAAATGGAATTCTCATCAATCAAACTTATCTGCCCCGTTTCCCTTTTGTGTTTTATGCATCAGATTTTGGGTTATGGGTGAGTGAACCTCACTTGGCCATCATGACTTTGACAAATTCCTCGTAGTTGATCTGACCATCACCATCCACATCAGCCTCACGGATCATCTCATCAACCTCCTCATCTGTCAGCTTCTCCCCGAGATTTGTCATGACGTGACGCAGCTCAGCAGCAGAAATGAAGCCATTCTGGTCCTTATCAAAAACTCTGAAAGCCTCCTTGAGCTCCTCCTCAGAATCAGTATCCTTCATCTTGCGGGCCATGAGGTTGAGGAACTCTGGGAAGTCAATGGTACCATTCCCATCAGCATCAACCTCATTTATCATGTCCTGGAGCTCTGCCTCAGTTGGGTTTTGACCCAATGAACGCATCACAGTTCCCAGCTCCTTAGTAGTGATGCAACCTGTGGTAAAATCAGAAACAATTATCATATTGCTATTGCTACCCCTTATCAAATTCGGATAATGAATACCATTCAAAATAAGTCCCGATGTTGATGTGTTCATAGAGGACTCATACACAAAAATCAACAAATTGCATGTGGTATCATAAAAATGAAAGGGCGGAAATCATTCGAAGTGAAAAGATGGAAACATATATGCATATCCACCACAAAGAACGCACATAAATCATAAATGGAAACGAAAATAAGGATTCTAGCTGCATTTACAGCAAGATATACATAGAAAAGCAGACAAATGCAGATCAAGTTCCAACCTTTTATTACTAAAAAAATAACACGGCAACGTTTTAATGCCATAAACATATGGGTATGGGGTTATAAAACACAATAAACTTGGAAAGCCGCATAAGCACAAAACTTAGACAAAACGCCTAACATGATATAACAAGCATTGAGAGATATCCAAACATTATATGGCAATTATTCCTCTGGCTGCTGCTACATTCAACGATCAAATAAAGTAACACCCACCCTCCATCACTTCGCCTGTCGACTCTCTGGCAACATTTGAACCTCAACTTTAATCATCAAACACAAAAATCCCTACAGTTCCAACAACGATTTGCCAAAGCAAGTTTACCAAAGTTTAAATCCATCAACATTTTCTCAAACACAAAAGAAACAGAGCAATAAATTAACAGATACATCATCAGTCTCATCTCTACCGCAAATGCAAATGATTTCACACAAAGCAGCAAATAAAAATTCCACTTCAAAACACATAAAATCCATTTTCAAATTGTCTAAAAACCGGTCAGCCCGACCCGAACCAAAACAAAATATTAAAAAAAAAACGCGATCAAACCCTAGCACATTTCGCAGCAGATCCTCAAGGAAATGAAAAATTCTATAAAAAAAAAAAAGAGAGAAAGACCAATCGATGTGAATAAAACGCAGAAGAGAGACAGATCACGCTTAAAAAGAAGAAAAAACTGCAATAAAACGAGAAAATAACAGAGGAAACAGATCTAAGAAAGAAAGAGGTTACGAAATAAGAAGAGATCTAAGAGAAGAGACCATCGCCGTCCTTATCGAATAGGCTGAAAGCTTCCTTGAACTCGGAGATCTGGTCTTCGGTGAGCTGATCGGCCATTTTTGTTTGGAGACTGGAGAGAATGAAAATATCGGGGAGAGAGAGATGAATAGAAAATAGCTGGAAATGTGGTTATAATAATAGAGGATGATGATATTTGCTGGCTGGTTTTCTCGGTGCGTGCTTTGATAAATCTGACTCTTGGCTTTGGAAAATAAATAGGCAATGGAGAGCGTCTACGTGGGGTTTTTTTCTTTTTATATATATATATATATAAAGGAAATGTGCCCTCGATGGTGGTGTTCCGCATCTGATTCTATCTCATCCGCACCTGATAATTCCTTTCCCTCAACTCCTTCCTTTCTCCTTTACCACGCTACCCCTTCCAATTCTTCTTTCTCAATTTTCGCTTTTTCTTTTTTCTTTTTCCTTTATTTGGTGAGAGTTAAAAATGGTAACTCTTGCAGTAACAAGACTTCCCAATTTATTATAAAAAAAATTTAAAAAAAAACTATCAATTTACTTTATACGGTGAATGAGTTTCTTTTTGAATTAAAATCATTATATATTCTATTACATATTAATTTGGTTAAATCAGTATATATTATATTTTGGTGATTGGGTTATTGGTTAATTAAATATTCATTCAAATAACTTTTTATTTTAAATTAAAAAAAAATATTACTTGATAAATACTCTAGGATATTTCTTTTATGAGATTTGAGAGGACTCTTTAAAGTAAAGTCAGTAATCTTATATATAAAAAAAGTAATAAATATATTAAAGAGCATTAAATTTCAAGAATAATATTGTTTTTATATTGAATATGAATGTAACTCATTTTACCATGTATTAATGATAAATAAAAATATCTTTTGCATTAATAAGGGAAAAATAATTGGAATTAAGATACTTGTTGGACCTATAAACATTAAATCATGTTATTGGGCTAAAAAAAAGCTAGAACCCAAAAGAGCAAGCATACCCCTTGGTGTTGGGCTCAAGTGCTCTGCTCATGTCCATGATCTAATTTAGGGTATGCAACTCAAGCCCACAAGGTGCTGGACATAGTTTTAGTAATTACGCTCATAACTACTATTATAACTACTATTGTAGATTTGTTCTAAACATAAATATCTTTTTATTAAATATTAAAATAAATATCAATAAATCTTGTTTTCAACACTTTCTTACATGAAGTGTACCATTTTTATTTTATTAAAAATGAAAAATATGTGTCATTACTCACCAATTTATCAATTTATATTTATTTATTTTTGTTTAAAATGCTTCAATTTATATAGTAAATCACTATAGAAGAAATTATATTATATTGATCTCTATTATATGAACGATATCACTTTCAACATGTGTCAACCTATAATGGGTCGGTAGTTTATCAATGAATTTCTCTCGGTATAAAATGCTTCAATTTATGCTATAAATCACCATATATTCATATACCATATCGATTTAGTAAGATCAACACATTTATATGAAAATGGATAAAATTGACCTACACTATTTTAAATCGATTTTCAGTAGAAACAAAATATGCACCCCATCTTTTTACTGATTTTTCAAAATTTTGATGAATTTATAATATGTTTAAAAGTGAGTTCAATTTGAATATGGAAGAGGATTTCAAATTTATAAGTTTTAAAGAAATGATCAGCATTCATTTTGGATTTCATTGCTTTGGCTTTCAAGTTTTCAACCTTTTCTCCTTCAGCTCTACAAGTAACCATAATCAGGTTACACAAAATAATTTGATTGCAACAAGGAGAGCATCACCGAGACTAGGAGGAGGAGGAGAGCACTCTGATTACCTTTTATCAAAACATACACTAAAGAGACTTGTCAATCTTTAGTTAATAACTTCCCACTCTTATTCACAATAATCTAACGAGGATGCCAACTCTTAAGAACTAAATTCACATCCTCTAACGAATTTTATTCAACCATAACCAATCTATAACTAAGAAAGAGTTGAATAAAAAAATTTGGATTCTAGTGTAATTGTGTCTATTGTCTAGTCTAATTTTATAATAACAATCATAATTCTCAATTCGATCTTTGAATTAGGCTGCAGATTTTTCCAAATCTACCCGAAAATATTATTTTATGTTGGGGTAAGAGTTTAGGTCAATCAAAGCTTAGAAAATGCCTTATAATATATGTTAGAACAAAATGTATATATTTTGTTATTTATTTCCTTTTGACTTGAACTTTTTATTTGGTAATTATCATTTTTTTAAAATGATGAGGCATCTTGTTTTTTTTTTTAATTTCCTAAAATGAAGGTCAAAGAAAGCCAACAAAGGTTTTCGTGTTTTTAAAGCTACACAAGAAAAAAATGATTCTTTAAACAATTCATTCATTATTCTAGACAAATAAAGAAACTAAAGGAGAGGCAGCTTCAATAATTAATTTTTTAGTTTTTTAGATATCTAAATGTGACAACAAAGATTATAGTATTTCTAGGATGAGAATTTCGTTCATGACATTATTCAAACTAGAAAAATTATCTATCTTAGATTATTTTGATTAATTAGGTACAATCGCTTTAGTTTATGTATTAGATTTGTTATTTTTATTTTTTTCTTATTTGGGCTTAGTTAACATACTTTATGTTTATTGTAAATGGATAAATTTTAGATCCATTAGGATTACTAGTGGAACCATTATATAAAGATTTGTAAGCTGAGATTTTCAGCAACCATTGATTCATGAAATAAACTTGTGTTTTGCGTGATGCAACATGTTTTTTTTTTTTGCTCGGACAAAAAACAAATTGATTTATCGAGGTATAATTGATCTTGTGGTGTCCTCATACTTTTTATTTGCAAATTTGTATTCATTGGGTAGGAGTTTCTTATTCCAAAAGTATTGATACTTTAGGACAAGTTATTATTGTGTCACACTCTATCAAACCTGATTTATTAGCTTTTTAGGAGTTGTATCATCTTCATTATAAATCGTTTGACCACATAATCAAGAGATTTATATCATATACCCAGACTCTTAAATAATAAAGAGCTTAAACACCATGTTAGAAGCATGCCTAACATAACAAGAAAAATTCAAACTACCAACCACCAAGGTGATTCCTAAATAAGTTAACTTAATGGGTGAGGTTTGACCCAACTGAGGTTTTTTTTATATATATAGTTAACTTAATATTATGAAATCCGACTTAAACTTAACACAAGATATATATTTATATGATATAAATATACATGTAAAGCTATATATTTTTTAATTTAGGATAATATATACATATTTTAATATTGATGTAATATTTAAAATTCAATAAATAAAATATAAATATCTAAATTTCTTACAATATATATATATATATCTCCTATGCATTTACAACAGGAGGAAAGATGCTAAAGTTATCAACAATGACGTAAGAAAAAGAGAATACATTCTTGAAGGAAGTTTGTGGACTGAAAGTGAATGGTCAGCTTCAGGCCAGCAATCAGCAGGTGGAGGGACCAGCTGTGAAAAGCCCCTGCTTGGTGTTAGCAACCTGCTAGACTCGGGCGGAGGTGAGGATGATAGGCGCGTTAAATTTTGGAACACCCAGACTGGCACATGCTTGAACTCGGTGGACGCCGGCTCATATGTTTGTGCTCTTCAGGGGAACAAGCAGGAGCGGGAATTGTTTAGCTCTCATGGATTTTATTTAATAAGAGAAAGATGAGGCCATTGTGATCCATTTTTCATTGATGCATCCTTGTATTTATAGTATTTAATTAAATGCTTGAGAAATAACTTGTAAAATAATATTTTTTTCAACTTATAAAAGCATTTTGGGTATTAAAAAAATCATAATAGCAAACCTATAACATTTAACATTTTTTTTCTGATTAAATTCACTTATTTTTAACTCGATATAGAATATGAAATCAACTATATAAACAATAAGATTTAAAGAATAATTTGTAAAAGTATGGTTGCAAAGTGTTATTGTGCTAAAATATTTTACATTGCAAAAATTACAATGATTTTAGTGATAATAGCAGAATAATAATGATGCGTTGTACTATGCAGGTGGTTTGAGTGATATTAAAGGTGATGGTGGTTTTGTAATAGTTCATAAAATTTCAATTGATTTTAATATATTGTTTATTTGTAATAAGTAGAAAACAAGGGTGTATTTTTTTAGGTTACGGTCCTTCAGCACAATGTTTAATGCAATAATTATTAATTTATATTAGTTTTAAACTATATATTTCATAATATTTTCTATCATGTTAATAGCTAATTATCGTTAAGGATTCATATAAACTACATACACATAAGATACAATAATATTATAAAAAGAAAAGGTTCATAAATACCATGTGCAAAATATAAAGTTTATCAACACACCATAATTTACATATTCTAGATTCAAATATTAATATTATACAATTTTACAAAATACAAGTGGTTAATTCTTACTACTACACAAATTATTACATGATGATACAATTTCACAAGGTGCATATTATAAGATTACTAAATACCATGGTCATGAGATGATCTTGTTACAAATTAAATTTAATATAAGTGCATAAACATTAATTATAGTACAATTGAGCAAATAAGCATATAGTTGTGGTTAAGATTAATATCTAATGAGTAAGTTCACGTTAATAACTTCCTATTGGGTCTATTTTGAATACATTACTTCACATCTTCATGCAACAACAATCCATGTTACTTTATTTTAAGCTATATTCAACAATCAAATAATGATATGTATTATAGTCTAGAAATTCCTATACATATAGAATTCTTTGTTAACTATAACCAATCTATATAGCTTTTTAAACATGATTTTTTGTCATAAATAATACGTTATAATCTTCCTTTTCATCATATCGATGAATGCTTTTAATCGAGGCTATTCTCATTATATGCTTCTAGTTGTCCTAGCATGGACACAATTAGCCAGAGTTAATCTTTTCCTTTACTTCCGGCTATCCAACATGGATACCATTAAGCAAGTTAATCTTATCATTTGTTCTCGGCCATCCAACATGGATAACATTAGGGAAGGCTAATCTTTGATATCTTTCCTAGCTATCCGACATAAAAGCCATTAGCCAAAACTAACTTATTATTTTATTTCCGACTATCCAACATGGATATTATTAGCTGAACTAATCTTTAACATTTATTACAGGCTATCCAGCATGGATGCCATTAGCCAAAGCTAATCTTATCATTTGTTTCAGCTATCTAACATGGATGCCATTAGCTAAAGCTAATCTTATTCCTTATAATTCATGGTTAATCAAATAACATAATTCAAATGATAATACCTTATAAAAATGTACCTTAAGAATTTAACAAAATTAGATGAAGATGGAATAAACAGACCATTAATTGGTATATTTTATCTCTAGGCATCGTCAAAGATTATTTCCACACATATATATGCACACGCACATATAAATATATTTTATACGTGTGTATTTTATTCATGTCATTGCATGGTAATAATGTTATAATAAAATATTTATTCCAACTTTATTGAAAATCATCATCAGAAACTAAGTCACTACGACACTGAAAATCATTAACAAAAATTAAGTCATTACATTGAAAATCATCAACGAAAACTAAGTCATTAAGATATTTATTTTCCCAAGTTCATGCATAAAGGTCAATACCAAGTTTTGTTTTCTAAAAGATCATGTCGTAACTTATTTATGGACATCGGCCACATCACAATTCATTTCCAAGAGCATATGAGGCAAAATTAGCATGTAATATCTCCAATCTATTACAATTTCACCCCATTCTCAACTATTATTAAGGAGGATCTATTAATTACCATTACATTCATGAAAGCCCTTCTTTCCTATTTTCTTCCAAGATGGATGAAGCCCATGTCTTTTCCTTACCAAGCATACTTTTGTGTGTTTTTAATATGATACTATTAAATTCTCATCTATTATAATATGACATAATATGTTCTACACATTTTAATTTATGAATTATAATATGACATGATATGTTCTACACATTTCAATTTATGAAGTCTAGACATGTTCAAGAATCATGCTTATTTCCATAATCTCATTGAGTTTATCATAATGTTATTGAGTAGTATTTAATTAAATTCAAATATTTACATTTTAAGAATTGTCTTTCCTAGATCTTTATGGTGGTTGAAATATAGGACATTCTTTTCAAGTGTTCATTTCATCATTCTCAATCATTTCTATTTCAAATCATTAAACATAAGCTAGTAACTAATCTCGTATTATGTATAAATTCAATTTCTGTTGTCTTGTTTGTTTCTCTAAAGATGATCATAATCTAATGAGACTTTCTTTATTTTCTTCTCTTAGTGGAACATGTTGTCTCTGTTCCTTCAAGTTTATGCATAGGTGGCATGCAAGGGATTTCTTTACTCGAACTTATAAGAAAAAGGGTTGACATGTTTGTTTCAGACAGGCCATAGGGAAGAAGAAAAGTCTCTCTCTCCAATGTATGTATTTACTCTTCTCTTAAATACAAATGATGGTGATGAGGAGGTGATATTAATTTATGGAATAGTGTATGAGTGGTGGTGGAGTTATAGCACTACTTTATCTACCATGCTTGTCGCACGTGTGCGGCGGCGCGGCGATCGTCCACCCTCAAGGAAAAATCGGAATATTTATTTATTCCTTGAAAATAGGAAGAGACAAGGAATTCTTGTCTCTATATGTGAAAATATGGACTGGGAGTCGCCACCTAGTATTCTGGTTACTAGGAACCTTAACTGGTCTTTAGAGATCGGGTACGGAGACTGGTTGCGTAAAGGGAAGGTATTAGCACCCCAACTACGCCCTACCTAAGGTAGGCTGCATTGTTTTAATGTCTGATAAAATCTAAAATCATGTTGTGGTTTTTTAATTGTTGGTTCGTTTACGGTTTAAGAAAAGTCCTCCTCTGTAAGGAGATCCTTATCTTTATCGGGTAAAAAACTAATTATTCGAAGTCGTCAAAAGAAAATATCTTTTTAATATCAGGAATATGATTTACGTATAAATTCATAATCCCTGATACTAAAATCAAACAAAATAATATTTTTGTTGTTTTTGAGATTTTGGTCAATGTTCTCTTGACTTTAATAAACTGGTTATTAAAGCCAAAATGAATGCTAAAATATTGTTTTTTGACATATGAAAAATACGATATGATTTTTAGATTTGAGACACTTGGCCGTATGCACAAAAACATTTTTTTTCTCTTTTTTTTTCAATTTTTTTTACTTTTGGAATTTTTTGACGAAAACCGGGTATTTTAATATCATATTTTTGTATTTTTAACAACATACAATACCACCCAATATTAATCAAAATGACATAAAAACTACACAGAACAATTATAAAATGCTGAAACAAATATTTTTGATTTTTTTTTCTTTGAAATGGGCCGGGTCAGGCCCAAATGCATGGGCTGGGCCGAACCTGGCCCAAATGCTTGGGCTGGTTACTGTGCACATAGTAACCGGGTTACTGTGTGCACATTAATCAGAGAATTAATTAGCGTGCATAGTAACCGGGTTAATGTGGACACAGTAACCCGTGAATTAATTAGCCAGTTACTGTGCACAACACAGTAACTAGCTAATTAATCTTCATCTGCTGCAGAACGTAAACGTTCTGCATGCAGATGAAGCTGAAGCAAAAAAAAAAAAAACGACAGGGGAGAAAGTTACCTGGAGCGGTGTTGATGCTGGAAGCAGCTGATGCGGCAGGGGGGGCGGCGGCGCTAGCGGTGGCGGCGGTGCTGTTTTCCTCTCTCTCTCTCCTCTGTTTTACTCTTTTGTCTGCTTCTTCTTCTTCTTCTTCTTCTTCTTCTATCTCTTTGTCTCTGTCTCTCCCTTCTCTTCTCTTCCCCCTCTCTTGGTCGTTTTCCTTCTTTTTTTTTTTTTTTTTCAGCAGCCCTCCCTTGTATTTATAGGAAAACAGGGGAGGGCGAACGTGTTGGGGCGGCTATTGTTGGCCGCCCCCTCCATTACCTTCAACGGATAACAACGCCAAGCAAGTGGGTGTCCATGGTGGGCGTCTTTTTGCGCAATAAAAGGGAAAGAAAGTAGGCGAAAAGAGAAAAAAAAAACGATTCTTCTCCCTTGCTCTCTGCATGTCCAGGGGAAGAAGACGATGGTGCCGTTTCCAAACGGCATCGTTTTGTGTTTTTTTTATAATATATTTTTTGAATTTTTGAATTTTTATTATTTTTTATGTGGGGACCAAAAAATGGGTTACAACAGTTGCCCCCCTATTTACAATGCTTACGGAGCAAAAATTTATGCATAGTAAGTGTTGTAAAGATAAAATAATATTGGTCTTCCGAAACTGGTCGTCTCAAAATTTGATTGACCTAAAACTTCAACCGGACCCAAAGTCCTATGTGTGGTTGGGCTAAACTGAGATTCCTTTCTTCAATCCCCTTTAACCCGAAACTTCAATATTATGTGTGTGTGGTTAGGATAGACTGAGATTCCTTTCGCCAATCCCCTCTAACCAGAACCAAAATCCTGTGTGTGGTTGGGATAGACTGAGATTCCTTTCGGCAATCCCTTCTAACCAGAACCAAAATCCTGTGTGGTTGGCATAGACTGAGATTCCTTTCGGCAATCCCCTCTAACCAGAACCAAAATCCTGTGTGTGGTTGGGATAGACTGAGATTCCTTTCGGCAATCCCCTCTAACCAGAACCAAAATCCTGTGTGGTTGGCATAGACTGAGATTCCTTTCGGCAATCCCCTCTAACCAGAACCAAAATCCTGTGTGTGGTTGGGATAGACTGAGATTCCTTTCGGCAATCCCCTCTAACCAGAACCAAAATCCTGTGTGTGGTTGGGATAGACTGAGATTCCTTTCGGCAATCCCCTCTAACCAGAACCAAAATCCTGTGTGTGGTTGGGATAGACTGAGATTGCTTTCGGCAATCCCCTCTAACCAGAACCAAAATCATGTGTGGTTGGGATAGACTGAGATTCCTTTCGGTAATCCCCTCTAACCAGAACCAAAAATCCTGCGTGTGTAGCTCGGTCAACCTGAAATCCCATATGGAGATTCCCTTTAACCAAAGCTACATGAGATCCCATCTAGCAACCTCATTTAACCAAAACAAAAGAAAATGTGAAAAAAAAAACGGTCTCATTGTAATGGGTGACCTACCCAGATGAAAAAAGGAAGAGTGCTCGTGTTGTAATGGGTGACCTACCCACGTGGAGGAATGGTCTCATTGTAATGGGTGGCCTACCAAAAAAAAAACATGGAGAAGTGGATGGCGAGGGCTCAAAGGCGCACTCGAAAAGAGGTAGGGTTAGAAAACGCACTACCCAAGGGATGAGGGCTCAAAGGCGCACTCAAAATGGAGGAGAGGGCTCAAAGGCGCACTAAAAAGGGGGTAGGGTTAGAAAACGCACTACCCAAGGGATGAGGGCTCAAAGGCGCACTCAAAATGGAGGTGAGGGCTCAAAGGCGCACTCAAAAGGAGGTAGGGTTAGAAAACGCACTACCCAAGGGATGAGGGCTCAAAGGCCCACTCAAAATGGAGGTGAGGGCTCAAAGGCGCACTCAAAAGGAGGTAGGGTTAGAAAACGCACTACCCAAGGGATGATGTTGAAACACTGATCTGTGAATGTTGTAAGAAAATGCATTATGATTGATATGCATGTATACTTACGTGAGAAATATAGGCCCCCATTTCTTCATGGTGTCTTTTTCTCTCTCAAAAGTTGTAGTGTTGGTAGTAAACTTCGATGGCTTTTCCACTTCTGCTTACTCGGGTTACATATTGTGATCTCGACCTCTGGGAAGGGTTTGATGTCATCATACATCTTTATCCTTCACCCCTTGATCTCAAGAGTTACCAATTTTGCCCGACATTTTTCTTAGAACAGGAATCATGGAGCCAGCCCTACCATGTGTTTTTGATTGCCCCCCAGCTTGATCATGCCCCCCAAGTGTTCAACTTGGGTTTAGTTTGGGGTGAGGATATGTGAAAATAGGTTTGGTTTTTTTGTACAATGAAATGTTTTCATGCTAAATTTTTGGAACTTCAAAGTTATTCCAATCACAAAAATGATTTTGATATTGGTTCAAAATAAACTTGTTCTAAAAATTCAAGTGATTCATATGGACAGGTTTCTTGACGTGATGAAAGCTTTTTGCTTTTGTTTAAAGATGAAGGTGACATCTGGTTGGTTACAAAAGGTTTAAATGCCAATTTGAGGGTTATTGAGAACCGAATTGATTCAAAGCATTTATTTTATTTGCATGAATAATGATTTGACTCGCACAAGGAAGCACTGCATACCGATTCAAATTGCTTGCCTTTGATCAGAAAGGGCTTTATCAAGTATGTAATGTAGACTTTGGCTATTGATTACGAAGAAAATGGATATGTTGCAGGCTCAAAAAGTGTTTAAGGGACTTCAAGACTAGAGATCACTTGTGCTTGTTTCCTGACCTTTTGTCTTTTGGATTTGTTTTTTTTTTTTCAAAATAGTCTTCATGCCCCCTAGTGTCAGGTTTGTGATTTTCTCTTTGTTTTCTTTGTTTTTGTTTCGTTGAGCACAATCATATGAGTTGTTTTTATGAGAAGCTCAAATCTGTTAACCAATTGCAGTATTTATCTTCACTGTTTCATTTGGATGATAATGAAAGATGACATATTACATGATCAATTCCAGCTCCCATCTTCACTGCTTTGTCTGGATGGTAAAAACAACAAACTCTCTTATTTTGCCCCCTAGTGTGGGGTGTGATCCTAGTCAAGGTTATTTCTAAAAAACATTACTAGGCTCAAAATGGGACTGCAACAGATATTTTTTAGCCTTGTGAAAGGATTATCAAAGATGGCCTTTCCTAATCTCAAACTCATGCATTGAAGATCGATAGGTCTTGCTTTCATGCGCGTATGCCAAATGATTTATTCAGTCAAATAAAACTCAGCTTTTGAGTCACCTCATAGTATTGTTTATCTTTGTTGTCTTTTTTCTTTCAAGTTTTCTAGGTATATGTGTACCTATTTAAGGAATCACTTGAATTTTCAAAATGCATTTGTTTTGGACAAATATCAAAACGATTTTTGTTTTTTTTGTACTCACTTTGGAGGTCCCAAAAAAATATCCTTGAAAACATATGAGATTAATGTATGGGTTTGGAAGAAAGGAAAACCAAAAGATTCTTCATGCTGTAGTGTTGTGAGCAAATTTGCGCTCAAAATGTTATTTACATGTAATAACAACAAAGAAGAGTGTGATGTGAACATAAGAAAACACATGATCTTATTTAACAAGAGAAGCACATTAACAGAGAAAGTCTTATTCAAAAGCATTAACAAAAGGCAATAACAAGGTAGGCTTCATTCCTCTATTTTGGCGAATCTGTTCATAGGCTAACCTCTTCTCAAAAGCTCTGCGCAGGGGACTCAAAGACAATGCGGAACAACACCACGGTCAAAATTTGAGTTCTATAAAATTCAAGTTATCATGCTGGACCATTAATGCTTTCCAATTCCCCAAACATTCCATCCTAATATGCTTCAAGCATGATTAGGCAGCGGGTTCGTATTCACATTGGGGGTGTCTTCCAATTCTATCCAACCAGCCTTGATTAATTGCAGAACCTTTCTCTTGAAGGCGTTGCAGGTATAGATACTATGCCCAGTAATACCGGCATGGTATTCACAATTAAGTTCTGGCTTGTACCAATTAGGATAAGGCGGCTGCAGAGGTGTTAGAGGTTCTGGAGCTATTTGCCCGATGCTCAATAGCTTTTGATACATCTCATTCAGGGGTAACGGTAATGGAGGTAGTTGTTCTTGAACCCCTTGGAAATTTCCAATTTGGCTTTTGGCTTGAAAGTTTTGGGGTTCAGGTTTTTTGATGTTGGCAATTTGGGATGGAGTATGGTAATTTTGGGATGTATTTGTTTTACCCATGTAGCCATCTTCAACATGGTGAACCTCTTTTTTTTTCGACGCCTCTTTTCTCGGTTGGTGCAACAATTCTACCACTCTTGACACCTTGCTCTATGCGTTCACACACTATCACAGCATCAGTGAATTGTTGGGCTGAACTACCCATCATATGTTCGTAATATGGTGCTTTAAGTGTGTTGGCAAATAAAGAGACCATCTCTTTGTCCAGAAGTGGGGGATGTACTTGAGCAGCTAATTCTCGCCATCTTTGAGCATATTCCCTTATGCTTTCTTTATCCTTTTTCTCTATATTGGACAAACTGGTTCTGTCGGGCGCAATGTCCATGTTGTACTTGTATTGCTTGACGAAAGCATCCACAAGATCTTTCCAGTTGCGAATTTTTGTGTTATCCAATCTCATGTACCAACTCAAAGTTGCCCCACTTAAACTGTCTTGGAAAAAGTGCATTAATAGTTTTTCATCATGTACTACCTCAGCCATTTTATTGCAGTAGGACTTGAGATGAGTCATGGCGCATTGTGTCCCACTGTATTTGATGAATTCAGGAACACGAAATTTCTTTGGGACAACCATATTTGGGACCAAACACATCTCTGCTGCCCGGACCGGGTCATATAAGTCTATCCCTTCAATGGCTTTAAGTCTGGCTTCCAGCGCCTCTATCTTAGCTTGATCAATGCTATCAGATGACTTAGCCTTGTGGGACTCATTAGCAGATGCCTTCACGACTGTTGGGGATGGTGCAGGTGTCGTTGACTGCAAAAATGTTGGATTTTCCTGAGGTTCTTGACCATGTTTGCTCATTCTTTCCTCAGGCTGAACTGTAGTAGGAGCCGGATCAAAGGTGATCGGTTGATTAGAAGGACCTTCATCAGAGGTATTTCTTAGTGTTTGCTTGAGTAAGCTAGTGAGGTGAGCCACACTTATTTTCAGAGACTCCAACTCTTCGTGCAAATAGGCCTCACGTTGAGCACGCTCTTCATCTTCCATGTTTCTTGCTCGAAGTCGGGTGTTGTAGACTTTTTGGGGACCTATATTTTAATCTGCGGTATGCATGTTAAATGTATGAACATGTAATTTATATGATGCACTTGCCCTTCAAGGGATGACATATGATTATAACTCTTGCATGATGAAACAAGAATCTTGATTCTTGCCCATACTGTTCAATGAAAATTTTTTGAGTGACAGTCTTGAGTTCAAAATGTGTCAAGGGTTTGCCTTGATGTAAAGAAAGATAGCGGATACAAACTAAAAACAGGGTCTATTCATTATATGAATATGAATAGGTTTTCTATCTGGTCTCAAAAGGGTCTCATATCTGCCTAGTGACGTCCTTCGTAAAGGCAGTATGGAGGCGTTGCAAAGAACAGTTAAGGCACGTATGCCCACCATTACCAAGCAGGCTCTCAGATATGAGTTGGGTGTTTCACGCATCTGAACCCGACCAATAGTCATAGGGCAGATCGTTAATTCCCCACTTAACTTAAAGGCTTGTGTATTCGTGTAAGCATAAGAAAATGCATATTAAAAATACACATGCAAACCACAACAAATAAAACACAATAATCAGACAAGAACAAAGCTTAGTCCACAAAATCCCCAGTGGAGTCGCCATTCTGTCGCACGTGTGCGGCGGCGCGGCGATCGTCCACCCTCAAGGAAAAATCGGAATGTTTATTCCTGGGAAATAGGGAGAGACAAGGAATTTGTCTTTTAAAGTGAAAATATGGACTGGGAGTCGCCACCTAGTATTCTGGTTACTAGGAACCTTAACTGGTCTTTAGAGATCGGTTACGGAGACTGGTTGCGTAAAGGGAAGGTATTAGCACCCCAACTACGCCCTACCTAAGGTAGGCTGCATTGTTTTAATGTCTGATAAAATCTAAGGTCGTGTTGTGGTTTTTTTATTTGTTGGTTCGTTTACGGTTTAAGAAAAGTCCTCCTCTGTAAGGAGATCCTTATCTTTATCAGGTAAAAACACTAACTATTCGAAGTCGTCAAAAGAAAATATCTTTTTAATATCAGGAATACGATTTACGTATAAATTCATAATCCCTGATACTAAAATCAAACAAAATAAAATATTTTGTTGTTTTTTTAAAATTTTGGCCAATGTTCTCTTGACTTTAATAAACTGGTTATTAAAGCCAAAATGCATGCTAAAATATTGTTTTTTGACATATGACAAATACGATATGATATTTTAGATTTGAGACACTTGGCCGTATGCACAAAAACATTTTTTTCTCTTGTTTTAATTTTTTTGTATTTTGTGGAAGTTTTTGACGAAAACCGGGTATTTTAATATCAGATTTTTGTATTTTTAACAACATAAAAAATACCACCAAATATTAATCAAAATGACATAAAAATTACGTGGAAAAATTATAAAATGCTGAAACAAATATTTTTTATTTTTGATCTTTGAAATGGGCCGGATTAGGCCCAAATATATGGACTGGGCCGAACCTGGCCCAAAGCATGGGCTGGTTACTGTGCACATAGTAACCGGGGTTACTGTGTGTACAGTACCAGAGAATTAATCTGCGGGTTACTGTGCGCATAACAGCACAGTAATATGGGCTACTGTACACACAGTCACTCGTGAATTAATTAGCGAGTTACTGTGCATAACAGCACAGTAACTCGCTAATTAATCTTCATCTGCTGCAGAACGTAAACGTTCTGCATGCAGATGAAGCTGAACAAAAAAAAAAAACGACGGGAAAGGCTACCTGGAGCGGTGGTGATGCTGACAGTAGCTGATGCGGCAGGGGTGGTGGCGGCGGCGCCGATGGTTTTCCTTCTCTCTCTCTCTCCTCTGTATTTTTTTTGTTTTCTTCTCTGCTTCTTCCTTTCTCTTCTCTGCTTTCTCTTCTCTGCCTTCTCTCCTCTCTTCTCTCGATCTTCTCCCTCTCTTCTCCTTTCTTCTCACCTCACTAGCTTACTCAAGCAAACACTAAGAAATACCTCTGATGAAGGTCCTTCTAATCAACCGATCACCTTTGATTCGGCTCCTACTACAGTTCAGCCTGAGGAAAGAATGAGCGAACATGGTCAAGAACCTCAACAAAATCCAACATATGTGCAGTCAACAACACCTGCACCATCCCCAACAGTCGTGAAGGCATCTGCTAATGAGTCCCACAAGGCTAGGTCATCTGATAGCATTGATCAAGCTAAGATAGAGGCGCTGGAAGCCAGACTTAAAGCCATTGAAGGGATAGACTTATATGACCCGGTCCGGGCAACTGTTGTAACCCATTTTTGGGGGGCAACTGTTGTAACCCATTTTTGAGTCCCCACAAAAAATAATTCTGGGCATACAAAAAAAAAACGCAAAACAATGTCGTTTTGAAACGGCACCATCGTCTTCTTCCCCTGGACGCGCAGAGAACAGGGGAGAAGAATCGTTTTTTTCTTCTTCTCTTTTCGCCTACTTTCTTTCCCGGCTTTGGCGCAATAAGACGCCCACAATTCACCCACTTGCCTGGCGTTGTTATCCGTTGAAGGTAGTGGAGGGGGCGGCCAACAATAGCCGCCCCAACACGTTCTCCCTCCCCTGTTTTCCTATAAATACAGGGGAGGGCTGCTGAAAAAAAAGAAGGGAAAAGACCAAGAGAGGGGGAAGAGAAGAGAAGGGAGAGCAAAGAGAGGGGGAAGAGAAGAGAAGGGAGAGACAGAGACAGAGAGATAGAAGAAGAAGAAGAAGAAGAAGAAGCAGACAAAAGAGTAAAACAGAGGAGAGAGAGAGAGAGGAAAACAACACCGCCGCCACCGCGAACCGCCAGCGCCGCCGCCGCCGCCCCTGCCGCATCAGCTGCTTCCAGCATCAACATCGCTCCAAGTAACTTTCTCCCCTGTCGTTTTTTTTTTTTTTGCTTCAGCTTCATCTGCATGCAGAACGTTTACGTTCTACAGCAGATGAAGATTAATTAGCTAGTTACTGTGCTGTGCAGAACGTTTACGTTCTGCAGCAGATGAAGATTAATTAGCTAGTTACTGTGCTATGCACAGTAACTGGCTAATTAATTCACGGGTTACTATGTGCACAGTAACCCCGGTTACTATACATGCTAATTAATTCTCTGGTTACTGTGCACACAGTAACCCGGTTACTATGTGCACAGTAACCCGCCCAAGCATTTGGGCCAGGTTCGGCCCAACCCATGCATTTGGGCCTGACCCGGCCCATTTCAAAGAAAAAAAATCAAAAATATTTGTTTCAGCATTTTATAATTGTTCTGTGTAGTTTTTATGTCATTTTGATTAATATTGGGTGGTATTTTATGTTGTTAAAAATACAAAAATCTAATATTAAAATACCCGGTTTTCGTCAAAAAATTCCAAAAGTACAAAAAATTGAAAAAAAAAGAGAAAAAAAATGTTTTTGTGCATATGGCCAAGTGTCTCAAATCTAAAAATCATATCGTATTTTTCATATGTCAAAAAACAATATTTTAGCATTCATTTTGGCTTTAATAACCAGTTTATTAAAGTCAAGAGAACATTGACCAAAATCTCAAAAACAACAAAAATATTATTTTGTTTGATTTTAGTATCAGGGATTATGAATTTATACGTAAATCGTATTCCTGATATTAAAAAGATATTTTCTTTTGACGACTTCGAATAATTAGTTTTTTACCCGATAAAGATAAGGATCTCCTTACAGAGGAGGACTTTTCTTAAACCGTAAACGAACCAACAATTAAAAAACCACAACATGATTTTAGATTTTATCAGACATTAAAACAATGCAGCCTACATCAGGTAGGGGCGTAATTGGGGTGCTAATACCTTCCCTTTACGCAACCAGTCTCCGTACTCGATCTCTAAAGACCAGTTAAGGTTCCTAGTAACCAGAATACTAGGTGGCGACTCCCAGTCCATATTTTCACATATAGAGACAAGAATTCCTTGTCTCTTCCTATTTTCAAGGAATAAATAAATATTCCAATTTTTCCTTGAGGGTGGACGATCGTCGTGCCGCCGCACACGTGCGACAGAATGACGACTCCACTAGGGACCTTGTGGACTAAGCTTTGTTTTTGTCTGATTATTGTGTTGTTTTTTGTGGTTTGCGTGTTTATTTTTAAATATGCATTTCCTTTATTTTTTTCTTACGCGCTTTAATTTCTGTACATATTTTTCAAGCATACACAAGCGTTTAAGTTAAGTGGGGAATTAACGATCTGCCCTATGACTATTGGTCGGGTTCAGATGCGTGAAACACCAAACTCATATCTGAGTGCCTGCTTGGTAATTGTGGGCATACGTGTCTTCACTGTTCTTCGCAATGCCCCCATACTGCCTTTACGAAGGACGTCACTAGGCAGATATGAGACCCTTTTGAGACCAGGTAGAAAACCTATTCATGAATAAACCCTGTCTTTAGTTTGTATGCGCTATCTTTCTTTACATCAAGGCAAACCCTTCTTAACACATATTGAACTCAAGACTATCACCCAGAAAATTTTCATTAAATAGTATGGGCAAGAATCAAGATTCTTGTTTCATCATGCAAGAGTTATAATCATATGTCATCCTTCGAAAGGCAAGTTTATCATATAAATTACATTTTCATACATTTAACATGCATACATGTCAGATTGAAATATAGGTCCCCAAAAAGTCTACAACACCCGACTTCGAGCAAGAAACATGGAAGATGAAGAGCGTGCTCAACGTGAGACCTATTTGCACGACGAGTTGGAGTCTCTGAAAATAAGTGTGGCTCACCTCACTAGCTTACTCAAGCAAACACTAAGAAATACCTCTGATGAAGGTCCTTCTAATCGACCGATTACCTTTGATCCGACTCCTACTACAGTTCAGCCTGAGGAAAGAATGAGCGAACATGGTCAAGAACCTCAGCAAAATCCAACATTTGTGCAATCAACGACACCTGCACCATCCCCAACAGTTGTGAAGGCATCTGCTAATGAGTCCCACAAGGCTAAGTCATCTGATAGCATTGAACAAGCTAAGATAGAGGCGCTGGAAGCCAGACTCAAAGCCATTGAAGGGATAGACTTATATGACCCGGTACGGGCAGCAGAGATGTATTTGGTCCCAAATGTGGTTATCCCAAAGAAATTTCGTGTTCCTGAATTCATCAAATACAGTGGAACACAATGCCCCATGACTCATCTCAGGTCCTACTGCAATAAAATGGTTAAGGTAGTACATGATGAAAAACTACTAATGCACTTTTTCCAAGACAGTTTAAGTGGGGCAACTTTGACTTGGTACATGAGATTGGATAACACAAAAATTCGCAACTGGAAAAATCTTGTGGATGCTTTCGTCAAGCAATACAAGTACAACATGGACATTGCGCCTGACAGAACCAGTTTGTCCAATATAGAGAAAAAAGATAAAGAAAGCATAAGGGAATATGCTCAAAGATGGCGAGAATTAGCTGCTCAAGTACATCCCCCACTTCTGGACAAAGAGATGGTCTCTTTATTTGCCAACACACTTAAAGCACCATATTACGAACATATGATGGGTAGTTCAACCCAACAATTCACTGATGCTGTGATAGTGTGTTAACGCATAGAGCAAGGTGTCAATAGTGGTAGAATTGCTGCACCAACCGAGAAAAAAGGCGTCGAAAAAAAAGAGGTTCACCATGTTGAAGATGGCTACAAGGGTAAAACAAATACATCCCAAAATTATCATACTCCATTCCAAATTGCCAACATCAGAAAACCTGAACCCCAAAACTTTCAAGCCAAATTGGAAATTTCCAAAGGGTTCAAGAACAACTACCTCCACTACCGTTACCCCTGAATGAGATGTATCAAAAGCTATTAAGCATTGGGCAAATAGCTCCAGAACCTCTAACACCTCTGCAGCCACCTTATCCTAATTGGTACAAGCCAGAACTCAATTGTGAATACCATGCCGGTATTACTGGGCATAGCATTTATACCTGCAACGCTTTCAAGAGAAAGCTTCTGCAATTAATCAAGGCTGGTTGGATAGAATTGGAAGACGCCCCCAATGTGAATACGAACCCGCTGTCTAATCATGCTTGAAGCATATTAGGATGGAATGTTTGGGAAATTGGAAAGCATCAATGGTCTAGCATGATAGCTTGAATTTTGTAGAACAAAAATTTTGACCGTGGTGTTATTCCACATTGTCTTTGAGTCCTCTACGCAGAGCTTTTGAGAGGAGTTTAGCCTATGAACAGATTCACCAAATCCTGCCTTGTTATTGCCTTTTGTTAATGCTTTTTAACAAGACTTTCTCTGTTAATGAGCTTCTCTTGTGAAATAAGATCATGTGTTTTCTTGTGTTCACATCACACTCTTCTTTGTTGTTATTACATGTAAATAACATTTTGAGCGCAACTTTGCTCACAACACTACAACATGAAGAA
The DNA here is from genome assembly GCA_030145905.1 of Populus davidiana. NCBI lineage: Eukaryota > Viridiplantae > Streptophyta > Magnoliopsida > Malpighiales > Salicaceae > Populus > Populus davidiana. The sequence goes on along the minus strand of CM057789.1, from coordinate 22,826,532 downwards.
TCCTTTGGTTTTCCTTTCTTCCAAACCCATACATTAATCTCATATGTTTTCAAGGATATTTTTTTGGGACCTCCAATGTGAGTACAAAAAAACAAAAATCATGTTGATATTTGTCCAAAACAAATGCATTTTGAAAATTCAAGTGATTCCTTAAATAGGTACACATATACCTAGAAAACTTGAAAGAAAAAAGACAACAAAGATAAAACAACACTATGAGGTGACTCAAAAGCTGAGTTTTATTTGACTGAATAAATCATTTGGCATACGCGCATGAAAGCAAGACCTATCGATCCTCAATGCATGAGTTTGAGATGAGGAAAGGCCATCTTTGATAATCCTTTCACAAGGCTAAAAAATATCCGTTGCAGTCCCATTTTGAGCCTAGTAATGTTTTTTGGAAATAACCTTGACTAGGATCACACCCCACACTGGGGGGCAAAATAAGAGAGTTTGTTGTTTTTACCATCCAGACAAAACAGTGAAGATGGGTGCTGGAATTAATCATGTAATGTTTAATCTTTCATTATCATCTAAATGAAGTAGTGATTGGTTAAGAAAAGAAAAGAAGAAGATCTAAAGGATCTAAAAGATTTGAGCTTCTCATACAAACAACTGATATGATTGTGCTCAACCAAATAAAAACAAAGAAAAAGAAAGCCCAAACCCGACACTAGGGGGCAGGATAAATCATTTTGAAAAACAAACAATTCCAAAAGACAAAAGGTCATGAAACAAGCACAAGTGATCCCTAGTCTTGAAATCTCTTAAACACCTTTTGAGCCTGCAACATATCCATTTTCTTCGTAACCAATAGCCAAAGCCTACATTACATACCTGATAAAGCCCTTTCTGATCAAAGGCAAGCAATCTAGATCGGTAGGCAGTGCTTTCTCGTGCGAGTCAAATAATTATTCATGCAAATAAAATAAATGCTTTGAATCAATTCGGTTCTCAATAACCCTCAAATTGAAATTTCAACCTTTTTTGACCAACCAGAGGTCACTTCATCTTTAAACCAAAAGCAAAAAAGCTTTCATCACTTCAAGAAACCTGTCCATAGGAATCTCTTGAATTTTGTAGAACAAGTTTATTTTGAACCAATATCAAAATCATTTTTATCTTTGGAATAACTTGGAAGTTCCAAAAAAATTTGCATGAAAACATTTCATTGTACAAAAAACCCAAACTTACTTTCACATATCCTCACCCCAAACATTTCATTTTAACTGCCGCACACGTGTTAAAAATAAAAATTACGTGGAAAAATTATAAAATGCTGAAATTATGTCGCACGTGTGCGGCGGCGCGGCGATCGTCCACCCTCAAGGAAAAATTGAAATATTTATTTATTCCTTGAAAATAGGAAGAGACAAGGAATTCTTGTCTCTATATGTGAAAATATGGACTGGGAGTCGCCACCTAGTATTCTGGTTACTAGGAACCTTAACTGGTCTTTAGAGATCGGGTACGGAGACTGGTTGCGTAAAGGGAAGGTATTAGCACCCCAACTACGCCCTACCTAAGGTAGGCTGCATTGTTTTAATGTCTGATAAAATCTAAAATCATGTTGTGGTTTTTTAATTGTTGGTTCGTTTACGGTTTAAGAAAAGTCCTCCTCTGTAAGGAGATCCTTATCTTTATCGGGTAAAAAACTAATTATTCCAAGTCGTCAAAAGAAAATATCTTTTTAATATCAGGAATACGATTTACGTATAAATTCATAATCCCTGATACTAAAATCAAACAAAATAATATTTTTGTTGTTTTTGAGATTTTGGTCAATGTTCTCTTGACTTTAATAAACTGGTTATTAAAGCCAAAATGAATGCTAAAATATTGTTTTTTGACATATGAAAAATACGATATGATTTTTAGATTTGAGACACTTGGCCGTATGCACAAAAACATTTTTTTTCTCTTTTTTTTTCAATTTTTTGTACTTTTGAAATTTTTTGACGAAAACCGGGTATTTTAATATCATATTTTTGTATTTTTAACAACATACAATACCACCCAATATTAATCAAAATGACATAAAAACTACACAGAACAATTATAAAATGCTGAAACAAATATTTTTGATTTTTTTTCTTTGAAATGGGCCGGGTCAGGCCCAAATGCATGGGCTGGGCCGAACCTGGCCCAAATGCTTGGGCTGGTTACTGTGCACATAGTAAACCGGGTTACTGTGTGCACAGTAACAAGAGAATTAATTAGCGTGCATAGTAACCGGGGTTACTGTGCACACAGTAACCCGTGAATTAATTAGCCAGTTACTATGCACAACACAGCAACTAGCTAATTAATCTTCATCTGCTGAACGTAAACGTTCTGCACAGCACAGTAACTAGCTAATTAATCTTCATCTGCTGCAGAACATAAACATTTTGCATGCAGATGAAGCTGAAGCAAAAAAAAAAAAAACGACAGGGGAGAAAGTTACCTGGAGCGGTGTTGATGCTGGAAGCAGCTGATGCGGCAGGGGGGGCGGCGGCGCTGGAGGTTAGCGGTGGCGGCGGTGTTGTTTTCCTCTCTCTCTCTCCCCTCTGTTTTACTCTTTTGTCTGCTTCTTCTTCTTCTTCTTCTTCTATCTCTCTGTCTCTGTCTCTCCCTTCTCTTCTCTTGCCCCTCTCTTTGCTCTCCCTTCTCTTCTCTTCCCCCTCTCTTGGTCTTTTCCCTTCTTTTTTTTTTCAGCAGCCCTCCCCTATATTTATAGGAAAACAGGGGAGGGCGAACGTGTTGGGGCGGCTACTGTTGGCCGCCCCCTCCACTACCTTCAACGGATAACAACGTCAGGCAAGTGGGTGTCCATGGTGGGCGTCTTTTTGCGCAATAAACGGGAAAGAAAGTAGGTGAAAAGAGAAGAAAAAAAAACAATTCTTCTCCCTTGCTCTCTGCGTCTTCAGGGGAAGAAGACGATGGTGCCGTTTCCAAATGGCACCGTTTTGCGTTTTTTTTTATAATATATTTTTTGAATTTTTTTATTTTTATTATTTTTTATGTGGGGACCCAAAAATAAACAGTTGCCCCCTCTTTAAAATGCTTACGGAGCAAAAATTTGTGCATAGTAAGTGTTGTAAAGATAAAATAACATTGGTCTTCCGAAACTGGTCGTCTTAAAATTTGATTGACCTAAAACTTCAACCGGACCCAAAGTTCTGTGTGTGGTTGGGCTAAACTGAGATTCCTTTCGACAATCCCTTTTAACCCGAAACTTAAATATTATGTATGTGTGGTTAGGATAGACTGAGATTCCTTTCGCCAATCCCCTCTAACGAGAACCAAAATCCTCTGTGTGGTTGGGATAGACTGAGATTCCTTTCGGCAATCCCCTCTAACCAGAACCAAAATCCTGTGTGGTTGGCATAGACTGAGATTCCTTTCGGCAATCCCCTCTAACCAGAACCAAAATCCTCTGTGTGGTTGGGATAGACTGAGATTCCTTTCGGCAATCCCCTCTAACCAGAACCAAAATCCTCTGTGTGGTTGGGATAGACTGAGATTCCTTTCGGCAATCCCCTCTAACCAGAACCAAAAAACCTGTGTGGTTGGGATAGACTGAGATTCCTTTCGGCAATCCCCTCTAACCAGAACCAAAATCCTCTGTGTGGTTGGGATAGACTGAGATTCCTTTCGGCAATCCCCTCTAACCAGAACCAAAATCCTGTGTGTGTAGCTCGGTCAACCTGAAATCCCATATGGAGATTCCCTTTAACCAAAGATACATGAGATCCCATCTAGCAACCTCATTTAACCAAAACAAAAGAAAATGTGAAAAAAAAAACGGTCTCATTGTAATGGGTGACCTACCGAGATGAAAAAAGGAAGCGTGGTCGTGTTGTAATGGGTGACCTACCCACATGGAGGAATGGTCTCATTGTAATGGGTGGCCTACCAAAAAAAAAACATAGAGAAGTGGATGGCGAGGGCTCAAAGGCGCACTCGAAAAGAGGTAGGGTTAGAAAACACACTACTAAAGGATGAGGGCTCAAAGGCACACTCAAAATGGAGGTGAGGGCTCAAAGGCGCACTCAAAAGGAGGTAGGGTTAGAAAACGCACTACCAAAGGGATGAGGGCTCAAAGGCGCACTCAAAATGGAGGTGAGGGCTCAAAGGCGCACTCAAAAGGAGGTAGGGTTAGAAAACGCACTACCAAAGGGATGAGGGCTCAAAGGCTACTCAAAATGGAGGTGAGGGCTCAAAGGCGCACTCAAAAGGAGGTAGGGTTATAAAACGCACTACCCAAGGGATGAGGGATCAAAGGCGCACTCAAAATAGAGGTGAGGGCTCAAAGGCGCACTCAAAAGGAAGGTGAGGGCTCAAAGGAGCACTCAAAAGGAGGTAGGGTTAGAAAACGCACTACCCAAGGGATGAGGGCTCAAAGGCACACTCAAAATGGAGGTGAGGGCTCAAAGGCGCACTCAAAAGGAGGTAGGGTTAGAAAACACACTACCCAAGGGATGAGGGCTCAAAGGCGCACTCAAAATGGAAGTGAGGGCTCAAAGGCGCACTCAAAAGGAGGTAGGGTTATAAAACGCACTACCGAAGGGATGAGGGCTCAAAGGCGCACTCAAAATGGAGGTGAGGGCTCAAAGGCGCACTCAAAAGGAGGTAGGGTTAGAAAACGCACTACCCAAGGGATGAGGGCTCAAAGGCACACTCAAAATGGAGGTGAGGGCTCAAAGGCACACTCAAAAGGAGGTAGGGTTATAAAACGCACTACCCAAGGGTTGAGGGCTCAAAGGCGCACTCAAAATGGAGGTGAGGGCTCAAAGGCGCACTCAAAAGGAGGTAGGGTTATAAAACGCACTACCTAAGGGATGAGGGCTCAAAGGCGCACTCAAAAGGAGTTGAGGGCTCAAAGGCGCACTCAAAAGAAAGTAAGGTTAGAAAACGCACTACCCAAGGGATGAGGGCTCAAAGGCGCACTCAAAATGGAGGTGAGGGCTCAAAGGCGCACTCAAAAGGAGGTAGGGTTAGAAAACGCACTACCCAAGGGATGATGTTGAAACACTGATCTGTGAATGTTGTAAGAAAATGCATTATGATTGATATGCATGTGTCTTACCTGAGAAAAATCATAATATTTATTTATTCCTTGAAAATAGGAAGAGACAAGGAATTCTTGTCTCTATATGTGAAAATATGGACTAGGAGTCGCCACCTAGTATTCTGGTTACTAGGAACCTTAACTGGTCTTTAGAGATCGGGTACGGAGACTGGTTGCGTAAAGGGAAGGTATTAGCACCCCAACTACGCCCTACCTAAGGTAGGCTGCATTGTTTTAATGTCTGATAAAATCTAAAATCATGTTGTGGTTTTTTAATTGTTGGTTCGTTTACGGTTTAAGAAAAGTCCTCCTCTGTAAGGAGATCCTTATCTTTACCGGATAAAAAACTAATTATTCGAAGTCGTCAAAAGAAAATATCTTTTTAATATCAGGAATACGATTTACGTATAAATTCATAATCCCTGATACTAAAATCAAACAAAATAATATTTTTGTTGTTTTTGAGATTTTGGTCAATGTTCTCTTGACTTTAATAAACTGGTTATTAAAGCCAAAATGAATGCTAAAATATTGTTTTTTGACATATGAAAAATACGATATGATTTTTAGATTTGAGACACTTGGCCGTATGCACAAAAACATTTTTTTTCTCTTTTTTTTTCAATTTTTTGTACTTTTGGAATTTTTTGACGAAAACCGGGTATTTTAATATTAGATTTTTGTATTTTTAACAACATAAAATACCACCCAATATTAATCAAAATGACATAAAAACTACACATAACAATTATAAAATGCTGAAACAAATATTTTTGATTTTTTTTCTTTGAAATGGGCCGGGTCAGGCCCAAATGCATGGGCTGGGCCGAACCTGGCCCAAATGCTTGGGCTGGTTACTGTGCACATAGTAACCGGGTTACTGTGTGCACAGTAAACAGAGAATTAATTAGCGTGCATAGTAACCGGGTTAATGTGCACACAGTAACCGTGAATTAATTAGCCAGTTACTGCTGCAGATCGTTTATGAAGCTGAAGCAAAAAAAAAAACCGACAAGGGAGAAAGTTACCTGGAGCGGTGTTGATGCTGGAAGCAGCTGATGCGGCAGGGGGGGGCGGCGGCGCTGGCGGTTCGCGGTGGCGGCGGTGTTGTTTTCCTCTCTCTCTCTCTCCTCTGTTTTACTCTTTTGTCTGCTTCTTCTTCTTCTTCTTCTTCTATCTCTCTGTCTCTGTCTCTCCCTTCTGTTCTCTTCCCCCTCTCTTTGCTCTCCCTTCTCTTCTCTTCCCCCTTTCTTGGTCTTTTCCCTTCTTTTCTTTTTTTCAGTAGCCCTCCCCTATATTTATAGGAAAACAGGGGAGGGCGAACGTGTTGGGGCGGCTACTGTTGGCCGCCCCCTCCACTACCTTCAACGGATAACAACGCCAGGCAAGTGAGTGTCCATGGTGGGCGTCTTTTTGCGCAATAAACGGGAAAGAAAGTAGGTTAAAAGAGAAGAAAAAAAAACGATTCTTCTCCCTTGCTCTCTGCGTGTCTAGAGGAAGAAGACGATGGTGCCGTTTCCAAACGGCACCGTTTTGCGTTTTTTTTATAATATAGTTTTTGAATTTTTTTATTTTTATTATTTTTTATGTGGGGATCCAAAAATGGATTACAACAATGCTAGTCGAAATTATTAAATAACAATGTGAATCAATATTTATTTATAAAATATTTTATAAATAACTTTATAAGATAAAAATATTTTATAAAAAATAATCTAATTTTAAAAATTAAATATAAAATTTATTTATGTTACACAATTCTTATATGAAATATTTGTTTAAAACAATACAAAAAAAAGCCACACAATATTTTTACCCAAAAAAAAAAACCCTTATTCATAATTAAAACTTGATTAATGTTCTTTTTACACCTCAAAATAATTTAGAGAATATTTATTTTTACGGCTAAAATCGTGTTTTGTAATTTTTAAATTTCTTTTATTTGAAATCATTATTTATATTTTTAAATCATTTTAATATATTAATATCAAAAATATTTTTTAAAACTAAAAAATATATATATTTTTTAAAACTAAAAAATATATATATTTTTTATATTTTTTAAAATAAAAACACTTTAAAAAATTTCACTAAAACACTCTCAATCACTAACTTAATAGGAAAGAAAACTACCTTAATATGAAAGAAAGCTCGACTTGCTTGCCATCCGCTTTCAAATTCGCAGTAGCAGCAAAAAAAAAAAAAATGAATCTCCTTTCTAATGCGTTCTCTCTACTGGAACTCGACGCCGAAGACGATCGAGTAAACATCGCTTCCTCTTCAAAGTCTAAATCATCTAACAACAAAGGTACTCTCCACCATTTTGCTTCTCTTTTTCACTCACACACTGCACGCTTTTACATCTAGGTTAATCCGAAGGCTCGAAGAATTTTGACTTAATTGTTCTGATAAGTATCTGATTAAGCAATAATTACAAGAGAAACACAAAAAGGTTTTGCTATTTAATTTTCAGTATTGATTTTTGTTGATTTAATTTTTTTTTCAACAGGAAAGAGCAAGAAGAAAGTGAATGACTCGAATTTAGTGGTAAAAAAAGAGAAACAGAATGAGGAGAATTTGGTTACGTCTTCTTCAGAAGTTTATAAGATGCCGCTAGTGTGGATTGACTTGGAAATGACTGGTACATTTGTGCCTGTTCGCGTTTGAAGGTTTTGAGTATTATCCGCGATCTGGGGTTTGTTTTTTAGCTCATAGTTTTCGAGTTTTTTTGGTTGCAGGTTTGAATGCTGAAGTAGATAGAATACTGGAGATTGCTTGTATAATAACAGACGGCTATTTGACCAAGTCAGTGGAGGTATTGTTCAACTTAAAACGCTTTTTTTCTGTTATACTTGACTTGCGGCTTCGATTTGTTGTTTTGTTTTATTGTGTTTGTTTTTGAGTTTTTATCCTATGTAAGTGATTTGCTGTTTTTGCTATTAACTGGAGGTTATGAAATAGACAATTTGAAACTAGAATGATAGAAGAATGAGTTGGCGATGTCAGGGTTTTAAACTTTTGATGTGGTTGGGAAACCGAGATGGCAACAGTATCCAAATCCAATGGGTATTTGAACGACCCGATCTGAATGGGTGGTTTTTTTTATGAAAAAAAAATAGTCGTGGTTAGTATTTGGATAAAATCTGAAAAAACATTCGTGGCAATGGTTAGATTATGGTTTTCGGAAATCCCAACTGCAGTATAACCAATATGAAAACACATGTACTTATTATATTTGGTTATATTGTGAATGGATGTGTTTTTATTTTTTTTTTTGTTTTTTAACTTATTTGGTTATTGTTAGTGATATGTTCATATATTAATAATGCTTTTGTCTACATATAGTCAACTAAATTTGTTAAAATTATTGATTCTAGAAAAAATTAAAAATGATTTATTCAATTAAGTCTTTTTTTTTTAATAAAAAAGGTGTATGGGTCATGGATATCTAAATTCCGATGGTTTGGATATGGTTATTCAAAATCCAAATCCAATAAATGATGAATAGGTTATGATTATTGTTTTTTTCATTTGCATATTGTTATGGTTATACTACTATCCGAATCTGTGGTTACCTATTGCTATCCCTGTTGAGAAATGGTGAATGCTGGTGTTTGACAGTACAGTTTTAGCCTCTACCTCTTGATTTTACTGGCAATTTTTCTTAAAACTTTCAACTTTTTGCTTCAGAAATTTAATGTTTTAATTAGAGGGAAGTGGAGTAACTTATTTCTTTTGTTTAGATCCTCACTTCTTTTCAGCTCTTAGGTCAGATAAGATGGTTTAGAGTTGGGACTGACCTGGTGATTTTATATGCACAGCTTTTCAATAATTTTTTATCCATAATTCTTTCAGTTTAACTCTTCTTGCCTATCATATTTGGGAGGCTAAACACCCTTGAAGGTCAATCTTTTTGTTTGGTTGGTGGTACCCTATTACAAACAGTAGTAACTTGTAGGTGAGTAAAATGAGTAAGGTACTAGCATCTGATATTTGCATAATTTGCATTAATATAGAGAGACAAACTATCTCATTTTGCGTTGTCATTGTATCTTTGCATACCTGTCTTTTGGTATATGCTGTGAACAATGGTTATCCCCATGATGGCTAGGGTTCTGCAATTGATGCTCTTCTCTGATTTAGGAGGAATACAAGAGAGGTGGAGTGCTGACAGCAAAGAGTTCAGACCTCTTGTTTGGTTGCTGGAGTTGACTTTTTAACTTGCTCATTAATGTTCTGGATCCTCTGGCTGCTAGTCAGTAAATTGTTACTGTTATCTCTCAACCATTCAATGCATTAGTGGGAGCGAGGCTAACTAATGATTGGTTCAGATATTATCAACAATATAACTTGGGTTTAGAAACATCATACAATTTAATTCAAGGTTTCTCCTTTGCATGTTAGAGAAATGGGTTTTGCAGAACAATGAAGGGCTTGAATTGCTTGGTTTGTTTCTACTGTTACGTTTTCTATGCTCTAAGATGGTTAACCTACTGGGATTTCCTTCAATCCCAGGGTCTTTGGCTATGGGATCTGCTTTAGCTATTCTTCTTTTCTGTTGAAACTTGCAATGAAAGCTTCAGGCAGGAGACTGTGGCAAACTTTCAGTTCTTCTACTGGATACTGTTGTTTTCAATCATGGAGGGGTACATGCAGAATGTAGGGCTCAAACCTCCTGAAAATTTCAAGTTTCAACTATTGCTAGTAGGATTTAATCCTGGTGAAACCTCTTCCTCATCTTGAAGCTTTCTCTACTGCTAGGATTTTGAGCACTTATCATCCACCTTTCCTAATTTCATAGACTCAATGATCTTAGACAAAGCTAGACAGATGTGCTCAACCAGGGCTTGTTTTCTCCTTGCTTATTTTGCTGTTTAAATTTTATGTAACAGAGGATCAGAGCTCGAAACAATGGTTTATGTGGATTTCACCTAACCTAAATGACATATAATTTATTTGTTCTGAATGATAATCCAAGTCATAAAACTTGAAATGTTACTTTTGGAATTGTTTTGGCTATAATTTTAACTGTGGGCTGACTTACAGAGAAGCTAAGCAGAAAGAAGAGTGTTGGTCACTATAGTCAGATGTCATCATTTTGTTTATTTATAATACTTGTGGTTGGTACTGCATGGGAAATGGGAATAGAGTAATCCTGTTCAAAAAAGAGGATCTCGTGAAGCGTGATGTATAACGAAGTGTTTAAATATATATACATATGGTTCTGCTGTATCATTTGCTCGTAATCATGCTGCACTTATTCATGGTCCTTTATTCCTCTTAAATAACAAATATTATGCATGTATGATTACTCCTAATCTTGTAATCCCTCAATTTCTAATCTTTTAGGGTCCTGATTTGGTTATCCATCAAAGCAAAGAATGTTTAGATAGAATGGGAGAATGGTGTCAAAGTCATCATGCAGCTAGTGGTATGAACAGTTGATGATAAGAAAGCGAAAGATATGAAATGATTTCGTATTATTTTCAATAGTTGTCTTGACTAACAAGTCACAACATTCTAGGTTTGACAAATAAGGTTCTCGGAAGCAAAATTACTGAAAGTGAAGCTGAAAAGCAGGTATGAAAGAACTTTATCAAGTGGAAGTCGTTGTTTTAACAAGTATTCCCAGTCTACAGTCTCTTGTGATGTGTGCTTTATTGTTATTTATTGGCATGTATTTCACAAAGCAATCCTCGGAGAGTATTGAACAATTCTGTCTATTAACTCCCACTTGGTTCATACTGGTTCTCTTAACTTCTCTTTCACTAAATCTTGACCTTCAAATGGTTCTTCATGATTGGGAATATTCTCGTGTGCTTAATACATGTAAATGATCATATATATTATTTTTATGTACATTAATAAAAAAATGTATAACCTTGGCTATTTTGTTTTTTTTCTAGTTTATCTAAATCTTTCATCTTGTTTGATGCACATGAATTTTTTTTTTTGAGATACCTCTTTCTTTTATTTTTTGCATTTTTTTTCTCATGCATTGTGATAATGGGTAAAATGTCCTCTATGTGAAAAACATCTCTTAAAACCTTATTCTCTTAAGTTTTGCATATTTTTTCTTCTTATTCATTTTTTACATGGACATGATGTCTTCTATGTGAAAAACATATCTTAAAACCCTATTTAACAATTAATCACATATAATTCATAATCATGTTCCTCTTTCCTTTCATTTTGACTCTATCAAAAATCTAATCCTTTCATTTTGATGTATAATGTGTTTGCTCACATCTAATTCAAAAATCTAATCCCGCAATCTTATAGTCATGTTCCTCTTTACTTATTCATGTAAGGCAACATCTATATCATGGCATTCTAGTTGAATGTTTTATTCATGTCTCTCATGCACCTAATTATATTCTTGAATATTGCAGGTTATAGGATTTGTGAAGAGACATGTTGGTACTCACACACCTCTTATAGCAGGAAATTCAGTTTATGTGGATTTTCTGTTCTTAAAGGTATCTGACTGTTTTACATTTTCTTTCCCACCCACCATAATGTGTATTAAAGAACCATTTATATAGTGCACTTCTTTAATATTTGGTTTCTGAGAGAGTTTTTATGTATGAAATCAATTTGTTTCATCATATGGATGCTCATCAACACCAATTGTTAGCATGCTTATTTTTGGATGATTGTTGTGAATGTTGGCTTGAGATCTTAAAGGCATGCCAAAATTTCGAAGCAGTTGCATAATCTACAAGTCCAAGTGGTTGCACTTGGACTGTTTTTTTATCTTGCTACACATATGAGAAATATTTTTACCCCTAGAACAGTGCATTGTCGTTGGAGAATTGCATAGTTCTTCCAGCTCAAGGGATTAACTAGTGATTGCACTTTACTTGGACTGTTTTTTTGATCTTGCTACACTTGAGAAATATTTTTACCCATAGAACAGTGCATTGTCCCCGGAGAATTGCATGGTTCTTCTAGCTCAAGGGATTAACTAGTGGTTGCTTTCATTTGAGGACAAGCTGCATTAATATTGTTAACAGTGATGCTGGTCAGGTTGTCATGCAGATCATGTGCATGGAGATATTCATACATTCAGTTTCATTTGATACCCTGATCTCATATGTTTGACATCTTCTTTATTCAAAATAACCTGTTGGCATTTTGTGATCTACTCTCTGCGCAAGATTTTGTTTCCTTGGTATTTAAACATCAATGCATGCCTGTAATATCAGGGATAAATTATGACAATATGGCCTAATTTTGTTTGTTGAATGCTAATTTCGAGGTGAACTTGACTGGTGAGATCAGGTTGCAAAGACATGGGCCCAATAATGTATTGATTCGAGGAATTTTGAGAAACTGTAGATGTTAGGCCTTTACATTGGAAGAAAAGTTTTGGACAGCTAAAGCTTCACAGCTTCTTATTTTTTAAAAAGGAGTATCAAACCAGATTCCCAGTCCTTGGCAATCTTATAATGCTTTAGGGGGAGGCCACTAACCTCATTCCCATAGTTTTTAAAATGAAATGCAGTTGCGGCAGAATATGAAATTTTTGGAATATTTTTTATGTTCAAAGTAATTGTGGTATCCAACATTCCATCGTATGTTTCTTGGAAATTCATTCAAATTTAATAAATGGAACACTACTTTAACATGTAAGGTGATTTATTTAGGGATTTTTCTTTCCTTTTAACTCCAAAGAATGAAGTCAACAATTGCATGATGCATGTTTTGTTTATGTTCAGTGATTATCATCCCAATTTTCTGTGATACCTTGTTTTCTGTTTCTTCTGTTAGTTTCCCATATTTTTGCAATATTGAATGGGGGTGATATCTTCCTTACTAATTGTTCCGTAACTTTATTTTTCTTATTGTGATCTTTTTTTTTGTCTCCTTTGCAGAAATACATGCCAGATTTGGCTGGTCTCTTCTCTCATGTTGTCGTTGATGTTAGCAGTGTCAAGGCTTTGTGCATTCGCTGGTATCCTAAAGGTAAATGTCTAAAATTACAACATAGATCCTGAAAGTTTGTTATGTATCATTCTTAGGGATAACTCAACACCATTGCTGCAAGTCAATGAGAGTACCATGCACTCCTTGCTTTCTCAGTTTTGTGTTTGAGGCGCATCACTCTCATGTTTCTCTAGGATTGTATCCTAACTCTAGAAAGCCAGCGGGGTTCCCAATTCCTAGAATCCCCCCCCCCTCCCCACATTCTCCTTAATGGAGGATGTCTTGTCTCCTCTCTTCCAACCTTCCAGGAAAGGTTAGACCAAAAGACAGAGATAGAAGAAAAGGTGCAGTGTCACAAGTCATCGCTTATAGTGTTAAACTCTATTTTTCTAGTTGATATTTCCTGAAATTAATAAACAGTTGGAGTATTATCACCTGTTCTTATGTCGTTTCTGTGATGAAAGGTTTGTTTATCAATTAACATAACTTGTACAGATCAGAGGAAGGCCCCTCAGAAGGAAAATAAACATAGAGCCTTGGATGATATCAGAGAAAGCATAATGGAACTCAAATACTACAAGGAAAATATGTTTAAACCAAAGTCTAAGAAGTGATGCGAAAACGCACCGCATGCATTCCTTTGTGCAGGCGCTCTTTTCGCAGCACCCCGCACACCATCGCCAATTTTTGCCGAAACTGCCTCTTGGTTGTTGTAGAAGGTGCATGTAATTTTAGCTGAAATGCTCAACTTTTGAATGTCCGTTATCATTTAATCTCGAAGTATGGCTGGCTTTATGACATTACAACACTTGTGTATCTATCTATGATGAAGTCATGGTTATTATGTTTTGAAGAAGTAGCTTTAAAAAAAGCTATAAATTGTGACTTTTTTTTAACCAAAACAAACCTTCTAGCAGGAAATATCAGCAGCAATTGCAACAGAAATACAAGTATCGAGAAGCACAAGATCCTGAAACTAAGCAACATGGCAAAACATCACCATGAAAATGGAAGCAGTGTCCCATTACACGACTATGCCGCAAGACAGGACTTTGGGCCTACAATTCATATAGGCACTCCCACCATGAGCATAGTTGCAACTAAATCTGAGATGCAGTCCTTTAATAGATTGTTCCAACAGAATACTAAGGTAATGTTGGTGCAAGGAACATTGTTGCTGCAGTCAAGATCGATTGCCACTGGAGTCTTTGTTGATAGATAACAACGCTGACGTGCACTCCAGTTTTTTTTTAGAGTGTGATTGTAATTATTTTTTAAAGTGTTTTTTATTTAAAAATATATTAAAATAAAATATTTTTTTATTTTTTAAAATTTATTTTTATATCAACGTATCAAAATGATTTGAAATTATTAAAAAAATATTAATTAATTTTTTTAAAAAATATTTTTAAAACACTGATCCATACTATTTGAAGAAGCACGGTTGCCATGATTATAGGCAATATAAATTTTTAATAATTAATGAAGGCAAGTCACACACATGCTTGATAGATGTTCACTGGACGAACAAAAAGAGACAAATCTTGTGCTTCTCACGTATTCTTAAGGTGCTTAGGGTAAATAGTTTGGCCTACTAAAAATCAATATAGAGGTCGTGTGCCAATGACGTTTATAATTTTTTTAATAAAATATAAGGATAAATTTAACTATTATTTGTTCATTTCTTTTAATAAATAAATTTACTAGTAATTAAACTCTTTTTTAAAAATATTTATTATTTTGAGAATATTCATTGAACTTCTGTAAAAGGCTAAATATCTGGTCCTTATACATGGCATTCTAATTCTTTTAGCAAAGGGTTCAACTAATTGCGCACAATTAGCAAATTCCAGGCTTATTTTGTTCTATTTAGTTCTTATATTAGTGGTGGCTATGAAATTAATCAAAGCAGACAAACGGAGGAAAATAAAAGGAAGAACCTTAAAATATGTGAAGATGACTAGTTATTAAAGTGTTTATTAAACTCGACTTGGCCTATGAAGTGGTTCAAAGCCTAACTTGAATCGTGTTTTTTTTTTTTAATTGTTTTGAAAAATAACTCGATAAAATCTGATTGATAACCTTGTGTGTTAACATGTTATATGGCTGACTTGGTTGAGGCATGTTAGTGTCGGCTTAATTTATTTTTTAATTTTTACCTAAAATAACATTATTTTATTTTTAAAAAACTGTATTATTTTGACAGACCCACCAAGCTTGACAAGGAACAAAAATTTGATAGCTATGGCTACTAGCAGTCCAAATTTATTTTTAAAAAATATAAACCACATCGAACTATATTTTCAGTAGTCTGGCTTTCTGTATTTAAATTCTTCAACAACAACAACAAAATCTTCTAAATTATGCCCATCTGTTTCCAGCTAGAGAGAGATGCCATTTATTTTGGAGTCTTTTTGGAAGGAATTGATGGGTTTGTGTAAATTAGACTAATATATTAGCTATAACATGTAACTGTTCATAGAAAATCTACCAGGGTCTGCGACAGAGTTTTCAATGGGATTGAATCTGTGATTGCAGTAAAACATGTATAGCCCCAACCACGTAACCAAACAGACCCTGTACAGTGACCTTTTTCCTTCAAAGAATCCCAATTGTAAAATAAAGAAGGTTACAGCTTCTACAGTTCAGATGCTTTGCCTCTTCGACCAGTAACAGCTACGCGCTATCTTGCTTCTATATTTTTCGGCTATGGTTCTATCTCACCAAGTTTTTCTACCATATATATATATATTAAGAGGGCGTTGAATTTTTTAACTACGTTATTAAACCTAGTTTAATGAGTCAATCTTAAAACTTCGTAATTTATTTATCTAACTTGAGTTTCCAACTAAATCATACAGGAGTTAGTTCAAATTAAATTAATTGATTTTATAAATTTAAATGCAATCTTGATGATTGGTAAAAATATTAATTGTATTTTAAAAAAATTTCTAAATGACAAAAAAATTATTGAAACAATGACATATTGGATTGATTTTAGTCCCTCAGCGACCCGAGTCATGGACTCCATTGGGTTTAATAATTTTATTTTATAAACTATTTTTTTATTATATGATAAAAATATATAGTCACAAAATTGAGCACCGGCCTAAAAAAATTATTTGAGATAATGATAATCTTATAAAAAGCAAACAAAAATAAATCATGTTGTTTATTTCTCAACCAATCTAATATTGAAAGATAAAATCGATAAAAATAATTAAAAATAATTAAAGGATAAAAAAAAAAAACAAATCCAGCAAATGGGTAAACTCATCAAACTTATGAACCGAGTAACTCGGACTAGCACACGAAACCTGTGAAGCGGGTTATGAACTCCAATTATATTTTTTTTTTAAATAGTTTTTATTTAACTAAATTATAAACAAAATTCACAAAATCAAGCATCAACTCAATATTGAGATATTGAAAAAAATAATTAAAAAAATTAAACTTGCCAGATTTGCGAACCAAATCAACCAATCAAACCTGTGAACATGTCTATGAACTTTAAAAAGTTTATTAAATAGCTTTTCTCTAAACTATTTTTTTTACAATATGAGAAAAACTAGATGAAAAAAAAAAAAGAATCAAGTTTAATAATAATAAAAAAAGGCGTCCAAACAAAACTATTTTGGCTTTATAATTGTTTTCTTAAACAAAAACAAAATTGAAAAAACTGACAAAATTATATCATAATATTTAATATTGCAATATAGGTCATTTAACTAGTTGTGTTTAATAAATTTATTTATTAAAATCAATTTGAAATAGAAATCGATACATGCATAAGATTTATTGAATAAAATAAAAAGAAAAACAATATTATACAAGGTTGCATATATAAAAAGTATTATAATAATTTTTTAAAAATTAAATTTAATATATATAAAAAATAACAAATAAATCATATTAATCTCTTCAAAAATTAAAAATATCCAATATAATTAAAAAATAATCACTATTTTAAAAAAGAATAAATAAACAAAAATAAATTTAGAGAAGTAAAATACAAACTTTAAAGTTATTTAAAATTTATAAAAGAAGCTTTAAATTAAAAAACATAAAACTTTATATATAAAGAGGTCAAGCCAAGCATCATCGGCCTGCACAAGATAATGGGACGGATGATAAGATAATGTCAACCTAATTTATTTTTTAAAAAATAGATGATGTTGTTTGGAATTTTTAGATTCTAATCACTATGATGGTAAAAAAATTAGGATGTCTTTTTTCTTTTTAAAAATCTATTTTCAACCAAAAACACTTAGAAAATACATTAATAACCTTGTTAAATTAGCCTTTAACCTTCAAAAACACAAAAAACCACTTCGAAACCCAAAATTAACATGAAATTCAATTTCTTTCATATGTTTTTTTAGGCACTTTCAAGGTTAAAAAAAAATAATTTAATTCAAACTCCTTTCATCATATAAAACCATTTGAAATTAAAATCTACCTTTTTGATGACCAAAATCATATAAATAACATTTTTTTATCTAGGTTGAAATTTAATGATTCTCTCTCTCTCACCTCACCTCACCTAATAAGAACTGAAAAATAATGAAAATAATATATAATACTGAAATTAATTTTTCTAGAATTAGAGAGACTAATTATTTAATAGCTAAAAATGATGGAAGACTCAAATGTACTTTTCAAATAAAATTAAAAAATACCATCTATTTTACCCGTGTTTTTCACTTCAGTCACTTGTCTTTCATTTCAATCCTCTCTTAAATAATACATTAAATTAAATGCTAATTTGAGCAAATAAAGATGCAATCATGCAATATATATATATAATGAAAATCAAATTAGATATTTGAAAAAAATTACTAATTCACAGTAATATATGAGATTGTAAACAATGATTTTAGAATAATGAAAACACCACCATTTAGCTTTTATTGTAATAAATGAGATCACACAAAGTATTGGGTAGGAAAAAGGAGGTGTTTCATTGAAAAATTATTCAGTTTGAGACAATTTGTCAATTTAGCTTGATGGTTCTGCATACATCTGGTGTTGCTTTGAAATCTTGAAGCTATTCCATGGGCAAAAATGCAATCTAATGAAATCTTCCTAAATCAGAGAAGGGGGAATAACGTGGACATAAAGCAGTTTTGAAGAATATTTTTATAAGGATAGTTTAATGAATCTTTTCTTTTTTTATTACTTGGATACTAGGCGAGCGGTTCATTTTCTTCGAACACCGCTTTGCCAAGCTGCAGAAGTAGATAGCTCATTTTGTGCTGAGAAACTCTTTGCAGTGAACATGGACTCAGCCTGGCGATTTTACAACAACTTGTTCTCTTTTGATCCTCTTTTCTTGGGTCCCTCTGAAACAAGGTAATTGACCGTCAAATAATAACTCCCAACAATCATAAACGATGCAAATCCACTGCGAGCCATTCGCAACCCCAGGCCACGAAACAAGATATTCCTGTCTGCAGGGTGGATCCCTGTATACCTCTCAAATCTATTCCCTGGTCGTGTCCATCTCAACAAATTCCTCTCCATAGAAATATACTGCAAGAAAACAATATTGCCACATTAAGTTTTTTGAAGTAAATTCACTCCCTTCTCCGCTTTGCCTTCGTTTTCAACTCATGTGACGTGAGAACCAAAACCAAAATGCCAAAACGTCAGAAGAATGGACAGAAACTCAAATAAATAATCCATCAAGATGATGCAGTGGTTATTTAAAAAAAAAATGAATAAGAAATCATCTATGTTAAACCTGCCAGTAACAAGAAGCATACCTTGGGTAGCACTGTGCACTGTGATCGACATTTGGCAGTGTCAAAACAATGAGATGCAGCTGCAGCAATGGAACCAGAAAATCCAGCAGCAAGACTAACAGATAGAGGAGAGAGTGAGCCGACTTCTTCATTAGACCTAAAAAAAGGCAAAATACTATGAGAAGAAGAGATAAAAATAACACAGTATTGCTAGAGTGCTGCACAAGAATTTACTGGTTTCCAGCAGGGAAAGAATCACCCCCATTCAAAAGAACAAAAAAAATGAGAGGGAATGAACAGGCTGTGAAATGGCACTGAAATTATTGTACGGTATCTTAATGCAGTGCATCATTTTGAATTATATAACCGCAATAGAATTGAATAAGTTTCTAATAACTAGCATGTCCCATGAATCCTACAGTGTTTTTCTCATCCATTTAGTTTAGGTAGTTCCTTCAATGTCAAAAGGTTACTAGGAAAACTAGGTTTCAGCATGAACATAAAGTACTACAGGTCAAGCAAGTGTGCGAGTCCAAAAACTCCCAATGAAAGCAGCCATTCTAAACAGTTCCATATTATGAGAGATCAATATATAGTTTTCCAGTGATATAATCTATATAAGAACTGTCAGTTAAGTGGCTCTTTCAAGCATCTAATGCAAAAAAAGGTGGCAGAAGGCCTGAGATCTACATTTACGGTAATTAGAATCCTGAAAAAATGCTCAATCAGAGGAGATCGAATTCATTCAACAGCTCTAATTGGAAAGCATTCTCAGTTCACCCAAGTCCTATGCAATTACCATCTTGCAGCATTAGCATCTTATTTTAAAATGAGCAAAACATAAAATACCTTGGAAAAAACAAAAAAAACTACATATTATCAGCAAAAAATTCTGTGGGACCTTTGATAAACAATGTGAGTAATCACTGAACAATCTCAGGTGTGATTTAGACAATACCTAGATATATTAAAAAAAGAAAGAAAGAAATGAAAGAAATGATAAGATAAGATAAGGGATGGGTATGGTGGTAAATGGCTGGCTGTTATGTTGGCTTTGAAAGAGCTAAGGCTAGCATTTTCTCTAAAAAAGGATATTGACAGAGAAACATTAAATAATAGAGCAGAGGGGGGTTTAAATGAAACAAAAAAAGAAGCATATATAAACTGTATGAACTGACTGAATTATCAAACACTACACCTAACAACCTCCATGTAGGAGTTCTAAAGTAACATAAATGTTGAACATTAACTAATTTAAATATAAAATGCACGTATAGGCAACTGCCAGTCATCTCATTCTAGCATCCTTTACCTTATACCATATGCTCCAATAGTGTTGGTAAATATACCTGGTATTCACATAAAACCCTGTGAACCACTAGATACAGACACAATAACACATCACAATTTCACGGGCAAAACATGACTTTGAGAGCCACATGGTAGCAAATATATCTCAAATCCTTGATTACGTTGCTTCCAAAGATAGCAGCAGAAGACACTTTGAGACCAAGTTAGCAGATGTTTAGCAATGTTTTTCTTTTCTTTTTTCCTCTGAACAATCTTCTCAATTTCTTTAGGAAAAAATGCCTTGCCAACTTGGGAATTACAAAACTATTACAGATTAGCAACACAGTTGTAGGTTTCAAGAATATCATTAGAAGCACTTAACAGGGAGTCTTGCTCAGATTAGTAGATGGACATTTTTTTCAAACCTGGGTATAGGATCCATCCCAACTGCCTTCCAGTTAAGCATTACATCGTGCATAAATTGCCAGCCACTGAAGAATACCCCACCAAAAATAGAATCTCGAACAAGTCCTGATCTGATCCCTCTCCACAGTGCACCCCATCCTTCCAAAGAGATGATGCTTGATAGCTTCCGAACATCACAGACTGATGGCGCCTTCCCAGACCCAGTCATCATCCATGGGTACTCTAGCAAGGCACCAGCCAGATTTGGATGCTTACTGGTTAGGGTGGATAAAAGGGTAACAAAATGGTTCAATGCCTTCTTATCTGGAGTAAGTCCAGGTAGTAATTTAGCAATAATGGGTGCAGCAGCTCTATTTTCAGTAACAGGGGTAGATCTTGGAACTCGAGATGCAGATGTAACCTGTGCTCGAAGTTTAATAAGTTCAAATGGAGAGCATACAAGTGATTCCAATGCACCAGCGACCATTCCAGCCATAAGGGCCTCAGAGACATACACGTTGCTGTATTCCCGACCATCTGCCAGAATGTCAATGGCAAACACCACACAGCTCAATCAAAATTCATATATTCTGAACTCGTTTCCATAACTAACATCAAGATATAAACTCGTTTGACTCAATACCATAAACTGACAGGGAAGGGGAAATTCTGAATACCTTTACAATAAGCAGTTAAAATTTCATAGGCTCCAAACCGAGCTCCAAGGCCAAGAGTTTTGCCTACAGTCAACCACCCAAAACCGCTATACAAGCCTAGCATGTTCATTCAAAGAAAAGGGATTCAAGATTATGATACTACTCACGCATTAATCCGAGAAGAAATTCTCGTGAAACAGACAAAAAATAATCAACTGAAGCAGAATTCGTACCTGAATTCCCAGATAAAGAACGAACTCTATTTAAAGCCTGAAGTGATGTTAATTGTTTACCAGAATTCGAACCAACCTGATCTCCATCTCCAAAAAAACAATAATGCAAAATAAGTAAGTGATTACATTAAGAAAATGTAAAAGAAACGAGGAATAAAAAGGCAGAAGAAACCTGAATAAGAACTTTGATAGTATCAAGTGGGTAAGTGACAGCAGTGGCAACTGTTACTGATCCTACTGCTGCAATCGCATGGCTTACGAACAACTGGTTCTTCAACCACTCACCCATTTTCGTTTTACTGATAAAGCTCACTCTTTGAATACGTTTTTGGCGTTTCTTTGTAATGCATGGGAGTTGTTCGATGAAAAGCCTGAACCAAAAACCCTTTTCTATAGCAAAATTAAATTTGCAAAGGTGTTGTAAGTGAGGGGTGCACAAGTGAAGAAGGGAAGGAAATTCAAAAGGGATAGTTTTGGATTTGATTCTACATGCAACCCAGCTATGTAACTCTGGGGTTTTGTAGTCCTTGGGGCTTTGACAGAGACAAGTTCGGTTTTAGTCACCTGAGCTCCCAGGCTTCTTCTTTTATGTTCGGGGTGAGGCAATTGATTTTTGTACCTGTAGTTTACAAACTGTACGACTTCAGTCCTTGATATTTATAATATTTTGATTTAGACCTTTTATTTTTGAAATCGCTCAATTCCAACCCCCTCACCCATTTAGTCATTGATATTAATTATTAGATACAAATGATGCCCCACCTTGATATATATATATATATATATCTTGTGTGTTTATAATAGTGAATTTGTTCATTGTCTTTTTTCTAATTTGCACCCAATTATAGGGTGTAATGAATTTTGGATTATACAAAAATGAAGCTGATAGTTGATATAAAGATATTAACTTCGAGGACTGGAATGTTGATATAAAGATTCTAACTTCAAGGACTGGAATAGAATTATTTTTAAATTTAAGGGTAACATTATACTCCCTTGTGTTGGTTCAGCGGGTTTATTTTGCTGTCCTCAAGGCAAAATAATTCTAAAGTGACTTGCTATTTTACCTTAACATTTTTTTTTTCTTTTTAAAACATTAACTTCTCTAAAAAAAATCTATAAAATTATTTTGCTATCCAAACTGTAAAATTTGATAAATGCCACTGAAAAACTTTTGAGCTGGTTTTTTTTTTTGTATAGATAATTAATTAATTACTTTATTCAATAAGTAATGAATATAATTTGAATATTATTAAGCTCGATCCAAATTTAATCTGAAATAAATATTTATATCTTAAAAATTCAATATGAAAAATACATATCGCAATATATATATATATATATATATATATATATATATATATATATATCATTTAACACACGTATATATTATTATTTTATTGTTTTGTTAAATAATAAATAGTCATAAAAAATATTTATATAAATATTTGAAATCCGATGAATAAAATATAAATATTTAAATGTTTTACTTAATGAGTAATGGGTTAACTATGGATATTAAAAAACTTGTCATACCCTATGACTATCCATTTCCATCCCTATAAATAATAGAATGTTCATTTTTAATTAAATAATTAGTGACTAATAATCAGGAAATAGGTACAGGATTTGTCTAATGATTAACTATGACCTTTTGTCTTCCTTACCTTTTGATTTTATTTAAATTTTTATTGGACATATAAAGTAATAAGTGTTATATTTTGATGGTTTACATAGAACCACTCGAGTAATTGGCAATACCAAGTTTGCATTTGATTGTTCGTATGTTTTTTTTTTTTTTTTAGGAAATTTTTGCTTTATGACTACAAGTTCAATCATTTGTTTTGTTTATTTTTTGGTTAATTTCATAAATATAAAAGGTAATTTGGTCATCATAGCCTAAATTATTATTATTTTTAAAACAATAAAACTGTTGGAATGTGCTTACAGCTCGTCAGCTAGTGGAAGACGCTTATATTTTTTGGGTAGAACGTGCAACACCTTCTAAAGACAGAACTAGCCTCGTTATCATTTTGTTAGATGCGCCAGAAAGTTCTCTTCCTCCTGGTATAACGTGTGTTGGTGACGGTCTGGTGGTTTGTCATCAAAGAACCTTTTTTTCCATTTCTCTCTCCTTCACTAAAAAACGCAAGTTTGTCCTCTCTCTTTTTTTCTTTTCTTTTTTTTACAATTCAATTTCAATAGGGTTTAACATACATATCAGATCCAAAACAATTGAGTTTGATAGTTGGCCAACTTCAAGGTAGCGTGGTTCTGGCAAACATGTTAGACTCAAAGCACCTAGGTTTGGTAATAAGACAAGCTAGAGAAAACGAGGGTCTGACAAACATGTCAGACCCAAAACACTTGGACTTCATAGACAGTCAAGCTCAAAGTAATAAGAGTCTAGAAAATATATCAAACCCAAAGCATTTGGATTAACCTATTGTCAAGTTCTAAGGCTATATGTTTAATCCTAAACAATCCTCTAAAATAAAAGTATTAAAGGCATGATAAACCACCATGCGTCTCTATCTAGAATAATTATTCATATTGAAGTAATGATTTCTCTATACTCATAGGTATATACAAGGTCTTTTAAGGGACCTACTATACTTACTATCTTATTAATGATATCTAAGAGATATTTGTCTCTCATTAATACCGCTGAAAGCAGAGGACTTTATGGTCCTTTTGTTCTATGAAAACAACAAGTTTTAGAAGGTATAAATATTCTCTAAACCATTTAGGTAAGGGTTCAGAACTTTTTTTATCTATTAAGATAAACTTATATAGATTTCAGAGCATTAATCAACTTAAAACTCAAGAACAAACATCTTTGTTCCTTGAGTTTAAGGCTCTTTTAAATCATTTATTACCTTAAGACATTTATTGCTTTTCCCATAAATAATCTGACTTTATCATTAGGGGTCTTTAAATTCCCTTATTTGAATTTTTTTTTTGTAGGTACTCAAGCTTTTACCATAAGCCTTGAATTCCTTAGACTAAAGAGAAGAAATTCAAATACTCAAACACATTGATTAAACATTATCTCAAACTCTAAATAACTCATTGTTTACATATATTGGATTTTAAGATATCATCAATGGTGCCATCTGTAGGAAACATTTATAAAAAGTCATAAATAGCTTTATTGTTTTATTCTTTTTCCTAATTATCATTATCAATAGTAGATAATCAAGACACTCCTAAAAAAGTCGAGTTATTGATCTCCCTACCATAACAGATACTTCAACCCCCGCACAACCAATCCTTCAATAACTTATAGAATAGGTACAACTCCTCACCCTGGTAGTGTTGGGAAATCACCAAGCGGGATAAAATCCACCTCAACAAATCTCAGCCTCTCCTCAACAAGTTGCTACATCTCTACACTCATCTCTATAGTAGCAAGCCCCGCTTAGTGTTTATAGATGATCACACTTCCTAGAAGAATATAAACAAAATGATCCAATAAAGGGTCTTTAACCTCAAGGGTCATCGAGCCATTCCAAGAAGCATACACGCTCTCATGATGCTCGGGCGCAAAGTGGTTTTTCTAGGCATTTATCTAGGCAGCATAAAAAAGAGGTTGTTCATCTATCACGTCACCATAACCTAGAGACATCAAGTTCCCCCGAACTTGATAGGCGTAAGAGTGGAAAATAGCTGGAAAAAAAGACTCATCTAGGAGGATATCTACACTCATTATCAAATCATCGATTCTTCTCTATCTAAATATATGCTAAACATATGCATACCCAGAGATTACACCACTACCAAAATGACCATGGATAACTATGATGGGTTTACAGATCCTAAAGAACATATACAAAATATACGCAGCAGTCTAGAGTTAGTCATTCACGACAGCTATGCCATGTATAAGATCCTCCATATGATCTTCAAAGGTGCAGTAAGAGCTTGGTATAACAACCTGGAACCAAGTTTAGTTGCCAGTTTCAGTGACCTATGTGCCAAGTTAATGGCATGTCTCGGTGCAAGTATTCCAGCTAAAAAGAGTTTTATTGAACTATTTGGAATCACCAAAGCAAAAGACGAGTCTACAAAGGCATATCTAAATATATTCAATGAGGAAGTGTTTAAGGTTGAAGACTTAATCAAATCAGTAGCTTCAAAAGTCCTTGTCAAGGGTAAGGGAAAAAAAACTTATGAAGGGAGTTGTATACCCTACCGAATAAAAGGTTAGTAAAAGTAAAGCAAACCATAAAAAGCCATATTAGAGTAGAGAAGACAAGTATGTTGCGTCATAGTCCTCCCTATTTTACTAAGGACAAACAGCCAAAAAGTTCCTTCAAATGAGGTCGCTCGTCCAAATAGGACCGCTCTTCCAAAATAAACAACAATCCCAAGAGGAGCCAAAAGAAATCATTCAGGGAACGTTTGGGTTATCCTAAAACACGTGTTTCTCCATTGAACGCCTCCATCACTAAAGTCCTTACAGTTACCTAAGCAAAATTTTTATCAAATATCTTTCACCCATGAAGTCTCCTCCTAATATACGTACATCTAAAAAGTACTGTCTTTTTCATAAAGACAAGGGACATGACACTGAGGATTGCTATATCTTGCAGAAGGAAATTGAAAGGCTAATAGCTAAGGGTTATCTTTGTCAATTTTTATAGAAGGATTTTCTCCCTAAGCAGAACAAAAAAGAACCTGGTCAATCTGCTACAACTTTACCTAAGATCAATGTAATATTAGAGGGAACCTTTACAGGGAGGATTCTAACAATAGAAATAGGAAAATATGAGAAACAAGTCCTCACCATCACTAGATTGCTGGTTCAATAGCACGAACCAATAGTTTTTACTCTTGAAGACGGAGGACTAAATTTTCAACATAAGGATGCTCTCATTATTTTCATTGTCATATCTAATCACACGGTACATTGAGTACTAGTAGAATATGATAGTGTAGTTAACATTATATTCGCGGAAGTTATGGTCCAAATAGGAATTCTCTCTTCAAAACTAACACTAGTAAAAACTCTCTTCTTTGGAATATAGGGTCTGGGCATGTAAGTGAAGGGCGCCTTAGAGTTGCCTACTATAATGGGCACTATTCCAAAATGTGTCTCACCCCAACAAAACTTTATGGTGATTGATATGGCATTGGCTTATAATGTCATTTTAGGAAGACCCCTTTTACATCAAATTAATATCGTCATCGGTATCCAGTATTTGGCATTGAGTTTCTTAACTCAGAAGGGAGTAGCCACATTGCGAGGAGATCAGACAACCTCAAAACAATGTGCCACTAATTGCTTGAAAGGAAAGAAAGTGCTGATATTGAACCAACAAGGGTCTTTGAAGGAAACAATAGAAATCAGAAATGAGGTTGCTGAGAAATTGAAGGATGTTTATTTGAAGGGAGATAAAGAAGTTGTCATGAAAGTGGGATCCACTTAAGCTTGGTGGTCAGCCAAGTCTAAGGTAGCGTGAGTTTGGCAAACACACCAAACATAAAAAACTTGGGTTTGGTAGTCAACCTAGCCTAAAAAAGAGTAGGTTTGACAAACATGCCAACCCAAAGTACTTGGATTTGGTAATCAACCAAGCCTAAGGTAACAAAAGTCTGGTAAAAATGCTAGATCCAAAGTATTTGGATTCAACCATTGCCAAGTTCTAAGGCTATATGATTAATCCTCGATGATCCTTTAAAATAAAAGTATTGAAAGAATGATAAATTGTCATGCATCTCCATCTAAAATAATCATTTATAATGATGTAATGCTTTTTCTATGCTTATAGGTGTATACAAGGTCTCCTAAGGAACCTACCATAATTATTGTTCCATTAATTATATGTAAGGGATATTTATCTCTCATTAATGTCGTTGAAAGCAGAGGACTTTACAGTCCTTCTTTTCTATGAAAAAAAAAGATTTAGGGGGTATAAATACCCCCAAACCATTCAGGTAAAGGTTCAGAACTTTTTATCTTTTAAGATAAACTTATATAGATTCCAAAGTATTAACCAACTTAAAACTCGAGAACAAACATCTTTGTTCTTTGAGTTTAAGGCTCTTTTAAGTCATTTATTGCCTTAAAACATTTATTGTCTTTTCCATAAATATGCCGACTTTATCATCGGGGATCTTTAAGTCCTTCCAATTAGAATTATTTTTGTAGGTACTCAAGCTTTTACCATAAGTCTGGAACTCCTTAGACTAAAGAGAAGAAATCCAAGTACATAAACATATTAATTAAACACTATCTCAAACACTAAATAACTCATTGTTTACATATCTTAGATTTTAGAACATCATCTGTGGTGCTATCTGTTGCTACCCAATTTTTGACCCATGTTTTTGATATATTTTTTAAAAAATCCAAAAATAGAGAAAAACAAAGAAAATCCAAAAAATATGTTTTTTAATATATTTTCGTAATTTTAGCATTTTCAACGTCGTCTAAAAAAGAATTTAAATTTTTAAGGGTCTTTCGAACGCGTTCGACTTTTCACGCGTCATTTTTTAAAATCATTGATTTTCCGTATTTGAGTCAACGTTGATATTGCTCGTTTTCAAAAAAATACAAAAAAACAAGAAAAATCAAAATTTTACAAAAAAAGAAAGTTAAGGGACTAATTTTGAAAACTTGGCAATATTTTTTGCCTATAAATACTGGTCTTAAACTCACATTCAAAGAGGGGTTTTCATTTTTGCAAGGGGGCTAATTTTGGAAACACCAGAAAAAAAAAAAAAACCTAAACCTATCTTCTCCCCCCACTTTTTTTTCAAACAGCCGTCGGCCCCCCCTAGTCCAAGACCATTATTTTTCCAGCTGAAAATCAGGCACTCAGCCCCCCACCCAGGTCTTCTTTTCCTTGTTTGCAGCCGACAATAAAGGCTCTCCTCACGAGAAAAGCCCCTATTTCTTCTCATCCCAAGCTTGGCAAGAGAGGGGGGTTTTTGGAGCCATTTTCGCCGGATCCCAAGAGCAGTGGGCAGAGACCAACGGTCCCCAACCCCTGTGGAATTTTCTCCTTCTCCCCCGACTAGAACTTTTTTTTACTACCAGCTCCACACAGTTTCCCCCCATCTTCTTCTCCTAGCCGGCCAAAGCTTGTTCCTTCCCCTTTTCTAAAAAATCCCAAACACAACCCCCTCCCTTCACCGGAGTTTGATTTTTTTTTTGGTTACCCGAAACCAAGCCTGCCCCCCCTGGTTCTGAATTCTTTTTCTCAACACCGGCCCCCCATTCTCCTTTACTTTTTCTTCTTCTCTGTTCCACCGATCGTCTTCCTCTCAGCCGAGACCCCCTCTCTCTCAAGCTCTCCGATCTCCACCATCAAGTCACCACAGCAGCCCCTCACCAGAATCTCATTTCATCACCTTCCCCCGATCGGTCCTTCCTTCTCTCCTGAACCGGCCGGCTGCTTCCCCTTCGGTTTCCTCCCCCAGCGGTGGCCGAACAGCAGCGGAGGGGGCAACGCTTGCGTCATCTCCACAGCAAGCCACGGAGTCGTTCCCCAGCTCAGCCACACGCCGCCCCCCTTAGCTCTCCCCTCTCGCCGGTCGCCTGCTTCTCCTCCAACGATCTCATCATCTCAACTGACAACGAAGCCGCCGAACGGACGACAGCAACAGCGACCACAACAGCGACCCCAACAGCGCCGCCCGAAGTAGAGGCTGACCCGGGGCAAAGTCGATCTGAAGAAGGGCGAACCGATCTGCGGAGAAGCAGATCAAAGAGAAGCAGATCTGTAACGGAAAGAAAAAAATTAAAACGAACTGCTGTTTGTGAGTTTTCCTCTTGTTGCAGGTGGCGGTGACCTTCACCGCCGGCGAGGAAAGGAAGATGAGAAGAAGCCGCTCCAGGCCCCTCTGTTTTTCAGGTTTTCCATCGGCGGCGCGTGAACCCACGCGCCGCTAGTGACGGTGGCGCGTGGGAAGACGCGCCGCCACTGTTCCCATCACTGTTCCGGGTCCCCGAAGTCATTCCCTGCAATTTTTGGAGTTTTAGGGACTATTGTGTAAATTTTGAATTAATTAATGTAATTTTTATTTATTTGTTTTGATTTTGAATTTGTATTTGTATTTGATTTTGTATTTGTATTTGTATTGTGATGTAAAAGAAAAAAAGAAAAAAGAAAAAAAAGAAAAATAAATGATAAAAAGAAAGTTGTGTGTGTTTGTATTTTTATTTTATGTATTGAATTATAAAAATCAAAAAAAGACAAAAAGATTTAATTGTTAATTTAAATATGGTTAAATATCTCAAGGACAAATAAAATCAAGTTGTATTTTCCATGAAAATGTGAGAACAAGTTTCTACATATATTCGGGGATTTAATAACTGATTTATTCAAGCCTTAGAATTTGATTAATATTTTAAATTTTTAAATCACATCAGAACACAAAGCAGCTTACCTCAGGTAGGGTGTGTTAGGGGTGCTAATACCTTCCCTAACCACAACCAGTCCCTTACCCGCGATCTCTGACAAGACCAGTACATCAGGTTTCCTAGTAGCCCTCAACAAATTACTAGGTGGCGACTCCCACGAACGAATTCAAAGCAAACGCAACAAACGAGAAAAATCGCCAGCCGATGCCGCGCGCTAGGAGTTTTTGGGGTGCGACACTATCTGTGAGAAACACTTACAAAAAATCATAAATGGCTTTATTGTTTTATTGTTTCTCCCTGATTATCATTATCAATGACAGATAATCAGGACACTTTTGGAAAAGTTGAGTTATTAATCTCCCTGCTGTCGCACGTGTGCGGCGGCGCGGCGATCGTCCACCCTCAAGGAAAAATCGGAATATTTATTCCTGGAAAATAAGGAATTCTTGTCTCTACAAGTGAAAAAATTGGAATGGGAGTCGCCACCTAGTATTCTGGTTACTAGGAACCTTAACTAGTCTTTAGAGATCGGGTACGGAGACTGGTTGCATAAAGGGAAGGTATTAGCACCCCAACTACGTCCTACCTAAGGTAGGCTGCATTGTTTTAATGTCTGAAAAAATCTAAAATCGTGTTGTGGTTTTTGAATTGTTGGTTCGTTTACGGTTTAAGAAAAGTCCTCCTCCGTAAGGAGATCCTTATCTTTATCGGGTAAAAAAAACTAACTATTCGAAGTCGTCAAAAGAAAATATCTTTTTAATATCAGGAATACGATTTACGTATAAATTCATAATCTCTGATACTAAAATCAAACAAAATAAAATATTTTGTTGTTTTTTAGATTTTGGCCAATGTTCTCTTGACTTTAATAAACTGGTTATTAAAGCCAAAATGCATGCTAAAATATTGTTTTTTGACATATGAAAAATACGATATGATTTTTTAGATTTGAGAAACTTGGCCGTATGCACAAAAACATTTTTTTTAATTGTTGTTTTTTTGTATTTTTTGGAAGTTTTTGCCGAAAACCGGGTATTTTAATACCGGATTTATATTTTACGACTTAAAAATACTGGCCGATATTAATCAAAATGACATAAAAATGACGCGGAAAAATTATAAAATGCTGAAACAAATATTTTTTATTTTGTTTTGTTTTTTTTTTTTTATGCATGTGTGAACAGTACCGCGGGACGAAAACCGGGTATTTTAATACCGAATTTATATTTTTACGATGTAAAATACAGACCGATATTAAGCAAAATTGATAAAAACATGTGCTGGAAAAATTGTAAAAATTCTTTAAAAAAAAAATTGAAAAATTGAAAAAAATTGAAATGGGCCGGCCAGGCCCATTTTACATGGGCTGGGCTGACGGCCCAGCCCACGCTGCATTTTGCAGCAGAACGTGAATTATTCACGTTCTGCATGCAAGTGCAGGTAGGGACAGCGAGGGCGAGAAGAAAAAAAGTGATGGCGAGGGAGCAGGAGGTTACCTGACGCGGTGGAGCTTCCAACTGGAGCGGTGGCCGGCGGTGCTGCTGGTGATCGAAGGGTGGCAGAGGCGGCGATTTCTTCTCTCTTCTCCCCTGCTTCTTTCTTTCTTCTTCTGTTTCTGTTTTTTCTTTTCTTTTCTTTTCCTCTCTTCTTTCTCTTCTCTTCTCTTCTCTCTTCCCTCTCCCTTCTGTTGTGTTCTCCCTTCTCTTTTCCTCTCCTTCTTTCTTTCTTCCTTCTTCCTCCCCTGTTTTTATAGGCGAAAAACAGGGGAGACGTGGCTGGGGCGGCACTATGCTGCCGCCCCTCCAATGTTCGTCCAACATGTGGAAATCCTTGGGCAAGTGGTGTCCTTGTTTCGGCGTCTTTTTGAGCAAAAGAAGGAAAGAAAGTAGGCGAAAAGGGAGAAGAAAAATCTTCTTCTTCCCCTGCCTCGTGCGTCCAGGGGAAGAAGAAGACCTACAGTGCCGTCAAAACGGCACCGTTTTGGGCTTCTGTTTTTTTTTTTTTTGTTTTTTTTTTTTGCAACAGTGAATGAAACGACGCCGTTTTGGTCAAAACGCGCCGTTTCATTTAAAAGGAAAAGGCGCCAAAACTTGTCAGATTCAAATTTCGGCCCTTAATTTGCGCGCGTTTTGCATTTTAGTCCTTGGTCTCGGATTTCTTCAATTAAGTCCCTAATTGGCCATTAAACTTCAATAGTTATGCAATTAAGCCCCTGATTTGACCAAATTAACTTCCAAAAATTATAATTTGACCCCAGAAAATTAATTTCTCCTAATTAAAGCCCAAATTAACTCCAAAATCAATTTTTCTTGCAATTAAAATCTTCATAAATGCAATTAAACCTTTAATAAAATTTAATTGAGTCCATAAACTTCTGATTTTGCAATTTTCTTCCTCAAATTGAATTTTCTTTATCATCGGGGCTCTCATCAGTCAATGATATACTATCAAAAAATAATTTTTATATTTTGGAAAATCCTCAATCAATTTTTGAGCATTTTTAGGGCGCTCCGGCATTTTTCCACTGTTATATTTTTTGATAATATATTTTTTGAATTTTTTTGTATTTTATTATTTTTTATGTGGGGACCCAGAAATGGGTTACAACACCTGTCACAGCAAATACTCTAGCCCCCGCATAACCAATTCTTTAACTTGTGGAACAAATACAACTTCTGACCCAGGTAATGCTGGGAAATCAATAAGCAAGCAAAAATCCACCTCAATAAATCTCAGCCCCTCCTCAGCAAATTGATGCATCTCTCCACTCACCTTCACAATAATAGGCCTTATTTAGTGTTCGTAGACAATTACACTACCTAGAAGAATGCAAACAAAATGATCCAGTAGAAGGTTGAGTCATCGATTGAGACTATTTGCAGGTACTAAAGCTTTTACCGTAAGTCTGGAATTCTTTAGCCTAAAGGGAAGAAATCCAAGTACTCGAACATATTGATTAACCACTATCTCAAACACTAAATAACTTATTATTTACATGTAATATCCCACATCGGTGGGTCAGGGTTTCGTAGCTGGCCTTATTAGTAGTGTTGGTTGCTAACATGTTGTATGCATTTTGAGGCGTCAGGCTTAGAAATGGGCTCACATCACCAAGAACAAAATCATGAGGGCGGTAAGGCCCAAACCGGACAATATACAACATATTAGGTCAGCCTGTTACATTTGGTATCAAAGTCGACCTCACTGGCTGTCTGGTTGTGTTGACATGGTTGCCGGGCGTCTTAAAGGGGGTGGATTGTAATATCCCACATCAGTGGGTGAGGGTTTAGTAGCTGGCCTTATTAGTAGTGCTAGTTGCTAACATGTTGTACGTGTTTTGGGGCGTCAGACTCGGAAATGGGCTCGTGTCACCAAGAACAAAATCGTGAGGACGGTAAGGCCCAAAGCAGGCAATATACGACATGTGGGGCTGGGCTGTTAAATTACATATCTTGGATTTTAGGGCATCATCAAACATTAATCATTTATAACTAGAAGTTGCTCTCCTTTTCCACTTGTCTTCTCTGGTATTTAAGATGTAAATCTGTGTAGAGACAGTGAGGATATCAATGATTGCATTCAAATTTAGAAATCTTTTAAATAAGAAATCAAGTTTCTGTAGATTAAATGGAAGTCCATTTTGTTTGAAGATTTTGCAAGATACTTATATTAGTACTTAATTACTTACTAGATATTGGCATATGTTATGTTATGGGTCAGATTAATTTTTTTAACATAAAAAATATTATCAAAGCAATGTAAATGTGTTTTATCATAAAACAAATTAATCATAAACTTAAAATATGATGCATATTGGACTATATATTTTTTAAATATTGATATAGTAGCATATTAAATGATATTGTTTTTCAAATATTGAGACTATGACATATTGAATCAACTCAATTAATATGTCAAATCTATGATTCAGGTCATGAAACCATGATAACTTTATAAAAATCAAATAAAAATAAATTATAAAGATCAATTCAAATCAACCTAATATTTAAAGATAGAATTGACAAACAATTAAATTAAAAAACAACTAAAAAAACTACTTAGGTTAACCTGTCGAACAAACAACTTGAGTCATGAGATCGGGATAATCCCACATAAAAAACAATTATGAAGCCTAATTTTTTGCAAACCCAATATTGATTATTGAAATAAAAAAAATCAATTATAAAAAGTGGCCCAAAAAAATAACTCGAATCAACTCGAGTTAACCTATTAAATTCATCATTTGTGTCATGAGATTAGAATAAATTCATAGAAAACAAATCATAAAAATTTATGAAGCCCTACTTCCAACATATCTAATATTGAAGGTTGGAATCAAGAAAAAAAAAATTAAATCCATAAGATTTATATATAACCCAATAGAAAGGAAATAAAAAAAAATGCAAAGCACAATTCCCAAAAACAACCTAATATTGAAGGATATTTTAAAAAAAAAAAATAGAAAAGAATTGGATTGTTGAATGGTTAAATTAAAAATTAAAAAAAAAACAAAAATATAAAATATTATTACAATGAGTAGTGTTTTAGAAGTGGCTATAATGATGTATCCATACCTTTTAAATAGCGTTTGGTTATTATCATGTGATAGAAGGGACGAAGATAATGAAGACATAAATGTGTTTGGTTGAAAAGACAAAGACAAAAAAATAAATGCCTCTAAAAAAAGTTTTGGAATGAATTTTATACTTCCAAATCAGGAGGTACAAATAGGACATGTCTCTATAGATAATATTTTTTATTTTTTTTTATTTTTAAAATACCATTATAAAATCTAAATTTCAAAATTGTCCAACTAAGACATATAAGATAAAAATTATTATTATCATAATTTTAAAATCTGACTTAAATGTCGACTCGGGGCAGGTCTCGAGTCACGGATTTGGGGGTCTCATGAGTTGACCTAGGTCATTATAAGAATAAATGTTTTTATTATTATAATTTTAAAACCTGACTCGGAGGTCGACCAGGACAAGGCCCAGGTTACAGGCCAAACTTGGGTTGACTCAAGTCAATGTATTGATAAAAATAGTTATTATCATAGTTTTTAAACCTGATTTGGGATTCGACCTGAGGCAATGTTCAAGTCATGGGTTAGGAGAGTTAGCCTGTTTCACCTAGATTGTTTTTTAAAAAATCATCAAAGTAACCTTATTTTAACCAAAAACAATTTTCAAAATAAGTTAATGGTTTTTTTACATATATTTTATTCCTGGTCAACCTAAGTTTTTTATTAGGTAAAATGGAGTCAAATTTTTTTCTCTATTTTTTTTTTAAAACTTGGACTAGTCCAAGCCCTGGATTAGCTCGGTTCCGAGTTAATCTATCAAGCCAGTCCTAGTTTTATAACTATAGTTATAATATTATTAATTTCAATTCTCAATATAAACTAAACTAAAAAAATAATAATATCTAGTTATTGTTTTAAATATGTAAGTTTGATAATAATAATAATAATAATACATATTAAGGGTAAATTAGACTCATTTACATTTTATTATGTGTTGTCTATCACAATTAAATAAGATAAGAGATAATCACTCCATCTTGTATACTACTACCAAATACAATTATATCTCCATCTATTCTTTTTGTCTTGTCTTCTTTGTCTCTACTTTCTTCATCTTTTTTGTCTCGGGATAGCAATAACAAGCTACCTTAGTGTTTTGTTAATATTGTTGGAATTCTGAGTTGCAATAAGTTCGTATGTAAGACAAAGTCCATGCAAGAATTATAAAAAACACTAAATGGTGTGAGTTTTTTTTACTATAGATAAACATTGTTCACACACTAAAAAAAATATTATAGGCTTAGAATTCAATTTTTTATAATTTATTTTGGTCTTCAAAGTTTTTATTTTGGGTGATTGATCCTAATTGAAGGCCAATTACTTTTCATTTATTACGCAAGGTTGGAATTAGAAGAAGAGAGACTGAAATGAAAAAGACGTCAAACATTGTTGGCATGCTAGAGATTTTGTGAAAAATACACTTACGTCCTCAATTTTTAAAAATAATTTAATTTATACAATTTAGATCCCTTTAAATTTAAAAAATTCAATTTTGGTATAAAAGTTCATTTTATTATTTTTCAGATCTTGGTTAGAGAGAGGAAATTGAGAGGTTCTTGGATTTTAGTGAAAAAAGAGAGTCGTTGTTCAAGCCATATTTGACCACCAAAATAGTTTTTCTTAGTTTTCCCGGGTTCTATGCTATAATAAAAGTTTGATGATATTGTTTTAGAGCCTCAATGTTTTCTAAAAAAAATTAAATCGAGGAAGATAAATCTAACCCGATTTAATTTCATGTTCTTGGATCATTTTTTAGGTTTTTTTGGGTTGATAGATTGGTTTGTAAGTGTTCTAAAGGTGTTGATGAGTTGTTTTAGGTTGAATGACTTAAAAATTAGGTTTTCAAATAAAAAAGAAACACTGCCTTATTTTTCCAGCCACCATAGTGGTGGCTAGAATCTGAGCTTGTAGATGACATGTTGTCTATTTTTTTTTTTTTAGAAAAACAAAGGATGCCACCGTTAAAAAATAAAAAAAATAATAATAAACCAAGCCCAGGTGCCTGAGCTTGTGCTTGTGCTTGAAAGCCCACCCACGTGCCTGGGTTTTTCCTTGCAATGACCTCTTTTTGGGCTTGTGCGTCTGAGCTTTTTTTTTGTCCTTTTTAGTTTTTTATTATTATTATATTTAGGCTAAATATAAATTTAAGAAAAAAATTATTGAACCTGATTAAGTCCATGGCGCAAATCATAGGTTTAACAAGTTAAAATACAACACTAAATCTATTTTTTTTTTCTAATTTTACTTTTTTTAATTGATATTTTTTTAATGTATTTTTAAAAATAATTTTAAAATTTATGTTTTGATTGATATCCCTCATCTGTGATTTTTTTTTATTTAACCTTTTTTATAGAGATTTTTTTTAATTATTGTATGTTTATTTAATTTTTTAAAAGATTATGTTGATTCATCTATAATTATTATTTTGTTATCTTTTGTATCGATACATTTTATTTTTGAAAATATTTTTATTATTTTTACATAATACTTATAATATGTGCAGTTTTACATAATATTTTTTTCTCTTTTATTTTATTCAATCATATTTATTTTTTTTATTCAATTAATTTAATGCATTATCTATTTCTATTATCACTTAACATAATAAAAATATTATTTTAATAAACAAATTCAGTAAACATAAGTGAAAAAATATCTCATCTTATAAAATTAAATATTTGATAAATAAATACCTTTTAATATTTTCAGTTTTGTTTTTAGTTATTATTAATATTTATTTATTAATTAATTAATATACATAGTTCTTAATTTATTTAATTATATATATACATAAATTTTTTTGATTTATACTTAAAAAGATTTTATATGTAAAATCACATCAGAAAAACCTGATTAAAAAAAATGCATATATAATTTTTTTTTATAAAAAAAATACTTGACTTCGAATCACAAATCAAATAGATAGTTATTACAATCACGGGTTGCACGGATATAAAGAAACTTGACTTAAGAAAGGCCAAAAAAATAACTGATTTTTTTTCAAATTCAGAGCATAGGATAACCTCCATGTAAAGGGAAACATGAAGCAAAGCTAAACCTAGAAACAAAAATTTCACAACACATTCTATGAGGGCAAAAAAGAAAAGAAAAAAAGATGTCAATTTACAGAATAAAATACAAGTTGCATTACTCTGTCAAGGGCAGCCTTGAAATGCAACAACCAAATTAGAACAACGGAAATATTGCAGTTCCAAGTATCCCAAACATGGAAAGGTTTTTGCCATCAGATGTGTTTCACTGGTCAAAATCAAGAAGGGCATCATCAAAGCGAAAACAGGGAAATCCCTCTCCATGACAAATCTTAATCCTTGGTCCTTCAAAGAAGCAAACTACTTGCTAAGATACTGCTCCTATTTTCCTTTTTGTCATGATAAAATTTCCGAGCTCCTCTAAGATGGACACTCATTCAGGGCGTTGGAAGAAGCCGATAAACTGTGATTTCTTGCTGCTTAAAATACCGTCGATCTTCTTCATCAACTAGAACAAGATTCAAGTAGTACTTCACACTGAATTTGTTGTTTATGTTGCGATATGTGGGTGTCAACTCGTATGGACTCAGGAACAGTCTTACTGGAATCGATTCACCTGTTAGGGCATCAGTAATTGCATCAGTGTTATAAAATCCTCTGAAATATGAATAGAGACACCAGTATTCAGCACACAAACAGAGAAGAATAGATGCAACACATTGTCAAATTTTCACATTCTCTCATCAAGACTTGGTGCATAAATCATAAAATAAAGGCATTATAGAAGCGGTTCATTGCTTCACATGGATGACATGCAATCACAAAATTCTAAAGTCATAAAAATAAAGCTTGCATGTGTATTTCATGCATACATTTCTCAAAAATTATACAAGATAACCATACTTTACAGTTTAGCTAAACTTCCAATAATGAGGTGCAATTCCTTTAATTTTGTTTTCCATTAAAATACGATTTGTTTTCTGTCTAGTTCCTACTTTTCAAAATTTTCTTTTCTGGCATCTTTATTTCCTAGTGTTTCTACAAATGTCCTTAATTCATAGGCAAAAAAATGTTTGCAACATGGTAAAGGAGTGTTTGACAACCTTAAATAAACACATAAGCCTCAAAGGCATCTACAGTGGTCCTACTCTGCTGCCAAAACATTTGAAAAAATATTGCAACGCCAGTAACTTATCACAGACAACTAAATGTGAGGTAAAAGTAGAGCCATATCAAGATCAAGTTAAAATTCAAGCATGACAGGCATGATTTTAATGGTCTATAGGAGAGTTGAAATTTAAATGCATCACTCAGATTTTCTGGGAGTGATTTGTTAAATGCAATCATGCATATTATTGGTGATAAAAAAAAAAAAAACAAACTAGAATACTATGAAGTTATGTACCTCTGACAGGAGCACCATCCATCAATTCAAATTTTGCAAGGGTCTCTGTCTCAACATATGTATTAGGCCCCGATCCCGTCGACTCACGGCGCCTGATCTCAAGCTCCATATTCTTAATCTTAATTCTCACCAGAAGAAAATATATTTTGCCAACGATGACATCCTTCAAGTGGTACCTGATTCATTTGAACTCAATAAGACTACATAAAGCTCCCTTCCAAGTTAACTCGTCATTTGTCATTTTATTCACTATAAGCTTCGTTTAGACTTACTTGCTTTTACTGTATTCAAATTCAATATGAAGACAGTCCTCAATTCCAACTTCCATCTAAAAGTACCACCAAGAATAGCACACAGGGATCAGGATCAATTTTTAGAATGAGTTTTGAGTGCTAATTCATGATTAACAACCAAGTTTTGTAAGAATAATTCATATATGTCATGACTTGCCTTCACAAACATCTCAACGCAATATGTCAGGAATCTAGCTGAGTAATTTTCAAGTCAAACATGTGATGAGACAAAGGATGTCCTCGAACAACAATTAGGAAAACAAATGCATGACTTAAGGCTATGATTCATGCTTCTTAAGGCCTACTAGAACAGAAGAAGAGATGAAGTTGTATTGACAAGATAAACAAACATTTGAAGGAAGTTTAATGCGAAAAAATGTGTTTTCTCAGATAAAATTTGTACAAGTAAACTGTCCAAATAAAGAGCAATCAAACAATTGCAAAAGAGTTATTGCTTTGACTTGTGGATGTCCATATAGTAATAGACATGCAGAAGAGGAATTATATCAATCCTGACCTTGATGCTGTTATTGATTGATGGAAGCGGAGTGTAGTTGTGAACCTGAACAAGAGTATTAAAGTTAAAACAAAACAAGCTGTTATGTGACCCTCTCAAGACTATTTATATTGACAAGATAATCAAACAAATAAAAATTAAAAAGTGTTAGAACAAAGACTTGCCTTTCAAGAACCTTACATCAAAAAGAAAAAAGAATTATCAGAATACCAATTTGCAAGACCGATTTTGAAACATCAATAGATGATATCCTGTGTATAATTTTAACATGAATATGCAAAACTACTTACGCATTGAGCAATTATTTGACTAACCAACCTTATATTTGGGTAATTGCTTCTTTATTAGTTGGATGTTGTCTGACTGCACTTATTTTTTTCTTTAATAGGAGAAGGACAATATCTACATAATTGCTCTATCTATTTGTATGGGAGTTTCTCAAACACTCTCGCAGCATTCACTTCTGTGAGACCAATAGCAAGCACTGGCCCTTCTCATTCTGTCAGTGAAGATTC
This sequence comes from Populus davidiana, assembly GCA_030145905.1. Classification (NCBI taxonomy): domain Eukaryota; kingdom Viridiplantae; phylum Streptophyta; class Magnoliopsida; order Malpighiales; family Salicaceae; genus Populus; species Populus davidiana. The sequence goes on along the minus strand of CM057789.1, from coordinate 22,786,543 downwards.
TGGAATTCTAGTTAATTTATCAATCCTGGTCCTTAGCAGCAACCACTTCTGCTACAATGTCTCTAGCTACCATTCTCCACAATCAGGAAACCAGTAAATTCCTTTCATTGTTTAAATGATCCTTCATGTTACCATTATTGAACAAATTCACACCCTATTCTCCATATACTTACCAACTATATCAGAAAGCCCCAGAATTCAACATCCCCTCCAACACATTCCTCTATAAAATAATGACAGCAACACAGTAAAGATGTCCACTTTGTGAAACAGCTCCCCTATTAATTCCAGTAGATAGATTTGCAACCCCCCCACTCCCCTTTTTTTCCTACAGACTGCATAATAATTATGAATGGTCTAACTGATTAACTTCTTCTAACTTGAGGCACATGAAAGTGCTCAAGAAATATGAAAGAGGTAAATAAGACAGAAAATCCTACAAGTTGCTATTTAAACACATGAATGTCACATGTAACACAAACCATATTCTTAAATCAACAAATAAAACAAAACTATTTATATATATAAGTTGTTTGTTGCATCACTTGTTAATATGACAAGCATAACTACAACAGAACAATTATTCATCATTACCACAAAATCCTGGTTCTCGACAATGTTGCTGACATAATTTCGACTGATTGTCACTTTCAATATATACCTGTAAACAACAATAAAGCTTGCGTTGGCTTTTATGCTTTTTAAAAAATAAAACTTATTTTGGTTTCAAATTTCAAAATTATACAACAAGTCATTATAATTTCTAATACTGTTTGCAGTCTAATATAAAAGTACAAAGAATGAAATGGTGAAAATCACTGTGAACTCTCAGGGAGCACAGAAATCAAAATGGCCAATGCCTCTCACGATCTCAAAAAATTTCAACTAATATATTATAGTTTATTCCCTGCATAACATCCAGCTCTCTTTAAATAAATAAAATTCTGCTAAAAAACCTACAAGTAAATGCTCTAGCACCAGTATTAAAACAGGCAAGATTGATCTTTCTAAACAATGTTTATATGCATAACCAATCAGCCAAAATCTGGTTTTCTTACACGTGTCTCTGTGTGTGTTAATGCCTAGAGAATCAGCAATTGTCCCCACATAATAGAACTAATAAAAATCATTCAGTAGCAAATGCCAAACTATGAGAATTCTTTCACAATGAATATATAACAAGAAGAGAGAGAGAGAGAGAGGATCAGGTAACCTTTTGCAAATCATAAGAATCAATAAACAGTGAAGGTGAAAAAGCATGAAAGAAATAGGAAACAGATGAAGAAACAAGGGGTTCACATATCTAGCCTGACAACCATAGGCAAGAGTATTGCTGGGTGCAAGTTTGATCATTGGTCTTCCAAAGAAAATTAGGGTTTGATTGCGGTGTTGGGAAACACCCCCAAGCATGCTTACAAATTACTATCAATTACACAATTAAACCAGTGCAATTCAAAAGGATAACCTACCTAAGCCTCACATTCACTCCATTGTAGGACTCATACGGCATTTCCACAGTAGAAAATTCAAAGGGATATGTCTTTCTTTCATATAATTCTCCAGGTACATCAAGTTCACGCACTGCACATGACAGGATAAGAGTTCATCATGGATAAAAAAAACTACCTTCACTAATTGATTAACAACACCAACCACAAAAGTAATAGAAGGTATGACAAAAATTTAAATTTACCATGTATTTGAAAAATAATGAAACTATTATACACATATATAAACTAAACAAAAAATGATGGCTAAACATGTTATACCATATAAAGCCCTTCATTAAGTGACCAATTCTACAAGAAATATATGTTTAGGTGCACTCACCAAGAGATGTAAAATCATAATAGTTGCCTCGATCAAAATACATTTCTGCAAAGAGGGGAAGAAATATGTCATACTCTGAAATGTGATTTCCTCATGTGATAAGCCAATAAATGTAGTCCTACAATTTAATGTTAACTTGAATCAAAGAAATATTCACCCAATAACTACCCAAGGGGAAACAATCAGTTACAAAGAAAACAAGAGAGGGAAAAGAGTTCTATTAAATTATTAATTATGTCATTTTTTTAATCATAAATGCATAACGGATGTATTCTACCTTTTTATCTGCTATTTTTGTCTTCTTAAGTCTTTCCTTATATATTATTTTATATTCTTCTCCAAATCAAAATTCTTCGCAGAAAAAAAAAATAAAGAGACTCTGTTAACATAAATATTACTATTTTGTGTTTGACAATAAGAGATAGCCACCATTCTTCCCTTGAGTCACCCGCCCTTTGGTGGAGACAGCATTTAACCCAGAATCTCAAGTACAACACAACAAGACTCTGTTAACATAAATAGTGAGACCAATGACAAGCTATTAAATCAGTTATAGGCTTGGACAACTTATGCAGGAAGAAGAAGCTCTCAACATTGCTTTCTTTTCACTTCTCTTCTTACTTTTACGGGCATTGATAATGCTTTCAAATCCTAGATTAGACACAAGCATTACAACTCCCAAATAATTCAGCATGTAGATTTCCAGAATTGCGTGCTTCCAGATCTTATCTTTCCTTATCTCGTTTATGTTAGAATTTTCCACATAATTGACTAGATAATAATAATAACAATAAGAACGTGATCTTCCAGATATAAAATACAAGATCTAAATATCAGAAATGGAAGCAAATTCAACACACCTATTTGACCAAGCAGCTCGATTTTAACACCATTGTGTTCAACCTTCTTCCCTTGAACTGGTTCTATGACAACCTGAATATGAATATAGCAACAATAAAATTCAATTTCAGTCTCAATGACAACATCACCAAATATGTGACTTGTAAGATTAAGAAAAAAACAAACAATTCAGTAGTTACCTCCCCAACAATGTTTTCTTGACTTTGGAAGAGAGGAACCATGACCGTTTGGCCATTTTCCTTCTTTAATGGAACCTATTGAAACACATAGAAGCAATAGTTATATGCTTGACTAAAATGATTTTTAGACAGCCTCTCAACAAAATCCAATATTTCACTTCATGCAAACATATCTAGGAAAAACTCATTAGTTCACTGAACCAAACTCCATGTTCTATCTCATAAAGAACACCACCCAATGTTGTCGCCCAATTGCTTAACTGATGTCTGACCACTTATGATGTTTAGAATATCAACCCTTTCATTGAACTCAATATGTTAGAGTAGCCATTGATGTAATGGACTTTCATACAAAGTTACCTCAATTTTGGGGGGGAAAATATAACCAACATGACTGAAATGATGTGTGAGAGAAGACCTTTTAAACAAAGCTATAAATTCATCCCAAATGCTAAACAGGGAAAAATAAAATTACTTTCAGACTTATTGCCCAAAAAATATTTGCCTCATATTTCCTACTATTCAGCATTCTTGCAATGGTGGGTTGGATTCACGGGTCACCTAGAAATCAAGTGGCCCACAAGGCCCTTCTTTCATGTTCTTACATTCATATCCTAATCCAGACATCAAACATCCTAGAAATCAAATCAGTAAACACAAGGCTTTAGCCTCCATCTCTATACGAATAACAACAGAATTCCTCACATTATACTACAGTAACAATTAACGAAAACGTAAATGTTTGACAACAATAATAATACAGAGAAAGCAGAAGACTTGAGCAATGTTACCAGATTAACAAGGTACCTGTTTGCGTGTTCTTCCATCAGCAAAAATGATAGAAACACTACATGGTGGTTTAAAAGCTCCAACTAAGAAATTCTGAAGCACCAAAAATACATAGCAACTGCTTTAAAAGAAATTAATGCAAACCAAACAAATACTAAGACAGAACCCAAAATTACTTTACCATGATGATCTTTTGGTCAAATTCAGCACCGTATTGTTACTTTGTCAAACATGAAGGACCTTAAAAAAAAAAGATAAATTAATTCCATGATTGAATCAAATCTTCTTATATATCTATTGAACCAGAACAGAAAAAAAATTAAAAAAAAAAAAAACTTTGAAACTCCTAAAAAACTGAAGTGGTCGATGAAAGTTGAAAGCTTTATGAGAATTGAAATCGAGCCCATAAATTACCTGGACTTGTTTTGAAATGGGTTGATGTTGAAATCTTAAATTAGTAAATAAAAGCAGCAGATCAGCATCGATCCCCTCAGCTCAGCTGCTCTTCTCTTTCTTCTTTCTCCCTCTCTTTTTTCCTTTCTTTCTAGCACAAGTTGAATGTCAAACTGATGGTTGCTTTGTTTCTTCCTATTTAGCGGTAATCCAATCAAGATATTACACGTCACTGGCAAAGGTGTTATTAAGGAACTAAGACAAACGTTGTTTAAAAAAACAAGAACAGAAAAAGGTGAGGCCTAACTACCAGTCTTTCTTTCTTTTCTTTTGTTTTTCTGGTTACAAGCTTTCTTGCTTTTGCTAGACTTGGAAAAGGGAAAGTTTTTGTGGGATGACTAGTAGCTTGATGATCCAAGCACTCAACTAAATCTTGACTAAAGTTATATTTAAGAGAATTAGTTCAATTTGTCCTTATATTTAGACCATGTCTCCAATTTGATCCTACAAATTTAATTACTTTTAATTTGTCCCTAGATTTTGGATCATTCCCTAATATATCGTTTTGTTAAGTTTTTCATTGAAATTGGTGAAATTACACTTATCTGGGAAACTCAAATCCCATTTGATTTAGTAGAAAAAAAAAATGAATTTTAGCTCCAAATGAAAATCCTTTATTTTTTTTAATAAAAAATTAGGTTATGCTAAATTTCTCAATATTTTTATCAAAGTAATTTTCAAAAGGATATATCAACAAATTGGAAATATTTAGAGTTATCCTAAAACATTAAGATAAATTAAATCAATTAATACGTTTTTTAACAACAATTTCTAAGAATTTAGGATACATATAAAATTTTAACATATTTATTCCATTATTTTATATATATTTAAATAACAAAATTTCAAATAAAACAGCTATGTACTTAACATATTGCAAAGTATTTGCAAAGAACAAAATCATGTTTTTCATTTTTAGGTGACCTAAAACTTCTTAATTCACTAAAAAAAATTTACACGGATCTCCATCTTCATTTTCTTCGACCTTCTTCTTTATCTTTAATTCACTGAAAATTCTCTTCATGGATAATAAAACCTATATAAGGTTGTCTCCTTATATTTTTAACTGATTTAAGTATTAAAGTACCTCAATCTCTCGAAAGGGCTTGTTTTGTAATTATACCATCACTCTAGTAATCATCAATGATGAAGATACTCCTACGCTAATTGGGATGAGGAGCATACACTCGGATTTCAAATCTTGTCATGGATTAGATAATATTATCTTTATAACAAAGTATGTGTAAGCTATTAAGAATATATCTAATTTGATGAGGAATAAGAATTTTTTGAGTGTTGAATGAGAATTATCACACGTTCATGTTAATATTTTCTTCTCTAGAGTTCAAGAAACTAGTGATTGGTAACAGAAGATCATTGATGATTGGTGATAGAAAACTCAACACCTGCAAGATATTTTCTTTTGGTGGGATTTATGAATTCTTCGATAATAAAATTAGTTAATTTGTATAAGGGATTGTAATAAATGAAAGAATGAACTTTTAATTTTTAAAAACAAGAGTATTTGTTCCTTTTGTTTTTTGATGACCCTGGGTGTCCGGGCCAACTTGCGCGCACCACAACTAATCCTAGGGCCTACTGAACATCCTGCAAGCCCAGTAGGCAGGTAAGGCACCGCGGGGGTGACAGGCTGGTACTCTTGAGGTTCGAACCCAGGACGTTCGCAAAGACAAGCCTTGCAATTGACCAATGGGCTAGACCCTCAAGTGTAAGAATATTTGTTCCTTGTAATGTATGATGAATGCTCTATAAAATAAGGGTATAAATAAAATATAAAAATGTGTGGCTCAGAGGGTATATATAGCCTCTGAACTTTGTCATGTTTCTTGAATGGATGGATTGGAGCGTCATTTTCTCTTGATAATATTAATGATGAATAAATATCACTTACACAACATTAATTAGTGATAGTTATCCCTTGTCGAAAAATTAATATTGATACAAATACGGTAGGTCATTTGGAGAATTTTATATGCCCAAGGATGTAGAAAAACTATCATTCTTAACTTGTAACATTTTATGTTAAAAATCCACGAGAATGAACGAACAAAACCACACAACCCAGTATAGGGTCTAAAAAGATTATCATCTCTATATGTATTGGATTTGGAATGACTTTAAACCCAAAGGTAATGGGTCTAGAACCTAACTAAACTTATATGCATTTGGGCTAAACGCATAACTGAACCCAAAGTATTTCAGCTTTGGCGTCTTGCTAAACCTATATGCACTGGGGTTCAGCGTGTAACTGAACCCAACACAGTTCGGTTTGGCATCTTGTCAGACCATATGTATTTGGGCTCAACATCTTATCATACCCACATGTATTTGAGCTCATCACGTAGCTGAACTTAATGCAGTTTACTCTTGGCATCTTGCCAGACTCATATCCACTTGGGTTCAACACGTAGTTAAACTCAAGATAGTTGAGTCTGACACCTTGTTAAACCCATATATATTTAGACTCGGCGCGTGGTTGAACCCAAGTATGTTTGGGTCTGGTGTCTTGCCATATCCACATATACTTAGATTAGCGCATAGTTGAACCTAATGTCATTTAGGTCTGGCACCTTCTAAAAACCATATGTACTTAGACTCAATGTGTAGTTGAACCCAATGATGTTGGGTGTTGCACCTAACCAGACTTATATGCACTTGAGTTCAACATGTAGCTGAACTCAAGATAACTGAGTCTTGGCTTTTTGTTAGGCCCAAATATACTTGGGCTTAGCGAATAGTTAAACTTAAGGAAGTACGAGTTTAACATCATGTTAGATCTAGATGTAATTAAACTCAGTGCATAATTGAACCTAAAGATGTCTGGGTCTAACACATTGCTAAATCTATATGTCTTTAAGCTTAGTGTTTTGTTGAACCCATTGATGTTGCGTTTGACACCTAGCAAGACTCATATGCACTTGGACTCAATACATGGTTGAATTCAAGGATGTTGAGTCTCACATCTTACTAGATCTATATGAGCTGAATTCAAAAAGGTTGAGTCTAGCATCTCACCACTTATGTATATTTTGGTTCATGGTTCAACGTGTAGCTGAATTTAAAAATATTGGGTATGAAAGTAATGTTAGGTCCATGAAACATGAATATGGTATCCTACAAAGTCTTAATACATTAAGTTATTATCTTGTCTTTTATCCTTTTAATTATGTTTTTTTTTAAGTAAACATATTAAAGATATATTGATCCATCAGGTTTGATAAAGTATTTATAAGCGCATGAAAATATTATTATTTACTAATTTCGTATACTTTGAAGATATATGATATGTATAAGAAAATATTTATCATGCACAAACTTTAATGGATATTCAATAGTTTTGAAATATCCTTGTTTCATAATAATAGTCTTGGCACACGGGAATTGTCAGATGACAAGATCGAATGAAATAGCTTCACGAGTAGTTCTGCTTAGCGTGCACGCAAAACATGATAATAGTAAAAAAAATATTGTAATTTTTACCCATTTTATATTCAATTTTTTGTCCGGCATCCGTCAATCTCCAAGAAATAGCTTGTACCCTTGATGGAGCGTATGTTTTGTCCCCTTGATATCTAATATTAGACCCATTTTTGACAGAAATTATGCTCGACGGACTTAGAGCTAGTGAGGGTGCACATTTCGTGTGTTATTATGATATAAAATGCTTTTTGAAATAATTTTTTATTTTTAAAATATATTAAAATATTTTTTTATTTTTAATATTAATGCATCAAAATTATAAAAAAAACATAAAAAATAAATTTAATATTTTTCTCATGTAGAACATGTTTTTAAAAACAATCTAAAAACAATTTCAAACTCTATCTACATCTTATTCAAGTGTATTTGTTTTAGAGGTGGAGATTGTAGTTTTGGGTATGAAACCATCAAAATACTAAAACAATTACAAAAAATTAGCTTTTATATTTTAATTTTATGTATAATTATATTATATTCAACTACAACCTCAACCAAAAAAGTTAAACACAAACATCCTAGACTTGCTTTTTTTCACAGAGTGGAATGTGAAAGAATAAGGGCAAACTTACCTAGGAGTGTGCCAGCGTCCACATGGAGCTGATGCGTTGAGCCTTAGGCATGGTAATTGGGTCCTTAGCCCAGCCCACCGTTCTATTAATGGGTCTCTGGCCACAACCCAGCCCTATCACTTAGCACAACTCAAAACATTAGTTAATTTTGGGTCGGACCAGGTAGGAAAGCTCAAAATAGAATATGGGCCGAAGCCCGTATCCCATCTAGGCTAGAGCCTAGATAATGGGTTAAAATAGAGGCCTGTGAAAGAAAGACCTAAGTACGAGGCCCAACCCATCAAAAATTTATATTTAGCTTTCCCAAAATGTTCTTATGGAAGGACAACTTGAGGGGTTAAATCTCATTGTGCAAACTTCAAGAGAATAATTGAGAAAATCCCTATTAATTTTAGCAATCAAATATATGTTGTAGATAAAATATAAAAAAATAATTTATGAATCTATGTACAATAAATAATATATTTTTAAAAATAATGAAAATAAAACACTCATCTTAATACTATACTTGTAATATACACACATCAAATCCTACTCGTAGATTATGGTGCGACACATAACCACGCCAATAATAATAGTAATAAAATGATATTTTTGGCAACCATATATACATGTAAGAAACATAGTTTTCAACCAGCCCGACCCGGTCCAAGATTAAAGTTCTGAATTTTAACCGGATCATCAGATTTTGATTGGATCACCAAGTCGCCCGAGTTAATTATTTTTAAAAAAATTAAAATGATATCGTTTTAGTAAAAAAACAAAAACAAAAATCAATAAATTGCAACCGTATTTTTAATCGGGTCACATCAAACTTTTTTTTTATCTATTTTTTTTTTAATTCGGTCCAATTTTAACCACAGCCCAACTGAGTTTCGAATTAAGCAGTCGGGAAAGTTTCAGAAACATGGTAAGAAATGTTTTAATTAGAGATAAAATAAATCCAGCCTGTGCTGAATTGCATGATTCATGTGGGTAAAGTTAAGGGTTGCAAACGTCGCCTCAGTCAAATCATGCTATTATTCTAATTCTCAATTGATCATTCAAAATTTATCTCTTGCTTTTCTTACTGTACTTTAATTATTTGGAGAACAATGCCCTTTATTGACACCCATAAAAAAAATTATATTCTTAGTGCATATTCTATGGTGTCTTATTTTTCTTACTTTTCCTAGAATATGATGAATCCAGTATACATAAATTATTATAGCTGATTGTATGCTGACTGTGTGAGACTGGAATATCCATTATCCTATACTAAAAATCTTTGATTAGATTTGATTTGAAGGTCATAACATGTTCTTGGATTTAAAATGGATTATTTAAGATCATAACTTCCGAGCTAATACATTCACAAGATATATATATATATATATATATATATATATATATATATATATATATTGTATTCTTAGATTTTAACAATAATTACAGACTTGATTTAGAGATTATTAGTTAAAAAACATGAATTATTGGATTACCGAGTTAATTTAAATTAATTATTTTTATTAAAATAATATTATTTTATTTTAAAAACATTATTAGAATTTACTCAACAAAATTTGTACTACTTAGATTAATGAAATTTTACGAGCATAAATCTTTTTTCTATTTAACTTCAAATGTAATTTGAATTAGATTTTATATCTTGAATTTCTAGGATTAACCAGATGGTCCGCCCCGCCCAAATTTAATAACTAATATTATAGGCATGAATGATAATGTGAAAATAAAAACAAGCAGGCATCTCAAAGTTATTCTACATGCAGTTTCGAGAGATATAACTTAACTGATGAAGTTCTAGATTTGTTCCTTAGAGTTCACCAGTTTATGTCCTATAAATTTAAAGATTATTAAAGGTTTATATAATTATTAGTTTCAAAACATATAAGATTAGTCGGAATACACAGAAGCTGATCCGGACACCCAAGTCAATAATAATAATAATAATAATAATAATAATAATAAGTTATCCTGCATGCGTTTTCCACTTCGGTGTAGATCTATCCTTTCACGCCTAACTACTCTCCAGACAATAGCTCAATCGTCCACAGAAGTAAATAAATGAAAAGGGAGCAAGTTAATTAATCTGCATGAATAATGTGAGAGTAGGACTGCTGGAGAATTTTGCTCGCATCAGCCACAGACAATAACGATAACGTTTTCCATCTTTCCCTCTTCAGGTTACGATCTATTCTCCTATCGCTATAGCTTCGTCAATTTTTTGCATTAAATTGGAATCAATGCCTACACATTGAGGATACTATCATGCATTCTTTATATATATATATATATATATATATATATATATATTCATGGACCACATGCTCTAACATGCTAGTTTGTTTTTAATTTTTTTTATCTTCTATCCATCAAGTTTTTAGTTAAATCAGACATAAAACCCAATTAAACCAAATATTTAAACATCCTAGTTTTTAATTTGTTTTTGAAAAAAAAATCATATTTTCCAGCTTTCCCTCGGCCAAGTTTTTAATTAAATCAGATATGAAACCTCATCAAACCGAATGCTCTAACATACTAGTTTTAGATTTTTTTTATTAAAAAAATCACATCTTCCAACTTTTTTTAAGTTAAAGTTTAGTTAAATCAGACATAAACCGAATGCTCTAACATGCCAGGTTTTAATCTTTTTTTTTTCTTTTTTGAAATAGAATCATATCTTCCAACTTTCTTTTAAGTTAAACTTGGTAAGTTTTTAGTTGAGTCGGACATAAAACCATATTAAACAGAAATGCTCTAACATACTAGTTTTTAATCTTTTTCTTAGAAAAAAAAAATCATATCTTCCGAGCCTCGATCCTTAAACTAGTCGGCATCGGTTTCCCACGAGAAACAAGCAGCCTTGATCCTAAACTAGGTGGCGTTGGCTTCCTTGTCGAAGTTCAAGACCACTGATTACAGAGATACACATTTCCCTTGAAAGAAAAGGAAAAAAAGAACATAACAATATGAAGAATAATTTACAAGCTCCCCCTGGGCCAGCTCTAGCACATGGAAACTCGATGGCTTGAAATTTGGAAGGAAAAAAGTTACACTAAGAACATCAGAAATATAGTGGAGAAATAAGAAATTGACGTGGAGAAAGGAAACAATAGTAAACACAATCTTCTTCTGAGAAAAGTTTCCGAGAAAAAGTATCAACAGGAATTACAGTAGTTTCATCAATTTGAAATCTTCCTATCGAAGAGGAAAACAAACCACCCCATGAAAATGAGAAAAACAAACAGGACTATGAGAAGAAACCATGTTTCCCAACATTAATAACAAGGAAAACAAATGGAGAAGCCATGTCCGCCTAATTCTATGGAAATGAGAAAATATTTCCAGGGAAAGGGATGAAAAAAAACAGAAGGAACAAAGATGTAGGGCACATATAGCACATTTGCATCGGTGCCGTTAACGGAAGTACTTGTACACTTCAAAATTGGCACAACTTTTACTTCGTTTCTTGCATGTCCTCCTCAGTTTTCCAGACAACATCATCAAGGCAGGTTGAAAGGTTTTTGTAGAACTGCAGAAGACAAGGAACAAGAAAGATGGAAATATAAACCGTTTCTAACTTGAATGAGAGGGGACAAACTGTGGATGTTCTGGTTCAGGATAATCATCCAAGACATTGTCAATATATAAATAAAATGACAAATCATGCATGCACCTATTGGTTGTTGGGTAGCATTTCGTTTAACGAGAGCAAGATGCATATGGATGGATTAAATGAAAAAGAAGAGAAGGAAACTATACCTTATGGAACTCCAAAGTGTCTCCCTTTGCTTTACGCACTTCAACCATATGAAGCGAAGGTGCCACTTGAAATATCTGATTGAAATGCATGAAACTGTGAATTAATACCACAAAATGACTATGGACTTGACTTTGGCAGCATTAGTAAGTTTAATCATAAGTTAGTCACAGACCTCGGTAGCAACATTCAGGTTTCCCTTTCTCCCAGCCTTCACATTCTCAAGCCTCATCTGAGAAAGACAACGATAGCCTTAAGCATTACCTCAGACCTTTTTAATTTTTGTCAAACGAATAATGAATACTTTATGCATTTGTTACCTTGTAATTTTTCTTGTGGACATCAAAACCAAGGGGCTTGGCAGCTTCTTCGATCTTGTGAATTATTTCATTGGCAGGGCATCTAGACGTGAACCTCGTTTCCCTCTTAAATTCCTGCTGCAAGTCATATAATCATAAACATACGAGCTCCAATATTTAACGGAATTGCAAAGACATTATAAACCTATGATATGGCCTATCACCTACGAAAGAAATCCTCATTTAAACAACTCAGATGCTGTTAGGTAGCCAATGCTACTTTGTTGATAGTGCAGAATAATACTGCTTTCATAACAGAGGCTTCTAATTTCACAGTCTATAATAATCTCTCACTATAATTGACAAAGCTGGATATCTCTAATTGTCTGGAAGGAACTTCAAAAAATAATTAATGATCCATTTTCTTGTTGATGCCTCGAATGGATAAACACATGGACAATACTAGAGTCTCATTGCAGTAAGAGATCCTGGATTGGTTCATAATCTGAAACACTGATTAATCCCTTCATAGGTGATAACATTTATCATACGTATCCATCATCTCTTATTTCCACAGAAGCAGGAAGCTGATGTTTAATGTACTTGCATTAAAACATGCATCATCCACTGGAATACAATAAATCAGGTTTTAAAAGTTATGACATAAAAGAAAGGCCTTTCAACAAACAAACCTGTTCTCCATCAAACAAATTCCCAAGATTTAGTCCTTTAGACATAGAAATTAACTCAAATGCATTCATAGCTGTTGGTTGCTCCTCTTCCTTCTTCTCTGTTACATGGTGTTCCTGTTGCGAGGACAACAGTAAGATTTAATAAACAATATTGTCAAGAAGTGCAAGAAATTGTTAACACTTCCTTCAAACAGTGTACTACTTTTTTTTTGCTAGTTCAAGTATAAAAAGCTCGTCCTAAACTCACTTCTGAGTCCTTAAAAACAGCTTCAACATCATCCAAGTTGGTGTCCTCTTTCTCTTCAAACACGGGAGGCTTATAATCTTTCTTAAACCATTCATCTACCAGGATTTCAGGTATGGTGATGCGCTGCCATAAAAAATAATAGTAAATTGAGAAAAAAAATATAAAACAAAATGAAGTTGTGAGTAATGTTAATATTTCCATGCATTGAGGCCAATATAAAGTACTTAAAATCCCAGACTTCTACTTAAAAAAAAAGAAGGTCTAACAGCATATGCATGTTGCGGCCAATGCATAAGCAGTACACAAAGAATCAGAAGCAATATCTGACCTAGGTAATGCAAACATCATGACATTTTTTACACATCACTTGCAGATTAGAGAAGTTGTCCAGGCATCCTAATAATATCCACTGCAGTAACAACCTTTCAGTGCTCCAACCTTGCTACCTGATCAAATCTCTAGAAGATTTAATCTCAGTTACGCAACATTCACATGCTAGACTCTGGGAAGCTTTTACATAAAGTTCTATTTAAAGTATAGATGCAACAAATTAGCATGATAACTGGATAGGCTCTATTTGTCCAACAACAGTGTTATGGCAGCATTGGGATCAGAGCAGCTATTCCTTGTGCCAATTATGATGAAAAGAATAAACATAAATTAAAATGCACATTGCGTTCTTTGCAATGATTCATCATATATAAATTTCTGAGACTCATTTTGATGAAATTTTGGTAGCATCTAAGAAGAGAAATTTTGGTAGAATTCTCTCTTACTTTTTGAAAAGAGGAGTTGCCAACCACTAGTTAATGTAGAAATCCTTTCTTTTTTCCTCCATTCTAAGATGCAGGAAATGTATTATAATCAGAAGCTCAAGCAAGGAATGTTAATAAAGCATAACTACTCACAGTCATAGGGTTGGGATCCAAAATTCGAGTTATCAATTTCATGGCACCAAAAGAGAGCCAAGGGGGGCAAGTAAATTCAGCTGCTGAGATCTGTATTTGGCAGAAGTAAAGTGAAAACCAGAGGGCACAGGCAAGGGGAGAACAGTTCTATCAAATTTGTAAAATGCTCACTTTTTTATACAGGTTCATAACATTTGAATCATCAAAAGGCAAATACCCTGCTAGCAATACAAAAAGTATCACTCCACATGACCACAAATCTGCAGTAGTCCCATCGTAACCTCTATCATTAAGAACCTAAACAGCAACGCAGAAAATAATTAGAGGTATAAATGTGCCTAAGGCTTAAAAGGCAAACATATATGATCAAGAACTGTAGCATATAAACCGGTCATCCAAACCTCAGGAGCGACATAATTTGGAGTTCCACAAGTTGTATGAAGCAGGCCATCATCCTGCCAAAAAGAACCGGTTAGTAAAAAAAAAATGCTTTCCTTGCAATAGTCACAGAAGAGACTTTAAAAAACAACAAAAATATTATTTCCATGAAAAAAAAAGTAACTGTAAGGAAATAGTTCTTATCAGTAGCCTTAAACAGGATTAATTTCTGCCAGGCCTATTTTTATTGGCAAAGCTTGTATTCGAGAATAAGTATAGCATAGGCCTCTTTCCTTATTCATAAGCTTCAGTACATCCCAGCCTGGTTTAATGAAGGTTGTTATCTTGAACCAATAAAATTGATAATATCCATAATAGGGACTTGGTTGGCAGAATGATGTCTATAAGACTTCAAATGAGATGAAGAATTGATGGTAGTTACCCTGACTTGTTGGGACAGCGCACTCAGCCCAAAATCTGAAACTTTGAGGTTCCCATAAGCATCCAACAACAAATTTTCTGGCTGCAACACCCAATAAAAAAGCAAAAGAACAATGAAGGTCATGATGAACAAAAATAAACAACCTATTTACATGTTACAGGGTGATTAAAGTTCTGAGTACCTTAAGGTCTCTGTGAAAAACACCCCTGCTGTGGCAATAGTCCACTACATTGATAAGCTGCTGGAAATATCTCCGAGCTTCATCTTCTCTCATCCGTCCATGGTTTACCTTCGTAGAATTAAAACAGAAAAATTATGCATGCAAAGAAATGCTCCGTAATTGGTATGAAAATAAAGAGTCAAAAGAAACTTCCAGTCCTTTTAATGTTTTGGTTCCAATCAACACAAGATTGCATTATTATAAACAAAAACAAATGCATGATGATTACAACTAAGATTGTAATTGTCAATGATAAGGAGATGAGCCTTAACAGGTGCACAACAAATTTCTAGTACTTGTAATAGCACCCAACATATAATTCCCATAACTCTACCAAGGATATTGAACCAGTAAAACTGGTGGAGCATAAACTAATGGGAAAAAAAAGGTTTGATAACAATACAAAACTTACAATTTTGTCGAAAAGCTCTCCCCCGGTGACAAACTCCAAAACAATAAATATCTTTGTCTTACTTCCCATCACCTGAAGATCAACATTTTTTTATGCTAAAGCTTAGAGGAAGATTTATATCAAAATACTGCTTTACATAACACAATTAAGATAGCTACTGACTCTTTGAAATAAAGTTTAATTCGAGGCTAAATTAGGCAAAAAGATCACAAGGTCAAACCTAACAATTATTTAGAAATCAAATGTCATTTAAGGTAACTTTTACAAGCATGCTTGATTCCGTCACTATTTCTATACAAGACAACCCTTCATTCTTTACACTGATGCTAGAACTTAACTCATATGGAAAAAATGGGACAAATGGATACTGAACAAAATTATTGTTCATAGTCTTGGCCAAAAACATGTAAGAACAGAACCAGAAAATCTGATGTTGCTCCCATTTGGTAGAGAAGGATGCAAGGGAAGACTAATTATAAGGATAAGCATAAAACATATAGCTCCCATTTGGTAGAGAAGGATGCAAGGGAAGACTAATTTTAAGGATAAGCATACAGCATATAGCTTGTAATAAATGCTGAAGACTAAGAGAGGGACCTCGTATAATCGAACAACATTTGGATGCTTGATAAGCTTCATTGTCTCAATCTCCCGCTTGATCTGTCAGAACAACGGCAATTTTAGAATTCTGGGACAATATTGGAACACCTTTTCTGGTGGTAGCATATATATAAAATAAAAGAAGTCTATAGGATCCAAAAGGGAAAAAAGGGCCAGAATCTTCCAGAAGTGTACGAGAAAGCAATTGAAAAACAAACATAGATAATGCATATAGTATCAGTTTCTCTTGAGACATGTAAAGCAGTGAGAAACAAACAATTTGTCATAAAAAGAATTGACTAACCAGACCTGTTCAGCCATCTTGTGTTTGAGAACCTTCTCTTTATCGAGGATCTTCAGGGCCACAGGTTCCCCGGTCTCAGAATTCCTTGCAAACTTTACTTTTGCAAACGTTCCTTCACCAATTGTCCTTCCCACTTCATATTTACCCACTCTACGCTTGATTTTAGGTTGACTCATGCTTTGTTTATGGGTTCAACACTCTTATTCTTGCAGTTATGCAAACTTCGAACTCTTCCTGAAATGCATAAGAAAGTGTAAGTGCCAGACCAATACAGCAATAAAGTTCAATAAACATGGGATCTATTGACCATATCCCCAATTGTGAAGAAATAGTCAAGACTTGGCTGGTTCTGGATGATTTTAAAGTTTGCATTACATATTCTGGAGATTACAACAATAAAAAACCTTTCCATAAAGTATAGCTCAATTAATATAGCAAATCAACCAATACAAAGAAACAACAAAGACTAAAAATGCCATAAAATGTGAACACAAGGAACTTACAGCATGATAGAAAAAAAAAAAGAAGCCATACTATGCAGAAAAGATCTACATCAACAACCTAATGAGAAAGCAAACAAACTAATCCAAAGTGATAATAACCAATGAGAAGCTAGAAAAGACCCTGCCCAGTTGCCATTTTATCAGTACAGTGAATAGATCAGGTTGCCAAAACATAACCAGAAATAAAACCAGAAGGAGGTGAAACAAAACGACAAAAAACAAGTATCTAAGTTGAAAATCTTGAACTGGGAAAACAAAGAACTTAAAAATGTCTTCACCAATTAAGACAGATACTGAAAACACAATCAAATCAAGATTAAGTGAATTAACCTCAAATCCAATTGCAATCTTCACCAATTAAGACAGATACTGAAAACGCAATAAAATCAAGATTAAGTGAATTAACCTCAAATCCAATTGCAACCAGTGCCACCAAAATGCCCACGGAAGTGGAATTTAGACCAGAAACATCTCAGTGGTCAATCAAAGACTGCTTATAAAAGCAACTAAATAAATACTTTATAGTTTATAATTAACAAATAAAAAATGAGTTTAAAACAACTAAACAGAATCTTCCTCTGAAACACCATGTTAAAAATAAGAAACTATAGCTGAAGTTCAAGAAACTCAAGAGAACTCAAAGTTCTTGCCAACTGAACAAATTCCCACCTCGAAAAACAAAAACCCAAATCAAATTGTACAAAAACTAACACATGAAAAAGCAAAGATAGGACCTTTTCCAAAAACAAAAGCCCAAGAATTATACTGGAAAGAAGGAAAGAAAAGGCTCTTGTGGTATAAAAAGAAGGAAGCTTTTAGCTTCAGAGAGAGATAAAAAAAATAAGTACAAAAGTCAAAGACGAGTTTCAATGCAAATTCAACATAGAAAACATATCTTACACAATGGATAAATAATGACTATTAAAATAATAACAATGATTAGAAGGAGAGAGATGATATACTTGAGCAGGACTTTTAAAATATGGGGACTGAGAGAGGCAGGCTGATAGATAAGCAATAAAGGCTGGAAATTATTGCTTTAGAATCGGCTTTTGAGATGACTGAAAAGGCAGGATAAGGCAAAGGAAACGGCAATGAGTGAGACTGGTTTTGATGATTTATAGTAAGTAACCTTGTTGATGACGATCACCTCCTGGCCTCTGCAACCAGACAAATGGTTGCCTGCTACTGTACTCTACTCTACCTGTCTTAATTTTACTGCCATAATTTACTTGCTTACAGCAACACAAGCACGCGTCTACTAATGCAAGTAGCGAGAACAAATGGTTGATGTTAGCTGGCTGGCAGGAGTTTAGTAGGAAAGAAATATGCCTCCGATGTGTTGATGATTTTGCTGACTGGGTTTGCCTAAGATGCCACTTGGGGTTTGAATCTAAATTATAATAGGATGGCAACGGGTGTCTATGACTCATGTGTATCTACTATATTTATATTCTACTCTTTTTTTTTTTTTTTTATTAACGTGGGTGTCCGGGCCAGCTTGCGCGCACCTCGACTAATCCCACGGGCCCTGAAGTTAACGACCATGTAAGCCTCCAGTGGCCATCATATGAGCAACCTAGGGATTGAACCTGAGACCACAGAGGGAGCAAACCTCTTGGTCCCAAGCTTTTACCGCTGGGCCACCACCTAGATGGTTATATTCTACTCTTACTCGTTAAGATGTTAGATATATATTATATTCATGGCCCGTCATGTCGGAACAAACTTCTTTTTAACCTTAAAAAAAATCAAAAGACAATTATGTTTTAAACAAAATAAGAGAAAATTGATAATCAAGTTATTCCTTAATTAATTTAATAATATAATAAAACAATAACAACAATAATAAATAAACTAAAAAAAATCTCAAGTAAAACTGAGTTAACAGATAAAACATGTAATCTAGTACATGATATTGAAATAACCTTATAAAAAAAGGATACCGACAAAAAATAATTATAAAAAAAAAAACTTGAAAAAATATTTAAACTAACTCGGTTAAATTTTTTAAATTTGTGATCCAAAAAATTAACAAATTCCAGATCAACAAAATATTAGGGGATGAGATTCAAAAAGAAAATTCCAATAAAAAAAGATTGAAAATAAAACAAATAACAAGATTATGTTCTGAGTGCTCTAAAATGCAAAACTTTACAAATTTTGCAGTAGCTATTGTAATAATTATTAAATTTGGTTTGGGTATAGTTTTTTTTTAAAAAAATTAATTTGAAATTAATTTAGTCTGATCTGGTTAGTTAAGTCAAAATCCGATTTAATTTTATTTTTTTTAAAAAAAACTAATATTATTTTAATTTTTTTAAATAAAATTTATGACTCGTGTCAATCTAGATTTAATAGTTTTTGTTGAAAAAAAAATACAATTTAGTTTTACCAACACAATAAGTTGTTTTATTATTAATATCTCATCTTAAATTTTAAATATAACAAGAAGCTGAAAAAACAACAACTCACTCTAAATTATTTTAAAACTAACCAAATGAGACTTGGAATAAGTATTTCTTTACATAATAATAACAAAAAAATGGATGCATGGTGTTACTCGTGCGATAAAAACAATGCAATAAAAAATTAAAAAAAAATAACAACAACTAAACAGTTGACCCAAAGGCTTTTTTTCTTCTTCGATTATTTTTTATTTTGTGAAAGTAACGTAATGTATTAGTTTTATATGATAACATTAAATTATCAATGGTGTGTTAATCGTGTAAATTGTAACGTAAAATGGGAGGCCGGACCACGTGGCCATGTGGGTGGTTTCCGTTGTTGTTGAAATTAGTGGTTGGACTGAAACTGCTGCAGATATATATATATATATATGAAGACATGACGACAAAGGCATTTCTTTATTACCGAACCTCTCTCGGTCATGTCTTCTTTGGGTTAAAATAGCATTCATGGCGGTCGTATGGTTATCACTCCTTACATTTGGGACCATTTTACTCTCAGGCAATCCGACACCACCGCGTAAGTTTGGTGTATAATAATGTAAATATATAAAAATATGGTGGTCATACAATCATTATAGAGATATGAAGTGTATATTACGTAAATATATAAACTTGTAAAAAATATAGAAAAACAATCATAACTAAACAAATATTGAAATTTTACTTAAATAAAATTAATTTAGAGTACTTGTTTATTAGAGTCCTTAGAAGATATATAATCTATTATCAATGATTAATTATTTGTTATTAAAATTTTATTACTTTTTACTTGATGCATAATGACTTTCTTCAATAAATTTCTCAATATTCCAATAATTTACTCTTTTTAGATGCACGGCTAAACAAGATTGAATGAACTTAAATGAATAATAATCAATATCCCTTTATAAATATTGAACCTAAACTCTAGAGCAAAAGGAAAAAATGGAATGATATGCCTTTAGAAAAAACAATAACGAAGAAAGGAAAAAAACACTAATAAGATTATTGGATAATTTCTTACCCATCCAAGACACCTATTTAAATAACTTGAAAACCAAAATATTAATACTCATAATTCTTGAATCCTCACAATTCATGAATCTTTTATTAATTATGATAAATGTTTATAGATAAAAAATTAATATTTTATAATTCATGAAAAGAATTCATGAATATTTATAAATTTTTGAAAGAATTCGTGGTTCATGAAAAACATTCATGGTTCATGAATTACTTATAGCAAACAAAAACTAAATAACAAATGTTTTTATTTTCCAAAACCAAGCCCAAACTCATTGAAAATATTTTCCTTCACTCGTATCATTTTCTCAAAACCTTTACCAAACTATGTCACTTAAAAAAAAATCATGGTTTTAATTCTAAATATGAATGGACCTCATATATAATTTTTTTTATATAAACCATTTCTAACAGGTAATGTGGTGTAGAGTATTTTTCAAAAGTTCTTTTCAATTGAAAATGCATCAACATGATTTTTTAAAAAATTTATTTTTTATTATTTTTGATATTAACACATCAAAATATTTAAAAAATCTTTAAAACATAAATTTTATGTTTTTTCATGCAAAAAGCAATTGCAAAAGCAATTTTAAAAGCAGAAAATACCATAGTACCAAACCAACATTGAACCAATTGGTTATTAACAAATACGGATTGCTTAGTATTATTTTGTATCTCAAATAGTGTTATTAAACATGGTCGAAATTGATAGGTTAACCCAAGACCCTGTCTATCTAGGACCTTATTTGGATTGGGTTTAAAAAAACCAGGTGGTAGTTAACCTGATCAAACCTGGATAACTCAATAAGTTGACTTGTATCTTGGTCGATTTGGTCGACATAATCAAAATTCAGTTTAATTAAAAATATTTAAAATAATATTATTTTAATTTTAAAAATAAAATTTTAAAACAATATAGTTTTGAATTGGTTTGAATTAACCTGATCATAACTTAGATAAAATTTAATAACTTTGATATCAAGTTTAAGGAAAGAATGTGATGCGCAATAGAACAATTTATGAACTTAAATAATAGTCTGAGCTATTATCCTCACTATTCAAAAGATATGGATGGAATTAGGGTGTGATTGAAGTCACGGTTTGAAAGTTCAAAATAGCTTTTGAATTTTAATAATTATTTTATAGAAATTATACTATTTTCTCTAAAAAATAGTCCCTTCTAATAATTTTTTAAAAATTATTTTGGTAAAGGATTTTTGATATTTTGACCAAATCCTAATGGATAATCATAAAGTAGTTACGATATTTACTTTTTTTAAAAATGATAAAGATGCATTTTTTGTGTGTCAAAATATGCTTGGAAAACTTTTTAGGATCTGACCATATGCATAAAAAAAAATATTTTATTATTTTTTTAAGAGCAAATTAATTTGAATTTTTTAAGATTTTTTTGAATTTTTTTAGAAATATTTCAAAGAAAACTAGGTTTTCTACTATCAGATCTGTATCTTACAGTGTAAATATACATCCCAATATTATGCAAAATTGGTATAAAAACATGTGAGAAAATCACATATTTTTTTTGAAAGGATTTTTGAATTTTTTTGTAAATTTTGAAAATATACATCCTGATTTTTTTTTTGTTCGGGTTGGACTAGAACAGGTCTGATCAATTCCAAAGGTTAATTATTTGCAGAACGTGAACAATAATTCACGTTCTGCATACAATTACATAGTTGCAAACGATATAAGAGAAAAATAGAAGGCGACTTGGCAGAGAAGATGCAGTTGTTGTCATGGGCCTAGCGTGAGGTGTTTGGATGTGATGGTGGCTTAAGGTGAAGCTGGAGAAAGGAGTGGTGGTCGGCATCAGCTATGGGAAGAAGGAGAAAAAGCTCGTAGAGGAGAGAGAGAGAAAAAAAAGAGTTCGAGGTGGCTTTTTTACTGCTTGTGAGGAGTTGGGTTGATGGAGATAATGGTGGTCAAATCAATAATGATTTTAGTGGTGGTCGAAGGCCATGATGGAGAGAGAGAGAGATAACTTGTTACATAAGAAAAACTGGGAGTTGGTTTTCGATCAAATTTGGACTAGATTTTCTTGCTTCATTGACCATGAAATCCAGATCTACATATAGGGGATGGAAGAGAGATATTTTTTAAAAAGTTGTCGGTTTTAAAAAAAAAAATTAAGCTAAACAATAGTTTTATTAATTATCGAGGTTGCATTTGAACTTATGAAATTGATCGATTTAAATTAGGCTAGATTTCACATGGTTTAATTAAAAACTCGAGTTGGATAAAAAATTAAGGCGGTAGATCTCAATATCGACTAACTTTGCTAAGTTAATAAAAACATCAAAAATTTATCCACATTCTTAATATTTTTTTTATATTTTGAAAAAATAATATGTAAACTTGTTCTATGTACCGGACGTGCATCTTTCCCTAAAAAATATAAAATTGAAAAAAGACTTGGAGCTTAAAGTCAACTTTGATTGCCAAGTGTTCGAGGCTGCAAAACATATTTAGGCTCCGTTTGTTTGCAGGAAAGTGAATTCCTTTTGGAAAGTGAATTCCGAGGAAAGTGAATTCCTGGAAAGTGAATTCCGGGAAAGTATTTTCCGATGTTTGGTAGTGTTATGGAAAATGAACTGAAAAACACTTTCCAGTGTTTGGTTGTATTATGGAAAATGAACTGGAAAATAATTTATTAATGAATTAATTTTTTTTTCAAATTTATCTAATATATATATAAAATATCTAATATAAAATATTTAATCGCTCTAAAATAAAAAAAATGAAATCTAAAATGTATAATGATGAATTTTTTTTTATTATATTCTATATTCATACATAGCTTATTTTATAAAATATAACTATATATATCATATCATATTATAGAGAAATAAGCTTGTGAAATTTTTTTTACTATTCCATGAAACTATTTATAATTCCATTACGTACGAAATATATCCGACAAAAACTATAGTTTTAATAATATTTTTAGCATGTAATAAAATTGGATAAAATATTAAGGTTTAAAATTTGCTCTAAACTTTTTTTTTTTAATGTTAAAAAAATAGCACACTTAAAAAAAAAAAAAACAATCCTACAGGCAAGTGAACAGTGCAAGAGAACTGCACTGTTCACTATTTTTTCAGTAAACAGTGTACGCAATACACTGTTCATGTTAATTGCACTATTCATTTAACAGTGCAATTAACATGAACAGTTAAGAAAAAATAGCTGCTTTTCACCACTGGCCACTGTCGGAAAGTGTTTTCCTTTCTTTAACAAAGGAAAACACTTTCCTTTGGCAACACTGATTTATTTTCCATTGATTGAATTCATTTTTCATTGACTTTTTTTCTTGTTGTTGCCAAATACTGGAAAAGCAGGAAAGTGAATTCCAGGAATTCACTTTCCTGCAATCAAACACGGCCTTAGTTACTTACTTCATTAATGTTTACCTCCACTAGCAAATTCCATGAGCATATTCTCTTCTTTTTTTTTTCCTTTAATACAACTTATTTCTTTGTTGGATAAAGATATGATTATTAGTTGGATGTCTACTTTTTGTATAAAAAAAGCATTTCTTAATTCATCGAAATCATATTAAGAAAGAAAATATGTCAATAAAAAAACCAAATACCTGTGCATTTTTGAAAAAAAAAAGATTTTAAATTATAGTTTTAAAAAATAAATTTTAAAAAAACATGTGTTTTGTTAAAATTGTTGCAACATAAATACATGTAAAATAAATAAAAAATATATTTTTGGAATAAAAAACTTGTTATTTTAGCTTTTATAATAAATCCAAGATTTAAAACATAATTATGTATAAAATCCAGTGCAAAAATAGAAACTATTTAACTAATTAAATATATATTTTTCTCAAAAGATGAAACTACCATGATACCAAATGTTTTCTAAACATGAAAAGAAGAAAAAATATATTTATTTTCTTTTTATTATTACTAGTTAGGTGGTCCACGCTACATTGTGGACCAACCTTTGTTTTGGCATAAAAATATTTAAAAAAATAAATATATTTTTCAAAAATAAAAAATATAATATTCAAGTAATTAGCTCGAGTGAGTTTAATAAACAAAGCTAAAAAAAAAACATCGATTCAATGCAAAAGATTAAAGCTTATGAGAATATATCTAAATAATATTTCAAAAACATCTCAATGATATTATTTGTTAGCAAAGTAAAAAATAAATGAAAATATGATAATTTCATAGAAAGAAAAATAAAATAAAAATAAGATAAAAAAATCAATTAATGTTAACTTTTTAAACCATGACCCAAGTTATAAGACCAAGAGCACTATGTATGAAAAAATTGTGAGGGTTTAAATCATTAAAAAACAACATGAAAAAATTCAAAAAAAAAATAGAATAAAAATAACGAATGTTAAAATTAAAATAAAAAATAAATAAAAAAACAACAGGAAATTTTAAAATTGAGAGTTAAATTGAAAAGAATAAAAACATTAACAAAATGATAAAAATCAAAAGAACAAAGACTAAAAAAAAAAAAACATAGATTGAAAGGTAAAACTAAAAACAATGAAACTTTCATAAAAAAAATTAAAAAAAAAACTAAAATATCATAAGAATAAACATCAAATCCTAAACATTAAAACATAATAAAAAAAATGAATATACATAACTCTTCAACGTGTTTTTTTACACTAAAAAATAATCCTAGATGTAAATCAAAAAATATATACACACATCTAATTAAACAACCCAATAACCATTGTGTAAAGTAATGGAAAAAAATTTATCAACAATAAACAAAACTAAAATTGAGAAAATTAAGCGAGAAATAAAGATCAAGATATCTAACATCGTAATATGAATAATTTACCTGATTATATTTAATTAATTCCTTTATCAAAAAAAATTTGTAATAGAAAAACACATAAAATTTGTAATAGAAACCGACTCGCGCATAAAATTTATTGAGCAATAATTAAAAAAACAATGCAAGGTTGCACATACAAAAAATCTTATAAAAAAATAAATATATTTTTTAAATGTAATCTATATAAAATTAAGAAAAAAAAATCATAGATAAATCATACCTACCTCTTTAAAAATTAAACACACCCAATATCATTTAAAAATAATCACAATCTAATTAAAACATAACCCAAAATTTATTTGAAAAAATATATACAAATAATGAATTATTTTTTAAAAAACTAAAAATAAAAAAAAAGAGTAAAAAAAAGAACCAGGCTAGGTGCTGCTAGGCCTGGTAAGCCAGGTCCATTGCCTGCCCAATAAAGCAACGTTCAACGCGCGGGTCTTTATTTAAAAAGAAAGGACGCGTCACTTGCATCAAGAGACAACACATCGCCTGAGAAACCCATAATTTGGCAATTATAGTGGTTGGAAAAACAGAGTTCTTTGTTTTTTTTTTTTCACCCAAAATCTCATTTTAACCCATTTTGACCCAAAACACCTAGAAAACACCATAAAAATCTTGTTAAATCAATACATGGCCACCAAAAAGCCAATAAACAACCCTAAAACCCGAAATCCACCTGAAACAAAAATCATTCTGAAGCTCAGATATGTTGTTTTAGGTATTTTAAAAGTAAAAAAAAAAAAAAAAATACTTAAACATAACCCCTCATTGACCAAAATCTTTACCAACAACCACTTTCTCTCTCTAAGTGAATTTTTGCGACTTCCCCTCTCTCCTTTCAACAGAAAAGGACTTAAAAAAAAGAAAATGAAGTTATGTACCAAAATATCTTCAAATTCAAGGGATTGCCCACCTAGTATCTAAAAAATATAGGGATTAAAATGAATGTTTAACGAAACTTTCAACCCACCTCTATGTTACATGATATTTTCACTTCAGCCCCTTAGCTTTCAATTCAACCCTTCCTCCTAAATAAATATGCAATTGAGGGCTAATTTGTGGTTCAAAAGGTCAACTCAACAAAATAAAAATTTGAGGACCAAAGTGAAAATTATAAAAAACAATACACTGCTCCAATTTACCGTGTATTGTAAAAGAATGAACAATAATTCCAGCATAGTAAAAGGCATAAGCCTTTTATATATATATATAAATATATATAACAATAGAAAAGATGGATCTTTCAATTTAACATAAAAAAGAAGAAACTAAAACCAAAGAATTAATTTCTTTTCATCGTTATGGACAGATTTTCAATTATAGTTTTAAAACTTGATTCGGCCTGGCGGGTTAACTTAGGACCCAACAAATCAGGGATTGGAACCGAGCAAGATTTGTCAAAAGATAAGGGAAGTTAAAAACCTGGTTGACCCGACAAGACCTGATCAAAAACTCGGTTGTAACTCATTGATAATTTATTTTATGTTTGTAACTAAAACAACATCTTTTTGATTTGTAAAAAAAATCAAGGTCGACTTAGGTAACCCGGTCAAAACCCGTGACTCGAGTCTTGAGCCGAATTAATTACCAGGTCGGGTTTAAAAACACTGCTTTGAACAAGTGAATTTTAGGGATCTTATAAAAGTAAAACCTTTGGCACAAGCTTTTTATTTTTTTTCATATAAAAATTATAATTAAAAAATCAGTAACATATGACTTGACTACTTTACATTTTCAAGAAAAATTTACTTAATTCTCATCTGAGGCATGAGCTGGATAGTAGACCGCATGGATTTAATAACTTTCTCTATTAAATTTTAAGAAGGTTGGTGTAGATGGTAAGAAAGAGATGATTTCATTGAGTCTCTCCCTTGTAAAATTACCTTATGCTTTGGCTTTAACACCGAAAGCAAAAGAACATCGCCTTCTTTTCCCTATTTCTATTGAAGTTGATTAAGAATATTGTAAATGAAGAAAAAATGGTTTTGATAAAATTTAAATTTTTTTTATTTTAAATTAATAAGTTTTTGATGTTTTTAAATTATTTTGATGCGCTGATATAAAAAATAATTTAAAAAAATAATAAAAAAATATTATTTTAATATATTTTTAAATAAAAAATATTTTAAAAAATAATTAAAACACACTTTTATATACTATAAAAAAAAATTGTTAAAAGGGGAAAAATGGGTTTCAGTTTTCAACCTAGCCAGGTCATTGCCTGGCTACGGCTAGGTAGTAATTCATGTGGCTATGAGACATGGTGGCCCCACAGTCCTCAAAGGGCACATGCCTAACCTTTCAACTAACGCCAGCTAATGCCACGTCCAAGCAAGCATTTTAGCCATTTTTGTACTACGGCCAAATCCACCCACACATTTCCTAGCTCTACCAAATACCCCCCTCTAATTTCTTGTTCCAAAAAAAGGATGGAATGTTGTTACCACAAGGGACCCCAAGCTTTCACAACCTAGCCTTAGAGAAGTTGTTAACAATAAATAATAAATAAATAAACTCAAAAATAAATATAAATCAAGACATTCAATTTTATAAAATAATATATTTATCTATTTATATCTATCAAATTTATTTATAAAAATTAAAAAATAAATATTGATCAAGATATTTGATCTCATAAAATAATACATTTACTTGTTTGTGTCTACTAAATTTATTTATTAAAATCAATAAAAGATAATAAAAATAGAAACATATATAAAATTGATTGAATAAAATAAAAAAAAATAGTATGTAAGGCCAAACATATAAGAAATATTAAAATAAATATTTTTTTATATAAAAAAATCTCATTTGTATAAAATAAAAAAATCTTCAAAAATTAAATACAAAAAAATATAAAAAAACCTCTATTAAAAAAAGTTTGTAAAACACATGGTCTAAGCCATGAGACCATGATAAATCAACAGAGAATCCCGAACCGCATGAACTTTTCAAACTTGTTATGCATGTCATTAGATCAAAACCACGACAAATAAAAAAACTACGAAGCTCATTCCCCGACAAATCAAATGTCGAAAGATAAAATTTGAAAAAAAATCAATCACACAAAAAATTATGATTAAAATATTCAAAGTGAAAGTTGAAATAAGAAATAAATTAGAGGGCATACAAAAATTTAAATTGGAGAGTTAAATTGAAAAGAAAAAAACTTTAACAAAAGATAAGAAAATCAAAAGAATAAGGACTAAATTGAAAACAGTAAAACATAAGCTTTAATTGTAGGATAAAATTGAAAACCAACAAAAATTTAATAAAAAAGCCAAGAAAAAAAAAATCAAAAATCAAAAGAAAAAGGATCGAATTGGAAAAAAAATATATGAAAAATTATAATTTAAAAACTAAATTGAAAACATACTTTTTTTTATAAAAGGAAAAAGAACAAAAATAATTAATAAAAAACATAGGAACTGGAATTGAAAAATCTAAAAAATAAAAAGAATAAACATGCATTTTTTTTTTGGAAGAGAAAGAAATGATGGAAGAAAAAAAATGCCTATCATTTATCATTAGACGCATGCCTTGATTTTTGTTTTTTATAAGGGTAAAACCATAGTTCTATTGTACTCTAATGAGCGAGAAACCAAAAAAATTCTTGGTCAACTGCTATATTTTTTTTACATGAAAGGTTAATAAGTATTTTGATTTTTTTTTAATTTTTTGAAAGTACTAAATAACCCTCAATCAACAGCTCAAGATTTTGTTTACTTCAAAAGGTAAAAAACTAAAACAACCTCGGGCCTCTCCTAACAATCTTCCAATACCCAATGTACCTCTAGAAAATACTAAACTACCCTCGAAACAAAACCTCTTAATTTTTCCATTTTCCCCCTCAATAACACAATAATAATATAATAAACTATATCCAGCTGTACTAAAACTCCTCTCTCATGATTCCCAAGAAATAAACAGGCCACCTAGACTCGTCTGGACATCTGGCCGCATCATCAAACCATCTTGGCAGCAAGGTGAGTCGACTATTATAATTGCTGCATGCACTGGGCAAGGTATCGTCAAACTTTCCGCATCTCATCAACCACATATACAGACTATGTCCCCATCCATATCGACTCATCGGAAAGATACCGTGAAAAAGTATATTTCCGATGCATTTCTATAGGCTCCAGGAGAGGCCGTGCCTCAGCTGGAGAACGCCATTCCAGAGTAATCAAGCATGTGTTTAGAGCAGCTGGTTGAAATTTTTACTTCATTTTTTTTATTTTATATTCTTGGATGTTATGATATGTGAATATTAAAAATAGATTGTAAAAAATAAATATACTTTAAAAAACAGACACCTCAAATTATACATCATCTTGCTTGTTAACTGCTTTATCACTTAATATTCATGCCCAAAATGGAAAACAGTACCCAGTTCATCCAAATCTTGAGCGCAGGCCGCCTGAGCCTCTCAATCCATTATAGCTTATGAGATTCTTAAGATCCTCTAATTGGTCCCCAACACCACTGATATACAAATCAAGGCCAGCAGCAGCAATGTGATATTACGAAAGGAGTAAACCAATAAACCACCAAATAAATAATAGTTAAAAGCTCTACAACTGTCTTATAGCCTGATATGGTGTAAGTCTTGAATTTTCCCAGTTTCAAAATTATCAGTAAGCTATAGGTTTATACACTCTCCACTCACATTTTTCTTCAAAATGTATCGTCATTAAACATAGAACTCATTCAGGACCAAACTGAGGGAAATCACAAAAGAAAAGAAAAGTTTGCTCTTGAATCCACCAAAATACTGATACAACCAGAGTGCTTAACTTGAGGGAAATCACACAACCTGCTAAAATCTCAATACACCCGGTTGCTGACAGTTTGGTAAAGAGACCTGAGCTGTGTGTTCCATTTCTCAATGGCAGTATACTTTTTCATTCCCTTTGACCTGCAAGACATTTGACAGTGAGGAGGATGGCTGGCAGAAATAATAGCCTAACATTTTGTACAACTATAATGAAGATGCAATTAGAGCTGCCATGCAAACAGTAAAACAGGACAGAAAGAAAGGAGAAGAACCGTTACCTGTCACCACGCTCTAATAGCCTGTTCACTTGATCAATGTGTCCGTCAATACGATTATCCAATATTAGTGAAACCAGCAATTGTTCTACATCTTTTTCTGGCACATTGAGTTCCTGCCAGTCAACCAGATTTGTAACGGGGAATAGAAGTTTCTAGGGAATATATAACTAAAAAATTTCAATCAAGTTAAAATTCTCAGTCAATGCTAAAAGGTCCTAAAAAATAATAACAATAAAACATAAACAACAGTATTGCAGTAATTGTGCACAATACTGCAACGATAAGAAGAGACCACTTCCTTCACCTTTGATATGAAAGGAATCCTGATTCTTGTGTAAGGTTTAATAAGCTTAAGCAGAACTTGAGTCCTCACATTCTTCAACAGATCTTCAATATAATTTCTTATAAATGGATCATCCATTATTGTCCTTCTGTTACTCTGAAGAAAGCCCAAGTAGCAGCTTCAATGCAAGCAGAGGGACAACAACAAGGTTTACAACTGCGCAAGGATAATGTTGCCATCAGAGTCCACTAACCATACCTTGAGAATTTTCTCGAACTCCAATATTTCATTTCGTTGATATGCAGCTATGAGATTTGTCATTGCCAAAATCTCAGGGTCATTTTTATATCTGAAGAGTAATTAACATTAGAGAATGCACAGATGAGCTGGAGAAGAATAAATAAGACCATATTTTGAAATTTTAGGGTAAAATATATGATGAATGTACTTACGGCTTTGCCTCTTGACCGTCAAAAGGATTAACTTCAGATTCCATCAGCATATTAGCTAGAACCAGGTATCTGTCAACCGTGAAGCTTAGATGGTTAAATATTTGACAAAATGCATAACAGCAGTTCTCATCCAGGAAGAGATCTCATTGATGATGGACTATTGATGCAATGTAAAGGCAAGACATATCTTGTGAGAAAACCACCCAAATGATTACATGTCACATTGATGATGTATATAATCAATTTCTCAATCCACATTTTGTTACTTTATACTTTATCCAGATGCTGCGAATTAGTTGGCAAGCCATGATAGTGCATCTTGCAAAGTTCTTTTACTCTGGAATTTAGGTGAGTTTTTCTAATTTGTATCTTAAAAGCTTATTTCCAATTGACGTTATTTTTTTCTTTTTTTTTTCCTGGAGGAAGTCCTTCAAATGTCTTGATGCATTTTGTTTCACTGAATAAACCAAATTTTGTTGGTAAACATAGAACAACAGGATGAAGAGAGCTGGTATAACTGAACCAGCTAAGCTTATAACTGAAACTTTGAGAAGTCAAGATGCAGATGATACCAAAAAAAACTAATACTTTGAGGGAGGGAGAGAGGATGATGACATGACACAATAAAATAAAAGAAAAAAAAAATACTAGAAGAGAATGCAGACATACTTTAAGCATTGTATGCGTCTCTGGTTCCCAGCTTCATCATAGTTCTTAAAAGCTTCAAAAAAATCTGTTGCTGCCTCAGCCCATTGACGCTCTGCCATATGCATCTTACCTCCACATTCACGGATTATTCCCATGATCCTTGGATGTGGAATTGCTGACTTGATAGCCAGTGCCTTTTGGTATAGTTGCTGGAAATTTTTCATAAACAATTACATGATAAATCAAAAGAATCTAATCCTCATGTTAAATCACAATAAAAAAGTATGTTAAGTCAACCAAACAGAAGAAATAAAGTCCATAATGTGAAAATTAGAGAAGCAATATTAACAATAATACGACTCTCAGGCAATCTTGACATCCTTTATTTTTCATTCAAAACAAGCAATATATTTACACGAGAAATGCCTAATGTAAGTTAGTATATAATCCATACAGGATACCAAAATTGAACTATGTTAACAGAGAAACCCAGATACAAGCCATGTGTATGTTGAGTTTAGTATCAACACCATAGCTTAAGAAAACATAGTATCCTGTTCTTAAGACTTAACAGTCCTAACAATTTTGTCAATTTGACACTGCTAAATAATAAAAAACCATAGCATTGTGTTCGAATTCCACAAATACCATGAAATCCTACTCAACCAGGTTAATATACAGGTTGAGGAGTACTGCCATTGCTGTTTTTTCTGACTTCCCTACAAGCTACACATGCACCTTGAGAAATATTCATTAATGAATTATGAAAGCAGGACATTATCTCATAAAATTACCTGTCCTCTAAGCCCAGTATAAATCAAATTTAAAATTTCATGTTATCAGCTGAAAAAAATAATGAATTTACTTGTTGCATGAACATGGCACTATATTTCACAAACTTCACAAAAGCATATGGTCAACGAAGCTGGTAGAAGGAAAAAGAAAACAACCCTCAAGGCTAGAAAATAGTTCAAACCTACATGTTTGTTTAAGTGGTATAAAACCCTCACAGAGATTAGGAAAGCGCCATACAATAATTATTGCAGTATAGACTATATCATCCAGTTCTAAATACACAAGCAGAAACACAAACTAAATACTGGAAAATCCTTACCTTGAGCTTTTTGTTATTCTTGGTTTCGGTATACATTTGAATCTCAATTGCATACACTTCCAAAAGTTGGCTGCCTTTCTTCTGATCATCTGTACCATCTTCTCTTTGACAAGATTTGTGGAGTTCCTTCAGAATCTGTTGTGTACAATGAATCAATTACAAAACTAATACTACAGATCAATGAAAAAGGAAAGCTAGAAAATGAAAAAGACAAGGCACCTTACTCATCCGCCCATATTCACCCATACCAAACCAGATCTTGCAAAGCTTAAGATTTGTCTTGAACCAAAGTCTCTGTAGAACACAAGAACAATGTAAGCAAACATCTTGACATAAAGGGCACTAAGAAGATTATGATGAATTCCAACCTCATTTTTTGCCTCTTCAAGGGCCTTCAAAGTGGTCTGATAAAATTCTTGCAGGAGACTGAAGTTCTGACTAGCTGATCCAGAAACAAAGTCCATGATATTGTTTATACATTTCTCACTGTAATTTCGAGTCACTGCTGATTTGATGTATGTTAGCATCTCTCTGTATGCTTCCATCATTTCTTTATATTTCCCCAATCGATAATAAAGCTTAACAGTTTGTTTTAATGCTTTGAATCCCCTGGTAACAAGATGAAGATTTGTTTTATTATCAAACATCGGCTTAAAAAAATAAATAACTCTAGGAAATTAGTGGAGAAGACAAGAAAATATAAAGCAGTCTTTGTCTCATAAGAACAAAGAAACAATTTGAATAGCAGTACATGGTTAAAGGTTAATAACTACTTTCATGACATCTCTCCAACTGAATAAAGTATTTTGAAATATCAAGAGCATTGACAAAATATTAGCAGACAAAGGAAGAGATGTGACTGTCCAGTTATCCATTCATGCCATTTCTCTTCTAAAAAAACCTTTCAACTTCCTCTAAAGTCAATTAGACCGTGGCTTATTGAACTGGAATAATTTATTTATATTAAGTGAGAGAGTACATGCACGCATGACATATATGCACCTGTATATCACACTCAGTTAGAAGTAAAACCCACTTGGTCTCTGGATGGAAAGGAGTGTCTCATGTTTTTCTGAATACTACTTGAATGAACTCTCAAAGTGGTTTTCTCTAGAAAAGATAGCTTCAAACCCACAATACCTCTGTACAATTATGTATGGTGAATTGGTTTTAAACAAGTAGGTATTTAGCCAAGTAATCCACTTGTCTGCTAGCTACAGAAAGCTCATGCTACACAAAGATTCTCACTTGTAGATATAAAGTACAAGAAACACCTTAGCTTGATAGGATTTCACTAGTGCACTTGTAACACCATGCTAGGACAAGATCAACAAAACACAGGACTAAGCTGAATTTTCCACATCACCAAAAGCTCAATTGCAGAAAATGTTTGCCAACTTGATTTGCACATGAGATTCCTCCATCCTTCTAATGATTATTAATTTTCTTACAAAATCTGAATTAAAATGCAAGGGATAGAGTGAAAGGTAAAATGGAGAGCTCTATGCTCAAAATAATTATAGCAGTATCAAAAACATTAAGTAATTGCATTCTGCATATAATATTGAATCCGATTTCATTCACAAGATGGTTCAAAATCACTCACCATTCTGCCTTCTCTGGTTCCATGCTAACTACCTCAGCAAAACCTGCAAGTGCTCCTTCTGGATCTGTTTCAACCAAACCTTCGCATGGAAACAAAATAAAGGAAAAGCAAAATTACAACAGGTACAAAAACCTGATGAGAACAACTAATAGTTGACTACATGAAGACTACTATTCACAAGTTAGCAGATAAAGCTACATCGATGTTACCTAATTAAACCTACTAAAGAATATAAATATCATGCAGCAAAGTTGTTCAACCAAGAAAACAAATAATAACGAGAACGGAAAAAAACCTCTTGTTTATCTACATACAGGCTGGTGAGACTTTGTGACTATAATTACCCTTTCAGGACTGAAAAATAATTCCGAAACTTCTTTGAGACCCAATTGCTTAATTTAAACACAATAGTACCCAAAGAAACATCCTAAAGGTTATCACTTCAAAAGCACCCAAATTTCTACTAACCTTACCTAGAAAAAATAGATTTTTTCGTTTGTTTTGTTTTGTTTTGTTTAAAATCAAATCCAACCCAAATTTAAGAAAAAAAAAAACCAATAATTTGCACAGATAAACTTCAACAAGCATTATCATCCAACATCCATTTCTCGTAAAACCAACTAAACCCATTACTGATTATCAAATAATACACTCGATTATGCACCAAATAACAATAACAAATAATAATAAATTAAAGATCCATGCAATAGAAAATATATAAAAAAGGAAAAGAAAGAACCTTTAGAATTGTAGTATTGATTCTCAATATCAACATCCTGTTCCTCAGGCTCTTCGTCTGAGTATTCGAACCCATAATCCTCCATATCTGCATCTGAAAATACATTCGCAACAATTAAAAATAAAAAAAGAACAGAATTTATACATGGGGTTTTGCTAATTAAGTGACTTGGATGATATAAAATTGAAAACGCACCTGAACCCATTATTGATTGAGCAGAAAATTCCAAGTCAGTGTGGTTTTACTGGAAAGAAAGCAAGCAGTTTTGTTAAATTTTTTGAAATCCAGCTTAAGGGTATGTGGCTTTTTGTACGTGTTCTACTTTAACACTGATGAGCTCTTTTAAAATATGAGGAGTTAATTATAACGTAATCCCTGTAGTTCTATAAGATTGGAAACGTAGTCCTTGTAGGGTTTCTCATCAATTCCATATTCTTTTCTATTTTATTTTATTTTTTATCTTTGAAAAATAAGAGAAGTAAATAAGATGGGAATTTTTTTAATAGGAAATAGGTAATTTTTTAAAGAAAAAAAACAATAGGTTGAGGATGCTTAATCTCATACTACATGTAATAATTAATTAATCCTAATAATAAAGGACCTGGTAATAAGTATCTAAATCTTAGGGATTGGTTTTAAAGGAATTAATTATAGTTTAGTCCCTATAGTTCACGAAAGGTAATTAACAGTCCAAGTTGTTTCATCATTTAAATATATAATTCCTATGTTCTAGATCCATTTATAATTTCTTTTCAGCCTTTTTATTTTTTTTAAATAAAAAAGAAAGTAAATAATATGAAAAGATTGATGAGAACTTTTTAATATAAAATGCTACTAAATTAATCATGAACCTTACTAATAAATAATAAAAGGCTATTCAATTAATTTTTACTAGAATAATAATTTTTTTTTTAATTTTAAAAAATATATAGGTATTTCTAACGTGTTTTCAAGAAGATAGAAATTCAACCGTGTAGAAAGTGGTTTGATGTGGCCCGATCAACTTGACAAGACTAAGAGTATGTTTGTCAGTGTGGTAGCGGTTGCTTTTCAAATAACTTTTCGTGCCGAAATGCATGCCAATGATGTTTTTTTATTTTTTAAAAATCATTTTTGATATCAGCATATCAAAACGATCCAAAACATACAAATCATATTAAATTTTAGCAAAAAAAAAATTAAATTTTTTGGGAACGCTGTTTGCACCACGTTCCCAAACGGTGTCTAAAAATAACCTGAACAACCATAAAAAATACATAGTTTCACTAAAAATATTTTTCAAGATGACATCTTTTCTTAAAAAAAATATTGAAAAGATAATATATTGGATTAACCAAGTCAACTTAAGTTAACATGTAAAATTCGTGATCCGTGTCATGAGATCGTGATAACTTCATAGAAAAAATATATTGAAGTCTAATTCTCAATCAACCAATATTGAAGAATAAAATTGAAAAAAACTCAATCAAAACTCGAGCCAACCCAGGTTAATTTAACAAATATGGATCATGAGACCAAGATAACCCAATAGAAAAAAATCAAAATAAATTATGAAACTCAATCCTCAATTAATTCAACATTGAATGTTAAAATTGAAAAAAAATCAATTAAAAAAAAACCCGAGTCAAACTAATTTAACCTGCCAAGTCTTTAATTCTAATTATAAGACCCGTATAATCTCATATAAATAAAATTAAAATAAATTATAAAACTTAATTTCTAATTAATTCAAATGGTAAATAATAAAATTAAAAAAAATAATTATAATAAAAAAAATAAGTTAACTAGGTTAATTCATAAAACTCATTACTCAAGTCATGAGACTGAGATAACTTCGTAAAAAATAAACTATAATTGTTTTAATAAACTATATAAACTAAGTTATAAAATATTAAATATATGGAGCTAATTACAGTTAACTCAATCCTTGCGGTTTAGTAAAATTAATTACTTAATCTATATAGTTTTACAAACTATCTATTTAATCCTTAAATATAAATTTCATTATAATTTAGTCCTCTCTTAAATTTTATGTTCTTGTTTTGTTTTTGATGGAGTAGCCAGTTTATATTATTAATCAGAACAAACAACATCCAAGAAGAAATTCAAATAGAAGGTTCATCAACCCAAGCCCCATCGCCATTGTTTCAAAGAGAACAGATCCCAAACTATACCTGTTTGATCACTTAAAAGTATTAGAGTATAATTGCGGTTATTTTTTAAAGTGCTTTTTACTTAGAAATACATTAAAATAATATTTTTTTAAAATTATTTTTAATATCAGCACATAAAAATGATTTGAAAATATAAAAAAAATATTAATTTGAAGCAAAGAAAAAAATAAAAAATTTTAAATTTTTTCAAAAATATTTTTAAAACACAAAAACAAACAATGATGAATTATCATGTCTATTCACATTAGCTAAGGCTATGAGCTTAAAAATGGAGAACAACTTTAAATAAATTATATTAAGTTTTTGTATATTGACCCTTAATTGTTTGAGATTCAGAAGTAAAGGAAATTATTTTATCTACTAATAGCAGGTAAATTGATGTATCTTGAGAATACACCTTGACGACTCATGGTTAACCATGGTTCTGATAGGAGATTTCTATTTAATTTCTATTCTGTTTTGCTTACCTATTTTTCCTTATGAAAAAGAAAAGAAAAGAAAAGAAAAGAAAAAGAAAGGATTAGATTGTTTAGTCATTTTTTTTAGTTTAACGTGGGTGTCCGGGCCAGCTTGTGCGCACCTCGACTAATCCCACGGGCCCTGAAGTTAACGACCATGTAAGTCTTCAGTGGCCATTATATGAGCAACCCAGAGCTCGAACCTGAAACCACAGAGGAAACAAACCTCTTGGTCCCAAGCTCTTACCACTGGGCCACCACCTAGATGGTTTGTTTAGTCATTTTCTTGAAATATCTTCCTCTTGCCATTGTGAACGTGCAATTCAAATTCAATTGCGAATCAACAAAGACCTAAAAGCACTCATGTAATATGAAGCATTGCTGCCATTTCCTTTGTAGATAAAAGTTTGTCATTATATTAGACTAGTTTGTAAATATACTTAATTTATGGTAACAAGTTTGTAGTTAAAAAATAATTAGCATGTACTGGTAGTTTATTATTACAAAGGCATGCTAAACAAAAGATGTCTTAGAAAAGACTATAGTTTATACATGTTAATTTATAAACTCAAGACAAAGAAATTTAAATTAACTATGCTTAAATTAAAACAAAAAATATACTTACTTGTTGAAACACTTTAAAGTAATGAATCTTTTGTTGTTGTCAATTATGAATTCTTTATCCTTAAGGCTTTATTGTTTCTCCCTTATGCAACTGGAATGTATGCAATATGCCTTTCAAGATTTCAACAACACCACTTTGGTTTAGATGCACTTCTAAACCAAGGTCTGTGAACCAAAGAATATGAAATCAAATATCTCTCAATAATATGAACCTAAGCTCTAGATGTGAAAGGAAAATCAAATCATAAAATGAGAATAAAACACTAAAATATAAGGTGAGGAAGAGTGTGTAAAAATAAAAAAAAATCTTAGTTTAAACTCTTTCTTCACCCTTTTTTTATAGTGGATTTTGGAAGCTAAAATGTTGAAGAATTAATTCTCACAACTATCAACCATTGATTAACCATCATAAATCAAGAATTAAATCTAGAAAAACCAAGAGTTCTTTGAGTGGTAAAACCAAGGGTTCTTTGAGATTAATTTCTCATTTACCTATAATTTGTTTATTTAAAACAAATTTTTAACAATCCCTCACATGAATTGAAATTGTCTCATCATTTTGAAAATGACTCAAAGATTTGTTAAGAGATACTGCTTTGGTAGATTACTACATCAGAATATGTAGCTTTTGTCTTTGAACCTTTCTTAGTGAAATAATATCGGATTTACTCAACTAAATAGTGAGTCTTGAACTATTCAGCTTTTTATGTAAACCAAGATAAT
Organism: Populus davidiana; assembly: GCA_030145905.1. Lineage (NCBI taxonomy): Eukaryota > Viridiplantae > Streptophyta > Magnoliopsida > Malpighiales > Salicaceae > Populus > Populus davidiana. The sequence continues at coordinate 22,747,402 of CM057789.1, read as the reverse complement.
AGTACTCACATAGTTCTCTACCTATAAATTTCATTTGGCTCTCACTATTGTGTGTATTATGGCCCTAGACAACTTATGGATTCATGAGTGCTTTAGAGAATTCAACTTTTATCGAAATTCTCAAAGAAACGACCATATTTCTCATTCATATAGCTGATCTTTCATTAAGAGTATTCTACTATACTCCACTTGGTGTACTAAGATATAAAAATCATTAAGAGTTATCGCATGTATGCGGCGTCGCGACGATCATCCACTCTTGTATGTATTTGACAAATATAGAGAGACAATGAATTCTTGTATTTTATTAGTGGTAAGAGGGAATGAGAGTCGCCACCTAGTATTTTGATAACTAGGAACCCTAACTAATCTCAAAAATTGGGTACGGGGATTGGTTGCGTAAAGAAAAGGTAATAGCATCTCAAATACGCCCCACCTAAGGTAAGCTGCATTGTTTGATTGTCTGATAAAAGCTAAGGTATGGTTGTGTTTTCTAGTTGTTGGTCTATCTAAGGTTTAAGAAAAGTCCTTCTTAATAAAGAGACCCTTATCTTATCGGATAAAAACCTAACCATTCTAATATCTATAAAAGAACTATATTTTCAATATCGGGAATACATTTTACATATAAATTCATGATCCCAGATACAAAAACAAAACAAAATATTTTTTGGTTGTTTTTGAAATATTGGCCTAGTTCTCATGGCTTTATTAAACCGGTTATTAAAGCCAAAATGCATGCTAAAACATATTTGTGAATTTTTGTTGTATGAAAATACAATATGATTTTTTTTTTGAGAAACTAGGCCATATGCAAGAAAGCAAGACATTTTTTTTTTTATAATTTTTTTTGCAATAGTTTAGAGAAAGCCAGACATTTTAATACTGGATTTGTATCTTTATAGTATACAAATACAAACCAATATTAAATAAAGATTTGATAGAAAAAATACGTGGGAAAGTTAGAGATTTTTTTGGACTGGGTCGGAGCTGTTCGACCCAGCAAATAGTGGAGCAACTCTCCACTGATCACGTGAACAGTGGAGAGTGAATTAATTCACAATCCATTGTTCACTTTGCAGAACAGTGAAGATGGAGTAATGAAATCGAAGAAGAAGAAGAGTGGGAAGCTGACCTGCGATGGCTCACGGTGGCGTTGTGGTTATGAACTAGGGAGCTGAGGGTGGCCGATCGACTGTTCTTCTTCTTTTTCTTTGCTTTTCTATGTTATTCCTGTTTTCCTTTGTTCCCTCCTCTTCTATAATTCTTCTTCTATTTTTTTGGTGTTTTTCCCTTTGAAGGTGGTGGTGGTGGTGGTTCCAGGAGGCGGTTCTTCTTCTTCTCTCTTCTGCTTCTCTGTGTTTTTCGTTTTTCGTTTTTTACTTTTTCTCTGTTTTTTCATTTCTTTGTTCTCTCGTCTTCAATCTCTCTATTCGTTCCCTTTGTTTCAAACCATTACCTCAACCCTCTCTCTAAGTCTTTCTCTACAATCTCTACCCCTGTTTTTTTTTTCTTCCATTTGTTTTTCAACTCTCGTTTCTCTTCTCTCTATATTGTCCCCCCTAAATTTTCTCTCAAATCGGCGCCCCCTATCCGTCTCTATTTTTAACTCTCTTCTCTTTGTTTTTTTTGTCCCTGTTTTTTTTCTTCCCTTATGTTTTTTTTGTTCTTCCTCCCCTGGTTCTCAAACATACGCCCCCTTCTGTTTTCAAATCTTTCTCTTTATTTCTGCCTCTCACTCTTTGTGTCTCCTCCCTGCTATTTATAAGGGTGAAAAGGGGGAGAAAGGGCTACTACCCCTGTCCAATCATGACACAGGGGTAGAGTGGTAGGACACCCACCCACTAGGCAACCGCCCGAGAGCCGCCCGCAAGACTTGTCTCCTCTGCATTTTTGTCTTGGCATTTCAAGAGGTGTGGGTCTTGTTGGTTTTCTTAGGTATTGAGAGAGGAAAGGAGCATGAAAATATAGGGTAACAAACCTCTTCTTCCCCTGCCTCTACGTGTCCAGGGGAAAAAGAAGCAGCACAATACCATTCAAAACAACATTGTGTCGTGTTCCATTCTCTTTTTTTAGGTTGGAAAAAAAATGAATTTGGAAATAACCCAAAAATAGGTTATGAAAAGAGCTTAGCTCACCTTTTATCATATTATAACTAGCACTTATTTCATCATAGAAATAAGCAGGAAATAATAATTTCCTAATGCTACAAAGAATGTTACATGATTTAGTTTTCCATTTAAACCTTGATCTTGAGATCTTCAATCAATTAGGTATGGTTACCATCATTACACCCTTTCATCTTTTAAAAGCTTTAAGCTCACTCCCCCTGATGAATTATATACACAAGCTCTCTCAGCAAATTTTGGTTAGCGGACCCACAATATTTTCCTTTGACTTTACAAAGTCAATGGAAATAATTTCATTTGAGAGTAACTGTTTAATGATATTATATCTATGACGTATATATCTAAGAAATATCTAAACTTAACATTATACGTACTACTTTATGCCTTTCTTATTGTTCACTGAATGTCATAATAAACATAAATAGCTGACATTGGTTTTGACCAACATGAAATATTCTCTAAGAAATTCCAAATCCATTTGGCTTCCTTTACAACTTTATCAAGAGTAATAAACTCTAATTCTATCATGGATCTAGTGATACAAATTTGTTTGGAGGATTTCTATGACATAAATAATCCACCGAGTGTGAAGAGATATTTATTTGTGGATTTTAAATCCTTAGTGTTGGATATCCAATTAACATCATTATACCCTTTTAGTACTGCTAGGTAATCCGTATAATATAGCCCATAATCAATGGTGCACCTCTATTATTTGAGTACCTTTCATATTGCTTTTTAATGATCCATAGTTGGATTACTTAAAAATCTACTCAATTTTCTAATTGAGTAAGAAATATCAGGTCTTATGCAATTTATAACATACATCAAGCTCTTAATTATCCGATAATATTTTAATTGGTCTATTCCCTTGCTTTTATTTTTGGATAGATAGACACTTACGTCCATTGATGTTTGTATAATGCTATTCTCACCTTTAAAAAATTTATCGAAAACTTTCTCAACATAATAAGATTGGGATAATACATATCCATTACATGTCCTAAAAGTATTTATTCATAGTATGACATCTGCAACACTCAAGTCTTTCATGTCAAACTTGTTAGTTAACATTTTCTTAGTAAACTTGATCATATGATCATTACTACCTAAAATAAGTATATCTTTCACATAAAGATATACAATGACATAACCTTTATCTGTGTTTTTTTTTTTTTACATAAATATATTTATCAACTTTGTTGACTTTAAATTTATGTGACAAAACTTTGTTAAGTTTTTCATGTCATTGTTTAGGTGCTTGTTTCAAACCATATATTGATTTGACAAGTTTACAAACTTTCTTTTCTTGTCCGTTGACAACAAACCACTAAGGTTATTTGTAAAACCCTGAAAAATAAAAAAAATATTAAGAGAAATGGTTAAATGTTAAAAGAATAATAAAAAATAAAAAATATTTCTCATATTGACTAGTTTCACGCTATTAAACAAAACGCTGAATCTGACTGTTAGATCGAACTTAAATTTTATGAGAAATCTCATAACATATAGTCTTACATTTGATTAAAAGTTTAGAGTAATCCGAGTTCGAGAAGATATTTTTAAAAAATGCTAATAGTTGGATAGTAAATAACATAAAATTCATCAATGGCAGTTTTGTAAATATCTGATGAGCTGGCAAAGTCCAACAATTTATTCTCCCTTCTTTTGATGCCAGAAACAGAGGTAACAGAGGGATAAAACAAAAGGGAGAGAAAAGAAGGAGGGAAAAACGCATGAAATAAAAAATTACGTTTAGAGAAAGAGTAGAAATTATGTACAATCAAGGATCTAAAAGGTGTAAGCACCAAATCACTTCCTCAAGCAAGGATTTAAGAAGAAAATTAAGTGAAGGAGAAAGGAGAGAAAGGGGTTGTAAGTCACGGCAAAGAAGAAAAATTGAAGGGGAGTGATTAGTACTTAAAAATGCATTTTTATCAAGGTTTTATATCATCATTTTGCACTTGAAGTATCAATAACTCATTAATTAGAGCATGTTTTATAATAACAAGTATGATAATATAAGATAACTTTAATTTATGGTAAATGCTCATTTTAAATGCATGTATATCTCACAATTCAAAGGATTGATTGATGTGATTAACTATTAAAAGTGAAAGGACAAAGAAAATGCTAAGTTTAGAAAAAAGATGCTGATTCAATTCAAATTGGAACACTGTGTTCAGTCATTGAGTCATATCTAGAGCTGTAGATCTTGGATTTCAGTTTGGTTTATATGGCTAGAAAGCTAAGGCATAGGCCTAAAACATTCATGAAAAATCCAAGACTTAATTCTGCCGTTTGGAAGTCCAAATCTTAACATCAAAAGAGAAATCCAAATCTGTCCTGCAGCCCAGACACTGTTTAGTGTTTAGCCTATATCTCGAGTTCTAGAAGTCCAATATGACCTCATTCTTATTTTGTTGGAAAGCTGAGACAATTTCCTAGAACTTTCATGAAGACTATCTGTTCAAATTCTAATGTTAGCAATGACGTTTTTTGTAGATAAGAAGATAAGGATTGTCACCAAGTCAAGATGTGGCCACCAACTCAACAATTAGTCATCAATTCAATAGTTCTGAATTTTGGCCTATAAAAGGAGGCATTTGCCATGCATTTAGGCATCTTAGTTTTCAGATCAAGATTATGTTCTTGCTCCCTTTTTTTATATTTTTGTAATGCTTAACTTTTGCTTTCATTAATCTCTTATTTATGCCTTTCATTTCCTTTAGTATACTTATGTAATCATGATCTCCTTTTGTTTATTTATGTTTCTTTTCTTCATTATGTTTAGCTAAGTTTATTATGTCAAGGTAAAAAGGTTTCACTAATGGTGTTAGAATATGTATAATATAAACTCAACCTGGACTTCAATGTTTATATCCAAGAAAGTTTGTTGTTAACATGTCTTATCTTTTTATCTTATTAATTCTTAATACCTTGCTTGTTAAATGGTTAATCTAGATTTGTATTGTATAACACTTGGTACAACAAATGCTTGGCACTTTCATAGCCAACTGTATGGTATAACTTACACCTGTGCTATGAAAGGAACTTGATTTGTTGTTAACATAAGTTAACATAATGAATTCTTGACAATATTTAAAAGTATGGTGTTACTAAAATAAGATAATTAATATGATCATGTTAAAAATTTGTAATAAACTATTAAGGATAAATCATCTGTTTGGAACCTTCTTTGTGTGTGGTTTCTAGTTGATTAATAAAAAGAGTTTATACTATACTTATTTCTAATACTATTAGTTGATCCTCTAACCTTGACAATTGCTTTTATCTTTGATTAATACTCACATCCATATCACATCTCAAAAGTTCTCTTCAACTCCTTTTCATTTGTTGTTTATAATTTTATATAGTTTCCCTCCTTATGGTTCGACCTCGATCTTGGCAGGTTATTTATTACTTCGACACTCCTGCACTTGAGATAAGACATCAATCTTTTGATCATGTCAGGGAGGAAGAAGATCACCAGGTTAGCTTTCAAAGTTCATTTTTGTGTTGGGTAATGAGTTCTAAGTTGTTTAAACAAGTTTAGGTGGAAAGAAATAGATTTAATGCATTGTTTTCAGATTTTTTTTGAATTAGGGTTCTTAGGAGAGAATTTGGGAAAAAAAATGTGAAATTGATACATTGTGATAGGACAGGTTGATAATGATGCAAAATAATGAAGGATGGAAGATAAAAAAATTAGGTGTTATGAAAAACAACAATGCCGGTCACATTTGAAATAATGGAGGATGAACATGGAATGTAATAAAGCTTGTATAATTGATTAGTACTTAAAAGTGCATGGTTATCAAGGGTTTATATCATCATTTTGCACTTAAAGTATCAATAACTCCTTAACTAAAGCATGTTTTATAATAACAAGTCTAATACTATAAAATACCCTAATATATGGTAAATGTTCATCTTAAATGCAGGCATATCACATAAATCAAAGGATTGATTGATGAATTCAACTACTGACATTTTGAAGACAAAGAAGGGTGAAGCTTAGAAAGGAGAAGTCTGAACCTGTCCTGCAACCCAACACTGTTTAGTGTTCAGCCCATATCTCGAGTTCTAGATATCCAAATGATCTGAAAGTTTTACAGAGATTTGATAAGACATAGGCCTACAACTTTCATTTGGACATCAAGATCTAATAAGGCCGTTTTCAAGTCCAAATTATAGCAACAACGGAGAAGTCCGAATCTCTCCTGCAGCCCAACACTGTTCAGTGTTCAGCCCATATCTTGAGTTCTAGAAGTCCAAATGACCTCATCTTTTTTTTCCTGGAAAGTTAAGAGAGTTTCCTAGAACTTTGATTTGGACATCTGGACCCCGTTCTGATGCTAGCATTTTTTTTTTATTAAGACAAGAAGATAAGGATTTTCACCTAGTCAAAAGATGGCTACCCACTCAACAATTAGTCATCAAATCAATAATTCCGAATTTTGGCCTATAAAAGGAGGCATTTGCCATGTAATTTGGGGCTTGGTTATTCAAATCAAGTTCATGCTCTTTATTTCTCTCTTTATATTTTTTGTAATTCTTAAGTTTTGCTTTCATTAATTTCTTGTTGATGCTTTTCATTTCCTTTCCTTTCCTTAGTTAACTTGTATTTTATTTATGTTCTTGTTTTGTTTATTTATGTTTTTCTTCTTCATTATGTTTAGCTAAGTTTATTATGTCAAGGTGAAAAGGTTACACTAATGGTGTAAGAACAAGTATGGTGTAAACTCAACATGGACCTTAATGTTTAATATTAACATGTCTTATCTTTTTATCTTACTAATTCTTAATACCTTGCTTGTTAAATGGTTAATCTAAATTTGTGTTGTATAATACTTGGTACAACAAATGCTTGGCACTCTCATAGCCCAACCGTATGGTATTACCTACACCTGCGCTATGAAAGGTACTTGATTTGTTGTTAACATCAGTTAACATCATGAATTCCTGACAATATTTAAAAGTTTGGTGTTATGTAAATAAAATAATTAATATGATCATGTTAATAATTTATAATGAGCTATTAATGACAAATCATCTGACTGGAACCTCCTTCGTGTGTGGTTTCCAAATTGAGTAATAAGAGTTTATACTATACTTGTTTGAAATACCATTGGTGGATCCTCTAACCTTGACATTTGTCTTTATTATTGTTTAATCCTTACATTAATCTTCCATCTCAAAGTTCTCATTAATTTCTTCATGCTTTTCTTTTTATTGTTATTATTATTATTATTACTAATATTATTAGTATTATTATTATTATTTTTTTTTTACAAATTTCAGATTCGTGTCATGAGAGTGTGATAACTAAATAGAAAAAAATTAACATTAATAAACTAAAATGAACAAAAAAAAGATTAATTAAAAAGAAAAAAAACAAAGGAAAAAAAAACCTACATGAAGAAAAAATACTAATGAAGAAAAAAAAATCTGAATTAACTGGGTTAATCCGTCAAACCAGGTTAATCCGTCAAACCTGAAATTCGTGTCATGAAAGTTTGATAACTAAATAGAAAAAAACTTAATATTAACAAACTAAATTCAAAAAAATAATAATTAAAAAGCAAAAAAAAACTAAACAAAAAAAATATTAATTTAAAAAGAAGAAGAAAGAAAAGCCTACATGAAGAAAAAGAAAAAAAATCTGAATTAACTGGGTTAACCCGTCAAATTTGGGATTTATGTCATGAAAGTTTGATAACTGAATAGGAAAAAAAAATTACGGGTTAACCCAGAATTAGCTGGGTTAACCTGTCAAACCCGGAATCCGTGTCATGAAAGTTTGATAACTAAATAGAAAAAATTTAACATTAACAAACTAAATTAAACAAAAAAATTAATTAAAAAGAAAAACCAGAAAAAAATCCGGGTCGCGTCAAACCCGGAACCCATGTAATGAAAGTTTGATAACTAAATAGAAAAAAATTTAACATTAACAAAAAAAATGGAACAAAAAAAATATTCATTAAAAAAAACAAAGAAAACAAAACAACTTAAAAAAAAAAGAAAAAGCAAAAAAAAAAAGAAAAGAAAAAAAAAACAGCTTAAAAAAACAATGCAAAAATAAAAGACAACTAAGCGTTTCAATATGGACTGCACTCGAAAAAATTAATTAAAAATAAAAATCAGAAAAAAAATAATCCGAGTTAACCCATCAAACCCAAAACCTGTATCATGAAAATTTGATAACTAAATAGAAAAAAATTTAACATTAATAAAAAAACATTCATTAAAAAAAGCAAAGAAAAGAAACAGCTTAAAAAAAAGAAAGAAGAAAACAAAAAAACCAATCTAAAAAAACATAGTAAAAAAAAAAAAAAACAGTTCAACGTTTGACTATGGATTTACATAGTGAAACATTGAGTAGTTTTAGATATTGTTATAATTAATGATTAATTTCTTTGACTTTGACAAAGTTATCTCATAGTGATTTCTCTTTTTCTCCATTTTTTTATTGTCCTGGTGAGAACGCATTACTTCATAATTTTTAAGAAGTTTCAAATGAGTTGCCATCAAGAAGTTTCAAATAATCAAAATAAGTTTATGGGTTAGAGGAATAAAGAGACTTTCGAACACTTTTGTATGGAAAAATTTCAAATAAGATGGCATTTGAAGGTATTTGAATTTATTTTAGGACACATCCGTGTCATGCACGACCCACTTAATGGGAATCATGGCACATAATCACTCGATCAATATATATATATATATATATATATATATATATATATATATATTATTTATTTATTTTCTTACATACTCCAATAAAAATTAAACAATTTCGTTACATGCGTGCGTTCCTCGTTTGCCAATTACCACTAGCTATGGATAAAATCAAGCTGCCCCTGTAGGGTCCCATAACAATAGACTCTTTGTTTTCACCCATCCACTTGGGGGCGGCTTCCTAAAATCTTTCCTTTTCAACTTTTCCACGAAGATAATAGATCTTTAGCATATTCTTGGCCATTTCGCCTTTGATTCGGTCTTATGGGAGTATCTTGAGGATATTATGAACAACTTAGTTTATCTTGCTTTTCATTGCAAATATTACTTTTCATTAGAGAAGTTATCGCAATTATGTGGTGTCATGGTGAACGTCCTCCTCGAATTATATATATATATATATGGTGTGGGGAAATGGATAGGACAAGGAATTCTTATTCTTTATCGATGGAAAGAGGGAATGAAAGTCGCCACCTAGTATTTTGATCACTACAAACCCTAAATAGTCTTAAAGATCGGGCACGAGAACTGGTTGCGTAAAAGAAAGGTATTAGTACCCTTAGTACGCCTTACCTAAGATAAGCTGAATTAGTTAATTGTTTGATTAAACTAGTTGTCTGAGGTTGAAGACAAATCCTCCAAAGTAAGGTGATCCCTATCTTATGGAATAAAAACATAATCGTTCTAAAGTTAATAAAAAAGAACTATCTTTTTAGTATCAGGAATACATCTTATGTATAAGTTTGTAATTCTAGTACCAAAAGAAAACGAAATATTTTTTTTTTTTTGAAATATGGATCCAGTTCTCATGACTTTAATAAATTAGTTATTAAAGTTCAAAATACATGCTAATATATATATTTTTTAATTTTGTTTTGTATGAAAATATGATATTTAATTTTTTATATTTTTGAGATACTTAGCTGTATGCATGAAAACAAGAAATTTTTTTTTGTTTTTCCATATATATATTTTTTGCAACATATATTGTTTTTCCATATATATATATATATTAAAAAGGTATTTTAATACTAAATTTATGTTTTTATAGTATAAAAATATCATTATTAATAAAAAATTGATAGAAAAATACTCGAAAAACCAAAAATTTTTTTTAAAAGGAGAATAAAATAAAAGGTATTGATATAAGGGTATATTTTACCAAACACACCAGGGATTCAAATTTCAAATTTGGCCAAACACACCTAGCCTCAATTTCTCTTTTTTTTTTTTTTTTTTTAAGCTAGGTCCAACTCAACCCATACAAACTAGGCTGGCCAGCTGGTTACTGGCGCAAGTCATTGACCCGACTGACCACTATTGCGTACATGCGTGAAGTTTGCACAGTGAGTGATAGGGTAATTATATTTCCGAAGGAGGGAAAAAAAACACAGCTTACTTGTTGCTGGAGCTTGATGGCCAAGGTGCGCTGACTGGCCAAAGCTACTTTCTTCCTCTCTGCCTTTGCCTCCGTTCTTTGTGCGCTTCTCCTCTGGTCTTGCTTTTCTTTGCTTGGTTTCTCTTTGCTTCTCTTGTTCTCCCTGTCTCTCTTAGTGTCTTCCTGGTGCCGGAGCTTGGTGACAAGGACGATGGCGAAGGTGTGATGATTAGCCAAAGCTAACTTCTCTTCTTCTCTGTTTATGTCTCTGTTTTTCGTTTGTTTTTTTTCCTGTGTCTCTGGTTTTTTTCTCTTCGTCCTCCCCCTGGTTTGTTCACCCATTTTCTGCCTTTTCATTCGAGTTCGTTCGCCGCTCTTCTCTCTCTACTATTTTTTTCGTCTTCTTTTTGTCCTACCCCCTCAAATATGAAGCGGACTCTGAGGACTATTATAGTGGCAATGGAGAGGCATCGTGGGGCGCGGGGCGGCTTTTCTTCTTCCTGGTCTAGTCTGATGAAGAAGATGAACAGTGTCCTTTGAAACGGTCCCGTTTCGTTCCTTAACTGATATGGCGAATTTTAATTTGTTCCCTGGAGTTCTGACTTTTTGTGATTAGACCCTTATTCATAAAAAATCTCCCTCTTTGTTTTTTTTAAAAACTTTTTTCTCACGGATAAATTGTAATTGGACCTTGGATTTTAACACCATTTACAAAATAACCCTTGAGTTCTGAATTTTATTTTTTCAAAATTACCCCTGGAAAAATCAGTTAAGCTCCCTACAGTTCCCCCACCTTTTCACTTAGGTCCTTGGACTTTAATTTCTTATAATTTTGACTCAAATCAGCCCCAAACTTTGGTATTTTTTTTAATTAAACCCTTGATTGCATAATTAATTAAATCAAAGTTTAATTAAGTCCCCAAACTTATTAATTTTCATATCAAATTTAATTTCTTCCAATTAAAGATTAAATTGACTTAAAAATCAATTTTTCTTGCAATGAAACCCTTCATAAACTCAATTAATCTTTTAACAAAATCTAATTAAGTCCTTAAACATCTGATTTTGAACTTTTCTTTCTCAAATTTAATTTTTTTTGTCAATAGGGTTATCATCAGTAAAAAATATACTGTCAAATTTTATTCTTTGTATTTTTGAATTTCCTCAACAAATATTCAACTATTTTTGGGTGCCCTTGTGTTTTCTTCTCACATATATATATTTTTTGGTTTTTTTCCAATAATTTTTTGATTTTTTTTTATGGGGACCCATAAATGAGTAACAACAAGAATAGGTAAAAGTGCTACTACCGAATTGACACATGAATTGGTTGTCTCTTTGAACCTAGATCCTGAAATCTTCAGTCAGATAGGTTTGGTTGTCATCATGGAAATTCTTTGAATATGAGCTTTAATATTATTCCCCTCGAAAATTTATTGAATTGCTCTCATGTTAAGCCTTTTGTTAGCAGATCCACAATGTTATGATTTGACTTCACATGGTCAATATATATAATCTCTTATAAGACCAATTTGCTTACAGTGTTATGTCTTCGGTGTATATATCAAGACCTATCATTATATATACACACATACTATTTTGTGCTTTGTTAATTGCAGATTGGCTATCACAATATATGTATATAGTTGGCATAATTTTATTTCAACTTGAAATATTCTCTAAAAAGTCTCGAAGCCACTCTGCTTCTTCACTAACTTTATCTAAAGTTATAAATTCATATATCATTATGGATCTGGCCATACAAGTTTGTTTGGAGGATTTCTAAGAGACTGTAGCTCATCTAATAGTAAAAATAAACCCACTTATGAATTTTAAGTCTTTGCTATCGTATATCCAATTAGCATCGCTATGCCTTTCAATTATAGCTAGATATTTAGTGTAATGGAGTATATATGTCAGGGTGTATCTCAGATATCTAAGAACTTTTATAATAGCCTTCCAAAGGTCCTTTCAAGGATCACTTGTATATCTACTCAATTTGTTAACTGTGTATGCTATGTATGGTCTAGTACAATTCATAAGAAACATAAGATTTCCAATGATTCATGAATATTCTATTTGAGAAATTGCATCTCAAGTATTTATTGATAGAAGTAGGTTTACATCAACCAATGTTTTGGATATATTGTTCTCATTCTTGTCAAATTTATCAAAAATTTGCTTAGTATAATGATATGGAGATAATATTAAGCAATCATATATTTTAGAAATTCTAATTCCTAAAATCACATTTGCTACACCCATATCTTTCATTTCAAATTTACTAGTCAACATCTGCTAAGTGGTCTTAATGATATTAGTGCTACTACAAAAAAGCAACATATCATCTATATATAGACAAACTATAACATATGCTATACTAGTGTTTTTTACATAAACACATTCATTACATTCATTTTTGTTAAAACCATTTGACAACATTACAATGTCAAATTTCTCATGCTATAATTTTGGTGCTTGTTTCAAATCATATAAAGATTTAACAAGCTTATACACTTTTCTTTCTTGTCCTGGAACCTTAAATCCTTCAAGTTGTTTCATAGACATTTCTTCATCAAAATTCCCATTTAGAAAAGCAGTTTTAACATTCATTTGGTGTATCTCAAGATTGTTAAAGGCAACTATAACAATTAACGTACAAATGGATGTTATTCTGGTAACTGGTGAGTATGTATCAAAGTAATCCACACCTTTATTTTGCTTACAACCTTTTACTACGAGTTTGACTTTATATTTATCAATAGATCCATCATTCTTGATATTCCTTCTGAGTATCCATTTGCACCCTAATGTTTTATTCTAAATAGAAAGATCAACTAGTTATTACATATGATTTTGCATGATGGATTCTATCTCATTATTTATCGCTTCATTACAAAATGCTACGTTCTTGCAAGGAAAAAGGTTCATTTTCAACCTCTTGAGGATCACCACTAATAAACTCATTAGTTCTCTTAATAGTCTTTTCTTCTTGTGCATTCTTGCAAGGAAACATGTTTTCAAAAAATAATGCATTACTAGATTCAATAGTTTTATTAATATGAATATTTGGAATATTAGACTTATACACATGAAACCAGTAAATGATACTATTATTAGTATATCTTATGAATATATAATCAATAGTTTTAGGTCTTAAATTGACCTTTTGGTGGAGGAACCATAACTTTGGCTAGACACCCCTCACACTTTCATGTATTTATAGGATGGTGTGTGACCCTTTCATAACTCATAAGGTGTCTTGTCATAATTTTTATTAGGTATTTTATTCAAAATATAATTTGCTGATAAAATAGCTTTCACCTATAATTTTTGAGATAATCTTGAAATCATCAATATAGCATTCATCATTTCTTTTAATGTTCAATTCTTGCGTTCAACAATACCATTATGTTGTTGTGAATAAGGAGCCTTGATTTGATGTATTATACTATGCTTAATATAGAATTCATCTAAAGGTAAATCATGTTCCCTAACTCTATTGCTTCTTATCTTTTTTTCTAAGTTGATTTTCAACCTCACTTTTGAAATGTTTAAACATTTCAAAGGTCTCGTCTTTGCTTCTTAACAAATAAACATAAAAATATTTTGTGCAATCATCAATAAAAGAAATAAAATACTTCTTACAACCTCTAGTTTGCACAAACTTTAAATAACAAATGTCAATGTGAATTAAATTTGAAGGCTCACTACTTTTGTCTACAAAACAGAAAGGTGTCTTAGTCAGTTTAGGTTCTAGATAAATTTTACACTTACGGTTTTGATCAATGTGAAATCTTGGGAGTATATCTAAATTACTAATCCTTTTCAATGTTTTGTAGTTAACATGATCTAATCTATTATGTTATAGATCAGAAGAAAAAATCAAATAAGCAAAAGAAGAATCTTTATTAATCCTTTTGGTTTTTGGTATAATATTCATAACATTAAGCTTAAATGGCCCATCACATAAATATACTTTGCCTCCAATCATCCCACTCTTGGTGAGTACTGCTTGACCGCTATTTATGATCGGCTTGTTTTAACTCGCAAGTGCACGAGTGTGCGATGTAGCAATTAACTCGGTAAGACGATGTCATATCCATAGAGAGCTAGATCTAGAAATTAAGCTAGGTAGCAAAAAACACTCGAGAGAAATTAAATTAACAATAACTTGGTTGAAAATAATTGATGAATTTGTTTTCAAAGATGAAAACGTGTAAATAGATTTTAAATGACAAGAAAAAGTAAGTCTTGGTCCAAATCAATTTTAATGGTGATGTATTGGTGATTCCTTCAACATATATAAGATTACTCAACCTAATATCAACTATGGTGATATTAGATCGGAAGATATTGCAATGAAGTTTAAAAAGAAGAAGATTGATTATTGCTTAAGAATGAACAAGTACTTTTATATTAAGTAAGACATTAAATCAAGTAATTTTTATACCAAAACTAAGGTTTGTGCATAAAAATTCAAGATTATAACATTACCTAAATGATTTCTAAAATTCTTTGCAATAATAAAACATTCATGAAGAAAATAAGAAGATAAACATTAAGATTCATTCATATCTTAAAGAACTCACCTCAATCACCATCATCATTGATTTGGATCCAAGAAAGAGATTAGCCAACCATGATTATTTATAAGAACACTTTAATAAACATTAAATAACTTGAATCAAACTGAAATAATGAGTTTTACAAACTGAAAAACTGAAATCTACAAAGAAGAACACAACACAATTTTAATAAAAATTTGGACACAAATATGACACTAACTTTGGACAACAATTTGACACTCCTAGAAGCCTCCTTTCGATATGGCTATTGGAGACATATTTATAGGCAATTCTGTTAGCTTTCCGGATCATTAAAGAACATCTCATTTGAAAATCTGAGTCAAATGTTATGGGCATAACACCACTGAAAGTTGTTCTGGAAAATCCAATCAGGCCAGCTTGGAAATCACTTTGGTGCACGTTTTTCTTCCTCCTTATGAGCTGTCTCTTTCTTCTTTTTGACCTAAAATAGTGTAACAATGTCCCCTCCAGCTTTTCATCCATGTGCTTTCCCTCTTGGGTTAATTTATTACCCCAAATAAATCAAATGTTATTTGTTGTGTGGACATATAAGATCATGGATTATGCGTGTGCTGATTTGGGGTTGGATTTAAGTATCAAATAAAGATACAAATGTACCTATTATTTGGGCTAAGATTGACATTGAAACCTTGAGTGTTTGATGGTTGAAGTTTGCACACAACATAAGGCAAGTTTGGGCTTGAAATAGATCATATGATAATCTTTTCTAAAATTGGAATAGAATTGATTTTTGAGGCAAATTTGGAGCACTTATTTGAACCAAGATTTCCTTCAATCTTTAACTAAATTTCTCTTCAATTCTTTGTTCCGAATTCCGACGTTGAATTTTTTAAAATAATTCATTTAAGCTTCAAAAACATATTGAAACATTAAAAGAAACTTCATTACTAAAAAACACATCAATTATTATAAAAAACCCAAATAAAAACAATAAATACATATGTAAATTAAGAGACTTATTGATACTTTTGATTCACAATCACACCTCCCAACTTAGATTTTGCTAGTCCTCAATAAAAAAAAAACATAAAACCTTTGAAATAAAAAGAATAATAATAACCATAATTAGGCCCGACTCATCACACTTGAAGGACCTATCATGCAAACATTGGTATCTTCAACTTAGTGTACACAATAGCGAATAAAGAAAAATAAGCATACTCACATTCTCTAAATCAAACATCCATACAAAATTCCAAATTCAATCGTATTTATCATGCAACCAACATAATTGATTCACGCGAAAATTCAACTTGTAATCTCCCTTCTTACCACTACAAACAAGGTAGCAAACTAGAGAAATATATATATATATATATATATATATTTTATATTTTCTGAGATATTATTTATTCTTTGTCTTTAAGTGGTCACTACCCTTTTGACGCAAATACAAACATTTGTGATGAATGCACTCGGTTACTCACAAAGTCAAAAACTTAAAGTGCTTTTGCATACTCATATTTCAAGCTGCCGTTTGACGTAAAGATAAACATTTGTGATGAATACCTCTAGTTACTGAGCAACTCAAAACATTGGAGTAGATAAAACTTTGTACACATTTATTTATTTAATTGTCTAATAATTATTACTCTATTTACTTAAACCTTGTTTAGGACTAGATCAAAATGGATGATTCCAAGTAAAGCATCACACTCATCTTTTATGTATAATCACACAACCCACACAACTTTTACAAGGAAAGATGTACTTCAATAATCTTAAAGAGAGAGAGAGAAAAGTATGCTATATCTTGCTTTATAAGATATTATCTATCCCAAATTAAAGCATGTAATGTTCAACACAATAATGAATCCAAAAATGTAATGTTGATCCTAAACATGTTTCACTCACCTATGAATGCAAGTTGTTTTTTTTTTTTCAAACAAGAATGGCCATCTCAAGCATTCAACATAATCAAATATCTAAAATTAAGTTTTACATTATCCTCAATGTAAAAAAAAAAAAAAAAAGAAGAGAAGAAAAGAATAAAGATTAGAAAACTGATACTCCCTTTTTTTTTCAAGGATGAATGTCTTATTGAATTGGACATGAGCTGACTTCTTGCTTGATTCTATTTTTTTTTTAACTTGTATATCGCAACTAAAAGAAAACATCAAACCATTTTTTTTAAAAAAATAAAGAGCCTCAGACCCCCCAACTTAAAATAATGCATTGTCCCTAATGCATGAACAAGTATATATAAGAGTTGGAAGAATAAGAGAGAAAGAATAAAAAAAAAAAACTCATCACTTCTGATACTACAATGGTATTGGATCTTCAAGATCCAATGTCTCAACTTCAGCCATAAGGTTTTCAAGATAGGGTTTCAATCGATGACCATTTACTTTGAAAACATTTCCATTCTTAGGATTTTCTACCTCAAAGGCACCATGCTCAGAGATGGATTTAATCACAAATGGACCAATCCATTTTGTCCTCAACTTCCCAGGAAAGAGATCTAATCTTGAATTATACAAGAGAACCTTTTGACCAACATGAAAGGATTTCTAAGAATATGTTTATCATGCAAAGTTTTCATCTTATGTTTTGAAATTTTTGCATTTCAAATGCATCATTTCTCAGCTCCTCTAATTCATCTAATTAAAGCTTTCTATTTTTTCCAACCTCGTTTTCATTGTCATTGAATTGCCGGATGGCTCAATATGCACGATGCTCAATCTCAACAGGAAGATGACAAGGCTTTCCATAAACTAGCCTATAAGGAGACATTCCTAAAGAGGTCTTGTAAGCAGTGTGATATGCCCACAAAGCATCAACTAGTCGTAGGGACCAATCTTTATGGTTTGGATTGACTATTTTCTCTAAAATGTTCTTAATCTCCCTATTTGCCAACTCAGCTTGGCCACTAGTCTGTGGGTGATAAAGGGTATTGACCTTGTGAATTACACCATATTTTCTCATCAACATCCCAACGGGCTTGTTACAAAAATGCTTTTCCCCATCACTAATCATAGCCTGGGGCATGCCAAAATGAGAGAAAATATTTTCTTTCAAGAATTTAACCACAACTCGATGGTCATTGGTGCGATATGTAATGGCCTCCACCCATTTAGACACATAATCAACAACTACAAGGATGAATTGGTAGCCAAATGAACTTGGAAAAGGTCCCATGAAATCAATCCCCCAACAATCAAATATTTCCAAAACAAGAATGGGGTTAAGGGGCATCATGTTACACCTAGTAAGGTTACGTAGTTGTTGGCATCGATCATATGCAACACAAAAGGCATGGACATCTTTAAACATGGTGGGCCAATAAAAACCACACTACAAGATCTTGGTGATTAGTACTTAAAAGTGCATATTTATCAAGGTTTTATATCATCATTTTGCACTTAAAGTATCAATAACTCTTTAACTAAAGCATGTTTTATAATAACAAGTCTAATACTATAAAATGCCTTAATATATGGTAAATGTTCATCTTAAATGCAGGCCTATCATATAAATCAAAGGATTGATTGATGAGTTCAACTATGGAAATTGAAAGGACAAAGAGATGGCTAAACTTAGAAAAGAGATGTTGGTGTAGTCCAAATTGGAACACTGTTCGGTAATTGGGTCATATCTCGAGTTCTAGATGTCTAAATGACCTCAAATTGTTATATAGATTTGCTAAGCCATAGGCCTACAACTTTCATGTTTTCATCAAGATCTAAGAAGGCCATTTGAAAGTCCAAGTTATAGCAACAACGGAGAAGTCCGAATCTGTCCTGCAGCCCAAACACTGTTCAGTGTTTGGCCCATATCTGAAGTTCTAGAAGTCCAAATCACCTCCATTTTTTTTCCTGGAAATCTGAGTCAATTTCCTACAACTTTCATGCTTTCAAGTGGACCCATTTTTGATGCTAGCATTTTCGTTTTATTCAAACAAGAAGATAAGGATTTTCACAAAGTCAAAAGTTGGCCACCCACTCAACAATTAGTCATCAAATCAATAATTCCGAATTTTGGCCTATAAAAGGAGGCATTTGCCATATATTTAGGGGCTTGGTTGTTCAGATCAAATTCATGCTCTTTATTTCTCTCTTTATATTTTTTTGTAATTCTTAAGTTTTGCTTTCATTAATTTCTTGTTTATGCTTTCCATTTCCTTTCCTTTCCTTAGTTAACTTGTATCTTATTTATGTTCTTGTTTTGTTTATTTATGTTTCTCTTCTTCATTATGTTTAACTAAGTTTATTATGTCAAGGTGACAAGGTTACACCAATGGTGTAAGAACAAGTATGGTGTGAACTCAACATGGACCTTAATGTTTAATATTAACATGTCTTATCTTTTTATCTTACTAATTCTTAATACCTTGCTTGTTAGATGGTTAATCTAGATTTGTGTTGTATAATACTTGGTACAAAAAATGCTTGGCACTCTCATAGCCCAACCGTATGGTATTACCTACACCTGGGCTATGAATGGAACTTGATTTGTTGTTAACATCAGTTAACATCATGAATTCCTGACAATATTTAAAAGTTTGGTGTTATGTAAATAAGATAATTAATATGATCATGTTAATAATTTATAATGAGCTATTAATGACAAATCATTCGATTGGAACCTCCTTCGTGTGTGGTTTCCAAATTGAGTAATAAGAGTTTATACTATACTTGTTTGAAATACCATTGGTGGATCCTTTAACCTTGACATTTGTTTTTATCATTGTTTAATCCTTACATTAATCTTTCATCTCAAAGTTCTCATTAATTTCTTCCTCTTCTTCTTTATTATTATTAGTACTATTATTATTATTATTATTATTATTATTATTATTATTATTATTATTATTATTATTATTATTATTATTTACATTCTTGTTATATTTTATGTACGTTAAGTATGCTCTGTGTTTAATTAAGGATCCTGACATTGTTGGTCTTGCCTTGTTCATTCGCATCAGAAATCTGTTTATATTATATAATATATCTCTTTGATCTTTTCATAAACTCAGTATATAGGCTGGAAACCTGTGACCCGATCTTTTAGATCATTCTCACGTATAACAACGCCACGTACTGAGTATTATTATTATTACTATTAATATTATTATTACTATTACTATTATTGTTACTATTATTGTTGTTGTTGTTGTTGTTGTTGTTGTTGTTGTTTTATTAATTATAATTTATACAATTAACCTCTCTGTGGTTCGACCTCGGTCTTGCTGAGTTATTTATTACTTTGACACTCCTACACTTGGGAGAAGACATCAATCTTTTGGTCGTGTCAAGTTTTTGGCGCCGTTGCTGGGGAGGTAAATTCTTGTACAAATTATAGTATTTATTTTGTTTTCTCTTTTCACTTTTCTTGTATCTAACTTTGTTTCTTTTGTTTTGTTTCTTTTTGTTTTGTTTTCTTCTTCCTTTTATTCTTTTTCTACACGTGTATGAGTGTTTGGTCACGTACATTAAGTGGTAGACTTTGCAGGGTATCCTCATCATTTTCAGAAAATATGGCCGAAGAAGATAACCAATCACTTCATAATGAGAATAATGAGAATAATGAGAATAACTGTGTTAGGACACTTAGAGACCACATGAATCCCACAAGAACAAGTGCACCCTTATGCATAGTTTTCCCTTTTGATGCATCCCATTTTAATTTTAAGCCAGGTATTATTCAACTTTTACCTTCTTTTCATGGCTTAGATCTAGAAAATCCATACTTGCATTTGAGAGAATTTGAAGAAGTTTGTAACACATATAATGACTTAAATTGTAGTATGAATA
This sequence comes from Populus davidiana, assembly GCA_030145905.1. Lineage (NCBI taxonomy): Eukaryota > Viridiplantae > Streptophyta > Magnoliopsida > Malpighiales > Salicaceae > Populus > Populus davidiana. Next base: position 22,726,788 of record CM057789.1, on the reverse strand, counting down.
CCATTAGATTAAAGCTTTTTCCTTTTTCATTAAAAGATAAAGCTAAAACATGGCTACAAAATCTTAGGTCAGGATCCATTCGTGCTTGGGATGAAATGCAACAACAATTTTTAAAGAAGTTTTTTCCATCTCACAAAACCAACTCTTTCAAAAGACAAATCACCACTTTCACTCAAAAACCAAGTGAAACATTTTACCAATGTTGGGATAGGTATCGAGACTTGCTTAATACTTGCCCTCATCATGGTTTTGAAACATGGAGATTGGTTTCACAATTTTATGAAGGATTAACACCTAAAGATAGGCATATGGTTGAATTGATGTGCAATGGAACTTTTGAAGATAAAGACCCTAATGAAGCAATGGAGTACCTAGACTTGTTAGCTGAAAATGCGCAAAATTGGGACACTAAGGGCACTTATGAGGCACCAAGTAAAACCCAACCTCATACATCTAGTGGAGGTATGTATAACCTTAGGGAAGATCATGACCTCCAAGCCAAGTTTACATCTTTAGCTAGAAAAGTCGAGGCACTAGAATTGAAAAAGAGTGGTCATTTAAAATCTGTTCAAGACATTGTGTGTCAAATCTGTGAAACAAATGAACATGCAACCAATGACTGTCCAACTTTGCCTTCTTTCAAGGAATGCCTCTATGAACAAGCCTATGCTTTAAATAGTTTCCAAAGGCCCAATCATAACCCATACTCGCAAACATACAATCCTGGTTGGAGAAATCACCTAAATTTCAGTTAGAAGAGTGATAACAATTATGCACAAACTTCATAGCCACCGTTTCAAGCACACCATAATTTCCAAAATTCTCATGCATATGCACCTCCTTATGCTCACATGACAAATTTTAAAGATGCTCTTGCAAAATTCACATCTGCTCTCAATTTTCAAGAGAAAGGTAAGTTTCCATCTCAACCACATCAAGATCCAAAGGGGCAATACAATGCAAATGCAAGTAGTTCCGAAAGCCAACACATGGATCAAGTCAAATTAGTCATCACTCTTCGCAGTGGTAAGGTTATTGAAAAACCCACTCTTGAACCTTGTGAGAAAGATGATGAGTCAATCTTTGAGGGTAAGGAAGGGGTTGGATCTGAACATTGTAAAGAAAAGACTGATTCTTCGCCAGCACTTCCATTTCCTCATGCCATGACAAAACAAAGGAAAGTCAATCACAATTCTGAAATCCTTGAAACTTTCAAACAGGTAAGGATCAATATACCTTTGTTGGATGCTATTAAACAAGTACCTTCCGATGCTAAATTTTTGAAAGATCTATGCATTGTGAAGAGAAAACTGAATGTGAAAAAGAAAGCATTTTTAGCCGAACAAGTAAGTGCTATGCTTCAGAATAATAATGCTTTGAAATATAAAGACCCTGGTTGTCCTACCATTTCTTGCTTTATTGGAGAACATAAAATTGAAAGAGCTTTACTTGATCTTGGAGCTAGTGTGAATTTACTTCCATATTCGGTTTTTCAAAGTCTCAATCTAGGTGAGATAAAACCAACTTCTGTAACTCTTTTACTTGCTGATAGATCTGTAAAAGTGCCTAGAGGAATAGTTGAGGATGTGTTAGTACAAGTTGATAAATTCATTTATCCTGTAGATTTTATTGTCTTGGATACCAACCTGTTGAACCATGTACATCAATTCCTGTTATTTTAGGACGTCCATTTCTTGCAACTTCTAATACATTGATTAATTATAGGAATGGACTGATGAAGCTAACATTTGGAAACATGACATTGGAGATGAATATTTTCAACATTTGCAAGCAACCTGGAGATGATAATGATTTACAGGAAGTGGACTTTATTGAAAAATTAGTTCATGATCAATTTCAAACCACTTCTAGCGAAACTAAGATTGATGAACCTGACGAGTTGCAAATGATTTATTTTCAGGAAGAAGCAAAGACATGTAATTGGAGACCACAAATTGAAGAACTGCCACCACAATCAATTGACTCCATACCTTCAAATGTTCAACCACCAAAACCTGAATTGAAGTCGTTACCAGTCAATCTCAAATACTCATTTTTGGGAGAAAATGAAACTTTTCCGGTAATAATCTCTTCCAAACTTAATGCATATCAAGAAGGTTGGCGCATGTGCATTGACTATAGGAAACTTAATTCAATGACTAGAAAAGATCATTTCCCTTTACCTTTAACGGATCAAATCCTAGAAAGAGTTGCAGGTCATGAATTTTATTGTTTCCTAGATGGCTATTCAGGTTACAATCAAATTGAAATTGCATTGGAAGATCAAGAGAAGACTACTTTCACTTGTCCATTTGGTACTTTTGCATATCGAAGAATGCCTTTTGGGTTATGTAATGCACCAGCCACGTTTCAAAGATGCATGCTTAGCATATTCAGTGATATGGTTGAATGTTTTCTTGAGATTTTTATGGATGATTTTTCTGTTTTTGGTGATTCATTTGATGATTGCTTAACTAACTTGGAAAAGGTTTTGAACAGGTGTGAAGAGAAGAATCTTGTACTGAATTGGGAAAAATGTCACTTTATGGTAACAAACAGCATTGTACTTGGTCACATTGTTTCATCGACAGGAATTGAGGTTGGCAAATCTAAAATCGAGTTAATTGCCAACTTACCAACACCAAAATCTGTTAAAGATGTTAGATCATTCTTAGGACATGCTGGTTTTTACAGAAGGTTCATCAAAGATTTTAGTGTAATTTCTAAACCATTGTGTAACCTTCTATCAAAGGAAAATGTTTTTGAATGGACTGAACAATGTGAAAAAGCCTTTGTTAAACTTAAAAGCTTGCTTACTTCTGCTCCTGTCATTCAACCTCCTGATTGGTCATTACCTTTTGAAATAATGTGTGACGCTAGTGATTATGTCGTGGGTGCTGTCTTGGGACAAAGAAAAGATAAGAAACCTTATGTGATTTACTATGCAAGTAAAACTTTAAATAGTGCTCAAATGAATTACACTACCACTGAAAAAGAATTACTTGCAGTAGTATTTGTATGTGACAAGTTCAGATCTTATCTTGTTGGCTCACCTGTTATTGTTGTTTTTAGTGATCATGCAGTATTGAAATATCTTCTCTCTAAGAAAGATTCTAAGCCTAGATTGGTGCAGTGGATTTTGTTACTTCAAGAATTTGATATCACAATCAAAGACAAGAAAGGCACCGAAAATGTTGTCGCAGATCATTTGTCAAGATTGACAACCGATTCGAGATCTGATGTCGCACATCAAAATCCGCGTGACGTCGGCTGGCGAATTTTTTGTTTATTTTCCATTTTTTCTTGGTTCGTTGGAGTCGCCACCTAGTATTATGGTCACTAGGAACCTAAGGTCTGCTGGAGTCTGAGTAAGGGACTGGTTGTGCAAGGGGAAGACGCATCACCCCCAGTGCACCCTACCTAAGGCAAGCTGCATTATTGTTTGATTGCTTTTCTAGGTCGAGTTTCTATTCGCTGGTCTTTTCTAAGGTTCAAGGCAGATCTCCCCTTGTGAGGGAGTCTCTACCTTATTCGGTTAAATCCTAACCATTCTAAAGTCTGAATTTTAAAATTGCTTTTACTTACACCTTGTATCTTTAATACTCGAGGATGTACATTATCGTGTAATTTTACACCCCACAAATATTAAAGTCTACATCCGGATCCTAGAAAAAAAAGTTGGAAAAAGGTTTTTGATATTTTGGCCAAACCCTAATGGATGATCATAAACTAGTTATGATATCCATTTTTGAATTTTTAAAATGGGAGAAAAATGGAATTTTTGTGAAAACATGCTTGGAAAATTCTTTAGGACTTGGCCGTATGCAATAAAACATTTTTTTTTGTTTTTTTGAAATATTTCAAAGAAAACCGGGCATTTTAATACCGAACTTGTATCTTACATTGTAAGTATACAACCCAATATTAAGCAAAACTTGGTAGAAAAATATTTTAAAAAGAATTTAAAACTTTTTTGAAATGATTTGAATTTTGTTTTTTTTTTAGGGGCTGGGCCAGAACTGGCCCGGCCCAAGCAAGTGGCTAATTAATCAGCCACTACATGCAGAAATGAATTCTGCATGCAACCGCTACGAAGAACAAAGAAGAAAAGACTAGAGCAGGGAGGAGAGAATTACCTGGCGTGGAGAGAGTCGGCAGCCTGGCTGGTGATGCGCGGTGTGACTGGAGGCGGCGAGGCAGGCGGCGTGCACTGGTCCCGACTGGAAGAAGAATGAAGCAGGTCCTGTAGAGGAGAGGGAAAGCTCACGGCTAGAGCTGTTGGAGTGGCTGAGGAGGGAAATGCTACCCAAACTGCTGTTGATAGGAGTGCAAGCCGCTATAAAGGATGGTTGCTGTTGTTGCTGCTGCTGGGATTGCGGTGGTGGAGAGAGAGAAACGTTGTGCAGAGAAGAGAGGGGGAGAGAGAGAGATGTTGCAGGCTTCGGTGAGGTTGCTGGGTGATGGATGGGATGCGGTCTTTTAGGTAAAGGATGGTGGCGAGGTCAGTGGTGGCGAATAGAGGCCACGACGGAGAGAAAAAAAAAAGGACTGGTTGCAGGAAAACCGGGTAGGAAAAGCTGATTTTTTGCCAATTTTGCGTTCAATTTTCTCCTTCTTCTGAGCATGAAATTGGCTCCTATTTATAGGGAACGAAAGAGGGTAATCTGGTATTTAACGGGGAAAAATTCTCAGTCCTTGATTCGACTCGAGGAATCCAAGCAGTTGGTTCAAAGTGTGCACCTCGAACTGCCAAATTTGGCAATCCAAGGCTGCAGACCGCCCGAGGGTGCCACTTTGGGCCAATAAACGGAGTTGTTTCCAAGTTGTTCGACCCGACCAGACAACTCTACGAGATAAAGATGTTTCAGGGGAACATGTTGGTGATCTCCTTGTCGGATTTGGGGGCCACACGAGTGAGAAAACGCGCCTGGAAAGCAGCCACTCAGGCACCTTTGTGAGGAAGAAGATGAACAGTAACCAGGCGACGCGTCGCCTGGTCCCTTCCCTCAACACAAAAACGGCGCCGTTTGGGATAAAAGTTAGGGATTTTTGCTGATTTTCAATTTAGCCCTCCAGCTTTCAATTTCTTTCAATTTGACCCCCGGATTTTGTCAATTAGACCCCTATAGTGTGGCGCCTTTTGCAAGTTGGTCCTTGTCTTTGGATTTTGTCAATTTAACCCCTAATTGACCCCAAAACTTCAATTTTCTTGCAATTTGACCCCTGATTTCAATCAATCAACTTGGTAAAAATTAAATTTGGTCTCTTAAAATTCCAATCTTCTCAATTAAGCCCAAATTAAGCTCCCAAACTTAATTTTTCACCAATTAAGCCCCAAGATAAAATTAATTTGATGCATTTAAAGTATAATTAAGTCCTTGCACTTAATTAAATCCTTCAATTGGACCCAAATTAATTCTTAAACATAATTAAAATTCAATTTGGCCCATGATTAAATCAAATTGACCTATTAAAAATTTAATTATGTCTTTGGACTTAATTTTTATGCAAATTCGTCCGGTAATCATTTAATTTAAGCTTGAATTTGCATTTTTCTTCAATTTTGGGCACAATGGGGCGCCAATAGATCTTGAATCTCCTCCAAAAATTGCAATTTGATTTCCCGGCATACTTTCTCCACGTTGCCAGCCTTTATTATTTTTTTGTCTTTATTATTTTTTTATTTTATTTTGGGGGAATAACCTAGAATTGAGTTATGACATCTGACATCACACCAATCGATGACTACTTTCCTGATGAATCTTTATTTTATATCTCTACGATGCCTTGGTTTGCTAATATTGTTAATTTTCTTGTTTCAGGACAATTGCCAGCTCATTAGAGCACCCAAGACAAAAGAAAGTTCTTGAACGAAGTGAAGAACTTTTATTGGGATGACCCTTATTTATTCAAATATTGTCCTGATCAAATATTTCGAAGATGCATTCCTGACAATGAGGTAAGTAGTGTCATTAAATTTTGTCATTCTGAGGCATGTGGGGGTCATTTCTCATCAAGAAAGACAACTGCGAAAATCTTACAAAGTGGATTTTACTGGCCCACCATGTTCAAAGACTCACATGCATTCTGCAAGACTTGTGAAAATTGTCAAAAGTTGGGATCTATTTCAAAACGTCACATGATGCCTTTAAATCCTATTCTTGTCATTAAGATCTTTGACTGTTGGGGTATAGATTTCATGGGTCCATTTCCTCCATCATTTGGTTTTTTTTTTTTGATAAAATGTAAGAAGTATATTATATCAAAAAGAGCAAGGCAAGCTTGCAATACAAGCTGGAAACCAACAGAGTTCAGGAAATGTACAAGAGAACAATTAGGGAATGAATTCCCCAATGAAACAAAAATTAAAAGTCAGCAAAATACAAGCTGAAAACAGAAAAGGGAATAAGCTCCCTAGATCCAATAAATGCAAAGCATGAACATCCTTCATGCAGGAAAGCCATCCAAAAAGCCAAACACCCTCAGCCTTATCAGCTGACCGAGGGAGAAACAACACAAATCCATTGATGGAGCCTGGAACAAAACAACCTGCATTAAGTAGAAGCAGCACCAAACCAAGGACGAAGCCTACTCCAGAAAGAAAGGTAGCAAGAGCAGGCAGGGACCATCCATGTCCAGAGACAGAAATCTGTTATAGAAGCAAAAGAAAACCCACAAAGCTGACCCAAACACAATCCGCACCAGGACCATCGGTCAGCTAAGAAAAGAACAAGCAGGCAGCAAGGGAACCTGACAGACAAAACAAAATAATAAACAGGCATATTCCAGTGTTTATAATGACTGGAATGAAGCAATTACTAGTCCCTCAAAAGAAGAGGCTGCTGCTTTGCTTCGAGTAAGGTACTGCCGTGTGTGTTGGGTTTCTGTCCTAGAGCAACCAGTACAGACGTGCCAGCTTTAGTGCGCTTGCCGTCAGGAGGCAGGGAGCTTGAAGGCTGCATTTCCATTACAGCAGCCTCAGAGGACATAGGGTCTTCTCGAAAGTTGCAGGGAGGACCTGCACCATATGGAGATTGTTTCTCAACAACAGCAGTTTCTGTAGAGGAACTAGTACTAGCTGAACGAGTTGATGTTGCATGCGGCTTATTTCTGGTTCTGACATGCCCTTTATTGCAGGTAAGCGTGGAATGACCAAGAGATTTGCAATGTTTGCAAAATCTGGGCAGGGATTCATATACTAGATGTTGTACTAGGAGAGTACCATTGGGCAGCAGCACATTAACAGAGGTTTTCAATTCAGAGAGGAGGTCTATTTCAATCAATACCCGAGCATAGGATATGCGAGTCATTTGTGTAGTCGGTTCATCACAATGAATCGGTTTGCCAACCATGCTGGCAATTTTAGACAAGCAGATATTATTCCAGCATCGTAAAGGCAGGTTAGGAAACCGAACCCATGTGGGCATTGAGGTGATCTCGGTGAATTGAAAATCAAAGAACTCAGGCATGATTTGGAGGACAATAAGCCGACCAAAAATGGCATAGGGCCTTGACCCTAAAACATCTAACATTGCAAATTCTAAAGAGAAATCAAATAACAGCCAACCCGAATCATGCATAGAAAAATGTACATCATGCTGCCATGTTCGATTAATATAAGATTGCATAGCAGAATACACAGGGAATTTTCCTGCGACATAACCAACTAAATAGTGTTTCTATTTATCAACTGGGTCATGAACATCAGCACCTTGAATGGGGCAAGCAGCATCAAAAGATATATCAGGGAAGTGAACAAGAGGTGGAGAGATACCTGGTGCTACACCTGCCGGAGGGGCTGAGCCGGAACCAGGGCGAGGAGTGGATGTCACTAGAGGGTATGGTACTCTTTCAGTAGAGCATGACAAAGGGGGATGATACTGGTTTGGGGCAGAGGAAGAGGCGGCATGCGTACTGATTGCTTTTCCTCGTCTCTTCCTTTGCCAGTCAGAATTGCATTCAAAATCGGCGGAGTTAGGGGGATGGCCTCCATTGGAGGGGCGTTGCGAAGAGGAAGCCGAAGAGTTCATCGATGCCATGGATTTACCCCGTCGAGGGGACATAACTCTAGATTCACTAGAGAGGTTCACAAATTCGGAAAAAGTTACCTTAGAACGGTGCGGAGTGTGCGATGGAGAGGGTGATTGCTCCGGCGAGCAACTTCGTGATGAAACCCTAGCCTCACCCAGAGAATGACGCCTCTTAGATTGAAGCGAGAAATCGCCTTGGACAGAACGAATAGCTGATTTAGCTTTCGATTTCGTCATTAAACTGAAGAGAGAGCGAGTACAGGATGAGTAAAAGGTGTCTAGGGATGGAAGCACACACACTCCGAAGGCCCGCGGATTGCAGCACCAAAGGGCAGCTTCTCTTGTATATATTGGTTTCTTGTATATATTGGTCGCAGTAGATTATGTTTCAAAATGGATAGAGGCAATTCCAAGTCGAACCAATGATCACAAAACAGTGATAAAGTTTTTGAAAGAAAACATTTTAAGTCGATTTGGAATCCCTCGAGCCATGATAAGTGATGGTGGAACACATTTCTGCAACAAGCCATTTGAGTCTTTAATGAAGAAATATGGAATCACACACAAAGTTGCCATCCCTTATCACCCTCAGACGAGTGGACAGGTAGAACTTGCTAATAGGGAGATCAAACAGATCTTAGAGAAAATGGTGAACCCTAATCGGAAAGACTGGTCTTTAAGACTTAATGATGCACTTTGGGCTTATCGAACTGCGTATAAAACATCATTAGGTATGTCACCTTATAGACTAGTATATGGAAAACCTTGTCACTTGCCTGTGGAAATTGAACATAAGGCTTATTGGGCTATTAAAGCTTTCAATTCAAACATTGATGATGCTAGTCAGCTGCGAAAATTGCAAATAAATGAGCTTGAGGAAATAAGAAATGATGCATATGACAATTCAAGAATTCATAAAGTAAGAATCAAAGAGTTTCATGACAAGAAAATACTAAGAAAAACATTCAATGTTGATCAAAAAGTCTTGCTTTATAATTCTCGACTCCATTTATTTCCTGGAAAACTAAGATCAAGATGAAGCGGTCCTTTTATTGTGAAACATGTGTATCCATATAGGGCCTGTGATATCGAAAATCCAAAGAATGGTAATGTTTTCAAGGTAAATGGCCATCATTTGAAAGTTTATTTTGATAATTTTTCAGTTGAAAATGACTCTATTGAATTGGGTGATCATGTATATAAGGATTGATTCTTTTTCTCACATTGTTTTTGTGTGACTTTTGTTTTGCTAGTCTCTCACCCAGGTCAAATGGCGGATAACGGTACTCCATGACTCTTAAGTCGGTTCTTTTAGTTTCCCATGATAACTGATATCTGTGTATATATTTGTGCAATTCTTTGCTCTTTCTCCTTTCTTTGAATCTCCCCCCCAATTCTCAGTTCAAAATAGACACCACTCTTGAAAAATTGAAAAAGTATTTTCCCGCTCTACCTTAGAATGCGATTACAAAAATTTACCGTGCTAGATGTGCAAGATTGAGGTTGTTAATGAACCATGTAATTCTTGAAGATATTCGCTGGCTGATTGAAGCAAAGGTCCGATTATCAGGTGAGTCCTCCAATTCTTTCATTTCATACATGCCTGGAATAAGTAAAAGCACTTTTGCGAAGAAACGTCGTGCAAATTGACTGAAAGTCTGTCACAGATGTGTCAGATGGACTTGTAATGGGACATGTCGTTCTTTAAGAATGGTATCTGTAAATCGTGAAGATAAAATACAATTCATTTAGGATGGCCTGAGTAAGGGGTCTTTAGATAATCTTTTATTGACTCTTGAGACGCACCCTAGTGGAGATGTGCATCCTGCAATTTATGATTTATGGCCATAATTCCATAAAGAACATGCTCGACTTAGTCTTGGGAATCTGACTAAAAAAGACCCTGTTTGCCAGTTTTTAAGAAAACTAGATGGGAAGCCTATCCCCGACCCATAGAAGGCGTTTAAGCCGTTCTTGGACGTAAAACCAAGGAAAGATGTGAGCCATAATCACAACTACCTGTACATACACATGCTTTTTTTTCAAAATAAATAAATAAATAAAGAGAGAGAGAGAGAGAGAGACTACGGCTGACCTACATATAGGTGGTATGATTGCATTTTCAATTTCTCATCTATAAAATCTTCTCTTCCTTCCCTTCATTTCTACTCAACCCATACTTTCATCAAATATAGAAGTGTGTAGAAATGGCAGGTTCCTCAAGTTATAACATAAACAATATTTGTGTTTTCGGTGGATCCAGTCCTGGGAAAGAAAAAGAGTTTTTAGAATCAGCAAATCATCTTGGTCAGGTACTAGCTGAGCGAAAGATTCATTTAGTGTATGGAGGAGGCAGCCTTGGGTTAATGGGGGGAGTGTCAATAGCTGCATTTTTAGGAGGTAGTCAAGTTTTGAGGGTAGTCCCCAAAGCTTTAGCACAAGGGGACATCATTGGAAAAACAATTGGAGAGGAATTACAAGTCCCCACAATGTCTGATTGACTGAATGCAATGTTTAACCATGCTGATGCCTTCATTGCCTTACCAGGTGGTCTGGGCACATTGGAAGAGATCTTTCATATTTCCTCTTGGGCCCAACTGCACATTCACCATAAACCCATAGGTTTGTTAAATGTTAATGATTTTTATGATAAGTTGTTGTCTTTTCTTGATTATGCTATGGAACAGGAATTTCTAACATCTTCAGCACGACAAATCATAATCTCTGTTGCTACTGTTGAACAATTAATTGACCAACTACAATCTTTCATCCCTGTAATTAATCCCTCCATGAGTCGCATAAATTCGTTAACTAAGGAAAGCCGTAAAAAGCTTAGATTGGATTTGAGCCTTTGTTTGTAAAAACTTTGTGTCTTTTGGTTTTATTATTGTGTTGTGTTGTTTCTTATATTTGTTTAAGTGTGTCTCAAGTTTGTCAGTGTTCGTTATTTCAGGTGATGTCTTCTATACTCTATATTTCTACCTTAAGACATTGAGGACAATGTCTCATTTTGGTTGGGGGGAAAGGGTAGTAGTTGATATTTTTTAAAAAAAAAAACTGTGTTTTTTATTTCATAAACTATTTGGAAAACTGTTGGTACTAGGATGGCAGAGTAAAATGAGTTCTTTTGTTAAAGTGACTCTTGAGACGCATCTTAGTAAACATTCTTAACAAGGTCTATCAGAATACTTCTTGAAATATTTAGGTTTACAAACTCTCGTATTGGTAGCACTTGATTCTGCTCATATGCTCATTTAACAAGTATTTTTAAATCTTCATTTTCACACACACACTTTAACATATGATTGTGAGTTGAACATTGGATTATTACATTATTTATGCTCTTTTGTTAAAGGTAACAACTAAGGGAAATGGATAGTACATAATTTCTAAAAAAAAAAAACAAAAAAACAAAACAAAATAATGATAATAAAAAGATAGATAAGTTTGGTTTCGTAGCCTCCCTAACCTAAGCAATTAAGCCCGAAGGGGTGTTTTAACACTTAATACCCTAAAGTCAACTGACTTGGGAGCTATTGGCCCAACGCTTGTTACATGGGTTGAGGAGAAAAGCTTAAGGGAATCAAACATTGCACTATCTACGTATCAGTATCTGCAACCCGAGTTGCTAAGCTCGTAGGGGTGTCTCAACACCTAATGCCCTAAGACCAACTGGTCTGGGAGTCATTAGCCGAAAGCTCGTTACATGGGTTAAAGATACATTGTGGTTCAAGTTGTATGTGTATATAAATAAATAAATAAATAAAAGAAAAAGAAAAAAATAATAATCCCAACCTAAGGAAGTTAACCTTAAACATTAGAGCAAAAATTTGTTTTTCTTCCATGTAAAGCCCCATAACTATATGTTGATATTTTGAGCACAAAAGAAAGGTTTAGTAATATCTTGTTTAAGAGGTATTGAGCAGATATATGAATTTAATGAGAGTTTGTTTATCTGGATAGATTAATGGAAGTTGAATAATGAATGCCTTGCTTTATTGAATTTGCAAATTGTTTTTCTATTTTAATGCTTTGATTACTAGGGACTAGTAATAAGCTGGTTGGGGGGGTGTGATTAATACTTAAAAGTGCATATTTATCAAGGTTTTATATCATCATTTTGCACTTAAAGTATCAATAACTCTTTAACTAAAACATGTTTTATAATAACAAGTCTAATAGTATAAAATACCTTAATATATGGTAAATGTTCATCTTAAATGCAGGCCTATCATATAAATCAAAGGATTGATTGATGAGTTCAACTATGGAAATTGAAAGGACAAAGAGATGGCTAAACTTAGAAAAGAGATGTTGGTGTAGTCCAAATTGGAACACTGTTCGGTAATTGGGTCATATCTCGAGTTCTAGATGTCCAAATGACCTCAAATTGTTATACAGATTTGCTAAGCCATAGGCCTACAACTTTCATGTTTTTATCAAGATCTAAGAAGGCCATTTGCAAGTCCAAATTATAGCAACAACGGAGAAGTCTGAATCTGTCCTGCAGCCCAAACACTGTTTAGTGTTTGGCCCATATCTGAAGTTTTAGAAGTCCAAATCACCTCCATTTTTTTTCCTGGAAATCTTAGTCAATTTCCTACAACTTTCATGCTTTCAAGTGGACCCATTTCTGATGCTAGCATTTTCGTTTTATTCAGACAAGAAGATAAGGATTTTCACAAAGTCAAAAGTTGGCCACCCACTCAACAATTAGTCATCAAATCAATAATTCCGAATTTTGGCCTATAAAAAGAGGCATTTACCATGTATTTAGGGGCTTGGTTGTTCAGATCAAATTCATGCTCTTTATTTCTCTCTTTATATTTTTTTGTAATTCTTAAGTTTTGCTTTCATTAATTTCTTATTTATGCTTTTCATTTCCTTTCCTTTCCTTAGTTAACTTGTATCTTATTTATGTTCTTGTTTTGTTTATTTATGTTTCTCTTCTTCATTATGTTTAGCTAAGTTTATTATGTCAAGGTGAAAAGGTTACACTAATGGTGTAAGAACAAGTATGGTGTAAACTCAACATGGACCTTAATGTTTAATATTAACATGTCTTATCTTTTTATCTTACTAATTCTTAATACCTTGCTTGTTAAATGGTTAATCTAGATTTGTGTTGTATAATACTTGGTACAACAAATGCTTGGCACTCTCATACCCCAACCGTATGGTATTACCTACACCTGGGCTATGAATGGAACTTGATTTGTTGTTAACATCAGTTAACATCATGAATTCCTGACAATATTTAAAAGTTTGGTGTTATGTAAATAAGATAATTAATATGATCATGTTAATAATTTATAATGAGCTATTAATGACAAATCATTCGATTGGAACCTCCTTCGTGTGTGGTTTCCAAATTGAGTAATAAGAGTTTATACTATACTTGTTTGAAATACCATTGGTGGATCCTTTAACCTTGACATTTGTTTTTATCATTGTTTAATCCTTACATTAATCTTTCATCTCAAAGTTCTCATTAATTTCTTCCTCTTCTTCTTTATTATTATTAGTACTACTACTTCTACTACTAATAGTATTATTATTTACATTCTTGTTATATTTTATGTACGTTAAGTATTCTTGTTATATTTTCTTCCTGACATTGTTGGTCTTGCCTTGTTCATTCGCATCAAAAATCTGTTTATATTATATAATATATCTCTTTGATCTTTTCATAAACTCAGTATATAGGCTGGAAACCTGTGACCCGATCTTTTAGATCATTCTCAGGTATAACAACGCCACGTACTGAGTATTATTATTATTACTATTAATATTATTATTACTATTACTATTATTGTTACTATTGTTGTTCTTATTGTTGTTGTTGTTGTTGTTGTTTTATTAATTATAATTTATACAATTAACCTCTTTGTGGTTCGACCTCGGTCTTGCCGGGTTATTTATTACTTCGACACTGCTGCACTTGGGAGAAGACATCAATCTTTTGGTCGTGTCAAGTTTTTGGCGTAGTTGCTGGGGAGGTAAATTCTTGTACAAATTATAGTATTTATTTTGTTTTCTCTTTTCACTTTTCTTGTATCTAACTTTGTTTCTTTTGTTTTTTTTCCTGCTCTATGCTAAGTTTTGATGAAATCACAATAGGATATGATTCATCTTCCCCTAGAAATGCATACTTAAGATCACTCAGTAAAGGCTTCCTTCCTGGTTTATAAGGTTGGACAAAAGTTGCCTCAACTTTCACTTGGGCTAAAATCAAAGGCTCAAACGATGAGGTCCATTGACCCATTGACATAATAGGCATTGGATCCAGATAAGTCTCGAGTTCTCTTACTTCCTCATTAACACATTCCAAAGAATAAAGTCTTTCATCATGAATTAAAGTTCTTGACACGACCAAAAGATTGATGTCTTCTCCCAAGTGCAGGAGTGTCGAAGTAATAAATAACCCGGCAAGACCGGGGTTGAACCATAGGGAGTAGGGGTGAGCAAAAAAACCGATAAACCGATTAAACCGGAAAAAAAATAACTGAAAAAACCGAACCGAAAAAAAAACCGAATTAACCGACTAAAAAATCACAAAAAAAATTCCGGTTCGGTTCGATTTCGGTTTCTAAAGTCCGAAACCGATGGAACCGAACCGAACCAAACCGGTTCAACCATACCACCACTTAAAAAAAAAACAAGTATAAATAGAAAAAAACCCTACACCTAAACTAACTTTCAGCAGACGCCCCCCCCCCCTTCCCCCTCTCTCATCATCCCCCTCCTAGCAGTTGTGCCAAAATATGTGTAAAACAATTAACTAAATTCAAAGATGACACCTTTTTTTTTTTGTTGTCTTAGTAACATATCATCCAGATGCCAATTGTATCACGCCACTGGTTCATCTTTCTGCATTTTGCAGGTGTTAATTGCTTTGAAGAAGGGCTCTCAACTTTTGAAATATGGTCGTAAGGGAAAGCCAAAGTGACGGATGGGGCAGATAAAAAAAGAGATAGCTTTTTTATGATTAAGATTCTAACTTCATTTCAAGTTTATCTCTGTAGTCTGCATCTTGTGAGTTTTTTTTTATTATTACATTTTACTTTGCTTGGAGTTTATGGGCAGATCTGTTTTCTTGAACAAGAGAAACCCAGATTTGCTTGTAATTTGTGGACACTGGACATCGAGATTTGCTTGTAGTTTGTGGGCACTGGACATATCTGTTTTCCTGAATAACAAATATTGACATTTGCTTGTAGTTTGTGGGCACCGAACACTGAGATTTGCTTACGGTTTTGCTTTCGGTTTTATCGGTTTTTGAACAATAAAAACTGAACCGAACCGAACCGAACCGAAACCGGTCGGTTCGAACCGGTTTCGGTTTTAAAATTTTAAAATTAATAATGTCGGTTTGGTTAATTGTTTTATGTAAAAACCGAACCGAACCAAAAATGATCACCCCTAATAGGGAGGTTAATTGTATAAATTATAATAAACAATAATACAACAACAAAAATAATAGTAATAGTAATAGTTATAATAATACTAATAATAGTAGTAGTAATAGTAATATAATAATAATAATAAAGAAGAAGAGAAGAGGAAGAAGTTGATGAGAATTTTAATATGGAAGATCAATATGAGAATTAAACAATAATAATAAAAAGTGTCAAGGTTAGAGGATCTACTAATGGTATTTCAAACAAGTATAGTATAAACTCTCATTACTCAACTGGAAACCACACACAAAGGAGGTTCCAATAAGATAATTTCTCATTAATAGCTCATTATAAATTATTAACATGATCATATTAATTATCTTATTTAAGTAACACCAAACTCTTAAATATTGTCAAGAATTCATGATGCTAACTTATATTAACAACAAATAAAGTTCCTTTCATAGCACATGTGTAGGTAATACCATACGGTTGGGCTATGAGAGTGCCAAGCATTTGTTGTACCAAGTGTTATACAACACAAATCTAGATTAACCATTTAACAAACAAGGTATTACGAATTAGTAAGATAAAAAGATAAGACATGTTAATATTAAACATTAAGGTCCATGTTGAGTTTACGCCATACTTATTCTTACACCATTAGTGTAACCTTTTCACCTTGACATAATAAACTTAGCTAAACCTAATGAAGAAGAGAAACATAAATAAACAAAACAAGAACATAAAAAAAATACAAGTTAACTGAGTAAAGGAGAGGAAATGAAAAGCATAAACAAGATATTAATGAAAACAAAACTTAAAAATTAAAAAAAAAAAAATCTAAAGAGAGAAATAAAGAGCATGATCTTGATCTGAACAACCAAGCCCCTAAATGCATGGCAAATGCCTCCTTTTATAGGCCAAAATTTGGAATTATTGATTTGATGACTAATTATTGAGTGGGTGGCCAACTCTTGACTTTGTGAAAATCCTTATCTTCTTGTCTGAATAAAACGAAAATGCTAGCATAAGAAATGGGTCCACTTGAAAGCATGAAACTTGAAAATCCTTATCTTCTTGAGATCATTTTGACATCTAGAACTCGAGATATAACCCAATTACCAAACAATGTTCTAGTTTGGACTGCACCAACATCTCTTTTCTAAGTTTGGCCCTCTCTTTGTCCTTTCAATTTCCATACTTGAACTCATCAATCAATCCTTTGATTTATGTGATAGGCATGCATTTAAGATGAACATTTACCATATATTAAGGCATTTTAGTATTAGACTTGTTTTTATAAAACATGCTTTAGTTAAGGAGTTATTGATACTTCAAGTGCAAAATGATGATATAAAACCTTGATAAAATGCACTTTTAAGTACTAATCAGTTCTCTCCAATGGATCCTTTATCTATTCTTTTTCAAAGTGTTCTTGACAAATTGTTTGGATCAAATCTACCTTTCTAATGTCCTCATGTTCACCAATTTGTTTGGAGACATTGAATATGTTCATCTCCACAATCATATTCCCAAAATACAATTTGATCACCCCATTCCTACAGTTAATTAAAGCATTAGAAGTAGCTAGGAAAGGTCTACCTGAGATGACTGGGATGGGAGCATTAGAACCTTGAATAGGTGCCGTGTCTAACACTACAAAATCAACAGGAAAGTATAATTTATCTACTTGGATCAACACATCTTCAACAATACCCCTGGGAATCTTGATTGACCTATCAACTAATTGAAGGGTGATTCGAGTAGGCTTGATTTCTCCTAAACCTAATTGTTCATAAACAATGTAGGGTATTAAATTCACACTTGCTCCTAAATCTAACAAAGCTTGGTCTATCTTATGACTTCCAATAATGCATGAAATGGTAGGACAACCAGGATCTTTGTATTTAGGAGGGATCTTAAACTAGATGATGGCACTAGCATGTTCAGTTAGAAAGGCTCTTTCTTTCACATTCAATCTCCTTTTGATTGTGCATAAGTCCTTAACGAACTTTACATAAGATGAGACTTGTTTAATTGCATCAAGGAGTGGAATGTTGACTTTCACTTGTTTGAACAATTCATAGATTTTCGAGTTCATAAAATCATGTTTAGGTTTCCCTAACCTTTGTGGAAATGGTGCTCTAGGAACAAATTCTAAATCACTCACTTTGACTCGAATTTTTCTTGAATCATCTGCTTTCTCACTCATTTCTCTCACCTTCTTTTTCACTCAAACTCTTATTTGTTACTTGTGTTTTGTTTCCCTCTTCACTTTCCCTAGATTTCTCCTTCACAATACCTCTAGGAATCCCAAAACCTATAGCTTTGTCAACAATCTTTCCACTTCTAAGGGTAGTGATGGCTTGGACTTGTTCATGGTTTGAAGGCTCACTAGGTGAGGATTCACTCATGTGTACCTAACCTCTAGGATTTGGCATTGGTTGAGCTAGGATATTTCCCTTCTCTTGAATGCTTAATGATTGTGTCAACTTGGTTAGTTGACTTCGAATGTCATCTAAGGTCCTATTGGTCTGGTCTTGAAATTTGTAAGCTTGGTTGTTGATTCCTCCTTGTGTTTGCATGAATTGTTGAAGAGTATCCTCTAGGGATCTCTTATGAGGTGGTTGGTACGTGTTATGTGTGGGAGCATGAAATGGTTGGGATGGAGGTTGAAATGTTTGAGGTACTGAAGAGCCGTCATTTCTCCATCCAAACTTTGGGTGGTTCCTCCATCCAAGATTATAGGTATCAAAGTAGGGATTGCCTACTTGGTTTGAAAAGGGCTTTCTAACATTACTTGAATAAGAAGTTTGGCCATATAACACTTCCTTGAAGGCTGGAATGGTAGGACACTCAGTTGTCATGTGCCCTTTGCTCTCACAAACAACACAACTTTCCTTTTGTTGGTCACTTATGACATGCACTTTTTTAATCTCAAGAGACTCTACTTTCCTAGCCAATGAGGCTAATCTAGCATTGAGGTCATCAGTCTCTTTCAATTAGAACTTCCCACTTGAATGAGAAATGGTGTTTCTAGACTCAACATGAAGTGGGAGAGAGGTCGCCCATTGCTTTGTGTTTTCAGCCAATTGATCAAGAAAATCAAAGGCTTCACTTGGTTCTTTGTCATAAAACTCACCATTACACATGGTTGATACTAGCTTTTTAAAATCTGCAGTGAGAGAGTCATAGAATAAACTCACTAACCTCCACTTCTCAAAACCATTATGGGGACAAGCATTTAACAAGTCTTTAAACCTTTCCCAAGCTTGGTGAAATGACTCATTTAGACTACAAGAAAAGTTCATCATTTAATGTTGTAAGGCTACCGTATGAGTGGGGAAGTATTTTTTCAAAAATTCAGCTTGCATTTCCCTCCATGTACCTATAGACCTAGGACGCAGGGAGTTTAGCCAAAGCTTGCCTTTATCCTTTAGAGAGAATGTGAACAATTTAAGGCAAATAGTTTCCTCGGTGCATGTTCTATCAATAAAAGTATTACATATCTCTTTAAAGTCCTTAATGTGTATGTATGGGTTTTCAGAATCCATACCATGAAATGTGGGAAGAAGTTGGATCATGCCCGGTTTCAGATTGAAAGCTTGTTGGTTAAGGGGCAAGATAATACACGAAGGTGTACTTTGTCTAGCCGGGTGAAGATACTCTCTAAGAGTTCGAAAATTAGGTTGGTCATTGAATTGTGGAGGTCTATTACCTTGAACACTTCCTTCACCCTCTACATCTTCAACATTAGCCATGATGAAAAAATAATACAACAATTATATGAATATGAAAGGAAAGGAAAGAAAAAAAGAAAGAAAAAGATTGCAAATAAAAGTAAATGAAACGTAAAAGATAAAGTAATAGCTAAAAAATAAAAATACAACAAATTAGAAAATTCACACTCCAACTAATAAGCAATATTAGCAACAATAAACATTAAAGGATAGTTATAACAAACATGAATAAAAAGGCGGTAATACTAGCCAAGCACTTCAAACAATAAATATAAGAAAAATAATCACAACAAAACAACAAGATAAAATAAAATAAACAAGAGGCGGTAAAACCAGCCTTATAATATAAACAATAAATATTAGAAACTAATTAGAATACAGTAAAAGAAAAATGGTTGAACCAACCAGAATCCAATAATTAGTAGTCCGGTCCACAATCCAATATCCGAAAAGTTAAGGTCAATTTTTTTTTTGTTTTAGGCGGTAAAACCAGCCATTTGATATTTTTTTTATATGATTTTTTTTTTGTTTTCCAATAATGAAATCTAAATTTGTTACCTTTGCTTGCTAGCTCCCGGGAAACAACGCCAAAATTGCTTGACCGCTATTTATGATCGGCTTGTTTTAACTCGCAAGTGCACGAGTGTGCGATGTAGCAATTAACTTCGTAAGATCGAGGTCATAGCCACAGAGAGCTAGATCTAGAAATTAAGCTAGGTAGCAAAAACAACTCAAGAGAAATTAAATTAACAATAACTTGGTTGAAAATAATTGATGAATTTGTTTTCAAAGATAAAAACGTGTAAATAGATTTTAAATGACAAGAAAAAGTAAGTCTTGGTCCAAATCAATTTTAATGGTGATGTATTGGTGATTCCTTCAACATATATAAGATTACTCAACCTAATATCAACTATGGTGATATTAGATCGGAAGATATTGCAATGAAGTTTAAAAAGAAGAAGATTGATTATTGCTTAAGAATGAACAAGTACTTTCATATTAAGTAAGACATTGAATCAAGCAATTTTTATACCAAAACTAAGGTTTGTGCATAAAAATTCAAGATTATAACATTACCTAAATGATTTCTAAAATTTCTTTGCAATAATAAAACATTCATGAAGAAAATAAGAAGATAAACATTAAGATTCATTCATATCTTAAAGAACTCACCTCAATCACCATCATCATTGATTTGGATCCAAGAAAGAGATTAGCCAACCATGATTATTTATAAGAACACTTTAATAAACATTAAATAACTTGAATCAAACTGAAATAATGAGTTTTACAAACTAAAGAACTGAAATCTACAAAGAAAAACACAACACAATTTCAATAAAAATTCGGACACAAGACACTAACTTTGGACAGCAATTTGACACTCCTAGAAGCCTCCTTTCGATATGGCTATTTATAGACATATTTATAGGCAATTCTGTTAGAACAGCTCATTTGAACATCTGAGTCAAAAGTTATGGGCATAACACCAAAAGTTGTTCTAGAAAATCCAATCAGGCCAGTTCGAAAACCACTTTGGTGCATGTTTTTCTTCCTCCTTTATTAGCGGTCTCTTTCTTCTTTTTGACCTAAAGTAGTGTAACAATGTCCCCTCTAGCTTTCCATCCATGTGCTTGCCCTTTTGGGTCAATGAATTACCCCAAATAAATGAAATGTTATTTGTTGTGTGGACATGTAAGATCATGGATTGTGTGTGGGCTGATTTGGAGCTGAATTTAAGTATCAAATAAGGATACAAATGTACCTATTATTTGGGCTAAGATTGACATTGAAACCTTGAGTGTTTGATGGTTGAAGTTTGCACACAACATAAGGCAAGTTTGGGCTTGAAATAGATCATATGATAATCTTTTCTAAAATTGGAATAGAATTGATTTTTGGGACAAATTTGGAGCACTTATTTGAACCAAGATTTGCTTCAATCTTCAACTAAATTTCTCTTCAATTCTTTGTTCCGAATTCCGACATTGAATTTTCTGAAATAAATCATTTAAGCTCCAAAAACCTATTGAAACATTAAAAAAAACTTCATTACTAAAAAGCACATCAATTATTATAAAAAACCGAAATAAAAAAAATAAATACATATGTAAAATAAGAGACTTAATGATACTTTTGATTCACAATTAAGTACAAATTTATCAGACTCAAAAACCATTTTAAACTTGTTGCTGCTCAACAGTGAGCCAGGAACCAAATTGTTTTGAATATCAGGAATATGAATCACATTGTTAAGAATTAGCTCCTTCTAAGAAGTCATTTCTAGCACCACCTTTCCATGGCCTAGGATTTTTGCATATTAAAGAGTTTCCAATGAAAAATATTTCTCTATTGGTAGGTATTACATACTCATAGAAACTATTTATGTCAGAGCATATATGACAAGTGGCTCTAATATCAACCTACCACTATTTAGGGTCATGCACCAAGGTTACCTATGACACAACACATGGGATGCCACAGTTCAGCTTAGCAAGTGGGTGTCCTTGGTCGGCGACTTTTTGATGCTTTTCAGAGGAAGAAAGTCGGTGAAAACACAAGGGAATGACAGCTCCCTTCCCCTGTTTTCTGCACGTCCAAAGGAAGAATAAGACATACTGTGTCCTTTAAAACAACACCGTTTCAGGCTTCTCTTTTTTTTTTTTTTTCTTTAATGAACAATGTATGAAACCCTTCATAAATCAAATTGGGGGAAATAAAGCCTAAATTGACTTAAAAATCAATTTTTCTTGCAATCAAACCCTTCATAAATCCAATTAAACCTTAAATAAAATTTAATTGAGTCCATAAACATCTGATTTTGGACTTTTCTTCCTCAAATCAAATTTTCTTCATTAACAGGGCCCTCATCGGTCAACGATATACCGTCAAATTTCAATTTTTGTATTTTTGAACCTCCTCAACCAAGTTTTGACCATTTTCTAAGCATTCTAGCATCCTTTTTTAACTGTTATATTTTTTTTATAATATTTTTATTTTTTTGTTTTTTTTAAAGATAGAAAAAATGTGAATCAGGGAATAATCAAAAAATTGGTGTGACATTTATGATGACAGTCCTTAGCTCGATATCCTAACTTGTTACAAATAAAACAAGTTCCTTTGAACATCTTTTCGTTGTCACCATCACCAATATTGGGTCCCTTAGAAGAACCTGCTTTGTTATACTTTCTCTTTTTGGTCTTATGGTATATGTAGCTAGCATTATTAACTTTGCCAAAATAGAAAGTGCTTGAGGTAGTAATAATTTTATGGGAAAACACCATATTGGCTAGCTATTACAATAAGGAGTCTTTTTAGAGAGAAAAATGTGTGGGTGCTTTTAATAGAAAAAAAGAATAAAAATAATTGAGGAAACAAATAATTCTCCCCAAATCCTCTTGTATTAACTAACAAAAAATTGTTTAATTCCAACAAAATATTTTCCATTGATAATTTCATATGTTATAGCAACAAAATATATCTATTAGAAAATCTTGATTATAATAGTAACAAAATTATTTATGTCGATAAATACTGATAGAGTCACTAAAAGAATAAAAAAATAAAAAGATTTTATGTTAGTGAATGCATCACTAAAATGACATGTCATTAATAATCAACAGAATTACTGATATTATATTCCATCAATAAATCTAAAAGTATTATAATAGGCCACTTGCCCACTCTCCCCTCATGCTTCATCTTTTGCCTCACTTTTTTTTTTTTTTTCTGCAAATCAAAACAACAACCCCTCCCTATTTTGGCATTAATTTAAGTTTCATTATTACAAATTGCAGCCACCCAATATTCTGTGGTGTCAACATCATTTTCTTAACACAACTTTCGCTAAATATTCCTTACACTATGTAAGCAAACCTACTTATATATGTTTTAAGTTAATGTCTTGTTGTTTTTTTAGTATTTATAGTGTAGTTTGCTTGTATATTGTAATGTTTTATAATATTTTCATAGAAAATTAAAATTTGATTTCAATTTTAGGGTTTGTTTATGATTTGGGAAAATTTGAATTTGTTTGTAATTTGATATCATTGATTTTGATTTTATAACTTAGGTGTGTCATAATAAAAGAAATTATGGGTTATTTAATGGGTAACCATAATATTTTGTCAATTTTATTGTTAAGTTGGAAATTTAGGAGAAATTGATTTTTTATGGAAATGATAACAACTAAATGGTATTAATTTTAGATTGAATAATTTTGAATTGAACAAATGATAAATAATTAGTTGGGTTATCGATTACATGCCAATAATTTGATTTATTTAGTTGATATTTTTACATATCATTACATTTTTGGAACAAAAATAATAATTGGTTATTAGATTTGACTTACATTTTAACTACCAAAGTTAAAATTTGAATTGATTGTTCTATTATTAATAAATGTTATCATCATTAATCTATATAAATTTTCTAAGTAATAGATGATCGTTCGTGGATGTATCTAAATTTATCTCAAGGATTGTTTATGAAAGATTATGATAGAAGATTTCAGGGTGTTATTAATTTTGTACTTTCAAATTCAAAAAATGTTAGTGGAAACAAAATTATATGTCCATTGTGAAGTATGAAAACAAAAAGTTCCTTCAGCTAGATGTTATGATGATGCTTCTCCTGAAAAAGAATCGTTAAGAAATATTTGTATTTGTTTGCATATGAAGAACCTTATGTTCATTATAACACCATGTTAGAAAGGATTGTTTGCTCAATATCTAGTTCTAGCAACATACATGAAGTTGTTTATGATAATAACAATCATTATAGGAGTATGGTGATGGATGCAACGAGAATAAATAATGGTTATTCAGGTGAAGGTTCATGTGTACTTGAACAACCAAATGTATATGCAACTAGTTTTTTTTTTTACAAAATTCAGGCAATAATTATGTGTCATTTAACTACCTGGACTAGAAGGACTGGGTATTACTATTGATAAAAACATGAATTCTGGCCTTATACACATCCCTGAGGGAAAGTTATAAAGTGTTAGTATGACTGACTAACATGAATAGGGTGTAGCAAATGTCCCAAATAGATTGAACCCATTTGTATAGAAAACAAAATGCATGTTGCGTTGTTCCATTGAAAAATAAGGATGCATGCTATTAAGCTGCTCCCAAGCTTCACCATAAGAAAGATGTACCATTTACTCTATCTAAAAGACATTTATTTGATAGACATCAAATTTAGACAATGAATTAATTCCTTTTGTTTAGTATGTCAATTTTATAGTCTTAACTCATGTCGCATGTGTACGGCATCGTGGCAAACGTTTTCCTGGAATACCCAAATGTATATGATGTGGAGAAACAAAAAAGACAACAAAATTTGCCCCTTCTTGGTGGAAAGAGAGAATGAGAGTCACCACCTAGTATTTAGTCACTAGAAACTATAACTGGTCTTATAGATCAAGCATATAAACTGGTTGCGTAGAGAGAATAAAATGTATTAGCACCTCTCATATATTTTATTTAAGATAAGTTGTATTATTTAATTTATATACATGCCTTAATATATTATATGTGGATTCGATTGTGTAATATTTAACAGATTTACTATAAAACCCTATACGTGCAAAAAAAAAAAAAAACTCTACAGTACCAAAACTCATGTTTTACCTGCTTTTAATTTGGGTATGACCAAAGAGTATAAAAAACACATTCAATTGGGATGTGGCTGCTGGATTAATTTGAAAGTAGCTGACAAATCTCAAGTACAAGAGGCTTGACTTGACTAATTCAGCAGAATTTAATTACGATGGAGGGTCTTTGTTTGAAAATTATGTGATCGAATCTAGAGATGGGACATTGAATTCAAGCTACGATAGCGATTCGTCTCCCCTACAGGTCGCTGTCGAAAGCGGTCCTACGGATAATGTTAGAGCTTGAAAGTACAAAGAAATTACGACGGATGTCCTACAGCGCCAAGGGAGATATCCAAAGGCACCGCTTTTGAATCACGCTTCATGACTAGATTCAATCTCCACTAGTTGAATGCTCGAAATCGATGACCAATGGAAAATGCTACAATGGTTTTTTAACAAACAATATCTCAAGACATTTTGCTCTGTAAATTAGTGTGTTATTAATCGTAAGATGACAATGCTTAATTAATTAATTAATAAAGTAAATAACTTAATAAATGAAAGAGATAGGCATAAGATGTTGGAGACAACGTGTGCAATAAATCCAACATCGTGTGCAATAAATCCAACATCGTGTGCAATAAAAGGGAAGGAAACTTATCCAGACAAGATTAACCTTGATCGTATTTATGAGGTACTGTTGTCAACGTCAAAATACACTTCATTCTTCATATAATAATAAGAGTAGTTACCTCACAGCTCATGGTTGAATTATTGTCCTGACCATGAAGAAGATCCTAAGAACTATACAGAGTTTTCAATCAATAAAATCCGCAATCTCATCAATGGAATATCATTTTGTATGAGAACTTTTTGTTGATCATAAACAAATCAATAGATATAAACCATAATATTTTTTTAGTTTATTTAAACAAATAAATAATATAACTTATCACATATAAGATATATTAGGAGTTATTATAGAATATACTTATATATAAAATATTGTAGACATACTCTTGTGTGGTAAACTCCACCATTACTATTGTATATTGCCCTACATATATATATATAGAAAGGGTTGGCTATCTATTAGGTTAAGCCTCCCAATTATTCTTAACTTGGTATCAGAGCCTTCTGCCGTCAGAACTCTTTTCTCCCTTCCTCCTTTTGCAGTCGGCCCTCTCTTTACTTTCTCTCCATGGATTCTACTGCTGCCGCCGACTTCTCCCTCTCCACAGGTGGGGCAGCACAGCCGGCCAGCCATCCCCAAGCTACTACCGCTGGTGCTTTTTCCTCCCCACAGCAGCCTCCACTTGCAGAGCTTGTCTCTGATTCTTCCTCCCAAGTCCCTGTTGTTCCTTTACCTCTCATGAGAACCCACCCTACAACTATTATTCCTTTAGCGAACACTCACCAAGTTGTTTCGCTAAAGCTTACGAACACCAATTATCTCTATTGGAGAATGCAGATGAAGCCATATCTCCTTGGTCAAGGTGTTTTTCACTTCATTGACGGCTCAGTGCCGTGTCCTCCATCTCATATTTTTGACAGCTCTGCTGGTTCTTCCTCTATCATCATCCCTTCTTTTCTTCGTTGGAAGCAACAGGATCAACTTATTTTGAGTGCTTTACTCTCCTCTCTCTCCGTGGATGTGTTGCATCTCGTGGTAGATTGTTCTACTTCGCATTGTGTTTGGCGCACTCTTGAGAAAGCGCTTGCCTCTCCATCTAATTCTCGCATCATGCAACTCCATGGCTCCTTTCAAGAGCTTCGACAAGGTGACTCATCGGTTAGTCTATACATGCAGCAAGCCAAATCATTCTTTGACGAATTGGTTGCTGCTAGTCGCCCCATGTCTCTTGAAGATTTCAATCTTTATGTGTTTCGTGGCCTTCGTGGTGAGTTCAAAGACTTGGTAACGAGTCTCATAACCAAGGCAGAACCGTTATCCTATGCTGATCTTCACAACCACCTTCTTACCCATGAATTTCTGCACAAGAACTCCTTCCATTCCATGGTTGCCGCTCCCTCTCTGTTGTCTTCTTCTTCTCTGCCGCAGCATCCACCTCTGCTACCAACACCACAGTTTTCTGCACATCATGCTATGTCTCATCACAACCCCAACTTTAGCCGGAACAGGGGTCGCTCTAGAGGTAATTGGCGTCCCCAGAACAGGAGCCAATCTGCTGCAGATTGGCGGCCAAACCACTGGCAGCAGACCAGGCGCAATTCCGGTGCTGGACATTGGTCTAGATAGCAGCATGTACGCTACCAATTGTGCTCCGGTTTTGGGCACACAGCTCTCTATTGTTCCTAATTTCGTAGCAGCTCTCCGCAACCCTCTGCTCATCTTGTTGTTGGGAATATTTATGCTGCAACTTGGTTCCCTGACACCGGCGCAAATCAACACGTCACACCTGATCTTGGATCTCTAACCGATTCTGCACCCTATCTTGGTAATGATTATTTGCATGCTGGTGACGGTAAGGGCCTTGACATAACCCATATTGGACATACTAAATTACATTCCCTAAAATGTATGTTTACATTATCTAATGTTCTCCATGTGCCTCACATTACCAAACCGTTGTTATCTATTCAAAAAATTTGTCGTGATAATCATGTTTATTTTGAATTTCACGCTTGTATGTTTTATGTGAAGGATCTCGTCACCAAGGAAGTTCTCCTTTCCAGTCAGAGTCATGATGGTCTTTATGTCCTGTCCGAGTCTTCTGCCATGTCAGTTCCTCAAGCTTTTTGGTCTCCTTGCATCTCTGCGACTGCCGAACTGTGGCATCGTCGTTTGGGTCATCCAACCCCTCGCATTTTCAATTTGTTAGTTTCCGGTATTAAAATCATATGTACTTCTAGACATTCTCTTACTCAGTGTCAAGCTTGTCCTTTAGGAAAGTCGTCTCATTTGTCATTACTCAGTGTCAAGCTTCTAAAAGACGGGTCACAAAACTTCTGCCCCACTTGAATTAATTTTTAGTGATGTTTGGGGTCCTACCCCTATGTTTTCTTCTGATGGCTTCCGCTATTTTGTTATTTTTGTCGATGCGCATACCAAACATATATGGTATTATCCGCTTGTTGCGAAATCTGATGTCTTTTCCATTTTTCAACGTTTTCAAACACTTGTTGAGCGTCAGTTTTCTCTTAAAAATAAATCTGTTCAAACTGATTGGGGCGGTGAATATCATAAATTAAATACATTTTTTCAGACCATTGGTATTCATCATTGGTTAATTTTTCCTCATACTTATGAACAAAATGGCACTGTTGAACGTCGTCATCGATATATTGTCGAAACTGGCCTAACCCTTTTAGGCCAGTGTAGTGCCCCATTGTGATTTTGGAACTATGCTTTTGGATCATCGGTCTACCTTATTAATCGCATGCCTACTCTTGTTCTCCAAAATACATCTCCGTTTGAGTGTCTATTTCGACGCACTCCTGATTATAACTTCCTACGTACTTTTGGGTGTCTTTGTTTCCCCTTTTTGTGTCCATATCATGCTCATAAATTAGATTTCTGGTCTTCTCCTTGTGTGTTTTTAGGTTATAGCTCATCCCATCTTGGTTATCGTTGTCTTGACTTAGAGTCTGATCGTATTTATATCTCCCGTCATGTTCATTTTCATGAAAATGTCTTTCCTTTTGCAAAGTATGAACAGGTAACATCCTCACCGGTACCTCCCACCCTGCCTACCTATCTTCTATCCTTTCAGCCTACTACTTACCAAACCGGCCCCAACCACAACCCAATTCTGCCCTCTGCTGCACCCCACCGGACTATCCCTTTGCCTATAGATTCTGCCACCCCTTCATCACCATCCAACACTGCCATGCTGTCACCATATGCTTGTCTTTCCAATGATCATTGTGCAGGAATAGGTTCTCCATCATCGGATGCGCATGTTCTTAGGTTTGCTGCAACAGAGCATCCGGTTTTTGTAGCAGATCATCCCAGTTCTGCCTCCTCCTCACCAGTGTCTGCAGTGCCGACCAGTCCCTCCACTTCTTCTCCAGCTGGTCTGCAGTTCTGTGTAGACCTCTCCTCATATCCTCTTCAGCAGCTTCCAGGAACAGGTCACACTTCTCCATGCCCAGCTACTCATCAACATCCCATGATTCTTTGTCCACGGCAGCCCAAGACAGCGTTGTCCACAGCCACTGCCGCAGCCTCTACTGTCTCTTCCAACCAGGTAGTTTCTCCTCCCTCTCATGAGCCACTTGCTTTTAATGATGCTAACAGATATGAGGCATGGCATAGTGCTATGCGTGAGGAAATTCAGGCCTTACGCGCAAACATAACTTGGACCTTAGTGTTGTTTCACCCCTCCATGAATGTTGTTGGTAGTCGGTGGGTATACAAGATTAAACGCAGATCTGATGGAAGCATCGAGAGGTATAAGGCACGTCTGGTTGCTAGAGGTTTCACTCAGCAAGAAGGTATTGATTACTCTGAAACTTTTAGTCCTGTCATCAAACAGGCGACCGTCAGATTAGTCTTCTCTATTGCAGTTTCATGTGGTTGGAAAATTCATCAGCTTGACATCCATAATGCTTTCCTCAATGGTGTTCTTAATAAGGAGGTCTATATGAAACAACCTCCAGGTTTTGTTGATATTTGTTATCTTCTGGTCTACGTTGATCCAATTATTCTCAACTGGAGTACTAATATTTATTTACTCTCATTTTAATATTTTTATTGGTAAGAAATAATTTTTTTTATCGTTTTCATTTATATTATTCTCGATTTAAAAAGATGATTATCGTGACACCATTCTAATTATTTTAAAAGTTGAAAAGGAAAGATTTTAGGTATTTTCGGTCAAGAATATGCTCAAGATCTAATTGCGAAATGTTTTTCTTTGAGAAATTTTTTTAATATGATTTTTATTTGGGAACTAATCTATTGTCTTCATGGAAAAGTTGAAAAGGAAAGATTTTAGGAAGCCACCCCCAAGTGGATGGGTGAAAACAAAGAGTCTATTGTTATGGGACCCTACATAGGCAGCTTGATTTTATCCAAAGCTAGTGGTAATCGGCAAACGAGGAACGCACGCATGCAACGAAATTGTTTAATTTTTATTGGAGTATGTAAGAATATATATATATATTGATCGATTGATTATGTGCCATGATTCCCATTAAGTGGGTCGTGCATGACATGGATGTGTCCTAAAATAACTTCAAATGCCATCTTATTTGAAATTCTTCCATACAAAAGTGCTCGAAAGTGATGTGAACCTCGTGATCACATGGTCACGCAACCCACACGCAAAGATATATAGCAATTCCCGGAAAGCCAAGTAAATCAGGTTTGATAGGAGTGTGACACAAAGATACACTACCATAAATTCGCTTAATAGCAACGGATTTACCGACAGAATATTTATGTCGGTAATTTGAGGTCGAAATTACCGACGAAACTTTTTTCGTCCATACAAAAGGCGGGTCGCTGACATGGAGCTTTTGGCGGAGTGATTTTTACCGACGAATTGAAAACGACAGCCCCGTACAGTGACATGACCGGTTCACCATTTAAAATGCCAATAGAATCACCGAGGGATTCAAAATTGCAAATCTGTATGGTGACATGTCGATTTTTCCGTTAGAATAGCCGATGGAGTCACCGACGGACGAATCCATTGGTGACTCCGTTGGAAAAAGTTAATATATGCCCTCTCTACCGACCCTCTCCTCCCCTATTTCTCTTTTGTCTTTCTAATCCCAACTCTCCCCATCTACAAACAACCAACCCCTCTGACATGACCAAAAGATTGATGTCTTCTCCTAAGTGCAAGAGTGTTGAAGTAATAAATAACCCGGCAAGACCGAAGTAATAAATAACCCAACCCGGCAAGACTGAGGTCGAACCACAAGGAGGTTAACTATATAAATTATAAATAAAAACAACACAACAATAACAACAACAACAACAACAACAACAACAACAACAACAATAACAATAACAATAACAATAATAATAACAATACTAATAATAATTAGTAGTAGTAGTAGTAATAATAATAATAATAATAATAGTAATAATAGTAGTAGTAGTAGTAGTAGTAGTGATATTAATAATAGTAATAGTAATAATAAAGAGGACTTTGAGATGTAAGATTAATGTGAGGATTAAACAATAATAAAAACAAATGTCAAGGTTAGAGGATCCACTAATGGTACTTCAAACAAGTATAGTATAAACTCTTATTACTCAACTGGAAACCACACACAAAGGAGGTTCCAATCAGATTATAAATTGTTAACATGATTACATTAATTATCTTATTCGATTAATGCCAATACTTGTAAATATTATCAGGTATTCATGGTGATAGCTTATGTTAACAACAAATCAAGTTCCTTTCATAGCACAGGTGAAGGTTATACCATACGGTTGGGCTATGAAAGTGCCAAGCAATTGTTGTACCAAGGGTTGTTTAACACAAATCTAGATTAACCATTTAACAAGCAAGGCATTAAGAGTGAGCAAGATAATAAATATAAAACATGTTAGTATCAAGCATTAAAGTCCATGTTGAGTTTATACTATACTTATTCTTACACCATTAGTGTAACCTTTTCACCTTGACATAATAGATTTAGCTAAACATAATGAAAGAAAGAAACATAAAGAAACAAGATAAGAACATAATTATATAAGTAAAGGAAAGGAAATGAAAAGCATAAACAAAAGATTAATATAACATAAAATAAAACTTAAACATTACAAAATACAAAGAAAGGGAGCAAGAGCATGATCTTGATTTGAACACCAAGATGCCTAAATGCATGGCAAATGCCTCCTTTTATAGGCCAAAATTTGGAACTATTGATTTGATGACTAATTGTTGAGTAGGGGGCCAACTCTTGACTTAGTGAAAATCCTTATCTTCTTGTCTGAATAAAACGCTATTGCTAACATTAGAATTGGAACTACCTGTACCATGAAAATTCAAATAAATTGTCTTATCTTTCCAGGGAAAAAAAATTGAGGTCATTTGGACTTCTAGAACTTAAGATATAGGCTGAACACTGAACAATGTCTGGGCTGTAGGACATATTTGGACTTCTTCGTTGTTGCTATAATTTGGACTTGAAAATAGCCTTTTTAAATCTTGGACTCTACATGAAAGTTGTAGGCCTATGTCTTACCAAATCTTTTCAAAAAATTGAGATTATTTGGACATCTAGAACTCAAGATATGACTCAATTACCGAATAGTGTTCCAGTTTAGACTACACCAACATCTCTTTTCTAAGTTTGGCCCTCTCTTTGTCCTTTCAATTTAAATACTTGAACTCATCAATCAATCCTTTCATTTATATGATTGGCCTACATTTAAGATGAACATTTACCATAAATTAAAGGTATCTTATTTTATTAGGTATGTTATTATAAAGCATGCTTTAGTTAAGGAGTTATTGATACTTCAAGTGCAAAATGATTATATAAAACCTTGATAAAAATGCACTTTTAAATACTAATCACCCCCCTTCCCCCCCAAACAAAAACGTCCCTCATATCAGCACAACAAGTTATATTTCTTGAAGTTTTTTGGTCACAACATCTATGTTCTGATTTACCGACGGATTTTATCAAATTTTATAAGTAATTCTATCTTTTTAAATTTTAACATTTAAATGTCAATTTTATTGTTTTTTTAGTATATGTATTTTGTTAGTAGATGTACATGTTTTATTGTTATTTCTCAAACAAACTTGTTGTATATGAATGTATAATTTTATACTTGTTATGGTATGTTTTAGATTTTGTAAGATTGTATTTATTTGTAAATTGTTAAAACTTTATGGAATTACCGAATTACATGTTCTGTTTTGAAATAATTAATAGCTTGCTTAATGGGTCCATTTTAAGTTTTATCAATGGTATTGTGGAGTGGTAATTTTCGTAAATTTATATATATTAATTTGTATGGACGTTGATAAATGATAATGAATATTTAATATTTATGAGAAGTTGTGATTGGTTTGTTGGATAATCTCGAGGTAAAGTAATATTTTTGAAAGTTTATTACCTAACTTAGTTAATTAATACATGATGTCATCATAATTTTATATATAGAGGTTCGATATAAGTCATGGATGATCATTCATAGATGTATCAAGATTCACCCCAAGAATTGCGGAGGATGGATTATTGTAACGGGGTTTAGGGTTTTATTAATTTCACAACATCTATTCCTAGAAATTTTACTAGAGGTTGTATTAGGTGTCCATGCAGAAAGTGTCAAAATAAAAAGTATTTGCATCCAAATGTTGTAATGATGCATCTTCTACACAAAGGGTTTATGGATAATTACTAGTGTTGGTATGCACATGGAGAAGTATTTGTTAGTAAGAGGAGAATGGGAGAAACGGTGGTTAGGTCAACTTTTAGTGCTAGCAACATGCATGAAGCGGCAAATGACAACACTAATCCTTACAGAAATATGGTTATGGATGCAATGAGAATGAATCAAGGTAATGTCAGTCAATGTTCAATCGTAGAAGAAGAACCTAATACAGATGCAACTAGGTTTTTTGATTAGTTGAAAGATTTTGACGAACCATTATAGGATGGCTGCACAAACCACAGTAAATTATCGACCATATCATAGGTGTTCACCATCAAGTCAGATCACGGGTTAAGTGAGGCCGGGTATGAAAAAATTATTGAATGGGTGAGAAGCATTTTACCTGAAGAGAACAGGCTGAAAGAGAACTTCTATGCTGCTAAGTCTATGATGAAACCCCTCGATTTAGGATACCAGAAAATTGACATGTGCCCTAACTTCTGCATGTTATACTACCTTGAAAATACTGAGATGGCCGAGTGCATGACATGCGGGCATTCCCGTTACAAACCTAGAACTGGCAGGGGAAAGACTCTAGTGGCATATAAAAAACTTAGATACTTCCCGATCACACCAAGACTGTAGAGGTTATTCATGTCACCAAGGACTGCTAAGCACATGATATGGCACCAAGCACATGATGCAGTTGATGGTGTGATGGTGCATCCTTTTAACAGCGAAGCATGGAAACGCTTTAACAGTGTGCATCCTCACTTTTCAGCTAAATCAAGAAATGTGCATCTTGGGTTGTGTACATACGGATTCAACCCATTTGGGTCATTTGCTGCTCCTTATTCTTGTTGGCCGATCATACTCACAGTTTATAACTTGCCACCGGGAATGTGTATGAGTCCGGAGTTCATGTTTTTATCTACTGTCATACTCGATCTAAGCAGCCTAGGGCGGAATATAGATGTTTGTCTTCGACCGTTGATTGATAAGTTGGCGCAGTTGTGGTCCTCCGGAGCTCTAACTTATGATATATTGAGGAAACAAAATTTGCTTATGAGGGTGGCTTTGATGTGGACTATCAATGATTTTCCAGCTTATGGAATGCTTTCTGGTTGGAGCACGCATGGGAAACTCACATGTTCATACTGCATGAAAAACAACAAGGCATTCATGCTAGCAAATAGAGGTAAAGCTTCTTTTTTTTACTGTCACCATCGCTTCTTGCCACTTAGTCACAGGTACAAAAAGAACAAAAAAGATTTCTTTATTGGTAGAGTTGAAAAAGATGTTGCATCCTCGCGTCTTTCTAGTAAAGAATTGCAAGATGTTGTATCAAAGTATGGTGACATTGTGTTTGGCCTTCAATTAGGTAAGAAAAAGTTTACTGGTTTTGGTTTGACCCATAATTGGGTAAAGCGAAGTATCTTTTGGGAGTTTCCATATTGGAAGACCAATCTGCTCCGCCATAACCTTGACATCATGCACATCGAAAAGAACGTGTTTGCGAACATTTTCAACACCATCATGGATGTGAAGGGGAAGACAAAGGACAACATCAAGGCTAGATTAGATATAGCTTTATACTGTAACCGTAAAAATATGGAGTTGGTTTATGATGATTCACGGGTCGTAAAACCTAGAGCAAGCTTCGTGTTAGAGAAAAACACACAACTGTTAGTCTACAAATAGCTTAAGAGTCTGTCTTTTCCTGATGGACATGCATCGAACATATCAAGGCTAGTTAATATAGAGGACTACAACTTGTATAGAATGAAGAGTCATGACTGCCGCATGTTTATGCAAACACTCATCCCATTAGCTTTTCATGGGATATATGCTAATGGGAATATGGGATGCACTGATGGAGATCAGTAATTTCTTTAGAGATATATGCTCCAGCAAGTTGAATGTTGAGCACATTGAGAGGCTTCAAACGAATATCGTCGAGACACTATGCAAACTTGAGATGATATTCCCTCCTTCATTTTTTAACTCAATGGAGCATCTCCCTATACATCTACCATTCGAGGCAAAAACTGGAGGATTGGTCCAGAATAGATGGATGTACCCATTCAAATGGTTAGATGTTACTGTTGCAATGTAATTCATATATAAAGGTATTTTCTATGTTTTTCTTAATTGAAAATACTTGATTAATTCAATGCAGGTACTTGTTTAATCTCAAGAAAAAGGTTAAGAACAAGGCACATGTTGAGGCTTTGATATGTGAGGCCTATATTGTTGAGGAGATCTCAATATTTATTTCATACTATTTTGAACCTCATCTGAGAACGAAAATCAATCGCGTTCCACGGCATGATGATGGCGGTGAAGTGCCTTCTAGTGGGAACTTGTCAATATTCTCCAATATTGGACGACCCACACCTAAAAATGTCGTAAGAGGAAGATATTTATCGAAAATAGAGTTCAAACAAGCACATAACTATGTTCTATTTAACTGTGATGAGCTAAGACCTTTTATTCAGTAAGTTTATATATGTGTAATACTAATTAAACTTTGTTAGTAATATACTGTTAATTATATATTGTAATATCATACACTCATTATCACTTGCAGGCAACATTGATAATATTTGCTCTCCAATAACTCACAGTTGATCGAATCCCAGATCTTTCAATTACAAGATGAATAATTTGCCACGTGGTTCATAACACATGTAAGCACTATCACAAACTCATTCTAACTTGCAAAATTACTATACGTATGCATGTCATTACAAGATTCTCGTTCATTTATTGTTTATTGATGTACATTACATACAAGGTTTATCAAATGGGAAGGAGTGCTCCTAAGTCATTGTCTTCACTAAGCCTGGGGCCTGAAAGAAAATTTAAGAGCTACAACGAGTATTTTTTCAATGGATATGTTTTCCATATTGAAGAATACGGGCAAGGAAGAAAGACATACAACAATGGTGTTTGTGTTAAGGGATCCACTAGTAGTGAGTTATAAGTTGACTACTATGGTAGATTAGAAGAGGTCGTCGAACTGTAATATCATAACGAGCAGAATATAGTGTTTTTATTCAAATGCTATTGGTATGACACGACTGATAGAGGAACCAGAGTTGATTCGCACTATGGTCTAGTCGAAATCAACTCAAAAGCTAGACTCCGCAACATAAACAATGTCTTTATTTTCGCAAAGCAATGTCAACAAGTTTATTACACATACACCCCTTCATTTAGAAAGGATCGATCAAAAGTGGATTGGTTGTCCATTTTAAAAACGAAATTCCAGGGTCGTGTCGAGGTTGTTCAGGATGAGAACGAAGACACAACTGTGTGAGATGAAGTCTTTCAAGTTAGTGAGTTGGTTGAACCATATCGAGTTGCTCCTTTGATTGAATTGGAAGAAAATTCAAATTTTGTGTTTTCGATGATAGTCTTGTTGATGTTGACGCAGAGGAGTTGAATGTTTTCTTGAGCTCTAGCGGACAAGCAAATGTCGATGAAGAAGATGATATCCATATTGAAGATTGCGATGAAGGTGATGACTATTCAATTGATGACGAAGAAGAAGAAAATTCTGACTAACTATCAAAATGAAACCCTATGTAAAACCCTTTTTTTCATGTAATTTAGATTATGGATGATATATTTTGTAACACGAAATATTTATTGTTTAAGCACTGTTGTTATTGTTTTGTGCGATGGACAATTTATCATTTAAGTTTTTGCAGGAAGGTAAATAGGCAATACAAATACAACCATTCTTGTAAAATGCAACAATTATCGACGTCCATATCGACTATTGGCATTTCACTTGGAGTTTGAAAATAATTACATGAAATGCCACAATCACTGACGTCGATACCGACGACGTAATGTCCGTCGGAATTTCATAGATAGTTTGAAAATAATTACATGAAATGCCACAATCACGAACACCAATACCGACGGATTAACGTCCATTGGCATTTCACGGAGAGTTCAAAAATAATTACTTGAAATGCCACAATCACCGACTTTATTACCGACGGATTGTCATCCATCGAAAATTTTTCAGTGGGTTAATTTTACCGATAAAAATATTGACGGACTGTGCGAATTCCAAAGGGTGATGCATTAAATGCATCTCTGATCGTGTCAGATTGCCGACAGAATTACTGACGGACTGCTAAAAATATGGAGTGTAATTTAAAATTTTGGTGCGGAATTCAAAAATTACCGACGGAATAAATTAAAATAATAATAATTTTTTATTTTCGTCGGTGAATCCGTCGGTAAAACTGCCCTAAAAGTTCTAGCGACCGCCCCTTTAGTTCATTTTTTCTTCTCCTCTGTTTTTCACCTTAAATTTCAATTTTTTTCCTCTCAATTCTTCAAAGCTTTCACCTAGAATATCTAGCAAGATTTCTTGTGAATCTTCATCAGATTAAAAGGTATTTGTTTCTTCTATTTCATTTTACTTTAAGGGTTTTTTTTTAGCTATCTTTTTTTTTTGTTATGTTTTTTGTTTTTGTGTATTTTTTGTAATGTAGATAAAGTCTTGAATTCAACACATTATTAAGGTAAGCATATTTCATTCCTAAAGTCTATAGTTCTTTTTTTAATTTATTGAATATTTTTTATTGTTATATTTCAAAAATTATTATTAGTTAATTTGTTGAATATTTATTGTTAATGTTGAATTTATCTTATAATTAGTAATTGAATATGTTGGAATAATTAGTAATTTTACTCTATTATTGCATGATTTGTGTTTAATTATTTCCATTGATTTTAATTATTAGTCTATAATTTGTTTTTAATTTATTGAATATATTTTATTGTTGTATTGGCATAATTATTGAATAAGTTTTTGAATTGTAATTGTTAATGTTGAATTTACCTTAGAATTAGTAATTGAATATGTTGGAATAATTATCAATTTTACTCTATTATTGCATGATTTGTGTTTAATTTTTTCCATTTATTTTGATTGTTAGTCTAGAGTTTTTTTTTTGAATCTATTGTTTTGTTGTATTGGCATAATTATTAAATAATTTTTTGAATTGTAATTGTTAATGTTGAATTTACCTTAGTATTAGTAATTGAATATTTTGGAATAATTATTAATTTTACTCTATTATTGCATGATTTATGTTTAACTTTTTCCATTTATTTTAATTGTTAGTCTAGAGTTTTTTTTTAAATTTATTGAATATATTTTATTGTTGTAATGGCATAATTATTGAATAATTTGTTGAATTTACCTTATGATTAGTTATTGAATATGTTGGAATAATTAGTATAGATTGGGTCAATTGGTTGTGGTTATTGTTAATAGTTGCAGGTTTGTGGATTTGGGTAGTATCCAGTATAGGGAAGGTGTTGTTGAATTTTTTTTTAACATTTGAATTTAATTATATAATTATTTGTATAAAATTAGGTAGATGCGTAGAATGAAAACCAGAGCTAGTCGCTCACGTACGATCGCCGCTAGTTCATCTAGCAACGAGGATGATATTTTCTTAGGTGCCTCTCAAGAAGAGGCACCTACACCACCTGTGCCGTCAACCGATGCTGCCTCTTCCAGCGCTAGTTCACAGCGTAGAGGCACAGTACGAGGCACAGTGGAAGGACGACCTTTCAATGTAAGATTGTTATGGTTTTTTTTTTTAAAAATTATAACATAATTTATGAAGTAATCACTATTTTATTAATTTCATTTATTTTCAAGTTCACAAACATTGAGGCCGCCTGAGTAATATCATTGGCGTTTAAATCATCGATGGAGATTCCATTGTTTCAATGGAGTCAGATATCCAGGCATCCTGGATGGATGCCTCAAATCAATGCATGGTTTGACAGATTTGAGGTTAGTGTTAATTTATAATTTTCAGCTTATTTCTAATAAAATATTAATATAATTGTAAATAAATTATTATTTTTATTTAAAATTAATTATTTATACATAGGACAAATTCTGCTGGGATAGTAAGCATTACACTGTTGTGAGGAGGGGGTGGGAAAATCACGCGACAACAGGTAACATCGAAAACAATACAAGATTTTTTTTAGACAAAAATTTATGTTTCGAAATGTAATTTTTTGTTGCGTGATTTTTGGTATGAAGCACAAAAAAGGGCAAAACAAAGCGCAAGAGATAGGGGGTTTCAAGGCTTGAACGATGTTGGGGTTTGGAGGGATTTCAAACCGATATACATCCCGGAAGATATATGGCTGCACTATCTTGAGCACGTGACTTCTGAGCGGTTCACACGACGCTCACAGTCCAGTGCTGGCAACCAGAATCGGCCAATTCATGGCTCGGTGACAACACACACCGGCGGCTCTGTTCCGTTTGCTGCACATGCAAAACGGATGGTAAGATTAATTTAAATGAAATATATCGTTAAATTAATTTTTTGTTAATAAATCTTGTTTCATTATAGGCTACGTCTCTTGGACGTGAGCCGAGCTCGATAGAGCTGTTTATAGAGACGCACGTGCGGAGTCAAACCGCCAAAAGGGAGCGCAACAGTTCGTTGACAACCATGCTCAACATTTCGTGGTATGTTTGTTCAACAATTTTATTTTGTAAGTTATGATGTTTATTGAAATGAATATGATGATTACTTTTTTTATTTTCAAGAGACCTATAATAATTGGTTGAGGGAGAGATACGGGGACGATACTTTGACCCATCCAGAATTCGATACGGATTTGTGGATGGAGGTTGAATCGTCAGGTGGACCCGATAAAAATCGAGTTTATGGGCTCTCCAACACTACGGCTAACAACTTGTGGTTGGCCTATAGTGCTTCAACCGTTGGGAGCTCCCAATCAATATCGAGCTCCTAATCTAAGGAGTTTGTGGCCTTACAACAACATACGGCTCAGCTTACCGAAAAATACAACCACCTATCAGACGCGTACACACAACTCAGAGCATCTCAAGCACAACAAAGAGCGGAGTTTGAACAACAAAAAGCGGCTTATGAACAACTTCGCGAAATGGTTATGAACATGGCATCATAGAGTGGAACATGTGCGTCTAATCCTTTGTGGCCGTATAACCACCAACCTCCTCCTCCTCCTCCAGCTCCACCTTTATATTAATTTGTAATAAGCATTATTTACCTTTAAAATTTCATTTAATATTTTTTTTGAAACACATTCAATTTGTAATGAATATTATTTAACTTTGATTTTTTGTTTTTGATGTTTAATATAAATTTTATTTGCATAATTGGTTTTATTACCATTAATTTATATAATTTTATATTACATATTCTAAATAATTTTTTAAAAAAAATTTTAGAAAAAACTATTACAAAGGGTACCGACGGAATGAATCCGTCAACATTTGACAGTAGCTGCGACAATCACCGACGACTTTACAAATGGATACATTCACTCGGTAATTCATACTTTCATCGACAGCTTTACCGACGGACTAAATCCGTTAGAATTTCACAGTAGTTACCACAATTACCAACGAATTTACAAATGGATGTATTTGGTCGGTATTTCAAACACACACCGACAAATTTACCGACGGTATCACCGATGGAATACCATCCATCGATATATTTCAAGCGGGAAACTTTTTTTTTGGCGCGCAAATTCCATTTGTAAAGCCATCGGCAAATGGTTTTTTTGTGTTTCCGACCGATATAGCGACGGAATGGGAAATTACCGATGAAAGGAAAGCCGACGGACATATTCCGTCGGTAAATAATTTACCAAAGAACTCGTAATCATATACTGACGGAATATTTTCGTCGGTAAAACTGTGAAATCTTGTAATGATAACTTGTACCTAAGCACCAACACTATTACAAATGGAGACCCCCACCTAATGAATATTGATTCGTGAACGAGAAGTATAAGAATGACGCCACGAAGACAGTTGTTCTTCGATAAGTCGTTTTTTAGTTCTTTAGAGAACCATGGAAGGGAGATTATCTTACTAACACAACACACACACAAAGTGCGGCAAACAAGAAATTTTATTAATCTGAATTGTCTAGCATTACATCTTTGGTCATGCCCTTATTTATAGTAACTCTAAACTAAAATAAACCCTAATGGACCCCTTATGTGGACTTATATGATGCCCTCTTACAATTAAACCAAAATAATATAAATCAACCAAAAACTAAGAAGAAAATAATAATAAAATAAATAAATCCGAATTTAAAATCCTAAATATGATAGGATCAGATTTGTTGCCCTTTTAGGAAAAAATTATCTGTTTCATTTCATCGGTATTTCCATCAGTGAATATAACATATCATCAACCAAAAAAACATATGTAATTCCATAGATGATCCTATTTTTCACCATCGGTATTTTCCTTGGAGAATTTTACATATAATAAACAAAAAAGATTATATGCAATTCCATCTGTGATTAAGCAGTGAAAGTGACATTTACAGTAATTCTTTTCAAACTCTTTAAAATATACTAATAGACTGAATCCATCAAAAACACCGTCAATAATAATATATATATATATTTAAAAAATCTATTAAACAAAAGTACAAAATAATAAAAATAAATTAAATTAATAAAAAAATTAAATGTTTATAAGAAAATTAAATGTTTACAAGTTCAAATACAATTAATCTAGAATAGAAATGCTAGAGGAGGGGGATGAGTCATATCTTCACTGGTATCGTGAGACCAATAAAGAAAAGAATATGTATCATTCATCTGTAATTTTATCTTCATTATCAATCGGTAGAGTACAATCATCTCAGACTCACGCATAATATGAAAAAAAAACGTGTGAAGAAAATAGAAGGATTCAAAGATTAGTATCCCTACCATGTAAATAGATAATTGGATTCCCATAAACTCTTTCAAATGAGACTAAAAGATTATTTTTATTTTTGATCGTGTGTATGGATAGATATCTCTAACAAGAATTCACACTAATATAAAGACTGTAATTTGTTCTTTTTGTCGACATTGAAAATAAATAATCTTTTATATGTGGATTCACACTAACAATAAGGACACTAACACAACCTTGAATTTATACACATGCCTTAATATATTAGATGTGGATTCGATTGTGTAATATTTAACAGATTTACCATAAAACCCCATACATTAAAAAAAAAAAAAAACTCTACAATACCAATTTGGTTATGACCATAGATTATAAAAAACACATTCAATTGGGCTGACAAATCTCAAGTACAAGAGGCTTGACTTGACTAATTCAGCAGAATTCAAAGTAAAAAGAAATTACGAGGGAGGTCCTGCGTTGCCAATGGAGATATCCAAAGGCACCACTTTTTTAATAATGTTTGTGCCCTATTTGTTTTTGTTAAAAATATTTTTAAAAAATATATTTTTTTTATTTTAAATTAATATTATTTTGATATTTTTAAATCATGTATTAATTTTATAAATAATTTTTTTTTTTTTTTTAAAAATTTTAATATATTTTTAAATTAAAAACATTTTAAAAAATAACTGAGATTATACTCTTAACAACTAATTAAATGAATGCTCCAAATCGATGACCAAAGGAAAATTCTACAATGGTTTTTAACAAACAATATCTCAAGGCATTTTGCTCTGTAAATTAGAGTGTCATTAATATCTAAAGATGACAATGCTTAATTAATTAATTAATTAATTAATAATGTAAATAACTTAATAATTGAAAGAGATAGGCATAAGATGTTGGAGACAACGTGTGCAATAAAAGTCAAAGGAAACTTATCCAGACAAGATTAACCTTGAATGTATTTATGAGGTACTGTTGTCAACGTCAAAATACACTTCATTCTTCATATAATAATAAGAGTAGTTACCTCACAGCTCATCAA
Source organism: Populus davidiana (assembly GCA_030145905.1). NCBI lineage: Eukaryota > Viridiplantae > Streptophyta > Magnoliopsida > Malpighiales > Salicaceae > Populus > Populus davidiana. Next base: position 22,683,884 of record CM057789.1, on the reverse strand, counting down.
TGGAATATCATTTTGTATGAGAACTAAATTTTTGACCATAAATTACGTCAAGAATATCCTAAAAATCTAATTGTAAAATGTTTTTCTTGAGAAATTTTTTTAATATGATTTTTATTTGGGAACTGATCTATTGTCTTCGTGGAAAAGTTGAAAAGGAAAGATTTTAGGAAGCCACCCCCAAGTGGATGGGTGAAAACAAAGAGTCTATTGTTATGGGACCCTACAGGGGCAGCTTGATTTTATACATAGCTAGTGGTAATTGGCAAACGAGGAACGCACGCATGTAACGAAATTGTTTAATTTTTATTAGAGTATGAAAGAAAACATATATATATATATATATATATGTTGATCGAGTGATTAAGTGCCATGACTCCCATTAAGTGGGTCGTGCATGACACGGATGTGTCCTAAAATAACTTCAAATACCTTCAAATGCCATCTTATTTGAAATTCTTCCATACAAAAGTGTTCGAAAGTCTCTTTATTCCTCTAACCCAAAAACTTATATTGATTATTTGAAACTTCTTGATGGCAACTCATTTGAAACTTCTTAGAAATTATGAAGTAAATAATGCGTTCTCACCAGGACAATAAAAAAAATGGAGAAAAAGAGAAGCACTATGAGATAACTTTGTCAAAGTCAATTCAGATAACATCCGTCGATATATTTCAAGCGGGAAATTTTTTTTTTGACACGCAAATTCCATTTGTAAAGCCATCGGCAAATAGTTTTTTTGTGTTTCCGACCGATATAGCGACGGAATGGGGAATTACCGAGGAAAGAAAAGCCGACGGATGTATTCCGTCGGTAAATAATTTACCAAAGAACTCGTAATCACATACTGACGGAATATTTTCATCGGTAAAACTGTGAAATCTTGTAGTGATAACTTGTACATAAGCACCAGCAATATTGCAAATGGAGACCCCCACCTAATGAATATTGATTCGTGAACGAGAAGTATAAGAATGACGCCACGAAGACAGTTGTTCTTCGATAAGTCATTTTTTAGTTCTTTAGAGAACCATGAAAGGGAGATTATCTTACTAACACAACACACACACACAAAGTGCGGCAAACAAGAAGTTTTATTAATCTGAATTGTCTAGCCTTACATCTTTGGTCATGCCTTTATTTATAGTAACTCCAAACTAAAATAAACCCTAATGGACCCCTTATGTGGACTTATATGATGCCCACTTACAATTAAACCAAAATAATATAAATCAACCAAAAACTAAGAAGAAAATAATAATAAAATAAATAAATCCGAATTTAAAATCCTAAATATGATAGGATCAGATTTGTTGCCCTTTAGAAGTCCCATATAAGCTAGGAAAGTATGTTGCAGCCCATTAAAGATCTTTGTAGAATTAGGAGATTTCCAAATAAGCTGGCATATCTTTTTAGGAAAAGAAACCTAGCCAAATAGAAAGTCCACAAGTCAAAAGGAAGTAAATAACAAAATCCGTACATCCTCTGTTGACCCGTGTTTGGATGCCTTGCCGAACTCTGATTGTAATGATATTTTAACCAAAGGTAGGTAAACATGTCAAGAGCCTCCACGTAAACTTTTAGCCCGATCCAATGATAGGATTGAAAATTATGACTATTGCTGTAAAACTAGATAATTATATATTTTATGTCAAAATTCAAATTTGACCTTGCCCAGATCGTATAAAAAATCTCTTTATTCCTCTTACCCAAAAACTTATTTTGATTATTTGAAACTTCTTGATGGCAACTCATTTGAAACTTCTTAGAAATTATGAAGTAATTCATGCGTTCTCACCAGGACAATTAAAAAAATGGAGAAAGAGAAGCACTATGAGATAACTTTGTCAAAGTCAAAGAAATTAATCCTTAATTTAAACTAAAAAAAGAAGAAGAAGAAAAAGTCAAGAAAATGCTGCTTGTACACGCTGGGAGCTAGTGCCTATAAAATGGTCGTTCCATCCATGCCATCTTGCATCAAATCTCTACATCTTCATACATTCTACAGCTCTGTAACTCACCATTTTTCCTACCGAGGAAAAGGAAAAGCACAGAATCTCTGCCTCATTTACAAACTTGCGTTACATTCTTTTTTACCCAAACAAACCTCTGTTTCACACACTAAGCCCAAGCCTTTATAATACTTAGACTGCAATGGGAAGCATTGATGACTTCAGCCGTTATTCTTTCCCAGATGATTTTGTTTTCGGAACATCCTCATCAGCTTACCAGGTACATACTCTACATTTTGCTGCTTCTAGTGCAGTAATTAGGAGGGGACTACAGAACATTATTTAAAATAATATAGTTATGTTAATTAATTTTTCGTTATTATTTTATTATGATATGCAGTATGAAGGTGAAACAAACAAACATGGTAGAGGACCAGCAATATGGGACACTTTCACTGAGGAACATACAGGTACCAATCTCTCACATTAAAATTTGTACTTCCCTCGCTAAAAGTTGAATAGAATTATGTTAATGTCCTATGAAAACCACCATTAATTATTAACTTTTCAACGTTTGCAGAGAGAATAAATGATCATAGCAACGGAAATGTAGCTGTTGATTTCTACCATCGCTATAAGGTATGGGAGTTCTTCATCATATTTTGGTTGTGGTTAGCTATATGATGTAAATAACTATATTCTGATTAATTTAGTGTAATTGTTCTTAAAAATAATCGATAAATGTTACAGGAAGATGTGCAAAGAATGAAAGAAATGGGAATGGATGCTTTCAGATTCTCCATTTCTTGGTCTAGAGTATTACCACGTAAGTTTTTTGAGTTTTTTTTGGAATTTGTTCTTGACATAGTAATAGTATTAATTGCCACGTAAATATAATAGCTTTCCGTTGGATTTTTTTTTGGAAAATGCAGATGGCAGGTTAAGTGCTGGAGTAAACGAAGAAGGCATCAAGTTTTACAACGATCTCATTGATGACCTCCTTAAGAATGGTTATAACCTTTCCCTTCCCTTCAATTAATCATAATATTTTGCCAAAAAATTGATGCGAAAATTCTTATACAACAAAGGGTTTATCTTGTGTGCTCCATCTGAATATATGATGTTTTGTAATATATAGGTTTGCAGCCTTACGTTACTCTCTTTCACTGGGATACTCCACAAGCTTTAGAAGATAAATATGGTGGTTTCTTAAGCCCTAACATTGTGTAAGTAGCAACTCTTTCGTTAATTATTCTTCAAAAATCCGAACTTGTTGTAGCTTCGAAATATTATAATCTAATCTGTCATTTTGGAGACTTCGTGGACATGTGCTTCTCTAAAATTCAAAACATTCCTATAAATTTTCTCACATGAAACATTGATTTCTAGGAACGATTTCCGAGACTTTGTCGACCTGTGTTTCCAAAAGTTTGGAGACCGAGTGAAGAAGTGGATTACCTTGAACGAGCCATGGATGTTCAGTGTTCAAGGTTATGACATGGGCACGATGGCACCGGGTAGGATTTCTGTCGTTGTAAATGATCCCCACCGATCCTTAAACACTGGTGCCACTGAAGTGTATACGGTTAGCCACCATTTGTTGCTTGCTCATGCTGCGGCAGTGAAACTATACAAGGAAAAATATCAGTCATGTCAAGGTGGACAGATTGGGATAACACTTGTTTCTCATTGGTTTGAACCTTACTCAGACAGTGAAGATGATCAAAATGCAACCAAACGAAGCCTCGACTTCATGCTTGGTTGGTTAGTATTTTTTTATATATATCAAATTCAAAAGTACTTTCTGAATTCTCAATTCAGCTAGAGAAGACCTGACATGTATGTATACACAGAAGGTAATCAGTGTTTTTCTTCATGGTGGCAGGTTCATGGATCCTATAACTAATGGTGACTATCCACGTAACATGCATGATTTTGTTGGTGGAAGATTGCCCAAGTTCACTGCCGAGGAATCTAAGATGTTGAAGGGATCGTATGATTTTATTGGAATTAATTACTACACAACATATTATGCTCAAAATATCGATGCAAATTATCAGAGTGTTGGATTCATGTCAGATGCTCGTGCTAACTGGACAGGTAACCAATGATCGATATCTTTTCTTTATTTGTTTTTCAATTAGATGATGTTTTATCAATTATCAATTATTAATTTACTTTGTTATTTCTTAATTTTGTAGGAGAGAGAAATGGAATCCCAATAGGTCCACAGGCTGGTGTAAAATGGCTTTATATTTATCCCGAAGGCATCAGCAGGCTTTTGAATTACACCAAAGATCTATACGGGAACCCGACAATTTACATTACTGAGAATGGTATGGTTGAAATGAACGATCATACATTTATGTTTCTTAGTACTTCTCTAACACTAAGTATATATGTTCATAATGTTTTATTTTACTGATTTTTTTCAGGGGTTGATGACGTAAATAACAATGCTTCATCACTAAAGGAAGCTCTTAATGATCCCATAAGAGAAAAATCTTACAGAGACCACCTTAAGAATGTTTTGAGATCCATCACGTGGGTTAATTCTTTTCATTTATTAACAAATGATCATTGATAATAAGTTTTTTAATCCATAGCAACAATTATATTATGAAGTTATCAAATCCATCTAACTGGGATTCAATATTTATTTATTGCAGTGAGCATGGTGTTGATGTTAAGGGATTTTTTGCTTGGTCTTTAATGGACAATTTCGAATGGGGAAGTGGTTATGCTGTGAGGTTCGGCCTCTACTATGTTGATTACAATGATGATTTGAAACGATATCCTAAAAAATCAGTCAAGTGGTTCAAGCAGTTTCTTAGAAGAGACTCCCACAGTCCTATTCCACATACGTATCCTCTGATTACTTCTAATGAAACGTCGAAAATTGAAGATAGTTTGGTTCGGGATGCTAAGAGGCCAAGAAATGCCTGAATGCCTTCGGCAGGATTTGAAGTCAAAGTTGTTAGCATCTGCAAATTGGGCTTTCACGGCTGAGAGATAGAGCTCTCGGCACTAATTCAACAGAATTTGGTCACCACTTCATTCATTCAAGGCTGTGGTTAAGAATAAAAATTCATGGTTCTAGTTTTCCTTTGTTTTGTTTAATTATGGTTTTAGATTTTATTTTGATTATTTTACTGTTGTATCATTTTTTCATTCGATTATTGATTATGATTCGTTTAATAATATTACAATTCTTCTGCACCGTCATTGATTATGGTTTGTTCAGTATTTGTTTTTGTTTTTCCAGAAAGAAAAACGTAATATTTGACCCAAAAAAAAATAAAAGAAACAGATTATACTATAAACAAATACAAATGAATTGGACAAACCAAAAATAGAAAAAGTAGAGAGCTAAAATAGCTTGATATATGTCGCACCCAAAAAAAAAAATAACAAAAAATTTTGTTTTGCGACATTCGACTGGCGACTTTCGTTTTGTTCTGTTTTGTTGATTTGGTTCTTTGGAGTCGCCACCTAGTATTTTGGTCACTAGGAACCCTAACTGGCCTTTCAGAGATTCTAAGGCAAGGGACTGGTTGCGTAAAGGGAAGGTATTAGCACCCCTAGTACACCCTACCTAAGGTAAGCTGCTTGGTGTTTGGTTTGCTCTATAATTGCTATGGTGTTTGTATTTTCTAGGCTCGTCAATTGATTTTGGATAGAAATCTAAGGAGATTCCATGTGCTTTGAAAGCTCATTTTTCTCTTAGTATTTCAAAAGTTTGCGACTCATAAATCGTGGAATAAAAAAAAATTAAAATTTTGAAATGTCCTCGATTATAATCAAGGCTTCTTTCAAGAATGTGTGCGGATTTATTACTCCCAATAATATTTTGGATATTCATCCTTCTAAGGATTTCTTTATCCAAACATTAGCGGTGAATAATAAATAAATTTTCTCCCCAAAAATAAGATTTTTATAGTTTTTGCAATATTGGCCAATACCCTTTGGAATTTTACGAACATGTTGTAAAATCCAAAAATGCAAGAAAATAATTTGTGTTTAAGAAATCTATGCGAAAACACATTTTCGAAGCTTCCAATATATTGTTTTTTATAAAAAAGAACATTCAAAACATGTTAGAGTATTGGCCGTGTGCAGCACGCAAGAAAACATTTTTTTTTAAACAATATATATTTTTTTGATGAAATCGGGTATTTTAATACTGAATTTGTATCTCCACAGCATAAAAAATACAAAATAATATTATGTCATTTTAAAAAGATGTACGAAAAAAAATCAACAATATTTTTAAGGAATTTTAGAAATTTTTGAAAGCAAAAAAAAAAAATTTATCTTTGAAAATTTCGGGTGTCTCGACGAAAATCGGATATTTTAAATACTGAATTTATACCTCTACAGTATAAAAAAAAAATACAAACCCCCTTATATATATATATATATGAAAAGAAAAACAACAACTTTTTATAGATTTTTTCAGATTTTTTTTTTAAAAAATATATATATATATACACACATAATATAATATAATAATATAATATAATTATATATTAATTATTCAAGGGGCTGGGCCGGCCCAACCAACTGGGCCGGGCTCAGCCCCACAAGTCATTGGGCCGGGATCGGCCCAAAAGTGACTGGGCCGGGATCGGCCCAAGAAAGTGACTAGGCCGATCTCGGCCCAAGAAAAGTGTAAACTTGGTCCGGCCCAGACCGCCGGGTTGGGCCAGAATCCTTCTGGCCCATATACATGTTTCTGGGCCAGAATCCGTCTGGCCCAAAAGAGAAAACAGAACGGGGGGAATTATTTCCCCCCCCCCGTCCCCTGCATGCAGAACGATTCTGCATGCAGGAGACGAAACCTACAGGGGCAAGAAAAAAAAATGCAGGGGAGAGAGGGTACCTGGCGCGGCGGAGACGGTGGTTTGCTGGCGGGGCTGCAGTGTCGTGGCTCGTGGACGGCAGCTCCGGGCGGCGTTGCTGCTGTTTCTAACAGTGGCGAAAAATTCTTCCTCCTCCCCTTTCCCTTTTTGTTCGTTCTCAGTGGCTCTCTTTCTCGGTTTGCTTTCTATTTTTGGTTTCGGTTTGTTTCTGTTCCCCTCTCTCTTTCGTGCGTTATTTCTCTTCTCCCTCTATCTTGGGGTGCCCCTCTCTCCTTCGGTCTCTCTCTATTTATAAGGAAAAAAAAGAAACCGGTGTGCCTTTTGCTAGTGCGCCTTCAATCACGCAACGACCGGTCGGCCAGTGACCCGTTCGGTGGTCTTGTGGGGCTTCGGTGGGGGCGAGGAGAGAGAGGCGGGAAGGTTTAAAATGTTTTCGTCACCTGTCGCTGCTAATTCGGGGGGAAGGAGGAAGATGAACAGTGTCGTTCAAAACGACACTGTTCTGGTTCTTTTTTTTTTTTTTATATGTGAAACGGCGTCGTTTTGGATAAAACGCGCCGTTTCATTTAAATGGGCCAAACTTCAAATCAGCCCTCCAAATTCGGTCCCCGCCCCCATAGTTGGCCGCGTTTTTCACTTTGATCCTTGGCCTCTGATTTATGCAATTAAGCCCTTAATTGATCAATAAACTTCCAATTTCTTCAATTAGGCCCCTGAACCGAATAATTGCAGCCCCTCCATTTACGCGCCTCTTCCAATTTGGTCCCTGGTTTCGGATTTTCTTAATTAAGTCCTTAATTGGCCATTAAACTTCAATATTTATGCAATTAAGCCCCTGATTTGACCCAATAAATTCCTGAAAAATATATTTTGGCCCCAGAACTTAAATTTCTTCTAATTAAAGCCCAAATTGACTTAAAAATTAATTTTTCTTGCAATCAAATCCTCTATAAATTCAAATAAAAATCCAATTAAGTCCATAAACATCCAAATTTGGGCTTTTTTCCTCAAAATTCAAATTTTCCTTCTCAATAGGGCTTTCATCCTTCAAGAATATACTGTCAAAAATTTAATCCTTGTATTTTTAAATTCCTTGACCAATTTTCTGACTGTTTTCCGAGTGCTTCTGCCTCCTGTTATTTTTTCTAATCTCTTTTGGTTATTTATTTTATTTTTCATGGGGACCTAAAAATGGGTTACAACAGATGCCCCCTCTTTATAATACTTACGGAGCATGGATTTTGCGCAGTAAGTGTTATAAAGATAAACCCAAAACGGAACTCCCGAAACTGATCTGGTCGAAGCTTGATTGATCTGAAACTTTGTCTTTTATAACAATCCTCCTTAGCCCAAAAACTATGATCAAAACTTAGTCATCTCGAGATCCTTATCCAGCGATCCTCTGAATTCTTACTTTAGTTTGATCAACATGGAAATCCATCCGAGATCCCATCTAGTGATCTCCTTTAACCTGGAATCCCATCTGGCGATTCCTTTACTCATAACCAATACAAAAATGTGTGTGTGGTCTCATTATGATGGGTGACCTACCCGAGTGGAAAAGGGAAAGAGTGGTCTCATTCTTTGGGTGACCTACCGAGGGGGAAGAATGGCCTCATTATTATGGGTGACCTACCCAGGTAAAAAAAAATGGAGAATGGTCTCATTGTGATGGGTGACCTACCCAAATGGAAAAAGGAAGAGTGGTCTTATTGTGATGGGTGACCTACCCAAGGAAAAAGGAAGAGTGGTCTCATTCTTTGGGTGACCTACCCAAGAAAAAAGGAAGAGTGGTCTCATTCTTTGGGTGACCTACCCAGGGGAAAGAATGGTCTGATTGTAATGGGTGACCTACCCAGGTAAAAAAAAATAATGGAGAATGGTCTCATTCTTATGGGTGACCTACCCAGAAAAAATATGGTCTCATTGTGATGGGTGACCTACCCAAGGAAAAAGGAAGAGTGGTCTCATTCTTTGGGTGACCTACCCAGGGGAAGGAATGGCCTCATTCTTATGGGTGACCTACCCAGAAAAAATATGGTCTCATTGTGATGGGTGACCTACCCAAGGAAAAAAAAAAGAGTGGTCTCATTCTTTGGGTGACCTACCCAGGGGAAAGAATGGTCTGATTGTAATGGGTGACCTACCCAAATAAAAACATGGAGAATTGGTCACGTTGTAACGGGTGACCTACCCAGAAAAATATTGACAATGGCTCAAAGGCGCACTTGAAAGGAGGTAGGGTTAGAAAAACACACTACCTAAGAAGTGAGGGCTCAAAGGCGTACTTAAAATGAAGTAGGGTTAGAAAACGCACTACCCAAGAAGTGAGGGCTCAAACAGCGCACTCGAAAAGAGGTAGGGTTAGAAAACGCACTACCCAAGAAATGAGGGCTCATACAATGCACTCGAAAAGAGGTAGGGTTAGAAAACGTACTACCTGAGAAATGGTGATGAAACCCCGATCTGACAAATGTTGAAAGCAATGTATTATGGTTAATATGCATGTATGTTTTTGTTACCTATCTTGGAAACATAGGTCCCCCTTTCGTCGTAAACCTCTTCGAGCTCTTGTTTCAAGCTTTTCTCATGAACCGAAATATCCTTCATATCCTTTTAGTGAAGAGATCTCTGGTTCCTTATAGGGCCCTTTCTTGCTCCATTGAGTTTTGTGCTTTTTTTTTTTTTAAAAGGAAAAAATTGGTTTTGTTCATGAAAACTGAAACTTTTAATGCAATTAGCAATTCTTATAAAAGATGCTTTTTAGAAGTTTTTATTATGGTATCCTTTTTGGGCTTGGGTTCACTATGGACCCTTATGTGCATTTCGTGCACCTTTTCTCCCCTAGTGTGATGTGCAACTATATGTCAAGCGGATTTGATTTGGTTCTCTCCAATTGATGGAGTCATCTTCTTAGCCATGCCATAAAAAAGTTCTTTTAAGCAAAAGATTTCAAATGCTATGAGATCATATATTATATATATATAAATAAATATAAAAAGACTCTTTACAAAGAGAATTCATGGCCGAAATTTATTTTATTGACTGGGAAATTACGAAATACATCAAGCGTAGTATTTCTTTACAGAGTCAGAATTCACAGGCCTAACTAGATCCTCTCCATCCATTCTAGACAGTAACAAAGCTCCTCCTGAGAATGCTTTCTTCACCACGTAAGGCCCCTTATAGTTAGGTGCCCATTTACTCTGATCTTCTCCAGGTAAAGGTAATATTTTCTTTAGTACAAGATCTCCTTCGTAGAATCCTCGAGGTCGAACCTTCTTGTCATATGATTTAGCCATCCTTCTTTGGTAGAGTTGATGATGACAGATTGCTGCTATCCTCTTTTCACTGATCAGATTCAACTGTTCATATCTAACCTTTGCCCATTCTACCTCCTCCAACTCAGAGTCTAACAACACTCTCAATGATGGGATTTCCACTTCTAAAGGCATCACCGCCTCCATTCCATACACCAACATGTACGGGGTGGCTCCTGTTGAGGTTCGAACTGCGGTGCGATATGCATGAAGGGCAAATGGCAACATCTCATGCCAATCCTTATAGGTGACTACCATCTTCTGAATAATCTTTTTGACATTTTTATTAGCAGCTTCTACCGCACCATTCATCTTTGGTCTGTACGGCGAAGAATTGGAATGCTTGATTTTCCATTTAGTGCAGAGCTCTGTTATCATTTTGCCGTTGAAATTCTGAGCATTATCAGTTATAATCTTTTCTGGTGGACCATACTGACATATCAAATCTCTCTCAATAAATTTCTTCACCACTTTTTGCGTCACATGAGCAAATGACCCAGCTTCTACCCATTTTGTGAAGTAGTCGATAGCCACGAGAATAAACCTATGACCAATGCTGGCTTTTGGGTTTACCGGTCCAATCACATCAATTCCCCACATCGCAAAAGGCCATGGAGATGTTAAATTAAACAGAGGAGCCGGAGGAGCATTGATTTTGTCACTATATACTTGGCACTTATGACATTTCCGGACATAATCGATACAATCCTTCTCTAATGTCATCCAGAAGTACCCGACTCTTTGTATCTTCCTAGCCATCACATGTCCACTAGCATGAGTTGAGCAAATCCCTTCATGGACTTCCCGAACCGTGCTTTTTGCCTCAAATTCATCCAAACATCTCAACAAAGTCCCGTCAGATGATTTCTTATACAAAATCTCCCCATCAAGATAAAAATCCATTGCCAACCTTCTCAAGGTCTTCTTGTCGATTTTGGATGCCCCCATGGGATATGCCTGGTTTTGGATGAAATTCTTGATATCATAGTACCACGGGTTTCCATCCACTTCTCTTTCGACTGAGCAGCATTGAGCGGGGTTATTTCTGATATTGATATGTATTTGTTGTACCTTGTGCCCAAAGTCTATCTTGGCCATAGAGGCTAGTGTGGCCAAAGCATCTGCAAACTGGTTCCCTTCCCTTCCCAGATGGGTGAACTCTATTTCCTCAAATTCTTTAGCCAGCTTAGCCAGGTATTCTTGGTAAGGCCTTAACTTCTCTTCTTTGGTTTGCCACTCTCCTTTTACTTGGCAAATAATCAGCATTGAGTCTCCATACACATCTATCTTTTTGATGTTCATCTCTAATGCAACCTCTAAACCAAGAATGCAAGCTTCATACTCAGCCGTGTTGTTGGTGCAACCGAACTGTAGCTTAACTGAAACCGGATACTGCTTCTTATCAGGAGAGATTATCACTGCACCCGCTCCGTTACCACATACATTTACAGCACCATCAAAGTACATAACCCACCAATCTGATTTCTCTTCCTCGATTACAAACACATCTTCATCGGGAAAGTCAAAGTTTAACGGCTCATAATCTTCCATCGCATGGTCAGCCAGGTGATCGGCAATAACGCTCCCTTTCATGGCTTTCCTTGTCATATATACTATGTCATACTCAGCCAAAAGAACTTGCCACCTTGCAATTCGGCTAGATAGATAAGGCTTTTCACAAATGTACCTTAATGGGTCTAACTTGGAAATTAACCATGTAGTGTGATACAACATATACTGACGTAACCTCTTTGTAGCCCATGCTAGTGCGCAACACAGCTTCTCAATCACAGTATACCTAGACTCATATTCCGTGAGCTTCTTGCTTAGGTAATAAATAACCCTTTCCTTCCTTACGGTTTCATCATGTTGCCCAAGCACACATCTCATTGCTGTTTCAGTTACTGTTAGGTATAAAATCAATGGCCTTTCTGGTACCGGAGGAACAAGCAGAGGTGGATTCAGCAAGTACTGCTTGATTTTCTCAAAAGCTTTATCACACTCTTCATTCCATATTCCAGGGTTCTTCTTCCTCAACAAACGAAAGATCGGGTCACAAGTTGCAGTTAAATGGGATATAAATCGAGCAATGTAAACCTTCCTAAGAAACCTCTCACCTCCTTCTCAGTCTTGGGGGGTGGCATAGATTGAATAGCTTTTACTTTTTCAGGATCCACTTCTATCCCTTTGTCACTCACCACAAACCCCAACAGCTTACCGGATTTCACCCCGAATGAACACTTTGCTGGGTTAAGCCTCAACTTATTTTTCCTTAATCTTTCAAATAATTTCTTCAATATTTGGACATGATTCTCTCCCTCTTTAGATTTAGCAACCATGTCATCTATGTATACTTCAATCTCTTTGTGCATCATGTCGTGAAACAAAGTCACCATAGCCCTTTGGTAAGTGGCCCCAGCATTTTTTAAACCAAATGGCATGACTTTGTAGCAAAAGGTTCCCCATGGTGTTACAAAGGTTGTCTTCTCCCTATCCTCTGGCGCCATTCTTATCTGATTGTAGCCTGAAAACCCATCCATGAAGGAATATGTGGAGCTGCGTGCTGCATTATCAACTAACATATCTATGTGTGGTAAAGGGAAATTATCTTTAGGGCTAGCCCGGTTTAAGTCCCTAAAGTCCACGCAAACTCTGATTTTATCTTCCTTTTTGGGTACCACCACTATGTTTGACACCCATTGTGGATACTTCACTACTTCCAAAAAACCAGCGTCCCATTATTTTTCAATTTCCGCCTTTACTTTGATTAAGACCTCCGGATGAGTTCTTCTTAACTTTTGCTTAATCGGCTTGCATCCTTCCATCAGTGGTATTCTATGTACTACAATGTGCGTATCCAAACCAGGCATATCCTCGTAGGACCAAGCAAAGACATCCACATAATCTTTGAGCAGTGCAATCAACTCTTCCTTTGCTTCAGGGGTGATCAAAGTCCTTATCTTCAGCTCTCGCTTGATTTCTTCATTGCCTACATCTATGGTTTCAAGTTCCTCTTTAGCGGGCCTCCAAGCCTATTCGTGTTGTTCTATTAATTTTGTGAATTCCCATATGTTTTTGTCCTCCCATTCCTCATCTTCTACAGCCACTAAGTATTCTTTAAATTTTGGCCATTCATTCTCAATGTAAAATGCAGGTGTTGTTGTGGAGGATCCACTTTCAGGGTTCCTGAAAGCGGAAAGTGATGTGTAAATGCATAGTAAGACATCAAGATGAATTTGAAAATGCATGATCTCATTAAAAACAAAAGATTGGCTCACAACAAAATAAAATCCAATTGACATCTTGAGCCTTGATTGTCAATGAATAAAAAAAACTAACAGAAAAAAGGCAAACAACATAGATAAAAATATAATCCAACAATCATTGTTGATTACATTTTAAAAACCAATAGAGCTTCTTGGGTCTCCCAATTCTGGAACTTCTCCCCTTTGGCTAGCTTCCGAACAATAGTCTTGACGATGACTTCTTCCAAAGTGTGGATGGTTAATTGTGGCAGCTCTTCAATCCTCCTTTTGGATTCAAATTTCTCAGCAATGTCCTTGACTTGATTTTCCTCCAGAGTGTTTATGTTCATTGAAGAAAGCTTCTGAAAGAGGTCTCCATGTCCCCCATCAGGTTGTATCACATAGGCGGCCTTTGGAAATGTAATCCTGATTGGAGGGATGGCTAAGTTTTCTTCTTCAGGCTTCCTTCCTTCAATCCTAGCCATTCTCTTCTCCCTTCTTACACCAGCAGCTCGTTTGTAATCCTCTTTCTTGGGCTTATATCCAAGCCCAAACCTCTGTTCTACAGCTTTCAATTTGATTATACCCATCCATTCAGGCCTTCCTTGCTCCATATCGTATGGGAAAGGAATCTTGTTTTTCAAAAAGCTTTTAGCGGCCATTTTAGTGGCTTTCGAGATTTTTGGCTTTCTCACCACAGTGTTCTCGGGCACCCACTCGGTATTCACAATCTCAAATGCATGAAGGTTTCCATCCTTACAATCTTCTGCTTCAATGAATGGAACCGCCACATTTCTTACCATCGATATAGTCTCCTCAGCCTTAACAGTAACCAGGACACCGTTGGCAATGTACTTTAAACATTGATGTAGCGAAGAGGTGACAGCTCCCGCAGAATGTATCCATGGCCTTCCTAACAGCATGCTATAGGAAGGGTGGATATCCATCAATTGAAGGGTTACTAGAAAGACTTGTGGACCCACAGCTAGTTCGACCTCAATTGACCCTATAACTGGCCTTGATGAGCCATCATACGCTCTCACCGTTATCACACTGGGTTGCATATGTGAGGGATCTATCGGCATTTCATCTAGCATATGCCTTGGTAACACATTCAGGGCCGAGCCGTTATCAATGAGAACCTTGCCGACGAGGCAATCCTTGCATCGGACCGTGACATACAAGGGTTTATTATGTCCAGTTCCTTCAGCGTCAAGTTCATCTTCCGTGAAATACAAGTAATTGGCAGCATGAATCCTCCCTACTAGATGTTCCATAGTCTTTTGCTCAATATCTTGGGGCACATAGGCCTCATTCAGTACTTTTTGCAAAGCATTACGATGTGGCTCGGAGCTGAGTATTAATGACATGATGGAGATCTTAGCAGGGGTCTTCTTCAACTGATCCAATATACTGTACTCACTATGCTTCATTAATTTCAGGAACTCATTTGTTTCTTCCTCAGTCACAGGTTTATTCACCTCAAACTCTTTATCGAGGTCCAGCACCTCCTTGCCTTTAGCCTTCCTTTGTCTTTCTAGTTCTTCAGGTGTGAAACAATGACCACTCCGAGTTAGCCCACTTATCTCAGTTCGGAACAGCGGCAAAGGAGTTTCAATATTCGAAGTATAACCATAATCTCCAGGCATCACTCCATAGTCTACTTTGCTTGCATATGAGGGCCTAGTTAATACCAATTTTGAGCGACCATTAGTTGTTGATTGGATTCTACATTTCTCTATCATCTCTACCTCTTCATTGTCACTTACAGCCTCAATCCTTAACTCTCCTAGAGTTAGCATTCTTGCAACCTTTTGATGAAATTCAATGCATTCATCAATGTGATGCCCTTTCTTTTTATGGAAAGGGCAAAAGTTACTTTCCCCAGTGCAGTACTCAGTCGTTTCTTCCAAATATCTAGACTGCACCAACATCAAGTATAGCTTGGCCATGGTCACTTTCAACACCCTCTTTTTGCTACCAATCTCCATGGTATTCACTCCTCCCCTACCATCAACATGTTTAGGTAAAGGGTTTGAATTCTGATTAGGCGAATCCTCAAAAGTGACCCATCCCACTTTGATCAGTTGCAACACCTTTCTTTTAAAAGCAAAGCAAGACTCAATGTTATGGCCTGCGTGACCAGCATGGTATTCACAAGTCACCTCGGGGTTGTACCAGGCAGGGAAAGGTGGCTGCATAGGTGGTATGGGTAGGGGAGCTATCTGCCCAATACTCAACAGCTTGGCATACAACTCTTTTAAGGTTATTGGTAAAGGAGGTAGTTGTTCTTCTGATGGTTGCTTATCCTTTCTTTGTTAATTATTATGGTTATTTGCTGGGAATTTTATTTGATTGGGTTGGTTTGGAGTGGGGGGTTTGGAAAAGTTAATACTAGTGACTCGGGGGGTAGGTATTTGATAGTTTTTGCTTCTCCTTTCTAGGTTGTTCACCTTAATTTCTTTCTTCTTTCCAATGAAACCTCTCTTCTCTAGAGGTTCTGCAATTCTCCCACTTCGGATCCCTTGTTCAATCCTCTCAGCGATCCGCACGACATCATAGAAATGTTGTGCTGAACTACCCATAAGGTGTTCATAGTATGGAGCCCTAAAAGTATTGGCAAATAAAGTCACCATTTCTGTCTCTATTAGCGGAGGTTGCACATTTATAGCTTGGTCACGCCACCTTTGAGCATAAGCCCTCACGGACTCTTGAGTTCTTTTCTCCATGCTAATCAGACTAGTCCTATCAGGAGCAATCTCTAGATTAAACTTGTATTTCTTTAAGAAAGCATCTGCCAAGTCCGTCCACTTCTTGATCCTAATATTGTCTAACCTCATATACCAACTGAGGGCCGATCCGGTCAGGCTATCCTGGAAGAAGTAAATTAACATTTTATCGTCGTGGATAACCTCTGCCATTTTGTTATAGTAGGAGCGGAGATGGGTCTTCGGGCATTCCATCCCAGTATACTTAACAAACTCCGGCACTCTGAACTTCTTTAGAATAACGATGTTAGGCACTAAACATACTTCAGTGACCCTAATTGGGTCAAACAAATCATTTCCTTCAATTGCCCTTAGCCTCTCTTCTAGTGCAGTCCACTTATCATCTCCTTCATGATTAGAGAATTTAAAGTCATGTGGATCTTCGTTTGTTAAATCCATTGTAATGGGGATTTGGATGGGCCGAGCAGGACTCTGCTTAGTTGGTGTATTTGCCCCTATGTTTATAGGTGCGACAGGAATTTGAGCTGTTGTTGGTGCTTCATTAGGTTGAGTAGATGTTCCCTCTCCATCTCTGGCTCTTAATATTTGCTCTAACATACTGGTTAAGTGCGCCACATCATTCAGAACTCCTTCAAGTTCTCTTTGGTACTGAGCTTCTGGTTGTGACCTTCCTTCGTTTTCCATTCTTGCTCTTTGTCGAGTGTTGTGGATTCTAGGAGGGGGACCTATGTTTCTTAATCTGCAGATGCATGCATAGATGTATGAGAAAAATGTATGATTGTGATGGATGCATGATTGAAAAATGCATGTTTTATTGGGTATGGATGCAGCCAATAAAAATGTATTTATTGTGAACGAATAACAACCATCACATTATAAGCATTCTCTTGTCACATTGCTTTGATAGGAGTTCTGCCTTTCGAGTCGTTTGCTTGAATCATGTTCACCAAGAGACAGATTTTTGCATAAGAAGATGGGTCAATGCCCTTTTCATTAACGCTTGGATAAAAATACATTTATAAATAAAAGAAATACAACATGTTAATCCCTTTCCTCCCTAAACTCTTTAGCCAAAGGTAAGAAAGCAAAGCCGCGGTTCTCAATCTTCCCTAGAAAGGCATCTGTTTCAGCTAGGCTTCGGCGATAGCAAATGATGTCTCCTCCCACATTCCGCGCATTGATTCTAACAATTCGAGCATGTGCAGCAGCTTCGTCCATTTGCTCATCTGTTTTGGTCATTTTTTCTATGAACAACATGTTGGTTCTGTTCAAAGCAGTGTTGTTGGCGTCGATTTGGTCTTTGTGCTTTTCCATTGCTACTAGCTTCTCGTCTAAATACTTCGACTTTTCGCGTTCTTTGTCAAGCTTTATCCTCATAACTTTTATCTCATTCTTCTTGACTGCTAATTCTGCTTTAACATCCTCGAATCCTCCCCTTTCGCTTTCCAACTCCATATATTTCTTATTCAAATCCTCATACTTCCTAATTCTATCCATCAGCTCGAATTGCACTTGCGCAAATTTTTCTTGGTAATATTCTGCACTTTCTTGGCAATCGCTAAAGTCCATCTCCATTGCTTCAAGTTCAGAGCAACTTTGCATCCAATCCAAACTCAACCCTTTAAGCTCCTTCTCACTTCCTTCCTTAGCAATCTTCTCCTCAACCAACTTTAACTCCAGCTTTGTTATTTTTGCATCTCTAGACTGTATTTGCTCATCTAGAAATGTTCTCATTTTATCCTGTTCTAGCATCATTTCTTCCAACATTGCTTTGTCTTTTCTGTTCTTGCTCAATTCTATTCGTAGTTTCTCCACTTGCCTTCTCAAGTCTTCTTCATTACTAACCCTCTTTCTCTTGATAGGCTCCTCTACATTTGGAGAAGATTTGACTTCTACACAAGGCATGGCTGAAGTAGCTGAGTCTCTCCATTTTACATATCCTTCGCTCACACTGGGATCTCTCAACCCTTCTATCTCCACTAACACTAGATGCTTCCAATCTTGTTTGATGATTTCCAAAACCTCTTCTGCCATGGGATCTTTGAACAAACCAGAGAATTGAGCGATTCCCATAGTCTTGGGAACGAACTGCATGCCCCCAAGTTGTCTTACCACTAAAGCAGGAGCATAACTCACATAACCCGTAATCCCCACCAATGGTACCCAACGCCTTTGTCCACAACTCATCAGGACCTTCACTGTCGTTACCCATGGGGCCCTCCACTTAAAATCGCTATTAGGTAAACCTTCTAATTTATCAACCCAACCCTGGTTGTCTAGATCTCCCTATTCTTCTTCTTCTACTAACTTTAGGGGTTTTTGGGTGAACCACCAAAAATTATTGAAGACAGGTTTCTTTGTCTCGATATGGCTAACCATCCAAATATACAAAAGTTGCGTGCATCATCTCATTGCTCCTTTTCCGGCCCTCCTACAATGGTTAAGTGTCAAAATTGTTTCGGCAAGAATAGCAGCCACTGGATTGATTTGTGTATTCTCATACTCCACGTAAGCAGCAGCGGCCTCCAAACTCACTAAACCAATCTGACTTGGGAACAACACAAGGCCAAATATACCTAGGGCAATCAATCTCTCTTTTTCTACTCCTGACTTCTTTTCCAATTCTAGCATCCTCCATTTCAAACCGGTACCATTCTTCTCCTGAAACTTTTCCAAGTTGGAGATTCTGAGCAGCTTTGACTAGGGCTGAGCATTTTCGGTTCGGTCCGGTTTTGGACCAAAATAAACAACCAAACCGATTTTTATTTTTTTTTAGTTTTGGAACCGAACCGAACCGAAAACCGGTTCAAACCGATTAATTTCAGTTCGGTTCGGTTCGGTTTTTTCCCCTTCCAAACCGGTTCAAACCGAAACAGTGCCAAAAATTCCTGTTGTTCATTTGTCCAAGGAAAACTTCGAGCCTGCCTCTAGTTCCTGGCTGGCGGCTTGCAATGATAAAATCAATCCAAACCCAGAATATGAATGTCAAAAATTTACAAGCGGCCTTACAAGCCCAGAATCTTACCAGATCTGCATATTATTATATTATGATTAAATATTTCTCTTTTTCCTTTTCCTTTGACCGATCATTTGAATCCTTGCATATAGCTGTATCCTTCTATGCTAACATTAATGTGAGAGATGAGAGATGAGACATGAGACATGAGAGATGAGAGGCAGAGAGCATGGAGAAGAAGGCTGATTTGAGAGACGAGAGGGTAGGTACAAGGGGCGGCTGAGAAAGTGAGAATGATGAGATAAGTTTAGGGTTAGAAAAGATGTTATTTATACTTGTTTTTTTTTTAAGAAATAGTAGTTGAACCGGTTCGTTTCGGTTCGGTTCAATCGGTTTCAGACTTTGAAAACCGAAACCGAACCGAACCGAAAATATTTTGTGATTTTCTAATCGGTTTAATCGGTTTTTTTCCACAGTTTGGTTTTTTCGGTTATTTGTTTTCCGGTTTTCTCGGTTTAATCGGTTTTTCGGTTTATTTGCTCACCCCTAGCTTTGACAGTTCAGGAGAATAAATCCGATACAAGTTGTTGGGAAACTCGGTCAACAATCCATATTCCTCAACCGTGGGGCACAAGTCTATGCTTCCAAAGGAAAAATATCGGTAGCCTGGATCCCAAAAATGAACTAAAGCTCGCACAACTGGGCTTAAAACTTCTACCTTTGCAATTTCCATCAAACGTCCGTATTTCCTAAAAAATGCATCTTTATCAACATTCTGAAAATGAGTCGTTAACTTGTTCATCTCATTCAATATGCAATTCAGGTTCTTGATTGGTGACATCTTCTTAGCATCGCTTCTAAGGCAGTCTCCTTCAGTCAATTGTGACAGTTCGGAATTTTTTCCATATTCTACGATGGAAGATTTAGTGATGATGGCCATTTCGTTCACAAGTCCTGCAATTCAAAATGCATTGGGGTTTAGACTTGTTTTGATGCAAAAGATATATTGGAACATACACCATAAGGATAGGTTCTAGTTTCTCTACGTGAGACATAGGGTAGGTTTATTATTGGGTCTCTAAAAGAGGGTCTCTTGCTGTTCCAGTGACCACCTTCGTAAAGGCGATATGGAGGTCTAGCAGATAGTGGGATGGTACGTGTACCAATCACAATCAGTCTAAACACTCAGCAAAGAGTTGGGGTTTACACAAACTTAAACCTTGACTCAAGTCATAAGGCAAGCTGCTAGTCCCCCACTTAAACTTAAAGTTACATGTGTGTGCCCTCCAAAACATAATAATAATAATAAAGTGATGCATGACTATGCCATGTATGATAGAATGTAAAGACATATGCTAAAGCTTTTAAACAAAGCATCATAAGAAAACAAAAACCAATAACACATAGCATAAACAAACAAATCAAGCTTAGTCCAAGCGTCCCCAGTGGAGTCGCCATTCTGTCGCACCCAAAAAAAAAAAATAACAAAAAATTTTGTTTTGCGACATTCGACTGGCGACTTTCGTTTTGTTCTGTTTTGTTGATTTGGTTCTTTGGAGTCGCCACCTAGTATTTTGGTCACTAGGAACCCTAACTGGCCTTTCAGAGATTCTAAGGCAAGGGACTGGTTGCGTAAAGGGAAGGTATTAGCACCCCTAGTACACCCTACCTAAGGTAAGCTGCTTGGTGTTTGGTTTGCTCTATAATTGCTATGGTGTTTGTATTTTCTAGGCTCGTCAATTGATTTTGGATAGAAATCTAAGGAGATTCCATGTGCTTTGAAAGCTCATTTTTCTCTTAGTATTTCAAAAGTTTGCGACTCATAAATCGTGGAATAAAAAAAAATTAAAATTTTGAAATGTCCTCGATTATAATCAAGGCTTCTTTCAAGAATGTGTGCGGATTTATTACTCCCAATAATATTTTGGATATTCATCCTTCTAAGGATTTCTTTATCCAAACATTAGCGGTGAATAATAAATAAATTTTCTCCCCAAAAATAAGATTTTTTATATATGAAAAGAAAAACAACAACATTTTTTAGATTTTTTCAGATTTTTTTTAAAAATATATATATATATATACAAACACATAATATAATATAATAATATAATATAATTATATATGAAAAGTGACTGGGCCGATCTCGGCCCAAGAAAAGTATAAACTTGGTCTGGGCCGGACCCGGCCCAGACCGCCGGGTTGGGCCAGAATCCTTCTGGCCCATATACATGTTTCTGGGCCAGAACTCGTCTGGCCCAGAAGAGAAAACAGAACGGGGGGAATTATTTCCCCCCCGTCCCCTGCATGCAGAACGATTCTGCATGCAGGAGACGAAACCTACAGGGGCAAGAAAAAAAAAATGCAGGGGAGAGAGCGTACCTAGCGCGGCGGAGACGGTGGTTTGCTGGCGGGGCTGCGGTGTCGTGGCTCGTGGACGGCGGCTCCGGGCGGCGTTGCTGCTGTTTCTAACAGTGGCGAAAAAATTCTTCCTCCTCCCCTTTCCCTTTTTTTTCGTTCTCAGTGGCTCTCTTTCTCGGTTTGCTTTCTGTTTTTGGTTTTGGTTTCCTTCTTTTCGGTTTGTTTCTGTTCCCCTCTCTCTTTCGTGCGTTATTTATCTTCTCCCTCTATCTTGGGGTGCCCCTCTCTCCTTCGGTCTCTCTCTATTTATAAGGAAAAAAAAGAAACTGGTGTGCCTTTTGCTAGTGCGCCTTCAATCACGCAACGCCCGGTCGGCCAGTGACCCGTTCGGTGGTCTTGTGGGGCTTCGGTGGGGGCGAGGAGAGAGAGGCGGGAAGGTTTAAAATGTTTTCGTCTCCTGTCGCTACTAATTCGGGGGGAAGGAGGAAGATGAACAGTGTCGTTCAAAACGACACCGTTCTGGTTCTCTTTTATATATATATATATATATGTGAAACGACGTCGTTTTGGATAAAACGCGCCGTTTCATTTAAATGGGCCAAACTTCAAATCAGCCCTCCAAATTCGGTCCCCGCCCCTATAGTTGGCCGCGTTTTTCACTTTGGTCCTTGGCCTCTGATTTATGCAATTAAGCCCTCAATTGATCAATAAACTTCCAATTTCTTCAATTAGGCCCCTGAACCGAATAATTGCAGCCCCTCCATTTACGCGCCTCTTCCAATTTGGTCCCTGGTTTCGGATTTTCTTAATTAAGTCCTTAATTGGCCATTAAACTTCAATATTTATGCAATTAAGCCCTTGATTTGACCCAATAAATTCCTGAAAAATATATTTTGGCCCCAGAACTTAAATTTCTTCTAATTAAAGCCCAAATTGACTTAAAAATTAATTTTTCTTGCAATCAAATCCTCTATAAATTCAAATAAAAATCCAATTAAGTCCATAAACATCCAAATTTGGGCTTTTCTCCTGAAAATTCAAAATTTCCTTCTCAATAGGGCTTTCATCCTTCAAGAATATACTGTCAAAAATTCAATCCTTGTATTTTTAAATTCCTTGACCAATTTTCTGACTGTTTTCCAAGTGCTTCTGCCTCCTGTTATTTTTTCTAACCTCTTTTGGCTATTTATTTTATTTTTCATGGGGATCCAAAAATGGGTTACAACAATATACACGAAACAACGACGATATGAGAGTGTTGAGGAGGCGGCTGATTATGAATTAAAGAGAGAGATGATGTATATAAATACAAAAATATTAGTTTGTGTGGGAGTAACATCCAAATCCATTAAGTTACACTTAATTTGCAAAGCCTAAGACACTATTCAACAATAGGATTTTGTGTTAATGGTTTACATGAAAAACAATATATAATAAATATCTCATTTTCAATGTAGTATATCATTATCTATTGGGTGGATATATATATCGTACATGTGCGGTGTCACAGCGATTGCATCCACAAATCCTAATGTTGGTATCCTGGAAAAAATCGGGAAACATAGGGAGGCAAGAATTCGTTGTCTTTTATCTTTGTATGGACATAAAGGAAGTCGTCATCTAGTTTTTTGATCATTAGGAACCCTAACTATTCTTAGAGATTGGGTACAGGGACTGGTTGCATAAAAGGAAGGTATTAGCACCGCAAATACGCCCTACCTAAAATAAGCTGCTTTGTTTAATTGTCTGATATATTGTAAGGTATTGTCGTGCATTTTGATTTTTTTTTTGTTATATCTATGGTTTGAGAAAATCTCTCCTTAGTGAGGAGATTCTTATCAATCTCACTTTTTTTTTTTGGATAGGTCTAGCTTGGCCCATGTGGGTAGGCTGGACCTAGTAGGCCTAACCAGGTTACTGGCTCAAGCCTTCGCACACCTTCACACAGTACTGGCCTTTTTTAATTCTACAAAGCTTAAAGGAGGTTTACCTGCTCTACTGATGAGGAGGCTGATGATGGTGTAATGACTGACCTCCTCTCCTATGTTCCTTCTGTTTCTTTTTGGTTCTATGTTTTGCTCCCTTCGTCTTTGTCTTCGTCTTCATCTTCATCTTCTATGTCTCTCTTTGGTATTCTTCTGTGTATTTTTTTTCCTTGTTTCTGTTTGTTTGCTTCTCTCTCTATTGGTTTATTTTCAATTTTCCTCTCCCCCGGTATTTTCTCCTCCTTGGTTTCCTTCTGTTTTGTGCCTCTATCTTACTCCTTCGCATCTCTATTTCAGGCTTCCTCTATTCGTCCCTGTTCTCTCTTTTCCTTTTCATTTTTTTTCTTTCACCTTGTTTGTCCCACCCCCCCTCTGGTTTTTTCAGTTCTTCTCCTGTTTTCCCCCCTATGGTTTTTTTAGAGGCCATGAGCTGGATCATCCTCACCTTTTCACATCAAAGGATGAATCCAATCCATCCATTGAGGCTGAGGATTAGCATTTACAATGTTTCAGAGTTGAAAATGGAAGTACACTGGCACACTTGGCTAGTTGGGGTGTTGGTTTTGGCCTCTTGTAGCAGCAACTTCCGACCTACAAAAAAGTCGTTGTTTTGTCTAGGTAAGAGTACAAAATGCAGGGCGCTAAGGGGTATATTTATTATCTTGTTTGGGGGAAGAGATGAGAGAGAAACAGGCTCAGGTGGCAACAAAACCAGACTCTTTTGTTTTAAAAAAATCATCGGCGGCCAGATAATTGCCCTCTTATTATTTTTTTTTGTCCAAGAATAATCAAGTTGCTTTATTTCAAATTTTATATTATTCTACTTCTTTGTTTTGGATTTGAAATATTTATTTATAAATATTATTGGCTATTATTTTTATAATTTATATCATATTTTTAACTCGAGAATTGGTTTTTCCAACCTATATTGCTTCAAGAAGTACTATTTCGGTAGTGAAAATTCCATTATTGCCTTTTGTGGTGCATAGTGAGAAACCTAAAAAGTTCAATAGATCAAAATTTAAATGGTTACAACATAAAGTGTTGATTTATATGCCGACCCCGAACTTGGTTAATTCTTGTAGGAAAAAAGTTAATGTTTTCAAATAATAAAATTAATTTCATAATTATGGTAGCTTTGAAAGTACGGAATCATAGTGATTTCATGCGTTAAAAAAATTACATTTTGAATAGATTAAACAATACACAATATGATGTATATAGTTTAATCAATAATGCAAAGGCACTTTGAAATGCTTTTACTAAAAAGTTCAAGGTTCAAGTTGTTGTTATGAAAAGGTTTATAGTAAGTAAATTTATAAATCTAGGAATGACAGAAAAGCTATTTGGTAAGATTTGTTCATGTATGCTATACTATTCACATATATGTTATTGTGGTGAATAGATACGATCTTGTAAGTTCTTTTTATGGAAATTGAGTTTTAAACGAGATCGTTTGTGACCCCTCTAATATTTCCTGGGAACTTAGTGAAAATATTATTCACACGATACTATTTTTATATATGGTATAGTTCATAAGTGAAATGGAGATAATTGAACAAATCACGGTGCACAAGATAAGGCTAAATAAAGCAACTCAAGAAATGAAATAACTACTGAAGCCAATATCAATGAGGTTGATTACCTTGCTTTTAAATTTTTTAGATATAAAAATATTTGTTATTTTTAAAGTCAACCTGATTATACAATATTGAGCAATTTTGGGTTAATACTGGTCTTGTCAGAGATTCGTGGGTAAGGGACTGGTTGTGGTTAGGAAAGGTATTAGCACCCCTAATGCACCCTACCTGAGGTAAGCTGCTTCGTGGCTTTGACGTGTTAAAGAAGTTTTAAAAATTTTATCTTTTCATCGGATATTAGAAATACAACTTACGTATAAGTTAATAATTCTTGACCATGAGCAAATCAAACTGTTAAATTCTTCTTTAATCTTTGCAATTTTATCATAAATAATAATAAAAAAAATCCATCAAACAAATACCAACACACACATACACTTTTACTATATTTTTTTCTTTTTCTTTTCTTTTCTTTTTTACATACACACTACAAATTGTAAAAATTCAACAACTAAACAAAAATTACATTAAACACTTTAAAAATTACAAAACAAACCCCAAAAAATCCATTACAGTGCAGGGAAACCTTCTAGACCCATATGAACAGTGGTGACGCGTCTCCTCCACGCGCGCCGCTGCTAGAAACTTCAAAAAAACCAGGGGATCTGGAATGTCTTCTTCCCTTCTGTCTTCCTACGCTGGCGGTGGGAGTCACTATCACCTGCAAAAGCACAAAAATACACAAGACAATTGGTTTTAGTTTTTTTCTTTCTAGTTCACGGATCTGTTTGCTTCTGTTTTGGATCTGCTTTATTCTTGGTTGGAAATAGGGCCGCTTTTGTGGGCGCCGCTAGAGGAAGAAGGACTGTTGTTGGTCGGTGAAGAAGCTAGGAGGCGAAGGCTTCTTCTATGGAGGCCGTCGTTGCTGAGGAGATGATGGGGACGACACTGTGGTGGAGGAGCTTGGCTGCTGTTGTGGGGTTCTGCAGGTGTGGCCGGCGGCTGGAAGGGAAATAGGGCTGCTGTGATGTAGGTTGAAGATGAGAGAGACGGTGTCTGTGTTCTTCTTAGTCGGCTCAAGGGAGAACAAAGGAAGTGAGGGTCTTTCCAGTGGCGGCTTGAAAGGAGAAGGGATCGGGGAGCGGAGTGGCTGCTCTGGTTTTGGGAGAAGAAAAATTCCAACCGGGGAGGGGGGCGGCTGAAAAGGAAAGAGGAAAAAGGAGCGGCCGAGAGGGAGAGAGGGGCTGTCTTGGCTGGCTGTTGTGTCTGGTAAGGGAGAAGAATGGGGAAAGAGACGGCTGGGGAGATGGGGGCTGCGGCGAGGGAAAATCAAAGCTACCGGGCATTCCTGCTGCGTTTTTTCGTAGAGATGGATTTTAGGGTTAGGTTTACCCCTTTTTTTTTGTATTTTTTCTTTCAAAATTGCCCCCCCCACCTTTTTGTGTGTGTTGAAGACCAGTATTTATAGGCAAAAATATTTCTAGGTTTCCAAACTTGGTCCCTCAACTTCTTTCTTTTTGTAAATTTGATTTTTCTTAATTTTTTTGTATTTTTTGAAAACGAGCAATATCAACGTCGACTTGATGAGAAAAATTAATGATTTTAAAAATGACGCGTGAAAAGTCGAACGCATTCGAAAGACCCTTAAAAACTTAAATTCTTTTTTAGACGACGTTGAAAATGCTAAAATGATGAAAATATATTAAAAAAACATATTTTTTTGGATTTTCGTTGTTTTTCTCTATTTTTGGATTTTTCTGAAAATTTATCAAAACATGGGTCAAAAATTGGGTAGCAAAAACATGGTTCAACATGTTGTGTATCCAAGACAACAAAATCTATAGGGTAAATGAATTTATCAACTTGTACTAACATATCCTCAACTATTCCTCTAGGCACTTTTACATATCTATCAGCAAGTAAAAGAGTTACAGAAGTTGGTTTTAACTCACCTAGACTGAGACTTTGAAAGACTGAATTTGGAAGTAAATTCACACTAGCTTCAAGATCAAGTAAAGCTCTTTCAATTTTATGTTTTCCAATAAAGCAAGAAATTGTTGGACAACCAGGGTCTTTATATTTCAAAGCATTATTGTTCTGAACAATAGCACTTACTTGTTCGGCTAAAAATGCTTTCTTTTTCACATTCAGTTTTCTCTTCATAGTGCATTGATCTTTTAAAAATTTAACATAGGAATGTACCTGTTTAATAGCATATAACAAAGGTATATTGATCCTTACCTGTTTGAAAGTTCCAAGGATTTTAGAATTGTGATTGACTTTCCTTTGTGTGGTCATGGCATGAGGAAATGGGAGTGCTGGTAGGGAATCAGCCTTTTCTTTGCAATGTTCAGATTCAACCCCTTCCTTAATCTCAGAGATAGACTCGTCATCTTTCTCACAAGGTTCAAGAGTGGGTTTTTCAATAACCTTACCACTACAAAGAGTGATGACTGATTTAACTTGATCCATGTGTTGGCTTTTGGAACTACTTGCATTTGCATTGTATTGCCCTTTTGGATTTTACTGTGGTTGAAATGGAAACTTACCTTTCTCTCGGAAACTGAGATCAGATGCTAACTTTGCAAGAGTATCTTTAAAATCTGTCATGCCTTGAGCAAGTTGAGTGTTGATTGCCTCTTGCTTTTCAATGAATGTATGTAATGTTTGCTCAAGATTTCTTCTAGGAGGTGGAGCATAAGGAGGTACATATCCATGAGAATTTTGAAAATTATGGTGTGCTTGAAATGGTGGCTGTGAAGTTTGTGCATTATTATTATCACTCTTCCAACTTAAATTTGGGTGGTTTCTCCAACCAGGGTTTTATGTTTGCGAGTATGGGTTATGATTGGGCCTTTGGAAACTGTTTAAAGCATGGGCTTGTTCATAGAGGCATTCCTTGAAAGAAGGCAAAGTTTGACATCATTGGTTACATGTTCATTTGTTTCACAGATTTGACACATAATGTCTTGAACAAATTTTAATTGACCACTCTCTTTCAATTCTAGTGCCTTGACTTTTCTAGCTAAAGATGCAAACTTGACTTGGAGGTCATGATCTTCCCTGAGGTTATACATACCTCCACTAGATGTATGAGGTTGGGTTTTACTTGGTGCCTTATAAGTGCCTGTAGTGTCCTAATTTTGCGCATTCTCAGCTAGCAAGTCTAGGTACTCCATTGCTTCATTAGAGTCTTTATCTTCAAAAGTTCCATTGCACATCAATTCAACCATTTGCCTATCTTTAGGTGTTAACCTTTCATAAAATTGTGAAACCAATCTCCATGTTTCAAAACCATGATGAGGGCAAGTATTAAGCAAGTCTCGATACCTATCCTAACATTGGTAAAACGTTTCACTTGGTTTTTGAGTGAAAGTGGTGATTTGTCTTTTGAAAGAGTTGGTTCCGTGAGATGGAAAAAACTTATTTAAAAATTGTTGTTGCATTTCATCCCAAGCACGAATGGATCCTGACCTAAGATCTTGTAGCCATGTTTTAGCTTTATCTTTTAATGAAAAAGGAAAAAGTTTTAATCTAATGATCTTCATGCTACAATTTAAGTCATTATAGGTGTTACAAACTTCTTCAAATTCTCTCAAATGCAAGTATGGATTTTCTAAATCTAATCCATGAAAAGAAGGTAAAAGTTGAATAATGTCTGGCTTAAAATTAAAATGAGATGCATCAGGAGGGAAAAATATGCATGAAGGTGCATTTGTTCTTGTGGGATTTATCGATACACGACGTCGGACGACGACTCCACTTTTTTTTATTTAACAAAAAGATTTTTCTCGATTTGGGGGGAAATGAAGATTTTATTGGAGTCGCCATCTAGTAATTTGAGGGAACTAGAAATCCCAAATTAGACACTGGTCCCAGAGATTCAGGTACGGGGTTAGTTATGATTAAGGGAAGGTAGACACCACCCTTAAAACATCCTTTCGAGAGAAAAGGTTACCCTCACTTGTGTGTTTTTTATTTGATTCAAATGCTATTATATTTTGAGCTTATTTGCAATTTTGTTTATTTT
Source organism: Populus davidiana (assembly GCA_030145905.1). Taxonomy (NCBI): domain Eukaryota; kingdom Viridiplantae; phylum Streptophyta; class Magnoliopsida; order Malpighiales; family Salicaceae; genus Populus; species Populus davidiana. The sequence continues at coordinate 22,654,866 of CM057789.1, read as the reverse complement.
TAACTGGTTAACGTCGGTCCTTAAAAATAGAAGACACGTTAAAAATGACATCAGCCCCTAAAAATAGGAGATTCGTCTAAAATATTGATGTTTGACCCTAAAAAGGAGAGTTACGTCTGGATTACCAAAAGAAATAATGGACATAATCCATATTTGGTATTTAAATTTTTGACATCGATCCTTTCTGTAAAAAAAAAGATGTGTCGACAAACAATATTCATTTATAAAACAAAAATTATTTTGGTATCATTGAGAAATGGATATAACCATACTTGAGAATCGGGCATTGAACCCACGAACACTGACATGATAAGATGGGTGTTGGACCCGCGTCATTATTCCTTTTATATTTATTTTTGGGTTTTTTGTTTTTTTACATGCAAAAAAATTTACAAGTATTTATATATATCAAAATATCAAAAATATTGTTAGGAACCCCAAAAAATTACCTGAGTGCCATTGTATAGGTAAAGGATCGAAATACCCTCGGTGGCGCGTGTGGCTCACGCGCTGTTACTGTTGGAGGTGGCGAAATTTTCCGACGAGATTTTTTGGCCAACCAATGGTTGATTCTGTTAGATCTGAGGGAGAGGATTCTGATGATGATGGTTTAGACAGTCCTTGATGGCTGACGAGGGAGAATCGTCGGTTTGAAGCTTTGGTGGCTGACGAAAATTGCGGCCTTTATAGGAGGCTAGTAACCTTTTTGTGGTGGTTCAAAGGCTTCAAACGGCCGAAAATGGGAGATCAAATGAGAGAGAGAGAATCGTCAGTGAGAGGAGAGAGAGTCTCTGAGATTTGGTTACGGTGTGAATGCGAGCATGGTACACCGGTGCAGCTGAAGGTTGTGAGCCGTTGGATCGCGGGTGAACTGATCCTTTGATTGTGATTGGCTTGAACTGCAAGTTGATCGGATGGTCCGGATGGGCTGGGAGGTGATCTGGTCTGGCGCGGTGCACCGAGAGCTTGGTACACTGGGACGTGGCACGACAGGATCGAAGGGCAGATTATTTTAAAGGTTGAGATGGATTTGGGCTTTAATCTAGTGCGGTAAGCCCTATTGTATCCTATTAAATCAAAGGTCCAGAACTAAACACTATTAGATCTAACAGTTATGATATTTTTGGTATTTTTCAAATTGTTTTTAATAAAAAACAATATCTTACTCGTATGAAGAAAAACTGAAAAAAAAAACTCAAATTGTAATATCCAAATCTCCTCTCTCTCCTCCTTTTTTTTAGTCTCTGTTTTCACTGGCTATTTATAGCCAATGAGCGGGGGACAATGACATGACCAAAAGATTGATGTCTTCTCCCAAGTGCAGGAGTGTCGAAGTAATAAATAACCCGGCAAGACCGGGGTCGAATCATAGAGAGGTTAATTGTATAAATTATAAATAACAAGACGACAACAACAACAACAACAACAACAACAACAACAACAATAATAATAACAATAATACTAATAATAATAATAATATTAATAGTAATAATAATAATAATAATAATACTCAGTACGTGGCGTTGTTATACCTAAGAATGATCTAAAAGATCGGGTCACAAGTTTCCAGCCTATATACTAAGTTTATGAAAAGATCAAAGAGATATAATATATAATATAAACAGAATGTAAATAATAATAACAATAATAATAATAGTAATAATAATAATAATAATAATAGAAGAAGAAGATGAAGAAATTAATGAGAACTTTGAGATGAAAGATTAATGTAAGGATTAAACAATGATAAAACAAATGTCAAGGTTAGAGGATCCATTAATGGTATTTCAAACAAGTATAGTATAAACTCTTATTATTCAATTGGAAACCACACACAAAGGAGGTTCCAATCGGATTATTTCTCATTAATAGCTCATTATAAATTATTAACATGATCATATTAATTATCTTATTTACATAACACCAAACTTTTAAATATTGTCAGGAATTCATGATGTTAATTGATGTTAACAACAAATCAAGTTCCTTTCATAGCTCAGGTGTAGGTAATACCATACGGTTGGGCTATGAGAGTGCCAAGCATTTGTTGTACCAAGTGTTATACAACCCAAATCTAGATTAACCATTTAACAAGCAAGGTATTAAGAATTAGTAAGATAAAAAGATAAGACATGTTAATATTAAACATTAAGGTCCATGTTGAGTTTACACCATACTTATTCTTACACCATTAGTGTAACCTTTTCACCTTGACATAATAAACTTAGCTAAACATAATGAAGAAGAGAAACATAAATAAACAAAACAAGAACATAAAGAAAATACAAGTTAACTAAGTAAAGGAAAGGAAATGAAAAGCATAAACAAGATATTAATGAAAGCAAAACTTAAAAATTACAAAAAAATATAAAGAGAGAAACAAAGAGCATGAACTTGATCTAAACAATCAAGCTACTAAATACATGGCAAACGCCTCCTTTTATAGGCCAAAATTCAGAATTATTGATTTGATGACTAATTGTTGAGTGGGTGGGCAACTCTTGACTTTGTGAAAATCCTTATCTTCTTGTCTGAATAAAACGAAACTACTATCATCAAAACTGGGTCCACTTGAAAACATGAAAGTTGTAGGAAATTGACTGAGCTTTCCAAGAAAAAAAAATGGAGGTGATTTGGACTTCTAGAACTCCATATATGGACCAAACACTGAACAGTGTTCGGGCTGCAGGATAGATTCAGACTTCTCTGTTGTTGCTATAATTTGGACTTGAAAACGGCCTTTTTAGATCTTGATGAAAACATGAAAGTTGTAGGCCTATATCTTATAAAATCTGTGTAAAAATTTGAGATCATTTGGACATCTAGAACTCGAGATGTGACCCAATTACCGAACAGTGTTCCAGTTTGGACTACACCAACATCTCTTTTCTAAGTTTGGCCTTCTCTTTGTCCTTTCAATTTCCATACTTGAACTCATCAATCAATCCTTTGATTTATGTGATAGGCTTGCATTTAAGATGAACATTTACCATATATTAAGGCATTTTATAGTATTAGACTTGTTATTATAAAACATGCTTTAGTTAAGGAGTTATTGATACTTTAAGTGCAAAATGATGATATAAAACCTTGATAAATATGCACTTTTAAGTACTAATCACACTCCCCAACCAGCTTATTACTAGTCCCTAGTAATCAAAGCGTTAAAATAGAAAAACAATTTGCAAATTCCATAAAGCAAGGCATTCATCATTCAACTTCCATTAATTTATCCAGATAAACAAACTCTCATTAAATTTATATATCTGCTCAATACCTCTTAAACAAGATATTAATAAACCTTTCTTTTGTGCTCAAAATATCAACATATAGTTATGGGGCTTTACTTAGAAGAAAAACAAATTTTTGCTCTAATGTTTAATGTTAACTTGCTTGGGTTAGGATTATTATCTTGTTTTTTGTTTTTTTTTTATATATACATATAACTTAAAACACAATGCATCTTTAACCCATGTAACGAGCTTTCAGCTAATGACTCCTAGACCAGTGTGTCTTAGGGCATTAGGTGTTGAGACACCCCTACGAGCTTAGTAACTCGGGTTGCAGTTACTCATACGTAGATAGTGCAATGTTTGATTCCCTTAAGCTCTTCTCCTCAACCCATGTAACAAGCGTTGGGCCAATAGCTCCCAAGTCAGTTTACTTTAGGGTATTAAGTGTTAAAACACCGCTACGGGCTTAATTGCTTAGGTTAGGGAGGCTACGAAACCAAACTTATCTACCTTTTTATTATCATTTTTTTTTGTTTTTTTGTTTTATTTTGCAAATTATATACTATCCCTTTCCCTTAGTTGTTACCTTTAACAAAAGAACATTTTTTACTCTGTCATCCTAGTAAGTAGTAACAACAGTTTTGCAAATAGTTTATGAAATAGAAAACATATTTTTTTTAAAATATTTTTAAATATCAACTACTACCCTTTCCCCCCCAACCAAAATGAGACATTGTCCTCAATGTCCTAAGGTAGAAAGATAGAGTATAGAAGACATCACCTGAAATAGTGAACACTAACAAACCTGAAACACACTTAAACAAATATAAGAAACAACAAAACATAATAATAAAAACAAAAGACACAAAGTTTTTACAAACTAAGGCTCAAATCCAATCTAAGCTTTTTACGGCTTTCCTTAGTTGACCAATTTATGCGACTCATGGAGGGATCAATTACAGGGACGAAAGATTGTAGTTGGTCAATCAATTGTTCAGCAGTAGCAGCAGAGATTATGATTTGTCGTGCCGAAGATGTTATAAATTCCTGTTCCACAGCATGATCAAGAAAAGACAACAACTTATCATAAAAACCATTAACATTTAACAGACCTATGGGTTTATGGTGAATGTGTAGTTGGGCCCAAGAGAAAATATGAAAGATCTCTTCCAATGTGCCCAGGCCACCTGGTAAGGCAATGAAGGCATCAACATGGTTAAACATTGCATTCAGTCGATCAGACATTGTGGGGACCTGTAATTCCTCTCTAATTGTTTTTCCAATGATGTCCCCTTGTGCTAAAGCTTTGGGGATAACCCCCAAAACTTGACTACCTCCTAAAGATGCAGTTATTGACACTCCCCCCATTAACCCAAGGCTGCCTCCTCCATACACTATGTAAACACCCAAACGAAAATATATATATTTAGAGAGAGAGAGAGAAATGGTGATGAATGCAGTTTTCGCTACCGATGCAGAAATCGGCAGCGATGTAGTTTTCGTTGCCGATTTCTCAATCAACAGTGACGCACAGCTGGGAGGGAGGGGTAAAACTGGTTTTAGATAAACCAAACAAGGATAAGGACACACCTAAACCCACCCCCAAACAACCCAATTCATTTGATGGGTAGTATAAATACAAAGAGGGGAGAGAGAATGACCCATCTTCTTCCCAAACCAGCAGCTGCATGTCATTCTTCCCTTCCGCTTTCACATCAAAAACGTGAATCAAACTAGTAGAGTGTCTTGTGAGCTTGTGAGGGAGAGATGAGACCTTGAGAGAGGAGTGGGCAGCTGCATAGAGGAGAGGAAAAAGAGAGCTGGAAAACGTGAGAGGAAGAAGAAGGAGGAGAACCAGCAGCTGAAGAGAAAAGAATAATGTCAAACCTTCCTCAAACTTGGTTAAAATCAGAAGGTATGGGTCATGGAACTCCCTTTCCTCTCCCCCTTAAGATCAAAAACGAAAATGAAGAAGAAAAACCCTAAGAAAAATTGATCTAAGACCTAAGCCAATTATGGGGGAAACTAAAATTAACTAGGAGATCTAGCAAACAGAAGTGAAATAAAGTCAATTTCAGAACATCTAACAATTATGGTAGAAGCTGGCTTTAACTATGGGGTAGGCCAGCATGCATATATGTGTGTTCTGCTGGACTGAATGTGTTCTACTGTGATGTTGGTGCTGCAATTAAATGTGTTCTGTTGTGATGTTGCTGCTGCAATTAATGTGTTCTGCTGTGATGTTCTTGCTGGAATTTAATGTGTTCTGCTGTGATGTTAGTGCTGGAATTTAATGTGTTCTGCTGTGATGTTATTGCTGGAATTTTGTTGAAGAACTATGTGCTGAAATTGATGGTTCCGAGTTGTGTATTGCGTAGCGAAATTCTGTTTCGCTGCCGCAACGGAACCTCCTGTAGCGAATTGATATTCGCTGCCGATTTGTGTGTTGCGCAGCGAAATTCTGTTTCGCTGCCGCAACTGAATCTCCTGCAGCGAATTGATATTCGCTGCCGATTTGTGTGTTGCGCAGCGAAATTCTGTTTCGCTGCCGCAACTGAACCTCCTGCAGCGAATTGATATTCGCTGTCAATTTATGTGTTGCGCGGCGAAATTCTGCTGCCGCAACGGAACCTCCTGCAGTGAATTGATATTCGCTGTCGATTTGTGTGTTGCGCGGCGAAATTCTGTTTCGCTGCCGCAACGGAACCTCAGCAAAATTCTGTTCCGCTGCCGCAACTGAACCTCCTGCAGCGAATTGATATTCGCTGTCGATTTGTGTGTTGCGCAACGAAATTCTGTTTCGCTGCCGCGACTGAACTTCCTGTAGCGAATTGATATTCGCTGCCGAGTTGTGCGTTGTGCAGCGAAATTCTGTTTCGCTGCCGCAACGGAACCTTCTGCAGCGAATTGATATTCGCTGCCGATTGGTGTGTTGTGCAGCGAAATTCTGTTTCGCTGCCGCAACTGAACCTCCTGCAGCGAATTGATATTCGCTGTCGATTCGTGTGTTGCGCAGCGAAATTCTGTTTCGCTGCCGCAATGGAACCTCCTGCAGCGAATTGATATTCGCTGCCCATTTGTGTGTTGCGCAGCGAAATTCTGTTTCGCTGCCGCAACTGAACCTCCTACAGCGAATTGATATTCGTTGCCGATTTGTGTGTTGCACAGCGAAATTCTGTTTCGCTGCCGAGTTGTGCGTTGTGCAGCGAAACTGTGGCACCAACAGCGATGCAGTTTTCGCTGCCGAACTGGCTGCCGCAAGCGAAACAATTGTCGCTGCCGAACTGGCAGCCCGCAGCGAACCAGTTCTCGCTGCCGAATTCCTACAATAAGCCTCCTAGGCAGGAATGACTTAAATGCTAGTAACAATCTCATGTTATGATGGTGTAAAATATGGAACACTTGAATGTGAACATATGAACTCTTGAAATAAGTGTGATGATGAGTATGATTCAAAAATAAAATAAATACAACTGTGCTGATTTGTGACCATTGATGTCTTAGGTGGTGCGGTCGGGATTGGACCATCATCAAGACAGGATCGACCCACAGGTGGAGCAGGTAGGTGACTTGCACCTTCCTTTTTCTTACGTTGAATCTTGAAATATTTTAACTTGAGTACTATCATATTGTTAGAACCGATATTAGATTGTTGAACGCTTGAATGTTGATTAAAGATTGATTAGCTTCGGCTAATGGCATCCGAATGGATGGCTGGGAAAAAGAATGATTAGCTTCGGCTAATGGCGTCCGAATGGATGCCCGGGACAAAGAATGATTAGCTTCGGCTAATGGCATCCGAAGGGATGGCTGGGACAAAGGAGTGATTAGCTTCGGCTAATGGCATCCCAACGGATGGCCGGGACAAAGAATGATTAGCTTCGGCTAATGGCGTCCGAATGGATGGCCGGGACAAAGAATGATTAGCTTTGGCTAATGGCGTCCGAATGGATGGCCGGGATGAAGGACTGATTAGCTTCGGCTAATGGCATCCAAACGAATGGATGGCCGGGATAAAAGAGTGACTTCGCTGCCGATGCAGAAATCGGCAGCGACGCAGTTTTCGCTGCCGATTCTGGATCGGCAACGACACAGTATTGGCTGCCGATACAGAAATCGGCAGCGACCCAGTTTTCGCTGCCGATTCTGGATCGGCAGCGACGCAGATTCCGCTGCCGATTCTTTGATCGGCAGCAATGCAGTTTCTGCTGCCGATTTTGGATCGGCAGCGACGCAGCTTTCGCCATGGAATCCGGATGGATGGCCGACACAAATGAATGACTAGTTTTGGCGAATGGCATCCGAAAACTTGTGTATCTATATGTACTACTAGTTGTTATAGCAAATACATGAAGAAATTATAATTGTTAATGCTTTATTTAATTGCCAAACCGTTAGTTACCATTCTTATTATTATTAAGTATTTGCATTCTCTTAAATGTTTGTACTGCTGCAGGGACTTCACACCAACGAGATGTCTAGGAAACCCGATACACGGGAACCTACTTTTGCAAGGAATTATGTAGATGTATCTTAAATCACAATGTATTTTGTATGGATCAATGTATTGAATGTATAACTTTTATTAGATCCTTTTTGTTTAAAATTGTGATGACGATTAGTAGGATAAGAATACAAACTCATGTCCATGTATATATTTTAATACGAACTTCAAATCATGCAACTTAATATTATGTGCTTGTGTAAGATTCGCTCTTAAATGAAATGTTGATTGTATGGATTGTATTTTGATGATGTGAGGATTCAAGTTCTTTGATTACCGGCACCATGTTTATTAAATAAAATAAAAAATAAAAAATAAATTTACTGTTGTGTCGGGCTTGGAAAGCCGGGTTGTTACAGTTGGTATCAGAGTACTTGGTATGGATCCTGAGGATCATTAATAAATGTGTTGTTGTGATGAATTTCAGGATGGTACGCACCTGACAAGGGACACGAACTGAGTCGCCCTCCTTAGAAAGGAGGGGCATGAACCAAGGTGCCCAAGGTTGGCAAGATGAAGATCCCTTAGATGATACGGCATCTCATGCTCCGATAATACCACCCGAAACCTTGCAGGGGGAGGATACGGTGGCGGGGGAAGGCTCGAGGCCTAATCAGACAGAGGGAACACCCCCCGTCGCTACAGAGCAGCGAGAAAGATCAGAAGCACAACCATCTGTTGTTCCAACTGGTGTGCCCCCACAATATGTAGATGCGGGATTCCTTGTACAAATAGTTAAAGCAGTGATGGAGGGCATGGCTAGTTCAGCGGCACAAACAACTCCCACCACGCAGATTCCACCAGCAGCCCCTACGACTAGCATGACCATGGATAATGTGGTACCACTGGTGCGACTAGTCAAGAGTATGAGGGAAATGGGCTGTGAACCGTATATGGGGGAACAAGATGCAGAGATAGCTGGAAGATGAATCAGGAAGGTAGAAAAGACAATGATTCAAATAAGCATACCCGAGGGTTTGAGGGTAAATTGTGCATCCCAGTTACTGTCTGATAGGGCCATGACATGGTGGGAAACAGTTCAACTGAGGCGTGCGAATGAGACACTAACTTGGAGTGATTTCAAGACAGAGTTTGAGAATCAGTTTTATTCCAAGTATCATTGCAAGGTGAAAGAACAAGAGTTCTTGGCATTAAGACAGGGTGATATGTCAGTATTGGAGTACGAAAGGAGATTCCATGACCTCTCATTGTTCGCCCCACACTATGTGCCGACAGAGGAGCATATGATTGAAAAGTTGAGAGATGGTTTGTGATAGGATTTGAGACAAGGATTGATCGCCTTGCGATTTAAATCGGTGAGGGAGTTGATTGAGGCTGCACAAGCTCTGGAGGCATGTATTGGAGAAAGCCAAGGGGGGTATCAGAGTATAAGCAAAAAGAGAGATGGGGACAATTTCAGCGGCATACCACCGCACCCGAAGAAAGGAAAAAGTGGAGTGTTTGAGTAGCACGGAAAAAAGGGGAGTTTGATATTACCGCCTCACCAACAGTCAAGTGGGAGAGTGATGGTTGGACAGTCGCACTCGAGGGCAAACTCTTCAACTGGGACTGGTGACCGCAGGGGTGTTGACTATCCTTTTTGTGTAAAATGTGGACAAAAACACCCTGGGGATTGCTCAGTTTCCCCTGGGCGATGTTTTGTGTGCAGAGGAGAGGGCCATAGGTGGAGGAACTGTTAGTATCTTAATCAGGGGTGTCATTACTGTGGTGGAAGAGGTCATTACAAGAGGGACTGCCCCAAAAGGAACACCAGACAAGTACAGAGCTACAGACAGCCCAGTCAGAGCCACCAGCAGTCAGTCACCGTTAATAGGCCAGTGAGATCTTCTCAATCAGGGGCAAACTCCAGTCGAGGGAAGCAGAGGGCACAAAATGATCGGACCTCGGGGAGGGTCTTCCACCTGACACAGGAGTTTGCCCCTGATGTGGTGGCAGGTACACTATTATTGAATGGTTTTAATGTGCATGTATTGTTTGATCCGGGTGCCACCCACTCATTCATTGCTAAAAGAATTGTTACTAAATTGAGAAAGGAAGTAGAAATAGTAGAGAAGGGGTTTGTAATTGGAACTCTAATGGGAAACATGGTTGAAACAAATATTGTATATGTGGATGTGGGGGTTAGTTTATCCGGGTATGAAACAGAAGTAGACTTGATTCCCTTAGAGCTGCATGATTTTGACATAATACTAGGCATGGATTGGTTGAGTAAATACAAGGCACTAATAGATTGTTATGCGAAAACTGTTACTTTCCAAACACCTAAGGGCGAGAAAATGACTTTTGAAGGAGAGAGATTTCCCAAACTGAATGCTTTAATATCGGTGGTAACAACCCAAAAACTTTTAAGAAAGGGATGTATGGGATACCTCGCATACATCTTAAACTCTGATGATGAAGGTCCACGATTGAAGGATATTCCTGTGGTGAAGGATTTCCCAGATGTGTTTCCAGAAGAACTACCAGGACTACCCCCAGAGCGAGAGGTAGAGGTGTCTATAGACACTTTTCCTAGAGTCCCACCCATAGCCCAACAACCGTATCGGATGGCTCCAGCAGAACTGAACGAGTTAAAGACTCAATTACAGGAATTATTAGACAAAGGGTTCATACGGCCCAGTAATTCTCTTTGGGGAGCACCGGTCCTATTTGTAAGAAAGAAAGATGGAACCCATAGGCTTTGTATTGACTATCGACAGTTGAACAAAGTAACAATGAAAAACAAGTATCTGTTACCTCGGATAGATGATTTGTTCGACCAATTAAAGGGAGCCAGGGCATTCTCGAAGATAGATCTGAGATCAGGGTACTATCAGATGAAGATTAAAGAAGCGGATGTAGCAAATACCGCATTCAGAACTCGTTACGGACACTATGAATTTTTGGTGTTACCGTTCGGGTTGACGAACGCCCCAGCTCTCTTCATGGATTTGATGAATCGGGTTTTCCAACCATACCTGGATAAGTTTGTGGTGGTATTCATTGATGATATACTGGTGTACTCGAATTCTTTCAAGGAGCACGAAGAACACTTGAGACAAACCTTACAAACCTTGAGAGATCACCACCTATATGCAAAACGGAGTAAATGTGAATTTTGGCTGAAAAGAGTGATGTTTTTGGGACATGTCATATCAGCCGAAGGTGTTTTTGTCGACCCTCAAAAAGTCGAAGCAGTCATGAAATGGGAAAGACCGACTTCGGTCACTGAAATACGTAGTTTCCTGGGACTTGCAGGATACTATTGGAGATTTATCGAAGGTTTTTCCCTGATTGCAACCCCTTTGACCCAGCTAACTAGGAAGGATAAGAAATGGGTGTGGTCAGAAGAATGTGAGGCAAGCTTCCAAGAATTGAAGAGGAGGCTCACCACTGCTCCAGTCTTAACTCTTCCCTCAGGGACCGAGGGTTTTGTGGTATATAGTGATGCCTCGGGGAAGGGATTGGGGTGTGTTTTGATGCAACATGGGAAGGTGATCGCCTATGCATCAAGGCAATTAAAGACTCATGAGGTGAACTACCCGGTGCACGACCTGGAGTTGGCAGCTATAGTATTTGCCTTGAGGATATGGAGACACTATTTGTATGGGTCTCGAACCCAAATTTTTATTGATCATAAGAGCCTGAAGTATCTGATGTCGCAAAAGGAGTTGAACATGTGGCAAAGAAGGTGGATAGAGCTCATTAAGGATTATGATTGCACCATAGAATACCACCTGGGGAAAGCAAACGTGGTGGCAGATGCCCTCAGTCGCAAAGGTAAAGCCTCCATGGGAAGCTTAACAGTGGGAAAGGAGCGGCAATTGACAGAATTAAAAGAGTTGGGTGTAGAATTGGGAATTGATGCAAGAGGTGGGTTAGTAGCCCAATTAGTGGTGCGACCAACGTATCGAGAACATATACTACATGCTCAATTCCATGACAAGGTGGGGTCCAAGATTAGGAAGAATGTGGAGGCCGGGGTAGAAATGAAATTCTGAGTAGCGGATGATGGATCCTTGATGATGGGACAACGGTTGTACGTGCCTGATGACGAAACAGTCAAACGAATGGTTCTACAAGAAGCACATGAGTCCAAATTCTCCATACATCCTAGTAGCACTAAGATGTATCGAGACCTGAAACACCTCTATTGGTGGCCAAATATGAAAAGGGAAATAACTGAGTATGTGTCAAAGTGTGGGATATGTCAATAAGTCAAGGTTGAACACCAAAGGCCTACGGGACCATTACAACCATTACAAATTCCAGAATGGAAGTGGGAGATGATCACCATGGATTTCGTGTCAGGATTTCCCAAAGGGAGAAAAGGAAATGATGCGATATGGGTCATTGTAGATCGGTTGATGAAATCCGCACTTTTCTTGCCTGTAAAGATGACCGACTCGGTGGACAAGCTTGCCAAGATCTACATAAATGAGGTGGTACGACTTCATGGGATTCCGATGTCCATTGTATCGGATCGAGATCCCAGGTTCACCTCTCGACTTTGGCCGAGCATACAACATGCCTTGGGGACAAGATTGGACATGAGCACTGCGTTTCACCCTCAAACGGATGGCCAATCGGAAAGAGTCATCCAAGTCTTGGAAGACCTATTACGGGCCTGTGTGCTAGAATTTGGAGGAAACTGGGAGGAACACATGGCATTGGTGGAGTTCACGTATAACAATAGTCATCAAGCCACAATAGGGATGGCCCCATATGAAGCCTTGTATGGTAGGAGGTGCAGAACTCCTTTGTGTTGGGAGGAAATTGGGGACCGGAAGTTATATGGCGCAAAGTTGGTCCAAGTCACCATGGAGAAAGTGAGAACTATCAGGGATCGCATCAAAGCCGCACAGGATAGACAAAAGAAGTATGCCGATGTGAGAAGAAGACCTCTCGAGTTCAGTACGGGGGACCAGGTGTTCCTAAAGGTAGCTCCATGGAAGAACATGTTACGGTTTGGATTGAAAGGGAAGTTAACTCCCCGTTTCATCGGACCCTTCAAAATCTTACAACGAGTTGGACCAGTAGCCTACAAGGTAGATTTGCCCCCACCGTTAGCCAAGGTCCATGATGTGTTCCATGTCTCCTTCTTAAGGAAGGCTGACGTAGACCCCGCCCGAGTTCTACCCCAGGTCCCAGTAGAAGTCAAGGAAGACTTAACACTGGAATTGAGGCCCATAAGGATACTAGATCAAGAAGTGAAGGAGTTACAGAGCAAAAAGATCCCCATCGTCAGAATCTTATGGCGAAATGCTCAAGTAGAAGAGGAAACTTGGGAGAGGGAGGCTGAGATGAGAAATAAGTACCCAAATTTATTTGAACTACCAGGTATGGAGTGTGAAACTTCTTAAATTTCGAGGACGAAATTCATATTTAGGAGGGAAGAATGTAAACACCCAAACGAAAATATATATATTTAGAGAGAGAGAGAGAAATGGTGATGAATGCAGTTTTCGTTGCCGATGCAGAAATCGGCAGCGACACAGTTTTCGCTGCCGATGCAGAAATCAGCAGCGATGCAGTTTTCGCTGCCAATTCTGGATTTGGCAGCGACACAGTTTTTCGCTGCCCATTTCTTGATCGGCAGCGACGCAGTTTCTGCTGCCGATTTCTGGATTGGCAGCGACGCAGTTTTCGCTGCCGAGGCAGAAATCGGCAGCGAAGCAGTTTTCGCTGCCGATGTAGAAATCGGCAGCGATGCAGTTTTCGCTGCCGATGCAGAAATCGACAGCGATGCAGTTTTCGTTGCCGATTTCTCAATCAACAGTGACGCACAGCTGGGAGGGAGGGGTAAAACTGGTTTTAGATAAACCAAACAAGGATAAGGACACACCTAAACCCACCCCCAAACAACCCAATTCATTTGATGGGTAGTATAAATATAAAGAGGGGAGAGAGAAGGACCCATCTTCTTCCCAAACCAGCAGCTGCATGTCATTCTTCCCTTCCCCTTTCACATCAAAAACGTGAATCAAACTAGTAGAGTGTCTTGTGAGCTTGTGAGGGAGAGATGAGACCTTGAGAGAGGAGTGGGCAGCTGCATAGAGGAGAGGAAAAAGAGAGCTGGAAAACGTGAGAGGAAGAAGCAGGAGGAGAACCAGCAGCTGAAGAGAAAAGAATAGTGTCAAACGTTCCTCAAACTTGGTTAAAATCAGAAGGTATGGGTCATGGAACTCCCTTTCCTCTCCCCCTTAAGATCAAAAACGAAAATGAAGAAGAAAAACCCTAAAAAAAATTGATCTAAGACCTAAGCCAACTATGGGGGAAACTGATATTAACTAGGAGATCTAGCAAACAGAAGTGAAATAAAGTCAATTTCAGAACATCTAACAATTATGGTAGAACTAGCTTTAACTATGGGGTAGGCCAGCATGCATGTGTGTGTGTTCTGCTGGAATGAATGTGTTCTGCTGTGATGTTGGTGCTGAAATTAAATGTGTTCTGTTGTGATGTTGCTGCTGGAATTAATGTGTTCTGTTGTGATGATTGTTGTTGCAATTAATGTGTTCTGCTGTGATGTTCTTGCTGGAATTTAATGTGTTCTGCGGTGATGTTCTTGCTGGAATTTAATGTGTTCTGCTGTGATGTTAGTGCTGGAATTTAATGTGTTCTGCCGTGATGTTCTTGCCGGAATTTAATGTGTTCTGCTGTGATGTTAGTGCTGGAATTTAATGTGTTCTGTTGTGATGTTATTGCTGGAATTTTGTTGAAGAACTATGTGCTGAAATTGATGGTTCCGAGTTGTGTATTGCGCAGCGAAATTCTGTTTCGCTGCCACAACGGAACCTCCTGCAGCGAATTGATATTCGCTGCCGATTTGTGTGTTGCGCAGCGAAATTCTGTTTCGCTGCTGCAACGAAACCTTCTGCAGCGAATTGATATTGGCTGCCGATTTGTGTGTTGCGCAGCGAAATTCTGTTTCGCTGCCGCAACGGAATCTCCTGCAGCGAATTGATATTCGCTGCCGATTTGTGTGTTGCGCAGCGAAATTCTGTTTCCCTTCCGCAACGGAATCTCCTGCAGCGAATTGATATTCGCTGCCGATTTGTGTGTTGCGCAGCGAAATTCTGTTTCGCTACCGCAACGGAACCTCCTGCAGCGAATTGATATTCGCTGCCGATTTGTGTGTTGCGCAGCAAAATTCTTTTTCGCTGCCGCAACTGAAACTCATGCAGCGAATTGATATTCGCTGCCGATTTGTGTGTTGCGCAGCAAAATTCTGTTTCGCTGCCGCAACTGAACCTCCTGCAACGAATTGATATTCGCTGTCGATTTGTGTGTTGCGCGGCGAAATTCTGTTTCGCTGCCGCAACGAAACCTTCTGCAGCGAATTGATATTCGCTGCCGATTTGTGTGTTGTGCGGCGAAATTCTGTTTCACTGCCGCAACGGAACCTTCTACAGCGAATTGATATTCGCTGCCGATTTGTGTGTTGTGCAGCGAAATTCTGTTTCGCTGCCGCAACTGAACCTCCTGCAGCGAATTGATATTCGTTGCCGATTCGTGTGTTGCGCATCGAAATTCTGTTTCGCTGCCGCAACGGAACCTCTTGCAGCGAATTGATATTCGCTGCCGATTTATTGATATTCGCTGTCGATTTGTGTGTTGCGCATCGAAATGCTGTTTCGCTGCCGCGACTGAACTTCCTGCAGCGAATTGATATTCGCTGCCGAGTTGTGCGTTGTGCAGCGAAACTGTGGCACCAACAGCGATGCAGTTTTCGTTGCCGAACTGGCTGCCGCAAGCGAGACAATTGTCGCTGCCGAACTGGCAGCCCGCAGCGAACCAGTTCTCGCTGCCGAATTCCTACAATAAGCCTCCTAGGCAGGAATGACTTAAATGCTAGTAACAATCTCATGTTATGATGGTGTAAAATATGGAACACTTGAATGTGAACATATGAACTCTTGAAATAAGTGTGATGATGAGTATGATTCAAAAATAAAATAAATACAACTGTGCTGATTTGTGACCATTGATGTCTTAGGTGGTGCGGTCGGGATTGGACCATCATCAAGACAGGATCGACCCACAGGTGGAGCAGGTAGGTGACTTGCACCTTCCTTTTTCTTACGTTGAATCTTGAAATATTTTAACTTGAGTACTATCATATTGTTAGAACCGATATTAGATTGTTGAACGCTTGAATGTTGATTAAAGATTGATTAGCTTCGGCTAATGGCATCCGAATGGATGGCCGGGACAAAAGAGTGATTAGCTTCGGCTAATGGCATCCCAACGGATGGCCGGGACAAAGAATGATTAGCTTCGGCTAATGGCGTCCGAATGGATGCCCGGGACAAAGAATGATTAGCTTCGGCTAATGGCATCCGAATGGATGGCCGGGACAAAGGAGTGATTAGCTTCGGCTAATGGCATCTGAATGGATCGGCAGCGACGCAGATTCCGCTGCCGATTCTTTGATCGGCAGCAATGCAGTTTCTGCTGCCGATTTTGGATCGGCAGCGACGCAGCTTTCGCCATGGAATCCGGATGGATGGCCGACACAAATGAATGACTAGTTTTGGCGAATGGCATCCGAAAAGTTGTGTATCTATATGTACTACTAGTTGTTATAGCAAATACATGAAGAAATTATAATTGTTAATGCTTTATTTAATTGCCAAACCGTTAGTTACCATTCTTATTATTATTAAGTATTTTCATTCTCTTAAATGTTTGTACTGCTGCAGGGACTTCACACCAACGTGATGTCTAGGAAACCCGATACACAGGAACCTACTTTTGCAAGGAATTATGTAGATGTATCTTAAATCACAATGTATTTTGTATGGATCAATGTACTGAATGTATAACTTTTATTAGATCCTTTTTGTTTAAAATTGTGATGACGATTAGTAGGATAAGAATACAAACTCATGTCCATGTATATATTTTAATACGAACTTCAAATCATGCAACTTAATATTATGTGCTTGTGTAAGATTCGCTCTTAAATGAAATGTTGATTGTATGGATTGTATTTTGATGATGTGAGGATTCAAGTTCTTTGATTACCGGCACCATGTTTATTAAATATATAAAAAAAAAAAAAAATTACTGTTGTGTCGGGCTTGGAAAGCCGGGTTGTTACACACTAAATGAATCTTTCGCTCAGCTAGTACCTAACCAAGATGATTTGCTGATTCTAAAAACTCTTTTTCTTTCCCAGGACTGGATCCACCGAAAACACAAATAATGTTTATGTGATTACTTGAGGAACCTGCCATTTCTACACACTTCTATATTTGATGAACGTATGGGTTGAGTAGAAAGGAGGGGAAGGAAGAGAAGGTTTTATATATGAGAAAAAGGAAATGCAATCATATCACCTATATGGAAGCCAGCTGGAGTCTCTCTCTTTCTTCTCATCTTTTTTTGTTTTTTTTTTGAAAAAAAAATAATAATAAATAAAATGTGTATGTACAGGTAGTTGTGATTGTGACTCACATCTTCCCTTGGTTTTACGTCCAAGAACGGATTAAACGCCCTCTATGGGTCGGGGATAGGCTGCCCATCCAGTTTTCTTAAGAACTGGCAAACAGGGTCTTTTTTAGTCAGATTCCCAAGACTATGATGAGCATGTTCTTTATGAAAATGGGGTCATAAATCATGAATTGCCCGGTGCACATCTCCACTATGATGAGACTTAAGAGTCAATAGAAGATTATCTAAAGACTCTCTATGTTTTGAAATAAATCCTACCTTTTGACAATTTTCACAGGTTTTGCAGAATGCATATGAGTCCTTGAACATGGTGGGCCAGTAAAATCCACTTTGTAAGATTTTTGCAGTCATCTTTTTTTACGAGAAATGATCCCTACATGCTTCAGAGTGTAAACATTTAATGACACTACTTACCTCATTGTCGGGAATGCATCTTTGAAATATTTGATCAGGACAATATTTGAATAAGTAAGGGTCATCCCAATAAATGTTTTGCACATCGCTCAAAAACTTGCTTTTATCATGGTTATCCATATGAGCTGGCAAAAATCCTGAAGCAAGAAAATTGTTATTTTTAGCAAACCAAGGCATTGAACTAAGAGAAAGTAAAGATTCATCAGGAAAGTAATCATTGATTGGTGTGATGTCAGACGTCGAATCTATTGTCAACTTTGACAAATGATCTGCGACAACATTTTCGGTGCTTTTTTCATCATCGATTGCTTCCTGTTTGTTCATGGCATGAGGAAATGGAAGTGCTGGTGGGAAATCAGTCTTTTCTTTGCAATGTTCAGATTCAACCCCTTCCTTACCCTTAGAGATTGACTCATCATCTTTCTCACAAGGTTCAAGAATGGGTTTTTCAATAACCTTACCACTACGAAGAGTGATGTCTGATTTGACTTGATCCATGTGTTGACTTCTGGAACTACTTGCATTTGCATTATATTGCTCCTTTAGATTTTGCTGTGGTTGAGATGGAAACTTACCGTTCTCTTGATAACTGAGAGTAGATGTGAATTTTGCAAGAGCATATTTAAAACCTCTCATGCTTTAAGCAAGTTGAGTGTTGATTATCTCTTGCTTTTCAATGAATGAATGCAATGTTTCCTCAAGATTTCTTCTAGAAGATGGAGCAATATGAGGTGCATATCCATGAGAATTATGGTGTGCTTGAAACGGTGGCTGTGAAGTTTGTACATTATTGTTATCACTCTTCCAACTCAAATTTGGGTGATTTCTCCGACTAGGGTTGTATGTTTGCGAGTATAGGTTATGATTGGTCCTTTGAAAACTGTTTAAAGCATGGGCTTGTTCATGGAGGCATTCCTTGAAAGAAGGCAAAGTTGGACAGTCATTGGTTGCATGTTCATTTGTTTCATAGATTTGACACACAATGTCTTGAACAAATTTTAATTGACCACTCTTTTTCAATTCTAGTGCCTCGACTTTTCTAGCTAAAGATGCAAAATTGGCTTGGAGGTCATGATCTTCCCTAAGGTTATACATACCTTCACTAGATGTATGAGATTAGGTTTTACTTGGTACCTCATAAGTACCCGTAGTGTCCTAATTTTGTGCATTTTCAGCTAACAAGTCTAGGTACTCCATTGCTTTATTAGGGTCTTTATCTTCAAAAGTTCCATTGCACATCAATTCAACCATTTGCCTATCTTTAGGTGTTAACCCTTCATAAAAATGTGAAACCAATCTCCATGTTTCAAAACCATGATGAGGGCAAGTATTAATCAAGTCTCGATACCTATCCCAACATTGGTAAAATGTTTCTCCTGGTTTTTGAGTGAAAGTGGTGATTTGTCTTTTGAAAGAGTTTGTTCTGTGAGATGGAAAAAACTTCTTTAAAAATTGTTGTTGCAATTCATCCCAAGCATGAATGGATCCTGGTCTTAAATTTTGTATCCAAGTTTTAGATTTATCTTTTAAAGAAAAAGGAAAAAGCTTTAATCTGATGGTGTTCATGCTACAATTTGAGTCATTATAAGTGTTACAAACTTCTTCAAATTCTCTCAAATACAAGTATGGATTTTCTAGATCTAAGCCATGAAAAGAAGGTAAAAGTTGAATAATGCCTGGCTTAAAATTAAAATGAGATGCATCAGGAGGAAAAAATATACATGATCGCGCAATTGTTCTTGTTGAATTCATGTAGTCTCTAAGTGTTCTAACCCGATTATTCTCATTATAAAGCGATTGATTATCCTCTTTGGCCATGTTTTCTAAAGAAGATGAGGATACCTTACAAAGTTTATCATTTAATGTACGTGACGAAACTCTCATGCACGTGTCAAAAGAGGATAAAAGGAAGAAAAAAAGAAAAGAAAAAGACACAAAACAAAAGAAACAAAGTTAGATACAAGAAAAGTGAAAAAAAAATTAAATACTATAATTTATACAAGAATTTACCTCCCCGGCAACGGCGCTAAAAACTTGACATGACCAAAAGATTGATGTCTTCTCCCAAGTGCAGGAGTGTCGAAGTAATAAATAACCCGGCAAGACCGAGGTCGAACCTTAGAGAGGTTAATTGTATAAATTATAAATAACAAGACGACAACAACAACAACAACAACAACAACAACAACAATAATAATAACAATAATAGTAATAGTAATAATAATATTAATAGTAATAATAATAATAATAATAATAATAATAATAATACTCAGTACGTGGCGTTGTTATACCTGAGAATGATCTAAAAGATCGGGTCACAGGTTTCCAGCCTATATACTAAGCTTATGAAAAGATCAAAGAGATATATTATATAATATAAACAGAATGTAAATAATAATAACAGTAATAATAACAGTAATAATAATAATAATAATAATAATAATAATAATAATAATAATAATAATAGAAGAAGAAGATGAAGAAATTAATGAGAACTTTGAGATGAAAGATTAATGTAAGGATTAAACAATGATAAAACAAATGTCAAGGTTAGAGGATCCACTAATGGTATTTCAAACAAGTATAGTATAAACTTTGATTATTCAATTGGAAACCACACATCAAGGACGTTCCAATCGGATGATTTCTCATTAATAGCTTATTATAAATTATTAACATGATCATATTAATTATCTTATTTACATAACACCAAACTTTTAAATATTATCAGGAATTCATGATGTTAACTGATATTAACAACAAATCAAGTTCCTTTCATAGCTCAGGTGTAGGTAATACCATACGGTTGGGCTATGAGAGTGCCAAGCATTTGTTGTACCAAGTGTTATACAACACAAATCTAGATTAACCATTTAACAAGCAAGGTATTAAGAATTAGTAAGATAAAAAGATAAGACATGTTAATATTAAACATTAAGGTCCATGTTGAGTTTACACCATACTTATTCTTACACCATTAGTGTAAACTTTTCACCTTGACATAATAAACTTAGCTAAACATAATGAAGAAGAGAAACATAAATAAACAAAACAAGAACATAAAGAAAATACAAGTTAACTAAGTAAAGAAAAGGAAATGAAAAGCATAAACAAGATATTAATGAAAGCAAAACTTAAAAATTACAAAAAAAATATAAAGAGAGAAATAAAGAGCATGAACTTGATTTGAACAATCAAGCTACTAAATACATGGCAAGGCCAAAATTCAGAATTATTGATTTGATGACTAATTGTTGAGTGGGTGGGCAACTCTTGGCTTTGTGAAAATCCTTATCTTCTTGTCTGAATAACACGAAACTGCTAGCATCAGAACTAGGTCCACTTGAAAACATGAAAGTTGTAGGAAATTGACTCAGCTTTCCAGGAAAAACAAATGGAGGTGATTTGGACTTCTAGAACTCCAGATATGGACCAAACACTGAACAGTGTTCGGGCTGCAGGATAGATTCAGACTTCTCTGTTGTTGCTATAATTTGGACTTGCAAACGGCCTTCTTAGATCTTGATGAAAACATGAAAGTTGTAGGCCTATGTCTTACCAAATCTGTGTAAAAATTGGAGATCATTTGGACATCTAGAACTAGAGATATGACCCAATTACCGAACAGTGTTCCAGTTTGGACTACACCAACATCTCTTTTCTAAGTTTGGCCCTCTCTTTGTCCTTTCAACTTCCATACTTGAACTCATCAATCAATCCTTTGATTTATGTGATAGGACTGCATTTAAGATGAACATTTACCATATATTAAGGCATTTTATAGTATTAGACTTGTTATTATAAAACATGCTTTAGTTAAGGAGTTATTGATACTTTAAGTGCAAAATGATGATATAAAACCTTGATAAATATGCACTTTGAAATACTAATCAGACAACAAAACCTTAACTTTATCTGATTGCAAGAAAAAAATTCATCGGCACAACTGCCCCGCTTGCTATAATAAATTTCTGCATTATTGATTTTGTTTTATTATATATAATAATAAATACTTATATGGGTAAAACTTAAAAAAACTCAAATCAGTATTAGAAAAAGCCCGTTTCAACCGCTAAAAAAAATATATATTTTAATTACTGAAAATTATGTTGGAACACTAAAAAGCATTTGATGGGTATCCTCGCAGTGGACCGAGTTTTGACCGAAAAATGATGGTTTTGATCTGAAACGTCATGAAAACTCATTTTTTACCCTGGTCGACATGGTTTGACTCGTATTGACCCAGTGGACTCAGTTTTGATAAAAAATGACGGTTTTCACCCGAAACGTCATAAAAACTCTTTTTTTTTTATCTTGGTTGACATGGTTTGACCTATATTAACCCGGTGAAATCGGTTTTTATGGAAATATGCGGTTGACTTGAGAAAAACATATTTTTGAATTTTAAACTTTTTTTCTTAATTTTTTTTTATTTTTATGAATAATAATAGAAATAAAATAACATTCAAGAAAATCTTAGTGAATCAAAAATTTGGTTACAACAGGATTCATATGGTCTCTAAGTGTTCTAACACGGTTATTCTCTTTATTCTCATTATGAAGTGACTGGTTATCTTCTTCGGCCATATTTACTAAAAATGATGAGAATACCCTACAAAGTCTACCACTAAATGTACGTGACCAAACACTCATACACGTGTAGAAAGAGAATAAAAGGAAGAAGAAAACAAAAGAAAAAGAAACAAAACAAAAGAAACAAAGTTAGATACAAGAAAAGTGAAAAGAAAAGAAAAAATAAATACTATAATTTGTACAAGAATTTACCTCCCCGGCAACGGCGCCAAAAACTTGACATGACCAAAAGATTGATGTCTTCTCTCAAGTGTAAGAGTGTTGAAGTAATAAATAACCCGGGTAAGACCGGAGTCGAACCACAGGGAGGTTAATTGTATAAATTATAAATAACAATAATACAACAACAATAATAATAACAACAATAATAACAATAATAGCAATAGTAATAATAATATTAATAGTAATAATAATAATAATACTAATAGCAATAGTAGTAGTAGTAGTAGTAAAGAAGAAAGAGAAAGAAGTTGATGAGAATTTTGAGATGAAAGATCAATGTGATAATTAAACAATGATAAAAACAAGTGTCAAGGTTAAAGGATTCATTAATGGTATTTCAAACAAGTATAGTATAAACTCTTATTACTCAACTGGAAACCACACACAAAGGAGGTTCCAATCGGATGATTTGTCATTAATAGCTCATTATAAATTGTTAACATGATCATATTAATTATCTTATTTAAATAACACCAAACTTTTAAATATTGTCAAGAATTCATGATGCTAACTTATGTTAATAACAAATCAAGTTCCTTTCATAGCAAAAGTGTATGTAATACCATATGGTTGGGTTATGAGAGTGCCACGCATTTGTTGTACCAAGTGTTATACAACACAAATCTAGATTAATCATTTAACAAGCAAGGTATTAAGAATTAGAAAGATAAAAAGATAAGATATGTTAATATTAAACATTAAGGTCCATGTTGGGTTTACAATATACTTATTCTTATACCATTAATGTAACCTTTTCACCTTGACATAATAAACTTAGCTAAACATAATAAAGAAGAGAAACATAAATAAACAAAACAAGAACATAAATAAGATACAAGTTAACTAAGTAAAGGAAAGGAAATGAAAAGCGTAAACAAGATATTAATGAAAGCAAAACTTAAGAATTACAAAAAAATATAAAGAGAGAGAGCAAAAACAAGTTCTTGATCTGAATAACCCGGCCCCTAAATGCATGGCAAATGCCTTTTTTTATAGGCCAAAGTTTGTAACTATTGATTTTATGACTAATTGTTGAGTGGGTGGCCAACTCTTAACTTGGTGAAAATCCTTATCTTCTTATCTGAATAAAATATCATTACTAGTATCAGAAATAGAACCACTTGTACTCATAAAAGTTATAGGAAATTGTCTTATCTTTCCAGAAAAAAAAAAATTAAGGTCATTTGGACTTCTAGAACTCGAGATATGGGTTGAACACTGAACAGTGTATGGGCTGCAAGACAGACTCAGACTTCTCTGTTGTTGTTATAATTTGGACTTGAAAACGACCTTTTTAAATCTTGGACTCCACATAAAAGTTGTAGGCCTATGTCTTACCAAATCTATCCTAAAAATTGAGGTCATTTGGACGTCTAGAACTAGAGATATGACCCCATTACTGAACAGTGTTCCAGTTTGGACTGCACCAACATCTCTTTTCTAAGTTTGGCCCTCTCTTTGTCCTTTCAATTTCAATACTTAAACTCATCAATCAATCCTTTCATTTATGTGATAGGCCTGCATTTAAGATGAACATTTACCATAAATTAAAGGTACCTTATATTATTAGGTATGTTATTATAAAACATGCTTTAGTTAATGAGTTATTGATACTTCAAGTGCAAAATGATGATATAAAACCTTGATAAAAATACACTTTTAAGTACTAATCACTATGTCTTAGCTTTCCATCCATATAGACCAGACTTAAATCCAAGATCTACAGCTCCAGATATAACCCAATGACCAAACAGTGTTTCAGTTTGGACTATACTAGCATTTGTTTTCTAAGTTTGGCTCTCTCTGTCTTTTAAATTTCAGTAGTTAAACTCATCAATCAATCCTTTGATTTATGTGATAGGCCTGGATTTAAGATAAACATTTACCATAAATTAAAGGTATCTTATAGTATCAGAGTTGTTATTATAAAACATGTTTTCATTAAGGAGTTATTGATACTTCAAGTGCAAAATGATGATATAAAACCTTGATAAAAATGCACTTTTAAGTACTAATCAGCATGCTAAAAAAATTTTACCTGTTTCATTTCATCGGTATTTCCATCAGTGAATATAACATATCATCAACCAAAAAAACATATGTAATTCCATAGATGATCCTATTTTTCACCATCGGTATTTTCCTTGGAGAATTTTACATATAATAAACAAAAAAGATTATATGCAATTCCATCTGTGATTAAGCAGTGAAAGTGACATTTACAGTAATTCTTTTCAAACTCTTTAAAATATACTAATAGACTGAATCCATCAAAAACACCGTCAATAATAATATATATATATATATATTTAAAAAATCTATTAAACAAAAGTACAAAATAATAAAAATAAATTAAATTAATAAAAAAATTAAATGTTTATAAGAAAATTAAATGTTTACAAGTTCAAATACAATTAATCTAGAATAGAAATGCTAGAGGAGGGGGATGAGTCATATCTTCACTGGTATCGTGAGACCAATAAAGAAAAGAATATGTATCATTCATCTGTAATTTTATCTTCATTATCAATCGGTAGAGTACAATCATCTCAGACTCACGCATAATATGAAAAAAAAACGTGTGAAGAAAATAGAAGGATTCAAAGATTAGTATCCCTACCATGTAAATAGATAATTGGATTCCCATAAACTCTTTCAAATGAGACTAAAAGATTATTTTTATTTTTGATCGTGTGTATGGATAGATATCTCTAACAAGAATTCACACTAATATAAAGACTGTAATTTGTTCTTTTTGTCGACATTGAAAATAAATAATCTTTTATATGTGGATTCACACTAACAATAAGGACACTAACACAACCTTGAATTTATACACATGCCTTAATATATTAGATGTGGATTCGATTGTGTAATATTTAACAGATTTACCATAAAACCCCATACATTAAAAAAAAAAAAAAAACTCTACAATACCAATTTGGTTATGACCATAGATTATAAAAAACACATTCAATTGGGCTGACAAATCTCAAGTACAAGAGGCTTGACTTGACTAATTCAGCAGAATTCAAAGTAAAAAGAAATTACGAGGGAGGTCCTGCGTTGCCAATGGAGATATCCAAAGGCACCACTTTTTTAATAATGTTTGTGCCCTATTTGTTTTTGTTAAAAATATTTTTAAAAAATATTTTTTTTTTATTTTAAATTAATATTATTTTGATATTTTTAAATCATGTATTAATTTTATAAATAATTTTTTTTTTTAAAAAAATAAAATTTTAATATATTTTTAAATTAAAAACATTTTAAAAAATAACTGAGATTATACTCTTAACAACTAATTAAATGAATGCTCCAAATCGATGACCAAAGGAAAATTCTACAATGGTTTTTAACAAACAATATCTCAAGGCATTTTGCTCTGTAAATTAGAGTGTCATTAATATCTAAAGATGACAATGCTTAATTAATTAATTAATTAATTAATTAATTAATAATGTAAATAACTTAATAATTGAAAGAGATAGGCATAAGATGTTGGAGACAACGTGTGCAATAAAAGTCAAAGGAAACTTATCCAGACAAGATTAACCTTGAATGTATTTATGAGGTACTGTTGTCAACGTCAAAATACACTTCATTCTTCATATAATAATAAGAGTAGTTACCTCACAGCTCATCAATGGAATATCATTTTGTATGAGAACTAAATTTTTGACCATAAATTACGTCAAGAATATCCTAAAAATCTAATTGTAAAATGTTTTTCTTGAGAAATTTTTTTAATATGATTTTTATTTGGGAACTGATCTATTGTCTTCGTGGAAAAGTTGAAAAGGAAAGATTTTAGGAAGCCACCCCCAAGTGGATGGGTGAAAACAAAGAGTCTATTGTTATGGGACCCTACAGGGGCAGCTTGATTTTATACATAGCTAGTGGTAATTGGCAAACGAGGAACGCACGCATGTAACGAAATTGTTTAATTTTTATTAGAGTATGAAAGAAAACATATATATATATATATATATATGTTGATCGAGTGATTAAGTGCCATGACTCCCATTAAGTGGGTCGTGCATGACACGGATGTGTCCTAAAATAACTTCAAATACCTTCAAATGCCATCTTATTTGAAATTCTTCCATACAAAAGTGTTCGAAAGTCTCTTTATTCCTCTAACCCAAAAACTTATATTGATTATTTGAAACTTCTTGATGGCAACTCATTTGAAACTTCTTAGAAATTATGAAGTAAATAATGCGTTCTCCCCAAGACAATAAAAAAAAATGGAGAAAAAGAGAAGCACTATGAGATAACTTTGTCAAAGTCAAATCAGATAACATCCGTCGATATATTTTAAGCGGGAATTTTTTTTTTTGGCACGCAAATTCCATTTGTAAAGCCATCGGCAATGGTTTTTTTTGTGTTTCCGACCGATATAGCGACGGAATGGGGAATTACCGAGGAAAGAAAAGCCGACGGACGTATTCCGTCGGTAAATAATTTACCAAAGAACTCGTAATCACATACTGACGGAATATTTTCATCGGTAAAACTGTGAAATCTTGTAGTGATAACTTGTACATAAGCACCAGCAATATTGCAAATGGAGACCCCCACCTAATGAATATTGATTCGTGAACGAGAAGTATAAGAATGACGCCACGAAGACAGTTGTTCTTCGATAAGTCGTTTTTTAATTCTTTAGAGAACCATGAAAGGGAGATTATCTTACTAACACAACACACACACACAAAGTGCGGCAAACAAGAAGTTTTATTAATCTGAATTGTCTAGCCTTACATCTTTGGTCATGCCTTTATTTATAGTAACTCCAAACTAAAATAAACCCTAATGGACCCCTTATGCGGACTTATATGATGCCCACTTACAATTAAACCAAAATAATATAAATCAACCAAAAACTAAGAAGAAAATAATAATAAAATAAATAAATCCGAATTTAAAATCCTAAATATGATAGGATCAGATTTGTTGCCCTTTAGAAGTCCCATATAAGCTAGGAAAGTATGTTGCAGCCCATTAAAGATCTTTGTAGAATTAGGAGATTTCCAAATAAGCTAGCATATCTTTTTAGGAAAAGAAACCTAGCCAAATAGAAAGTCCACAAGTCAAAAGGAAGTAAATAACAAAATCCGTACATCCTCTGTTGACCCGTGTTTGGATGCCTTGCCGAACTCTGATTGTAATGATATTTTAACCAAAGGTAGGTAAACATGTCAAGAGCCTCCACGTAAACTTTTAGCCCGATCCAATGATAGGATTGAAAATTATGACTATTGCTGTAAAACTAGATAATTATATATTTTATGTCAAAATTCAAATTTGACCTTGCCCAGATCATATAAAAAATCTCTTTATTCCTCTGACCCAAAAACTTATTTTGATTATTTGAAACTTCTTGATGGCAACTCATTTGAAACTTCTTAGAAATTATGAAGTAATTCATGCGTTCTCACCAGGACAATTAAAAAAATGGAGAAAGAGAAGCACTATGAGATAACTTTGTCAAAGTCAAAGAAATTAATCCTTAATTTAAACTAAAAAAAGAAGAAGAAGAAAAAGTCAAGAAAATGCTGCTTGTACACGCTGGGAGCTAGTGCCTATAAAATGGTCGTTCCATCCATGCCATCTTGCATCAAATCTCTACATCTTCATACATTCTACAGCTCTGTAACTCACCATTTTTCCTACCGAGGAAAAGGAAAAGCACAGAATCTCTGCCTCATTTACAAACTTGCGTTACATTCTTTTTTACCCAAACAAACCTCTGTTTCACACACTAAGCCCAAGCCTTTATAATACTTAGACTGCAATGGGAAGCATTGATGACTTCAGCCGTTATTCTTTCCCAGATGATTTTGTTTTCGGAACATCCTCATCAGCTTACCAGGTACATACTCTACATTTTGCTGCTTCTAGTGCAGTAATTAGGAGGGGACTACAGAACATTATTTAAAATAATATAGTTATGTTAATTAATTTTTCGTTATTATTTTATTATGATATGCAGTATGAAGGTGAAACAAACAAACATGGTAGAGGACCAGCAATATGGGACACTTTCACTGAGGAACATACAGGTACCAATCTCTCACATTAAAATTTGTACTTCCCTCGCTAAAAGTTGAATAGAATTATGTTAATGTCCTATGAAAACCACCATTAATTATTAACTTTTCAACGTTTGCAGAGAGAATAAATGATCATAGCAACGGAAATGTAGCTGTTGATTTCTACCATCGCTATAAGGTATGGGAGTTCTTCATCATATTTTGGTTGTGGTTAGCTATATGATGTAAATAACTATATTCTGATTAATTTAGTGTAATTGTTCTTAAAAATAATCGATAAATGTTACAGGAAGATGTGCAAAGAATGAAAGAAATGGGAATGGATGCTTTCAGATTCTCCATTTCTTGGTCTAGAGTATTACCACGTAAGTTTTTTGAGTTTTTTTTGGAATTTGTTCTTGACATAGTAATAGTATTAATTGCCACGTAAATATAATAGCTTTCCGTTGGATTTTTTTTTGGAAAATGCAGATGGCAGGTTAAGTGCTGGAGTAAACGAAGAAGGCATCAAGTTTTACAACGATCTCATTGATGACCTCCTTAAGAATGGTTATAACCTTTCCCTTCCCTTCAATTAATCATAATATTTTGCCAAAAAATTGATGCGAAAATTCTTATACAACAAAGGGTTTATCTTGTGCGCTCCATCTGAATATATGATGTTTTGTAATATATAGGTTTGCAGCCTTACGTTACTCTCTTTCACTGGGATACTCCACAAGCTTTAGAAGATAAATATGGTGGTTTCTTAAGCCCTAACATTGTGTAAGTAGCAACTCTTTCGTTAATTATTCTTCAAAAATCCGAACTTGTTGTAGCTTCGAAATATTATAATCTAATCTGTCATTTTGAAGACTTCGTGGACATGTGCTTCTCTAAAATTCAAAACATTCCTATAAATTTTCTCACATGAAACATTGATTTCCAGGAACGATTTCCGAGACTTTGTCGACCTGTGTTTCCAAAAGTTTGGAGACCGAGTGAAGAAGTGGATTACCTTGAACGAGCCATGGATGTTCAGTGTTCAAGGTTATGACATGGGCACGATGGCACCGGGTAGGATTTCTGTCGTTGTAAATGATCCCCACCGATCCTTAAACACTGGTGCCACTGAAGTGTATACGGTTAGCCACCATTTGTTGCTTGCTCATGCTGCGGCAGTGAAACTATACAAGGAAAAATATCAGTCATGTCAAGGTGGACAGATTGGGATAACACTTGTTTCTCATTGGTTTGAACCTTACTCAGACAGTGAAGATGATCAAAATGCAACCAAACGAAGCCTCGACTTCATGCTTGGTTGGTTAGTATTTTTTTATATATATCAAATTCAAAAGTACTTTCTGAATTCTCAATTCAGCTAGAGAAGACCTGACATGTATGTATACACAGAAGGTAATCAGTGTTTTTCTTCATGGTGGCAGGTTCATGGATCCTATAACTAATGGTGACTATCCACGTAACATGCATGATTTTGTTGGTGGAAGATTGCCCAAGTTCACTGCCGAGGAATCTAAGATGTTGAAGGGATCGTATGATTTTATTGGAATTAATTACTACACAACATATTATGCTCAAAATATCGATGCAAATTATCAGAGTGTTGGATTCATGTCAGATGCTCGTGCTAACTGGACAGGTAACCAATGATCGATATCTTTTCTTTATTTTTTTTTCAATTAGATGATGTTTTATCAATTATCAATTATTAATTTACTTTGTTATTTCTTAATTTTGTAGGAGAGAGAAATGGAATCCCAATAGGTCCACAGGCTGGTGTAAAATGGCTTTATATTTATCCCGAAGGCATCAGCAGGCTTTTGAATTACACCAAAGATCTATACGGGAACCCGACAATTTACATTACTGAGAATGGTATGGTTGAA
This sequence comes from Populus davidiana, assembly GCA_030145905.1. NCBI lineage: Eukaryota > Viridiplantae > Streptophyta > Magnoliopsida > Malpighiales > Salicaceae > Populus > Populus davidiana. The sequence goes on along the minus strand of CM057789.1, from coordinate 22,624,496 downwards.
ATGAACGATCATACATTTATGTTTCTTAGTACTTCTCTAACACTAAGTATATATGTTCATAATGTTTTATTTTACTGATTTTTTTCAGGGGTTGATGACGTAAATAACAATGCTTCATCACTAAAGGAAGCTCTTAATGATCCCATAAGAGAAAAATCTTACAGAGACCACCTTAAGAATGTTTTGAGATCCATCACGTGGGTTAATTCTTTTCATTTATTAACAAATGATCATTGATAATAAGTTTTTTAATCCATAGCAACAATTATATTATGAAGTTATCAAATCCATCTAACTGGGATTCAATATTTATTTATTGCAGTGAGCATGGTGTTGATGTTAAGGGATTTTTTGCTTGGTCTTTAATGGACAATTTCGAATGGGGAAGTGGTTATGCTGTGAGGTTCGGCCTCTACTATGTTGATTACAATGATGATTTGAAACGATATCCTAAAAAATCAGTCAAGTGGTTCAAGCAGTTTCTTAGAAGAGACTCCCACAGTCCTATTCCACATACGTATCCTCTGATTACTTCTAATGAAACGTCGAAAATTGAAGATAGTTTGGTTCGGGATGCTAAGAGGCCAAGAAATGCCTGAATGCCTTCGGCAGGATTTGAAGTCAAAGTTGTTAGCATCTGCAAATTGGGCTTTCACGGCTGAGAGATAGAGCTCTCAGCACTAAATCAACAGAATTTGGTCACCACTTCATTCATTCAAGGCTGTGGTTAAGAATAAAAATTCATGGTTCTAGTTTTCCTTTGTTTTGTTTAATTATGGTTTTAGATTTTATTTTGATTATTTAACTGTTGTATCATTTTTTCATTCGATTATTGATTATGATTCGTTTAATAATATTACAATTCTTCTGCACCGTCATTGATTATGGTTTGTTCAGTAATTTTTTTTTTCAGAAAGAAAAACGTAATATTTGACCCCAAAAAAAAAAAAAGAAACAGATTATAGTATAAACAAATACAAATGAATTGGATACACCAAAAATAGAAAAATTAGAGAGCTAAAATAGCTTGATATACACGAAACAACGACGATATGAGAGTGTTGAGGAGGCGGCTGATTATGAATTAAAGAGAGAGATGATGTATAAAAATACAAAAATATTAGTTTGTGTGGGAGTAACATCCAAATCCATTAAATTACACTTAATTTGCAAAGCCTAAGACACTATTCAACAGCAGGATTTTGTGTTAATGGTTTACATGAAAAACAATATATAATAAATATCTCATTTTCAATGAAGTATCTCATTATCTATTGGGTGGATATATATATATATCGCACGTGTGCGGTGTCACAGCGATTGCATCCACAAATCTTAATGTTGGTATCCTGGAAAAAATCGGGAAAAATGGGGAGGCAAGAATTCCTTGTCTTTTATCTTTTTATGGACATAAAGGAAGTTGTCATCTAGTTTTTTTGATCACTAGGAACCCTAACTATTCTTAATATATTTGCATCATTTTTAGCATCGTCTCAAAAGAATTTAAATTTTCAAAGGTTTTTAGAACGCGTTCGATTTTTAACGTGTTATTTTTAAAATCACCGATTTTTCTCTTTCGAGTTGATATTGATAAGAAAAATCCAAAAAAATAAGAAAAATCTAATTTACAAAAAAACCCCAAGAACTTGAGGGACCAAGTTTGGAGACCTAGCAACATATTTGTCTATAAATAAGAGTTTCCAACATTTGCAAAGGGGGGCAATTTTGAAAGAAAAATACAAAAAAAAAAGGGAAACCTAACTCTAAATCTATCTAACCAAACAGCCGCCCCCACCCCGCCTTGGTTTTTCTCTCTCCAAAACCAATTTTTCAAGCCCTTTCCCCCCGGCTTGGAATTTTCCTCTTCCACACCATCTCCAACTTCTTCTTCCCTCAGCCACACACCCGACAGAAACCAGAGCTCCCCTTCTCCTCTAACAGCCCCCAAAACCATTTTTCCATCTCACAGCCGACCCTAATAGCCCCATCGCCGGCCTTCACCAACTATCCCCTATAGACTCGAACCAGAACCTCCACATCCACCGACAATACCACCCCTCGGTTCTCTCTTCGCCCTAAAAAATCAACCTCCCTTTTTCCTCTCCATCGCCTTCCCCTCCATTTCCTTTTCTCAGTCGACCTATCAGTTTTTCCCAAACTAGAGAGCCTTTATGCTCCCCTTCCACCTCAACGTCATCCATACCGTCAACCATTAGCGTCGTCCACAAACCAGCCTCCAGTAGCATGCCTACAGGTGTCGTCCCTTACTCATCCGCCAGAGCTACCCGCCTTCTTTAACCAGCAGCAATGACCCGCTCCTCGTGCAGCAACGCTTGCCTCCTCGAGCTCCTCCTCCATAGACATCATCCCACACAAACCGGACCCCTACCTGCAGCAGAAGAGGCGAAGATGAAAACCAAAAAAGGCAGATCTGCAGTGAAGCAGATCTAAAAGAGAAGGTAGAGGAGCAAAAATATGAAAAACTAAGAAAAATTGAATCAACTGTATTGTGTGTTATTTCCCTTGTTGCAAGTGATGGTGACCTTCAACACCGGCAAGGAAGTGAAGAGGGGAGGAAGCCATTACAGCCCCCCCATGCTGTTTGGATTCGCGGCGGCGCGTGAACCCACTTATCGCCAATGGCATTGTGAGTGATAAGTTTGAGAAAAAGAGAGAAAAACATAAAAGAAAAAAAAATGTTTCCCACCCACCTAGATCTAGAATTAAGGCAATATGTGATGGATTTTTTGAAAGTGTTTTTTATTTATTAAAGTATTAAATTGATGAGTTTTTAGTTTTTTTTTAATTTATGATTTTAATATGATAAAAAACTATTTGATTCTACTTTAGAAAAAAATATTATATAAAAAATATAATTTTAATATATTTTCAAATGAGTTGTTAATCTTTTTACAATTTCTCCACAGATATAGATGATTAAAGGAATTAAAATGGCTCTTATATAATTCCAAAACAAACCCTAATAGTTCTAATAAAATTGTTATTAAATAAAATAAATTTATACATACAAGTATCTACTGGTCTTTTATGGTTCTTATCATAGCCTGAGTCAATGTGTTTAACATCATGATTTAACTCATAAAATTATATGAATTTATGAGTTAAATTTATGTTTATAATGTTAACTCGGTATAAAAACTAAAAAATAATTAAAATCATGCTAATATAGTTTTTACTCGGTAAAATTGTTTGAGATCGAGCAAAATCGTGATTTTTCTTCCGTGTTTACGTTTTCAATTGTAAAATAAAATTTTTCAATTGATCACCAATCAACTTTAACACAGACACAAAGCATCCTTAATTTTTTTTTTTTTCTCCATTCTCCGCCGTTCCATAACCATCAAGGCCACCACCACCCATATAAAACAAACCAAAATCAGCAAGCAGATCCTTTTATTCCCCTTCATGCTTCTATTTCTACTTTCCCCGAGCAAGCCATTTTTGGTTCCTTCACTTCTTGGGTGTTGCTTTTGTTTCTAATGTTCTTTCTTTCTTGGGTCTTGCATATATATATATATATATATATATCTTAGACTGGAGAGGAATAATAATTTCATATCTTGCTCAATTGTTGCCTTTTAATTGCTCTTACATACTTCAATTCAATCATTCGGAAACCTTTTGGTTAATAGTTAATATAGACATATCTATATTATGTAGCCATATGATATCATACATTAGAATGCTATGTTTTCCATAATTGACAAAATCCCACGTAAAATCAGGATCTTTTGGAAGTTATTGTTTCTATTTCCATCTGTTACATATTTTGTTTTTTTTATTGTTCTAAGTACATGAAGTTTATATTTGTGGTGAGGTGAACCATGTAAGCATTAAACAAGATATATGTTAATGAGATTGACAGAAAATGAATTTTTCATAGTTTGGGTTTATCTCACTAGGCATGTTCAATGCAATTATTTGTCATTCTTATGAATTACAGAGGAGATGGCAACGTTGCTAAAAATATATGTCAATGCTTTTGTTTAAGTCTGAATTGTTGGTGAATGAAAATTTATGAAGATTAATAATTGTATTTATTGTATTTTTTATTTAAATTATGTTTGAATTTTTATTTGAACCATGTGTGTTTTAAGGTGTTTAAATTATATATGAAAAAATATTTTTTACAATTTTATGATCCATTTTTATAATTTGAACTTATATTATATTTTTTATTTTATATTAAAAAAATATTTTTAACAACCTTTAATCCGAGCCCTTGAAATACCATTATTAACAAAAACAAATCATGAATAAAACAAATCATACAGCGGTGAAAGTCAAGTCATCTGCAGTTGCATTTAGTTGAGCCAGCAAAAAAACAAAAACAATATTGTACGTAGCCTGTTGTTTTTTTTTTTTTTATAGCTAATAAGAATAAAATTATTATTTCACTTGGCTTCGTGTGCGTTTGATATTGCGGTAACTATTGTGATTATAATTTAAAAAAGATTATTTTATAAAAAGTATTTTTAGTTGAGGTTGGTTTGAAAAAATAGATGTTTAGTTAAAACTATGGTTGAAATCGAGGTTGAAGAAAAAATAATTTAATATGTTTGGTTAAAAATGCTTTTAAAATTAAGGTCATAAAATAATTTTAAAAAATATATATTAATATTGATGATTTTTAATTTAAATATTGTGGATTTAACTATTGCTATTACATCATGAAATAAATCATACTTTATATAAATTTGTTTTATTATTATTCTATGAAACTATTTACAATTTTATTACGTACAAAATACATCCGACAAGAACTACAGTTTCCGTAATTGTTTTAGCGTGTAATAAAATTAGATAAAATATTATTAGGTATAAAATTCACTCTAAACTAGTTTTTTTTTAAAATGTTAAAAAAATTAACACACTAAAAAAAAGGAGTTCACGCAGTGCAAGTGAACAGTGCAAGAAAAGCAAGGAATCCTTGCTTTTCTATAACTGGGTTTTCAATGTAAAAAATAAGTAGGACCCATAAATAATATATTATTTTTTTCCTTAACCAAACGACTGCAAACTGTATTTTAATTAAAACGCAGCCGCAACCACATAAACAAACAGACTCTTCATCAAGGTGATTATAATCTCAAATATTACGTTTTTATATATTTAGATAAGATTATCTAAATAATATTAATAGAAGAATAATTAAATGTAGTATTCATCTCTAAAAATCTTGCTGAAATTATTAATTATAGAATAAATTTCATTTTTGTCTTTATAAAATGCACTTCGATCCTAATAGTTTAAAATTCACCAATATCATCCTTCCAACACTAAGAAAGTCCCAATATCATCCTTTTTCTGTATTTTTTGTGGGACATTCGTTACATCCTGAGTGGCTGAGGCCAGCTGAGAGAAAAACCAAAGATGGCATGGCAATTAATAACATTTTAATCAACTATAATTTTTCATCTCTCGGATCTGTATTTCTAAATGTATTTGAAATTGGGAGCAGCAAGTAAAAAAATAAAAAAGGCTCAAGAAATTCGTAGGAGAAGGTGCATTAGTTAGTTTTAGGATGATAATTTTTTATTCGGTTTGGTTTTTATATATATAAAAAGTAACTAAATTCAATTTCTTTTTTTATATAAAATAATTTATTCTTTTATATGTTTTGGATTGTTTTAATGTACTAATTGTTTTGGTTGATTTTTTAATGTATTAAAAAGTAATTGTTTTTTCAAAGTTAGCTTTATAATCCAACAAGAAGTTAACCCATCTTGACGGTCTACATAGAAATTAAATTCTAAAAAGTCAAACAAACAAACCAAAGAAATCAACCATTACAAGAATTAAACTTTGTAATTCATGCGCGAAGTAAGATTTTATCTCAATTCTATAAGTTACTTGTTGCTTATGAAAATTGAATTTAACACCATACAACTTATGATTTCTTTTAATTAAATATTTCTTTTTTAAAAAATTAAACCAATAAATAGAAGTGATGCCCAAAATACTCTACAACAAAATATACTATGAGAAATCGCTTTTGAGTTTTGACCCCTTTTCTAAAAAAAAGAAAAGAAAAAGAGAATCAAATGCTATGTACTATGGGCCAGTTTTTTCACAAAGCTTGGAAAAGACCGGCCCATAAAATAAGCCCATAAAATAACCCAAGAAAAGAAATCAGATTAGTAGGAAAAACTAAAAAAGAGAAAAGCCCAACCTAAATTAGTCCCAATAAGAATAAAAGAAAACGCCAAGGACTTTCCAGCAAATACAAATAATATTGACTCTACTAAAACCCTGGCCACTTCCCTCATATAAAGTCTCCTCTTAGAGCCACTCCCTGTCGTCCTCCGCAACGCCGCAAGCAAGCTCGGCCAGCAGCCTTTTTTAGCATCCTTCGGCTTCTGAACCTAAACTGCCTTCAGCCATGGTAAGTAAGATCTCTTTAACGTATTTAACTCTCTTCGTACCTTGTTTTTGTTGTTCTTGTTGATGTATATCTGCTTTGGAGGACTTAAGACAAGGAGATTTGCTTTTGTTATCTGTTTTGTTTTAAGAAAATAAACAAAGGGGAAGTGGGTTTCTGTTAAAGTTTCGTACTTTTCAATTTGCATCTGTTTTAGGGTGGGAAATTTGGGATTTTTCGGATATAAGTTGATGGTGTAGAAGGTTTCTTTTTGATGCTATCAGTCACTTGCCCTATGCTTTGTTTGATCGTACTTGACTGTGATAGTATATACGTTAGCTGTTTGTTGTTTAAGGACGTGGGGTTTGAGTTCTATATTTGTTTTTCAGATTTAGATTTTGCTTCTTTTTTGTGGGTTTTGTTTTGATAGAATTTTGTTTATGATTTGATAGTCAAAGAGAAGGACAAGAGAGCCAAAGGAAGAAAATGTTACTCTTGGTCCAACTGTCCGGGAGGGAGAGCATGTTTTCGGGGTGGCTCACATTTTTGCTTCATTCAATGACACATTCATTGTGAGCGTTCTTTCATATTTTCCCAAATGATCATGTCTGTCTTTTGATTAACGGGATCTTTTGGGTTTATCTGTAAGTGATTTAACTTGGTTGAAATAATTGCAGCATGTGACTGATCTGTCTGGGAGGGAAACCCTAGTTCGCATTACTGGTATGTGTTTTATACTGTCATAATTTTTTTAACAATTGCTTTTTCTTGGAATGGGGTCATGCTTATAAAGATTTCTAGCTTGCTTCTGCTCTATTTGTCTTTTTTTCTCTTGGTTTGCTGTTTTTGCTAATTAAAATAGACTTGGGTGTTTTTCTTTTTAAAATTAATTTATACAATGATTTTAAAATTTTAAGTGTCTTGAGTTTTTATATTATGTTTCTATATTCTTATCCAACACGAGTACTTTGTTGTACTGTGTAGTGGAGTGTTGATTTATCAGTGGCCTTTTGGCTATCCAAAATACAATTGCATGGTGAATTCATCATTTTGCTATCACATGATTGCTTGTTCAATATTGGCAGTAATCCCCCTATTTATAAATAGGTAGTTTGCTTTATTTTGGTTGTGCATTACTCGTAGAACTGTTGCTTTGGCACATGTCATCAGGCCATTGTTTCTGCTACCAGTGTAACTCTATCTCCTTGTTCTGCATATGTACCAGGTGGAATGAAGGTTAAAGCTGACAGGGATGAATCCTCACCATATGCTGCTATGCTTGCTGCACAGGATGTCTCACAGAGATGCAAGGTCTTTGTTCTGTTTTATATTTGATACATCGATTTGAAAAAAATTCCTTCTTTTAATTTATAATTTTTTTTTTATATTCAGAAGTGGTTTCATTAGCACTAAACTTGTTTCAAAACTAACAGGAACTTGGCATTACTGCTCTTCATATCAAGCTTCGCGCTACAGGAGGGAACAAAACTAAGACACCTGGCCCTGGTGCCCAGTCTGCTCTTAGGGCATTGGCTCGTTCTGGAATGAAAATTGGTCGCATTGGTAAGTCATTAATATGAAATAAAGTTTTAGAACCATTGATTGCAATTTTAGGAGTTTAATATGCACTTGTGTTTGTTACCTGGCTTGGATGAACTGGTGCTGGTGATGCTTGTGGATTGAAGCTTTCAATCTAGGAATTAGTTACTCTTTAATGTCGTAATTTTTCAAGAGCCTGACATTTTATATTTGTTATATGCCATGAATACTGTAACATTTATGCTGTGTTTTTCTGTTGATCGAGTATGAATAGCTGAACTGGCCAATGTAGTAATTAAAACCAGAGAAGCAATTGTAAGCCTGAATCTTGTTTCTTTGGCATTGAGTTTGACGATTGCTTGTATGTTTTTCAGAGGACGTGACACCAATTCCAACAGACAGCACCCGCAGAAAGGGTGGCAGAAGGGGAAGAAGGCTGTAAGCTGTCTCTCATCAGAGAAATTCCATTTCAGTGGTGCTGCTTTGACTGCTTGGTGATGGCTCTTTTCAAGTCAGGACGTTTTTGTAGTTTTTCTTATCCTATGGAAAATTGTTGACTTCGAATTGATATTTAAACTTTGTAGAAACTTAACGATATGGAGTTTTGCTTGTGACTTTTATGCTCTGAATGAGGTGGTTACTTTTATTGAAGCAATATGTTTTTTTACTGATGCACTTGCAAATATAGTCATTTGTTCTAAACGAGTTCGCGGCAGATTGTAGTCCCAAGTGATAAAAAACGGTATGGCTGAGTTTATATTTTGGTCATCCTTCCTCCGCCATAACCTTGCACGAAGCATTCCATATGAATCGGAGGAGACTCACCGTGACTGTTCGAGTCTTCTGTAAGACCTTTATTGGAATAATCTTCAGTTATCCAAGCAGAAAATATTTCATTTTAATCCTGGCATGTTAATGTTACTTTGATCTGGTTGATTTGGATTGTCCAGCTATCAGAGATTTCCTGTGTAAAGGCTCAGATTTCATAGATTGATTATGGAAAATAATTATTAATATTATAAACAAATTAAGACAAACGAACGAGCATGATTAAGCAAGGACAAATGAACTATATGCGCCATCCTGCATGTCAGGGCATTTCTTTAATACAAATCATATAAAGAGAAGATACAGTGGGAGGGAAGTTAAAGATAGCAGAATATGTTTAGATCAATTGTTAATAAAGATTCTACACAATTTCTAGGTTTTTCGAACCATGTTAAATTTAAATTTAGAGGGTTTTCAGAAGCTCATACTTGTTTTCTGATATCAAAATTGATATGGAACAAAATCTAAAAAAACTAAAAGTAATGAAAAAAAGAACGAAGCCAAGAATTAAAAACAGTGAAAACAAAGTTAAGAAGAGAAAATTCAGAGGATGAATAGTTTGTTATTTTATCTAGTCTTAAAAAACTCAAAAATTGATAAAAAAATATATAAATAGCACAACTTTAAATTATATAATTATTGGGCTTGACCCATCAATAAAAACGATTTAACATAAATAACCCAATAAAATAAAATAAAAACAATAAAAGAAGAACTTAGTCTACAACCAAAAAGTGAAAGGCCGGGCATCCTTCATCGTTGAATTGATGATGCTGTCCTCGCCAAAGCCTTCAAAACTGATATGGATACTATCCAAAAGATCAAGGCAGCCCTTGCATCCACGGCTTAAACTAAAGTTCTCCTCCTCACCACCATCTGTTGAGATTACTCTTCTGAGTGCATTTTCTTGTTTTCTAATATTGGCACGCCAAGACTATGACATTAATTATTTAGCTGAATGAGTGCAGTTCTAATTAAAACGATTCATCTCATATTGCGCAAACTTGAGAACAAGATTTCCTTGACCAAATATATATAATTTTGTTGCTTGCTTCATTCAATTAGAACAAGATTACAGCAAATAATAAATACAAAAAAGAATAACATAAAGGAACATGAGATAAAAACAAGAAAACAAAAGGGGCATCAATTAATAAACAAGGATGAAAGCAGAGTAGTTGACGGATGACAAGTATAATCAACCGAATATATTAAAAATATTTCGACCAGATTTTCCACTAGGTGAATTAACAGCTGCGCATCTTTTCCTGATCTCCCCATCTTTGCCAATCTTGACGTCAACAGCTCCCAACTTAATCATGGCCTGACCAAATTGAAAGCTGAAGTCGTCGCTTGCAGCTACTCTTGCCACTGATAATCTGGTGTTTGAATCCAGTGCCAGCTGCTGATCAACTTCGAGAATCCCATTACCTAAACGTATTTGCTCGAAGAAAGATTTGTCCACTGAAGAAGACTTGAGAGGATCCTGGTCGAGATTAGCTGAGTTGTTACTGTTAGAATTTTGAGGACAGAGAGTTTGTAGGGTTTTCAGTAGTGTTGTATTCATGGTTGGATCAGGGTTGCCAGTGTTGTTGAAATCATAAAGACGATTTTGGAATAGACCACAATGTGCTACCCCGACACTGTGACCACCTCCTATACATCATCAGAAGAATCAAAAGACAAATTAGAAAAGTGCTTGGAAATGTAATATCACATGTCGTTTCAAAGAGAATTAGGAATGGAAACATGCATCATCACGTATCAAGAAGATAAACCATGTCAATAGTGCTCAGTCTTTTGCTATTAAATGCTGCAATAGCTTGAGGAACTGGGATGCTTGGAGATGGGAGTTTCACATTTTGAGCAGAAGATACACGACCATCTCTTCTTCCTATTTGTACAGGGTACCATCCTGTCCTTGACCTCTTAACACTCTGCATGAGCACAAACATTTACCACTCAATTCTTTTGTTATCCTACTCTTTTGACCCCTGAATAAATTTTGTTAATTTTGTTAATGTTTGTTAATTTTGTTAATGCATTGATTCTGAAAGCGAATAGGAAAAAGGTATGCACCTCGAAAACAGCATCTCTGGTAGCCATTACTATAATATCAGCACAAGAGACGACTCCTGGGCATGTATTTTCAATTTCCGTCTTTATTTCCTCGATGAAGTCATAGCCCCTCACACTTAAATTTGGAGGTGCAGTTTTCTCACCATTTGGCACATCCAGCAATATAGATGCATCGCATCCCTTTCAACACCCCCAAAAAGTCGCGTTAGATTGTGTATGTATTGAGCAAAGAGTACTATATATAACAAATTAACGTTGAAAGGGATTGCAAAACCTTCTTACATTGACAAAACAATCATGAAATTGCATGCGAAGAAGAGCAGCCACTATTGTTGTGTCTGTACTGAATCTTGCCTTTACTTTCTGCCTGACAATATCCTCAACATCTCTCTGAAAACCATTTCTGTCCCTGCATTTTCCATTATAGAATCCAAGCTGCAACTGACCACTGCATTGGCCAACCATGCTCACAAAGATGAGGCTAAGTGCTAGTGCCAAAGCTGCAGCTACTCTTGGCATTTCCATTCTTTTTCCTTCTTTTTCGAACTACTAATATTGGACATGGAAACAAAGCACATTCTTCTTTCTATTTATAAGGAATTGATCAGGTTGATAGAGATATGGAAACCTTGCATAACATGAGGTTGGAATGGTGTGCATGATCACTAGTCATTGTCGTTAGACGTGCAGTCCTCTAAGGATATATGGTGCTGGTGCTGCCGCCGAACGCAGGGAGATACGTAGCATTCCAAAAATTATTCTAAAGAATTGCAGCTAGCTGGCTGCCTTGCCCCGGAGATCTGGAGCTGATTTGCAAGGAGAATACTATAATGGAGGAAATTGTTGCAGTGAATTATTGACCAATAATCTAATCTAATCGTTTTTTTTTCCCCCTGAATAATATAATCTAATCCTGTTTGACTCAAAAACCGTGCCAATCAAACATTTTAAACCTTCATGTTTCCCTGCGAGGAAAGCTGTTCTAATTAATGACATGCGCGTGTGGTTCACGAAGTCATAAGAAGAAGTTCTAATGGTTTCCTAGGCTTGTAACAATCTACAACTTCAAAAGAACTCATGCCTATCAACCTATTGTTATAGCTATTATAGGCAAACAAGGTTGTAGGAAGAACTAGATCCCAATTCCTATTATGATAAAACACTAAACATCTAAAAATATTCCCTAATTAACCATCTCAGTTTAACCATCAGATCAGTTAAGGCGTGGTAGATACTATAAAATTTCAACTTAGTTCCCACCATATGTTAAAGGATTTTCCATAAATCTAACATCCCTATCTGAGATTATGGTTTGGGGAAGACCATACAACTCGAAATTTCATCAATATAGAGTTTCGCAACTCTAAAAACATCCGTGGTCTTAGTGTAAGGGATAAAATGGGTCATTTTAGAGAACAAATCGATAACCACAAAGATAGAGGCATGCTTCTTGTCGCGTGGTCACGCCGCGATGTCGTTTAGCGATGACGAAGGCTTTTTCGTGCCTCCTGTGTGAGGTGTGTGTGTGTGTGTTGGAAACGTTTTTCGATTTAATCATAAAATTATGATTAATGTTCAAGAGTCACCATCTATTATTATGGTCACTAGGATCCTATGGTTTGCGAGAGTCTGGGTACGAGACTGGTTATGCAAGGGGAAGATGCGTCACCCCTAGTGCACCCTAACTAAGGTAGGCTGCATTGTTGTTTTATTATTTTTCTAGGTCGGGTTTCTATTCGTTGGTCTTTCCTAACGTCCAAGACAGATCTCTCTTTATGAGAGATTCTCTACCTTATTGGGTTAAATCCTAACCGTTCTAAAGTCTTAATTTTAGCATCGTATTTATTTACACCTTTTATCTTTAATACCTAAGGGTGTCCTTTATCATATAATTTTACACCCCACAAATATTAAAGTGTACATCTGAAACCTAAAAAAGATTGGAAAAATATTTTTAATATTTTGGCCAAACCCTAATGGACGATCAAAAACTAGTTTTGATATCCTTTTTTTTTTTCAAAACATGAGAAAGATGCAATTTTTTTAATGAAAATATGGAGTGAAATTTTTAGGATTTGGCCGTATGCATGAAAACACATTTTTTTTTTGAAAAGGGAAATTAATTTAAAATTTTTTGAGATTTTTTTATGAAAATGTTTTGAATTGTTTTTGAAATATTTCGGAGAAAACTGAGTATTTTAATATCGGATTTGTATTTTACAGTGTAAATATACAACCCGATATCATGCAAAATGGAAAGAAAAATGTGAGAAAATCACAAACGTTTTTTTAAAAGGGTTTTTTTTAATTTATTTCAATTTTTTTAGGGGTTGGGCCAGAACTAGCCTGACCCGAAGGAGATGTTAATTATTTGGCAGAACATGAACAATAGTTCACGTTCTGCATGTAACTACACAGATGCAGACGATGAGAGAGAAAAATGGGAGGCAACCTGGCGTAGGGGATGGGGTTGTTGTTACTGGCCTAGAGTGAAGTTGGCGGAGGTACTGGTGGTTGGTTGGTGGTTGTGTTGGCTTCCTATTGTGTAGCTGGTGGCTGAAGGGCTGGCGGCGACCTTGGTCGGTAGTTGGAACGACGGAGAGAGAGAGGGAGAGAAGAAATTGCAGAAACCAAGGGTGGACAAATTGGTTTTTGGCCGATTTTGGACCCGATTTTCCCCTCCTTCAGATCCTGAAATCGACCTCTATTTATTGGCGGTGGAAGAGGGCAATTTTGTCTACACTGGAAAAAAATTACAACCCTTGATTCAGTTGGGAATGATCCCAATTGTTGGTTCAAAGTAGGCATCCTGAGTTGTCAAATATGTAGAAAAATGTTGACTGAGTTGGCCTCTTTAGGTCGATGTTGGGGCCTTCATGTTGTCATTCAGCCTGAACGGCTCACATGATGTTGTAGAGAAATTGCAGGTGATCATTTGCGTGTAAGATTTGATGGACGTTAGATGCCTTAAAAGCACCTACAAAATAGGTGATATGAGTAGCTTTTTCTGGGTAAAAGAAAAAGACAATGAACAGTAACCAGAGGACGCATCGTTTGATTTCCTTTTAAAAAAAAATCATCAAAACGACGCCTTTTAAGGTTAAATTAGGGGTTTTGCTGATGTTCAATGTAGTCCTCTAGCTTTCAATATTTTTCAATAGAACCCCTCATTGACCCTAAACTTTTGATTTAATGCAATTAAGCCACTGATGAATTACTGTTTAAGCCTTAAATTTACGTGTCTTTTGTAAATTGTTCCTTGGCTGCTAAATTTGTCAATATAACCCCTAATTGATCACAAAACTTCAATTTTATTATGATTTTACCCCTGATTTCAATCAATTAATTAACTTGGTAAAAATTAAATTTGGCCTCTTAAAATTCTAATTTTCTCAATTAAACCCAAATTGGGCTCCTGAACTTATATTTTCACCAATGAAGCCCCAAACAAAATTAATTTGATCCATTTAAAGTATAATTAAGTCGTTACACTTAATTATATCCTTCAATTAGACCCAAATTAATTCTTAAACATAATTAAAATTTAATTTGGCCCAATATTAAATCAGATTAGCTTATTAAAAATTTAATTATGTCCTTTAACTTTTACGCAAATTCGTCCAATAATCATTTAATTTGATCTTCAATTTTCATTTTTTTTCATTTATTGGCATCATGGGGTACAATTAGACCTAGAATTTCTTATGAAATTGCAGCTTGATTTCCTGCCTTGCTTTCTCAACGTTGCCAATTTTTTTTTTAAAAAAATTATTTTGAAAAAAGGTGATTTTTAGGGAATAACCCAGAATTGTGTTATGACACTTCTTTGTAGTATATGGAAGCCCAAACAAAAATCAATACTTACATCTTGCCAAGGGCAAGTGGGAACAAGCAAGGGGGTGTAAAAACTAATATTTTGTTTTCCATGCTTAGTTAGTTGACATGTTCTACATTGACCTACCAATTTAACTACATCTCTTTTTAAGTTAGACCAAAAGAACTGACATCCACCTCTTTATTGGTTTTATTTATCCCAAAGTGTCCTAAAACACCTCCATCATGAATAAACTACACCAAAAAATTATGCACTAATGTCTTCAGTATACAAAGATTATTATCCCAAAACAAATACCCTTCTTAGATGTAATTACCATCTATAACATGGTTGCTCTCATCTCTTAATGTCATGTTTATTTCTTTAAATTCTTCACAAGATTCATATTGCTCTTTGAGTCTCTCAAATCCAATAACTTTAACACTCATTACGGATAACAATATCACCTGATGACTGAAGACATCTGCCACTTTATTTTCCAGTACGGATTTATATTTCATTTCAAATGAATAAACTTGTAAATACTCAACCCAACGACCATGCCTATGGTTGATATTTTTTTGGGAGTTGAGACAGTAAAAGGTCTCATGGTTGGAGTAAAGAACAAACTCCCGTGGTAGCAAATAATGGTGCCAATAGTGCAAGGCTTGAACTACAACATAAAATTCTTTATCATAGGTTGAGTATTTTTATTTGGCCTCGTTAAGTTTCTCACCAAAATAAGCTACATGATGATGTTTTTTAAAAATACTCCACCTATCCCAATTTCTGAGGCATCACATTTTACTTTAAACACTTTAGTAAAATCAAGAAGCCACATTATTAGGGCCTTCGTCATCTTCTTCTTGACCACTTCAAATGCATTATTAGCTCATTTACTCTATTGAAACTCATCTTCTTTTGAAACAATCTGTGATAAGAGATATGATGGTGCTACATCCCTTGATGAAATGTTGATAGAAAGTCGCAAGCCTAAGAAAAATATGAACCTCATGAATGTTCTTAGGTTCAGGCTAATCTACAATCGCTTGTACTTCTTAAATTCCCTTACATGACACTATAAATCCTAAGAAAACTACTTGATTCATAAAGAAAGAACACCTTTTGACATAGGCAAATAAATTTTCCTTTCTTAGGGTGGTACAAATTTGAATAACATGATTTAAATGCTCTTTCTTGGTTTTGCTATGAATAAAGACATCATCAAAATGCACCACTAAGAATTTTTTCATAAATGGCCTAAGCACTTGTGTTTTTTCCCTCATAAAAGACTTGGTGAATTGGAAGAGAAAAAAAAGGGCATGAATAGCCACTTATATAATCTATTCTTAGTCTTAAATATAGTTTTTCATTAATCTTCTAAATGGATTCTTATATGATGATACCCACAATCTCCAGGTTAATCTTAGAGAAAATTTAGGCTTATATCAAATCAATTAATGAGAAATCAATACATGATAGAAATCCTATTAATAACTCAACTATCTACACACATTCTCAATCAACCATCTTTCTTAGGTGTTAAAAGGGCAGGTACTACACAAAGACTCAAACTCTCTCTCTCTCTCTCTCTCTCTCTCTATATATATATATATATATATATCTTTCATAACAGTTCATTTACTTGCTTTTGTAATTTGACATGTTCACTAGGATTCATCCTACAATGAGGTAAGTTAGCCAATATGGAATCAAGTATTAAATTTATAGCGTATTGAATGTCTCGTGTAAGAGGTAAAACATCAGGTAGTTCACATAAAAAGATATCTAGAAATTCTTTTAACACTTCCCTTGTTTCTTTAGGCTGTTCGTCTAAAGAACTTGATGTAACCTTATTGGCTACTAAGGCAAACACAACAAAATCTTCATGAACCTTCTTTTCAAACTCCTTATGACTAATTATGTTAAGCGTATTTTCTTTCACCTTTTCTTTTATTTTTATTTTTAGTTTAACGTGGGTGTCCGGGCCAGCTTGCGCGCACCTCGACTAATCCCACGAGCCCTGAAGTTAACGACCATGTAAGCCTCCAGTGGCCATCATATGAGCAACCCAGGGCTCGAACCTGAGACCACAGAGGGAGCAAACCTCTTGGTCCCAAACTCTTACCACTGGCCACCACCTAGATGGTTTTAATGGTTTCTTTATTATTACTACTTGTGGTGGCTATGCAAGGAGGCATTATTGTCTTCAACCATTGTATAGCTACTGTTGTGATTAGCATGGATTATGGTTAATGACTGCTAGTGGTAGTTCTTTGTCTGCTATAGCGGTTCTATTGGACACTACCAGAAAATTGATAAATACAAATGGAAATATTGAGGGAATATTTTTCTCCGTAAATTTTTGGTGGATTTTACTGACGGAAATACACCCTTGGTATATATTGAGAGAATTACAGTGGGAAAAAAATTTAAACAAAGTAAAAAAAAAAAAAAACTATGACGTGTCATTTTTTACCAATGAAATCACCAACATAATTTATTCTGTTGGTAAAATCTGTTTATAAGCCCGTTGGTAAAATGTTAACAATGTTCTTCATGTCAATTACAAACAGAACTATCAACGGAAAATTCCGTCGATATTTTCCAGAGAGCTCTGGAACTGTTCACTCCCAAATTGCATTATTATTTATTGTTTTTTAAAGACAAAATCACCAACGGATTAAAAAGTTGTCGGTGTTATTTGGCAGGTTTCTAAAAATTTTCGATTAAAGTAAAAATTTAAATTAAATATTACAGACAAAATCATCGACTGATTGAAAAGCCATCAGTGATATTTGGCAGTTTGTAAAAATTTAAATTAAATATTACTGACGATATATTTAAAAATATTAATATTTAATTGTCCGTCGGTAAAACACACTAATAAAAAGTCTGGAATCTCAATTTCACAACAGACAAGGCTCCTTTCTTCTTCTTCTTCCCCATATATAAAAAACATCAATATCCATTTCTTTCTCTTCTCTCCTCAACTCCTCCTCTTCTCCTCCATGCTCAAGTATGTATTTTTCTCCTTCTTTTTTCTTAGTTTTTTTTTTAATTAATATACTTTATGATTTTTTTTTCTCTTCTTAGCTTCACTTGCAACTACATTAAGGTAAAAGTTTTCTTCTTCTTCTTTCGTGTTTTTGTTTTCACTATATTTGTTTTTAATTTTTTTTGTTCTTAATAATTGTATGAATGTTGTTGTAGGATTTTTTTTCCATATGAGATCAAATTTTAGTTGATTTATTTATAGGATTTTTAATTTTTAGCAATTGCAACTTTATTTTTTCATATGAATTTTTTTAGTTGAATTTATTTGTTCTTGTTATTTATTTGTTGCAAATTTATTTGAGTTGATTTTCTTTTTCTTTCTTTCAAGTCTTTTGAGTATTATAGTGTGTTGATTTATATTAATTAAATTATTTTATAGTTTTGTAAAATAGATTTTTTTAATATTTTTAAATAATTACCGATGGAATTACATACGGACCTACTGAGAGAAATATTGACGGAATGATGCGGATAATATTTTTTGCACGCTTTTTCCATCAGTAAAATAATTTTTTTTTATTACCAACGGGCTTACCAGCATATAAAAAATTACCAAAAAAGGATACACCGACGGAGCATTTTCATTGGTAATTTCATTGGTAAATTAATTACCAATGAAATGATAGTGCAAATACCAACGGAAAATTCATCGGTAAATATAAAGATTGTGGTAGTGGGAGAACTGTTGTGGGCACTAAAATTGAAAAAGAAATATATAAATACCACAACCTTAAAATACACAACTATTAAGCTTAACCCATTAATTAAAACTGTTTAACATAAAGAATCCAAATAAATAAAATAAAAATAATACCACAACCTTAAAATACACTCTTATTTTATCTTTGTTCGGCAGTGCCGATGCCGGAACCAACTCAGATCCTACTACTGTCTTTGCCACTGGAATTGATGATTCTGTCCTCGCCAATGCCTTCAAAACTGATATAGATACTATCCAAAAGATCAAGGCAGCCCTTCCATCCAATATGGATACTATTACAGCTAGGGACCAATATGGAATTTATCATATTTTTAGGGCTAAATTGTAATTTTCATCTAATTGGAGGACCAAACTAAAAATATCATAAATTCATGAATATAGTGGAATTATATCCATAATTCATCCTCATTTCTGTCCAGAATCTCTAATTATACCCCAGGAACCATTCTAGAATTTTTTAAAATTTTTAGGGTCAAATTGTAATTTTTGTCAAATGGAGGACCAAACTAAAATTGTCATAAATCCATGACTATACTGAAATTATGACAATAATTAATCCTCAATTCTGTCCTGAATATCTCATTATGCTCCAGGGACCATTATGGAATTTTACCAAAATTTTAAGGTCAAATGGTAATTTTTGTCAAATTAGAGGACCAAATTGAAAGTGTTAAAATTTCATAACTATACAGTAATTCTTCCCATAATTCATATTTTATTCTGTTCAGAATCTCGGAATATGCTCCAGGGACCAATTTGTAATTTTCCAAAGTTTGGGGACTAAATTGTAATTTTTACAAATTGAGGGACCAAATTGAATTTTCATCATCTTCAACCTCTAACCCAGAATTTCAATAGAAAACCTATTGTTCTTTCCAAATTTCTAACTCAAAATTCACCATTTAAACAATCCATAACTCAAAATTATCATAATCTTCCATAATCAACTAAATAATCAATTATCCACAACAATCAACCACTAACATTCAAATTAATTCATCAATCAAACCCAAAACATAATCTTCAAAATCTTAACATTCATCAAAACTGAAATTTAAAGTTCAAATAACATATTATAGACATTAAAGCATAAATCGTACCCTTTTAACTTATTTTCTTCAACTACTTTCTTTTTCCCTTCTAATTTCCCTCTTTTCTCTTCTTCTTCTTCCCCTTTTCTTCTCTTCTCCCGTCAGTTTTTCACTTTTAATTTCCGGTCTCTCTCTCTCTCTCTTTTCTATGTATATTTATCATCTCTTTATTCAAAATCTACAATACCCCTCATTTAATTATACTTACTCTTTAAGCCTCCAAGGGCTTTATTGCCTTTTCCTACTCTTTAATTCAAACATTACAATCTCTCCACCTTATAAAAGTTTCGTCCTCGAAACTTAATAGAAAAGATTGAATACTTACCGAGATTATCGAAAAGATGAGGATACTCCTCACGCATCTTATCCTCGAGTTCCTGCTTCCTCACGTGAATGACCTTTCCATTTCACCTTCACTGAAGCTATATCCTTCGACGTAAACTTCCTCACTTGTCGGTTAACTATAGCTTTTGGTTGCACCTCATAAACCATATCATCTCTCAATTCAATGGGATGAACCTCTAACACATGTGATGGATCTGACATATACTTCCTTAGCATGAAAACATGAAATACTGGATGGATAACAGACAAGTTTGGTGGTAATGCTAACCTATAAGCAACTGCCCCAACTCTCTCTAAAATTTCATACGATCCAATGAATCAAGAACTCAACTTGCCTTTCTTCCCAAACCTGAATACTCCTTTTGTTGATGATACTTTTAAGAACACACAATCACCCACTGCAAACTCTAAGTCACGCCTTCTTCTATCCGTGTAACTCTTCTGTCTACTTTGAGCTGTTTGAAGCTTCTTTCTAATTTCCTCTATCTTCTCTGAGGTAATTTGAATCAACTTCAGTTCCATTAGCCTCTTCTCACCAACCTCAAACTAACAAACCAGTGATCTACACTTCCGACCAGACAAAGCCTCATAAGGTGCCATCTCTATGCTAGCCTGATAACTGTTGTTGTAAGCAAATTTCACTAATGGTAGGAACTTACTCCAACCAACTCCAAAATCCATAACACAAGCTCTTAACATATCCTCCAAGACCTGAATAGTCCTCTTAGATTGGCCATCGATCTGAGGGTGAAAAATTGTACTCAACTGTACTTTAGTACCCATAGCTTCTTGGTATTTCACCTAAACTCGTGATGTAAACTGTGAAACTCTATCTGACACTATCAAGATTGGCACTCCATGCAACCGTACAATCTCACTAATAATACTAGGTGGCGACTGCACAATCAATCTCTTAATCAGACTCTCGCAGACCATAGATTCCTAGTGACCATAAAACTAGCTGGCAACTCCTGAACCTTAATCTTAATTTTATGATTAAATCCAAAAACTCTTCCAAACACACAACACCCCCTCATCAGGAGGCACAACAAGAGCCTCCGTCATCGCCAGACGACGTCGCGTTGCGCTCGCGCACCCCCGCAACACCTTCAAAACTGATATGGATACTATCCAAAAGATCAAGGCAGCCCTCGCATCCACGGCTTAAACTAAAGTTCTCCTCCTCACCACCATCTGTTGAGATTACTCTTCTGAGTGCATTTTCTTGTTTTCTAATATTGGCACGCCAAGACTATGACATTAATTATTTAGCTGAATGAGTGCAGTTCTAATTAAAACGATTCATCTCATATTGCGCAAACTTGAGCTATTCTTTCCTTGACCAAACATATATAATTTTGTTGCTTGCTTCATTCAATTAGAACAAGATTACAGCAAATAATAAATACAAAAAAGAATAACATAAAGGAACATGAGATAAAAACAAGAAAACAAAAGGGGCATCAATTAATAAACAAGGATGAAAGCAGATTAGTTGACGGATGACAAGTATAATCAACCGAATATATTAAAAATATTTCGACCAGAATTTCCACTAGGTGAATTAACAGCCGCGCAGCTTTTCCTGATCTCCCCATCTTTGCCAGTCTTGACGTCAACAGCTCCCAAGTTAATCATGGCCCGACCAAATTGAAAGCTGAAGTCGTTGCTTCCAGCTACTCTTGCCACTGAGAATCTGGTGTTTGAATCCAGTGCCAGCTGCTGATCAACTTCGAGAATCCCATTACCTAAACGTATTTGCTCGAAGAAAGATTTGTCCACTGAAGAAGACTTGAGAGGATCCTGGTCGAGATTAGCTGAGTTGTTACTGTTAGAATTTTGAGGACAGAGAGTTTGTAGGGTTTTCAGTAGTGTTGTATTCATGGTTGGATCAGGGTTGCCAGTGTTGTTGAAATTATAAAGACGATTTTGGAATAGACCACAATGTGCTACCCCGACACTGTGACCACCTCCTATACATCATCAGAAGAATCAAAAGACAAATAAGAAAAGTGCTTGGAAATGTAATATCACATGTCGTTTCAAAGAGAATTAGGAATGGAAACATGCATCGTCACGTACCAAGAAGATAAACCATGTCAATAGTGCTCAGTCTTTTGCTATTAAATGCTGCAATAGCTTGAGGAACTGGGATGCTTGGAGATGGGAGTTTCACATTTTGAGCAGAAGATACACGACCATCTCTTCTTCCTGTTTGTACAGGGTACCATCCTGTCCTTGACCTCTTAACACTCTGCATGAGCACAAACATTTACCACTCAATTCTTTTGTTATCCTACTCTTTTGACCCCTGAATAAATTTTGTTAATGTTTGTTAATTTTGTTAATGCATTGATTCTGAAAGGGAACAGAAAAAAGGTATGCACCTCGAAAACAGCATCTCTGGTAGCCATTACTATAATATCAGCACAAGAGACGACTCCTGGGCATGTATTTTCAACTTCCGTCTTTATTTCCTCGATGAAGTCATAGCCCCTCACACTTAAATTTGGAGGTGCAGTTTTCTCACCATTTGGCACATCCAGCAATATAGATGCATCGCATCCCTTTCAACACCCCCAAAAAGTCGCGTTAGATTGTGTGTGTATTGAGCAAAGAGTACTATATATAACAAATTAACGTTGAAAGGGATTGCAAAACCTTCTTACATTGACAAAACAATCATGAAATTGCATGCGAAGAAGAGCAGCCACTATTGTTGTGTCTGTACTGAATCTTGCCTTTACTTTCTGCCTGACAATATCCTCAACATCTCTCTGAAAACCATTTCTGTCCCTGCATTTTCCATTATAGAATCCAAGCTGCAACTGACCACTGCATTGGCCAACCATGCTCACAAAGATGAGGCTAAGTGCTAGTGCCAAAGCTGCAGCTACTCTTGGCATTTCCATTCTTTTTCCTTCTTTTTCGAACTACTAATATTGGACATGGAAACAAAGCACATTCTTCTTTCTATTTATAAGGAATTGATCAGGTTGATAGAGATATGGAAACCTTGCATAACATGAGGTTGGAATGGTGTGCATGATCACTAGTCATTGTCGTTAGACGTGCAGTCCTCTAAGGATATATGGTGCTGGTGCTGCCGCCGAACGCAGGGAGATACGTAGCATTCCAAAAATTATTCTAAAGAATTGCAGCTAGCTGGCTGCCTTGCCCCGGAGATCTGGAGCTGATTTGCAAGGAGAATACTATAATGGAGGAAATTGTTGCAGTGAATTATTGACCAATAATCTAATCTAATCGTTTTTTTTCCCCCCTGAATAATATAATCTAATCCTGTTTGACTCAAAAACCGTGCCAATCAAACATTTTAAACCTTCATGTTTCCCTGCGAGGAAAGCTGTTCTAATTAATGACATGCGCGTGTGGTTCACGAAGTCATAAGAAGAAGTTCTAATGGTTTCCTAGGCTTGTAACAATCTACAACTTCAAAAGAACTCATGCCTATCAACCTATTGTTATAGCTATTATAGGCAAATAAGGTTGTAGGAAGAACTAGATCCCAATTCCTATTATGATCAAACACTAAACATCTAAAAATTTCCCTAATTAACCATCTCAGTTTAACCATCAGATCAGTTAAGAGGTGGTAGGTACTATAAAATTGAACTTAGTTCTCACCATATGTCAAAGGATTTTCCATAAATCTAACACCCCTATCTGAGATTATGGTTTGGGAAAGACCATACAACTCGACATTTCATCAATATAGAGTTTCACAACTCTAAAAACATATGTGGTCTTAGTGTAAGGGGACAAAATGGGTCATCTTAGAGAACAAATCGATAACCACAAAGATAGAGGCATGCTTCTTGTCGCGGGGTCACGCCGCGATGTCGTCTAGCGATGACGAAGGCTTTTTCGTGCGCTCCTGTGTGAGGTGTGTGTGTGTGTGTTGGAAACGTTTTTTCGATTTAATCATAAAATTATGATTAATGTTCAAGAGTCACCATCTATTATTATGGTCACTAGGATCCTATGGTTTGCGAGAGTCTGGGTACGAGACTGGTTATGCAAGGGGAAGATGCGTCACCCCTAGTGCACCCTAACTAAGGTAGGCTGCATTGTTGTTTTATTATTTTTCTAGGTCGGGTTTCTATTCGTTGGTCTTTCCTAACGTCCAAGACAGATCTCTCTTTATGAGAGATTCTCTACCTTATTGGGTTAAATCCTAACCGTTCTAAAGTCTTAATTTTAGCATCGTATTTATTTACACCTTTTATCTTTAATACCTAAGGGTGTCCTTTATCATATAATTTTACACCCCACAAATATTAAAGTGTACATCTGAAACCTAAAAAAGATTGGAAAAATATTTTTAATATTTTGGCCAAACCCTAATGGACGATCAAAAACTAGTTTTGATATCCTTTTTTTTTTTCAAAACATGAGAAAGATGCAATTTTTTTAATGAAAATATGGAGTGAAATTTTTAGGATTTGGCCGTATGCATGAAAACACATTTTTTTTTTGAAAAGGGAAATTAATTTAAAATTTTTTGAGATTTTTTTATGAAAATGTTTTGAATTGTTTTTGAAATATTTCGGAGAAAACTGAGTATTTTAATATCGAATTTGTATTTTACAGTGTAAATATACAACCCGATATCATGCAAAATGGAAAGAAAAATGTGAGAAAATCACAAACGTTTTTTTAAAAGGGTTTTTTTTAATTTATTTCAATTTTTTTAGGGGTTGGGCCAGAACTGGCCTGACCCTAAGGAGATGTTAATTATTTGGCAGAACATGAACAGTAGTTCACGTTCTGCATGTAACTACACAGATGCAGACGATGAGAGAGAAAAATGGAAGGCAACCTGGCGTAGGGGATGGGGTTGTTGTTACTGGCCTAGAGTGAAGTTGGCGGAGGTACTGGTGGTTGGTTGGTGGTTGTGTTGGCTTCCTATTGTGTAGCTGGTGGCTGAAGGGCTGGCGGCGACCTTGGTCGGTAGTTGGAACGACGGAGAGAGAGAGGGAGAGAAGAAATTGCAGAAACCAAGGGTGGACAAATTGGTTTTTGGCCGATTTTGGACCCGATTTTCCCCTCCTTCAGATCCTGAAATCGACCTCTATTTATTGGCGGTGGAAGAGGGCAATTTTGTCTACACTGGAAAAAAATTACAACCCTTGATTCAGTTGGGAATGATCCCAAATGTTGGTTCAAAGTAGGCATCCTGAGTTGTCAAATATGTAGAAAAATGTTGACTGAGTTGGCCTCTTTAGGTCGATGTTGGGGCCTTCATGTTGTCATTCAGCCTGAACGGCTCACATGATGTTGTAGAGAAATTGCAGGTGATCATTTGCGTGTAAGATTTGATGGACGTTAGATGCCTTAAAAGCACCTACAAAATAGGTGATATGAGTAGCTTTTTCTGGGTAAAAGAAAAAGACAATGAACAGTAACCAGAGGACGCATCGTTTGATTTCCTTTTAAAAAAAAATCATCAAAACGACGCCTTTTAAGGTTAATTAGGGGTTTTTGCTGATGTTCAATGTAGTCCTCTAGCTTTCAATATTTTTCAATAGAACCCCTCATTGACCCTAAACTTTTGATTTAATGCAAATTAAGCCACTGATGAATTACTGTTTAAGCCTTAAATTTACGTGTCTTTTGTAAATTGTTCC
The DNA here is from genome assembly GCA_030145905.1 of Populus davidiana. Lineage (NCBI taxonomy): Eukaryota > Viridiplantae > Streptophyta > Magnoliopsida > Malpighiales > Salicaceae > Populus > Populus davidiana. Next base: position 22,598,992 of record CM057789.1, on the reverse strand, counting down.
TTGGCTGCTAAATTTGTCAATATAACCCCTAATTGATCACAAAACTTCAATTTTTATTATGATTTTACCCCTGATTTCAATCAATTAATTAACTTGGTAAAAATTAAATTTGGCCTCTTAAAATTCTAATTTTCTCAATTAAACCCAAATTGGGCTCCTGAACTTATATTTTCACCAATGAAGCCCCAAACAAAATTAATTTGATCCATTTAAAGTATAATTAAGTCGTTACACTTAATTATATCCTTCAATTAGACCCAAATTAATTCTTAAACATAATTAAAATTTAATTTTGGCCCAATATTAAATCAGATTAGCTTATTTAAAAATTTAATTATGTCCTTTAACTTTTACGCAAATTCGTCCAATAATCATTTAATTTGATCTTCAATTTTCATTTTTTTTCATTTATTGGCATCATGGGGGTACAATTAGACCTAGAATTTCTTATGAAATTGCAGCTTGATTTCCTGCCTTGCTTTCTCAACGTTGCCAATTTTTTTTTTAAAAAAATTATTTTGAAAAAAGGTGATTTTTAGGGAATAACCCCAGAATTGTGTTATGACACTTCTTTGTAGTATATGGAAGCCCAAACAAAAATCAATACTTACATCTTGCCAAGGGCAATGTGGGAACAAGCAAGGGGGTGTAAAAACTAATATTTTGTTTTCCATGCTTAGTTAGTTGACATGTTCTACATTGACCTACCAATTTAACTACATCTCTTTTTAAGTTAGACCAAAAGAACTGACATCCACCTCTTTATTGGTTTTATTTATCCCAAAGTGTCCTAAAACACCTCCATCATGAATAAACTACACCAAAAAATTATGCACTAATGTCTTCAGTATACAAAGATTATTATCCCAAAACAAATACCCTTCTTAGATGTAATTACCATCTATAACATGGTTGCTCTCATCTCTTAATGTCATGTTTATTTCTTTAAATTCTTCACAAGATTCATATTGCTCTTTGAGTCTCTCAAATCCAATAACTTTAACACTCATTACGGATAACAATATCACCTGATGACTGAAGACATCTGCCACTTTATTTTCCAGTACGGATTTATATTTCATTTTCAAATGAATAAACTTGTAAATACTCAACCCAACGACCATGCCTATGGTTGATATTTTTTTTGGGAGTTGAGACAGTAAAAGGTCTCATGGTTGGAGTAAAGAACAAACTCCCGTGGTAGCAAATAATGGTGCCAATAGTGCAAGGCTTGAACTACAACATAAAATTCTTTATCATAGGTTGAGTATTTTTATTTGGCCTCGTTAAGTTTCTCACCAAATAAGCTACATGATGATGTTTTTTTAAAAATACTCCACCTATCCCAATTTCTGAGGCATCACATTTTACTTTAAACACTTTAGTAAAATCAAGAGCCACATTATTAGGGCCTTCGTCATCTTCTTCTTGACCACTTCAAATGCATTATTAGCTCATTTACTCTATTGAAACTCATCTTCTTTTGAAACAATCTGTGATAAGAGATATGATGGTGCTACATCCCTTGATGAAATGTTGATAAGAATGTCGCAAGCCTAAGAAAAAATATGAACCTCATGAATGTTCTTAGGTTCAGGCTAATCTACAATCGCTTGTACTTCTTAAATTCCCTTACATGACACTATAAATCCTAAGAAAACTACTTGATTCATAAAGAAAGAACACCTTTTGACATAGGCAAATAAATTTTCCTTTCTTAGGGTGGTACAAATTTGAATAACATGATTTAAATGCTCTTTCTTGGTTTTGCTATGAATAAAGACATCATCAAAATGCACCACTAAGAATTTTTTCATAAATGGCCTAAGCACTTGTGTTTTTTCCCTCATAAAAGACTTGGTGAATTGGAAGAGAAAAAAAAGGGCATGAATAGCCACTTATATAATCTATTCTTAGTCTTAAATATAGTTTTTCATTAATCTTCTAAATGGATTCTTATATGATGATACCCACAATCTCCAGGTTAATCTTAGAGAAAATTTAGGCTTATATCAAATCAATTAATGAGAAATCAATACATGATAGAAATCCTATTAATAACTCAACTATCTACACACATTCTCAATCAACCATCTTTCTTAGGTGTTAAAAGGGCAGGTACTACACAAAGACTCAAACTCTCTCTCTCTCTCTCTCTCTCTATCTATATATATATATATATATATCTTTCATAACAGTTCATTTACTTGCTTTTGTAATTTGACATGTTCACTAGGATTCATCCTACAATGAGGTAAGTTAGCCAATATGGAATCAAGTATTAAATTTATAGCGTATTGAATGTCTCGTGTAAGAGGTAAAACATCAGGTAGTTCACATAAAAAGATATCTAGAAATTCTTTTAACACTTCCCTTGTTTCTTTAGGCTGTTCGTCTAAAGAACTTGATGTAACCTTATTGGCTACTAAGGCAAACACAACAAAAATCTTCATGAACCTTCTTTTCAAACTCCTTATGACTAATTATGTTAAGCGTATTTTCTTTCACCTTTTCTTTTTTTTTTATTTTTAGTTTAACGTGGGTGTCCGGGCCAGCTTGCGCGCACCTCGACTAATCCCACGAGCCCTGAAGTTAACGACCATGTAAGCCTCCAGTGGCCATCATATGAGCAACCAGGGCTCGAACCTGAGACCACAGAGGGAGCTAACCTCTTGGTCCCAAACTCTTACCACTGGCCACCACCTAGATGGTTTTAATGGTTTCTTTATTATTACTACTTGTGGTGGCTATGCAAGGAGGCATTATTGTCTTCAACCATTGTATAGCTACTGTTGTGATTAGCATGGATTATGGTTAATGACTGCTAGTGGTAGTTCTTTGTCTGCTATAGCGGTTCTATTGGACACTACCAGAAAATTGATAAATACAAATGGAAATATTGAGGGAATATTTTTCTCCGTAAATTTTTGGTGGATTTTACTGACGGAAATACACCCTTGGTATATATTGAAGAGAATTACAGTGGGAAAAAAAATTTAAACAAAGTAAAAAAAAAAAAAAAACTATGACGTGTCATTTTTTACCAATGAAATCACCAACATAATTTATTCTGTTGGTAAAATCTGTTTATAAGCCCGTTGGTAAAATGTTAACAATGTTCTTCATGTCAATTACAAACAGAACTATCAACGGAAAATTCCGTCGATATTTTCCAGAGAGCTCTGGAACTGTTCACTCCCAAATTGCATTATTATTTATTGTTTTTTAAAGACAAAATCACCAACGGATTAAAAAAGTTTGTCGGTGTTATTTGGCAGGTTTCTAAAAATTTTCGATTAAAGTAAAAATTTAAATTAAATATTACAGACAAAATCATCGACTGATTGAAAAGCCATCAGTGATATTTGGCAGTTTGTAAAAATTTAAATTAAATATTACTGACGATATATTTAAAAATATTAATATTTAATTGTCCGTCGGTAAAACACACTAATAAAAAGTCTGGAATCTCAATTTCACAACAGACAAGGCTCCTTTCTTCTTCTTCTTCCCCATATATAAAAAACATCAATATCCATTTCTTTCTCTTCTCTCCTCAACTCCTCCTCTTCTCCTCCATGCTCAAGTATGTATTTTTCTCCTTCTTTTTTCTTAGTTTTTTTTTTTAATTAATATACTTTATGATTTTTTTTTCTCTTCTTAGCTTCACTTGCAACTACATTAAGGTAAAAGTTTTCTTCTTCTTCTTTCGTGTTTTTGTTTTCACTATATTTGTTTTTAATTTTTTTTGTTCTTAATAATTGTATGAATGTTGTTGTAGGATTTTTTTTTCCATATGAGATCAAATTTTAGTTGATTTATTTATAGGATTTTTAATTTTTAGCAATTGCAACTTTATTTTTTCATATGAATTTTTTTAGTTGAATTTATTTGTTCTTGTTATTTATTTGTTGCAAATTTATTTGAGTTGATTTTCTTTTTCTTTCTTTCAAGTCTTTTGAGTATTATAGTGTGTTGATTTATATTAATTAAATTATTTTATAGTTTTGTAAAATAGATTTTTTTAATATTTTTAAATAATTACCGATGGAATTACATACGGACCTACTGAGAGAAATATTGACGGAATGATGCGGATAATATTTTTTGCACGCTTTTTCCATCAGTAAAATAATTTTTTTTTATTACCAACGGGCTTACCAGCATATAAAAAATTACCAAAAAAGGATACACCGACGGAGCATTTTCATTGGTAATTTCATTGGTAAATTAATTACCAATGAAATGATAGTGCAAATACCAACGGAAAATTCATCGGTAAATATAAAGATTGTGGTAGTGGGAGAACTGTTGTGGGCACTAAAATTGAAAAAGAAATATATAAATACCACAACCTTAAAATACACAACTATTAAGCTTAACCCATTAATTAAAACTGTTTAACATAAAGAATCCAAATAAATAAAATAAAAATAATACCACAACCTTAAAATACACTCTTATTTTATCTTTGTTCGGCAGTGCCGATGCCGGAACCAACTCAGATCCTACTACTGTCTTTGCCACTGGAATTGATGATTCTGTCCTCGCCAATGCCTTCAAAACTGATATAGATACTATCCAAAAGATCAAGGCAGCCCTTCCATCCAATATGGATACTATTACAGCTAGGGACCAATATGGAATTTATCATATTTTTAGGGCTAAATTGTAATTTTCATCTAATTGGAGGACCAAACTAAAAATATCATAAATTCATGAATATAGTGGAATTATATCCATAATTCATCCTCATTTCTGTCCAGAATCTCTAATTATACCCCAGGAACCATTCTAGAATTTTTTAAAATTTTTAGGGTCAAATTGTAATTTTTGTCAAATGGAGGACCAAACTAAAATTGTCATAAATCCATGACTATACTGAAATTATGACAATAATTAATCCTCAATTCTGTCCTGAATATCTCATTATGCTCCAGGGACCATTATGGAATTTTACCAAAATTTTAAGGTCAAATGGTAATTTTTGTCAAATTAGAGGACCAAATTGAAAGTGTTAAAATTTCATAACTATACAGTAATTCTTCCCATAATTCATATTTTATTCTGTTCAGAATCTCGGAATATGCTCCAGGGACCAATTTGTAATTTTCCAAAGTTTGGGGACTAAATTGTAATTTTTACAAATTGAGGGACCAAATTGAATTTTCATCATCTTCAACCTCTAACCCAGAATTTCAATAGAAAACCTATTGTTCTTTCCAAATTTCTAACTCAAAATTCACCATTTAAACAATCCATAACTCAAAATTATCATAATCTTCCATAATCAACTAAATAATCAATTATCCACAACAATCAACCACTAACATTCAAATTAATTCATCAATCAAACCCAAAACATAATCTTCAAAATCTTAACATTCATCAAAACTGAAATTTAAAGTTCAAATAACATATTATAGACATTAAAGCATAAATCGTACCCTTTTAACTTATTTTCTTCAACTACTTTCTTTTTCCCTTCTAATTTCCCTCTTTTCTCTTCTTCTTCTTCCCCTTTTCTTCTCTTCTCCCGTCAGTTTTTCACTTTTAATTTCCGGTCTCTCTCTCTCTCTCTTTTTCTATGTATATTTATCATCTCTTTATTCAAAATCTACAATACCCCTCATTTAATTATACTTACTCTTTAAGCCTCCAAGGGCTTTATTGCCTTTTCCTACTCTTTAATTCAAACATTACAATCTCTCCACCTTATAAAAGTTTCGTCCTCGAAACTTAATAGAAAAGATTGAATACTTACCGAGATTATCGAAAAGATGAGGATACTCCTCACGCATCTTATCCTCGAGTTCCTGCTTCCTCACGTGAATGACCTTTCCATTTCACCTTCACTGAAGCTATATCCTTCGACGTAAACTTCCTCACTTGTCGGTTAACTATAGCTTTTGGTTGCACCTCATAAACCATATCATCTCTCAATTCAATGGGATGAACCTCTAACACATGTGATGGATCTGACATATACTTCCTTAGCATGAAAACATGAAATACTGGATGGATAACAGACAAGTTTGGTGGTAATGCTAACCTATAAGCAACTGCCCCAACTCTCTCTAAAATTTCATACGATCCAATGAATCAAGAACTCAACTTGCCTTTCTTCCCAAACCTGAATACTCCTTTTGTTGATGATACTTTTAAGAACACACAATCACCCACTGCAAACTCTAAGTCACGCCTTCTTCTATCCGTGTAACTCTTCTGTCTACTTTGAGCTGTTTGAAGCTTCTTTCTAATTTCCTCTATCTTCTCTGAGGTAATTTGAATCAACTTCAGTTCCATTAGCCTCTTCTCACCAACCTCAAACTAACAAACCAGTGATCTACACTTCCGACCAGACAAAGCCTCATAAGGTGCCATCTCTATGCTAGCCTGATAACTGTTGTTGTAAGCAAATTTCACTAATGGTAGGAACTTACTCCAACCAACTCCAAAATCCATAACACAAGCTCTTAACATATCCTCCAAGACCTGAATAGTCCTCTTAGATTGGCCATCGATCTGAGGGTGAAAAATTGTACTCAACTGTACTTTAGTACCCATAGCTTCTTGGTATTTCACCTAAACTCGTGATGTAAACTGTGAAACTCTATCTGACACTATCAAGATTGGCACTCCATGCAACCGTACAATCTCACTAATAATACTAGGTGGCGACTGCACAATCAATCTCTTAATCAGACTCTCGCAGACCATAGATTCCTAGTGACCATAAAACTAGCTGGCAACTCCTGAACCTTAATCTTAATTTTATGATTAAATCCAAAAACTCTTCCAAACACACAACACCCCCTCATCAGGAGGCACAACAAGAGCCTCCGTCATCGCCAGACGACGTCGCGTTGCGCTCGCGCACCCCCGCAACACCTTCAAAACTGATATGGATACTATCCAAAAGATCAAGGCAGCCCTCGCATCCACGGCTTAAACTAAAGTTCTCCTCCTCACCACCATCTGTTGAGATTACTCTTCTGAGTGCATTTTCTTGTTTTCTAATATTGGCACGCCAAGACTATGACATTAATTATTTAGCTGAATGAGTGCAGTTCTAATTAAAACGATTCATCTCATATTGCGCAAACTTGAGCTATTCTTTCCTTGACCAAACATATATAATTTTGTTGCTTGCTTCATTCAATTAGAACAAGATTACAGCAAATAATAAATACAAAAAAGAATAACATAAAGGAACATGAGATAAAAACAAGAAAACAAAAGGGGCATCAATTAATAAACAAGGATGAAAGCAGATTAGTTGACGGATGACAAGTATAATCAACCGAATATATTAAAAATATTTCGACCAGAATTTCCACTAGGTGAATTAACAGCCGCGCAGCTTTTCCTGATCTCCCCATCTTTGCCAGTCTTGACGTCAACAGCTCCCAAGTTAATCATGGCCCGACCAAATTGAAAGCTGAAGTCGTTGCTTCCAGCTACTCTTGCCACTGAGAATCTGGTGTTTGAATCCAGTGCCAGCTGCTGATCAACTTCGAGAATCCCATTACCTAAACGTATTTGCTCGAAGAAAGATTTGTCCACTGAAGAAGACTTGAGAGGATCCTGGTCGAGATTAGCTGAGTTGTTACTGTTAGAATTTTGAGGACAGAGAGTTTGTAGGGTTTTCAGTAGTGTTGTATTCATGGTTGGATCAGGGTTGCCAGTGTTGTTGAAATTATAAAGACGATTTTGGAATAGACCACAATGTGCTACCCCGACACTGTGACCACCTCCTATACATCATCAGAAGAATCAAAAGACAAATAAGAAAAGTGCTTGGAAATGTAATATCACATGTCGTTTCAAAGAGAATTAGGAATGGAAACATGCATCGTCACGTACCAAGAAGATAAACCATGTCAATAGTGCTCAGTCTTTTGCTATTAAATGCTGCAATAGCTTGAGGAACTGGGATGCTTGGAGATGGGAGTTTCACATTTTGAGCAGAAGATACACGACCATCTCTTCTTCCTGTTTGTACAGGGTACCATCCTGTCCTTGACCTCTTAACACTCTGCATGAGCACAAACATTTACCACTCAATTCTTTTGTTATCCTACTCTTTTGACCCCTGAATAAATTTTGTTAATGTTTGTTAATTTTGTTAATGCATTGATTCTGAAAGGGAACAGAAAAAAGGTATGCACCTCGAAAACAGCATCTCTGGTAGCCATTACTATAATATCAGCACAAGAGACGACTCCTGGGCATGTATTTTCAACTTCCGTCTTTATTTCCTCGATGAAGTCATAGCCCCTCACACTTAAATTTGGAGGTGCAGTTTTCTCACCATTTGGCACATCCAGCAATATAGATGCATCGCATCCCTTTCAACACCCCCAAAAAGTCGCGTTAGATTGTGTGTGTATTGAGCAAAGAGTACTATATATAACAAATTAACGTTGAAAGGGATTGCAAAACCTTCTTACATTGACAAAACAATCATGAAATTGCATGCGAAGAAGAGCAGCCACTATTGTTGTGTCTGTACTGAATCTTGCCTTTACTTTCTGCCTGACAATATCCTCAACATCTCTCTGAAAACCATTTCTGTCCCTGCATTTTCCATTATAGAATCCAAGCTGCAACTGACCACTGCATTGGCCAACCATGCTCACAAAGATGAGGCTAAGTGCTAGTGCCAAAGCTGCAGCTACTCTTGGCATTTCCATTCTTTTTCCTTCTTTTTCGAACTACTAATATTGGACATGGAAACAAAGCACATTCTTCTTTCTATTTATAAGGAATTGATCAGGTTGATAGAGATATGGAAACCTTGCATAACATGAGGTTGGAATGGTGTGCATGATCACTAGTCATTGTCGTTAGACGTGCAGTCCTCTAAGGATATATGGTGCTGGTGCTGCCGCCGAACGCAGGGAGATACGTAGCATTCCAAAAATTATTCTAAAGAATTGCAGCTAGCTGGCTGCCTTGCCCCGGAGATCTGGAGCTGATTTGCAAGGAGAATACTATAATGGAGGAAATTGTTGCAGTGAATTATTGACCAATAATCTAATCTAATCGTTTTTTTTCCCCCCTGAATAATATAATCTAATCCTGTTTGACTCAAAAACCGTGCCAATCAAACATTTTAAACCTTCATGTTTCCCTGCGAGGAAAGCTGTTCTAATTAATGACATGCGCGTGTGGTTCACGAAGTCATAAGAAGAAGTTCTAATGGTTTCCTAGGCTTGTAACAATCTACAACTTCAAAAGAACTCATGCCTATCAACCTATTGTTATAGCTATTATAGGCAAATAAGGTTGTAGGAAGAACTAGATCCCAATTCCTATTATGATCAAACACTAAACATCTAAAAATTTCCCTAATTAACCATCTCAGTTTAACCATCAGATCAGTTAAGAGGTGGTAGGTACTATAAAATTGAACTTAGTTCTCACCATATGTCAAAGGATTTTCCATAAATCTAACACCCCTATCTGAGATTATGGTTTGGGAAAGACCATACAACTCGACATTTCATCAATATAGAGTTTCACAACTCTAAAAACATATGTGGTCTTAGTGTAAGGGACAAAATGGGTCATCTTAGAGAACAAATCGATAACCACAAAGATAGAGGCATGCTTCTTGTCGCGGGGTCACGCCGCGATGTCGTCTAGCGATGACGAAGGCTTTTTCGTGCCTCCTGTGTGAGGTGTGTGTGTGTGTGTTGGAAACGTTTTTCGATTTAATCATAAAATTATGATTAATGTTCAAGAGTCACCATCTATTATTATGGTCACTAGGATCCTATGGTTTGCGAGAGTCTGGGTACGAGACTGGTTATGCAAGGGGAAGATGCGTCACCCCTAGTGCACCCTAACTAAGGTAGGCTGCATTGTTGTTTTATTATTTTTCTAGGTCGGGTTTCTATTCGTTGGTCTTTCCTAACGTCCAAGACAGATCTCTCTTTATGAGAGATTCTCTACCTTATTGGGTTAAATCCTAACCGTTCTAAAGTCTTAATTTTAGCATCGTATTTATTTACACCTTTTATCTTTAATACCTAAGGGTGTCCTTTATCATATAATTTTACACCCCACAAATATTAAAGTGTACATCTGAAACCTAAAAAAGATTGGAAAAATATTTTTAATATTTTGGCCAAACCCTAATGGACGATCAAAAACTAGTTTTGATATCCTTTTTTTTTTTCAAAACATGAGAAAGATGCAATTTTTTTAATGAAAATATGGAGTGAAATTTTTAGGATTTGGCCGTATGCATGAAAACACATTTTTTTTTTGAAAAGGGAAATTAATTTAAAATTTTTTGAGATTTTTTTATGAAAATGTTTTGAATTGTTTTTGAAATATTTCGGAGAAAACTGAGTATTTTAATATCGAATTTGTATTTTACAGTGTAAATATACAACCCGATATCATGCAAAATGGAAAGAAAAATGTGAGAAAATCACAAACGTTTTTTTAAAAGGGTTTTTTTTAATTTATTTCAATTTTTTTAGGGGTTGGGCCAGAACTGGCCTGACCCTAAGGAGATGTTAATTATTTGGCAGAACATGAACAGTAGTTCACGTTCTGCATGTAACTACACAGATGCAGACGATGAGAGAGAAAAATGGAAGGCAACCTGGCGTAGGGGATGGGGTTGTTGTTACTGGCCTAGAGTGAAGTTGGCGGAGGTACTGGTGGTTGGTTGGTGGTTGTGTTGGCTTCCTATTGTGTAGCTGGTGGCTGAAGGGCTGGCGGCGACCTTGGTCGGTAGTTGGAACGACGGAGAGAGAGAGGGAGAGAAGAAATTGCAGAAACCAAGGGTGGACAAATTGGTTTTTGGCCGATTTTGGACCCGATTTTCCCCTCCTTCAGATCCTGAAATCGACCTCTATTTATTGGCGGTGGAAGAGGGCAATTTTGTCTACACTGGAAAAAAATTACAACCCTTGATTCAGTTGGGAATGATCTCAATTGTTGGTTCAAAGTAGGCATCCTGAGTTGTCAAATATGTAGAAAAATGCTGACTGAGTTGGCCTTTTTAGGTCGATGTTGGGGCCTTCATGTTGTCATTCAGCCTGAACGGCTCACATGATGTTGTAGAGAAATTGCAGGTGATCATTTGCGTGTAAGATTTGATGGACGTTAGATGCCTTAAAAGCACCTACAAAATAGGTGATATGAGTAGCTTTTTCTGGGTAAAAGAAAAAGACAATGAACAGTAACCAGAGGACGCATCGTTTGATTTCCTTTTAAAAAAAAATCATCAAAACGACGCCTTTTAAGGTTAAATTAGGGGTTTTGCTGATGTTCAATGTAGTCCTCTAGCTTTCAATATTTTTCAATAGAACCCCTCATTGACCCTAAACTTTTGATTTAATGCAATTAAGCCACTGATGAATTACTGTTTAAGCCTTAAATTTACGTGTCTTTTGTAAATTGTTCCTTGGCTGCTAAATTTGTCAATATAACCCCTAATTGATCACAAAACTTCAATTTTATTATGATTTTACCCCTGATTTCAATCAATTAATTAACTTGGTAAAAATTAAATTTGGCCTCTTAAAATTCTAATTTTCTCAATTAAACCCAAATTGGGCTCCTGAACTTATATTTTCACCAATGAAGCCCCAAACAAAATTAATTTGATCCATTTAAAGTATAATTAAGTCGTTACACTTAATTATATCCTTCAATTAGACCCAAATTAATTCTTAAACATAATTAAAATTTAATTTGGCCCAATATTAAATCAGATTAGCTTATTAAAAATTTAATTATGTCCTTTAACTTTTACGCAAATTCGTCCAATAATCATTTAATTTGATCTTCAATTTTCATTTTTTTTCATTTATTGGCATCATGGGGTACAATTAGACCTAGAATTTCTTATGAAATTGCAGCTTGATTTCCTGCCTTGCTTTCTCAACGTTGCCAATTTTTTTTTAAAAAAAATTATTTTGAAAAAAGGTGATTTTTAGGGAATAACCCAGAATTGTGTTATGACACTTCTTTGTAGTATATGGAAGCCCAAACAAAAATCAATACTTACATCTTGCCAAGGGCAAGTGGGAACAAGCAAGGGGGTGTAAAAACTAATATTTTGTTTTCCATGCTTAGTTAGTTGACATGTTCTACATTGACCTACCAATTTAACTACATCTCTTTTTAAGTTAGACCAAAAGAACTGACATCCACCTCTTTATTGGTTTTATTTATCCCAAAGTGTCCTAAAACACCTCCATCATGAATAAACTACACCAAAAAATTATGCACTAATGTCTTCAGTATACAAAGATTATTATCCCAAAACAAATACCCTTCTTAGATGTAATTACCATCTATAACATGGTTGCTCTCATCTCTTAATGTCATGTTTATTTCTTTAAATTCTTCACAAGATTCATATTGCTCTTTGAGTCTCTCAAATCCAATAACTTTAACACTCATTACGGATAACAATATCACCTGATGACTGAAGACATCTGCCACTTTATTTTCCAGTACGGATTTATATTTCATTTCAAATGAATAAACTTGTAAATACTCAACCCAACGACCATGCCTATGGTTGATATTTTTTTGGGAGTTGAGACAGTAAAAGGTCTCATGGTTGGAGTAAAGAACAAACTCCCGTGGTAGCAAATAATGGTGCCAATAGTGCAAGGCTTGAACTACAACATAAAATTCTTTATCATAGGTTGAGTATTTTTATTTGGCCTCGTTAAGTTTCTCACCAAAATAAGCTACATGATGATGTTTTTTAAAAATACTCCACCTATCCCAATTTCTGAGGCATCACATTTTACTTTAAACACTTTAGTAAAATCAAGAAGCCACATTATTAGGGCCTTCGTCATCTTCTTCTTGACCACTTCAAATGCATTATTAGCTCATTTACTCTATTGAAACTCATCTTCTTTTGAAACAATCTGTGATAAGAGATATGATGGTGCTACATCCCTTGATGAAATGTTGATAGAAAGTCGCAAGCCTAAGAAAAATATGAACCTCATGAATGTTCTTAGGTTCAGGCTAATCTACAATCGCTTGTACTTCTTAAATTCCCTTACATGACACTATAAATCCTAAGAAAACTACTTGATTCATAAAGAAAGAACACCTTTTGACATAGGCAAATAAATTTTCCTTTCTTAGGGTGGTACAAATTTGAATAACATGATTTAAATGCTCTTTCTTGGTTTTGCTATGAATAAAGACATCATCAAAATGCACCACTAAGAATTTTTTCATAAATGGCCTAAGCACTTGTGTTTTTTCCCTCATAAAAGACTTGGTGAATTGGAAGAGAAAAAAAAGGGCATGAATAGCCACTTATATAATCTATTCTTAGTCTTAAATATAGTTTTTCATTAATCTTCTAAATGGATTCTTATATGATGATACCCACAATCTCCAGGTTAATCTTAGAGAAAATTTAGGCTTATATCAAATCAATTAATGAGAAATCAATACATGATAGAAATCCTATTAATAACTCAACTATCTACACACATTCTCAATCAACCATCTTTCTTAGGTGTTAAAAGGGCAGGTACTACACAAAGACTCAAACTCTCTCTCTCTCTCTCTCTCTCTCTATATATATATATATATATATATATATATATCTTTCATAACAGTTCATTTACTTGCTTTTGTAATTTGACATGTTCACTAGGATTCATCCTACAATGAGGTAAGTTAGCCAATATGGAATCAAGTATTAAATTTATAGCGTATTGAATGTCTCGTGTAAGAGGTAAAACATCAGGTAGTTCACATAAAAAGATATCTAGAAATTCTTTTAACACTTCCCTTGTTTCTTTAGGCTGTTCGTCTAAAGAACTTGATGTAACCTTATTGGCTACTAAGGCAAACACAACAAAATCTTCATGAACCTTCTTTTCAAACTCCTTATGACTAATTATGTTAAGCGTATTTTCTTTCACCTTTTCTTTTATTTTTATTTTTAGTTTAACGTGGGTGTCCGGGCCAGCTTGCGCGCACCTCGACTAATCCCACGAGCCCTGAAGTTAACGACCATGTAAGCCTCCAGTGGCCATCATATGAGCAACCCAGGGCTCGAACCTGAGACCACAGAGGGAGCAAACCTCTTGGTCCCAAACTCTTACCACTGGCCACCACCTAGATGGTTTTAATGGTTTCTTTATTATTACTACTTGTGGTGGCTATGCAAGGAGGCATTATTGTCTTCAACCATTGTATAGCTACTGTTGTGATTAGCATGGATTATGGTTAATGACTGCTAGTGGTAGTTCTTTGTCTGCTATAGCGGTTCTATTGGACACTACCAGAAAATTGATAAATACAAATGGAAATATTGAGGGAATATTTTTCTCCGTAAATTTTTGGTGGATTTTACTGACGGAAATACACCCTTGGTATATATTGAGAGAATTACAGTGGGAAAAAAATTTAAACAAAGTAAAAAAAAAAAAAAACTATGACGTGTCATTTTTTACCAATGAAATCACCAACATAATTTATTCTGTTGGTAAAATCTGTTTATAAGCCCGTTGGTAAAATGTTAACAATGTTCTTCATGTCAATTACAAACAGAACTATCAACGGAAAATTCCGTCGATATTTTCCAGAGAGCTCTGGAACTGTTCACTCCCAAATTGCATTATTATTTATTGTTTTTTAAAGACAAAATCACCAACGGATTAAAAAGTTGTCGGTGTTATTTGGCAGGTTTCTAAAAATTTTCGATTAAAGTAAAAATTTAAATTAAATATTACAGACAAAATCATCGACTGATTGAAAAGCCATCAGTGATATTTGGCAGTTTGTAAAAATTTAAATTAAATATTACTGACGATATATTTAAAAATATTAATATTTAATTGTCCGTCGGTAAAACACACTAATAAAAAGTCTGGAATCTCAATTTCACAACAGACAAGGCTCCTTTCTTCTTCTTCTTCCCCATATATAAAAAACATCAATATCCATTTCTTTCTCTTCTCTCCTCAACTCCTCCTCTTCTCCTCCATGCTCAAGTATGTATTTTTCTCCTTCTTTTTTCTTAGTTTTTTTTTTAATTAATATACTTTATGATTTTTTTTTCTCTTCTTAGCTTCACTTGCAACTACATTAAGGTAAAAGTTTTCTTCTTCTTCTTTCGTGTTTTTGTTTTCACTATATTTGTTTTTAATTTTTTTTGTTCTTAATAATTGTATGAATGTTGTTGTAGGATTTTTTTTCCATATGAGATCAAATTTTAGTTGATTTATTTATAGGATTTTTAATTTTTAGCAATTGCAACTTTATTTTTTCATATGAATTTTTTTAGTTGAATTTATTTGTTCTTGTTATTTATTTGTTGCAAATTTATTTGAGTTGATTTTCTTTTTCTTTCTTTCAAGTCTTTTGAGTATTATAGTGTGTTGATTTATATTAATTAAATTATTTTATAGTTTTGTAAAATAGATTTTTTTAATATTTTTAAATAATTACCGATGGAATTACATACGGACCTACTGAGAGAAATATTGACGGAATGATGCGGATAATATTTTTTGCACGCTTTTTCCATCAGTAAAATAATTTTTTTTTATTACCAACGGGCTTACCAGCATATAAAAAATTACCAAAAAAGGATACACCGACGGAGCATTTTCATTGGTAATTTCATTGGTAAATTAATTACCAATGAAATGATAGTGCAAATACCAACGGAAAATTCATCGGTAAATATAAAGATTGTGGTAGTGGGAGAACTGTTGTGGGCACTAAAATTGAAAAAGAAATATATAAATACCACAACCTTAAAATACACAACTATTAAGCTTAACCCATTAATTAAAACTGTTTAACATAAAGAATCCAAATAAATAAAATAAAAATAATACCACAACCTTAAAATACACTCTTATTTTATCTTTGTTCGGCAGTGCCGATGCCGGAACCAACTCAGATCCTACTACTGTCTTTGCCACTGGAATTGATGATTCTGTCCTCGCCAATGCCTTCAAAACTGATATAGATACTATCCAAAAGATCAAGGCAGCCCTTCCATCCAATATGGATACTATTACAGCTAGGGACCAATATGGAATTTATCATATTTTTAGGGCTAAATTGTAATTTTCATCTAATTGGAGGACCAAACTAAAAATATCATAAATTCATGAATATAGTGGAATTATATCCATAATTCATCCTCATTTCTGTCCAGAATCTCTAATTATACCCCAGGAACCATTCTAGAATTTTTTAAAATTTTTAGGGTCAAATTGTAATTTTTGTCAAATGGAGGACCAAACTAAAATTGTCATAAATCCATGACTATACTGAAATTATGACAATAATTAATCCTCAATTCTGTCCTGAATATCTCATTATGCTCCAGGGACCATTATGGAATTTTACCAAAATTTTAAGGTCAAATGGTAATTTTTGTCAAATTAGAGGACCAAATTGAAAGTGTTAAAATTTCATAACTATACAGTAATTCTTCCCATAATTCATATTTTATTCTGTTCAGAATCTCGGAATATGCTCCAGGGACCAATTTGTAATTTTCCAAAGTTTGGGGACTAAATTGTAATTTTTACAAATTGAGGGACCAAATTGAATTTTCATCATCTTCAACCTCTAACCCAGAATTTCAATAGAAAACCTATTGTTCTTTCCAAATTTCTAACTCAAAATTCACCATTTAAACAATCCATAACTCAAAATTATCATAATCTTCCATAATCAACTAAATAATCAATTATCCACAACAATCAACCACTAACATTCAAATTAATTCATCAATCAAACCCAAAACATAATCTTCAAAATCTTAACATTCATCAAAACTGAAATTTAAAGTTCAAATAACATATTATAGACATTAAAGCATAAATCGTACCCTTTTAACTTATTTTCTTCAACTACTTTCTTTTTCCCTTCTAATTTCCCTCTTTTCTCTTCTTCTTCTTCCCCTTTTCTTCTCTTCTCCCGTCAGTTTTTCACTTTTAATTTCCGGTCTCTCTCTCTCTCTCTTTTCTATGTATATTTATCATCTCTTTATTCAAAATCTACAATACCCCTCATTTAATTATACTTACTCTTTAAGCCTCCAAGGGCTTTATTGCCTTTTCCTACTCTTTAATTCAAACATTACAATCTCTCCACCTTATAAAAGTTTCGTCCTCGAAACTTAATAGAAAAGATTGAATACTTACCGAGATTATCGAAAAGATGAGGATACTCCTCACGCATCTTATCCTCGAGTTCCTGCTTCCTCACGTGAATGACCTTTCCATTTCACCTTCACTGAAGCTATATCCTTCGACGTAAACTTCCTCACTTGTCGGTTAACTATAGCTTTTGGTTGCACCTCATAAACCATATCATCTCTCAATTCAATGGGATGAACCTCTAACACATGTGATGGATCTGACATATACTTCCTTAGCATGAAAACATGAAATACTGGATGGATAACAGACAAGTTTGGTGGTAATGCTAACCTATAAGCAACTGCCCCAACTCTCTCTAAAATTTCATACGATCCAATGAATCAAGAACTCAACTTGCCTTTCTTCCCAAACCTGAATACTCCTTTTGTTGATGATACTTTTAAGAACACACAATCACCCACTGCAAACTCTAAGTCACGCCTTCTTCTATCCGTGTAACTCTTCTGTCTACTTTGAGCTGTTTGAAGCTTCTTTCTAATTTCCTCTATCTTCTCTGAGGTAATTTGAATCAACTTCAGTTCCATTAGCCTCTTCTCACCAACCTCAAACTAACAAACCAGTGATCTACACTTCCGACCAGACAAAGCCTCATAAGGTGCCATCTCTATGCTAGCCTGATAACTGTTGTTGTAAGCAAATTTCACTAATGGTAGGAACTTACTCCAACCAACTCCAAAATCCATAACACAAGCTCTTAACATATCCTCCAAGACCTGAATAGTCCTCTTAGATTGGCCATCGATCTGAGGGTGAAAAATTGTACTCAACTGTACTTTAGTACCCATAGCTTCTTGGTATTTCACCTAAACTCGTGATGTAAACTGTGAAACTCTATCTGACACTATCAAGATTGGCACTCCATGCAACCGTACAATCTCACTAATAATACTAGGTGGCGACTGCACAATCAATCTCTTAATCAGACTCTCGCAGACCATAGATTCCTAGTGACCATAAAACTAGCTGGCAACTCCTGAACCTTAATCTTAATTTTATGATTAAATCCAAAAACTCTTCCAAACACACAACACCCCCTCATCAGGAGGCACAACAAGAGCCTCCGTCATCGCCAGACGACGTCGCGTTGCGCTCGCGCACCCCCGCAACACCTTCAAAACTGATATGGATACTATCCAAAAGATCAAGGCAGCCCTCGCATCCACGGCTTAAACTAAAGTTCTCCTCCTCACCACCATCTGTTGAGATTACTCTTCTGAGTGCATTTTCTTGTTTTCTAATATTGGCACGCCAAGACTATGACATTAATTATTTAGCTGAATGAGTGCAGTTCTAATTAAAACGATTCATCTCATATTGCGCAAACTTGAGCTATTCTTTCCTTGACCAAACATATATAATTTTGTTGCTTGCTTCATTCAATTAGAACAAGATTACAGCAAATAATAAATACAAAAAAGAATAACATAAAGGAACATGAGATAAAAACAAGAAAACAAAAGGGGCATCAATTAATAAACAAGGATGAAAGCAGATTAGTTGACGGATGACAAGTATAATCAACCGAATATATTAAAAATATTTCGACCAGAATTTCCACTAGGTGAATTAACAGCCGCGCAGCTTTTCCTGATCTCCCCATCTTTGCCAGTCTTGACGTCAACAGCTCCCAAGTTAATCATGGCCCGACCAAATTGAAAGCTGAAGTCGTTGCTTCCAGCTACTCTTGCCACTGAGAATCTGGTGTTTGAATCCAGTGCCAGCTGCTGATCAACTTCGAGAATCCCATTACCTAAACGTATTTGCTCGAAGAAAGATTTGTCCACTGAAGAAGACTTGAGAGGATCCTGGTCGAGATTAGCTGAGTTGTTACTGTTAGAATTTTGAGGACAGAGAGTTTGTAGGGTTTTCAGTAGTGTTGTATTCATGGTTGGATCAGGGTTGCCAGTGTTGTTGAAATTATAAAGACGATTTTGGAATAGACCACAATGTGCTACCCCGACACTGTGACCACCTCCTATACATCATCAGAAGAATCAAAAGACAAATAAGAAAAGTGCTTGGAAATGTAATATCACATGTCGTTTCAAAGAGAATTAGGAATGGAAACATGCATCGTCACGTACCAAGAAGATAAACCATGTCAATAGTGCTCAGTCTTTTGCTATTAAATGCTGCAATAGCTTGAGGAACTGGGATGCTTGGAGATGGGAGTTTCACATTTTGAGCAGAAGATACACGACCATCTCTTCTTCCTGTTTGTACAGGGTACCATCCTGTCCTTGACCTCTTAACACTCTGCATGAGCACAAACATTTACCACTCAATTCTTTTGTTATCCTACTCTTTTGACCCCTGAATAAATTTTGTTAATGTTTGTTAATTTTGTTAATGCATTGATTCTGAAAGGGAACAGAAAAAAGGTATGCACCTCGAAAACAGCATCTCTGGTAGCCATTACTATAATATCAGCACAAGAGACGACTCCTGGGCATGTATTTTCAACTTCCGTCTTTATTTCCTCGATGAAGTCATAGCCCCTCACACTTAAATTTGGAGGTGCAGTTTTCTCACCATTTGGCACATCCAGCAATATAGATGCATCGCATCCCTTTCAACACCCCCAAAAAGTCGCGTTAGATTGTGTGTGTATTGAGCAAAGAGTACTATATATAACAAATTAACGTTGAAAGGGATTGCAAAACCTTCTTACATTGACAAAACAATCATGAAATTGCATGCGAAGAAGAGCAGCCACTATTGTTGTGTCTGTACTGAATCTTGCCTTTACTTTCTGCCTGACAATATCCTCAACATCTCTCTGAAAACCATTTCTGTCCCTGCATTTTCCATTATAGAATCCAAGCTGCAACTGACCACTGCATTGGCCAACCATGCTCACAAAGATGAGGCTAAGTGCTAGTGCCAAAGCTGCAGCTACTCTTGGCATTTCCATTCTTTTTCCTTCTTTTTCGAACTACTAATATTGGACATGGAAACAAAGCACATTCTTCTTTCTATTTATAAGGAATTGATCAGGTTGATAGAGATATGGAAACCTTGCATAACATGAGGTTGGAATGGTGTGCATGATCACTAGTCATTGTCGTTAGACGTGCAGTCCTCTAAGGATATATGGTGCTGGTGCTGCCGCCGAACGCAGGGAGATACGTAGCATTCCAAAAATTATTCTAAAGAATTGCAGCTAGCTGGCTGCCTTGCCCCGGAGATCTGGAGCTGATTTGCAAGGAGAATACTATAATGGAGGAAATTGTTGCAGTGAATTATTGACCAATAATCTAATCTAATCGTTTTTTTTCCCCCCTGAATAATATAATCTAATCCTGTTTGACTCAAAAACCGTGCCAATCAAACATTTTAAACCTTCATGTTTCCCTGCGAGGAAAGCTGTTCTAATTAATGACATGCGCGTGTGGTTCACGAAGTCATAAGAAGAAGTTCTAATGGTTTCCTAGGCTTGTAACAATCTACAACTTCAAAAGAACTCATGCCTATCAACCTATTGTTATAGCTATTATAGGCAAATAAGGTTGTAGGAAGAACTAGATCCCAATTCCTATTATGATCAAACACTAAACATCTAAAAATTTCCCTAATTAACCATCTCAGTTTAACCATCAGATCAGTTAAGAGGTGGTAGGTACTATAAAATTGAACTTAGTTCTCACCATATGTCAAAGGATTTTCCATAAATCTAACACCCCTATCTGAGATTATGGTTTGGGAAAGACCATACAACTCGACATTTCATCAATATAGAGTTTCACAACTCTAAAAACATATGTGGTCTTAGTGTAAGGGACAAAATGGGTCATCTTAGAGAACAAATCGATAACCACAAAGATAGAGGCATGCTTCTTGTCGCGGGGTCACGCCGCGATGTCGTCTAGCGATGACGAAGGCTTTTTCGTGCCTCCTGTGTGAGGTGTGTGTGTGTG
Source organism: Populus davidiana (assembly GCA_030145905.1). NCBI lineage: Eukaryota > Viridiplantae > Streptophyta > Magnoliopsida > Malpighiales > Salicaceae > Populus > Populus davidiana. Next base: position 22,577,874 of record CM057789.1, on the reverse strand, counting down.
TGTTGGAAACGTTTTTCGATTTAATCATAAAATTATGATTAATGTTCAAGAGTCACCATCTATTATTATGGTCACTAGGATCCTATGGTTTGCGAGAGTCTGGGTACGAGACTGGTTATGCAAGGGGAAGATGCGTCACCCCTAGTGCACCCTAACTAAGGTAGGCTGCATTGTTGTTTTATTATTTTTCTAGGTCGGGTTTCTATTCGTTGGTCTTTCCTAACGTCCAAGACAGATCTCTCTTTATGAGAGATTCTCTACCTTATTGGGTTAAATCCTAACCGTTCTAAAGTCTTAATTTTAGCATCGTATTTATTTACACCTTTTATCTTTAATACCTAAGGGTGTCCTTTATCATATAATTTTACACCCCACAAATATTAAAGTGTACATCTGAAACCTAAAAAAGATTGGAAAAATATTTTTAATATTTTGGCCAAACCCTAATGGACGATCAAAAACTAGTTTTGATATCCTTTTTTTTTTTCAAAACATGAGAAAGATGCAATTTTTTTAATGAAAATATGGAGTGAAATTTTTAGGATTTGGCCGTATGCATGAAAACACATTTTTTTTTTGAAAAGGGAAATTAATTTAAAATTTTTTGAGATTTTTTTATGAAAATGTTTTGAATTGTTTTTGAAATATTTCGGAGAAAACTGAGTATTTTAATATCGAATTTGTATTTTACAGTGTAAATATACAACCCGATATCATGCAAAATGGAAAGAAAAATGTGAGAAAATCACAAACGTTTTTTTAAAAGGGTTTTTTTTAATTTATTTCAATTTTTTTAGGGGTTGGGCCAGAACTGGCCTGACCCTAAGGAGATGTTAATTATTTGGCAGAACATGAACAGTAGTTCACGTTCTGCATGTAACTACACAGATGCAGACGATGAGAGAGAAAAATGGAAGGCAACCTGGCGTAGGGGATGGGGTTGTTGTTACTGGCCTAGAGTGAAGTTGGCGGAGGTACTGGTGGTTGGTTGGTGGTTGTGTTGGCTTCCTATTGTGTAGCTGGTGGCTGAAGGGCTGGCGGCGACCTTGGTCGGTAGTTGGAACGACGGAGAGAGAGAGGGAGAGAAGAAATTGCAGAAACCAAGGGTGGACAAATTGGTTTTTGGCCGATTTTGGACCCGATTTTCCCCTCCTTCAGATCCTGAAATCGACCTCTATTTATTGGCGGTGGAAGAGGGCAATTTTGTCTACACTGGAAAAAAATTACAACCCTTGATTCAGTTGGGAATGATCTCAATTGTTGGTTCAAAGTAGGCATCCTGAGTTGTCAAATATGTAGAAAAATGCTGACTGAGTTGGCCTTTTTAGGTCGATGTTGGGGCCTTCATGTTGTCATTCAGCCTGAACGGCTCACATGATGTTGTAGAGAAATTGCAGGTGATCATTTGCGTGTAAGATTTGATGGACGTTAGATGCCTTAAAAGCACCTACAAAATAGGTGATATGAGTAGCTTTTTCTGGGTAAAAGAAAAAGACAATGAACAGTAACCAGAGGACGCATCGTTTGATTTCCTTTTAAAAAAAAATCATCAAAACGACGCCTTTTAAGGTTAAATTAGGGGTTTTGCTGATGTTCAATGTAGTCCTCTAGCTTTCAATATTTTTCAATAGAACCCCTCATTGACCCTAAACTTTTGATTTAATGCAATTAAGCCACTGATGAATTACTGTTTAAGCCTTAAATTTACGTGTCTTTTGTAAATTGTTCCTTGGCTGCTAAATTTGTCAATATAACCCCTAATTGATCACAAAACTTCAATTTTATTATGATTTTACCCCTGATTTCAATCAATTAATTAACTTGGTAAAAATTAAATTTGGCCTCTTAAAATTCTAATTTTCTCAATTAAACCCAAATTGGGCTCCTGAACTTATATTTTCACCAATGAAGCCCCAAACAAAATTAATTTGATCCATTTAAAGTATAATTAAGTCGTTACACTTAATTATATCCTTCAATTAGACCCAAATTAATTCTTAAACATAATTAAAATTTAATTTGGCCCAATATTAAATCAGATTAGCTTATTAAAAATTTAATTATGTCCTTTAACTTTTACGCAAATTCGTCCAATAATCATTTAATTTGATCTTCAATTTTCATTTTTTTTCATTTATTGGCATCATGGGGTACAATTAGACCTAGAATTTCTTATGAAATTGCAGCTTGATTTCCTGCCTTGCTTTCTCAACGTTGCCAATTTTTTTTTAAAAAAAATTATTTTGAAAAAAGGTGATTTTTAGGGAATAACCCAGAATTGTGTTATGACACTTCTTTGTAGTATATGGAAGCCCAAACAAAAATCAATACTTACATCTTGCCAAGGGCAAGTGGGAACAAGCAAGGGGGTGTAAAAACTAATATTTTGTTTTCCATGCTTAGTTAGTTGACATGTTCTACATTGACCTACCAATTTAACTACATCTCTTTTTAAGTTAGACCAAAAGAACTGACATCCACCTCTTTATTGGTTTTATTTATCCCAAAGTGTCCTAAAACACCTCCATCATGAATAAACTACACCAAAAAATTATGCACTAATGTCTTCAGTATACAAAGATTATTATCCCAAAACAAATACCCTTCTTAGATGTAATTACCATCTATAACATGGTTGCTCTCATCTCTTAATGTCATGTTTATTTCTTTAAATTCTTCACAAGATTCATATTGCTCTTTGAGTCTCTCAAATCCAATAACTTTAACACTCATTACGGATAACAATATCACCTGATGACTGAAGACATCTGCCACTTTATTTTCCAGTACGGATTTATATTTCATTTCAAATGAATAAACTTGTAAATACTCAACCCAACGACCATGCCTATGGTTGATATTTTTTTGGGAGTTGAGACAGTAAAAGGTCTCATGGTTGGAGTAAAGAACAAACTCCCGTGGTAGCAAATAATGGTGCCAATAGTGCAAGGCTTGAACTACAACATAAAATTCTTTATCATAGGTTGAGTATTTTTATTTGGCCTCGTTAAGTTTCTCACCAAAATAAGCTACATGATGATGTTTTTTAAAAATACTCCACCTATCCCAATTTCTGAGGCATCACATTTTACTTTAAACACTTTAGTAAAATCAAGAAGCCACATTATTAGGGCCTTCGTCATCTTCTTCTTGACCACTTCAAATGCATTATTAGCTCATTTACTCTATTGAAACTCATCTTCTTTTGAAACAATCTGTGATAAGAGATATGATGGTGCTACATCCCTTGATGAAATGTTGATAGAAAGTCGCAAGCCTAAGAAAAATATGAACCTCATGAATGTTCTTAGGTTCAGGCTAATCTACAATCGCTTGTACTTCTTAAATTCCCTTACATGACACTATAAATCCTAAGAAAACTACTTGATTCATAAAGAAAGAACACCTTTTGACATAGGCAAATAAATTTTCCTTTCTTAGGGTGGTACAAATTTGAATAACATGATTTAAATGCTCTTTCTTGGTTTTGCTATGAATAAAGACATCATCAAAATGCACCACTAAGAATTTTTTCATAAATGGCCTAAGCACTTGTGTTTTTTCCCTCATAAAAGACTTGGTGAATTGGAAGAGAAAAAAAAGGGCATGAATAGCCACTTATATAATCTATTCTTAGTCTTAAATATAGTTTTTCATTAATCTTCTAAATGGATTCTTATATGATGATACCCACAATCTCCAGGTTAATCTTAGAGAAAATTTAGGCTTATATCAAATCAATTAATGAGAAATCAATACATGATAGAAATCCTATTAATAACTCAACTATCTACACACATTCTCAATCAACCATCTTTCTTAGGTGTTAAAAGGGCAGGTACTACACAAAGACTCAAACTCTCTCTCTCTCTCTCTCTCTCTCTATATATATATATATATATATATATATATATCTTTCATAACAGTTCATTTACTTGCTTTTGTAATTTGACATGTTCACTAGGATTCATCCTACAATGAGGTAAGTTAGCCAATATGGAATCAAGTATTAAATTTATAGCGTATTGAATGTCTCGTGTAAGAGGTAAAACATCAGGTAGTTCACATAAAAAGATATCTAGAAATTCTTTTAACACTTCCCTTGTTTCTTTAGGCTGTTCGTCTAAAGAACTTGATGTAACCTTATTGGCTACTAAGGCAAACACAACAAAATCTTCATGAACCTTCTTTTCAAACTCCTTATGACTAATTATGTTAAGCGTATTTTCTTTCACCTTTTCTTTTATTTTTATTTTTAGTTTAACGTGGGTGTCCGGGCCAGCTTGCGCGCACCTCGACTAATCCCACGAGCCCTGAAGTTAACGACCATGTAAGCCTCCAGTGGCCATCATATGAGCAACCCAGGGCTCGAACCTGAGACCACAGAGGGAGCAAACCTCTTGGTCCCAAACTCTTACCACTGGCCACCACCTAGATGGTTTTAATGGTTTCTTTATTATTACTACTTGTGGTGGCTATGCAAGGAGGCATTATTGTCTTCAACCATTGTATAGCTACTGTTGTGATTAGCATGGATTATGGTTAATGACTGCTAGTGGTAGTTCTTTGTCTGCTATAGCGGTTCTATTGGACACTACCAGAAAATTGATAAATACAAATGGAAATATTGAGGGAATATTTTTCTCCGTAAATTTTTGGTGGATTTTACTGACGGAAATACACCCTTGGTATATATTGAGAGAATTACAGTGGGAAAAAAATTTAAACAAAGTAAAAAAAAAAAAAAACTATGACGTGTCATTTTTTACCAATGAAATCACCAACATAATTTATTCTGTTGGTAAAATCTGTTTATAAGCCCGTTGGTAAAATGTTAACAATGTTCTTCATGTCAATTACAAACAGAACTATCAACGGAAAATTCCGTCGATATTTTCCAGAGAGCTCTGGAACTGTTCACTCCCAAATTGCATTATTATTTATTGTTTTTTAAAGACAAAATCACCAACGGATTAAAAAGTTGTCGGTGTTATTTGGCAGGTTTCTAAAAATTTTCGATTAAAGTAAAAATTTAAATTAAATATTACAGACAAAATCATCGACTGATTGAAAAGCCATCAGTGATATTTGGCAGTTTGTAAAAATTTAAATTAAATATTACTGACGATATATTTAAAAATATTAATATTTAATTGTCCGTCGGTAAAACACACTAATAAAAAGTCTGGAATCTCAATTTCACAACAGACAAGGCTCCTTTCTTCTTCTTCTTCCCCATATATAAAAAACATCAATATCCATTTCTTTCTCTTCTCTCCTCAACTCCTCCTCTTCTCCTCCATGCTCAAGTATGTATTTTTCTCCTTCTTTTTTCTTAGTTTTTTTTTTAATTAATATACTTTATGATTTTTTTTTCTCTTCTTAGCTTCACTTGCAACTACATTAAGGTAAAAGTTTTCTTCTTCTTCTTTCGTGTTTTTGTTTTCACTATATTTGTTTTTAATTTTTTTTGTTCTTAATAATTGTATGAATGTTGTTGTAGGATTTTTTTTCCATATGAGATCAAATTTTAGTTGATTTATTTATAGGATTTTTAATTTTTAGCAATTGCAACTTTATTTTTTCATATGAATTTTTTTAGTTGAATTTATTTGTTCTTGTTATTTATTTGTTGCAAATTTATTTGAGTTGATTTTCTTTTTCTTTCTTTCAAGTCTTTTGAGTATTATAGTGTGTTGATTTATATTAATTAAATTATTTTATAGTTTTGTAAAATAGATTTTTTTAATATTTTTAAATAATTACCGATGGAATTACATACGGACCTACTGAGAGAAATATTGACGGAATGATGCGGATAATATTTTTTGCACGCTTTTTCCATCAGTAAAATAATTTTTTTTTATTACCAACGGGCTTACCAGCATATAAAAAATTACCAAAAAAGGATACACCGACGGAGCATTTTCATTGGTAATTTCATTGGTAAATTAATTACCAATGAAATGATAGTGCAAATACCAACGGAAAATTCATCGGTAAATATAAAGATTGTGGTAGTGGGAGAACTGTTGTGGGCACTAAAATTGAAAAAGAAATATATAAATACCACAACCTTAAAATACACAACTATTAAGCTTAACCCATTAATTAAAACTGTTTAACATAAAGAATCCAAATAAATAAAATAAAAATAATACCACAACCTTAAAATACACTCTTATTTTATCTTTGTTCGGCAGTGCCGATGCCGGAACCAACTCAGATCCTACTACTGTCTTTGCCACTGGAATTGATGATTCTGTCCTCGCCAATGCCTTCAAAACTGATATAGATACTATCCAAAAGATCAAGGCAGCCCTTCCATCCAATATGGATACTATTACAGCTAGGGACCAATATGGAATTTATCATATTTTTAGGGCTAAATTGTAATTTTCATCTAATTGGAGGACCAAACTAAAAATATCATAAATTCATGAATATAGTGGAATTATATCCATAATTCATCCTCATTTCTGTCCAGAATCTCTAATTATACCCCAGGAACCATTCTAGAATTTTTTAAAATTTTTAGGGTCAAATTGTAATTTTTGTCAAATGGAGGACCAAACTAAAATTGTCATAAATCCATGACTATACTGAAATTATGACAATAATTAATCCTCAATTCTGTCCTGAATATCTCATTATGCTCCAGGGACCATTATGGAATTTTACCAAAATTTTAAGGTCAAATGGTAATTTTTGTCAAATTAGAGGACCAAATTGAAAGTGTTAAAATTTCATAACTATACAGTAATTCTTCCCATAATTCATATTTTATTCTGTTCAGAATCTCGGAATATGCTCCAGGGACCAATTTGTAATTTTCCAAAGTTTGGGGACTAAATTGTAATTTTTACAAATTGAGGGACCAAATTGAATTTTCATCATCTTCAACCTCTAACCCAGAATTTCAATAGAAAACCTATTGTTCTTTCCAAATTTCTAACTCAAAATTCACCATTTAAACAATCCATAACTCAAAATTATCATAATCTTCCATAATCAACTAAATAATCAATTATCCACAACAATCAACCACTAACATTCAAATTAATTCATCAATCAAACCCAAAACATAATCTTCAAAATCTTAACATTCATCAAAACTGAAATTTAAAGTTCAAATAACATATTATAGACATTAAAGCATAAATCGTACCCTTTTAACTTATTTTCTTCAACTACTTTCTTTTTCCCTTCTAATTTCCCTCTTTTCTCTTCTTCTTCTTCCCCTTTTCTTCTCTTCTCCCGTCAGTTTTTCACTTTTAATTTCCGGTCTCTCTCTCTCTCTCTTTTCTATGTATATTTATCATCTCTTTATTCAAAATCTACAATACCCCTCATTTAATTATACTTACTCTTTAAGCCTCCAAGGGCTTTATTGCCTTTTCCTACTCTTTAATTCAAACATTACAATCTCTCCACCTTATAAAAGTTTCGTCCTCGAAACTTAATAGAAAAGATTGAATACTTACCGAGATTATCGAAAAGATGAGGATACTCCTCACGCATCTTATCCTCGAGTTCCTGCTTCCTCACGTGAATGACCTTTCCATTTCACCTTCACTGAAGCTATATCCTTCGACGTAAACTTCCTCACTTGTCGGTTAACTATAGCTTTTGGTTGCACCTCATAAACCATATCATCTCTCAATTCAATGGGATGAACCTCTAACACATGTGATGGATCTGACATATACTTCCTTAGCATGAAAACATGAAATACTGGATGGATAACAGACAAGTTTGGTGGTAATGCTAACCTATAAGCAACTGCCCCAACTCTCTCTAAAATTTCATACGATCCAATGAATCAAGAACTCAACTTGCCTTTCTTCCCAAACCTGAATACTCCTTTTGTTGATGATACTTTTAAGAACACACAATCACCCACTGCAAACTCTAAGTCACGCCTTCTTCTATCCGTGTAACTCTTCTGTCTACTTTGAGCTGTTTGAAGCTTCTTTCTAATTTCCTCTATCTTCTCTGAGGTAATTTGAATCAACTTCAGTTCCATTAGCCTCTTCTCACCAACCTCAAACTAACAAACCAGTGATCTACACTTCCGACCAGACAAAGCCTCATAAGGTGCCATCTCTATGCTAGCCTGATAACTGTTGTTGTAAGCAAATTTCACTAATGGTAGGAACTTACTCCAACCAACTCCAAAATCCATAACACAAGCTCTTAACATATCCTCCAAGACCTGAATAGTCCTCTTAGATTGGCCATCGATCTGAGGGTGAAAAATTGTACTCAACTGTACTTTAGTACCCATAGCTTCTTGGTATTTCACCTAAACTCGTGATGTAAACTGTGAAACTCTATCTGACACTATCAAGATTGGCACTCCATGCAACCGTACAATCTCACTAATAATACTAGGTGGCGACTGCACAATCAATCTCTTAATCAGACTCTCGCAGACCATAGATTCCTAGTGACCATAAAACTAGCTGGCAACTCCTGAACCTTAATCTTAATTTTATGATTAAATCCAAAAACTCTTCCAAACACACAACACCCCCTCATCAGGAGGCACAACAAGAGCCTCCGTCATCGCCAGACGACGTCGCGTTGCGCTCGCGCACCCCCGCAACACCTTCAAAACTGATATGGATACTATCCAAAAGATCAAGGCAGCCCTCGCATCCACGGCTTAAACTAAAGTTCTCCTCCTCACCACCATCTGTTGAGATTACTCTTCTGAGTGCATTTTCTTGTTTTCTAATATTGGCACGCCAAGACTATGACATTAATTATTTAGCTGAATGAGTGCAGTTCTAATTAAAACGATTCATCTCATATTGCGCAAACTTGAGCTATTCTTTCCTTGACCAAACATATATAATTTTGTTGCTTGCTTCATTCAATTAGAACAAGATTACAGCAAATAATAAATACAAAAAAGAATAACATAAAGGAACATGAGATAAAAACAAGAAAACAAAAGGGGCATCAATTAATAAACAAGGATGAAAGCAGATTAGTTGACGGATGACAAGTATAATCAACCGAATATATTAAAAATATTTCGACCAGAATTTCCACTAGGTGAATTAACAGCCGCGCAGCTTTTCCTGATCTCCCCATCTTTGCCAGTCTTGACGTCAACAGCTCCCAAGTTAATCATGGCCCGACCAAATTGAAAGCTGAAGTCGTTGCTTCCAGCTACTCTTGCCACTGAGAATCTGGTGTTTGAATCCAGTGCCAGCTGCTGATCAACTTCGAGAATCCCATTACCTAAACGTATTTGCTCGAAGAAAGATTTGTCCACTGAAGAAGACTTGAGAGGATCCTGGTCGAGATTAGCTGAGTTGTTACTGTTAGAATTTTGAGGACAGAGAGTTTGTAGGGTTTTCAGTAGTGTTGTATTCATGGTTGGATCAGGGTTGCCAGTGTTGTTGAAATTATAAAGACGATTTTGGAATAGACCACAATGTGCTACCCCGACACTGTGACCACCTCCTATACATCATCAGAAGAATCAAAAGACAAATAAGAAAAGTGCTTGGAAATGTAATATCACATGTCGTTTCAAAGAGAATTAGGAATGGAAACATGCATCGTCACGTACCAAGAAGATAAACCATGTCAATAGTGCTCAGTCTTTTGCTATTAAATGCTGCAATAGCTTGAGGAACTGGGATGCTTGGAGATGGGAGTTTCACATTTTGAGCAGAAGATACACGACCATCTCTTCTTCCTGTTTGTACAGGGTACCATCCTGTCCTTGACCTCTTAACACTCTGCATGAGCACAAACATTTACCACTCAATTCTTTTGTTATCCTACTCTTTTGACCCCTGAATAAATTTTGTTAATGTTTGTTAATTTTGTTAATGCATTGATTCTGAAAGGGAACAGAAAAAAGGTATGCACCTCGAAAACAGCATCTCTGGTAGCCATTACTATAATATCAGCACAAGAGACGACTCCTGGGCATGTATTTTCAACTTCCGTCTTTATTTCCTCGATGAAGTCATAGCCCCTCACACTTAAATTTGGAGGTGCAGTTTTCTCACCATTTGGCACATCCAGCAATATAGATGCATCGCATCCCTTTCAACACCCCCAAAAAGTCGCGTTAGATTGTGTGTGTATTGAGCAAAGAGTACTATATATAACAAATTAACGTTGAAAGGGATTGCAAAACCTTCTTACATTGACAAAACAATCATGAAATTGCATGCGAAGAAGAGCAGCCACTATTGTTGTGTCTGTACTGAATCTTGCCTTTACTTTCTGCCTGACAATATCCTCAACATCTCTCTGAAAACCATTTCTGTCCCTGCATTTTCCATTATAGAATCCAAGCTGCAACTGACCACTGCATTGGCCAACCATGCTCACAAAGATGAGGCTAAGTGCTAGTGCCAAAGCTGCAGCTACTCTTGGCATTTCCATTCTTTTTCCTTCTTTTTCGAACTACTAATATTGGACATGGAAACAAAGCACATTCTTCTTTCTATTTATAAGGAATTGATCAGGTTGATAGAGATATGGAAACCTTGCATAACATGAGGTTGGAATGGTGTGCATGATCACTAGTCATTGTCGTTAGACGTGCAGTCCTCTAAGGATATATGGTGCTGGTGCTGCCGCCGAACGCAGGGAGATACGTAGCATTCCAAAAATTATTCTAAAGAATTGCAGCTAGCTGGCTGCCTTGCCCCGGAGATCTGGAGCTGATTTGCAAGGAGAATACTATAATGGAGGAAATTGTTGCAGTGAATTATTGACCAATAATCTAATCTAATCGTTTTTTTTCCCCCCTGAATAATATAATCTAATCCTGTTTGACTCAAAAACCGTGCCAATCAAACATTTTAAACCTTCATGTTTCCCTGCGAGGAAAGCTGTTCTAATTAATGACATGCGCGTGTGGTTCACGAAGTCATAAGAAGAAGTTCTAATGGTTTCCTAGGCTTGTAACAATCTACAACTTCAAAAGAACTCATGCCTATCAACCTATTGTTATAGCTATTATAGGCAAATAAGGTTGTAGGAAGAACTAGATCCCAATTCCTATTATGATCAAACACTAAACATCTAAAAATTTCCCTAATTAACCATCTCAGTTTAACCATCAGATCAGTTAAGAGGTGGTAGGTACTATAAAATTGAACTTAGTTCTCACCATATGTCAAAGGATTTTCCATAAATCTAACACCCCTATCTGAGATTATGGTTTGGGAAAGACCATACAACTCGACATTTCATCAATATAGAGTTTCACAACTCTAAAAACATATGTGGTCTTAGTGTAAGGGACAAAATGGGTCATCTTAGAGAACAAATCGATAACCACAAAGATAGAGGCATGCTTCTTGTCGCGGGGTCACGCCGCGATGTCGTCTAGCGATGACGAAGGCTTTTTCGTGCCTCCTGTGTGAGGTGTGTGTGTGTGTGTTGGAAACGTTTTTCGATTTAATCATAAAATTATGATTAATGTTCAAGAGTCACCATCTATTATTATGGTCACTAGGATCCTATGGTTTGCGAGAGTCTGGGTACGAGACTGGTTATGCAAGGGGAAGATGCGTCACCCCTAGTGCACCCTAACTAAGGTAGGCTGCATTGTTGTTTTATTATTTTTCTAGGTCGGGTTTCTATTCGTTGGTCTTTCCTAACGTCCAAGACAGATCTCTCTTTATGAGAGATTCTCTACCTTATTGGGTTAAATCCTAACCGTTCTAAAGTCTTAATTTTAGCATCGTATTTATTTACACCTTTTATCTTTAATACCTAAGGGTGTCCTTTATCATATAATTTTACACCCCACAAATATTAAAGTGTACATCTGAAACCTAAAAAAGATTGGAAAAATATTTTTAATATTTTGGCCAAACCCTAATGGACGATCAAAAACTAGTTTTGATATCCTTTTTTTTTTTCAAAACATGAGAAAGATGCAATTTTTTTAATGAAAATATGGAGTGAAATTTTTAGGATTTGGCCGTATGCATGAAAACACATTTTTTTTTTGAAAAGGGAAATTAATTTAAAATTTTTTGAGATTTTTTTATGAAAATGTTTTGAATTGTTTTTGAAATATTTCGGAGAAAACTGAGTATTTTAATATCGAATTTGTATTTTACAGTGTAAATATACAACCCGATATCATGCAAAATGGAAAGAAAAATGTGAGAAAATCACAAACGTTTTTTTAAAAGGGTTTTTTTTAATTTATTTCAATTTTTTTAGGGGTTGGGCCAGAACTGGCCTGACCCTAAGGAGATGTTAATTATTTGGCAGAACATGAACAGTAGTTCACGTTCTGCATGTAACTACACAGATGCAGACGATGAGAGAGAAAAATGGAAGGCAACCTGGCGTAGGGGATGGGGTTGTTGTTACTGGCCTAGAGTGAAGTTGGCGGAGGTACTGGTGGTTGGTTGGTGGTTGTGTTGGCTTCCTATTGTGTAGCTGGTGGCTGAAGGGCTGGCGGCGACCTTGGTCGGTAGTTGGAACGACGGAGAGAGAGAGGGAGAGAAGAAATTGCAGAAACCAAGGGTGGACAAATTGGTTTTTGGCCGATTTTGGACCCGATTTTCCCCTCCTTCAGATCCTGAAATCGACCTCTATTTATTGGCGGTGGAAGAGGGCAATTTTGTCTACACTGGAAAAAAATTACAACCCTTGATTCAGTTGGGAATGATCTCAATTGTTGGTTCAAAGTAGGCATCCTGAGTTGTCAAATATGTAGAAAAATGCTGACTGAGTTGGCCTTTTTAGGTCGATGTTGGGGCCTTCATGTTGTCATTCAGCCTGAACGGCTCACATGATGTTGTAGAGAAATTGCAGGTGATCATTTGCGTGTAAGATTTGATGGACGTTAGATGCCTTAAAAGCACCTACAAAATAGGTGATATGAGTAGCTTTTTCTGGGTAAAAGAAAAAGACAATGAACAGTAACCAGAGGACGCATCGTTTGATTTCCTTTTAAAAAAAAATCATCAAAACGACGCCTTTTAAGGTTAAATTAGGGGTTTTGCTGATGTTCAATGTAGTCCTCTAGCTTTCAATATTTTTCAATAGAACCCCTCATTGACCCTAAACTTTTGATTTAATGCAATTAAGCCACTGATGAATTACTGTTTAAGCCTTAAATTTACGTGTCTTTTGTAAATTGTTCCTTGGCTGCTAAATTTGTCAATATAACCCCTAATTGATCACAAAACTTCAATTTTATTATGATTTTACCCCTGATTTCAATCAATTAATTAACTTGGTAAAAATTAAATTTGGCCTCTTAAAATTCTAATTTTCTCAATTAAACCCAAATTGGGCTCCTGAACTTATATTTTCACCAATGAAGCCCCAAACAAAATTAATTTGATCCATTTAAAGTATAATTAAGTCGTTACACTTAATTATATCCTTCAATTAGACCCAAATTAATTCTTAAACATAATTAAAATTTAATTTGGCCCAATATTAAATCAGATTAGCTTATTAAAAATTTAATTATGTCCTTTAACTTTTACGCAAATTCGTCCAATAATCATTTAATTTGATCTTCAATTTTCATTTTTTTTCATTTATTGGCATCATGGGGTACAATTAGACCTAGAATTTCTTATGAAATTGCAGCTTGATTTCCTGCCTTGCTTTCTCAACGTTGCCAATTTTTTTTTAAAAAAAATTATTTTGAAAAAAGGTGATTTTTAGGGAATAACCCAGAATTGTGTTATGACACTTCTTTGTAGTATATGGAAGCCCAAACAAAAATCAATACTTACATCTTGCCAAGGGCAAGTGGGAACAAGCAAGGGGGTGTAAAAACTAATATTTTGTTTTCCATGCTTAGTTAGTTGACATGTTCTACATTGACCTACCAATTTAACTACATCTCTTTTTAAGTTAGACCAAAAGAACTGACATCCACCTCTTTATTGGTTTTATTTATCCCAAAGTGTCCTAAAACACCTCCATCATGAATAAACTACACCAAAAAATTATGCACTAATGTCTTCAGTATACAAAGATTATTATCCCAAAACAAATACCCTTCTTAGATGTAATTACCATCTATAACATGGTTGCTCTCATCTCTTAATGTCATGTTTATTTCTTTAAATTCTTCACAAGATTCATATTGCTCTTTGAGTCTCTCAAATCCAATAACTTTAACACTCATTACGGATAACAATATCACCTGATGACTGAAGACATCTGCCACTTTATTTTCCAGTACGGATTTATATTTCATTTCAAATGAATAAACTTGTAAATACTCAACCCAACGACCATGCCTATGGTTGATATTTTTTTGGGAGTTGAGACAGTAAAAGGTCTCATGGTTGGAGTAAAGAACAAACTCCCGTGGTAGCAAATAATGGTGCCAATAGTGCAAGGCTTGAACTACAACATAAAATTCTTTATCATAGGTTGAGTATTTTTATTTGGCCTCGTTAAGTTTCTCACCAAAATAAGCTACATGATGATGTTTTTTAAAAATACTCCACCTATCCCAATTTCTGAGGCATCACATTTTACTTTAAACACTTTAGTAAAATCAAGAAGCCACATTATTAGGGCCTTCGTCATCTTCTTCTTGACCACTTCAAATGCATTATTAGCTCATTTACTCTATTGAAACTCATCTTCTTTTGAAACAATCTGTGATAAGAGATATGATGGTGCTACATCCCTTGATGAAATGTTGATAGAAAGTCGCAAGCCTAAGAAAAATATGAACCTCATGAATGTTCTTAGGTTCAGGCTAATCTACAATCGCTTGTACTTCTTAAATTCCCTTACATGACACTATAAATCCTAAGAAAACTACTTGATTCATAAAGAAAGAACACCTTTTGACATAGGCAAATAAATTTTCCTTTCTTAGGGTGGTACAAATTTGAATAACATGATTTAAATGCTCTTTCTTGGTTTTGCTATGAATAAAGACATCATCAAAATGCACCACTAAGAATTTTTTCATAAATGGCCTAAGCACTTGTGTTTTTTCCCTCATAAAAGACTTGGTGAATTGGAAGAGAAAAAAAAGGGCATGAATAGCCACTTATATAATCTATTCTTAGTCTTAAATATAGTTTTTCATTAATCTTCTAAATGGATTCTTATATGATGATACCCACAATCTCCAGGTTAATCTTAGAGAAAATTTAGGCTTATATCAAATCAATTAATGAGAAATCAATACATGATAGAAATCCTATTAATAACTCAACTATCTACACACATTCTCAATCAGCCATCTTTCTTAGGTGTTAAAAGGGCAGGTACTACACAAAGACTCAAACTCTCTCTCTCTCTCTCTCTCTCTATATATATATATATATATATATATATCTTTCATAACAGTTCATTTACTTGCTTTTGTAATTTGACATGTTCACTAGGATTCATCCTACAATGAGGTAAGTTAGCCAATATGGAATCAAGTATTAAATTTATAGCGTATTGAATGTCTCGTGTAAGAGGTAAAACATCAGGTAGTTCACATAAAAAGATATCTAGAAATTCTTTTAACACTTCCCTTGTTTCTTTAGGCTGTTCGTCTAAAGAACTTGATGTAACCTTATTGGCTACTAAGGCAAACACAACAAAATCTTCATGAACCTTCTTTTCAAACTCCTTATGACTAATTATGTTAAGCGTATTTTCTTTCACCTTTTCTTTTATTTTGATACTATCATTAGGCCTTGGTCGTAATCCAATGATTTGATTCTTTTTATCATGAAAAGTGAATGAACAAGAACTTGATCGCCTAAAGATGTAACATCTAAGTCATTTGACCAATTTCTACCCAAAATGATGTGTCCTACATTTATGGAAATTACATCACACCAAGTTTCATTATGGTAGTCCACAATCTTTATGGGAAAAAGACATCTCTCTTTGATTGCTATATACATATTTTTAACCCGGCACACTCTATATGTCTTGTTGTTACTTATTTTTGGGCCCCACGTGCTGGAGATGGTGTGTATCCCTCTTGAACCATATGCAGGAATTTAGTTCGTGATTGTTGAAAAATTGAAAAAAGCATAGAAGAAAGAAATGTTTTTCGAACCCTGTTTCAGCTGTTTTATGCTCTCTTTATCCTTCCCTTTTGCTGTCAAAATCGCCAGGATTCTAGGCTAAGTAGGAGTGTTCATAATTCCAAATTTGTTCCTCCTTTTATCTGGTCTTTAAGATAAGATAAATCCTTCAGAATTTATATTGAAAACTGATTCTGCTGCTATCACAATTTTGTTGTAAACCAATTCTGTTTCAACTTTGACCTTGATTCTGACTTAGTTTCGTGCAATTTTCTGTCATTTATGATATGTTAAAGAATTGATCTGCACCTTTTTTGGGTCCCAGGGCTCACTGTTCTTATGGCTACTCTCAGTCAGATCATTATACTGCACATTGTCAGTTTTCGAATCAGATAAGGAGATCCTTTTAAGCAAGCAGATTGCAGCCAGATTCTTTTCTTCAAAACAAATTTATCCCACTTTGATTCCTTTATAAAAGTTGTAGTCCTATACATGTAGATGAATTTGGGTTTTTAATCTCCTGATTTTGATATCAGAAGCTCAAGATATTGTCATTTGAATATCTAATGTGAAAGTAGAGAATCCTGTTGCGAGAAGGATTCCAACCCGAGTTTTTTGCAATTTTATTCTTGAAAACAATTTTATCTCACTTTGAATCCTTCATGGAAGTTTTAGTCTTGTACGTTTTGATAAATTTGAACTTTTGAATCGCTTGATTTCAATATCATAAGCTCAAGATATTCTCGTTTGAACATCTAGTAGAAAAGTAGAGAATACTGCCGCATGAAGGATTCTTACCCGAGTTTATCAGGTCTTGATTCGAGGAACTCGATTTAATGTTTCAAGTATTTATCTGGTTAATTATAGACCAATTTTAAACTTTGGAAAGTTAATTGGTTTCATTGAAGGAATTGAAAAAAAAATAAGGATTGGATCAGAAAACACCATAATAATTTTTGTTACTTAGTTGCCGATGCTGGAGTCATCATTCATTTTGCTGCCACGCTAGGGGAACATTTCTACTTCTTCAAAAGACGTCATGCAATACTTCATTTTAACAAACCACGCTACGTATAAAACAACCCCATAAAAGGAATAATTGGCATGGTACTGTTCATTTGTGTTTTGAGAACAATACCCTCTGTCTGCGATTTCTTTCCTTTTTCTATAATGGTTCCTGCTGATCAGTTTTCTTCCTCTCATCCTTGCATCCTTTAGCTGGTTTGGTGTGCAAGTTGTCACCTCTTTTCATGCCAAATGATTGGCTACAATTCGCCATTTGTTTTCCCAACACATACGATCAAGATGAGGGAACATTAGAATTGGTCTCTAAGTCTAAACAGCTGGCTTTGCAAGGAAAAAAAAGAAAGAATGTGTGGCAGTAATATAGAGCATCAAGGCTAATATCAAGGAATCATATATGAAAATAATTATTGCAATATAAAAGACCATAGATATAAGAATTGATCGGTGGTGGTTATGAAAAATAATTACTGCAATATAGAAGACCATAGATATAGGAATTGTTGGGGATGTTTATAGAAAATCTCTACAGTAATTACTGAAATATTTCCTTGAATAACAATTGTGGAGGTTTCTATATAAGTGAACCTTCAACCATGTATAAAAAGAGCAGTTTTTCTTTGACGGGGGACGGTGAAAAGTCATTACTGGACAGGAAAAGAAAGAGAGGAAAAAGGAAAACAGAGCAGAGGCGTAAAGAGAGAGAGGAGAAAGAAAACAGAGTGAGGCTAGAAGAAAATAAAAAAGAAAGAAAACGAAGGGAATAAGAAGAAGGTTGAGAATAAAAAAACAAAGAGAACAAAAGAGGAAGTCTTTCTTCATTTACCAGAGGCAAGAAGGCAAAAGCCTTGTCCATCGGCCTACACGTCATCTTTTATATAAAACAAGCAATATCGGCAGGTATGAGTCTCAATCCCTTTTCTTCCTTGTCATATGTATAGTTGATGCCTGTTGTTTGTTCTTTTTTCAAAATTTGTTTTTTCTCTTATTTTGGACATTTGAGTTTTGTTTTGAGGCGCTCACCTACATTTTCTTCCATAGCTGTGAGTAAACAGGCGTTTATGTTAAGAGTTGATGGTTCCTTTCTTTCCCTTGTGTTATTGAGGAATCAGGGGCCTTAAAGGCCATCCCCACCCCTTTTCTCTTTTATTCGGGTATCTCTCTACCTTAGAATGTCGCGCAGGAGAAGTGCTGCTTCTAAACAAAGCTTTGGCCAAAGGAGAAAGTAAATAACGTAAGGGAAGTTCTGGAGGAGAAAGCAAAAAAAAGCCATGAGGGAAGTTCCTTTTCAGTCAATATGGTCTTTTGGCAGACTCATGGGTTACGTTTGCCTTTCTGTTTTCTTTAAAACGAGATAGCTGGCCTTGTGTTTCTTTAGTATTAGTTTTTAATATACGAGGTAAAGAGGCATGCTGCCCAGGTTCCTTTTCTTTTCCAGTTATAGGATTTTAAGTCGAGTTGGCTTTGAATGTTTATTTAAAGTTGTTTTAAATTTCTTGTAAATCTTATATATATATATATATATATATATATATATATATATATATATATTATATATATTCTTGCATTCTGGATCTTACGAGCCGTGAAAGAATGAAACACTAAGGCAAAACATAGGATTTTAAAGTACTTTGAATTTCCATAGATTTCTAATTCTTTGTTCTTCTTCCTTACGAGTTACGAGTCGTAAACACTTGAAATACTAAAGGAAAACGGAGCTCTTAAGCACATTAAATCTCCTTAGATTTCTATCTTAGTTGTCTTTTAATTCATAGGTTGTAAATTTATTTCAAATTAAACACATATTTCAAGAGATCTGTATCAGTTCTCCATTCATAGGCTGGCACTTTATAGACATATCTAAAGGTATGATCCATATTGGCCAAGGGTTCTTGCTTTTAGACTTTGAATTGAAGTCCATTCATCATAGCAAACCTATTCTAGGAAAACTAATTAAAGAACATCAACACCATAGCAATTATAAGGCAAACCAAACACCAAGCAACTTACCTTAGGTTAGTCATACTAGGGGTGCTAAAACCTTCCCTTTACGTAATCAGTCCCTTGCCTTAGAATCTCTGAAAAACCAGTTGGGTTTCCTAGTGACCATAATACTAGGTGGCGACTCCCCTTTTCATTAAACAAAGACCCCGACATGAATCCCCGCTTCGAGAAGGGTAGTCGCGACGCTGTGCTCTCGTAAGGGTGTGACATGTCTTAGGATCCGGGATAAACTTTAAACCTAAATGAGATATACTACTAGAGGATATTGTATTGATACAACTTCCACTAACTATAATGATCTTGCAACCTTTATCTCTATATTTAATGTAAGTGTAAGAGATAACAATTCTCTTCCAATCCTCAGTTTATTTGGGTTGTGTTAAAGCATATCTAACTACAATTAACTTGGTTGTCTCCCATCCTACAAAGTCCTACTCGATTTAAATGGATATAAACCTAACATATCTTAGCAGGTTGGACTTATCCTCCTTGTCATTTAGGTCCTGAAAATCATAGGGATTGAGTTCATACACCTTATCATCATAATTGTCTTCCTCACCCATATCATCTTGATCCTTAATGAACAAAGCCTTATTGGGATAACTAAAAGAAATATTACCAAAATCCTGACACTTAAAACACTAAATCTTTGAGGTCATTAGGTACTTCATGGAGAATAGCCTTACCTTTGTCTTTCCCAGGCATATAAGAAATAATAGAATTGGGTTTACGAGGGTGGGGCTCCTAATAAAGAATTATTATTACTAGGTTGGGACCTAGAAGGGATACTTCGGGTTTCCTACTGTCTCATCCACTAACTTTTCATGACCAACTCGTAGTTTTGCATTAAGTTATAAGTTTTATGGACACACCTCTAAGCACAACCTCTCTCCTAAAGTCATCATTCAAGCTTTTTTGAAATCTACTTAGAGTCATTGACTCACCCTCCCTAATTATGCACCTCATCCAATACTTATCAAATTATGCCACATATTTATTAGCAAGATAATTCCTTGCCTCAACTTATTCCACTGGTCTAAGAGATTTTCCCTATAAGAACAAGGTAAGTATTTCTTTTGTAACTTAGTTTTTATCTCAACCTAATAAGTTATAAGAGGTTGACCTATCCTAGCCAAAGACTCTTAAACACTTTCCCTATAGAGTTGAGCGGTACCATTAAGTTTTATTATTGCAGACCTTACCCTCATATTCTTAGATAAATTATATTAGTCAAAGAATTGATCCATGTCATGGATCCACTTATCAAAGATCCACGGGTCAAGTTAACCCTTAAAAGTCGGGGCTTCTACCTTGATATGTCTTATGACTTGATCATCAGGGTCATTGTAGTTGAGGTGACCTTGATTGTGGTTGTACTGGTGGTTTCTATAGCAAAATGACCTCTAACGATAATTGTTGGAATGCTCACCATTGTTATGATCATCAAAGTCATTGTGACCTTGATGGTGGTCATGATGGTGATTTTTACTAGGAAGTGCTCGTTGATGATTCTTATGATTGTCATCATAATACTCACTCTTACTAGATTGCTTTACTTGTAAATTTTCTATGGACTCCACTCTTTTAGAAAGGTTATTCATCTGAGTGGACATGTTTTTCATATCAGCTCGTATAAGCCGTAATTTCTCTTGAATATCCCTAAGAACATTACTAGCGTTTGGGTCTATGGTAACTATAAGTTCTAGACGACCACTATGTTAATGCATTCAATGTTAATTTTATGACTATAACTAAGATCACAAACAAAACTTGCAAGTAAAATACAATATAATATTAAAGCTAATATTTAACTATTTATTTATCTTGGAGACTAAGCAATAGTAGATTAAACTAAGAAAATGCAAGCAAGCAATATAAGTCATCTAAAAGCACAGAAGTAGTCCAAACATAATGTTTTGATTTTCCCATAAATTTAGCCAAGCTTCGCAATTAATTAAGAGGACAAGATATTCAATATAACTGAATAAAAAAGCTAAAAGTTAAGGTAGCTCAAATTGCAAGGCAGGCTATATATTTATATGCAAGCATAAAAGAATAATATCAATGTTAATTCTGTTTAATAAGTGAAAAAATATACCAGGAAGAATGATGTCCAATGATTAAAAGAAGTATATATAGTTTTACTGACCAGATTGTGATGAGAAAGTGATGGAAGCTACTGCTACATGGCAGTATATGCTGATGTGGCGTAGGCATGATAATATATGCTAATATGGCGTAGGCTGCTAATTTTGTCAATTTAACCCTTAATTGACCACAAAACTTCAATTTTCTTATGATTTTGCCCTTGATTTCAATCAACTAACTTGGTAAAAATTAAATTAGGCTTCTTAAAATTCTAATTTTCTCAATTAAACCCAAATTGGGCTCCTAAACTTATATTTTCACCAATTAAGCCCCAAAAAAAATTAATTTGACCCATTAAAAGTATAATTAAGTCCTTACAATTAATTATATCCTTTAATTGGACCCAAATTAATTCTTAAACATAATTAAAATTTAATTTGGCCCATGATTAAATCAGGTTGGCTTATTAAAAATTTAATTATATCCTTGGACTTAACTTTTATGCAAATTTGTCCAATAATCATTTAATTTGATCTTTTATGCAAATATATATATATATATATATAATTACAACTCCCAATTTCCCCCCCTTTCCCTTTTGTTTCTTTATCCTCCCTTGTAGGGTTTTTTTTTCAGTAGCCGTTCCTGCCTCTACTATTCTCCTATATGCAAATTTCTCATCAATTAAGTTTTTTTTGCCTTTTGCTTTATACTTTAGGTAAATGTTCTTCATCTTTTCTATTTGTCTTATTGTCTAATTTTAGTTTTACTCTTTTATAATTAGTTATTAAAAATATTAGGGTGTATGATAATTTATGGGTTTTGTTATGAATATGTTCAAATATATTCAAAATAAATGTTTAAATCTGCTAATTTAATCAATTAAGTGTTTCTTTTCTAATTATAAAGAAATAAATTAATGTTCATGCAAAACCACTATTCTTGACATCTCTTGCATTGTTAGAGTAGTTTATTGAAATTTAATATTTTCACATGATTTATTTGTAAGTAAAATATCAAGTAGAAAACATGTTTTTCAAGCATTATTCCTCTTACACATACACTAGGCATTGTTCCTTAATTAAATGTCTAGAAATGATTAAGTATAATTTAATCAACATACTTATTATATGCATACATATATGAATTGAAATAAGTTTTGATTTTGATGAATTGACATGTATTTTGCTATTAATTTCATGTGGAAGATTTAGAATTATTGTGTAACTCAATTGACTTTTGTTTAATAGTGAATTATTGTGTAGTTGTGTTAATTACTATGTAGACACTAATGATGATAAAAAAAATTGACATTTATTTATAGGTGGTGGAAGAGGGTAACTTATCTACACTGGGAAAAACATTACAGCCCTTGATTCAGTTGGGAAGGATCCCAACCGTTGGTTCAAAGTAGGCATCTTGAGTTGTCAAATATGTAGGAAAAAACCGACTGAGTTGGCCTTTTTAGGCCGACGCCGGCGCTGTCATGTTGTCATTCAGCCTGAATGGTTCACATGATGTTGTAGGGAAATTACAGGTGATCATTTATGTGTAAGATTTGTCAGATTTGATGGATGTTAGATGCCTTAAATGCATAATTGTCAAACCTCAAACATCTTGAGTATGGTATGATTGTTGCTGTTATTGTTATTATTGTTATTATTATTATTATTATTATATAAAATAAAATTAATATATTAAGATCAAAAGTAACCATCCTGTAAACCAGCAAGTTCATAATAGGTACAGGCTCCAAAAGAACTAAAATGGATGCAGCCTAGCCAAGATTCGACTGGCTAAATCCCTAAACAAAAAAAACATGAAATGTACAAAAGCTAGGGGGCAAGCTCCCTGCAGGGAAACCGTGGTTAAATAAAAAACCAGCGTGTAGTTGGTGGTGTTGAGCTTAACCCAAAAACAACATCCAAAGGGGGAACTGACATACAAGAAACGTAGAGCTATTGCATGGCCAGAAGATGACATGGAACCCATTTGTATAAACAGATAAAGAAGCATTATTGATGAAGAAAACCACAGGAAGCAGCCTCAACACCCTCTCAAGTCTCAACCTAGCAATCAAAGGACCACAAGCAAACAACCAGCGAGACTGGAGAACAATAGAAGATGCATAAAAACTAAAACTTCAGCAAAGATCAACTATCAGCCTTCACAGCATCTCAGTAAGAGCAGGAGTCAGTCAGCAACATTATAAGCCATGGGATTTTTGTCATGAAAATACAGGATTGTGTAGAACATAATCTGATACTTGCGGAATATAAGATTAATAGATTTGTCAATGTTGTCAAAAACCCTTCTGTTTCTTTCTTCCCAGATCAAGTACACAACCAGGGCTAGAGAAACTCTTCTCATTCTCAGCTGCAGACCTTTCTTGTTAGAAGTGAGACCTCTGATTGCACTATTTAGGGTAGCCATATTCCTTGTAATCCTTAACCAGCACTTAACCTTTCTCCACAGAAGAGAGGTCCAATCAACACTTAACCTCTTCTTGCCCATAAAGTGCACATTGAGTGTATGTCAAGAGAAATTGTAGTATATCCCTGGTTTTCAGTTTCCCAAGCGCAGCTAGCCATAGAATGAAGTTGTGTCTGGGCAGTGACCAGCTTTCCCAAACCATGCCATCCCATTGAATAGAGACACTTTTAAAACTGAAATATTCATATGCATTAGCAGAGAAAGTCCCTTGATTATTCTGCCAGCTTTGAAGCATGTTACTTGATGTCTTTGCTCCTCCACAATCGTGAACCAGTTGGTCTTTTATAAGGAGAATGGACTTCTAGAGAGGGGATGAGGTACTTTGAAGCTGTTAGACAATTGACATTTTAACTCTAGTGTTTCAGTTTGTTTAATTGTTATTCAATCAAATGTTGTTTGTTTTCTTTTCTTTCATTTCTATTTTGATTTCGTCAGAGTAAATCCCTTGTTTTTCTGAGGTTGTTGCTGAGTTAGTGGCAGCACATTGTCCACTACAATTAGTGGCTATTAACTAGGGAAATTTGTTAAGTTTTTTCATGTATTTAAAGACATGTAGTTAATAAAATAATAACTGGGATATTTTTTCAAACACCTTGTGTGTAGTTCGTGTTCTTCAATACCCAGCACTGCTGTTCTTGATTGTGCATCCCTTCACCTGCACAAAACACAGAAACACAATTCACAACAGTGGTATCAGAGCACTCTTAGATCTTACAGGACCAAAACACGTTTTTCAAAATCTCAAAAATGACATCCAACAACCTACTTTTAAACTCCCCTATTATGTTCACTGGCGAAAACTACCACATTTGGTCAGTGAAGATGCAAACCTTTCTTGAAGCTTATGATCTTTGGGAAATTGTTTCCGAAGACAAACCAGTAGCTCCCTTACCAACAAATCCCACTGTGGCTCAAATCAAGTTCAGCAGTGAGGAAAAGGCAAAGAAATCCAAGGTAAAATCAATCATCCAGAATTCTGTGGCAGAAAGTATTTTCTACAGAATTATGGCATGCAATTTAGCCAAAGAGGCTTGGAACAAACTAAAAGAAGAATACCAAGGCAGTGACAGAACAAGGCAAATGCAAGTGCTGAATTTAAAGAGATATTTTGAGGCACTTAACATGAAGGAAGATGAAACAATCTCCAAGTATTCTGATCAAATTTCACTAATTATCAACAATATCATATTACTTAGAGAAGACTTTCCTGACAGTAGGATTGTGGAGAAGGTTCTTGTGACTCTTCCTGAGAGGTTTGAATCCAAAATCTCCTCTCTAGAAGAATCAAAAGACCTCAATAAAATCTCATTAGGTGAACTAATGAGTGCTCTTCAAGTATAGGAGCAACGAAGAACAATCAAGCAAGACAGATTGACTGAAGAAGCCTTTTATATGCAAAAATAACAAGATGGAAAAGGAAAGAAGTTGTTTAATCTGAGAATTAAAGGCAGAAATGAAAGGGGCAGCACTAGTGAAGGTTCAAAACAGAAGAAGTTTCCTCCTTGCACTCACTACAAAAGAAACACACATTCAGAAAAATATTGTTGGTGGAGGCCAGATGTAATTTGTGGAAATTGTAAGCAATCAGGGCACATCACAAAGGTCTGCAAGTTTAAAAATTCAGATCCAAAACCTCAACAAGCTCACCTAGCAGATGAAGTTGATACACAAGAGGAGCAATTCTTTGTTGTCACTTGTTTCTCAACAAATTATTCAACTGATACTTGGCTTATTGACAATGGATGCACACACCATTTATGTAATGATGCTGGAATGTTCAAAACCCTTGATGAATCTTACAAATCCAGAGTAAAGGTTGGCAATGGAGAATTTCTTGAGGTCAAAGGCAGAGGGTCAGTAAATGTTCAAACAAGTTTAGGTATCAAAATCATTCTTGATGTATTATTCATACCTGAAATTAGTCAAAATTTATTGAGTGTTGGACAAATGATGAAGAAAAACTATTCTCTTCAGTTTAAGGATCATAAATGCACTATCTTTGATCTTTTGGAGAACAAGTGTTCTGTGTAAAGATGAAAAACATAAGCTTTGTTGTTGACTGGGATATGTGAGTGCTACTCAGGATGTTTCAAATCTTTGGCATAAAAGATTTGGACATATCAAAAGGGCTTATCAATTCTGAAACAAAAGAAAATGGTTGAAGCATTGACCACATTGAATGGTGAGATTCAATTATGTGAAACATGTCAACTTGGCAAGCAATCAAGGCCACCATTTCCTAAAGGGCAAGCATGGAGAGCCAGCCAAAAGCTTCAGCTCATCCAGACTGACGTGTATGGACCTATGAAGACATCCTCATTATGTGGTAACAAGTATTTCATTCTCTTTATTGATGATTATACTAGGATGTGTTGGGTGTATTTCATCAAATTTAAGAGTGAAGTATTTACAATCTTTCAAACATTCAAAGCTTTAGTTGAGAATCAAAGTGACATGCTAATTAAATGCTTAAGATCTGACAATGGTATTGAATATACCTCAAATTAGTTTCTTGAGTATTGCAACAATAGAGGCATTGTGCACCAGTATACTACACCATACACACCATAACAAAATGGTGTATGTGAGAGGAAGAACAGGACAATAATGGAGATGGCTAGATGTCTCTTACTTGAAAAGAAAATGCCAAACAAATTATGGGCAGAAGCAGTCAATACCTCTATTTACTTGTTGAACCGACTTCCAACCAAAGCACTGGAGGACAAGACACCATATGAAGGCTGTAATGGTGTTAAACCTGTTGTAGATCATCTTCGAATCCTTGGCAGCATATGCTATTATCATATAGCTAAGCCAAAAAGGAGCAAACTTGACAACAAAGCTCAAAAGGGATTTTTTGTGGGCTATGGAATAACAACCAAAGAATACAGAATCCTTTGCTTACAAACAGAGAAGGTAATTCTCAGCAGAGATGTGAAGGTTGATGAAGCAACCACATGGGATTGGGAACATCATAAAAATATAATTTCTAATCAATCATTCACCATTCAGCCTCAGCTCGTAGCTGATGAATCAGTGGATGACTTTCCAGTTAGAGGCACAAGATCATTGGAAGATATTCACCTAAGATGCAACATGGCAATTCTAGAACCAACCAGCTATACTGAAGCTCAATAATTTCCAGCATGGAGGAGAGCAATGGAGGCAGAAATGGAAATGATCAACAAAAATGAAACATGGCAGTTGATTGAAAGGCCTAAGCATCATAAGGTGATAGCTGTAAGATGGGTTTTTAAAACAAAACTCAATCCAGATGGGTCAATATGCAAACACAAGGCTAGATTGGTGGTAAAGGGTTATGCTCAGCAATATGGTGTGGATTACCTAGAGACCTTTGCTCCAGTAGCAAGGTATGATACTATTAGACTTCTCATTGCACTTGCAGCACATAACTTTTGGCAGATTCACCAACTTGATGTCAAGTCTGCCTTCTTGAATGGATTTCTTGCTAAAGAAATCTTTGTAGAGCAACCCGATGGATATGTTGTTAAAGATAAAGAAGATTATGTGTATCTACTAAAAAAAGCCTTGTATAGGTTGAAACAAGCTCCTCAAGCTTGGTATGACAGAATGGACACACATCTGCTTCAACTTGGATTCAGCAGAAGCCAAAATGAATCAACTTTGTATGTGAAATCTTGTGGTAACCATTTTCTAATTGTATCTATTTATGTAGAGGATATGCTCATCACAGGAAATGAACTTGGAATGATCCAAGAGTTCAAAGACAAAATGAAGAAGATGTTTGAGATGTCTGACCTTGGAATGATGAATTACTTCCTTGGAATGGAAGTGATGCAATCCAGCAATGGCATTTTTACATGCCAAAAAAAGTATGCTTCAGACATCCTAAAAAGATTCAAAATGCAAGATTGTAAACCAATGGGGACTCCTATGACAACAAGTATTAAGCTTAGCAAGGATGATGAATCTGAAAATGTGGATGAAAGATTGTATAGAGGCTTAATTAGTAGCCTTTAAAATCTCACAGCAAGCGAACCTAACATATTGTTTGTTGTGAGTATTCTTTCAAGGTTCATGCATTCTCCAAGGAAGACTCATTTTATTGCAGCAAAAAGGATACTTATACATCAAAGGTACCATTGATCTTGGCATTTTCTATCCAAGATCATCAGAAGGGGCTATGGAACTAAGAGGTTATACTGACAGTGACTGGGGAGGCTGTGTTGATGATTCAAGAAGTACTTCAGGGTATTTATTCTCACTCAATTCAGGTGTCTTCACCTGGAGTTCAAAGAAGCAAAAGACAATAGCTTAGTCCACTGCAGAAGTAAAGTACATTGGTGCTGCCTCTGCTGTCAACCAAGCAATTTGGTTGAGGAAAATGTTAAAGGATTTGGGACATGAACAGGTTGAAACTATTAAAATCATGTGTGATAACAGCTCTGCAGTATCAATTTCAAAGAATCCAGTCTTTCATAGACATACAAAGCATATCAAAATCAAGTTTCATTTTATTAGAGAAGTTCAACAATCTAATGAAGTGATGCTAATTCATTGTTCTTCTGAAGAACAACTTGCAGATATATTTACCAAACCACTACCTAAAGAGAGATTCGAGACATTAAGACAAATGATTAGAATTTGTCGTCAAAATATCAAGGAAGAGTGTTAGACAATTGACATTTTAACTCTAGTGTTTCAGTTTGTTTAATTGTAATTCAATCAAATGTTGTCTGTTTTCTTTTCTTTCATTTCTGTTTTGATTTCGTTAGAGTAAATCCCTTGTTTTTCTGAGGTTGTTGCTGAGGTAGTGGAAGCACATTGTCCACTACAATTAGTGGTTGTTAACTAGGGAAGTTTGGTAAGTTTTTTCATGTATTTAAAGACATGTAGTTAATAAAATAATAACTAGGATATTTTTTCAAACACCTTGTGTGTAGTTCGTGTTCTTCAATACCCAGCACTGCTGTTCTTGATTGTGCATCCCTTCACCTGCACAAAACACAGAAACACAATTCACAACAGAAACCTTGAGTTTCATACTGTGGTGAAACAGATAATAATGGTGAACCCATCAAATCCAAAGGGTGTCAGATTTGAGATGTATGTTCCAAAGCTGCTTGGCCAAGAAACTTTTGTTTCAGGCTTTGATGTCTAGGAGACCCAAACCCCCTCAATGTCTACGCAAGCAGACATTCTTCCAAGCCACTAGCGCAAACTTATTCTGTGATATATGCCCACTCCACAGAAAGTTCCTATATAAAGAGGTGATTTTATTGATAACAAGTCCAGGCATAGGAAAAATATTGATCCATAATTGGACTATTCCATGTAACATAGATAGAATTAGCTCCATCCTGCCAACAAAAGAAAGTTGCTTCCCCAACCAACTCTGAATGTGTGTCTCCAGCTTATGTATTAGAGGGAAAAGTTGGCTTGCCATGATGCCAGCAATCTGTGGGGACTTAGCGGCTCACCAATGTATTTAAAAGGGAAGGTAACTTCAGAGAATCCTGTATCAAGCAGAATAGCATGCTTAAGGTGCTCCCCAACTCCACCAAAGAAGATGGAAGATTTTGCAGCGTTAACAACCAACCCTGACATGCCTCCAAAGCCAATAGTTGTTGAAATAGAATTTCAATGGAGGACATATCACCTCTGCAAAGTAGAAGGATGTCACCTGTGAAAGCCAAATGGGATATATGCCACTTTGGGTGGAAACAAAAATTATCCCTTTCCGTTGTCAAATCCAAGTAATATAAGTCTAAAAATTATTATTATTATTATTATTCAAGTAAATTTGGATGAGATATATTTGTCACATCCAAGTAATGTAGATTTAAAAATAATTTCTAAATAATAGATAAATATTTTATAAACAATAAATCTTTACAAAAATCTAATTTAATGTTTTAAATCTAAAAATTCAAATCATATCTTCTCATTGAAATAATTTAGTTTTTATGTTTATGAATTTTTTATTCATTCAATAGAAATTATTTCTATTATTATTAAAGTATACGTGGGTCAGACATATGTGCCAGACCTAAAATTATTTATAAACAACAAATCATCACAAAAATCTAATTTAACATTTTAAATCTAAAAAATCAAATCATATCTTTCCATTGAAATAGTTTATTTTTTTATGTTTATGAATTTATTATTTCTTTAATAAAAATTATATCTTCTCTTTATTTTATATTTTTAACTATATTTAGTAAATCTTGCACTTCCCAGATGCAACAAGTTAACGTGAGATTTTAAAAACAGAGAGACTCATGGACTCCATTTCTTTTCTCTTTAATTTTGTTTAATGAAACTACTGCAAGAAATTTTCTAGAACATCATGTCATAAGATATGTTAGCTATTAAAATAACTCTTTTCATAAATGATTCTATATGTTATAATTTTTTTTTAATGTTCTAGACCAAGGTTGTCAAAAACACTTTTTTGACACAACACGGAACATACAATATAAAGTCGACTCGTAAACTCGAATGTAAAATCGTAAAATCGGAAGTAAAATTTTTTAACTAAAAATCATAAAATCAAAAGTAAAATATTTTAAACAATACAAATATCCAAACATCTTAAAATACATAAGTCAAATCAAAGTAAAATAAATAATACAAATATCCAAACATCTTAAAATATATAATTCAAATAAAAATCCATACGTGTCCATAGTATTTCAATAACTAAAACTTAACAAATCTAAAACAAACAATTTGTAGGTGTGTCATGTAAACTAAACACGCCCTCATTGCCTTTGTCTCCCTAATTATTCCTAAAACAGTCATCAAAATAATTACCATCTAAAGGATTATTACTGCTACTACTAGTACCGACACCGATATTAGGAACATTAGTGCTACTACTAGTACTAGTACCAACACCAATATTGTCAACAATATTTAACTCCAAACTACTTGAATTATCTAGATTGACATCATTCTGAATCTCTAAATCATCTTAAGTTCCATGACACTCCATCCCAACATCATTAAGATTTTCTTCATCGTCGCTTCCATCTTCTTTACCATTTTTCCTCCGTGTTGCACTATCAATGACACCAAGCAAATCAAAGTTGGATGAACCATCATGTTTCTCTCCCTCGGTTATCCAATCATCATCAGATGAGACACGATCCAAAACTTCACCAAAATCATTAGCTTGCTTTTTGACTTGGTTATCATTTAATTTCAGATTGCACATTACAAATACCAAGTCATTTATTTTTTTATAGTACAAACGATTTCTTCGTTGTGTATGAACCTATGTAAGCAATTCAAATTGATAGCATATAAGATTCTTATAAAATATAAAAGCATTAAAATTAAGAAGGAAAAAACTTACCATCTCAAATACACTCCAGTTTCGCTCGCATCTAGATGAACTACAAGTCAATCTTAGAACTCAAATTGCAAATTTTTGTAGCTCTAGACATTCATCCCTATAAGAATCCCACCATTTAGCTAGAGTCTTTTTATCCCTTGTTATCTTGGCAGCCTCAATACCAAACAACCCAGTTGCATCCTTGAATGAATCAAGTTGCAAGTCAATTTTACACCTTTCACTTGCATCGGACACCATCCTTTCTAAGCATTGATATAATCAAATTTTAATGTTGGCATTAACTTTAAAATTAGAATTATAATGATAATGAGTGTCGATACACGACGTCGGGCGACGGCTCCGCTCTTTTTGTTATTTAACAAAAAGATTTTTTATTGGTTCAGGAAATTAAGTTTTATTGGAGTCGCCATCTAGTAATTTGAGGGAACTAGAAATCCCAAATTAGACACTGGTCCCAGAGATTCGAGTACTGGGTTAGTTATGATTAAGGGAAGGTAAACACCACCCTTAAAACATCCTTTCAAAAGAAAGGTTACCCTTACTTGTGTGTTTTTATATTTGATTCGAATTGTATTATATTTTGAGCTTATTTGCAATTTTTGTTTTGTTTATAAAATGGTTAACGTCGGTCCCTAAAATTAGGAGACACGTTAAAAATGACATAAGTCCCTAAAAATAGGAGACTCGTCTAAAATATTGACGTTTAACCCTAAAAAAGGAGATTTACGTCCGAGTTACCAAAAAACAAAATTTTGGACATAATCCATATTTGTTTGGTATTTAAACTTTTTATTTGACATCGGTCCTTTT
Source organism: Populus davidiana (assembly GCA_030145905.1). NCBI lineage: Eukaryota > Viridiplantae > Streptophyta > Magnoliopsida > Malpighiales > Salicaceae > Populus > Populus davidiana. The sequence goes on along the minus strand of CM057789.1, from coordinate 22,546,092 downwards.
CTATAAAAAGAGACATGTCCACAAACAATATTTGTTTATAAAAACAAATATTTTGATATTGTTGAGATATGGGTATAACTATATTTGAAAATTGGGCTTTGGACCCACAAACGATAACATGACGGGATGGGCGTTGGACCCACGTCGTTATTCTTTTTATACTTGTTTTTGTTTTTTTTGTTTTACAACATGCAATAAAAATTTACAAATATTTACATAAAAAAAATGTTAGGAATCCTAAAAAAAAAAATTACCTGAGTAACCCTGTATAGGTAAAAGACTGAAATACCCTCGGATTTCTCAGGAATTTACGAAAATGCCACTGGCGGCGCGTGTAGCTCACGCGCGGCTACTGTTGACACTGGCGAAATTTTCTAGCGAGCTTTCTGGGAAACGAACCGTCGATCCTGGTAGATCTGAGCGAGAGGATTCTGATGGTGGTGGTCTCGACGTCCGTTGATGGCTGACGAGGGAGAATCGACGACTTGAAGCTTCGGTGGCCGGCGAAGATCGCGGCCTTTTTCCGACCAGCTGAGGAGGAGAAAACGATGAAAACTACAGGGGTTTTTCTTTACAGAAGGGGATAAACCTTTCTGTGGTGGTGCGGAGGCTGGAGGCGGCCGGAAAGTGGAGATCGGATGAGAGAGAGGGTCTCGCCGGCGAGAGGAGAGAGAGAGTCCGAGATTAGGCTATGGTGTGAACGCGTGCATGGTATACCGGTACTACTGAACACTGTGCGCTGTTAGATCTCTGATGGAATGATCGATGGCTGTGATTGGCTAGATCTGAGGTCGATCGGACGGTCTGGATGAGTTAGGGTTTAGGTCCGGTGTGACGCGGTGTACCGAAAGCTCGGTACACCGGGTGACGTGGCGCAACGGGATTGAGTCTTGGATTATTTCAATGGCTGAGATGAGTCGGGATATATTTGGTATTTGTTAAATTGTTTTTTTAAAAAAAAATATATCCTACTCCTATGAAGAAAAACTAAAAAAAATGTACACTGTCTATTTATAGCCAGTGAACAGTAACATAAGAGTTGATTTCTACCTAAATTGTTGCCTAATTGTAAGAAAAAAAATAAAGTCCCTGCCTAACATTACCTAATATGACAAAAAAGTTTTTGTTTTATTATATATAATAATAAATATTTACATATATAAAATTAAAAACTCAAATCAGTATTAGAAAAAGCCCGATTCAACCGCTAAAAATCAATTTTAATTACCGAAAATTATGTCGAAACATTAAAAAAAAACTTTCAATGGGTATCAACCCGGTGAACCGGGTTTTGACCACAAAATAACAGTTTTGACCCAAAATGACCTGAAACTCATTTTTCATCCTGATCGACATGGTTAGACCCGTATCGACCCGGTGAACTCAGTCTTGGCCGAAAATGACGGTTTTGACCCAAAACAGCCCGAAAACTCATTTTTTACCAAGGTTGACATGGTTTGACCCGTATTGACTCGGTGAACTCGGTTTTGATGGAAAGATACGGTTGACTCGAGAAAAAAAAATATTTTTTTGAATTTTAAACCTTTTTTTATTTTTTTGGATTTTTTTAAATAATAATAGAAATAAAATAACATTCGAGAAAAACTTGGTGAATCCAAAATTGGGTTACAACAATGAGGATTCAAATAATAAGTTGCTGCATGTAAGGGTCTGTGAAGTTGAAGTTCCCATCTTACATCAATGATATTCCATATAGGCGTATAACTACAAAATAAAAATTAGAATATTATCATCAACATTACATGACTTAGATGGTAAAAATTATAATCAACTGATAGTAGTAAATAAATAATTAGTAAGATATATAATCAATACCTTTACTTGTATCTTCTCTTTTGCTTGATCCATTGCTTCATATATAAAACTCATAGCTAGTTTCTCATCTGAATCAACTAATCGAAGAACTTTTATCAGAGGATATGCTACCTTAATACATGTAGTAACATCATGCCAAAACTTGTTGTCCAAAACACAACTTTGAATTCGCTTCCCTTCTTCTGTTTTTGAAAACCTACATGACCTCCATTGGATGGAAGTAAACATTGTCATCAACTATATCTTACAATCACTCAAACATCCAAGAGTTAAGTATGCAGTAGCAAATCTAGTGGCAGCAAGCTTAATCAAATCCTTTCCTTTTGTAAAGTGTCTGAGCATGGCAATGAGAACAGTTCTTGAATATATGTATGAGGTGATTCTCCTCCCATTAGTAATAGTTACTTGATGGACCTCTAGTTTCTTCACAAAATCTTTCAATATCAAGTCAATACAATGGGCAACACATGGTGTCCAAAACAATCTTTTTCTTTTTCCCATCAACAATTGCCCTGCTGCCTTATAATTTGCAGCATTATCAGTGACTACTTACACCACATTTTCCTCTCCAATCCTCTCCACAATAGCATCCAACATCTCAAATACCTTATCAATAGTCTTGAATATATTAGAGGTATCTACGGATGATAAAAAAAAATTATCCCTTTAGGACTATTAACCAAAAAGTTGCAAATAGAACGCCTTTTCTTATTAGTCCATCCATCAGACATTATTGAGCAACCTGTTTTTTTCCATTCTAACTTGTACTCCTTGTTGTAACCCATTTTTGGGTCCCCATGAAAAATAAAATAAATAGCCTAAAGAGGTTAGAAAAAATAACAGGAGGCAGAAGCGCTCAGAAAACAGTCAGAAAATTGGTCAAGGAATTTTAAAAAATACAAGGATTGAATTTTTGACAAATATTCTTAAAGGATGAAAGCCCTATTGAGAAGGAAAATTTGAATTTTGAGAAGAAAAGCCCAAATTTGGAGGTTTATGGACTTAATTGGATTTTTAATGGAATTTATAGAGGATTTGAGTGAAAGAAAAATTAATTTTTAAGTCAATTTAGGCTTTAATTAGAAGAAATTTAAGTTATGGGGCCAAAATATATTTTTTAGGATTTTTTTGGGTCAAATCAGGGACTTAATTGCATAAATATTGAAGTTTAATGGCCAATTAGGGGTTTAATTGTGAAAAACCGAAACCAGGGACCAATTTGGAAAAACCGGGTAAATAGAGGGGGCTGTTTTGCTTTGGATCAGGGGCCTAATTGAATAAATTGAAAGTTTATTGATCAATTGGGGGCTTAATTGCACAAATCAGGGGCCAAGGATTAAAGTGAAAAATGCGGCAAACTTGAGGGGTGGAGACAAAAATTAAAAAGGATGCAATTGAAAAGAACAAAGATCAATTGAGGACTGATTTGGAAAACATATTCTGGCGCCTTTTTTTTAAATGAAACGGCGCGTTTTATCCAAAACGACGCCGTTTCATGTTTTTTTTATATAAAAAAAAAAGGGGACCGAACGGTGCCTTTTTGAACAGCACTGTTCCTCCTTCGTCTTCCTCTCTGCACTCGTTGCAGGGGAGAAGAAAAATGGTTTTTTCTTCAAAATCTTCCCGCCTCTCTCTCCTTGGACCCACCGACCAACCCGAAACACTAGACCACCGACCGAACTCAATGGCCGACCACCGGTCACTCGCCCCGCCGAAAGCAAGGTGGCGGTGCTTTGCCTTGCGGATGGTGGCCGACCAGCCGCCCGCGAAACCCGCTCCCCATGCGCACTAATGAAGGGCCCAGCAACCTTTCTCTCCTATAAATAGAGAAAAAAAACCGAAGGTGCAAGGGGGGACCGAAAAAAAAAAACCGAAGGGAGGAGAGAGAGAGGACCCCGAGAGGAATAGAGAGAGAGAGACCCGAGAAGGGAGGAGAAGAGAGAGCAGGCACGAGAGAAAGAGAAGGGAATACTGGAACTAAACCGAAAATAAAAGAAAAAAGAGAGAACCGAAACAGGGAGAAGGGAGGAGAGAGGAAGAAACTTCTCGCCGCCGTCCGCGAAGCCACGCCACAGCAGAGCCACCGCGGCACCGCCTCCTCCATGCCAGGTAACGTCCTCTCCCCCCCTGCCTTTGTTTTAGCAGCATCTTCCTCCTGCATGCATAATCCTATTGCATGCAGGAGGACGGGAGGGGAAAATTAATTCCCCTCCACGTTTCATTTTTTTCTCTCCTGGGCCAGACCGGTTCTGGCCCAGTCTTTAGGTCTGGGCCGGGTCCGGCCCAGACCAGAAGAAGCATGATGGTCTGTTGGGCCGAGATCGGCCCAACCCAGTCTGGGCCGAGTTTGGCCCAACCTTTCTTTGTGTGGGCTGAGTCCGGCCCGTTTATTTGGGCCGGCCCAGCCTGAATTATATATTATATAATATGTTATAATATATGTGTATATATATGTATATATATAAAAAATATAATAATTAAAAATATATTTTTTGAAAAATCTTAAAAAAATATTGTTGATTTTTCTGCATATTTTTGTCAAAGTGGTTCAATGTTGGTTTGTATTTTTATACCGTAAAGATACAAAACCAGTGTTAAAAATACCCGGTTTTCGTCAAAATATCAAAGATTTTCAGAATAAAAAATGTTTTTGCTTTCAAAAAGAATTCTAAAGAGTCCCTAAAAATGTTGTTGATTTTTCTGCATATTTTTATCAAAGTGGATTAATATTGGGTTGTATTTTTATACCGTAAGGATACAAGCTCAGTATTAAAATACCTGATTTTCGTCAAAAGCATAAAAAATAATATTTTCCAAAAAAATTGTTTTTGTTTTAAAATACGGCCTAGTCTCTCCAATATATATATATAAATATTATAACATCATGTTTTCACACAACAAAGAAAATTTTCAAAACAATATATGTATTAACATGCATTTTGGCTTTAATAACCAGTTTATTCAAGCAATGAGAACTAGGCCAATATTTCAAAAATTCTAAAAAATCTTTTTGTTTTCTTTTAGTATTTGGGATTACGAATTTATACGTAAAACGTATTCCTAAATATTATTAATAAAATTTTGGTATGGACGTTAGAACGGTTAGGATTTTTACCCGATAAGATAAAGGTCTCCTTACCGAGGAGGATTTTTCTTGAACCATAGACAGACCAACCACTAGGAAAACACAATAACACCTTAGTTTTTTTTTTATCAGACAATAAAACAATGCATCTTACCTTAGGTAGGGTGTATTTGGGGTGCTAATACCTTCCCTTTACGCAACCAGTCTCCGTACCCGATCTCTAAGACCAGTTAAGGTTCCTAGTGACCAAAATACTAGGTGGCGACTCCAAAGAACAAAATCAAATCAAAAATAAAAAAAGTTTCGCCAGTCGAACCCGTAATTGGAATTTGTTTTTTGTGGTGCGACACTCCTCAAGCAAGTTAATCGTGTGATCTACTTCTTGCTTCAAATACTTCTCTCTAATATCATGGTAGGATGGAGACTTAAAACCTAGCCCATGTTTTGCAACCAATTTAAGTGTCTTAACAAATTCAGGGTTTTTCACACAATTAAATGAAATTGTATTAGTGTAGAAAAATCTTATAATTTGTCGACATGCTTCTTCTCTAAGGTCCTTTTTTAGCAGCTGATTTGTCGGCATGTAGATAATGATGATGGTGGTTTGTGTACTTCCACTCCCACTTGTTACTCTCTTTCCTTTGTTCACTGAGGTAATTTCATTCCCTTCATCATTATCTTCATATTTTCCAATATATTGGAAAGCCTTTCTTTTCTTCTCAATTGCTTCTTGATTTTTCACCAGAACATTCAAAATCATCTTCTTTACATCTTCTAGTACTTGCTGGCATAGCTTAACATCCTTTCGAGTGCAAGCCAAATAATGCATGAAACGGTAAATGCCTCCAATAATAATTTTCTGACAAAACTTGCACTGCATTTTTCTTGAATTCTTGTCAACATCTATACCATATTGCCATTCCACGTCAAGTTTATCGCCACTTGTTGTTTTTTTAGATGCCATGCATCGTACAGTTCAAGAATCATTTATTTCTTGCAGTTCAATCATTTGTTAAAGAATTACAAATATGCATGTTGTATCCTACAGTTTAATACATTTTTTATGGGAAACTATTCTAGTGAGACAAAAAAAGACAACTATTCTAGTATCCTACAGTTCAGCACAGATTGTAAATCAAGAAGGGACATAGAAATTAAAAGTCGTGGATTATAATTATGGAGGAACCAATAAGACTTGTGGAAAATTGTACAAGCCAAACAGATAGCCATTGTGATTAGGATTTTAAGCTTCTGGAATCCTAAATTTGCCAAAGTCTTAGCAAATGATGCATTTCTATCAGTAAGTGATTTAAACTAAGTGATTTCAATCATAGCATTGCCTAAGAACAACAACAAAGACGGCAGGCAAGGCTCTTAGCATCAATTGCTCTGCTGCCACTAAATACAGTGCCAATTGCCTAAAGAATTGAAATATTTGTTCACCAGTATTTCAACTACAGAAGTATGGCAGGTGACAACTTGTAATCTAATGATTTACAATTCACAAAAACGCAACAGAAGCACTGTAAAAGGCATTCCGAGACTACCTATCCAGTAATACACAAAAAACCTAGATAAATTAAATGCAAAAGGCATTCAAACAGGTGCATCAATTGCCCTAACATTTGTAGTTTTCGGATTTACAGAATACCTGGAATGCTAGAAATTACAACACACAATACCAGCAAGCAAGAAATTACACACATTTACATAATACCTAGATAAATTACACCTAAATTCCCTTCACATTTTGTTTCAGTTTTCTCTCAAAATTTCATATAATAAAGAAGCTTATTAAAGATAATGGAAAGTGACCTTGACAAGAGTGCAATCCTGGAATGCTTCATTGCTTCGTTGCTTCATTGCTTCGTTGTGTATGCAGAATTACAGAATCTGCAACACCAGAGCAAGCAAGATCAAACAGCATAGTTGAACATTAAAATAAATTACAACACACAGCAGTAAACTATTGTTAGAAAGCTTCACATAAGATAAACAAAGTTGCACATGAAATTACTAGCAACAGTGCAACACCACTCCCCCTCCCAAAAAATACCTAGAAGCAAACCAATTAATTGTAGAATACCTAGAAGATAAACATAGATTCACAGCATACCCGGATCATTTTTGTCTCTAATCACCACCATTAGACAGAAAAAACAAAGCTTGGGATTGTGAATTAATACTTACCTTCATCTCGCCAAGAACGCTCCAGATCGGGGAAAGTGATTTCTTAATTTGCTGGGGAAAAGGGAAAGGGAAAAAGGGAAGGGAGTCAGGGAGAGTGTGAGACAGGGATGAAGTCACGGGTGGGATGGGGGTGGTTAGGTGGGAATTGGGAAAGAAAAGAGACTAGTGCACTGCTGGGTTAAAATTACATCTAATTTTGCATTTTTAATTTTCTGCATTAGTGCATTCGGTGACATTTTGGTGAACTCGTGAAAACATTACGTTTTTAACATTTTTTACGAGTTGACCCGGTTTTATGCAAGTTTGACCGATTTTATTGGTTTTCAAGTTTTAACCCTGATTCTACACATTTATGGGTTTTAACTATTTTTTGAGTTAAAATGCATTTTTAAGAACCATGTTCTAGACTCTTGATCTTTGTTGTTGATACAACAAATGGTTGCATTGTAACAACTTGCTAACCAAGCTTTGATAAAAACATTTTGAGTATAAATTGGATAAAAGCAAATAGCTTTCACCAAACTCCATTCAAATAAAAGATAATTGATATTGTGATTAAAAATCATAAAATTAATTAAAATTTTATTTTTTTATATATGATATTAATTGGTTGTCGCGGTTTAAAAACATAATATTTAATATGTATATCTTGATTCTTAATGGTGAGTAAAAATATGATATTTCATCAAGATTTTTTTGCATAGGCTATTTTTTAAAAATTATATGGTAATTGCCTAATTCCTCCAAATAAAAACACACAAAAAATGGGAAGATAAATCTAAATTTAATGATGAAATATACACATAAAATGTTATTTATAGAAAAATATTGCGTGAACATAATCCAAAATTCAATTGTGCAGACAAGGAAACTGTCCGCTGTCCGAAACACTTGGGTTTGTCACACATGAAATCACCAAGATATCCTCGAAAAAAGCAAAAGACCACAGAACCACCATGAAGCCCATTTCCGTCATTTCCAAATCTCACCATTGGTCATAGAAAGTGCCATCCATTTATCTGCAAAGCCCTCTACCGACCTCTCAATTCTCATTTCTAGCAAACAGAGGAGGAGAAGGAGAGAGTAATTATCTCCAAAATTCATGGGCAAAAAGGTAAAATGGAACTGGACCGCCGCTTTAGTTGGAGCAGCATCAGCTACGGCAGCCGTGGCTCTAATCAGTGCCAAGCCAAAAGACCCAACATTTCATTTGATCAAAATCAACTTCACTTCCTTCAAGCTCAGATTTCCAGTCATCGACACCGATGTAATACTCACCGTACACGTCACCAATCCCAATATCATACCCATCCACTACTCCTCTACCATCATGTCGATCTTCTACGACGGCTCTCTCATCGGTTCGGCTCAAGTCGAAGCAGGGTCTCAGCGTTCGAGGTCTTGCCAGATACTTGAGCTCACGGCCCGGCTTGATGGTGTCGAGCTGATGGCTAACCATTCCGTGAAGTTTTTCAGTGACGTGGCAAAGAGGGAGATGGTGCTTGACGCTAAGGTGGATATTGGAGGTACCGCCAGGTTGTTGTGGTGGGGCCATAGGTTTAATGTACACGTGGATAGTCATATAACCGTAGACCCTTTGTTTCTTGATATTATTGATCAAGAAAATAAGTCACGTCTTGATGTTTTTCTTGCTTGAATGGGAATGTTGTAATTATAGTTCTGAGTTATCGCAGTTGGATGTGTTTGTGCTTGAAGTCTGAAGATGAAAATGAAATATCTTGGAATCTTTGGCATGAGATGAAAGCAATGTTGGATGTTGGAAGGTGTTATAAGATATAGCCAAATTAGAAGATAATTATGATAATTAAATAATTAAGAAAAACTTAAAAAATTAAGGTTAACACACTTATATATAAAATCTTGGATGTAATCAGAATATAAATTATTTTTAATTTAATTTATTTATGTTTAAGTTATTTTAGTTATTTAATTATTATTTTTAATTGAATTACTTAATAGCTAGAATTAAAATTAAGTACAAAATTAGAACAAGTTAATTTAAAATTTCAAAGTTTAAAAACAGTTAATTTTAAAAAAAAAAAAACATACATCAAACAGCAGGGCAGACCTTTTGTTTTCTTAAGTGAAAATTGATCATACAAAATTAGTTATCTTGCTTATGTTATGTCATGGGAAGGATTTAAAGTTAATTCTTGATACAATAGAAGAAGTTATCAATAATAATGTACATATTTAATATAATGAATTTAAAAATATATATACTAATAAGTGATGAAAAAATAATATTAAAGTTGGAAGTTGATACTTCTATTTTTTTCAAAAAAAGGTATGATATATATACGTCTTGCTAATAAATTATAATATGTGTAATTGTAATTTAGACAAAATTGTAATTTAGATAAAATAACATAGGCATCAATACCTTTTTCAAATTTACTCTTATGGATTGAACAATTATAATGTTTTAAGATTAAAATATAAACATTCAAAGTAACATGGATGAAAAATAAAGAATTTATAAAATTTAAAGAATTAAAACTTTGTGAATCAAGTAGATTGCACTATCAATATATTGATAGCGCAATCCACATTAACATTACCAAGTTAAAATTAATTATAAATCATTTAATAAATATTCTAGTAGTAAAAGTTTAGAATTAAAAGATTGGTTTCTTTTTTTATCTCAGGTTCAAACCCTATAGTTGTTAATTTAATGACCCCTAGAAGCTTACATGGTTGTTAATTTTAGGGTCCGTGAGATTAGTCGAGATGTGCGTAAACTAACTCGAACACCCACAATAATAATAATAATAATAATAATAATAATGTGCTAGTTATATCACCATCATTATCTTGTAGGCAAGATTTTAAGTTGGTTTTTAATGTAAAAATGATTTTTATATCAAGAACAAATTATTTTTATTTTTATAAATACATAGCGTAAATTACAACTCATCTACAGAAAACACACGACAACAAAATGAAGCATTCTGGCTATGGAAACGGCATGATGCAGGTAGCAATGCACTCAATCAAAGGAGGAACAAAGACAAAAGGAGAAGGCATCTTATTGCCCTCCCCCCAAGAAAAAGATAGCATGCTTCAACAAAAGGAAAGCACAGGCAAACAATGCTGATTTTGTAAGCAACTGCGTGCTTCTGCTTGAATTCAAAAGGCTAATTCAAGAGAACAAGCACTAATGGAACAATACCAAAAAAGTGACAGAGAGTGAGAACATGGGATCAAAGAGAGCAAAAGCAAGATCTGTCCACTTGCCTGGCAGATAAGGTAAAACCTAACCAGCAGGCAGCATTCGACAAGAATCGGAGGAATTCCAGGGCCAGTTTTGCAGGATTATCTGCTCCATCCCAAGGAGAATCCGTTAAAAAAAGCTATATAATTTAACTCTAATTGTCTAGCATCACACAACTATGGCACACAACAGCCTAAAATTTCTCATAAGATAAACACAACTTGCTCCAAATAACTACCAGCTATAGGCATAATTCTCCTCAAATTGAAACGAATAAACTCACCACAAACTCTAAAACCATCTCCTCTCATTATTCAATCACACCCCACTGAAATGGAGTAGAAAAGCAAGAGATGAGGATTTCAAGATAGTTCTACGCATCATCTTTATTGCACACTCTCTTCATCTCTCAATTGTTGCAACTAAAACATTGCAATGGCCCTAGATGAATCTCCACACCAAAACTACAACTATTCAATCATTTTACCTATTAGCAATTCCGCCTAGAAAAAAAATCTGTCTCGACGGCGATCTTTAAACGAAAGCGATGAATAATGTAACACTTACCTACCAAACAAAGACACAAACAGCAATAACATCCACCATTACAATCCATGTACTTTCAAGATTCCTTTCCTTCCTCTATTAACATCTCAATTTCACAGCAATATAAGAAACCAATCTGAAAAATAAGAATAACCACAATTTCAGGCAATCAAATTCTTGAATGAAATCAGCATTTTTTTCCCAAAGCACTGTACATGATCCACAAATACCTAAATCAATGTACCCCCGCCAACTCCATTTTACGAATCCGGAATATCAGTCCTGAGTTAAAAACCAATACAAATTACACTAAGAAACTTCGTCTTCTGCTTCGTCTTACTCACAATCAGTAAAGTTCTCCACTCAGGCATAAACACTACATCGCATGGCACCACCAGTCAAGTTCCCAGATCGACCATTCCTTGAAATCCCAACTGCCACATCATTACAATAAACCCTAAGCAACCTTCTTCTTGTCCAAAACCCTTCAGCCTTAAACCCCGCATCAGCAACAATCCTCAAATTAAAACTCACCAATCCACGCCCTTCATCAGAATTAATCTGACTCACCGTCCGCTGGCCGATATAAGAGCTCGTCGCCCCATATTCCACATCGATATCAGTGACATTCCTTTTGCCCTGTCTGAACGGGGGAATCCTCGTCCGGGACAAGACCTCCGATTTATAAAAGATCGAAGACTGTATCTCATTGTACGAGATTTTCATCTTCTTGTTCGGATTAGAAACCTGAAACCTGGCGTTCCAGGTACCAGTCACACTGGATGAAGATGAGGAGACATTAAAGTTGGAGATAGAGAGAGAGGTGACGCGAAATTCTGGGAAGTGGGGTCGGATGACTAGCCAGCAAATGAAGAGAATGGTGAAAAAGATTCCCGTGAAGATGATTAGAGCGATAATCAAGCGGCGGAGGAAGATGGCGCGTTGGTTAGGGTAAGTTTGGTTGGTGTTGTAGATGTAAGGGTAAGCGGGTTGATGTGGTGGTGGGGCTTGGTAAGGATAGGCAGAGCCTGCCGGTGGTGGGGCTTGGTAAGTGCCGTTCGGGACAACAGGGTAGCCGGTTGCGGGCCTGGAAGGGTCTGAAGTCGCCATTTTCCCTGATTTTTCGAAGATTTTTGGAGACTGAAGAGTTTATGTGCCAAGTTTGGAATCTTGCGAGGGGGTGGGGGTGGGGGGTTTGGGTTGGGTTTCTGGAGATGGGCTGGACTATGGATTGTGAACCGCCTAATATTAGATGGGAAGCTTTGATGATGAACAACATTAGGATTTGTCTTCATTTCTTCCCTCTTTTTTTTTATTGCTAGAGTTCAGAGTTTAATTGCTGAGGGAGAAAAGATTTTTCCTTTTGGATTTAGTTTGAAATTAGAATCAGTTCTCTCTCTCAAAATATGTAAAGAAATTAAGATTTTGTTTATGTGATTTTTATAATTTAAAAGTTATTTTATAAATAATTTATGTAACATGTAAAATGAGAAAGTGATACATTATTTTTTTATATCTTATTTATGAATTTTATTTCTAAACCTCAGGTAAACCCCCTGAAAAAATATATTTAATAATAAAATGGTAAATTAGAACTTTTTAAAAAAAAATTATATTCTTATACTCATTGTTTTTCTTGTGTTGCTTTTATCCGTGTTAGTTGATATTTGAATTAAATAATTCATAATGGTTAGTTGACTTGTTTTGTTGAATAACCATGATTATAATAAGTGGTTATAAAATAAAATGTGTGTTTGTGCAATAGGGGATGAAAATATTTTTTTCTAGAGAAAGAAAGGTTTAGGATTTAGTGATAAAAGACAAACAGAGATAAATTACAAAATTAACCCGTTGATTGGAGATAATAAACATGTAGATACAAGTTAAAGAATTGCCTTGTCAATTAGTCAATATGAAGAATAGAAAATTAGAGTATTGTAGGAATACTGATCATGAATCCATGGTCAATTTTGAGAACTTGTTTTAGAGGCATAAGAAAAGAAAGCAACCTTTTGATCGAGATGAATATAATATTGAAGCTAAACTATTTGATTATTCTGGTTATTTTGAGGATTTGAATCAACCACTAATTTATGATTATATAGAAAATAATATCATATACAACAACAATAATAATAGTGATGATATCGTTAATGGTGTCCTTATTGATAATTTATAAATCAAGTACAAAAACAAAAATAAAAGATGCTCAACAAAAAAAATATTATTGATTTAAATTATATTGATACTATTGACTACAGGTTTAGTGTTATTCTCATGACTCATTTTTTACCCTTAATTTTTGTATTTAATTATCTTTTATGATGATAATATAATAATAATTAAAAAAAAACATTAAAAGAGTGAAATAAGAAAAGAAAAAAAAAAAGAGAATAAATGATTATAAGTTATAGGGACTAAAAAATAATATGAGAAGGATATGTAAAAGAGAAAAATAAAATTAAAACGAGGATAAAGTAAAATTAAAAAAAAATTGTGAAAAAGACCTTGCATATTAAGAGAAAATTTAATTAATTAGGAATCCATAATCAATAAGAAAATAATATAATTGCATTATAATATTATTTTGCTGGTTTAGTTTTTTTTTTTTTAATAGAGGATCCTAGATAATGAAACAGAAGACATTTAGAAAAAAAAAAACGAAAAAAAAAAAAAAAAAAAAAAGGGATACATACACATAGATTCAAGGAGGAGATTCTTAAAAAGAAAGACCTAGCTAAAAAAAGCAAAAACCAACCTGAGGAGAAAAAAAAAAAAGCAACCTAAAAAATTATCACATTAAAGAGGAGAAGATAGATTGAACTTCTCAACCTCCGATCTCCTAGCTTTGGTGGGCATGATTGACACCGCTTGTACTTACAGGAATAAGACAGCGATGTTAACACTATATAGTCATCCATGTGCCTCCCTTCCATTATAGAACGTGTAAAAAATCCATAAAATCTTGACTAGTCATCCAACATGTGAACAATATACACCAACACTTGTTTTTCCTAACATTGTTTCTCCTTGTTCCAACCTGTCTAGTCTAGTTCTAGTTGACTCCCTTGAGTTGTAAAGGTCAATTTTGAACCCTAATGTGTGATTTACTTGTTTTTAGAATTATTTATGGCATGTTTGTTGGGTTTTAATTCAATAATGCTTGGCTGACTATTGTCATTATTTATTTTATTTTGAGTAATTTGGGAGGCATGAATTATTATTTTTTTAGATTATATTTATTTACATTAATTGACTTGTATTGAATTATTTGTAATATATGAATGATTTTTTAGACGTGTGGATATATTTAGGGATTATGTTGAAACTTGTGTTTAATAACATTGTATTCATCAATTTTTATTCGATAACTCAACTCAAGATTAGTCTAATTGTTATTGACTCCTTTACATGAATGTTGTGATGAGAATCAATTAACATCATCAAATGATCCATTAGGATACCAATTGGACCTATTACAAGATCTAAAAATAAGAAGATCAAAGAAAAAATTAATAGGCCAAGTCAAGATATTTGAGTTAATAAGTTGCAAATCTGTCATACTGAATCTTTATGTGCTTTTTGGCAATATCTGAAGCTACATGTTGGATTTCATTGTGATTTTAGTTGGGATAGAAACAAGACATCTGAAGCTTTCTATCAATATATGTTAGGCCCAATAACTCATATAGAAAAAAAAAATGATATGTTTAAAGTAAGATTTGAAATCTACCACTAAACAAGAAAAGTCAGAAAATGATTATTTTCCATATAATTTGTGGATTTCTTAAAAAGATAAGGATTCCATACGTGGGTTGGACATATACGCAGCAACTTGATGAATTATTTAGCAAGTATTTTTTTTTTTTTTTTTGCAAGGAGTCCTAACTTTCAACCTTGAGAATTAATTGTCATAGTTTCCATGTTTTCTAAAGATTCAAAGCCTTAGTACCATAAGTTTCCTTTTGTTTTGTGGATTTTCTCTTTAGTAATGTTTTCTTATTATTCAAGGACATTTGAGGTAGTTTTTTGATGATATTTGTAATGCATAACTTTACTCTAACAAGCATAACTTTTAATGTGATTGTTAGATTAATTTGAAATTTGCCAGAGTATTTGTAAAGGTCTTTTTTTTAACAGGGTTAGAATTTTGTAGCAATTAGAGTTCGAGAAGGCCTTGAGATAAAGCCTAAAAGCTACTACATGAGAATTGCATTATTTTCTTAGTGATTTATGATTATTTTTTCAATTTTATTTAGAACTCTTTTGTTATTTTCCATTCTTGTTTAGGATGTTTTATATAGTATACATATGTTTATTTAGCTTGTATTTAGGTTATTTAAGGAAGAGACTTGGTTATTTAAAAATAATTAGATATGGTTTGTGCTACGTTGTGGGTCCGTATTTTTCTTTGTGGAAAAAACAATGTCTAGGTGTTGTAAGCACATTTTAAATAAATAGAAAACACAAATTACTTTAGTTATAGTCTTGACCGGGCTTAATAAGTTGGTTTCATTTTAATTAAACAATAACAAAAAAACAACAATAATGAATGAAAAAAATAAAAGAAAAGGATCACGATAACCTAAAAAAACAAGATGTAATTGGATAAAAAAAACCAGGATTGAGTTAATTTGAGGTAGCATAATAAATATGTAAACTTGATAATAAGATGTGAACCAACTCATGTTAACCTGTAAAACTCACAGCCCAAGTTATGAGAATGAGTTAATCCCTATAGAAAATAAATTTTAAAAAATCATAAAGCCTTTTTTATTTTTAAAAAACTAATGTTGAATGATGAAATTAGAAGAAAACAAAAAAGGTAAAAAAAGAAGATATTGGCCATTTCAACTTTTCAAATTCAAAATCCTAGTTATTAGGATGGAAGTACCATACAAGGAAAATAGAAAAATACAATTTCCAACAAATCTAACACTGAATGATGAATTATCACTACTACATTACCATCATCACCACCACAACAACTATTGTTGCTGCTGATGCTGCTGTTGTTGCTCATACTACTACCACCACTACTATTATTGTTCTATTATTGTTAATCCTCTTCCTCCTCCTTCTATTGCTCCTACTACTAAAAAAACATAAATCATAAACTTGATTTGAATGATAAAATAAAAAACCATAAAAGTTCTAATAAAAAGCCAAGGAAAAAACTAAGAAATCAAAAGAAAATTGACCAAATTATATATATATATATATATATAATTGAAAGATTAAATTGAAAAAAAATAAAAATATAACAAAAGAGAAAAGGACAAAAATAAAAAACAAAAGGATTTAATTTGAAAGAACAATAATAATGAGAACCATAGCTTATTTTTCGAGGTAGGAGAGAGAGATAAAGGGGAAAATAGAAGATCAAGCGATGATAAACCAGTCACCATAAGCTAACATGCGTCACCCAAGAAGGAAGAGGAGACGATACAAAATAAAATAAGATGGAGAAAGCACATTTTAAACCACCAAGAGATTTCACATGTGTACAACATGCGCGAACAACTTTTTTAATTTAAAAAATATTAATTAAGTGTTGAATGATGTTATTACCCTTGATCAAACCAATAATTAACAAAATACCTGATGCAAAAATACCCTATTACCCCATATTCCATATGTTAACTTTTTTGGTTTCTAAGGCATGTGTATAATTTCACGGTACACAAAAAAAAAGACAAAAATACCCCTTCATGATAAAGTTAATTTTTTATGGGGGCTTTTTGGTTATTTAACTATTTATTAATACAAGAAAAATCTAATAATACCCCTAAAAAAATCTATAATGACTAATTTGCCACGTGAAAATATAAAAATACCCCTAATTCAAAGGCAATAATTTTTTTATGAAGAACAAAAGGGTCATTACACTATAATGGTGAGTATAAAAATATGAATGGGGATTTAATGATTTTGCCTTTTGTTTTAGTTGTTATTTTAAATTATGTGTGTGAGAAATCTTGCATGTACTCTTGGTTCTTCATTAAACTCTATAGGACTTATCAAAGATTAATTATTCATGTGATGCTCACCCTTATATTTTCAATTCTTGATTCTTTATATTCAAAGGGTGTGAATTTTCATCTAATAACTTTGGTTTCTTGTGTTAGGTAATTATTAGGTCAAGTCTTTTTCAATTTAATTTTAGCTTTCTTGGATTATTTGTATATTGTTTGTGGGTTTTAAGGTTCTTACCCTTCGAATACATATCATGTTGACAATCGAATAATAAAATTAGTGAGTTCATATTTGTGTTCCTTAGTGTATTATTTTGGTATTTTTGTTTGTTGTGGCATATTGGTGATGTGTGGACAAATTTGTTAGATTGTGTTGAGTCTTGTGTTTAATAACAATGTATTTATTTGAGAAATCAACCCAATATTAGGCTACTTGTTATTAGATCCTATATTTAGATATTGACTATCAAGTAATAGAATTGGTGGATATACATTCATTTAATTTAGTATTTTTTTATGGCATATTAACGATGTATGGACAGTTTTGTTGGATTATGTTAGGACTTGTGTTTCATAACTATATATTCATCATCTTTTATTCGGGAACTCCACCTAAAATAAAGCTACCTATTATTTGCTCTTGGCTATTGACTATAAAATAATAGAATTGGTAGGTACACATTCATGTTCTTTGGTATATTGTTTTCGTATTTTTATTCATTATGGTGTATTGATTACCATATATGTTGAGAGTTCATTACAGGTTTGATGACCCATTCTCAACTTCTATCTTTGATGGTTTTGTGGATACAACACATATTAATGAAGTAAGTTTGAGGTTTGAAATTCATTACTCCAAAAGCTAATAGAAATGAAACAATTTGTTAATTATTCTGTTTTATACAAATTTTAAGATGAAAAGACTGGAGTTGAAATACAAAATTATTATACTCTTGAAATGAAAAAAGAAAAGAGATTGAAGAGCCTTGATTAGACATCCACAAAATCGAGACAAGATTAATTTAAACCATAGTTTTAAACTTGGCCTGGTCCAAGGCCCGGGTTCTTGGTTTTGATCGTGTCATTGGGTTTTGACTGGGTTGCCCGGGTCAATTCTGATTTTTTAAAAAATCAAAACACCATCATTTTAGTAGAAAAACAAAAATCAATGGGTTGCAATCGGGTTTTTGACCAGGTATTGCCGGGTCAACCTACTAGGTCAACCAGGTCACTCTGAGTTTTGACTATTCCTATTTTTTTTAAGCCTAACCCGGTTTCAACCCCAGGTCGGAATGTCATACCAGACCAGGTTTTAAAGCTATGATTTAAATCCGATGATGAGTTTTTTCTCAACCGAAGGAGACTAATGTAGGAGGTTTTCAAGGGAAATAATATATTTTTCCTTATTTTGTTTTTATGTTTTCCTATTTAGTTTAGGAAATTGAATAATATGTTTAATAATTTTATTTTTTTTCCTAGTTTGTTTAGGATTTTTATTATTTTTTCTTTATTTTTAAGTTTTCTAGTTTGTCTAGGTTAGTTTTTAGGTTTATTTAACGAATTATAAACCTTTTAAAAATACAAACTATTTGAAAAACAAATATTTAGTAATAACATTATAAATTAAGGTTTACGTGTTTTGTTCTTTCTAAATTCTTATATTGTTATCCTTCTTATGTTATTTTTTATTGCATCAGTTTGCGTCATATATAATCTGGTATATGGTATAGGCTAGCAAAAATCTTTTGTAGGCTGATTGTTACTCATCAATTCTGTATATCGTATGGCATCAAGATTTATTGATGTAATGATATTCCAAAGAAACTACTATTTATGAAAGTGGTGGAACAAAATACAACATTTTTTACCATTGAAAGGGAATGCCGAGCTAGGGAGGTCAAGGAGCAAATAAATAAATAAACAAGGAAAGAAATGTTGGGGAAGCACATGAAATGCAGAGTGCTAGCAGACATGGATATATACCTCTATTGCACATAACTGAAAATTAAAAAAAAAATGAAAATAATCCTCAATGATGCATGCATTGATAGAATATAATTAATGATTGGATGCACTATAGAGTAAAGAGGGAAATAATGGTGGTAGATCAAGCAGGAGCTGCTCAATTCATTTCACTGTTAAATCTTCTCATATTAAAATTGTCTAATAAATCCATTCCAAATTTTCAATCGTTGCTTAGCCATTGGCATATCCTTGGACGTAAAAATCCCATTAATTCCATGTTAAATTCCTTTACCATGCTTGAAACTCATAAATACTCACCAAAAATTGGACTCTCAAGATTCTTCTTTCTTTTATATACGAATGGAAAATACAGAATTTGAATGGCTAGAAAGAGGGAAAATATAAGTAATTGCAGGAAATTAAGCATGAAAAGACCCAAAAAAAAAACCCTAGAGTGAAACAAACAGGATGAACAAAACAATTGACACAACATAGACGTAATTCCTAAATATTCTGCTGCATCTGGTCACAATTCTTTTCCACAGCCCATTGACATCACACTCACTGGAACCAAACACCAACGTTGTCACATTGGAAGGAAATTCAACCTTCACGTCATCATCACACGCTGCCTTGATCAAATCCTTCTCGACAGGCCACGTCCACCCTCCATACTTTGCCTTGGCATGCAACTCCGTTGTCAGACTCACAGCTGCACCTCTAGAAGATGAGTTATCTTTAACCTGAAAAAACAAGCTCGGAAACGCAGCCTGTAATGTTTTCTGGGTTTTCCCAGGTTGGTGAAACGGTGGAAGAGTAATGGTAGAGAGAATTTCATTCCCATAAAGCAACAAGGCAACGACTTTTTCAAAAGACATGGTTTTCCTATTTGCGTTTTTCGTGGAGAAGGTAACGTTGAAGTTTGCTGTTATGGCGTTAGAGGAAACATTGAGGATTGTTAAGGAGGAGGAGCTGACATTGAATTGGGGGTTTTCAGGCTGGAGAAAGATGACGCCACGAGTTATGACTGGAACGGAAACAATTAGTATGAATGACACTGTGATGAAGAGAAAGAATACGACGCAGTCGTATACTTTGGCTTTTGTTGAGTAAAGTTTGGGGATTTTGGTGGTGGTGGCGGTGGTGGTGGGGGGTGGTTGAGACATGGGAGGTTTCTGAGGGGGAGTGGGAGTCGAGTTTTGGGAGTCGTGATTTATAACGCGTTTGGGTTTCCTTTTGTTTCGAGGAATACCAACTTAACGCAGAGAAAGTTTCCAAAACAAATATTATGAACCCACAAAACGAAAAAACAAAATAAAAAAAATTGCAATATTTATTTTTTAATTCGATGATGAAGAATATCCTTGAAAATTATATATATATTAATAACATCTAGTAAGTAAATGGGTTTACAAAGAATACCGATGTGTGTTTGTATTTTACCATTGAATTGAGAATAAATTTTATAATACTTATTTATTATTAGTTATTTTGTAAGTTCACTTTGAATAAATATTTAGATATAAAGATGAAATATGACATCATCACATTTAATCTAATTAAAAGAGAAATGTCTTTCTTAATAAAAAAAAATAGATTTTTTTTTCTCTATCCTCAATTGCATGTAGATATTCTGTAGAGTAGCTATCAATAGTTATTTAATCATCAAATTGAAGTATGAGAAGAAATTTTATATAGTTATTTTATAAATTTACTTTGACAAGAGATTTAGACATAAAAATAAAAGATAAAATCATATATATTCTAATTAAAAATAAATAAATATTGTTTTGTGATCAAAATAAGTTTTTTTGTTTCTCTATCCTCCAATTATCACTAATTATTTCTCAAATAATACAATTTTTATGTAACAAGCTCAAACAAAAAATTTCAAATAATTTGAATACACACCGAAGAACATATTTTTTATTTATCCAAAACTTTTTTTTTGCTAATTATTTTTTTGGACAAAAAACATCTTTTTTTATAAGAAGCATTATTTTTCATATAAAAACTTATCATGACTTATAAAAAAAATAAAAAATAAAATCCCCATTTTTATGCAATTGTATATATATAAAAAAAGTAATTCAATAAAATAATATAAAAATCAATAATAAATAACAATATAGACACACACACCCAATGCACCCAGGCTTTTTATATGCGAAGTGCTCAAACCTGGTAGTTTAGGCTGAAGAGAGCCCACTCTCTCTTGGCCTTCTCTTTTATGCTAAGTGTCAATATTCTCTCATTCTATTTAATTGAGTAAATATAATACTTCACATATTATTATTTTCAAATATTTTATTTTTTATATTATTATAAATTGTTGAATTTCTTTTAGGCAACATCATTAATTTTATTTTCCAAACCAAAAACTCACAGTTGATTGAATTCTAAATTTTTCAATTACAAAATAAATAATTTTCCACGTGATTCAAAACACATGTAAGAACTATTTAATTATTTTTATCTCTTGGAATACTTAATTTCATTATACATTTGGTAATGAACAGGTTTATCAATTGAAAGAAAATGCTAGTTTATTTTGAATTTACAACGTTTGGGTTCTAAAAAAAAATATAAAGTCCATAACGAGTATTTTGTTAATAAACATTTGTTTTATCATACTAAAAAATACAGTTAGGACTTAAAAACATATAACAATGAAGTATATATAGATTTCGTGTGTGTTTGTATTAAAGGTAGAGGTTGAGGTTTGAGTGTGCAACTCACTAAAACAACTATAAAAAATAAGAAAAATTAGTTTTTTGTAGTTGAGTTTTGTGCATAAATAAATTGTACCCAATTACAACCTCAACAACAAAAACTAAAACAAATACACCCGAATCTAATAAGTGTGAAGTATCTACCGAAAAGTTTTTTTAAAAAAAAACTATTAAATTACAATATCTCAGCTAGCAGAATAAACCACTGTTGCCGACAATGGAAAGAAAGTTGTGGCATGTAAGAGTGCTTTTACTCATATGGGAACCGAGATATTGTTGCAGTGGGGAGTATTCGACTCCTGATACTTGCAAAGCAAGCCATCACTCTAAATTCTTTAAGGCTGCTTGTCCTCGTTAAAGCTTACAGTTCTTTGGACTTGAAAATTATACAGGTCTACATTATATTGTATTTAATTTCTTTTATATAAAAGGGGATGGGGATTGTGAGATTCGAACTGATGACCGTTTGGTCATCAAGGTTTTGATACCATGTTAAAAAGTCAATTCAACTCAATAACTTAAACTATATTAATTATCAACCCAGGAAAAAAGTCTCCGAAAAGACCAAGATCAAGTAGTTGTGTCTGATGGTTCTCACGATGCATCATTACCCTTAATTGGTGTTAAAGGAAATAAATCAACTAAATATTGGAATTTATCACAATTACATTGGAGAAATCAATTTAAATATCGTAGTTGCAGCAATAAAATGATAGGAACCTTGTCTATCAAACAAATGATTTACTACAACTACATATAATTCCAGCTAGCGGCCACCGCTACATAGTTTATTTTGGCAGCCTACGGCATGGCTACAAATAGCAAGTCCCGATGGGCAACATGAGGCCTGGATGTTGTTTATTGTCAAATAAAAATTAAAACATAAGAGAATAATAATGAAAAAAAAAAAAATAATAATAATGACAAGAGAAAAAATAATAAATGAGAAAATACTAAACAATTGGTTGTTGATTATACAAGCAAAAAACCAACTCCAGGCATGATCTCACTGACAAGCCCATGAGGAAACATTAGATGTCTTTGGATAGATCAAGAACTTCAACCACGCTTTCCAAAAAATAGAATCAGAAACACTACAATAGCTGCAAGAACGAAGCTTGCTACAAGCAATTTTATAATAAGCTTGCAATCTTTAGTTTCGAGTAAAGAGTCAATATCATTTGGATCTGCCATTGCCAAGGAGTAATTCTTATGAATAAAATCAAGAAGGCAAAAAAAAAATTAAATCCCTGAACAAATGTATTTGAGAAACCCTAGACTTGGTTGATTTGTTTGAAAGAAATAAGAATTTCTTGCTGCCATTTATAGGGTGTTTTTGGAGACCAACTCCAAGGAACATGCACAGTTAATTTCATTAATGATAATTATTATAGATTCACGAGTGAATCTTAAATATATGTTGCTGCTTTTATGAAAATATTTTCCTTCATTTAAGACATTAAAAAAATATTTTTAAAAATCAATATTATTTTTGTATCACAACAAATTATTTAATCAAGTATCTCTACTAGTTTAATAGCTGGTTGAGTGATGTTGTCAAGGTAAAATAATAACTTTCCTAATTACTTAACTTTATTGACTTGCATTCTCTACGATTTTTTAATTTTCCTAATTTTGAAATTATTTTTTTTAATATTAAAAGAGCCTGAAAATTAATATTAAAAAAAAACTAAATTTAGAAAAAAAAAACTATATATTATGAAAACTGTAATAAGATCTGTTATGGCGAAACAAAATCTTGTTTAAATGCTTCATTTTGTTTTTATCATACTTTAAAAGGCTTCATAAGAAACAAGATTTATAAAAATCCATTTAAGCAAAAATTAACTTATTGAAGATGATTGGTATAGGGTGTTGACTTCCTTGCTTTTTGGCTTTTTGCCATAATTCCATAGAGTTACCAAAATTCTTAAGAACCCTAATTTGATAAACACTTTTCTTAACTCAATAGTCGCCACCAAACCACAAAATCAACATGGTTTCTGAAGATGCAGCAAAATTTAAGCAATAAAAAATATATTCTAGCCGTTAAATTTGGGCTCCAAACAGCTAGGCCTTGCATTTCCAGCTTGCATGTAAAACTCTCTTCTCCAGCCATGCATTTCCCGTGCAAACACACTTCCATGAATTAGATATATATATATACCAAAATCAACTCACTCACATTTTTTAAATTCCAAAGAAGATCTAATGGCTAGGAAGGAATGAGTGGGCACAAAAATACAAGGAGAGAAAAAAGGAAAAAAAGGAAAAAAAAGAAAAAAGGAATAGCATGCATGGGCATATATGTAGAAAATATCTTGATAATTAAGACGATACAAAAAGCCTTTTGCATTATATGTATCTAAAACAAAATTTTACTCTCAAAAAATTTCAAGGCTAGGACCTAGGAGAAACCCTTAAACAATTTCCTATATAATCCATTGGACACAGCCAGTGGTGGAGCCACGTAGGGGCAATTACCCCCTCCCCTCTCAATTAGCATCTATTGCCACTCTCGTTCCCACTTTAAACATTCCATGATATAAAGCTGTGTTATTTTTTTAAGTAGTTTATATAAATTAATAGTAAATAAATCATTATTTAAATTAAATAAATTATAGAGATTTAACAACAAAATCAAACATGATATAATAGAAAAGGAGTTGATCAAAACTAATATAAAGTTGTGTTACTTTTCTATTTGTTTTATTATATAATTTTAGTTTTATTTCTTTATAATTGTTATTAAAAATGTTAGGGTTTATAATAATTTATGAGTTTGTTGAATTAATGTCTATGGGTAATATTATATGCTAATAGATATAAATTAAAATGAGTTTTGATGAATTGATAACTAGTATTTTGTTATGAATTTCATATGAAAAATGATGATAATGAATTTATTAATGATTAAAAATGAAATACAGGACAACTAAAAAAATTCATTTAATAAATAAATTTAAAAAAAAACATTTAATATTTATGTTTAATCTACTTGTACAAAACAACAAGCCAGCAAAAACAACATCAATTTTAAACAATCCTTTTAAGATATGATTTTAGATGTTATGTACCCCATATCTCAGCATAGTTGTTGTCAAGAACTTTCTTGAAAATTTAGAAATAGATAAATGAAAATTTGTTGTATATATTGAGAAAGATATTTTTAATGAGATTAAAAATAAAATCATTATGAAACAGTTTTAAAATATAAAATCTCGAAGATAACAATTATAATGTAAATTTTTTTCATTTTAAAAATATTCTTAAATTAATTTTACCTAACTTTAGATGGTATATATATTTCAAATTAATTTCTATATATAACACATGTATGTATAACATATAATATCAAATATATGTTAGTAATTTACCCCCTCATTTAAAAAATCCTAGCTTCGCCACTGGACACAGCTGCATCTACCATGTCTTGGTAAGAATGCATTCAACTGGTTCACCAATCAATTTCCCCATGTTATCTTTCGAAGAAAATCCAATTTTCAAATCACTGCAATGTGCCTCAACAGCCCTCCACACCCTTTTTGCTTCTTCATTTCCAATCCAAAACCCAGCATACAAACCAATGTTGAAGTTTACTGATCCATTAGCCATCTCAGTAGCCATATCCTTTATCACCTTCTCATCGGCTCGCACCGACTTTGCAACCAGTTTTCCATTCTCAACTGTCCAATTATTTCCTCGCACTTGAAATGGTGCAATATTGGTCACATTGGAGAGCCGTTCTTGCTGATATTGAATCCATGTATAGAAGGTTTGGTATAAAACACTTGCAGTACTGGGATTTTGGACGGAAAGCCGGATGTCCCAGGAGGCGGTGATTTTAGAGGAAGAAAGTTTGAATCGAGAAACCAAGATTGAATCAACCCGGAAGTTGGCAATATTCTTGTTAGTTGCTTTAGGGTTTTTGTGGAGAAGAAATAGAAATACGAAGGCTGCGATGCCAAGAAAGAAGACAACGGCCATTACTATAGAACACAGATATACAAGTTTCTTGTTCAGTTTTCTTCCATTTGATGATGAAGTTGGAAAGCCATTGCCTCCACTAGGTTGAGAAGACTTTGAAACACTCTTGTCCATGCTTGTGTTCGTTTTGAGGGAGAGAATGCAGACGTAGAACGAGAGATAGCTAGAGAGTTGAATGCAATATGGAATGACATGAATAAGATCACGTCTTTATAGGATGGAAAATAAAATTGCTAACAATGACGACAACAATTATGGAAAGGTTGAAATTAATTCCAGGGTGTGCATGGAAATTATTATTTCTTATATGTATATTAAGAATAAGATTCGTGAAATTTCGAGTTTAAATACTTTGAAACAATTAATCTTGTCCACGCTTGTGTTTGTTGTTAGGAATTAATTGTTTAGATTTATTATTTCTTATAGATTTATTAATCTATAAAAATTAATAATATAAACTCAACCAATGATTATTTGTAATATTCACACAAAAATTAGCTTAATCTGATATATCAAACCTGCTCGAATTCAAAAAAGTTTGAATAGATCAAGTTTACAATTTATCAAATATTAAAAGTTAGATCTAATACAATTAAGGTCAACCCGCTTAACTATATCCATAAACACCTCTACCTTATAAAAAGGGTTTGAATATCATTGTAAGAAATGATATTAATGTTTTGTGTTGATAACATGGTTCAACCCGCTTCTTAAATACCCAACAAAGGTATTGTTTTTCAAGTATAGACAAAGCACTAGATGTATGCCACATTGAAAGGATTAGCCATAGTTATAAAAACTCGGGCTTGCATGGCAGGTTAACCCAGTGACCCGCAAACTCACGAGTGGATTAGATTCTATGTCGGGTTAGAATGATGTTGTAACTAATGTTAAATGTTTACACCCTGCAGACCAAGCCAAAATGACAGCACATTGATCTTCATGCTTCCACTGGAAGTGGTATTGAATGCCAAAAGTTATTGTCCTGCAGACTTAGCCAAATCATCACAATTTATTTTCATAACAGAAGGGACTCTGCATTGTTTTCAAACCATCATGAGAATCACTTGTCTCCATCAGTTGGTTCGATGACAAACGGAAAAGCTTTATCAACCAAAACTATCTATCAACTTGCATTAACAACATTTGCACTTACATTAAACAATTAACACAGCATTTCCATACAGTTGTCTAGGTGACAATGCTATTCAATTTGTATGGTCACTATGTACAATAACGAAGTGGATAGAAAGAATTGCAAAAGGTGAGGGGGGGGGGGGGGGATACAAGGCTTGCTTGTTCTGTGAAAAATTCAACACAACTTGAATGTGCGAAATGATGACAGAAGGCTAAAATTACTTGGCAAATATCAATGCACTTAAACTAGAGCACACTTACCATGGATATCATGGTTCATGAACTCCGTCCGCTGTCCTCAATCATCATTCCTTTCAGGCTCTTTGCTAACCAGATAGCTGTCTCCCTTGGAGAGACTTTGTCTTTCCCAAAAGGTTTCAAAACAACTGCAAGCTCTTCTAATCTGCTTTGCTGAAGCAACTCGGCAGACAGTTCCAGAAGTCCTTCTAGTGCATCTGCCCTCTGCCTAAAAGACTTAACATCCAAAGTTTCCTTTGCCGGTGCTTCCTCTTCACTAATAGAGGAGTTGGGTTTTGGTAGCTCAGAAATATCAGATTGTGGAGCTGATGCGATTATGTTTCGCATATCGATTTCTTTAGTGCCGGAATGATCAGAAATACTTGATTTCAAACTCACTGCTTCAGAGCAATTTGATGATTTAAGAGTCACTGCTGTACTCACATTTCTCATCTCCAATTCATCTCTTACTACATTTAATAGCTTTCCAACATCCATATTTTGAACCCCCATCTCCACAGTTTCCATAACTGGCTGCTCATTCCCAACCCGAAAACTACTGTGCCGTATAACATGTATTACATCGTCAAAAGCAGGAGACAGATGGGCAGCAGTGGGCTTCTCAGTGGTTGAATTTTGTAAAATCATAGCTTTTTCTGGCTGCAAATTCTTTTGGCCAGTTGAAATTGGTGAGGTAATGGAAGTGGTGGTTTCTGAAACTGATGATAAAAGTTCTCTTACTGTGAACTTGTCATCACCACCAGATGCAGATATAAGATTTGATTGGGGCACCGTCTCAGGGATAGCACTTGGCCTGCTTAATTGGGTATTATTTTCACAAATAAATATTTCTTCCAAACTTGGGGCAGTCGGATTCAGAGCACTACTTTCAACCTCTCTCCCATCACCAACAATGGTTTTCTTGTGAAGATCTACAGCAACATTCGGGGCTTCCACTGAGTATAGTATGGATTTATGACCACATTCACTGTTTTCCCCGGACAAATTTTCAGACATGCCAGAATATGAAGCCGTAGCAGGAGAACAGCTGGGTGGATGATGTTCTAAGTTTTCTGTGCAGATCACTGCCTCATGATTAGGAGGTGTCTTTTCAGGCATGGCAACAAACAGATTTGTTGCATCATCACAAAGCTCAAAAGCTTGAATTGACACTGAAGATGAGACAGAATTACTGCTTTCTGTCTGCATTCCTTTGCAAGCTCCAACTAGAGCCCCTTGAGACTCTGGTGATACCTCCTTGGAGGAGTATGGGCGACCATCAGGTACTTGGTAAGAAGTACTTTCAGGTTCTTCGTTTGTCTCAGTTGGACACAACTTCATGTTTCCATTTGGAACACCAGCTCCTATTTGCGTTGTCCTTCCAGGAAATGAAGATCGCTGGAACAGATTAGGAGGGGTTCTTTGCCTTGGCTTCACAGCAAGTCCATCATCAACATGTTTACCTGGACCAGCTGGAGGAATCCCATCATATCTGGGTTTAGTCTTTGGTGAGGACTCAATTATAGGTAACTGCAGAAGTAAGTTGAAGAGTAAATGATTATTTCAGTATGATTATCAAACTAAGAAAAAACAGCAATTGATTCTGATTATACCTGGTGTTTCATAGGATGTGATCCCTGGATCCGCTTTGCAGAATCCATGGCTGCTTTTGCAGGTGCAACAGTTGGTGTATCTGCATTAAACTTTAAACCAGAAGCAAGGGCATTAGGTCTAAGAACTTTCGGTGATGCTTCAATGTTACTTCTTTGGGTTGATGAACTTCCAGTCTTCGTACGATTTCCTCTCATAGGGGAACCATTTTCTCTAGGTTTTCCTTCTTTTAAGGCCATCATAATACTTTTGATAGTTTTTGGTTGCTTTGGTTCAACATTGCATCCAATTTCGTCATGACAAGGCTTCATCACCCTCTGTTCATTCATTTTGACAATGCGAACATTGAGATTGTTTTCTTCTACACATGGCATGGGCTGTTCAGCACCATTTTCATCATCAAAACAAGCTAAATCTGTATCGGTGGCTTTATTGTCACAATTTGAGACCATTGCTGGGATATTTCGTTCACTTGAAAGCAAACTATCCTTATCACTACTAGAACTATTACTGTTCTGGCTTTCAGCCATACTTCTTCGAGATTCACGACTTCTAGGAAGATGTTTCTCAGAAGATAAGGATGTTGGAGGACAGAACGATGGACGGTATTGATCAACATAAGGCTGCAGGTATGGGTGCTTCAAGATCTCGGATGCCTGATTAAGTAATGAAAATTATTAAGATTAAGATTAAGTAATGACAAGTTTTAAAATTGGCACATAATGTTTAAGTCTTACACTAGGACGATGCTCAGGATTCTTTCTCAGCATGCCTTTAATGAGTGTTTTCCTGCAGGTAAACACATTAATTATCAAAGCTAAACAGTGGGTCAAAAGGTGGATCTTCAACATGTAGGACATAGGACAGAAACTAAAACAAAAACTGCGAAGTTATCTGATTTCCTTGAGGTAAGGCAGTTAAATAGCCAGGAATGGGATCCATTATATCATTTACAAAAGTTTAGTCCTCTGTTTATTATCAAGCCTTGAAGGGAAATAGTATGAAGGAAAATGACAGGTAGAAAAGATGAAGCTACTTCTCAGTGCAAATTTGTTCAATGGAAAATTTAGTGTGAAAGTATTCTCAGCTTGCCCATAATGCATGTGAAATCAATTATCATGGGTGTCCCTGTTTAAATCCAACCACAAAAGGTACAAGTATGAGAAAAAAGACATTGAAATTTGATTCCAGAGACACCCATGCAATAAAATCTTAAACTATGATACAATTGCATATATTATGCCTGGTAATGATCTCCAATGAAGATTGGGGTAGCTGCATTTTAATCCTTGAACATTTTCAACTTCAAGTTTTCCAGTTCAAATATCTTAACAGTTCAAAAATTCCTAATCAGGTTGATTGTTCCACAAATACCCTTCTGAGGTTATTTAAACCAACTGTCATGTTAAGGGATCAGGAGGGTATTTGATTGAAAAATTGTGAACAGTTAAGATATTCAAATAGGAAAAATTTTATAGTTCAAAGACTAAAATAGATATCACATGAAGTTACAAGAAGTGAAGATGCTATTATCCTAACAAGATAGAGACTGCATGTCCACATGGTTGTTACAGGCAATGATTTAAGAACATATTAGATAATCACTGCAGTTTATAAAGCGGAATGTCACAATCCATCTTCAATACTTGTATTCAACAAAAGAAGAAAATGATCAACGAAATGATTAACATGCAGAAATCAATTTAAATATCGCAGTTGCAGCAATAAAATGATAGGAACCTTGTCTATCAAACAAATGATTTACTATAACTATATATAATTCCAGTTAGCAGCCACCACTACATAGATTACTTTGGCAGCTTATGGTATGGCTAAAAATAGCAATTTCCTAGTCAAGTCCCAAGTTACAGCATCCCAATGGGCAACATGAGGCGGGTGTTCTTTATTGTCAAATAATAAAGCAATAAGCTTTACAACAGCTCATGGAGACTTACAAAGATGGAGAATAGCAAGGCGGTAAAGGGCCAATAGAGGAACGATTTATCTTGCTTATCAATCCTGCCATATCCTGCAAATTTGGCATGTAAAGGCAATTAGGAAATTGATAAAAATAAAGAAACTTGTACAATTAGATATAGATGAAGTCAATCAGGCAAAGAATGCCTTCACAAGAAGCTTGACATTAAGCCTTATGTCATTAGCAATGCCACAGTGAACTCTGAAAATTTGGTGTAGATATAAAGGCAAATAGAACCTAAACCAGTTCCTAATTCTGAAGAAATATATTATGTTATTCACATAGCATTCATGCTTAGTCAAAATGTTGGCAGGTCATAGAACCTAAACCAGTTCCTAATTCTGAAGAAATATATTATGTTGAATTCACATAGCATTCATGCTTAGTCAAAATGTTGGCAGGTCATAGGTGTAGTCGACTTAGCAGGTAAAGTAACTTGGCATCACATCAAGCAATTTAGGGTAGAATCCCGCTCATGACTAGGATAGAAGCAATTTAAGGAGGTATGGGGCTCCCCTCAAAGTTAAGCTCAAAGACCATGAAAACTCCACAACATAATATAATCTAGTAAAAAGCCATGAAAGGGTCATTGCAGTGTTCCAAATGCTTTAAAATTTCCCTCGATTATTAAACTCCAGGAACTACTTACAAAAGTAAATGTTTTGTTGTTCTATTGCATTACATAAAAAAAAGTATAAACAGATTGATAATAGAGATACAAGTGAATTTCATGTTCACATTTTACAGTGTCATGAAACTGATTAGCAATTCCAGTAATAAAGTACCCAACTTGTACATAAAACATCAAACAAGATACCATGATCTACATATTACACAAGTTGTAGGATCAAAGAGCTAGCACTTCGACAAAATTCCCAAAAAATAAATATATAGTGTGAAAAGAACCATGGGAAATCTTACAAAAGCTTTAAAGGCGGGACGACGAGCAGCCATCTCATACATACAGCACCCTAGACAACAGAGAAGCGTTTCAGCAAGACACTAAAACGAGTAATAAACATCCCAGTTATTATCTAGAAATGACATACCCAAGGACCAAATATCTGATTTGAAACCATAAGGAATATCTGCAAGCAGTTCAGGACACATGTAATTAGGAGTTCCAACCACCTGGCACATAAAGATACAACACAGCTATTAGTTTCAAAGTGGATAATTGGAAACGCCAATAGTAATTAAGTCTCTTCCTTTATAGTCAGTAATTTTCTTGGTGTAAAGTGCAATTAACTTCATCATAAAGGGATAAGCATGCTTGCAAGTTTCATTTATTCTTTCAGTTTGGGTTAAGCTCTATTTCCAACCAACTATTCAGTATAGTTTACTAGACTTTACAACAAAATAAGTTACAGCTTGAGAGGATAACATAGTTTACTAGACTCATCATATGGACATCCAACATATTATTTTGTAGCAAATTTTAGCTGTTATGCAGGTTTTCTTTTTAGGTGGATAAAGAAACTATATCAGTTGGAAAAGCAATTTGGTGATTTAAATTTATGATTACAAAAAAAAAAATTGTTACTAAAACATTCAATACATCATCCTCTCTTAAGCAACATGGATTTCGATCAACATAAGATAAGTCAATGAGAATTCATCTGAATTGAGTTCGACAATATAGTTTAATACCATAGTAAAATTAAATTAACACAACTTTAGCCACCTGATATTATCTGCACTTAGTAAAGAAAAATGCAGCATTTCTCCCAGTCCCCCAAACAAAAAATTCATAGATACACATCATAGTGTATTGCATTCATGCTGACTGGATAGCAAAGATCTTAATCTTGCGTGTAATGACTCCAGGATTCAAAATCAGTTGGCTCCACATGCTCATGCTTCATATATTCTATTTCTAATAAAATTATTACCAGTAAAAAAAGAAAGGAAAGAAAAAAGAACATCTTGAAAGAGAAGCAAATGCAGAATACAACCTCTTCTCTGTGCTCAATAAACAACTAACAGCAAAAGACCTAAAAAATAAAATTAAAGAAAAAGCAAAGCACATACCGAGGAAGCCAAGTCATCTGCTTTCAGAGTCTTAGCAAGTCCAAAATCCCCTAAATAGTGCCAAGAAAAGACAAGAAAAATCAAGAAATATACATAAAAATCCTATGATGCAATAACTAAAAGTTGAAAAAAAACAAAAAAAAAACAAAAACTCACCAAGGCGAACATCCTGTTCTTTAGTAAGAAATATGTTGGAACACTGCAAAGAGAGTGCTTCAAATGTTCAGTCTAAAACACCTCCAAAAGCAACAAAGTTCAAATTCCTATTCCAAATACTCATTTTCTTACTTTGAGGTCCCGATGTAGAACAAAATTGCCATGCAAATATTCCACCGCTAACAGTAGTTGAGTGAACCACTTGCAGAGTTTCTGAACAAGTTTCACAATCACCAATGTAACTCAAACCCCCCAAAATAAAATCTCAGATTCAAAAAATAAATAGAAGCAATCATCATCACTTACTTCTTCAGGAAAATACACGCCATTGGATTTTTTCATCAATTCAGCCCTATTACCACAAACGAACAAAATAATTCAGCCTTGTAAATCACCAAAACCTTATAAACCAAGACTTCATTACTCCTATAAAACTCACATGTCTCCACCTTCACAATATCCCGTAACAATACAAACATAGCAACCCTACATGGCAAATTTACACACCAAATCAGTCTAATTCGATAAACATATCGGCAACTCGTAAATTTCCGCAATTATAAAAAAATAAAAATCCAAGTCTCATCACCTTCTCAACCCATGCTTCTTTAAATTCTACAATGTACGGATGCTGAATTCTCGCAATCAACGCCATCTACATTCAACATTTTTTCAATACCTCCATTAAAGGATTTAAAAAGTAAAATTAAATGATCCTTCATCAAGAGTTGAGATGAGGCTTACTTCTTGGTGAGCAGATCTCCGGCATCTCTCGGTTTGCCTTGCAAGCCTGATCTTCTTCAACACATACCTAACAGTTTCTCCCAGATAAAAAATTAAATAAGATGCACATTACGAAAACTACATAAATAAAACGTAGATTAGAAAGTGTGAGAGGGAGGGAGAGACGTTACTTCTTTTTCTCGGATTTGTGATTCACAAGAATAGCAGCACCAAAAGCACCCCGGCCGATCTGCTCCATGATCTCATACTGATCCATTCGAGACTCCATTTCTCTCGATCGATCGATCTGCTCTTGCTCTTGCTCTTACAACCAATCAAATCTTCTCCTTCTTCGGTTACATATATATCACAAACAAACACATTTACTTTCTCCAACTCATAAATACATGATGATTAATTAACAACCGGAATCTCCAGCGCCGAGGACTCTTCTTCTTCATAGATCTCAAAACACAATGTCGTCGTCGTCGTAACCGTTTTGACTTCAATATAAAAAATAAAAATAAAAATCCACTCTCTTTCTTTCTTAATGCTTTCTCTCTCACTTCCTTCACTCTCACTTCCAACTACTTATCTATCAAGTCGACTAACTATAATGGAAAAAGAAAAACAAAAAAAATTCCTTAACGCTGGTGAACAGGGTGTCAGGAATTATTAATACATTCCTGTCCTCCTATTAGCACTAGTACCGCTACTTAATTGATTTTCAAAGTAAACAAGGCAGATGCCAAGGCAGATGCCGAGGCAGAGAGAGATGGGAGGGGTTGTGGGTACGGGTTTGGGTGTCAGGGTGTGTGCGCTTCAGTCCCACGCCGACATTAACAGCTGCTTTCTCCCTGTGCTTAAGAGATTTGTTTGGCGTCTTCTTCTATTTTTATTAACTTTTTGGGTTGTAACTTCAATGAGTCTTTCAAGTGGTTGATTTAAGAATATGCCTGGCATTATCTAGTTTTTACTGTGATGATTTAAAAAAACATATAAATTATATTTTTTTTGTAATTAGAATTTTAAGAGATAATTTGTAATGGAACATATTCAAAACTTAGTGTATTGATTAAATAAATATAAAAGGCAAAATTATAATTTAACTATGCATAGCCACACAACCATTTGGTACATGTTTTCTTTTATGTTCGCAATAAATTATTACCTTTAGTTATGGGTAAAATTAGGTAGTGTTTAATACGTTGTACAATATTTATTGAACTCCACTATATATAACTAAATAAATAACTATTTTGTCATGTGTTTGATGAGCTTTTAATTTAACAGATCAATTTATTTTATTTTTTGTTTGGTAAACATTAGACAACACTTTGGACAACCTCCGAGCCAAGTTGTAAAACTATGATAATAATTATTTTTATTTTTATGTTGCTTTAAGTCAAATCGGGTTAACCATCTCGACCCATGACTCGGGCCTTATCCCGAGTCGACCCCTCTTGGTTAGGTTTAAAAAATGTGATAATAATCATTAATAACTTTATATTGACTCGATCAATGGTCAACATAGCCCATAACTTGTGTCTAGTCCCGGGTCAACCTTAGAATAGGATTTTAAAACTATGATAATAATTATTTTTATTTTTATGTTGACATAGAAAAATTGATAGCCCGGCTTGTGACCCTGGGTCTGGCCCCAAGCCAACTCCTAAGTCGGGTTTAAAAATTGTAACAATAATAATTTTTATCCTTATATTGATTCGTGTCAATAGTCAACCTAGCTCATAACCCGAGCTTGGTCCCAGGTCGACCCCTGAATCGGATTTTAAAACTATAATATTAATCCACTTATATTTTTATGTTGACTCGGATCAACTAGATTAACCCTTGTTTAGAGCATTAGACAAGCTTATCCTACCCCTTTTAGTGGGGGGAAAATTTCTTCACTGAAATAGCTTTTGATAAGACAAAAATAAATTTTATATTGCGCAAAGGTGTTCCAAACCACTTCATAAAAATTTATCATGTCCTCTCCATCACTATTCAACATACCAAACAATACCTTATTTAATTATTTGGTAATATGTTGTTGTGATGGTTGAATTAAAATATAATTTAAATTAAATATTAACAAAAAGTGAATAAATTACTTAAGATATTAATTCTTATAATTAAATCCTAAGAAATTTGAAAAAATAAGGTGAACTGTATTTTAGATATTTTTATAATTTTAAGATAGTAAATAATTATTTTTTTAAATAAAATAAATAATTTTTTATCTTAAACAATATTACTTCAAATGAAAGCTAACATGGATATAACTTTTTTATAAAAATAAAATTTCACCAAGTACTTTATATTTAATATCCTTAATTAAAATTTTTTATATTTTTAATTATTTTAATTCAAAGTAAAATATTAAAAGAAAAAAAAAGGTGTCAAACATACATTGAAATCCATCATTGTTTTTTTTTATTTTAAGAAATGGTATATTTCATAGCATTTCAAAAAACAAGAAAAAATCAAGTGAAATAGATTTCATCTTGCTGAAGATCTCCGGTCATTCTAGATTTCTTGTCTAAATTTCAATTGAGATATTTCATGTTAACTTTGTTCATTTTTTTCTGCAAAAACAAATTGACAAAACTAAAGTGTGAATTTACTTGGTCTTTTTTTGTTACAATATGAGAATTTAACAGAAGTAAAATATTGATATTATCATATTAGTAATAATATTGAAAATGATGATTATTATTATTATTATCTAGGATAGTTATATTAAAAAAAAAACTCATACATTATGGTTTGTTTTTCATTTTCAATCTAAGGTTTGATAAATTATAGTTTGCCTTCATGATCGATAAGAAAAATTAAATTAGACAAAAAGACATGTTTTCCCTCTTATATAATATATGTGATTTTGCATAATTTTCTACAAATCACGTTTGGACAGAAACCTCGTTTCTCTCTCTATTCAAACATGATTTCTCTTTCTAGTCTTCTTCCTGTTTCTCTCTACAACACATGACACACCCATATAAAAACACTAAATCTGGAATAAGATCTGTAATCTTTTATACTTAATCTCTTTGTACAAGTATCAGAAGTAAAAACAACTTTTTTTAATGTTATTTTATTCAACCTTTTAAGTTATTAGTATTTGATGAATATGCCAACATTATTGTGATAATTTTATGATTGTTTTTTACAGTGTGTGTCTTGGATGGCTTTTGTGCTGAATTTATATGTTGGAGTGGTAATTTTAGGTGGTGTGTGTTTGTAGGACTTGTAGTGAAGAATTGTTGTTGGAAGGTGAAGATATGTTGCTAAAAATCTTTGAAATCTTTATAACAAATTTGTGTAACTAATACCATTTGTAGTTGTGTTTTTTGTTGGGTTGAAATAATGAACAACATTGAAAAATTATTGCTTTTAGTTGATACTAATACAGAACTCTTTTATGTGAATTTTCATGCTTTTGGTTATCTTTAATTCGATTAAGAATCATTGTTGGATTTATTAAGAATCATTGTTGGATTTATTATATACATGATTTTAATGGCATTCTTGTAAATAATAAGACATTATGCAATGACTAGTTTTTTTTTCTAAAAAAAATGCCCAATAGTAACACATGATCCTTTGTCTTTATTTTTAGTTATCAAGGGCACTTTAGCCATTAATATTATAATGACAAACCTATAAATTATGGTTGACTTTTTATTTTGAATTCGAAAAATAGGATGTAAAGTGTAATCAAGTTACTAAAATTTAGAAGACAAACCATAATTTCTCAAATCTTAAATTGAAAACAAAAAAGAATCAAAGTATTAGAGTTTTTTTTATTTATAATTATCCGGTACTATTTTCATTAACATTGGTGTTATTTTTTTAAAATTGATAAAAAAAATTGAATTTATCACAAATATATATAATTTATATTTATGTTGTTTTCTTTTATATTTATACTTTGTATAAATGTGAACAAAATAATAGTTGGTGTAAATCTTATTAGCCTTGATAATATTAACTTATTGAATGAGTGAGTTTGTAAATAACCTAACCTTCTTGACGAGAATGATTTAAGTTGGGAGACTCTTGAAATGCTTTTATCTTCTTTAACTTTAGAGGATGAAGGGATCCATTTTGATAGTGAGAATGAGCTTAGTGAAAATAATCATTTATTTGAATATTTAGATGATGATTTTCTCTACATACCACCACAAAATCAAGATCATTATTCTTTATTAAGATAGAGACGATGTTTGATTTATACTTCTTCTGTATTTAAATCTTTTACTTTCTTAATATTTTACATTTTTTTATGTTGAATTATTTTATGTTAAAGTTCCCTTTAGTCTTGATTCTTGATTATTTATGAATGTTTTAAATTTAAAATTATATTTAGATTCTTAACATCGTATTTGTATTGAATAATTTGAAGTTAATCTATCGTAGATTTAAATTAAAATAATATATGTTGAATTAATATTTTAAATTATACACGCGTGTACTTGGATACATACATAAAATACATAACTCTAGAATAGAATGCTAAAATATTCTGATATCAAAATTTATCTTTCTAACAAGAAAAATAACATTGACAATCATAGTCTTAGTAACTTCACTAGCCAAGTATATTAAATGTATATTTTGTAAATAACATGGTGATATGTTTTTATAAAAGTATATTTGAACTTAAAAAATAAAATTTGATATTTCTTTTATATATTTTTCATATAAATATATTAAAATCATTTAAAATCACTACTTTTTAAAATTTAAATACACTTTAAAAATCACTTAAGAGAAAAAAAAAGGTATTGCAGCATACTGTAAATTTTTGACTTTGATATTGATACGATGAATGTAGCATGTGTAAAAACACCGTGTTTTGTACTTGGTTTGTGTTATCTCATCTACACCCCATTTTCCCTCACCGATCAAACAAATTTAGATTGAAAGTGGGCGAGTGTTTAGAAACGCGGGTCAATTCATGTTTTTTAAAAAATTAATTTTTTATTAAAAATTAATATTTTTTATATGTTTTGGATCGTTTTAATATGCTGATCTTAAAAATAATTTTTTTTTAAAAAAAACATCATTTTAATATATTTTAACATAAAAACACTTTAAAAAATTAACAACAACCATACTTCCATATATAATTTAAGTTTCAATGTAAATTAGGTAAGTTAATCTAAGCTTGTAGATATACAAACCTGGCAATGACAAATCAACATATAAAAAAATAAAAAATGACTTAACATTTATCATTTTTGAATTATTTGATGACATTATAATTAATATTTAGATTAATTAAAATTTTAATATAAATTTACCAAATTGAATAAAGTTTAATACATAATCAAAACTCGGATTATAAGTTAAAATGATATTATTTTAATATATTAAAAAAATTAAGATATTATTAATTTTTTTTAAAAGAAATTAAGTTTTGATCGAGTGAATATAATTATAAGTTAAGTTATCAAATTGACCAAATAAATTTTAGTAAAAACAGGAGCTAGATTAGAGTTCAAACTATGAATCACTGAGTTAACTTAACTTGTGGATTGAGCGAAGTTTAAGGGTATCATTTTGGTTTTGACTGATTAAATTAATCTTGATAATCATGATTGATTATTGGTGTCGCACACACACTATCATGGCACTAAAGCTCACATGTGAGCAAAAGAAATAATTGTTTGTGAAGGTTAATAATTGAACAGGTAGATATTTGTTTAATTAGATTTTCTTCAGAAAATCATATAGATCGATGCCACCGCATCTGATTTGTCTCAAGCAAGAAACTTTGCTCATCTGTCTCCTTCGAACACCTGGCAATCATGATTAAACAAACAAAAAGAAAGAAGAAGTAAATCATTTTAGAGATTCTTCAGATTTTTCTCTTATATTAAATTTTGGTCATCCGTCAATGAATTTTTTTATCCATTTTAATTAAAATAAAAGTGATAAGCCAAAAATATAATAATCACTTATTATTTATTTGTGCTGCTTAACCTATTACTCCACTTGAAATTGTGTACTCGCTTTTAGGAATAAGTGAAAAAATAAAAAAACTGATTAACCAAAAAAATTAAAAAAAATTAAAAAAATTGAATTATAAAAAAACTGATTAAAATTTTAAAAAAATCGACTGGTTTAATTTCTATTTTATAAGCTTAAAACCAAAAAAACCGAACCAAATCGAGAAAAAAACATAATCGCAACCGGTCGGTTTGAACTGATTTTGTTTTTTTAAAAAAAGATTTCAGTTTGATTATTATTTTTTATATAAAAACCAAACCAAACCAAACTGAAAATGATCATTCCTATTCTCTTCACATTCATATGTTCTCTTTTTCTTTTTCTTTTGAAATAAATATGAATAAAAATGGTAGTTTCTTACATAAAGTAATTAACAAAGGATTGAACGCTATTTTAAGACAAAGGATAGAGATAAGCCTAGGTGTTAATTTAGTTAATTCCACAATAATGATTGATACATATACGTTACAACGTAAATATCATTTATAGACATTCAATATCCTATCCGTAAAGCAAAAATCCTTTTCAATTTTAGTTATGCTAAGCTTTAAAGGATATAGCAGCTAATAAAGTCTATTTATTGTTTCAAAGGGTTAACTCATCGATTCAAAATCTAATCTAAATCAGGTTTAAATTTAAATTGAGTTTTTTTTTATATTTAAAATAACTTTGGAAACTATATTATTTCATTTAAAAAAAATTTAAAATGATGTTTTTATAAAAATAAATTGAGTTCACCCAGCTGACTCATTATCCGAGTATTCAACCGGTGATCTGCGGAGAAAGTTCTTAAGGATATGCATGCTATCAATTCCCATCTCTATTATAGCAAAAAATGAGGGCGAGAACAAGACTCAAAAAGGCTATTAATCGTGTGAAGTGAGTTGACGACTCGTTGAATGATTAGTGAGTTGTACAGAAGCAACAAGATGGCTTCCCTCCACACGATTCATTACGAGTCATTTTTTGGCAGTCCCTTACGCCATGTGCAGAGCACACCGCTTGCTCCCCCTTTACTAGCTAGCTAGTGTTGCTTGTCATCTACACATGGAGTCCTCCACCAGGCACTGCCCAGTGACAACACTTGCTAAATGCCCAGTTGAGCCTTTAATTGGTGGGTCAGATCGTGAGCTGGCACTACTTAATTGGTCCACATCGCTGTCTTCTCCCCGACACTTGATGGTCTGTACCCTTGTTCTGGCTAACATGCGCACATGTTTCTGCGAAAACGACGCGCACATCTGGGGAAACGGTGGCGCCTTTGACCCGTGGACTGGACCCAGCTATAAAGACCGACGGGAGGCACCCCTCGGATAATCACGTGGCGCCGTGCAAATCTCACGGAGTACTTGAGTTCCGGTTGTTTGCATGATACGCATGGTTTATTTCAGTTATACATTTAAAATACTTGATTAATTAGTGCCTTTCATTAATCTATAATCTCGATCATACTTCATCAAAATAAAAACAGTTTCTTCTTAATCACTATGGTTACACCGAGCATCTCTTGGGTTTCAATCGAGGTGGGATTAGGGCATTTAAAAATATGATTGTGATTATTTTTTAAAATATTTTTTATTTAAAAATATATTAAAATAATATATATTTTTTAAAAATTATTTTTAATATTAGCACATTAAAATAATCTAAAAATATCAAAAAAGTATTAATTTGAAGCAAATAAAAAATATTTTTTTTTAATTTTCAAAAATGTTTTTAAAATGAAAAAAAAATAGGATTGTCGTTCGATTACATCATACAACATAAAACTGCATTTTACATGAAATGGATATTTTTTTCACAATTTATCTAAACAAGTTCTTAGAAGATGTCATCATTGCTTGATGGTGTTCATAATTAATTTGAGCTTGTCCCATATATAATAGAGAATTGATCTTGGATTGGTCATGGAGAAGTAGGTTGGTAAAGCTGAATGTTGGTGAAGAAAGGAGAAGGGTACAATCTCACTTTCGCTAGCCCTTCCTTGACTGTGTTTAATGCTGTGATTTGCCATTGTAATAATTAATGTAGTAGTTATTGCTTGGATTAGTCATTAGGTTAGTGTAGTAATCTTGGATTAGTCATTGTAAGTTGTAACTAATTGCTTGACTTAAGTGTAGTAATTAGTCAATTTTTAGGGTATTGAGATGCTTTCTAATTCACTTACCAAAAAAGACTGTGCCATATGCTCTTATATTGAATGGTGCAACAACTCTCCATTGCTTTTAAAAGGAAAAAGGTGTCCACTCGACTTAAAATATGCTGGTAAAGAACTATCACGAATTTGCCAATATCCTATTGCGATAGTTGTTAGAATCACTGAAAAGAGGTTTGAGTGATTAAGTTTTGGATTTATTATTTTTATTTAAAATAATATTATTTTATTTTTTAAAAAAATTAATAGTGTTGGTCTAATAAAAAATTATCAATCTCAATAAAGTTGGACTACAAGTGCATCATCCCGGGAGATAGCTGGAACCTCTAGGAGCCTTAGCTTCTTCCTTTTCCCAAAGAATATTTCTGTTTTAAACTAATAGTCTAATAATGGACTCCTGTTTTTTTTGGTATTTCAAAATATTTAAAAAAAAATTTAATTTTTTTTTATTTACTTCTAATTAATATTTTTTTGATATTTTTATATATTAATGTAAGAATTTTTTTAATATTTTTTTAAATAAAAAATATTTTAAAAATAATCATAACTATATTCTAAAACATCCTCTTATGGTCACATAGTAAAGCATTAAGTTTTGTGTAATTTTTTGGTTTTTTATCTTTCAGTCTTGGCTATTTTTTTCTTGTTTTTTGAAAAGGCATGTTTCTATATATATTTTAAAAAATTTAATATAAAAACTGGTTTAATTTAAGATTCAATAAAGTTGTAGATTACAAGTTTTTTAGATTAACTTGTCGAGCATAATTTAATAATTATTCCTATGGTAGCTGAAAAGATCAGGGACATTAATTAAAGGGGTTTTGCATTTAAAAATCCCGACCTTCTTCGCCTCCCGCTAAAGGGAGAAAGAGTGGGGGAAGACAAAGGAAATGAAAATAGTAATAATTGAATTTTATGAGTGTGGTTGCTTGTAGAACCTACCAATATTACTCTTTCAATCTACTAAAAACGATTTTGGGAAAAAGAGGAAGAGGGAAATAAAGACTCCACACTAAAAATTGTAAAAGTAGGAGCGAAATAAAGACTTCAAACTATTAATATTCACCCGAAAGCTTCTTCTATACGCAAAAATGATTGAAATGTAGATCTCAATTACGTTTTGGGGGTGTTGTGCCCTTTCCTTTCTCATGATCACCGAAGTTGTGTTTGTTTATGTGATTGAATTTTATTTTTTTAAAAAAATAAATTTATGTATTTTAAATATTAATGAATAATTTTGATATGTTGATATTAAAAATAAATTTAAAAAAATAAAAAAAATTATTATTTTAAAGAATTTTCAAACAAAAAATCATTTGAAAAACGATTTTTATCATTATTTAATTGAAATAAGTATGTGTTTTTAAAACTATTTAAAAAAAATTAATTCTAGCACATTCCAGCTTTTACAAGGAGAAAAATGTCATCTTGTTCAAAGCATAATTTTAAAATCTAATTTGAAAATTGATTTGGATAAAGTTTAGGTCACAGATCGAGAAAGTCAATCTAAACTAAAATTAAAAAATGAATCAAAACAACATCATTTTAATAAAACAAAAATATTTTCTAATAAAAAAAATCAATGGATTAATGGTCAGGTTTTGACGAGATTAGACTAGATCAATTGAGTCACCGAATCAACCCGGGTTTTTAATTGGGCTAGCCGAATTTTTTTTCTTTTTTATTCTTAGTTCAACCTAGACTAGTCTGGTCTTGGGACAACCTATTAGGCTGATCCAAGTTTCAAACACTGGTCCAAAGGCCTATTTTCCATGATTAAAGAGAGACAAACTTAATTACCGAGTATAATTTTGTCTAATGTTTCTTATAAATAGGGATTTTAGGTTGAGTTCTTGTATTTTCTTGGTTTATGCTCAGGCTTAGTGGTCCTTTTCTAATACTTATGGGGATTTATTAGGGGTGCTCAAAAAAACCGACCAACCTATTAAACCGAGAAAAAATTAACCGAAAAAACCGAACCGATAGAAAAATCGAATAAACCGATTAAAAAAATTAAAAAACCACTCGGTCCGGTTCGGTTCCGGTTTAAAAAAACTTAAACCGATTGAACTGGACCAAACCGAACCAGTTTAATTAAATCTAAAAAAATATATAAAAGAAAATTAAACCTAATAATAAATACCCCACCCCCCCTCCAAAAACTTTCCAGCTGGCCCCCATCCCCCTTCTTTTTTTCCCCTTTCCCCACTTCCCCCTTTCCTTTTCAGCAACCCCACCCATCCCTCCCTCCTTCACTCGTGCTCTCTCTCCCCCCTTCCCTTTCCCTACTCTCTCTCCCCCCCTTCCCCGCTCACTCTTGCTCTCTCCCCCCCTTCCCTTTCCCTGCTCTCTCTCCCCTCTTCTCCTTTTCCAGTGGCCTTACCCTTCCCTCTCTTCCTCTCCCTCTCCTCTGTGCACAAGAAAGACTTAAAACAATTCATTTTCCAGTGGCTAGGTTTTCTCTTATTTAATTGATTTCGGTTTTTCTAGTTTCTAAAGCTAAAAAACCAACCAGAACCGAACAAAACCGGTTCGGTTTGAACCAGTTCTCGGTTCGGTTCGGGTTATATTAACAAGGAATAGTATTTTACGGTTCGGTTTAATTTTTATGTTAAAACCGGACCGAACCGGACCATGAACACCCCTAGGATTTATATCACAATTATGGTGAGCTATGACTCCTGAGCTATATTGCATTGTCCCATTTTCTCATACTGGCGTTGATAAATTTATTTTTTTGGGTAAATATTATTTTAGCACTTATGGATTCATCACTATTTCACTTTAATTCATGTAGTTTTAGATCTCTTAATATCAATTTTATAGTTTCAGAAACTTTAAATTTTTCTATTGAGTGTTAAATAGCTAACCAAATCCAACAAATATCCACCTTTTTATTGTTTTGAATGAGTCTTCTGCACCACAAGCCAAACATATTGAAACAAAAATAGAAGAACAAGTAGGGACTAAAAAGAAAATGATAATAAAAAAAACATGGGGATAAAAAAGCAAGAAAGAGGAGAAGTTAGAGGCACAAGAGAGAAATCAAAAGAGAAGGGAGGAGAGAAAGAAATGCACATCTTACTA
The DNA here is from genome assembly GCA_030145905.1 of Populus davidiana. Lineage (NCBI taxonomy): Eukaryota > Viridiplantae > Streptophyta > Magnoliopsida > Malpighiales > Salicaceae > Populus > Populus davidiana. Next base: position 22,501,408 of record CM057789.1, on the reverse strand, counting down.
GAGCTATAATGATGATATCTCAGTATTATTAGAAAGACTTCGATAAGATAAATCTATACACACCTCGAAAGACTATCTTTCAAGGTTGTAGTGGTCCACATACACTGTCCCAAGATAATGGGTGACCAACTCTTGGTGTATGCATCACTTGTGCCAACCATTAAAAATAAAAAATAAAGGAGCATGTTTGGGTTGGCCAGAACAGATTTCCCCTTATTTTTTCTCCTGTTTGAACCCTAAAAAATTATTTAGGTCTCCATGAGGCACGTGGACCAATATTATAAATACATGTAATCACCGTGTAAAAAATAACACCCGTACAACAATGACTGGACCACAAGTAATCACACAACAATTTTAGGAACCTTAAACCTACTCCGATGTATTGTCTTGTCCAGAAGCTTTTTATTGGAAGAAGACAGTCAATAATAAAATTGAATCAATTATAAATAATCATACACGGAAACTAGTGGATTTTTCCCCCGAAAGTAAACCATTAGGTCATTTGTGCATCTTCAAAGGAAAGATGAAAACCGATGGCACTATTAGTAAATATAAAGTTAGACTTGTTGTTAAAGGTTTTAAATAACAAGAAGATGTGGACTATTTTGACATACATTTACTCGTGTAAAGAATAACTTTCATACGAATGTTAATAGTCATTTTAGCTATTATTAAGCTTGAAATATATTAAATGGATGAAAAAAATAACAAGGTTATGTTGTCAAATAAACTTAAAATCAACAAAACTGATAAATGTGTTTCTGTGAAAAACACTGATTTAGGTTATTGTATGTCTCTACGTGGAAGATATGTTTGTTTTGGGTAGTAATGATTACATAATAAAGTCTACTAAGAAAAAGTTAACTGAATAAGTTTGACATGACAAACTTGAGTGTTGTAGATGCCATACCATGAATAAATATTTCTAGGACATTTAATGAAGTGGTATTGTCCCAATATCATTATGTTGAGAAAGTTCCTGACAAGTTTTTTTTTAAATTGACAATAGCATTGTGAAAACATCAATGGAAATAATTGTCTATCTATCAAAAAATAAAGGAGAGAGAATTGATCAATTAGAATATTGTTTGATAATTACAAGTTTGATGTATCTTATGAACTGCACAAGTGCTTACTCAATTATTTCTAGGACATCTAATGGATTGATATTGTCCCAATATTATTATGTTGAGAAAGTTCTTGACAAATTTTTTAAAAATAATAACGTTGTGAAAACATCAATGAAAATAAGTGTCTATTTGTCTGAAAATAAAGGCGAAGGAATAGACCAATTGAAATATTGTTCGATAACTAGAAGCTTGATGTATCTTATGACTTCACAAGTGCTTACTCAATTAATAAATTGAGTAAATTTACAAGTAATCCAAGTATGGACATTTGAAGGAAGTAAAAAGAGTACTTAAGTATTCGAGATACTATTTACACTATATGATATACTATACTGGTTACCTAATAATACTAGAAGGGTATATTAATGCTAATTGGATATCAGATACTAAGAATTCAAAATCTACAAATGGATATTTCTTTACATTTGATGGAGTAGTTGTGTCATAAAATCCTTCAAACAAATATACATAACTAAATCCATGATGAAATCTGAGTTTATTGCTTTTAATAAAATTAAAGATGAAGCCAAATGAATTTAGAATTTCTTAGAGGATATTCTATATTGGCCAAAATAATGCCAACTATTTGTGTCAATTGCGATAATCAATCTGCAATTAAAAGGGCATAAAATAATATGTATAATGGGAAGTCTAGACATATACCTCACAAACATAATACTGTTAAACATTTTCTCTCGAATGAAATTATTTTCATTGACTAAGTAAAGTTAAAGGAAAATATTGTAGATCAGTTAATCAAATGTTTGACAAGAGCGCTTGTGTATAATTCATTAAGGGGAATGAGTTTAAAACTTTTAAAACATAAAAGAGTGTAATGATGGTAATCATACATAGTTGATTGACAATCCAAACATATAGGTTCAAGTGAAAAATTAAGCCATGTAACATTCTCGGTAGCACTAAGAAATTATTATTTCCTGCATATTTTTATGATGAAATAAGTTCTAGCTGCAACGTGATAAAGAGTGAGCTCAACTCTTAATGATTTTCATATCTTGGTACACCAAGTGTATTATAACAGAATACTCTTAATGAAAGATCACCTATATGAGTGAGAAATGTGTTTGTGTCTTTAAGAATTTTGATAAAGGCTGAATTCTCTAAAGCACTTATGAATCTAAGAGTTATTTAGGGTAAAAAATAAATACAAAAGTGAGAACCATAGAAAATCTCTAGGTAAAGAACTATGTGAGTACTATTTTATTGGTTTATATAAAAAGCTGAATAATTTAAAATATCGTGTTCACTATTTAGCCGAGTAAAACTAGTAGTATTTCACTAATGTAATGAATCTTGAAGGTTTAAAGCCAAAAGCTACATGTTCTAATATAGTAATTTATCAAATTAGTAACTCTCAATAAATTTTTGAGTCGTTTTTAAACTAGTGAGATAATTTTCATTCATATGGAGGATTGTTGAATTTTTTTTAAAAATGAATAAATTATAGGTAAATGAAAAATTAAACTTAAAGAACCTTTAATGACCTAAGAAATAAGGTGGGTTAGTCTATTTATATTGTTTGAAAATATATAGAGACTAGTGTGCAAATATATTTAGTTTGTCATAACAAGATTCTAGTTCAAAAATAGTTAGCATGGATTGGTAGCTTATCATCACAAAGGCATGGAAAGATTAAAGTTTATACATGTTTAAATCTATAAGCATGTAAAATAATAATTCATGACAAACATGTTATCAACACAAATATAATAATAGCATGAATACTAAGTATATATCCAAAATTACAATTGATATGAATTCTTAGTACTATTATGCATACTAATAGATTTTTTTATATAAATAATTTTATTTTGAACTTTGTTTTTTAAAAAAATCAAAACAAATTCGTTTTATATTTGTTTTTTCTAAAAAAAATTGAATTAACTCAGGTTAACTTGTCTAAACCATAACCCAAGCCTTAAGCCAAATTAACCTTCTCGTGGAGTCTCATAACTATGACCTAAATGTAGTTTATAAAACTATTTTAACTATGTCAACAGAAATTTGATCTTTTCTTTCAAATTTTTGGATTCACTCTTTATATAAAAAATAACATGAGTGACCAATCAATATAATAAAGTTATTTGCCACCATATTTGGAAGGTCAATGTTATATAAGAAAACAAAATGTACAGCCTGTTGTTTATAACAATTTAGAAGAAATCTGGTCAGTGCATACCGTATTCTTAAAACATGTTCTTGTCAAGAGATTCCAATCCAACCCTAACATTCATTTATATAATTTGAGAAGTTTTGTACAGTGCATGTTCATCTCCTTGAAGCCACGTTCCTCTCCAAGCGACACCAGAATCGGAAAGATTAGAAACGTGCTGATGCTTTGATATGATCCAGGCAACCGTTATCTTTATACTTTTTATTCACAAATTAATATTCGTTAAATAAATAATTTTTATTTTTAATAATATTAGTATTTAAATACAAGTTATCTTTGTATCACACTCCTATTAAATCTGATTTACTTGGTTTTTCAAAAATTAATATTTTTATATGTGGGTTGCGTGATCACGAGATTCACATCGTGCTTTTATTAATTTGCATCAATCATCTACCATAGTTGTTATACCTGATTTAGGGATTAATGTGGAAAAAAAACATTGATTATTAAGTTATTAGTGTGTCAATTCACTAGCTACTAGGCAACTTTGGTTCATATTGTATTCAAATCGATGTTTAATTTTTTTTTTCTATTTTCTTGAAATGAATTTAGTTGGATTTGGATTGGATATAGTCAAGTTAACTGCATTATTAAATATATAGTTAGATTAAATAAATCTTACAATATTAATATATTTTTTAACTCAGACTTAAAAAAATTCAATACCATACCATGAACTTTGAAAGATGATGAAAAACCAACTTTATTATTATATTGATTGATGAGTATCACTCATAAGTTATGGACATGTACTTGCTTATTAAAAACACTAACGTTCCATTTGTCTTTTCATTGATTGAGATTAAAAATATTTAAGTTGTCTTGTTATGGAACATATTTGTGGAGTTTATATCAAATTATAATAAAAACTTGAGTTTAAAAAATAACATAAATTTATAGTTTCTTTTTTAAATATATAATTTTTTTAAAATAAAATTAAAAAAACACCACAATATTAATCATTCATTTGAAAAAGCTATAGTTATAGCTTTGAACCATGGCTTTGGCTTTTAAAAGCTACAAATTATACATAAAATTAAAGGTAATTATTTTCGATTCGGTTCGGTTTTTATAAAAAAAATAACCAAACTGAAATTTTTTTTTTTTAAAAACCAAAACCAAACCAAAACCGGTTCAAACCAACTAGGTTCGGTTCAGTTTTTTAAGACAAAAATCAGTTCAAATAATTTTGGCTTGGTTTTTTCGGTTTGGCCTGAGTTTTTTTCTTTTTTTGTTTTGTTTTGTTTTGAGTTCAGTTTGTTTTGATTTTTTCAATTTCAAACTTACAAAACCGAAATCGAACCGAACCGGTTAGTTTTTTTTTCAAAATTTTAATTAGTTTAATCGATTTTTTTCATGATTTAGTTTTTTTTATTGTTTTTTTCAGTTTTCTCAATTTAATTAATTTTTTGATTTTTTTGCTCATCCCTACATAAAATAACTATAACATTAGCTTTTTTTAAAATAATTTGCATTGACTTCTTTATAAACCCTCCCTCTCTCTCAAGAAAAGCACCAAAAATCCCTCTCTCTCTCTCTCTCTCTCGCAGAAGTGAAGAGCAAGAAGGAGATGAGTACAGAGATAAAGAAGGTGGTGGTGATAGAAGGGGGTGTTGGTGGTTCCTTGCTAGTCTCTCCAATCCCATGCTGATGTTACCATCCTTAGGTGTTTGTATTTGATTCTTCTTTTTATCGTTTCTTGGATTCCATCTTTATTCCTTTTTGAATAGATTTTTATCAAGTAATCATAGTTTTTACAAAAACTCCCATTTGCTTCTTTTCAACTTGGTTCATGTGTATTTCATGTTTTAAAACTACTGAAATGTTACCTAAATTACTAAATAGAATTTTATGGATAGGTATTTATTATTGTTTTTTTTGTTTGGTTATTTGAAATTGCTCTTCTCATGAAAGAGTTATGATTTCTTGTTTCTGAATTTAATCACTAAGTCTAGATATTTATGAGTTTGATGAGTTGTTAATCTATTATACTTGATGCTTCAAAAATATTTTATTATGATAAAATTATAAATCAAAGATATTTTATCCCGATGAAATTGAAAATAAAAAATATTATATTCTAATATAATAGAGATATTTCACGGACTAGCCAACATCTTCACTACAAGGAAAAAAAACATCTAGAGAGCTTTAAAAAAAAGGAAAAAATTATAATTGTACCAGGTGTTATCTTTTCTTTTCAGTTTAAAAATGACAATTATATCTTAAAAGAAAAACTTTTACCTAAAAAAATAATTAATTTTTTCCTAAATCAATTTTAATTTAATTATAAAAAAGTTCTCAATAAATAAAAAAGATCTTTTACAAATAACAATAATAATCTATCTATCTAAACTTATATATATATATATATATATATATATAAGAGATCAGATTGTAAAAATTAAAAAAATTAATGATTTTATTTCGAGCCCAAGCCCAGCTTTCAAGCCCATGAAATAAAACCTACCTCATCAGAATCCATGCATATGTGCTACCTTTCAACTCATGAAATGTGTATTAATGAGGTTATACACCCCTGTATTTCCTTGTTTTCCCCATAAGCAAGTCTTTGGATTTGATCATACCAAGAAATTTACCAATCATGGTTCCAAATGAACGTTGTGCTACAGCTTCTTTTCTCCCCAGAGAAAGAATTTCCATTGCTGCACCTGGTTTATACGTCGACATTTTTAGCTCTTTGCCTCCCATCAATAACTTCAAATTCTTAGCTTCCACTAAAGCATGGTTTTTATTTTATATTGAAAAGATTTATAAAAATATTAAAAGAGCTTTTATGAAATATATAGCTATCTCGTCATTGGAAATCAACAGCAATCTCCCCAGCAAGCTCAACACCACTTGGACCCCCTCCAACAATCAAAAAATACTGAGCTCACATGTTCTTAACATATATAGATTTTGGAACTCTGTGCATGTCTTTGTGCGTCTGAGTTTTTATTTTTTATTTTTTTCCTGCTTTGAATTCTCCCTGACTTGGCTTCTGAGACAGGGTCCTTGTGGCCTGGCAATGACGAGATAGTCATAGGCAATGGAATGGCCATCTACTGCCATTATTTCTGTTTCTGTAAAGCTAATCGCGGTAAATGTTTAGTGATCTTATAGTCACTGAAATGTTATTTAATTGTTAATTCTAGGGTCTCAAAAAATTAGTTGAGGTGTATATAAACTGATCCGGACGTACACAATTATATATATTGCCATTTGTGAAGTAATCTCTGCGATTGATCACTGATCTCTCCCCGAGATGATGGCTCTCAAGCTTCATTAATACACCTTCCTGATTTCAAATTTATTTCCAGTCAGGAGGACAAGAGATGACAACAACTTAGTAAGAATACTCCTTCCTGATGTAATAATATTCCATGTGTTTTCATAGTTTCTTGAACTTGAACTAACAGCTAAGGTGGATCCACGCATTTGATCGAGAAAGGAGAGAGTTACCCCCTTATTTTTTACAAGAAATTCATAATATCCCTTATTTATTTTAGAAATTGAAATTTATCCCTGTTCTTTCTAGACATTTTGCCTCATTTTTTGAAATTTGTTCATTAATCCATGCCATTTGCCATATCTAATACATCACAGTATTTTGTTTAATAATCCCCGTAGTTACTTATTAACCCCGACATCTAAAATTCGGTACAAGCCAAGTTTTTTTTTTTAAATTAAGATAATGTTGACTAGTGAAACCAGAGTAGCTAGACAGGTACCTGTAATCTAATTGATCCGGTTAATTTTAGGTGAGACTTAATTGAGTCAATTTCAAGAGTTTTTTTTTTTTTTTAAATTACATAGCTTAATTTTTTTTTTTTTATCTATAACAACAATATTTCATTCAAAAAAACCATTGAAATAATATTGTTTTGAGATTAATTCAGGTTGAACTTTTTAACCCCCAAACCAAGATTTATCAGAGTCTGATAAGGATTATATTTCTTCTTTGTAGGCTTTGCGTGCTTCATAAAAGTTGCTGCTATGATGTTTAGATTATTGAATGTTTGGCAATGTGACTAGTTGATTTTCAAATGATTTTTTGTGTTAAAATACATGTTAATAATATATATATTTTTTATTTTTAAACAAAGTATTTTTGACATCAACACATCAAAATGATTTGAAAACACTAAAAACATATTAATTTAAAGTTAATAAAAAAATTAAAAAAATTAAAATTTTTTCAAAAGTGCTTTTGAAATGCAGAAACAAACAGACTCATGAAATTTATCATCATTTTTTCAATTTTTCAATATTAAATTAGTGTTTGGAAACATGGTTGTACCTGTATTTTAAAAAAATTAATTAATTTTTTTGCTAAAAATTAATTATTTTTGTATATTTTGAATCGTTTTGATGCGCTGATCTCAAAAATAATTTTTACAAAATTAAAAAAAAAATATAATTTTGATGCATTTCAGTATGAAAAATACTTTAAAAAACAACCACAACCATACTCCCAAATATTTATAACTTAAAATGGAGTTTATTCAAAATATTATCCCATTTCAACACACCAGATACAAAAAAAAAATCAAAAACATTTATGATCATATCAAATTATTTGTTCACCACTAAAATGTATTACCTAATATATTGCATTTGTGTTAATTTGGATTCATTTTTAAAATTCTGAAAACAATTTTTAAGAACAAGAAACAAAAAGAAATGGCAGAAAAATTAACAATTGAGAACATGAAGAAAAACAAAAAAACAAAATACATATAAGATATAACCAACAAGATCATGGCAAGAAAATTTATTATGTTGTTGAATATCTCAAACACCAAAAGTCATCTGGAAGCAGTCGAAGGAATAATTTATTTCTAAAGTCATCGGAGATGCTCGAAATGGTCCACTCATCGTGTTTTAAATTATTTATTTATTTATTTATGAAACTCAAAAATGATATTACTACTTGCAATATTTTATTTCCAATTGTACCCCCTAAAATATATTTTTATTTCCAATTATAGTTCCATTACAGTTCTAGACTTCTAGTTCTAAATAAACAAGAACTGTACAATAATTATTTCAAATTTCCTAGAAAAAAAAATTAAAAAAGAATATTTACAGAATTTCTTTTTTAATAATGAACATAAATTAAGGATTGTAAATGGATTCTTCAATATTCAACCTCTTCTACAATTTGTTTTTCTATTTTTCACTTTATAAAAAATAGTTTTCATACCTAGTTTGGGAATTAACTTAAAAAAAAACTTGGATTATTAGATTATTTTGTTAATTAATGTATAAAATTAAACAATTATTTTTATTAACTCAATTAATTTTAAATCGAGTTTAATTAAGTTAATTGAGCTTTATTAGGTTAATATTTTTTTAATTAAATTAAAAACTTAATTTTAATCAAGTTTTAAGTTTCAAGTTTTTTATATTAACACCTCATATTAAACCAAATTTAATTATAATTATATCTAATTTAATTTGATAAATCAATCTAATAACTTGTAGATTCAAAGTTTGTTAACGGTTGGATTTTATTTTGAATTAACTCGAAAGTTAACTTCATCAAACACTAAATTAGTTAACATGGTTAAACCAAGAAAAACCGATCAAATCAGCTCAAGATGTTTTTTTTTTTATATAATTTAACAATGGATCATGTCTAACTGTGGGTTTGACTACTATTTTACTAAGAGTGATTCCCATTTTCACCAAATCCTCTTCCTGTTTTTAGAAGGAAGAAGAGGTCTTTTGCCCATTATTATTATTATTTTTAAAAAAAAACTTGAAGGAAAAAAGAAAAGAAAAAGAAATGCAGATAAGGAATATTCAATGCCCTGACAGCCACCATGACCCGGTAAATATGGAACCAAAATTCTAGAATCAACCGCTGTCTTCTTCAGAGAGCAAACCAATTGTAAAACAAGCTCCATTGACTTCTTTCTTTATAAACCCAAGAAAAAGCACCAAAATTCATTCTTGCAGAACTTAAAATCAAAATGGAAGAAATGGGTTCAGAGAAGAGGAGGTTGGTGGTGATTGGAGGAGGTATTGCTGGCTCCTTGCTTGCCAAATCTCTCCAATTTCATGCTGATGTCACCTTTATTGACCTGTATGTGCTCTATTCCTTTTCTTTTATGCCCCTTTATCATTTAATTATGTTTTTTCTTGTTCTTTTTTTCTTATTGCTAAATATTTATGAACGTTGTTTGCGAGTTATAATTTTTTTTTATGTTGTATGTTTAAATGGGAAGATGTTAGTAAAATTTGGGACAATCCCATGTTTGTTTTATTGTTGGCGAAATGAAAATTTCAAAGAATGATGTTTAATGTTGTGTTGGGGCAATCCTAGCTTATTAGCAGTAGCAAACTCTTATGAAGTACAAGAATACTTTTTTGGGCTGCTGTTGGTTTAAGAAACTAGAATAACTGCCTGTCCTAATTCCTAACTGGAAATAAATTTCGAAACAGGAAGGAGTATTTTGAGATCACATGGGCAAGCTTGAGAACAATGGTGGAGCCATCATTTGGGGAGAGATCAGTGATCAATCACAGAGATTACTACACGAATGGCCGTATTGTTACATCTACTGCAATTGGCATTACTGAAACGGAAGTATTGACAGCAGATGACTTTTCCTTTCCCTATGACTATCTTGTCATTGCCACGGGCCACAGTGATCCTGTCCCGAAAACTAGGATGGAAAGACTTGAGGAATACCTAGCAGGTAAAACTGAACGTTAATTTGTGCCTTATCGAACTCCCCCTGAAACACACACACACAGTTTCATTGTTAAATTCCCTGGATTGCTCGAAAAGTGTGGTTGCGAAACCATATGTTTTATCATGGTGCTTCTAGTCAGAAGTTTGACTACAAAAGTTTTTAAGGCAAAGTTTGGAAAATGGAGGTTTGGTTATAGCTATTATAATGCATATTCCAAACAAAACTTCATTTTAGCTCTAGGGCTGCTACTGCAACTCCATGTCGAGCAACATCTGGTCTAAGTTTCTTCTTCGAAAGATACTGGTTTTGAATGAGTCCTGCTGAGTCAATTATGTTTATGTTTTCTAATTTATTTAGCCAACCTGTGTTTTGTAATTTAATTCCATTGCATTTTATTTTAGAGAAAAAGGGGAAAGAAAGGAAAAGAAATTCACAACCACATAAAAAGAACATGCTATGATTTTGGCATAAGTGTTATTTCATCTTTTTGATCTAAATCCTTCATGGATTATTTAAAACAAAATGGGAGCATATTGTCCCTGAAAAATGTTTCAGCTGCATTTTTCTGTTTGTTTATTTTTTCTTTTTGTTTACACTTGCAGAAAATGAAAAGATTAAGTCTGCTCAGTCTGTTTTGATTGTTGGAGGGGGTCCTACTGGTGTTGAGCTTGCTGGAGAGATTTCTGCTGATTTCCCAGAAAAACATGTTACCCTGGTGCATAGTGGATCAAGGTTGCTGGAATTTATTGGCCCAAAAGCTTCTGATAAGACACTGCAATGGTTGACATCGAAGAGAGTTGATGTGAAATTGGAGCAGAGAGTTGATTTGAACTCTGTTACAGATAGTAATGGTAGCAAAATATATCACACCACAGCTGGAGAAAGTATCAGAGCAGATTGCCATTTCCTATGCACCGGGAAACCACTGGGTTCAGGATGGCTCGAGGGCACTATTTTGAAGAGTAACTTGGATAGTCAGGGAAGGTTGATGGTTGATGAGTATTTGAGGGTCAAAGGTCGAAAAAATATATTCGCAATTGGAGATATTACTGATGTTCCAGTAAGTCTAACCCCATCTGTAATACTTGCTTTTGAGTTGTTTTTAATTGCTAGGATGCTTTTATTTACCATAAATTATATCACAAATATCTGGAGGCTTGAGTTAATGGGCCCACGGGAAACCTTAGAAAAAATTAACTAAATTGAATTAGTCCAGAAAAAGTCCATTTTAGTATAAAATTTCTTTCACCATTAATTTGAGAAATTTCCGTATTGTAGTCTACTGGTAACTAACCTTGACCGATGGAGTTCAGAAGAACCTAACTGTAATGTGTTTTTAAAATTGGTTTCAGTAATAAAAATGAGTTTAATGGATGATGAAACCAGTGGATAATATTTGAGGCAGGGGCATTACTCTTCTACTCCTTTTGTTTAATCTGGAAATGATGTGCTTTTTTGGCTGAAGGAGGATTCAAAAGCTTGCTTTTATAGTGATCAAAATCATAGTCCACTTTAGCTAGGCTGCTTTATGCGCACAGCTGAATGAGAAAATGGACAGTATATCATATATGACATCAAGGTATTCTGTATGGTGATAGTGAATTAGGTAATTGTTGAAGTAAAGAAGACTGAAGACTAGAGTTCATGTAATTCTAAAGAAGGAAAGGCGTCTTAGTTTTATATGTTGAGAATGCTTGCAATAACAGGATATGGTCTTTTGCATCTATGGTACTCAATAATCAAACCAATGCTCATTTTTATGAAATGTTATCTAACAGGAAATCAAGCAAGGGTACTTGGCGCAAAAACATGCTTTGGTGGCAGCTGGGAATCTGAAGGTATTGATGGCTGGAGGCAAAGAACGAAAGATGTCCTCTTACAAACCAGGTTCAACGACGGCAATTGTTTCGCTGGGCAGAAGGGATGCTGTAGCACAATTTCCATACACAACCCTCATTGGCTTTGTTCCTGGTATGATCAAATCCAGAGACTTGTTTGTGGGGAAAACAAGGAAGCAAAGGGGTCTACAACCTCATTAATTTATACGCTTCATGAGTTAAAAAGAAACACATACGGATTGTATCTAATCCTAAAGTGAGCTGAGTTACAATTCACAGCAAGTATAGAGTTTATTGATGTTATAGGTTTTGTGTAAAACGCTTTTTTTTTTTTTTTTAATGGGATTGAGTTGAATTTTGTAATTTTTTGTACATGCGGATGATTAAATTTAAACCTATGTTTCTTATGTCATGCAGATGATACCAAGTCAATTTTTTAATTTTCAACCTCCATTTGATGCAATCCATTCTTGGATAAGATATGATCATATACATTATTTATTTTAAGTAGTCTTAAGACTAGGTCTGGTCCTTCGAATTGGAAGATCGATTTCCTATTCGGGAATGAGATTTAACAAATACACACACACATCTCTGTGTTGAAGCTTGGTACCTAAGCTAGCAGAAGACTTAGCAGTAATTCACTGCTGCATTATTTCTTTGTTTTAGCTGAGACTATTATCTAGTGTAGGATATGTTTTTGATTTCTTTGTTAAGATTATCTAGGATTGAATTAACTTGTAATCATCTCCTTAAATAAAGGAGAAGAAGGCAGACACGTTTCTTGTTATTGTTTTCCATTCAAATTCTGTTTCTTTCTCTTTATAAATAAAGACTTGGGATGGCAGTAACTAACAACTCAATTCTGCTCTTTGTTCTTTATATTTAATAATCAAAGCTCTGTGTTTTTCTTAAGCATTTGTTCTTCTCAATCGTGAACTAAGTTCATTGTTCTTTTCCTTCATCAGTAAATGCAGGGCAGCTCTTTATAGTTCTTTACATTTCTACAATTGGTATCAGAGCTCTTTTTTGATCTTTGAAGGGATTCTTTGTGAGTGAGAAACACGAGAGTACTGTGAGGATAAATCAAAGTTTTACTTTGAGGGCTGGTGAGTGATACACGAGAGATTGAGTGAGTTTTTTTTTGAGCAATGGATTCTGCAAATTTTCCAGCAAAAACACCATTGTTTGCAGGGCAGAATTTTGGTGTGTGGGCTGTAAAAATGGAAACCTATCTCAAGGCTCTTGATTTATGGGAGATAGTGGAAAGTGATAGGCAACCTACTCCTCTAGGTAACAATCCCACAATTGCACAAATGAAGTTCTTTAATGAAGAAAAGGCAAAGAGATTCAAAGCTCTTTCTTGTCTTCATAATTCAGTAAGTGAAGACATCTTCACGAGGATCATGGCATGCAAATCTGCCAAGGAAACATGGGATAAATTAAAAGCAGAGTTCCATGGTGATGAGAAATCAAGAAGGATGCAAATTCTGAATCTGAGAAGACAATTCGAAGGTCTGAAGATGAAAGAAAATGAGAGCATCAAAGATTTCTCTTCTCAAATCTCAAAACTTGTGAATCAAGTAAGACTCTTGGGAGAAGATTTTCCAGATTCAAGAATTGTAGAGAAAGTTCTGGTGAGTTTGCTAGAAAAATTTGAACATAAAATCTGTTCTTTAGAAGATTCTAAAGATTTTTTTGAGATAAGCCTGCAAGAATTGGTGAATGCATTGCAAGCTGTGGAGCAAAGGCAAGCATATAGACAAGAAGGATCAAGTGAAGGAGCCCTTGTTGCAGTTTACAAGGATAAGGGTCGGGCTAAGAACATCTTCAGAAATAATCAAGAAGGAAAAAGAGAAAAAGGAAGAGACTGGAAATCTGCTAACTGGCAACAGAACAGCAATAACAGTTTCATGAGGGGGAAAGAAAAGAAAGAAAATTTTCCTGCTTGCAAATACTGTCAGAAAACCAATCATCTTGAAGCCTGGTGTTGGCTCAAGAATGCTCAATGTCGAAAATGCAAGCAATTTGGTCACATTCAAAGATTCTGCAAAAATAGAACAGAAACTGAACAACAAGCACAAGTAGCCGATTGCTCAGAAGTCAAAGAAGAACTTCTATTCATGGTCACAGTTCAGGACATATGTAATTCAGCAGAGACAAAGGACTCATCATAGCTCATTGATAGTGGCTGCACTAATCATATGACAGCAGACTTAAGCTTATTCAGAGACTTGGATAGAAACTACTTGTCTAAAGTCAGAATTGGCAATGGAGACTGTGTGAAAGTTGAAGGAAAAGGAGCAATTGCAGTAGAAACACTGTCAGGTACAAAAATTCTTAAAAATGTTCTTTATGTGCCTAAGATCAACCAAAATCTAGTTAGTGTGGGTCAATTGATTGAATCTGGATATTCAATAGTTTTTAATGATGGAGTGTGTGACATTAAAGATAGAAATGGAATGCTTTTACTGTCTGCAAAAATGATGAACCGAAGCTTTAATGTAAATTGGAGTGAAGTGTGTTTAAGTGCTAATACTTATGAGTGCAAGGAATCTGTTCTTTGGCACAAACGGCTGGGACACTTCAATTATGCTACTTTAAAAAGAATGGCTGATCAGCAGATGGCTCATGGGTTGCCAAATATTCAGGAGCAGCAAACTATATGTGAAGCTTGTCAGCTGGGAAAACAAACCAGAACTGTTTTTCCAGAAAATGCATACAGGGCAGTATCTAAACTTCAGCTTGTACACACAGATGTGTGTGGACCTATGCACAATGAATCATTAAATAGTTCAAAGTACTTTCTTCTGTTTATTGATGATTTTAGCAGGTATTGCTGGGTTTATTTTCTAAAATCCAAAGCTGATGTGTTTGCTGAGTTTGTTAAGTTCAAGGCAGCAGTTGAACTAGAAACAGGAAGCAAATTGAAGACTTTGAGATCTGACAATGGAGGAGAGTATACCTCTCGACAATTTGAAGCATACCTTGCTAAAGAAGGGATTAAACACCAGCTGACTGTTCCCTACACACCACAGCAGAATGGTGTAAGTGAAAGAAGAAACCGAACATTGATGGAGATGGCTAGATGCTTGCTCTATGAGAAGAAGTTGCCATTGAATTTCTGGGCAGAAGCAGTAAACACAGCAGCATACCTTATAAACCGAATGGCTTCAAGAGTTTTGGCAGATAAAACTCCTTATGAACTCTGGTATGATTTTAAACCCAGTATTGATCATTTAAAAGTGTTTGGAAGTATTTGTTATGTTTTGAAACCTGAAGTCAGAAGAAGGAAACTTGATCAAAAGGCTGATATAGGGATTCTTATAGGCTATAGTACAAATTCTAAAGCTTATAAAATCTATGATTTGAATGTTAACAAAGTGGTGGTTGCTAGAGATGTCAAAGTTGTAGAAAATGTAGCTTGGAACTGGAAAAATTCATCAAATGAAGAATCAAAACCGATGCAACAAGATGAGTTGGATGATGCAAACATGATTAATCAACAAACAGATGTTGCTGGGAATATTGAGCAACAAACTGACTTGGATGCTGCAGAAAACAGTGATGATCAACCAGTAAGAGGGACAAGATCTCTATCAGAGATTTATAGTAGGTGCAATGTAGCTGAGGCAGAACCAGTAAATGTTGAAGAAGCTATGAACTCTCAAGTTTGGATAGCAGCAATGAAGGAGGAGCTTGCAATGATAGACAAGAATCAAACATGGATGCTAGTTGACAGACCAGCTCATAAGAAGGTGATTGGAGTGAAATGGATTTTCAAAACAAAAGTAAATGCAGATGGAAAGATCAATAAGCATAAAGCCAGACTTGTAGTGAAAGGATATTCACAAGAGGCAAGGATCGACTTCACAGAAACTTTTGCTCCAGTTTCCAGACATGAAACAATGAAACTCCTGCTTGCTCTAGCAGCACAAAACGGTTGGTATATATTTCAATTGGATGTTAAATCTGCATTTTTGAATGGGGTGCTAGATGAAGAGATTTATGTTGAGCAGCCTGCTGGTTTTGAAAAATCTAATTCCACAAACAAGGTTTATTTACTGAAGAAAGCATTGTATGGATTGAAACAAGCTCCTAGAGCTTGGTATAGCAGGTTGGATAATCATCTCTTAAGCTTGGGATTTAACAGGAGCATGAATGAGGTAACTTTATATGTGAAGCATGCTGCTGGACATAAACTAATTGTATCAGTTTATGTTGATGATTTACTAATCACAGGGGATAAGGAGCAGCTTGTAGAGGAATTCAAAACCAATATGAAAGACATGTTTGAGATGAATGAACTTGGTTTGTTGACTTATTTTTTAGGAATGGAAGTAACTCAAACTGATCAAGGTTATTTTCTTTGTCAACAACGTTTTTATTTGAAAATACTGGACAGTTTTGCAATGAACAATTGCAAGCCAGTAAGCACTCCTATGATACAGGGGCAGAAGCTAATGAAAGAGGATGGCTCACCAAAAGCTGATGGGAAAATCTACAGGAGTCTAATTGGGAGTTTGCTGTATTTAGCAGCCACACGTCCTGACATTCAATTTGCTGTGAATTATCTTTCCAGGTTCATGCAAGAGCCAAGTCAAAATCACTTTGTGGCAGCTAAGAGAGTATTAAGATATCTAAGAGGGACTGCAGGTTTTGGCATACACTTTGTGAAGTCCAGCTCAATTAATCTTGTTGGTTTTTCAGACAGTGATTGGGGAGGAAGTGATGAAGGAATGATGAGCACATCAGGCTACTGTTTTGCTGTGGGAAAGAGTATGTTTTGCTGGAATTCAAAGAAACAATCGGTGGTGGCACACTCTACTGCAGAAGCCGAATATATAGCAGCTTATGTAGCAGCAAAACAACTGATATGGCTGAGGAAGATGCTAAGTGACTTAGACTGCAATCAACACAATCCCACAACATTGTTTTGTGACAATACATCAGCTATAGCCATTTCTAAAAACTCTGTCTTCCATGATAAAACCAAGCACATGAAGATCAAGTTTCATGCAATCAGACAGTTTCAACAAGAAGGAGAACTAGAACTATGCTACTGCACTTCTGAAGATCAACTAGCAGATCTTTTCACCAAACCGTTGGGTAAAACCAGGTTTGAAGATCTAAGGGCAAGAATTGGAATGACTAGCTTTGGAACCAAGGAGGAGTGTTGAAGCTTGGTACCTAAGCTAGCAGAAGACTTAGCAGTAATTCACTGCTGCATTATTTCTTTGTTTTAGCTGAGACTATTATCTAGTGTAGGATATGTTTTTGATTTCTTTGTTAAGATTATCTAGGATTGAATTAACTTGTAATCATCTCCTTAAATAAAGGAGAAGAAGGCAGGCACGTTTCTTGTTATTGTTTTCCATTCAAATTCTGTTTCTTTCTCTTTATAAATAAAGACTTGGGATGGCAGTAACTAATAATCAAAGCTCTGTGTTTTTCTTAAGCATTTGTTCTTCTCAATCGTGAACTGCAGCTCTTTATAGTTCTTTACATTTCTACACTCTGTGTGTGAGTGGTCAAGAGAGCCAGGTGGGTTCCTGACAAAGTAATATAGTCTCTGTAAGACTTACACAGGACCTAATAGTATAAATATGCAGCAAAATAGTATCTAAAGGTTTTTATTGAGGTTGTAGGTGCAAAGGTCGAAGACGAGTTCACAAATAGGCAGTCCTTAGATATTATGCTTTATCCCATCGTTATAAAAACACGTGGATTAACTGAGGCAAGGCTAAGGGCATGTGCTAAGACATGAAACTGGAAAGAGAGTTTTTGAGGCAGGAACTGACTCTGGGTTTCTAGACCTGTTAAAAAAGCACCTCGATAACTCAGACAGGATCAAGAACATATATCGTTTCTGTACTTGGGAAAAGGCCCCGTCTCTCTTACATTTCTTGGCATTCTGGCAGGCCTGCTCAAGTCTCTGAATTGCTTTCTTTTCAAAAGCCCTTAGAGCGTGGAAAGGGTAGGAAAGTTGCCATCTTGGACGCTCTTAGGGATTGCTGATCTTAATGCATAGTAAGAATGAAAGGGTAACTCTTTCATTCTTACTATGCATTAAGATCAGCAATCCCTTAGCTGAATGAATCTTGAATCCATTGGAAAGGGTAGGAAAGTTGCCATCTTGGACGCTCTTAGAGCGTGGAGATTTTTTCTTTTATTGGTAGAAAGAAAAGAGGGTTTTTGTTAATTTTTAGTGAAGAATGTTGGGTTGTTGCATTGTGTTTGATTTTGCTCATTTATTTTAAGTTTGCAAAGTACATAGATTAACTAGTTCAGGCAGAAAAACAAGGGGGAAAGGTGATTTGTGCTGGAACTTTCTTAAATCCTGACTTATGGGATGCTGCACTCCTGGCTGCTGGCACTACACTATCTGCAATGAAGCACATTCTTGATGGGCATGGAGAACTTGCTTATGCATTTGTTAGGCTGCCTGGTCACCATTCTCAACCTAAACAAGCAGATGGGTATTGCTTCCTAAACAATACAGGAGTTTCTGTTCTATTGGCCTTTGATTAGATTCAGGGTGTAAAAACGCTGTAGCTATTGACATTGATGTTGTTTACGGCAATGGAACAGCAGAGGGATTCTATCGGACAGATAGAGCACTTACTGTATCCCTTCATATGAATAATGGTTCATGGGGTTCATCTCACCCACAGAATGGACCTATTGATGAGCTAGGTGAATGAGATGGTTTTGGCTACAATTTGAATATACCTCTTCCTGATGGGACAGGTGACAGGGGATACGAGTATGCCATGAACAAGTTAATTGTCCCAGCTATTCATGAACCTGGTATGATCGTTTTGGTAGTCGGCCAACATTCATGTGCTGTAAGTACCTTTAATCTTGATGATACACCATTGTCAAATTGTGACCATGTTACGAGGTGAGGTTATTTGTGATCATATGCGTCCTAATTTTACAATATGGTCTACTAAAGATGCACATATATGTTACAGTATGTATATCTGTATCTTTCCATAGAACATGACTAGTGGGGGTAGACAGAGAGGGGCTAGTGAAGGGGAAACTGAAGAACTGAAACGAGCAGGACATATGACATTGAAATATGTTTACAGCTCTACATGATGTAGAAATAGGAATGATGGGAGCTTATAGATGAAGAGACCTTGAGGTTGATAATTGAAGCCGATCTTTCTCTTTTTAACTTTTTTTGGCTTGCAAAAGCTGACAATAGCAAGGCACATGAGACGACTGGGTGAGTTTGAGTTATGAGTACATGAGAAAAAAGCATGCTTGTGAACCTTATAACCCACGCTGTCCATGTTTGTTGTGAAGTTCCTTGATTGCCAGTCTCTAGATATCATTGCGCTTCTTTGATGAGCATTTCTCAGATGTTGTGTTGTATATTTCTGAGAAAAATACTATTCGAAACTTTCATCTCCTCACCAAGTCACGTTGTTTGTGCTTCAGTTTGATCCAAATGGAAGGAAATGCTTGTCAATGGATGTGTATACAGAGATTGGACGGACAGTTCATAGTCAAGCAAATAACACGTTGGCGGGTGCCTTCTTATCATCCAAGAAGGAGGATACCACGTCACATACTAAGCTTACTGTCTTCATGCAACGCTTGACAGTGTGCTGGACGTTCTACAGCTAGTATTATGTGATCCCATTGCACATTACCCTGAGGATGAGGCTTTTTCTGTGGAAGTTGTTGGAGCCATCAGGAAGTACCATAAAGACTTGGTTCCATTTTTCAAGGAACACGATTAGAAGGTACTGTATTCAAAACTCATTTTTAATTTACGATTCATATGCACATATACTTTTAAAATTGCGTCATGCTAGGATGGAAACAACATCAAGCTTTAATATGAACTAGGCTTTTTGCTGGATTTCCTGATTCATAGCCCTGCATTTGCATTGGTCTTAGTTTTATGCACCACTGATCACACAATGATGTGCATGCTTGAGTAGAAACAACAATAGAGTTTAATATGCTGTCTATACGATGGCTTATCTTAATCTTATTGGGCTGACCAAGTCAAGTAGCCATACAAAGTTTGAAGTGAATAAATTTAGGAGTTGACAAATGACTTTCTTTGCAACTGGAAGAGCTTCCTGAAGTGTTATCTTTGTTAATGGAAGGTTAAATTTCCTAGCTTTTAGGCCAATGTTTCCATGCTAATTGTTCTCTACACTGTTGCTAGATATTTATAATATGAGGAAAGATTGTTTCCCTTTTGAATCTAGTCAGGAGGTTTGAATATTTCCCCCATTTATACAAGATCCAGGGAAGGAAAAGATTTGAATTATTTCTTTGACATATAATGTTGTTTTCGGTAATTTATGGCTGTAAAATAAACCAAAAAAACGACTCTTGAGAGAAGGCCCTCTGGAGTGGACCATCTTGATATTGATTTTTTTTCCTTATTTGTTAGCCTCAAGTAAGTTTAGAGATTCCAGTTGTATAGCTATTTCAAAGCTCTTTTCAGTATTTCAGAATTATGTACACTCTCTTCCAGTATATTCTGCACTGCTTCATGTATCTAGTTGCATGTTATTATTATTATTTTTTTTTGTAAAATCTTACTGATCAATCCTATTATCGTTTGCTTTTATAAAGAGTCGTTTGTTAGTTTTGATCTGGGACATTCTAAATCAGAAAGATCCTGATGACTCGTTCTTTGCCAACTTTTTGCAGTTCACTGTGTTTTGTAATATGTTCCAATGCCATGTCCTGTGTGTTTGTGAGACAGTGGTTGAGACCATTTCCATCTGTGTAGATGACTTCAATTTATAGCTAGGAGCTTTTTCATTGTTCACCAACTCAGCTTTGCCAATGAAGATTTCTCTCCGTATGATGTGTATTTCTGGTTTACCAATTCCCTGAGCTTCACATGTGCACTAAATACTTATTAGGGTGCTAAAGTACCTAAACAAATAAGCCATAGTCCAACCAATCCAATGCACGTTTTTCTAATGTTTGGTAGCCATTAAATCCAGGTTTTTTTGTGTGTTTTTCCTCGAAAGAGCACAGGAAATAAGTTACGAATTCATTAGAAATTAAAAAAAAAACCAGAAAATGTGATATTTGCAGAGGCAGTGAGGCCACCGATTCTGGAAATTTTTTGACAAAAACAGAGGAGTTCTGGGAATAATTGTATAAAACATAAGGCTATGGTTGTGGGACAAAAGAGTTCGAAATCTTTAGGTGTGATTCTGTACGTGTTGCATTCTGATATAGGACATATTGGAGCCTCTTAAGTGCTTTTTGTTGAGCCAGAGATTTAGGGATTTATATGATTTCAAATTTAAGATAGATGATTCTAGGTAACTTAAAATTTGTGGTTCAGTAAATTCTGTACAGCAGTGAAATCTGATCTTATCTGATCTGTGGTTCACAAAATTCTGTACAGCAGCGAGCTCTGCTGCTCTGTGTTTGTTTGACAATTTATGTTTTGAAACCAAGTATGGAAAATCTACCTACCCAACATGTTTATCTTCCTTTGCCTTCTCCCATGTCTCTCTGTCCAATTGTTCTTCTCTCAGCTCCCTTGATTCTTATTTACCATTTCACATACTTAGCAGTTAACAACAATATTTTGAGGTGAAATTACTCTGTTCAACCATTACCATGAGCTTGTAAGTAGTGAACAATGCCACATTCATTTATGATCAAGCCGTTTGGCAAAACACACATGCTTTACAGATTTTGCTTTGATTTTTGCCTTGTCTAGCCATAACCTTACATTGAAAGTTTGAAATTATATTCAGCATTTGTTGTTTGGTGCAGCAAGGCGGAGGATTGATATCAACTATTCAAGTCAACGGAAGCTCCCATCACTTAAAAGAGGAATGCATGGAGGACATCAAGGATTTGGAAAATTGATTGTCATTATAGGCGAAGGATGTTGACCATGTAAAACCACCAAGAAACTTGGTAGGAGAACTATAATATAGGGATCAGTGTTTGTTAAATGTCTTAAATCCTGGAATGGTATAGCGATAAGCTGTGAACTATCCTTAGCTGCTGACCATTTAGGGTGTAAACACTTAATTCTATGTGCCTTATAAATTACAGATAGACTCTAGCTTCTCTGACATATATTTTTTACGTGGCATTTATGACATGAAATCCAAAAGTTTTTCCATTCTGGAGTTCTACCTTATCCTTTGTTTACATCAATGCATAGCAATCACCACCCATTCAGCTTTAGGTTCTGCTGGCTTGTTCTTCAAAATAATGTCTGTCATTTACTTGTTCAGCGGTTCCACATCAATGAAAAGTAATTTAGAATTCAAACCTCACTGCAACTCCAATGGCTTTGCTGGAAATTCTTTAGGAGATTTCTGTTTTTGCCAGTGCTCTGACGTTCGAATTTACCAGGGCATCTCCCGTAGTTGTCCGTAGTATGTAATCTGGTTTAGAAGGGATTTATCAGGAATCTTCAAGTGAGAAATGGCTTCTAATACAATTAGAATGTGATCTGCATTTTGTATCTCTGATTCCTTATCAATTGAGATGCTCATTCTCAATTAAGATATGGAATCTCCATATCAAATAGAGACATCCATTCTTAATCAAGGAAGGTAAGACCCCCTCTGTGACATCCAGGGGCGGAAGGAGGGGGGCAAGCAGGGGCCCGGGCCCCCCCTAAAATATTCCGCCCCTGTATAATATATATATATATATATATAGCAGAAGTTTTCTTAGAAAAGAGGTTTGCATTTCCTCATGGAATTTGACAGTATATGTGTGGTGCTCCCGCTGCTGTATATATATATTATTAGGTAATTAAGTGTGGATGAGATTTTTTATTCTACAAAAGTAAGTTTTTTTACTGTAATTAAGTGCGATTTTTCAATTTGATTTTTTTTAAAATTAATTTACGTATCCTAATATAAATCCTGTAAATATAAATTCATTACTTTGCACAATAAATTTTGCAGCCGACCAAAAACAAAAATATAAATATAAATTATAAGTAAATTTTTTCAATGAAAAAATTAAAGTAGAGCCATCAATTAATTTATTTTTCATTAAACAAAACAAGGTAATTTAAATTTAAAATCTATTTTTATTTTATTTTGAGATGTTTGTTAATAATTTGATGAGGTTTTTTTATATAATTCTACCATTTTTGCTTTATTTTTTTCTTAGATCTACAAATTTTATCAATTATTTTTTGAATTCTTGTTATAGTGTTTTTTTTAATTAATTAGATATATTTCATTGGTTTGTTTTGATTATACTTTGATTTTTTTTTTTATGTTTTGTTTTTAGCAAAATCACCAAAATTATCAATTTTTTCTCACGATATATGTTTTGATTTTAGGTTGAACCATGAACAAAATAAGAAGAATTTGATTATTTTTTTAAAAAAATATTGATAACTCGCAGCCTAGTGAACCAACTCCAATGTATAATGTTAAAGTTATGATTGAGCAACTCCAATGCGCCTCAGTTTACAAAGAATCCGCGTTGATTAGTGAGAATAGTTTTTTGTTATTTTTTGCTTTATTTCAAAGTTTATCAAACATAAATAATGCTTCGTTTTAGCTAATGTTTCTTATATACTTTGTATGTTTATATTTGATAGATATAAAGACCAACATTAAAGTGATGAATATATTATGAAGATGAAATTAACTTCATTGCTTTGACTCAATTTGGTATTTCTTCAAACATTTTACTTCATACAAAGATCATTATATGTTTATAGTAAGTTATTTGAATAAAACTAAATTATACAGGTTTTTTTACAACTCATGTACAATAAAGTAAAATAAATATTATATTTTATTATATTAATTATGGCCCCTCCAAACAAATAATTCTAGCTCCGCCCCTGGTGACATCCTAGTTATTTTTCTTGTCGAATGCATCTCAACATTTAGGATTGTTTTGATAGCAGAAGATACTTGGTATGCATAACTTGCAGAAACAAGATTTTACTGCTTCACCAGCTATTTAAAGATCACCCAACTGTTATTTTCCAGAATGATATGTCATTTCTGTTTTTTTTTTTTTTTTCTTACAGAGATGAACGTGAGATCAAGTATATGCTCTGCAAACTAACAGGTTTCGTTCATTGAACAGGATGCATTAAGCAACCTTTTCCAAACCCATCTTGATTCTGTTGTTTTTGTTTCTATGCTGACGTAAAATCCTTGATTTCATGCATGGCACTTCTTTGAACCGGTCATCTTTGGTGTTTGACTATATTTTTAGAGTGGATTTTTATAATTTCAAAAAAAGAAAAAGAAAGACATAGACGTGGATCTTGAGATAGTAACCATACACCACGTAGAACCAACTTTGCTGCTGCATATGATTCCATAAATGATCCCAGTCGGCAAAGGGATGCGTGAATTTTGGCGTTCTGACAGGCGTGATCAATGCACTTGGTGAGATGATATTAGCGTGGTTGGTTCCATGTGAACTGTTGGGTGGAATATTATTACGTGGGGCAACATATAAATACAATAAAGTTTTATATATATTTTTTATTATACTAGTTGTTTTTTTATTGAAAATATATTAAAATATTTTTTTTAAAAAAAAAAATTTATTTCTACATAAACATGTTAAAACAATATAAAAAAATTAATTTAAAATAAAAGTAAATAATATTTTTTAAAAAAGAAAAACACTCTTAAAAACCACATGAAAACAAATAGATGCTAATACCTAACCTTTCTTATATTTCCGATTACCAGAGTAGTACGATGGAAGACAAGAACAGAAATCAATTTTTTCTTGTCAAGATTTGACATCAAAGAGATATTTTTGACTAATATATATCACATTTAAGAAACCTTGTTTAAGTTTGACATTGCTTAACGCCATCGCTCTTTTTCAGGGTGAGCAGGTTTGGTTTGAAATTAAAATTTTTATTTAATTTAATTTTTAGTTTTTAAAATAAAACTTTAGACCGTACACAGAGTATTTTTAAAGATATAATAATTATTATTTTTAAGTATTTTTTATTCAGAAATATATTAAAATAATATTTTTTATTTTTTTAAAAAATATTTTTAATATCAACATATTAAAATTATTTAAAAACATAAAAATTAATTTCAAAAAATATAATTTTAATTTCATTTTTAAATATTTAAATAATCAACCGAACATCTTAATTTGATTTGGTTAAATTGACTTAGTCAATAGTCAAGTAGTTGGGCTTTTTTAGATATTTTTTATTGAGCTTGTGTTATTTTTTTTAATTTAAAAAAAATTAATTTAATTTGAATTTTTTAGTTTCTCGAATCTTATATCAAAACCAAAATATATCAATTTTTTTGATTAATTTGTTATTCATTTAGTTTGCTTACCTGTATTCCTTTCAATAATTAGTTGAAAGATTGTTTGTTTGTTTATTTTTTGTTATTATTATTATTGTTGTTGTTATTATTATTGTTGTTGATGATGATTTTTGTAAGGTATTTATTGGTTTGATGATGAAGGAGAAATTTAATTTGATGGGGGAGAGATTGCAAATTCTTATTACAGAACCTAACATCTTAATGCAACTGGAGAAGTAAATATAACAATTAAATCAAGTAATTAATATGGATTCTCGAAAATCTTTAAGTTTTGCCCCTCAATTACAGACAGCATGCTGTGTTAGGATAAGAGTCAGGAAATTAAGGAGTCTATCCTGCTAATGAAAATATCACTATATATGTATGCTGCATCCCTCTTATTAGAGGGATGAAAAAAAACATTAATCCTTTTTTTAGAATAAACTAGCTTTTTGGCCCTCATTGTATTGCAAGTCTTTTTTTTTTTTCAGCGTAAAAAATTATTAAGATATTAGAAAGTTAAAAATTTGATGCATAATAGTAAAAATACTTTTAAAATATTTAAATAGTGACATATTAAATGATTTTTTAAAAAATAAAATATTAAAATGGTAGAATATTAGATCGATCTAGATTAATAATAACTAACCTATGATACCTGCGATCTAAAATATGAGATTTTGATAAAACCATGAAACTCACATCAATTTTTTTTTTTAAAAAGCTCAATTATAATAAACCAAATATTGAAGGCCAAAATAAAATTAAAAAAAAAACAAAAAAAAATTACCCAAGTAAACTTATATTGATAGTCTGCACAATGCTGTGGACCAGGTCAAATTTTTTCGGATATAAAAAGAACAAAGTTAAGGCAACACTAGGATCTTTAAAAAAGTAAAAGAAATTCAAGACTCAAGTCATTGAGTCAACTAGTTTTAATAAATTTAGTTAATTTAATAATATAAAAAGATAACTTTAATTTAATAACATTAAAAATCAAATAAACTCGAGCGAATCTTTTAAATCCGAATTAATCTTTCAAAATTATAACCCAGGAAAGCTCAACCTGAGCTCAATTAAGAAGTCCAATTCTTAACAAATAAAAAAGCCTAAAAAAACGATATCAAATCTTGTTAACTTATTATGTTCATTCCCAAAGTCATTTGAATAGAAACACCGAATTTGAAAAATATCAAAGTTTAATTTTTAACTAATCAAATGTCAAATAATAAAATTAAAAAAAAATCAAGCTTACAAAATGATAAAAACTATTAGCAATTATAAGCCAATGAAAGGTTCAAGTCTACCTAGATCAATCTGTCAACCCACGTGTTTGATTATGAGAACAAGTAACCCGATATAAATGAAAAATAAAAAAAATCATAAAACCTATTTTTTTATATAATAAAACCCATATCGTTAGCTTATAAAACCTATGACTTGGGCCATTTGGCTAGAAGCACACACAATAAATAAATAAAAATAAATACAAAGCCTAATTATCAACAAATCAAATATTAAATGATGAAGTAAAAAAAAAAATATCAACCATACAAAAGGATCCAAAAAAAAAAAAGTAATTACATGCCAAAAAAAAATACAAGCCTACCTGAGTTAAATCACCAAATCTATGAGTCATCAAGTCAGGAAATTAAGATAATTTGATAGAAAAAAAAATAAAAAAAATCATGAAGTCTATTTTGTTAAACAACAATCAATTCTTTCTTAAGCACAAGGACTAAAAATAAAAGAATTTTTAGATCAAAACAAAAGTTGTTGCAAATTAAAAGTGGGTCGTGTATTTTTTTTTTGTGTTTTATATTTTACTCTTATATATTTTAATTTTATATTTTATCGTAATTTCAAACTTAAATTCATCTGATTAGGCTAAAAGAAGATTCAGTTGAAAGTAAAAATATTTGAAATTGAAAAAAAAAAAGTTCCCAAGATGCTTCACTATTAAAAAAAAAAGACCATAAATCTTTTAGTTTTTTAGTTAATATTAATTTCATTAGATTCGAGTCTCTTTCAAATGACACTATTCTATTTCGAAGAATTTTCAGTTCTTATGGCCGTGAAGCCTTGACGTCTCAAACCTAGAGGAATAATGTATTTAACTTAGGCTCCAAAAATGATATTACTAAAAATAAAAATAAAATCCACCCCCCCTTTAACTTGTTTTTTTTTTAAATAATCACATATGTAATTATTGGATCTAATATATTTAATTTTGAAGTTCAAAAATCTAAATTTCATGATTTCATTTGATTTTTCTACTTTCATATGATTTTATTTATGTTTTTGTATTTTGAAAGTGTTTTTAAAAAAAATTAAATTTTTTTATTTTTTTCTTTGCTTTAAATTAATATTTTTTTAGTGTTTTCAAATCATTTTGATATATTAATATCAAAAATAATTTTTTAAAAATAAAAAAAAATTATTTTGATGTATTTCCAAGTAAAATATACTTTAAATAAAAACCATAACCACACTCTAAAAAATACATACTCATTACTTTACTCTTAATCTTTGAAATCTCTTAATATCTTTAAATTTTCAGCTGGAAATTAATACTTATCAAGTTACCATCACGAATGGTGTTTTTTTACCATATATAGCTCAAATTCACCATACCCCATGTTTAGATCGTGATTAACGCCATCTTTTACGCCTTGAGTCTCGACAGATTGACCATGGATTTGGAGTGAAATAATTAGTGATGTGAAAAATGATAATAACTCCATGCATGCATATATTATTTACGCAATCTTTCACTTTTATGTCAATATAAAAAATCAAACTAATTAAGGATCACAAAATAAATACCATAAAAATACTTTCTATTACATGTTCAAAAGTTGCCTAGGATGCCAAATTACAAATTCAAAAGATACGCCACGCGTAACCTTTGGAAATGCAGGTTGCAAGATTTTATTAGCTGTGATCACGGATTCAAAGTGATGATTCCTTCTCCGTCTATCGAGAAAAGAGAAAGTGCTTAGCTAAATTAATTTAGTTTTAAATTTATTTTTTAAAAATTATTAATTTGAATTCTATAAATATTAAAGTTAATAAAAAATTTATATAATTATTAACTTTAAAACCTGTAAAATTAGTCGAAGTAAATACAAGTTGATTTAAACACCTATAAAAAAAGAAAACAAAGAAAAAGAAAAAGCAATCCATTCTTATAAACATGTTTTCCTCCATTAAAAATCACAAAGAGGAGGTTGCTTCAACCTTTTATCTTGCATATGGGGTCTCATGCTCCCTATTTCCTTTCCACAATCCAATATTCTTATGGATCATATGGGGGTATTATGTATTTTACTACAATACCCCCAATCAACACTCATTTCTTAAGAAACCTACAGATAGAATGGGAATATTTTTTTTAAAAAAATATTAAATCTTATTGATATAGGAGTTTGGATTATTTTTTCTTAGAAATACCTCTTAGATAGATGAAACACTCTGCGATAAAAAAGAATCCCTCCAATTATGCAGCAGCAAAGAATAAAGTGAATAAAATAAAATGGCGCTGGTAACCAAAAGACACGACAAAGTCTTGTTTGGCAGTCAAAGGTAGAAGCTTAAAAATGCCTGAACACGAGGAGGCCGCCGCGATCACCAAAACAAAGGGAGGCGATCAATGTGGCGGCCATCATTAGACCACCGCAGTCGAGTCCCGCCAAATCTGGCTTGGCCCACTCCTCCCTCATCAATAATAATCCCGAGAGATTTCAAAATCTAAACCATCCCTTACCGACATCACAGGACCTGCATCAGCCCCAGGAAAATCAACCAGGGCCCACATGTAAACATACTTGTATAATTAATTGTTTTAACTGGAGAAATGAAAAAGATATATTATTGTTTAAATTAGTTTTAGAGTAAATCTTTATATCCAAAACATGTTTTTTTTTTTTTTATATTGAAATAATAACCAAATATTATCTTGTTTTTGTACAGTTTTAAGATTACATTGTTTGTATTTACTTTGTGCGTTAAAAGTATTTTAATATATTTTTTAAGATATTATTTCCAAATTTGAATCCAATAAATTAGAGAAAGATTTTAATATGGACAGTAATTATCATTATCTTGATAACTCCTTTCCTTTTATCATTCAACTGGATTTTGTGATAACACATTTCTTCTTAACAATAATATAATATAAATTATTTTTCTTCTTCCCTTATTAACAATAATATAATATAAATTATTATGACTTAGAAAGTTAAGAAAAGATAGATAGAAGAGAGAGGGGTGGGGGGGAGAGACACAGTCGCTGGGGTGCACTCCTTGAACTTTTAGGGTTTGAGTGTTCAAAGATTTAGTTAAACAAAAATCTTAAAAGTACTATATGATGATCTGCATGTTCCTGTCTTTGTCTCCACCTCTGTTAGTCACAATTTCCTCTTCTAGGTCCACTCCAATCTCCTTCAAAATCTCATCCTTTCCAACTTTCACTTCTTGTTCTTCAAAAACTTTGATATAAATCTTGTTTCCTGCATCTGGGTCTTGTTGTTTACACCCTTTTATGGTCGTTGACACGTGAAAGTCCTAGTTTTTATGTGGGATTTTAAGGTACATTGGGAGGGTTAGTTTCATTCTTTTGGTATGTTGATTTGGTAATAGGCGGTGAAAGTATGAAGCTTTGCAACCTGTTGTTTTTTTTGTTGTTGTTGGGTTGTGTCACATTGGGGTATAGTGTTACAGATCCTAATGACCTTAAGATCTTGTTAGATTTCCAGAAGGGGTTGGAGAATCCAGAGCTTCTCAAATGGCCTGCCAATGGTGATGATCCTTGTGGCCCTCCTTTATGGCCTCATGTTTTTTGTTCTGATGGCAGAGTCACACAAATTCAGGTCCAAAGTATGGGTCTTAAAGGACCCCTCCCGCAAAATTTTAACCAGCTCTCAAAGCTTTACAATATAGGCCTCCAGAGAAACAATTTCACTGGAAAACTCCCCACCTTTAAAGGATTATCTGAATTAGAATTTGCTTTCTTGGATTACAATAATTTTGATACAATCCCATCTGATTTCTTTGTTGGACTTAGTAGCCTAAGGGTTTTGGCTTTGGATAGCAATCCTTTGAATGAGAGTACTGGATGGTCTCTTCCCAGTGAGTTAGCAGATTCTGTTCAGTTAACAAATCTTTCAGCGTCTTCAAGCAATTTGGCTGGTTCATTGCCTGATTTTCTTGGCAGCATGCAATCTCTTAGTAATCTAAGACTTTCTTATAACAGATTATCTGGTGAAATTCCTGCGAGTT
Source organism: Populus davidiana (assembly GCA_030145905.1). Taxonomy (NCBI): domain Eukaryota; kingdom Viridiplantae; phylum Streptophyta; class Magnoliopsida; order Malpighiales; family Salicaceae; genus Populus; species Populus davidiana. The sequence goes on along the minus strand of CM057789.1, from coordinate 22,470,958 downwards.
TTGGGAAATCTTTGATGTCTACTCTGCTGTTGAATAATCAAGAAGGAGGTGGCATGAGTGGTCCGATTGATGTTATTGCAAGCATGACATCACTGTCCCAACTATGGCTTCATGGGAATTCTTTCACTGGAACAATACCTGAGAACATTGGGGATTTGTCTTTGTTGAGAGATCTTAATCTCAACGGGAATAAGCTTGTTGGTTTGGTTCCTCAGAGCTTGGCAGATATGCCGCTGGATAATTTGGACTTGAACAATAATCAACTGATGGGTCCAGTGCCGAATTTCAAGGCTGGTAAGGTTTCTTATGAATCCAATCCTTTTTGTCAATCTAAACCTGGTGTGGAATGTGCCCCAGAAGTTAATGCCCTTTTGGACTTTCTTGGTGGTGTGAATTATCCTTCAATCCTTACTTCTCAGTGGTCTGGTAATGATCCATGTCAAGGATCATGGTTGGGATTGAATTGTGATTCTAAGTCAAAGGTTTCTGTCATAAATCTGCTTAGGCATAATCTTACTGGCACTCTTAGTCCGTCAATTGCAAGATTAGATTCACTGATTGAAATTGATCTTGGAGGAAACAGTATAAAGGGCACAATTCCTAGCAATTTCACGAATTTGAACTCTTTGAGATTGTTGGATGTTAGTGGAAACAACCTTGGTCCTCCATTGCCCAAGTTTCGGAATAGTGTGAAGCTTGTTGTTGATGGAAATCCGCTTCTGGATGGTGGGAATCAGACGCACCAACCCCCCTCCTCTGCTAGCAGCCCTCCTGCAGTGAGTTTTACTCCACCAGAGAATCCTCCACGAGGCAGTGCACCGCCTTCGCCATCCACTATGCCTTTCAGTCCACCTTCTCCAACATCAATCTCGAACACAAATCAAAGAACCAAACTGGTAACTGTGGGTGGAATTTTTGCCGGTTCATTGTTGACTATCGTGTTGATTGCTTTGTGTCTATATTGTTGCTTTAAGAAGAGAAAGGAGGCCTCAAATCCTCCTAGTTCCATTGTGGTTCATCCTAGAGATCCGTCTGATCCAGAAAATATTGTTAAGATTGCATTTTCCAATAACACCATCAGAAGCTTGTCCACTCAAACCGGAATTAGTTCCGTCAGTAATACCAGTAATCTGACAGAAAATTCTTCTTTGGTTGAGTCTGGAAATGTGGCTATATCTGTCCAAGTTCTTCGCAAGGTGACAGATAACTTTGCCCAAAAGAATCAGCTTGGCTCTGGTGGATTTGGCATTGTCTACAAGGGTGAATTGGAAGATGGGACTAAAATAGCTGTCAAGAGAATGGAGGCCGGGGTGATGGGCAGTAAAGCTGGGGATGAGTTTCAGGCTGAGATTGCCGTTCTTTCTAAAGTACGCCATCGACATCTGGTTTCTCTCCTAGGGTTTTCTATTGAAGGCAACGAGAGACTTCTTGTTTATGAATACATGCCTCAAGGTGCTTTAAGTATGCATCTTTTTCATTGGAAGAAACTGAACTTGGAACCTCTATCTTTGATGAGAAGATTGAGCATTGCACTGGATGTTGCGAGGGGGGTGGAATATCTTCATAGTTTGGCTCGACAGACATTTATTCACCGAGATCTCAAATCATCTAACATTCTTCTAGGTGATGATTTTCACGCAAAGGTTTCTGATTTCGGGCTGGTGAAACTTGCTCCGGACAGAGAACATTCTGTTGCGACAAGACTAGCTGGAACCTTCGGTTACCTTGCACCTGAATATGCTGGCAAGTGTTTTCCAAATTCCCCTTTCAAACTCTTATTCCTGGTATAGAAGAACAAGGATTATTTAGAAAGAAAAAAAGGCTAATTTAACTGAAGCTACGGAGAATTGCATGGTTCAGTAAGATTTTTCTTGCTTTCCAGTTGTGCTTCATTTGTTCAACAAAAATAGTCTTGGTTAAAACATCTACTTTGAAATGCCAATAGTTATTTCTTTTGTCCCCCTTGTAAGTTCTTGGCTATGATGCAGAGTTACGGACAAGCTTATTTCCAGTGCATCACGTTGGTTATTGATATCCTTCTTAGTGTAATGAGCTTAGTCAACCATGTTATTGATAAGAATGCGGTGATAATGTTAATGATATGCAGAAAAGAAATGTATGTTGCACGAATGATCAGATAGTTATTGAACAATTTGAGGGCTAAAATTAAAAATTGTAAGCATGCGTGATCTTTGTGAATCCTCCTTTAGTCTACACTGTAGAATTGTCTTATAAATTTGCAGAACTTTGGTCTTCAATCATTCGCTGTGATTGGTGGTTTTTTTGGGATTCAATTTCCAAGATAACATCAACAACTAGAATCCTCAATTGACTGCAGCACTTACTATTCTTTTTCCGTGTCACAGTTATGGGGAAGATAACAACTAAAGTTGACGTGTTCAGTTATGGAGTGGTATTGATGGAACTTTTGACCGGGTTAACAGCCCTCGACGAGGAGCGCCCTGAGGAAAGCCGATACTTGGCTGAGTGGTTTTGGCGAATCAAGTCAAGCAAAGAGAAGCTTATGGCTGCCATTGACCCAGCTCTTAACGTCAATGACGAGACTTTTGAGAGCATCTCCAGCATAGCTGAATTGGCTGGACATTGCACTTCAAGGGATCCAAACCACCGGCCTGATATGGGTCATGCAGTGAATGTGTTGGTGCCACTTGTTGAGAAATGGAAACCAGTTAATGACGAATCCGAGGACTTCTATGGCATTGACTACAGCCAGCCACTTCCCGAGATGTTAAAAGTTTGGCAGGATGCTGACAGCACCGGGCTAAGCAATACCAGTCTTAGTGACAGCAAGGGTAGTATTCCAGCCAGACCAGCTGGGTTTGCCGAGTCCTTCACATCAAATGATGGTCGTTAGATGGAGGTAACTCCTAAGCACCGAACCAGAGCTGTAAGTTTTATCAAGTTGGTGTCAGTTGCTCTGTTTTCTGCTACGCTTAATAGAATCACGCATTTTCTTTTGGTTATTGCACACAGTAAATACAAGGTTAAGAGTCAAGCACACAGCAAGCTTCTGGGATTTGTCATTCGAGCCATGATAACTGTCTCATGGTGTAGATAGATAGTTGTTATCTTCACTTTTGCACTTTGGTATCCTTGATACAGAATTTGCTTGTTACTTTAGCTATTTCTGTAAAGAATTCATGGTCATTTGCTATTTAAGTTCCTTGATTCATGTCATCGTTGCATCTTCTTGATTGTTTTGGATCAGACACTGCGTTATTATGTTGATCTCGCTGCCCAAGTCCTCCATTTTCCAACAGAAATTCAAAGGACACCTTCTGAGATGAATCTTAGTACTAATTATGTGGTAGGTTCACATTGTGGCCAGTAACCCTTAATTTGGTGGCTAGTTTTTGAGAAACATTGTGTGTTCTCCGTCACGCACCGGGAAGATATGGCAGCCCTTGAATGCTGTGGCTTGTCTTTCCTGCCAAAGGAGTGGAAATTTTGGACTGAATTGAAGAACTTGACAAAATACCGTTAATTCATATCATTAGTATAACGATGATTTATTAATTAATTGAGATGTTATTTAATCAAGATATTATTTAAATTCCAAATTCAAGTTGGGATCCAATAAAAATATTATTTAATCAATTTATTAATTTATAACGTCGGATTTTAAATCTCAGCTTGAAAATTGGAATATCTAATAACATTCCCCCTTTTACTGTAAATTATTTGATTGTAATCTTGATACATGATGAAATCATCGACTGGAAATAATTTATACAAACACATTAAAATTATAACACCCTGGAAAAGCAAACCTGATATATGCTTTGAGAAAGGATATTGCTCTTTACTCAAATGACAAAATGAGTATTTATAAATGTTTGGAGCATATATATTTGCCCATGCTAAAATGGTACCACAAGCACCCATAATAATAAATTTTGTTCAACTATAAAGGGTGTAACTTAAGTTGTTATGTTCTAGATTTATTTCTTAGAATTCATTTGAATATCAAAAATTTTAGAACCACTTGAAGCTTACATGGTTAGTTAATTTTAAAGCCCATGAGATTAGTCGAAGTACGAGCAAGCTGGTCTGAACACCTACATTAATTAAAATAAAATTATTCACTAAAATCAAGAAGAGGATTTGATTGAAAATATATTAATACATTAAGGATCTGATTGAAACAAAAAAAATAGATTGGAGGTCTAATCAAGACTCACCCTACTTTCTTAGCAACCCGCTAAATGAAAGGCTAAGAAACCAGTCTCTCTCTCTCTGTCTATCTCGTAACGGTAATTTGACAAAATGACAGCGCTTCCCGCCCTCATATCCACCACGACCAACACAACAACCACCACTCTTCCTCAACATCCCAACACCATACAACCACCGCACACTACCCGTCATCAAGACCAAACCCGGCCCATTAACCGCGACTCGAAAAAACCCAATCTTTCCCTCAAACAAATATCTAATAAAACCTCAATAGACCCCGTTGTTTCATGGACCTCGTCACTTTCCCGTTATTGCCGCAACGGGCAGTTGCACCAAGCCGCCTCTCACTTCACTCAAATGCGTCTCTTAGAAATCGACCCGAATCATGTCACGTTCATTACTCTTCTCTCCGGCTGTGCAGATCTTCCATCACAAGGAAAATCTCTTGGCCCTTTACTTCATGCTTACACGCGAAAACTGGGCTTGGATACGTGTAATTTGATGGTGGGTACAGCGCTTGTTGATATGTACGCTAAGTGTGGTCATGTGGAATTGTCTAGGTTATGTTTTGATGAGCTAAAAGTGAAGAATTCGTTTTCTTGGAATACGATGATTGATGGGTTCATGAGGAATGGGAAGATAAGGGAGGCGATTGAGGTGTTCGATGAAATGCCTGAGAGAAGTGTGATATCTTGGACTATGTTGATTAATGGGTTTGTTAAAATGGGTCTTTTTGAGGAAGCCCTTGAGTGGTTTAGAAAAATGCAGGTTTCTAAAGTAGAGCCTGATCGCGTGACCATTGTTACAGTTCTGTCCGCGTGTGCCAATTTGGGAGCACTGAGTTTAGGCTTGTGGGTGCATCGATATGCTTCGAAAAAAGGGTTAAGGGACAATGTTAAGATATGTAATTCTCTGATTGATTTGTATTCTCGATGCGGGGCCATCGAATTAGCTCGTCAAGTGTTTGAGAAAATGGGTGAGAGAACTTTGGTTTCTTGGAATTCGATTATTGGGGGTTTAGCTGCTAATGGGTTTACCGAGGAAGCTTTGGAGCATTTTGATTTGATGCAGAAACAAGGGTTCAAGCCAAATGATGTCAGTTTCACTGGAGCACTCACTGCTTGCAGCCATACTGGTTTGGTTGATGAAGGGCTGAAATACTTTGATATCATGGAGAGAGTGCACAAGATTTCTCCTAGAATTGAGCATTATGGGTGCATAGTGGATCTTTACAGCCGAGCAGGGAGATTAGAAGATGCAATGAGTGTAGTACAAAATATGCCAATGAAGCCAAATGAAGTTGTTGTAGGGTCATTATTGGCTGCTTGTAGGACTCGTGGGGATGTTGAATTAGCTGAAAGGTTAATGAACTATCTTGTCCATTTGGATCCTGGAGCCGATTCAAATTATGTATTACTCTCCAATATATATGCAGCAGTTGGAAGGTGGGATGGTGCATGCAAGCAGAGAATGACAATGAAAGCTCTTGGTATACAGAAGAAGCCAGGATTTAGTTCAATTGAGATTGGATGTGACATTCACGAGTTTGTGGCTGGTGATAAATCTCATGATAAAGCAGAGGATATATATTCGATGTTAGAGCTTCTGTCTTTTGATCAAGCATTGTGTGGTTATGTTCCTGAAGCCATGGCTAAGGATATGCTAGGAAATGGCTGAAGGTAGCAGTATGAGATGAAAAAAAATACATGCAATTCTCAATTGTTAAGACTATTGCCTTCTTTCTTTGATGTTACTATTACCTCCCTTACTGAGTGGCATTACTTTTGATCAAATGGAAGGCAATGCTTGAAAATGGATGGTTATAATTAAACGGATACTTTGCTAGCTAGCAAATAAACACAGTGCTGGGCACCTTCTTATTCTCCAAGGAGGACACCAGATCGCACACTCATCTTACTGTCTTCAAACGCTTGAAGGTGTGCTCAACTTTCTATTGCCTCTGTTATGTGATATTTTATTGCATTAACACCCAGAGATGAGGCTTTTGCTGTACAAGTTGTTGGAGCCATCAGAAAGTACCAGAAAGACATTGCTCCGTTTTTAAGAGAAACGTGATCAGAAGGTTTACTACATGATTTGTTTTTTACATGTATTTTTAAAAATATTTCACTTCAGTGACTCAGTTGTAATTTCTATTTCATTTGTGAATATAATTCCTTTAAAATTTCCAAGAACTATACCTAAACCTTACACAAATACCACCCCTCCACTTGTATCATTTCTGCCCCGTTTGTTCCCTTTATTCCTTAAATCTTCGGCAGTGTTAGAAATGACAATCTGCAAACAAAAACCATTTTGAGAATTGGCTCTTTAGGAAAACACATTCTATGTAACTGGGAGAAATCAACAATTAAACATTTTAATAGTTTTCAATCAGTTGTTGGATCATGGATTTTGAAGATGTTTCATTGCATTGTTAACAGGTATGGCTCTTGTGGACTCGTTTCTTACGATGGCTGGGACATGAATGGCCATTTCCTAGAACAGTAGATGATCTACTTCGGCTCAGGAGCTCTTGTGTTCACAGAAAAATGCAGAGGAGAGTTTGGGTTCTCTTTTCTATGGTCAACGTGGCTGGCAAGGAATGATTTAGTCTTTAATGATGTGGCACCAGAATGCGATAGTATCTGCTCCAATGGTGAAGCTCGATGGTTTTTTCAGGGGATCAAAATTTAACATTAATACTTGTAAATTTTTTTTACTCAAACATATAGTATATCAAATAAAGTATATGATTAGTTCAAAAAACAATATCAAGTTGGTATATTTGAATAAAAAAATTGAATCGGAAGTTTTTTTTTTTATTAACACATTACATTGGCGGACATATAACTGTTTTTTGAATACATCAAATTGGAAGTAATTTTCAATAGAAGCCTTGAAGCTTTCACTGCACAAATTGTGCAAAATCTCATTTAGAAAGATTCGAGATCATCATCTGAGTTGATGTCTGAGAGAGCAAAGACTTTTTTTAGGATTTTATCTCGCTTGTGTTGATGTGGACATGATTTGCCAAAATAACCCTTTTTTCTGCAGATGAAGCACATGTTAGACTTTTTATGTCCACGCTTTGGCTTTCTTTAGAAGAATCATCATTTTCTGTTTTTGAATTTTCTTGACTTAAACATTCTCCTGTTTTTGTGCCTTTTGTTGTAGTTTCTTACAGTCATTCATCCTGCATTCCATTTTCTCATTCTTTTCTCTATAAAGAGTAATTATATCTTTATCAAAACTGAGTTTTTCTTCTGGATGCCAGAATATTTAAATTGTTGCATTTTTAACAAAAGAAATCTCATGGCTTTGTTTTTTTAATGTCAATATTTAGCTCGATTTCAAACTGGAGACCATCTTATCCTTAAAAAATGGTTTGAAATGTTTGATTCCATTGATAATTGGGTTAACAAAGTCTTGCAAACGAGAAGATTATCTTAACAAATTTTGTACCTGCTCATGAAAATGACAATTAAATAAAAATTGATTATGAAAAGAAAATCCTCAAACAAATTTTGGACAAAAAAACCATTTTCCACTAGTTCAGTCCAATCCTAAATTGATATATCATTGATATATCAGTACCGAGTCCTAAATTAACAGATCGCCAGGTTAATGGGGCCGAGCCTGGTTCGTATATTTAGGGAAAGAAGAAGATGAGAAGGTGGCATCATATGACAGGAGTTTCTAGGGTTGATCATAATTTTCCTTGGTAAGTCTTATCGAATGGTTGAATTAGTTGTGAGATCATGAAAAAAAGAAAAGAAAAACTGGTGGGATTTATGGTACTGAATATTTTGTTTGTATATATATGATTTGCTTCAAGTTCAAACGGTCTTCTTTCAGTAACAACTATTGCAGCAGAACTCGAGTCTTTTTTATGTGCGGAATCCGGGGACCGGTGATGTATTGATCTTTGCTTATAGGAGGGGTAAGCACACTGAGACACAATATTTAACGTGGTTCGGCAAATTGCCTACATCCACGGGAGAAGTTCATTTTATTTAGAGATAGAGAAAGAATACAACACATGGAGGAGGATCACATCCACTCAACTCTCATCTCTCATTGCTACATAGGGCAACAGCTGCATAGGGCAGCAGGGCTGCTGGTGGCAGCCTTCTCTTTTTTTCTCTCTTCTTCTCTCTTTTGTAGCTCTCCTACAAGACTCTCTCTCTCTTTTGTGATGCATTCTTGGTGTCTATTTATAGGCTTCAATGACAGCTCCTCTTGCTCCTTTGTCATCAATGATGGCTGCCAAACTCATCTCTTTTTCAACAAAGATGGCTACCAAAGTCAAGGTTGGTGGTTGCCACCAACAAGCCTCCTTCTTTGACAATGTCAACATAATTGGCAATATTCCAACACTTTTTTGAATTGGGAAGAATTATCTACAAGAGTTGAAGTTGAAACATTGATTGGGTTCTCGGGAAGCCAGGTATGTCGGGAATACCTAGAACCATAGCGATCCATTTTCCATGCAGCTTATCTTCTCCTACCGGCACTAGAGACTCTAATGAGGCAGACATTTTTGGCAATTAAGAGAGCTGTAGAGGTTAGCTCCACGTTTACATATATATGCAAGTGATTGGATTTTGGACACAAATTCAGCCATTCATGGTCTCAGAAGAATTCGGTTGATAGACCTTGGAGGTTGTAAACTGAGTTCAATGCGATATCTAGTCCATGTTAGATGCTCAAACAGTCACTTTCATACATGTTCACATCGAAGGTAACTAGATTTGTGGCCCACGGAGTTTTAAAGAAGCTAAAAAAAGCACGACTCATGATATAGATTCCATTGAGTAAAAAAAAATAGGTTTAATTTAATTCAATAATAATAAAAACATATAGCAATAGTAATTTGATAAATATTAAAAAAAAGCTTAATGAAAGATTGAAAAAAGATAGATAAAAAAGGTAGTTAAGCTAAGATTTCAGTCAATCAAATGTGAAAGAACAAAATAATAATTAAAAAAACAGACATATGCCATCCCGAGGGAGCATGTCAAATATACAACCAAGATCTTGACATCGGAATAACTAATAAATTTTTTTTTTTTTAAAAAAATTAAAGTCCAATTCCAAATAAATTTGACATAGAGGCATGAAATTGAGAAAAGAAAAGGAAACCATCAAAAGGATAAAAAAAGACCCCAACAAATCAAGAAAGCCAATCAAAATTTACAACTTGGATCATGTGAATAAGATAACTTAATAAAAGACAAATAAAAAAAAATCATGAAGCTTAATTTTTAAAAAAGTAATGATAAAGAATAGAATGGAAAAAATATTAAACTTTTAAAAATGATCATTAAAAAATATAAGCCAACCGAAATCAACTTGCCAAACATGTAGTCTAAGTGATGGCACCGAGATAAACATATTGAAAGGAAATCAAAGAACATGACAAAGTTGAATATCCTAACCAAGATAGGTGGCCTATGCTACAATGCGGACATGTCAAAAAAATTTCTAACATAAAAAAAGGATGTAAAGAAAAAATCCGACTCGATTGTGGTATAAGGGTAACCTCGTTAAAATTAAATTCAATAAAACAATGAAGCTCAATTATTAAAGAACCAAATGTTGAAGAGCGAAAATAATAAAAGAAATTTAATTTTTTTTTAAAAAATCTGAGTCTACTTAGATTAATCTACTAATCTCATGAACATGGGAGAAAAACATTGTAACTAGGACTGATATAATCTGATAAAAAAAAGGAAAAAAAAAAAAACACAAAGACCACTTCTCAATAAATCAAATGTTGAAGTATGAAATTAAAAAAATATTTTTTTTTTTTTAAAAAACAAAAATTAACCCTTGTCAACCTTCAAAATTGGTGACCCCCGTCATGAACCCGGGACTAACACCATAAAAAAAAACCCTAAACAAGCATAAAGCAAAATGCTATAGGATGAAATTGAAAAAACAAGCAATGAAAAAAAATTAAAAACAAAATACTTAGGGATAACATTGAAAACAAAATTCAATTATGAAAATGAAAAAAAGAAATAAACAACAATCAAAAGAATAATGATTAAATTTGATATAAAAATCAAATAAATCGATGAGAGATGAGATTTTTTTTAAAAAAACAACAAAACAAATAGAAATCAAAATAATAATGATCAAATTGGATTAAAAAAAATCACATTACATCAAATTATAAGAAATGAAATTGAAGAGAAAAAAAATAAAAAAAAAATATATAAAAACAACAAAATAAATAGAAATAAGTGAATAAAAACTAAATTGAATATAACAAATAAATGGCGGGACACCCTTGAACTTTTCCAATGAAAAGAGAGAGAAAATGAAAGGAAAAATAAAATATTCATTCAATCTAACTGTTCCACCATTAACACGTATCTAGCCAAAAAAAAAAAAGATTCAACACTTTTTCAATGCTACCATTGAAGGAGACGTTTGACCGCCAATTGAAGCCAACCAATCAACTTGCAGGCCGTGTAGCAACATACCAACCATTTTTTTTCAGAAATAATATTTTTTAATTTGAAAAAAAATAAAATAGCCCTAACCAACACTGACAACAAAAAGAAAAGAAAAGAAAACCAAACAACCTGACCAACAGTTCAAAAAATTAAAAGCCAAGGGTAAATATATCATTTGACTGTTTTAAAAAATTGGAAAGGTCAAAACTCCATAACAATTTAATTAATTTTGTTTTTAATAACATTAAAAGTCTATTTATTGTTACGTACTTGGTAAATATAATAATCACAAATATATCTTCTTCTTTTTATAAAAAGTCTTTTTTGTTAGGTACTTGGTAAATAAAAAAATGACAAATATATCTTAGTATGAGATCATCTTGCCCAGCCTTGAAAATTTATAAGTAGAAAATCAGCTTTACACTGTTATAATGAATAGTATGAGAGTTCCAATAATTTCGTGAGGACGTTTAAGATTGTGTTAATGGCGTGACAGATAAGCTAGCAAAGCAGTCTTATAATAAACTTGAGCCTGTAATCTGATTTCTTGACATTTTGCCACATCATTGTGGCTATTTTATTATTCTAATCTACTATTTCAATTATTAAAACAAAAAAACGAAAAACCGCTGCCAAACATCTTTTCAACATATTTATTAAAACCAAGCTAAGTTTGGAGATAATATGTTGATGTAAGATTTAATTCAAGCTGAGTTTACTCTTAAACTGTTTAAGGAATTAATCTAATTAAATATGAGTTAACCAATGACTCAAGTGATCAAAATCTTAATGAGCTTGTCATTTAAAAAAAAACAATATTTCAGTTTTTTCTTTTTTAATTTTTATTCAAAATACCATGTCATTTTATTACGAAATTAGTACACACAACCAACTCCCGTACTTATAATTTGATCTATTTATCTCGAAACTCATTTTATATCCTGGGTTTATTCTTGTAATTATATTTTTTACTAATAATGGTATAAATATTGCTTTTCAGGTGGTGTTTGAAAATGCGGTTTAAATATTATTGGGTAAAAATATAAATTTTTATATGTTTTTAGATTGTTTTGATGTATTGATATTAAAAATAAATTAAAAAAAATATTATTGTTTTAATATATCTTTAAATAAAAAATAATTATTATAATTACTGTATACTGACGGCTAGCTTGGTTAGTACAGGAGTGTGCGTAGTAATTACTATGTTCATGTGGCTCAACGTGGTTGATGCCATTAATAGAAAATTATTAGAAGGTGGTTGGTTTTCATTATTTTTAAAATCTTATCTTTCCTATGTTGATAGATCTGTGGGTTGAAACGAAAGGAATGATTTCACCGGTGTCATTCACGAGCGAGCAGTGTCGTCATCACCATCACATCTCCACCATGATGAAAGCTCGAGGTTAGTTATTGCAGGGTCGTATACGGTACAGCCTACAGCTTCTGTCGATTCTATTCCATTCCTATCGCAGTCAGGAAATATGCTAAGCCTGTAACCTACAAATACTCATTCTTGACTCCGACACTGCCGTCCGGATTCAGCCCTCAGCCTGTGCTTGACTTCGACACTGCCGTCCGGATTCAGCCCCGGAAAAATCACAGCTCTTACAGTGACGTTATTACCACCTGTTCCCGTTTCCTTTTTTCAAACTTCGCATTAGTAAAATATCACATCCACAGTGTGTTTTTGCATGTCAAGCCTTAAAACGACGTCAGTGTGATGGTATTTCAGGTTGTAGAAAAATAGGGCTCAAGTGGGGGTGTTGCACTCCGATCAAATTTATGTCATGTTTTTTTTTTAAAAATTAATTTTATTTTAATTTTTTATTTTAAATTAATTTTGTTGTGTTTTCCAATCTTTTGATGTTCTGATTTCAAAAATATTTTTTAAAAAATAAATAAATATTATTTTAATAGATTTCTAAACCAAAATCACTTTGACCCAAACACCGTTTGTCTTTTGTCATTTAAACTTTATTTTGAATTTTGGTATTATTATTTTTTAAAAACATTATATTTTTTATTTTTACATTAATTTTTTTTATTTTAAATTATTTTAATATATTGATTTTAAAAAAATTATTTTAATATATTTTTAAGTAAAAAACTACAAAATGATTTAGACTTTATTATTTGGTTCCAGAAAATGATATTATCTGCTCCGGCGGTGAAGCTCGATAGTTTTTCCAGGGGAGTACAATTTAACATAATACTTATTAACCTTTTTAACGCAAAATATGGTATGTCATATAAAAGTACATGATAGTTCAAAAACAATACCAAGCTTGTATATTTTAATAAAAAAAATTGAATTGGAAGTGATTCTTTTTATTAATATATCAAGTTACTGAGATTATATATATATATATATATATATATATTTGACAACAATAGACAAATAAAAATGTCAAGAAATAAAAAAGGTTGTGGAACTCTAAGCAATGCAAAGATAAAATTAGTGGGCATCTTAGATTATGTAATAAATTTCTTACCTTCCCATGAAAATAACAAATAAAAAAAATATGTCAGTTAGGAAAAGGACCCAACTTTATTGAGTTCAACCTATAAAAAGTACTCAATCTCATTGGTACAACTACATTTTGAATCATATTCTTTTTATCATCTTTAAATGTATAAAAATTCTCTAAGAATCCACTATATTTCCATCAACTTTAAACACATATGTCATGAATATTTTTCCTTTTAAATATATATGTCAGGAATATTTTTTCTCTTTAATATTATTAGAGAAATATTACACTTTAGCCCCTCATTTTTATTAAAAGACTCATGAGCCATAAATAGACCATGAATAATTTAAATGAAAGTTTTATAATCTTTATTTTGTACTACATATTTATTTCTAGAGTATTTCTCTGTAATATTATTGTATTTTTTCTCAAAAAGCTCGATGAAATAGAATAGATTGTCAGAACTACGAGATTAACCGATTATCTAAGATATAAATCCTGCCCTCAAATTATTTAGATTTTTTGAGACATTATTAATTATAAAAAAAATTCAAAATGAACATGTTTTAAAAATATAAGTTTATTCACTAACCTAGTCCAAGTTAGATTCCAAGTTTACAAGAAGTGGGATCCTAAATTAACGGGTAATGCATGGAAAGTGCTTGGTCTTATACTCCGGGAAAGAGAAGAAGATGAGAAGATGTGGCATGATATGGTATCATTGAAATTATAGGAGTTTTCAAATAGATGAATTAGCTGTGAGATCATGAAAAAATAAAATAAAAATGGTGGGCATTATATATGGTACTGAATTTCTAGATTTGCTTTGGAAAATTGCGGCCTAGAGGAGGCAATGGCCCTCTCCTCTCCTGCACCACTGAGCCGCTGTAATTCATCTCCAACTTATATTTATGTTTTTGTTTTGTTTGTTTTTATATTTTAAAAATATTTAAATTTTTTTTCAAATTAATATGTTTTTAGCACTTTTAAATTATTTTAATATATAAATTAATATAAAAAATAATTTTTAAAAAATAAAAAATATTATAAGTAAAAAACACCAACCCTTAAACTCCCTAACATCCTATTAATCTCTCAGAAGTTCTTGGATACAATTTCAAGTTCAGATGGTATTCTTTAATGGACAGATGTAGTTAAATTCGAGCCTTTTTTGAATTGGGTAGAATCATCCGCAAGAGCTTAAAGTGAAATTAGTCCAAGAAGGCTGGCTTTTTTCATGTTATATATATATATATACACACAAAACATTTATCTATGAACCCTAAACTTACTTGGATCTGCCAAAAATAGATGTATCGTCTAGCATGCATGGTTGTAAAGCTCGTGCACGGTTTAGACATGGGTGTTAGATTTATGTCTAAGTCAAAAAATTTAAATTTTTTTAAAAAATAAAAAATATATTTGATTAAAAAGATAAAGATAAAAATACAAAATAAATATATTTTAAAATAATTATACGTGAATTTTTATATTTTCTTAAAAAATAGTTTGGGATTGATATGATTGTAAGATTCAAAACACTTAAATTTAATATTTATATTTAAAATACTTAGATCTAAAATTCATGTTATTTGAATGCTATAAAAAGTTAAATAAATGATTAAAAATTAACCTTTCGATTAGGTTTAAGAATAATATTAAAATATTCATTTAGTTTAAAATTGATTTGGTACAGAAGCTCGAGGTTAGTTATTGCAGGGTCGTATCTGGTACAGCCTTTTCTGTCGATTCTATTCCATTCCCATCAGAGTCAGTAGATATGCTAAGCCTGTGACCTACAAATAGTCATGCTTGACTTTGACACTGCCGTCCGAACTTAGCCCCGAAAAATATCACATCTATTTGTAAAATATCTCTCAGTGATGTAATTACCAGCTGTTTCTTACTTTTTCTCTTTTCGAACTTCATATTTGTAAAATATCACATCTACGCTGTCTTTTTGCATGTCTCAAGCCTTGAACTTACGTCTGTGTTGATGAGATTTCAGGTTGTTGAGAAATAGGGCTCAAATGGGGTTGCCCTTCATCAATTTTAATTCTTTATTCTTTTGTCACTTATTACACTGAAGCACTTCTATATATATTAGATGCAAGAGAGAAGTAAAATGAAACTCACATATTCCCATTTAAAAGTAAAGAGTGCTATTATGCAATGATAATTACCACATGTTTATAAGATTAAAATATTACATGCTATGCTCGGGACAAACATGAGAAGATCCTATAATTAAAATTTGATTACTTAATTAAAATATTGTGACTAATAACACTGTGATGCTAGTTGGCAATCGAAAAAGGATTAAGTTTTGGCTTGATGACTGGACAAACAATGACAGATTGGCAGAGAAGTTCCCTACTCTATTTCAGTTGTCCAACGATAAAGACGTCATCCTAGAAAAGATGGGAATGTGGGATGGTCATGCATGGTGCTGGGTTTTCTCCTGGATCAGAGATTTGAGAGGCCGGAATACTGGACTTCTTACTCAAATATACGCTATTCTGTCAAGAATGCAACTGGACAAAGAAGCAGAGAATAGGCTTGTCTGGAAAGCCAATAACACAGGAAGATACTCGGTTAAATCTCTATGTGGGCTTTTATCTCCTAGTTCTCCATTGAACACTGTCTTTTCCTTTAAGAGGATTTGAAGAGGTCTCGTCCCTCCTAAAGTAGAGGTTTTTTGCTGGATGGTCATCATCAACAAAATCAACACCCGCAACATGTTAGTTAAAAGAGGCATACTGGATATCTCAGATGCAATCTGTCCGATCTGCTTGGCTGAGGAAGAAATGGTCGACCACCTTTTTATTCATTGCTACAAGCACTGGCTCATTTGGTCCAAAATCATCCATTGGTGGGGCTTAGCTTGGTGTTGTCCAAGGAACTTGGCAAATCTCTTCTCTCAATGGGACTCTTTAGTTTATGGCAAATTTCAGAAAAAAGTATGGGTGATGTTGTTCTTTTCTGCGACATGGTCCATGTGGCTTCTTCGCAATGATATAATATTTAAGCAGAAGATCCCAGATTATGATACTTTGTTCTTCTTTATTGTTACTCGGCTTTGCTTATGGTTAAAGGCTATAGAACCGGATTTTCCCTACTCCTCCTCAGATTTGCTTCGATCTGCTGAAGGTCTGGTTCGGTGGACTAATTCTCAAAAGTTGAGGATTGGTATTATGTGGTCTCCCCCTATGACGAATAGATTCAAATGCAATGTTGATGGATCCTCTATCGGAAAACTTGGCCCCTCCGGAATAGGTGGTGTTTTGCGGAATCATCATGGAATACTTTTAGGTATTTTTTCTATGCCGATTGGGATCTTGGACTCTAATGTAGCTGAGCTGAGAGCAGTAGTCAAAGCTATCGAATTGTCAGCCTCTAACTGCTTCTTACATCATAAACATATTATTATCGAATCTGATTCTGCCAATGTCATTAGCTGGATGAATAATTCTTATAATAGGCCTTGGATTCATCATAAACTCTTCTCTTCAGCTCAGAGGCTAGCTTCATGTTTTGCTTCAATCACCTACTCTCATTCTTACCGGGAAAGCAATCACATGGCAGATCATCTCGCTAAACAAGGAGTGCACAAAATATCTGATTTTGTGGCTTGGCTATGACCCTCATAGATAATTTATCGATACTTTGTTTAATCCAATGCAGATTATGTTGGTTGGGGCATTGTTTTGGCTCCTATGCAGGGAACAAATGGTGGAACGTTTTTTATTGAGTATGTAGGGTTTATGTTATGTAGGTTCGCTAGCTAATTCAGCAAACTTTTTCTATGTGTAATGATTGCATTACACAATTTTGCCTTACTTAATAATAACAACTTCTTTCAAAAAAAAATAAAATGAGAAACCAATACAACAAAACAAATTTATTTATTTATTTTTTTAATTTCTTTCTTTGTGGCAACATAACATGAAGGTGAACTCTCTATCCAATAGAATACCTAAAAAGTATCCAGTTTACATAGTGTTTTTATTTTCTATTATTGTCATTTAAACCTTTAAATAACTTATTATCCTGATCATCAGATATCTTGATGCTTCTAGCACCACCCAGGCACTAGTTAGTTTTAATCTCGGATGTTAGGTACATTAATGCCTCTAGTATCAGTCATGGATACTAGTTGAATTTAAGAGGTTGTTTGGGAGTGCTTTTCAAAAGCGCTTTCGAAAAAATTAAAATTTTTTTTTTACTTTGAATTAATATGTTTTTGATGTTTTCAAATTATTTTGATGTGCTGATATAAAAAATAATTTTAAAAAAATAAAAAAATATTATTGGTATATTTTTCTAAGTAAAAAGCAATTTGAAAAACAACTACAATCACACTCCCAAACACGCACTTAATCTTGGTTGTCAGATTCACTGACAACTTTAGTACCACTCAAGTTACTAGTCAAATTCAATTCTCTTTGCCTTTATTTTTCCCTTTTTGTTTCCAACATCATCCTCAACTTAACTTATATATACGTTAAGAATTTATCGTCAACTAACATTACAAAATATAATATAAAAATATGGAGGTGGAGAATAGTACCTATTTGGTTTCTATGTTTGTGTTATTGTTCATGACTGTTTTTCTGACCCGACAACTTTCTATGTACCATTATGATTACAATTATTATTGAAAATATAACCATCAACCACATTCCAATACCTTTCTCATTAAAATATTAACAAGCAAAACTTTCAAAATTCCATATACATATACATTTCCTTTATGTTCATAACCATCCTCTTGGTTTCTATATTAAAATTATCTCTTAACAACAATTCAAAGAAAAATTAGAAAATTGTAAAATCTTAATCGGTTTAGTTTACCAAACCCTAAACACTGTTAGATATTTTAATTTTATTTAGAGTTATAAAACTACATTTTAGATGTGGTTGGTTTTTTTAAAAAGCTAATACATAAAGCTACAACTTCCATGAGTAAGCAACATCCAATTATGCCATTTACCCACCAAAAATTGTTTGTAACTATAGCATACCCAATAAGCCATGTGAAAATCTAGTTTGACCTTCATTATATTATTTATCCATAATAAAAGTTTTATAAATTTAAATTAAGTAATGTTAGTTTTTTGTTTTAAAGTTAACACTCCACGTTAAAGCTTTTATGCAGAAACATATTTCAAACTTCCTCATTTACTTGTCCTAACTCCTGCTACAACTCAAGTGACGGACTGTCAAAATTTCAGCTTACATGTATAAGACATAACCAAAATAGTTTCATGTATTTTTTCATCATTTATAGTAACCACTTTCATCCTACATATATCGCAACATTATTTGTAACATTATATATCGTAACATTATTTGTACACAAGTCTCCCATAATCAACTTACTCCTATCCATACTTTTATCGAAATGGCCTATTATAGAAGAAAAATATAATTCATTTAATCTTCTAACACACTCAATTCTTGCGAACTCAATTCAAACAAGAATTTAACAACTTACGGTCTCCTTCCCTTTAAATCTTTCTCTTGGCCGAAACCTTATGGCTAAGGAAAGTGACTCTTAAATTCTCATTTTTAGGGATTTATTTATTATTTAACTTTCTAATACAACACACATCTTTAAATACAATTCCCCTGATAATTTCATAAAAAAAACGAAGTTTTTAAATTCTTTATCTATGGTCGAACCTTAGGAAGTGATGAGAATATATTTTCTTTTCAATTTTCTCCAAATTGGATCATCACCCATTAAAGGATCATGTATCTAAGCATTATTCAAACACTACATTAAACATTTAATCAAGGATTCATTCAAATTCATATTCCATAATGCATTTTCTAATAAAAATGTATCATCACATAAACATACATATAATTAAAGCTTAGATTAAAGCTTCTCATCTCTTAAGCAAAAAAATTTGAAGGAGAGATAATTGAAAACAAGGTTTCCTTCCCTCCTAATTTTTCCTCCCAAACCTGCCATTTTCCATGTCAAATCCTCTGGAATTTATTTGTTTTTGCTAGCTTAATCTCCTCCTAATCTCTTCTTATCCACTACTGTTCATGTACTCATTAAATTTTATTTTATCTTCAATTTTTTTTTATACTATTTGATGTGTTAATTTTAAAAATAAATATTAAATAAAAAAATATTTTAATATATTTTAAAACAAATAATATTTTAAAAAATAATATTTAGCACAATATAATTGTAACAATCACGTGACAACTAAGATCAAACTGCGAACAACTTCTGAATATTTACACGAGTAGGAGACACAAGTATCCTTCTTCAGAGATCAAAATGGTCAAACAATTTAAAAAAAGTATACAATCCAGATTTCTTTTTACTGCCCTTGATGCAGGCATCGAAGAGAAGAAGTATTTGTCTGGACAATCAGGAAACAGAGAAAGAGCATAAATGCACTAGTTCAACACATATTTTGCATTAACATAGGAGTTCATAACTGCATATAAACAGAGATCAAGCATTGATCTTACTTCCAAAAATAACAGCAGTACAGGTAAAACATTTTTTCTTAGAGGATAGACAAAAGGCTGTACCAGTCTAGATACAGAGCAGATGCAAAAGATCTATTGTTGGCCTAAACATAACAAGTTACTATTGCTAAATTAGCTATAGTTTTTGCTTGGTGCAGTCACGGTGTTCTTGGCTTCTTGGGGCTACCGCCATTGTGATGCAAAGGATCTGGGCCTGAAGGCGCTGCCCTTAACTCTCGAACCTCCACCTTCTCTCCATTTCCAGTGCTGCCTGTTGATCCACGGACACCACCCGTCAAGACAACCACCACCTGGTCCGGTGGAAAGTAAACAGTAATACTGTAGTTAGCTCAAATAACAATACTAACACAACAGAGAAGCCCATAAACAAGAATTACGAAGGAAAACCACATAGAAATATAAAAAGCAAAGTAAACCAAACCTTTCTGCTTTTGATTTCCACCGGAGATACCGCCTCACCATAAATGCACCTCTGACCAGTACTGCATCCTGCTAACACAGGCAAGAAAACATTTTCAGCCGCTTATTGGAGCTAGCTCATGCATTAGTTCTTACTTAACAATTAACATGGCCCAATTCTTACTAAACAAACCATGCATTGAGAGAGATGGGGAGAGATTCAGACCACCATAAGATTCGTCCATGATCATGAAGAACAAGACTAGTACTAACATGAGAGAGTAAAACTTGGAAGGACATGCCATTTCTGTGGAAACCTTGGAAAAGTTTGAGGAAAGGCAACCTTTGAGAACCCAAACCCCACAAAGACAGGAAAGGTGGATGTGTGTCTAAACAATCGAGAGTGAGAACCGATTTATAGAGTTGCAAAATAAGAAGCTTTTCAAGTTGAAACTGATAACAAATGATGACCCATGCAGCCATTCTTGGAGAAATTATGAGGGAAGACGTTAAAGATCCTCGCCCTATATATTCCATGATGGAAATTCGTCTGAGGGCGCCGTCTTCAATTACCGTCACTACCAACGTCACTGTGCTTATCACCTGCCAAACTAATTATATCAGAAATGATCCGTTTGGTATTCTAGCTGTGATTATTTCTCTTAAATCCAAAAAATATTCTTTTATAATTGTGAATTTGAATTTAGTTTTTAATATAAATTAATTTTATAACTTGAACAAAACTAAGAAATAATTAAATATTATTTTTATCTTTAGAGTATATAGATATTATTATTGTCCTTGTGTTGTATGATGTTCTTATTGATTATTATGACGTCATAATTATTAGATTGGTGTTATTTCCGTTTTTAATTTGTAATATCACTCCATATTTTTACAAGTGAGAGGAAATAACCTTTTTCCATGATTTGATTTAAAAGAAACATAATTAGCTTATAAAATATCTTCTAATGATAAATATAATCAATAATCTAAGATTTATAAAAATAATCACCACTGCAACAACTTAGAGAAATAAAAAATTAAAATTAAAAAAGAGATATCCTCTTGACCACCAAATCAATGATTTAAAGTTAATTTAAATGATTTAATTAACAGTTGATATTTCTAAGCATTTTGAACAAATTATAATTCTATTTGCGACAAATTAAATATTTTCCTTCAGCTCTCTTTTAAAAATCACATACACTCCCACTAGCATTATTGCTAGTATCAAAGGGTTGAAGCAATTACTTGAAGTGAAGTAGAAACCCATAAGAAACTCTCTGGGCTACATCCAGAGACTCATGACGCGAAGGGTGAGTAAATTAGGCCGAGGCCTAATCCACAGAGCGCGTGGATATCAAACTCCGACACTAATCCTCCTGTGATCAAAATTAATGACGTGATTTGGTGCTTCCATTCTTGAAATTGGCTTCACTGTTACCTGGTGATGCAAATGAGGTTGCTCAAGAGACACTGCAGGTTCCACGCTCTTGAATTGAGCCATTGAAGCTAATTCTTGTATAGCATCTGAAACTTTCTCGATGATTTCGACAAGCAAAGCAGCTCTAGCCGCTGGGATTATATTTGTTTTTATGTTTTAAAAGTATTTTTTTAAAAAAAATAACATAATTTTTTAAGTATTTTTTTTTTAAATTTAATAACTATGTACTTGAAAGTTAACCCATCTAAATTAACCTGAGCTTGAAAAAAGACTCCCTAACAGAGATTAAATTCAGCTGATTCCATTGGACCAAATTCGGATGGTTTCCTGCGGTTTCCATTAAAGCCCAAACTCACAACCTGTTAGGCTGCTACCATGAATTTGACTGAAATCATTGACGATGGACCAAAGTACTAGGCACATGTTTTTTAGCCACAGGAAGCCACTTCCATTTTCTTTGTCACACTTAGGCCCATAAACAGTCCGTCGAGTATAAACATGGTGTGAATTTTATTAAAGAAATAATCAAGATAAATATTTTTTTATTATTTTATAATTAATAAGAGAAAGAAATTAAGGAAATAAAAAATTCAAGATCATAGTTTTTAGACCCGACCCGATCCAAGGCCCGGGTTCCGGGTTTTGACCGGGTCACCTGGGTTAATTCTTTTTTTTTTTAAATCAAAACGACGTCATTTTAGTAAAAAAAAAAAGTCAACGAGTTGCAACTGGGTTTTTGACCCGGTCTTGCCGGGTCATTCGAGTTTTTTCTTCAACCAGGCCGGGTTCCAGCCCCGAGTCGACTCGTCGGGCCGGACCGGGTTTCAAAACTATGCCCAAAATAATCAAAATTTATTTCTATCATCTAATCAAAGCAAATTATCAAACATTGTATATAATTTATTTTATTCTATTTTATTACGTGTCTTGTTATATACTTTACGATAACATGACCGCGTGCTGCCGCGGGTTTATAAAACAAATGCACTTGATAGTATTATAATTGTGAACCAGAGTTAGATAAGTAATAGAAACTAAAGGTATGATTGAGAAAATATTTAATGACGAAAAAAAAACTTGTGTTGGTGATCAAAAACTTAGAGACTGAACAAAATGATTTGTAGTAATCTACAGTGTTTTGTGAGGAAAGATACAGTGCTTTTGCCATATAATTTAACTTTTTTGTTAATAAAAAGTAAAAAAAATTACAAAGCTAGATTCTCTACCAACTTAATATTAAAAAAAAACCAACAAAGATAATTTTGGAAGGAAAAAAACCCATGAGGAAAAACATTGTAGCAATTGACAATGTTTTGTGAAGAAAACTATAGTACTTTCCCCAATAAAATAAAATAAAAAACCATTTAGAGAAATATTGTAGCAATCTACGGTGTTTTGTGAGAAAAACTACAACAATTTCCTCATATGATTTAGCTTTATTGTAATTATAATTCTTAACCAACTCAATATTAAAAAAAAATAAAATCGACAAAGATAATTTTGAAAAAAATCATATGGAGAAACACTGCAACAATTCACAGTGTTTTAAAGAAAAAACAAATCACAAAGCTAAATTCTTAATCAGCTTAATATTAAAAAAAAAATCGACAAAGATAATTTTAGAAAAAAAATAACAAAACAAACACCAAAAAAAAAGAAAAAAAAATCATGTTGGAAACACTATAGCAATTCACAGTGTTTTGTGATGAAAGCTACAGTGCTTCCCCACATGATTTAGCCTTATTTGTAATGACTTGTAATTGTAATTCTTAAACAACTCAATATTAAAAAAATAAAATTGACAAAGATAATTTGAAAAAAATTATAAGAAAAAAAAACTATGCGGAGAGACATTGTAACAATACACAATGTTTTGTGAGGAAAGTTATAGTTCTTTCTCACATGATTAAGCTTTATTACAAAGTTAAATTCTAACCAATCAATATTAAAAAAAATAAAATCAACGAAGATAATTTTGGAAAAAAATATTACAAAAAAAGAAAACACAAAAGAAACTGGAAAAAAACCATGTGAGGAAAAACTGTATCAATCCATATTGTTTTGTGAGGAAAAACTTGTATTTATTTGTAATTGCAATTCTTAACCAGCTTAATATTTAAAAAATAAAATTGATAAAGATAATTTTAGAAAAAAATAACAAAAACAGAAAAAAAATCATGTGGAAAAAAGCACTATAGCAATCCATAGTAATTTTCGAGGAAAATTATAGTGCTTTCCTCACATATTGTAACTGTAATTTTAACCAGTTCAATATTAAAAAATAAAATAAAAAAAAGATAATTTCAGAGAAAATAAAAAAAAACCATGCAGAGAAACACTGTAGCAATCAACAATGTTTTAAAGAAAAACAATTACAAAACTAAATTCTCAATTAGCTCAATATTAAAAAACATAGACAAATATAATTTTAAAAAATAAAAGAATAAAATAGAAAAACTATGGGAGAAAACACCACAGCAATCCATAATATTTTAAAGAAAAAAATTATAAGCAAAAATTTTAATCAGGTCAATATTTAAAAAATAAAATCAACAAAAATAATTTATTTTAAAAAAATAAATGTAAAAATAAAAAGAAAAAATAGGAAAGTTGGAAAAAAAAAGTAATTTAAAAAAAACAAAAGTTAAAAAAAAATACAAAAAAGAAGGAATATACTGTGAATTACTATTACAATCAACAATATATTGTGTGTGGGGAACAATGATCTCCCTAGAGTATTGTATAATAAGATCTCTATACATTGAATGTAAAATAAATATTAAAATCAGTAATCACTATCATTCTCGTTATTTTCTCTCTTATTTTGCTTTTATTCAAACCAAAATCATGGTAGAATCAACCTCTATCGTCCAAAACAAAAAACAAAAGATAGACCATTGATGCGTAGAGGTAGCTAGGATTTGACTACACCCATTCTTTGGCTCTAAGATGATCAAATCCAAGAAATTATATTTTAAAAGAAATTGTTTAATAATCGAACGCCCTAAGAACATCCCCATTCACCGTTCTTTAAATTATTCAAGGGTAGGAAGCCGACGAGCCTAACTTCGACCTTTCCCATTCTTCAAAAAATGCTTGATCACATCCTACGAGCTTAAGCTGAAAACGAGAAATTAATTAATTAATTATTCGAGGGTTCTGGACTAAACGTATGGCATTTGCCACCTTTAAACGTACTTGCTCGTTTTTTATTTTTTCAGTGTTTAAAATCTGCTTGATGGCTCTATTCAAGTAAAACAAAAATAATTATCGTATTTATTTACTTTTGTTTATTTATTTTTTATTTCTTTATGCATATAACACTCCATGATCTCATCCTGAAATGTGAAACTTCCAGCATATTCGAAAGAAGTTTGGTTTTCCAATATTTAACCAATGAAACCCACTTAATATTATGATAGTTTATAAGGTGGCAGCTTGGAAAAATAGATTTAAAAAAACTATAAATTATTATTATTATTTTTGTAATCAAGATTATAAAACAACGATTTTAACGAGATCCATGATGCGTGTTGAAATAACATATTTTTAAAATTATAATTATAATAAAATACAATCTTAATCATACCTCATCAAACTCTCATCAAACTATCAAAGTGAGCCCTTAGAGTGTAACTCTTGATGATAAATGTATTACATGCACTATTTGTCTTTCCTTCCCCTATATTGCATATTTTTGTTGTTTAAGTTGAGTATTTTGTATCACGTATTATAAATGTTGTTATGATTATTTTTTAAAGTGTTTTTCACTCAAAAAAATATATTAATAATATTTTTTTTATTTAAAAAAATTATTTTTAAGATCAACACATCAAAATAATTTGAAAATATCAAAAACATATTAATTTAAAATTTTTTTAAATTTTTTCAAAAATATTTTTAAAACGCAATGCCAAACAGTTCAATCAAGATGGTATAAAAAAACTGGTCAGATCTTGAGATATATAATAAAAGTATCCCTATTATTATTATTACGATTGAAGTTCATTAAAAAAAGTTATTGGATATACAAGTGTTATGGTTATGCCTACTCTTTTTTTTTTTTCAAGTTCTTAGAAAATAATAAAAAAAAACACATATATTTTTTTAATTTTTCACCATAAGTTATTAAAAAGTGTCCATATGATCTTGTTTTGTTCGTGTAATTTTCTTAGATTTATTTATTTTATTACAAAATATAAGACTAATAAGATTTTGAAAAATCTTAATTCAATAAACACAATTCCAATTTTTCATGGATTTTTTTTATAATAAATAAGAAAATTAGAGATAAAAATTACATAATTGTTTTGTGAAGAATAGGATAACAAGTCAAGTGAAATCCACTGAAATAAGAAACAAGAGATTATGGAAAGAAAAGGAAGCTCTAACAAGAATATTACAGAAATGATCAAGTAATGAATTAATATCGATGAACTATAACTCAACTCATCGAGTTCGAACCTCTGTTTTATAATCTAAAAGATAAAAATAATAATAGATTAATCCATTAACTAAGCCCCATGATTCCAAGAAGCATGCCCGGGCATGAAGAAGAGAAGAAAATCATATAATCCTATTCACAACATGAATATGAAATTCTACAAATAACACTACTAGTAAATTAATAAAATACAAACAGAAAAATCAACAGAAAAAATTTGTCGGTATATTACAATGATCTTTTACTAATAAAATTTTTCATCCCTATATCCATAAAAAAATATCAATAGAAAAATTCTCGTTGTATATTGAGAGAATAATAGAGAGTATTACAGTAGGATTAAAAAAGACAAATCATATGGTGACATAATATGTTTACCAACAAAATGACCGAAAGAGTTACTCACATAATAATTTTTTTGAAATGTCGTTAGTGATATTTAATTTATGACTTCACGATCGACCTTCTCTCCTCCTCCCTCATTTCTCATTCTTTCTTATGCATTTTTTTTCTACAACAAATAGTTACCCCTCTCCTCATCCCCAATTTCAACACAATTCAACTTCCAACAATAAATTTAACCACCACAATACTTAGTTTGTCAGCATTCACGTTCTGATTCAAATTTTATTGAGGATTCTTCATTTTAAATAAGGAATCTATTTTTTTTTATTTGAATTCAATTTTAAAATTTTGATTTTTTTTCATATTCTTTTGTAGTATATTTATTTTATTTGAGTATTTAGTTGTTTTATAGTTTTTTCTCATATAAATTTGTTGTATGGATTTATGATTTGTACATGTTAGGATTTGTTTTAGATTTTGTAAAATTATACTTGTTTGTAAATTGATAAAACTTATGTTGAATTTTTGATTTAGGTGTTTTGTGATGAAATAAATAATGGCTTATGTAATGGGTCCATTTTATATTTTGTGAATTTTATTGTCGAGTTGAAATTTTCGGTAAATGTGTAAAGATTTTAATTTTTGTTCATAATTGATACTAAATAATTAAGAGTACTATTAAAATAGATAAAATAAGTTTGAGCTAAATCAATATTTTTGCAAATTATTTAGTTAACGTAGTTAATTAATACATGTTGTCATCATTTTTTATATAGGTTTGATATAAATATTGGATGATCATTCATCGATGTATAGAGATTCATTCGAAGGGTTACAGATGATGAATTATTGTAATGGGGTTCATGATCTTATTAATTACACACTAAATAATCTGAGAAATATTAGTGGAGGGGGTATTACATGTCTATGTAAAAGGTGTCAAAATAAAAAGTTTCTTGATCTAGATATTGTATCGATGCATTTTCTACAAAAAGAGTTCATAGAGAAATACCTGTATTGGTATACACATAGAGAACCATATATTCTTCACGATACTATAGTAGAAATGATGATTGGGTCAACTTCTAGTTCCAGTAACGTGCATGGAGTTGTAGATGACAATAGTAATTCTTATATGAATATGGTTATGGATGTGATGAAAATAAATCAGGGTCATACCGATCAATGTCTAATTGTAGATGAAGAACCTAATGGAAAAACAACTATGTTTTTTGATATTTTGAAAGATTCTGACGAACCATTATGAGATTATTTCACAAATCACAGTAAATTATCAATCGTTGCACAAGTGTTTAACATCAAATCAGATCATGGGTTGAGTGAGGTCAGTTATAACAAAATTATTGAATGAGCGAGAAGCATTTTACCTGAAGGAAACAAGCTGAAAAAGAACTTTTATGCTGCTAAATCCATGATGAAACCCCTCGGTCTAATATATCAGAAAATTGACATGTGTCTAAACTTCTACATGTTGTACTATCTTGAAAATACAGAGTTGACCAAGTGAAAAACATGTGGGCATTATCATTATAAACCCATGACTGGCAGGGAAAGACTCTTATCGCATACATAAAACTTAGATACTTCTCAATCACACCTAGTCTATAGAGGTGATTCATTTTAACCAGAAACTGCTAAGCATATAACTTGACACCAATCACATGATGCGGTGGATGGAGTAATGGTGCACCCTTTCAATGTTGAAGCTAAAAACACTTTAATAGTGTGCATCCTTAATTTTTAGTAGAGACAAGAAATGTGTGTCTTGGGTCATGTACATATGAATTTAATCTATTTTGGTCATTTGCTGCTCCTTATTCTAGTTAGCCGGTGATACTCATATTTACAACTTGCCATAGAGAATGTGTATTAGGTCGGGGTTCATGTTTTTATCTATGGTTATACACGATTCTAATAGTCCAAGTTGAAATATAGATGTTTGTCTTCGACTATTGATTGATAAGTTGAAGCACTTATGGTCATCCGAGGCTTTGACTTATGATGTATTGAGGGGATTTTCTTTTTAATGATGATAGCTTTGATGTGGACTATCAATGATTTTCCAGCTTATGAAATGATTTTTGGTTGGAGCATGCATGGAAAACTAGCATGTCCATGTTGTATGAGAAATAATAAGGCATTCACGCTAACAAATAGAGGTAAAACATGTTTTTTCTTTTACTACTACAAATGGTTTTTGCCAACGGATCACAAGTTTATAAAGAACAGAAATGACGTCTTTATTGACAGAGTTGAGAAGGTTGTTGCATCACTAGTTCTTTCAGGTGAAGAATTGTATAACATGGTGTTGGAGTACAATTGCATTGTGTTTAGTTTTCAATTCGATAAACAAAAGTTTCCTTGTTTTGATTTGACTCAAAATTTGGTAAAGCAAAGTATTTTCTGTGAGCTTTCTTATTGGAAAACCAATCTCTTCCGTTATAACCTTGATATCATACACATGGAAAATAATGTGTTTGAGAACATTTGCAACACGATTATGAATGTGAAGGAGAAGATAAAGGACAACATTAAGGCTAGAATAGATATAACTTTGTTTTGCATTTTGCTGGTGGACATGCCTCGAATATATCAAGGTTGGTGAATTTGGAGGATTACATATTGTATGGAATGAAGAGTCATGATTGCCACATATTTATGCAAACACTCATTTCATTAACTTACCAGGATTTATTGACAAAGAGGATATAAGATGCACTCAAGGAAATTAGTCACTTCTTTAGAGATTTATGCTTCAACAAGTTGCAGACATAACACATGGAGAGACTTGAAATGAATATTGTTAAGACAATATGCAAACTTGAGATGATATTCCCTTCATCGTTTTTTGACTTAATGGAGCATTTACCCATATTTTTTCCGTTTGAGGCAAAAGTTAGAGGCCTAGTTCAATATAGATGGATGTGTTCATTCGAGAGATTAGGGTTTACACATGCATCTTAATTAAAATTTTATTGTCTTTCTTTGCATATTTCAAAATACTCATTTAATTCCATGCAAGTACTTGTTCAACCTTAAGAGAAAAGTAAAAAAACAAGGCACATGTTGAGGTTTCAATATGTGAGGCCTATATTACTGAAAAAATCTCAATATTTATCTTGTATTATTTCGAGTCTAAAATGAGAATAGGAATCAACTGCGTTCCAAGATATGAAAATGATAGGGAAGTGCATTTGAGAAAAAACTTGTCTTTCATCATTTCTGTTTATTTTTCGGGTTTATTACATTGCCTTTTCTTTTTATTGATTATATTTTAATTAAGACCCGAAATAAAGCACTCCATTAAGGTTAAAAAATATTCATTCCTTTTTCTTTTTTTTGTATTTTTTTCATTTTTTTTGTTTTTTTGTCATTATTTTTGTTCAATTTTGTGTTCTTGGAAATTTTATGAATTAATAAATTACATGAATTTTAGTTGTTATTGAAATAATTTTTGCATTATTTTTTTGAATTTTAGTTATTTTTTTTTCAAATTTGTTGTTCAATTTCAATCAAATGTGTAGGATTAATTTTAATTATGATTTTGTATTTATTCCATTTAGAATAAATGTTTGTAAATTTAGAATTTAAAATATTATTACTTAGAAATAATTGTGTTTAATTTTAGTTGTTATTGTAGTAAGTTTTTCATTATTTTGTTGAATTTTAGTTGTTTTTTTTTCAATTTTGTTGTTCAATTTCAATTAAATGTGTAGAATTAATTTTATTTATTAGTTTGAATTTTTTTAAATTTAGAATAATTTGTTGTAAAATGATGATTACAAATATTATCACGTATAAAATAAAAATTTTCTACAAAATTAAATTATGATAAATTGCTAGAAGAAATTGAATAAAATCAACTGATTTATGGCATAATCTCTCGTATATAATTTTTGGATAATCTCTCGTATATGGGACATGCTGCCTATTTAGTTTTT
This sequence comes from Populus davidiana, assembly GCA_030145905.1. NCBI lineage: Eukaryota > Viridiplantae > Streptophyta > Magnoliopsida > Malpighiales > Salicaceae > Populus > Populus davidiana. The sequence goes on along the minus strand of CM057789.1, from coordinate 22,440,704 downwards.
AAGAAATAGGAATAATTTAATTTCTTTTATCTGTTAATTATTTTAGATGCTAGGGAAAAGTCTATTGGACATTACGAGGACAAGATCACTGTTAATTCTTTTAGCAACAATACTTGTCATAACCCAATTTTGGGTTATTCTTCAAGATTCACTTTTTTTCTGTCAAAATAAAAATAAAATAAATAAAATAAAGGCTGGAAATGTGGAGAAAGCAGGTCGGGGAATATAGATTCAATTTTAGAGGAAATGCAAAGCCTAATTGTACTCCCATTATGCCAAAAAATGCAACAACAACGCAAATTCAAGGTCAAATTAAATGATTATTGAATGAATTTGGATAAAAATTAAGTCCAAGGGTATAATTAAATTTTTAATAGGCCAATTTGATTTAATCATGGGCCAAATTAAAATTTAATTATGTTTAAGAATTAATTTGGATCAAATTGAAGGATTTAATTAAGTGCAAGGACTTATACTTTAAAAGGGTCAAATTAATTTTATTCGGGGTTTAATTGGTGAAAAATTAAGTTTGAGAGTCTATTTTGGGTTTAATTGAGAAGGTTGGAATTTTAAGAGACCAAATTTAATTTTTACCAAGTTAATTGATTGAAATCAGGGGCAAAATCACAAGAAAATTGAAGTTTTGGGGTCAATTAGAGGTTAAATTGACAAAATTAGCAGCGTAGGACCAATTTGCAAAATGCGCCAAACTTTAGGGGGTGAAATTGAAGAAATTGAAAGTTTAATGGTCAATTAGGGGTTAAATTGCATAATTTCGAGACCAAGGATCAAATTGTAATAGGTGCGTAACTTTGTTGTTCAAATTGAAAATTTTTCAGGGGCTTAATCGCAATTGAAAGTTTGGGGTCAATTAGGGATATAATTGCACGCTAATGTAAGCTGGAGGACTAAATTGAAGATTAGTAAAAATCCCTAATTTAATCCAAAACGATGGTATATATATATATATATATATATATATATATATATATATATATATATATATATATAAAGGACTAGACGATGCATTGTCTGGTGACTATTAATTGTCTTCCTTGATTTTGCTCGAGAATGCTGCCCGGGTGGTAACTTTTCAGGTGCATTTAATGCTTTATTTCTCCATCAAATCTAACAAAACATGGACGCAAATGATCCCATGCAGTTTCTTTACAACCCCAAGTGAACAGTTCAGTTTGAATGACAACGAAACGGTGCCAGCCTTAAAAGGCCAACTTAGGCAGCTATATGTAGGGCTTCAGATGTTCTTAATAACATTACAAGTAATGGACATTCACTGATTTTATAGCATATTATTAGGGAGGCCGTGGATTCATGCAGCTAGAGTAGTGACTTCTTCACTACACCAGTGTTTTAAGTATATCATGAATGAAATGCTGATAACTGTCAAAGCTGAAGAGATAGTTTTCATGATAAAAAATGTAGCCGTACCCTTCATTGAAGCAAAAGACTATAGAGATGGGAATATTCATGCATTTGGAATTGTGAATACGGAATGGGTTTCTGAAGGTGCAGTGTTGAGAAAGGTTAGAATCCTTGAAGCGGCAAAAATGGCTGCTAGATGCTTTCTGAAGAATAGGGCTCCTTTCCAATATAATCTTGAGTCTGGACCGATCAAGCTAAAGAGTGTGGATCAAAGATTTGGGCTTGGATATAAGCCCAAGAAAGATGATTAGAAATGGGTTGCCCATATTAGAAAGGAGGCAATAATGATAAAGATTGAAGGAAGAGAGCCAGAAAAAGAGGAATTTATCATCCCACCGCTCCAAGTATCTTTCCTAAAGGCTACAAAAGTGATTAGATCCGGCATACTAGATCTCCATACCAGTACCCTGGAGAGCCAAGAAGAAAAACATATAGAGGAAGCGGATCTGGAAGTGAAGGATGAAGTTTTACCACAGCTTTCCATTCACACCATTGATGAACCCCCTGCAAGATTTTTCGTGCGAAGATTGGCTGAAGGAGAGGTGTACCAGAATTGGAAGATAAAGATTGGTCCTATTGTGTTTAAAAAGTAATTGCTCTTGTTTGTTTATATTCGGATTTGTTTTGCTTTGTTTTGACTTGTGCTGATCTTGTTTGTAATTTAGCTTATGATACCGCAAGATTTTCTATTTAACTGAGCACTTTTGTTTTAATGAGATCATGCATTTTCTTGTGTCCAATATTTTCCTTCATCCTTTTTTCTTTTCACGAATCACACTTACACGAGCACACCTTGCACTTTCAGGAATCTTGAAAGTTCTATCGATTCACAAAACCACTACACTAAAAATAATTGGCCAAACTTTGATAATATGGTTGCAATGGGTGATGAAGAATGAGATGAAGAAGATATAAAAGAATTTACTAGGTTGGTAGAAAACTCCGAAAAGTCCTGGGAACTTGCTAGTGAGAAACTAGAACTCATCAACTTGGGAAATGAGTAAGAAAAGAAGGAATTAAAGATTGACATCCTTCCTAAAACTAAAGAAAGAAACAATTTGGTCTCTCTTTTGCATGAGTATGCAGATGTTTTTGCTTGGACTTATACAGGTATGCCCGGTCTAGATATTGACATAGTAGTACATAAAATTCCTTTAATAGAAGGAAGCAAACCAGTTAAGCAGAAAACCAAACGAATGTGCTCGGACATGTTGCTCAAGGTAAAGGATGAGATAAAAAAATAGTGGGATGTAGGATTTCTAGACGTGTTCCAATATCCTCAATGGGTAGTTGTAGTCCCAAAAAAAGATGGCAATATCCAGGTATGTGTGGACTATAGAGATTTGAATAAGGCGAGCCTAAAAGATGATTTTCCTTTACCTCATATAGACATTCTAGTTGATAATGCTGCAAGAAATGCTACGTATTCTTTTATGGATGGATTCTCTGGTTACAACCAGATAAGAATGGCGGTAGAAGACAAAGAGAAGACCACCTTTGTCACACCTTGGGGAACATTCTGCTATAAAGTAATGCCATTCGGATTGAAGAATGCTAGAGCCACATATCAAAGGGCAATGGTTACCCTATTCCATGATATGATGCACCCAGAAGTGGAAGTTTATGTGGATGACATACTTGCAAAATCAAAGAAGGAAGAAGATCATGTGGAAGTATTAAGGAGACTATTTCAAAGGTTGCAAAAATACCAGTTAAAGTTGAATCCTACAAAATGCTCATTCGGGGTAAAAACAGGAAAATTGTTGGGCTTCATAGTAAGTGATTGAGGAATATAAGTTGATCCTGATAAAGCCAAAGCTATTCAGGAGATGCCTGCATCTAAGACAGAAAAGGAAGTAAGAAGTTTCCTTGGGCGCCTAAATTACATAGCTCGGTTTATATCTCAGCTGATAGTGACTTATGAACCAATTTTTTGTTTGCTTGGAAAGAAAAATCCTGGAGTATGGGATGATTGCCATGAAGTCTTTGATAAAATAAAGAGGTACTTGCAAAATCCACCACTGCTAGTACCTCCAATACCGGGGGGACCTTTAATCTTGTATTTGACAATAATAGAAACAATTATGGGCTGTGTGTTGAGACAACATGATGAGTCAGGAAGGAAAGAGCAAGCTATTTACTAGTTGAGTAAAAAATTCAATGACTGTGGGTCGAGATACACAACAATTGAAAGGTTGCGCTGTGCTTTGGTTTGGAGTGCGAAAAGACTCAGGCAGTATATGTTGTACTAAACCTGGTTAATTTCAAAATTAGATCCGCTCAAGTATATATGTGAAAAGCCTTTCCTTTCAAGTTGAATAACAAGGTGGCAAGTGTTGTTGACAGAATATTACATTGTTTTTATGACAAGAAAAGCTGTAAAAGGAAGCGTAATTGCTGATCATTTTGCAGATCATGCCATGGAAAACTACGAGCCTTTAAACATGACCTCCCAGATGAAGATGTGATAATAATCGAGAATGGAGGTAGGGAAAGCGATCAATGGACCCTTTACTTTGATGGTACAATAAATGTATCAGGAAATGGGGCAAGAGTAGTAATTTTCCCAGAAAATAAGCAGCATCCTGTTTCAACAAGGTTACTGTTTGAATGTACCAATAATACGGTCGAGTATGAAGCCTGCATCATTGGCATGGAAGCTGCTTTAGAACTTAAAGCCAAGAAGCTTGAGGTCTTCGGGGATTATTTACTAATTATCTGTCAAGTCAAAGGTAAGTGGCAAACCAAGGATGATAAATTGAAGTTGTATCAAAATTATCTTTTGAAGTTAGCTAATGAATTATCATCCAGAAAATGGTGTTCATCTATAAGGATTGACATAAGATGCTCCCATACGTACTTCATGCATACCGCACCACAATTAGAACTTCTACGAATGCAACCCCATATTCTTTACTATATGGAATGGAGGCAGTTATGCCCTTAGAAGTAGAAATCCCATCACCACGGATCTTGAAGGATACAGATTTGGACGAATCAGAATAGGCAAGGTTAAGATTTGAGCAGCTAAACTTGATCGATGAAAGAAGACTAGCGGCTATTTGCCATCACCAGTTATACCAAAGCAGGATAGAAAAAGATTACAACAAGTAGTCAAACCAAAGGTGTTTAAGAAGGGGGATTTGGTGTTAAGGAAGATCTCACTAGCATTGGGAGAAGATCAAAGTAAGAAGGCACCAAACTACGAAGAGCCATATGTGGTGAAAAAGGCTTTTTCTAGAGGGGCCTAAATTCTGACTTATATGAATGGAAAGGATCTACCTAGACCTGTAAACTCAGATGTTGTAAAGAAGTACTATGCTTGATGTATTTATCTTTATCAATCAATAAAATTGAAGTTTGGCCAAGATTTGTTTAGTGTGTTTCCTCTAAAAAGCTATGCACGATCTCATGTTTTCACAAGGATTTTTAGAAAATCAAAATTTAAATAAAAAAAATCAAAGTTCTAACAAACAGGTTTTGAAAATTCAAGTGATATCCTAACACCCATACAACCTGAAAAACAACCCAAATGCTATGAAATGACTTCAAAGCTGAGTTTTGGTTGCATGAATAATGAGAAACCATTTTGCATATTTGGATGAGAGAAAGCAATGTTTGCCAATTCTGAATGCATGCATTTGAAATGAAGAAAGCCATCTTTGATCATCCTTTTACAAATTCTAAAAAATCCCGTGCACTCCCTTTTTTGAGTCTAATGCATTTTTCATGAAAAATAACCTTGGCTAGGATCACACCCTACACTAGGGGGCATGAAAAATCCTCAATTATTAAAAGTTCTCAAACAACGCCGGGGGGCATATAAAAAACTCTCATTGTTTAAAGGTGCCAAAACAAAGCTGGAGGACATGAAAAAGTCCAAAGAGTAAAAAAGATTTAAGCATCCCATAAATATTAAAAACACGATGATGCTTAAAACCAAATGAAAAAAAGCCCAAACCCAAGGGGGCACCATTTTGCAAATCAATTCTAAGGCCTAGAAAATTCAAGAACCAAAAGAAGAGGTCGGGAAATAAGCACCAGTAATCCTTAGTCTTAAAGTCTCTTAAACACCTTTTGAGCCTATAAATATCCTTTTTTCATAACCCAGAGCCAAAGCCCATATTACATGCTTAATCAACCCTTTTTTGATCAAAGGCAAGCAATCTAGATCGGTAGGTAATGCTTTCCCATGCGAAACAAGTTATTATTCATGCAATCAAAATGAATACTTTGAAAACTGGTTCTTTGAAACCCTTAGATTAGATCTTGAACCCTTTTTAACCAACAAAACATCACTTCACATTTTCATAAAAAAACAACACTTATACAAGCTTATCCATGAGAATTGCTTGAATTTTTCAGAACAAGTTTGTTTTAAATAAACATCAAAATGATTTTTTCAGAATAACTTTGAAATTCCAAAAGTTCTGTAAAAACAACTCCTTGTAGATAACCAAATCTTTTTTCACGTAACCTAGTCTTTAAAGAAAACACCAAACAAATACTTGCGAGCATGATCAAACTGAGGGGCAATCCAGCAAAACACATAGGGTTGGCTCCATGATTTCCTTTATAAGAAAACAAGAGATATGGTGATCCTTCAGATAAAGGTTAGTGGGCAAAGAGGTATGCTCTTGTCATATCATTCCCAGAGGTTAAGATCACAAGATATAGCTCGAGTAAGCAAGAGTGAAAAAGTTATCAAAGCTTACTATAAGAGACTCAAACTTTTGGGAAAATGAAAACTCCATGAAGAACAAGTCCACAAGGTGTGACTAGAGTAAGCCAAAGTAGAAAAACCACCAAAGCTCACTTTAGAGACTTAAATTTTCCAGATGGAAAATCAGTGAAGAAAGGGGACCTATATTTCATAGGTAAAGTATACATGCATCTTGATCATAATGCATTACCGTCACCTTTAGCAAATTAGTGTCCTATTATCATAATGTATTACCTCTTGTGTAGTATGTTTTTCTAACCCTATCTCTTTTCAAGTGGGCCCTTGATCCCTCAGCCCTCGATATTGCGCTTCATAGCCTTATCTCCCTTTCAAATGCAACTTTGAGCCATAATCTCTCAAGTGGTGTATTTCCTGACCTTATCTCTTTTCAAGAGAGCCTTCGAGCCTTTTACCATCTCAGCTAATGCGCTTTATAGCCCTACCTGCTTCCATTTGAGTGTGTTTTTGAACCCTCAACCATCTCAGCTAATGTGCTTTATAGCCCTACCTCCTTCCATTTGAGTGTGTCTTCAAACCCTCGACCATCTCAGCTAGTGCACTTCACAAACATACCTCTTTCCCTTTTAATGTGTCTTTGAGCCCTCAACCTGCCAAAATAATGCACTCTACAGTCCTATCTCTTTCCTATGAGTGTGTCATCGAGCCCTTTTTCAAACTTTTTAGTCTTCCCTCTAAGTGCGCTTTCTAGCGCTCACTTCAAATACTTCTATAAGAATTTATCATCTCTTGATATGACGAGTCCGTTATCTCTCTCATTTTCTTCTTTACAAAGCTTACTATTTAAAATCTTTTATAAAACTTTCTATTCTAAGCATTGTAAAGAGGGGGGCAACTGTCATAACTCAATTTTAGGTTATTCCCCAAAATTCATTTTTTTTCCCTTCAAATTAAAAATAAAAAAAATAAAATAAAGGCTGGAAACATGGAGAAAGCAAGTCGAGGAATATACCTGCAATTTTAGAGGAAATTCAAAGCCTAATTGTACTCATTACGCCCAAAAATGAAGAAACAATGCAAATTCAAGGTCAAATTAAATGATTATTGGATGAATTTGCATGCAAATTAAGTCAAGGTTATAATAAATTTTTTTAATAGGCTAATTTGATTTAATTATGGGCCAAATTAAAATTTAATTATGTTTAAGAATTAATTTGGATCCAAATGAAGGATTTAATTAAGTGCAAGTACTTAATTATACTTTAAAAGGGTCAAATTAATTTTATTTGGGGTTTAATTGGTGAAAAATTAAGTTTGGGAGCCTATTTTGGGTTTAATTGAGAAGATTGGAATTTAAAGAGACCAAATTTAATTTATACCAAGTTTATTGATTGAAATCAGGGGTAAAATCGCAAGAAAATTGAAGTTTTGTGGTCAATTAAGGGTTAAATTGAGAAAATTAGCAGCCAAGGACCAATCTGCAAAATGCGCCAAACTTTAAGGGCTCAATTGATAAAAATCGGGGGTGAAATTGAAGAAATTGAAAGTTTAATGGGCAATTAGAGGTTAAATTGCATAAATCTGAGACCAATGATCAAATTGTAATAGACGTATAACTTCGTTGTTCAAAATTAAATTTTGTCAAGGGCTTAATCGCATTAAATTTAAAGTTTAGGGTCAATTAGGGATACAATTGCACGCCATTGTAAGCTGGAGGACTAAATTGAAGATTAGTAAAAATCCCTAATTCAATTCAAAATGATGCCCTTTTGAATATATATATATATATATATATATATATATAGGACTAGACAATGTGTCGTGTGGTCTCTGTTTATTATCTTCCCTGATTTTGCCCGAGAATGCTGCCCGAGTGGCTACTTTTGAGGTGTATTTAATGCTTCATTTTTCCATCAAATCTAACAAAACGTGCACTCAAATGATTCCCTTAGTTTCTCTATAACCCCAACTGAACAGTTCAATCTGAATAGGCGTTGACTCAAGCAGCCTTTTTCTGCAGATTTGACAACTCACGATGCACACTTTGAGCCAACGATTGGGATCCTTGCTAACCGAATCAAAGGTTCAAAAATTTTCCTTGTGTAAACAAGATTACCCTCTTCGATCCCCTATAAATAGGGGTGGATTTCATGCCCTAGGGGGGGGAGAAAAATCAAATGAAAGTTGGCCGAAAACCAGCCTTCCTCGCCTAGGTTTCCTGCAACCGGTCCTCTCTCTTCTTTTTCTCTCTGCCTTGACCTTCATCACCGGTCTTCTCACCATCATTTCCACCACAAGCCATCTCACGTGGTGGTTGCACTGTTTCTCTCTCTCTCTCCTCTGCAAAACTTTGCTTCTCTGCCACCGTGACCCCAGTAACATTAAACACCTCGTCCAGAAGCTTTTGTCCTTCCTAACAGAAGCTAGGCATCAACTCTCTTCTCAGCCACTCCAACAGTTCCAACTACGAGCTTCCCCTCTCCTTTGCAACCCTCTGCTTCTTTTTTCAGCTGCAACCAAAGCCAACCGCCGACCTTGCCACCTCAAGTCACACCGTGCGCCACCAGTCAGGCCGCCAAATCCCTCAACGCTAGGTAGCCTCCCTCCTCTCTTCTTCTTCTTCCTCCCTTTTCTGCTACCACTACATGCAAACAGTGGAACATGAATTATAATTCATGTTCCACTATTCATACACTTAATTATGAACAATGCAACTGAATTATAATTCACGTTGCTCTATTCATGCAACTTAGTCAATGGGTTGTGCCAGTGACTAAGTTACTTTGGGCTGGACGTTTCTTAGCCCAACCTAGTTGGTTGGGCCGGGTCTGGCCCTACCCCTAAAAAGAAAGAAAAAAGATATGTTGGGTTGAGATTGGCCCAAACCAACATTCCTGGGGTTGACCTAGTCAGTTGGGCCGGCCCAACTCATGTATATTTAGTGTGTGTGTATACATATAATATTATAATATTTAAAAAAACAAAAAAAATAAAAAAATATAATTTCAAAAATTTATGATTTTCTCAAATATTTTCTACTAATTTTGCATAATATTGAGTTGTATATTTACACTATAAAATACAAATTCGGTTTTCTCCAAAATATTTCAAAACAATTCAAAGCATTTTTTTTAAAAAAAAAATCTCAAAAACTTTTAGATTAATTTTCCCTTTAAAAAAAATTAAAATTTTATTTTCATGCATATGGCCAAATCCTAAACATTTTCCTTGCATATTTTCATTAAAAAATTGCATCTTTTTCATATTTTGAAAATCCAAAAAATTGATATCATAACTAGTTTATGATCATCCATTAAGGTTTGGCCAGAATATCAAAAACCTTTTTTCAATCTTTGTTTAGGGTTTAGGTGTAAACTTTATTATTTGTGGGGTGTAAAATTACACGATAAAGTATACCCTCAGGTATTAAAGATATAAGGTGTAAAAATATAATGCTTAAATCCACACTTTAGAACGGTATGATTTAACTCAATAAGGTAGAGACTTCTTGATGAAGAAAGATCTACCTTAAACTTTAGAAAATACCAACAAATAGAAACCCGACTCTGAAAAACAATCAAACAAAAATGCAACTTACTTAAGGTAGGATGCACTGGAGGTGATGCGCTTTTCTATATTGCGAGGAGGGATTGAGAGAATCACGTTGCAATTAGGTAAGATCGAATTCAAGATAAATTTTTTATTCCAAATATTAAAATTTTATTTTTCATTTACTAAAAAATAGTTAATTTATACCATATAGGTTGCATGATTTTTTGTACGAGGTGCAAAAAAAATAAAAAACTAAAAAATATGGAAAAGAAAGAAAGCTTTCATGTGTACCTGCTAGTTGCCCCCATGGTCTCAGCGATGACCAGTGTTCGGCTCAATTTTAGATTTATTATATTTGAATGTATAAATGTTTAAATTTATAATAAATATTTGATTTTTATACTGATTTATTTGATTTTAATTATTTTTCTACTTCTGTTCAATATATATATATATATAGAATATTACTAATAGGGTCATTGACGACATAACTCCATAGGTATATTCTAGAGAGTTGTAAAAGAATTACTGCAAATACCACTAATACTGTCAATACACCGATGGAATTACATATGACATTCTATTAAATGATATGTTATATTTACTGATGGATATACTGATGAAATAAAGTAGGTAATTTTTTTTGGCATATTTTGTTCGTCTGTAAATCCATCGATATATTTATTACCGATGGATATACTGACGAAATAAAGTGGGTAATTTTTTTTTTGACATATTTTTTCTGTCTGTAAATCTATCGATATATTTATTACCGACGGACTCATCGACAATTCATAAATTACCGACGAGAGTTTTTTTGATGGATTGTTTTTGTTCGTGAATCTGTCAATAATATATATACCAACAAACTACTAGTGTAAATACCAAATTTTCTTTTTTGATAAAACTATTAAATCTCAGTGAAAAGTAAGCCCAACACCTCCTTCTCCATTCAAATATCCAAGCTATTAACTACTCAATTCACTGTTTTTGTTTCTTGTAGCTGGGGAAGGTTTAATTGCTATGGCGTGAGATTTTTCAAATCTTATTAGTGAACTATGGAACTTCAAAGAATAACGGCACCAAATTAAATAAATGGAAACAAAATGGTCAGACAATGGTAGAGATCCAAGTCAACATGCTTTTAATAAAAGAGTGACGCCAAGGCAAAAAGTCAAAACAAATTACTTACTTTATGGTGCTCTCAACATAATTTAATTAATATAAACACTAAATTCTGCATATAGTCCACACTATGAATATTAATATGCTGTTGGTTTAAGTAAATTTAGAGATGCTGATGCATGATTCTTTCTTAGAAATCAACAAAAAGCATGAAAGCTGTCTTAGGTACGTACAAGAAATCCAGTCGTAGCAAAGATGATGGAACTACTAAGATATGTTGTATTATTTATTAAGTTATACATGCTCCTACAAATCTTTGAAGAGCTGGTTCTAATTTCTCAACCCTATGGTGCACCAAACAAACAAGATTATTTATTTATTTAGCAACCAAATGGAGGTCCTAGAGGAAAACAACTCAAATCCCACCTTTTGTTTTTTGGCCTTTCGCTGCTTACCACTTGTTCATGTTCATTTTGGGTGGTTAGTGTGAATCCTACAGAAACCTTTTATTCTAAGTTAACGTTTTTGGCAATTACCATTCTATACGTCTTCATTTCTTCTCTATAGTATTCTATATAAGAAGGTATTTTTCTCTCGTAAAACCAGTTGAAAGTTTTATGTGGATAGATTAAGACATAAATTGAATCACATTACAGTAGTAGTTCATGGAAAAGTCTTAAACCTTGATAGCTGTTAAAGAACTAATTTTACTTAATAGTTTAAACTACTAAGTGAAGTTTCAAGATATAATTTATATTATTATGTAATATTTTCTTTAAATAAAAGTTATTTGGGCTTGAAACTTGCTTAAACTCATCCTACAGTAACCCAATAGTTTAAACTGTTAAATGAGGTTTCAATATATGATTTATATTATTCTCTAACACATCCTCTTAAGTAAAAGCCATTTGCGTTTGAAACTTACACAGACACATACTATACTGTGTTTAATTTTTATCATATAAATGAGAATGATGAGATTCGAACTCGTGACCGCTTCATAATCAAATCTCTGATACTATATTAAAGAACCAATTCAACTCAATATTTAAATTGTTAAATGAAGTTTCAAGATATGATTTATATTATTTTCTAACAATAGCACACTTTTCTTCTTGTAGCCTTAAAATATAAAAATAAAGGCTCAAATCAAACTCTCAACATGTGGGATACTCATCGCCATTCTCATACTTTACAAAAAAGCACATTACTTTACATCTAATGCAATTTTAGGTATCACTATTCATGTTGTCTTTGATCTACTATAGGTATGGATTTTGAAATGTCAATAACAACTATGTGACATAATCTCATGATGGACAAACCTAACTTAGTGGAAGTTTGATATGAGTAAAAAAAAAAATCTAGAAAACAAAGATATTAAGCAATGTTGTTTTCTTGGGTGTAAAAATAATTAGCAACGCCATAGGAAACTTCTTGACAATGTCATTGTGAACAACGACTAACCTTCCTTTAAACTTCATGAACCAATAATTTATGTAGGCTGAGCATCAAATTAACTATGTGCGAGTTGTCATAAAGTGATAAAATTGAATTGACAAGCTAAAAGCAAATATGGATGACCAATAAAAATATAGAATGATTAAAAAAATTAGTATGACAAGATTTTTTTTTTAATTTTTATACAAATCACCATAATTTTAATGCAAAAATCACAACCTAAGTTATGGGCATGATCACAATGCGCTAACTCGGTTGATCAATTATCTTTTTTTGTTCCCAACCATTATTCTCTCCCTTGATAGGTCTTTATTAGGCTTGGGTCGGATAGAATCCATGCTTAAATTCAAGAATTAATTAGGAACACAATTGAAAGAAAAGGGTTTGGATTTATGTGAGATGAAATTCAGGACGAGATTAATTGGTGCTCATAAAATTAGGAATCAAAGTGAAAGAATAGTAAAAAAAAGTTATATGGTGCATCTCAAACAAGCACTAGCATGTGAACCTTATTGCGACATATGGAGGGTCCTCCCATCTTTAAAAGTGGTCTTTTTTGGTGTCTTTGAAAGCATCCTAACGTGTTCTTTCATTCTAGCCAGCGTGTGTTAATTTGTTTGTTGAAGTCCAGTTTTTTTTTTCCTCTCTCTTCCCCTTAAAATATGCAAGTTTTTGTTCTTCTTTCCTTTGAGCGATTGTTTTTTTTTTCTTTTCTAAATGATCAATTATAGTGTCTTGATTTTTGATCTCTTGAAAAACAAAAAACCTAAACAATATTTCACAAATTCAAGCCCAAGAAAAATAGCAAATGATGTTTATTTCCCCTTGAAAACTAATATCAAGCTCTTAGAAAAAAAATCATTAATTCCAATCACGAATAAACTAAATATGGAAAGATAAAAACGACGAAAAATTTTAAGAAAAAAAAAAGAAAAAAAATTGCATTGTGCGAATCCACATTGCTAATAAATCTATTGCGACAATTGTTGCAACAATGATTGACCCTTTCGCTTTATTTTTTCTTAATAAATACTAGATGAAACCTTATTTTCAATCAATGTTAAATTGACTTGGATTTCTTTTCTTGATCTAATTATTGCTTTGTGAAAAATTTCAAATTTTATCAGACATGTTAATTTTATATAATAATCTCATATCATATAATGCAATCCACCCATCGTATTTATTTTTTTTGTTTAAATTATATGTATTTATTTAAACAAAATCTATAAAAAATAAATTGTGTATCACTTTTCTATAATTTAAATAGTCTTTTTACTAGACTTAATGACTTAACATTCAAGAGTTTAAATTTTACTTTTTTTTTTATGTACAAGATAATGGTATATTTTTATAAGTTTCAACCTCAAAATGTTGCTACTAAAAGATTTGTTAGATATTTATATAAAGCATAAATAGTTAAAAGTGAAGGACTTTATAAAAAAAATTAAAATGCATTTGCTACTAGAATTTGAAAGGACCATTGCTCCACGTAAGCCTTGGACTTACAGAATACTCAAGTGCAGGAAGATGATTGTCACGTCATGATGAATGTGAGATTCTTGAAAGTTGAAGGGGGAAACAAAAATAAATTGACTTGCCACTTGATAATTAAAGAAAATTAAAAATTCTAAAATAAATATTGGTTCCAATGATTTAAGTATGCGGATAAATATGCTTAAGCAAGGTAGACACCACCATTACCGTATTATTTCAAATGAAATATTACCTTTACTATGTATTTTCTTAAAATTACTTTATGTTTGCTATTAACTATATATATTCTTATTTTTTAGCTTATATTTTATGACATTTATTTTGTAAAAAGGATGTTGAAAGCTTGTTGAAATATCTATGTTAATCCCTAAAAAAACAGATTTTATCAATGTGGGAATTTCAAAGAAAAGTTTTGGCGTTAATCAGATTTCATTGAATTTGGAGTTTTAATAAAAAAAAAAGCTTATGTTACTCCTTAAAATAGGATATTTCATTGAAATAGAAGTTTTAACAAAATTCAAATGTTAATCCCTAAAAATAGAAGATTTTATTGAAATAGAAGTTTTAATAAAACTTTGTGATGTTAATATCTAAAATTAGGATATTTCATTGAATTTGGAATTTTAATGAAAAAATCTTGAATAAAATAGGAGATTTCATTGATTTTGAAATTTTAATGAAAAAAATCTTAACATGAATCCCTAAAATAAAAAATTTTATCACTTTGAAAAAACAAACTTTGATTTCTTTAAAAACAAATACTAAATTAGACTAATCTTAGGTTTTTGAAATTGTTTTGGAATGTCGACCCATAAAAGTTGTTTTAATGTAAGTCAAATCTTAATGAGTTTTATAAATAAGGACATGAAAATAAGGACATTGGGGGGAAAAAAAACATTGTTTTCTTTTTTCTTCTTTTAGAAATAAGGACATGAAAATGCAAAATGAAAATACTGGAATGACACACCAATTAACAAACTTGCATGAATATGAAATAGATGCAAGATGTATTTTAAGGAAACTTAGCCAAAACATATAGAATTTTAAACATTTTTATTTAGCATGAATATAAAGACAAGGATAACTACAACAAGCAAATGAAGAAAAACCCAAGATAACAATTTAATCCCAAGAATTAATGATCTCAAGTCTTATATTATTTATTAATGCATCATCCAAATAAGCAAAACACATATGTTATGATTTTTTCTCATAATCAAGAAGCATGCAACATTTGAGCTAAAATCTTGTCCATGCATCATCATCTAAAAACCAAGTACATTTCAAAACCCTAATCTTATCATTCAATGTCTAGGTTACAAGCAAACCTAAAAACAAGTTTTGATTTATCTTCCACACATTTGTTTTTAAATCAATATCATCACATTTATTCTTCTATTGGTTTTTTTATTTCTAAGATAAGAGACATGCAAAACCTAAATGTCACACAAACAAACCCTAAAAAGAAAAAAGGGAGTTGCAACTTACCTCAAGGATGGTTTCAATAGAGCAGGGAGGAGTTGTGGAGGCTCATAGTGGTTGTCACAATAGCTTATTAGTGTTTGAGAGGTATTTCGGGCAACTTTCTCTCTTTAGAAAAGGGTTTTCTCTTTCTCTTGGTTTGTGTTTCTTTTTATCTTTTTTTTTCTCTTCATTTTCTTCCTCTCTTACTCCTTTTTCTAATTGGATCTCATTGGTTTAGTGACCCAAAAACCAACCTTTCCCTCTTTACCATATTCATATTTTTGATGCTTTGGTTTGATTTTCCTCTCTTTTTCTTTATTTTCTTTCTCTCCTCACTGCTTACTTCTTTTTGGACAAGTTTGCTTAAACTCAAACCTACCTTACCTACTACCTCTCTCTCTCAAAGTCAAATTTCTCTCTCAAGACTTCTCTCTTATTTCTTACAATGCCCCTTTATTTATAGGTATGGAGGAAGGTCCTAGAATCTTTCTAGGTGGAACAAATATGTTTTTTGATTTTCATGAGCCAATCTTGGCCATCTAGCATTTTTATACAACATGTTTGAGTGGGCTACTTTAGCACATGTTTTCTACCACCATAAAGAGGCAATGCAGCAGGTCTTTGACTAAAGATAAAGTACAAGTGTAATGGGAAATGACATGTCTCTTGACATATAATGTTAACGAGAGATAATGGTCTAAAGTAGCTCTAAAAACCTACAATAAGGAGAAGAAAAAAGAAAATAAAGATATAAATTTGCGAGGGTTTGAAGACAATCCCTTCCATGCAAAACAACATTGTTTAGGCACCTTACACTCATTCTTTTGGTAAGAGATGATGTTTTGCACCATTTCACTTAAGTTTATTTTATATTTATTTAATTTTTTTTGTTTAGTCCTCATACTTCTAACTCCTTTATATTCATTCAATTTGAGTTGATTTTCTAAGATTTATTTCAATTAAACCTTTGATAACATTCAAAACTGTCCTTCAATATTGGTACCTTTTACAATTCAGTACATGGATTTTAATTTGTTCATTTTTAGACAAAAATGTCAATTTTTCTTTAATTAAACTCCTAATTGAATCAGTAGAATCCCTAAATTCTAGTGCCTATTCTATTTTGGTCCTTGATCCTTTAATTCTTCCAATATTGGTCAAATTGACTCTAAACTTTATTTTTATTTTCTCTTCAATTACACCATTGATTGAATTAATAGAATCCCTAGATTTCAGTGTCTCTTCTATTTTGGTCACTGGTCTTCTAATTCTTCTAATTTTAAGCAAATTAACTCCAAATTTCATTTTTCTCTTAAAGTAAGTCCCTAATTGAATTAATTGGAATTCTGAACCTTTCTATTTCTTTCATTTTGGTTTTTGGCTTGTAAATGTAGCTATTTTTTCATTTAATTCCAATTCTCTCCTTAATTAGGCTATCAATTTAATTAATTGGACTTCTAAACTTTGCTATCTTTTCCTAATGATCATTGGTCTTCCAATTCTTTTGATTATGACCAATTTAATCCTTTTTTTCTATTTTTTTTCAATTAAACCCCAAATTCCATGCATGCATAATTTTCTAACCAACTATTATTTAAATTCTTGCCCATTTGCAACCCAGATTGTATTTTATTTTGGAAACATTTTTCTTTGACAATTCTTTTTGTTTGAAAATGGTTTTGAAGACATTTTCTCTTAAAATTGAGGGTGTAAAAATTTGTTTTTGACAATGATGTTGATGGACTTTTTTGTTGACAATGACACGGTAATTTCATAAATATATCTACAAATCATCGAGTTCTTGTTAGTCTTTCATTTTGCCAAAATATCTTTCTGGAGGCTCTACGAGGGTAACCAAGGGCAAATTCTTTTTATCAGCACATTAAATATCTTATCGCTTCATATCGATTTAAACAAGTAAAAGTTGGATTATAAAACACATATATAATATTGGAGTTTGGTATCCTTTTGTGCATGTCAGACCTCCAATCAAAGACACGTCAACACAACATGATGCATGAAGAACAGAGGAGCATCTTGAACTTGGTCACTTTACATGTATAATCTTGGTTTGCTCATAGCTAGTTCATTGTTCTGCTAAGAATGAAAGTGATAAGAAGATTTTCAAGCAAATTGATGTGCCATGTATTCTGTCTTTGCCAAAATGACAAGTAAATAAAAAATACAAGTTACCCAAAAATGGCTAAAAAGATTGATATTTTCCTTATCCTGAAAGAAGAGGGCAATTATTTTGTTCCAAAAAAAGATAATACAAGTTGGAATACAAGTTACCCCTATATTTACACTCCCATCCTTTGCTTGCTAGCCTTTGGTGCTGAAGAATTCTCACTTGGTGGGGAAGGCAGAGTTAATTCCCTGACATTGATGCCAACATCGGTGCCATTGACTAACTGAGCTGATTTTATACTCTGATTTTGTCCTGAATGCAATTTTATACTCTTAAATTGGGCTTTGGAGGCGAGTTCATATATGGATTCAGAAATTTTTTCAGTGCATGTGACCACGTCAATAAGTAATGAAGCTACCGTAACCCCTGGTATAACTTTCAGCAGGTCAATGTCTTCCCATATGCCTGATTTGAGTAAAGATTTGATATTTTTGGCAGCAGATTTTGCATTTTCAATGTGGGAATCTGCAGAAGATGGCGGCACCATTATTTTGATTGCCAATGCAAGTTCCTTTAGTGCTTTTCCAGATTCTATGCTCGTATTTGTGCATGCTTCCTGAATTATGCTAACAACTTCTGATGATGCCTGCAAGAATTAGCAGAAAATATTTAGAGATAAGCATGTGACGAATCACCTGAGTGCTTCTTAGCATACACGTTCCTAATTGGTATTCGTTTTTTTATTACTTAACCCATACATAAGAGCTTCAACTTTACTCATTTTGATGACAATGGATCTATGTCGAAGGCTTAAAGTAGCTTATCACATTGTATGTAGACATCAAAGATGAGATAGCTGCCAGGGAGCTAATTTCCTTTCTTATACCTGAATGTCAGCATTTAAGCATCCATTCAATGCTTCAATTCGGTAAGCACATTCTCGAGCCAGAGTCCCAACTTTCTGGTATAGTTTCCATGGATGTCGAAATAGGAACCGACCATGACCTGGCTCCCATGCAGCAAAATTTGCCTGGAAGGCATCAAAAATATTATCAGAAAAAAATCCAAGTAAATAGGTAAAGGAAGAGGAGCTTGGGGGTGGGGGGATGAGAGATACACACACACCAAGGATTCTTCACTAATATTTGAATTGAGAACACTTTTGTATCCTTCCAAAAATTTCTTGTCGTATTTGCTCTCTTCACCCCCTGTTCTTTTGAAGTATTCATCACCAAATCCTGTAAATTTTACGTTATCTGAGTAAGTTTTTGAGCATCTGCATGTTGAAAGCTAGTTAAAAAGGAACAATTGGAATGAATGCATCCAATACTTGATTGGTACTACGACTCAGTGCACTGCTTTGTTGGGGACATACATACCTTCTAAGGAGTTGCCAAGCTTTTCAATGTTGAGAGCGATCAGATTGTGAAGATCTTCACCAGCCCACACAGGGAAAACCACAATAGAAACGATGACACAAACAACAGCACCTATGATGATGGTTAATAATCTTGTCTTTGCTATGTCTATTATTTGATCTTCTCGAAAACCAGATACCGTTGTCATTGAGAAGGTCAAATTGAATATTAACATCCCATAATCATATCTTGCTTTAATTTTCGGAAAGAACCTCAAAAATGTTGATATAGCAGCTGCAATAAAAAAACAGAATAATTTTGAATATACGAGTACTTTTTTCCTATTCTTTTAATAGGAAGGATCATATAATTCTTTTGTGTGCATGCGCGGTTATAGATACCTTGTGGAAAGACAAGGAACACAAGTAGTATAGGTTCTCCAATATGTCCAGAGAGTTTTGCTAGGTAATGGGCTCCAATACCTAGTCCACCAGCCAGAAATGTTGCAATTACTCTATTGAATCCTCTTCCAAGAGTAGCCCCTGAAAATTTATTTGTCAAAAATCATGAAAGGGCATTCTTGCTGTACTTTTAAAAAGGTCAGAGACTTACCCACGGAGAATTCAAAGACCAGGACAACAGTCATAACAGCCCATACGGCATCGAAATCAAAATAAAAGTAAACTGGGTCAGGGTAGTAGAGTATTGTTGATACCAATGTAAGAGCTAATCCTACTTTTATTGAATGAACAACTCTTCTTGGATCTTCTTGTGCAAGCTTCTTTATATTCCTAGCCATACCAACCATTTTAGCTTTGAACTTCGCAGGCAAGGCCTTGAGCCACCAGCGTCCTTGAGTGAAAAACCCAGCTTTGTCACCGCTTCCAGACGCAACCATCATGGCTGAATGAGTTGGGCAAGTTCGCATGAACTGAGAAAGATCAAAGAGAGCAAAGAATAAAGAGAGTTGGCCAACAAAGATGCTCGAGGAGGCACTCTACATGCTCTTCTAATTTATAAGAAGAAAAGGGCATCTTTTTGGCACATAATTAATATGCCATAGAAGTTTATGACGATGTTTTGATGTTTCCTTTATATGTACACGCACGTACACATGAGATCTCACCTCAAAGGTTCCATAAGCTATTCAAAGAGCTATTTTTTTAATCAAATTTCTTAATCATAACAAACGTTTGTCATAATATAAAATATGAATAATCAATTCATGAAATAAATTGAAAAATGAAAAACAATTGTATAAGCTTTTTGTCACCACTTCTTTGAAAATTGTTAATCATGAAATCATTACAATTACAATTCCAGAATTCTTTTTCCTACTTAAACTATTTTGCATCTTGAAAAAAAAAATTGGATTTTTTACCTAGAATTGTACAGGGGTTTTCTCATGGAATACACTAGTTAGACTCAACTCACTTTAGTCATACATTAAAAAAAATTAGAGTTAATGCGAAGTCAATGCTTTGGGGTGTTTTAATATTTAGAAAAAAGTATGTTCTTTTCTCCAATGATACATACTCTTCCTTCTTTAACTTTTATTTTATTATAGAAACTTTGAAAAAAATAAAACAAATTGAAATATATTTTTAGTTGCTGAGGGCAAAATGATATTTAGAACTTGTTAATTTGGCAGCGTAACTCGCTTGCTATGTGTTTGTTGAAAATATTTAAAAAACAAATTATTTAAAATTAATTTTTTAGATATTTTTGAATCAATTTGCTAATGTATTAATATTAAAAATAAAATTTTAAAAAAATATATTATTTTTTATATTATTAAACAAAAACATATTTTAAAAAATAGTTACTAATATAATATTGAATAGTATCATATAATCAAGTTTTGATAAAAAAAAATATATTTGATAGTTTTTACATGAATGTATTAAAAAAGAAACTAATATAAAGCTTGCACGCTACCACAAAAAAACTTCATAGAATCTATTTTCTAATTAATTATGTATTAGAAAAGATATTCATCTAATTGTTTAATATTTTTGACAAAAACAAATGTTAAAAGAAAATTAGTTTATTTAATAAAAAACAACAAATAAATAAATAATATATTTATGATACTATAATAACTTCAATTTCATTTTCATAGAATATTCATCACCATAAATATAAAAAAAGTCTACATCATAGGTTCACATATAATAATTAACAAAATAATTATTAACATTATAAAAAAGAAAAAGAAGCTAGAATCTGATTTTAAAATAAATGCCAAGCTGAATGATGTTTAGTGAAATAACATATTAAATTCAATTTATTTATTTCATAATAATTTATTTTGATTAAAATTTAAGAAGAAAAAGTAATTATGAAGAGCTATTGTGAAACCCTGAAAATTTATAATTTAAATATGCAGATATGTAAACCCTTATGTAAACATAAGACTAAAAGTGGTATGATTTCAATGAGTGATGGAAACCAATATTAGAAATAATAGATAAATAATGATATATAATGGAAGAGATGACCTCTATAAAATGAATTTTGGTTT
Source organism: Populus davidiana (assembly GCA_030145905.1). NCBI lineage: Eukaryota > Viridiplantae > Streptophyta > Magnoliopsida > Malpighiales > Salicaceae > Populus > Populus davidiana. Next base: position 22,419,471 of record CM057789.1, on the reverse strand, counting down.
AAAATTTATAAGGACAGAGAAACTAGTAACGTGTTTTGATGGATAAAATAATGAGAAAAATGACAAAATATTTCTAAGAAATAAGTGAGGTAATAAAGAATACATGATAATAAAGGATAGTGCAATGAAAAGGGTAAGACTATAGGTGCAAGCACCAATTAAAAATCAGTGACGTTATTTTGAAACGGTAATAAGCCCGTTAAATAAAAAAAGATGGAAATTTTAAAATGAATATATTGAAAAATAATAAAATGGCCTTAAAGGTTTAGAAGGAAAATTGATATGATTTTATGTGAAGATTGAACAAGAAAATTTGGATCATTGACGAAAAAGTCATGAACTAACCAATTTTACATTAGGAAGCAAAGCTCTCAATCCAATTATCGGATCGAGATGAAATTTTGCATGATGTCTATTAATATGTTTTCATACCTTGGTTAAATATCTCATCTTAATTGAAGTTTGGTAAAGACTAGTGATTTAAGCAGAAATAAACCAGATAGTTTATATGAAAAATAAAATAAAATACATAAAGGCATAAATGAGGGACAAAATTGTAATTAGGGGAAAAGGTTCCTATAAAACTGCAAAGAGGCCACCAGTTCAAAAAAAAAAAAAAGAAGGTGAGATACAATACAGAAAATTCGGATAGAGAGAGAAGTGCAGATTTTAGAGAAACCAATAATGCTCGGGTGGCCATATCTTTGGAATCCACTATTGGATCATGTTGAGTTTTGTATATATTTTTCTTCTCACACTTCTCTACTAACTGAACGGAGGGATTGGAAAGAACACGATCCATGTAACAGAGATCATCATCGGAAATTTCCTGGAAAACAAAAGGAAATACACTTATAGGGCAGTTTGGTTGCCGTCCAATTTCTCTCTCTTCCACTGTTAGTTCATGCTCATTCTTGGATATGTTATGCGCCTAGATGATGCTTTCATTCTGGATGGTGGAGATAGGAATCTCATTCTCCGGCAAGGTTTCGTGCATGTTGAACAGTAACTCATCCATTTTCAGGTTAGCTCGATTTTATTCAGATCTAGGGAGATCCAACCGTTGATCAATATACTTTTGAGATATATTGTGCACAACTCTATGATATATAATCTGTCCGTTTGGTTTAAAACAATAATCAAAGGTTGATGACTTATTGATTTTTGAATCAATTACTAGTTTTGGCAAAATTTAGTAAGCTTGATTAAATACATGTTTTGATGAAATTAGAATTGTGTGGGTATAGGGTTTATGGAAGATGTAATGGTAAAATATTTTCTTATTAGTATTGTTATAGATTAATTATGTATTCTTTATATAAGGGGAAAAATGATTATTGTGTAAGAATAGGAAGGAACATTGCTATATGAACATGTTGATTGAATAAAAAGCTAACTTGTTGGTTGTGTGGTTATGAATGGGGTGGAACCATGAAGAAATTGAAATGAACGAAATTTAAAAAACAAAACATATTTAAATCTAGCCATAACTATTTTTGGCAAATTGGTTAGTTAATGAATATTGTCATGGATTCCGACTAGTAGGGTGAAATTATTGTTGTGATAATGATCTAAGAATATTAATTATTAAGGTTTGTCGCATATGTTTAATCGCACGAGGAGAAAGTGAAAGAAAATGAATGGTCATCATTTTGTGGTATTTGTAATGCTAAACAAGGATAATAACATATATAGTGTGTGTAAAAATAAGTAAATAATAATAATAGGAGAAATCCCAAAGGGATGAGTTTACTTATTTTGGCCTAATCTTGCTATATTGTAGAGGTAGAGAAATTGTTTGAATGTTTTGCTTTAGAATTGATTTGAATTTTTGATTTAATGATGCCAAATGACATTGAATAATGTTGTTTTTGCATGAAAATAAGTTGGAAGTTGAAAAGGATTTTCAAGGATGAAAATCCTCGTTGCCCAAAATTTTAGCTCTAAAGGAAGGGCTATTGTGATTGTTGATTTTGAGCTTGAAAACAAAATAATTTGGAGTTGGCTTCTTCATAAAAGTTTTATTTCTATGGTTTAGCCTTTCATAGAGATAAATCACGCCAAAAACTAAGTTTTACAGCTTTAGTTATGATTAAAACACTATATAGTATTCTGGGTTGGTTAAGCTAAATTGATCAGAATTAGACAATTTTTAATCTTTACTTGGAATTGTTGTTGAGTGATGATTTTGATAACAAAATTATAAGAATAAATATAAACATGAAAATGGGTAAGAGTATGAGATCCTGAAGAAATTCATTGTGATTGGTTTGAGACTAATAGTTGAATGAAAATTAAATAAAGCTGTGATGTTGGTTGTATTGTTGATAAAGACTGAATCCCTAGTGGTAGAGAGGCAATTATGGGGATTGGACAATTGCATGGAGTGGAAGCACATGCACATACTCTAGGTAGGTGCATCACACCTTGTCTTTTTAATTTGTGTAAACTTATTGGTAAATTTTACAATTTATTGTGTTATTGCTTGGATAATATTGGAATGAATATAAATACCTTGCGTGCTTTGATCTATATTGACTAGTTATAATATAATTGAAATGGATATGAGTATCTTACATATATTGATATGTATCAAACTTGTGATGATATTGTTGGAATGAATAAGAGTACCATGCACGCAACGATATACCTCCATTAGTTAGGATGATATTTGAACGAATATGAGTATCTTGCGTGCATTGTTATGTATCGAATTATTTTTTGTTATTATTAGGATAAATACAATTACCTTACCTTGATAGACTTTGAATTTGTCATGATAACCTTGGAATAGATGTAATTATTTAACATACCTCGGTATAGATTGGGTATGCACAATGTCTTAGAGATTAGGGGAGAAATGATATATAATTGGTCACCATAGTGTTGGCGGCTAAGTATATATTACAATGATACTTGACATTGGGATAAGGGTGACCAAGGTTATGTGAATGATGCTTAGTGGTCGTAGTGTCGATAACTAAGTTTGGTGTGAATGATACTTAGAAACTGTGGTTACAATGCATATGACATTAAAATTGAAAGTATATTGTGATTTTGTCGATAACTTGGGACCTCTTAATATAAGGGAGACTCTGCCAAAATTTTGATGGAACTTGTATATTTTAAAAAAAAAATACCTGAAAATTTCCAATGTATCGTGAAAAAGGATGTAGAAAATCGAAGTTGTTACAGTTATACAAAAAGAGAGCTTTTTTAATAATATATAAAAAAATGGTTTAAGCTTAATTGAAATAAATTAAAAATTTAATGTCATTTAATTGAATCATATCCTAAATATATTTCTAGTTATTTTATTTAAACAAATTATAAATAAAATATAAGAAAATAAAATAAAAAAGAGCTTCATTAATCAGAGAAAGGTAGGCTGGAGTGGATTTGTAAGGCCAAGCTCGCAAGTTTGGTCCTTTTTTTATTTTATTTTTTTGTTAATAAGGTGAATGAAATTTTATCCTTTTAATATTTTTCTCTAAAAAAATTGTTCATTTAATTATTTGTTTTTCAAATATAACTGATGACACGTTATCTACAAGTTGACTTTCCAACCACCTCAAGTTACCAGAAAATCAAAATTTGACTTTTATAATCTAAAAACCTTATTTTGATTATTTTTTTCAATTAAAAAACTTAAGAAACACCCTAAAGACATCGATAAACTCAAATCTATTCTTTAATCGACATTGAATTAGTAAAAAAAAAAAGAGTAATCTGAATCTTAAAAATCTCTTACATCCCAATCTACTTTTTTGACAAGATGAAGGCTAAAAACACACTTGAATGAACTGATTTCATAAAATTGAACATTTTGATATCAAAATCTTTTTTAAAAATTTTGTTGGAATGTGGCCAATCAAGAAGTTTCTCTATCTTTAACAATTTTCCAACTACTTTTTTCTCTTATCTTTTAAACTCAGAAACTGAAAAATAAAAAAAATAATGTTTTAGATCACAACTAAAATTCTAAAAACAAAAGGGACTTAATATGAGATAAAAAAAGAGAGTTAAAAAGTACTTTTTTTCCACGAATTTGAGATTGGTCAAGCAATTTTATTATGTTTTCAATTTGATATCTTTTCTTTTAATTGTGCCTCTTCACTACAAATCCAAATTGTATTTTACTAAATTAGTCTCCAACAAAATTTTTAAATCTAATAAGAACCTATAAATATTATAGCATATAAGGATAAAGACCATAAACTCACAAAATATCCAAATTAGTTCACAAGGATGCAATTACAAAAAAGAGTTTAATGACCATAACTAAAAAAATAAAATAAATTTTGTCACTATTGTATTCCATAATAAAAGTCAAAAGCATGTATAGTGATAAAATCTATGGTAAAACTACCAACTTCTTTAGTTTTACTAGAAATTATAATTATAATTGTAATACTTTAGGCTTTAAGTTAGACTTTCTCCATGGTTGCAATTTAAAAATACAAAGCTATTTTCATTGTAATTTAGCGTTTGTCTCTATACACTTACTTTCTTTATATATAACCCTATTTTAGAATGCATAAATTGTTTTAATTGAATAATAATTTTTTCTATTTAAATATGAGGAAGGAGCATAGTATAAAAACACCAACAGATCTAGTTCTAAGAAAGCCATACAAAATTGAACTTGTTATTCTTTCTGTTTATTTATTTTTTATTTAAGTCAACAAACTATTCCATATATAAATATTATTTAAATTCTTCGAAATAAGACAACAAACTCCATTTTATTTAAGTGTGTGATGTGTTTATCACACCATCAATTAACAAAGGTAGTGCTTTTACAACAAACCACCTTACAAATCTCTTTTAAATTTAATAGTTTTTTTTTCTCTTTGATTATTTTGTTTTTCTAATTTTATATTTTAACATTTGGTTTATTAAAAATTAAACTTCATAATTTATTGTGGTCTACTTTATACGTGGTTAGCTTGGTTTCATAATTAGTGTCATGGTTTTAGCAAATTAACTCAGTTAACTCGAGTTTTTTTGTTATTTTTTTGGGATTTTTTTTTCAATTCTATCATTCAACATTGAGTTGATAAGAAATTAAGCTTCATGATTTATTTTGGTTTGCTTTCCATGAGGTTATCTTGGTCCCATGACTCGGGTCGCGGGTTTAATGAGTTAACCCAGTTGGCTCGAGTTTTTTTTTTTTATTTTTTTTGTTTTTTTTTAATCTCATCCTTCAGTATTAGGTCGCTTAGGAATGATGCTTCTTAATTTCTTTTTTCTATGAGGTTATCCTGATCTTATAACTTAGGTCATATGTTTTGTAGGTTAACAATTTCTATTGTGTCCTGTTTCTAGATTGATATTTTTCAATTTCATAATTCAACAATTGATTTGGGCTTCATAATTTATTTTGATTTAATTTCTATAAAGTTATCACAGTCTCATGACCTTGATCATGAGTTTAGCAGGTTAACACGAGTTGAATCAAGTAATTGTTTATGTTTACTTTCCATGAGATTATCTTGGTCTCATGAACTAGGTTATGAATTTAGTAGATTAACCAATGTTGATTTCTTTTTAATTAATATTTTTTATTTTCATTCTTCAACACTAAGTTGATTGTAATGGAGCTTTATAATTTATTTTGATTTTATTTATATGGGGGATATCATGGTCTCATGCTTCACGTCGTGAATTTTGCAGGTTAACCAAGTTGGCCCAAATCAATCTAATATGTTGCCTTTTCAATATTATTTTTTAAAAGTTGTTATCTTAATTTTTGCGAGTCAAACCATTTTTACTAATCATTTGGGCTGCTTTTGGACCTATAAAGTCAATCAAGTTACATTGAATCAACCTCCGTATATTCTAAGAAAAATTTACTAGAAAAACTTTAGCAATGCCTGGATGTTTCTTTTGTATGTTAAAAAAAAATTGATAGGACTCACATTGTAGTGCTTGCCAACCATCTAGTAATTTCTATATAGGATCAAACCCTACGTGTGCAACAAAGGGTCCTTATTATTAAAAAAAAATCACATTAAACATATTTAAATTTTTAGAACCTGAAAAGTGATAATATCTTTTTAGATTTTAAAATATCTAGTGAATGGAAACATTCACACTTAAATCAAGAATACAATAAATCATACCGGTCACATTTTATAATCATGTACTTCCTTCCATGTATTACAATACATTGCTTCCATAGAATAAAGCACTCAATGAGAAAATAAACTTTATGAATGAATTTCCAATAAATCATTTGGGTCCAACTTTATATATCTCAATAGATATAGAAAATAATATTTTATATGCATAAAACATCACTTTAGTCTCCAAGAATAACATAACAATGGTCTAGACAATCAACTAAAAGAAAATAAAGTTAAATATCAAATAGGTTAGCTAGACCCTTACGATCCACATGACCTATATACTGTTTTGCCAACAATGCTTAAGTTATTAGATCTACAATCATTAGCTCAATGTTAATATTCCCAATGAACACTTCATGTTCCTTCACTTTTCCTCTCAGAATGAGATACTTTATGTCAATATGCTTGTTTCGGCTTCCATTCTTATTATTCTTAGAGAAGAAAACTATAACTAGATTATCATAATATATCTATATATATATATATATATATATATATATATATTGGTCTTGATATGGAATCAACAACTTTAAAACCAGAAATAAAATTTCTTAACTAGATCACCTATGTCGTTGCTTCATAATATGCAATGAATTCTACTTCCATAGTAGATGAGTCAACAATGGTTTGCTTAGTACTTCTCCAAAATACAACTCCTCTAGTAAGAATAAAAATGTAACCTGAAGTAAATTTTCTTGTGTCTACATAGCTAGTAAAACCCGAGTCTAAATAATCAATCACCTCAAAGTGATTAGTGTGTCTGGAAGTCAACTTGTAATCCTTGGTTTCTTATATGTACCTAATGACTTTCTTAGTAGTTTTGCAATGGTCCATTCCTGGATTACTCTAGAACCTTCCCAATATTCCTACTATAAATACCGAGTTAGGTCTTGTATAGACTTGTGCAAACATTAAACTATCAACTGCAGATGCATAAGGAATGTTACTCATATGTTATTTTCCAATGTATTTTGTGGGAATTGATTGTGGTTAAATTTCTGCTTTTTCACAATGGGTGTTACTGAAGGTACACAATTTGACACCCTAAATGTTTCCAAAACTTTTTCAATATAGGCCTTTTAAGACAATTCTAATATCATTTTAGACTTGTCTCTGTAAATCTCTATGCCAATGACATAAGAGACTTCATTAAAATCTTTCATATCAAAGTTTTGAGAATAAATTTTTTTATGTCATGTAGCAAACCCAAATCACTACTTGCAATAAAAATATCATTTACATTTAGGAAAAAAGAAGTTATACTTGCTTATGCTAATCTTAAGGTAAATATATTGATCAACAATATTCTTAATAAAACCATATGAGACTATAACATTATGAAATTTAATATATCACTATTAGGAGGCCTGCTTTAGTCCATATATAGATTTCATTAGCTTACAAAACAAGTGATTATGTGTGTCATCATAAAAACCTTTAGGCTAATTCATAAATATCTCTTCATCCAAATTTTCATTTAGAAAAGTTGTTTTGACATCCATCTAATGTAGCTCTAAATCAAAATGAGCTACTAATACCATTATTATTCTAAATGAATCCTATTTAGAAAATGGAGAGAAGGTTTCATGATAATCTATGACTTCCTTTTTAGTATAACCCTTAGCAACATGTTAGTTTTATATTACTCGATATTACCAGAAACATCTCTTTTGTTTTTATAATCCTATTTACAGCCCATAATTTTAGATCCTTCAAGTAATTTGATGAGGTCACAAACTTGATTTTAAGACATAGAATTCATTTCTTTCTTCATGGCATTATACTATGGAGCAAAGTTTTATCCATTCATAACTTGTAAAAATGAACTTGATCATCATTAGGTACAACATCAAAGTTGAAGATATACAATATAGTCATTAGAAATACCTAGTCTCTTTGTTCTTGAAGATCTCCTCAATTCAATTTTCTCATGTAGTTTTACTTCATTAAAAACTAGTTGGTCTTGAATTGGTTATTGCTCAAAATCATATAAATGATTTTCATGAACATAATCATTTGTTGTTTATCTTTACACAACTCAGTTAAATCTTGTATTTTCTCAAATTCTATGATTCTAGAAAAATCACTCCCATTGAAATTAAGATACTCAAGGAATGTAGCATTTCTTGCCTCTACTACTCTTGTACTATGAGAAGGACAATAAAAGTTATACCCTTTAAAGTTCATTGCATAACCAATGAAATAACCACTAGTTGTTCTTGAGCCAATTTATTTAGTTGAGGATTATAAATCTTTACCTCAACAAAACAACCACATATATGTGTATGATTTAAATTGGGCTTTCATCCTTTCCATAATTCAAACGGTGTCTAAACAAAACTTGGATGAAATCCTATTTAAAATGTACATGATAGTCTTTAGTGCTTCATTCCTAAAAATAATGGTAGATTATAATTACTAATCATGCTCCTTGTAATGTGTATAAGGGTACGATTCCTTCTTTAAATCACATCATTTTATTGTGGTGTGCCAGACATTATATAATGTGTAATAATGCTCTCTCTTTCAATGAACTTTGCAAATGGACCTGACATTTGTTATTTTTCTGTGTACTCACCATAATACTCCTCATCTCTATTTGACCTTACAATATTTGTGGTATTTTTTTCTTTTTTTTCCCTCTACCTCAACTTATAGGTCTTAAAAGTATCAAGTGCTTCACTCTTATTAAATAAGAGATAAAGATACATAAATCTAGTACCATGATCAGAAAATAAGATAAAATATCTCTGACCATTCAAACATGGAGTATTAAATAGTCCATAGATGTTAGTATGTATGACTTCTAAAATTTTCGAGCTTCTCATGACACCTTTAGTGATTTTGTTAGTTTCAAATAACAAGAACACCCTAACAATAAATGAGTAGTATACATAAGAACCATATCATATAAAACTTCATCTTTACACTTCCCAAATGAAAAACAAAACAAAACAAAACAAAACCTGTTTAGTAACTCTTACTTCCTCACATTCATTCAACCATTGAAGTCTATAAAGTCATTCATGTGTTACAGTGTTTAGATTCAAATTTAAAAGAAGTGTAGCGCTAGCAATATTAGTACAACTCTCACTATCAATAATAATACTACATACCCTATTACTTATATGATATTTAGTATGAAAAATATTCTTCCTTTGTTGTCTCACATCACCATCCTTAATGTGAGCTTTAAATAATCTTCTAATCACCAAAGCCTCTCCATCAATTATATACTCAACATCACTACAATTCTTAAGTGGTGCATCTCATCCTCATCGAATTTGTCACTTTTAAATTCAATCTCCCCTTATACTTTTATAATCATAATATGTTTGTTTGGATATTGTGAAGCTATATGTCCATTTCTCAAACACTTGAAACACTTAATATCACGATTAAGATAAGTTTGAGTTTTGGTTTTACCTTTATGTTTAATGGCTGAATCCCTCTTAAATGTTTTAGGTGTTTTGAACTTTCTATCAATGGTATTCAGCTTTAATGGGACAACCCCCTCTCTTTTATAATTTAGCCTCTAAGCTAAAAAAGAATGTAGATTACTTTATTAGTGTGCATGCCTGTTCTTATTAACTACCTTTCAACCTTGGTAGCCATGAAACCATATCTTATAGCTCAACATAATGTTGTAATTCAACCACATTAGTTATCTTTATATTAAAACCATTCAAGAGCCTTGACATTGTAACATTTTTATACTCCATAACATTAGCTCTAAATATGGAAATATCCATCTCCTTAAAGTATTCCTCTACACTCTTAGACCCTTGAGCCAAACTTTGTATTTTCTAAAATAATTCTCTATAATAATGTCCAAGAACAAACATCTTTCTTATGATTGCTTTCATATCATTTCAATTCTTTACGAGTGTCCCTCTATTTCGTTTCCTACCTAAATCAATTTTAGATGGTCGGAGACACCATATTCATTCGTTTAAAGATGACTACTCGATCAACCAAAACTACCAAAGAAGAAGATAAACAGTGGCCGAATGATGCAGCGTCTAGGTTAAACCCTAAAAATTAGGGTTTTAATTTGGGATTTGACAAATTTCAATTTAATCCCTATTCTTTAAATTATTTTTAATTGAACCTGTAATTGCCTTCCAACTTTTAATTTCATGCAATTTCACCCCTATCAAACTCAATTGTCAGCCCTAAAGTTTAGCACCTTTTCTAATTAGGTTCTTGGTTCCTGATTTATGCAAATTGACCCTCAAATAACCATCAAACTTTCAATTTCTTTAATTTGGCCCCTAATTTTCCTAATTCATGCCCCAAAGCCTCGCGCCTTTTTTGGTTTTTTATTTTTCAAGCATTTTTAATTTTTTTAATTTTGTATTTTTTTGTATATTTATATGGGGTCTCAAAATGGGTAATAACAATAATAGTAACTTAATAATAATAATAGTAAACTTAATAACAATAATTTTTACCTTTTACTCAAATTAATGGTGACAATGTAAAATCAACTATACTTTCTTCTTCCACTCCAAAAATAAGCTTTTAGATTGTTTTTATCGTGAAAAACTAGAATCTTCATCTTAACACTCCCTAAATTTATGTCTAAACCATCAAGAAAGCCATCATTCTTAACTGTTCAAGCTATGATCATGATTAAAATCATTGACCTTCTCATTTGTATTTTTAGGTATAAACTCATCTAAAGGTGAAATAGCTCATCTTGCAAGCCTTTTACCATTGGGACCTTTATGGACTAATTTGTCTCAAAGGCTAGCTACTTTAGTTCACAATCCAGTCATCTCATTCATAACCTCTCAAAACCTCAAGTTTATAATATCTAATTATTATTTCATAGTCAAATAACCTAATTCTGGATTATTCTTATCTTTTGGTGGTGATGATCTATTTTTGGTTGACATCGTCGAGATCTAAAAATTATGTTGATATCAAGAAAAATATATCCTCACACACTCCCTCAAGTGTTTACACAATGTCAATCTTCTTGTGTTTCATATAAATATTTGGCTTTTCACTATAATAAGCTTATTTTTTTACCTTTTACCACTCAATCTAAAAATTTTCAGTTCTTTAATGAATTAATTCATAACAAATAAAAATATTTAACAACTTAGTAATGCAATCCAAAATGATACATAGACTCAAAAAGAAATAAAAGAATAATAAACAATCAATATGAAACTATGAATAGCAAAACGAATTTGTGTAAAATGTGAATGACACGAGAAAATATTACAAGAATAAGAAAACTAATGAAATAAGACTCCAATAACTCAAATTAAGCAAAGACATTATATATATGACTTTAGTTGAAACTAATTAGAAAGAAAGTATTGACACAAAAACTACCCGTTATGAAATGTTTTTGTAATTTTCAAAAATAACCCAACAAAACTATATCTAAATAATCCTAAAATCAATATTAGTAATTAAGATATCCCAAGAATCAAGAACTTTCAAATTTAAGTTGTCGAATCCAAGATTTGATGAAAACCCCTATTTTTTATGGCTAAACCTAAATTTTTCCCTTTTGTCTTTTGTACGATTTCTTTCATCTTTCATTTTTTTGAATTGTAAACAACCAAATAATTAATAATTTTTTTAAAACTTTTTCCACAACTAGGTTCTAGATAATGACAACAATGAAGTAACATAAAAACTAAAAGATAAAGGGATATAACCTGATTTTACAGCCTTGCTTTAATAACAACTTATGTGAACCCCTATAGATATAAAGATCCAAAAACTCAAAGTCAAATTAATCCTTTCTCAGGCTTGTAATTAACCTATATTGAGGTACCAAGACCATACAAATTGAACCCCCATTTAATTCCTATAAAGAGAGACAAACAAGTAGTGTGGAAGACGCCATGAAGCTTGGTTAATTCTTTTATAAGTCAGAGTAGTTTAATGAAGAACCATATCAAGAGAATTCCTCTCATAATATACACACAATATGCAACAATAATACATTCCAACCTAAAAGAAATATTGTCTTACAAAAGTAGTATTTATACTTGAAATAAAATAAATACTAATTAATATAGTGGGCTAACATCAACCCAAATTAAAATAAGAAAGAGAGAAGTCTATTAAGTATGAAAGTATATAAATAATGAAGGAAATGAGCGGTGTAGTAAGTGATCAAGAGCATAAGTATATGACTAGCAATGTGGCTATGTGGCCTTACATGGCATGCTATACTTTTAGCTTATTGGAAACACTACCAGAAATTCAACTAAAACCATTAGAATTATTGACATAATTTTTTTGTCGATAATTTGTAGTGATATTTACTGACAAATGTAAATCCCTCGATAATTTTGTCGGTGTATATTGACGGAATAATTTTGTCCGTATATACTGACATAATTACAAACAGAATATATAGAATTTTGAAAAAAAGGCATGTTGATGATGTGGAAGTTTTTGCGGGCGATTTTACTGATGGAATTAGCGAGATTCAAATGTGACTCCTTCACCGGCAGAATTGCCGATGAATTCACTGAAGAAAATATTTTATCGGTGATTCTATCGGTAAAAGTTAATATATCACCACGTTGTCTCCCCTCCCCTTCCCTCCCTTATTTCTCCTTCTTCTTCCGCCACCCCTGTATCTAAACAAACTGCCCCACCCCCCAACTGCAACACCCACCCCCCTTAAAATATCCCCATTTTCTCAACACAAGTCATACTTTTTTAGCTTTTCTAGTCACAACATCCGTGTTATGATTTATTGTGGATTTTGTTTATCTTTTTTAATTTTAATTTTAACATTAAAATGTCAATTTTATTATTATTTAATGTTTTTTTAGTATATGTATTTTGTTAGTGGATGTACATGTTTTATTGTTTTTTTTCTCAAACAAACTTGTAGTATGAATGTATAATTTTGTACTTGTTATGGTTTGTTTTATATTTTATAAAATTGTATTTGTTTGTAAATTGTTCAAACTTATGTCGAATTACCGAATTAGATGTATTGTGATGAAATAAATAATAGCTTGTTTAACGGGTCCGTTTTAATTTTTATCAATGCTATTACGGAGTTGTAATTTTTGTAAATTTATATGTATAAATTGTATGGACGTTGATAATGAATATTTAAGAGAATTTTTAATTAGTTTGGTGGATAATCTCGAGTTAAGCCAATATTTTCGCAAATTTATTTACTTAACAAAGTTAATTAATACATGTTGTCATCATTATTTTATAGAGGTCATGGATGATCGTTCATGAATGTATCGAGATTCACCACAAGAATTGCGGAGGATGGATTACTGTAATGGGGTTTGGGGTTTCATTAATTTTGCAACATCTATTTTGAGAAATTTTATTAGAGGCGGTATTAGGTGTCCATGCAGGAAGTGTAAAAATAAAAATTATGTACATCTAGATGTTGTAACAATGCATCTTCTACACAAGAAGTTCATGGAGGATTACCAGTGTTGGTATGCACATGGAGATCTATTTGTTCATAATGAGAGCATGGTTGGGTCAACTATAGTGCTAGCAATGTGCATGAAGTTGTAAATGACAACAGTAATGGTTACAAGAATATGGTTATGGATGCAATGAGAATGGATGATGCAACCATATTATTTGATAGTTTTACCCACATTTACCTAGTATTTTGCCTATGTTTTATATATAAAATGCCTTCATATTTTTTATTTTATGTTTTGAAAGCACTTTTGGATGTAAGATGCAAAAAGAAGTAAATTGAAGATAATTGACAGATTTGACCTTCAATCAATGTTTTTTGCAGAGCTTCAGCTCTAGAGGTCGAAATGAAGTCATTCTAGTGGAATTAGAAAGCTAACATCCATACCTTTATGTACATATATGGAAAGAAAAATAGAAAGAGAAAGAGCATGGAAATTGCAGCCTTCAAAGACAAATCTTGCAATCTGCCAGTGTTGCCCTTCGGCCATTCCAACTTGAATATCTTGAGCTACAAAAGTCCAATTGATGCAAACTCAATTTTCTTGGATTCCTGACTTGAAGACCTATTAGCCTACCAAATGTTAGCAGAAAACAAGCTTATATGAGAGAGATATGAGTTTTCTAAGATGCCATATGAGTTCTGTAAACGAATAGGTTTTGTGAAAAAACAAGTCCAAATTACTTCCCAAAAAATCCAAACCGACATCCAAGTCTTTATTTCAACAATTTAACTCTTATAAGTCCAAAGTCAAAGTTTGAGTATTTTATGCAAGGCTATTTCTCCTTTTTTAGGAAAAGTGTTATTGAACTGCTTCAATGTAAATTGTCTACTTAGGTAAGGACTATTTTGTAGGAAAGAGATATTAGAGTTTCCTATTAAATAAAAAGGAGAGAGAAATGAAGAGGGGCGGCAACCATGAGAAAAAAAAACACCCATTTCCTTCACAAACCTAAATTCATGCATTCTTCTTTCTTTGTTATTAATTGTTTAACAGACATACAAGGCTAAATTCTTTTTCTTGGTTGTATGGACACGAAAACCTTCGGATTTCAAGAATCGTGAGATTTATTTTACCTTTTCTTTTTAGTTTATATGATGAATGAATATGTTGGTTCTCCTATGCTTATTTCCTATTATTTTTTTATGTTAATTGCTAGAGTGGACTCTAAGTTATTACTGTGAACAATCTATTGCTAAGTTTGCTATCAAAACCAGAGTTAAGGTATATAAACTTGTGAAGCAGTAGAGATTAATAATTATGGTAGATCCAGATTAGTAATCTTAGAGGGAACATTCAATCAATCAAATCAAACATGGACTGTGGACAATTATGTTGTCTGGATTAATCAACTCATCTAGTTCTTAAGGCTGCCATTGAATTAAATTACTAGTGTGGACACTATGGTTGTTTGATGGTTAGGGTTAGTTATATAGCGGATCTGTTACTAATCAACATAAGAAAAGATAAATATTTAGAGTATAAATTGACGTTTTGTTTCTATGATTAGTTTTGATTTCTGTAGGTGGACGTGTATTTGCGATCAGGGTTCATTTTTCTTGATAAATTTTGGTTTTCTTTGATTTAACATTGATTGTTTCTTTTTGTTTACTATAGCATACTGACATGACCAAAAGATTGATGTCTTCTCCTAAGTACATGAGTGTCAAAGTAATAAATAACCCGGCAAGACCGGGATCAAACCACAAGGAGGTTAACTATATAAAGTATAAATAAAAATAATAATAACCATAATAATAATAATAATAATAATAAGTTAAAGAGGAATTTGAGATGTAAGATTAATATGAGGATTCAACAATAATAAAAACAAATGTCAAGGTTAGAGGATCCACTAATAGTATTAGAAATAAGTATAGTATAAACTCTTTTTATTAATTAACGAAAAACCACACACAAAGGAGGTTCCAATCTGATGATTTATCCTTAATAGTTTATTATAAATTTTTAACATGATCATATTAATTATCTTATTTAAGTAACAACAAACTTTTAAATATTATCAGGAATTTATGATGCGAACTAATGTTAACAACAAATCAAGTTCCTTTCATAGCACATGTATAGGTTATTCCATATGGTTTGGCTATGAAAGTGCCAAGAATTTGTTGTTCCAAGTATGTTATACAACACAAATCTAGATTAACCATTTAACAAGTAAGGTATTAAGAATTAGTAAGATAAAAAGATAAGACATGTTAATAACAAACTTTCTTGGATATAAACATTAAAGTCCATACTGAGTTTATATTATACTTATCCTAATACCATTAGTGAAACCTTTTCACCTTTATATAAAGAACTTAGCTAAACATAATGAAGAAGATAAACATAAATAAAAAACATAAGAACATAAGTATAGTAAAGGAAATGAAAAGTATAAATAAGAGATTAAGGAAAATATAACAAGAAATAAAACTTAAACATTATAAAAATATAAAGAAAGAAATAAAAAGCATGATCTTGATCTAAACAACCAAGATGATTAAATGCATGGCAAATGCCTCCTTTTATAGGCCAAAATTTGAAACTATTGATTTTATGACTAATTGTTGAGTGGGTGGCCACATCTTGACTTGGCGACAATCTTTATCTTCTTGTCTGAACAAAGTGTCATTGCTAAGTTCAGAATTTGAACAGATTTATGTCATGAAAGTTCTAGGAAATTGTCTCAGCTTTCCAACAAAAAAAAAAGAATAGGTGTATTTGAACTTCTAAAACTCGAGATATGGGTTGAACACTGAACAATATCTAGGCTGCAGAATAGATTCAGACTTCCCATTTGTTGCCATAATTTGAACTTGAAAACGACCTTTTTAAATCTTGAACTCCCATGAAAGTTTTAGGCCTATGTCCTAGCTTTTCATCCATATAGAACATGCCTAATTCCAAGTTTTACAGCTCCAGTTATGATCCACTAACCGAATGGTATTCTAGTTTGGACTGAACCAACATCTATTTTCTAAGCTTAGCCTTCTCTTTGTCTTCTCAATTTCAGTAGTTAAACTCATCAATCAATCCCTTGATTTATGTGATAGACCTGCATTTAAGATGAATATTTACCATAAATTAAAGGTATCTTATATTATTAGATATGTTATTATAAAACATGCTCAAGCTAAGGAGTTACTGATACTCCTTGATAAAAATACACTTTTAAGTACTAATCGCATACCATAGTTAACTTTATAACCCCCTAGTTGCATATTATATAGCATAAAAATCTGAACTAAACCTTCCTCGTGGGATCGACCCCTTACTTGCTCTATACTATCTTGTTTATTTAAGCTAGGGTAATTAATTTATGCGACCGCGACATCATAACAATGGATCAAGGCAATGCCAGACAATGTCCAATTATAGAAGAAGAACCTAATGCAGACGCGACTAGATTTTTTGATCTGTTGAAAGATATTGATGAACCATTATAGGATAGTGTACGAATAATAGTAAATTTTCGGCCGTTGCACAGGTGTTCACCATCAAGTTGGATTGTAGGTTGAGTGAGGCCGGCTATGACATAATTATTGAATGAGTGACACGACCAAATGATTGATGTCTTCTCCCAAGTGTAGGAGTGTCGAAGTAATAAATAATCCGGCAAGATTAGGGTCGAACCATAGGGAGGTTAACTATAATAATAATAATAATTAAGAAGAAGAAGAAGTTAAAGAGGACTTTGAGATGTTTGATTAATGTGAGGATTAAACAATGATAGAAACAAATGTCAAGATTAGAGGATCCAGTAATGGTATTTCAAACAAGTATAGTATAAACTCTTATTATTCAACTGGAAGCCACACATAAAGGAGGTTCCAATCAGATGATTTGTCATT
Organism: Populus davidiana; assembly: GCA_030145905.1. Taxonomy (NCBI): domain Eukaryota; kingdom Viridiplantae; phylum Streptophyta; class Magnoliopsida; order Malpighiales; family Salicaceae; genus Populus; species Populus davidiana. Next base: position 22,402,038 of record CM057789.1, on the reverse strand, counting down.
AATAGCTCATTATAAATTGTTAACATGATCATATTAATTATCTTATTTAAGTAATACCAAACTTTTAAATTTTGTCAGGAATTCATGATGCTAACTTATGTTAACAACAAATCAAGTTTTTTTCATAGCACTGGTGTAAGTTATACCATACGGTTGGGCTATGAGAGTACCAAGAATTTGTTGTACCAAGTGTTATATAACACAAATCTAGATTAACCATTTAACAAGCAAGGTATTAAGAATTAGTAAGATAAAAAGATAAGACATATTAATATGAAACATTAAGGTCCATGTTGAGTTTACACTATACTTATTCTTACACCATTAGTGTAACCTTTTCACCTTGATATAATAAACTTAGCTAAACATAATGAAGAAGAGAAACATAAATAAACAACATAAGAACATAAATAACATACAAGTTAACTAAGTAAGGGAAATGGAATGAAAAGCATAAACAAGATATTAATGAAAGCAAAACTTAAGAATTACAAAAAATATAAAGAAAAAAATAAAGAGCAATGATCTTGATCTGAACAACCAAGATTACTAAATACATAGCAAATGCCTCTTTTTATAGGCTAAAATTTGGAACTATTGATTTGATGACTGATTGTTGAGTGGGTGGCCAACTTTTGACTTAATGAAAATCCTTATCTTCTTGTCTGAACAAAATGTCACTGCTAACATCAGAACTGGAACCAATTATACTCATGAAAGTTATAGGAAATTGTCTTATCTTTCCAGGAAAAAAATTAAGACCATTTGAACTTCTAGAACTCGAGATATAGGCTGAACACTGAACAGTGTCTGAGCTGCAGGATAAATTCGGACTTCTCCATTGTTGCTATAATTTGGACTTGAAAACGGCCTTTTTAAATCTTGGACTCCACATGGAAGTTGTAGGCCTATGTTTTATCGAATCTTTCCAAAACATTGAGGTCATTTGGACATCTATAACTCGAGATATGACTCAATTACCGAATAGTATTCGAGTTTGGATTGTACCAACATCTCTTTTCTAAGTTTGGCCCTCTCTTTGTCCTTTCAATTTCAATACTTAAACTCATCAATCAATCCTTTTATTTATGTGATAGGCCTGCATTTAAGATGAACATTTACCATAAATTAAAGGTATCTTATATTATTAGGTATGTTATTATAAAACATGCTTTAGTTAAGGAGTTATTGATACTTCAAGTGCAAAATGATGATATAAAACCTTGATAAAAATACACTTTTAAGTACTAATCACACCCCTCAACCAGCTTACTACTAGTTTGTAATCAAAGCGTTAAAATAGAAAAACAATTTGCTAATTCCACAAAGCAAGGCATTCATCATTCAACAACTATTAATCTATCTAGATAAACAAACTTTATTAAATTCATATATCTGCTCAATACCTCTTAAACAAGATATTAATAAACCTTTTTTTTGTGCTCAAAATATCAACATATAGTTATGGGGCTTTACTTGGAAGAAAACAAAATTTTTGTTCTAATGTTTAAGGTTAACTTCCTTGGGTTGAGATTATTATCTTTTTTTTTTTTTAATATATACATATAACTTAAAACACAATGCATCTTTAACCCATGTAACGAGCTTTCGGCTAATGACTCCCAAACCAGTTGGTCTTAGGGCATTAGGTGTTGAGACACCCCTACGAGCTTAATAACTCGGGTTGCAGATACTGATACGTAGATAATGCAATGTTTGATTCCCTTAAGCTTTTCTCCCCAACCCATGTAACAAGCGCTGGGCCAATAGCTCCCAAGTCAGTTGACTTTAAGGTATTAAGTGTTAAAACACCCCTTTGGGCTTAATTGCTTAGGTTAGGGAGGCTACAAAACCAAACTTATCTATGCTTTTATTTATTTATTTAATTACATTTACTATCATTTTTTTTGTGCAAATTATATACTATCCCTTTCCCTTAGTTGTTACCTTTAACAAAAGAACATAAATAATGTAATAATTCAATGTGCAACCCACAATCATATGTTAAAAGTGTGTGTGTGAAAATAAAGGTTTAAGAATACTTGTTAAATGAGTATATGAGCAGAATCAATTGATAACAATACGAGAGTTTGTAAACCTGAATATTTCAAGAGAAGTATGTGATAGACCTTGTTATGAATATTGCAAATAACCATTGGAAAATGTTTACTAAGATGTGTCTCAAGAGTCAATAAAATTCTCCCTTACTCTTCCATCCCAGTAATAACAGTGTTGTCAAATGGTTTTAATAATAGCAAAAACAGTTAGTAAGTTTTTTTTTTTAATGTCAACTATTACCCTCTCCCCCCAACCAAAACAAGACATTGTCCTCAATGTCCTAAGATAGAAAGAGGAGTATAAAAGACATCACCTGAAACAACGAACACTGACAAACCTGAAACACACTTAAACAAATATAATAAATAACAAAACCAAAAGACACAAGGTTTCACAAACGAAGGCTCAAATCCAATTTAAGCTTTTTACGGCTTTCCGTAGTTGACTAATTTATGCGACTCATTGAGGGATCAATTACAGGGATGAAAGATTATAGTTGGTTAATCAATTATTCAGCAGTAGCAGTAAAGATTATGATTTATCATGCCGAAAATGTTAGAAATTGTTGGTCCACAGCTTGATAAAGAAAATATAACAAATTATCATAAAAACATTAACATTTAACAAACCAGCTGGAGTCTCTCTTTCTTTCTTCCTTTTTTTTTGTTCTTTTTTTTTTTTGAAAAAATATGTGTATTTACAGGTGGTTGTGATTGTGGCTCACATCTTCCCTTGATTTTATGTCCAAGAACGGCTTAAACGCCCTCTATGGGTTGAGGATAGGCTTCCCATCCAGTTTTCTTAAAAACTAGCAAACATGGTCTTTTTTTTTAGTCAGATTCCCAAGACTATAATGAGCTTGTTCTTTATAAAAATGGGGCCATAAATCATGAATTGCCCAATGCACATCTCCACTATGATGAGACTTAAGAGTCAATAGAAGATTATCTAAAGACTCTCTATGTTTTGAAATGAATCCCACCTTTTAACAATTTTCACAGGTTTTGCAGAATGCATATGAGTCCTTGAACATGGTGGGCCAGTAAAATCCACTTTGTAAGATTTTTGCAATCGTCTTTTTTGACGAGAAATGATCCCTACATGCTTCAGAGTGATAAAATTTAATGAAACTACTTACCTCATTGTCAGGAATGCATCTTTGAAATATTTAATCAGGAAAATATTTGAATAAGTAAGGGTCATCCCAATAAAGGTTTTGCATGTCGCTCAAAAACTTTCTTTTATCTTGGTTATCCAAATGAGCTGGTAAAAATCCTGAAGCAAGAAAATTATTATTTTTAGCAAACCAAGGCATTTAAGTAACAGAAAGTAAAGATTCATTAGGACAGTAATCATTGATTGGTGTGATGTCGGATATCGAATCTATTGTCAATTTTGACAAATGATCCATGACAACATTTTCGATGCCTTTTTCATCCTCGATTGCTTCCTGTTTGATTATGGCATGAGGAAATGGAAGTGCTGGGGGAATCAGTCTTTTCTTTGCAATGTTAAGATTCAACCCCTTCCTTACCCTCAAAGATTGACTCATCATCTTTCTCACAAGGTTCAAAAGTGGGTTTTTCAATAACCTTACCACTGTGAAGAGTGATGACTAATTTGACTTGATCCATGTGTTGGCTTCTAGAACTACTTGCATTTGCATTGTATTGTCCCTTTGGCTTTTGTTGTGGTTGAGATGGAAACTTACCGTTCTCTTGAAAACTCAGAGCAAATGTGAATTTTGCAAGAGCATCTTTAAAACCTGTCATACTTTGAGCAAGTTAAGTGTTGATTATCTCTTGCTTTTCAATGAATGCATGCAATGTTTCCTCAAGATTTTTTCTAGGAGGTGGAGCATAATAAGGTGCATATCCATGAGAATTTTGAAAATTATGGTGTGCTTGAAACGATGGCTGTGAAGTTTGTGCATTATTGTTATCACTCTTGTAAGTGAAATTTAGGTGATTTCTCCAACCAGGGTTGTATGTTTGCAAGTATAGGTTATGATTGGGTCTTTGGAAACTGTTTAAAGCATGAGCTTGTTCATGGAGGCATTCCTTGAAAGAAGGAAAAGTTGGACAATCATTGGTTGCATGTTCATTTGTTTCATAGATTTGACACATAATATCTTGAACAAATTTTAATTGACCACTCTTTTTCAATTCTAGTGCCTCGACTTTTCTAGCTAAACATGCAAACTTGGCTTGGAGGTCATGATCTTCCCTAAGGTTATACATACCTCCACTAGATGTATGAGGTTGGGTTTTACTTGGTGCCTCATAAGCACCTGTAGTGTCCCAATTTTGCGCATTTTCAGTTAGGAAGTCTAGGCACTCCATTGCTTCATCAGGGTCTTTATTTTCAAAAGTTCTATTGCACATCAATTCCACCATTTGCATATCTTTAGGTGTTAACCCTTCATAAAATTGTGAAACCAATCTCCATGTTTCAAAACCATGATGAGGGCAAGTATTAAGTAAGTCTCGATACCTATCCCAACATTGGTAAAATGTTTCACCTGGTTTTTTAGTGAAAATGGTGATTTGTCTTTTGAAAGAGTTGGTTATGTGAGATGGAAAAAACTTCTTTAAAAATTATCGTTGCATTTCATCCCAAGCATAAATGGATCCTGGTCTCAAATTTTGTAGCCATGTTTTAGCTTTATCTTTTAAAGAAAAAGGAAAAAGCTTTAATCTGATAGTGTTCATGTTACAATTTGAGTCATTATAAGCGTTACAAACTTTTTCAAATTCTTTGAAATACAAGTATTGATTTTCTAGATCTAAGCCAAGAAAAGAAGGTAAAAGTTGAATAATGCCTAGCTTAAAATTAAAATGAGATGCATCAGGAGGAAAAAATATGCATAATCGCGCAATTGTTCTTGTTGGATTCATGTAGTCTCTAAGTGTTATAACCAGATTATTCTCATTATAAAGTGACAGATTATCCTCTTCAGCCATATTTTCTAAAGAAGATGAGGATACCCTACAAAGTCTATCATTTAATATACATAACCAAACTCTCATGTACGTGTAGGAAGAGAATAAAAAGAAGAAAAAAAAAGAAAAAGAAAAGGAGACAAAACACAATAAACAAAAGTTAGATAAAAGAAAAGTGAAAGGAGAAAAATCTAACAAAATTTATAATTTCTATAGAAATTTACCTCCCCGGCAACGGCGCCAAAAACTTGACATGACCAAAAGATTAATGTCTTCTCCCAAATGTAGGAGTGTCGAAGTAATAGATAACTCAGCAAGACTGGGGTCGAACCACAAGGAGGTTAATTGTATAAATTATAGACAATAACAACAACAATAACAACAACAACAAGAATAATAATAATAATAATAATAATAATAATAAAGAAAAAGAAGAAGTTGATGAGAACTTTGAGATGGAAGATTAATGTAAGGATTAAACAATGATAAAAACCAATGCCAAGGTTAGAGGATCCACTAATGGTATTTCAAACAAGTATAGTATAAACTCTTATTATTCAACTGGAAACCACACACAAAAGAGGTTCCAATCGGATGATTTGTCATTAATAGCTTATTATAAATTGTTAACATGATCATATTAATTATCTTATTTAAGTAACACCAAACTTTTAAATATTATCAGGAATTCATGATGCTAACTTATGTTAACAACAAATCAAGTTCTTTTCATAGCACTGGTATAGGTTATATCATACGGTTGGGCTATGAGAGTACCAAACATTTTTTGTACCAAGTGTTATACAACACAAATTTAGATTAACCATTTAACAAGCAAGGTATTAAGAATTAGTAAGATAAAAAGATAAGACATGTTAATATTAAACATTAAGGTCCATGTTGAGTTTACACTATACTTATTCTTACACCATTAGTGTAACCTTTTCACCTTGACATAATAAACTTAGCTAAACATAATGAAGAAGAGAAACACAAATAAAGAAAATAAGAACATAAATAAGTACAAGTTAACTAAGTAAAGAAAAGGAAATGAAAAGCATAAACAAGCTATTAATGAAAGCAAAACGTAAGAATTACAAAAAATATAAAGAAAGAAATAAAGAGCATGATCTTGATCTGAAAAACCAAGATGCCTAAATGCATTGCAAATGCCTTCTTTTATAGGCCAAAATTTGGAACTATTGATTTGATGACTAATTGTTGAGTGGGTGACCAACTCTTGACTTGGTAAAAATCCTTATCTTCTTGTCTGAATAAAACGCCATTGCTAACATCAGAACTAGAACCAACTGTACTCATGAAAGTTATAGGAAATTGTCTTATCTTTCCAGGAAAAACAATTAAAATCATTTGGACTTCTAGAACTCGAGCTATGGATTGAATACTGAAAAGTGTCTGGGCTGCAGAACAGATTCAAACTTCTCTGTTGTTGCTATAATTTGGACTTGAAAAGGCCTTTTTAAATCTTTGACTCCACATGAAAGTTGTAGGCCTATGTCTTACCGAATCTATCCAAAACATTGAGGTCATTTGAACATCTAGAACTCGAGATATGATCCAATTACCGAACAGTGTTCCAGTTTGGACTGCACCAACATTTATTTTCTAAGTTTGACCCTCTCTTTATCCTTTCAATTTCAATACTTAAACTCATCAATCAATCCTTTTAATTATGTGATAGGCCTGTATTTAAGATGAATATTTACTATAAATTTAAGGTATCTTATATTATTATGTATGTTATTATAAATCAGGCTTTAGTTAAGGAGTCATTGATACTTGAAGTGCAAAATGATGATATAAAATTCATTGATGGAAGTATGTTTCATAATTTTTAGTATGAAGCACAGAAAAAAGCAAAAAAATGCACTAGAGACAACGATCTACAAGGCTAGAATGACGTGGTGGTTTGGAGGGATTTCAGGCCGCCATTCATCCTAGAGGATATATGGCCGCAATATATCCAGCATGTGACGTTTGAGCAGTCACACAACGCTCATAGTCTGGTGCCAAAAATTGAAATAGGCAAATTCATGGTTCGGTGACCACATATACTGGTGTCTCTGTTTTGTTCACTGCACATATGAAGCAGATGGTAAGATTAATTTTAATGAAATTTATCATTAATTAATTTGTTGTTATTTATAAATATATTTAACTTGCAACATTTTTATTCTTACAGGCTATGTCTCTTGGACATGAGTCGAGCTCATTGAAGATGTTTGTGGAGACTGCACGTGCGGAGTGAAGACCGCCAAAAGGGGGGTGCAACAGTTCATCGACAACCGCGCTCAACACTTCGTGGTATATTAGTTCAACCATTTTATTTCACAAGTTATTATTTTCTTAAATTGAATATGATGATTTCTTTTTAAATTTTCAGGAGACATATAATAGCCGGTTAAGGGAGAGATACAGGGACGATCCTTCGTCCCACCCGGATTTCGATCCGGTTTTGTGGATGGAGGCAGGATTGTCTAGTGGACCCAATAAAACTTGGGTGTACGAATTCTCCAACACTACGGCCGATAACTTACGAGCAAACCGTAGTGTCTCAACCATTGGGAGCTCCCAATCAATGTTGAGCACCAAGTCTGAGGAGATCGTGGCCTTGAAACAACACGTAGTTGATCTCACCCAGCAATATTAGCAACTCTTAGCGGATTATGAACAACCGCTCAGATTGTCATGGGCATGAGATCATAGATGGATGGTATATGTGCGCCCCCTTTTTTGCCGTATGGTTCTAGAAACCACCAGCCTCCTTCTACTCCTCCGCCCTTGTTCTAGTTCAAGTTTTTTTTTGGAAACACTCTAAAATTGTATTGAATATATGGATGAATATTATTTTATTTTATTTTTAATATTTTGTTTGCTTAATTGGTTTTTTTACTATTATTCTATACATATTTATATTATTTATTCTACACAATTTTATTTTTTAAAAATATTTTTAAATTAGAATTGACGTATTTACAGACGGAATTATATCATCGGTATTTTACAGAGTTGCAAGATATAAATCTGATTTTTTTTCATAAAAAATATAAAAAATAATAAGAGTCTCATTCTTTTTCTTTCATAATATATCTATCTAAATTCATGAAGTAAATGTTTGATGTACCATAAAATTCAGACATCCAAATTATATAAGAAAAATGTTATTATCCAATACAGTACATACGAGATGACATGCTCGCGCGCTGCCGCGGGCTTATAAAACAAATGCACTTGATAGTGTTATAACTGTGAACCAACGCTAGATAAGTAATAGAAATTAAAGGTATGATAGAGCAAATATTTCATGACGGGAAAAAAAGTTGTGTTGGTGATCAAAAACTCAAAGACTGAACAAAATGATTTGTAGATATCTATAATGTTTTGTGAGGAAAGATACAGTGCTTTCGCTACATGATTTAGCTTTTTAGTTAATAAAAAGAAAAAAAATATTACAAAGCTAAATTTTCTACCAACTTAATATTAAAAAAAAACCAATAACGATAATTTTGGAAGGAAAAAAAACCATGAGAAAAAACATTGTAGCAATTGACAATGTTCTGTAAGGAAAACTATAGAGCTTTTCCCGATAAAATAAAATAAAAAACCATTTAGAGAAATATTGTAGCAATCCACAGTGTTTTGTGAGAAAAACTACAACACTTTCCTCATATGATTTAGTTTTATTGTAATTATAATTTTTAACCAACTCAATATTAAAAAAAAAATCGACAAAGATAATTTTGGAAAAAATAATAAAAAAATCACATGGGAAAACACTGCAACAATTCATAGTGTTTTAAAGAAAAAAATATAAAACTAAATTCTTAATCAGCTCAATATTAAAAAAAAAATCGTTAAAGACAATTTTAGAAAAAAAAAAAAACAAAACAAACACCAAAAAAAGGGAAAAATATCATGTTGGAAACACTCTAGCAATTCACAGTGTTTTGTGATGAAAGCTACAGTGCTTCCCCACATGATTTAGCCTTATTTGTAATGACTTATAATTGTAATTCACAAACAACTCAATATTAAAAATAAATAAATTTGAAAAGGATAATTTGAAAAACATTATAACAAAAAAAACCATGCGGAGAGACACTATAGCAATCCACAATGTTTTATGAGCAAAGCTACAATGCTTTCCCCACATGATTAAGCTTTATTACAAAGTTCAATTCTAACCAACTCCATATTAAAAAAAAAAAATGGACGAAGATAATTTTAGAAAAAAATATTACAAAAAAAGAAAACACAAAAAAAACTGAAAAAAAAAACCATATAAGGAAAAATTGTATTAATCCATAGTGTTTTGTGAGGAAAAACTTGTAATTGCAATTCTTAACCAGCTTAATATTTAAAAAATAAAATTGACAAAGATAATTTTAGAGAAAAACATAACAAAAACAGGAAAAAACCATGTGAGAAAAAGCACTGTAGCAATCAACAGTAATTTTCAAGGAAATGTACAGTGCTTTCCTCACATATTATAACTGTAATTTTTAACCAGCTCCATATTAAAAAGTAAAATAAAAAAGATAATTTCGGAGAAAATAAAAAAAAAACCATGCGGAGAAACATTGTAGAAATCAACAATGTTTTAAAAAAAAAATTACAAAACTAAACTCTCAATCAGCTCAATATTAAAAAAAAAAATCGACAAATATAATTTTGAAAAATAAAGAAATAAAATAGAAAAAATAGGTGGAAAAACATCGCAGCACTCCACAATATTTTAAGGAAAAAAATTAGAAAGCAAAAATTTTAACCAAGTCAATATTTAAAAAGTAAAATCAACAAAAAAAATTAATAAAAAAAAGAAAAAATAGAAAAGTTAAAAAAAAAAAGGAGAAAAGAAACGAAAAAAAAAGAGAAAAAGTTAGAAGAAAAAAAAAAGAGGAGGAAAGCACTCTGGATTACTGTTGTAATCCACAGTGGTTTGTGTGTGGGGGAACAGTGACTCCCCCACAATATTTAGAGTATTTAATAATAAATATGTAGCGTCCATCACTATTGTCCCTGAAAAGGATATAAGAAGAGCCTTGCTATTTGGGCCTTCACTTTTCTGGATAACCATATTTGTTTTTTCTTAGACTTGCAACTAGTTCTCAAAATTCCTAAGAAATTACTAGATTGTGTACTTCTGCAAAACCTTCCAATATTTTAGAAAGTGTAGAAATAAAGAAAAAGTTTTTTATGCATTATAATCTCACGCACAATTCTAATAAGGTTCATGTTATGTAATATGAGAACTTCCTATGGAACTTCAAAGCCAACCTGCCCGAGCTAGCTTCCTGTATTACTTACCCTGATATATATGATTCTTAACATCAACCTGCATCGTCTCTAATTTTATCCTACACAGCCAGTGATAGATTCGGGAATACTGGCACCATATTAAATATATGAAATCAAAATGGTCAGACAATTAATTTAATATTTGATACTTTAATGGTCGAGACCTAAGTGGAATGTTAACAGGTTCTTGATTAAAAAGTGAAGTCCAAGGCAAAAAGATGAAATAAATTACTTACTTTATAGTGCTCGCTACATGACTTAACAAACTGATCGATCCACAATATAATTAAATTCTGCATAGAGTCCACGCCATGAATATTAATATGCTGTTGATTTAAGTACATCTAGAAGTGCTAGTTGATGTATGTTTCTTTCTTTGAAAGCAACAGAAAGCGAGCCTTTCATAATTAAATATATCTTGACACGTACAAGAAGTCAAAGCCCAGAAAAGTTGGTGAACTACTATGATAAGTTGGGTTATTTATTAAAGTGATACATGCTCCTACAAATCTTAGAAAAGTTGGTTCTAATTTCTCAACCATTTATGGGGTACGTAAAAAAAAAGGGGGGGGAAATTATTTATTTATTTATTTAGCGACCAAATGCAGGTCCTAGTGGAAAACAACTCAAATCCCACCTTTTGTTTCGCCTTTGCCTTTTGCTGTTTACCACTTGTTCATGTTCATTTTGTGTGGTTAGTGTGAATTCTGAAGGAACCTTTTATCCTTAGAAATCTGTGCATTTGCAGGCAAATAAGACATGGGACATGAACTCCTTTCCTAGTTAACGTTTCTGGCAATTACCATGCTGTACGTCTTCATTTATTCTCTAAGGTTGTCTATGTAAGAAGGTATGTTTCTCTTATAAAACCAGATGATAGTTTTCTGTGGGAAGATTAAGAGATAAATTGAATCGCTTTACAGTAGTTGAAATCTTGTTTTGTGAAAATTCCAAATATAAAAAGAAAGGTTCGAATCAAACTTCTAACAAGTGGGATACTCATAATTGACGCTCTCATACCCTACAAAAGAGGCAGCATGTTGAAATCTTGTTCTGTGAAAATTTCCAAATCTTATCAATTAGTCTTGACGGACATGGTAATTGGACATAATATTTGCATATCATATATATATCCACGCATCTTCATTAATTAGTTATTTTTTGTTTTAATTATATGGGTTTCCTTGAAATAATTTATAAGACATGAATTTTATATCACTTTTCTATAACTAAAATAGTTATTTAATATGATATTCAATATTTAATAACCAAACATTTAAGAGTTTAAATCTTATTATTCTTGTTTTTTGTAATTAAAATAGTGAAATCAAGAATAAGATAATGATAATTTTATGTAAAAATCAAATTCAAAAAGCTTTCATGATTGGTTAAAGATTTAAAGTTAAAAAACTAAAAAAGTTACAAAACATTTCCTCCTAGAACTTGAAGGGACACTTGCTCGATGCAAGCCTTGGATTTACAGAATGCTCGAGTGCAACAAGATGATTCTGATGGACGGACCTTGTTGTTGATAATGATAAAGTTCTTACAGAAATATTTCTACAAAGTTTGAGTTCTTGTTAGTCTTTCTTTTTGTCAAAGTACATCTAAGGACAAATTCTTTGTATCAGCACATTAAATCTCATATCCCTTCATATATATTTAAACGTGTAAACGTTGGAATATTTTAAAGCACATAATACTGGAGTTTGGGAATCCTTTTGTCCATTTCATGCACCCCAATCAAAGATATGTTAGCACAACATGATGGATGAAGAACAAAAGAGCATATATCTTGACCTCAGTCACTTTATATGTATAGCCTTGGCTGGCTCTTAGCTAGCTCATTGTTCTGCTATGAATGAAAGAGATAAAAAGACTTTCAAGCAAATTGATCACTTTGCTTGGGGCTTAAGGTTGTTATTAATGGTTGATGTGCCATATATTCTGTATTTACCAAAATGACAAGTAAATAAAGAATATAAGTTGCCCATATATGGCTGAAGAATGCTATTTTTCTTATCCTGAAGAAAAGACATTAATTTTGACCCAAAAAAAAAAAGATGATATAAATTGAAATACATGGTTTAGGATATTTCTGCCATATTTCTTATTATAGTTAGATTCATTTTGATAATACCCTATACATAATATGATAGTCACATATTTTTACACTTCAATCCTTTGCTTGCTAGCGTTTGGTGCTGAAGAGCTCTCACTTGGTGGGGAAGGCAGAGTTGATTCACCGACATTGATGACAACATGGGAGCAATTGACCATCTGAGCTGATTTTACACTCTGAATTTTTCCTGAATGCAACTTTTCTGTTGATAGAGTTAGCTCTACACTCTTAAATTGGGCTTTGGAGGCAAGTTCATGTATGGATTCAGCAATTTTTTCAGTGCATGTGACCACATCAATAAGTATTGAAGCTACTGTAACCCCTGGTATAACTTTCAGCAGGTCAATGTCTTCCCATATGCCTGATTTGAGTAAAGATTTGAGGTTTTTGGCAGCAGATTTTGCATTTTCAATGTGGGAATCTGCAGAAGATGGCTGCACCATTATTTTGATTGCCAATGCAAGTTCCTTTAGTGCTTTTCCAGATTCTATGCTCAAATTTGTGCATGCTTCCTGAATTATGCTACCAACTTCTGATGATGGCTGCAAGAATAAGCAGAAAATATTTAGAGATAAGCATGTGACGAATCACCTGAGTGCTTCTTAGCATACATGTTCCTAATTGGTATTCATTTTTTTATTACTTAACCCATACATAAGAGCTTCAACTTTACTCATTTTGATGACAATGGATCTATGTCGAAGGCTTAAAGTAGCTTATCACATTGTATGTAGACATCAAAGATGAGATAGCTGCCAGGGAGCTAATTTCCTTTCTTATACCTGAATGTCAGCATTTAAGCATCCATTCAATGCTTCAATTCGGTAGGCACATTCTCGAGCCAGAGTCCCAACTTTCAGGTATAGTTTCCATGGATGTCGAAAGGGGAACCGACCATGACCTGGCTCCCATGCTGCAAAATTAGCCTGGAAGGCATAAAAAATATTATCAGAAAAAAATCCAAGTAAGTAGGTAAAGGAAGAGGAGCTTGGGGGTGGGGGGATGAGAGATACACACACACCAAGGATTCTTCACTATTTTTTGAATTGAGAACACTTTTGTATCCATCCAAAAATTTCTTGTCGTCTTTGGTCTCTTCACCCCCTGTTCTTTTGAAGTATTCATCACCAAATCCTGTAAAATTTACGTTATCTTAGTAAGTTTTTGAGCATCTGCATGTTGAAATCTAGTTAAAAAGGAACAACTGGAATGGATGTATCCAGTACTTGATTGGTACTACGACTCAGTGGACTGCTTTGTTGCGGACATACATACCTTCTAAAGAGTTGCCAAGCTTTTCAATGTTGAGAGCGATCAGATTGTGAAGATCTTCACCAGCCCACACAGGGCAAACCACAGTGGAAATGATGACACAAGCAGAACCACCTATGCTGATGGTTGATAATCTTTTCTGTGCGAACTCTAATATTTCATCGTCTCGATAACCAGATACCGATATCAAAGAGAAGGTCAATATGAATATTAGCATCCCATAATCATATCTCGATTTAATTTTCGGAAAGAACCTTAAAAATGTTGATATTGTAGCTGCAAACAAAAAACAGAATAATTTTGAATACATGAGTACCTTTTCATGTAACAGTAAGGATCAATACAGTATGAACTTTGAGGTGCAATAATTTTTATTTTGTGTGCATGCATGGTTAAATACCTTGTAGAAAGACAAAGAACCCAAGTAGTATGGGTTCTCCAATATGTCCAGAGAGGTTTGCTAGGTGATGTGCTCCAATACCTAGTCCACCAGCCATTAGCGTTGCCATTCCTCTATTCAATCCCTTTCCAAGAGTAGCCCCTGAAAATTAATTTGTCAAAAATCATGAAAGGGAAATTCTGTTTTATTTTTAAAATGTCAGAGACTTACCCACTGAGAATTCAAAGACAACAACAACAGTCATGATAGCCCACATTGCAGTGACACCAAAATTACTGTAAAGTGGCTGACAGTAGTAGAACGTTGATACCAATGTAAGTGCAAGTCCTGCTTTTAGTGAATGAATAACTCTTCTTGGATCATCTTGTCCAAGTTTCCTTATGTTCCTAACCATAGCAACCATGTTAGCTTTGAACTTCGCAGGCAAGGCCTTGAGCCACCTGCATCCTTGAGTGAAAAACCCAGCTTTGTCACCGCTTCCAGACCCAACTTCCATGGCTAAATGAGGGTAGGAAAGTTCGCATGAACTAAGAAAGATCAATAAGAGCAAAGAATAAAGAGTGTTGGCCAAGAAAGATGCTTGAGGAGGGACTCTACATGCTTCTAATTTATAAGAAGAAAATGGCATCTTAGGGGCACATAAAATATGTAATAGAAGTTTATGACCATCTTTCGATGTTTCCTTTATGTGCATGCAAGGACAAAAGAGATTTCACCGAAAAGGTTGAAAAACTGCAAGGTGATCTCATTAGTGACTTGTAGCTGTACATAAGATGTTGACATGAACTAAAAGCTACAAGTCTCATGTCTCATGAAGTTGAAGTCCCATCTCCGTTCTCCTAGCACTGAGATTCAAGTAAAATAAACATGGCAGTCGTGATTCTTGACTAGCCAGGTTGGGTTTGAAGTTAATTACATGGATTTTCACATGCCCGAAGTTCTAGTAGGGCGACTTTTCGAAGTCCATTTGTGAATGATCGTTTCTAAATTCTGCTATATTTCTTTTCCTTCTCTCTTTGTGATTGATATGTATAAGCTTTTGTGACCCCTTTATTCAAAATTGTTAATGAAATCATTACATTTCAAGGACCGGACCCTTTTTCCTACTTAAACTAGCTAGTTTGCGTCTTGGAAAAGGAATAGGGTTTCGTACTTGGAATCGTACAAGGGTTTTATCGAGGGATACACAAGTCATTTCAAAAAATTGATGAATGTATTTAATAATATAAATTAAGATTTATATATGCCAATAAATATAAAAACTTTTGTTAATATTAACTAAAAACTAAGTTGAAAAATTAAAAAATAGATACAAATTAAAATATCTAATCTTTTGTTGTAAAAAACTCTTCAAAATCTAATTTATATAATTATATGGTGATAAAAAAAATACATTAGCAAGATATGAAGAACATATAATATTTTTCATCAAATTCTCCTTTTGTGATTCATGTAATTTTTTGTTTTTCTACCAAAATAAGTGTTTTTTTTAATAACAAGCATAGATCATTTGATAAAAAGTAACAACATTTTTTTAAAAAATATTTATTATAACTATAATGATTTGAAATTTATTTTCTTAGAATATTCACCCCCCACCCCCACTATAATGATTTGAAAATTTATTTTCTTCCAATATTCACCCCCCCCCCACACACACACACATAAAAGCCTACATAATAGGTTCACATACAATAATTAACAAAATAATTGCCAACATTCCTATAATCTGATTTGAAAATAAATGTGAAACTGAATAATGCCTAATGAAATAATATCTTACATATAGTTTTATTTCTTTAATTATAATTAATTTTGATTAAACTTTAAGAGATCATAAAAAAATCATGAAAAGCTATAAAAAAAAAAAGCATTACTAATATTACAATATTATTTGAAATAAATTAAAGTATAAATAGAATTGAATGAAATTAAATCCTAAATATTATTATTTTTAATTTATTTTAACTAATTTTAAATAAAATATATAAAACAAATTATATAAAATCCTAGGCTCCTAATCCAACCTATGTAGGCTAGCTCTTAGCCCAAAACAAAGAAGGGAAATTGTGAGTGGACATGTAAGGTTAGGTTTTTATTGTCCATCTAATTTTTTATTTTAAAAAACATAAAAGATAATATGACACTTGTTATAACAAATACAATAAAAAAAAATGTTGTTTACTAGTTGACTTTCCAGCCATCTTAGTCGAGGTTTGATTTTTACGACCTAAAAAACTCATTTTCATTTTTTTTTTCATTTGAAGACTCTTAAGAAACACTAATACTTTTATAAATTCATTTCTAGTATTGAATTGATATTAAAACGATGAAAAAAAATAACTAGAATCTTGAGAATTTTCTAAGTTTTAATTTTTTTTTCTAGCAAAATGAATCTTCAAAAAGACTATAATGTAACTTATCTTATCAAATGAAACTCATTGACATCAAGATTATATTTTTTTTAATTGTTGGAATGTGATTAACAAATAACTTTCTTTCTCTTCAATCATTTTTCAACATCTCTCTACCTCCCCTCTCAACCTAGGAATTGAGAAATGAATAAAATAAATTTGGAATCAAAACTAATTGAATAAGAAATTAGAGAAAATAAATGAACCAAAAAGTATTTTTTAACATGAATTTAAGATTGACCATTTGGTTTTTTTTTTTTCCAGTTTGGTTTGATTTTTTTTAATTGTTCCTCTCTACTACAAACCCAAGCTATATCTCATTAAATTAGCTTTCAATAAAGTTTTAGAATATAGTAAAAACCTATGAATATCTATAACACACAAAAATAAGAGATTTGCAACTCATAAAACATCCAAAACAGCTCACAAAAGAATACAATTAAAAAAAAGTCATAGTAAAAACATCAATCTCTTTTAGTTTTATTTGTAATTGTAACAGCGCAGGTTTCAAATTACTATTTCTTTGTGAACTATAAATGTACAGCTTTTATCATTGCAATTGAAAAATACAAAGCTCATCTCATTGTAATTTAGAATTTCTCTTAGAACACTTAACTTTCTTTATATATAACCCTATTTTTAGCATGTTTAATTTTTTTATTTGAATATTCATTTTTATGTTTAAATATGAGGAAGGGAGCAGGGAACATAGTGCATAAACATCACTAAATCTATAAGAGCTATATTAAATTGAACTTATTATTCTTTCAGTTTAAAAAGAATTTTATTTTTTATATATATTTTTTAAATTTTATAAACTTTTCCTTAAATTTTTTCAATTCATTTACTCTAACTTTAAGTCTTGTTTACCTTTAAGTGTGTGATATCGTCATCACGCCATAATTTCTATCTAAAGCTAATTTAAGGTGAATGAGGTCTAGGGCAAAACTATAAATAAAGCTTTTTAAAATATTTAAGAAATATCTTTTTATTATTTTTTATGTATGTCTGACAAATGAGACCTTGACAATCTAAAATTTTGTACATGGAGCCTTTTATTAAATGAGAGCAATTTTCATTTCATAAAATATAATTAACAAATATACTTTATTTATTATTGGGATATTTTGTTGAGTGGGAACCATAAGTCATTGCTGAAATTGTCCTTAATTTAAATCGACTCTGCTACTATTTAGGTATGTAGCTTGAATGTCTGACAATTTAAAAAAACTTCTTATTAGATGTAAATTCATACAACTTCACTTTTCTGTTATTTAAATTTCTAATAACTCACTAATATAAGACAAGGATAGAATCGATCATGGAGTCTCTCTTTGGATTAAGGAAACTTTGATAACATTCATAAGTTGTTCATAAGTAACAAAATTATGCACGAAAGTTTTTTTCCTATTTAAACTAGTTTTCTTCTTGAAAATGAATTCAATTTTTTCCTTATAAATAATTAATTTTTCCAAATATAAAGCTTTTTTTTTTAATGAAAACAACTTATTGTTACTAATAATAATGATAATGATAATGATAATTACAGTCATATTTTCACATGAAAAACATAGATCGGGCTTCAAGTTATAATCTCTCTATAAATGCAAAGCTCCTTCTTTTTTTATTTTAAAACTTTTCTACAATCAAAAATACCCTATTATTATAATCTTTTGATCAAACTCATACATATTTTTCTTAATACAATTTATATTGCTTTTTTTTTTTATCTTATATTTGTTTTATAATTTAACTTTCTTTTCTTAAACCTTATTCATTTTATTAGCCTTTCTTGTTAAAAAAGATTAAAAAAAAAACCTTTGTACTTTATTTATTTTGTCTATATACATAAAAACATTAACTATCTTTAGATATGTTTATGACTTAACTTATTATTATTTGATTGCAAATGTAGATTTCTCACAAGTTATATCTTAAATAAATCTTCTTTGTAAAATAAACTAACATGTGTCTTAACCCAATTTCTACCTTTTTAAAAAAAAATCCAAAAATAACAAAACAAAATCCAAAAAATATTTTTGATATATTTTCAATGTCTTTTGGAAAAAAATCAAAATCTAACAATTTGTTTTCAATGTGTTCATGTATCAACCTATTCATTTCAAAATCTTTGATTATTTTTTTTCATTGAGTTGATATTAATGTTGTTTTTTTTAAATAAAAAATAAAAAAAAAGAGGGATAAAAGTGACCAAAAACATGTTTCCAATAACCCTACACTACCATTCCAGCACAATTTTTACCCATCTTGCCCTCCAAAGCCCTTTACAAACTCGTATAAGTAGACCTGGAAAATCAACTAAACTCATTGGATAGTGAGATGCATGGGTTTGCCAAACATTTGTCCTTTTCTGAGCTCCTTATTTTGTGCTAAGCTTAAGATGAAAAAAAAAATTACTCTCATGTTCTCAAAAGGACACACCTTATAATAAGCCAAAACCTACATATTGCAACCCTAAAATCACTGAAAAACAAGCTAAAAAGACAAATCCCCAAGCTAGTTTGGTTCAAAGGTGGAGATAAATAGTTTGGGAGTTAAAAATAAGATAAATTTATCTCAACGAAACCTCGAGTTTTTACTCAAGCTTCTTGCTTTGAAACCTTAAGAAACAGAAGGTCATCTTATCACGTACCTTCACCAATTTCAATCTTATCTGTATAAAAGATCAAATTACTAGTTTCCCTAAAGATAAACCCTTAGAGAGTTGCAAGAAAGTCAAAGAAATTTGTTTTAAAGCTTACATCGGATAAATTTATGCTTTAAAATACAATAATCAAAATTTCAGGATGCTTATTTGATCCATGGATAACCTGATTTAGAGGTGACACTTGCTTTTTATCCTTAGAGTGTCAATTGTCAACCAAATACACATGAAAGTTGAATCTTAATATTAAATGACATGTCTTGGGATCATGATAAAAATAAACGTTCAAAATTATATCTTCATAATATATTTGTGAGAATTAAACTTAAATGAATATGATCTTTGAAATTTATGATTTGGTTGCAAAAAAAAAATGATTTTCATGCAAAAACAATTATTGATGGTGTTTATAAAGTTCTTGACAATGTTGACACTTCTTATAGGTATTCACTGGAATATTGAGTAGTTAGGTGGCATTATTGTGAACCCTATAAGGTAATGGATAAATTTAGATTAGTTTAGGGTAAGGAGTCCATTGTAACCAGTAATCAAATAATGGTTTAATGAACTCCATCAAAACCATGAACGATATCTGGTGATGATAGTATAAATGTCTTTTGATGATTATTGAAAGAATGAGAAGAGTTAGATCAATTGGGAGTATATTAAGACAAAGGGCTAACTTGAATTACAAAAGGTAGTTTCATCCATTCAACATAGCTAGTGAAAATTTCCAATAGTGAGACAATGAGCAATTTTATTTATAATGATAGTTTAAGCTCATTTTTTATCGATGATGACAGATGAAAGGGTACTAGATGATTCATTCAAATTGATCAGTAAGACATAAAGCTTTCAATAAATAAATGGGTCAAGGTGTCCATGTGAAATTATAAATATACCACAAATTCAAGATGAGTTGCAAGAAAAAGGGATGTATACTTCTAAACAAGTAAAGATGTATGTATCTAATCCCTTTTTCCATTGCATTGTATAATGTTTTTGCAGAAAGAGTCTTTTAAAAACACAAATAAAACCCTTATATAAGAACCTACCAAGGTTTTAAGCCTAACAAATCTCTAGTTGATTAAAAATCAAACAAGGTTTGAACAAAGAAAAAGTCCAGAAATACTCTAGTACATAAAGACTCAGTATGGTTCTAAGCCTAACAAGGATCTAATTGATTAAAAAACCTAATAAGGTATTAATATAAAAAAAAAATGTTTAGCAAGACTAACACAACTAAAAGATTGATGTCTTCTTCCAAGTGCAGGAGTGTCAAAGTAATAAATAACCCGGCAAGATCGAGGTTGAACCACAGGGAGATGAACTATATAAAATTATAAATAACAAATGAAAAGGAGTTGAAGAGAACTTTTGAGATGTGATATTGATGTGAGTATTAATCAAAGATAAAAAAAAATTGTCAAGGTTAAAGGATCCACTAATAGTATTATAAATAATTATAGTATAAACTCTTTTAATTAATGAACTGAAAACCATACACAAAAGAGGTTCCAACCGGCTACAATTGATTAGTACAAGAGTTAATGGCTACAATTGAGCCACCTATTAAAAGTTTCGATTCTTCCCAAGCTCCATATAAAACATACCAAGTTGGGGAATCAAAAGGAGGAGAAAAAAAAAGAAATCATAAAATAAGAGAATATAGCTCTATCGTTTTTCCAATAATAGCTCTTTCCCTCATAATCTCTTTATCTCTATCTCATTTTGCCATACCCGTCTCCATTGTCTCTAACACTTAAAAAAAAAACATCCATTGCATTTTCCCTCATTGCCTAAAAACAAAATCCTATAATTTTCACACCATTATGTATAATTTCTCCAACAAGAACAAAAAAAAAACATAGCAATCCCTCTCACCCACAACTACCTATTATCTCTTCTCTTGCCCTTAATTTCTTCTCTAAACCCAATAGATCAACACATTCCTCTTCATCAAATGTTATGACCTATCCCACAACAGCCTCAATAAACAACCAACCATAATTGATTAGTACTTAAAAGTGTATTTTTGTCAAGGTTTTATATCATCATTTTGCACTTGAAGTATCAATAACTCCTTACCTAGAGCATGTTTTATAATATCATATCTAATAATATAAGATACCTTTAATTTATGTTAAATGTTCATTTAAATGCAGGCCTATTACATAAATAAAAGGATTGATTGATGAATTTAACCACTGAAATTAAGAAGACAAAGAGAGGACTAAGCTTAGAAAAAAGATGCTGGTTCAGTTTATACTAGAACACTATTAAGTCATTGAGTCATAATTGGAGCTGTAGATCTTGGATTTTAGTTTGGTTTATATGGCTAGAAATCTAAGACATAAGCCTAAAAATTTAATGAGGAGTCCAAGATTCAAAAGGACCATTTTCAAGTTCAAATTGTAGCAACAATGAAGAAGTCGGAATCTATCCTATAGCCCAGACACTATTCAGTGTTCTGCCCATATCTCGAGTTCTAGAAGTCCAAATGCACCGATTCTTTTTTTAGTTGAAAATCTAAGACAATTTTCTAGAACTTTCATGAAGATAATCTGTTCAAATTTTGACGTTAGCAATGATGTTTTTGGCATACAAGAAGATAAAGATTGTTACCAAGTCAAGAGGTGGCCAACCACTCAACAATTAGTCATCAAATCAATAGTTCTGAATTTTGGCTTATAAAATGAGGCTTTTACCATGTGTTTAGACATCTTAGTTGTTTAGATCAAGATCTTGTTCTTGCTCTCTTTCTTTGTATTTTTGTAATGTTCAAATTTTATTCCATTTTATATTTTTCTTAATCTCTTGTTTATGCTTTTCATTTCCTTTACTATACTTATATAATTATGTTCTTATCTTGTTTATTTATGTTTCTCTTCTTCATTATGTTTAGCTAAGTTTATTATGTCAAGGTTAAAAGGTTTCACTAATGGTGTTAATATAAGTATAATATAAGCTCAATATGGACTTCAATGCTTATATCTTAAACAACTTGCTATTAACATGTCTTATCATTTTTATCTTATTAATTCTTAATACCTTACTTTTTAAATGGTTAATCTAGATTTGTATTGTATAATACTTGGTACAACAAATGCTTAACACTTTCATAGCCAACCGTATGGTATAACCTACACCTATGCTATGAAAGGAACTTGCTTTGTTGTTAACATAAGTTAGCATCATGTATTCTTAACAATATTTAAAAACTTGGTGTTACTTAAATAAGATGATTAATATGATCATGTTAATAATTTATAATGAGCTATAATGACAAATCATCCGATTGGAACCTCCTTTGTGTGTGGTTTCTAGTTGAGTAATAAAAATAATTTATATTATACTTATTTGAAATACCATTAATGGATCCTCTAACCTTGACAACTATTTTTATCATTGTTTAATCTTCACATTAATCTTACATCTCAAAGCCCTCTTTAACTCATCATCACCATCATCATCATCATCGTTGTTGTTGTTGTTGTTGTTGTTTATAATTTATATAGTTAACCTCCCTATGGTTTGACCTTGGTCTTGCCGGGTTATTTATTACTTCAACACTCCTTCACTTGAGATAAGACATCAATTTTTTGGTCGTGTCAATAACTCATCATCTTCTCCCGATACCATCCATAAACCCATCATCTCCTCCCAACATCAACCATATACCTATTATCCCTCTCATTATCATCACTAATCGATCACCATCAACACCACTAGTGACAGCCCTATCATCAACAACAACTTTAGTCACCCATGACGTCTCTAGTAGTCTCTATAAGTTAAAGTCGATCCCTTCTTCTCCCTTATAAACTGAACCGGAGCCTAGTAACTACACCAACTCCCTTTAACCTTCTCCCCATGACACCCAATAGAGGAGGAAGAGACTAAACTAAATGAGGCAAATCTAAGAGAGAGGGAGAAATATACCTGTAGAGAAATGAGGAAATAAATTACAGCTTTATTTGTGTATTTTTTTTCTTTTACAGGTAACAATTAAGTTCATCGTCATTGTAAAAATGATGAGGGAAGGGAGGCACTTCAAATCTGCTAGGTTACTCCCACTAACAAGCAGCAATGTATGGTTCCACATGCCAACAATGAAAGTGGTGCATGGATACATACACTTTTACTATGCTTCAACATCATCCTTGACGCCCAGTAACTCCTCTACCATACTCTGATAGTGTAGATCTTGTCTAGCCTCTTTGAGAAGGTCTACTTCAAAATTTGGATGGTTTTTAATGTGTTTGATTTTGATCATCGTCAATCATATGATGATGATTGTAAATAGGTGTGATTGTAGGGTATACAAGTAAATTATTGAAAAGAGGATGTATGTGTGTATGACTCTTTGCATAATTTTTATCTTTTTTTAGCATGTGTTAGAAAAAAAAACAGATTAGAAAAAAATTAACTTCATGTTTAACTTAAAACTAGTTAATGGTTTGAATTCCTTGTTTTAACTTACATTATGGTTAAGTTTCTCCAAAAATTCATGTTTAATAAAAAAAATATGAAAGCAAAAAAAAAATATATATATATATATATATATATTTTGCACGATTTAGCATTTCTTGAAAATACCAAAACTTAAACAACAAATAGTTTTTATATTTTGCTTGCATAATTAACTTAATAACAAGTTAATTAAGCTTATTAGGAACTTGGTATAAATTAAGTACCACCAAAAATGTTTATTTTTAATATTTTAGGATTTATGAACTTATATGTTAGACATATTTCTAACATTAAACAATGATAAATTAAGTATATAATAAATAAAAACCCCGCACTCTTTCTCCTTTTGTTTACTCTTAATATTTAAGAATTATGAACTTATATATAATATGTGTTGCCGATATTAAAAGAAATAAAAATAAAATAACATATTAATTAACTTTAGAAGAGCTAGGCTTGACATATAAAGTCATGAGTCACTTTATTGAATTATATTCGCTTCAATCAATAAATAGATCAATGATTAGTAAAACACAACATAGCCTTAATAATAATCAAACAAATGAAACAATGTATATTACTTTAGGTAAGGTGTATTAAAAATGATTTTGTTTTTTATACACAACTAGTACTTTTATCCAAACTCTATACATCAATTAGGTTTCACAATGATAAAAAAAAACACTAAATACTAACTCCAAATCTTTATATCCTAAAGGACTAGAATTTCTTATGCTTGTTACACCCAAATCAGATCCATAAAAACAATCTTCATGATGCAGTACATGTACGATGATTTGCTAGCCAAGTAAGGCCTACATTTCCCAAAAAAAAACCTTTATTTATGGCAAAACATTTTGTTATTATTTTCATGTAAGGCTGATGGAAACAAAATAAGTTTGTTTTTTTTAACATAAATGATATATGAAAAAAAGACAAAATAATATTTTTATTGTTTTAATTTATTTATGAAGAATATGAAAAATATATTTTCTTGTAAACCTTATTTCTAATGGATTATCGATGAAAAATAAATTAATTTTTTTAATTTAGTACTTATTGGTAATATTGTTGGGAATAATGAACAAAACTATTTTTGTTATTTCCTTTATTTGAAAATTTATTTCTAAAATACTTAAAAAATTAATTTATTTAGTAATAATTTAAAACAAATTCAGTTTTTTGAATTTCTTTTCTTGTTTTACATTGGGATGTTAAATTAAAAAAAATTAAAAATTAACTACAAAATAAATATACATAAAGGTTTATTTTTCCTCGGAAACTTTAATGTTCCATGCAAAAGTTTTCCCAATTTTTTTTGTTCTCAGTAAAATTGCAGCTAAAAAATAAAAACCTATATTTTATTTTAATAATGTAATCTAAACTCGGTTGAGCCAATAAAGAATTTTTTTTTCAGAACAATGTTATTATGGAAAAAAACTAAAACCACATCGTTTCCGGATTTTTGTTTTAGAAGCTTTAATTGATCTAAATTGAATCTTATAATGACAATATTTAATGGTTTTTTTTATATTGTTTTCATTCTTTACTTTTTCTTTTTTCTAAATTTCTTATTTTAGAAGTCTTTTCTTTTTTCCTCTTTATTGCCTCAACCATCCATCTTTCGTTCCTATTATTTTTGCAATTGCCGTATCCTTTTTTATTAAAGTATAAATGGAGAGAGAAAGAAAAGAAGAGATAAAAGAAGCAAGGGAGGTCGTATCGGTACAGATCAAATCAAAAGTAAAAGCAGATCCTTGAAGTACAACGAGCATTATTTTGAATGTATTTCCTCCGCTGCCTATTCCTTTAAACCCTTTTATTCTATCCCATTTTCTGTTCCATCCCCGTGCATGGTTATAAATTCTATGTCATGGTCCCAAACCCACGTCTCTGCAATTGTGGCAACTTTCTTGCTTTTGATTGATGGTGATCGAGCAACGAGAACAAAACCAACTAGCTAGACATTTATAGCATGTAAATTCGACCGGAATATGTTCTTGCTTCACGATCAACTTCCATCCTTGAACTTCTTGTGGAACAAACAGCTTTACAGCACAAATCCCTCTTGCTTCTGTTAGTTTATGAAATACAACTTTTTACTTGGTATTGGATTCGAGAACATTAATATATCGAAAACTGTCAGTTTGAATTTAGATTTTGTAATGAATTGGAATATCCTCCAAGTATCATGCCATATGAAAACATTTTAAATTTCATCGGCTGACATCCGTCTAGCTAGGCACATAGTGACAACTCTCATTCATTTCGGTCCCTTTGCTTGCTTTAATAATTACTGATTTCTAACTTTAATCTCCTAATTATTAACTCTATGAAATAAGATAGTGTCCATTAAAGAAAACAATGATGAATTTTTTTTGAATTATTATACTAGGGATGACTTTTATCTCATTGGAGAGATAAACCATAAAACTGGTTAATATGTTTTCATTGATCATGTGCCCCTGGTTCTATGTAGCCACACATTCACATCCTTTCACTGCCATATCAACCCCAATTAATTTGCAAGAATTACCTAAATTAATTTGCAGTGGTGAATTAAAAAAGAAAAAGAAAAAGAAAAAGAAAAGAAAGAACGATGATACAATGAACAGAGAAAGAGAAAGAAGAAAAGAAAGAACGAAGTGTAATAATTATATTCACACTGTCACTCTCCCTTTCATCTTGGTCCATATCATTCCTATGAGTCAACAGGCATAAAAGATGTTTCACATCCACCAAAAGTACTAAACTATTAGAGACAAGAGAGAGAGAGAGAGAGAGAAAGGAGAAGAGAGGGCGAAGGAGGGCGGCCGGTTGAGAAATTTGAACCCAGTTACTTGAACTTAATTTTCAAAGCTGGAGACGCTAGATCGTGGTATGAACTTGTGTCAATAGCTTACATTGAAAATAAATAAATAAATATATTATTTTTAATGTGGTATATCATTAATTTAATGGGTTGATTAGGTGATTTAGTGTATGTATTTTAGATCAATCCAGGTTGATTCTCTAGACCTGACCTGTGAATCAGGTATTGCTTCAAATCGACCTTTAGATATTTGAGTTTTATAACCATGCTAAAAATGGGCTAGCATGTTACTTCAATTAGTACTAGATCACACAATGGGTAAAAATATTTTTTTTCTAACATAAAAAATTATCTAGGTATTATTAATTAACATGTTTTCTAAGAGAAAAAAATCATGATTTCAAAACCCAATATTGAGCAACATTTTTTTTAAATATTGAGAAGGTGATATATTGGACAATATTGTTTTTTTTTTTTTTTTTTTTATATTGCGGTGGTAATATATTAAATTAACCTAGATCAACTTAATTGGTTAAACAATCAAAACCATGCATTGAATAATAAAACTGTAATAACCTTATAAAGCAAATTGAAATAAATTATGAAATTTAATTTTTAATTCACCGTAAAGATAAAATTAATAAAAAAAAATCCAATTAAAACTTAAGTGAACCTGAATTAACCTATCAAACTTGCAATCCAGATCATACACTCCATCATATTTTATTAATTTTTTATTTTAAAATTTATTTTTTATTTAATTATATTACAATTAAACATGTGTAACTCTTTTTGTATAAAAAAGATTTTAAAAAAAAAACAATTGAAAGAGGTGCTTGGGATTGAAAGAACAAAAAAGAAGTCTAATTCTTATATTTTAATTTAATTAAATAACATAATTATAAAATTCTACCAGGCTTGATATGTTGATCGGAGTTGTAGAAATGGTATGTAACTCTCACATTAGAATTGGTCTCACGGTCTCAAGCCCTCTGGTATTGCCACCATCTCCTCCATCTTGGGTAGCGTTCTTAATTTGTGGTGTTTGATGTTTTATGTAGTGCTTTGAACTTTGATTCATTTTGCTAGCTAGAAATAACTTGTTTTTTAAATTATTGCAAGCCTGATTGGGATAGTATCTACTGTTTGATTTTCCATGAAGCTGTTTTCTGGGCGACAAGTCTTCACGAGAATTTTGCTTACACAGTTAATGACCTTTGAATCAGACTCCGAGAATTGATAGAATCCAACCATACGCCGAACACTGACTCTTTGACGAAGACAACAGCAAGGTTTTTCAAAGTGAAATGTGGACGGTTCATCCTTAGGAAAACAAGGAAGACCAAGAATTGGAGGAGTCATAAGAGACCACAAAAGGTCATTTCACCGGCAATTTTTCAACAACAAGGATCAAGAAATCTGACGAAGTACAAGTCTTGCAGTCTAGAAAGCTACTGAGATCAATCCAGTTTCCATGCCACAGAGGATGCGGAGTTTGTTTAACTCCATCAGTCAGCTTGGGAAGGGTCTAAAATCAGTGGTTTTCAAGCAAACAATGCATGATGGAATAAAACGAGGTAGCAGATAATTACGCAATAACAAAGCTTAGGTTGTGTTTGGGTAATGTGTTTGTACTTCGTTTGAAAGTGTTGTTCAAAACACATTTTGCCAGAATCATTTGGAAAGCATACAATTTTTCAGCCCTAATACACTTTTACAAAAACATTTGCATTGCATTATTAAACACACATAGTTCATGAATCTGTAGCTTGGCTTTAACTAGTTAAGATAATTGAGAGAAATAAGTTTGTATGCATGATGATAGGTGCTTACAATTGTAGTCGTCATCATTTATGTTTATATACTTAGGGTTGTGTAAAATAATAATAATAATATAATGGAATGCACTACCCATGATAACAACACTATATAAGATAGATACATATATAAGGCATGTACAAATACAAGGTAATTGTCATAGCAAACACACTTTCTATATAAGCTTTCTAAAGCTGAAGGTGAAGACTCCACAAGAAACTTAGACCAAAGATAAGCAAAGAAAGCATAAGTGGTTTAGCTAGAATATCAGCTAGTTAATCCTTTAAAGAGATGAATTGAAAATGAATCTCCATCTTAGCAACTCTATTGTGAATGAAATGATAGCCAACCTTAACATGTTTAGTACGAGTATGAAAAATTAAATTTACATATAAATAGGTAGCTCTTAAATTATCACACCACAATGTAGTAATAGCAGGATAGAGAAGTTGAATTTTGACAATAAAAAGCGAATCCATAAATCTCAATAGTACCATGAAGGACTAAGCAACAATTTGTTATTTCCCAAACTTCCATGAAACAGGAGTATTACCTAAATACATAAGAAACCCCACCAATAAATTTACAGTCATCAACACAGCTTGCTTAATTAGCATTTGTGAAGCCATAAAAAGAAAAGGATGAACCTCAAGTAATGTGTAAATCATATGAAGTTGTAGCCTGAAGATAATGCAAGATATTTTTAGTAGCTACCCAATGATCCCCAATGAGAGCATCCATGAACAAACACACCTTATTCATGACATAACATATATTAGGCATGGTAAAAAGTAAAATATTGTAGAACACCAATAATTTATCTAAACCAAGTGAAATAAGAGTACAAAGCACCAAACACCATGGATAATTTTGAGAAGGAAGATGATTGAGTATCAACTAGATGACAAGACATCTATGCTTGGTAAAGAATATGAAGGGCATACTTTTGTTGACTAGGCAAGATACCCATAGAGAGAGAGACTTTACCTTTGTTATAACCCTATTTTTTAAAAAACAACTACAAAAAACAAAAAAATAGTAAAAAAAAATTAAAAAATATATGTTCTTGATGTATTTGCATATATTTTTTTGGTATTTTTAGTGTTTTTCAAAAGGATTCAAAATTTAAAAATTTATTTTCAATGCGTTCATATATTAACGTATCAATTTCAAAATCATTGATTAATTTTTCTAATTGAATTGATGTTGACATTGTCTTTTTCAAAAATAAAAAAAAATGGAAAAATGGACTTAATCATTCAAATTGAAAGTTGAAGGACCAAATTGAACTAAGTAGAAAAGGTTGGAAATTCAATTGCAACAATGAAGGGCCTAATTGAAGAAAACAATGAGAATGTAGGATCAAATTAAAGAAAGATATTGAAGAATGTAGGAAAACTTGCATAATAATTAAGTTCAAGGACTTAATTGAACTCTTGATGAGCCTAATTGATTTAATCTAGGGTTTAATAAAAGCAAAATTAAACTAAAAAGTCAATTTGGCTAAAATTAGAATAATTATTTAAGTTTAGGAATTTACTGAAACTTTTAATGGCTTTAATTGATTTAATTAAGGACTTAATTAAATAAAAAATAAATTTTACAAAGCTAATTTAGATCAATTCAGATTCAAAGATTGGAGACACGATAGAAACTTGAAAAAGCTAAATTAATGTAATCAGCAGCTTAATTGAAAGTATAATTAATAGCTCCCTCTAGTAGTAGCCATCCTCCTAAAACCATCCAATTCGCATCCTTACAACTTACAAACTTCCAACCTTAACTCATCTTCCCATTCCATCAATCAACTCCCCATCATCAATAGTAATGACAAGTTCTCCTCCACACAAGAAATCCCAACTCCATGGCAACACCAATGACAGCCTTAACCACTGACTCATTACTCTCCCATCTTTGAACCCGAGAAGAAGGGAATAAAAAGATAATCAATTGTTTGTTATGTGTTTTTTTTAGGTAGTGGTAAGATTCTTCATGGAAAAGAAGACAAAGCATCTCCTAATCCACCATATTTCCCTCTTTAATGGTGATGGCGCATGGTTCCACGTATTGGCATGGTTGTGGCGTGAGGAGAACACACACTCCCACTGTTCATGCAATCTCAAAATCTTCTAGTATGGTTCTTGAGATTCCAACAACTTCTCCATATTATTTTGTTATTTGAAAGGTTTATTTTGCAAATTTTAGATGTTTAATGTGTGTGTTTGAATTATTGGTAAATTTTGAATTTTAGGTTGTTCGTAAGCATGCAATTGTAGTGTGTGAATAAAACAATAGTAAGAAAATAATGTGTGTGTTGCATTATTTTATTTTATTTTATTAGTATGTGTTAAATAAATGGTAACAAAAGATAAAAATTTTTAATTAAACAAATGTTTTAATTGCATATGGCAAAGTTTTGTCCAAAAAATCATAGTTTGCATTTTTTAAAAAAACAATTATTTTCATGATTTAGCATTTCTATATATATATATATATATATATATATACATAGTTTTATATATTTGCATGCATCATTGATTTAATAAAAAGCTTATCAAGTCTATTGGGGGGCGGGTAGGGGTAGACCTGATTCTAAAAATATTATTTTGTCTAGTCTTATACATGTGCCTAAAATGCCTTTTCAAATAAAAGCAAAATGACAAACTTGGCATGTAAATAAAACCATCCTTTCTCACCTTTCAACTTGAGAAAATACAAACTTACATGTGTTTACGATACTAAAAGAAGTAAAATAATATATATATATATATATGGTTAGGCCTCAGAATGGTTAGGGTAGACCTGTAAAACCATAATCTACTCTGCTAGTGTGGACCCATTTTGACTAATAGACAGACCAACGGTTAGAAACACAGAACATTTGCTTAGTAATCAAGCAATAAACAATGTAACTTACCTTAGATATGGTGTAGTATGGGTAATACATCCTTTCTATACACAACCGGTTCCTTTAACAAGACTTTGAAGACCAATTAAGGTTTCAAGTGACCATAATATTAGGTGTTGACTCCAAACCTTTTAACTGATAACGTACAAGAATTTATTGTTCTTTCAACCCATCATAAAAAATACTAATTTAGGAGGATGATCGATGTGACACCGCACATATGCGATAAAATGACTACTCCACTAAGAAAATCTTGTAGATTAAGCTTCATTTGTTATCTGATTGTTGTGTTATATTTTTTTTAGTATGTATATTTATGCTTTAAATTTTATTGCTTTTTGTTTATCTTTTTGTATTATAAACATGCATTCTTTTTTATGCTTTAATTTTTTTATATATTGCACATGCATTGTATATTGGATATGGATTAATGCCCCATGTATCACCTACTTTAATTTTTGAAATCATACACAAACTTCTAGGTTAGGTGGAGGATTAAAAC
Source organism: Populus davidiana (assembly GCA_030145905.1). Taxonomy (NCBI): domain Eukaryota; kingdom Viridiplantae; phylum Streptophyta; class Magnoliopsida; order Malpighiales; family Salicaceae; genus Populus; species Populus davidiana. The sequence goes on along the minus strand of CM057789.1, from coordinate 22,370,333 downwards.
ATGCATTCTTTTTTATGCATTAATTTTTTATATATTGCACATGCATTGTATATTGGATATGGATTAATGTCTCATGTATCACCTACTTTAATTTTTTAAAGCACATACAAGCTTCTAGCTTAGGTGGAGGATTAATAGTTTGTCCTATGTGATGCGAACCTCATGATCACGTGGTCACGCAACCCACAATAAAGATTGAGATCTGATCCCGGAAAGCCGAAATAGGTCTGATAGGAGTGTGACACAATGGAAACCTACCCCAAGGCACCAATACTATTGGAATGAGTAGAATGACACCACGAAGCCAGTTAATCTTTGATAAGTCAGATTCAATTCGTTCAAGAACTGAAGAATGCAAGAATCACTCTCACACGTTAAAACTGAAAAATTCAGAATAATAATCATCAAAGCTGCCGAAATTTTGGCTTACATGAGTTTAAATAGTTCTTGAAAAATTAACCCTAATGGACCCCTTATGTGGACTTATATGAGGCCCACTCAAAATTGACCCAAAACCCTAAACTGAAAAGCCCATAACCTGATCCAAACAAGCCTTGGACCCTAGCTCAAAACAAAGTTTTAATTAAGCCCAAACATTAAAGAAAATAATAAAAATACCACCAGCCCTTCTTTCCTTGTGTAGCTAGGATGAATAAGGAATCCTTGTAAGAAACGGATTCTGAAACATTAATGAATCACTGCCACACATGTTGTACATTAAATTGCAGCTCATTAACGATCCTTGTGGAACTAGGAAATTCTCAAAACCAGCTGCCACATCCTTGTAGGAAAAGAATCCTAACCAAATAGAAAGTCCACAAGTCAAATGAAAGTAAATAACAAAATCCATACAGCCTCCGTTGACCAGTATTGTGGTTCCTTCCCGAACTCTAATTGACCTGAATTTTTAACCCAAGGTAGTAAAACATGTTTGGAGAGTCCACATAAAATATTAGCCCGATCCAACGGTCAAATTATGATTGTTGCCGTAAACCTGGACTGTTGCACTTTTTACGCCAAAATCTGAATCTGACCTTACTTGGGTCGTATCATAGGGCTGAACCGTATCATTCCCTCCCTCTTCAAGAAGATTCACCCTCAAATCTTGAGTAGGATTAAATCTTGAGTCATATTGAGTAGGATTAATGATATGGTTCATCCCTATGATACGACCCAAGTAAGGTCAGATTCAGATTTTGGCGTAAAAAGCGCAACAGTCCAGGTTTACGGCAATAGTCATACTTCTCAATCTGACCGTGGATCGGGCTAATATTTTATATGGACTCTCCAAACATCTTTTACTACCTTGGGATAAAATTCAGGTCAATCGCAGTTCGGGAAGGAACCGCAATACTGGTCAACGGAGGCTGTACGAATTTTGTTATTTACTTCCATTTGACTTGTGGACTTCCTTTTTTGTTAGGATTCTTTTCCTACAAGGATTTGGCAGCTGGTTTTGGGAATTTTCTAGTTCCACAAGGATCTTTAATGAGCTGCAATATAATCTACAAGTGTGGCAGTGATTCATTAATTTTCAGAATCCTTTTCTTATAAGGATTCCTTATTCATCCTAGCTACACAAGGAAAGAAGGGCTGGTGGTATTTAATGACAGATTAGTTATTTTTATTATTTTCTTTAATGTTTGGGCTTAATTAAAACTTTGTTTTGAGCTAGGGTCCAAGGCTTGTTTGGATCAGGTTATGGGCTTTTCAGTTTAGGGTTTTCGGACAATTTTGAGTGGCACTCATATAAGTCCACATAAGGGGTTCATTAGGGTTAATTTTTTTCAAGAACTATTTAAAATCATGTAAGCCAAAATTTCGGCAGCTTTGATGAATATTATTCTGAATTTTTCAGTTTTAACGTGTGAGAGTGATTCTTGCATTCTTCAGTTCTTGAACGAACTGAATATGACTTATCGAAGATTAACTGGCTTCGTGGTGTCATTCTACTCATTCCAATAGTGTTGGTGCCTTGGGTCAAGTTTTCATTGTGTCACACTCTTATCAGATCTCTTTCGACTTTCTGGGATCAGATCTCAATCTTGATTGTGGGTTGCGTGATCACGAGGTTCGCATCACTATGACTATTAGTCAGGGTTCAAATTTGTTAAATACCCAACTCATATGTGAGTGCCTACTTGGTAATAGTGGGTATACATGCTTTTAACTATTCGTTGCAATGCCCCCATACTATCTTTATAAAAACCATCACTGGGTAGATCTAAGATCTTTTTAACACTAGGTAAAAAACATACTCATGCTCACTTAATGAATAGAATCTATCCTTAGGTTGTATATGTCATATGTAAATTGTATCAAGGAAAGCCTGACATGTAACATCTTGGATTTTAGGACTTTTTAGTAGTTGATGGTTGTCATATAAATTCTGTAAAAGTCTAGATAATTACAAATTGATTGAGATAAATATGAATTCCCTTATTGGTGTAATGATGACATCAAATGACAATCATTTTTCAACCCTGAAGGGTGAATTTGTATTTAATTTACCTTTATTTTCACCTACAATCTCATATTTGTTTTGCAATATTGCATATTTTTCATTTGAAGGAGAAATATAGGCGTACCCCTAAACGTCAACCCCTACAAAGATCTATAAGAAGCAAATTGGAGAGTTCAGCATGGACAGAGCAAAATGACTATTTGAAAATAGAGATGGCTTAGTTAATTCATCTATTAGGATGAACCTTTTGCTCCCCCATATATGAAAGCCAATACTGAGAAGTTTACTATGTATATGCCTTTTAGCCCTCTTTACACCCTCATTAAAAGATTGTTTCTAATACTTATTTGGTTAATCAAAGTTCATAATTTTTTTCTTCTAACGCCATAAGTACATCAAAGGCTCCTGCTGCTCTACCTCTGAATTCACTACAAATTGCTACAAACCATATACACCAAACACCTTTGCCTTTATTATAGCTTGGATATCATAATAATCAAAATCCAAATCAAATAAATGTCTAGAGCATTTTTTCCCCTTTCCAATTTTCATTAATGATATCTATCAAGCCTCATAAATGCTCGTTAAATAGTGCCTCATACCTTAACCACTTAAACTCATCCAACCACCCTTTCCTAAATGGTACAACGAGAATGCCAAATGCAAATACCATGCAGGAGCAGTAGGTCATTCCATTGTTTTTGTCAAGGCTTCAAAACTAATATTAGTATACATTTATCACTTAAAGATGTTCACTAGTATCTTTTGAACATCGGGAATATTTCTATTAGATCACATACAACCACCATTCTCTAAGTGATATGTGGATATCATGATGAGATCCTTGGCCACTCAATAAAAAATTACAAAAATTTCAAGTATTAAGTTCGAAAACTAGTGAGCAAGGGACAATTTGAGTTTGTGGAAGATAAAGTCACATACCACATTGTTACCAAATCATATTTAATGTAACAAGTGGTTGACAAAAACTAACAAGACACAAATGCTACCAAGGAATCTCACCTAAGAAAAAGTGTGGTATTTATCAAACTATATTGTTGTGCATTTGGTTTTGGGATTGCATTATATGCCTTTTTAATCTCTTTGTTGTTTTAAAATCAAAAGATGTTTTTGTAAAAGTAGTAACTTTGCATTATATTATTGTCCATGATTGGATAAATACATTGGCAGAAATGATCGAACCCAAAGATATTTCACGCAAGATGCTAAGAGGTAGTCCCTGTCATAACCTATTTTTTTGTTATTCCCCAAATTCACTTTTTTGTTCTTCCACAACAAAAAATTAAAAAAATAAAATAAAGACGGGCAATATGAAGAAAGGAGGTCGAGGATCTCAAACATATAGGAAAATCAAGCTACAATTTTGGATGAAATTCGAAGCCTAATTGTACCCTATTATACCTTAGACTAAAGAAATAATGTAGATTCAAGGTCACATTAAATGATTATTGGACGAATCTGCATAAAAATTAAGTCCAATGGCATAATTAAAGTTTTAATAGCCCAATTTGATTTAATCATAGGCCAAATTAAATTTTAATTATGTTTGGGAATTAATTTGAGTCCAATTGAAGGATTTAATCAAGTGCAAATACTTAATCATACTTTAAATGGGTCAAATTAATTTTATTAAGAGCTTTATTGGTGAAAAATTTAAGTTTGGGAGCCCAATTTAGATTTAATTAAGAAGATTGGAATTTCAAGAGACCTAATTTAATTTTTACCAAGTCAATTTATTGAAATCATGGGCAAAATTGCAAGAAAATCAAAGTTTTAAAGTCAATTAAGGGCTAAATTGAAAAAAATTCATCGCCAAGGCCATTTTGCAAAAGGCACCAAACTCTAGGGACCCAATTGACGAGAATCAAGGGCCAAATTTAAAAAATTTGAAAGTTTGGTGATCAATTAGGAGTTAAATTGCATAAATTTGAGATCAAGGACCAAATTAAAAAAGGCGGCCAACATCAGGGTTGACATTTGAATTTGATAGGGATGCAATTGAATTGATTCTTAAAATCAAAATTCCAATTGAGGACTTGATCAAACAAATAAAAAAATAAGGACTGATTTAGAAATAAGGCTTTTTTTATGTTGTTTTGTTTAAATAAAACAATGTATTTTGTTCAAAACGACGTCGTTTCATGCACTAATTTTTTTTTTTTAAAAAAAAAAGATGCTCAAAACAGTGTTGTTTTGTACGGCACTATGCATCTTCTTCTTCTTCTTCTTCCCTTGAAGTGCATAGACAGAGGAAAAAAAAAGATTTTATCCCCTACAACACCTCTCTCCCTCTCTCTTCCAAAAACCCAAAACCAACAAGACCCACACCTATTGGTCTGCTAAGAAGAAAAGGGCAAAGGGGACAAGCCCTTCGAGTGAGTGCCCAGTGGCCACCTTACCCATTAAGCACGATTGGATAGGGTAGGATGGCTATCTCCCCTTAGAAATACTAGAGGATCAGACACAAGAAGGGGAACGAGATTTTAAGAGAGAGAAAAACAAGACAAAAAGAGAAGGGAAGTCGAAGCAGAAAGAAAAAAAAAAGGAAAAATATAGTAAAAATAAAAAGCAGAAAAGGAAAGAAAAGGGAAGACATGAAAGAGAGGACAAGAGGAGGTAGAATAGAAACAAGAGAGAGAAAAAATGGAAACAAAAGACAGAGAAAAAGAAAGAAAAAAGAAATTGGTGCTTCTGCACAAAAAAGAAAACAAAAACAACGTCATTGTCTGCCACCCCCCAACTCCCCCAACACCATCATCGGGTTAGCCTCCCTTCCCCCCCCCCCTCCATTGTTCTGCTAATGAGAAGTGGAGAGTGAATTGTTCATGTAGCATGTAAACAGTTGAGAGCCATTGTTCTTGGGTCGGATCAACGCCGACCCAGACCAAAATGTCTAGTTGGGTCCAACCCAGTTCTCCTTGAGAAAAGTATGTTGGGTTGACATCAACCCAACCCATCTTTTGGGCCAATATTGTCCCAATTCTCTTTTAGGTCGAACTTAGCCCAATTCCTTTTGGGCCGATCACGACCTAATTTTCTCTTATGCTAGTCTCGACCCAGCCAAGGTGGGCTCAACCCATATAATTGGTCCAAAATCATCCCGTTATATATTTATAATATAATAATATTATATTATATATAAACAAATTCCAAAATTCCTTTCAAAAAATTTATGATTTTCTCGTAGAATTTTGTACCCGTTTTGATTAAGATCAATTTGTATTTTTATACTATAAAGATACAAATCTGATATTAAAATATTTGGTTTTCTTGGAAACATAAAAAATAAAAAAGAAACAAAAAAATATCTTGTTTTCATGCGTACAACCAAGTCTCTAAAAAATATAAGAAATATTCATATCATATTTTCATTAAAAAAAATAAAAAAAAAATATCTTGTTTTCATGCGTGCAGCCAAGTCTCTCAAAAATATAAGAAATATTCATATCATATGTATGAACATGTATGTTAGGGCTTTAATAACCAAATTATTAAAGTCATGAGAATTAGGCCAATATTTCAAAAAATACCAAAAATATATATTTTTTATTATTATTTGAGATTATAAACTTATATGTAAGATGTATTCTTGATATTAAAAAGATAGTTCTTTTATATAAATTAGAATGATTAGATTTTTACCCGTTAAGATAAGGATCTCTTTATAGAGGAGTACTTTTCTTAAACCTTAGATAGACCAACAATTAGAAACTATGGCAACACCTTAGCATATATTAGACAATCAAACAATGCAGTTTACCTTAGATAAGATACATTTGAGGTGCTACTATCTTTTCTTTATACAATTAATCCTTGTACTCGATCTCTAAGACTAGTTAGGATTTCTAATGACCAAAATACTAGGTGGCAACTTCCATTCCCTCTTTCCACTGATAAAAGATAAGAAATCTTTGTCTTCCCCATTTCCCGATTACTCAAATACCAAAGAGTGGACGCATTCATCATGACGCCGCACACGTACGACAGTCACCACCCTTTTTAAACTCATAAAATAACTTTCATAAATGATCACATGGCTCTTTTCAAAACATTTTGACCACATTAGTTTGTAAAAAATCATTTTTCCAAAATAATCATGAGTTTTTTATTTTATTTTAGAAATAATTTGATGTTTGCTTAGAACAGTATTTAGACACCCTTTTGTAAGGTGACAAAAAAGTCATTCAAGCAATTCCTAAATTAAGGTGACCAAACAATTTTGAACCAAGACATGAAAAATAAAAATCTCACATTCCATGTTTCTTGGGGAATGTTTTTAGTTGTATGTATAATCTTATGTAGTTCGATTTGCTAAACAACACATAACTTGAAGGCAAAGGCTCAGTGGCACATTCTAAAAGGTGAAGGTTTCAAAGATGTTGTCTAAAAGTAAGTGGATTAAAAGCGCACTACAAAAGATATGCTTTAAAACTTACATTAACATAACCTTAAAGTTATCTCACGATATCATCTTTTGAAAATTAAGCTTTCTTTGTTCTTGTATTGGCAGGAACTAAACCTTTGATAGTTTTCCTTTACCGGAAAATACTCAAATTTGTCAAGAATTCTTTCCTCGGAGACCTAGGTCTTCTTTTTTAATGGAATTTGTCTCTCAAAGCTTCAATTTTTGTAGCAAACATTCATGGTTCCTCTTCTTTAGCCTTCTCAAGCCACAGCCTATGGTTAGGAAAGGGATGTTCATTTAATGAGCTCAAATGACCTTTGCCCATCCTATTATTTAGGCATTTTTGCCTCATTGATTATGACCTTTCGAGTCTCCTATATTCATCACCGTAATTGTATAAGTACCCCTACTAAGGTGTTATGACCACTACTCAGTATTCACAATGCCTGCCTTATACCAACTTTCCCAGTTATCTCTTGAGTTCTCAAAAGACATTTAAGGATTTAAACAATTTGCTTTCCATTTTCTGTTTTCCTAGAAAAAGATTTATGTAGCCAGCCCTGTTAGGTTTCTTGAATTTCCCCTAGCATACCCCCAAGTTATTTTTATCTCTTTTTGTTTACTTGTGTTTTCTCAAGGAAGATGTCATGTAGAAGATGTTTGGTTCTTATAAAAGATCAATATATAAAAAAAATCTTTGGAATTTCAAAGCTACTTCCAAATGCAAAAACCATTTTGATAGAAGTTTAATGCAAATTTATTTCAAAAACATAATTCAACCAACTCCCATAGATAAGGTTTCATGAAGTTTGAGTTTTAAATTTTGTTGTAGCCTTTTCTTTTAGTAAAAATATGAGGTGACTTTTTTGTTTTCATGATTTGTTGGTAAAAGGGATCGAGTTTCAACTCAAGAGTTTCGAAAAGAAGAAAATCTTTGAATCATTCATTTTACTTGTATGAAAAATAAAGCATAAACATAATCTTTTGAACTCATTATACATGGGAGAGCATTTTTTACTAAACTAGATTGCTTGTTTTAGATTAAAACAAACTTTATTAGGCACGTAATATGGGGCTTGACTCTTGCTTATGAAAGAACATAATATTTGTAGGATCAAAAGGTGTTTAAAAGTTCTCAAAACTAAGCATCACTAATGTTCGTTTCTATGTCTTCCTTTATTTTTCTTCACTATAGTTAATGGCCTTCTATTCCTTAGGATTTATCTTGTAAAATGAACTTGTTATGCTCCTCAATATCGGTTTTGGATTACTTGTCCTTGGTTTATTTATTTTATTTTGAGCATCATCATCATCATCATCATCATCCTTATCCTCATCATTTTTATTTTTTTTAATGATCTGTTTCTTACATGACATGCTTATCCTTTTTGAATCTTTGAATCACTATGTGTCCCCAACTTTTATGTTGGCACTTTTAGTCTTTTTAATTGATCATTGAGGACCATTTTGTATAATTCCAATGTCAATATTGCTTTTATAATCCTCTTACTTGCCTCTACTGTGAGATGTGATCTAAATTAGAGTTCCTTTGTAAGAAACATTTTACCAGGTTCCATAAGGACTTGCAAATGATATTTTTCAAGTATTGTGAAATGATTGTCAAAGATAGCTTTTCATCATCTTAAACGCATACATTTAGGATCAATAAGCTTTACTATCTTTCATTGTGATTAGCTGCACATGAAAAACAGTTTCCATTATACTTTGCAAATTAAATTATGAATCATTATTCAACCAACTAAAACTCAACTTTAAAGTTAGTTTGAATTGTTTTTTGTTCATTTTTCAAGTTTCTAAACGTATAATTACCTCATTAGGAAATCACTTGAATTTCCAAAAATCGTTTGCTAAAAACAAACAGCATTTTGATCTCTGAATTTGTACTAATACCTTTGATTTTCAAAAAGTTTTGATTGAAATTTGTTTTATCTTTTGCAAAAACAATGTTTTTTTAAGCCTGTAAGATCATATGAAAAGCTATTCAAAAATTATAAAAAGGAAAGTACATCAAAGGATTTCTGGCCAAACCTTGATCTTTATTAATTCATCGACATAATAAATTATGCATAGTACTTTTTTACAACATAAAAGTTTACAAGCTTAGGTAAATCATCTCCATCCATTTTGGTCAATATCAAGACTCTTCTAGAAAAAGGCTTTCTTCACCGCATATGGTCCTTCATAGTTTGGTGCCTATTTGCTCTAATTTTCTCCTGAGTTTGGCAAGATCTTTTTCAAAACAAGTTCTCCTTCTTGAAATACCATTGGTCCGACCCTTTTATTGTATGACTTAGCTATTTTGATCTAGTATAGCTGGTGTTGATAAATAATTTCTAGTCTCTTCTCACTAATTAGATTCAACTACTCAAACTTCAACTTCGTTTATTTTGATTCTTCCAGTTTTGCATCCATCAAAATCCTCAATGATGGAATCTCTACTTCTAAAAGCATCATTGCCTTTATCCCACATACCAAGTAAGTAGTTGCACCTGTAAAAGCTGTATATGTAGTGTGGTATACAAGAAATGCATATGAAAACATTTTATGCATTGTATTTTTGACTTAGTTTCTAAAACTTTATGTTGACTCTTAATATGATTTAGCTCAATCATAAACTTATCCAAATCATCTTGTAGCTCCTTTTCATTTCAAATTCTCTTTCTTTTAGGTTCTCCGATGACAAATGGTCGAACTTCATTAACTATTTTTGGGTCTTGTGCTTCAAAGCTATCAAATATCCTAGATAACCCATCGTTTATCCAAACCGAATAATTAGGACTATTTGAGAATTTGATCTTTTTTTCACCCATTTGAACCAGTGCAAGTTATCCCTAGTATTGTTTGATAACTTCTAATTTGGCTAGAGAATCAAGATCCTTAAACAACTTAGTGTATTCAGTTAAATCATAGGTTCTTGATACATGATGCATTCCCCTAAACTACTTAGCAACTAATAAATATGGATAACTAATATAACCAAATAGTCCAATCAGTGAGACCCATACTTTTTCTCCATAACATATGACATAAGAGGAGTTTCCATCCCAATAGGCTTTCCATCTTAAATTACTATGAGGAATAGTCTAATATTTTTCTACCCATATTCTTTCATCCAAGCTACTTTAATCTTCATTCATAGCAAGTTAAAGGCCTTATATGAAACCACTAGAAATTATTAAAAACCTCTTTCAGAGTTTTCAAATGGCTTACCACCCATGTCAATAGCATTTAAATACAAGATCGCATTGCACCCCTTTTATGTAGCCTACAATGGTTTAGTGACAGGAAAGTCAAAGCCAAGATAGTTGTAGTAGGGTTACTCCTCTTTTGCTCATATTCAATAAAAGCATTAGCGGCTTCAACACTAATAATATTGACAACTTCTAATGGAAATAACACTAACCCAAATGTGAAAAAGGCAACTGCTTGGTATCTTTCATCTCCTAACTTCCCCTCATCTTTTTTTATCTTTAGCTTAGCTTCAATAAGCTTCCACTTAAAACTTCCATTAGTTGTTCTATATTGGCTAATTTTGTCTCAATGTAGCAAATTAGTGACTTTAGTAGTTGTCTTCAATTCTTTTTCCAAAATAAACTTTGTCAAGGTTGTTTAGGAAATTAAAAATCTGAACATATTCCTCAATAATAGGGGGCATGTCAATCTCTTTGAAGGAAAACAAATCTGTAATTTAGGTCTTAGAAATGTAGCAGGGCTTTAACTGCTAAAACTTGTACTATAATCTTCATTAGATGAGTGATCCTTTCATACTTCTTTTTTTAAAAAAAAAGTCTCATCTACATAATGACACGATCAAAATATTGATATCTTCTCCCAAATGCAAGAGTGTTGAAGTAATAAATAACCTGGCAAGATTGGAGTCAAACCATAGGGAGGTTAACTATATAATAATAATAAATTAAAAGGGATTTTGAGATGAAAGATTAATGTGAGGATTTCTCCAACCAGGGTTGTATGTTAAGTATGGATTATGATTGGGCCTTTGAAAACTGTTTAAAGTATGAGCATGTTCGTGGAGGCATTCCTTAAAAGAAGGCAAAGTTGGACAATCATTGGTTGCATGTTCATTTATTTCACAAATTTGACACACAATGTCTTGAACAAATTTTAATTGACCACTTTTTTTTACATTCAAGTGCCTCGACTTTTCTAGCTAAAGATGCAAATTTAGCTTGGAGGTCATTATCTTCTCTAAGGTTGTACATACCTCCACTAGATATATAAGGTTGAGTTTTACCCAGTGCCTCATAAGTGCCCATAGTATCCCAATTTTAAGCATTTTCAGCTACCAAGTCTAGGTACTCCATTGCTTCATCAGGGTCTTTATCTTCAAAAGTTCCATTGCACATTAATTCCACCATTTGCCTATCTTTAGGTGTTAATCCTTTTAAAAAATATGAAACCAGTCTCCATGTTTCAAAACCATGATGAGGGCAAGTATTAAGTAAGTTTCGATACCTATCCCAACATTGGTAAAATGTTTCTCTTAGTTTTTGAGTGAAGGTGGTGATTTGTCTTTTGAAAGAGTTTGTTCTATAAGATGGAAAAAACTTCTTTAAAAATTGTTATTGCATTTCATTCCAAGCATGAATAGATCCTGATCTCAAATTTTGTAGCCATGTTTTAGCTTTATCTTTTAAAGAAAAAGGAAAAAGCTTTAATCTGATGTTGTTCATGCTACAATTTGAGTCATTATAAGTGTTCCAAACTTCTTTAAATTCTCTCAAATGCAAGTATGTATTTTCTAGATCTAAGCCATGAAAAGAAGGTAAAAGTTGAATAATGCCTAGCTTAAAATTAAAATGAGATGCATCAGAAGGAAAAAAAATATACATGATCGCGCAATTGTTCTTGTTGGATTCATGTTATCTCTAAGTGTTCTAACTCGATCGTTCTCATTATTCTCATTATAAAGCGACTGATTATCCTCTTCAACCATGTTTTCTAAAGAAGATGATGATACCCTACAAAGTCTATCATTTAATTTCTGTGACCAAACTCTCATGCACATGTAGGAAGAGAATAAAAAGAAGAAGAAAAAAGAAAAAGAAAAAGAGACAAAACACAAGTAAAAAAAGTTAGATAAAAGAAAAGTGAAAGGAGAAAAATATAACAAAATTTATAATTTGTATAGAAATTTCCTCCCCGGCTACCGCGTCAAACACTTGACAAGATCAAAAGATTGATATCTTCTACCAAGTGCAGGAGTGTCGAGGTAATAAATAACCCGACAAGATCGGGGTCGAACCACAAAGAGGTTAACTATATAAATTATAAATAATAATAATAATAATAATAATAATAATAATAATAATAATAAGTTAAAGAGGACTTTGAGATGAAAGATTAATGTGAGGATTCAATAATGATAAAAACAAATGTCAAGGTTATAGGATCCACTAATAGTATTAAAAATAAATATAGTATACACTCTTTTTATTAATCAACTAGAAACCACACACAAAGGAGGTTCCAATCGGATGACTTATCCTTAATAGTTTGTTATAAATTTTTAACATGATCATATTAATTATCTTATTTAAGTAACACCAAACTTTTAAATATTGTTAGGAATTCATGATACTAACTTATGTTAACAACAAATCAAGTTCCTTTCATAGAACAAGTGTAGGTTATACCATATGGTTGGCTATGAAAGTGCCAAGCATTTGTTGTACCAAATGTTATACAACACAAATCTAGATTAACCATTTAACAAGCAAGGTATTAAGAATTAATAAGATAAAAAGATAAGACATGTTAATAACAAATTTTATTGGATATAAACATTGAAGTCCATGTTGAGTTTATATTATACCTATTCTAACATCATTAGTGAAACCTTTTCACCTTGACATAATAAACTTAGCTAAACATAATGAAGAAGAGAAACATAAATAAACAACATAAGAACATAAGTATAGTAAAGGAAATGAAAAGCATAAACATGAGATTAAGGAAAATATAACATGAAATAAAACTTAAACATTACAAAAATATAAAGAAAGAAATAAAGAGCATGATCTTGATCTAAACAATCAAGATGCCTAAATGCATAGTAAATGCCTCCTTTTATAGGCCAAAATTTATAACTATTGATTTGATGAATAATTGTTGAGTGGGTGGCCATATCTTGACTTTGTGACAATCCTTATCTTCTTGTCTGAACAAAACATCATTGATAACGTCCGATTTTGAACGAACTTTACCATGAAAATTCTAGGAAATTGTCTCAGCTTTCCAGGGAAAAACAATTGAGGTCATTTGGACTTTTAGAACTCCAGATATGGGCTGAACATTGAACAGTGTCTAGGCTTTAAGACAGATTAAGACTTTCTTGTTGCTACAATTTGGACTTGAAAACGGTCTTTTTAAATCTTGGACTTCCATGAAAGTTTTAGGCCTATATCTTAGCTTTTCATCCATACAAAGCAGACCTAAATCCGAAATCTACAGCTCCAAATATGACCTAATTACCAAACAATATTCCAGTTTGGACTGAATCAGCATTTCTTTTCTAAGTTTGGCCCTCTCTTTGTCCTTTCAATTTCAGTACTTAAACTCATTAATCAATCTTTTCATTTATGTGATAGGCTTACATTTAAGATGAACATTTACCATAAATTAAGGTATCTTATAGTATCAGACTTGTTATTATAAAACATGTTTTAGTTAAGTAGTTATTAATACTTCAAGTTCAAAATGATGATATAAAACCTTGATAAAAATATACTTTTAAGTACTAATCACATAACCCAAAATTGACACCAGTTTCTCCATATTATTTATAAAACAATGTACTTTAGTTATGTAAGGTAATTCACCCACCCTGGTTCTTAGGCAATTCCCCTCAGCTAGTTATATCATCTCAGATTTTTGCTCATATTCAGAAAAGGTTATGGATGTCATGGTCTTAGCTCAAAACAATCTTGCAGATTTTAGGATTTTGATTAGGTTTCCCAATGCAAAAATGAATTATTAAGGAGTTAATCATCCTAAGGGAAGGTTCTAGTCATTATATAAAAAGTAAGTTTACTACCTGATCTAAAAAAGATCTATGATATGCCCAGTGACAACCTTTTATAAAGGCAATATAAAGGTTTACAAGTGATGATTGAGACATAGTATGATCGTCATTACCAAGTGATAACTTAAATCATAGTTAGATATTTCACGAATTTGGATCCCGACTAAAAGTCATGAGGTAGACTGATAATCCCCCACCTAACCTAGAATTAGGTTTTATACTCTTAGAATTAAAATGCAAGAAGGCATGAATCCATATTCAATTTACTTATCTATGAATAGAATGTAAAGAAATACATGCTAGATTAAATAACTTGACCAATAAATAAACATGAGAAAACAAGAAAACAATCAACAAAGTTTACTCCAACCAGAGATATCCCTAGTGGAGTCGTTATCCTATCTTAGCATGCATGACATTAAATGGGGGTTTTGAATGTGTTTGGATTAATCATAAATTTATGATTTAGAAATGTTTAGAAGTCACCATCTAGTATTATGTTCACTATGAAACCTGTTGATCTGCAAGAGTCTGGGTAAAGGAACAAGTTATGCATGGAAAAGACATAAAACCCCTCAATGCACTCTACCTATGGTAAGCCGCATTATTGAATTATTATTTTTCTAAGTTATTTTTTCAGTTTTTGGCCCATCTAAAGTTCAAGAAAGCTCCCCCTTAATAAAAGGGGTCCCTATATTATTAGGCTAAAATATAACTATTTTAAAGTCTAAATTTTAATGGTGTTTGTATTTCTATTTTGTACATTTAATATCTAGGGATATACTACAGTGTAATTTTATACCCTCAAACATTAAATTCTATAGTTAATTCCTAACATTTTTTTTTAATTAATTTAATTTAATATCGGGAATATACATTACATTGTAAAATTAATACCCCGAATATTAATTAAAATTTTATTTTTTAGGGTTTTTTTTTTAATTCTAGTCAATTCTGAATATATAAGTATAAATTGGTAATGATACTCATTGACTGATTCTTTGTATTTTTCAAAGTATGATAAAAATATAATTTTTATTTTTTATAAAATATGCATGAAATGTTTATAGAATTTGGCCATATGCATAAAAATAAAAACATATTTTTGTATTTTTTTAAATAATAAATATTTTGTATGCTTTTCTCATCTAATTCCCCTCAAATGTAACTCGAGGTTTCTTAATTAATTATATAAAGGTTATTTAATTTAGAAATGTAGGAATTTAGATAGGAAAATTATTATATAATGCAAGACAAAGAACCATGAAAATATAACTATAGTGCTCGTAAAGGACTTAGGTTTTGACCACCTAATTTCCTTCAATGGCTTGAGAGAATTAGCTTAGATATGTCTATAATCATCCAATTCAAATAGCGTGCTAGGGGTGTATGTTTATATATAAATTGTTATGTATTAAATGTATATTTATTATGTCATGTTATTTATGAGACCTAATTAATTGATAATAAATTCCTCATTAAAATATTAAGAGCATATTAAGAACATGAAAAGTTGTCTTCTAATTTTATATGTATAAAACCAAAGTTTTATTCATGGATAACTTGTTAAGTCACTCAAGATTACCATTAATCGAATATGTTTAATAATGTAAAATTAGGTTCTACTTAACTAACCTAACTAATCTAGAAATCACAAAGAGATGTGATTGATAAACTTTGTTATTTATCTAATTTTATTTACTTTGATTTGTTGAGTCACTCAATGTCAGATAAATTAAATAGGATCCTAGGCCACTAAAAAATCTAAGTGAGATTTCATGAATTAATACGGACCGTTATTAATTTGCAAGAAAATAGTAGGAGATCAAGTTAGTATTAAAGACCTTATCTAAATTCAGAATTTAAATATACATGTGTGAAACTAATACTCTCTATCTTTATATAAGTAGTTGGTAGATCAAAATAAATAGTAACATATCCCTACGAAACATATTTGATGCTAACAAGTTAAATTCACCAAATTTCTTGGATGGACACTAAAATGTGAGAATTATTCTCAAGCAAGAAAAGAAGTTATATGTTCTTGAAAATCCAATTCCAAATGTCCCTGCTAAGGATGTTGAAGAAAAAGTTAGGAATGAACATCAACGGTATGTTGATGACGATGAGCAGGCTGCATATATGATGTTAGCCAGTATGTCACCTGAACTTCAAAGGTAATATGAGAATATGGATGCCTATACTATGATTATGCAACTCAAAAAATTATTTGAATGGGGTAATAAGACTAAAATGTATGAAAACTTTAAGAAATTGTTTTGTTGCAAGATGACAAAGGGTTCTTCATTGAACACCCATGTTTTTAAAATGATTGGCTATATTGAGAAATTGGGCTAATTGGGGTTTGTCATTACCCCAAATATTTTCACAATTCATTATAAACTATCATATGAACAAGTTGGATAGTATATTGCCAGAATTATTTAATATGCTTAAGACTGCTGAAGGAGTTCTTAAGAAGGAAAATGATCTAGTTCTTCTAGTTTAGTCTTCTAGAATGTCTATCAAGAAGGATAAGAAGAATAAAGGTGTTATCTCTAAAGCAAACAAACCTACTAGGGGCATCAAGAAAGACAAGGGCACTTGTCATCATTATGGCAATGAAGGACATTAAAGGAGGAATTACAAGGAATACCTTGTAACCATGAAGGAAAAAAGCTTAATAAAGCTCTTACTTAAGGAACTAAGGAAAAGTAGAAGATTATTTGAAAGCAAAGTAGACCTACACATTAAAACCCTAGAAATTAAGGTTTTTAATTTAGAAGTTGTCAAAGTTTCAATTTAGTCCTTGTTCTTCCAATTATGGCACATGCACCCTTAATCAACACAAAAGCTTTTTTTAATTACATGCAATTTAACCCCCGTCAAACTTAAATATCATCCTTTAAATTGGCCACCTTTTTTATTTTGGTCTTTGATTCTGAATTTGTGCATTTTGACCCTTAATTAACCAACAACTTCCAATTTTTTCAATTTGACTCCCTGATTTGGTCAATTTCAACCCCTATATTCACATGTATTTTCTTGTTTGAGTTAATGAAATTTTATGTTCGGAATAATAAATGTTTATGTATTTAGGCCCTAGCATAAAGTTTGACTTTTAAGGTATATTGCTAACACCATGCTAAGCATATTTTATTAATGTATAAAGATGATCAAAGAATTAAAAAAAATAATCAAAATGGTATGTTTATCTCACTCACATACTCACGTCTCTATTTGGTCAAATAAAATAATATGCTTTCATGAATGAAAATTAACCATTGAGATAAGTATCTCTTTTCAAAATTGTCAATTGTGAGTGTTTTTAGGCTAAAAGTTGGCAACCTTATTAAGGTTTATAACTTTGAATGAGTTGTTATTTTAAAAAAAAATTAATCAGTGGTTCAAAAAAGATCTTTAAATAATCAAAGGACATGTTTTAATAGGGAAAAGTCAGTTGGACTTATTAATAAAACGAAAAGAAACATGATTTGATATTACAGAGCCTTTGTCAAATATTGCATTATTATATCTATTTTTACCGCAATCTTTAGTCAAATCAATTCTTTTTATTGTCATCTTGACTTAAAGTCCTTGTTTTGCCCATTTCCAAGACAAAACCTTTCATCTCTTTTCTATTTTGATATCCCTAATAATCTCTTCAACATGCATTCAAAATCTTCTCTTCAATCTTGCATTCTACATCGTTCAAGAAAAATGGTAAAATGATTGTTTGTTGATCTAACAATAGAACATATTGTTGGATCTTGTGTGAGGTTGAAAAGTACGAATCTTGAAATTTCTTGGAAACATTATTGATGAATGTTGTGTTAATTTATACAGGGTCAGTATAAGATGAAAGCACAAAAGAAACTTGCATCACCTTTTTTGAGCTCCTTGGATGAACAAGAGTAGGAGACCTTATCTTTTGAGAAAACCCTTATTCAGCCTTTCTAGATTCAAAAGACTAACGAGAAAAGCAAAGATGCATTTCACATCACTAGAGGTAGAAAAGGCATACATGACCAATTTCTAAAGGAAGAATGTGTTAAGAGAATGTGAGGTATGAGGTATCTATAATTCATTTATCTAATATTGTCTTTGCTTTCATTGAAGACATATTTAGAAAAAGAAAATGGGAAAAGCTAACTGAAGGGGAACCTGCTCCTTATATGGAAATTATGAGAGAATTTTATTTGTTGGAAAGTAGTTCCTTTTAGAAAGTGGTTTTCTTGGAAAATGAATTCCTGAAAAATGAATTATTTTTTAATGTTTGATAGTATCATGAAAAATAATTTGAAAAACACTTTCAAGTTTATTAAAATAACGAGAAACAAATCTTACAAATTAAAACGTTGAATGAGATTAAAATTGAAAAAAAAAATCTAATTTCATAAATTATCTCAAATAAAATAAATAACAATCAAAATAATAGAGATCAAATCTCACAGATAAAAAAGTTGAAAGATGATGAAATTAAAAAAAATTATAATTTCATAAATTATTTGAAATAAAATAAATAACAATCAAAAGAATGAGGATCAAATTTGATACATAAAAAATTCAATTAAGAAAATTATAAGAGAAAATCAAATAACAATCATAAAACTGAGGACCAAAGTTAATTTAAAAATCAAATTAAATCAAATTCTAAGGGATGAAATTGAATAAAAAAAGATTCAAAACAAAATATATAACAATCAAAAGTTTGAAGACCAAATTTAATATAATCAGCAAAAAACATAATATTTCTAAATTTTTCATAACTTTTGGAAAGTGCTTTCCGCCGAAAATAAAAGAAAAATATTTTTCTGGAAACCAAGTCAAATTTTCCTTTGACTAGAAAGTTTTTTTTGTTTACCAACTTTTCTAATGACAAATAAACACAGAAAAGTTTGGAAAATGATTTCTAGAAAACCACTTTTAATGAAACAAATAAGACCTTAGATGAAAAGTCAATCACTTTCTAAGTAAGGGGTCAAACACCTACCTTGTCCCCCTCTGTCATTAAAGACTTGTATTGTATGCCTAATAATTTGGGTTTTCCTTTCAAAGGAATTGGGACACCATCCAAAACTCAAATGAGTGATTAGTTTATGAGAATTAATAGACCTAAATGAATAACCAATTCATAGAGGTTACCTATGAAATCAATGGTGGCACCCTATAGACTATTACACACATAGAACTAATTGTTGGAAAGAAACAATTCATGTATGCCATTATGACTAATGTACCTATTGATCTTGCTACACATTTGTTGTAATATCTTGAGGTGTAGTTAGTAAGAAAAGACATTTTGATAACGACTCCACCTCATCTACACCAGAGTCACCTCAACCAACCCGTTATTTCTGATAGTATATCATGGAGCAATTATAGTTTTTAACCAACAAGTTTGATAGTTTTATAAGAAGGTGGGATCAAAAAGCCGGAGAAGTTGACAAGTTGCTCTCTGATATCCAACAAAGTGTGGTACAGGTTAATGACTCGCTTGTGCAATTAGGGTTGGATGTTGAGCAAATTTACCATACGGTTATGAGAGATAACAATTCAAACCTCTTTTTATGCTTATAAACATAAACATAAACAAAAAAAATAACAAAAACAATAAAAGCAGGCCATAAAAGACCTATTTTTGGGTCTGCAATATATACTTAGAGCAACTATTCTCTCCTTGCTTTCATCTGGAAAACTTTTCCTCTCACAAGCTTACAAAACTTAAAAAACAAAACTTGATTTTTTTTCTTTTAAACCTCTAACCTTGTATTTATTACTATTATTACTCTTTTTCTTCTTCTTTTTTTCCTATTCCAGCCCCTAAGCATGCTTGAAGAGGGGTATTTATAGGTATTTTAGAAATCTTGAATCTATTTTTGACTTCTTGATCTTAAGAAAAGTGTTGTGAACCCTTGATAAAGACCCATTAAGGAGCTTTTGTGTGTAAACACACAGAAACCAAATCATTTTTAATCTTGCATATTTGATGTGTGTGTGTAATCATTCCTAAGTATGTATTACAAGAACCAAAAGCATAAAAAAGGTTATTTTAAAAAAAATTATTTCATCAATTAAACTTTTTTAATGCCTTTTCTAAAAAAATTAAAAGTATTAATATTAAATATATTAAAATACAAATGGATTATTAAAATGATTTTTTATTGGAGTGCGTATAAAAAAATTGATATTTACATTAAAATTTATATTAATAATTTAATTTTTAAGTGGTTTTTGTTATTGAAGATGCTTAAAAAATTGATTTAAAAATATAAAGATAAACATGCAATTTCTAAATAGCTTTTGTCATTAAAATTATTCTTATTCAGAAAAATGAATTTAAAAATATAAAGATAAACTGGCAATTTCTACGATCATAAAAGGATTAATTAATTAACATCATGAAGGACTAAGCGATTGTCAGCTCTTAACTAGCTGTCGGTCTATATTGACCTTAGATTAGCCCTCGTAATAGCTTTGATAAGACATTGAGAGAGTAAATTATTATTTAATTCTTGTATGTTTGAAAAATACAATTAAAGAATCTTTCAAATTAATTAAGAGGCAACTTTCATGAAAAGACAATCTCATAATTTTAAAAACGAAAACAAAATCTTATGAAATCATAAAAACAAACAAAATAATTAAATTATAACTAGTTATTTCACTTGTATTTTGTTATTAGTTAATTAATATTTTTAAACAAAAATGAATATATAAGCTTTTTCAATATCATTTTTACATAAATTTCATGTACATTTCTAATTAAATAAATTAAGAATCATGTGTCAATAAATAAAAATATTATGAATCATAACTAAATAAATATATTAAAAACTCGAGAGACAGATGTAAATTAATTTTTTTGATCTCATAACACAGTTTATTTATCTAATTATCTTCAATGACTCTGTTTATTAAATTTAATTTTTTATTTAATAAAAAGATAGTATAAATAAACACACATATAAAATTGATAGAATAAGATAAAAGGAAAAACTAGTTGAAAATACCTTCTAAAAATATTTTTTTTATTTTAAATAATAAAATCCAATTGTATAAATCAGAAAAACAAATTATAGATGAATTAAAATACTTTTTTTCAAAAATTAAATATAAAATAATAATTAAAAAAATAACTAATATTTACAAAAGGCTAAATACAAAAAATAAGGCAAGTTATTTAAAAAGGGGTATTAATTTAAAAAAAAAAAATATTTTTATAAAAACACATAAAAAAAGGAAGTTATTTTTTAAACAAGAAGGTAAAATAACAAAAAAAATAAAATTGAAAGAGGCTAAATATCGTCGGGCCTGGCCCATTTAGAAAGAGTCCATATGCAGCTCTAATTGTTTTTAAAATGTAATTAGGATGAATGATAGGTCATTTTTTTTTTTAATAAAATAAACAATGTGTCACTTGGTATTTCTCATATTTCAATTATTGTGGTAATTAAAAAAATTAAATCTATATTTTTTAATTCAAAACACTTAAAAAAAAAAAAATTTAAGAACCGAATCGATAAAACAAAAATTTTATACAACCCATCCACACTAAAATATGAGTCCACGAATAATACAGGCTTGCACAGTGTAACCTTTTATAATTATACTTGCGGATTTCCCATGGAGGTACCAATTACGTTAAGCAACAATGGGACGGCAATCCATTCTAACAACTCTTTAGAATTTTATGTTACTTAAAGACAAGCCATTCTAACCACTCTCAAGAATTTCATCTACTCAAATATATTGCTGTCTTCGGTTTAGAAAACTTCACATCCACAACGACTAAAGTGTAATAAAAATCTTGTACTTCCTCCTTTCACGCCCTGACACTCTCCCTTCAGTCTTTCTCCGTATCATTTCTAATAGTCAACAGGCATGAATTGAGAAAAAATAATGATCATGCTAATAACTAATAAGATTTGACTTGATAATTATATATGTATTAACTATATTTGGATATATAATAAGAAATACTAGACATTTTAATTATTAACAATTATGTTAGTTAATTATAAAAACAACTAACCAATTGAGTTTGTTTAGGAATATGATTGTAGTTGCTTTTAAAAGTATTTTTTCACTTAGAAATATATCAAAATAGTATATTTTTTTATTTTTAAAAAATTATTTTTGACATTAACACGTCAAAATAATTTAAAAACACTAGAAAAATATTAATTTGAAGTAAGAAAAAAAATAAAAAAATTTTATATTTTTTCAAAATTATTTTTGAAACACAAAAACAAATAAGACCGAAATGTTTTATAATAATTAACATTAATTTACTCATTTAAAATTTATTTTCCTTGAGAATTTAATTACTTTGATGATAAACAAAACATTCATAATATAAATTGGAAATTATAAATGTAATACTAGCTCGCACATAACATAAATGTTCTAACATGTAATCATAGATATAAATTTGGACAAAAGAATGATGATTTTGAGTACCCTCCTCCACTTTGGCATACAATTGATATTTACGGGAATCGTTGAAATCATAGAAATTAATTGTCAAGAATAAAGATCAAAGGTCATAAGTGGCAGCAAAACAGAGCAAAATCAATAATACGTACATTCAATCATGCAAAATCAGTAACACATGAACGGACCGCTTGTTTTGACATTCAACATTAATAATAATACATAGCCACTTTTTTTGACATTCAAAATCACAAGTACGTGTGGCTTGCTTTGACATTCAAATTTAATAATGCATGGCTGCTTGTTTACTTGCACTTGTTTTTCTTTTATTATTATAATGGGCAGAAAAAAAATGAAAAATAATCTCACAAAATTTTTGTTAAGACCGACAAGAAATTAGGAAAAATAATATGTTTTTAATAAAAAAAATTATGAGTTTTTATATTTCATGTTCTATGATCTCACATACAATTAATTATTTTATTGTAAACGTGAACAATTAATCATATATAAATCATAATACCCATATTTTTAAAACTTCATAACTTTCATATTCAAATAATTATTTTTAAAAAAATATACTTGGATCCATAGTAAAATTTTCAAGAAGTTGAAATGCTAAATGTAATTTAATGAAGAAAACTGTGTTTCTCTTTGATCTTTAATTATTTTTACATGTGTTTTATTAAATGAAACATACAATTACAGGAAAGAAAAAACACTTGTTTTTGAATAAATTTCTCATATATTATATTTTCATTAAATATAGAGTTATAAAATAAAAACTACTTTTCAAATTTAATTTACTAATAAAATCTTAACATTAATTTATATTTAATTAAAAAATAAAATAAAAAACTGATTATTTCATTCATGTGGAACACATCTTACATAAACTTCATATGAAACAAACAACTTCACTTCACAAATCCCTCTTGCTTGAGTTAGTTTATGAAATACAACTTTTTACATGGTATTGGATTAATCGAGAACATCATATCGAAAACCATGAGCTTGAATTTATATTTTGTAATGAATTGGAATATCCTCCCAAGTATCATGCCATATCAAAATATAGTTCGGACCCTATGCCTAGCGTTAATCTCATAATTACTAACGTTAATAAACCATAATCGAACCATATCAAAAATTCTTCATTGCCACAAGATCCATACAATTCTGGCGTTAAAAATACTATTCCATTAATTCGTTTTCATCGAATCTGACTGGTTTTATTAAAAACATTGTAATTTGAGGATCTAACCAATCTAAATTGATACTAAGAACCCAAGAACATTGTCAAAGCCAGTCAAATCTGGCAAAAGAATCCTTTGAGTTTGAGTTTTTACTAGAATTCTTTTCCTCTTCAAGAATATTTTGATCACCGGTGACCCAAATATTTCTTCGTCGTCCTATGAATCTGATGGAAAAGAAGAGGATGAAAACAAATCATTTGAAAAATGGGTGTCGATGGCTATTAGAGCTCTGGATTTGAATTTTATTTTTGTGTGTTTCTTGATTTTTTTTACTCCAGCAGACATACCCTTTGAAATACAAGTTTAGTCTGTTTCGTTGCTGGTGTTGGCGTTTGGTTGCGTGCCTGCATGGAGCAGAGAGTGCTGGAAGTTGACAAAACAGATGAAGGAGTACGAGTGACGTCAGAAAGGGTAGATGAGGTCATCAACCCGAGTTAGTTTGCAATTATTTTAACTATATTAATTTCCAGCAGTAAATTAAGAAAAGGAAGGAACAACGTTGGTAGAATAGAATGACAAGAGAGAGAGAACAAGTGTAATAATCTCTTCCTTTCACACACTGTCATTCTCCCTTTCATATTGGTCCCCATATCATTCCTGTGTTTCAACAGGCATGAAAGACGCATCACATCCACCCAAAGTAGTACACAGTTAGTTATTGATTCTCGTAAGCTATTAATCATATTAACATATTTAAGGTAAAAAATAGCTTTTTTTAATATAAAAAATTATATGTAATTTCACTTCATCAACTTAAAAAGTTAGAAAGAAATAAACTCAAATTAATATTATTAAAATATTAAAATTAAAAACTATTAAGTCAACTTGAGTTAACATGCTATATATATCCACAACATAAAGCCATGAATCATAAGACTAGAATAACCTTTTATAAAGCTAATTAAAAAAATATATGATATTCAATTTCTAATCAATCAAATGTTGAAGTATGAATTGAGAAAAATATTCAATTAAAAAAGATCAAAAAAACAAATAGCTTAATTCAACTTGAATTAACCTGTTAAACCTGCAACCTAGGTTAGATGACTAGGATAACTCCACAAAACAAAATCAAAACAGATTATGAAACTTAATTCTCAGTTAATCAAGTATTGAATGATAAAATTAAAATATAAAATCAATTAAACAAAAAAACACACAAAAAATAACCTGATTTAATATAGGTAAAGAAATCAAAAATAACAATGAAACCTTATTCCAAATTATTTAAATGTTAAATGATAAAATTGAGGGGAAAAATCCACTAAAAACTTCTATATTTTATCAATTAGTTTCAATGAACATGTTAATATTCACATATTGTATATTGCCATACAAACATCTTTTTTTTTCTAATTATATGAACTTCTAAAAAAATTAGTATAAAATTATCCATTAAGTTTCACTTCACATTTTTCTTTTAAATTAGAATAATTTTTAACATGACATTAGAAACTTAATAATCAAACGTTTAATTCAAGAGTTCAAAATTCCATTTTGTAGGCTTATAGATGTATACGATAAGTCATTACTGACATCCTTATGCGGCAGTGGCTCTTTTCTTTGTGGCCACAATCTAGACAATGACTTGCTGACGCATCTAGCATAGGGCGTTGCCTTTTGACAATGACGTGCTTTACTAGTCAATTTAGATATAAATTAGTTCGGCTTGAAAACAAAATAGAGATTTGAAAAAAAATTAGGTGATTCAGGTGCTTCAGGTGATTGAGGCCCTGACGATAGCTGAAGGTCCACACGTCTGACTCTTCCTTTCAAAGGCCTATGCACATGCTCTCTTTTTGCCTTTTTTTTTTTTTTTCAAATTTACTTATTTCATATTTAGATTAAATATAAATTTTTTAAAAAATTATTGAATGTGTTTAAGTTCATGATCTGGATCACAGATTTGACGGATTAAGTCATAACATTCAAGCTATTAATTTTTTTTTGTTTAATGCATTTTTAATCCCTCATTTTAAAAAAAAAAAATACAATTTCACTATTTGTTATCAATGATTTATTTTTTTTATTTAACTTAAGACTAATAAAATACAATTTAAGTATTTGTTATTAATAATCTACTTTTGTTATCTCAATCCAAAACGTTTGTTTTAGTTTTTTTTATTTATTTAGATAGAAAAATTTCATATAGAAAAATTCTCATGGGTTTTATTGTCATATAATTAAATAAAAAATAATTTTTTGGAATAAAAAATTATTGAATCTCATGACTAATATGATTTGCATCATGATTTTAGATGGTTGACTCATGTTCATTTGTTTTTTTATCGAGGGTTGTTTTTTTATGAATTTTATTTTTTAACATTGAGTTAATTAATGACTGATCTTTCCAATTTAATTTTTTGCAAGATTATCCCGGTGGGTTTTGCAGGTCAACCAAGGTTGACCCCAGTAAATCCAGTATGCTTTTTATCTCAATGTTAGATAAAAATATCATCCAAATAAGTAACTAATTTTAAATTAATAGTTAAAATCTATTTTTTTTAGCGATGCCTAGATATTTTTTTTGCATTCAAAAACTTTTTCGCTCCAACCCATAGCAGCATATCAATTCTATTATTTTTTTATTAAATAAATAATTTATTTTAAGATTCAAAATTATTAGACACAACAAAGTACGTAATTCATATTGTGAGTTCAATCTTGATCTACATCTATTTCTCTGTATTTTAAAAGTTCAATCTTTAGTTATGTTAATAACTTTTTTATAATCTATTTGCACAAATAATTGTTTATTTAAATAAAAGTTTTATATAAAAAAATTAAAGTTATTAAGCACAACTTGGTATATGGTCTATGTTGCAAAATCAAATGTGTTAATGTTTTTTAGTTTAGTCTTTACTTATCATTAATGATTTTTTTTATATTTATTGAAATATATCATTATTAATTTATTCAATTAAATATATGTATAATCCTTTTGATTTTTTTATTAAGAATTTTTGATAGCCCAAAATACATTAAAAAATCTACATATTTATTTTTTTATCAAAAAAAAATAATTATTTGAACTATGATAAAACACAAGTTGCTTGACGCAAGCCTTGGATTACAAAAAGCTTAAGCGCAGCAAGATGATGTTGATAGACCTTGTTGCTGATAATGATACGGGACGTACAAATTTTGTCAAAACTTTGAGTTCTTGTTAGCCTTTCTTCAGTCAAATATCTTTCGGGAGCTCTCTGAGGACATCCAAGGACAAATTCTGTGTTTGGTAGTGTCCACTCCCATTACAATGCCGAACATCATCTACGTCTGAATTTGATATTATTTTACATTATATATTTTTTAAAAAAAATTATTTAAAAATATATTAAAATATATATTGTTTTTAAAATTTATTTTTCTTTAGTTTTTTATATCAATACTTCAAAACTATTGCAAGATAAAAAAAATTAATTTAATAATTTTTCATGTTAAATATATTTAAATACAGGTTAAAATACAATGCAAAACAACCTCACGTGATATAGATTTAAACGTGTAAAATTGGATTTTAAAGCACATAATATTGGAGTTTGGGAATCCTTTTGTCCATTTTATGCCCCCATTTAAAGATATCTTGGCATAACATGGTGGATGAAGAACAAAAGAGCATCTTGACCTTTGTCACTTCATATGTACTATTTTATTGGCCTCCGCCCTGCCATGGTTATATTATTTAAAAAAAAATTTAAATTATTAAAAGTGTGAAGAGGTTTTTTTACACAATTTTATCTAATAGATCAATTTTAAAAAAATTTATCCTAACTTTTTATCCAACTTAGGTTATAAATTTAATTGTATGGAAGCTGACCCAACTTAAATCGATTAATTTTATGGATTTAAAGATAACTTGAATGATAGAAAAAAACATGACTGAACTTAAAAAAAAAAAACAATAACTTTTAAAAAACAATATCGAGACAACAACAGATTGGATCAATTTCGCTCCCTCAGCAAACTGAGTCATGAATTCTATTAGGTTTAATAATATTTTTAATAAACTTTTTTAATTTAGCTATACAATAAAAATACATGCTTGGAAAATTGAACATCAACCCTAAAATAGATATTTATTTGAGATTGTAATAATCTTGTAGAAAATAAACAAAAATAAACCATACAATCTATTTCTTGACCAATTTAACATTGACATAAGAAATAAAAAAAATATTAATTAAAAAAAATATTAAGAACAAAAAAAAGCATATTTGGTGAGGCGAGTAAACTTGTCAAACCTGTGAATTGAGTAACTTGGGCTAGCAAGCCAAACCTTTAAGCTGTCCACTATGATTCTAATTTGTTTTTAAAACTATTTTTTATTTAGTTTTAAGATAACAAAAATTGATGATCACAAAATTGAACATCAACCCAATATAAAAATATTGTTTTGAGACCAATTACGAAATCAATTACGAAACTGAATTTCCATTTATCCTATTATCTATAGATGAAACTAAAAAAAAAAGTTAAATTTGTTAGACCCACAAACCATGTCAACTAGCCAAACTTATAAACAGGTCCATGAACTTTTAAAGTTTAATAACATTATTTTTTTCTTAAACTATTTTTTTTTAACTATATTAAAAAAAATTGATGATAATAAAGTCAAGTAAAACTATAAAGGAAAAGAAAAAAAAAACACCTTACCAAACTAGCAAACCAAGGCAATTTAGATTATTCTAGCAAACCTGCAGATTACTATAACCCTATAAAAAGTGGAAATAAAAATAAATAAATTATAAAATTTAATTTTTAATCAATTTAATGTTTTTTTAAAAAAATAATTAGCTCGGTCAAGTGTTTTTTTTCTTTTTAACGATAATGAGTATTTGATGCAGCTAAAGATTTAGAAATTAATGGTTCTGGGCATTTAAATAAGAATTTAATATAATTGAAAGAGGATTTGTCTCAAATATACAATGTGAATGTTCTAATAAATATTTTTATAGTCAAGTTGGACAATTTCAGATCCAATAAAAAAAATGATAACGCTATACTAGAATAATAACTTAAAATGACAAAAATGAAAAATCCAACCATGAGATTGCACTCAAAAGTTTTCAGGTGATTTCACTGACAGTGATGACATGGGGCAATACCATATATGGCCGAAAAGAAAAGGAGATTTATTGAAATACTCTATACGCGACATGATCGTAACATATATTTACACTTCCATAGTTTGCTTGCTATCCTTTGACGCAGAAGAACTCTCACTTTGTGAAGCAGCAAGAGTTGATTCACTGACAGTGATGACATGGGAGCAATTGACCATCTGAGCAGATTTTACACTCTGAATTTGTTCTGATAAAGGAGACTCTGCACTCTTAAATTGGGCTTTGGAGGCAAGTTCATGTATGGATGCAGCAATTTTTTCAGTGCGTGCGACCACATCAACAAGTATTGAACACACTGTAACCCCTGGTATAACTTTCAGCAGGTCAATGTCTTCCCATATGCCTGATTTGAGTAAGGATTTGATATTTTTGGCAGCAGATTTTGCATTTTCAATGTGGGGATCTGCAGAAGATGGCGGCACCATTTTTTTGATTGCCAATGCAAGTTCCTTTAGTGCTTTTCCAGATTCTAAGCTCATAGTTGTGCATGCTTCCTGAATTATGGTACTAACTTCTGATGATACCTGCAAGAATAAGCAGCAAATATTTAGAGATAAGCATACCGGAGGGCTTCTTAGCATATTGTTCCTAATTGATATTAATTTTTTTATTGTTTAACCCATACATAAAAGCTTGAACTTTACGAATTTCCTTTCTTATACCTGAATGTCAGCATTTAAGCATCCATTCAATGCTTCAATTCGGTAGGCACATTCTCGAGCCAGAGTCCCAACTTTCAGGTATAGTTTCCATGGATGTCGAAATGGGAACCGACCATGACCTGGCTCCCATGATGCAAAATTAGCCTGGAAGGCATAAAAAATATTATCAGAAAAAAATTCAATTATATAGGGGAGGAGGAGGTTGGTGCGTGAGAGATTTATACACACCAGGGATGCCTCAATAGTTTTTGAATTGAGAAAACTTTTGTATCCTTCCAAAATTTTCTTGTCCTCGTTACACTCTTCACCCCCTGTTCTTTTGAAGTATTCATCACCAAATCCTGTAAATTTTATCTTATCTTAGTAAGTTTTTGAGATCTGCATGTTAAAAAAGAACGATTGGAATGAATGCATCCACTACTTGATAGGTTCTACGCGTTAGGGCACTGCTTTGTTGGGGACATGCATACCTTCCAAGAAGTTGCCAAGCTTTTCAATGTTGAGAGCAATCAGATTGTGAAGATCTTCACCAGCCCACACAGGGAAAATCACAATAGAAATGATGACACAAGTAGCACCACCTATGCATATGGTTGATAATCTTCTATGTGCTATCTCTAATATTTCATCGTCTCGATAACCAGATACCGATATCATAGAGAAGGTCAATATGAATATTAAAAGACCATAATCATATCTTGCTTTTAGTGTCGGAAAGAACCTTAAAAATGTTGATATTGTAGCTGCAAACAAAAACCACAATAATTTTGAATCCATGAGTTCCTTTTACCTTTTCTTTTAACAGTAAGGATCAATATAGTATGAACTTTGAGGAGCAATAATTTTTATTTTGTGTGCATGCATGGTTAAGGATACCTTGTAGAAAGACGAAGAACCCAAGTAGTATGGGTTCTCCAATATGTCCAGAGAGGTTTGCTAGGTGATGTGCTCCAATACCTAGTCCACCAGCCATTAGCGTTGCCATTCCTCTATTCAATCCTTTTCCAAGAGTAGCCCCTGAAAATTAATTTGTCAAAAATCATGAAAGGGAATTTCTGTTCTATTTTTAAAATGTCTTAGACTTACCCACAGAGAATTCAAAGACAACAACAACAGTCATAATAGCCCATATTGCAGTTTCATCAAAATTACTGTAAAGTGGCCGACAGTAGTAGAACGTTGATACCAATGTAAGTGCAAGTCCTACTTTTAGTGAATGAATTACTCTTCTTGGATCATCTTGTCCAAGCTTCTTTATGTTCCTAGCCAATTCAACCGTCTTAACTTTGAACTGCACAATCAAGGCCTCGAGCGACCTTCGTGCTTGAGTGAAAAACCCAGTTTTGTCACCGCTTCCATACCCAACTTCCATGGCTAAAGGAGGGTAGGAAAGTTCGCGTGAACTGAGAAATATCAAAGAGAGCAAAGAATAAAGAGAGTTGGCCAAGAAGGACACTGGAGGAGGGACTCCACATGCTTCTAATTTATAAGAAGTCCCGACACCTATTTGCTTCGCTTTGATTCAGGTGAAATAAACATGGAAATCGTGATTCATGACTAGCCAGGTAGACTTAATTTGAAGTTAATTCTATGGATTGTCACATGCCCCTGTTTACTGTACAACGACGTCTTGAAGTCAATATGTTTGAAAGATCGTTTCTAAATTTTACTGTATAGCTAATCTTTTCTTTTCTTTTCTATTTGTATTTGATCGATATGGACAGCACATATGAGTTGCGCTTTTTCTAGTTCAAAGAATTATTGTCTCAGTTTATGAAAATGGTTATTTACTCTCTATTAAAATATATAAACTCTATTTGTGGTATGTTTAATTTTTTTATTGAATATTTACATTTGAAATAATAATTGCTTATTGATAAGATAGCAATATTGCTTTACATTTGAAGTTGTTAGAATTAAGAGATGCCAAAGAAGCAAAAGATCTACCATAAGTCTTTCCTGCCCAAATTCTTGAATATATTATCAAAAACTTTTTTCATAAAATAAAGATAAGTATTTCTACCGATCAATGTTTGAAATAAATTGGAAAACAAAAAGATATATATAAACTTCTCTCACCACTTTATTTAAGTCTGTTAATGAAATCATTGAGATTTCAGAATTTTGTTGTTCGCATCTTGAAAAGGAATTAGATTTCATACTTAGAATTGGATTAGAATTGTAAAAGGGTTTTTTTCATGCTAAAGTTTTTTTTTTTTTTTGAAACATGCATGCTATTATGTCTTATTAATAGTTAGAGTTTTTTATTCGATTATTGAAATATATAAAATATTCATAAGAGATTATAAAGTCACTATTTTCTATAAGATTAAAATCTTGTATCAATATGAAACTGGGAAAGCTTTAAAATAAAGTTTAGAAGTTATTGTTTAATAAGGAATTGATATATTTTCCTAGTTGATTTATGATTTTTTTTTCTATTTGATTTAGAACTCTTTTGTTATTTATTTTCAGCTTTGTTTAGGATGTGTTCTTCAAATATGGTTGTTTAGCTTGTATTTTAGTAAACTACTTGAAAAGAAATCTTCATTAGTAAATCTTTAAACTAAGGTTTGGTTTTTGTGTGGTAACTCTATTTGGCATAATATTGTGTTGCATATGCCTACTACCTTTCTTATGTTATTCATGCATATGTTAGTTAGTATTAGAGCTCAATTATTCCTTATGGTTAGTTGTTTTTCGCTATTCAATGGCCATGGATGGAAGATTTGATCTCATAATATAATGTGTTCATGGAGTAGGGGATGGGAAGTTTTTCCTTAAAGAAAAAGACATTCAAGAATTGGTGATAAAAGACATGCAAAGATAAATTACTAAATTAACTTGTTGACACGTGATTATAAACATGAAGAGGCTAGTTGAAGAATTATCATATCGATTAACATATATGAATAAGAGAAAATTAGGGGATCTTAAGAAGTGTGACATATATCCATGGCCAGTTTTGAGAATCCATTTAAGAGGCATGAGCAAAGAGGGTAGTTTCTTGATGGGATGAATATGATATTGCAACTAGAATTTTTAATGATTTTATTTTTTATGGATTGGAATCAACTATGAAAATTAAATAAGAATGAGGAAATGATGCTTAATGAGAAGATTTTGATGTATAAATCTTGGCTTATGATGACCTTGAGTATACGAAAGATGTTCATATTAACGAGTATATTGACTTTGATTGTAATAGTAAAATCATAAAAAAAGGAACCAAATTAGTTGTGTTTCCATGAGTGATTTTTGATAAAGCATATTGCAAATAGTGTGCACATGTGTTGGCGGAGAATTCTGAAATTGATGAAGTTAAAGTTGATTTTCTTAAACTTAAGATAAAAGTTACGAAATAGATATCCAAAAGTTCTCCAAGTGGAGAAACCATCACACATTTTATTAGTGATGGTATAAAAGATATAAGAGCTTTTGGTTCTTATAGTTCTAACTTTGTGGTTGAGTTAGAGTTCAAAAAGGTTATTGCATATGATTTTCAACATAACACAAAAATTGGTTCATTGTTAAGGAGGCTGAGCATGTAAAAGGTTGAAAACTTTTGATTGAGAACCTATAACATCTAGGTAAGTGTAATTTGACCTCAAGAACAAGCTCTCTACAATCTAGCAAGACTGGTACAAGAGATATGCCCCAAACATGCAGTCTTACGTTAACATACTTTTGATATGATCATTGAATCAAGCTAAAATTTTATTGGACTATTTCTTTGTCAAAACCTTGATGGGTTTTAAATCACTAGAGACTTGTTGGGCTCATAACCTTGCTAAGTTCTTTTTGTTGGAGTCTTGCTACACTCTTTGTTACTAAACCTTGCTAGGTTTATAATTATCTTGAGCCTTGCTAGGCTTTGGAATTTCGTTAGATTCCTTCTTTGTTGAGCCCTTGTTGGGCTTTGAAAACCAAATCAAGCCTTGCTTGGCTTAAAACCTTGATGGGTTCCTGTTTGTTGAAGTCTTGCTAGACTTAATTAAGGACTATTTCTTGTGTAATTCCTACAAATATATTATGTAATGATTTGATATTAGATGACATGCATGTATCTTTACTTGATTAGAAATATATGCCTTATTTTTTTGGAAATCATCCTTTTATTGGTTGAAAGATTTGTTACTACTAATCTAGCTACTTGGTTGTTCAACTTAAATCTTCAGTCCACAAGATTTTTTCCATGTGATTAATGTGTTTGATTGCCTCTTTATTGCATCAGCCCACTTAGGTTTTCCAACGTGATCAATTATGCTTAATTTCTTTTTTGTTGCACAACTTGGATTTTTAGGTGATACATGAAGCTTTGCACGGTTAACCATTCTTCACAAATGAAAAACTTTTGTATCGATGATGTTTCCCTCTGGTCGGATGATGCACCCTGATTTGTGATATTCTTACACCATTGCCTGCTTATTTTGATGGAGAAATGGCGTACTATCACTCTCATTTTTTAATGGGGCTCATCAAATCATCTGTTAACAATGAATGTTGTGAATTTCCCTCAACTGATGCATTCATCTGCTAATATTTTTTAGGTATCGTATTCATTCTTGCACCATTGCCCGCTCATTTTGATGGAGAAGTAACACTTTATTACTCTCACTCTCTGAAGGAGTTCATCAAATCATTTGTTCTCAATGACTGTTGCAAATTGCCCTCAACTGATGCATTCATATGATAACACTTTCCAGGTATCATAGTCATTATTGCATCATTGCCCACTCACTTTGATGGAGACACGACACTCCATGACTCTCACCTTTTAAGGAGTTCATCAAATCATCTTTTGTCAATGACTGTTGCAAATTGCCCTCAATTTATGCATTCATATGATAACATTTTTCAAGCATCATAGCCATCCTTCAAAGGGTAAACAAGATTTTTAGACATGAAGATGCCTCGTAAGTGTAGTATTACTCTCAACTGTTAATGGTGCTTGTCAAATCATAGAATGTTCTTGAGCAACATTATCCTCAACTAATCTAGTTGTTCTTATTCTCCTGCCTGTCATGAAGAGGTATTTGTCATCGTCGGATGTTCTTTATAGTTTCGAAGGATCATCATTTGATTATGGGCTTCTTTGCCCCCTAACTTATCTGGATATTGTTTGGTATTCCTCTCAAGTTTCACTGTCTTTCTCCTTAGTTACTAAACTTGTCATTTCTTGTCAAGAACCTTATAAACACAGTTAATGATTGATTTTGTTTGGAAATCATTTTCTTGTTTTGGAATCAACTTGCAAATTTCAAGGATCGTGTCCATTTAAATATAATTGTTGCAAAGAAATATTGTTATGATATGTTGAAGGTATAAGATGAGGTGACCTTATGCTTTTATAGGTTTTAAGGCAAAAGACTCTAGGAAAACTTGAGGTTTTGTTGAGAAACAATTGTCTCTTTTTAGCATTAATTATAGCAACATGAATAACAACGACTATATTTGTTCGTAATGTCATGATTCTTGTAAAAATGTTCTTTAGCATTTCGAGAACACCATTTATCGATCCAAGTTTCTTGTATGGTCGTATAGAAAGGGCTTTTAAAAAGGCACATAATGAGGCTATAGCTTTTGGCTACGAAAGAAAAGGATTTAAGTCTCAATAAGTATTTCAAAGTTTTAAAAACTTAGAATGACTACCATTGTGTCTTTCAATCATTTTTTTCTTTTATATTTATTGATTTACCCTTTTTTCTTGCTTCAGTGGGGCATCCTCAATTGTTTGAACTTTTATTTAGTCATTTTTGTTTTCTAATTGGACATGCCCTCAAATAGGGACCACAAGGTATATATTTTATAATGTGAAAGGATAGCAAAGCTGGCCTTTCATCATTTCAAGCATAAGCGGTTTGAATCGATAAATTTTGCACTTGTTCAGTGTAATTGTTTGGAATTTTGGCGTAAAGATATATGTTTTTATTAATCAATGACTAGCAAATTAAACTACACATGATTATGCATATAACTAAAATGTGGCCTAAGAGACATGGGGTGTGAGTTTTTTGTGTATTTTTCATTTTTTGCATCTTGATTCAAAATTGTTCGACCACCTCAGATTGGAATTGCTTAAATGATTTGCTTTTAACTGTTTTAAAAAAAAATTAAATTATTTCTGAAACTAAAAGGCAAGTTCAATTTTTCAGGATTACTTTGACAAAAGGGTTTTTATAAAATTGATGTTACAAAATGTTTTGAATGGAGCCATGGAGTCAGTCATAAGGGTCTATTTTATGAGTTTTAAAGGGTTTGCCTATTAGTATTTTACAAGACATACCTTGGGGTTCAATCATTTGCAAAAAAAAAAAAACCATTTTCATAGAAAAATATTTATTAATTTCAATGCAAAAACTAGATTATAAAAAAGGCACAATCCATTAAAAAAATGTGATTAAGGTTTGCAAAATATCTAAAATAAAACGCGGTCTTAAAGACCTTGTTTTCAAAGCTAAAATGACAAAGCATGTTGACTAGAACAATCTGACTTCTCTTCTTTTCTTCAACACTTGAAGCTTTCACATCCAACAAATTTCTCTCTCCACATTGCCCTTGAAGGTTTTCTAGCCCTCATGTGTAATTTGCCCAACCTCAATAAGCTGAAGAAGCTTGTCCTTGAAAGAATGACAATTTTCAATGTTGTGCCTTATTGCTCCATCATGATACTCATATGTTTGATTAGGCTCACACCACTTCAATTATGGTGGTTGAAATGGTTTCAGTGAAATCAAAGTGATTTGTTCAACACTGATCAATTTCTCAAACATCTCTTTCAATAGCAAAAGGAAGAGATGGTAAGGTCTTATTGCTCTATAGTGAATGTCCATACTAATGCCCTGGTTAATTTTGGTGAAAACCCAGTTGATGGACCTCGTCGTCATTTTTATTTTTTCTGACGACAATTCTACTTGTTTTTTATGGCTTGCTTGATTCTCTCAAACACCACCACTATGTTAGTAAAGTGTTAGGTTGGGGCACCAATTAAATGATTAAAATCATGGTTTTTGACATTATCAAAGAATAGATTGACCATTTGTTTTTCAAGTAGGGGTGGATCAACTTGAGCAACCTTCTTTGTCCATCGTTATGTATATTCCCGCATTGATTCATGGCTTCCTTTTTCTAATGATAATAAATTGGATTGGTCTAGAACCATGTCCATGTTGTATTGGTACTTTTTGATGAAGAAATCTGTAAGGTCTTTCCATCTTTGAATATTGGTTCTATCTAATCTTATGTACCAATTTAGTGCTGCTACACTCAAGCTATCCTGAAAGAAGTGTATTAGCATTTTTTTTATCATGCATAACTTTTGTCAT
Organism: Populus davidiana; assembly: GCA_030145905.1. Classification (NCBI taxonomy): domain Eukaryota; kingdom Viridiplantae; phylum Streptophyta; class Magnoliopsida; order Malpighiales; family Salicaceae; genus Populus; species Populus davidiana. The sequence goes on along the minus strand of CM057789.1, from coordinate 22,333,575 downwards.
CTTATGGTAATAAGACTTGAGGTGAGTGGTAGGGCACTGAGTTCAGGTGTATTTTATGAACTCAGGTACATAGAAATTCTTTGGTACAATCATATTTGGAACTAGACATATTTTTGTAGCTTCAAATCTTGTGTACCAATTTAGTGCTGCCGCACTCAAGCTATCCTGAAACAAGTGCATTAGCAATTTTTTATCATGCACAACTTCTGTCATCTTGTGGTAATAGTACCTGAGGTGAGTGGTAGGGCACTGAGTTTTAGTGTATTTTATGAATTCATGTACATGGAAATTCTTTGGTACAATCATATTTGGAACTAGACATATTTTTGTAGCTTCTACGGGGTTATACAACTTTACTCCTTTGATAGCCTTCACTCTTACTTCGAAGTATCCTATTGTCATAGTCTATCACAATAGGATACTTCATTTTCAAGGACTCACTGGCAAATATGTCAATAGTTGCTGGGGTCGGTGGAGGTATTATGGACTACACAAAGGTTGTAGAGTCCTGAACCTGTCATCTTATGCTTTCTTCAAGCTAAATCATCATAAAAGTAATAGGTTGATTAGATGGACCTTTACTCAAGCAAACTTGTGATGCAATCCATGTTAACCTTCAGAGAATCCAACTCCTTTTCAAAATAAGCATCATGACAAGCATGTTCTTCATCCTCTATACTTCTTTCTTGCAATCAAGTGTTGTAAACTTTGTAAATTAGAACTTTCTAAGGACCTGTATTTCAACCTGCATATGTATGCATGACATTTAAACATGAATATATGTGCGCTTATGAATGAAAGTGTATGTATATGCATATTGAATATGGATTAACCTGGTAAAAGGGCTAATCTGCAACTTCTTTGTTGAATATAGGCAAAAATCCATAGTCTGATTAATCTAAAAAGATCTTTATTAAGTCTTTATCTCAATTAAATACAATACACATTAGAGAGTACAAAAAAAATAGTTTTGAGCCCTTTTTATTCAAAAAAAGACAATGGTTTTTAAATGTAGTAATTTGCTAGCCTTGGTTTTTGGGCAATTCCCCCTATCTAATTATTTCATCTCAATTTCTTACCTAAAATAAAATAAAATAAAGTCATGGTCTTAGTTTAGAAAATCCTCTAGAGTTCAGGATTATTGATCAAGTTTACCTTAATGCAAAAATAATTATTAGAGAATCCATATCTTAAGGTCAAGTTCTAAGCCACTACATAAAAGGTAGGCGTACTACTTGATCTCAAAAGATTCTATAACCACAAGAAATGATTGGAGCATGATATGATTGTCATTACCAAGTAAACACTCAGCTCATAGTTGGATGTTTCATAAATTTGAACCCTAATTAAAAGCCATAAGGTAGATTGCTACTTCCTATCTAACCTAGAATCGGGTTTATTCAAAAATTAAAATGCATCAAGGCATTAACCCATATTTGATTTACTTAAGTATGAGTAATATGTAAAAAGTACATAAGCAGTACATAAAAAAATTCATGGTAAAATTAAATTACATAGACCAATAAATATAAACAAGCAAACAAACAAAGCTTAGTCTGACCAAACAAGTCCTTAATGGAGTCATCATCTTGTCATGATGTGTTCGGCATTTAATGATAGATCTTCCTCCTAGAATTAAAGGGTATTTGAGTTTAATCATAAAGTTATTAATAGAGGGAATCGCCACCAAGTATCGTAGTCACTTGAAAACTTATGGTCTATAAAAGTCTAGGTAAAAGGACTAGTTGTGCAAAGAGAAGATGTATTACCCTCTACACTTTACCTATAGTAAGCTGCATTATTAATTAATTGTTATTCTAAGTCATTTTTCTATTTGTAGGTCTCATCTAATGGTTCAAGGCAAATCTTTCTTCGTGAGGAAATTTCTACCTCATAGGATTAAATCATAATCTTTCTTTTGGGCTACTTGTTTTGGAGGGTCTACTCTCAGTGAAGCATAAGAAGGGAAATGGTATTGTTGATCTAATCTATTTTTGGTTCACTTTGTATGTGTGTGGTGAGTTTTGGAGAGAGTATAGTCATGTCTTTCTTTGTATGGGTAAGGCTGGCGCTAAGTGTTTTTTTATTTATTTTGTGAGTGGCGATTGGTCGTTTAAAAAATAGAGAGATAAGGTTGTTAAGGTTTTTTGGTGTGTGGGAGGAGAAAGTGTGGGAAAGAATTTTTTAGTATTTTATTTTCTTCTTCTTCAATTTTTTTTTTCCTTCTCCCCCCTTTTGTGTGAGAACCTATAGAGACTTCCTCATGAAGAAATATCTGACTTGAACATTTAGATGAGCCAATAAATAGAAACTTGCCTTAGATTACCAATCAATCAACAATACAACTTACCGCAGGTAAGGTGTACTAGGGGGTGATGTGTATTTTCCTTACACAATTAATCTCCTTACCTAGACTCTCGTATACCATAGGTTTTTCTAATGACCGTGATACTAAGTGGTGACTTATTAAATCATAACTTCATGATTACTTTCAAAAACCCTTCAATCTAGAAGGCAACTTTGCCATTCAACACCATGCATGTCATGATAAATCTAATAAAATCATGTTCAAAATCTATTTAAAGATTCAAAAAAAAAATCATTTCAATCGAATTTTCATGTAGAATTTATTTCTAGTACAATTATTTTCATATCAGATACATAATAACTAAAAACAATTATTAAAGTTCAAAAAAGAATTCATAATAATATTTAAGAATCATGTTAAAACTGAACAGTTACTAAATCTAATAAAAATAATTTGTAGTGAAAAAAAAACCACAAAAAAATATATTACAGACAATAGGTTGTTCGTTATAATATAGAACATATTTGTGCATCTTAATGCTCAAACCCGCAACCTTTGACTTGTCACATGTGCTAACCAACTAAGTTGTTGCATGTTGACATTGAGGCGAGCTGACATTTAAAAAGGGTAAGAAAAATAAAAAGGAGTCGCCACCTAGATTTATAGTAATTAAAAACCTTAACTAGTCTTCAGAGGTTTTTGGTATGGGGTTAGTTATGTAATAAAAAAAATAGACATCATCATATACATCTATCTAAGGTAAGATTCATTGATGTTTGTTTTCAATGATACATGTGGTTTAATGTGGTTTACCTAAATTGGTATGCATGTTATTCAAGATATTGTCATCATCCACAAAACAAAGTCTAAAGGACAGGGCCCAATGTTAAATCTTATTAATTGGCTTTATTATTAGCTAACATCCAAAAAAGAGGGTCTATTATGAGAGCATTCCATACTGAGTCTTTTAACATATGATAGAATCATTTAATATAAGGTTGAGATGCATGATCATGGTCAATTGACTAAATAATATCCAAAGAGCAAGGTCTAATTTTAGATCATTCCATCTTGGGTTATTTAGAAATGATGGGCACACATATACGTGAGACTTATTATGGTTAGAAAAATCCATAATATCTATTAAGTAGTCCTGGAACATATAGCCTATTATTAGACAATTCCATACTAGGATACTTAATAAATAAAAGAATGTCGAGTTGAATTTGTAAAATTATGAAATGGACTGATTATGTAGTGACTGAAAATTTTATTAATTAATATCCTAGATATCATATATTTATTGGTACTATTATTCACTTATCGACATCCAAAGAACAAGACCCAATAATAGACCATACCATCCTGGATCAAGTAATAATTAATAAAAAAAATTCATTTATCAATCAAATATTAATTGATCCTATTATCTTATATTTAACATCCGAAAGACATGGCCTAATATATGACCATTCCATTTTGGATCAATTAGCAATTAATAAGAACAATTAATACAGTGACAATTTTATTATTATTTTATTTTTCTTTATGAATCAACATCCAATATTTTTCTTTATGAATCAACATCCAATAGACAAGGCCTAAGTTTAGATCAAACTATCTTGGGTTGATTAATTGTTTTTTTCACTTTTGTTTTTTTAATATTTGCATGCTTCTTCATCATCATCATTTTTTGAATAATATATCCATAATGTGATTACTACACCATTTTCTTAAAATCACCCAACCAACAAATAAATTCAAAATTAATCAGTCCATATTCAATCACATTAAAAACAAAATCAAACCAAATATTCAACAAATTTAACAAGCCCCTAACAAAATAATTTCAATCATTCAAAATAAATTCTCATAATATTCATGTCCAATCCAATGCCATATTCATGAAAATCATCTGAAATCACAAACACACATTACTTCAAATGAATAATGCACAATAATGAGCATTTTGTTCCAAATTTCATAACAGTTTAGTAATTTATAAGACAAATTATTTGAGTTTATGGATCGACCTTTTAAGATGCTTGAAGTTTCCAAGATCTATTAAAATCAAGGCCTAAAGACTACTAGAACAGTGGATGAACAACTAAGAAATTGTCAGAGATTGCCAAAATAGTGTTGGCGCATATAGATCACATGCATCCGTGGATGAAGTTGTATGGATTGATGTTCTAACAACCTAATATGTGAGTGACTAGCGAGATCATGTAACATTACCTCTTCTCTTCTCAATTGTTCTGGTGGTGTCACGAATAGTAACTTGTAGGTGCTCATGTAGAAGATTTTATGATAGTAGTTTGTAAAGGCGCAAAACATTTAGGTTAAAAATACAAAGAGACAAAAATAAGGATGAGCAACTGTAGGTTTGATCTCAGCGTGGTTGATTCTGGTATGGTAGTAAAGAGGAGAATTTGTCACGGTGCTTATAGTGTTTATTGCAGTTAAGTGTTGCTGGAATAATTGTCAGTCATCGGTATTTGTTGCACTTGGCATAGTTGTCAATCGACAATGATGAAAGAGATGATCTGTAAGAGGTAATTTTTTTTTGGAATAGTCACGGGTTCTGTGTGTTTTATTCTTTTCTTTTTTATATATATTGTGTATTTGTATGTACAAGGTGTTGGTGTGTGTGGTGAGGATGAGGGAAAAGTTTTTTGTGTGGGGTATCTTTTTTTGTTGGAATGGTATAGTGTGTGAAGGGTGTAGGTATGTATGTCTATTTATACTATAATGAACCTTCTCAACCCTTCAAACTTTCTATCATTTTTTCTTCTATTTTCATAGAGTTCTTCCGCTTTCCTGATTTTTCTAAATAGTACTTCCATCTTTTTGATTCTCTTAGAGAGTTACAACCTTTTAAATTTTAAAAACTCCCTCTCATAAGACAACTTTGTTTTTCCCTCTTTTTTTTTTTCATTCGTATTTATTATTTTTAAACTAAACTATTCATTATTTTTTTAATTATATTTTTAAAAACTTTATCAATACAAAAACAATATGGGAAATGGTAAAAAATTATGAAAATGATAAGAAATTGGCCAAGTCACATCATAAACATATTTTATGAGAATTTTGTTATTTTTTGTATTTTTTTTCTAATTATTTTAAAATATGTTTAAAATAGAGGGTAAAAAATGAGTGATGATTGTTGCCCTTTGTTTACAAGATTTACGATGCAAATACAAAGAAAAATTCATTTTTCCTTAACTTTATATGGTAAATTTTGTAAGAGAAGGACTAAACAAAAAGATAAATGAATGGATAAAACTTGGGATTATTATAAAGAATAAAGGGATCAACATGGGATTTATGTAAAAGAAAGGATCATCTTGGAATTCATGCAAATGAGATCAACATGGGATCTTAAGTAGATAGAATCAATCTGGGGTCCATGTGAGAGAGATCAATTTAGGTTCTATATGAAACAAGATCAACTTGAGATCCATATAACTGCAAGGATTAACTTTAAATCCATGAATAAAAGGATCAACTCTTGATCCATATCAAAAGGATCAAATTAAGATTCATATTAAAAAAAAAAAAAAGATAAACCTTGAATTTAAATCAACTTAGAATTTAGATTAACTTGATATCTATAAAAGGATCATTTTGGAATCCAGGTCATCTTGGGATTTATGAAAAAATCAACTTAAGATCCAGATCATTTTAGGGTCTATAAAAGGATCATATTAGGATCAAGATCAACGTGGGATCTATGAAAGCATCATATTAGGATCCATATAAATGAGGTCAACTTAAGATTGATATGGATAAAAAAGGATCAACTTGAGATCCATTAAAAAAAGATCAATATAGGATCCATTCAAATAAGAAGGGATCAACTTGGGATCCATATAAATGAAAATGGTCATTAAGAGATGACTATCCTCGAAACAAAAACCAAAATGTGGTCCCATTGTTAGGTGACCAATGTTGAGAAGATATGATTATCAAGTGACCAACCTTAACATGAAATTCAAACAAGTTAGCTTGAATTACCTAGTTGTGAGATTTAGCTATAAACCTTTTGATAATAGAGTTGAAACCAAAACTTCCTAATGGTGAGGCTTTTTCTTCTTGATTACAAGGTTGTTTCTCCTAGTTGTAGAGTTTGATCTCTTAATGACAGAGCTAGATCTCCTGATTGTAAGGTCGATCTACAGGTTGAATTAATAGTAGGCTAACCCTTTTTTTTTCTGATTACAGGGCTCTATTTCTAGTTACAAGGTTTGATCTTCTGATTGCAAGGTTTGACCTCATGTTTGCAGGGTTCAACTTTTTCATTACAGGGCTTCACTTTTTGATTGGAAGGTTTGATCTCCTAATTACAAGGTTGATCTAATGGCAGTGCTAATTCTCCTGATTGCATGGTTGAACTTCTTAATTGCAAGGTTTGATCTCCTGATTACAAGGTTGATCTACAAGTTGACTTGATGGCGAGACTTGATCCAAAAATTTACTTTCGTTGGGATCATCTCAATAAAATATTGTCAATTGAGATATTATGAATTTAAAGCTAAAATTAAAATAAATTTTCACCTATGTACATTGTTGTTAAAAACTAACATCCTATTGGAGCTTTTAGCTTAATATTATCAGCATTTTTTTTTTTTAGTTATAAAGCTTACCTTTTAAAGTCAATAAAAAGACATAAATTGTTATTTTGAAAGCTCAATTTTCTTTTTATATCATTTAGGTCTTCGAAATCTTTTGGCATTAACTTGGATAGGGTTTTTGTTTTAAGGAAAGAAGAATCTAGGCTTACCATAAGTTTATCTTTCCATGGACTCCATTTTTTATCATTAGATGGGCACAATCAGTACATCATCTTAACTTGGCCCATATTGCCTATACCTGTCATCACCTTTAAGTTTCATGTGAGGATATATGTTCAATACTACTCATTTTCCATTATCTTCGTGAAGGAATCGACACCATACCAATGAAAGAGTTTTTCATTTCATCATTTTGCATGATATCATAATGGATTGCTTCATTTTTAAAATAGGATTACCCCAGCCAATCTAGCCATATTTATATTTCCAATGGTCATGAAAAGACATATGCATCACTATCATTCTCGGATGTGTCTTTTACCACTCATATCCAATGATGGAGCTCTTTAGGTTATTAACTGGCTCATGTCATTACAAAAGGTCTCTTTGATTTAAATTGCCCCCAACTGCTCTAAATTTATTTATCATTCAAATAGCCACATAAATGAATGAATTTATCATCACTCATATCATCAATATTAGATGTTTATTCTATCATCCATGGCATGTGATAAAATTCATAAAATCTTCATCAAACTAGATTTCCCCCAACTGATCTGGATGTGTTTATCTTTTCAATAGCTATTGAAAGGCATGTCTGCATCATAAGATGTTTATTTTATCATTCACTATGTATGTTAGAATCATTATTGGCTAATGCAATAGGTTTTTCAAACTAGACTACCCCTGCTAATCTGGCCATGTTTATCTTTTTAGTAACCATTAAAAAACAAGCATACATTATCATCGTTGTTTTTTGCTAATAACTTTGCAAATCCAGCCATTAAGAATTTTGTTATAAGATATTTTTCTTCAAGTCATCTTTTTGTGTATTGGGACCATGCCATAAATTTTAATGATTATATTCATATATGTCTAATGGTTAAAATCAAATCATTAAGATGTAAATCTGAAAGTATTTTCATTACTTAGACTTTTTTTTATGTTGTCAAAAGCCCAAAACATGTCATTCAAGTGCTACAAAGCGATTTTTAGATTTGGTATATGATGAAATTGGTGTTCATTAAGATTGTGAAGAAAATGGTTATCATAGAAAATCTAGTCATCTTTTGAAAGATGAATGACCTTTATGGATTTTTCAGGAAATGATGGGCTAATTTGGAAAGAGTAAAATGTATTCTAAAAGAAACGTTTTTGCTTATAAAATACATCTTGCTTTATGTGGTATGAATCTTGCCTATTTGAGAAACTATGATTCAATGTCATAAAAAATGATATACAATGCACAAACAAATCATGATTTTGTTTGAAAAACATTTTTCTTTTCTTTTTAAAAGTTAAAACTTATCAACACGAAGAAATTGTTCTTGATCATAAAAGACTTTTAAAAATATATAATGTAGGCTATGATTCATGTTTATGAAAGAATTGGATATAAGGCTCAAAAGATGTCTGAGAGTTCAAAGACATAGGATAACTTATTCTATATAGAGATCTTTTTAAGCTTGCTCCTTAAATTTTGCCATTTTTTATATTGATCTCACTATAAAATCAATTCTTCAAATTACATCATATGCTTTGTATTGATGTTTTGTCGTATGTTAAACCATCATTAGGGACATTTAAAGAGAACTTCATCTTTTTCATCTTTTTTTTTATTTGATCATTTCATTTTTATTGGAGTATTTGCTCACTCTCTTTTGTAATACTTTTGTCCCTTTCATATTTTCTTATTTCTTTCCATTTGGAGAATTTCATTAATTATCTAGGACTTCCAAAACATGCTCCCAAATTGAGCAGTGATTAGTTTGGGTTATTATCCAAAAAAACATATTTTAGGCTCAAATAGGGATAACAAAGGATAAATTTTATTTGTGAATGATATACCAAAGATGGTATTTCTTCATCTCAAAATCTAAATATGTCTCTATTGATAAATCTTAACCTTATTAAAGATAATTATTGATTAGGAAAACCATAAGGTTAACCTTAGAAAAGAAAATGGTGGGATGGGTTGGATCATGACCTGAATATGCATTCTTTGTCATTATTTAAGACATCAAATTATTTGATTTTATTTTTGGGCAAAATTGTATTATTTCAAGTAAGATTCTCACTACTAAGATTCATTAAGAGCGAAAAAAATGGGTATTTCAGGGTCAAAAGGGTTTGAAGTGAGATTTCATATTTTAAAGCTTATTAAATATAGGATGAAATATTTTGAAATTCAAAAGGAAGGATTGTCCCTAGCACTCATATGATATGTCTTGGGATTTGATCAATTTTAAAAGTCTTTAAATGAATTTTTCATTATATTTATCCAATAATAGATGGAAATAAAATGAAAATTTGTTGATCTCAAAACAATCATATGACAAAGATAAAGAATAAATTTTATTGAAAGATGCAACATAGTCTTAAAAAATTTATTGAAGAGAAACAAAGTTATGATTTCTTCAATACAAAATGGTTTATTCTTCACAAATACAAATTACCCTTGGCTTACCAACTTCTAAATGTGATATATGAAATTCTTGCAATCTTTAATTGAATGGCCCAAAATCTTATCATGATACTCACACTTTATGTTTGGATTATACCATATTAGGTTTGGTGGTTATATGGGATTTGTTGAGGTAGGATCAATATGTACTCAAGAGATGTTGGTAAACAATTCTGAGCGACAAAAGGATGTCAATCTTAGATAATGGCACTTGAGAAGTTAATGATGCCATAAAACTAGACGATGCTTGTGATGACCGGGTAAGATAATATGTAAAATGAGAATGTCTTTTATCAATACTCCATATTTGAAAATTATCTTCTGATTCATCATTTGGCACGATGTAAATGAAAATCAAACTTCACTACTAAATTTCTTATATTTCTTAATTTTAGGGTTCAATCAATCATTTTTGTTGAAGTCACAATATCCATAAAATATGTTAATGAATTACCAATCAAGTATTCAAAGTATGGTTGTTTGAAGGAGTAAATGAAAATAGAGATAAGCTCTTCTTTTCTAATAGAATAGGGTGAATTTGTGTTGCCCTACCACACCATCTTTGACTATATTCTTTAATGGACTCATTATTTTTTCCTCCATGCTTTACAGGTTAGATCAACTTGAAGCCATTTCTATATTGAACTTACACTAACACATGAATGCTTCAACTAAATCTCTTCACATTTTTATCTTATTTTCAAGTTCATACACCAAGTCAAGACAGCACCACTTAGAATTTTATAGAAGAAATGAATTAGGAGCTTACCATTTTCAATCACTTCAGTTATTTTATTGCAATAGATCTTCAAGTGAGTATTTAGGCGTTCAACTCCTGTATATGTAACAATGTCAAGCATTTTAGACTTTCATGGTATGACAATATATGATACTATGAACATTTCATGTGCTTTCATGGAATCACACTAATCCATTCCTTTAATTTCCTCTAAATGATCTTTAATTTCCAAGAGTTTCTTGGTTTTTAACCCAACTTTTGGCTTCAAAGTTTTTTCCATATTAGGCTTAAAAGTGGGAGTAGTTTTTGTCTTTTAATATGGCGATGATAGAGCTTTCAGGGGCTAAACATCAATTGTCACTCCTCGAAATCTTGGATTAAATGGCCAACAGGACTATGATCTCTTGTTAAAAATGGGTGGAAACCGGGTTGTGCATCAAAGACTTATAGGATTATGCTAAGGACCATGTACATCTAAAATGTTCTCCCTAATGGAAGGACCTTCACCTGATGATCTTATCTTGTGAATTTGTTCAAACAACTAGGTGAGCCTAGCTATCTTGTTTTTCATTAATTTTATCTCCCTCTAATGGTTCTACTCTAAAAAAGCTATTTCTTTATTGTTCATGAATTTAAGAAAACTAAGCTTTCAAAATATTATTTGTATTTGTTTCCTATTTTCTATTTCTGTAAAACTCAAAAACTAACTATTCTAAATAAAAATATTCATAGAAATAACAAATTGAATATGGAGTGGTAATAATATCAGGAAATAACCTAAGAAAGGATTCTAGCCATTACATGTAAGGTAGGGTGGCTAACTAAATTAGTCTCAAAAACGGTTTTAAATCGCCTGATTAACAACCTTGATGTGCTGAACCAAGGCCTATAAGGTATAAAAGCATAGACCAGGGTGATAACACATCGACCTACTATCCATGTCCAAATAGAATTTCAATAGAAGTTGGTGGTTTCATGTATCTTACCCAGGTCAAAGACCATTGAGGCACCGCTACTTCCTCTTTTAATCATATGGCTTTGGAAATGTTAAAATGAAAATGTTGTGTTTTGTGTGCATAGGCATAACTCCATATCCATTCCAAAAAACAATGCAAAAGTATAAATTAATGAATTAACCAAATTAGGCAAACAAACACAATAAAACTAATCACATCATCATTAAAAAACAATAAATAAGCTAAGTCTTTATGGAACCCCAAAGGAATCATCATTTTAATTGCATGTGGATATTGAGGCAAGATGATAAGTAAAAGGGGGGGAAAACGAAAAGTAGTCACCACCTAGTTTTATGGTAATTAGGAACCCTAACTAGTCTTACGAGGTTCCCGGTAAGGGGCTGATTATATAAGTGGTATGATAGACATCATCTTACACATGCTATTTAAGATAAGTTGCAATATTGTTTGTTTTCAATGATAAATATATTTAAATGTGGTTTGCCTAAATTGATATGTATATTATTCAAAATACTGTCATTATCCACAAAACAAAGTCCAAATAACAGGGCTTTATGTTGGACCTTACTATCCTAGGTTTTTTGGCAGACTATATTAATTTGCTCTACTATATGTTAAATAACAACTGAAGAACATGGTCTATTGTGATACCATTCCATCCTGAATCTTTTAACATATGATAAAATCATTTAATAAGAGGTTAGGATATGCATGATCATATTCAACTAAATAAAAAATGTTCAATGGACAAGGTTTAATTTTAGACCATCTCATCATGGGTTATTTAGAAATGATGGGAACACCATTATATGAGACTTATTATGGTTAGAAAAAGTCATATTATCCATTAAGAAGCATCTAGAAAACAAGGCCCATTATTACACCATTCCATCTCAGATCATGTATTGGACCATATCATTCTGGGTCGATTAATAATACATAAAAAAAATTAATTCATTGATCAAATATTAATTGATCATATTATCCAATAATTGATATTGACCATTCAATCTTAGGTCGGTTAACAATTAATATAAGGACATTTTTATTATTATCTTATTTTTCTTTATTAATCAACATCTAGTAGACAAGGTGTAAGTTTAGATCATGTCATCTTAGGTTGATTAATTATTTTTTCACATTTTTTATATATGCATATTTCTTCATCATTATTATTTCTTCAATAATATATCCACAGTGTGATTAGTACATCATTTTTTAAAAATCACATAACCAACTCATATTATAACTTCCAAAAAATTCATCACATCCACCCAATCAATAAGAAAATTCAAAATTAATCAATCCAAATTTAATCACATTAAAAACAAAATCAAATCAAATATTGAACAAATTTAACAAGCCCCTGACAAAATAATTTCAATCATTCAAAATAAGTTCTCATACTATTCATGTCCAATCCAATCCAATATTCATAAAAATCATCTCAAATCACAAACACATATCAATTCAAATCAATAATGTCCAAACAATACAAATATCATGCACAACAATAAGCATTTTGTCCCAAGTTTCACAATATTTTAGCAATTTATCAAAAAACAAATAGTTTGAGTTTATGAATCTTGACCTTCAGAGATGTTTGGAATGTCTAAGATCTATTAAAATCATGGTTGAAGGATTGCTAGAATAATGGTAGAACAAATGAGAAACTATTGGAGACTACCAAAACAGTGTTGGCACGTGTGGACCACGTGCAACCGTGGATGGAGGTGTGTTTGTTGATGACCTGAGTGGAAATTGACCAACGAGATCAGATTACTTATCTTCTCCTCTTCTCAGTGGTGTTGGTGGTGTCATAAACAATAACTTGCAAGTTCTTGTGTGGAAGACTTTTTATAATAGCAATTTTTATGGTTAAGGCGTGAATATAAGGTTGTTATGAAGGAGAGAACTTGACATTTAGGTTGAAAATAAAATGAGATAATAGTGAGGATGATCAGCCTTGGGGTTGATCTCAGCGTGGTTGATGTTGGTGTGGTTGCTAGTCTGTCGACAGTGAAGAGGAGAATTTGTCACAGTGCCCACTGCATTGATATTGTCTAGTGTTGTTGGCCTTCGCTACTAGAATAATTGTTGGTCACCAGTGGTTGTTTCTCTCAGTGTTGTTGTCACAGCTAATGATGAAAAATATTGTATACATAAGAGTGAGGTGTAGGTATGCATGTCTATTTTTACTATGATGAACACTCTCAACCCTTCCACCTTTCTATGATTTGTTTTCATTTTTCTAGGCAGCCGATTGGTATATCGCACCAAACATCATGTTGATGGAAGCATTGAACATTATAAAACTCGTCTAGTTGCTAGGCATTGATTATTCTGAAACTTTCAGCCTAGTTATTAAACAGGCCACTGTCAAATTAGTCTTTTCAATTGCAGTTTCCTGTAATTGGAAGAATCATCAGCTTGATATTCATAATGCTTTTCTCAATGGTGTTCTTACTGAAGAGGTCTACATGAAACAACCTCCAGGTTTTGTTGACCCTACTCTTCCATCTCATGTGTGCAGATTGCACAAGTCACTATATGGTTTAAAATAGGCACCAAAGGCATGGTACACTCGTCTGAGTGATTTTTTACTCTTTATTGGTTTCCTTGCCTCCAAGGTTGACAGCTCCCTATTTATCTTATCTGATGGCACTAATATCTTTTATCTCCTCATCTATGTTGATGATATGCTTACAGGCAGCAACTCTACCATGCTTCATCGCCTAGTCCAGTTACTAAGCTCTGAATTCAAGCTTCGTGACTGAGGTGATGTTCACTACTTTCTGGGTATCGAAGTTCAATCTACAGGTTTGGGTTTGATGTTGCGCCAACACAAATATATTCTTGACATCCTCACTCGGGCTAGTATGACTTCTTGCAAACCCGTTGATACTCTAGTTTCTCCTTTTAAACTTGTTATATAGCCGGATCATCCATTCTCTAATCCTACACGATTTCATCAAATTGTGGGTGCTCTTCAGTATCTTACATTCACTCGTCTAGATATCTGCTTTGTTGTTAACAGAGTCTGTCAGTACATGCATTCTCCTACAGATTCCCATTGGGCTGCTGTTAAACGCATACTCCGCTACCTCAAAGGAACGGTATCCTATGGTTTTCATATCACTCAAGGTACCTCTTTTGCTCTTCATGGTTTTACAGATGTCGATTGGGCTGGGAGTATTGATGATCGCAAGTCTACGGGTGGCTATCTTGTTTTCTTTGATCAGACACCGATTTCATGGAAATCCGGCAAGCAACATACAATTGTCCGCTCCTCCACTAAGGCAGAGTATAAAGCCTTAGTAGATGCTACTGCTAAGGTCATATGGCTTCAATATTTGTTAACAAATCTGCAGGCTTCCTTCGTCTCTGCTCCTACCATTTGGTGTGATAATCTTGGTGCGACCTATCTCTTGGTGAATCCTATCTTTCATGCTCGTACTAAGCATGTTGAGGTAGATTATCATTTTGTCTGTGACCGGGTTGTGAAGAAGGAAATTCAGATTCACTTTATCTCCTCTCAAGATCAACTTGTTGATGTCTTCACCAAACCACTTTCTGTTGCGTCCTTTACTGCTTTCAGGTTCAAGCTTCGGGTTGATCCACAACCCTCAGCTTGAGAGGGCATATTATATAATGTATAGCATGTATATCTCTGAATAGGAAATTAATGTAGGATTATTTCAATGTTGTAATCCCTACGGTTACTGTCGTATTCTGCCTTACATATATAAATAGGAAAGGTTGGCTAAGGCCAACCCAAGTCATTCTGTTATTCTCAACTAGTGTTTAGATCATATTTTTTCCCTCTCATATCCTCTCTTTTATCCATCTCACATTCCCTTATTTTGCTCCATTATATTTCTCCCTCTAATTTATTATTGTCATCCTTTTACAATTCTTTCTTTATATGAATTTTTTTCACCATTACTTTCAAATTTAAAAGTTCTTCATTTATCTTCTTGATTGCTTTCTCTCTTTTTATTCATTTTAACTATTACTTTCAAAAAAAAAATTAGGTAAGATGTTGTAAATATACATTTGCCAATGTTCGATCACAAAACAACTTTTTTTATACCAAGTGATTGCAATCCATCGATCATTTAGATTAAGATGAGAGATTAATGTTATTAATGAAATCATAAAAAGTTTAGATTATATTTAGTTTTTTATGATTGTCTTTATTTAATGGAGTGATTAAGGTTAACCATTGGTCCCATGGTGATTTCCATGAGTTTTCTAGCAAAACAAGTTATTTTACGTAAATAAAAAAACCCTCCAATTTAAAATTAGTGAGTGCAAAAGGAGAGAAGTATGTTGAGTGTAAAAGTAAGTGATGGAGAAGATAAGTGGAGTAGTGAGTGAGCAGGAGCATCAGCATATAGGAGTAGCAATGTGGATATGTAGCCCTGCATGGCATGCTTTGCTTTTAGTCTATTGAGAATTAATTCACATCCTAAATTGAATTCAATTAATAAGTAAATTTGATTTCAATTGATAATTTATTATAATTTTATATTTAGAATAAAATATTAAACCATATAATGAAATTTAATTATACTATTTAGAATATTTATAAAAATAAATTGAATTGGCAATCTTAACTATTTTGTCATTAATTTAAAATTAGTTTTCATTGCATAAATCTTTTTTCTTTTTATAATGACACTTTTATTTATTTAAAATGATATAAAACTCAATTATCGTAGTATGAAAAATTTATTTCTAAGAGTAAGAGATGAAACACTCACACAACTTGTGATCTATACCAAGTAAACTATTTGTGAGATACACAGCAACTCAGCATGGAGGAAAAATATTAAAACTTGTAAAAGGACAGTAAGAAAAAAAAATCATATGAGCAATATTGGAGTCAAGAAGATTTTCAACATATATACCTGTATATTGAATGGCCAAAGAACCCAGTAATCAGCTTCTGATGACAGACATGGATAACCCGTCCATTTGTTAGAAAAGACTGGTATATTAAAAAAGAAAAGAGGAAAAAAAGGCACCATTTAAATTGAATTTCATTTAGAATTTAAATCAATACACTCCAAAAGAGTTCCAAATATAAAATTTGATTTAATCTTAATATTTTGAATTAAATTCCATTTAGAATTTAAATCAATACACTCAAAAAGAATTCCAAACACAAGAATTGATTTAATCTCATAAACTAAATTCAATTCAAAAGGTTTCAAATAGCATGTTGTGTTTAGAGTTCGTCTGTAAAGATTTATTTTATGTTTTGTTGTTACTTGTGTTAACTTATTTAATGATTTAAAATATTTATAAATCTGATTATATCAACTTCTGATAAAGATTAAATTAATGATGAAGAACAAATTTATCATTAGAGAAGAACAATAAATATCATTAATGAAAAGGTTGGGCTCCTATTCTGTTTTGGTGTCTCGTTGTGTCATTTGCTTCTACCCTCCACAGAGAACTTAAACGTGCCACTAACCACAGTGGTTCTTTTGGAGATGTGTCGTACGAATTAGGTGTACATCATCGGGTGGTGCGTGACCTGCTCTTACTTCACGGAACTCAAATATGGTCTCAAGCAATGATACAGGGCCGAGGCGGCTTAGTTCATTTCAGGCTTGGACATAGATAAGGAAAAAGAAAAGTCGTTCAAGCCTAGTCCAAACAGCCAAGATGGCTAGCCGTTCAAGCCTGACCAGGATGGCTAGCCATTGATAGGATGTATTTTTATTTTAGCAGAAGCTCGCTTGAGAAATAGACAGAGCCAAGGCTTTTAATTCCATTTTATAGATTTTTTTGTTTTTTTAATTGGAATGGAATGTTTTAGTTTTAGAGTGTTTCGGCGTGCTATTTTGGGGTTGTATTATTCATATATATATTCAACAAACATAATTCAAATTTAAAATAAATTAATTATAAATTATGCAATACAAACACAATGCCAAACAAATATAATTTTAAAATTTAAAATATTTCTAAATAGTCATGATTAAATAGATCTTTAACTTAAAGTAATTCAACTTAAACAAAATATTAAAATATAATGAAAGTAAAATGTTTTAACAAAAATATTTTAAATATAAAGTTAGGTCAATGTTATCAACTTAAACAAAATTCAATGCATTTTCAAGAGCAGAACGGAACATATGGAATGAAACCGGAAAGTTTCGGATGGAATTTAGTTGAAAAATCCGGAATAGACCGAGATTTAAAATGAGATGAAATTTGTTTTGTTTTTTGAATTGATATGGAATGTTTCGGCCATTCCAGGCGAAACGAAACGAAATTGACAACCTTGGATAGAGCTTACTCTATTCTAATTTTACAAATAGTTTCATTGATTAAATTTTAAATTTATTTTTTCAGAGTTATTAGAGATTTACATGGTCATTAACTTCAGAATCCATAGAGTTAGTCAAGAAATGTACAAACTGATCCGGACATTCACATTAATTAAAAAAAAAAAAACCACTCAAATAATATCAAAACCACCTTCTTCTTGTTCTTCTTTTTTCCAGCCCATTGTTTTTATTTTTGTCACTACTTTACATGCCTTTACGGACATGTACTTGAGTCAATCAATGTAAACGGACAAGTGGGAAAGTCATCTAGAATGGAAAGTAAAAACATGTTCCAAACCAGATCCGGTAGCTAGTGAAAGCATGCGTGTTTTTCCCTAAAGACGGTGTTTCTTGAATTAGCTTCCAGTTTACACTAAATCATCCATGTCTATCAGTCTTTCGTTCCCATTGTTTTTGTCAATAACATGCAATCAATGACCTTTGAACATTTCAGAAACCATTACAAGAAAAAGAAAAAAAAGTCATGCCATAAACCTCTTTTCCAAAATCGGATGCTTTCTAGATCATTATTTGCCATGGGTAATATAAAATTATTTATTGAATTTTATTTAACAATTCAATTTTTTGGACTATGATATTTTTTAATATGGTATTAGATAATAATATAAATATTTATTAAACTTCATCTAACAAACTTTTTGGCTCAATGATTTTTTTGACAATATTTTTGCAATAATAATAGTTATCTTAGTTATGAGACTCTTTGGGGTAAAAAGACATGGTCAAAATCAATCAAAATTGGTCAAAAAGACTAAAATATGAGACTGATGAGGTAAGTATGTTCAAGATAAAAAAAAATTCAATTTTTGAGACTTGTACTTGATATCTCTAAGGAAAAAAAAATTATTGTTTGTGCCTTTTATTTCTTAGTATTGCAAGTCGGGCGAGAGCCGCCGTGGGTACAAGAAGAGAGAGAACAATGAGATATTTTTTATCTGCCAGTTTTCTTGTTTTCATCGGCGACGATGTGTGGGTTCAAGCGTAGCTAGTAGAAATGATGCTTGAGACACGCGCTACCATTGTTCCTACAACTCAAAAACATCCCAACACTGTTCTTGAATTCCCAGCAATTTCTCATATTAATTTGTGAATTTTTGAACATGTTTAATTGAATTATTTTGAATTTTGATGATTTGTAAAACTACAGTTGTAAGTGTGTGTGAGTAAAATATAATAAAAAAAGAGAGAGTGCGTGTGTTTGTATTTTCTTATATATTTTTTAAATTGTTTTAATTGCATATGGTCAAGTCTCTCAAAAATATAAAAAAATCATATCGGTAACATTTTGGGAATTAAAAACTAGTTTACTAAATCCTTAAGAATTTAGTCAATATTTCAATAACTAAAATTTTAATTCATGAGAATTAATGGTTAAATATTTTGGTATAAAACATTGGACCTACAAGTGAGGCTAGTACTTGAATATCAAGATTTGACTAGAAAGTTCTCAGAGTTATTCTAAATATTACTAATTTTAATTGGGACTACTTTTCACCGTAATATTCAAATTACAAAAAATATTTTTCATAAGAATTTATTTGGGTGCACAAGCCCATAATAGATTATTAACACCAGATTTATTCACATGAATAAATCTCAATTATATGTCATAGATAGACTACTGGTTAGGAACCAATATAGGGGTGTTAATATCTTTTAGCTATAACCAGTCTCTTATCCTTGAATCTTTAATAAAACTAGTACACTAGGTTTTCTTAACGACCCTAAACCAAATAACTATGTAGCGACTCCCAATGACCACCTCAATATCACCCGTCCATATGCAACATTACTTAAGAATCTTTTTTATCACTATTGTCATCACATTAATTTGAAGGACCCATATCCAACGTCAATCTTTTAGATAAAGATTGTGAAAAAAAAAAAGGAGGGAAACAACAAATCATTTGAAAAAAACAAGTATTGATTGAAAAAAACAAGTATTGATTGGTATTGATGTTAGTTTAATATGTTATATAGCTAATCGATTGGTTATATGTGGTATAATTATTTTCATGTAAATAAATATATATTATTATTAAAGGCTTAAATTATTTTCAATATTCATATAATATTTAATTTATGAATCTAAAGTAAATATAAAGTTCATGGAATAAAAACGCTTTGTAAAGGAAACTATAAAGTAGTTATGATTATGGAATTCTTATTGCATCAAAGCATTCTTCCTAAAATGTTCATGGTCGATGCTCTCTTAAATACTTGACGTTTATTAAAGCCATAAAAACTTATACATATTGTGTTCTTTCCTTTATGAAAGGAAGCAAATGTTCTCATAAGCTAAGGTATAAAGAATACTTAGAGCTAATATATAGGTGATTGTTATAAGACATGTATATTAAATTGGCCCGTATGATAATTATATATGGAGAGATCACTTATGTCTATGCAAAGGCTCACGTGACAGTTGTGTAAGTGATATTTAGACTTGAAATCACTAAGTTATCTTATATAGAGTATCGCACCTAGCCTCGCGACACCCTTCAGAAAATTCTCGCAAAAGAACAGATTTCTGGCATCTTGTTCTTTTAGAAAAAAAAAATCTTGTTTAAAGAGTCATCACCTAGTATTATAGTCACTAGAAACCTAAACTAGTCAGCAAAAATTCTATAATACGGGACTAGTTACATAAAAAAAAAATAAAAAAAATATTATCACATCTTAAACGTCATACCTGAGGTAGGTTGCATCATTAGTTTTATCTTAAATTGCTAAAGGTTTGTTGTGTTTTATCTTTGATGGTCTGCCTATAATATCCATGACTCTGACACCAGAAAATATTCGGCTACAAATATTTCCAACTTTAGCGTTGGTAAATATTACGTATAAAAACAAACTTATGGTATTCATAACTGTGGCGCCAGTTAATAAACCAATAAAATGAATCTAAAACAAAGCATACATATTTTTTATCTTAAAAAAAAAATGTATCGAATACTAGATTTGTATTTTACAGTAAAAATCCATATATCAAATATACAATGAAATACCCTAAAACAAATACATGGGACTCACAAATAAATTCAAAATGGTCCACAAATAGTTTTGGAATATTTTGACATTAAAAAAGGGCTCGTTTGGTCAAATATCAAAATAAAAAGGACTAAAATAAAGAGGATCGGGCCAGCTGGGCCTGAGGTACAGGCCTAGTTTTTTAATTTTTTTATGTTTTTTTTTTTTTAAACTGGGTCTGACCAGCCTGTACGAGGTTAGGCTTGGCCGAGCGAGCCTGGCCTGGTCCCTGGCCCAAGCCAGTGACCAGCCCCATCACTGTGCATGCATGCAGGAGTAATACAGTGACAAGGTAATTATTTTGCGAGTGGGGAAAAACACGATAGGTTACCTGATGCAGCTAGAGGCGAAGCTGCCGCTTGGCGATGAAGACAATGGTAAAATTGGCGGGTCGATGTTAATTACTCCCTTCTTATGTTCTTTCTCTATTCTTCCTTCTCTCTGCTTTGTGCTTTTTGTGTTTTTTTTTCATTTTCTATGTTTGTATCACTGTTCATGTTCTCCCTGTCTAGTCATTCCTTTGTTCATTCGTTCTCTTCCCCAGTTTCTAGTGCAATGGCTTCCAATGATGGAGCTCTGGAGCTGCTATTGAAGGCGAAGTACAATGGTCTCACCCTTTGTTTCTCTCTTTCATTCGTTCGTCCTCTGTCTTTGTGTGTCTCCCTATGTAGTCTTTTTCTCTCTCTCTCTATTAGTTTTCCTACCCGTGGTCTCTCTGTCTTTTTTTCTTCATTCTCCTTCTCTCTCCACCGTTTCTTCGTATTTTCAACCCCTCTCCTCTCTTTTTTTGTCCATGGCCTTTCTCTGGCTTTTATAAGGCCAAAGAATATCATGCAGTCGAAGCTTGGTAACAGCATGCATCATGAGGGCGAGGAATAGTAGCCATGAGACGTGCCCCATGACTGAAACAGTTTTAGTGCCTTCACTACTGAAACGGTTTCTAAGGAAAAAAGGCAATGAATAGTTTTTTTCTGAAACGGCTCCGTTTTCCCAATTCAAATGGCTATTTTTTATTTGGTCATTAGAGCTTTGCAATTTTGTAATCAAGCCCCTAGATTTAAACACCATTTACAAGACAGTTCTTTTTTAATTATTCAATTCAGTATTTAAATTGCTCTAAACTTTGGTATTTCTTTGATTAAACCCTTGATTTCATTAATTAAACTAATTTTAAGTTCAATTAAGTCCACAAACTTATCAATTCTTCAATTAAGCTCTTGATTTAATTAATTAAACTAATCCAAGGTTTAAGTAAATCCCCAAAACTTTCAATTTATATTGTCTTAACCCAAATTTCAATTTATTCTTTATTTTTTTCATATATTTTTTATTATCATTTTTTCATTTTTATAAAATAAAAATAAAAGGAGTTAAAATTTTGGTTATGATAGAGAATATTATATTTTGATCCTGTTACATGTTATATTAATCGAGATAAAGAAGGGGCAAACATTTGGTGTAGCATAAACTATATGAAGGTACTTAAGTTATCAAGAGATGATTTATCACCCTAACTAAATTAAAACAAATATTTCATATGTTCTCAAATATTATTGACTAAGAAATCCTTGGCAAAGGTGGAATGGGATTTGAAAAGAGTTACTAGTCATATTTAAACAATCAATAATTATTATGTAGAGAACAAACATGATTTAATATGGCAAATATACTTCATACTTTAATATTAAATTAGAATATTATTGATGAAAATATATTAATTACTCTGAGAAACTTGTCACTAAAAGGTTAAGTCAAACCACTAATGACTTTTCTAATATTTTAGGGATCATGACTTGTTTCTATACGATGCACCTACTCTTCAAATATAAATTAATCAATTGTTGAATTGATAATAAATTAATTTATTTAATTTATTTAAATTTAACTCACTACCAGAAATTTGGCAAATACAAATAAAAACACCAATGGAATTTTTTATGCTAGTAGATTGCGGTGAATTTTATCGACAGACTTTTCTATTGCTATATTCATCGGTAAACACCGACGGAAACATTCCGTTAGTGTTTATGAAGTGAATTACAGTGGGGAAAAAAAAAAGAAAAAAAAAGCTAAAAAAATACAATGATATGTAACTTTTACCGATGACTTTACCGACATAATTAACCCGATTGTAAAGTTTGTCCATAAATATACCGACAGAAATAATTTCTCGATATATACCAATAGAATTACAGATGATATTGCGGTGGGATTCACAAAAGCAAATCGTACGGTGATGGCAAATCATACCATGATGTGGCACTTTTTACAGATAGAATGACTGATGGAATGTTTGATAGAATAATTATGTTGGTAAATCCATTAGTAATATTTAATTTAAGACCTGGCAATCAACTCTCCTCTTCCCCTCCCTTATATCTCCTTCTTCCTTGTTTTTTTTTTTTTTGGCAACAAACAACCACCCCCTCTCCCCCTCAAATCGACAGCGCAGATTTGGCCACCACACACTCGATTTGTCAACATCCATTTTCTAATTCAAATTTTAGTGAGGATTCTCCACCTTAAATAAGCAAATGTACCCTTTTTTAATTGAACATAATTTTTAAATGTTAATTTTTTTACATATTTTTGTAGTATATGTATTTTGTTACACATACACTCTTTTTTTAGAAAGGATCGTTCAAGAGTTTAATGGTTATCCATAGTGAAAACCAAACTCATGGGTCATATCGAGGTTATTAAGGATGGGAATGATGAATTAAATCTGAGAGATGATGTCTTTCAACTTAGTTAAGTAGTTTATCCATATCGAGTTGCATCGTCAAATGACTTAGAAGAAAATTTAAATTTTTGCATCTTCGATAACATTTTTTTTATGTTGACATTGAGAAATTGAATGATGTTTTAATCTCTAGCGAACATACACAAGTTGATGAAGATAATAATAGGGACAAAATCAATATAGAAGATTGCAATGGAGATGAAGATGAGTCAATTGACAAAGAAGAAGACAATTCTGATTAATTTTCACAACATGAATTTGTAATGCCATAAACTATAATGTAATATTTATGGATGAAATTCACTTTAATGTAATGACAATGATGTTAACATATTATTCAATGACAAGGAAAAGTTTATTTTATTATTGTGATATGAACTGGTGTTATTGTATTGTGTATGCAGCTATTAATTTAAGTATTTGGAGGATAGATAGATAGGGAATACAGACATAATTTGGCATCAGACATTGTATTACACTGATGGAAATACCAATGGAATATATCTATCAGTATATTCCAGTGTGACGGGAATTGCTCCCCTTCTTCTTAGCACTATTTATGGTGTTAATTACAAATTCATATACCGACGGAATGTTTTCATCAATATATTCATGTGGCAATGGGAAATGTTCACTTCTCAAAGAGTTATTCACTTATGAAAGGGGTGATAATTAATGCTTTTTTTACCAACAGAATGAGAATTTCAATGCGCTGACAATTAATGCTCTTTCTTACTATAGTACATGTTCCCTAACAGAATCAATGACAGAAAGAGAATTTCAAAACGCTGGTAATTAATTATTATTTTTACTGTTGATTGTTTTCTCTTTTACTGATAAAATCACCAACATAATAAAAAGTCGTCAGTAATATTTGGAGGGGTTTTTGAAATTTTTTATGTGAATTGAAAATTTCAACTTGACTTTACAGACAAAATCACCGACGGATAATTTCAATTATTCAATTTAAGTTCTCATAATATTCATGTTCAATCCAATCCAATATTCATGAAAATCATCTCAAATCACAAACACATATCAATTCAAATCAATAATGTCAAAACAGTACAAATATATGCACAACAATAAGTATTTTTTACCCAAGATTCGCAACATTTTAGAAATTTATCAAAAAACTAATTTGAGTTTATGGATCGACCTTATGAGATGTTTGGAGTGTCGATCTACTAAAATCAAGGTTGAATGATTGCTAGAATAGTGGCAAAACAACTAAGAAACTAGTGGAGACTATCAAAATAGTGTTTGCACGTGTGGATAACGTGCAACCGTGGATGGATGTGTGTGGGCTGACGATATGAGTGGATATTGACCAACGAGATCATGTAACCCATCCTCTCCTCTTCTTAGTGGTGTTGGAGGTCTCATGAATAGTAACTTGCAGGTTCTTGTGTGGAAGATTTTTTAGGATGGCAATTTTTGTGGTTGAGGTGTGGATCTAGGGTTGTCATGAAGGAGAGAGCTTGACATTTAACTCTAAATCTATCACGGGATTTTAGAAAATTCTAAAAAAAATTATTTTATTTTTTCTGCTTCATGTATCATATTCGAGAACCCAATAATTAGAGCTTTGGATTTGGATTTGAATCAAATATGGAATTTTGATTTGTTTTGTTGTTTGTGGTGGCGTTTGGTTTTGCAGAGCAAAGCAAAGTGTGTTTTGGAATTTGAAGAAACAAATGTAGGAGCGCGAGTGAGGTCAGAAGGAGGGTGAGGCCATCAACCCGAATTGTAGTAAGAAGAAAGAAAACCCTTAATTCTTTTTTGTTGCAATTTATACTGAATTATAGATGTTGTTTTTTTCTGTTTAGTTGTTTACATGGATGAAGATGCAATAACAAAATACATGCACACAAGGCCTTGGGTAAAACTTTGCATTAGCCCAGGCCACCAGAAAACATTAGAAAAAAACTAAAAGAGATCAATAAAACATGTTATGGATTGAGCTATCAGGCTGAAAATTTGTACCCAAAATTGTCGAAATATCTCCAGGCTCAGGCTAGCCCGTCGGCAGCTCGGTCCTTGAGCACTTTTACTTAAAGCTCTCAGGTACCATCCATTTTGATTTGGATTGTAGAAATGGTGTGTCTCTTACATTAGAAGCAGTCTCACGGCCTCACGGCCTCTAGTATTGCTACCCACTCCTCCATTTTGGGTAGCGGTTCATCCTTGGGAAAACCAGGAAGACCAAGAAATGAGGCAATCCTAAGAGAAAATAAAGCTCATTTCATCTGCATTTTTTCAACATCAACAAGGATCTAAGAATCTAACGATTTTCAGCATCTACAAGGATCAAAAATAAGAGAGCTATGGAGATTAGTGTAACGTCTCCCTCAAAACAAGAGGTGGACTGGACTTTTGAATCAGACTAGAGAATGCACTTGCTTGGCTATTAAAACCCTGTTTTATTTTAGAAAGTAAATTCTAGAAAAATAAATTATTTTTTGATGTTTGGTAATATAATAAAAAATAAGTTGGAAAAAATATTCAGTGTTTGGTTATATCATGGAAAATGAGCTGTAATATAACTTATTAATGTTTTATTTTTAAAAAAAATTATTAAAATAATGAGAAAAAAATCTAATAAATTAAAGAGTTGAATGAGAATGAAATTGAAAAAAAATATATAATTTCATAAATTATCTCAAATAAAATAAATAATAATCAAAATAATAGAGATGAAATATAAAAAATAAAAAAAATGAAAGATGAAGAAATTAAAATAATAATAATTAACATTTCATAAATTATTTCAAATAAAATAAGTAACAATCAAAATAATATGGACCAAATTTAATAGATAAAAAATTTCAATTAAAAAATGATAAGGGAAAAGCAAATAACAATTATAAAAATGAGGACCAAAATTAATATAAAAATTAAGTTATAAATGATGAAATTTAAAAACAAATATTCAAAACAAAAAAAAAAAAAATATATATATATATATATGGCAATCAAAATTTTAAGGACTAAATTTGATATAATTAGTAAATAATATGACATGTCTAAATTTTTCATAACTTTCAGAAAGTGTTTTCCACATAAGTGTACGAGTTATGTAATGTTTTTCAAAGATAGTTTTGGACATTATCTTATTTTATGCTATCTTTTCTCATAATAAAAATATATCGATTCTTGTAAAAAAAATGTATAATAATATAAGAAATTATTTAAATAATAAGGAATATTTTCAGGTTAGTATGCATATCAATCAAGACTAGCTTTTTGTTTTCTTCCATTGTTCTTATAGACGTACCCCAAATCGACTTGCTATTTAAAACAATATTAATAAATTTTCCTAGATGTTAGTCCTAGTGTTTAAACCCATAAAATCAAGGAAAGAATTATATATCTTTAACCATTATGTCAATCCTTTAAAATTAATATAAAATATATATAATGTACATTTTCTGTAACAAAATATATCGACTCTCATAATAACGAATCATAGTATAATGTCATTATGACTATATTGTAAAAATTGGCTTTAAGTCACCACTCCAACCAAGTCAAGTTTTAGATATTAACGTTTTCGATATTCTCCAATTTTTTTTTATTCCATCCTATTTATTTTTTAATTGTGATTTGGTTAATACATGGTCCATTTACTTTTTGAAAGTAGTTATCACAAATCTTCATTTAGCTTTATCAAAATAAATATTTGATCTCATGTCTTTCTTAATAGCTTTGATGTATATGTTATAGAAAGTGTGCAACTTTTCTCTAGTCCAATAAGTTTTATCTTGACTTTGATAACCTTCTATTTTCTTATTTGATAAGTTATTTCTAAACATCCAATTAAATAGTTAATGTCATAAGTGTAATATAATCATTAATTAGAAGCGTAAAAATATTTGGTTGTATTGTCTAATTTAAAATTCATAGAATTACTAATGATAATAGTTCTATTCTTGAATACAATGCCTAATAAAGATATGAATATTATGGGTAAAGAAATATACAGCAATGGATTAAAGAAGTGTTGTTGTTAGGTAAAAAACACAAAACTATATTAGACAGTGGAAAGGTTCACACAAAGTAGCATAACAAATAAAGAAAGTAGTAACCTAAATACAACAAAAAAATATTACATCCTAAAGCAAAACGAAAAAATAGCAATAAGACTTTTTATAACAAGCAAGGGAAGGACATCTAAAATTAGCGTCAATTAGCAAAGGAAAGGTTCACACAAATTAGGATAACAAATAAACAAAGTAGTAAGCTAAAGACAACCAAAAGTATTGCATCCTAAAAATAGAAATAAAACAATAAAACTTCTTATAGCACGTAGGGAAATGTCATATGAAATTAGCATAATTAGAAAAGAAAAGGTTCGCACAAATTAGCATAATAGATAAGAGAAGTAGTAAGCTAAAGACAACTAAATATATTGCACCCTAAGCGGGGGGGAAAAGCAAGGAAATGTCATCTAAAACACCAAGAAAACTTCATATAACAAACAGGGAAATGTTGTTTGAAACACTAGTAAAACTTCCAATAACAATCAAGGAAATATTGTTTGAAATTAAAACTATCAAGCATTGAGATTAAAACAATTAGTATATACATCTAGCTTTATCAATTAACTAAAGAAGGAACATCATTGTAAAAGAATGAAATCTAAGGTAAACAAGCTTGAAAACCTAACGCAATCTAACAAATCAGCAATTGGTGATTCAGACCGGTGATGTTTTGATAATTGCCCATTGGAGGCTAAGCACACTAACATAATATTTAACGTGGTTCGGCAAATCGTCTACATCCACAAGAGAAACCAATAAATTATATGGGGAGAGAACAAGATTTACAACAATAGAGGAGGAGGAATCATCCGCTTTTTGCAACTCTCAACCTCACTCTTTTTTCTCTTTGCAGTGCTGCAATGGCAGCCACTACTTGCTGCCCTTGGCAGCTCACTATCTCCTATATTCCTCACATCTTTGGCTTTGCACTTTGACTCATTTTGCTCTCCAACTGATGTCTTTATTTATAGGCTTCAATGGCAGCTCCTCTTGCTCATTTGTCAATAATGGTAAGCACTCTTTATTAATGGTTGGTACAACTTCTTTTAACAATATCCAACTGCCACCAACAACCCACCATTGTAGCCTTTGACAATGGCAACCCTCTCTTAGAGTAGGGCTGGAGTTGCTGTCATATAAGTGGCAATATCCCAACAATCACCCTCTTTGCCATTTATATGGGAAATTGTCCTCTTGCTTCTTCAACACAAGCTTGCATCTTATAGCTCTTCCAAACTTACCATTCTGAGAGCATCTTCTACTAAGTTTACAAGTACTTTCCAAACCTTTCAATCACTAGAGTCACCTAAGCACACCCTTGCTCACTTCAAAGGATCACTTCAACCAGATGATCTGTCACATCTCATATAAAGAGTGTTAACGCTTGTCTCTGGCACACATAACATTCCCCTTCAAGCATATCAACCATAGGAAGCCTTACACCAAGGTTTACAACACCCCCTCAAATGGAATTTTCTATTCATAAGTGCGATAGTCATTGAGTATTTCAGTGTGATCACAAGCTCACCACTCTTTCAAGAGTCTACTCATCCCAGAGTTGCGCATGTCCTCTATTCCACCCTAAGAATCATGTCTTACTTTTCCATGAGTCTCTCGTTCTTAGTCCTAAGAGTCCGAGTAGCTCTCCACCTTTAACCATAAGAGCAGCCTATTAAAGGTTGATCCATATCTATCTTTATACTCTAAGTATTATAATGTCATTACCAAACTCACCACCTTGACAAGAATCAACTTGTTCCCGAAACCTGCACATGCCCTCTACTCATTCCTAACAATCGTGTCTTAATGCTCCACAAGCCATCCATTTATTATCTAAGACAAATGTTATCTAGCTTATTAATCTTTAATAAGGGGGCAATATCCATGAAAGTCAATCCTGCATTTGTCTCCATACTCATCATAGTCACGTCATTGGCTATACACTTGTCCACTTATATCCAGCCATCATTTCGACTCTGGGCGTTCTGTAATTGAGCTTATACCATGGCCCTCACACCTTCTGTCTGAGGTGTCTCTGCCTATCATCATAAGACGGTCTGATCTTGGACTCATATCATGGTCCTCACACTTCTGTCTGAAGTGTCTCCGTATGTCGTTATAAGATGATATGACTTGGACTCGTATCATGGTCCTCACACTTTCTATCTGAGGTGTCTCCACCTGTCGTCATGAGACAGTCTGATCTTAGACTCATATCATGGTCTTCATACCTTCTATCTTAGTTGTCTCCGCTTGTCGTCATGAGATGGTCTGAACTTGGACTCATATCATAGTCCTCACACCTTCTGTATCTGAGGTGTCTTCGTCTGTCGTCATAGGACGGTCTGATCTTGGACTCATATCATGGCCCTCACACCTTCTGTCTGAGGTGTCTCTGTCTGTCATCATGGGGTGATTTATATTTGGGCTCATATTATGGCCCTCACACCTTCCTCTAAGGTGTCTCCACTCGTCATCATGAGGTGGTCTATTTTTTAGCTCATATTATAGCCCACACACCTTCTCGCTAAGTTGTCTCCGCTCGTTGTCGTAGGGCGGTCTCATCCTTCTTCATCGGGGATGACTACAATGACTAAGATTCTCTACCACCATGTGGACTTGGAGGAGATCATTACCACTAATCACATAGAAAGATAGAGTTGTGGTACATTAATCGTAATCTTCCATCTTATTTTCTATGTTTGGAGCTTATATGTCTTTCTGCTTGATAGCTCCACCCACACCAACTCTCTTTTGGTGTCTTCGCCTTTCAACATAGGTGGTCGCACCCCTTTAATTAAATGCTTCTACGACAACTCATTTTTCCATTTTTGCATGTATTGGAAAGGTTCTCGCTTGTTGTCTTCGTCAAGAGCACAAGAGACTTCTTGTTGTAAAACTTTTTTTTTCATACAATTTTTGCTCTAAGCTTCATCTAGGAACTCTTCTTCTCCTTGCACCTATCGTCTCATTACAGTACCTCGTTGAATCCTACGGGTACTCCTGCACAATCTCCGTGTGCTCTCGTGCAATTTTGGTTCTCCAGATTTCTCCATATTTGTTGCTTATGTTTGACAGCAGCTCATCATGTCACAACACCTATCTAAGTCAAAATAGAGTACCAATATTTATCCTCTTGCTATATTTCTCTTCCATTATCAGGTTCTTCATCAATTCTCCCCTCGAGAAATTACAGTCACTGAATCTAACTTCTTTGGAGAAATCACCACTCCATCAAATCCTTAAACATACGAAACTCATTTGTTCCTTTATGTCGTAATCTTGCTAGTCTTCAACAGTTTCATTACAAACTGTTACATATACAAAAATAGTACTGTGTGGATGATCATTCAACTAAGCAAGTTCCCATTAAAGATTTGGAGGGGTCACACCGGTCCCGCTTTAAACCCAATCTCCTAGACATAACTTCTTAGAACGTATCTATCCATTGTCCTGTCTTTCTATATATACAACCATTTGCTAGCTTTGTTGCGGCTTTCCTTTACAAGTGATATGGGGTATCCTGGTTTTATACCTGATTTCTCAACATCTGGCAAGACTGCCGGTGCTTAGATTCATCAAGATTGGTCTTCATCAATTTTCACTCTCCACCTCAAATCGTCCACATGATCAGGTGTCTAGAGTATCCCAATTTTACCTTCCTTCAAGGCAATTAAAAAATCTCCCCACTTAGTAGTTCAGCACATGTAATTGGGCACACATGTGCGATTTCTTCATCTTTATCATCTCCATCGACTACCATGATGACCTTCAGATGCCTCCTCATCAGGCAATCTCTCTTAATAATTCACCACCATCACTTTCGGTCTCAATCTCAATGATCGGACCGTATCATTGCATCCGTAACGATCAAATTAGCTGGAAACAAGTCTAAAATCATCCAAATCACATTTCATACGGCTAAGATTTAATCAAAACAATTTATCCTGATCAGTGACCTAGATTCAATCTATGATCCGGTTGCACGTAGGATTAGCCACACTGAATCATATCCCTCAACTCACGGCTAAGCTGCAACTTGGCTCGGCTCGTGGCTGATGACATGGCATGTGGGTCCCACTGTACGTGTTAATTTATTGGTCGCTGGCATGGCATGGCATACCAGTTGTGCATGCTGACGTCATGATTACATCATCCTTATCCGGGTTAGTCACGTGGGTTTGGTCATCTAGTATTCGAGTCAAGTCAGCCCATTCAGGTGAAGAAGACGCGTGGGGTGCTTCTACGTGCGTGGGCAAACGCCTCGTCGACGCGTATAGGCACGTGCGACAATATACGACGTCAGAATTTTTAGTTGTTTTCACCAGTGTGCTTGTCTCTTCCTCCTCTACACGGTGGTATGGTCAAAATATTTTTTTGACAACTTTCATTTTTGAGTAAAGATCAAACACCACTTCAAACCAAATGCTCTGATACCAATAGTTAGTGATTACGACCGATGATGTTCTGATAGTTGCCCATTGGAGGTTAAGCACACTAACACAATATTTAATGTGATTCGGCAAATCACCTACATCCACGGGAGAAGCCAATATATTATATAGGAAGAGAACAAGATTTACAACAATAGAGGAGGAGGAATCATCCGCTCTTTGCAACTCTCAACCTCACTCTTTTCTCTCTTTGCAGTGTTGTAATAGCAGCCACTGCTTGCTGCCCTTGACAACTCATTATCTCCTATATTCCTCATATCTTTGGCTCTGCACTTTCACTCATTTTCTCTCCAACTAATGCCTTTATTTTCACTCATTTTTCTCTCCAAGTGATGCCTCTATTTATAGGCTTCAATGGCAGCTCCTCTTACTCATTTGTCAACAATGGTGGCCACTCTTTGTCAATGGTTGGTACAACTTCTTTTGACAATATCCAACTGCCACCAACAACCCACCATTATAGCCTTTGACAATGGCAACCCTCTCTTAGAGTAGGGCTACAGATGATGCCATGTAAGTGGCAATATCCCAACAACAACACCACATGATTGATTTCATTGAAAATATAACTATAAATTTAGGATTTTTTAAGAAAAAATAAAAAAAATATTACCCATCTGGCAATCCTTGTCAGCTGTTTTATATTCAATGTCTAGGTTGTTCTTTTTCTTGCTCTACCACAGTAAACAATAGGGGACACAAATCAAAAGTTTAAAGTCTGAATACAATGCAGCTAACACACATGCATATGCAATAGAAACCCATAATTAGAATAGATTTGTATTGTTGATTTTAAAGAGATAAAATAAGGTGATAAATCTTTAATTTTAATTCTGAATAGATAGCAAAGCAGAAGGTGATGGTTATAGCATGAGAAACAATAATAAAAACATATGAAATAAACTCATTGAAAAAGGGTGCAATTATTTCACTATGTTTACTTACCATTATCTATTAACGTAAATGACAATGGTTTATCTAAACATAATAGAAGAAGATAAAAGGCAAACATATCTAATAGAAGGAGATGATGGTTTTTATAAGAAGATAAGGGTAATTTGGTCTGGTTTTCTCACTCTTTTTTGGTAAAGTTTTTGGTTGGGAGAGAATAAATTGAGGTTTGATCTCGGTATTTCAATCTTAACACTAGAAAAAGCAAAGAAACACACGACGAGCAGCTCTAATGATCCTTTGAAGATTTCAAAAGATATATAAAAAAGATAAGGGTGCATGGGAAGAAGATTATGGTGTTTTAATCATACAAAAACGATTTTTTAGTCTTCTTTTTTTCCAAAAGTTGTCGATGGAGAAAGAAATTACTAAGATAGAAACTCATTAAAATAAAACAAGATGCTTACATGTACATGTGGTTGAATAACATTTTTCATTGTTCCCCCCTTTAAAATTATGCTTTAGTTAACAACCAAACAATTAATTTTTATAGTTTAAAAAGAAACACAATATCTACCGCAAAATCAAACACAATCTTATTTAGTTTGTCTATCTTATTGGAGACACTTGACATGTATAGACACCCCACTCCTTCTCCGCCCTTAATTATATGAAGTTTCTTTTTTCTATTTCATATATACTTTTTTCTTTAATCAGAATGTGTGGTGTCAAGAAGAAAGCTCTTGACACCACACATTCTGATTTCAAAGACCTTTACTTGTGTGAAAGAAACCAAAATTTCCTCTGGTACTGCCTTGTAAAAGGTAGGGAAGGTTGTTTTCACAAGCTGAATTTTGCAGAATTAGGTGTAATCAAGAATGATAGGTATATAACCATATAGGTGGCTAGTAATAAAAGCTTGGGGTTAAGAGATTTTTTTTTCCCTGTGGTCTCAGGTTCGAGCTCTATGATTGCTAATATGATGGCCACCGGAGACTTGCATAATCGTTAACTTTAGGGCCCGTGGGATTAGTCGAGGTACGCGCAAATTAGTCCGGACACCCACATTAATTAAAAAAAGAAGAAGAATAATAGGTATACATGTTCAATGTTCATTGAGAATAGTGAATAGTAATGAATCTATGTAACATTAATATGAATAAATCATTCATGCGCAGTATAGTTTTAGGGTATATTCAATAATGATGATAATGATTTTTAATTTTTCTCTCGTGATTTTACAGCTTCAAATGAAAAGTTAAAATGATTTTCTATCAAATAAAAATCATTCCTATGTATTTAAGCATTGAAATAGATTATACAAATAATTTTTTTTATCGATTAAACTTTTATGATTTTCTGTAAAAGGTTTAAAGTTTTAATATTAAATATATTAAGATATAAATGAGTTGTTAAAAATATTTTTTATTGGAGTGCATGTAAAAAAAATATTATGTTTTTTATTTTAATATATTAATAAAGAAATAGCTTTTGCCATTAAAATTATTCTTATTAAGAAAAATGAATTAAAAAAATATAAAGATAAACAGGCAATTCCAACAATCATAAAAAGATTAATCAATTAATATCCTGAAGGAGTAAGTGAAAGTCATCTCTTATTTAACCGTCGGTCTATTAGCTTTGATAAGACATTGGGAGTAAATTATTATTTAATTCTTGTACGTTTGAAAAGGACAATTTAAGAATCTTAAAAAAGATTTAGAGTCAACTTTCATCAAAGACTGTCTCATAATTTTCAAAACCACAAAAAATAACTCACAAATAAATAAATAAATAAATAAAAACACAAGAATTAAAATATAATTTACTCACCGTTGAGGAGAGGGACATCCCATTGAGGTGCCAAAAACGTTAAGCAGTGGGATGACAAGACATCCTAACTACTCTTTACAATTTTATCAACTCAAAGAGTTGTCTTCGGTTTAGAAAACTTCCCATCCACAAAGACAAAGCTCTCAGATCAATTATATAGGACTTCCTCCTTTCACACTCTGTCACTCTCCCTTTCTCATGGAAATTGTCTTTGCCTTAGTCAAGGGGTTTTATTGTCTTTTTCACTTTGTTTTTTTTTTTTTTTAGTTCCCAAGTTTAATTAGGAGCACTTTAGTATTTAGACATGTATAATATTAATTCATTTTAAAAAAGCCAGTTGTGTGTGAAGCTCAAGGGGGCGTGCGTAACTTACGTTATTTAAATAGTCTGTTATTCAACGATCAAATCTCGTTTTCCATCAAGATTTTTTAAATTTTTAATCCTCACAAAATTAGGTTTATCAGGATTTGGACTTCGTTATTTTATATATATATATATATATATATGTTTGTGTGTGTGTGATTGTCGTGGTTTTGAAAAAACATCTCAGTTTTGAATTGGTGCTTAATTTTACTATCTTTTGCTTTTTTCTATCTTGTTATTAAATAAAAAATGTTATATCATATTGTTAAATAAGAAATAATTTTGCAAAAAAAAAAACATAATTATTATGAGCTAGGTTGCATGATTTATTTCAATTTAGTTTCTATGAGGTTATTGTGTTCTTAGAAAAATATACAAGCATTGGGTTGGTGTTCAATTTTTTGAGCATCTATTTTTTAATTATATTATTCAATAAAAAATTATTCCAGAAAAAAGAAACATAATTATTAGAAATTAGCCTTCATGATTTATTTCAATTTAATTTTTATGAGGTTATCGTGATCTTAAAAAAAACATCCCGATATTGAGTTAGTGCTTAATTTTCTAAGCATCTATTTTTTATCACATTATTAAATAAAAAAATATTCTATAAACAAAATATAATTATTGAAAATTAGATTTCATAATTTATGAGATTATTGTGGTCTTAAAGAAATATCCTGGTATTGAACTGGTGCTCAATTTTACCAACGTCTATTTTTTATCATATAATTGAGTAAAAATAGTTTGGAAAAAAAAATCAAAACTATTAAATTCAATGAAGTTCATGACCTGGGTCACCAGTTTAGCGGGTTAACTTAGGTTGACCTGAGTTGATTAAATGTATTGTTGTCTCAATATTTAAAAAAAAAAATTCCTCTTAAAAACATTTTTAAAATCAAATTATATTTTTACCAGTCATCTGAGTTTTTTTTAATCCGTTAAATTTAATGAGTTATGTTTTAATAATGCAAAATCAATAACACATGGCCGCTAGATTTAATCATGCAAAATCAATAACACATGGCCACTTATTTTTAACATTCAACATTGATAACACATGGCCACTTGTTTTAACATTCAAAATCAATAATACGTGTGGCTTGTCTTGACGTTCATATTTAATATCTTAGAATTCCATGATTTTCACTCTCAAATAATTATTTAGAGAAAGCATATCTTGATCCATAGCAAATCATTAGAGAGAATGACATCTTGAATGTAATTAATTTGACCAAGAAAATCGATTTTTCTTTTAACCCTCAATTATTCTTACATATAATTTCTATGAAATAAAACAAGCAATATTACACATCTTTTCAAATTATTTAAAAGCCAATCACCTCATTCAGGTGAATCATATTTTTCATGACTTCTCGTGAGACAAACAACTTTATTTTTCAAGGCAGAGGCATAAAGTGACACCTTCTCATTTATGCTACGCATTGATTTCCCCGACTCAAGGGAGATGGTGGCCATTAGAGCGGTCCCTATGCCTGCTTTGATAACTACTGATGACTAACGTTAATCTCCTAATCTATGTTTTCATTGATCCTACGCCCCTGGTTCTATGTAGCTGCATATCCACACACCCTTTCATTGCCATAAGATCCATACAATTCTGCAATAAAAATAGTATTTTATTAGTTCATTTTCACCGGCTGGTCTTGTCAAAAACACTTTTTTTTTTATCCTAAGGGTGTAGCTTAATTAGTTAGGCCTTGCGTTTATTTTCTAAATATCACTAGTTCGAGTCTCACAAATCTCAGGATCACTGGAGGCTTACATAATCGTTAATCTCAGGACCTGTAGGATTAGTCAAAGTGCACGCAAACTAGCTCGGATACTCACATTAATAAAAAAAAAAAAAAACATTGTAAGTTGGCTATGGAACCTATCTAGATTGATACTAAGAACCTGAACAAGCAAGAAACATGGCCTTTAATGTAAGACTTGATTGGTTTAACGGGCGAGTCAAGCATTGACCCAGTGAAAAAATGCAATCTGTAAGACCTGTATTTACTTTTGAGATCATGCATTTACCACCTCTACGACGTGTACCATCTTTTTTTCTCGCCGCTCAAGAATCTTTTCTCTACTGGCAATCCAATTTATTGGCAATCCTTTGGATAATGACTGCGATGGTAAAGAAGAGAAGTGCAGCTGCAAATCATTTGAAGAAATGGGTGTTCATGGGAATTGAAGCTCTGGATTTGAATTGGGATGGAATTTCGATTTGTTTCGTTGTTTGTGTTGGTGTTTGGTTTTGCGGAACAAAGAGTATTGGAAGTCGAAGAAACAAATGAAAGGAGTGTGAGTGAGGTTACGCATCAACCCGGATTAATTTGCAAGAATTACCTAAATTAATTTGCAAAAAAAAAAAAAAAAGTGATGAAAGAATGAACAGAGAGGGGGAGAACAAAACTCCAAGTGTAAGAATCCTTTCACACACTGTCACTCTCCCTTTCACCTTCGTCCTTATCATTCCAAATGGTCAACAGGCACGAAAGATGTATTGCAGATTTACACTTTGCTTTTCCTATTCGACTTAAGTATTGTTGTAAATTGTTTGGTTATTTTTAAAAATATTTGTTTATTTAAAAATATATTAAAATTATTTTAAAAAAATTATTTTTGATATTAATATACAAAAACAATTTAAAAATATTAAAAATTAATTTTAAAAAGAAATCAAGGTTTTTTAAAACAATATTTATTCCACAAATATAAACCTCATAGTGGGTTGCATCAGAACTTTAAGTTTTTAATATAAAAAAAGGGTATTTATAAATGTTGATAATGGTTTTTTTTTTACATTAAAAAATAGTTTAATGTGAAATAAAAAATTTAATGGGTGTATTTAATAAAATAAATTGATAACTATATATACCAATAAATATAAAAAAACAATTACTAATAATAATTAAGAACTTAATTGGCAAACTAGAAAATATATATAGATTAAAATATCTAATATTATGTATAATAAATTATATTTTATTGAAACAAAATAATACAATAGCACAATCCCTCCCTTCCTGTAGAGATTTTTTTTTCACAAAAAATATTACTTTTTATTTTATATATTTTAATTAATAAAAAAATCACAATCAATATTCAAAAGATAATATAATAACGCAATATCTTTAATGACCATGAAATTTTTAAAACTCGAATTAATAATTTTTTATAACTCGAATTAAGGGCTACATGACATGGTCATCTAAACAAATTCAAATGAAACTCAATGATACATTCAAAACTTAGAAAGACTTAAATAGACCTAAAAAATTAAAGACAACATCATTTCAACCCTTACTTTAATATTGAATCATCGATATATTTGACTGATTTTGTTTCATGTAATTAACCTATCAAACCATCAATTATTTTAGTTTAGTTGTTGAAATATAGGCAGCAGACAACTTTTTCTCATTCAAAGTTTTGCAGCAAGTTTTTTTTCTCTTTCAAACTCAGTGCAGAAAGACAATAAAAATCAAATTTTGGACCGGATCATAAAATTTCCAAACTAAAAAGACTGAAAATGAAAAAAAATATAGTCACAGCCAAAAAACTTGAAAAAAAATGCGCAGAATGAACAATGGTCTATATAGGATGCTACTCGTATCGCAATGCTTCCAACATGCAATCGATCAGAGAGGAGCCGGAAAACCCATATAACATTCAGGTAATTATAAATTCGACTAACAGCAAACATTTCAAAGATACCATCCAAAGTATAAAATCACTGATTTGCAAACCACGCAGAATAAAAAGGGTCCAGGAGGAAAACAAATCACAACAGAAACTTGCAACACAAGAAAAAAAGGACGAGGCACATTGTCTTTTCGAAAGGAAAGACAGATCCCTTCATTTCATATCTAAAATCCCCTATACATTAGTTAATACGCCACTGATATGCAACCCTTCTCCAGCCTATAATGAGAGACTAAACTAAGATTCTGCAGCATTGATGTCTAGTCACCTAAAACACCCACCACCAATATACGTACTCTGAAGCTAAAATGTTTTCCCCGACCGTGGATGATCCAAAAATTCGGATGTTCATCGCCAAAAGGAACACAAAGTTGAGAGTTCGTGAGAAGCTTTTAGCTATCTAAACAAATTCCCCCTTCTGTGACATGAAGTTAGGCATAATCTAGTTTTTTGGGGACAAAAATGTTAGAGATAGTTAGAACTGCCAGAGAGCTTAGGCTGGAACACATGTTAGTCATGGCAAGCAAAACTGCAATTGCTCTTAACATATCCACACCAGAAATACTGTTTAGGAGGCAGTTCACTGCAAACTACTAGGCATACCAGTTGCAGGTATAGAGGTAGCTTGGGGGAACGTGTGATGAACCATCGTATTGCCATTCTCCAAAGCACCCACTGGTGGTGCACTGCCCTTGACAGTTTGCTCCAAAAGTTGAACAAGAGACATAAATATTTCCATCCTTGTTACATCCCTGTTTGCCTGCATATGACATTGAATTTAGATGACCAAATGCAAAGATTGTCTTTAGATGACCAAATGCAAAGATTGTAAAAGACATGCATTCATGATGCATTTAGTATGCTTTCAGCACACGATAATGAGGCAACCATCATTAAGATCACTAGCAATTTAAAGAATAAATGCTGAAAATTACACTAAAGCATGGTAGTTTGCACAGCACAAGTGCCAATCGGACACATTTTTACCAAGGTTATGCATTTCTTTTCCCATAATCTTGTAGTTCAAGATCAGATTCAAAAGAAGACACTCATTTGGCATATTATTATTTAAAAACTATGCTCTTCCTACCTTGAAGAGGAATGATGAAAAGGAACTAGCATTATTTCACCTTTTCTTCTATTCATCGAGGACATAGAAGCCAGTAATGCCACTGGAAAGACAGTCCAAAAAGGTGAGGGCACCCCACATTCCTTCCATGAAAGGTTACTTGGGACCAACAGTTGATTATGCATGCAGTATTTCAGTTTAGAATCCTACCTCTACAGCAAAACGTGCCCAGATCTTGTCATTTCGAGTTTCCATCACCCCCTTCAGGATTGTCAAACCCAATCCCCTAATTAAGTCAGCTATCTCTAGAAAGAAACCTCGTTCTTCACAAAGCATCTGTCATAAGAGGAAATACAAGATTCAACATATAGGATAAAAGAAACTTGTTAAAACCAACAACTCCTATATCTTAGTGAAGAAAAAAAAAGGTGCTGTTACCTCCACGAGCATCTGACGAGGTGGATTCAGATCTTCAACTATGATAGGACAAACCATAGATTGTGAACCAACTTCAAATGCCCATGTTGCCCCTCCCTCAAAATTTTCCTTCAAAAGTAGTCCACTTTCCTTGTTAAGAAGCTGCAAATTTACAAAAGAACAAAATACACAATCAGAAACATTTCTCTAGTTAGTAATTGTTCGAAGCACAAAATGTCAAAAACTAAGCTAGATATAAGATTAATTTAATCATTTCCAATAAACATTATCTGTGCATAAATCCTGACTGATGTCCTTGATAACTGTACTTGATAGGACAGATATACCCATATCAAGTTTATGCCAATGAAATTTTGTAGGCATTCCCCATTCCTGCCCCCAATACCCATATGCAGCAGTACTAGACATTGTTTTGACAAAACAAGAGTATTATGTTCCCTCCATTAAGTTTAGAATGGGCAGGAAACAAAGCAACACAAGTACAAATTATCATGGATAAGATTATACATATATATAGTGTATGCAATTGATACCTTGGAGTCCCCAGTTTGTTTCAGCTTATCTGCATGCTTTGTCACGCTTTGCAAGAAAAGCATATGCTTGATTGTGCGTTCAAGCAGAGCATCTATGCTACACTGTTAGACCACAGTAACAGAAAGAATAGTATCAAATCTGACTGTCATCGTTAGCTATCACAGGAAAAAGACATGCAGCAGAAGGATTAAAGAAATGCATTACTTTTGCTCCATTTGGTACAATCTCACGCAACTCCTTAACACGATCTTGGATCATCTGACGATCTTTCGGCCTAGGTCTAGGGTTCTCTCCAGCTTTAAGCCTTTTGCGATTTGGCTTGCTTGTTTCATCGTTTTTCTTGGAAAATGCAGTTGAAACACTACAATCATGC
Organism: Populus davidiana; assembly: GCA_030145905.1. NCBI lineage: Eukaryota > Viridiplantae > Streptophyta > Magnoliopsida > Malpighiales > Salicaceae > Populus > Populus davidiana. The sequence goes on along the minus strand of CM057789.1, from coordinate 22,292,435 downwards.
CGTGCATTATGCCCTTGCTCAACCCAGGAACTCAGTTGGGACCCATAAATGGAAGTAGTTTGAGAACAAGTTCCTACATCATCCTTGCTGCAGCCAGATCTAAAAGAGCTAGATGCTATGGTCCCTGCTCTTTTAGGCAGGCTAATTAACTCCCTTTGCACCTGATCAGACATGCCAATCCTGCCATAGGTGGGAGAGCCACCGGGAAAGGACGGCATACTAATCTTTGTCAATGTTGTTCTGCAAGAAACATTATCATCTGAGCTCTGTTTGGCAGCAGAGTGCACCTTAGATACCACAGCATCTAAAAGATGGTCAGTACCCCGGTCAGAGAACATGTTACTGTCTGAGACTCCTCCAGTTAGTGAAAAAAGATCAGAATTTGCCTCCCGGATGCTCATAAATGTTGAAGTATCTTTAACTGTATCTTGTGTCTTCACACACGGTTCGTCCCCAAGTAAATTATTCCACTGGCCGTTGAGTAATTTGTTTTTAAATTCCACACCCAAAATATCATACAAGTCATCCCCAGAGGGAGGTTGAGCACATGGTTCCTCGCGCTTAGCATTTAAAGTAACAGTATTCTGACTTCCAGAAGCGCTCATCAGGCAATCATTAACGGAACCAAGAACATTCTCACCCAAATATACAATTTCACCTGGTTGAGTCAGCGGGACATTAAGTGCTTGAAATAAATCACCTTCAATCTTTTTTTCCATTGTAGTTGCTTCCTTTTTAGTAGGCTTCACATCTGTGTGGGGATATTCAAGATTGGAACCCCCTGAAAGAATGCCACTCGCACTTGATTGATCCAACAGACCAGATAAATGATCATCCTCTGCCCTTGAAGAACCAACATTTTGAGTCCCAACCCCTGCCAGAAGCGTGGATGAGTGATTGATACCTGCCAATTTCTGTGGTTTTAATAAGGAACAAAGGATGGAGTTTGCTCTTCTCTTGGTGCCCACTTCACTAGGCAACTGTCCAGATATATGAGAACCTCCAGTAGAAGTAAGAAAATGGCCTTCATTTGTCCTTGGATGGGCCATAGTAAGGCCATCTGATTCATTTTTATAGTGGCTAACATGATTTTGCGCACCAACATCAGAGAAAATCTGCTGTTCCAGTGATTTTAGTATGCTACTATTGGTATTTGACTGACTAATAATTGGTCGATGATTGAATCCAAGTCTTAAATTGCTTGATGCAGTCTGGTGGTTCAGCCACGCACCAGGATTTGAGGGGATCACTTCAGCTCCAACAACTCCATTTGCTAGCTGGCCCATGAATGGATTGTCTGGCTTCATAAGTGAGGTAATTTTTGGTTCACGGAAGTCATCACAAGATTTAGTTAAAATTCCAGTCGCATTGGGGATATGAATGGCCGAAGAAGTAGCATGTTGATCATCCTGAACCTGTCCAGTTTGAGAACAAGAAGGTTGACCAACAATTCTAGAAGCCTCCTGAGATGAGATTATTTGTTGGTTGCAGCTGTCGGGCAAGGAAGGAGTGGAGCTTGGCACCTTATAAGTTCCAGAAAAACACACAGGAAGAGCCATTCCACAGGAAATAGGCATTCCAATTCTTTCTGTGGGTTCTTTTTCCATATGTTTGTCAGACAGAAGTGCTCCAGGGACACACCCTAGTTGCAGGATCAAACTCTTCACGTTATTCACAAACCCAATATTCTCCAGAATCTGACAGTAAAGATAAAATATAAATACACAGAGCAACAGGAAAAATTCTTTGACATAATGATTAAGTGACCAGTGCAATAGAATATTGAAATCACAGGTATAGCTGTAGAATCAGTGGTGATGAATAAGTTAGAAATAGATTGCCTCAGAACTCTACATTAACTCCAATAAACAGCTATGCAAATATATGATGGCTATATTGAAGAAAAAATTAGTGACCAAAAGGAATTTAATAAAACCAAAACCAAAATTGGACACCTTTATGAAACAAGCAGAGTGGAAAAGACCAAAAGTTATAAGAAAAATAAATCTAACCAAGAAGTGATATTATTTGCATAATATCTCATTGCAATTGAAAATTCAATTCATTAGCACATCAAAACAACTGAATAACGAGGACTTACAGCCAAGGAAGAACCAAGTTGAAGTACACCATGAGGACAAACAGGAATAACAGCAATTGTCTGCCAAAAAAAAAACTAAAACTTTCATGGAAGGCAGATTGAAGATTGTTGCAGAAATTAGAACATATGGGAAGCTTACAAACCTGCATCCCAGCTGAAAACTGGTGATGAACCTCATTTAAAACCTGTAGAACAGACATGATTGAAGTTATAACAAGCTCAACTACTGACAGTGCAGCCACATTGCATTTCACAGGAAGGACACGCTACTATTGCATTAAGATGTTGTCATTTAACTTTCCATCAAAATAATAGAATTCCACAATTTCCTCGGTTAAATTCTGTTAAATATTATCATTAGAGTATGGGTACTAATGATGATACAGGAGAAAACAAAAACTAGAACTTTCAATGGACTCCAGCTAGCAAATTGTGCAACTAAGAATGGCTAATGGATACTGATACACAATCTCAATTAGTGTAAAACATTATTCCATAGCACAGGATGAGAAATTATGTAGCATACTTCTGGAGGATGGGCATCTTTACTGTAATTATTTGCAAGAATCCACTCATGGTTTCCTGTAAACGCAACGCGCCCAACGATTCTGGAAAAATAACAAATCAGACTTTCAATCGGGCACAACAGGCAGTCATAATGTGAAACTAAAATGTAAGGTACATGAAAAGGAAGAAAAACATACCCTTCGCCTACAATATTAACCTGATTATTCACCATCATTTTGTTAATAAGCGAACAGAGTCTACCCCCCGCTTGAATTCCAAGCTGCGAGGAGTGAACATCAGAACCAAAGTGTCCTTCCCACTCTCCAAAAGGAAGTGCTAAGTTCTCAGTTCCAGAAGTACTTGGTGGAACTGAACATGATGCTGGCTCGTAGTGACATTCCTCCCAGATTAACAACCTGCAAATTAACATAATATGCTCAGATCATTCAACTCTATAACAGAATTTAGCAAGTAACTACGACCAAAAAAAAAATCCCACCTTCTGTTTAGTTACCAAAACGCCAAAGGAAAAAAAAAATTAGATGCCATTTTCTATTATGATTTTTCTTCCCCTTTTCTTAACATCTTCTCAGGATCCAAACAGAAGATAACAAAAGAAAATAAACGCAACCATTCAGCAGAATCTTCAGTTGCTGATAAAATCGTAACTGTTTCTTTCTATTCAAAACCAAGATAACAGGACGAAATGGAATCGAGCAAGCTAGGACGAAATGGAATCAGTAGATTTGAAGAACATAAAATCATTCCAATACAGAAAGGGTTTGGTCAAACCAATACAAATCAACTTTTTACTTAGATTCTTAAAGACAAAACAGAATAAACCAAAACACAAGGTTCCAAAAACAGAGGAAAAGAAAGGGTGTATTAGATTGCGCATCCCACATAAGACAACAGTGACCAATCAGACTTCTGACCGAAAAAGAAAAAGAAAAAGAACAACCAGACTTTAACATATCATTCAAAGACCAAAATAGCCTAAACAGAAAGAATACTGATGTTGGACCCTCTTATTGTTTGGTCACCGAGAAAATACTTCAAGAACAAAACCCAGAATCCTATGGTAACTCCGGAACAGACAAAGGTAAAATCACTCATCAGATCCTCTTTGTTTGGTCACTCGGAAAATACAGGAAAGGCACAACAAAAAATAAAAGAAAACCCCAGCAAAAGATACACCACAAATTCCACTGTTCCCTATATTTTCCTAAATCCTAACAACCAAGCACAAAAGCACAAAAAAACTCAGAATAAATGTAAAAACCCGGAAAACAGAAAGCCTTAAATAAATTCAAAGTTTCACCCCCTTTTTTTTCTTCGTTCAACTCCATTTTCTTAGCAATCAACCATACCAAAGAAAGAAGAAGAAAAAACTTACTTAGGATTCTGGCATCCGATCTTCCAAAAAACAGCATAACACCATTGATTAACACCACAAAGTATCTTCAAAACTTCTCTCAACAAAAGACCCATCTCACAACTTCAAACTGACCTCCAAATCAAGGCTTTCCTTAAACAACAAGAGCAACAACTTAATAGCACGAAAAGAGTAGCAAAAGTGGAGTCGCTGGTTTGTATCTGGTCAGAGCCAAAGACTGCACATTTCTTTGACAGTCTAACTTCCACGACAGGATCCTCTCCCAGCCTGCTTAGTTCTAAGACCACCGCTCCTTTTTCTCTCAGGATCCAAGCTCACTGCTATTAACATTCTCTCGCAACCCATCCCCACCACCGACACGGGAAAACCCCCGAAGATTTTCAAACAAGAGAACATAAAACAGCTAAAAGTCCCTAGATTATGCCACAAGCTTCTCGCTTGAAGGTAGCCTTGATTTGCTCCATTTTTTACACACAGAAAGAAGGAAAGATTGAGAAGGGAAAAAAAAAAGGGAGAATAATACTAAAATCTTGGAGGAGGGATTGTGTTTTGCGTGTGTATCTTTGGTCCTTGCTCTCTTTGGTTTTGGTTTCTCACTTGGCTTGGTGAGGTTTCAGGGTTGAGAGCTCAGCTGCTTTCTTTCTCTTTCTCTTTCTCTTTCCTTCCTTCTGATAATATTCTCTTCTGATTGTGTTGTGTTGTGTTTGAAAAAAGACTTTCTTTTTCTCTTTTTTTTTATAGGTGTTTAAACGACTTTATAGGTGACCTTGAAGGTTAGGATCGAGAATTTTTATAGAGTATGGTTATTGTCTTCCTAAAAAGAACATAAAGGGAATATTTATAAAATATATATATATATATATGCTGGGTTAAATAAATGAAATTAGGGATATAAAATAATTTTAATGTAAATTTATGTATTTTTATAAAACAAAATATAGAGAAAAACATGTCTCGTCTATCTCAACTGTATTTTTTTTTATCTATGATAATAATTAATATTAGAGATCCATAAATAATTATTAATATTTACTTGAAGGAATAACAGAGAAAATAAATTTGAGCCTAGGAGATAGTGTTTTTATCACCTTTTAATAGGTAATGATATAATTTTTTATTTCATTTTTTTTAATTGAGTTTATAAAGTAAATATTGAACTATTCGAATATTCTAAAATTTTCCGCTAGCATCATCCTCCTCGAAATTAAAGGGTGTTACTTTAGAAGTAAAATCTATTTAATCTTTTGATGAGAGGGTGTTTCTTTAAATATTATCTAAGATGTAGATTTGATGATGTCTTGAAATTAAAATGGCCTTGTCTGATACCTGAAAATAAATTATTTTTATTTTTTGTGAATTTTAGGAATTTTTAATATTTAATAAGTATTTTTTTAAAAAAATACAGTGATATTATAGAAATATGCTATATATATATATATAATAGAGATTATGAACTTATTTTTTAAATGAATTACTAGCCTTTTATAATTCATGAATCTTGTTCTTTTATAAAAAAGAGAAATTTAACATTATTTTGCTTTGATAGCATCTAAATAAAAAAATTATATCATATATATAATTAATAAGAATAAACATTTCCTATACATGATTAATAGGAATAAATAACTATTATATATAATTAATTAGGAATAAAGTATCATATCATTTTAAAAACTTTTGCACACCTAAGAATATAGAGAAATAGGTATCTTTGACCTTAACTATCTATATTAAGGGTCACGATAAAAACAAATAGAGTCTTGTGACTCGATAAGGAATTTAGAAAGATTATCAATTTTACATTTTATTTGAACTCGATGAGATACCGAGCTTAAGGATGTCAACTTTGACGGTCTGTTGGACTCATATGTATTTGAGCTCAAGATATAACTTAGCTCAAAGATATTGGGTCATTACCGTACCTTAATCATTTTGTTGAACATGAATTCTAAAAAAAAATATATAAAACATGTTGATCCATCAAGTTTTAAAATTATTAAAAATAATTTTAATTTTGATCGGATATTAATTACCATAGGATAAAAAAAAACATCATCTTTAAATTTAAGAGAGAGAACTATGTAAATAAAATATATTTTTACTAAATATACGAGTTGGATATAAATATTATGTTTGAAGTATATAATGTGAAAAAAATTACAAATAAAATATATTTAACAGGTTATGTTAATTGAAATTATATTTTAAACAACATAAATGAGATATATTTAATAGGTTATTTTAACTAAACTTACATTTTGTTTTTAAATAATTTTAATAATATAACTCTCTGTGGATCTGAACTTTATTTTTCAAAAATTAAAGTTGGAACTCAAAACATTAAAAAAAGATTAAACCTTCTTGGCAATGAATTACTTAGTCTTGAATTGGTAAAACTAGTTATTCAACTTGTATTAAAATAAATATACAAGTCTTTTCAATGTTTTTTACAAAAAAAAAATCATAATTTTAAATTAAAAAGTCTATACATAAATTTAATTAAATAAATCAATAATTATTTTTGTTGATATATATAAAAAATAGTATTAATGGTTCTATTCGACTTGTTTCATCATGGGTTGAATAATTTTTTTCTAACATAAAAAATTAAATATATAAATGTTATTAACGTATTTTTTGACATCGAGTAAAAAATATAATTATAAATTAAAAAGACAATACTTATATATAATAAAATAAAACGAATGTCATATATATTAACAAAGATTTATAGGACCTCAAATTAATTTTTAATATAATAAAAAAATAAAATAATATTGCAATTGGTATAGTAAAATATTATTTACTTTTAGTTCTGTATAGTATTTAAAAAATATATAAAAAAATATTACAAAAGAATTAAGAGATGAATAAATGGTATGAATAGATAAAGGTAGAATGATAAATATTTAAAGTATAAAGAATAAAATTTAAGAAAGGTTTTTTAAAAGAAAAAAACAAAAAAATATAGATTTTCTACCGTTACGGTAAAAAATCAGTAAAGATATTTTTACCGTGAAAAGTGTTTATTTTTAATATATATATTATTTAATAAAACCTAAAAAAATAAATAAATAAAACTTGAAAGGGCAGAGGGGGGGGGGATTGGTTGGGAAAGAAGTATGGATTTGAGAGGAAATTACAAGGGATACCACTGACAGTGGTTCTTCACTGATGTTGGAGAAAACAGTAGTGCAGGTTGCTGTCTCGCTGACGTCACATATCCGATTACCCTTCATTTTTATCAAAATTACAGGAATGGTGTTCATCCCTTCCTCTTCATTTTTGCTATATTAAGGGTATTATTGAGGAGGGTGAGTGGTTGAGTTCATTGGTGGTGGGGGTCTTGGGGGTGGAGTGTGGGATGATGACATGTGGAACAGTATGATGAGAGATTGAGATGTGGTGTGGGAAAGTTCATGATGGGAGATGATTGATCAAAACCCATGAGGCCAAGCAAAAAGAGTAATCATGAAAGGGATTTTGACTCTCCATCACTCACTCTCATTCCATCCTTGTTCTCATCAGGACAAATGGCTTCATCATTGCATAAATGCATAAATGCATTTATTTCATCTTATGCTATTTCATAATAATCAAGTAGGTTTTGAATTTCTTTAACCATAATAATAATAAATAAATAGTACGAGGAATTCTTGGAGTAGACATGGTCTAATTTCTTTTTCCTTGATTGTTTATCTCATCAAAACAAGTTAGAATTTTAGCTATTTCAATTTATTTGGTTATTGTATGGTGAGAGAAAGAATTTAAAAGAAAAAGAGAGATTTATCAAACTAGTTCCCTGAAAAGATGGATTTCTTTCTATTTTAAAAATAAAAAGTTTTCTATAAAATTATCTTAAATAAATCAGATTTATTGTTTTTATCTATATTTCTTTAATTAAATATATTTCTATCCTTTTATATTTTTTTCCCCTTAAAACACTACTTATTTCAACACTAGACTATTTAGAAATATAATTATGATTGTTTTTTAAAATATTTTTTATTTAAAAATATATCAAAATGGTTTAATCCCTCAAGTAATATAAACTAATCCCTATCAAATCAATAAGTAAGATTATTTTGTACGGATGGGACTTTTTTAAATAAAAGATATGGAAATTAATTAGATTACAACGTTTCTCTCTTCTTTTTTTTCCTTTTTTCTTGTGACACCATTTCTTTTTTTCATAGGTGGCTTTAATAAAACCGTTAAATGAACACAATTACTTACAAATAAAGTGAGATACATGTATGTATCTTTGTGATTACTAATCGACTAAATAGATGTCAACCTTGATTATTCTGACTTGCCTTTGTACATAAAAGTCCTAAAGTGCATCGCACCTTTTACTTTTTATGTCCTCCAAGCCTCATGCTTTTCTTCCTTTTCTTGGCAATGGCCAGTGTTTTTCTTTATCAATCACTTGGTCTACTAGTGTGAAGATAAGTTGTTCTTGCATGTATATATCCTATTTCCTAAATGAATGTTCTTTTTTTTTTCTAAAACAAAAAAAGAATTATCACTAAAATACAACAAGATAAAAAATACTTTGTGATATGAATTCATCTTACCCCGTGTTTGGAATTGAGTCGTAGTTTGAAAATATAGGTTTTATAAAGGTTACCAATTATAATTTTTGTAAGTAATATCTTAAGAAAGAATTTGAAAAAAAAATATGATGAGCAGTTAAAAAAAGACGCAAAACATGTTAAAAAATCATTTCAATCTAAAAGCTTAAAATTTTAAGCTGAGATAGTTTTTTGACATGTTATCAGAGTTTCGATAACTAAACGGTCATGAGTTCGAATCTCAATATTTTTATTTATTTGATAAAAATAAATTACAAGATAATATGAGTCTGTACAGGTTTTAAATCTAAAGGGCTTTCACTTTAGAGGACGTATTAAAGAATAATATAAATTATATCTTGGAACCCTACTTAATAATTTAAGCTTTTCAGTTAAAATGATTATTTGATAAAATATATTATATTGCCACTAAATAAATAGAGCTTTAATTTTGTTAAATATTTACGCAACTTATAATAGTGAACACAAAATCCTACTTTGACTTCTCTAAATATTTTTTATGTTTTTTGTGAAAAAAAAATCAACAAGTATTAAAGTCAGAGTTTTCCTTTGACGAAGCAAATTCAAATCTAAATAGCTCAATTTTTAGAATGGCTATTCCCACTCTATAGCAAAGACAAACCTTCAAATCTCTTGATGAATTAGAGTTCCATGGGGCTCCTCTTTATGAACTGGTTTTGTAACAAACAAAAAAAAAAGGCCATCTTTTTTAGGACACACAAGATTTTCAAACACATGTCTCTTGATCTAAGACAAAAGATTGGACAATTCATTTGCCCTAGTTACCATGATAAAGAGAGATTACATCATGGGAGTACTCTGTATGAACCTGAATTAAACCCAACAGCCTAGGGTAGTGTTAGTGAAATATTTGTTGTGTAACAGAGAATGGCTTGAGACAATAAGGGAAAGCAGTATATTTGGAATAAGAAAAAAAACAGTGGACGAGGACAAAACCTTGTACCTCCTAATTTACCTCGCACTTCCTCGACAAATGTCATCAATGGCTGCTTGTCCTAGCTTCAGACAGAATATATCTAGGGAACAGTATGGTAGGGTGGCATCTGAGATTTTCAGAGAAATTTATCCGAGATGTTACGGAGTCATGCCTTTGCTGCAAATCTAATATTTCTAAGGATATTATATTCTTAGGTTTTCTTCTAGGATAAAGGTAATAATGATTCACAGGTGGGTGAAAAAAAATATGAAAAATGGATTAAATTAAGAAAATTAATAAATAAAATAATTAAAAAAATCGAACCGTGAAAAAAAATCAATTAAAATTTTAAAAAAACCGAGCCAAACTGATTTGAACCAATTTTTGTCCTAAATAAACCAAATCAAACCGAAACCGGTCGGTTTGAACCGATTTTGTTTTTTTTTAATAATAATTTTAGTTTGATTATTTTTTTATATAAAAATCAAATCGAACTGAAAATAATCACTTATAATCCAAAGGTTAGGGAATATGCAAGTAATTTTTTATATATATAAATTTTTTTTTATAATCAATATTGATTGGGCCAATGCATTCTCATTTTATTAATAAAAACATATCTGTTTTATATATTATGACCCTATGTTTTCTAACATTAACAATGAATATAATATTTTACTTGATAATTGCAATTTTATCAAGTCAAGTTTTTATGTTTTTTATGAATTTTCTTTACCAAGAACTTAAATTTTAAGTTTGATTCATTTCAATATATTAGTTTTCAATAATTGTAACATGTATGCTTATGTGTGTAATGTTTAAACGAAAAGTAAATATTTATATTTACAAATTTAGATATTGAGTTTTAAGGTTAAAGTGATAAATTTGTTTAAATTCTCACATGAATTTCCAATGATGAACTAAAGATAGTAAAATTATTTTATCAAGATTTTTTCACTTTTAATCAAATATCAGTGTCATATAACTAAAAGAATCGTGACTGCCAGCATTGGGAGACAAATTCTCATTCTCATGTTGCTAGGGATTTGGTAAAAGATTAACAAAACCTAATTAGCTTTGAAAAATATTTTAGACATAGATTTATTTATATTATTTACTGAAAGAATATAATGGCATCTTCGCCCTTCAAACTTAAAAGGATTGAACTAGTTATTAGAGGCATTTAGATCTTTTTACATGATACATTAATCATTACTAAATTCATCAGTGACAAATTAATCTTTTCGTATTTCAAAAATATATTGAAACAATCAAAATGCTCTTAAAAGCAAAAAAAATTAAAACTGCCCTTAACATACTTTTTTGTATTTTTATAATTATTTGATAAACTAAAGGGCAATTTAATATTTTACTATATATAAAAAACAAAAATAAAATGCTTAGTGAAATGACTATAATTTCCTTAGTAGCCAACAAACTAAAATTGGCTTTAAGAGGTTTTTTATGTTTTCATAATGATTTTTCATTATTATTACGCCAGGTGAGAAGCGACTTGGTCTTTGAACAAATATATTATATATATACACACACACGGGAATTTCTATTTCAATATTTATTCTTTGACTTTTAATTTTTGTTTCATACTTTAATTTTAATTTATGGTTTTTTTTTTCAATTTCATCTTTCTTTTTTTTTTAACCTTTTATTAAATTGATTTTTCTTTTCAACTTCACCATTCAATCAAAAACTTATTTTTATTTTTTTCTTTCAGTTTTGACCCTGATTTTTTTAATTGTTTTTTGGGTCATTTTTTAAATTTATTTTTTCTTTTCAATTTCACTCTCCAATCCAAGATAAAATTTAATTTGTATTTCAATTTTGATCATAATTCTTTGCATTATAATTTTTTTAATTCTTTTGTATAATTGAAATTATTTTTTCAATTTCATCCTTCAACATTTGATTGATTGAGAATTAAGTTTCATAATTTCTCTAGATAATGTACTTCCGGTTCAATAACCCTAGTTATAAATTTGAAAAGTTAACATGGGTTGGCTATACATTTTTTTTTAATGGGCTTTGTGATTTCTTTATTTTCCTTGCTATAAGGTTATCCCGATCTCATGACATGGGCTGCGAATTTAACGGGATGACTCATGTTGTTTCGACCCTGATTACCGAGAGTTACATGTTTTTTATGCTAACTCGGGTTGACTCAACTTGATTTTGTAGGGTTTTTTTTACCCAACCTTGTTCTTCAGTATTTAATGAGTTGAGAATCAATCTACATTGTTTATCTCATTTTAAATTATTTTTTTTCCAGGTTATTGTTAGCACTTTTTTTTATTTGGTGTATTTATTATTGTTGCCTATGTTTGTATCGTTTAATTAAAATAAGATCAATTTATTTGACCAGACAATAGATGAAAGATATTTACGGTGATTTATTAAATATCTTATACATCATTGGAAAGTCTTATTTTAAAAATAATGAAAAAATTACCTGAAAAAAATTAATAGAATTAATTACAACATATAACCAATTAATTGTAATGATACATAAAATTATAGATGAAAATGATAGGCATTTTTATTTTCCTTAACAGATTAAATAAATCTAGATATCTAAAAAATTATTTTGACGAGATATTTTGTATGCTGATTATGAAAGGATTGATGTTGATTTCATCTTCTCTCTTTCAAATTTAATTATTACTACATGTCTTCTCTTTCATATGTTATTTCTTATAAAATATATAATTTTTTAATCTAGAAATAACAATATCATGTTTCTTGAATAAAGATTACAATATTTTTATTTTTATTTAAAATATCTCTCACATAATTATATGGTCATTTATAATCATGAAATTGCATTAATTTTAATTATTGAAAAAACTTATAGATAGTTTTTCTTGTATATCCACTTATGTGACACATATTGAACCCTTTTCTATGTATATTCATATCCAATATAAATTAGCATTGATATAGGAAGCTCTATAAGGATTTTGTTTCACACAATTTAACGTCAAAAAAAGGAAATTAGCTTCTTAAACACTAAAATAAACCTCCTCAAATTAATCATGTTTAAACACTATCATGTTCCATGCCTCTGAGAGTCAAGATCAAATTTTGCCTCCAAAATTGATGGGGGGAGATGGAGGAAAAAGCTGAACTTAAAAAAAAAAAAAAAAAAAAAAAAAACCGTGGCTCCATCGATGAACAATGTCGAGCCCATAACCCAGTTCAGTCCCTAGGAAGTAGATGCCTTTTAACTCTTGTAAATTATTATAGAGTATGAAGGAAAGCCGAAAACCTGGCTCCCTGGCATTCTCTTGGGTCGAGGAGTTCCACCAGAGGGGACCAATTACAGGCTGCATTCTTGGAAGGCTCTTCCACACGCTAATGGTTTTTGTGCAACTCATGTGAGTTCATGATGCACCTATATTCTAATTATACTTATACTTAGGGTTAAACATAGGATAACATTCGCATTATTTATGTTTTTATTTGAAATTTTTCTTGATTCTTGTTGCCTTGACTAAGATTTTTTGGTTTTATTTGAAAAAAAAATTATTCTTTCAATTCACAGGATAGTTTTAAAATTCAACTTGGATGAATTTAATTTTTTAAAGAGTTAAAATGATATTGTTTTAATAAGTTTTTAAAAAAATTTTGCTAGATAATTTTTATTGTTTTATATTATTTTCAAATCATACCGGTCTAAATTTGAAGTGGACTGGCGAAGTTGATGTGGGTTTTAAAACAATAAAGCATAGATTTTTATATGGTGTCTCTATTAATTTCTTGCTCCTTTAACAAGTTATAATATACTGTGGTTGGCTGACAAAGCCAGTTGATTGCGTTAAACTTTCCAATTAAACTATAATAGAGAGGAATATATTTTCCATGTTACCATCCTAAACTTTCTTAGATAGCCGCGAAACTGTGATGCTTCTATTCTATCCCTTAAAATTAAATAATTCTTAAATGTACAAATAAATATATTTATACACACACATGAATAATTATTAATCCTCCACATGGTTGGTAGGTTGATAAGTCTTAGAATACAGGAGCCTGGTCAAGTAAGGTAGGATATCAGCCATAGATTAATTATAAAGATCCCACAAATCTAAACATTAGGGTTTTTCCTAACATAATCTATACATTGGTGGGTCCATTTTTATCATAAAGCTGGCTGGGTTGGTGACTGGTCTCGCACTAGGAAGAAATAAAGAAATGGTGGGGAGAGGCATAAAAAGATGGAGCACTAGTTGGTGACACATGAGGGCTGCGTTACTTTTTGTGTTTTGATTGATGATATATACTTTATTTCACCTCTCTCACTGCAGCTATGGTAATTTTTGTGGGGAAACGAGTAAAAGATTCCTGTTCAAAGGTATATGGATGTGTCCTTGTTGTAATATTATAAGGTAAGAATACTCATGTTCTTGACTGAGCTACTGCTCTCTCCTCTCCTCTCTTCTTGGCCCTCAGCCCTCAGGGTTTGCTTGTATTCTTTCCACACAGGAGGAGTATGATTTACTCTATCAGATATTAAAAACCTGACTATGGAAAGATGAACCGGTGCAGGACCATGTATGATTATCATATATAGCATTCAAAGTGACACTCAGCTTTTATGTTTTTCTTTATATCCTTTTTGTAAAAGTAGGAAATTTCCTTTTGTTACTAACACATGGAGTGAAAGACATAATCAACTCTATGCCTGTTTACAGCACAGTATATATAGAAAAACTAAGTTTTCAGTATTTGGATTGATATCCAAGATATTAGATGAGTTATGAATGTCTGAGGGTGTGGTTGCAATTGTTTTTTATTCAAAAATATATTAAAATAATATTTTTATTTTTTATAAATTATTTTTAATATCAACATATTAAAATGATTTAAAAATATCAAAAAATATTAATTTGAAGTATTTTTTTAAAAAATAATTTTAAAACATAAAAATAATAATTCACTGAAGGCATGATTTACATGAATCTTAAAGTTTAGAAAATAGCTGGCAATTGCAATTTGTCAACTTGATTTCTGCTGCATCAACTACAAGATAGATAGAGTAAACGAAAACAGTAAAAAGTAAACGAGAATTTGGAAAGAAGATTGGATAAGCAAAGGTGGTTGAATTGCAACATGTAAATGGAGTACCCTTTTTTCCAAATTGATATTTGGTCCACCTTGATTTTCTTGTCTAACTAAATTCTATTTGGAATTGCAATTCGATCGGTGTTATTTAAATATTTTAGTTTTAAATTAAATTTTTTTATAATTTTAAATTATATTGATTTGATGTTAAAAATAAAAAAATATTATTTTAATATATTTACAAATAAAATAACCTTTTAGAAACAATCTCTCCTAAAATTCTAAAATAATCAACTCAAAATGATTTACAGAATCCCAGGTGATCCATTTGACCAAAACTCCAAAATACAAAAGATGGGGGCAAAGTGAAAGGGCCGGGAGCCCACATACTTTATACATGAAGTCAAATAAGCTTCATGATTATAATAGAAAATTCAAATACAAAAACCTTGATATTAGGGTTTTGCACACTATGCTCTTTTGTGCATGAGTGGGAATAGGTGCAGAGTGGCGAGTGCTCCACCGGAATAATTTCTTGAAGATGAGATGACGGAAAGTCATGAAAGTGATACAGCACAGGCACATACAAACAAGGATGAGAATCTTGACTACTGGCCATGGCGAATTAGTGTGTGTCATTTCCTAAATCCAATGGGGATCGTGGATTTTCATTATGTCTACACATATGACAAGAATTCTTATGATGGTGTTAATATACACTAAGATATTCACAATCACTTGGTTTTTTTTATCTAATATCTTCCTATGTGATGGTTTTACGCCCTAACCTTGTCATTTGGAGGAATGGTTGTAACATATCACTATTATTAGTTGCTAAGAATTTCCAAGAGTTGGGTACGACAATTAAAAAAGGTTCATTTTTTCTCCTAAACAAGAACGCTAAAAAATTATTAACACCAAATAAGCATCATTATCTTGGTTTAATTGTTTTTCAAAACATTCCCTATACCAAGTAAGTAAATTTATCCATTTATATTTTAAATTAATTTATTGATTTTTATTGTAGTATTTGTAATTTGTTTGTATATTTAAATGTTTTACAACCTTTTCATAGAGAATACAAGTTTGATTTGTATATTAAGATTTGTTTGAGATTTCATAAAATTTAAATTTGTTTGTAATCCGATGAAATTGAGTTATTTTGTGACTTAAGTGTTTTGTACTAAAAGAAATGATAGGTTATTTAATGATTAACAATCACATTATGCCGATTTTATTGTTATCTTGGAAATTTTAGGGAAATTAATTTTTTTTTATGGAATTGATAACAATTAAATGGTATTAATTTATATTAAATAAGTTTGAATTGAATAAATAATAGATAATTAGTTGGGCACCAATTACTTGTTGTTAATTGGATTTATTTAGTTAATATTTTGATGTATCATTAAATGTTTGTATAAAAAAATATAATTGGTTATTAGATTGTGAATTCATTTTCAATTTACCAAAGTTGAGTCTTGAATTGATTGTATATCATTAATAAATATTGTCATCAATATTCTATATAGATTTTCTAAGTAATGGATAATCGTTCTTAAATATATCAAGATTCACCCCAAGAGTTGTTTATGAAAAATTATTGTAAAACGGTTAAGGGTTTTTATTAATTTTTCATATTTAAATACGAGAAATATTAGTGGAGGTGGAATTAGATGTTTATGTTCGGAAAACCAGGAACAACCGGAAACTAATTTTTTCAAATCACAATTCACAAGTTCCAATCCTTTTTCCTCTTTATGAAATCAAAATTAGGATCAAACAATCACGCAAAACAACATCAAGATTTTTACATGGAGAACCCGATGCGGAAAAAAACCACGGGACCGTAGTCCATCTAAAATCTTCCACTATCAACAAATAATGGGTTCACAATTGTTCTTTCTCAGATTTAACTAAGAGCTACAACATTCATATCATCAAGAACAACCTATTCTTGGAATACAACAAGATTAAAGGGAGAACTATTTGAGAAAAAATTCACAATACTGACAACCTAGTTTTTGACAAAACAACCAGCTTATACACTACCAATATTTGATCCAACCGTTCATAATGAAGAGTAACGTGTCTAGAAGCTGCTGTCAAAATCTCAGCCCGATCCAATGGTTAACGAGTTGAAAAACAAAGAATAAAGACAGACCGTTCAACTGCCTCCTTTTCTTTTCTTTTTCCTGTGTTCTCTGCTATGTTTTTCTTTAATTTTAATTACTATACTATAGTGGCAGACCTATTTTATTTCAAAGAGGTTGCCTAACTGTCTTTTACTAATTAATATGATGGCCCTTATTACATGATGCGGGACCACACACAACAATTTATGTATGAAGTGTAAAAACAAAAAAGTTTCATAAATCATATGTTGTGACGATGCATCTTCTAAAAAAAAAGGGTGCTTAATAAATACTTATGTTGGTTTGCACTTGAATTACCCAATGTTCTTTATGAGACCATGTTATAAAGGATTGTTGGATTAACATCTAGTTTTAGCAACCTACATGAAGTTATAAATGATAATAGTAATCATTATATGAGTATGATGATGGATGCAAAAAAAAAAATGAATCATGATCATTCAAGTGAAGGTTCATGTGTAGATAAAGACCAAATATAGATGCAGTCAAGTTCTTAAAACTTTTAAAATATTCTGAAGAATCATTATAGGATAGATGAACAAATCACATTAAATTGTAGCCATTGCACGAGTGTTTACCATCAAGTCATATTATAGTATGAGTTAGGCCAATTGTGATATCATCATCAAATGGGCAAAAAACATTTATTTAAAAGGAATAAGCTAAAAGAGAATTTCTATACGGTAAAATTCACAATGAAACCTCTTGACCTAGAATACTAAAAAATTGATATATGCCTAAATTTTTGCATGTTGTAGTATAGTGAAGAAGTAAATTTAACCGAGTGTAAAACATATGGGCATAATCAATATAAATCTAATACTAGTAGGGAATGACAATTGTTGCATACAAGAAACTGAGATGCTTTCCAATCACATATAGGCTTTAAAGGTTATTTATATCTCTGTAGATAGCTGAGCATATGACATGACATCATTTACATGATGCAAATGATGAAGTTATGGTACACTCATCTAATGGTGAAGCTTGAAAGTAGTTTAATAAGGTGCATCCTTAGTTTTTAATGGAATCATAAAATATGAGTCATGGTTGGTGTACACATGAGTTCAATCCATCTAGGTCCTTTGTTGCACCCTATTTTTGTTGGCTAATAATACTAATAATTTACAACTTGTCTTTATTGATGTGTATGAGATCAAAATCCATGTTCTTATTTACAATTATACCTAGTCCTTATAGTCCATGTATGGATATACATGTTTATCTTTAATTGTTGATTGATGGGTTGAAACAATTATGGTCATTTAGGGCTTTGATGTATGATGTCTTAAGAAAATAAAACTTTCTAATACATATAACTTTGATGTGGATTATAAATAATCTTCCTACATATGAGATGGTTTCAGGATGAAGCAAACATGGAAAATTAGCTTGTCCTAATTTTATTTAAAAAAAAAGAAACAATAAGGCTTTCACCTTAATGAATAATGGTGAAGATTTTTTTATTGCCACCAGAGATTTTTTTCAAGTCATTATTGATACAAAAAGAATAATAAGAACATCTTGAAAGGTAAAGTTGAAAGGGATGTTGCACTACCGATATTGTCAGGTGAAGAATTGTGTGATGTAGTCTCATAGTATGAGGATATTGTATTTGGTTTTCAATTTGATAAGTAGAAGTTTCTTGGGTTTGGTGTGACTCATAATTGAATAAAATAAAGTATTTTTGGGAGACTAACTTTCTTTGTCATAATTTAAATGTCATGCATATCAAGAAGAACCTGTTTAGAGATATTTTTAACAAGGTTATTTACATAAAAGGAAAAAAAAACAAAGAATAACATTAAAGCTAGAATGGATATAGCTTTTTTTTTTTGTGTGATCGTTGGAATATGAAGTTGGTTAATGATAGGGCACGTGTCGTAAAAGGCCAAAGCCACCTTTGTTGTAGATAAAAAAATCATAATTTCTTGTCTACTAATGGTTTAAGATTTTGCAATTTCTTGACAGATATGCTTCAAACATAGCTAGATTGATAAATTTGGATGAATGCAGATTATATAGAATGAAAAGTCATGACTTCCATGTTAATGCTTCAATATACAAAGCTTATATTGTTGAAGAGATTTCAATATTTATATCATATTATTTTGAGCCTCACACAAGAACAAGAATGAACCGTGTCCCAAGACATGGTGGTGGTGAAATACCTTCAATGAGAGTTTTACAATATTTTTTCATCTTAGTCAACAATTGTCAAAGAATGCAATTTTAAAATGATATTTGACAGAAATTGAATTTAGACAAGCACATAATTATATGCTATTTAACTGCAATGAATTGAGATCTTTTGTTCAGTAAGTCATTTTTACAATTTTGCAGTCTTAAATTATTTTCTCTTGTATTCCCATTTTTGTTAACTTCCTTATAGGCAACACCGTTAATTTTTGTTATTCTGAAATCACTATATTACTAAAGCTTGAGTTTTCCAAATATAAGAAGATCAATTCGTCATGTAGTTTAAAACACAAGTATGTAATAATTTTTAAATATTTTAAGAATACATTTTCTTAAAAAAAAAAAATTGATTGTTAATGGTAGTTATCTTTAACTAGGTGTACAATATGAGAGGGAACATTGAAATTACTATGTTTGGGTCCTGAATTAAAGACCCAATATTATAACGAGTACCTCATCAATGCATATGTCTTTTCACATTGAAGATTATAGAAAGGGTAAAAATACCTATAATAGTGGGGTTTGTGTTAAGATACCAATTTCAATTGAATTTGAAGTTGTTTACTATGATAAGTTAGAATGGGTAATTGAATTGTAATATCATAGATCGTAAAATACAATCTTTTTATTCAAATGTTATTGGTATGATACCAATATAGGAATTAGAGTAGATCTTCACCATGGTTTCGTCGAGGTTAATAAAAAATGTGACTTAACAACATTAATGATGTTTTGGTATTTGCTAAACAATGCTACCAAGTGAATTACAGATACACTCATCACTTTAAAAAAGATCACAACAGAGTTGATTGGTTATCCATTATGAAAACTAAACCTAGAAGTTGTGTACAAGTTGTTAAAGATGACAACAATGAAGTAATTGGAGGAGAATTTGCATTTCAACTAGATGAGTTAGTTGATCCATATCGAGTCTT
This sequence comes from Populus davidiana, assembly GCA_030145905.1. Lineage (NCBI taxonomy): Eukaryota > Viridiplantae > Streptophyta > Magnoliopsida > Malpighiales > Salicaceae > Populus > Populus davidiana. The sequence goes on along the minus strand of CM057789.1, from coordinate 22,272,533 downwards.
TCCATTCACCGAGTTAGGAAAGAATTCAAATTTTTATGTCAATAAGAATATTTATATTTATGTTGATGTTGACAAGTTAAATGATATATTGAGTACTAGCGGGCATACCAAAATTAACGAAGATGAAGTAATCAAATAACTTTAGTGTAATAAAAAAGACAATGGATATGAAGATGATGAAAGTTAATATGATGAGGACTCAAATTAAACATGAGATTTGAATTGATTCTAGATGTAAAACATCATTATGCAATTAAGATATTTATTGTCGTGTATAAATCATTTTATTTTGTATATTTATCAAGCATTTATTGTCAAAGAATATGGTTTTAAATGAGTTTCTTTTTTCATAATTTATAAATGTAGCTGTGAGGTTGGATAAGAGTTAAGAGTTATAACAAATATGGGAAAATACATTTTGTTACTTCACCGATAAAATTACCGGTGAAAATAAAAAAATTATAATTTATGTTTGTGCTTGTCGGTGATTCAATCAATGATTTAACTTCACTAATGGAATCACCAATAATGCTAAAGTAGTAAAACAATTACGAGATTTTGTAGAGGAATTCATGGAATTGGGATCAACCAGCAGGTTCAGTGATGAATTTAAATTCGTTGGTTACATTGTACTCATTGATAGATTCTAAAATCATCGAATAATTATAGAGAGTTTTGGGAAAAATTCATGGAGTTGGAACTAGGGCTCACCGATAGATTTAAATCCATCAATTATATTGTACTCACCAATAAAATCGCTAACTAACTCTAAAATTATTAGAAAATTTTAGACAGTTTGGGGAAGAAAATTTATTTAGGTTTGCTAATGGAAATACTAACATATGAAAACTCATTGGTGAATATAGAGGCTTACAAAAGATTTCAAATTTTTTAGTTAGTGAGTCCATCGGTGATATACTGACATGGTTACTAATCAACGAACTCATCGATGGAAAATTTCATCGATGATTTGAAGCCCAAATATGTCAAGGCAATCCCTAGATTTCCTTCATTTTCCATCCCATCTCTCCTCTTCCTCTCTCTTAACTAGACAACCAATGTTTTCTTTCTCTCTACAATTGATGGCGGCAATGCTTTCTCTCTCCTCTAAACAATGACATAAAACTCTCTCTTTTAGATATTCTTTAAGGTTTGTCTTCTTCTATCACTCTTTTTAAATTTTCTATAATTTTTTTCATTTCACATATACCATATGAACTATGATGTTTTTTTTTAATTACTAAATTAAGATTAGATTTCTCTTTTCTTTTCTATTTTAGGTTATCAGGATGATTATAAATAAAATGAATTGTTATATGTATTCAAGAGGGTGGGTTTTATTGGAAGTAGAAATTGTTGTTGATTTAATTGTGTAAAGGTTATATTGGCACTTCAAAAACTTGGAATGGTATTGTTGTTGACTTTTTTTTGTTTTTTTTAATCTAATTTGAACCATCATTTTATATAATTTAGACTTTTGAATCACTTGTCCTATGATTTATGAAGTCTCTTATGTTTATAATTTCATTTTGTTTTGTTTTCCTATAAATACGAACAAGCAAGTCCATATGCAAAATGATCATTACTAAAACATAGGTTAATCACGATTGTGGCTGTGCTTGTGAAAAATAATTTGGTTCATTATACATAGTTGTTTGTATTTTATTTTTTTAAATTAGGTAAGGTCTTGTATAAGAGAGGTGCTAATGAATTTTTTTTTATTAATGAATAGATGCATTAAAACAAAATACCATAAACCATGGATTGAGAATTTAATTGAATATTTTTATTAATTAGTTATATTGTTCAGATGCCGAGGAAACATTTAAGGTCGAAACAGAGCGGTTGTGCATCTTCAAGCAATAGTGTTTGTAAGCCTATGGTGCATTTATGTGCCAATAATGAAGAGTCACCTGATACACATAATAAAGATGTAGGCTTATTGAATATGAGTAGTGGATTTGACATTCTATTTGCTAGAGATCTTTATTCTGGCAAGTTAATAACAGAATGGAAGTCATATCTAAACATGGAAGCAACTTTTTTTTTTTATTATTCAAACATAACATTAACTTAATAATTATATGTTTATGTTGTAAACTTCTGCATAAACGTAGGGACAAAGGTAATAAATAACTTTACGAGCAATACAAATTTGGGATGAAAATAAAATGGATAGATTACAAATACACATGCACACACATTTAACTATGAGGCGTGTAATGAAAGGATGACCTTTATGAATGAATTTAAAAAGACACTATTAAAGTTAAAAATAAAATTATGAATTTTAGTTTAAAATTCATAATGACAGTGAAATTGGTAATGGGTCTTGATAGATAAAAGAATAAAAAATTTAAACTAAATATGTCTCATGAATGAGAAAATAATTCTTGGGAATTATAGTGAAAATAAAGAATAAAACTTACAAAATAATTGTATGAAAAGTGTTGGTATAAGCACTAGTTAAAAATCAGTAACTTTACTAGGGAACAATAATAAGTCTGTAAAGGAAATAAATGAAAAAAATACCAAATAAATATATTTGAGATAATAAAATGGTCTCAAGAATTGAGTAAAATAATTAGTATGATTTATGGAAGAATGAAATAAGAAAATTCAGATTTTTGATGAAAAATCACAAAATGACCAGTTTTACGCCAAAATGCGTAACTTTTAGCCTAATTGTCAAATTTAGCTAAGATTTTGTGTGGAATCTCCTAATATATATTTTCTTTCTATAACAAAATTTCAGCCTATAAGAGACTGTTTCCAACAGCAGAAGGAAGTGAGGGTTTTCTTCCATCTTTTGCTTAAAAAATCTTACTAAAACACTTGAGGGAGGATAGATTAAGTGTTAAAAGTGGTTCATGGAGGATTAAACACAAGTTTAGGGTGAATTAGTGAGGTTTATAGCTTGGAAACAAATGGTTCTTAAAGGTTAAGAATAAGAGGTAAGGAAATCCAAATTTTTCCTTGTATGCATTGGATGTTTAGGCCTAATAGAGAGAAAATTATGGATTTTTCTTGGTGGATTTTAATTATTGAATGTTGGGTACAAGAATCGTGCTAGATTGATTATTGGCTTTGGGCCATGAGATAGTTAACTAAGATTTAAAGGAAGCATGTATTTTCTTTAAATTAAAAACAAAGTAATCGAAGTGGATAATTTAATGAAATAAATTGTGCTTGAAAGATAAGATACATATGAAAAATTGATGTTGGGTTGTTGAAATAAGAGAGGTTGTCGAGGGAACACTGAGATATGATCCTGCGTACCGTGTCTGGACTTTAGGGTGGTGTTTGGTACCTTGTTATTTAAATTCTATTTAGAATTGTTTAGATACATGTTAGATAAATTTCTTTTACTATCCAGTTGTATAATATTTTTTTCTATGCATTAGCCAGTTTCCCCTGTTTTATAGGACCAGAGCCTTGTTTTAGGATGAGTTGACTAGTTTGCACTGTATGATGGGACTAGTGCGAGATGACCAATTTACCATGCGTAATGGGCCTGGTGCCCTATTCTGGGTGGTTGGATGGATTCGTTTTTAGGAATGTGCCTGGGTCTAGGTGGTAAGTGTTGGAACTCGAATTGGAGGTTACCAAATAAGGTTGGGTCGTAAGAATTCTTCTAGTTCGTGAAAGAAATGAATTAAGTTATTCAATAACTTAATTATAAATGGGAATAATAATTCTGTTAATTTGGTATTTGTTATGTTGTCACTTTATTTTTTATGCAAATGAATTTATCATAATATTAAATTATTTTTCAGGTTTGGCACCACTTGACAAGACTTAGTAGATTTGAGACCTTATTTTTTATATAAAATTAATACATGTACTCGTGATAACATTAACATGTAATTTTGGAAAGGAATATAATTTACAATTATATTGCATTCTTTTGTTATGCCTTTAAGGTATTTTATTTGAATTGTTAAAGTAATGTAATGAAGGAATTTAAATATTACAATGAATTTAATTTAGTCACTCTTGTAATGAAGGAATTTATTACCATGTTGAATTTAATTTAGTTACATATATTTTATATGAGGTAGAATTAAATTTCTATTATGTCATTTTAATTATTTAGTTGAGGAATGAGTTCCATATATAGTTGACGTGGTTGCGTTTCAAAAAATTAACATTTACTCGAATTTTCACGTGTGATTGTGGAAAATTTTAGGATGTTACATATATAGTTTGGATTTAATTAATTGATTTTCAGATTCATAAATATGGAAGCTACATAAATGATAACATTGACGATAAAAACACTAATGAAAGTGCCTCTGTTTCAGTAGTGCTAGCTTAGATATCATCTAAAATAGATGCTTGTGGTGGGGGTAGTATATATATAATCTTTACTTTTAGTTAACATGTATTTATTTTTAAATTTCTAAACTAATTTTTTTATTCAAATTATTATAAGTAAGAATTCTTGTGGGATGTTGCAAACTCTAAGGTTGCAATGCAAGTTTGGGAAAGTCATACTGCAACTAGGTGAGTTTGAACGTGTTAAGTTTATATTTTTTGGTAAAATTATAATCTCTTTGATTGTTATATATTTTTTAATGAACTTCTAAACTAGGTTCTGTTATTTCTAGTAAGACACACACACCTACACTAAGAGAAGAGCCGAGTTAGATGACTTTGAGGTGTAAAAGAATTTTAGACCTCCACATATCACTGAGAGTAATTGAAAGACATATTAATAGTTCTTGAAATCAAAGGTTTTCATGAGGCGGTCACATAGTGAGTCCTCAAATAAAAATAAAAAAGACTCAAGGTTTGATTAGTACTTAAAAGTGTATTTTTATTAAGGTTTTATATCATCATTTTGCACTTGAAGTATCACTAACTCTTTAAGTAAAACATGGTTTATATAACATATCTCATAATATAAGATACCTTTAATTTATGATAAATATTCATCTTAAATTCATGCCTCTCACATAAATGAAATGATTGATTGATGAGTTTAAGTACTGAAATTGAAAGGACAAAGAGAGGGCCAAACTTAGAAAAGAGATGTTGGTTCAGTCCAAATTGGAACACTGTTTGGTATATGGGTCATATCTAGAGCTGTAGAACTCAGATTTAGGTTTGTTTTATATGGATGGAAAGCTAAGATATAGGCCTAAAACTTTCATGTGGAGTCCAAGATTTAAAAAGGTCGTTTTCAAGTTCAAATTATAGCAACAACGGAGAAGTCTGAATCTATCCTGCAGCCTAGACATTATTCGGTGTTCAGCCCATATCTTGAGTTCTAGAAGTCTAAATGACCTTTATTGTTTTTTCTAGAAAGATGAGATAATTTCCTAAAACTTTCATGAGTAAAGTTGGTTCAAATTCTAACGTTAGCAATGATGTTTTGTTCAGACAAGAAGATAAGGATTGTCATCAAGTCAAGATGTGGCCACCCACTCAATAATTATTTATCAAATCAATAGTTCTAAATTTTGGCCTATCAAAGGAGGCATTTGCCATGCATTTAGGCATCTTGGTTTTCAGATCAAGATCATGCTTTTTATTTCTTTCTTTATATTTTTGTAATGTTTAAGTTTTATTTCATGTTATATTTTCCTTAATCTCTTGTTTATGCTTTTCATTTCCTTTACTATACTTATATTCTTATGTTGTTTATTTATGTTTATCTTCTTCATTATATTTAGCTAAGTTTATTATGTCAAGGTAAAAAAGTTTCACTAATGGTGTTAGAATATGTATAATATAAACTCAACATGGGCTTCAATGTTTATATCCAATAAAGTTTATTATTAACATGTCTTATTTTTTTATCTTACTAATTCTTAATACCTTGCTTGTTAAATGGTTAATTTAGATTTGTGTTGTATAACACTTGGTACAACAAATGCTTGACACGTTCATAGCCAACCGTATGGTATAACTTACATCTGTGCTATGAAAGGAACTTGATTTGTTGTTAACATAAGTTAGCATCATGAATTCCTGACAATATTTAAAAGTTTGGTGTTACTTAAATAATATAATTAATATGATCATGTTAAAAATTTATAATGAACTATTAAGGATAAATCATCCGATTGGAACCTCCTTTGTGTGTGGTTTCCAGTTGATTAATAAAAAAAGTTTATACTATATTTATTTCTAATACTATTAGTGCAACCTCTAACCTTAACATTTTTTGTTATTATTGTTGAATCCTCACATTAATCTTACATCTCAAAATCCTCTTTAACTTATTATTATTTATTATATAGTTAACTTTCCTATGGTTCGACCCCGGTTTTGCCAGGTTATTTATTACTTCGACACTCCTGCACTTAGGAGAAGACATTAATCTTTTGATCGTGTCATGGTTTCATTAGCAAGCATATCAGTAGGTCGCTTTCTTTTACTAACCATGCAAAGTGCTTGGTAAGAACAAAATGTATTTTTAAGTATTTGTTTTTAAAATGGTAGTTATTGTTTGTGATATTATTTAACTAATGATTTATTTTGTAGGCTGTATAGCTTAGACACGAGCTAAGTTTGAAGAAGTTATACATGGAAACACATATACACAGGGAGAATACATAGAGAGCAGTGCAATACTTCCTGGAAGGACGAGATGAGGTGTTTATTATAACTAAAACTTTGAAACCTTTTGTATATTATTTGGACTAATGTTTTTTTATCCATATCTTTGACTTGTTTTTTTTATGTAAGAACAATATACCACTAGCATGCATGCCAAACACGAGAAGGACCCTAAAACCCATCCAAAATATGATATGAATTTGTAAGTGGAGGCTGGAGAAACTAATGGACTCAATAGAAGTCTGGTTCATGCTATCTTTATAACTATGACCTAGATATGAGGTTGAGTTGTAGTGCCTCAATCGTAGGCACCTCGAAATTTTCAGCCCGAGTTAGATGGCACTAGACATTGAGGAGTTGGTTGAACATTGAATGAGTGCTCCAAAGGCTGTAATAGAGGCAAAGTATGAAGAAAAAAGTAGGAAGCAATGGGAGGAGCCAATGCCAAACTTGTCCAGTAATTATCCTTCCCTTTATGGATCTTTATGAGATTTTCTTCCCCTTTCACCTGCAATGCCAGCTTCTTATGTATATAGACATTTGTAATTGAGTTTTACAATTAAATTAATAATATAATCTTCATTTTAAATTAGTTGTTTAATATGAGATTATTTGATAGCATTAAAAAAACAATTTACTAAAACACTGGCGAATATAAAAAATATGTCTATGATTTTGTTTAATATGATTTGTTTTGATATGCAATGATGGATTCACTAACATAAAAAAAAAATGTGGTGATTTTTTCGGCCAATCCATTAGTGACATACGATATATTACCAACAAATAAATCCATTGGTAGTATTCACCAAAGGATATGCTGACAGGAAATAATTGATGCCTATTTTAATCACCAATGACAATAATCCACTAGTGTATTTGCCAATATAAGAATAACCAACGAAATGACCGATAAATATGACATTTGAGACAAGACACTTGCTGACAACATGTTTCTATTAGTAAATCCATCGGTGATTTTATGTTGAAAAAATAGAGTGTTTACATCGACGAAATATTCCATTTGTGTATATCAATTTTTTGGTTATGTTTAGTTGTACCTTTTTTTTTTCTTTCACATTGTAGTTTTTTTGTTTGAAATTTTCATAGTTTAATTATATTTTTCTTATTAATTAGTTTATGCTTTAATTTCACTTTCTTTTCCATAGATACTTGTATTCACTTGTATGTATGTGCAAAATTCATTAATTCACATTCATGAAATCATTAAAAAAAAAAACATCTAAGGCTTAAAAATACATATCTCTCTTATAATTTGTTCTTACCTTGTTTTCTTCGGCAGCATGTATTTTTTTTTCTTTTCTTTCAAACAATGTCCTTATCAAACATTATAGTTTTAAAGATTGGTCAAAACATATACAACTTAACTTATAAACATAGAGGTGTTAAACCTAACCTATGTGAATATTTTTGGTAGTCAAAATATTTAAAACCACATCATATATGAGGATCTAACTTATATAAATTCATTACAATACATAGTCTTCCCTTCCATCCCTTAAAATAGAAAAACCTTACTCGTAGGTGTGAAATTTTAGTTAAAAAAACAAAAAAAAAAGAAAAAGAAAGAGAGACTACAGATTTGGAAGTTGAGTTTTTTTTTTTATATAAAAAAAATACCACAGTGACTAAAAATATATTCAAACTAGCATAATTGAAAACATAGTTTCCAAAATAGCATAGTTTATAGAACATATAAGTAGTATATGCGCGACCATAAGAGACACAAGTGACACATACTTGACCTCAAGATGCATAGGTGAGACCCATACGACCTTAAAATGCTTATGTGGATAAGAAGAGGTATCCTATCATGGTGGAGTGAGAGGGAGATCGAGAAAAGGAGGGTAAGGGTGGCACCGGGGGTAGGAAGAGATGTATAATGAGAATAAAAGGAAAATAGTTTTTGCTAATTTTTATGGGATTGGTTTTATAAAACATGTAATAGGTACTTTTAATGTCAAATTGAATGGGAGATCCACTCATATTTTGGGTTAAAATCATGTTGAATTTTGTAATTCAATATGAGTAATTTAATTTGAAATATTAACATGTTTTAAAAATCAATTAAAAGTGGATGAGAAATTATTCTCAAAGCATTGTTTCAAACCTAAAATAGTTTTGTGGATTGAGCAGTGGGCTTGTGAATTCGTGAGTTTGGTTAATAAAAAATATTTTTGATATTAAATCCGTGTTTCAACGATTCTTAAAATGTCTTAGTACATGAACTAATACATTAATTATAATGTGATAAGAATGAATGCATTATAATGTCTCAGTCCTATGAATATTCATTAATTATAAACATTCATGAATCATAAATATCCATGATTTATGAGTAATTAATGTATTGGTTCCCAGGTTCTTTAAATAAGAGTGTTGGATGAGTAGAAATAACTATAAAAAATTTCTTAAGTTATTTTCTTTTTTTGTTGATGGTTTTTCCAAGACTTTCTCTTTTATTTGTTCTTTATACTCTAGATCTTAGGAATATGTTCTTGTAGAGAAAAAATTGAGTTCATTCCATTAAGTATGTAGACTTTAAAAAGATTTGCATCTTTTCAAGGTGATGCTGTTGAGTTTCTCGGAGTCCATTGCATTGGGACTATTTTGCACCAGGTGAATGACAATTACACCTCAAGGAGAAATGATGGACAATAACATTAAGTTTCTCATTTCTTTTTTATTATCTTCAACAAGTAAGTTTTCTAAACTTATATTATGAGCAAGTTTTTCAATTTCATATTTATTTGATTGATTAAATGTTATGTTACATGATTTTTTTTATTTGTTGATCATATAAATTTAATGCTTAATTTTTTAAAATTTTATGCCTTTTTATTTTTATAGGATCATATTTTATGCAAGTAATTTTTTACTCGATAAAAATTTATAAATTTATAAAATAATAATAATAATAGTTTTTCAACAACTTTAATTTGATTGAATGTGCAAGTCATATTTGCACGTCTCATTAAACTATATTATTTTAGAAATAAGTTTTTTTTTAATTATACTAGTTTGGATATATTTTTTAGCCACCGGGCTATTTTTGAAAAAACACGTTGATATGATCAATTAAATGTGCTGGAAAAAAGAAAGGCGAAAAAAGGAGTAGGATTGAAATGTTATCCATGGCTCTGAGCCATTGAGCAGCTATTTTAGTGCACCTGAAAGACTGTGGCCCAATGATAACTGATAGTCAGATATGCAGCGTATCTTCGCTTGATAGGACAAAAGATTGCAACTTGTGGTTATCAATTGCCCACTTAAATGCTTCTTTCTTGCATTGTATGTGTCAGCTAGCCCTTTATTTATTGGTACAAAATTGATGCTTATCCAATTTGCAAATCATGCTATTGTGTTTGGTAGTGATATTTTTTTTGATTTTGATATAATACATTAAAACTATAAAAAAAACATTTTAAAAAATTATTTTTAACAAAAAAATAATTTAAAACACTATTTTCTCATCAAAGAATTGATTTTTTTTTATTATTAATATAAATATTTGGATTAATTTATGTATATCTTGACTATTTTTACGAGCTTTAAAATTAATAACTATATAAATTTTTAATTATCATCCTATTAACTACTGCATACTCAAACATAAAATTATATATAAAAAAAATCATTTAATCCCAACAATCAGCGTTGTTTCACCAATACTGGAGAGGCAATCATGCAACATTATAACAAAGATATGTGGGCTGCATCAAGCCCACGGAAAAAGACAAGTCCTTTTCCTCCTGAAACGATAATATTACACTAAAAAAATTACATAATTTTTCACGAACATGATGGAGTATGATTGTGTTTGCCGATGAGAGAGTTCTTGCAGGATATCTCGAGAGAATTAAAATCATGGCACGCAAAACAAATACTATCCAAGGTCAAAGTAAAAAATGGACAGCAGACACGTATTAATTGATGAAGAGACACAAGTACAATGATAATGGAATAAAACGTGTCAAACACGGTTTTGCCGTGGCCGCCAAATGACTTTTTTTTTAATTAATGTGAATGTCTTATCAATTTACATGTATTTTAATTAATTTCATAAATTTTAAAATTAATAATTATTTAAATTTTTAATAATCATTATATTAACAACTATGTAATTTAAATTTGAAACCATAGAAGAAGCAAATCTTTTAATTTCAAACTCTTATCATTAGACTACTCACTGAATAGTTAATAAAAATAATAAAGGAATTGTTTCATATTTTTTAATAAAAAATTAAAATAACATTGTTTTATTTTTAAAAAATATTAAACTAGGTTTTTATGAGATTGATTAGGTCTGATCGAGTCAATTTTCATCTGATTTAATTTAAAATCTAACTCAAATCAAGTTTAATAGATTATTTGATTAACCTATCAGACCAAACTAGTTTAAACAATACCTTCAAAATTAATGTAAGATGAAATAGAAGGATATATTTGTCTGAGAGAATGATAGTAGTTATGATTTAAAGTGTTTTTTAGTCAGAAATATATCAAAATAATATTTTTTTTATTATTTAAAAATTATTTTTAATATCAGCATATTAAAACGATTTGAAAATATTAAAAATTTAATTTTAAATAATATTTTTTAAAAAAATTTAAAAAAAATGGTGTAAACTGTGTTTTGACAAAGAGGGGAAAATGACAAGAGTGGTGAATTAGATACTAACATATCCCAATTGTGGTTTTCACAAGCCGACTGAATTTTGAGTGGACTCCACGTTAAAACAAAACAGAGTGATTACTTTTAATCATCGCTGATCCATTCTTATGAGCAAAAAGTTGAGAGTTATCAAGTAATAAGTTTTTATATGTTGGCCCACTAGCTATTATAACACCATCTTTGTAAATCCAATTTAGTTTCTGTGCATAAAAGCTAAAGTTTTTTATTGATGGGGTTTTAAACAAGTCATTTTTATATATACATTTCATAAAAAAAAAAATTCTCTTATACCTTCAAAAATTAGAACTTTAAATAATAACACAAAAATTATATACTCACGTGACAATCAAAGTAAGACCTGGAAGAGAACAATCTAGTATGTGATCTAATGATAAGAATTTGAGATTAAAGGGTTTATTTTTCTTATGATTTCAAATTTGAGCCATGTGGTTGTTAAGATAATGACTATTGGAGGTATATATGATCATTAATTTTAGAGCTTATTGGATTATTCAAGACATGTTAATTAAAATAATAATAAAAAAATAAGACCCGGAAGATGCATAAAAATTATATGAACCTTCTTCTTTTTTAAACATCTACAACCCAGTTATTTTTCTTCTTCTTTATCATCATGCATGCAATGGATATAGATATTAAGATCAGAACTTAGAAAATCTTCACAAGCTTGACTAATCAAACATAAACATAATAAAATCAATTATGAAATTAGAATATAGAATTAATATAAATAAATTGTTTAATATGAAAATAAATAAAAAGATGATTTAAATGTATAAAAACATTGTCTTTAAAGTATTTATTTGTCACACGTAGAGACAACATCTCCAAAATTACCCTAAGCTCTCTAAACATCTAGAAAAATAAAAAGAAAAGACTAAGAAAAAAAAACAATTTATTACATATTAGAAACTCATAAACAATTGTAAAGAACTTATAAACACTTAGAAAGGAAGTATTTTTTTTTGATGTGCAATAAAGAACTTTTCTATCTTTATTATTCATTTATAAATTACATAAACAATTAATTTATAAATACCCAACAATTAGATATACATATACACGTATACATGTACACGTATGCATGAGTATATGTATAGGATGCTGATAAGGCTCCTTGGAAAGTTTTAGGCTTCGGGTTGTCATGGGCCTTAACATGCAAACTGAGTCTCAAGCTCCAATACTACAATAGCCACAAAACTGAAAAGGGTAGCTCTAACACTTCTGGTTCAGATCTGATGCCTAATTAGTGAAGTCAAAAGGGCAAGCTCATCCTCGTCATTAGATTAGAATGGAAACCCAAAACTGTTAAAGCGCCTCGCTCCCTAACCCATAGCTTCATCCCAAAATTATTGACAAAATTAAATTTTTTTAGGTTCAAAGGAAAAAAGCTTTCGAGAATAATGAAGCCCAGAATGAGAGGGTTGAGACTGTCTCAATGTTGTATATAATTTCATGTATTAATATTAGTCTATTTGTTTTTACTATTTTTTAAAAAATTACTATTTTTTATTTTTTGTTTTAAATTATTTTTTTTATTATTTTCAGATTATTTTAACGTTCTAATGTAAATTTTTTTTTAAAAAAAATAATAAAAAATTATTTAAATATATTTAAAAACAAAATTTAATTTAAAAAGCAATACAGACAAACTCTTCCCAGTTCCTAATAGTAGAGAATAAAGCATAGAACAAGTAAAAATAAAAATAAAAATAAGAATAAGGTATTGATCTGGATTGATTTGTTTCTTTTCTTCAAAGTAAAGTCAGGATTTCATTTCATGGACAAATCGTTCTGATATGGGCCTTAATCTCAATTTTGAAGTAAGCCCAGGCCTTGTTTCATAGCATCAAAATTTGTAATGCTAGTAATTAGCAGGTCTAAATTTAAGAGATGAGCCTTGTTGGCAAATACGCTCCACTCCCCTTCTTGATTTTTTTTCAAGTTAAATTTAAGATATACTATTTTTAAACTGAAAATGTATTAAAATAATATTTAATATCATTACATTAAACTCATTTAAAAAAATCGAATTAATATCTTTTAAGATAAAAAATAATTTAAAAACATTTTAAAAAATAAAACCTACCATAATATTAAAAATATAATAATAATACTAAGAAAATAAATAGCCGGTATGTGTAATATTCAATCCACATGGATGGGCGAATTGCTCCAGCTGTTCCAAGGTGATTCTCGTCCAACCGTGGCAACATAATCCTGGGAGTTCGTTTTCATCAAGAAAAATACAATAAAGCCAAAGTTCATGAAACTTAATTCTATCTGGGCACCTTAAACTTTGGAGGGGGACACGCAGGCAAAGTGATGACAAATGGACTGTCACTTGTTTGACTGGGTCAGTTTCATAAATTCTATAGAGTAATATCTACGCTGCAATTGTGACCTATGCAATGTGAAATTATTTGATTTGTATGGATTTAGGAATACTTCTCCTTCAATGGTAGAACATGAAAGATACTGAAACCATTGTTATTGAACTTCATCTTTCCTAGCCGGTTGACTTAGAACTCTAGAACTCTATTGACTCGCCTTTTGATTTAGATCGGGTATAAAAATAATTTAATTTATAGTTAATTTAGTTCGATCCGATTAATCTAATAAATTCAATAAATTGATTTTCAATTCGATCAAAAAGTTAAACTTGCTACTTATATTTTTTTCAACTATTTGATTCTATAAGAGTATTTATTTGATAATTTTCGGATTAAGAAATAATGTGAAAAGGGGGCTGATTCGAGGTTATCTAAACTGATTTACGGAAAAGAAAAGGAGAAGAATTCGAATGTAACTAGGAATCCAAGTCGTCTGTTAATTTGAATCAATTTGCTTGTCTGAATCCCATTCTGAGACCACTTGTATAGAGTGAAGGGCATATATTTTGTGTCAAATATAAAAGGGGTTCAAAGTAGAAAAAAAACAACAAGAAGGAATTTGTTGACTTTGATACGGTGCAAACCACGTTCTCAAAAAAATTAAATTTTTTTTTGCTAAAATTTAATATGATTTATACTTTTTGGATCGTTTTGATGTGCTAATGTCAAAAATAATTTTTTAAAAAAATAAAAAAAACATCATTGGCATGCATTTCAACATGAAAAATTATTTGAAAAGCATAAAAGAGTGGCGGCTGAGTGCTGCGAAAAGGAGAGGATGGCCGCGCCACTGAACTAAACGCTTTGTAAGAAGTTATGGCTTTAGAGTTGTGTTTTTCCGACTCTTCTTTTTATAATTTGGTCCTTAAATTTTTAGATTCTTTCACTTTCATTTCTAACACAATGAATGTTATGATTTGACCTCTTAACACATATTTCTCACCATGCTGTCTTTCAAAGACGTCGGCTCTGTTTAGAGACATTGAACAACCCGTGTCTTTTTAAAAAAAAATTAATTTTTTTTTGTGAAAATTAATTTTTTATATATTTTTGTATTGTTTTGATTTGCTGATTTTAAAAATAAAAAAACATATTATTTTAATGCATTTCTAAACGAAAAGCACTTTGAACTGCAACCACAATCACAATCACACTCCCAAACAAGTCCCCTACCATTAAAAAAAAAAAAGAGAATTCTCACCACTCATGTCTTAATCATATAATAATAATAATTGAAAATATAATTATTGAGAATGTGACACTTGATAATTATTGAGAATGTAATGTTTGTGTTTGATTAAAATTAAAATTATTAATAATGTGATTAGTTCATCATTAATAATTTATGAAGAGTTCAAATTCAGTATCTTTTTTTTTTTTTTACCAAAAATAAAAGATTCAGTGTTTTGTCTTTGAAAAATAGAATAATTATTTTGACTATAATATATTTTCCTTTTCTCTAATATACACAAACCCATTAACCATGTTTAAAGATATTACATTGAAGTGTTCTTATAATAAATTTACATAAGTAAATTATATAACATATACATTATATATTAAATATTATTTTTAATACTAGTTTAAAATAGCCAAACTAATGTTCACTTTCCACTGGAAATTGATCAACTTAACACAAGTAGGCAACAGAGGGTTCAAAATCACCTATTTGCGTGTGTTCAATTTAAGAGAAAAATATTGTAGAGGTTTGATTTCATTAAATTTCAAAATTAGAGGGATTGACAATGATTTCTACCTTATCTTTTGTCACGGCAATTAACTTATATAATTAATGTGGATATAATTATTCGTTTATTTTTTCCATTTCCTATGATATTTAGATGTCAAAATTAAGTAGATGCAAAATTAGTTACTTAAATATGGGTCGCAAACACAATGAAACTACTTCAAAATCCAAGATTGATTTTTAAAAAAGAAAACTCCAGGGGTCAAAATGAAATATTGTTGAAGTTCGAGGGATTAAGACGTAGTTTTCCTCCTGATCTGTTCATGCCGTCCCTTCGTTTTTATCCCTTTTCGCCCCCCTCAAAATTTTCTAGTTACGGACCTGAAAATAAAATAAATCTCATTAATCTCGTAGTTCTATTATAGATGATTTGTATTTTACTAAGATTATAGAGATAGACTAGATAATTCAACTATGTTACGCTGCAAATCAATTTTTTTTTTTAAATATAAGAAAATACTCGAGTGTTGCTTGTATATTTTCTAGTAGAAAAAAAATTAAACTATGTGATAATTGATTTAATATGATCCGGTTAATTTGATGGGTCAAAAGACAACTCAAATGATCATTGAAAACATAATTTAACAAAAATAAAATTTAAGATAAGTTTTGTAAAATATCTGGATAAAATCATATTAGATCGATTTAAATCAATTTGGATTAACTTATTAAATCTGTGACATACGTAATAAGTCTAAGATAACCCCATAAAAAAATCAAAACAAATTATAAAACTCAATTTCTAATCAATCCAATATTAAAAGATGAAATTGAAATTTTTTTAATTAAAATAACCCAATGTTGACAAATAAAAATTTAAGAAAAGAATCAATTAAAAAAAAAAGATAAAGAAACTCGACTCGGGTCGACCTAGGTTAAATCGCTAAACTTATGATTAGAGTAATGAGATCAGAATAACCTCATAGAAAATAAACCAAAAAAAATTTATGAAACTTAATTTCAAACCAACCAAATATTAAATGATAAAAAAAATAACATGAGTTAATTTGCTAAACCGGCGTTGCGCTATGATACTAAAATATCATAGCGCAACGCCGGTTTAGCAAATTAACTCATGTTATTTTTTTTATCATTTAATATTTGGTTGGTTTGAAATTAAGTTTCATAAATTTTTTTTGGGGTTATCTTAGACTTATTACGTATGTCACAGATTTAATAAGTTAATCCAAATTGATTTAAATCGATCTAATATGATTTTATCCAGATATTTTACAAAACTTATCTTAAATTTTATTTTTGTTAAATTATGTTTTCAACTAAAATAAAAAAAATCTAATATTAAATGATGAAATTAAAAAAAAAATAAACTTTTTTAAAAAGTAAAATATTTACGGTACAAGTGAACAGTGATTTATAAGAAGAGATACAATAAATTCTTTTTTATTTAGTTTTTGTTAATTTAATTTTGATCAATAAAAATTAGTCTAAGAATATTATTTACTGTAAACTAGACAAAAAAAAATTATTGAGGACAAAGAATCCATCCCTGTCCTGGGAATAAGCTAGCACATCTGCTATCTTTAAAGATAAAAGATGAGAATAATATCTTATAAAAAAAATGTAAAAAGTTAAATGAGAATAAATATTGAATGAAGATTAACATTAAGAAATTGAGTTTAGGTCTGAAATTATAAAAAATTATCTTCAAAATAGTCATTTAAAAAAAAAAAAATGTAAAAAGACTCTTGAAAGCTATACCCCACGATATAATACAATGAGTTTGTTCTTAAAAATTATTTTTGAAATTAGAACATTAAAACGATTTAAAATATACAAAAAAGTTAATTCTTAACAAAAAAAAATTAAATTTTTTTAAAAATATAGGTACAACCGTATTTCCACAATATCTAAACACGAAATTACACTGTCTAATTCCTAATCACTAATTTCAAGTTTCAATGCAAAAGGAAAATCCCACATATTCCAATTAATATAAAAAAATAATTTTAAAATTTAAAAAGTTATATATTCTTTCTACATAGAAGTTCATTAACCAATAATTCAACAACATTATCTTTATATTATTTTTTTAACATTAAAGTATTTTTTTTAAAAATCAACCAATAAATTACCTTTGAAATCCATCTTCTATGAACCAAATGAATGATTAATGATTTTTTAGGTTAATAAATTAGTGCATTAATTAAGAAAAATACTCAAGTCAGGGGGGGGGGGGGGGGGGACTCTCATTTTCAGAAAATGATGGACCATACTAACATGTCAGCACATAAATACGAGGCTACTAATTACAAAGAAGGTACCGACACGTCTCCCACGACAACGATGGGGCTCCAGAACATATCCACAAAAGAAGAATTATTGTACGGACAACCCCCAAAGTTTCTCACTAGACCTTCACTTGACAACTCAACACGTGGTCCCATCATCACGTTTGATTCACACGCTCCTAAAAGTCCTTTACGAAAAGCCTAAACAGAAGCCCAATCGGTTCCCACGGGGTCCCTCCCTGAGAGACCGAATCTTTAACGGTGGGCCCAAGGGTAAGTGAACGTTTCTCAGAAAACGACGCGTGTTTAGGAGGGCTGAGTAATTGTGGGACCTACAAGTGTTGAAATGACTATAAACTTGACGCGTGTTGGCTTGTGGGACCCAGTGGTGGGTATAAAAATCCAAATAAAATTCACAAAAAAGTCGCTAGGTGGGACCTACCAGTCCCCGTTCTAGCCGCCTAACTTTTTGTTTAAATTTATTATAAGTGCCGTTTAATTACGTGGTTGATTACGGATCATTCATGTCTTAAGTTGGAGATAAGCAAGTGGGGCTCAACTTGCCCTGCCCAAAATATATATATATATATATATATATATATATATATATATATATTCATGTTGTTGTATTAATATCTAAATTTAAATATAAAATAACTGTTTAAATATAATCTGAATAGTTATAGATTTTTGATAATAGAACCCGAACGAGTTTTGAACACTCATAATTTAAATCCCAATTCCAGCATGTATGAATTTTTAATACTGTGTTGGGTATAAATAACTTTAACTTCACTCAAACCAAAATTTGAATCCAAGTGTTATAATTTACAACCATTTAATATATAATTAACTTTTTATATATGTATTTTTTAGAAGATTTTAAAATTATTTATTTATTTTATATCATATTCAGGTCAAGTTTAAATGTAATAATTCATATCCAACTCAAAATCCAACCTTTTTTTTCTTTAGGTTTTACCCAAACCTAATTGGGTTTGAAAAATTTTCTATCCATTTGGATGTTGGTATCTATTGGGTATTGGGTTCATGTTAAATTTTTATTCTTATACTTATTTGTATTAAAATAAGTATTTTTTAATATATATATAAGAAATAATGTTTATCTAGCAGATTTTTAAAACATTGAATATATTTTTTTTATAGTTTTTTAAATTGAGCAATAATTCGTGATAACAGAAATAATTTTAAATTGAGCAATAATTCGTGATAACTTATATAAGATAATAAAGAGAAAACTCTATATCATGCAGATAGCTAACATAAACTAATAAAAAACACTTAATTGCATGATAAAGAAAGCAATAAATAAGTTAAACAATGGCTCCTTCATTGCATAACCCAAGGAATATTACCTTTTACCTAGGTTATTATCCATGACTTTTCTTAATTTCATTAAATTTAACTTATTAATCTTTTTATGATGATATTAAAAATATTATTATCACAGCTTTCAAATACCTTTATTATATTATAATTTTTTTTTTTGAAATTTATGCCATCTCATTTTAACAATTTCTTTAAAATATTATTCTTCCCAACCATGATTTTTAAAAAAATCATAGTTTCATGTATGATTTTTATTAAACTACGCTAATTTTTTTTTATTTTTTTTTACCTGTGCTAGTTTGCCTTTTTTTCCCTTTCAAATGTGCTAATTTATTTTTTTAAAATCCAAACTTTTGTTAATGAATTACTCCCTCCACTCTAAAACGTTTGTCATTTATTCCAAAATGATTGTCTTGTCAAAATATATTTTATCGAATCCAACATTGCATGTTCTTTTAAGGGGCGTCCAATAAAAAAACAGAGTATCTTAGAAAAGCGTGAATAAAAAATAATGACATGAAATATTAATGAATCACTTTCTTCATGTGTTAAAGGTGGAATATGGCAATCACATGAAGTATATATTATCACGCTCAAATTCAGTCTTTTTCAATGTACCATAAAATTAATATTCAACTAATTTAATTATTTAATTATGAACTAATTAATCCATGTTATTTTTCTTTGCTTCTCATGATTCTAAGCTACAAAGCAATCGTGCTAATGATGGGCTAACATAAGTTATATATCTATTGGTAAATATGGTCACGAAAATACTTCTTTTACCTTTTGCTAGCAAGTTAATGTATATAGTTTAGCTTAAAATTAATATAAAGGCAAGTCCCTTTTAACGCGAATCCAATCATTGAATCAAAGATGACGTGGCACAATCCTAGTGATTAATGGGATCTTCTTTCCATTATAAATACCAATTACTCTCACCATTTGCAAGGGTAAAAACCACCCTCTTAGCTCCTCGAAATCTCTCTCTCTCAATGCTTCCCTGCTCTCACAGCATAAAACCACCGTGGCTTCGTCTATTTGGATTAATTGCCACTCATCTGCGAGCCTACCACCTAAATTTGCATTTTGCTAGCACTGTTTGCTCTTCCTCCGTCACCTCTCTCCGCCTCCATGCATTACTCTTAGTAGGTGGACCGTTGTTTTTATTATAAGTCATGACACTAACCCTTTGTACATCGACTAGACAACCGATCAATCATTTCATCAATGCTCAAGAACTTTCACAAACACTCAATAATTCCATCACACCTATTAATAGCTTTGCTATCTCAATCTTTACCGTACCACTTGTTTTTTTGACAAGAAATCCGAGTGTTAAACCATAAATTGACTAATTTGTTTTGGTTGGTTTGTTTAAATATCCAACACCTACCAATTTTATTATATATTAATGCATAATTGACTATTTTAATCAATTTATATAGTATTTAATTATCCAAGGAGGAAAAGGCATCTAGGAAGAGTAATTATATTATAGGTTGGTTGGAATATCCATCTATAAATTATTAAAAATTATCTTGAAAATATTTTAAAGACTTTGATCCAGTGATAGTGAGCTCTTTGTAAGTGTGTGACGGTCATGATTCGAATTTAAAAAATATCTTATTATAAAAGAAGGTTAGAATAGCCTCTTGGTAGGGATGACAAATTCAACCGGTCATGATAACACAATTCAATTCCCTATAGTAATATGATTCTCCCTTCTCACTTAATACTATTATTTATTGACACTAAAACCACCATGATTGCCTATCCATTGCTTATGGATTATAGGTCATATAAGAAAATTAAATAAAAAATTATACGAGATCTTTTAAATTATATGTAACCTAAATTCTTTCCTCTGTTTTAATACCTATTAATGAGAATGGATAAAAGACCAATGATGATGAAAAGGATAAAGAGAAGGAGCTAGCTTGATCGGATTTTATAAGTAATACTTTTTTTTTTCTAAAAAAAAACTATTGTGAAACAAAGCAACCAAATAATTCTTTATAAATATTAGAGTATGTTTGGAATTGTTGTGTTGTTTAGTGATGTACTAGATAGATGACCCGTGTTTTGCTGTATGCTAGGTTAATTTTTTTGTAGCGTAAAAAAATGATGTTTAAGCGCTGTCATTGTATTTTAAAAAACAAAAATAAAATAAAATTCACGACTCAACATCATATGAAGAGAACTAAAAAAAATAATGATCCTCAATCCCCATTAATAAAAATGTATAAGGATGAAATTCAAAAAAAAATTAATAAAAAGAAAAGTATAAAAAAGCAAAACCAAATTCGGTTGTCAAAACCTGTGAGTAGAATTATATAGACATGATAACCAAATATAAGAAAAACAGAAAACAAAGTGGGATTTAAAAAAGAATCAAATTTTGAAGGAAAAAATAAATAAGGATAAAAAAACGACATAAAAAAAAATTGGGCCACCCAGATAAACCCCTCACCTAGATCATGAAGTAGTGATAACTTGACTGAAAACAAAATTGAAGAAAATAATGAAATTCATTTTTTAAAACAAACAATTTCGAAGGATGTAATCGGGAAATAAATCAACGTCAACCCGTGTTAACTTTTCAAACCCATGACCCTAGGTAATGACTAAAGTCAAAGCATCGCATTTGGAAAGCAACTATTTTAAAACTTGGCTTGACCCGACAGGTTGACCCGTGACTCAAGTGATTCTTGGCTTAGACTAGGATGAGTTTCAAAAGAAATTGAGGGAGACTTGATCAAGTGTAAAACAACCAAAAACCCGGGTTGAACCATGGTTTGGATAACCCCGGGAAAAATCTAGTCAAAACAGGGTTAAAACTTGTTGACTATTTTTCCATTTTTTTCTTTCAAAATGGTATCATTTTGATTTTTTTTATAAAACAAAAAGATTTAGTTGACTTGGGTTAACTCAAATCAACCCTTTTGACCCATGATTTGAATATTATCCCAGATTGATTCTTGGGTAGGCTCTAGAAACAATGGAAAAAACGAAGGAGATCAAATCTCAATAAATGAAATTTCAAATGGTGAAATAAAAAGAATAAATAAAAAATAAAAAATAGCAATTAAGAGAATAAGGACCTCATTTGAAAAAATAAAATTGAGAGGATAAACAAAAGTTTTGAATTGAATGACAAAATTAAAAAAAAAATTAAAAGAATGAGGAAAAAATCTTAAAAAACATAAAAAAAATTAAGATTATGGATCTAAGGATTAAATTGAAAAAATATTAAAATTCGATAAAAAGACTAAGAATCAAAATTAGAAATCAAAACATTGAGGACCAAACCTTAAATATCATCAAATATTCAATTAAAGGGCAAAGTTGAATTTTTTTTTTAATTTTCAAAAGAATCCAAACAAAAAAAATAACAAAGAATTTCCAACGAACTTAATAATGGTGGATGGATTTAAAAAAATAATTAAAAATGACTGAAGCCATCTCGGTCTAACCTTCAGAACTCATAACACAAATCATAAGACCTAATCACAACATAAAAGACAAACTAAAAAAAATAACAATGTAAAATTTCCAACCAAGCAAAATAATTAGGGATAAACTTGAAAAAATAAATTTAAAAAAAATGGTTTAAAAAATGTAGATTTGAAAAGAAAGAGAATCAATTTGACACAAAAAGAAAATGAAACCAAATCATAAGGGATAAAATTGAAAAATAATTTCAATTAAGAAAAGTATAAGAATAACTACAAATGACAAATAAAAGAACGAGGACCATATTTGATATAAAAATAAAATGTTAAGTGATGAAATTGAAACAAATTAATTCAATAAAGAATTCAAGACCAAATACATTACAATTAAAAGAATGATGAATGAATCTAATATAAAAATCAAGTATATATGGATGTAATTGAAAAAAAAAAAATTATCTTAATAAATGATTCAACATCAAATACATTGCAATTAAAAGAATGAGGATCAATCTGATATAAAAAACAAGTGTCAAGGGATGAAATTGAAAAACAATTAACTCAATAAATAATTCAAGACTAAATACATCACAATTAAAATAATGAGTACCTATTTTAACTTAACAAACAAATAACCAAACTTTCTTGTTTTTTTTGTTTTTGCAATGGCCAACACAAATTTCAAGGTGGAGAGATAGGAAAGAGGAATGGAGAGAGGGAAACACTAGCGGTTGTTGCTCCTTCACGTGATGGTTGCAAACACATGCCTCACCATCGTGATGGGGGTGGTGAGGCACATTAAATGTCGCGTCGAAAGGCGGTGTTCGTCATAATTTGGGCACTGCACGCCCCTCCTGAAGGGTGCGGGCAATGCCTACTTGTTAGAGTATGCCTAACACGTGCCACCCACTTCTGAGTTATATATATATATATATACACCAAATTACCCCTAACTCCACTTGATAGTTATAAAAAAACCATTTCAAAAAGACAAAAACATCCTTGCAAACAATCTTAGTTTTTTTTTTAAATCTAAGGGTAATTTAACCATTTTACTGTTAAAAAATGAAAAAGATAGAGATGCCCCTTTATCAATTAATTTCGAAAAGACAAAAAAATTATTTGTTTACTTGTGAAAAAGACAAAAGAGCCCCTTATCCAAATCTTTTTTTTTCTTTTAAGGGTAAAATAATCATTACACTATAACAAAAAACATGTTCGGACCAGTTTGTCCCCAACTAATATTGCAATGATGAATTATCCTTTGAAAAAGACAATTCTACCTTTAATTGCAGGCCTACTTAGTTTTTTTGGCAAGCGTAAAAGCATATTTATACTGTTCCAATATATAATGTTTTGTATCTAGATTCACAGTAAAAGTCTAATCTC
This sequence comes from Populus davidiana, assembly GCA_030145905.1. Classification (NCBI taxonomy): domain Eukaryota; kingdom Viridiplantae; phylum Streptophyta; class Magnoliopsida; order Malpighiales; family Salicaceae; genus Populus; species Populus davidiana. Next base: position 22,248,666 of record CM057789.1, on the reverse strand, counting down.
TTTTAGTATTGTTTGTAAGTATATGACAAAAAAAATGTCTCATAATTAACAATACATAATTGGGTGTGTTCGACATTGTGTTTCGGAAGCGCTTTTGAAAAAAATTAAATTTTTTTATATTTTTCTTTGCTTCAAATTAATATTTTTTGATGTTTTCAGATCATTTTGATGTGCTGATATCAAAAATAATTTTTTTTTAAAAATATTATTTTAATGTGTTTTGGAATGAAAAGCACTTTAAAAAGCAACTGCTACCACACTCCCAAACACACTTTAAAACAATTGGAGGGAAGTACTGTAGCAACGAATAATACTTTCCCCACATGTTTTGGTGTGGTCCAAGGTTGTCAAAAATACATTTTTGACACGACACGAAAAATATAATATAAACCTGGATTGTAAAATCATAAAATCAGAAAGAATTTTTTTTCATATATAATTCAAGTATCTTAAAATACAAGGTTCAAATAAAAACTTGTACGTAATTCAAGCACTTTAAAATACATGATTCAAATAAAATTCATATATAGTTTAAGTAATTTAAAAATACAATACAATTATTTTATTCATTCATGTCTATAGGTTTTTATTAACTAACAAACAACAAACTTAAAATAAATATTTTGTTAGCGGAATAAGGTGGCTCCACTTGGCTTATAAAACTACAAGGAATAAGAACTGAAGTAACTTTGGTCCAGAGCTTGAATTGTGTGTAAGGAACAAGATTTTTCACAATTATCTAAAGAAAGATTAGTGAGCAATGACACGATTAAAAGATTGATGTCTTATCCCAAGTACAGGAGTGTCGATGTAATAAATAACCCGGTAAGACTAGGGTCAAACCATATGGATGTGAACTATATAAATTACAAATAATATATATATATATATATATATATATATTTAATAAAACAAAGAGTTTATGAGAATTTTATGGCATATTAATGTAAGGATTAAACAATGATAAAAATAATTGTCAAGGTTAGAGGATCCATTGATGGTATTAGAAATAAGTATAGTATGAACTTTTTTTTATTAATCAAGTGGAAACCACACACAAAGAAGGTTCCAATCGGATGATTTATCCTTAATAGTTCATTATAAATTGTTAACATAATCATATTAATTATCTTATTTAAATAACGCCAAACTTTTAAATATTGTCAGGAATTCATGATGCTAACTTATGTTAACAACAAATCAAGTTCCTTTCATAGTACATGTGTAGGTTATACTATATGGTTGGCTATGAAAGTGCCAAGTATTTGCTGTACCAAGTGTTGTACAACACAAATCTAGATTAACCATTTAACAAGTAAGGTATTAAGAATTAATAAAATAAAAATGATGATATAAAACCTTGATAAAAATACACTTTTAAGTACTAATCAAGCAACAATCCAATTCTAACCATAGTTAGATTGCATTTTTTGAAAAGTGGGGGAAAAATGAAAAAGATATTGTGCAGTGCCAGTATATAGCACTATCTTCACCTTTTTAGACACTCATTTCTCACTGCCATTTCTTGATCCCAAAAACCAAGTACTTTATGCCTAGGGCTACTGCTCTTTTTAATCTTGAGAAAATAAATAAATAATTGAATAGACAAGCATATTACTCAAAAGAAATTCTTAAATTGAAAAGAAAAAAAAAGCAGTAATGTAAAATGATCCTTAACTAGTGCATAATGGAAAAAAATATATAAAAAACTATAGAATAACTTACAATTGCTGGTGGAGAGGACGCCACTGTCTGGAACTCATAATGGCTGGGGAAAAGGATGCAGTGGATGCAGTCGACGATGAAAAAAAATGGGAGGGTTATTTGTGGTGGTTGATTGTTGAATGACTGAGAGAAAGAAATTAAAAGAGACTAGGGTAAATGTTGTATGGGTGGTTGGTGCTGATGTGGAGGGCTAGACTCTGGAGGTAAAAATTTGGTGCTGTACATATACTTTAGTGAAATTGTAAAATCGGTTTGAAAATCGTGATTTTACCCAATTTTACACGATTTTACCCGATTCTAGTCCGATTTTAATAATTTTCGAGTTTTCAAAGCGTTTTCGCATGTTTAACCCGTGTTGAATTGTAAAATCGTACGATTTTACGCGTCAACTCGTGATTTTAACAACCTTGGTATGGCCCTAAAATAACATTTGTCTTTTTTTCTTTGTTTTTTTCAATCATTGTTTTTCTTTTAAATTTTATCTTTTAATATTAAATTTATTTTTTATTGGGTTATTTCACTTTATGACATAGATCGCGGGTTTGACGAGTTAATCCGGTTGACTAGAATTTTCTCTCTCTCCTTATTTAACTTTTCTTTCCCAATTTCATCTTTTAATATTGAGAATTAAGCTTCATTATTTGTTTGATTTTAATTTATTAGGTTATTCTAGTTTTATGACCTAAGAATAATGCTTAATGGGTTAACCTGAGTTGACTCATGTTGTTTTTTATGTGTTTTAATTTTTTTTTCTAATTTTATCATTTAATATTGGGTCAGTTGAGAATTGATTTGCATAATTATTTTGATTTGTTTTATATAGAAATATCTTGGTCTCATGATCAGGATCACAAGTTTTGGTATTTTAACTTCGGTTAAATCAAGTTGTTTTTTTCTAAGAGGTTATCTTTGTCTCATGTCCTTTAACATTGCATTTTTTTTATTAGGTTGTCCCCATCTCATGAATCGAGTTGTGAGTTTGATAGGTTAATCAAGTTTACTATTTTTTGTTTAACTAACTTTTTCCCCAATTTCATCATTTAATATTGTGTGTGATTGAAAATTAGACTTCATGACCTGAGAATAGTGCTTAAAGGATTAACCCATATTGACTTGACTCATTTTTTTAATTAAATTTTTTATAAATTTCATCATTCAACATCAAGTTTGATAGGATCGATTTAGAATTGAGCTTCATAATTCGTTTTATTTTTTTTGGGTTATCTAGTCTCATAACTAGATTCATGAATTTGACAAGTTAATCTAAGTTAAATCAAGTCATTTTTTATTTATTTTCTATGAGGTTATCTTGGTCTCATGACCTGGATCATGAATTTGGTGGATTGACTTAAGTTTTTTATTTTATTTTTTTAATTGATTTCTTTTTGTAGTCGTATCCTTCAACATTGGATTGATTAAGAAATAAACTTCATAATTTATTCTGATTTTCTTTCAATGGAGTTTTATTGGTCTTATGATCTGAGTCAAGAGTTCGACATGTTAACTCAGGTAACTTTTTTAGATCTGTTTTTTAATTGATTATTTTTCTAATCTCATCCTTCAACATTAGGTTGATTGAATTTAGACTTTATAATTTATTTTGATTTGTTTTCTATGGGGTTATCATAGTCTTATAACTTGTGTCATGAATTTAACATGTTAACCCGAGTTGACGCAAGTAGATCCAATATGTTTTTATCTAGTCAGTTACTATCATGTGTTTACAAACATTTATTTTACTTAAATAGTGTTTGATTGAATTCTATTGCTATTCCTTTTGAAGTATTTAAATTAAAATGACCAACAAGATATGTAAAACAATAAAGATATTATAAAAACACAATTCATTTATACCATATGATTTACAACTTAATTTTACAAGCATGAAAATATATAAAAAATATTGAAATTGAGTTAAGTAAAATACAAATATCTTTGATATGTGCTGTTGAAATAAATAACGCGGAAAGTTGTCAATTTAATTATAAAAAATAGACATTACAATAAGTAGTGATGCTTTTAATTAAAAGTGTGAGGTACAATACTATAGTTTAAAAGTAAAATAATTTACAAGTAATATTTTACTTTTAAAATAACATATAGAAAAACTAGAGCCAATATGTAAGTCGATATTTAAAGACATGAATATCCTAATAGAACCAAACATTGGTGTTATATAAAAAAAGAACTAAAAATAAAAGTTTGATGAAAATAAAATAATACCAAATAAGTATTGATGAAGTCATGGAAAAACCTCACAAAAAAATATAGACTTTCTTTGGTTGATGAGTTGTGGACATAATTTGTACCTATAAAACAAGTCCCTTGTGAAACGAGAGACACTCTGATACTTAAGTCAACATTGTAGTTTTTTCTCAAGTAGTAAGCATGTAAAACTCAAGAAGATGAAAATGATATTTTTTATGTGTAAAGAAGAGATGTGAGTTCTCTATCTCGTTGAGTGTGTTCTATAGTGAAAACGTGTCAACTTTAGTGTAGTGTTAAGATAAATCATCATCTTGTTCTTTCTTAAAACTTGAGAACATATAGTTTTGGAAAATATCTAGAGAACTACATGTAAATGCATGTCTTTGAATGTTTACCTGTTTTTTGAATTCATGAGAGATTGTTTTCAATGTTTTGTGGAGAAAGATCTATGATATTTTTGGAGAAAGTAGTAGTAGGAACATGAAGAAAGTTAGTCACGGGGGCTTGGAGACTGTGGTCACAAGGATTTGGAAAAAAGTTGGAGATCAAGGGATATTGATGGCATGATGAAGACTTTTCTTGTATGTGAAAACATGGGTGTCCTTGTCTGGTTACACTAGGTTTTTCCATACTAATATGATTTTCCATCACATGCTTGATGCTAATGATAATTTTATCTAGGAGTGTGTATAACCTTTTCTATAAGGATTAGTTATAAACTCTATGAATTAGGGCTTTAGTGGTGATAAGTTCAAGCAGATCCTCCACACTTAGCATTTTCTCTTTGAATCTTTAGAGATATGCCCTTTTATTTTAATCATTTCCTTGTGTGATGGAAAGGTAATCTGTAGTGAAGTGCTAAAATAAAAGATGAGCTTCACACAGAGATCATAAAGACCTAGAATAATGCTAGTTTTAAGGCTGTGATATCATATCCTAGTAGATTCATGAAAAGCTGTAGGAAAAATCTTGCACATGACATCACTTTTTATTGTCACTAGCTCTAGGATGCCTCTGATATTTTGCACATGCTTCCTATGGTTTGTAAGACCATCATAGTTGTATAAGTTGACTTTAGCAGTAACACAATCATTGGTGAGGTGAGTGTGTAACATTCTGTAACAAAATGGAGACTATTCCACATGGTAAGAATGATATGCAGGAGTTGAGATTGGCTTCATCTTGTGTATATCATGCCTGCATTTTTTTTTTTTATGATGAGAAGATTGGGACTCAAAAGAAGATTAATGGAGACAATAATGTTTATGTCTTAGATTTGTTAGGGAGTGTTGGCTTATTTGGATAATTGGAATATAGTATGATGTATACTTGACATGTCCTTAAATTGGGATTGTCTTTTTGCATCTAGTGACGTGGGTTGAATTTTCTATTTGTTGTATTGAAGAGAATGAAGTTGTTCCTGTATGGCTAGAACAATATTGTTGAGTACTTGCACTTGTTAAGACAGTTGTTGGAAACATAGGGAAACTAAAGTCCTTGTAGGGAGACCGGTTACTTTCCCATGTACTAGAGTTTCATTAACCATGATTTTTTTTTATATAGAAGTTAAAAGGTAATGACATGCTTTTTGTTTAGTTTTTTTAGAGACAACGCTACTAATGAAGTCATGCAAAAAACTTCATAGAATAATAAAGATCTTTATTGGCCGATGTGTTCTGCGTCCGAGTTGTACCTAGAAAACAAGTTCATTATGGAATGAGAGACACTTCTATGCTTAAGTAAATATTTGAGTTTTTTCTCAAGTGATAAGCATGTAAAATTAAAGAAGATAAAAATGATTTTTTTTTTATGAAGAGATGTGTGTTCTCTATCTCGCCGAGTGTGTTCTATAATGGATTAGTGTCAAGTGTAGTGTAGTGTATAGTGTTTTTCAAATGAATCAGCCTCTTCTTCTATCTTAAAACTTGAAAATATATGAAAAACATCTAGGAAAATATATGGAGAAATACTAGTAAAAAATATATTCATGAATACCACTATTCATATTACTATTAATGAATAATAAACGAAAGTAAATAAAAAATAACTTGTTTAAACTACAGCTCAAGCTTAGTTGGGCCTCAGCCTAACCATGCTTCATAGAGCTTGGTTGAGCTTAGCCAAGAAAAGTAAAAGAAAGAAGGGTAACTTGGTTAAGTCGTGACCCAACCAAGTTTAAAAAAACTTCTCATTATTTATTTATTTATTGTATTATGAAGTATGTAGTTTGAGAAAAAAAAACTATAAATAATATTGTAAATAAAAGTGTTATTGAGTTTGAAATAAAGAGGCACAATGACGAAGTCACACATGTAAGAAAAGTAGGGCAATTCTTTTGTTACCTTTAATTGTCATCTTTTGTATTTTTTTTAATTAAAAAAACATTAATTAAAAACCAACAATAAAAAGAGAAATATAAGAGAGTGTCCAATATTACAATACTAGCATTTTATTTTGAGAAGACTTTATTTAATTAATTTGTTTTGATAGATAAAGATAATGAACTTAACTTCTATAATCCTCAAATTAATTTACTTACATTAGAAATCTTAGATTTATATATAGTTTTTTCCGTGTTATTTGGTCTGCTATGGATTATTTGAAGTTTTAAATATGTTATTTTCTTTGTGAAATTTATTATAAATTAATTATACTAAGATAATAACAGTCAATTAATTATAATGTTTTTTTTATGTTAAATAAAGAGAAATACTAATTGTTTTAAAACTATTGTATCCAATCCAAAATAAACAAATAAATGACCTAATAAAGATAATATAGTTTAAAAGCAATTATTATAGAAAAAATATCCCATATTTCTATTAGTTGAAGCTAGATAAATTACTCATGTTACACCACGAATCGATCTAAGTTTTCCCTAACATAAAAAAAGATGTTCAGGCAATATAAACATTTGTAAAAAAGAAAAAAGAAAAATAAAAATTATAAGACTTAGGTCATTCATATGATTGAGTTTAATAAACTTGGGTAATTTAATAATATGAATAAAAAAATATAACGATAGAAAATAAACTAATAAAAAAGACAGTGCTCAAGTAAAAAAATAAAGGTTTGCTAACACCATAAAAAAAGTATCTATGATCTTATTTGATAATAAAGAAAAAAATGAAATGAGAGAAAAATGAAAAAAAGTTGAAGCTTAATTTCTTGCAAAGAAAATGTTGAAGGAAAACTTGAAGAAAAAAATATTTTTTTTTAAATAAAAAAACCCAACTTGAGCCTACCTAGGTTAGCATGCCAAATATGGGATCTAGTCGTGATGCTAGGGTACCCTGTTAAAAGTAAATTGAATAAAACAATAAAGCTTAATCATCAAACAATCCTTATGTTGAAGACAAAAACTAAAAAATAATCATTTTTCTTTTAAAAGCATTGAAAAAAAAAGACTCGGGTGAACCTGAGTTAACTCGCTAAATATGCGACCATGGGCATAAGATTGAGATAACCCTATAGAAATGAAAGTGAAGAAAAAATCACAAAGACTAATTCCTAATTAATCAAATATTGAAAGATGAAATTGAATTTGTTTTTATAAAGGACCTAAAAAAAGACTAAAGTCAACCCGTGCTAATCTTTAAAATTCATGACCCTGGTTATGAGCCTGAGACTAACCCATAAAAAAAAAAACATTAAAAAAACATGAAGAAAAATCCTCAATTAATTAAATGTTAGGAGACGAAATCAAACAAAAAATACGATAAAAAAGGATCCAAAATAAAAAAATAGTAATAAAAAGAATGATGACCAAATTTGACATATTAATAATTTAAAATAAAATATTGAGCGATGAAATTGATAAAAAAATCCAATTAAAAAAATAATCAACAATTAAAAAAATGATGACCACATTTGATATATAAATTAAATGAAACAAAAAGCTAAGGACAAAATTGAAGAAAAAAAATCAATTAAAAATGATAAAAACAAAACAAAACAAATAACAATTAAAAAAATAAGGATTAAATTAAAGAAAAAAGAAACACCTTTATATTTTGGCAGGTCAATGCAAAACCAAGGACAAGAGAGATAAAAGAGGGAGGAAAAAAAAATCACAAGAACACAAATGTTGCACCGCCATGTTCCTCCACCTAACCACTAGAAAAAGGATGTCATGGCGCTTCCAACATTGTCACAAAAGGTAGAGTTTGGATATTGTGAGGCACCTCACATATAGTTTGAAAAGCAAGAGTGTCTCTAACTTGCTGGTGTGTACTCTGCATGCAAATCAAATTGTTTTTTTAAATTATATTTTATATTTATTAAAGTATCAAATTGCCTCTCAGTTAAATTGATTATAAATAAAAAATAGGATGAAAATATAAAAAAAAACCCATGTATGCAAGATAAATAAATCTTGTTTTTTTAAGGGTAATTTAGTTATATATTTTATCGTGCTTAGAAAATTTAAGAAGACCAAGATGCCTTAAATCTTAATAAATCATGAAAAATAAATAAATCATATTACCTTAGCTAGCCAGTTGATTAATTTTTATGTGAAAAGCAAAATCATAATCTTATTGTTTAAATCAACAATACAATGTATTTGCCTCCAGAGTGAAACGCTACTCTCCTTTAATTTTTTTAATAATGTTTATTGTAACACCATAAGACTTGCATCGCAGAGCACTGCCCATATTTTGATTAGTCACTAGTGCCGGAGAGGAAGTAAGTTTAAATTAGTCACTCTATCTTTCTTAATTTATGAAATACTTCATTGTTAGAGATACACCTAGCTCGATCAAGTTCCAAGTTTATTAACTTTAATTTATCAATGTATAGACAAATATTATGTATATTAACAAATTAGATTTAATTTTCATGTAAACTGATGTGTTAAATGATAAATGGTGAAATGTAAGATTTGATAAAATGTTAAATGATTAAGAAAAATAAAAAGAGTCAATGCCACACACATCAATTTGTATTAATTTTCCACTTAGTTCAACACTATATTGTTGGCTAGTGCTACATATCACGTTATTTTTTTTTAATATAAAAAAATATATTTAAATACTGCTAACTTTTTTCTAGTATATTTTTAATTATGTGGAGTTGATTTAATGTGACCTGATTGACTTAATAGGTCTAAAGACAACTCAGACAACCAATAAAAATATAGTTTGACTAACAAAATTCCAAGACAACATTTAAAAAATAAATAATTAATACGACAATATATTAAATTGACTTGGGTCAACTTAAATTAACTTGCCAAATTCACGACCTTGGTCATGAGACCATGATAACTTGAATAATGAAGGTCAATTCCTAATGAATCCAATGTTAAATGATGAAATTAAAGAAAGAAATCAATGAAAAAAAGAAAAAAAAATGACTCGAGTCAACTAGAGTTAGCTTGTCAAATCCACAATTTGAGTCATGAGACTAAGATAACCCCATAAAAAGTAAATCAAAATAAATTATGAAGCTCAATTCTCAATTAACCAAATGTTGAAGGATGAAATTTACAAAAAATCAATAAAAAAAGATACAAAAAATGATTCGAGTTAATCCGAGTTAACCCATTAAACCCATATTCGGGTTCATGAGACTAAGATAAATTCAAAGATAGAAAATAAAAAAAATAACTCCTCTCAACTCTAGTTACTTTGTCAAACCTGCCACTTGGATTATACGACTAAGATAACCCTATATAAAGCAAATAAAATAAATTATGAAGTACAATTCATAAACAACTCATTATTCAAGAATGAAATTGAAAAACAAAATCCAAGATAACATTAAAAAATAATAAATGACCCAATTCAACCCAAGTCAACTTACAAAACTCATGATCTGTGTAATGAAACTGAAATAACCTAATAGAAAATAAACTGAAACAAATCATAAATCTAACTCGTAATCAATAGAATATTGAAGGATAAAAAAAAAATCTAATTAAAAAAAAACTTAAATCAACAAAGTTAACCCACTAAACTTGCATTACGAGTTATAAGACTAGAATAACTACTATAAAATAAACCACAATAAATAACATGGTCAGAAAGGAGGGCTGCCATTGGAGTGTGGTTCTTAGGTTATCAATGTGGAGCTTATGGAGGTCACGCAATAGCAGGATTCTTCGGGAGCAGTTTCAGTCTAAGCCTAGCATTGTGCAAACCATTAAAAATACGGTAGCTGACATTGAACATGCTATGGATAATGGGAGCAGAGCGTTAATAGACACAGAGCAGGTGAGGTTGGTAGGTTGGAAATACCTTTTGATAGAGCGTTAAATGTAGATGCTTGCAACAAAGGAGAGTCGGGTTTAGCAGGAGCAGGTGGACTGATTAGGGATAATATAAGATCCTAGATCAAGGGGTTTGTAATAAACACAAGTTTTTGTTCTTCAGTCCGAACAGAACTTTGGGGAGCTATTACTGATTTAGAACTTGGCTTGGGATCTAGGGTTTTGTCTACTTATATTGGAGTCTGATTCAGTATTAGTCATATGCCTTATCATGAAATAGGCGGTCAAAGCTGACGACAACTATGCACTGAGTATTAGAGCTCGAGAGATTCTAGCCAGGGAGGGAGAAGTTCATGTGCAACATACATTCAGAGAAGGGAACTTTGCAGCAGGCTGGCTGACGAGTTTTAGGTTAGGTAAAAAAGCAATGGATAGACATGATTGGATTATTCATGACCTGCCTGTGGATTTGTGTCATGACTTGATTGAGACTGCTATGCCCCATTTAATTTAATTTCTTAGGGTTGTTAAGCCTCGATTCACACACACACACACACACACAAAAAGAGATTTAGTTTCGATAAAAACAAGTAAGTTGATTCAATTTCTGTCATCCTTACATGTAAATAAATAATTCTATATTTATACCATGTTATGGATTTTAATTGGATATTTATGTGGTATAAACTTTTAAAAATTGGTCTCGTGGTAAAGGAGATATATTTATTTATTGACTTTATGGGTTACCTTTGAAGCTAATATCTAGAAAAAGTTAATATTTTTTTAAGTGTTTAATGGCGCGCTCATAAAATCATTTATAATCAAACTTAGTTTTGCTCAACTAGAAAGTTAATCCATTGCCAGAATATTATATATAATTTACAGAAAAAAAAATATTGTTAGAAAAAAAATCATCAATGATTTTTATTCCGTTGATCATATAATTACCGATAGATTTACAGACATAAATAGCTCGCCACACACTTTTTTTTTTTTACCGACATTAATTCTTTTAATAAATTCATTGGTAATTATGGAATATTATTAACATAATAAACTGTTGGTAAGTCCATCAGTAATCATATACATATTACTGATAAAATTAAACCGTTAGAGAATTACATCTAACAGTGAAAAGTCCTGTAATTTTTTTCCAACTCTTCGAGGGATTTAATCGATTGGTCATTCTGTTGGTAATTTAAATTTTGTCGGTAATCTTGTTAGTATTGTATTTTTATTTTTAAATTAAATAAGCAATACCAAAAAATAAAAAAAATCAAATTTTTATTATTAATTTAAAAATATTGTTGAATATAATTTATCTAATGGACAAAAGCTGGAGGAGGAGGAAAATCTTCATCGGAATCAGAAGGGCGACGACGATGACCACACAAGTACTAGTGAGGGTTGCCATTAGCTGCCCAAGAACATTTACTTTATCCCTCAGTTCGGTCGTCTCAATTCTAAGATGGACCGTCTCAGCACTAAGTTGGGTCATCTAAGTTTGAACCGGTTCTCATAAAATAGCCTGGATGACTAAAGATTACTGGCTTGATCCCAATTACAAGGTCCTAATGATCGATACACTATGCCCCCCCACATATCCTTGGTCATAGTGTTGAAGATACCGTAAATCTACTTTCTATCAGGTCCACTTGTAGAATTGGCGTCCAACCACAAATCTAGATTGAATTCTAGATGGTTCGAAGGATAGTTCTCATATCTCCAATGCAATCGACTCTATATGTTTCTTAAAAAAAAGTGAGCAAATAAAAAAAAAATAAGTTTAAAAAATTGATATAAGTGTTCCATATATCCTCTAAGATGTATGGATGTCTAAAATCCCTTCATACGGTCACATCTTCCTAGCCTAGAAGACCTTTATCTTTTGCACAATTATTTGATTTTTTCTGGGTTTTCTATTAGAAATCATGCAACTTGGTTTGTAGAAAAACACTATCAGTTAAGATTATATAAATTTTTTTTTTAACATTTAAAAAAATATCAAAATTTGAATTCAATCTTACCCAATGACGTTATGATTCCCTAACACTGTCCTGGCAATGACGTTGTCAACTTCCTCCCAATAAAATTTTTCATTACACATTAATTTCATAAAATAATTAGTTTATTAAAATTAAATACTAACCAAATTAAATATTTTTTTTTTATGTATATACTAACCTTGAACTCTCCAACCAAGTATCAATCATAGGCTTTCATTTAAGATTTTTGAAACGTGACTCTAATAAAACAAAGGCATTTCCATCAATGATTTCATCATTCATGTTATCATGACATCAATCTTTATATTTGTAAACCTAAAATTCCATTTGTTCATTGAAATTAATTATTAAAAATTCATTTATAGATGTTTAGATTTTTATCATCCAGGAAAGAAAAACAAACTTGTATGTTATGGTCGGGCTTCCACTAAGCAATATATTTTCCAATATATACATCATGGTCAGAAAGGACACCCTCTCTATGAGTTGCCCTCACACTCGACAAGTCTGCATCAAGAGAGGGTGCTTGTGCCTGAAGTACCTAGTTATGGTCGACATCTAGTGGCTCATGGTCATCAAAAGTGCTGCTAGAAGAACCAACAATACTCATGTCTGTATACTTTCTAATGACCTTCTCTTCATCATCTAAACAAATTTGATAAGTAATAATATTATCAATATATCTTAATTTTTTAAAAAATTGATAGTACCTCTTCTATATGAGAGATTATCCAAAATTTTAAAACGAGTATATATACATCAATAACTCATGTAATTCCCAAAGTACTTGATTTTATTTATGTATTTTGAAATCTCTGTGGACAATTACAAGTTACAAATTGAACATAAAAAAATTACTATTCCCACGTAACCTAAATATTAAAATTTCTAAAACTAAACAAAAACCCATGAAATTCAATTAATAAATGCTAAATTTTATTCTCAAGCTTTAAGAAATAAAATTCATAAAAAAGGCTTTAGGACTTTGATTAAACTCAAACTTCAACCTAATCAATCTTGAAAAAAACAATTAACTTATAAGTACCCGATACTAGGATCTTATGTGTATCAAGATGTTCATCAATCTTGGTTTTCCTCTCTAAGTCACTAACATTCATCAGAGCAATAATTTTTCTCTCTGTAGAGATTGTTTTATGATATAAAAAATCATGAAAACTATCTATATTCATTGTAGAAACCTAGATTATACTCATGTTACACTCCTAAATACTTTAAACATAAGCAAAAAATGATAAAAATACTGACATACGAAATCCAATTTAAATTACAAGAATAAAAATAGATAGCATATAAACTCTTTTCAGATAAGAACAAAATTATCTAATACAGAAAAATTTTCAGATAAGAACAATGGAAAGATTTTTTAATAATTTTTCAATCAATCTAAAATTCATCCTAAAATCATCTCCATAATCGAATTTCCCAAAAATAACAACAATCAAATCAACTACATACACATTAAATATATAAACATTAATAAATCATCACAATCAACACTCACTCAAAAAACCATTAAATTACTATCAAATATACAACAATTAAGAAAAAACCATACAATATTGGAGTATGAAACAGAGAGAGAGATATATATATATATATATATATATATATATATATATATATATATATATATTGCTAGGGAAATAAAGAGATGGAGTATAAGTGACGAGGATCATAAAAAAGGGACGGATTTAATGAGGAAAAGAAAAGAGAGAGGAGAAGGGAGGATTTGATGAAAGGGGAGGAATTGAAGAGAGAGAGAGAGAGGAGAGAGAGAAAGAGAGAGTTAGGGATTTCTTTGGGGGAAAGTTTGGGATTCAAGCGTATATTTGTGTTTAATTTCATCGATGAAAGTTTTTGTTAGTAACAATGACACATCATTTATTATTGATGGATAGTGGGATATTTAAAATTTTTTACAGTTTATTGGTAATTAAAAATGAAATTTTTTCAGAACCCCCCAAAATTTCCCAAAACCCCTCTAAGATTTTCCAATGAAAATTTGTATTATCGGTAATCTGAATTTCTAGTGGCAAAGTCCTTTAATTTTTTTTTAACTCTCTAGAACACTCCGAGGTACTTAGTCCGTTGGTAATTCTGTCTAAAGTTTTCGGTGGCAAAGTCCTGTAATTTGTTTTTCAACTCTCTAGAACTCTTTGAGGGATTTAGTGCATCAATACTTTTGATGGTATTTTACATTCCATCGGTATAAAACAATAACTTTTTTTCTTAATGTTTTTGTATTCCATATCTAGTCAATTTGTAAATATAGTAAAATCACAAAATAGTAATACCAATTCTGTTCAATAGCTTAATAATAAAATCACAACAATAAATTTTCTAATTGTGTTAACAATAGTTCATTATAAAGCAACAACATATGAAAAAATTACATTGAAGTGAATTTATAAAACCAGTTTAAAATCTTCTTAATCATAATTGTTGTCTTTTTCTTCTTTGAACCCTTTCTTAGGTTATTTCCCGGTATTATCAATACTCCATATTTAATTTGTTGTTTTTTGAATATTTTTATTTAGACGAGTTAGTTTTTAATGAAAAATAAGATAGCCAGGCTCACCCAATTATTTGAATAGATTCACAAGATAAGAACATTAGGTGAAGACCCCTCTTTAATATATAGAACACTTTTGATGCTTATGCTACTCAGCACATTCCTATAAACCTTAGACTTTTGGATCCACCACTCGATTTCTACTCACATCGGATGAGATATCACAATATTGCTAGGTTATTTAATCTAGGATTTTTATGAGTGATATTTAATGTTTGGCCCCTAAAAGTTCAATATCCTTTTGCGATGACACTACTATATCAAAAGACAAAAATTGCTCATAGTTTTGAGCCTGCTATGAAAAAAACTTTAAAGCCAATAATTGGGTCAAAAGCTGAGAAATTTTTGTAATTAAAGAGTGTTTAAGGGCAATTGAAGGAATTAATTTGTATGGTACCATGAAATCATTTGAAATATTTATAGTATCAGATATTTTCATACCATAAAATTTCAAGGTGCCTGAATTGTTTAAGTATATAAGAGTTGAATGCCCAAAAACTCACTTGAAGATCTATTGTAATAAAATGAATGAAGTGATTAAAGATTATAAGCTCTGCATTCATTTCTTCTATGAGAGTCTGAGTGGTGCTACCTTGACTTGGTATATGATACACCTTTAATTTTACATACTTTAAACACTTGATTGATAATTTATCAGCCTATTTCGTTGAATTATAACTACAACGAAAATGATTGATCAAATCCTAAAATCAGGAAAGATAAAAAATTCAATAGTGAGGTTTGGCACCATGCTAGATGATGGATTGAAATATGATTTTCAAATGGGGAGTATTGATAAAAGGCATTCTCATTTTACACATCAATATCTTACCAATCATCACAAACACCATCGAGTTTTATGGCATCATCAACTTCTCAAGTCTCTTTATCTAATATTGACATATCTCCACTGCTAAACATTGCTTACCAATATCTCTTAAGTACAAAACACATTGCTCCTATCCTTTCGAAGCCCATACAATCACCATACCGAAGGTGTTATAATCAAAATATGAAGTGTGAGTTACATGATGAGATTTGTTACCATTTAATTGAAAAATACAAGAATTCCATATATCAATTCTGGAAGTAAGGTAAGGACATGTTGTATTTGTGAAGGATAATGGTACATACCTTGTCATCATTAACTCATTATCGACTTAGAAAATGATTGGAATAGATAAGAAGAAGCCCACTAAATGTTGTTAGATCATGAATGTTGGATGGAGAAAAATGATACGAAAATCAAAGGAATGTTGCATTATTAACTCGTTTTGTTTTGTTATTGAGCTTTTTAACTAAAGCCATTTTATATTCTCATTGAAGAAATCAGAACTTTGTTTCTCTTACATATGTTTTTCCTATAATTTTAGGATTGTGTCGCATCTTTTAATGAAATGTATTCTTTTCTATGTCGTATGATTGTTTCGAAATCAAGAGATGTTTATGTGAAAGTAACATTTGACATTTTCATCCATTATTAGATAAATATAATGAAAAATTCATTTAAAGACTTTTAAAATTGATCAAATTCCAAGACATATCTTATGAGTGCTATGGGGAAGTCCTTCCCTTTGAATCTCAAAATATTTCCTCTCATATTTAATACGCTTTAAAAATGTAAAATCTTGCTTCATACCCTTTTTGACCCTAAAATACTATTTTTCACTCTTAGTGAACCTCGATATTGAAAATCTTGCTTGAAATAATACAATTTTATATAAAATGAAATTAAATGATTTGATGTCTTAAATATAAACAATGCATATTTGAGTCATGAAACCAACTATCCCACCAGTTTTTTTCTAAGGTTAACTTCATGGTTTTTCTTATCAATAATGATATGTAATAAGGTTAGGATTTATCAACGTGCACATATTTAGATTTTAAGATAAAAAAACACCATCTTTGTTATATCCTTTATAAATAAAACTTAACCCTTATTGCCCCTTTGTGAGCCTTAAAAATATTTTTCTTAGATAATAACTCAAACTACGATCACCTCTTACATTGGGACATGTGCTATAAAGTTTTAGACAATCGATGAAATTCTTCTTATAGAAAAAAATAAGAAAATATGAAAGGGATGAATGTATTATAAAAAAGAGTGAGAAAATGCTCAAATGAAAAATAAACTGATCAAATCACATAAAACAACAAAAAACAAGAAAGAACATGAAAAGTTCTCTAAATGTCCCTAATGATGGTGCAACATGCAAAGTCCAAAAATTAAAGATAAAATGTCAATATAAAGCACCGGATGTACTTTAAAGAATTGAGATTTAGTGAGATTGATTTAAAAAATGGCAAAATCCAAGCGGCAAGCCTAAAAGATTTCCATATAGAATAAGTGATCCTATGTCTTTAAACCCTCAAATATATTTTTAGCCTTATATCAAGTTCTTTCATAAACAGGAACCACATAACCTATATTATGTGCTTTTAAAAGCCTTTTCTGATCAAGAACAATTTATTTTTATTGATAAATATTATTTAAAAAAAAAAGAGAAATGCGTTTTTAAATAAAATCATGATTTTTTTGGTGCATTGCATATTATTTTTTTATGGCATTGAATCATAGTTTTTCAAATGGATTCATAACACATGAAGCAAGATACATTTTATAAGCCAAAACTTTCTTTTAGAATACAACCTTTCTTTTCTTCTTAAAATAACCTTTCACTTACTGAAGAATCCATTCATCTTTCAAAAGATAGCCATTTTTTTAGGATAACTATTTTCTTCACAATCCTAATTAACACCAATTTCATCATATACCCAATCTAAAAACTATTTTATAGCACTTGAAAGACATGTTTTGAGCTTTTAATCAAACAAATAAATGTATAGTTAATGAAAATACTATCAAATTCACATCTTAATGATTTCATTTTAATAATGGAATGTACATGAACATAATCATTAAAATTTGCAGCATGGCCCCGAAACACAAAAGATGACTTCTTAAAAAACAAATTATAACAAAATTCTTACTGGTTAGATTTGCAAAGTTTTTGGAAAAAACAATAATGATGATGGTGCATGAATGTCTTTTGATAGATACTGAAAATATAAACATAACCGATCAGCATGTGGCAATCAAGTTTTAAGAACCCATTGCATTAGCTAATGATGAATTCGAACATAAATAGTGAATGGTAAAATAAACATCTTATGATGTATATGTGCCATTTGATGGTTATTGAAAACATAAACATACCTAGATGAGCACGGGGTATAACATTTTGAAGAACCCCTTGTATTAGCCAATGATAATTCTAGCATAGGTAGTGAATGGTAGAATAAACATCTTATAATGATGATGGGGGTAATGATGGTGCACCATGCCTTTTAATGGCTATTAAAAAGATAATTACTTACAGATCAGATGGGGGCAATCCAATCTAAAGATGATTATATGAACTCCATCACAGACCATGAATGGTAGAATAAACATTTGATGATTATAGGGATGATGAATGCTTTCCTCTATGTGGCTAATGGAAAGATATATGCATTTAGATTAGTTGGGGGTAATTCAAATTGAAGAGACCTTTTACATTAGCAGTAGCCAAATAATAACCTGAAGAACTATATCACAGGGTATGAGTGGTAGAAGATGCATATGAGAATGAAGGTAATGCATGGGTGCCTTTTGGTAACCATTGGATTGATAAACATAGTTAGATTAGATTAAATATGGGCAATCATGTTTTAAAAATGAATAAATCCATGGTGATAACATGCAAAATATTGAAATGAAAAAGTCCTTCATTGGTTGTGGTGTTATTATTAATTTTTTTTTTATGATAATAGAATATGAGCAATATTGAACAAATATTCTCAGATAGCACTTAAAGGCAATGACAAGTATAGGCAACATGAGCCAAGTTAAGATGATGTACCAATTGCGCCCATCCAATGATTGAAAATAGAGTTCTTTGAAAGATGAATTTATGGTGAGCCTATATAGCATTTATTTCCCAAAAAAAAAAAAAATTGTGAGCCAAGGCCAGAAGTCTTTAAAGATCTAGATGACATAAAAAAAGATTGAGCTTTCAAAATATAAACTTGTGTTTTCCCATCAACTCCAAGATATAAGCTCCATAAATAAAATCAAAATAAATTGTTGATAATCCCAAGCTAAATGTTCCAATAAGATAATTTTTAAAAGCATTGTGCATGTGTGAAAGTTTATGTCAATTTTAGCTTTTAATTTTAATATCTCTATTATCAATATATTCTCGAGTGTGATAAAAAAATAAAGGAATTTTTTATATCAAGCCTTGCCATCAGGTCAACCTGTAGATCAACCCTGTAATAAAGAGATCAAACCTTACAATCAAGAAGTTCAACCCTAAAATAAGGAGAACTGGCATTGCCATCAAGTCAATTAGGAGATCAAGCTTTACAATTAGGAGAGTCAACCCTGCAATTAAAAAGCAACCTTGCAATTAAGAAAAAGACGCCCTACCATCAAGAAGTTTCAGTTTCAACCCTATTATAAAGAGGTTCATAGCCAAATCTTATAACCAGGAAAGGCAAGCTAACTTGTTTAGATTTTATATTAAGATTGATAACCTAATAATTGGACCATGTTTTACAATTGAGGTTGGTCACCTAACAATTTGACCCATTTTACATTTTATAATAAGGTTGGTCACTTGATAATTTGACTTATTTTTATGACAAGGCTAGTGACCAAAAAATTAAACCCTATTTTATTTTTGTTTTGAGGATAGTCAACTTTAAATGACCTTAATTATTTGTATGACGTCTCCCACCGTTAGAGTCCTCTCCATTATCAATTGTAAAAAACATCAGTCTCTTTTTGTGGATGGAGTGCCCGCCACCCATTAATCTCTCACAATAAAGGGCTACCCCGAACTCAAGTCCATTCCTCAAGTTGATCCTTTTTAATTTGAATGGATCCCAAGTTGATCCTTTTTTTTATTTACATGGATATCAAGTTGATCCCTTTTATTTTCTTCTATATAGATCCCTAGTTGACATATTTTCTTCTATATAGATCCCTAGTTGACATATTTTCATATGGATCCCAAGTTGATCTCATTTGTATGGATCCTAAGTTTATCCTTTTATAGATCCTAAAATGATCATTTTATAGATCCCAAGTTGATCTGGTTTCTAGGTGGATCATTTTTTATATGGATCCCAATTTGATCCTTTTGATATGAATCTAGAGTTAATCCTTTCATTTACATATATTCTAAGGTAATCTTCAAAATTACATGGATCTTAAGTCTATCTTTTTTTCCACATGGATCCCAAGTTGATCTCATTTGCATGGATTCCAAGTTGATTCTTTCATAGATACCAAGTTGGTCTGGATCCCAAGATGATCGTTTCATATAAATCTTAGGATGATCCTTTCATATAGATATAAAGATGATCCTTTTATAGATCCTAAAATGATGTGGATCCCAAGATAATCCTTTTATAGATCCCAAGTTGATTTAGATTCTAGATTGATTCTATTTTATATAGATCTTAATCTGATCATTTTGATATGGACCTAGAGTTTATCCTTTCATTTACATGGATTTTAAGTTAATCCTTACAGTTATATGGATCCCAAGTTGATCCATTTTTGCTTAAGATCCCCAAATTGATCTCATTTACATGGATTCTAAGTTAATCCTTATAGTTATATGAATCCCATGTTCATCCATTTTTGCTTAAGATCCCCAAATTGATCTCATTTACATGGATCTCAAGATGATTCTTTTCATTTGCATGGATCCCAAGTTGATCTTTTCATTCATAAGCATCCCAAGTTGATCACTTTATTCTTTATATTAATCTCAAGTTTTATCCATTCATTTATCTTTTTGTGTAGTTATTTTTTTCTTTACAAAACTTACAATACAAAGTCAGGGAAAAATGAAATTTTCCTTGTCTTTGAATTATAAATCTTGTATAGAGGGGGCAACTATCATCACTCATGTTTTACCCTTGTTTTCAACATGTTTTCAAAAAAAAAAAAATTGGGAAAACAAAAAATACCAATACTCATAAAAAAAAAACATTTCTAGTCATTTCATAATTTTGGACCATTTCACGTATTGTTTTTTTTTATTGATAAATATTTCTAAAATAAAAAATCTAGTAGAAAAGAGGAATAAAGAGAAATTAATCCAAAAAAAGATATTTTTTTAGTGAGTAAAGTGTAATTGAAAAAAGAAATAAGGACTAGTTTAGTTTAAAAAAATAAATGGAAAGGGAAAAAAAAGGAAAAAAACATAGTTGTCTTATGAGAGGTAAACTCTTTAGAAAAATCTTGAAGGTAGAGGAAATCTCTAGAAAATCTAGAAAGATAGAAGGGTTGAGAAGGTTCATATAGCATAAATAGACATACACACCTCACACAAAAAAAAAAACTTTCTCATCTAAAAAAACAAAAATCAAAACAAAAAAAAAACAAAGAAAAGAAGGGCAAAAAATCATGAGCTTTTAGAAGAATAAAAACTACCAAAATAATTAACCTACTAAAAAACTAGCCACTATCCCTTATCATGAGTAGCACTGCCACCAACCATGGATGACAATAGAAAAGGCACAACCCCTGCAACTATGACCTCCTAACACCAGTAATAACTTTTAATTTCTTTGTGAACGATAGCAAGAGAGTCTCCACCTCCCCTAGGAACTTCTTTCACAGCCAACACTTTGATAGACACTCATCACCTCCAACATAACACCTAACAACAACCAATGTAACCTCCTAACAGTAGTTGCGGCAACATCCCCTCTCTACATCGTTCATTCTCTTTATCAATAACAATTATTGATTCCTTCATTGCCCTCGTGAACTCATTCAACAATGAACACCAGCACCAACAACTGTGACACATAACCTGTAGAGAGAAGAATTAAAGAGGAAGAAAGGTTATAATAGAGAAAGAGCAAGAATTAAAAGGCAAAGAGAGAGAGAAGAAGGTCAAAGCTTTGGAAGGCTTGGTCTCTCCCTTGAGTAATGATGAGAGTCATTGTTAGTGTAGGAGCAAAAAGGAGACAAAAGAGCTTTACATCCATCAGCTTATGCTCCTCCAACAACGGTGACATATGAAACCATGCATTGACAATGGTGGTGATGGGTGGGTACACACTCTACTATTGTTCCAGCAGTCCTCCAACCTTGATTTCAGTATATCCTAGACACGTCAAACACCTTGAAAGGTCGATCCATAAACTCAAATTATTTTTTTATTATTGTGAAAAATTTTGCGATGAACATTATATGGACCAATTACATATATATATATAACAAAACATTGTAAAAAATCATAATTGATTGATCACCCTAAGATGGCATGGTCTAATCTTAGGCCTTGTCTTCCAGATGTTGATTAATAAAGAAAAATAATAATAATAATAATTAAATTGTAATTGTAGTGGTTGTTCCTATTACTTGTTAATTAACCCAAGATGGAATCGTCTTATACTAGGCCCTATCTTTTAATGTTGATTATCAAGTAATATGATCAATTAATATTTGATTAATGAATTAATTGGTTCCCATTAACTGTTAATCGACCTAAAATGGTATTGTTTAGTATTGCCCCAGTTCTTTGGATGTCATAAGTGAATACCAGTACCAATTAATACTTGATATTTAAGATATCAATTAATACAATTTTTAGTCACCACATAATGTTTTTATTTTGCAAATTTATTTTGATATTCCTATAATTTATTAAGTAGCCTAAGATGGAATGGTATAATAGCGGGCCCTGTTCTTGGGACACTAGTTAATGGATAAAATAAAATTTTCAAACCATATTAAGCCTTATATATATATATATATATATGTGTGTGTGTGTGTGTGTGTGTGTGTGTGTGTGTGTAACTTCTAAATAACGCAAGATGGAGTGATCTAAAATTTGACTTTGTTCTTTGGACATTATTTAGTTAGTTGACCATGATGATGAATAACTCAACCTTAAATTAAATGATTTTATCATCTGTTGAAAGACCTAGGATGAAATGACTCACAATAAACCATGTTTTTTGGATGTTAATTAACATATAATAGAGTCAATTAATATAGTCCACCAAATAATAAAGAAAGGTAAGGTTCAACATCAAACTCTATTCTTTGGACATTGTTTTGTGAATAAAGATAATATCTTGAATAATACATATCAGTTTAGGAAAATCATATTAAAATACATTTATCATTGAAGATAAACAACAATGCAACTTACATTTAAATAACCATCCCCATAGCTAGAACCTTTGAAGACCAGTTAGGATTTCCAGTTATCATAAAACTAGGTGGTGACTTTTTTTTTTTTTTCTATTTTACCCTTTTTTTACAAATAGCTCACTTTATTGTCAATATATGAAAAATACAATTGATTAAGAAACTATATTACCTGATAAATCAAAATAAAGTTTTGAATGCTAACTAAAAACTAAAGTGTAAATTTGAATTCTTTTCTAGCAAAAACTAAAAGATAGATAAAAATACAAATATTTAATATCAATTGTCCTATGAATTGTCAAACACACACAAATGATTATTAAACTGGAAAAGCCCTCAAAAAGCTAATTACTATGAAATAATAGTTAAGCTAAGTAATTTAAAAAACAAGAGAGAAGATATAATTAAAAACTAAATAAAAAATTAAAAAAGAGGCTTAACCTAGCGGTTCAATCTTGAAACCTCTCGATTTAACTCCTTGCCCAGCCTCAGTTTAAAATCAACCTGCATAGGTGTTGCCTCAATGTGATCCAATCGACTTAACAGGTAAAAAAAAAACCTGGACGATCGGTAAAAAGCTTGATTTGCCTTTAAATTTTTTTCAATATGATATTTTTGTTAGTATTAAAATTGTGACATATTGTATTGATTTAGATTTCAAGCTTAACCACCAAACCCACGATCCGGATAATGAACTCTACTAAATGTAACAACTTTAGTTTTTTTTTTTTTTAAATATTTTTACTTATGATGTGATGATAAAAATAGACACTTAAAAAATTAAATATCAATTAAATACCATGATGCTTATTTATGATTGGGATAACATAATATTGAAATTCAATTCAAAATCAATGATGAAATTGAAAAAAAAACAAAAAAAAATTTAATTGAAAGAAAGAAAATTATAAGATAAAATAAAATAAAAAAGCAATAAGAAAGGGCAGCTCCTTCACAAGAAGCTCGGCAGTTCTTTTAGTAGAGTAGATAATGCTTCTATTTATTCAGAAATGAGAAGAAAAAAGAAATAATTTATTTATAACTAAACTCCCCGTAACTTTAGCTTTTAATTTTATTTGCATTGCTATTCATTAAAGTCGCTATGAACAATTCAATGAAAACACATTTCACAGATAGTGTGGTCTAAGCCAAGAGACAAGAAGAACTATTTGGAAGAGTAAAAGTGGATCACACTTCATAATTAAACACAACTAAACGAGGAGTGGTGCAGTATATTGGACCACAAGGTTGCTGATCACTTGGCCATTCACTAGCTACAAAATGTGGGTCTCTCTCTCTCTCTCTCTGTCATTGTCTCACCGAAAGACCCGATAAACACGCAAGGATATGGTTTGGTTTGATTGTTTTTCAAAAATCATAAAACCCCACCAAAATGTCCAGTGCCAAAACCCTAGTAGTAGCCACCCTCACCCACTAGCTCCTAACATGCCAATGGTCTTCTTATCTCTCACACTTTCTCAAGCTTCGTGTTATGGACAACGGCCTAACACTACCCCAACATCAGGCCGCCATCACCGCCACTACCACTAGTTCATTTTCAAGCTTACTGTATCCCTAGATGGTTGCTGGAGTTCTATCGTTTTGGTTCTTTCCATTTGAAACAGAGAAGTTCTGTGGTGTTTTGAAATAATTACATATAGGTATTTTGTTGACTCACTTTTTATTCCATCGATCCCTAGTGCTGGATGGGAGCTAGATATTTTTTATTTGACAGTAATTAAGGGTTTTCTGGGATTACTTTTTTTCAATAATTTCAAAAGCGCACCCCTTCACATCAATATAATATATTTATATTTAAAGTACTTTAATAAATCTTTCTGGATAATAAACCTAGATTTAAAGGTTGACTAAATTACGTGTAAATGAAAAGCTCTATTAACAGATCATATCATATTGTTGCGACAACTGGAGTTACTGACTAGAACACGCATAGACATGAAAAGTTAATTAAAGAAATAGAAAGTTACAGACACCGAAAGAGATCGAGAATTTGTAATGCAATTGAACGAGCTTTCCATAGGGTTTCAATTAATGGTGTTCTATGAAATTAGAAAAATAAAGTCAGTAAGTAAAATAGGTAGAGAGACACACAAAACTTCTTCTTTATTACATGCAAAGCAGATTTTAAGGTGGTTTGATTTATGCTATGGTCCGAAGGTGATTTTTTCTAAGAGTTTCCCATTCAAATATCTTCTTTCCTACTTGGAGCAAATCCTATACATTGTACTTGAAAGCGTATCATTTCAAATATTCTAAAATGATTAGAGCTGTGGAAAGAAAGAGTGCTTAATTTGTCTGGTATAATCAGCCTGATAAAGATCATTCTGTCTTTCTTATCTATATATTTTATGTCCATTTTTCTCATGTCAAAAGGTGTAATAAGATTGATTATTTCCATTCAAAGAAAATTTCTATGGAGTGGTTCCTTTGATACTAGAAAAAAAAGTTTCTTAGAGTTAAATGATGAAGGAAAAGGCTCAGGGTGGTCTAGGTTTTAGCTCTTTATAGGACAAGAATAAGGCTCTTTTGTTTAAATGGTTGTGTAGGTTTCATGATCAGAATTCAGATGGGTAGCAGGAGTTGATTACTAAAAAATATAGTCTATGTTTTGAGAATGGTCTTCTAATTTTTTTCCTTTACTCAACTATAAATTTCAACTTACAATGAAGAGTTTTATTCAATTTAAAGTTGGGAATGAGAGGATTATTCATTTTTTGTCAGATCAGTGGCTTCATCAATGTATTTTGAAAGAAAAGTATCTTCGATTGTATTATTTGTCAGCTAATTAAGGTTTAACAAATTGTCGATGTTCTTAGTAACGCTTATGGTACCACAAATCTCAGTTGGATTAGAAATTTGCAAGATTATGAGCTTCCCATCTTAGGCCATCTCATGGCTGATATTGAGCAGATAATCTTGACTCCTAATGTTGATGATGTCTGACACTAGGTGATTGAAAAATATGGAACATACACGGTTAGGTCTGGAAGTTTAATTCATGACAGAGTAATATTTATAGGTTTGTTTCCTTACTCTTCTTTATGCTAGAATGGTCTTGTTTATCCAAAGATCAAAATCTTCATATGGCTTTTACTACTTTGATAGTAACTATAACATAGATGTGTTGGTTCATAGAAGCTTGCTTGTTTATGAGAATGCTTCTTGTTCTTTTTGCAATGCTTATTTGGAGACTTTAAATCATCTTCTCTTACATTGTATGGAGATTTCAAGAAGCATGGTTATTTTGGAGTATATTTGTGGAATGGTTAGGTTTTCAATAGTGCATGCCATTAATCAAGCTTTGTTTCAGTAGAAGTTTTTGTTTAAAGGGAGATTTCAAGGTTAGGCAATCCATATATGGTATTTGTTGGGGAATATGGTTGTGCTAGAATAATCTTATATTTCAAGATAAACTCCTCAACTAGTCAGTTAATTTCCAATTTGCTCTACACCGCTTGGCGTTATAGTTGAAGACTAACAATCCCAAGTTCAATTATACAGGCAAGGATTTGTATAGAGGCTTAAAGGGTATTCTAATATAGTCCCAATTAGATGATATTTACATATGCCTTTTCATTTACTTTGTATTGAACTCTTTTTTTCTAGTATCATTGTCATAATGGTTCTAGCTTTCATATTAATACATATTATCTTGATTATCATAAGAAAAAAAAAAGTTCTTCTGAATCAAATCATAATGTTTACACATTAATGTGTATCAATATTTATATGCAATAAAAAAAACATAAAGAGATAGAAAAATAAACTTAAAGATTATAAAGAAACAAATTTACTGTATTTATTTTCTTAATTGAATCCATTGTACAACCAAAGTATATATATAGACATATCTAATAGTTAATTATTTATAAGTTATTATTACAAATGCAATTTGAATTTGTTGTAAATAATGAAGACTATCTTACAAGGTTTTTATCCCATATTAGAAAAACACAACTTATTTCTTGTGAACATAGAATATATATAAGGTTTTCTATCTCACACTGGAAAAATAAAACTGTTTACATAGTAAATTTTGATATGGGATGGTAACCAAAAAGGAAAGGATAGTGGGCTTACGTCATATGGTGGGTCCAAGCAAAAGGAAAACCTCTGATTCCCCCTCCTTATGCGTGAGACAACACTTGTATTTTCTAAACCTTTTGTCTCTAACCATAATTTGTTTTTGGCCCTTAAATTGACACCAAATTTTTTTAAACACTTGAAATTAATTTTCTAACAGTCATAAAATCCTAACAACTCTTTTATTTTAAAATGTTTTAACAACCACAACTCTTTAATTCCCTAAAAACTCTTTTATTTTTTGAATTGTTGTAACAATTCTTTACTTTTCTAATTTATTTTCTGCCTAGCTATTACATATTAGCAGCGCGCGCGCACACACACATACACATATTTATTTATTTATTTATTTATATGCAATCTTACAATCAAGGTGTGCTGAAAAAAGATAGTTCCTTTCGATCTTGGTCTAGCTGTTTTTGTAACCCTCATTTTAGAGGTTAAATCCTAGAGGATAGCCTTGTGTTGAGGAAATATCCTTAAAGATAGTGTTTGTGCATGCCTCAAGTTTTATTTTGTTTCTGTTCTTCATTGTATTTTATTAGAACAATTTTAAGGATAGTTTAGTAACATGAACATAAACACTACTGCTGACAACACTGTTACCTTCAACAATGTTGTTGTTGAGAACTCTGCTGCTACCATCTCTCATGTCGCTAACTCTACTACTACTGCCACTATGTCATTAGCTAAGTTATTCTCTAATATTTCAAAGATTGAGGTTTTTACTGGAGAAAACTTCAAAAAGTGGTAAGAAAGAATCTTTGATGTCCTTGATATGCATGGAGTTGCTTAGGTTCTTATTGATCCCAAGACCATTGACAATGCCAAAGCATGGACACATTAGAATAAGGTTTGTAGACACTTCATTTAAACACTCTTTCCAATAATGTATTTGATTTATATTGCAGCTACAATAAAGCAAAGGAGATATGGAGCAATCTGGTGACAAAGTCTATTGCCAAAGATGTGAGAAAACAAAAATTTATCAATGAAAAATTTTACCAGTGGGAAATGGTGAATAACAAAAATATTAAAACTCAAATTAACGAATATCATAGACTAAATAGAGAACATGAAAGCCAAAAATAACAACCTTCTTGAACGATTTGTTGCTCGAATATTGATAAAAAAAAAACTACCCAACTTATGGAGCGACTACAAGTAATAACTCAAGCACAAGCATGGACAATTATATTTAATTCATCTTATCACCTACATCATCATTGAAGACACAAATACAAAAGAGTTGCAAGCTACTAGGAAGAAAGAGATGACCACCAAAGAAAACTTAGTAGAAGGGAGTTCACATAAAAAAGGGTATGAATATAAATTTAATAGTAATAATAATAATATTAAGTCCAATGGTAATAATACCAATATATTCAAACTCAAACTCAAAAATTCTAAGAAAAAGAAAAAAAAATTTGTGTGTGGCAAACCTGACTACCATGCACCTCGATACCGAAATATAAAGAGAAACAACAATCCTCTTAAAACTAAGGTAACATGGTTGAAAGAGAAGACATCATTATTGCGGTTGTTCTCAAGTCAATATGGTGACCAATGAGAAAAATTGGGTGGTAGACTCTCGTTCAACTAGGCATATATGTGCATATAAAGAATTCTTCTCCACCTAAAAACCTTTTAAGGATAGAGAAGAAGTGGTCTACCTTAAAAACTCAAAACTGCAAATGTTCTTAGAAAAGACAAAGTCTTTTTGAAATTGACTTCAGGCAAAATATTGGCTTTGAATGAGGTGTTATTTGTCTATAATATAATAGAAAATTTGGTTTATGTGGGTTTGTTGAGAAAATTTAGGATCAAAGTGTGATTTGAATCTGACAAGATTGTAATGACTAAGAAGAAATATATTTGTAGGGAAAGAATATTGTAACCATGAACTTTTTGTACTTCAATGTTGCTAAAGAAATGAATGAAAATGCATCTTCTTCTACTTACTTGCTTGACTTTATTAATCTACGACATGCTAAATTAGGACATGTTAGTATATCTTATCTTAAGAAAATAAATTCTCTTGGTTTAATTTCTGACTTAAATTCTTCATCTATGAATAAATATGAAATATGTGTTGAAGTTAAAATTACTAAGAAAACATGTGCATTTGTTAAAAATAAAACTGAATTATTTAACTTAATACACACAGACTTAGGAGATTATAAACAAACTATGACTAGAGGAGGTAAGAAATATTATGTGACATTCATAGATGATTTTTGAAGATATACAAAACCTTACCTGCTTAAAAGTAAAGATGAAGCCTATAACATGTTCTTATTATATTCAACAGAAGTAGAAAATCAACTAAATAAAAAAAAAATCAAAGGAGTAAGATATGACAGAGGAGGTGAGTATGTTTTAATGAATGATTATTGTCAAAAGTAAGGTATAATACATGAAGTTACTCCACCTTATTCAACTGAGTCTAATAGGGAATTTGAGAAGAAAAATAAAGCTTTGAAAGAAATGATGAATGCAATGCTAGTTAATTCATTAGCATGTGATAATTTATGAGGTGAAGCTATTTTATCTACATGTTATTTACAAAATAGAATTTCATATAAGAAAATTGGTTTAACACCTTATAAAATATGTAAAGGTTATTCTTCTAATTAAAAATATCTAAAAGTGTGAGGGTGTTTAATTAAGATTATGTTACCTGAACCAAAAAAGAGAAAGATAAGTTCAAAAACTTCTTATTGTACGTTTATTGGTTATGCTGAAAATAGTGTTGTATATCGGTTTATAGTTTTAAAGAGTGGTGTGCTAGATTACAATACTATTATTGAAACAAAAAATACAGAATTCTTTGAACATGTTTATCTATTAAATGAAAAGATTTCTCATGCACCTATTAATGATAATAAAGTTGATGAAACTCATATTATGAAAGTGAAAAGTAGTAAGAGACAAAGGAAATAAACATCTTTTGAAAATAACTTCTTCACTTATCTGATAGATAAGAATCTAGTGATTTACTTTGAAGCTATCTCTTCTTTTGATTCTTTGTTTTGGAAAGAAGCAATTAAAATTGAAATTGATTCGCTTTTACAAAATCAAACTTGAGAGATTGTTGATTTACCTCCAGGTGCAAAACCTATTGGTTGTAAATGGATTTTTGAGGAAAAAATATTTTCTTAATGGTTTTATAGATAAATATAAAGCAATATTAGTTGCAAATGATTTTACTCAAAAACAAAATGTGAATTATTTTGATACTTTTTTACGTATAGCTAGAATTTCTTTACTTTGATTTTTAATTGTTTTAACTTCTATTTATAACCTTTTTATACATCAAATGGATGTTAAAACTACTTTTTTAAATGGTGATATAGAAGAAAAGATATATACTTTACAACTTGAAGGTTGTATAGTTCCTGGTCAAAAGAATAAAGTTTGTAAATTGAAAAAGTTTTAATATGGCTTAAAGCAAGCTCCTAAATAGTGGCATGAGAAATTTGATCAAGTTGTTTTAAGTGATGGTTTTTCATTAGTTAGTGTAGATAAATGTGTGTATACTAAGTTTATTAATAATAAATATGTGATCATTAGTTTATATGTAGATGATATGTTTGTTTTTGGTACTAGCATGAATGTCATGCATAACACTAAATGTTTCTTAGTCTCTACATTGAATATGAAAGATAAAGTTAAAGCTAGTGTAATATTGGGTATTAAAATTATATGGAGAGACAATGATATAATATTAACACAAGAACATTATGTAGAGAAACTTCTCAAAAAGTTTGGTCACTTTGATATTACACATGTGAGTACTTCTTATGATGCTAACTCTCAATTAAAAAATAAATAAAGGTGAAGTTGTTACTTAGCTTGAGTATGCTTAAATTATCGGAAGTCTGATGCATTTGATGAACTTCACTCGACCTGATATAGCATACACTGTGTGTAGATTGAGTAAATATACACAAAATGTCAATCATGAGCATTGGCTGGCAATAGTCTGAATAATGAAAAATTTGAGAGGTACCATGAACTATGGTATTCTATATTGTGGATTTCTCACTGTATAAGAAAGATACAATGATGCTAACTGGATTTTACATTCAGATGAGATTAAATCCATTAATGACTATATCTTTATTCTTAGTGGTGGTGTAGTGTTTTGAAAATCATCCAAGCAAAGTTTGATCACTTGGTCCGCTATAAAGTCAGAATTTATAGCTTTGGAATCAACATGAAATGAAGCTCATTGGTTGAGGAATCTTTTCACTAAAATTCCATTAGGAATAAAACTGACACCTTATATATCCATGCATTGTGATTGTCAAACATCAATAGCCATTGCTAAGAATAAATCTTTCAATGGTAAAGGTCAACATATTTGATTAAGACATGATATTGTGGAGCAGTTACTAAAAGGTGAAATTATTTCAATTAATTATTTGAAATCTGAAATGAATTTAGCCGATCTTCTAACTAAATCACTTGGTAGAAAGATGATTTTAGAAACATCAAGGGAATGAGATTAGTACTTAAGTGAAAAACCAAGATGATGGTAACCCAACCTATGTGATTAGATATCCAATGAATTAGGTTCATATAGGTAATAACAAAGTTATTTATGATTCTGTAACACTATAAAACAAGTCCTTTCCTATTATGTAAGAATAATGCTAGTCTGCAATTAAAGAAAGGATGAACAACAAAGTTCTTAATGAGTTGCATATTCCTTATGGATAGTGTTCAAATTGCAGTGAACACTTGATGGAATCACTCATAGAAGTGTGGAGTGGGGCCGCTCCTATGGGATACTAGTAAAATCTCTATAGCACTTATGAATAACCAGGTGTGTGCATGTCTTATAATGTGATTGGTGAGATACCTAACTTACAATAAGAATTTTTGTTTTATAAAAATTAGAAATTCAATAAATAATTCTCGAACTTAAATCTCATTCTTTATGTGATTGCCCCCCTGCACGCAAGGCAACGCTTGTACTTTTTGAACATTTTGTCTCCAACAATAATTTGTTTTTGGCTCTTAAACTGAAACCTTAATTTTTTAAATACTTGGAATTAAATTTTTAATAGTCACAAAATCCTAACAACTCTTATTTTAAAAAAAATTTAACAGCTACAAATATTTAATTCCCTAACTTTTTTATTTTTTAAATTGTTGTAACAACTCTTTAATTTTCTAATTTATTCCCTACCTAACTGTTAAATTTTAGTAGCCTACGCGCACACCATACACTCTTACAATCAAGGTGTGATGAAAAAACCTTAGTATTTCCCATGTTTGTAGAGCTTGCTGGTATATCCTTTCGATCTTGGTCTAGATGTTTTTGTAACCCTCGTTTTAGAAGAGGAACTTGTTAAATCCTAAAGGATAACCTTGTGTTGAGGAAATATCCTTAATGACAATGTATGTGCACGCCTCATGTTTTTGTTGTTTCATTGTATTTTTATACAAAAGAATTAAAGTTTGAAATAAGGGGATTAGTGCTGGTTCATCATTGTTGCAGTGGTGACAACAGCTAGTATCCATTGTCAAAATATCTGATGATGTAGCAGTTACAAGAAGTAATCAACTAGTTCATCAATGTTGTAGGAGTTACAAGAGCTGGAACTAGTTGGAGCTAGAAATAGCTGTAGATTCAAACTCTGTAACTGCAATTTTCTTCTTGAATGTCATTGTCTTAATTACAATAAAGCAATTATAGAAATTAATTTGGATGTCCTTAGTTTGATGTATAAATAAAGATCCAAATAAAATAATAATAATCATCAAATTTAGTTTTGGATGTCCTTTGCAATAACCCTTTCATTCTTATTAGTTTTGGATTTTGAATAATCATATCCAAATCATCAAATTTTGCATATCCATTTAGATATTCATTACCCATCATTTTTTTTTTTTAAATTACTTAATTGAGTAATGGTTTTTTTTTAGAGTCAATAATTTTATTAAGTTTAGTTAAAAATATGCATGTAGAACCATTATTAACATATAAATAGATCATTAACAATAATCAAATAAGCTAAACACAATAAATTTATTTTCAAAACATATCCGTTTATAATATAACCGAAGAAATACCATTATCATCCCTAGTACTGAATCTGTCAGGTCAATTCAAGAGATGAGAATAAAGGCTTGAATTTTTCATGTTATGAAAGCTTGCACGTTAGCTCGGATGTTGTATTTTGTAGAGAAGAAAGAGACAAATAGGATGCTAACCGATGTGCAATATTCCATATTCATGGTCAGCACCACTGTGTCGTCATATGCAATATTCCAAGTAATTCTCAAAGAAGTTTCATCGCATGGGTTTGAAACAACGTGCACATGCAGACACCACTGCTTCAATCAGGGAATGGCAGACACACAACATAGTAGAACTTACCTAAAAAAGGACCTTCTCATGAATTATTGAAATATTCCACAAATGTAAAGGCCAAGTGTAAAATTTGGCATTATACTGAAAAACAATTGAGTTTTTTTCTCATTAAAGATTGTTAAAAATCTATTTCAATTCAAAATCTTAATAAGTGAGATGAGACTTTGGGAATAGTTTTGTATTAACTTTAAACTTGCACAAATTAATCATTATTTTATTTTCTATCTTATTAATTTCATTAGAGACTAGACCTACCGGTATTTTATGCTTTATTTTATTAATTTAATTAGAAAATATATGAGTAGTGATCTTGCTATATAAATTATTAAATTTCTAATATTATATTCAATAATCATAGCAATCACAAAATTTAAATAATAAAAAAAATTTAGATATGATTTTGTATAGTAACTCTTTAAGAGAGATGGAAAAACTAAAGTGGAAATTTGATGGAGTTTTATGATTATTTTTTTTAACTTTCCTTTCATAAATAACATAGCATTATACATCTCATTTTATCTATTAAGTTATATGCTTTAAAATTGTTTTTTTTTCAATTTCTAATCTGAAGTCTTGGACTACTTTGCCCGCATAATCCTTGACTACATGTAAATGTATCACATAGGTTTTTGTTTTTTTTGTTTACCGGAAATTCAAGGAATGAAAAAACAAATTAGATAGGTATTCCCTCACTATTTCTTTTGAAAAATATGACATGTCAACAAATGAAAATACTAATGGAAAAAATATCATTGGTAAATTATGATGACATTTACCAACAAAATATAATGTTGTTGTTTCGATCAATATTCACTAACGAAAACATTTTTGTCGGTGTATTCCAAGATGATTATAGGTGTAATTCAAGGAATGAAAAACAAATTAGGCAAGTATTCTCTCATTATTTCTGTCAAAAACTATGACATGTCAATATTACTGACAAAATCAACAATAAAAAATAATCATCGCTAATTTTCATTGATAACTTTGTCAATAATATTCAAGTTATAACCTGCCAGAAAACCCTCCTCCCCCGTTTTTTTTTCTTATTTCTTTTTATTCCTATAGAAAATAACACTTATCCCCCATCATTTTGTCACAAAAGAAGCTAACATCATCACAAATTCAACCACTCCTACACTCAATTTATTAATATTCTTGTTTTGGCTCAATTTGTTTTGAAGATTCGCCACATCAAGTTAGCAAATATATTCATTTTTTGTTGCAACCCATTTTTTATGTTAGTTTTTGGTATTTTTATGTAGTACACGTAGTTTGTTTGTGTGTTTACTTGTTTTATAGCTTTTCCCTATATAAATTTATTGTATGAATGTATGATTTGTACATGTTAAGGTTTGTTTGAGATTTTGAAAAATTATATTTGTTTATCATTTGATGAAATTAAGTTTATTTCTGTAACTTATGTGTTTTATAATGAAATAAATAATGAGTTATTTAATTGGTATGTTTCACATTTTATCAATTTTATTGTGATGTTGAGAATTTAGGTAAATTTGGAGGAATTCAATTTTTTTAGAGAAAATCGATCATTATTAAAAGGTATTATAAAAATAGATTGAATAATTTTGAATTCAACCAATAATTTTAAATTGAGATGGTTTTTTATTGGAGCACACATTAAAAATTAGCACGTCTATATTGTATGAAAAATAACAAGGTCTTCACTTTAACAAATGATGGTAAAATGTTAAAATGTTTGTTTTTAATATTAAATGTTATGGCCAACCAATCACAAGTATAAAAATAATAGAAAGAACTTATTTGTAGGTAGAGTTGAGAAAGATGTTGCCCTACTAGTATCATCAACTAAAGAATTGTATGACATGGTCCCACAGTACGAGGGCATTGTATTTAATTTTTTATTAGTACTTAAAAGTGCATTTTTATCAAGGTTTTATATCATTATTTTGCACTTGAAGTATCAATAGCTGATTAGTACTTAAAAGTGCATATTTATCAAGGTTTTATAGCATCATTTTGCACTTAAAGTATCAATAACTCCTTAACTAAACCATGTTTTATAATAACAAGTCTAATACTATAAAATGTCTTAATATATGGTAAATGTTCATCTTAAATGCAGGCCTATCACATAAATCAAAGGATTGATTGATGAGTTCAAGTATGGAAATTGAAAGGACAAAGAGAGGGCCAAACTTAGAAAAGAGATGTTGGTGCAGTCCAAACTAGAACGTTGTTCGGTAATTAGGTCATAT
Organism: Populus davidiana; assembly: GCA_030145905.1. Taxonomy (NCBI): domain Eukaryota; kingdom Viridiplantae; phylum Streptophyta; class Magnoliopsida; order Malpighiales; family Salicaceae; genus Populus; species Populus davidiana. The sequence goes on along the minus strand of CM057789.1, from coordinate 22,212,970 downwards.
CTCGAGTTCTAGATGTACAAATGATCTCAAATTTTTACACAGATTTGTTAAGACATAGGCCTACAACTTTAATGTTTTCATCAAGATCTAAGAAGGCCGTTTGCAAGTCCAAATTATAGCAATAACGGAAAAGCCCGAATCTGTCCTACAGCCGGAACATTGTTCAGTGTTTGGCCCATATCTGGAGTTCTAGAAGTCCAAATGAGCTCTACTTTTTGGTCCTGGAAAGCTGAGTCAATTTCATACAACTTTCATGTTTTCAAGTGGACCCAGTTATGATGCTAGCATTTTTGTTTTTTTCAGACAAGAAGATAAGGATTTTCACAAAGTCAAAAGTTGGCCAACCACTCAACAATTAGTCATCAAATCAATAATTCCGAATTTTGGCCTATAAAAGGAGGCATTTTCCATGTATTTGGGGGCTTGGTTGTTTAGATCAAATTCATGCTTTTTATTTCTCTCTTTTTATTTTTTTTGTAATTCTTAAGTTTTGCTTTCATTAATATCTTGTTTATGCTTTTCATTTCCTTTCCTTTACTTAGTTAACTTGTATTTTCTTTATGTTCTTGTTTTGTTTATTTATGTTTCTCTTCTTCATTATGTTTAGCTAAGTTTATTATGTCAAGGTGAAAAGGTTACACTAATGGTATAAGAATAAGTATAGTGTAAACTCAACATGGACCTTAATGTTTAATATTAACATGTCTTATCTTTTTATCTTACTAATTCATAGCCCAACCGTATGGTATTACCTACACCTAGGCTATGAAAGGAACTTGATTTGTTGTTAACATCAGTTAATATCATGAATTCCTGATAATATTTAAAAGTTTGGTGTTATGTAAATAAGATAATGAATATGATCATGTTAATAATTTATAATGAACTATTAATGACAAATCATCCGATTGGAACCTCCTTCATGTGTGGTTTCCAAATTGAGTAATAAGAATTTATACTATACTTGTTTGAAATACCATTGGTGGATACTCTAACCTTGACATTTGTTTTTATCATTGTTTAATCCTTGCATTAATCTTCCATCTCAAAGTTCTCATTAATTTCTTCCTCCTCCTCTTCTTTTTATTATTATTATTATTATTATTATTATTATTATTTTTATTATTATTATTATTATTATTACTACTACTACTACTACTATTACTATGACTATTATTATTACTATTAATATTATTACTATTATTACTATTACTAATATTATTATTATTATTTACATTTTGTTTATATTATATAATATATATCTTTGATCTTTTCATAAACTCAGTATATAGGCTGGAACCTTTGACCCGATTTTTTAGATCATTCTTAGGTATAACAACGCCACGTACTGAGTATTATTATTATTATTATTATTATTATTATTATTATTATTATTATTATGATTATTACTATTACTATTATTTTTATTATTGTTGTTGTTGTTGTTGTTGTTTATAATTTATACAATTAACCTCTATGTGGTTCGACCCCGGTCTTGCCGGGTTATTTATTACTTCGACACTCCTGCACTTGGGAGAAGACATCAATCTTTTGGTCGTGTCAATAACTCATTAACTAAAGCATGTTTTATAATAACATATCTAATAATATAAGATACCTTTAATTTATGGTAAATGTTCATCTTAAATGCAGGCCTATCACATAAATGAAAGGATTGATTGATGAGTTAAATACTGAAATTGAAATGACAAAGAGAGGGCCAAACTTAGAATAGAAATGTTGGTCGAGTCCAAACTAGAATACTATTTAGTCATTGGGTCATATCTGGAGCTGTAGATCTCGGATTTAGGTCTTCTTTATATGGATGGAAAGGTAAGACATAGGCTTACAACTTTCATTGGAGTTCAAGATTTAAAAAGGTCGTTTTCAAGTCCAAATTATAGCAACAATGGAGATGTCTGAATTTGTCCTGCAGCCTAGACATTGTTCAGTGTTCAGCCCATATCTCGAGTTCTAGAAGTCCAAATGACCTCAATTTTTTTCTCTTGAAAAGATAAGAAAATTTCCTAAAACTTTCATGGTACAGTTGGTTCCAATTCTGATGTGAGCAATGATATTTTGTTTAGACAAGAAGATAAGGATTTTCACCCAGTCAAGAGTTGGCCACCCACTCAACAATTAATCATCAAATCAATAGTTTCAAATTTTGGTCTATAAACGGAGGCATTTGCCATGCATTTAGGATCTTGATTGTTTAGATCTAGATCATGCTCTTTATTTCTTTCTTTATATTTTTGTAAAATTTAAGTTTTATTTCATATTATATTTTCCTTAATCTCTTGTTTATGTTTTTCATTTCCTTTACTATACTTATGTTCTTATGTTGCTTATTTATGTTTATCTTCTTCATTATATTTAGCTAAGTTTATTATGTCAAAGTGAAAAGGTTTCACTAATGGTGTTAGAATATGTATTGCTGTAACCCATTTTTGGGTCCCCGCACAAAAAAGGAAAAAATATATAAATATATAGTCGGAAGAAATTGGAAAAAATAATAATAGCAGTAGAAGGCTGGAGCGCGCAGAAAATGGTCAGAACAATTGATTAAGGAGGTTAAAAAATACAAAGATTGAAATTTTGATAGTATATACTTGAATGATGAGAGCCATGTATGAAAAGAAAATTCAATTTGAGGAGAAAAGTTCAAAATTGGATGTTTATGGGCTCAATTGGATTTTATTAAAGGTTTAATTGAATTTATAGAGGGTTTGATTGCAAGAAAAATTGTTTTTTAAGTCAATTTGGGCTTTAATTGGAAGAAATTAAAGTTTCAGGGTCAAATTACAATTTTTGAGAGTTGATTTGGTCAAATCAGGTGCTTAATTGCATAAATATTGAAGTTTGATGGCCAATTAGAGACTTAATTGAATAAATCCAAAACTAAGGACCAAACTGGAAAAGACGTGGAAATATGGGGTTCGAATTGAAGTTCGTCAGGGGTTAAATTAAATAAAATTGAAAGTTTGAGGCCAATCATGGGTGTAATTATAGATAAATCACAAATGAAGGGACTAAACTGTAATTGGCAGAAAAATTTCTATTCATCATCTTCTTCAGAGAAGCTACCCAAGGGGCCTCCTTCCAAAGGCGTTTGACGCCTCATTTCTTCCCAAATTAAATGAAACTTGCACGCAAACGATACCCTGACACCTGATTACACCCTAGTATAAATAGTTTGGGCTGATTGAGGCTATAGAGGCGGTGCCACTACCCCAAAGTGGCCAACCCGACCAACCATTTTCCTGCACAAAATTGGCAAATCATCATTGCTTCTTTGAAGCAGTGGTTGGAGTGTTTTCGGGTCGAACCAAGGGCTGAAATTTGGCACTTTCCTCTTCCACCACCAATAAATAGATGTGATTTTCATGCTTCATAAAGGAAGAAATTTGGGTCCAAAGACTGCTAAAAAACCAGCCTCCCTAACCCGATTTTTGCTGCCAGCAGAACCTGCCTCTCTCTCTCTCTCCACCACGGCATTCAGCCACCACCATCATCACCACTGGCTCCATCACAAGCAACTGCTCGAACACCTCATATAGTGAGCGTGCCACTGAGCCCCTCTCCTCTGCAACTTTTCTTCTTCCTTCACCAGCAACCGACATCGGCCACCATTCCTTCCATCGAAGCCTGCTGAGCCACCGACAGAGCCTCCTCGTTGCAGCCAAGCTTCAAACACAGGTCAGCCTCCTTCCCCTTCCCTTTCTTCTTCTTGTTCTTCTTCCTCGATGGTCTCCACTGTTCATTATTTTTATATAAAAAAAATTAATTCCAAAAAATCTTTTCTAAAAAATTGGTGCTTTTCTCGTGTATTTTTCTATCTATTTTGTGTAATATTGGTTTGTATTTTTATACCGTAAAGATACAAATCTGGTATTAAAATACATGGTTTTCGTCAAAACATTGCAAAAAAATTATAAAACCAAAAAGATATATTTTGTTTTCATGCATACGGCCAAGTCTCTTAAACATAAAAAAAATCATCACATCTTATTTTACTATAAAAAAAAACCATATTGTTTTTATGCATAAAACAAAAACATTCAAAAAAGGTTTTAGCATGTACTTTGGCTTTAATAACAAGTTTGTTAGAGCCATGAGAACTTGGCTAATATTTCAAAAATTCTAAAACTATATTTTTGTCTTCTTTAGTATCTAGGATTACGAATTTATACGTAAAACGTATTCCTGATATTAAAAATATAATTATATATATATATAGACGTTAGAACGGTTAGGATTTTACCCGATAAGATAAGGACCTCTTTATTGACGAGGACTTTTCTTGAACCCTAGACGGACTAATAGTTAAATAACACCTTAGCTTTTTATCAGACAATCAAACAATGCAGCTTACCTTAGGTAAGGCGTATTAGGGGTGCTAATACCTTCCCTTTATGCAACCAGTCCCCGTACCTGATCTCTGAGACCAGTTAGGGTTCCTAGTGACCAAAATACTAGGTGACGACTCCCATTTCATTTTTCACTGATAAAAGACAAGAATTTCTTGTCTCCCCATATTTGCCAGATAGATATATACATTTTAGATTAAGTGGAATATTCGCCGCGACTCCGCGCGGATGACGTGCGGCATGTATAATATAAACTCAACATGGACTTCAAGGTTTATATCTAAGAAAGTTTGTTATTAACCTGTCTTATCTTTTTATCTTACTAATTCATAATACCTTGCTTGTTAAATGGTTAATCTAGATTTGTGTTATATAACACTTGGTATAGCAAATGCTTGGCACTTTCATAGCCAACCGTATGGTATAACCTACACATGTGCTATGAAAGGAACTTGATTTGTTGTTAACATAAGTTAGGATCATGAATTCCTGACAATATTTAAAAGTATGGTGTTACTTAAATAAGATAATTAATATGATCATGTTAACAATTTATAATGAACTATTAAGGATAAATCATCCGAGTGGCACCACCTTTGTGTGTATTTTCTAGTTGATTAATAAAAAGAGTTTATACTATACTTATTTCTAATACTATTAGTGGATCCTCTAACCTTGACATTTATTTTTATCATTGTTGAATCATCACATTAATCTTCCATCTCAAAGTCCTCTTTAACTTATTATTATTATTATTATTATTATTATATAGTTAACCTCCCTATGGTTCGACCCCGGTCTTGCCGGGTTATTTATTACTTCGACACTCCTGCACTTGGGAGAATACATCAATCTTATGGTCATGTCAGTTTTCAATCTAGTATGCAGAAGTTTTCTAATTTTTTTGTGACCACAATTAGGTAAAACAAAGTATTTTGCGGGAGCTTCTTTATTGGAAGCCTAATATTTTCTGTCATAATATGGATGTCATACATATAAAAAAGAACATGTTTGAAAACAAATTTAATACGGTGATGGATGTGAAAGGGAAGATAAAAGATAACATGAAGGCTAAAATGATTATACCTTCATTTTGTCACTATAAAATATGGAGTTGATTTATGATGGACAACATGTCGTAAAGACCAAGGCTAGCTTCGCTTTAAACAATAATGCACAATTACTAGTCTATCAATGGCTTAAGATTCTGTATTTTCCTAATCGATATGCTTAGAATATATCTAGATTGGTGAATTTCAAGGATGAAAATTTATATGAAATGAAGATTCATGACTGTCATATATTTATGAAAACTCTCATTCCACTTACTTGTCGGGATTTATTAATAAAAAGGATATATGATGCACTTACGGACATCAGACACCTTTTTAGAGATATATATTCTAACAAGTTGCATACCAAACACATAAAGAAGTTTGAAATGAATAATGTATAGACAATCTGTAAAATTAAGGTGATATTCCCTTCATTTTTGGTCAACTCAATAGAGAATATATTTATGCATTTATCGTTTGAGGCAAAAGTTGGAAGTCATGCCTAGTATAGATGGATGTATCTATTTAAGACGTTATGAATTATATATATGCATCCTAATTAAGTTTCAATTGTCTTTTTTTAACAAAACTTAAAACATTCATTTAATTCCAAGGCTTTTATACAGAAACTTATTCAACCTTAACAAAAAAGTTAAAAACAAGACTCATGTTAAGGCTTCCATATGCAAGGTTTATAGTGTTGAAAAGTTCTCAATATTTAAAGCCTCATTTAAGAACAAGAATTAACAGTGTTCTAAGACATGATGATGGTAGGGAAATGCTTTCAAGTGGGAATTTGTCAATATGTTCTCATCTTGAATAACCTTTATAAAAAGAAATAGTGAAAGGAAGATGCTTGAGAAAAAATAAACTCAGACATGCACATAATTATATGTTATTTAAATGTGATGAATTAAAACCTTTTATTTAGTAAGTACAATATTAATATGTTGCTATTTTTAAACAATCTTCTCTTATACTATTGTCGTTGCATGCACAACATCGAATGACGGATTTTCCTCCTCGATCAAGGGGTTTTTAAATGTGTTGGGATTAATCTTGAAACTATGATTTGGAGAGTTGAGAAGTCACCACCTAGTATTATGGTCAATAGAAAATCTACTAGTCTACAAGAGGCTAGGTAAGGAGACTGGTGTGCATGGAAAAGACACATTACCCCTAGTGCACCCTACTTACGGTAAGTTGTATTATTGATTGATTGTTTTTTTCTAGGTCATGTTTTTATTTGTTGGTCTATCTAAAGTTCAAGAAATGTTTCCTCAATAAAAAGATTCATATCTTATAGATTTGAATTAGATCCTTCTTAATAAAAAGGTATATCCCTTATCAAGCTAAAACTTATTCATTCTAAGATCTAAATTTTAATATACTTATTTCTATTTTATACCTTTAACACCTTGGGATATACTTTATAGTTTAATTTTATGCTTTAAATATTAAAATGTACAATTAGTTACTAACGTTTTATTTTTGTTAGTCATTTTAATTTAATACCGGAAATATGCATTATATTGTAAAATTCATACCCCAAATATTAATTGAAAAATTGATTTTTATGGAGTTTTCTAAATTTTAGTCAAATCCTAATGGATAATCACAAACTTATTATGATATCCATTAATTTATTTTTGTATTTTTTAAAGTATGATAAAAATGCAATTTATTTTAATTGTTTTTTATAAAATATGCATGAAAAATTTAGAATTTTGTTGTATGCACACAAATAAAAACATGTTTTCTTTTTATTTTTTTAAATAAAGAATTTTGAATTTATTTTTGTATTTGTATTTGTATTATTCTAAAAGTTTAAAGAAAATCACATATATTTAATATTGGGTCACTATCTTATAATGTAAATTGACATCCCAAATATTAAATGAAATGGTTAAAAAAAAACATGCAATGGGCCCACCAAAAATAATTTTAAAATGGTTACTATTTTTTTTCAGAAGTTTTGAAAATTATTTGGGGTTTTTTTAGCGAAACAAAAAAAAAACATGCCAAACACTCATTATGATGTGTTTGTCAAACACATTCTAAGGATCAAAAAATGTTTTTTTTTCTTTATAAGATTTTACACAACCAAACATTGCCTTAGACTTGTAAGGGACTCAACTCAGCCACGTTGAATGGGGTTCCTAGTCCAAGCCCAAAAGCCCACAAACACGACTCACACTCAGAAACAAAGGAAAGAAGATCAAAAGAGATTTTTGTTTGAATACAAACTAAGAACTCGACAACAAAACCCAAAAATCAAAGTGAAAATATAAGCATGATGATGTCGAAACAAAAGCACGTAAGGATGCAAAATGAAGAACTGATGCACAATCATGTATTTTCAATAAAATCAAACTTTATAGCTATAAACACAAACCCATATATTCAAACTTTAAAGGATTGATTGATCTAAATAAGCATTTAATGGACAAGAAAATGGCAGAGTAACATCATATAAAGGTCTAAGCTTTGGTGGAGATACATGAATCAAGCTAAAAAAATTAGTTTGTGAGAAATGAAATTTTAAAGCTAAGAACACTCAAATTCATCCATAAAAAAAAAAAATTAACTTCAAAAACACCAATCAAAACCTATTATCTAAATAATGTATTCTCTTATATATAAATAATGTTTTGTTGATCATTTTATTGTCCCTAAGCTCAAACATTATGCTTACAATTTCAACAAACCCAATAACATACCTTGAAACAACATAATCCACAATAATATCATACTTAACATATTATGCCATAACTTTAATATTGATTAACTAAACATTAAAGCATGCAAAACTTGAGCATTCACTATTTATTTTCAAAGCATGCTTAAAACAACTTAAAACAATCATTTATTCCCTATAAACTAACAAATAACTATAATGAATGCATAATAAACATTTTAAACAGGAATTTAAAAAATAAAATAAAAGGGGAGGGGTATGCTTTTTGAGCGACCTCCTCATCAAAGTTAGCGGTATACCTTGTCTAATCAATGTTGTCTCCTTTGCTTGGAATTTCATGCTTCTTCTTTAAGCCCTGGATACGGTATCTCTACTTCTAATTTTAGACTTGCAAGTTATGCCTTCTTCCTTTCTCTTTCCACTTTCCACTTACCATAAGACTTTCAATAGCTTAATTTTCTCTGCGTTTCATAATTTTTCACTTTTTTTCTCCGTGATTTCTTATTATGTTCTCTCTATTTGTTTCTTCCATCTTGTGCACAAAAGCATATAACCTTTTTATAGGCAAAATAAAACTGAAAATGAAAAAACAATTATGGTTTTTACCAAGATTTAGGTAGGGAAAATTCTTTTTCTCTCTTCCAAAACCTTACTCTTCATAAAAAAAAAAAAGGGTTCTTAGTCCCCTTCTGTCCTCTTGTAAATAGAAATCACACATGAGAAAACAACCTTAGAGTCTTTCTATCATGGTGAAATTTTCTTTAGTTATGGCTTAATGGGTTAGGTAATTTGTCAAGGTCATTGTGGAGGTTAGGACACAAATGATTGATTTAAATATTTAAATCTTGTAAAGGGTGTGTAGATCCACCCTTCAATCTTTAAGTTTCTTTCAATTGAAACCCTTGGAAACCCTTTTTAGAGCAGCTAGTTCTTTTTTCATTATCACATATTTGTTCAACAAATCATCGTACTTGGTCATCTTTTCTTTCAACTACTCTTGGATCCTTTGTGCAATCTCCTTAGACTTATTGGTAATGTCTTGTCATTCACTGTTCATCCCTTGGTTGTTTTTTCCTAGTTCCAGGTCTTGCATTAACACAACTATCTTTTCATACTTTTCTTTTAATTATTGGTTCATAAAGGCCTTCATCTTGCCTCATCAACAAGTTGGTTTTCTAAGAACTTATGTTAACTTTTGATATGACATAGCTCAATTATAAACTTATCAAGTTCATCTTGCAACTCCTCTTCATCGTTAACTCTTTTTTTTACAAGTTCTTTGGTGAGAGATGGTCTAGCTTTGTCATTTGTTATTAGGCATGTACTTCAAAGTTGTCAAATACTTCATATAACCCACTGTTTCTCCAAACTGAATAATTAGAACTTACTAGGAATTCAACCTCTTCTTCACTTTTGTGAACCAGTACAAACTACCTCGAATCTTGTTTGATAACTTTTAATTCAACTAGAGAACTAGAATCTTTGAACAACCCAATGTATTTATCTAAACCCTAGGTTCTTGGTAAACGTTGAATTCCCTCAAATTATATAGCAACCAATGAAGGCGAATAACTAATATAACTAGATAGTTTAGTCAATAAGACATATGCTTTCTCTCAACAATTCATGACATAAGATGAGCTACTTACCTAAGGGGCTTACCATAGATCTCTAACACAATATTTTTATGCAAGTCACCTTATTATAAGTCCCACCACTAGGATTTTCAATAACAACAACTAACATAAATAGAAATAACACATTAATTTCTATACATTATTTTCCCGAGGGGTAACCTCTCAATTTTATCATATACAAGCACCTTATGTTGTGTAATCTTTTCCAGTCATAGTTATTCAACAATATATAAAAACTAATTATCATGAATTGTTGAGCTCCAATACATATCATCTATGACTTCTAACAAAAACCTTCAAGAATTATTAGATTTTGATACCAAATATTGACATAGATGAGAGTAAAAAATAATGAAGATTGTTACAAATCAAATTCTCAAAGACTAAGAATATTACAACGAGGAGAAAACTCTTAAAATAGTTAATGTTATTTATTTATATTTTTATTTGTCAAAAAATTATTAGAATTCTTTATACACACACTAGAATACCTTAATAATATTGAATTGAAAAATTAAACTAGGAGAAATATCCTCTTCAAGTAAAAAAAAAAAATTAGAAAATATATATACTAATACATAATAAAAAAATAAAATTAACTAAAAAATATCTATTTTTTTATATAAAAAAATGCATCATCCGAGATTAATTTTTCGATAACACTACAATCACTAAAGAATACCAGTGTGAGCGACGCGTTGTTCATCTTCATTCTTAAAAAAAAAAATTGTTCAGAAGGATGGGCACTCACTATATAGGTGTGCACGAGCCTGTCTTCGCGGGGCTAGTTTCTCGTGAATGTTGTGTGCGAGGCTTTTATTTCTTAAATTTAAATTTCTTAATTGTTTTAAAATTTATTATGAAAATGAAAAAAATAATTTTTCATTTTCCCTTTATTTCATAAAATACAATTACAAAAAATCTAAATAATAAAAATTTAACTATAAATAATTTACAAAATTTTAATTTTTTTTATAACTTGATTTGATTTTATAAAAGTTTGGAAAAGATAAAACTCAAAACTATAACCTCGTATCTTTTTATGATTTTGCTTTGATTTTATTTGATTTTATTTGATTTAAACTAGGAGATACGATACAATCTTTTATTCTTAAAATAAAAGAGATGTAACTATTTTTGTAATTTAAAAAATATTCATTTCAAAATTAATGTAATTTTTTTATAAAAAAAAAACATCAATAAAGAGATTTGATAATTATTTATGAATTTATTTCATTTAATAAAAAATTATCATGAATTTATAGAGTTTAAAGACTTTGTTTGTTTATGTAATAAGTCTCTATTTTACTTCAATTATAAATTTAAAAAATATTTAGATAATGTATTAAAAGCTAACTCTTGAAATCTTAATTTGAAAATAGCTATGATTTAAAAAAATAATTTACACCTACTTTTTCAAACACTAACTATAAAAATTACTATAATATCAAGCACCACTCCCCGGTAAAAATTGCAAAGACCAATTAGCAACCTCTTTGTGGTCATAAAGCCAGACATGTTAATGTCACATCTATGAAGGGATGGTAAACCAAAGGCATCAGTGCGAGTGAAGTGATAGGTAAATTCCATTATTTAAACTAGGATTAAAGGACAAAAAGGATCATGTGCCCATCGTGGACATCTGAAATTGGTAGCTCCATAATTTAATTAATTACAGGAGAGAAAAAGATTCTTAATTCCACCCCTTTCAATCAACTTCGTTAATCCTCTTATTGGTAGTAATTAATAATTAAATGGATTCCTTCTCTTTTATGTATGTTCTTGATAAGATATATCTTCCACGTAATAATGATGTATAATTTAAAGCTCAATGACCACTTTTCTCAAAAAGGAAAAGCTAAGAACTCGTCAAATTCCTAATTAATGCCATCCTCGTTTCAGTTTTGAGGAACCCATAATGATGTGATAATGCAAGATGATTACACACGCTAATCATCTTTGTTTGGTGCTTAATGTACATGCTCTTATCTTTCCTCTTCCTTGCATTAATTAAAAAATATGTTCCCGCATTGTGACGGGTTATTTTTATAATCTGTTTAGAATTTCTAATAATATATTATAAAATGATTTGAATAAAATATAATCTTGAAAAAAGAAGAAGAAGATTTCAATCCTAAACAAGCATTCATATTGATGGATGTAAACTAGTAAAATAGTAAAATGATGATTTTATAGAGATAAATGCATTTATATTGAATAAATTACCAAGTATTACATACATTGATAGAAATCTCATATTCCCTTTTCTGTGACTCGTATATATAAAAAAATTATTAAATTTAATGGATTTTTTTAAAAAAATTTAGATACAATATATTTTTATTTATTTCAAGGCTCTGATTACTTTTTATACAATAATAGGAGCATTATTATCATATTATATTATTTAAAATAGTTAATTTTATGGATTGTGAATGGAAATTAGCAATACATGCTTGACCGAATAAAAATCTTTTGAATCTTTTTTTTTTGGTTGAATATAATTTTTTTAAATAGCTTGTGCTTAAGTAATTTTAATATTTTGACAGTCAAAATAAAGTGCTACTAAGTACTATATATATATATATATATATATATATATAGAAAATAATTGTAAATGGAATTGACCTATTAGTAATAAAGTATATTACAATATTGTACTAAGAAATAATAGTCAATCAAAAGTTTTTTAGCAGTTGGTAGTTTTGAATAGCTATGGATATTCATTTACCCCAAATACAATGACGGATCTAAATTTTATGAAGGGGATTAAATGCATACTTATAGTTCTAGAGAGGCCAATTCATATAAAATCTATGAAAAATAACAAAATTGGGGATGGTTATGAAGATTGTTTAAACACCGGGGACTATGGCCCTCTCTAAATCCATAATTGACCATGAGGCTTTGATTAAACAACTTTAAGGGTATGTATAAAGACTTACAAGATTATGACGGAACAAAAAGGGAAAACTAAAAAATATAAGCACTTCAAGAAAACCACAACCTTTTACTTTTTAGCCATGCCGTGGTCGGAGCGGAGGTTGACAAGGATACATGGCCTCGGCGCATTTAAATTAATCTCTAAATCAATCATGACAGCGATATCAAGCCAATTAAAAAGATTAACTTAAAAAAATATAAAAAAATAAATATTTTTAAAAATATTTTTAAAACACAAAATTTAAATGCTTTTAATTTATAATTTTAATACGTAGCTATCATACATTAAAAAAAGAAATTAAGCCATAGAATAGAGGTATTGGTGACTCATGCTGGGCTCCGAGTGAACTGGCCGGATGACCTGTTGGTGATGTAATCACAAGATTTTTACCTGATGCTTTCTCCTTTACACTGTTTATTTGCCGGTAGTCTTTTCTTTATGGCGAAAAGGCATTGTAATCCCTAGTAAAGTCATGCTCAAAAATGACAGTGACAAGATGGAGATTACAGAGTAGCAGTGATGCAATTACCTTTAACATGAAGCGATAAGGGAGAGAGTTTGTAATGATTGGTATTTTTTATAATAAAAATTAGCATATTAAATTAAATTACTTGCATGATAGCATATTTTAAAAAAAATAACTTATCATGTCTAGATTAGTCACAAAATTAAACTTCTCTTTCCCTTTTTAATATTATGTTTTGAAAGAAATAGTATTTTAATACATAATATTTATTTAATATCCTTTTTTTTTTACATCATGTTGCCTTTTAGAACCATAATAAATAAAAATTATGTTATTTAATCAAAAAGTTTATAATTATGTTATTTTATTTAAAATTTAAATTTTATATACTAATAATAACCCAAAATAACCATGATTACTAAGTCAAACATAAGATTCCATTGGTGGAACTCTTTATTGGTTATAAATAGTAACCTTTGTAAGTGTAAGGCTTTATTTAGAAATGTAATTATAGTTGTTTTTTAAAGTATTTTTATGTTGAAATATATTAAAATAATATATTTTTTTATTTTTTAGATCAGTATATTAAAACAATTAAAATACATAAAAAATTAATTTTTAACAAAAATAAATATTTTTTTATAAAATGTGCATCAAAACTTAGTTAAGATGAAGCCCGTATAGTTGTACCACGGTAATAAAAGTAGAAGAAGCAATTTCACATTTTTCCCATGTTCGTAAATGTTTATTAGTTTCTACATAGCATTTTTTTTATTAAAAAAGAAGAGAGAAAACAATTAAGAACCAAGGCTATACAAAGTTCCTTAAGCTTGAACATGAAAATTCAACAGAACTTTTTTTTTCTTTGATTGGATGTCAACTCGGACGGAACTCTTAACTAATTAATTAGCAAGACTTTAATTACTTTTTCATAATGGTAGTTCAAGCCTTTTATTTATAAATAAAAAAATCATTTATCAAGTTTCATCTAATAAGTTAAATTTCTAGACTAAGAGATAATTTATTTATTTTTATTATAAAGGATTATGAATTAGAATCTTAACATCCACAATCTTCTCTAATTAATTTTTTTAAAAAAAAGCAACATATATAATATAGTGGACCTCTTTTTAAAGTCTAAAAATATCTCATTTGACAAGACATGTAAGGAAAAAAAATATAAAAGTATTTATTTTACTACATAAATTTTTGGAATTAAAATGTCTCCAACCTTATCCATATACATATTTTTTTAAAAAATAAAGAAGAAGAGAGAGAAAATAATTAAAACCCAAGGCTATAAATACAAAATTCCTTGAGCTTGAAATGGATCAAGTAAACTAGGGATGGTTAATAATAGGTGGAATTAACGGAGACATGTGCCTCCACTAGCTAGATTAAACGGTGGAGATGGAGGGTCACTTGAAGAACTTTGTTTGATAATGGCAGTTGCTTTCAAAGAGTGGGGATTATTTCACGAACACTTTATCTCCGTCCCTTGCATCCAGCCAAAGAAAAAACAAAAGCAAGCAAGCAAATTACGAACACACACATACTAAACAGTGTATGAATAATGGACGACAAGGAGATATTTTCATAAGGTCTAACGATAGGCCAATAAGATTACTTCCTTAACCCTTTTCCTCTCTAGCTTGCTCCATAATGAATCCAAAACCCTTTGTGGAACCAGACAGTTCCTCGTTATTCAGCTGCCTGTTCTCTGGCCCACTTTCTTTGCTTTTCCGATATTTCTTGTTTTAAAAATAATTATTTTTATTATTTTAAATTATATATTTTTTAATTTTCAATCGTTTTAATAATATATTAATATCAATTATATCTTTTGTAAATAAAAAAAATACTATTTAAATATATTTATACTCAGAAAATACCTTGAGAAACAACTATTACCATATTCTAAAACACCCTCTAAATTTAGCTCTCCTCTTTTTATCGTACCTGGTTTAAGGTGAACAAAATTCTATAAATAATTTTTATTTTTTTTTACTATGTTTAACGTATATCTAACAAGTATGATTTTTAACCATTTTTATTTTATATTTAGATTTTTTATTAAATATTAATAATTTTTATTTTATAAGATATAATTAATAAATATATCTTGAAATCTTTTATTAAGCGGTAATTTGAACTATTGCTGAAGTGTTGCTTTCCTTAAGCCGCGGTTATGCTCTCTATAGCTAAATAGATCTGTCGTATTTATTTTATTGTTTCTTATCAAACGTGCCTGCATTGAATGATTTGAAATGGAAGGTCAAATCAGTGGAATTTTTCTTGTTTTTTTAATCCACACACAAGGTAGAAGCACCTAACCCCGAAATAGTGAAGAAGTAAGAATTTCTCTTTTTTTGAAAAATAGAACACTCTCGTAAATAAATATGGGAAAGTAGCATAGGTAGAATATTTTTTTCAAAAACATTAGGTTACATGGATAGAAACAACATAATTTTTATAATTTTTTTATGTTAACAACACAACTTTAAAAAAAAATTGTGAAAATTGCCTTGTAATAACCAGCACAAGTTAATAAAAGAATGTCTAAAATTTGAATATTTTTTTTGTTTATATTTGGACCTCTTTTTTTTAATCAAAATCTTAGATATTTCATTTTTTATTTAGATAGTCAAATAATTTTGAAAATATACATGGTGACTCGAGATATAATCGAAATCAGATTTGAATTAAAATCAACTAATTGATCCAATTAGACTTAGTCAAAAATTAATTGACCTAGTCAATCTAGTTTAACTCAATTCTAACATCATATATAACTACTATACATACATATACATGGAATGTCCAAAATTTGGACATTGTTTTACTCAATGAATTTTGTATTGTTTCTCATAATGTTTTTAGGTTGAATGGTTGGTAAAAGAGTAATCTTGAAAATTTATATAGATTATGTTCTCAACCATGCAACTTATATATTTTTAAAAAATTAGATTGTGCTAATGGAAACAATTGTAATATACCAACCAAGTTACACTATTTTTTAACAACACAATCTATTACACTACTAGAAAATCGATACATACAAATGAAAATATCGAGAAAATATTTTCATTGGTAAATTATCAACGGATTTTACCGACAAAAATATTCCCTCGGTATTTAACGAGAGAATTACATTGAGAAAAAAATAATTAAAACAAAGCCAAAAAAATAATGATGTGTTATTTTTACCAACGACACGTTATCTCATTTATATATGCTATTTTTACAAAGAAAAAAAATGACAGTTTAATTAAACTATACATTTTCTCAAAAAAATAAATAAATTGAACTTTAATAGTTTTCATAAACTTTTTATGAGAAGTGTTATTTTTAAAAGAATCTGAAAAAAAATATTTAATTATATTTTTGAATAAAAATTATTTTTCAAAACTATCATATGTATTATAATACCAAACCCACACCTGGTAAAGATAATAGCTTAAAAATACTAATATGGAAACAAAAATAAAAAAGAAAAAAAGAAAAAAATGGTACACAGTATGTAAAAAGAACAAACAACAAGACATTATTAGTATTATAAGTATTATTACTATAATTACAGTATATAAATAATGGAAAATGAAAAGAAAAACCATAAATGTGCGGACATTTTGGTGGAAAAATAAAGTAGGGTATCTTTCTTGTGAGGCTTTTTAAAGCCTCTATCTTTCTTTTGTATTTATCATTGTCATTTTTACTTGGAGAACGGCAGCAAAAAATTCAGTCTCTCTGACAAGATCAGACCCCTACCCAAGTCTAAAGAACTTGCTGTTCTGGTAGACACTTGTTGGATTCGATACATATATATTAAACTCATGTCCTTTTAGGGATATATAGCTAGCTACCACTGCTTCCTTCAATCCCTCGTGTGCAATTGCTTGCTTTAATCATAATTGAATGGTACTGATTACTGAACTTGTCTCTGCAACTTCTTTGATGGGTTCCTTTCCATTTTTCACATTTTTTATACATTAATTTACTGTCTCTGAATGAAGATCTTTGATGGGGTTTGTGTCCTGTTCTTAACTAATTTCTTCCCCCACCCTTTCTCTCTCCGCTTCCTGTCCACTCCCTCTCTAGCTAGCTAATAGCAATATATAAACAACTTCAGCACATATTCTTCACTTCCTCCCTTTCTTCTTCTTCTTCTACAGATCAGATCTTAAGTTTCTAGCTAGTTGGTGGCTGATTTGTGTGGTAAACTAATGTATACATGTTTTGTTTTATCATGTACTTGTGGAGATTTAGATTCATAATCACTCTCTTTCGTGTCTTGCTCCAGATTTTCTTCAGGTTTAACTCAGGATCCAATTCCTCTGAATCAATCATCAAAATGGGCTGATCCTTCGTTCAGTGCTTCGAGCTTGGATACACAATTGAAGGTGCTTGCACAATAGGATTGAGTCTCAAAGGTTATTGACTTTGCCTTTTGTAGATCATATTTAATGGCAACGTACTTTCATGGAAGCTCAGAAATCCAAGCAGCAGCTGCACCATCTGATGGGATCCAGACACTTTATCTCATGAACCCTAACTACCTCTCATCTTACTCTGACGCTACTCAACAGCAGCACCAACAACAGTCTCCAAATATGTTCTTCTTTAACCACGGTAACACTGTTGCTTCCAACAATAGCCTTTCCCATGGACCGCCGCAGAATCACCACTTTGTTGGCATCCCCCTTCCTGTACCCTCTTCCAACATCACTTCCTCAGCTCCGGACAATCACAGCCGTCCATCGTCCCTACACGGGGTTGTCCCTAGTGTTCACTATAACATCTGGGGTTCAATAGATCAGAATTCGGTCGCATCAGCTGCTACAGCTAGTGAGTCTAGTGGGGCCCATGATGTCATGTCGTCCCAGGTGGGTTTTCGGAGGCCGGTGGTGGTGTCTCCAGGAAGGCAAGGATTATCTCTAAGCCTCTCGTCTCAGCAAGCACCGGCACCACCGACACCCTATAGTAGAGCTATAAGCAATGAGCATGAGATTCAAGCATTGCATCCTCATGTTTCGGTTGTGTCTTCAGGTGATGAGATCAGACTTTCTGGGAACTCTCCGCCGTCTGTTTCGGCAGTGTCGAATGGGGTTTCCGGTATGCAAAACATGGTTCTGGGATCCAAGTACCTCAGAGCTACACAGGAGTTGCTTGATGAAGTTGCTAATGTGGGGAAAGACCTGATAAAGAGTGGCATTATAGCAAGGACTAAAGAGAAAATGAAGATGACTAAAGAATCTTTAACTGGAGATGGTTCTGATGGCAGTGGTGAAGCTGTTGGTGAAACTAGCGCTAAGCGTGGAGCTGACCTTACTACAGCCCATAGGCAGGAGCTGCAAATGAAGAAGGCAAAGCTTGTAACCATGCTTGATGAGGTACGTACATGTATATGTGTGTGTGTGTGTGTGTGTGTATAAAACAAGTTGCATACTTCTGTGGCTGCTTTAGATTTTTTACCTGTCAAAATTAATAGAAAACATTACCCGCTTTCCTTTCAAATGCCACATGTAAATTCACGTGTGCTGTTTCCACAGTAAATAATGTTGAAATTAAGTACTTGGATTATAAGTAGAGTTAGGTCTTCGTCAATTGATTTTGGGATCCTCGAAACTGAAATCATCACTAAAAATTCTTGTTACCACTAAATCTATACAATCCGTACATTTTCCTTTCGGTAGTGACCTATGTGTATAATTCTCCTACTAATATCTTGAAGATGAAAATGAAGAAGAGATGGTAGCCTGGCATGGTGGAAATTATTGTAGAGCATGAGAGACTTTATTTCCATTAATACAAACTATGTATGTTCGTCTTTTTATGGCAATATTTAAGTTCGGTCCCAGTCAAACAGGTCCATTAACAAGGTCAATTTCATGGTAGCCGTAATTATATCAATTACCCCAGCTGTTTTTCTTGTTTCTACCCCTTTTCTTTTTCTCTTTTTCTTCTTCTCTTGTGGTCGTGATGAATTATTTGGTGAAATGCAAGTTGATGATCTGATAACCTGAAACATGCAATAAAGTCACAGTCCTGCTTTCTTTTCTTTTCTTTTCCATCCCTAGACTAAGTGCTCAAGTCTAATGTGGTCCTATTGTACTTGACCTGTCTCTTGCTTTGGAAACTTTCAAGGTGGACCAAAGATACAGGCAATACCACCACCAGATGCAAGTAGTAGTTTCCTCATTCGAGCAAGCAGCAGGATACGGTGCAGCGAAATCATACACTGCCCTAGCATTACAGACTATCTCAAGGCAATTCAGGAGTCTCAAAGACACAATCGCTTCACAAATCAGGGCCACGAGCAAGAGCTTGGGTGAAGAGGATTGCATTGGAGCAAAGGTTGAAGGTTCAAGACTAAGGTATGTGGATCATCAGCTTCGACAACAGCGAGCACTACAACAACTTGGAATGGTCCAACACAATGCTTGGAGACCTCAGAGAGGATTGCCTGAACGTGCTGTTTCAGTTCTTCGCGCTTGGCTCTTCGAGCACTTCCTTCACCCGTATGTTCCTGGAAGTCTGATAAGTAGTGCAAGAGAAAATATGAATATAGTAATAACCATTATGGGAGCTTCACCTAACAGATTGAACTAATCTTTTAGACGAGGATCCAGTAATGGTTTTCATTATATGATCTTACAAGTATGGGAGTATATATATATGGCATCATTATTAAATATGCGTTCATTGGCTATTTCTTAGTTTGATTTTGTGACAAATGTTTTGCTTCTGGTTGAACACAGTTATCCCAAGGATTCTGATAAGCACATGCTTGCGAAACAAACAGGGCTTACTAGGAGCCAGGTATGAACTCTAATCCTCTTCATCAGCCGCAATTTTATATATATACATGCAATAAATTATAGGGTAGGTGATTGATTTCCTTCTTCTGCTATGAATCATTATCCAATATATATGAACTACATATATGAACTGATCATCTATATGCAGGTGTCTAATTGGTTTATAAATGCTCGAGTTCGGCTGTGGAAGCCTATGGTTGAGGAAATGTACTTGGAGGAAATCAAGGAGCGAGAGAAAGATGGTTCTGAGGAGAGTGGAGGTAAAAATGAGAACAAAGAGTCTGGGTCCCATTCTAGTGCACCAGGAGAGAGCAGTCCACATCACATGGATCAACTTAAAGGAGTAGTACTTCAATCAAAACAACCTGAAAAACCCACCAACCAGAATGCTTCTCCTACTAGATTTTCAAACCCAACAATCTCAATGTCTCCCATGGGAGCATCCTTTCAACAGCAAGCTGGTTTTACACTTATTGGGCCAGCTGAAATGGAAGGAATTGCTCAAAGTTCAAAGAAACCAAGGAGCGGTGACATGCAGCATTCTCCAAGTAGCATCCTCTCCATGGACATGGACTTGAAACATGGTGAGACAAGTAGGGAAATCGGTGTGAATTTCGGTGGTGAAAGGTTGACCAAGGATGGTTATCCTCTAATCACCGGCAGCAATGGATCTTTTGGAGCATATCCAATGGGAGATCTTGGAAGGTTTAACATTGAGCAGTTGACCCCAAGATTTAGTGGAAATAGTGTCTCCCTCACTCTTGGCTTACCACACTGTGAGAACCTTTCTCTTTCAGGAACTCAGCAAAACTACCTCTCCAGCCAGAACATTCAGCTGGGCGGAAGAAGAATAGAAATCGGAACCAGTGAACCTGACTTTTCTGGGATTAACACCTCACAAAATTCTCACTCCAGCTCTGGTTTCGAGAGTGTTGACATGCAAAACAGAAAGAGGTTTCCTGCTCAGCTATTACCAGATTTTGTGGCCTGATCAATTCGATATGTACTTAACAATTCATACTTCAAGATCTCAGGTAACATGCATGTGCAAGTAACAGCTCTCTCCTTTCTAATGTACCCTGGCCTGTAGAAAGAGAATCCAAAAGAAAAGCTTACAAGCATGATGATTGCTGCAAAGCAAGAAGAAAAGTCAGTGTAGCTAGGTTTTAGTTATAGAGAACAACTAGCTAGTGTTCTTACATATTTTGCTTAGGGGAGGATTGAGTTCATAATTAAGGTTAATTAATTAAATGATTGTATATTATATTCATACATTGGGGCACAGTTATATGGAAATTAAGATATCATGGATATGCAAAATGGGTTATAATTTCATATCTGGGTACGCAAATCTCTCAATCCCTTTATTTTTATATGTGTATTGGTGTAGTGGATTACCATGCAGGTGACTTGCGTTATGTTGGGGTGTACTTTTTCTTTTTTATTGTAGAAAAATTATCAAAATTATGCAAATATTTTTTAAAAGAAAATCTAAGATTTTGGGTGGTAGGTTATATAAGGATAATAAATTTGGTTAATTTAATAAATTAAAAAATAAAATATTAATAAAAAAGAAAAAAGAAAAAAAATAACAATTTAATGTAAAAGATGAATATTTTTTAATATTATAAAAATATATATGTACAATAT
This sequence comes from Populus davidiana, assembly GCA_030145905.1. Classification (NCBI taxonomy): domain Eukaryota; kingdom Viridiplantae; phylum Streptophyta; class Magnoliopsida; order Malpighiales; family Salicaceae; genus Populus; species Populus davidiana. Next base: position 22,191,332 of record CM057789.1, on the reverse strand, counting down.
TTATAAAACGTCTTAACTATCTTAATTTTACATATAAAAATTATAAAGAATTTTGAGTACCAATACTTTTTTTTTTTTGAAGACATTACGTACATACAAACATATAGCTTTCTAACCAAAAGATTTAATCAACTTTGTATTTATTTATTATTTTTAATTATCTCCAATCAATGATTCCTAGAAATATGCTATTGTAATTATTATTATTAAAGAACTCTAAAAGGCGTGGGGAAACCACTGTAGCTTCCCGAACCTTTTAATTATACTTATATATAATAATAATAATAATAATAATTATAATTATAATTATAATTATAATATAATATATATTAATTTTTGTTTTCATTTTTTTTTTGGTTTTTTATGCTTTTATAGGTTTTTTTTTGTTCTTTCTTAGTTTTTTTTCCTTTTAATTTTTTTTGTTTAATTTAGTTTGTTAATTGATCCCGAGTTTGACGGGTTAACCTAGTTTGACGAGTTAACTACATATTTTATTTTATTTTCTTTTCTTTTTAATTAATTTTGTTCATTTAGTTTAGTTTGTTAATGTTAAATTTCTTTCTATTTAATTATCAGACTTTAATGAAACGTATTCCAATTAATTATGGGTTAACCCGTCAATTTTTTTTTCTATTTAATTATTAAACTTTCATAACGCGAATCTGATGTTTGACAGGTTATCCTGGTTTGAAAGGTTAGTAAGAACTCTAAAACGCGTAACTTTTTCACTGTAGATAAAACTGTTTTTTTTTTCGTTTTTGGTTTTTTTTTTCTTTAGCAGTTTTTCCTTTTTTTTTATTTTGCTTTTGTTTTTTTAAAATGTTTTTTCACTGTAACAACTTTTTTTTTCGTTTTTTTTTTTACATGTTTTTTTTAACGCGTGGGTTTTTCACTTTAGCAGCTTTGTTTTTTTTTTTCCTCGCTTTTGTTTCTTCTGTTTTTTTACATATAATGCATCACTGTGCACACAGTGAAACACTTGACTTTTTTTTTCGTTTTTGTTTTCCTTTTTTTCCCCGTTTTGCCTATGGATTTTATTTTTTTTGCTTTTTTCTTTGTGTGTTTTTTTCTTTTAATGAATTTTTTTTTGTTTAATTTAGTTTGTTAATGTGAAAAAAAAATTAATTTAGTTATCATATTTTCATTACACGGATCTCGGTTTTTTTTATATATTAAGCTGGTTGAGAACTTAGCTTTGTAGCTTTTTTTTAAAAAAAAAAAACACTATGGATTACTACAGTGTTTCCCTTACATGATTTTTGTGTGGCTGCAGTGTTTCCCCCACATGTTTATTTTTTAAATTATTTTTTTAATATTGAGTTGGTTGGGAATTTAGCTTTAACTTTAGCTTTCCCCACGTTTTTGCATTATAATTATTATTATATTGTATTATATTATATGACTGTTTTTTTCTTTTGTTTTTTTTGAATGAGTTTTTTTGTTTGATTTAGTTTGTTAGTGTTGATTTTTTTTTATTTAGTTATCATATTTTCATGATACGAATCTCGGGTTTGATAAGTTAACCTGATTTGACGAGTTATTTTTTTCATTTAGTTTAGTTTGTTAAAGTTAATTTTCTTTCTATTTAATTATCAGACTTTCATGACATGTATCCTGGGCTTGATGGGTTAACTTGGTTTGATGGATTAACCCGATTAATTCGGTGTAAACCCGCCATTTTTTTTTTATTTAGTTATCAAACTTTCATGACGCAAATCCCAGGTTTTACGGGATAACCTGGTTTAAAGGGTTAACCCAATTAATTCAAATTTTTTTTCTTCACTAGTTTTTTCCTTTCTATTGATTTTTTTTCTTTGTTTTTTTAATCAATCTATTTAATTATCACACTTTTATGACACGACCTTATAGCCTGATCAACATCCAATATTCTTGGGTCCGGTGTTACAGTCAGGCTCACTTAAACTTGGGTCATTCAAGTTTAATTTTATTATTAATATTATAAATATTACTCTTAGGTCAGGCGTTGCAGTCAAATCCAAGATTCTTGGGTATAACTTTGCAGAAAAACCCAAGATTTTTAAATTTTTATTTTTTTTAATATTTTTTACATAAAAAAAATGACCCGCAGCATCGCGCGGGTATCAAAGCTAGTAAAATACTCTAAATGGTGTGGGGGAATCACTGTTCCCCCCACACAAAGCACTGTGGATTACAACAGTAATCCACAGTGCTTTCCTCCTTCTTCTTTTTTTTCTAACTTTTCCCTTTTTTTTTTGTTTCTTTTCTTCTTTTCTTTTTTCAAATTTACTTTTTTTTCACGTTTCCTTTTTTTTTTCTCTTTTTCATTTTTTATTAATTTGTTTTCCAAAATTTTTTTTGTTGATTTTACTTTTTAAATATTGACTTGGTTAAAAATTTTGCTTCCTAATTTTTTTCTTTAAAATATTGTGGGGTGCTGCGATGTTTTTCCACATATTTTTTCTATTTTATTTCTTTATTTTTCAAAATTATATTTGTCGATTTTTTTTTTAATATTGAGCTGATTGAGAGTTTAGTTTTGTAATTTTTTTCTTTAAAACATTGTTGATTTCTACAATGTTCACCGCATGGTTTTTTTTTTTCCTTCGAAATTATCTTTTTTATTTAGAATCACTATTCCCCCCACACAAAACACTATGGATTACAACAGTAATCCACAGTGCTTTCCTCCTTCTTCTTTTTTTCTAACTTTTCCTCTTTTTTTTTTCGTTTCTTTTCTTATTCTTTTTTTCAAATTTACTTTTTTTTTTCAACTTTCCTTTCTTCTTTTTTTTCATTTTTTATTAATTTTTTTGCAAAAATTTTTTTGTTGATTTTACTTTTTAAATATTGACTTGGTTAAAATTTTTGCTTTCTAATTTTTTTCTTTAAAATATTGTGGAGTGCTGCAATGTTTTTCCACATATGTTTTCTATTTTATTTCTTTATTTTTCAAAATTATATTTATCGATTTTTTTTTAATATTGAGATGATTGAGAGTTTAGTTTTGTAATTTTTTTTCTTAAAAACATTGTTGATTTCTACAATGCTTCTCCGCATGGTTTTTTTTTTCTCCGAAATTATCTTTTTTATTTATTTTTTAATATAGAGCTGGTTAAAAATTACAGTTATGATATGTGAGGAAAGCATTGTAAATTTCCTCGAAAATTACTGTTGATTGCTACAATGTTTTTTCTCACATGGTTTTTTCCTGTTTTTGTTATGTTTTTCCCTAAAATTATCTTTGTCAATTTTATTTTTTAAATATGAAGCTGGTTAAGAATTGCAATTACAAGTTTTTCCTCACAAAACACTATGTATTAATACAATTTTTCCTCATATGGTTTTTTTTTCAGTTTCTTTTGTGTTTTCTTTTTTTGTAATATTTTTTTCTAAAATTATCTTCGTCCATTTTTTGTAATAAAGCTTAATCATGTGGGGAAAGCATTGTAGCTTTGCTCATAAAACATTGTGGATTGCTACAGTGTCTCTCCGCATGGTTTTTTTTGTTATAATGTTTTTCAAATTATCCTTTTCAATTTTATTTTTTTTAATATTGAGTTGTTTGTGAATTACAACTATAAGTCATTACAAATAAGGCTAAATCATGTGGGGAAGCAGTGTAGCTTTCATCACAAAACACTGTGAATTGCTATAGTGTTTCCAACATAATATGTTTTTCTTTTTTTTTGTGTTTGTTTTGTTTTTTTTTTCTAAAATTGTCTCTGACGATTGTTTTTTAATATTGAGCTGATTAAAAATTTAGTTTTCTATTTTTTTTCTTTAAAACACTATGAATTGTTTCAGTGTTTTCCCATGTGATTTTTTTATTATTTTTCCAAAATTATCTTTGTCGATTTTTTTTTAATATTGAGTTGGTTAAAAATTATAATTACAATAAAGCTAAATCATATGAGGAAAGTGTTGTAGTTTTTCTCACAAAACATTGTGGATTGCTACAATATTTTTCTAAATGGTTTTTTATTTTATTTTATCGGGAAAAGCGCTATAGTTTTCCTTACAGAACATTGTTAATTGCTACAATGTTTTTTCTCAGGGGTTTTTTTCCTTCCAAAATTATCTTTATTGGTTTTTTTTTTTAATATTAAGTTGGTAGAAAATTTAGTTTTGTAATTTTTTTTCTTTTTATTAACTAAAAAGCTAAATCATGTAGCGAAAGCACTATATCTATCCTCACAAAACACTATAGATATCTACAAATCATTTTGTTCAGTCTCTGAGTTTTTGATCACCAACACAACTTTTTTTCCCGTCATGAAATATTTGCTCTATCATACCTTTAATTTCTATTACTTATCTAGCGTTGGTTCACAGTTATAACACTATCAAGTGCATTTGTTTTATAAGCCCGCGGCAGTGCGCGGGCATGTCATCTCGTATTTATTAAAATGCATCGGTGTTTTACACTAATACCTTATTATTATTTTTTAAGTTGTTTTATTTTTTTTAGCTATTTTTTTAATGTTTTTCAGGATTATTATTGTTTGCTTTTTTCTTTGTTTTTTTTTTCTTTTAACAAAATTTTTTTGTTTAATTTAGTTTATTAATGTTAATTTTTTTTATTTAATTATTAGACTTTCATGACACATTTTCTAGTTTTAACGGGTTAATCTGGTTTGACAAGTTAACCTAGAATTTATTTATTTTTTTGCTTTTTAATTAATTTTTTTTAGTTTAGTTTGTTAATATTAAATTTCTTTCTATTTAGTTATTAGACTTTCATGACACATATCCCGAGTTTCACGGGTGAACCCAGTTAATTCTGGGTTGACCCGTCAATTTTTTTTGTTTTTTATTTTCATAAATTTTTTTTGTTTAATTTAGTTTGTTAATGTTAATTTTTTTATTTAGTTATCAGACTTTCATGACACAGATCCTGAGTTTAACGGGTTAACATGGTTTGATGAGTTAACCAGATTTTTTTTTCTTTTTAATTAATTTTTTTTCATTTAGTTCAGTTTGTTAACGTTCACTTTTTTTTATTTAGTTACCAGACATTTATGATACGGATCCTAGGTTTAACGGGTTAACCTAGTTTGACGAGGTAACCTGAAAAAAAAAAAATTTTGCTTTTTTTTTTCTTTTTAATGTTTTTTTCGTTTAGTTTAGTTTGTTAATGTTAAATTTCTTTCTATTTAGTTTTTTTTTACTTAGAGGTTTTTTCTTTCTTTTTAATTAATTTTATTTAATTAATTTAGTTTATTAAAATTAATTTTTTTCTATGTAGTTCTCGGCTGATGCCTTTTGTTTTTGTTTTTGTTTTTTTATTGTTTTTATGCCTTTGACTATGGACTGCACAGGGCAGTCCATAGTGAAAAAGTTGATGCATTTTTTTTAATTAATTTTTTTTATTTAATTTAAAATTGTTGATGTTAAATTTTTTTTCTATTTAGTTATCAAACTTTTATGACATGGATTCCGGGTTTGACGGGTTAACCTGATTTGACGAGTTAGCCCGATTAATTCTGGGTTAACCCATTAATTTGTTTTTTCCTATTTAGTTTTCAAACTTTTACGACGCGAATCTAAGGTTTGATGGGTTAACCTGGTTTGAAGGGTTAACCAAGTTAATTCATTTTTTTTCTTTTTCTTCATTAGTTTTTTTCTTCTTGTTGGTTTTTTTTTTCTTTTTAATTAATCTATTTAATTATCACACTTTTATGACACGACCTTGCAGCCAGACCCACGTCCAATGCTATTTGGTCTGATATTGCAGCCAAACTCACTTGAATTTGGGTCATGCAAGTTTGATGTTATTATTAATATTATAAATATTACTCTTGGGTCAGGTGTTGCAACCAAACCTAAAACTCTTGAGTATAACTTTGCAGAGAAACCTAACACTTTAAATCTTAGCTTTTTTTAGAATGTAAAAAATAATTGATCCGCAACATCACGCGGGTTATGTAACTAGTATGCAACTAAAACTAGTCGCAAACGTTTTTTTTTCCTGACCATTTTGTGCCTACACGCAAATCTGGGTCACAATTATTATTATTATTTGTGGTACGGTCTCAACTCTCAAGCCATGTAGTCACAAAATTGGTTGCAAAGTTTTTTCTTTCCTTTTCCTTCTTCCTTAATGTTTGTTGACAGATTACTACCTGAATTTTGTGGTCATAATTAATCTATCATAAAGATGTTGGCCACAAATACCTAAAATTTCGCAAAGAAACTTCAGGACAATAATTTCCCAACAGTTTTTTTTTGTTTCCTTTTGTTTACAAACTTTTGATTTATAAGGTTTTGTGATTATGATGAAGTCACAAATCAAGAGCTTTTTTTCTTGGTAGTGAAAGAAATGTTTGTTTAGCCATACTTACGAAAATATTAAAAGTTTAAATTAATATAAATGTAGTAGGGGTTTGTTTAGATGTGTATCTCACATGTATAATATATTCAATATTTACATGTCTGCAATATGCTATGAGTTAGATTAAGAAATTTTTTAACATAACAAAAAAATATCAAGGTCATAAAAAATTATTTTGTATTTTTATTATATTGGGCCCAAAGAGTCAACCTTAAAATCTTATAATTCGACTACTCGCCTAGTCTGAGTTTAAAATTAAATGGTGTGAAGTATTGCACTACACCATTAAACAGTTTTATCGACGGATTTATTCGGTCGGTGTGAGGCACGCAAACCGTCGGTAACATTTTTACCGACGGCCTCACCGATAGAATCCGTCCGTCGAAATAGTGATCGTCAATAATTTCACATTTCGTCGCCAATTCTATTGAGAATTAAAAAAAAAACACCGATGATATCACAGACGACGAAGCGCGCAAAAAAAAATATTTCCGCGAGAATTTTACCGACAGAATAATTCCGTCTGTATTTTCAACGGTAATTATTTCAGAACTCTTTGTCAAATACCGATGGATATATTCCGTCGGTAATAGTAATGGTAAATACTGACGAAATATATATGTTGGTGATTGTGGCATGGGTGGTAATGTTTTTACAACTCTCGGTAAAATACTGTAAAAAAGGGGTTGCATATGTATTATTACCCATCATTGATATAATCTCTATGATCATTTGATGGAGCTGATCATACTCCGTCGAGAGGCATTCATATTGTTGTTTCAAGGCCATCAACTCCTATGACTGGGTGCTCGATACTGATAAAGAGCTCCCAACGGTTAAGACACTATGGGTTGATCGCAAGTTTTCAGCCATAGTGTTGGAGAGCCCATAGACCCGATTTTTATCGGGTCCACCAAACGATCTTACCTCCATCCATAAATCTAGATCGAAATCCGGATGGGTCGAAGGATCGTCCCCATATCTCTCCCTTAACCGGCTATTATAAGTTTCCTAATTTTATTTTTTAAATCATCATATTCAATTTAGGAAAATAATAACTTACGAAATAAAATGATTGAACGAACATACCACGAAGTGCTAAGCATGGTTGTCCACGAACTGTTGCACCCCCTTTTAGCAGTCTTGACTCCGCACGTGCGTCTCTATAAACAGCTCCATTGGAGTAGGCTCACGGCTAAGAGACGTAGCATGTAAGGAAAAAAAAGTTGCAAGTTAAATATATTTATAAGCAACAACAAATTAATTAACGATATATTTCATTTAAATTAATCTTACCATTCGCTTCGCATGTGAGCTGAACGAGATGGAGTCACCGGAATGTGTGGTCACCAAACTATGAATTTGCTGATTCTGATTGTTGGCGCCGGACTGTAAGCGCCATGAGAACTGCTCAGACGTCACGTACTCAATATATTATGCCCATATATATCATGAGACCGTTATCCCTCACATATCTTTTCGTTTTTTTTTTGGTGTCATACAAAAAATCACGCAACCTATTTCCGTAGTAACGAATTAGAATATAAAGTTATAAATAAAAAATAAATATTATTTTTTATGTTACCTAGTTCCGACGTGATTCTCCCATACCCTCTTGACAACATTGTTGTCCGCGCTATCCCACTCAAATTTATTCTATGTATATAAATAATTCATTTAAAATAAAAATAGTACAAGATATAAAATTACAAAAATATTTATTAAAAATAAACTGGAAATTAAAAGTTTGCACCTACCTGAAATCACTAAAACCAGGCATGCATCGATATTAGGTCTCCACTCAGGACGTATGGAAACCTGACTCCGTTGAAACAATGAAATCTCCATCGACAATTTAAACACCGATGTTATTGTCCTGACAGCCTCAATGTTTGTGAACCTGAAATTAAATAAAATTAATAAAATATTAATTAGTTGTTCATAAATTATGTTATAAGTGTGTGTGTGTGTGTGTGAAACTAAAACCTAAACAAACTTACATTAAGAGGTCATCCTTTCATTGTGCCTGGTACATGCGGATGAATTGACCCCGCTATGAAGGCACACCGCCTCTGCACTGTGAAACCACGCTAGAAGAGGCAGCATCACAAGTTAGCGCAGATGCCTTGTCGTGATCAGCACCTAAGGATATGTCCTTCTCGCTGCTAGAAGAACTTGTTGCAACCGTCTGCTGACGACGTGCTATAGATTTCATTATATGTATCTACACAAATGTATACGAGTAATTACATAATTAACTTTGATTATTTAAAAAAATTTCGGCCGCACCTCCCCTATACTAGAAACTGCCCACAGTTTTCAAACTTGTAATCTTTACAATAATCACAACCCAATTGACTCCATTTGAATATCTTATATACAACCTAACATCTATAGAAATGCATAAATGACAATTAAAATTAATTGAAATAAAAAAAAAACATAATAATCAATCAATAATAGAATAAATTTGAGATAACACAATGAAATTTAATTCTTCATTTTCAATTACCATTTCAATAGAAAATTCAACAATAACAATTAAAATAGACTAAATTATCAAATAATTATTACAATACAAACAATAAAATAATTAAATTTTCATTCAACACATCTACACAAATTTATATGAACAATAAAATAATTAAATTTTCATTCAACACATCTACACAAATTTATATGAATAATAAAATAATTAAATTCAATCATTTAAAAAAATTCGACAACACCTCATCTATATTAAATACTACCCACAGTTTTCATACCTACAAATATTGATAATTACACAAATATTGCAAAATCAACTCTATACAACCTAACATCTATAGAAATTCAACATCTATATATTTTCAACTAACATCAATACAAATTCATAAATAACAATTAAAATTAACCAAAATAATAAAAACATAACAAAAAATAATATCATAAAATTAAGATAAAGTAATTAAATTTTTAATTATGTATTTCAATTAACATTTTAAATGTAAATTCAACAATAACAATTCAAATTTAACAAAGTTTTCAAGGTATTATGGCAATACAAACAATAAAATAAATTTAATAAATAAAAAGAAAAAACTAAAGAACACTACACAAAACAAACAATACACAAAACTAAAGAACATTAAATAAATTCAAAATAAATTTAGGAATAACAAAATGTTTACCTTAATAGTGTGTTGATTTTAAGATTTTATCTACATACAATACACAAAACAAAGAACACCAAAAAAATAATCATAATTAAAATAAAAAAGTAAAAAAATACAAGAATAAAGAAAGAAGAATACATACCTTTTAATATGTTGAAAACTACCAACAAAACAATAAAACCTCTTGCAAATCACGAAATGCAAACAGAGTGGGGAGTGGAGAAGAAAAATAGAAATGAAGAGTGGAGAAAACAATGAACCAGGGAGGGGGGGGTTTATATTACAATGTTTCTGACGAAATTACTGACGGAACATTGAATAATATTTTTTTGAGCAGTGGCATTAAATTCCGTTGGTATTTAATTCATATTTGCACCAAAAATTTTGAAAATCCCTACAGATTTTTCGCGTTCGTTGGGAATCGCGTGTCAGAGCACGAGTGTATTGGATTAGCCGCGTTCATCGGGAAATCCATCGGTAACTATGCTGACCGACCAAGCAGTTTGACAGGCATACACTTTCCTTCTGCTGCTGCTGCTAGTTTGCATTTTCTCCCAGTTGCGAGAGTTGATGATGACATTGCTGCTAATATTGACTGTAACCAATATTGGGGATGGAGCTCATAATTGGAGGCAACACTAATGATGGTTGAGGACGGAGTCCTAGTTCTGCTGTTGTCAACATGAACTAGCTTTGCTTCCGTATTTCTCATAAAAGGGAGCCAGGCGTGAGGGACATGGATGATGTTGTTGTTGTGGCACATATAAGAAGTTCTTGCTAGATTGGGGGAAAGAGGAGATGAAGGCCTCTCCTGCAATACCAAATGAAAGCCTATATGGTAGCCTTTGAAGGTTAAAGGGGGTGGTCCTCTTCTGTTGGGTTTGTAAGATGAGGGAGATGAAAGGTGATATTTTCTTTTTGTATTCTGCTGAGTCTAGGTTACGGGCATGAGCTGAGAGGGAAAAGGGATGAGTTAAGAGCCATTTCTAGAAGCCGAGAAAGAAGAAAAAGAAAGGGATGAGGAAGGGGGCAGCGACTAGTGTAGGTTTCGCCGCCCTCCTCTTTTTCGTTTTATGTTTTTCTCTTTTATGGTTTTTGATAATGGCCTTCCTTAGGGTTTCTTTTAAATCCCATTTTCGCATGCACTAGGATCTATATTTATAGTGCAAGAGCTCCATCGCGTGTGAGAAATAAAGTTTCAATCAAACTCATTGTCTTTTTTGAAGTTTGAATTTGATTAAGAATCAAATTCAAAAGCGGATAATTATCATTATCTTGAAGATAAGAATAAAATGACAAAAGCACATTGTAGTCCCTAGTTTTCGCACAAGCTGACAAATAACATTTTTCATCGAAATAATCTCTGATATTTTAATTTTACATTTTAAACCTAGTAAAATTAAATTAAAAGCTAATGGGCTAAAATTGGGTTACAACAATAAACATGTCAAACAATGTACAAATTATAAAGCTTTACATACCATGCCGACTTCTCTTTTGGTATAATCTATTTCACCATCTGATTCACATTGAAGCGATTAAAAGAGAGACACCCCTACACCTCTTGCTCTTTAACTCAGGGAGCATCTCGTTTTTTGTTTATGCTAATCTTGGTCATTGTTCTTTTAGATTTCTTTTTAACGATAACATCTTTTTTTGCAAAATTGATCTTTCACTTAATGTCGGAATATTATCTAACATCTCACATATACAAGAGTATGCAAATCAAAATAAATCTTAAAATATAAAACCATGTCAACATAACTTCTAAGGAATAGGTAAAAGAAGTTTCAATGGCCAAAATGTAAATAACTAAAAACTTGAGGATATGAAAGAAAATATAGCCCATGAATATTTTCTCAATGAATAGTGAAAAAGAGTGTGGATGAACATTGCCATGACCCCTTTTTTACCCTTTATTTTGAACATATTTCTAAAGAATACAAGAATTTCCAAAACAATATATTTTTAATGTAATTCAGCTAAAATTTAGACATTCTGATGATTTTGTTTTGCTTGTTGTATTAATGTTTAATGATTTTTCAAAAGTAAAAAATTCATAAGAATTAAAAAAGAGAGAAAGAAAAGAAAATCAAAGACAAAGAATAAAAAATGTTTAGTGTGCTTAATGAAGGACCAAAATAACTAATACAATAAGGATATTGTAAGATGAGGTAGATGATTAGTACTTAAAAGTGTATTTTTATCAAGGTTTTATATCATCATTTTGCACTTGAAGTATCAATAACTCCTTAACTAGAACATGTTTTGTAATAACATGTCTAATATTATAAGATATCTTTAATTTATGGTAAATGTTCATATTAAATGCAGGCATATCACATAAATCAAAGGATTGATTGATAAGTTTAACTACTGAAATTGAGAAGACAAAGAGAGGGCCAAACTTAGAAAATAGATGTTGGTTCAGTCCAAACTGGAATACTATTCGATAATTGGGTCATATCTGGAGCTATAGATTTCAGCTTTAGGTCTGCTTTATATGGATGGAAAGATAAGACATAAGCCTAAAACTTTCATGTGGAGTTCAAGATTTAAAAAGGTCGTTTTCAAGTCCAAATTCTAGCAACAATGAAGAAGTTCAAATCTATCCTGCAGCTAAGACATTGTTCAGTGTTTAGCCAATATCTCGAGTTCTAGAAGTTCAAATGGCCTCTATTTTTTTTTTCTGGAAAGCTGAGATAATTTTCTACAACTTTCATGAGTAAAGTTGGTTCAAATTCTGACGTTATCAATGACGTTTTGTTCAAACAAGAAGATAAGGATTGTCACCAAGTCAAGATGTGGCCACCCACTCAACAATTATTCATCAAATCAATAGTTCCAAATTTTGGCCTATAAAAGGAGGCATTAGCCATGCATTTAGGCATCTTGGTTGTTCAGATCAAGATCATGCTCTTTATTTCTCTCTTTATATTTTTGTAATGCTTAAGTTTTGCTTTCATTAATATCTTGTTTATGCTTTTCATGTCTTTTCCTTTACTTAGTTAACTTGTATCTTATTTATATTTTTATCTTGTTTATTTATGTTTCTCTTCTTCATTATGTTTAGTTAAGTTTATTATGTCAAGGTGAAAAGGTTACACTAATGGTGTAAGAATAAGTATAATATAAACTCAATATGGACGTCAATGCTTATATTATAAACAACTTGCTATTAACATGTCTTATCATTTTTATCTTATTACTTCTTAATACCTTACTTGTTAAATGGTTAATCTATATTTATGTTGTATAACACTTGGTACAACAAATGCTTGGCATTTTCATAGCTTAATCGTATGGTATAACCTACTCCTGTGCTATAAAAGAAACTTGATTTGTTGTTAACATAAGTTAGCATCATGAATTCCTGACAATATTTAAAAGTTTGGTGTTGCTTAAATAAGATAATTAATATGATCATGTTAACAATTTATAATAAGCTATTAATGACAAATCATCCGATTGGAACCTCCTTTATGTGTGGCTTCTAGTTGAGTAATAAAAAGAGTTTATTATTATATTTGTTTCAAATACCATTAGTGGATCCTCTTACCTTGACATTTGTTTTTATTATTGTTTAATCCTCATATTAATTAAATATCTCAAAGTCCTCTTTAAGTTCTTCTTCTTATTATTATTATTATAGTTAACCTCCCTGTGGTTCCACTCTAGTTTTGCTGGGTTATTTATTACTTCGACACTCCTACACTTGGGAGAAGACATCAATCTTTTTTGTCGTGTCAGGTATGATAGTATTTTCATGTTACATATTGGTCATTACTTGAAAGAAAGGGTCTAGACGATAATTCTGTGTTTTTTTTATATATATATAGTGTGATTACTTAATTGCCATTGAAAGACAAAAAAAAAAATCATTTGGGTCAAGAGGCTTTTAAGTTTTTGACTTTATTTTTATACAAGTAAGTTATTTTATTACCCTTGAAAATTAAAAATAATTGTCTTTGACTTAAGGGCTCTTTTGTCATTTACATTTTGTCATTTGGTAGTTATTGGGGGCAATAGGGTAATTTGGTAAAAAAAATTAAAAAAAAAAAGATAAGAAGAATGGTGTCAGTCGCCTTCGGATGGCGTGTGCGGCATTGACCGATGGCCAAAACCATGATTTCAGGGTGGCTTTCGAAACACCTTGGCCTCCCCTCCATGGATTAGTGGCACGTGTGACACTATTGCAGACGGGGTGACGTGTGTGGCCTTTTGTTTTATTTTTTCTTTTCCACTCTCTCCTACTCAATTTCCATGTTGAAATTAAAAAAAAAAAATCAAATTAGCCCCTAAAGTTTGTTGTACTTAAGATTTCATCCCTATTCTCTTTATTACAATTTTTAAAATTTAGAATACTTTATGAAATTAAAAGGTTTTTCAATTTATTTTCTTGTTCTCTTTGTTGCATTTTTTTTTAAAATTTAGAATAGTTTATTAAATTCAGAATTGTTTTCAATTTCATTCGCAATTGATATTTTCATATATCATATTTGGTTTCTATTTTTTGAATTACTATTTTTTTTTATGGTTTTGGCAATTTTTATTTTTTTTGCAATTTCATCATTCTTTAGTTTTGTTTCCTATCAAATCTATTTTTTACATTGTTCTATTTTTTTTACCCTACAAGATTTATATTGATTTTTGATTATTTTGATTTCATCTTCCAACATTTAATTAGTTGAATGTTTAGCTTGTTAGTTGAGTCCGGGTCTAAATTTAACAGTTTGCGGGTTTAAAATATAAACCCTGATTTACGATGTTGACATAGGTTTTTAGCTTTTTCCCCTATCCTCCAGTATTTTGTTATTTTTTAATTCACTTTCGATGATATTTTTTTTCATATTTCATCCTCTAACATTCATTTTTACTCCCTTTCTATATGATTTATATTTATTTTTAAAATAACTTGCCTTGAGTTTTTTTTTTCTAATTTTTGTTAAATTGCACTTCTTTGAAAAGAATTTTATTTTTTAATTAAATTAAATTTATTGATTTCATCATCTAACATTTAATTTGAGGTAATACTTGAAGAAATTTTGTTTTTTTTTTAATTATTTTTTTTGGAAACTGGTATTCTTTTTGTTATTTTTTTTTTACATTTTCTTTCTTTAAAGTTATCCTAATATCATGTCTCGGATTATGGATTCATTAGGTTTATCAAGTTTGAATCGGGTTTTTTTTACTAATTTTTAATCGTTTTTGATCTCGAGTCAATAACTAAAATCTTAGATTTTTTTTTTTGAAAAAATAAATTTATATTTTCTTAATATTGTTTTACAATAAAGAAAATGATGGGCATGCGATGTAGCACATGCCACCTATCTATCTCTTTCTAAATCGAGTTTTAAAAATATTATAACAAAGCTAAATGGTGTGGGGAAATCATTTTAGATTAAGAGACATTTCACTGTGGATTGTAATAGTAGTTTCATTTTTAATTTCTTATCTTTTCGTGAGCGGATAAATATTTCTTTGGCTTTCTTCCACAAGGGTAATCAGGTTTTCCCAATTTCCAAGTACAAGTAAATAATGCTTTAAGCCTTGGAAAAGATAAAAAGAAAAAAAAACTTTGCCTTTAGGGGTATTTTGGTATTTTTACATGGGTATTTGTGTAATTAAGAGGACTATGAGGGGTGTTTTAGTATTTTTCACATTGTATTTTTTAATCAAAAAGTTGGTGTGTGTTCCAGGCGCCCAGGCGAGTGAGATGCTTCATGGGGGCAAAATCTGACCATCCGTCGTATAACTAGATGCACAGCCGTGTCCTCTTCAATATGAAGCGGAACGTGTAAACATATTATGATTGGATTGTCGTTGGTAATCGATCATTTGTGTTTTTCTTTCTTTTCTCTCTTCTGACACCTAAAATGTACAATTGTCCTCTCTTCGTTTATTGCTTGCTTGTGACCAGCATGACTGTCATACCCAAGTCGCTTGGGTCTTATATGGCTGCCAGCCCATAGCGTTTTAATCTGGCAGTCATGCTAGATCCACGATGCTTGGGTCAAAAAATTTAAAATTTTTTAACAACACGATTAGACTGCAAAAACAAACACTACCTCATTTAATCAGGAGTTTTCATTCATATGCAGTAGAACTTAACTGCAAGCTCTTTTTTATTTGTTTAACTTATTTTATATATATTTTTTATATTTAAAGATGAAAGAATGAAAAAAAAAATATTGAGTTCTAAGTGATTTATTTCAAGTTTTCAAAAATAAATTTTTTTTTTGTATGCATTGTGGATGAAAATATTAATTGCATGTTTTCATCCAAGTGTTGGACAAATTTTTAAAGGGTTTATGCTTTTAACAATTTAAAATGTTGTTGTATGATTTAATTGTCAAAGTTTGTTATAAGCAGAGTTTATTCTACATTATAAATATTAGTATTTATGAAAATTTGAAATATATGATCATAAAAGAAAAAATTTGAATTGATACATTATGTTGTAGGAAAAGAAATTATTGTATATGTAAAAAGCTTATTGTCCTTTTTAACTATCTTAATTTGTGCAATTTTGTTGATGATTTCTTCACTAAAATAAGAGATTAGTAAAAACAAATTGAGTGACTTTTAGGGACGCGTGTGGTTATATCCTAAAATAGAAAAAAAATATAAAAATATATTTGTTAAAATGATAAAGATAAAAATACAAAATAAATACGTTTTTAGAATAACTATATGTGAATTCCTATATTTGTTTTTTTTTAAATGCATATATTTAAAATTGTTGCCAGACCTAGGTGCATGGGTCTTGTCATAACCCATTTTTGGTTATTCCCCCAAATTCACCTTTTCTCTTCTAAAAAATAAATAAAAAATATTCAAACTAAAAACAAAAAAATCCAAAAAATACTAATAGTGAGAAGAGGATGTTAGAACGCCTAGAAAATGGTTAGAAGTTGGTTGAGGAGGCTAAAAAATTCAAAGATTAAAATTTGACAGTATATTTTACAGATGAAGAGCCCTGTTGACAAATAAAAATTTAATTTGAGGAAAAAAGTCCAAAATCAGATGTTTATGTACTCAATTAAATTTTGGTGGAAGTTTAATTGAATTTATATATGGTTTGATTACAAGAAAAATTAATTTTTAAGTCAATTTAGGCTTTAATTGGAAGAAATTAAAGTTATGGGGTCAAAGTACAATTTTTTAGACTTGATTTGGTCAAATTAGGGGTTTAATTGCATAGATATTAAAGTTTGATAGCCAATTAGAGACTTGATTGAAAAAATCCAAAACCAAGAACCAAATTAGAAAAGGCTCATAAATAAAAGGATTGAAATTAACCAAATCAATGGTCAAATTGAAAAAACTGAAAGTTTATTGATTAATTAATGGTCAAATTGCATAAATCCAAAACCAAAGACCAAAGGGAAAAATATGCCAAAATCTAGGGTTTAAATTGAAGTTCTTCATGGGTAAAATTAAATAAAATTAAAAGTTTAAAGCCAATCAGGGGTGTAGATAGAAATAAATCATAAATTGAAGGACTAAATTGTAAGATACTATTCATCTTCTTCTCTAGCGAGGCTGGTTGGGTGACCACCTTCCCAAGGCATTTGGCGCCTTGTTTCTTCACCAAATTGGATGAAACGTACACGCAAACGATCCTGTGATACCTAACTACACACTAATGTAAGTTGTTCGGGCTGATTGAGGCTGCAGATGTGGTGGTACCGCCCTAAAGTGGCTAACCCGACCAGCTATTTTTCTTGCAAAACTGATAGTTCATCATTGCTACTTTGAGCCAATAGCTGGGATGCTTTCGGGTCGAACCAAGGGTTGAGATTTTGCACCAGAAGAGACAAAGTGTCCCTCTTCCACTACCTATAAATAGATTTTATCTTCATACTTAGGGGGTGGTGAAATTTCGGTCCAAATATAGCCAAAAAACCAGCCTCCCTAACCCGGTTTCTACTGCCAGCATAACATCTCTATTTCTCTCTCCACCACGGGCTCCTGCCAGAACCACCACCACCACCGGTCTATCCACCTTCATATCCACCAACCCAAATCTTCATAGGAGGCGGATCAACCACCGTGACTATCACCATTGTCACCCTCTGCATATTTCTTCTCATTTCTTCCTCTTTTTGCAACAACAACCGCTGCCACTACAGCAACACCACCGCGCCACCAGCCACCGTCAGCTTAGCTACCAGAGCACCTCCATTCCAGGTAATCCTCGTACTTTTGTCTTTGTTTTCCCATTTCATTCCCTTGCATGTAGAACATGCGTTGTGCACGTTTCTGCAATGCAAGGCAAAATAATTACCCAGTTATTGTGCATAAGCACAATAACCAGATAATTACATTTGGCTGGTTATTGTGCATGGCACAGTAACCAGCCCATGTTGGATCATCAGCCCAGTCCATGCGGCTGGGCTGAGTCTATCCCAATATAAGGTAGTTTGTGTTTTATTCGGGTCGGTCTCAGCCTAATTTTGTTTCGGGTCCAGCCCATTCAAAAATTTACGAAACAAAAATACATTTTCAAAAACATCAATGATTTTCTTGCATATTTTTCTATCCATTTTAATTAATATCGGTTCATTTCTTATATACCGTAAAAACACAAATGCGGTATTAAAATACCCGATTTTCGTCAAAACTTAAAAAATATATAATTTTTTCATACATACGGCCAAGTCTTTCAAAGAAAAAATCACATCATATTTTCATACAACAAAAATTCAAAAAATATGTATTAGCATGCATCTTGGCTTTAATAACTAGTTTATTAAAGTCACGAGAACTAGGTCAATATTTCAAAAAACACTAAAAAAAATATATTTTGTTTTCTTTTAATATCCAGGATTATGAATTTATACGTAAAATGTATTTTCAATATTAAAAATGTAGTTTTTCTTAAAAGTTAGCATAGTTAGGTTTTTACCTGATAAGATAAGAACCTTCTTACTGAGAAGGATTTTTCTTAAGCCATGGATAGACCAAAAATTAGAGAACACGACAAGACCTTAGTTTTTACCAGATAATAAAACAATGCAGCTTACCTTAGATAGAATATATTTGGAGTGCTAATACCTTCTTTTTACGCAACCAGTCTATGTACTCGATCTCTGAGACCAGCTAGGGTTTCTAATGATCAAAATATTAGGTGGCGACTTCCATTTTATTTTTTTCCACTAATAACATACAATAATTCATTCTCCCTACATTTACCAAATATATTTATATATATGAGGATTGATGATTGCCATGACGCTAAATATAGGCGACAAGTCTGGCATGGATATCAAACATGAATGTTATATCCAAGACACTTCAGTCTGCTATGATTATCAGATGTACTTCTCTAAGACATTCGTAATATTTTTTATATTTAAAAAAATATAATATTAAGCCGTTGCCACCAATATACTAATATTTGTTTTTATGACTCGTTTGATGAAAAAAGAAAATTGTT
Organism: Populus davidiana; assembly: GCA_030145905.1. NCBI lineage: Eukaryota > Viridiplantae > Streptophyta > Magnoliopsida > Malpighiales > Salicaceae > Populus > Populus davidiana. The sequence continues at coordinate 22,172,422 of CM057789.1, read as the reverse complement.
TTTTGCAATTTTAATCTCAAATAAATACCAGTACAGTACTCGTCCTCCAAAACTTTCTTCCAAAGTCGCAATCTTTGTTTGAAATCCAATGGAGAGAGTGAAAGCACAAGAAGAAGATGAAAAACAATCAAACCAAAACTGGAGTGAAACAGTAGAAGATCTGGTGACAGCCGGTGACACAGAAGGAGCCATAACTCTTCTTGAAACTGAGGTTTCAAGGCTCGAAACTTTGAACCCATCAGAGGCGGCGAATCTTCAATTGGTTTCTGCATTAACAGAGTTGGCAAAGCTTTACTCTTCTAAGCATTTCTCCCTCAAATCTGACGAGCTTCTCTCTCGGGCTTCTCTCATTAAACAACGCACTTCTGGGTACTCTCTTTCTTTCTTTCTTTCTTTCTTTCTTTCTTTTTTCTTCAAGAGTCTGTTTGGTTGATGAGAAAAGAAAATTTGGGAAAAAAGATTTGATCTTGTTGTGCTTTTTGAGTGTTCTATTTATTTTCTCACTGGGTTTTTCTGGGATTATTTATTTATTTGGTTTTAGTGATGTGGAGAGTGTGGAGAAGGAAGATGAGATTTCAAAGTGCAATGCTGTTTCTAATGATGGTAAGTTTCTGGGTTCTTTGGTTTTTACTTTCTAGACAACAATGTTTGCAAATTGCATCTAGATAGGCATTATTATAATCAGATTGCTAAAGAAAATTTGATTGTAATGTGAGAAATAATTGATGGGTTTTTTGGTCTCTGTGAAGGTCATCTTGAGAAATCATCGAATCCACGTGATGATGTTTCACCTTGCTCAGATGATGGTATGTCTATTTATTACTAAGTTTTCCTTTTGTTTGATAGACCTTGTCCTGTAGGTTAAAAGGTCTGGCTGTGATTGTCTAGTTTTTGCTTATATGTTTAGGAACACCTGCCTGACTTGAAAAAGTTCGCATGATTTCTCTGATTGTTATTTCTTATGTGACTTAGCTTGATCATCTTATACTGTTCTGTCTGAGACTTATTTCCTATGTTTCTTTAATTAAGAATGAAAATTTTATGATCGAAATGTTGTTGTGGTATGCTACAGATTGGGAAGCTATTGCAGATCATGCGCCTGATGAATTGCTCTCACCACAATCCTTACCTTCTGTATCAAATATTTGCTTGGAAGATGCAAAAGTTCAAACTTCCAAAAGGCGTGGACGGGGACCATTCACGTACAAAAAGCATGAACTGTATAGTGATCGACAATCGGATGCGACTCTTGTTGATGATGTAGATGATGAAGATTTGGGCAGAAGTACACAAAATACAGAATTGACAAATTGTAAGCCATACGCTTTTCCTCTCCTTGGAATGAACTTTTAACGTGTAAAAATGCACCATCCTTGATCATGCTTGTCCATTCATGTGGTTTTTGACCAAAGGAGCCTACTTGTTACTCTTAAAGTTGAATCATGAGAATATTTATAGCTTTCTGCTGTTTGATTTGTTGGAACTAACAGTTTTTGCATTACTATGTTCAGTTGTTCACTTGCAACCACTTTTTTAAAAGTTTTTATGTTCTTGGACAAGACCCCAAAGTTACCTTTCCGGTACAAAAAATACAAGATTAAATTAGAGAATATTTTAAATGCCACTGTGGATCTATCCTTGAAACTTCATCAAGAATGAGAATATTAAATAAACTCAGGTAAAAATCTTTAGTTCTTACATTTGAGGTCGCATTTGTTATGAGGTCAAAAAATTGGAAACCAATTACCACATGAGCAATTGATACGGATATAAAAGTTAGTTTTTTATGGTTGGTGTCTTAACAAATTGAAGGTTGAAAATTTTAGTGGAGAGAGAGTAAAGGATTAGAATATCACTACTGGTAAAGGAGGCAGACAAAAAGGTTATTTGTGTTGAGAGAGGGAGATGACAATTGTTACTCTTCTTAGCAATGTCCTCCTGCTGACGTATTTAACAAAGTGTGCTTAAAATAAATTAGCTATAAATATTTCCAGAAAAATGATGTAATTTTGGGCCAGTAATGCGTTTTATTTAACTTTTGAGTCATTATTGGTGTATGCGTTGAGGAAAATACTTACATTAGATATGGGTACCATTTCATTCTCCTAGCCTGGTTCTCCTTCAGGGCCTCAGACCTAAGTTATTTATCCTTGGGTAGTTAGATAGAAGTTCTTTGTATTTTCTTGCTCCTTCCCATGCTGTAATTGCATGCTATCTTAATCAGGTTTTTGGTTTGTCTATTCCTTTTGTCCTCTAATAAGCTGTCTTTTGCATATTAAGCAAAGGGTTTGTTCAATTGTTGTCCTTTTTCACACATTTCAAGAGGTACAAACATTACCATCAATTCAGTATCGATGCCATATTTAGCTGCTTGGTTTGCTATGAACAGTGTTTTTTAAAATCTTTTTTCCTTCTCAGCTCAGCACTGGACTTGCATTTCTTCATGGTTTCAACAAGGATTTTTAACCAGCTAAATATGATAAAGTAATTGAGAACATGAAAAAAAAATATCTTCGTCTTAAATAATGTTATTAGACACATAATGATAAACATGGATGTTACTCAGGTTGGATGCAGGGCCCCATGCATCAATCAATTATGACTAATGTCCTCATGGATATTAATATTTTTTCCCACATAAGTTTTCTCTAAAATATTATGCAGGATCTAATGATTTGTTATTTGAATGCAGCTAAATATGGCACACATCATGTTCTTGTTCTGGCTGACTTTCCACCAAGTATGAGGACAACAGATCTAGAAAAGCATTTTGAAGACTTTAAAGATCGTGGATTTGTTATTCGCTGGATCAATGATACAGCGGCTCTTGCAGTATTCCAAACACCATCAATTGGTAATTGAAACTCGACTGACTTTACATTTGTATGATGATAAATACAAGATCAGTCCCCTGTTTTCCAAACTAAATATTGCACCATATGACTCTGTGATGCAATGCTAGGATAGTGCATAGTTGTAATTTGAAATCCACTGGTGAGGGGCTGATTTGGTGTGCTGGTGTCTTGGTTTTGAATCCATTAGCTGATGAAGTTATTAAGCTATCACGGAACAGGACAAAAAGAACAAGATGAGAAGGACATTGAACATTAGATTTACCTCAGCATTTTCACACACATACTTGGCGGAGAGATATACATGCAAATTGCAAAATATAAGTTCTGCATAACTAATAAAGATCTGAATAAATGTATAATGGCATGGGATGCTTTGAAAAAAAATAGAAATTTTAGTCTTTCAGAAAGAATGCATTAAACCTCATTATAAATTAGTTATAAAAATAAAGGATATGGTTAGGAGTTTTTCAGTTTTCTTCTTATTTTGGTTGTCAAATAGGCAGGGATAAGGATCATAGTTTTTAAAAGGTGGAAAGCTTGAACTGCATCATTTGACATCGTGAATTTGAGGCATGAGTCATTTAGTTTATGATAACTTTATCTCACAAATTATAGTAAATAACTTTAATTTTTATAATGGAAGAAATTAATTGTAAAGGTCATTCTAAAATATTATTAAAAGATGTTATTGTTTGAAGATAAAAGTAATAACTTTAATGTTTTATTATATGTTCTGACTTAAGATGTAAATCAAAGTGGATAATATGCTGGTAGTGCTAGTAATAGGGGTGTTTGAGGGTGTAGTAACGATTTTTTTTCAAAGTGTTTTTCTCTTGGAAATGTATCAAAATAATGTTTATTTAAAAAAAAAAAAAAATTTATTTTTGACATTAGCACATTAAAACGATTCAAAAACATATAAAAAAAATAATTAATTTTAAGCAAAAAAAATTCAAAATTTAGTTAAATGCTGTTTGGAACGTAGTTACAAACGACCTCATACATATGTTATGAAGTTCAATGGTGAAGGAAAAAATGAATATAAGCATGGAATAACGAGATATATGTGATCATCTTTGGTAGTCCATTGTTCAAGAGGATTTTAATTTGTTTCTTGATTAACAGGACATGGGTGCTATACTTTGATTTTACAGTGCTTCTTTTAGTGGTAAAGTGAGAAAGAAAAGAAACGAGATGGGCATATGCTCTGATTATATGGTGTGTGCTTTTTCTAAAGAAGGCTTGCATATTTGAGGCAACCTACTTATAGTCAAGGAAAGGATTTTAACCTGTGGTTTGAGGTGATCCCCGTACATCTCTCACCTTTACTTATACTCTAATCACCCATAAAATTAGGTCTTTAGGTTTTTAAAACACAGCTAAGAATAGATACAGAAGATAACCACAGTCAAACAACAGTTCAGCATCACCACACTTGACACATCATATCTACAGCATGTTTTGGAGGAACTGTGAACCCATTTTCTCTTCCTTCTTTAATCTCCTAAACTCTACACAATATAATATCTTAAGAAAGAAAGATCCAGTAAACTGGAGTTTATGATCTGGAAGAGGCAAAAGGAGCATAGACTTTTAGTTATCTTTGGACCTGGATGTAAACAAAAAGAATTGAGATTTCAAAATTTGAGTTTGTGAAATAAAATATATTGGAAAACTCCAAGTTATCATTTGTAAGTATTTCTTGAATCCATGTTTCATAAAATTAATTTATGCCCCCCCCCCCCCCCCCCAATCACTTTCAAACATTTTTTTGGTTGAAGCTTGTGAGATGTTATGCTGATAGGAATATGGCATGATGTGATACGGGGAGTTGACTGTCCAAGAATCTTGAGGAACAATACCTGTTTAGAATGTTCCATAAGCTATATAGTATTGAAGTTTGAACATGAGCTAGAACGATGCACTTATTACATGGGACAGCCTTAGGATGACTTGGTTAATAAGAAGCAAATGCCACTAAACTGGCATGCTGTCAAACTGCCCTTTTGTCCGTGGGGCAGGAGCAAAGAGTGTCATTGATGGTGGCCAGACTTTTGTCATTCTTCCAATCAAAGGTATGACTTTAACCACCAAGATCCCTAAGCCATGCGATGTAGAATGCAAGTTTGATGAGGGGAGGCTTGGTTCCTCCCTTGAACTAGCACTGTTCTGTCTGAAAATCTCCCAAACTTAGTCAGTAGGGTATAGCTACCATGTGCAGCAGTTTCAGTGAATGAAGATCTTCAATTTCTGCCTTGGCTATGCAGACCCTTTATGCCTTTGAGGAGGTGTAGGCTCTGGACATTCTGGTTGCAACTTAGTTGTGCCATTTGGAGCCAGTGGACTGTTGATATCTAGCAGTACTTGTGTGATTTTGGCTATTTTGATCCTTCAGTGATTAGTGCTGGACATTGGGGAATGATTCTTTGTCTTTTCTCTCTTGTGGTGAAGGTGGCTTGGTAGTTGACTTGTCTTTTGAAGCTTTTTTCATCACTGATTATTCAAATGCTAGTCACGTTCCTTCTTTTATAGTGCTCCCTTTGAAGTTGAAAATTGTCCATATATCAGTGTTCTAATATATGTGCTGCTGTTATTGAGATTAACTTGGAACGGTTTTAGATCCTCTTACAGTTTTAATTTTCTCATGCAGCACTTGAGGCACGCAACCACATTCAATGTTCATTTACTGTACGTATTCTTGATGAGGATGATGAACTCATGGGCTCAATCCCAAGTAAAGGTAAATTATTTTGGCACAACTTTTCTCTGTTCAGAATTCTGTGGAAATTTGATGTATATCCAAGATGAAATGCTGGTTCAAAAGAGAGCCCATTTGGAAGCTCAGTAAGAATGGAGATGTTGACGCTGAGCTACTACCAGTCAGATACGGTACATAGGACTGAAGTCTGCTTAAGAACCCACTGTCTAACTCATTGAAAAGGCTGCATACTGAACAGCTTGGTGAGAGAGACAGGCAGAAAAACAAGCAATCCCCTACCCACTTAAAATTTAGAAAATTGTTGATAGTTAGAATAGATTTGTTGAGCAGTGCCAGCTTCGAAGAGGCTTCTGATGTTTTAACTTTTCAGAAGCTGCAAAGTTATCTGCCAACAATATATATATATATATAAGCTTCAAAGAGACTCTCTTTTGGAGCTAAGGTGAATTTCTATAGGCTTTCTTTTCTTTGCAACAAAACTGCAATAAATATTAAATTAAGAAGCCCAAATTGTCAAAATTCCTTTCTCCTGTCCTAAAAAAAACTATTGAAGTTGATGCTGACATCTCCCAAGATATGTTAAAATCAGATTTGAATGGTTTGCATCTTGACCCTACAAGAATTTGCTGTTCTATAACAATCAGCAAGAACGGAATTATCATAGTCACACCTTGCAAGAAATGGTGTTTGGGGGAAGCGATGACAGGATTTGAGAGTGATCTTCTTCTGTAGTTCAGTCAAGTTCTGTCATTTTGATCTAATGAAAGCTCTTTGTGCCCTCTTTGTTCTATGTTAAAATAGTCATCCAGCTACTCCAAGTTATTCAACTGCTTTCTTCAATAAAATATATTCAAATAAACCTTCCTATGCTGTAGCTAGCGACTTTTGTATTGCTTCTAAGCAGGCCTATTGTAAGAAACCTCAGTGGTGTCTTTTTGCCTGTTTGTATCCCAAAATTCCTCATCTGTGTATTAATGAGAACTTTCTGTGAATTAATCACATCCTTTTCTTTCCAGCTAGAGTCATGTTCTTATTGAGAGAGCATTCTTACTAGCACTTGATTGCTTCTGTGCTCTTACCGGGAGTCCTAAAATATTCAGAAGCAGTGGAGCTTGAGCAGCTTTCCAGATTTTATATAGCATAAAGCGACATGCAAATATTTAGCAATCCTAACCAGTTTTCTGTTATTTTATTGGGAAATAGGAGGAAAGCAGTTCTCTAACCTTCTGTCTTGTTCCTTTTTAACTATACTTGTGTTATTCCTTTTGTCAGATCTGGAGCCTCCTCGTCAAAGGCCAAAGACATCAGCAAGAACTGCCCAAAGGCTAATAGCTCATGGAATGGGATTGAAATTGCCAATGACCTTTGGTTCGAGAGAACTGAAGAGCCAGGAAGAAACCAGAAAGAATCGGATAGTTACAAGGCAGAAAATGAAAGACGATGCATGGGGTGATGATTGATGGAAAAAATGGATGTAGCCTCATGATTTGCAATGCAAAAGTGATGGTCTCCTCCATACGTGTACTTCTTACTATTGTACATGACATTAATTGTTACCATTTACATATCTTTTATTAAAGGACTATTTGGACACAATTTTCATTCTTGGCAGATTGATCTTCGTTTCTGCTTGTTCTCCTCCAAACCTTAGTTTCTGCTTGTTCTAATTTGCTCATTAAACTGAAAGACACCGATGCACTTAGCTCCCCTGATGCCAAAAAAGGAAAAAAAGATTGAATCCTTATGCTTCGGCATCTGTTTATAGCTTAGTCCTACGTTTATTTCTGTTGCAATTTAATTATTTATTTCTCCAAAAAATACCTTCCCAAAAGTGCCAAAATGACTTCTGCTCGGACAAAAGAAAACTTAAATTCGCTTGCCAAAGAACCCATTCTACATTTGAGCATGAATCTGCTAGGAGTCGGATATACAATACAAGATTGAACCAAAACTTATCCCGCCCCTCTCTCGTAGATTGCATGTAATAGTATGATACAAATGAAGAATTCAATCCGACAAGACCATACGAAATTGCAATATCATAAACCCTCTCCCAGTGGGCCTTGCTATAAAACCTTCGAATCCACAAAAAGCACATCATTGAAAGAGATATCGAGTGATGCATTTAGCAATCAAGAACTCTTTCTAGAAAGATTCTTCAATCCACTTCCCACACATTTGAGTATGACTGTCCCTGTGGATGGATCTGGCTTAATGACGAATTTAACACCCAAAAAATCTCTGATGAGCTTTAGTACTTCTATTCCATGGGGTATAAGCTTCCCTACGCGAATCTTTGAAACATCTTGTGGACATAATGCGCACAGAAGAAACAACAAACCCTGGAACAAGTCAATAGCAACGACAGTCATAAATAAGATAATAAGTAATCATTGTAAAACCCAAAAAGATTCCACGCTTCTTTTCCTAAAGGTTGTCATGCTATCCTCCAAAGTAGAAATTTGAAAGATATCATTAACGTGGTCTTCTAAAGGAGATCATTAGTCATCAAAAGGTTTCATTTTGCTGCATTTAACCCTGCTTGTTGGAAAGTAATATTAAAGAAGGAATGGGGTTTGAAGACCCACTTTAATGAATTTAACCAACCTCGACTTAGAAAAAGATAACAGAGAAGAGAAAATACGAACCTGGTGTGTTGTATCTACAACTCCACCCTGTTCAATCTCCTGAAGGAGAACAGAAGCAATTTGCTCACCAACATCTTCTGGAGGCATCAGCTCTCCTTTCTCATCTTCCATTCCACCATCTTCTGCTCGTGCATAAGAAACTGCAGTATTAGCAGAGATGAAGCAACCAGAAGTAGTTTCCGCAACCAAGGATATTCCATAACCAGGTGAACTGCCATTAAATGAATATATATGTGAGCTATACTATCTGCAGCAAGCTGAAAGGAAAAAAAAATCCAAGCAGCAATTCACATTTCTCTCTACAGTGTTTGAAAGATGCCGACAAACAAACAGATAACATTTTTTTTCTATAAACAGATATAATACTTTCCAACTGGCAGACCAACTTCATTAAGCATAAATATATGAACATCAGGAAGCAAACAATAGAAAGAAAAAAAAATCAAGCAGCAATTCACGTTTCTCTCCACAACATTCCAAACAAAAAATGAGATGACAAATTTCTATTAACAGATAACATACTTTCCAGCTTGTGGACCAGCTTTATGATCAGTAAATATGTGGACATCAGGAAGCAAATGATTAAAGATTCCTCGAGCAGCATGTATCATAGTATTCTCAAACTGAGAAGATACTCTGGTTGAGAAAGTCACCCCTCTAATCCTCTTAACCATTCCCTCATCAATCCATGTGACTGCCTGCTGAGAATAACATATAAGAACATCAGGGGAAAAAGAATCCCAGACAAATGAACTACCACAGGATTAAAAATATCACCGTTAAACTTTGAATATTGGGAATTGATAAAAGAACTTCTCCGCCACCATGTGGTGGAGCACCACGACTTTCTATTTTCAGCTCCAATCCTTCTGATGGAACTCCAAATTGCTTCAATAATGGTAAGGTAGTGGAACGAAAAGTGTCAACACATGGGTCATTAGAATCATTTGTAATTCCTGAAAACAATTTATTATCTCATTACAAGTGTTGTCAAAGGCGAAAGGCACTATAAGGTGCCAAGCCTGTAAAATGCCCGAGGCACAAAGCGCACACCTAGGCACTCACCTGAATGAACCAGGCGATATGCTATAAATTAAACAAATATATTATATTACATTATATTATATTAGATAAATCTAAAATATACATCTTCCCAATTACGATTAGATCTTTAGAAAATATAAAATACCATAACATAGTCATATAAAGTTATATTTTTCACCCTAGAAACAAAATAAAATAATTTAAAGTAGAAAGTAGCCATACAGATTAAAAAGCAAAATTAAATATTATCATCATTATTCATTAATCTTCAAAAACATCTCCATCCATGCTTTCCTCTCATTCACTTGAATCCTCCATATCCTCCATTTCATGATTATAATAGAAATACTCATCTCCCAAACTATATTGCACTTGTTTAGAAAAAATTAAAGTATTAACTATACAGATGTGTTGTTCTTTGACTCCCGTTGTTGAAAAAAGAAAGTGGTTGGTGTTTCTCTTCTAAATGTCCTTCATTGTTTGTTTGTCTCCCACTTTAATGATTTTTAATTTTATTTTACCCTAATCTATGTTTTTTACAAAAAAACCCCTAAGTTGTTTCTTGTGGTAAATTAAAAAAAAAAAGGACAAATAGGTCAAAACATAAATCATTTAAAAAAAAGAAAAATCCAACAGAAAAGGAAGAACTTCCAGCAGCGCTAGCCTTAGCACCTTGCACCTACTCACAAGGTGCTCGCCTAGGTGGTGCCTAATTGAAATCCAATGCCTAAGGCTAATAAAGGCGCTAGGGCCCTGCCTTGTCTCACCTGAAGTGCATAGGCGAGTGCCTCAGTGCCTCTTGACAACACTGCTCATTACAACTTCTTAAAAGGAAAAGTAATAACCCTTTACAGTTATGTTTCCCTATGCAAAAATCATAAACTAAGGCATGCTAGGTAAAGTTTGTGTGTGGATACTTTAAAGGTAAGTCAGAGCTGATATCATCAAGGTAAAGTTAGCATCCTAACATCATTTTTTTTTACAACACGGTTGGGACAAACCCTATAGATCTTTTCTAAACATTAGGTTGTGGACTAGGTGTGATCTATATGAGCTCGAGGGGAAAAATGGCTGCCTTTGCCAGTGAAGATACAAAAGAATGGTAGACGAAGCCCCTACAACCAATCATTCTCCAAACTCTCAAAAGGCAAAGCATGCTTTAAAGATTTTACATTCCCGATTGCTCCTCATGTTACCACACAAGAAGTTCAGAACTCAGTATCAAGACGTCCTCTTGCAGACTTGGCACAAAGATAAAAGACTGATCCATGCCTTCTAGCAAGCTTCTCTGCTGAGCCTTTGGATAACTATCTTTGATAATTTCTAGAATAATCCACATGGATGAATATCTTACAAGCTAATTAGATTTGCACATTGATGGAACCCTCAACAAGCAGGGCATCAAATATAGAACAGCATATGACAGAATTCTGTTTCCCATTTTGGTTCCCGCAGAGAGCAGATGAAATCAACATAAGTAGAAATGGGGGCAGTTCTGGCTTCTGTAACAGCCTTCTTTCAAATCCTAGTCAATCATCGATTACTCTAAAACAAAGTCTCCTAGAACGCATCTAGGAAAAACATTAAACTAGTTCACTTCCTAACCCCCAATTTTTTCCCCTCATCAAGAGCATAAGACAGTAAATTAAAATCACTCACAATGACATAACTGACAAAAAATAAAAGAGTAATTCAATTACTAGAAACCCCATAAACAGAAGAGCATACAACCGAACAAACTGTAAGCACATGCTGACAGGCCAAAAAGTTTAGCAAACCCAACAAAGAAAGCAACAATACCTTTGAGTCTTATCGAAAGGGGCTTTTTCGAAAACAACCCAAGAACAAGCAATGGCTCCAAGAAATACCCAATTGCTCGACTTTCACCACAATCGTGCACAAGATGTCTCCCACCCATCAAAATCCCAGCCTTGTACTGGACCAATGTTCCTGTCAGATAAAATATATTCCTCAAAAATCAAACCCAGCACAAGTTAACAGCACAAATACAAGTAGGGTACTTTGTTTTACCTGTTTCATTGATTTTGACAACACAGTCATCAGAAATCTTCTCGAGGAGGCGAAGAAGAGAAACCTCATGGAGGCGGAGGCCAGGAAGCATGTCATTGGCTCGAATGCCCTTGATAATGATAGGTGTAGCGGAGAGCGTCGCTAATATCAGTCTTTGACGGAAGTTTTGGCTACCCTTTAGCTTCTTGTAGCTTCCCTTCCCCATCTTTTGCTTGAGTGGAATGAAGGCCTTCTTGATACTGAATCCGGGAGTAGGGTTTAGCCGTAAGCCAAAACCCAAGCTGCTGAATCTTTTTTCCTGTGGATACGGGTTAGTTTTCATAGTGGTGAAAAATATTTTTATTTAAAATTAATAAATATTTAGAATAATTTTAAAAGTTTTTAAATCAATTTTTAATATTTAAATATTTATTTTATTTATAGGTCCAATATTTATAATAAAATATTAATCATTAATTTTCATGAAATAGAATTTTATCAGTCATTGAAATATTAACTAAATTCTCATGAATTTAATAAACTAATTATTAGATCCAAGATACATGCTAAAAAAATAAAACATACCATGTATTTTATATTTTAAACAAGATATGATTTTGTTTTTTTGAGAAACTGCATACACATTTAATTATTTTTGTCTTTTTGGTTTTAAACATTAAAAAACATATAAGAAAATATAAACACACGACCATTTTTTTACTAATTAACTGACACACCCATCCAATAACAAATATTTACACAATATTGTAATTAAACATGAATCATAAAAAAATCATCTGAATCTCAAATGGACCTTTCGAAGACTGAGGATAGCTTTAGGAGGTTATTGGAAACTCAATAACCAAACTAGAAGATCCTGAAAATGTAGGAATAGTGGTGGCGTATGTGTTGCATGCACCATCGTCATTGGTGGCGCATGGGTTCAAGCGCTGCCATAGGCAAAACCTAAAGAATATGTGGATTTGTAGCAATTTCCCCTCTTTTTACTCCCTATGTTGGCGGTGACTCTCATTGTGACAAAGAAAAACACACAAACAATTGGTTTTATTTTCCTTATTTCTTCTTCTGTTTATTTTTTTTTCTTCAATCTTCTCTTTGATTTGTTTCAATCAACTCGAGTAGTTGTTGTTGGCAGTAGAGAGGAAAGGATGAGGCTGTGATTTCTGGTTGTGGTGTGTTGATCTCCAGTAACGCATTTAGTGTACTCGTCCAAAGAGGTTCATGATTGGTGGTGTGTCAATACACACGACGATGGGGCTTAGGGGTAAGTAGACTAATCCACGAGATGAATAACACCTTCTTTTTTCTCCTTGTATTGGCGGTGCATGACTGATGTAACCATATTATTCGATAGTTTCACCCGCATTTAACTAGTGTTTTGCGTATGTTATTTATATAAAATGCCTTGATATTCTTTGTTTATGTTTTGAAGGCACTTTTGGATGAAAGATACAAAAAGGAGTAAATTAGAGGTAATTGGCAGATTTGACGTTCAGTCGATGTTTTGTGCAGAGCGTGAGTTCTAGAGGTCGAAACGAAGTGATTCCAATGGCATTAAAAAGCTAACATCCATACCTTTCTGGAAATGTAATGCAAGAAAAATAAAAAGAGAAATATCATGGAAATCACATCCTTCAAAGTCAAATCTCGCAGTCTGCCAATGTTGACCTTTGCCCATTCAAAATTCAATATCTGGAGCTTCAGAAGTCCAATTGATGCAAACTCAATTTTTTTGGATTCCTTACTCAAAGCTCTATAAACGCTCCAAATTGAAACCAAAAACGATATCATATGAGGGAGATATGAGTTTTCAAAGATGACAGCTGAATTCTGCCAGCAAGCAGGTTGCGTGAAGAAACGAATCCAAATTTCATCCAGAAGCATCCAAACCGACCAGCAATTTAGCTCCTCTAGTAAATATTCTAGAAGGTCAAGGAAGGCAGCCGCCAACCTCAAGGCAGCCACCAGCCACCAGCCGCCAGCCGCCTTCATACTACCACCATCTATTGATGTTCACACTTGAATTTTGATTTTCTTACTTACAATTTGTGTATAAATAGAGGGAGAGGAGAAGGAGGTGGCAGCAAGAAGTGAAGAAACACAAACTCTCCCATCTACAAATCAGAAATCATGTATTCTTCCATCTTTAGGAGTAGTTTTTCAATAGATATGCAAAGCTAAGCTCGTTTTCTTGGTTGCAAGGACACAACAAACCTTCGGATTTCAAGAACCGTGAGATTTATTCTTCCTTTTATTTTCAGTTTATGTTATGAATGAGTATGATTGTTTTCCTATGCATATTTCCTATGATTGTTTATCTTAATTGCTAGAGCGGACTCTAAGTTATTATTGTGAACAATCTATTGCTAAGTTTGATATCAAAACCGGAGTTGTGGTATATAAACTTGTGAAGCAACTAAGCTTTATAATTGTAGCGGAACTACGTTATTAAACATAGGGAGAACATTCGATCATAGCAACACAAATTGACAACTTGGTTGTTAAGATTAATGAATTTATCTGGATCTTAAGGCTGCCATTGGATTGAATCATTAGTGCGGACACTGTGATTGTTTGTTGGTTAGGGCTAGTTATACGGCGGATCCGTTAATTAACCAATATTAAGAAAAGATAAAATTCATAATATAAACTGGAGTTTCGTTTCAAGGATCGGTTCTAATTTCCGTTGGTGGATGTGTGCTTGCAACCAAGGTTTGTTTTCTTGATATATTTCAATTTCAATTGATTTTGTTTGCTAGTTTAATTTCTGCCATAGTTTAAATCATTACAAATCAAACCCCCCCATTGCATAACGTATAGCATAAAAATCTGAACTAAACCTTCCTCGTGGGATCGACCCCTTGCTTGCTCTATATTATCTTTTGTGTTTTAAGCTAGGGTAATTAATTTGTGCGACCACGACATCGCAACAATGACATGATCAAAAGATTGATGTCTTATCTCAAGTACAAGAGTGTCAAAGTAATAAATAACCCGACAAGACCAGATTCGAACCATAAGGAGGTTAACTATATAAATTATAAATTATAAATAATAATAATAATGAGTGAAAGAGAATTTTGAGATGTGAGATTAATGTGATGATTAAACAATGATAAAAACAAATATCAAAATTAGAAGATCCACTAATGGTATTTCAAATAAGTATAATATAAACTCTTTTTATTACTTAATTGGAAACCATACACAAAGGAGGTTCCAATCAATTGATTTATCATTACTAGTTGATTAGTACTTAAAAGTGCATTTTTATCAAGATTTTATATCATCATTTTGCACTTGAAGTATCAATAACTTCTTAACTAGAGCATGTTTTATAATATCATGTCTAATACTATAAGATACCTTTAATTTATGGTAAATGTTCATCTTAAATGCAGGCTTATCATATAAATAAAAGTATTGATTGATAAGTTTAACTATTAAAATTGAGAAGACAAAGAGAGGGCTAAGCTTAGAAAAGATATGTTGGTTCAGTTCAAACTAGAATGTTGTTCAGTCATTAGGTCATATCTGGAGCTGTAGGTCTTGGATTTTAGTTTGGTTTATATGGTTAGAAAGCTAAGACATGGGTCTAAAACATTCATGAAGAGTCCAAGACTCAATTATGCCGTTTGGAAGTCCAAATCTTAGCATCAAAAGAGAACTTTGAATCTGTCCTGCAACCCAAACATTGTTCAGTGTTCAACCCATATCTCGAGTTCTAGAAGTCCAAATACACTAATTCTTTTTTTTTTTTTTGGAAATCTAAGACAATTTCCTAGAACTTTCATGAAGAAAATTTGTTCAAATTCTGACATTAGCAATGACATTTTGTTTAGACAAGAAGATAAGGATTATCACTAGGTCAAGATGTGGCCACCCACTCAACAATTAGTCATTAAATTAATAGTTCTAAATTTTGGTGTATAAAAGGAGGCATTTGCAATGTATTTAGGCACCTTGGTTTTCAGATCAAGATCATGTTCTTGCTCTCTTTCTTTATATTTTTATAATGCTTAAGTTTTGTTTTCATTAATCTCTTGTTTATGCCTTTCATTTCCTTTACTATACTTATAAAATCATGTTCTCCTCTTATTTATTTATTTATGTTTCTTTTCTTCATTATATTTATCTAAGTTTATTATGTCAAGGTGAAAGGTTTCACTAATGGTTTTAGGATAAGTATAATATAAACTCAATATGGACTTTAATGATTATATCATAAACAATTTGCTATTAACATGTCTTATCATTTTTATCTTATTAATTCTTAATACCTTGCTTATTAAATGATTAATCTAGATTTGTGTTGTATAACACTTGGTACAACAAATGCTTGGCACTTTTATAGCCAACCGTATGGTATAACCTACACTTATGCTATGAAACGAACTTGATTTGTTGTTAACATAAGTTAACATCATGAATTCATAAAAATATATAAAAGTATGGTGTTACTAAAATAAGATAATTAATATGATCGTGTTAAAATTTATAATGAACTATTAAGGATAAATCATCTAATTGGAACCTCCTTTATGTGTGGTTTCCAGTTGATTAATAAAAAGAATTTATACTATACTGTTTTTAATACTATTAGTGGATCCTCTAACCTTGACAATTGCTTTTATCTTTGATTAATATTCACATCAATATCACATCTCAAAAGTTCTCTTCAACTCATTTTCCTTTGTTATTTATAATTTTATATAGTTCACCCCTCTGTGGTTCGATCCCGATATTGCCAGGTTATTTATTACTTCAACACTCCTGTACTTGAGAGAAGACATCAACTCTTTGATCGTGTCAATAGCTCATTATAAATTATTAAGATGATCATATTAGTTATCTTATTTAAGTAACACCAATACTTTTAAATATTATCAAGAATTCATGATGCTAACTTATGTTAACAACAAATCAAGTTCCTTTCATAATACAAGTGTCGGTTATACCATACAATTGGCTATGAAGGATCAAGCATTTATTGTACCAAGTTTTATACAACAAATCTAGATTAACCATTTAACAAGTAATGTATTAAAAATTAATAAGATAAAAATGATAAGACATGTTACTAGCAAACTTTTTTAGATGTAAGCATTGAAGTCCATATTGAGTTTATATTATACATATCCTAACACCATTAGTGAAACCTTTTCACCTTGACATATTAAAATTAGCTAAACATTATGAAGAAGAGAAACATAAATAAACAAGATGAGAACATAATTATATAAGTATAGTAAAGGAAATGAAAGGCATAAACAAGATATTAATGAAACTATAACATGAAATAAAACTAGAACATTAAAACTACAAAGAAATAAAGCAAGTAAGGAAATGATCTTGATCTGAAAACCAAGATGCCTAAATGCATGGCAAATGCCTCTTTTTATAGGCC
Source organism: Populus davidiana (assembly GCA_030145905.1). Classification (NCBI taxonomy): domain Eukaryota; kingdom Viridiplantae; phylum Streptophyta; class Magnoliopsida; order Malpighiales; family Salicaceae; genus Populus; species Populus davidiana. The sequence goes on along the minus strand of CM057789.1, from coordinate 22,155,718 downwards.
AAAATTCGAAACTATTGATTTAATGACTAATTGTTGAGTGTGTAGCCACATCTTGACTTGGTGACAATTCTTATCTTCTTGTCTAAACAAAACATCATTGATAACATCAGAATTTGAACATATAGTCTTCATGAAAGTTCTAGGACATTGTCTTAGCTTTCCAACAAAACAAGAATGAGGTCATTTGGATTTTTAGAACTCAAGATATAGGCTAAACATGAAATAGTGTTTGAGCTGCAGGACATATTCAAACTTCTCCGTTATTGTTACAATTTGAACTTGAAAACGGTCATTTTGAATCTTGGACTCTTCATATAAGTTTTAGGCCTATGCCTTAGCTTTCTATCCATATAAACCAGACCTAAATCCAAGTTCTACAACTTTAATTATGATCCAATAACCGAATGGTGTTCCAATTTTAATTCAACCAGCATCTCTTTTTTTAAGCTTAACCTTCTCTTTGTCTTCTCAATTTCAGTAGTTAAACTCATCAATCAATCCTTTGATTTATATGATAGGCCTGCATTTAAAATGAATATTTATCATAAATTAAAAGTATCTTATATTGTCAGACTTGTTATTATAAAACATGCTCTAGCTAAGGAGTTATTGATACTTCAAGTGCAAAATGATGATACAAAACCTTGATAAAAATGCATTTTTAAATACTAATCACACCCTACAACTAGCTTATTACTAGTCCCAAGTAATCAAAGCGTTAAAATAGGAAAACAATTTGCAAGTTCCACAAAGCAAGGCATTCATCATTTAACTTTCATTAATCTATCCAAATAAACAAACTCTCATTAAACTTATATATCTGCTTCATACTGTTGAAACAAGATATTAATAAACCTTATTTTTATGTGCTCAATGTATGAAAACATAGATGATGGAGCTTTTATTGGAAGAAAAAATTATTTTGCTCTAATGTTTTTCTAAGGTTAACTTTCATGGGTTGAGATTATTATCTTTTTTAAAAATATATATATATATATATATATATACATATAACTTAAAACACAATGCATCTTTAACCCATGTAATGAGCTTTCGGCTAATGACTCTCAGACCAGTTGGTCTTAGGGCATTAGGTGTTGAGACACCCCTTCAAGCTTAGTAACTTGAGTTATAAATATTGATACATAGATAGTGTAATGTTTGATTTTCTTAAGCTTTTCTTCTTAATTCATGTAACAAACACTGGTCAATATCTCCCAAGTCAGTTTAGGGTATAAGGTGTTAAAACACCCATTCGGGCTTAATTGCTTAAATTAGGGAGGATACGAAACCAAACTTATTTATGTTTTTATTATCATCAATATATATATATATATATATATATATATTTGCAAATTATATACTATCCATTTTTCTTAGTTGTAATCTTTAACAAAAGAACATAAATAATGTAATAATTCAATGTGCAACCCACAATTATATGTTAAAGTGTGTGTGTGAAAAAGAAAGTTTAAGAATACTTGTTAAATGAGTATATGAGCACAATCAATTGATAATAATGCGAGAGTTTGTAAACCTGAATATTTTAAGAAGTATTCTGATAGACCTTGTTAAGAATGTTTACTAAGATGCGTCTTAAGAGTCACTAAAATTCCTCATTTACTCTGTCATCCTAGTAACAACAGTTTTACAAATGGTTTTAATAATAAAAAATGCAGTTAGTTAATTAATTTTTTTTTAATATCAACTATTACCCCCTCCCCCTAACTAAACGAAACATTGTCCTCAATGTCCTAAGGTAAAAAGATAGAGTATAGAAGATACCACCTGAAACAGCGATTACTAACAAACCTAAAATATACTTAAACAAATATAAGAAACAACAAAACACAAGTATTATGCTATTAATAAAACCAAAAGATACAAGTTCTTATAAATGAAGGCTTAAATTGTAGTTGTGATTGTGGCTCACATCTTCCCTTGGTTTTACGTCCAAGAACGACTTAAACACCCTTTATAGGTTAGGGATAGACTTCCCATCCAATTTTCTTAAAAATTGACAAACAAGGTCTTTTTTAGTTAGATTCCCAAGACTATATCGAGCATGTTCTTTATGAAAATAAGGCCATAAATCATGAATTGCACAATGCACATCTCCATTAAGGTAAGTCCTAAGAGTCAATAGAAGATTATTTAAGAACTCTTTATATTTTGAAATAAATCCTAACTTTTGAAGAATGCATGTATGTCTTTAAATATGGTGGGCCAATAAAATCCACATTGTAAGATTTTTGCAATCATCTTTGTTGACAAGAAATGACCCCCACATGCCTCGAAATGACAAAATTTAATGATACTACTTACCTCATTGTCAAGAATGCATCTTTGATATATTTGATTAAGACAATATTTGAATAAGGGTCATCATAATAAAAGTTATGTACGTCGCTCAAAAACTTTCTTTTGTCTTGGGTATCCAAATGAGCTAACAAAAATCCTAAAGCAAGAAAATTGTCAATATTAGCAGACCAAGGTATTGAAGCAATAGAAAGTGAAGATTCATCAGGAAACTAACCATCATTTGGTGTGATGTCAAATATTGAATCTATTGTCAATTTTAACAAATGATCCGTGACAACATTTTTGGTGCTTTTTTCATCCTCGATTTCTTCCTATTTGAAAGTTTCAAAGATTTCAGAATCGTGATTAACTTCCTTTTGTTTCGTCATGGCATAAGGAAATGGAAGTATTGGTGAGGAATTAGTCTTTTCTTTGCAATGTTCAAGTTTAACCCCTTCCTTACCCTCAAAGATTGACTCATCATCTTTCTCACAAGGTTTGAGAATGAGTTTTTCAATAACCTTACCATTGTGAAGAGTAATGACTTATTGGACTTGATCCATGTGTTGGCTTCTGAAGGTGCTACACTTGAATTGTATTGTCCTTTAGGATTTTGTTGTGGTTGAGATGAGAACTTACCTTTCTCTTGAAAACAAAGAGCTAATGTGAATTTTGCAAGAGTATCTTTAAAATCTATTATAGTTTGAGCAAGTTGAATGTAGATTGCCTCTTGCTTTTCGATGAATACATGCAATGTTTCCTCAACATTTATTTTATGAGGGGGAAATAAAGAGGTGCATATCCATGAGAATTTTAAAAATTATGGTGTGTTTAAAATGGTGGATGTGAAGTTTATGCATTGTTGTTACTACTCTTTAAATTGAAATTTAGATGATCTCTCCAACAAGGGTTGTAATTTTTTAAGAATTGTGAAAGGAATAAACAAAGATAAGCTTTTTCTCATTTCAAACAAGGTCGGTTAGAACCAATAAATTTTGACCTCGTCCAGCATAATGATTTGAACTTACAAGGAACCATGATTTGTGGGTTTATAACTACCAAATCCATTACAAGTCATTATGCATACTGCTAAAACTTATCTCCATGATGTGTGGTTCAATTTGTATGTGAGCTTAAAATTTGTTTGGTCATCCCACATTGTTTGTCATGTTATTTTAAGAAATGTCAAGTCATTTCTGCAATTGAAACACTTTTAATCTTTCAGGATTGATTAGCTTTAATTTCACATGTTAGAATTTGATTAAAATATTTTGTCAAAATACCATTTGAAAAAAAAAACATATCTTTATTTCAAGACAATAATAAGACGGAGAACAAAGAATAATTCATTGAAAGTACATGATGCACTCACAATATATGAAAGCATATTAAAGCAAAATACAATGCTCATTCTCTAGGTAACTGCTTATTATTTATGCCTTGTTAGCATTTTACAAGCTACTAATCATTGTTTAAGATAAGGGTGACTATGTGGTAGGTACCACAATTCTTTACAAACTCAATTTGTCTCTTGCTCACCAACTTCTGAACTTGATACTTGAAAGTTTTATAATATTCAATTTAATGGTCTAGGACCTCATCATGATATTCACATGTCATGTATAGATTATACCACCTAAAAAACAATGGTTGTATGGGATTTATTGGAGTTAGGGCAATAAGTCCAGAGTCTAATAGATGCTGGTAGACTAATTCTAGTGCTAAATATATGTCAATATTTGACAAAGGAATTTTGATGCCATAACAAGACCTGGCTAGATCACACAACTAAGATTTTTCATCTAAGAGCCATCTTCTGATTCATCTCTTGTCATTATTTTGGAACCCATGATAGGACCTTTATTTAATTTTATTTTTTTTGATAGCTTGTTCAATTCTTTCAACAATCCTCATGGCTGTATAGAAATGTTGAGCTGAGCATCCCATCACATGTTTATAATAAAGGGATTGGAAGGTGTTGGCGAACAACATCACTATTTCTATTTTTATTAATAGAGGTTGGACACGTGTTGCGTTATCTCGCCATCTTTGCGTATATGTCCTCATAGACTCGTGGTTTCCCTTCTCCATGGACATCAAGCTGGTTCTGTTAAGAGCAATTTTCAAATTGAATTTTTACTACTTTAAAAAAGCATCTACCAGATCCTTCCACCTATTAGTCTTGGTACTATTCAATCTTATATACCAGTTCAAGGCAGACTCTGTAAGACTATCCTGAAATAAATAGATTAGTATTTTATCATTTGGATCCCTTCAACCATTTTGTTGTGGTATGACTGGAGATAGGTGTTTGAGCTAGTCTAGTATACTTGACAAAGTCCGAATCTCTGAACTTATTTGGAACCACAATGTTTGAAACTAAATAAACTTTAGCTGTGAATACAAGGTTAGTTATATTATTTCCTTCAACTACTCTCAATCTCTCTTCTAAAGCAGCCTATATCATGGTTCATGAGACCGGCAAACCTATCGTCAAAAGGTTCTTCCATTGTTAAATCCACAGTGACTTGAGTTTAGTTGGCTGAATAGGGACAAAAAGGATAAAATGCTACCCATTTACTAAGTTTGCCCTTAAGTTCTGAGATGTATGAGGGACATAGGCTGTTGGTGCTTTTATAGGAGGTTATGCAGTTGTTCCCTCCCTATTCTTAGCTCTTAAAAATTGCTCGAGTAGATTGGTTATCCGAGCAGCTTTATTTTTTTTACAAAATCTAACTCATTCTGATAATACGCTTTAAGATGAACTCTCTTATTGTTTTTCATCTTTTCTCTCAGTCAGATTTGGTAGACCTTTAATAGGGGACCTACATTTCAATGCCTGCTAAATGTATGAGTATGTATTTATATGATGAACTTGCCCTTCAAAAGGTGATATGTGGTCGTAACTCTTGCATGATGAACACGAATTTTGATTATTGCCCAAACTTTACAACAAAAATTTCCTGAGTGATGGCCATTGTATTACCTATAAGTCTTGAACTCAAGATGTTTTAAAAAGGGCTTGCCTTGATGCAAAACAATGTATAAAGAGCATACACCCTAAAGACAGGTTTTAATCCTTTTATGTGAGACAAGGGGTAGGTTTACTACTTGGTGTATAAAAATATTCTCTTGTTGTCCCAGCGATCACCCTCATGAAGGTAATATGGGGGCTCGGTAGGTAATGGGATGACAAGTATACTAATCACTACCAGTCCAAGCACTCGACAAAGAGACAAATGGTTTCACGAGCTTGAACCCTGACTTAAAATCATAGGGTGAGCTGCTACTCCCCTACCTAACCTGAAGTTTCCATGTGCGCATCACATAGCAATATATCGCAAATAAACTAATGATGCATGAGAACATATATGCATGAACATGATAAAATGTGCTGAAGTGTAAATAAAATAAAATAAAATAAGTTAAATGCAAAAATATGAACACATGAAAACAAATAAACTATAAAAAAAAAAACACAAAGCTTAGTCTAATACTATAAAAACAATACCATCCCTAGTGGAGTTGTTATTTTATCGCACGTGGATGCATGACGTTAAGAGTTTATGGGAGTCGTCACCTAGTGTTTTGGTTTAGGGTTGCTAGGAAACCCATGTGTATTGGTTTTATCAGAAATTCTAAGGGTAAGAGATTGATTATAGTTCAGAAAAGTATTAGCACCCCTAAAGCACCCTACTTGAGGGAAGCTCCATTGTGTGGCCTGAATATAGTTTAAAAGTTTTGATGGGTTCTTAACCGGTAATCTGTCTGTGGTTTAGGATGAAGATTTATTCCTATTAATCAATTTGTTATTTTAAATTTATTACGAGCTAGTGTGCCCAAATAAATTCTAAAGAAGAGGATCCATGTAGGTGCCCTGACAAGGTTCACCTATCTTGAAAGGTGGAAGGTTTTCCACAACTCGTGTGTTATGGTAAAAAATACTTCCAGTTAAAATTGGTGAGTATTTAAAATAACTTCGAGACTTTTCTAGTCAACTCATAATATTTAAATAACAGCCTCACTTGTAGATCCATCATTTATAAAAGTGAGCAAAAAAACCAAAAAACTAATAAAACCAGAAAACAAAATAACCAAAAAAACCGAACCATGAAAAAAACTGATCAAACCGATTAAAATTTTGAAAAAATTGACCGGTTTAGTTTCTATTTTGATTTTATAAGCATGAAACCAAAAAAACCGAACCGAACCCAAATTGAAAAAAACCCGAGCCAAACTGAAAAAAAACCAAGCCAAACCAAAACAACCGAGCCAAAACTGATCCAAACCAATAAACCGAGCCAAACTGAAACCGGTCGGTTTGAACTGATTTCGGTTTTTTTTAAAAAAAAATTGGTTTTGTTACTTTTTTTTTTATAAAAACCAAACAAAAAATGATCACTCCTAATCATTTATACCAGAATATTGACCATTAATTCTCATGAATTAAAATTTTATCGGTTATTGAAATATTAGCTAAATTCTCATGGATTCAATAATATGATTATTAGATCCAAAATACATGCTAAAACAAAACGTACCACGTATTTTACTTTTTAAACAAGATATGAGTTTTGTGTTTTTGAGAAACTTAGGCATATATAATTAAAACATTTAATTCTTTTTGTCTTTTTGGTTTTAAACATAAAAAACCATATAAGAAAATATAAACACACACATTCATATTTTTTATTAATTAACCTACACACCCATTCAATTACAAATATTTACACAACAATGTAATTAAACACAAATCATAAATAAGTCATTTGAATCCCACAACGAACCTTCTGAAGGTTGAGGATAGCTTGGGTAGGTTGCTGGAAACTTAGTAACCAAACTGGAAGATCCTAAAATTGCAAAAACAATGGTGGGAAGTGTCCTATATGCACCACTGCCACTAGTGGTGCATGAGTTCACGCGCGGCCATAGACAAAACCTAAAGAATGGGTGAATCTAGAGCGGTTTCCCCTCTTCTTACCCCCTGTGTCGGTGGTGACTCTCACTGTGACCTGCAACAAAGAAAATCACACAACCAGTTGGTTTTATTTTCCTTCCTTCTTCTTTTGTTTATTTTTTTTATTCATTCTTCTTTTTTATTTGTTTTAATCAACTCGAGTAGTTGTTAGTAGTGAAGAGGGAAAGATGAGGTTGTAATTTTTTGTTATGGTGGGTTGGTCTCTAGTGTTATGTAAAGTGTACTCATTTATAAAGGGTTGTGATTGGTGGCACGTTAGTACATACAATGATAGGGCCTAGGGGTAAGAGGACTAATCCATAAGATGCATAACGTCTTCTTCTTTCTCCTTCTACTGACGATGTACCTTACCACTATTATAAGAAGCAGTTTAAGACCAAAGAACTGAATGTTGAGGATAGCTTAGGAAGGTTGCTGGAAATTGAATAACCAAAATGAAAGATCCTAAAATTGCAAGAATTGTGGTGGCGCGTGTGACCATAGGCAAAACCCAAAGAATAGGTGGATCTGGAGCGGTTTCCTCTCTTCTTACTCCTTGTGCTGATGGTGACTCTCATCATGACTTACAAGAAAGAAAATCACACAAGCACTTGGTTTTATTTTCCTTTTTTCTTCTTTTGTTTATTTTCTTATTCAATCTTTTTTTTTATTTGTTTCAATCAACTCGAGTAGTCGTTGGCAGTGAAAAGGAAAGGATGAGGCTATAATTTCTGGTTGTGGTGGGTTGGTCTCTAGTGGCATGTCGAGTGTACTCATTTGAAGTGGTTTGTGACTGGTGGCACATCATTACACATGACGATGGAGCCCAGGGTAAGTGGACCAATCTATGAGATGCACAACGTCTTCTTCTTTCTCCTTGTACTGATAGTGTACTGTACCACTACTAGAGGACGTAGATCAAGACCAAAGAAGGTCTACTATATGGTATTTGATTTTTTTTAATTGCTATGAGAGATAGTTGTGCTAAAAAAATAGGGTCCTGGGTTTGTGACTTTTGTTTTCGGTTCCTTTTTTGGGCTGGAGGCTGGCTTAGGGATATTAGGTCTAGGGTTTTTTTGTGTCATATTGGTGTGGGGATATAATGTGGGACTAAATTTTTGTTTTTGTTTTTTTTTTTCTGGTCTTTATAAAATCCCCCATTTTGTGTGCGCGTGTGTGTAATCACATATTATAGGTGAAATTTTTCTTTGACTTGAAGGCAAAGTAAACTAAGATTAATCATTGGATTTCAAGAATAAATCTCAACCATTTATTTAATAACATGGAAACAAAACAAAGAAAAATGGACTCTTGGATTAATATAATGAATATAGACCACATGATTAGAAAAAAAGGTTGCTTAGTAAGAGAATTTCCAATTTTCAAAATGGTTATCTTCCTCCCATAATTATAATTAAATCACTAAAAATTAAATCCATTTTTTTTCTTATTCTTATTCTTTTTTTTATTTTATTTTTTTTCATTTTAATTTGTTTTTGGAAAAGATGTTGAAAACGATGTGAATACGTTAAGAATATATTTTTTAGGATTTTGTTATTTTTTGGTATTTTTGAGTGATGATTATTCCTTTTTATGTTTTAATTTCGGCTTTCATTATTAATCTGATTATAAGAAAGAATGTTTTCTCATAAATACATAAATTTAAATGTGGATGATTTATCTAAAACTTAATTTAGACTTAAATAGGTAAAGCTATAATTTTAAAGAGCATAAACTAGTTTATGATTAATACCGTAATGATTGAATTTTTGGAGGTTAATTCATATATTGGTTTGAGTGTTTAAGTTATTTATCCAGAGATCCTAAACAAAATCTTTAGGAATAGTACAGGTTGATCAAAGATAATTTTCAGTGTCAGACTATTATTTTTCTCTATAAAGGTGTTTAGTGGTCTATCTAGTTAGTTCACAATCTACTTATTTTTTAGTCCAAGGTTCCTGATTGGAATGTAATATTTTATTTTACTTTTTTTATTTGGTTTTTTGGTTGAAATTGTCAATTAGAAACTTTAATTATATAAATTTTAATCTAATTAAAATCCAGAATATATCTTAAACTAATCTAATTAGTTTGGTTTTGTTTATTTACTCCTTTTAGATATTGCTATTGTAAGCGGTTACCATCTTTTTAACGGTACTATTTTAATTTAACTCTATTCTATTACTGTAAATGTTAAAAAAAATAAAATATATATATATATATACGTGTCTATATTTCCTTGATGCTGCCACGAATTGTTATGGAAGCCAACTAGAAAATAATTGCTGATCCGACCTAGCTAGGTAGCTTTTATGAGTTGCTATATTATTTAGGAACTTGTACTTTGTATGCATGATAATTTAATTGATTTTAGTGTGTTTTAAAATTTAGATTTTAATAAAATAAGAATATTTAATCATATATAATATATATATATATATATTGAAATCTCTTATTTATTTTCTTAAAATATATATTATTGAAATTTTATATATTTTCATCACGCCCTTGTAAAACAAGTAGTTTTTAGTCATATTTATTAAATTAATAATGTTTATAAAAATCCCTCTACGTGTTTTTATATTCACTTATGAACAACTATATAACTCTTATATGAAAAAACAATATATTGTTTTTATTAGAATTTTAAATTTCAAGAAATACAATAATTATAAAAAATTACAACCATATCCAATTAATAGTCATCAACTCATCATTATGACTTTTTATTGCATATTTATATAAAAAAATTATGTTTTGTAATCATCTCATTTAAATTAATAATATTTATAAATCATATGTCTTCATTTTTTTTTATTATTATGAACAATCATGTCTTGTTATATTAAAGGATATATAAATCATTTCTCTTTAAAATTTGAAAGTTTTTTTCTAAACGATGACGTCTCTTATAAGAGAAAATGTATATTTTCACCACAATTATAAATTTCAAAGTTTATGACAATTATTAAAGGTATAAGTTTATCTTACCAATAATAGTGGTTATTGTGGTTTTTTATCGCGCCCTTTAAATTAATATTGGTTATAATAATATATTTTTAATTTTTTAATAAATAATCACTTTTATTATATTAAAGAGTGTAAATCATACATCTTCACGAATTCAGATTCTCTTGTTATAAACAATCACGTCCATTGTATCAAAAGATTGTGTAATTAATTTTTTCATTATATAAAAATTTAAAGGATTGTAAATGTTCTTAAAGATTACAACTTTATTCCACCAACAATCACCACTATGACTTTTCATTATACATTTATAAAAGATTTTGACTTGTAATTGCAGTTTTTTAAATTAAATGTTTATAAATAATACAGTTTCCTTTATTTTATGAACAATCACTTCTATAATTAGAAGATAAAACTCAACCACCTCTTACCTGATTCAAAATTCAAGTTGTGAGTAAGGCTAATCAACCTATGAATTGACGGATTAATCTAAATTTTATTTTTCTAACAAAACCTTGAAATGATGATAACTTAATAAAAAAATTGGTTTCATATAAAATCTAAGTTAGATCATGTTTTATAATTATGATCACATTTTATTATGTTAAAAAATATCTTTCATTGTAATTTTAATTTTACCTTAAAATCATAAAAAGGAAGGTTTTATAACAATGATCACACATCTTATTATCAAGTTAAAGGATAATGCATCTTTTTATCAATTTTTACAGTAACTTTAATTTTATTTTAAAATCATAAAATGAGTCATAAAATTACTCTTGAGCTTTCAAAGGTTTTTTTTTTTAACTAATACACAATATGGATATCTGGCATCTTATACATATTTAAATAATAAATAAAATATTAATTAATATAATTACATAATTTCTGGTCAAAATATTTTTCTGAAGACTGGTTTTAGGTATCAGATTAACTATGGTAAATAAGAAGACTAATCGTATCATTTTGTTAATATAATGAAAAATATATCAATTTGATTGTATACTTTGATCATGCACTATATTTCTGGAAGCCGCATATTACTGTATATATTAAAAAAAAAAAAACCGTGGACAAGGGAAGATGTGAGGATTTGGTAACGAAAATGCCTTTTATATTATGTATATATCACGCTGAAGATTAAACAAGAATTTTTCTTAGAGAGAGAGAGAGCGCAAAAACGGCGAACTATGTAATTAGTCAAGACGACCACTGAAAGGTTCAATTAAACCGGCCAATATTGCGTTATTTATTTTTATTCTTTCATAAAAAAATAGAAACGTATGCAGGTGATTTTATATTCTTCAGCGCTAAATATTATGTCTATTTTTCTATTTATTTTCTTCATCTGTTATTTTCTCATTATAATTACAATTCTATCATAACTAAGCACACGAGGAAGAATTCTTTTTTATTTGATAGACCAATTTGTGCATTAACCATTTTTGAATCTTTTCTTTAGATAAGAGCATATTTTTTATACCGACTTATTGCATTTAAAGTATTAAAAAATAATATCAAAACCATTCACAAAGTGCCACTTAATAATTAAATTTTTTTAAATGTAGATGCTCATTTTAAATGATATAAAATCAAATGCATGGTGTGAGCATCGTAACTAGTTCTTCTAGTAGCAATGATGACATGTCATTAGGTGCCGACCAATAAAAAATAGTTGACAAGATATATGCCACAAATCAATTTATTTTATTTTATTTATACCATAAATTTCATATTATTCAATTTGATCTCATTTTCAATGTGATAATATAATGTTTCTAATCATAAAATAGAGAGAAAAAAAATCATATATATAAGTTAACATCTATACAAATTTTACAAAAAACAAATTAAAATTTATTTCTATATTTTCAACTAACGTCTATACAAATTCAACAATAACAATTAAAATTCAACAAAACAATCAAACATTCTATTATGTAATATATACAATAAAATTGTGATAAAACAAATAAATTTAATCATATATATTCAATTAACATTTATATGACAAATTCAACAATAACAATTAAAATTCAACAAAACAATCAAACATTCTATTATCCAATATATACAATAAAATTGAGATAAAACAATTAAATTTAATTCTATGTATTCAATTAACATTCATATGGCAAATTCAACAATAGCAATTAAAATTCAACAAAATAATCAATCATTATTGCAATAAAAACAATAAAATAGCCAACAAATTAATAATAATAAAAAAAAACTATAGACTTTACGAATAAAAAATGCTTATCTTAATAGTGTGTTTACTTTAAAACTTTATCTACGTGCAATACAAAAAACAAAAAAAATGAAAATGTTTTGTTAATAAACTGAAAAAAAAAAAAAGAAGATAATCATAACAAGTGAGGATAACCACAATACATACCTTTTAAACTTTAAAGATGAAGATAGAACTATAGATAGAGATCGAGAGGAAAAAAACAAAGAGCTTTAAGATTAAAAATGAATGAAGACAAAGGAGAGAAACAAATGAACTGAAGGGGATCTCGTTAGTATTTATACTGTGTTTTTACCGACAGAATATTAAATAATATATTTTTAATTAATCCATCAGTGATTCCCTTAGTGAATTTACTTTAAAATTTTCATTTTGCACAAAAGTTTTTAAAAAACCCTCCACAATTTTCATATTATGGCGGTAGTTCATTCGCTAATATGAAATAGTACACACAGTAAAAAAGGTATTAATTACCCATGCTTTGGAATTCGCAGTCCGTTGGTGAATAAAAACACTTTAATTGACATCACCAACATGGGAAGTGAATAGTTCCCTTTACCTTTGGAAAACACAAACGAATAAAAAACCATTAGTGTTTCCATCGGTGATATGTGAACAGTACCCATCGCTTCTGGAAAACACCAACGGTTTTTGATCCGTCAGTGTTTCCATCGGTGATGTGGGAATTGTTCACTTGTTCGAGGTGTGAACCTCTAAAAAACACCAATGGATAAAAAACCATCGGTGATGTGCATAGAGAATGGCAGGTTGTGTCTGCTTTCATGTCTATCATTCCTGAAAATACTAAAATTGAAAGTTGCACGCCTAACACAATAACAACAATTCACAAATGAATTATGAAAGAAATATTTATACATCCATAAATATTACATTATAAAAAATTGCATTACAGTTTCGCGTTCTGATAGTTAGTCAGAATTATCTTCTTATTCTTTAATTGAATCGTCATCATCTCCACCACAATCTTCAACATTGATCACATTGGTATCAGTATTTTCATCGATTTGTGCTTGTATATTGGAGCTCAGAACAACATTTAACTCCTCAACATCAACATCAACAAGACTACTATTAAAGACACAAAAATTTGAATTTTCTTCTAAGTCAATCTATAGAGTAACTTGATATGGTTTAACCAACTCACTAATTGAAAGACATCATCTCTAACACTTGTGTCTTCGTTCTCATCCTGATTAACCCTTACATAACCTATGGGTTTTGTTTTAAAAACGGATAACCAATCAACTCGTGAACGATCCTTTCTAAATGAAGGGGTGTATGTGTAATAAATTTACTAGCATTGTTTGGCGAAAATAAAAACATCGTTTACGTTACGAAGTCTAGCTTTTGAGTTAATTTCGACTAGACCATAGTGGGGATCCACTCTAATTTCTCTGTCAGTGGTGTCATATCGATAACATTTGAATAAAAACACTCTATTATGCTCGCTATAATATTGCAATTCAACGACTTCTTCTAATCTACCATAATAGTCAACTTCAAACACATATTCCTTGATAAAATACTCGTTGTAACATTTCACTTTTCCTTCAAGACCCAAGCTTAGTAAAGACAATGAAGCACTAACATTCCTTCTCAATTGATAAACCTTGTACATCAAGTACAATAATGAACAGTAAACGAGAATTCTATAACAAAATTAAATACAATGTTACATGATGAGTTTGTGTAATAATTACATGTATTCTGAACTATGTGGTAAATTGTTCATCTTGTAAATGAAAGATTTAGGATTTCATCAGCTGTGAGTTATTAGACAATAAATATTATAGATGTTGCATATGAGGTTTTCAAAAAATATATGAGTTTGTGATATCAAAATAGATAAACAGTCCATTTACAACAAAGTTTAAGTAGTATATATACTTACTGAATAAAAAGTATCAAATCATTGCAGTTAAATAGCACATAATTATATGATTGTTTAAATTCTATTTCAGAAAAATATCTTCCCCTTACAACATTTTTAGATTGGGTTGTCTAAGATTGAAGAATACTAACAAGTTTCCACTTAAAGGTACTTCACCACCATTATCATGTCGTGGAACATGGTTGATTCTTGTTCTCAGATGTGGCTCGAAATAGTACGATACAAATATTGAGATCTCCTCAACAATATAGGCCTCACATATCGAAGCCTCAACTTACACTTTGTTCTTAACCTTTTTCTTAAGGTTGAACAAGTACCTAGATTAAATTAAAAAAATATTTTCAATTTTAAAAACTAAGAAAATACATTAATAATTACATTACAACTGTAATATCTAACCTCTCGAATAAATACATCCATCTATATTGGATTGGGCCTTCAACTTTTACCTCATACGGTAAATGTATTGGTAAATGTTCCATCGAGTCAAAAAACAATAGAGGAAATATCATCTTAAGTTTGTATATTGTCTCAATGATATTTGTTTCAAGCCTCTTAATGTGATGTGTCTGCAACTTGCTAGAGTATATATCTATAAAGAAATGACTAATCTTCGTGAGTGCATCTCATATCCCATTTGACAACAAATCATGATAAGCTAATAGAATGAGTGTTTGCATCAACACGTGATAGCCATGGCTCTTCATTCCATACAATATGCATTCCTTTAGATTAACCAGCCTTGATATATTTGAGGCATGTCCATCGGAAAAAAGCAGACTCTTAAGCCATTGGTAGACTAGTAATTATACATTACTCTCTAAAGTGAAGCTTACACTGAGCTTTGTGACCCGTGACCTATCAAAAACTAACTCCATATTTTTACGGTTATAAAACAACACTATATCCATTCTAGCCTTGATGTTGTACTTTGTCTTTCCCTTCATGTTCATAAATGTATTGAAAATGTCCTCAAACACGTTCTTTTCTATGCGCATGACGTCAAGGTTATGATAGAAGAGATTGGTCTTCCAATACGGAAGCTCTCAGAAAATACTTTGCTTTACCCAGTTGTGGGTCAAATCAAAACCAGAAAACTTTTGCTTACTGGACTACAAACTAAACACAATGTTACCGTACTCTAACACCACGTCATGCAATTCTTCACTAGAGAGATGTGGGGGTGTAACATCCTTTTCAACTCTGCCAATAAAAAATCATTTCTATTCTTTCTGTACATGTGATATATTGGTAAGAAATGTCGGTGGCAGTAAAAAAAAGATGTTGTGACCCCGTTTATTAGCGTGAATGCCTTGTTGTTTTCCATACAGTACGGACATGTGACATGACCAAAAAATTGATATCTTGTCCCAAATGCAGAAGTGTTGAAGTAATAAATAACCTGGCAAGACCGGGGTCGAACCACAAGGAGATTAACTATATAAATTATAAATAACAACAACAAGTTAAAGAGGACTTTAAGATGTAAGATTAATGTGAGGATTAAACAATGATAAAATAATTATCAATGTTAAAGGATCCACTAATAGTATTAGAAATAAGTATAGCATAAACTATTTTTATCAATCAACTGGAAACCACACACAAAGGAGGTTCTAATCAGATGATTTATCCTTAATAATTCATTATAAATTTCTAATATGATCATATTAATTATCTTATTTTAGTAACACCATACTTTTAAATATTGTCAGGAATTCATGTTGCTAACTTAAGTTAACAACAAATCAAGTTCCTTTCATAGCACAAGTGTATGTTATACCATACAGTTAGCTATGAAAGTGCCAAGCATTTATTGTACCAAGTGTTATACAACACAAATCTAGATTAACCATTTAACAAGCAAGGTATTAAGAATTAGTAAGATAAAAAGATAAGACATGTTAATAATAAACTTTCTTGGATATAAACATTGAAGTACATGTTAAGTTTATATTATATATATTCTAACACCATTAGTGAAACCTTTTCACATTGACATAATAAACTTAGCTAAACATAATGAAGAAGAGAAACATAAATAAACAACATAAGAACATAAGTATAGTAAAGGAAATGAAAAGTATAAATAAGAAATTAAGAAAAATATAACATGAAATAAAACTTAAACATTATAAAAATATAAAGCAAAAAAATAAAGAGCATGATCTTGATCTGAACAACCAAGATACCTAAATGCATGGAAAATGCCTCCTTTTATAGGCCAAAATTTAGAACTATTGATTTGATGACTAATTGTTGAGTGGGTGACCAACTCTTGACTTGGTGAAAATCTTTATCTTCTTGTCTGAACAAAACGTCATTGCCAACATCAGAATTGGAACCAACTGTACGCATGAAAGTTCTAGGAAATTGTCGTATCTTTCCAAGAAAAAAAAATTAAGGTCATTTGGACTTCTAAAACTTGAGATATGGGCTGAACACTGAACAATGTCTGGGCTACAGAACAGATTCGGACTTCTCCGTTGTTGCTATAATTTGGACTTGAAAACATCCTTTTTAAATCTTAGACTCCGCTTGAAAGTTGTAGGCCTATGTCTTAGCTTTCCATCCTATAAAACAGACCTAAATTTGAGATCTACAGCTTCAGATATGACCCAATTACCGAACAGTGTTCTAGTTTAGACTGCACCAACATCTCTTTTCTAAGTTTGGCCTTCTTTTTTTCTTTTCAATTTCAGTACTTAAACTTATCAATCAATCATTTCATTTATGTGATAGGCCTGCATTTAAGATGAACATTTACCATAAATTAAAGGTATATTATATTATTAGATATGTTATTATAAAACATGCTTTAGTTAAGGAGTTATTAATACTTCAAGTGCAAAATGATGATATAAAACCTTGATAAAAATGCACTTTTAAGTACCAACCAACATGGTAGTTTTTCATACGTGCTCCAACCAGAAATCATTCCATAAGCTGGAAAATTATTGATAGTCCATATCAAAGCTGCCCTCATAAGAAAATTTTGTTTTCTCGATACATTATAAGTCAAAGCCTTGGAGGATCACAATTGCGTCAACTCATCAATCAATGGTCAAAGACAAACATCAATATTTAGGTCCGGAGTGTTAGGACCGGATATGACCGTAGATAAAAACATGAACTCCAGCCTCATACACATCCTCAGTGACAAGTTGTAAGCCATTAGTATAACCGGCTAACAAGAATAAGGAGCAGCAAATGACTTGAAAGGGTTGAATCAATTTGTACACAACCTAAGACGCATGTTTCTTGATTCAGCTGAAAAGTGAGGATGCATAGTGTTAAAGTGTTTCCATGCTTCACCTTCAGAAGGATGCACCATCACTTCATCAACCACATCATGTAATTGGTGCCATGTCATGTGCTCAACAGTTTTTACTAACATGAATAACCTCTATAGTTTAGGCATGATAGGAAGTATTTTAGTTTTTTATATGCTACAAGAGTCTTTCCAATACCAGTTTTGGGTTTCTAATAGGAATGTCCACATGTCATGCACTCGCATTTTAAAGGAAGTACAACATGCATAAGTTTGGACACATGTCAATTTTCTAGTATCCTAGGCCGATGAGTTTCATCATAAACTTAGCAACATAGATGTTCTCTTTTAGTCTGTTCTTTTCAGATAAAATGCTTCTCGTCCATTAGACAATTTTATCATAACCGGCTTCACTCAACCCATAATTGAACCTGATAGTTAATACTTATGCAACGACCAATAATTTACTGTGATTTGTGCAGTCAGCCCTCAAACTTGTAAAATTGAATACAAACTAAATGTCAAGATGTTTGTTTGAGATTGTTATAATTTGAATGGAAAAAATTGAAAGAAACTATGAAAACTAATTTTAAAACAATAAATATTAAAATATAAAATCAATAAAAAATTAAATGCAAATTCAATATTAAAAAAAATCATTAATTCATCTCAACTCGTATAATTTAATTTGATACCATCTGAAGTGGATGGTAATTATTTAGGTTGAAAGTGAAGAGCGTGAGTGTCCGAATTCAGATTATAATAATAAAGGATTTTGAAACCGCGATCTATCTATTTTACTGCAAGTGCAAGGCTAGCCTGCACTCACATTGGGTCGGGTCAATTGTTAAATTAACAACCTTCTTCTTTTCTCTTCTTTGCTCTTTTATAAAGAGATCCAGTTGTGGCTTCAGCATTACAGGCAGGATTGTTTAATATTATACAACAGTAAAAATTCCAATCTATGATATATTTTTTTTGACGTTCTTGATCGAGTTATCAACAGGTCTTTGACTTTTTAATAATGAATTCTTTGTATTATAAGTTACTGGTCCAAATCCTTTTCCGAATATTTGATTTAAAAAAATGATTTATTATAAGAGAAACTCAGAGTATATATATAGTCTATAACGGTGACTAATTCATTGCTATCACGTTAACTATAACTATTAATACTAATTAATTCCATGGCGGTTTAATCATTAATTATGAGCTAATTAAGCTTTTCTACGTTTTTTACTTATTAATATATTATATTATTATTATTATTATTATATTACATAACTGTTTTTTTTGTTTGTTAATTTTAAAATTTTTTTATTTAGTTATCAGATTTTATAATAGAGATCCCAGGTTTGATGGATTAGCCTAGTTTGACAAGTTAACCTGGATTTTTTTTTTTTAATTAATTTTTTTTGTTTAGTTTGTTAATGTTAAATTTCTTTCTATTTAATTATCAGAATTTCATGACACGTATCCTGGGCTTGACGGGTTAACTTGGTTTGATGGGTTAACCAAGTTAATTCTAGGCAAACCCGTCAATTTTTTTCTATTTAGTTATCAAACTTTCATTACGCGAATCTTAGGTTTTACGGGTAAACTTAGTTTAAAAGGTTAACCCAATTACTTCATATTTTTCTTCTTTTTCTTCATTAGTTTCTTCATGTTGGTTTTTTTTCTTTGTTTTTTTTCTTTTTAATTAATCTATTTAATTATCACACTTTTATGACATGACCTTATAACTAGACCCACATCCAATATTCTTGGATCCGGTGTTGCAGTCAATCTCATTTAAACTTGGGTCATACAAGTTTAATGTTATTATTAATATTATAAATATTATTTTTAGGTCAGGCGTTGCAACCAAACCCAAGACTCTTGGGTATAATTTTGCAAAAAAACCCAAGACTTTTAAATCTTAGTTTTTTTTATATATTTTTTATTTAAAAAAATAATCCACGGCATCGCATGGGTCATGTAACTAGTTATTTTCAATTTATGGGAGAATATATATATATATATATATATATATATATATATGAAAAAGAAAAAAACATAGAGCATCAAAATAACTCAGTCGTCTGGTTAATTAGAACAATTAGCTGATCAGATTAACTCAGCCATGGAAAATAGTGCTTAAAAAAATTAGTACGGTCAACTCAAAGCCAAAGGTTGAATGGATGAACACAAGCGAGCAACTGCTTACGGCCCCTGTTGTATTTTCTTCTTCTCTTCTCTCGTCTCTTTACCCACAGAATCACGGCATGCAGTCGATGCCAGGCGCCCACTAACTTTGCCCTCATTCTCATTTTCAACCCTCAAAAAACTATTCCACAGTCTCGAGACGTGCGCTTCTCTATCTTTTTGGCCCCGTCACTTGCATTTGCCCTTTCAATGGTGGGCCATCATCATTATTTACCTACTCATTTTGTGCCAAGTGGCATCACTTTGGTTGGCTCCTAGACGAAAATTCTTGCCAACGTGTTTTTATGTGTTAGTGCTTTGACCATGGAAAGGCAAAAGCAAGAAAAGTAAGACTTGTAAAACAGGGGAAGAATAAATAAAAAAAGATTTTCTAGAATTATCTATCTGAATGCTTTCAAACCTTACTATTAAATATGCTAGCTGCATCCCTAAAATTTTTAAAAAAACAATTCTCTCCATTGCTCTAAATATATCCTCCAAAAACAATTATCCCTTTTAGACACAGAAAAAAAAATTGATTAAGTCCCATTGCTAATTAACTTGTTAATTGCTTAGGGTTTTTTTTTATAAAATTTTTGTTGTTGATTATCATGGCTGATATAGAAATTCCTGAATATTTTCTATGTCCGATATCGCTACAAATCCTGAAAGATCCAGTAACAACAATAACAGGCATCACATACGAGCGAGAAAGCATAGAACAATGGTTGAAGACAGCCCGAGGAAACCCTACGTGTCCAGTAACAAAGCAGCCTTTGCCAGGAGATTCTGAGTTGATACCGAATCACACATTGAGGCGGCTAATTCAATCATGGTGCACTCTGAATGCCATCGATGGCATCGATCGAATTCCCACTCCGAAATCTCCTATCAAGAAGAGCCAAGTCCTTAGACTCATCAAGGATCTTGATGTCCCTGATCACCCCTGTACTAAAGCATTAATGAAACTGGAAGCCCTGGTCGCAGAGAATGAAGGGAATAGGACTTGCATGGTGGAAGCTGGCGTGGCAAAAGCTATGGTTCTTTTCGTTATAAAATGTTTCAAAGAAGGAAAGACAACCGGCCTTGAAGAAGGCTTGAGAATTCTTTATCTTATTTGGAACCAATCACAAGAAATCAAGCCTCTTGTCAGGGAGAACCAAGAATTCATCGATTCATTGACATGGATCTTACGTTGTAAGATAGATAATCATGTTGCTGTCAAGACTCACGCAGTGCTAGTATTGCACAAAACAATATGCGTTGTTTGTCAAAAGATATTGGAGAGATTAAAGGTTGATTTCTTCAAAGAGATCATAACAAGGGTTCTTAGGAAGAGAATCTCTACACAAGCCATGAAGTCAGCCTTGCTTGTCCTAACAGAAGTGTGTTTTGCGGGCAGAAACAGAATCAAAATTGTTGAAGCTAATGCGATTTTTGAGCTCATTGAACTAGAGCTAGAGAGACCCGAGAGGAACATCACAGAGCTCATTTTTAATCTTTTGGCTCAGTTGTGTTCATGTGCAGATGGGAGAGAACAGTTTCTAAAGCACGCAGGAAGCATTGCCATGCTTTCAAAGAGGGTCCTTAGGGTTTCTCCAGCAACAGATGATCGAGCAGTGCACATACTTGATTCAATCTCAAAATTTTCTGCTAGAGATGAAGCTGTTCTAGAGATGTTGAGAGTTGGTGCTGTGTCAAAACTTTGCATGCTTATTCAGGCAGACTGTGCTCCCTATTTAAAAAAGAAAGCAAAAGGGATCCTCAGGTTGCACTCCAATACGTGGAACAATTCTCCTTGCATTGCCGTATATTTGTTAACAAGGTATCCATAATAAATTAATCCTTTAATTCCTTCTTTTCCTCAAATGTTTTGTATAACCTATATAAAACACTTTCAAGATTAGATAAACAAGCAAAAGAGCTTATGGTTTATCTATAATGTTTGGTTATTATCTTAAAATAAAAAAATAAAAAAATAATAAGGGATAAAAAAGCATCCCCTTATATTATCTATTTAGATAATATAAAAATTTAAAACTGTAAAATGTTATATATATATAATCTTAGATGTTTTTATATAGCACAAATTTCTTGAATTTGAATTCAAGAAAGAAATAAAACATTATGCATATTTATATATAAACTAGATAGATGGTTTGAGTATTGTTGCAGGCCGATTAGTAAACAATATACATGATTATTGCAATGGTAGTTGAAAGTGTCAGACCGACGTTACTGTAAACTTGGGTAATTGTCAAGTTCAAGCGCTTTGGGTTTGACAAACATATCAAATTGACTCCAGAGCGCCTAGGCTTGGCAACAACGCTAGACCCATATGTTTGGGCCTAATGACAATGCCAAACCTAGGCATCTAGGTCTGACAACTAAGCCAGACTCATGCGTCTGGGCTTAACGACCACGTCACACCCAAGCCCTCTAAGCTTGGCGACAACACCATACCCGTGCGCCTGGGCTTGACCACAACGCCAAACCTAAAGTGTCTAAATCTAGCAAACATACGAGACCTAAGTGCCTGGGCATTGCAACCATTCCACACCTAGGCACCTGGGCTTGATATCCATTCCAAACCCGGGTGCCTAGATTTGGCAAGACAATGTAAAATCTCAAATGCACGACTTAATGATAAGATTGATATAAAAATAATTTGGATATAAAATTATTAGTGGTATATATAATATTTATCCTAAAAAAACCCAATGTCTATATGGAGCCAAAAAGAATAAGAGAAAAAAAAATCATGTCCTGAAACTTCCTTCACCCCATTCTCTATCTCGGGCAAGAAAGTTACACTTTTTTTAGTTAAAAAGTAAACAAATAAAAAGCAAAGGATTTATTTAGAATCGTTTGGGTGGGGCTGTAAGATGAATGTGTTGCCTAAAATAAATCTCAAAGAATGGGTTTGGCAACCATGCTCGACCTAGACTTTTAGGTCTGACAACCATATAAAAACGACGAAAGCATCCATACATGAAGTCTTGTTTTTGTTGAAATTCAAGGGTAATTTTGTATTTGAACTGTTTCAATAAAAGAAAAAGATGGTGAAACCTCTCAACACATGCATATTTCCTCCTCTCAAGGGCATGGTTGTATCTTCATTATTTATTTGAAAAAATAAAAGACAAAAGAAGCCCTCAATCCAAAGGTTACAATTTTGTTCTCTAAAGGACAAATTAGTATTTATATTGCAACCCAAAAAACCTGAGCATTTTGTTCTCAATTATTTTTTTAATGTCAAATGTATTTTATGAAAAAGACAATCCTATTTCCAATTATATACCTAGTAAGTTTTTTTTGGTAAGGACAATTCCGTTATTACATTGTTTCAATCTATAATAATATGTATTTAGGTAAATAGTGAGAGCATTGAACTAGTATATGTTGTAATATTTATTCGTAACTTAGCGAGATTTTATTTTGGATTCTATCTTGATCCGTCTTTGATTTTACTTCTATTTTGTAAGTTTCTGCTTAAGTAGAAGACCAGTAATCGTGGCAAATTTGAATTTTCAGAAACTATGGAACTTTCTTGCTTTGGGAAACTAATTTGAGTAAATTATTATGCATGTTTGCACTTCTATATGCTCTCACCTGCACACCCCATTTGCAAACATGGGAAAGTGAAACTCTGCCTACATGAACGCTAGTAGGAAAATCCAAGAACACTGGAAGGGATGCCGGTGCTAAATCAAGTTTTAGAGGTTACACATGTGGTAATGAAACCGGGTCTAGCTCATGACCCGGTTTAAAATTTAAGTTATAAGTTAACTAAATTCAATGAAGTTTTTAATTTTTAAGTTAAAATTCTATCATTTTAAATTTTATTTAAAAATCAAATTATATTTTGACTAGGACAATTGAGTTGAACTGGGTAATTTTGAATTATATATATATATATATATATAAGTTTTTAATTTATTTTAAGTAAATATGATGGTGCATACATGATGCTTAGAGAAAGTTAGTTCTATACATTATAAGATACATAGTAATAGATAAATTCATATGTAGTCTTACTTAATTAGTTTGATCTCTTGGATTAAAGTGGCTTTTTTGACATGATATTTTATTGATCGGTTTCGTCTAAAACTAAAGGGGATAAGTTGGAGACAAAGTTGGAGACAAATGTGAAAGGATTAATGTATTTTAAATGCACTAAACTTACGTAGAAAATATATATGCCTTTAAAATTGTGAAGAGAGAAAGCTTAGTTCCTATTAATGTATAAACTCATTTTAGAATAACTTTTACTATTGAATAATTTATATATATTTTTTGTGTGTATATATATAGAATAATATAAATCAAATTTTAGTATCTCATCTAATAATTTAAATTTTTAAACTAAGATAGATTCTTAATATAATATTAGAACAAACAATCATGAATTTAAATCTCATCATTTTTATTTTATTTTCTAATTAAAATCAATTAACAACATAAATAATTTGAGTTTGGATAATTTTTAAATCTAAATAACTTTCACTTAAAATTATGTGTTAAAAAATAATATAAATTAAATCTTATAATATCATATAATTGCTTAATGTTTTTAATTTATAGGGTTATTTAATAATATAAATTTTTATTATTATTGTTTTTCATGGAGTTCTTTACGTGATAAATGCGTTTCTAAGTACGCCATGCGTTTACCTTGAAGCCAATGGTAATAGCAGCAAAGATTGACTAATGACTACTATGGAGCCTTTTACCTTTATTTTATAATCTATAGTGTCGTCATCGATTTGTTATAATATCATTCGAACATACAGCATCATTAAAAATGTGGAAAATAAACTTCGAGTATGGTGAGTTAATAACACATTTTGTCATTATATATATATAGAATCCAAACCAATGAACATTTATTATAAATGATAAAAGGGAGTTTTTATACAAATATTATCTTTTATCAAATATTAAAAATGTGGGTAATGATCAACTCCACGTAAAAAACAAGTAACTACTGTATGAAAAGAATCGTAAACAGTTATTTCCTGTTTCGGTTTTTTTTTCTTCAATTTGGATGCTCTCTGGTGTATTTCTTCAATAGTAAAAGAAAATATATAACTTTTACTAATCGTAAACATGCTATTTGTAATAAAAGCACGTCGTAGGATCTCCTTGTATCTTGAAGCCAATGGCCATTGTGTAGATGACCGGATTTTAGAGCAGTACTCTGCATCTGGCTAGGGCACTCTTACTTCAACAAGGAATGATGATCTAAACGGTGAAGCATGTGTCATAAATACAAAGAAAATTGGTTTAATTATAAGCATCACGTGCCAATTTTACTATTTGGAAAATTCAAAACATTATATATATATAATTCCTTCAAAGGTGAGTAGGTGAGTACAGTTGACTAAATAGCAGCTTGAAAATTTTTAAATTGAATCACTAATGAAACGAGAGAGGGACCTAATTTTATTGTATATATTTGAAGATGTACCGAATGGAAGCGTCAATAAAAGAAATTTAAAATTATATTATTTTCATTGCATCTGAATATTGCTCACTAATGCTGATGGTTGAGAACTTAAAGTTGCCGTTATCATATGGGATATGAGCTTAATCGATCAATGGGCTGGAAAAAACAAATTCACCATCGACTGAATGTTTTCTTTTGAAGATTAGCTAATTCAAAACTTTTTTTTTTATATAAAGAAACAAAATTACCTTATTTAACCACTTAAGTTTTTAATTTAAATAATTTTTTTTAATAATTTTAACTCTTATTGATTTGTCTTAGTCAACATTGATTTCAAGTCAAAGAATAACATTTTTCACATATATGATTTGTCATTATGATTCATGAAGACAAAGACATATGTATCATTTCCATATTTTATTAATTTTATAACTAATATTCATTTCAAGCGAATAGTAAAAATACAAATTTCATTATAGTTTTAAAATGATCACAATTTAAATCTTTTCATATAGTTGTTTTTATATATCAAGGATACATACACTTCTTAACATGACTCACGAGTAGGTGGTCATTTTTAAAAGTTAAACTAAAAAATAAATATCATGTCAACTCAAGATTCTTAGTTGATCATAAATTTAGATGTGAGTTGAGAAATGAAAATAACAGCATTCAAACTTTTTTTTTTAGTTGATTTTTTGTGATTTAATTATTATCAACTCAGTTATACTTTTATATAATGTTGAATATTGACTCTTGCCAACAATGATAGTTATATGTGATATTTATCCAATTAAATAATAATATTATTAACATATATGATCGCTTATTATGAGTCAAGAAGTCATTATGAGTCATGAAGATAGAGACATTTATAGAATTTCAATATTTTTGATAAATCTTATAACTAATATTCATTCCAAGCTAGCGTTTACTGAATAATAAAAATAGTCTCCATTCTTTATTTCCATAATTCAAGTCATCCTACATTGTGTTGAATATTGACTCTTGCCAATTGTGATACTTATGTGTGACATTTGCCGAATTAAAATCATATATTGCAGAAATTAAAGATTTCATGTTGACCCAAATGCTTTTCTTACAACGCGGTTTCGCCGCTAGTTAATAAGTTAAAACTCAACTATATTAGTTTTTATTTTTCAAAAATATCGAAATTCAAACCTTTTCTCTTATTTTTCTTCTGGAATACCAATTCCGACATGGTAAAGTGTGAAGAGCTTCTTACTCAACCCTCCAAATGCGATGTTTCATTCAGAAACTTAGAAAGCGAAGGCTTTTTCAGGTCAACTTCAAATTAACTCTTATACCAACAAAGTCTTCGCTAAAACTTTGTAAAGTGTGCCCTTCCTAGTTAAAAGAATACAAACTACGCAACTGCTATATCTATGGAGGATTGGCTGCCATTGATGCAAGGTTGAGGAATTACCGAAGGACCATCAAGCAAAACATTTAGCTAGTCCTCCTCCGTTATGAAATTAAGGGACCGTGCAGATATTTCCCGTATCTGCGACGGGCTGCTTGCCTGCTTCGACATGCAAGGGTAGAACATTTTAGCTTAACGTCAATTTGTTTTTTAATATTTAAGAAAATTAAGAAAAGGAACAAGAAAGCCAAATCACATAGTAATCTTCAATATCTTAACCATCAAGGTTTTTTTTTTCTTTACATTATCTTCATCTTGATATGATTAATGAAGAAATTGGTTTGAAACTGTATTAGGTTTTTTTTTTTTTTTTTCTATTTACGTAGGATATGGCATGCCCTGTAGAAGGAGGGAGAGTTCGTACTCCTAACCTTCTTCACATGAAGAAGGACATATAGTATGATCCGGATTAGTCTCTCTGTCTCTGCAGTGACAGAAGCTGTATTAGTTAATTGAGCTCTTACTCTCAATGCCATGACAAAAGAAAAAATTACAAATATTTGTGTTTTGTGAAGATGGGCTTCTTAGGTCGCCACCGTTTCTGTATTGACATCTCAGAGTGTTAATTTGATTAAATGGGCTGAAATAAATTGGATCTATGGATGCTTTCAGACTTTTCCCACTTCCCTGGTAAACGGGGACCAGAGGCCTTCTACATTCTTTCAATGCTCTTGAATTTAGTAGGGTTTAATTGCTTGTTTAGAGAGAAAAATTTATTTCTTCAATTTGATCCTTACATATTATTTTGCTAGGTCTTAGAGGGTGTATCGGAATATAGTAGCAGTTACTTTTCAAAGTGTTTTTTCACTTAAAAATACATTAAAATATTTTTATATTTTTTAAAATTATTTTTGACATCAGTACATCAAAACGATCTAAAAACACCAAAAACATTAAATTAAAGTAAAGAAAAATTTTAAAATTAATTTTAAAAAAAAATACTTTTGAAACGCAAAAACAAAACAAAATCTTAGCTTGGTACCTTTCTATGCTTGTCAATTCCTCCGTACTTTCGTAGATGACTCATCAATGACGATTTCATAATCAACAAAACATGCAACAATTTTTTAATCAGATTGTTTGGAATTTTTTTAATTTAATTTAATTTTTAGGGTTAAATTAATTTTTGTATTTAAAATTCTTTTGATGGTATTAATTTGAATTCCAAATAAAATTCAAATCATATAAAAAAAAATCAGAAATGAAACCCTTTTTTTTGCTAACATAATTCTAAATAAAATAATTCTCTCTCTCTCAAGAACCCTACAACTTTTCTTTATCAATAATTACTTCGGTTGTGAAGGCACTTTCATCAAGGTTGTCAATTCTGTTTCAGTTGGTATTTTGTTTTTTCAATTGAAATGGAATGTTTCAGTTTCGGAGTGTTTTAGCGTGCCGTTTCAGAGTTACACTGTTCATATATATATATATATATATATATATATATATAATTCAAATTGAAGATAAATTATGCAATATAAACACAATGTCAAACAAATATAATTTCACAATTTAAAATATTTCTAAATAGTCAAAGATTAAATAGATCTTTAACTTAAAGTAATTCAACTTAAACAAAATATCAAAATATTATAAAATTAAAATGTTTTAACACAAATATTTTAAATATAAAGTTAGATCAATGTTATCAAAGCTAATGGGATCTAAAACATCTATTATTTTACTCAAATTCCTACAAAGTATAATATTGAAACAAACAACGTGAATATAAACCATATATATTAGTGATAAATCTAATTTTAAAAAATTAATATCACTGTTAATTAAAATAGTAATAATAATTTTCAATATTATTATTAAAAAATAGTAATGAAAAAGAGCTTTTTATACTTAGGTGATTTAATTAATTAAGTTGAATCAGGTTCAATTTGATTCAATGACTTTCAAGACCGGAATCGACCATATGAAAAGAAACCGGAACATTCCAAATGAAATTTAGCTGAAAAATCCAGAACAGACCGAGATTTGAAATGAAATAAAAATTGTTTCGTTTTGTTTTATTTTTTGAATTTATATGAAATGTTTCAATCATTCCAGACCAAAATAAAATAAAATTAAGAACCTTCATGCTAGAGTTGGATTCTCCCTTGCTCCCAATCAGGATTTTAGGTAACGCATCACAATGTTGAATCTTTAGAATTGATTAGTACTTAAAAGTGCATATTTATCAAGGTTTTATATCATCATTTTGCACTTAAAGTATTAATAACTCTTTAACTAAAGCATGTTTTATAATAACAAGTCTAATACTATAAAATGCCTTAATATATGGTAAATGTTCATCTTAAATGCAGGCCTATCATATAAATCAAAGGATTGATTGATGAGTTCAAGTATGGAAATTGAAAGGACAAAGAGAGGGCTAAACTTAGAAAAGAGATGTTAGTGCAGTCCAAACTGGAACACTGTTCGGTAATTGGGTCTATCTCGAGTTCTAGATGTCCAAATGACCTCAACTTTTGACACATATTTGGTAAGCCATAGGCCTACAACTTTCATGTTTTCATCAAGATCTAATAAGGCGGTTTGCAAGTCCAAATTATAGCAACAACGGAGAAGTCCGAATCTGTCCTGCAGCCCAAACTCTGTTCAGTGTTTGGCCCATATCTGAAGTTCTAGAAGTCAAAATCACCTCCATGTTTTTTTCCTGGAAACCTGAGTCAATTTCCTACAACTTTCATGCTTTCAAGTGGACCCAGTTCTGATGCTAGCATTTTCGTTTTATTTAGACAAGAAGATAAGGATTTTCACAAAGTCAAAAGTTGGCCATCCACTCAACAATTAGTGATCAAATCAATAATTCCGAATTTTGGCCTATAAAAGGAGGCATTTGCCATGTATTTAGGGGCTTGGTTGTTCAGATCAAGTTCATGCTCTTTATTTCTCTCTTTATATTTTTTGTAATTCTTAAGTGTTGCTTTCATTAATTTCTTGTTTATGCTTTTCATTTTCTTTCCTTTCCTTAGTTAACTTGTATCTTATTTATGTTCTTGTTTTGTTTATTTATGTTTCTCTTCTTCATTATGTTTAGCTAAGTTTATTATGTCAAGGTGAAAAGGTTACACTAATGGTGTAAGAACAAGTATGATATAAACTCAACATGGACCTTAATGTTTAATATTAACATGTCTTATCTTTTTGTCTTACTAATTCTTAATACCTTGCTTGTTAAATGGTTAATCTAGATTTGTGTTGTATAATACTTGGTACAACAAATGCTTGACACTCTCATAGCCCAACCGTATGGTATTACCTACACCTGGGCTATGAAAGGAACTTGATTTGTTGTTAACATCAGTTAACATCATGAATTCCTAACAATATTTAAAAGTTTGGTGTTATGTAAATAAGATAATTAATATGACCATGTTAATAATATATAATGAGCTATTAATGACAAATCATCCGATTGGAACCTTCTTCGTGTGTGGTTTTCAAATTGAGTAATAAGAGTTTATACTATACTTGTTTGAAATACCATTGGTGGATCCTCTAACCTTGACATTTGTTTTTATCATTGTTTAATCCTTACATTAATCTTCCATCTCAAAGTTCTCATTAATTTCTTCATCCTCTTCTTTTTATTGTTATTATTATTATTATTATTATTATTATTAATTACATTCTTGTTATATTTTATGTACGTTAAGTATGCTCTGTGTTTGATCAAGGATCCTGATCTTGTTGGTCTTGCCTTGTTCATTCGCATCAGAAATCTGTTTATATTATATAATATATCTCTTTGATCTTTTTATAAACTCAGTATATAGGCTGGAAACCTGTGACCCGATCTTTTAGATCATTCTCAGGTGTAACAACGCCACGTACTGGGTATTATTATTATTATTACTATTACTATTATTGTTATTATTATTGTTGTTATTACTATTAATATTATTATTACTATTACTATTATTATTACTATTACTATTATTGTTATTATTATTGTTGTTATTTTTGTTATTATTGTTGTTGTTGTTGTCTTGTTATTTATAATTTATACAATTAACCTCTCTGTGGTTCGACCCCGATCTTGCCGGGTTATTTATTACTTCGACACTCCTTCACTTGGGAGAAGACATCAATCTTTTGGTCGTGTCAAGTTTTTGGCGCCGTTGCCGGGGAGGTAAATTCTTGTACAAATTATAGTATTTATTTTGTTTTCTCTTTTCACTTTTTTTTTTATCTAACTTTGTTTCTTTTGTTTTGTTTCTTTTTCTTTTGTTTTCTTCTTCCTTTTATTCTCTTTCTACACGTGCATGAGTGTTTGGTCATGTACATTAAGTGGTAGACTTTTTAAGGTATCCTCATCATTTTCAGAAAATATGGCCGAAGAAGATAACTAGTCACTTCATAATGAGAATAATGAGAATAAATGTGTTAGGACACTTAGAGACCACATGAATCCCACAAGAACAAGTGCACCCTCATGCATAGTTTTCCCTCCTGATGCATCCATTTTAATTTTAAGCAAGGCATTATTCAACTTTTACCTTCTTTTCATGGCTTAGATCTAGAAAATCCATACTTGCATTTGAGAGAATTTGAAGAAGTTTGTAACACCTATAATGACTTAAATTGTAGCATGAATACCGTTAGATTAAAGCTTTTTCCTTTTTCATTAAAAGATAAAGCTAAAACATGGCTACAAAATCTTAGGTCAGGATCCATTCGTGTTTGAGATGAAATGCAACAACAATTTTAAAAAAAAGTTTTTTTCCATCTCACAGAACCAACTCTTTCAAAAGACAAATCACCACTTTCACTCAAAAACCAAGTGAAACATTTTACCAATGTCAGGATAGGTATCGAGACTTGCTTAATACTTGCCCTCATCATGGTTTTGAAACATGGAGATTGGTTTCACAATTTTATGAAGGATTAACACCTAAAGATAGGCAAATGGTTGAATTGATGTGCAATGGAACTTTTGAAGATAAAGACCCTAATGAAGCAATGGAGTACCTAGACTTGCTAGCTGAAAATGCGCAAAATTGGGACACTAAGGGCACTTATGAGGCACCAAGTAAAACCCAACCTCATACATCTAGTGGAGGTATGTATAACCTTAGGGAAGATCATGACCTCCAAGCCAAGTTTACATCTTTAGCTAGAAAAGTCGAGGCACTAGAATTGAAAAAGAGTGGTCAATTAAAATATGTTCAAGACATTGTGTGTCAAATCTGTGAAACAAATGAACATGCAACCAATGACTATCCAACTTTTCCTTCTTTCAAGGAATGCCTTCATGAACAAGCCCATGCTTTAAATAGTTTCCAAAGGCCCAATCATAACCCATACTCGCAAACATACAATCCTGGTTGGAGAAATCACCCAAATAATGCACAAACTTCACAGCCACCGTTTCAAGCACACCATAATTTCCAAAATTCTCATGGATATGCACCTCCTTATGCTCCACCTCCTAGAAGAAATCTTGAGGAAACATTGCATGCATTCATTGAAAAGCAAGAGACAATCAACACTCAACTTACTCAAAGCATGACAAATTTTAAAGATGCTCTTGCAAAATTCACATCTGCTCTTAGTTTTCAAGAGAAAGGTAAGTTTCCATCTCAACCACAGCAAAGGCCAAAGGGGCAATACAATGCAAATGCAAGTAGTTCCGAAAGCCAACACATGGATCAAGTCAAATCAGTCATCACTCTTCGTAGTGGTAAGGTTATTGAAAAACCCACTCTTGAACCTTGTGAGAAAGATGATGAGTCAATCTTTGAGGGTAAGGAAGGGGTTGAATCTGAACATTGTAAAGAAAAGACTGATTCTCCGCCAGCACTTCCATTTCCTCATGCCATGACCAAACAAAGGAAAGTCAATCACAATTCTGAAATCCTTGAAACTTTCAAACAGGTAAGGATCAATATACCTTTGTTGGATGCTATTAAACAGGTACCTTCCTATGCTAAATTTTTGAAAGATCTATGAACTGTGAAGAGAAAACTGAATGTGAAAAAGAAAGCATTTTTAGCCGAACAAGTAAGTGTTATTCTTCAGAACAATAATGCTTTGAAATATAAAGACCCTGGTTGTCCTACAATTTCTTGCTTTATTGGAGAACATAAAATTGAAAGAGCTTTACTTGATCTTGGAGCTAGTGTGAATTTACTTCCATATTCGGTTTTTCAAAGTCTTAATCTAGGTGAGTTAAAACCAACTTCTGTAACTCTTTTACTTGCTGATAGATCTGTAAAAGTGCCTAGAGGAATAGTTGAGGATGTGTTAGTACAAGTTGATAAATTCATTTACCCTGTAGATTTTATTATCTTGGATACACAACCTGTTGAAGCATGTAATCCAATTCCTGTTATTTTAGGACGTCCATTTCTTGCAACTTCTAATGCATTGATTAATTGTAGGAATGGACTGATGAAGCTATCATTTGGAAACATGACATTAGAGATGATAATGATTTACAAAAAGTGGACTTTATTGAAACATTAGTTCATGATCAATTTCAAACCACTTCTAGTGAAACTGAGATTGATGAACCTGACGAGTTGCAAATTGTTTATTTTCAGGAAAAAGCAAAGGCATGTAATTGGAAACCATAAATTGAAGAATTGCCACCACGATCAATTGAGTCTATACCTTCAAGTGTTCAACCACCAAAACTTGATTTGAAGTCGTTACCAGTCAATCTCAAATACTCATTTTTGGGAGAAAATGAAACTTTTCCGGTAATAATCTCTTCCAAACTTAATGCACATCAAGAAGGTAAGTTATTACAAACTCTGAAAATGCACAAAAATGTATTAGGATGAACCATAGCTGACATAAAAGAAATTAGTCCTTTGATTTGCACACACAGGATTTATTTGGAGGAAAATGCTAAACCATCTAGAGAAATGCAACGAAGACTTAATCCTAATATGAAAGAAGTAGTGAAAAATGAAGTCATTAAGCTTCTAGATAATTGAATCATTTATTCTATTTCTGACAGCAAATGGGTAAGTCCTACCCAAGTTGTACCCAAAAAGTTTGGAGTCACTGTGATAACAAATGAGAAAAATGAGTTAATTCCAACTCGGACTATTACTGGTTGGCGCATGTGCATTGACTATAGGAAATTTAATTCAATTACTAGAAAAGATCATTTCCCTTTACCTTTCATGGATCAAATCCTAGAAAGAGTTGCAGGTCATGAATTTTATTGTTTCCTAGATGGCTATTCAGGTTACAATCAAATTGAAATTGCATTGAAAGATCAAGAGAAGACTACTTTCACATGTCCATTTGGTACTTTTACATATCGAAGAATGCCTTTTGGGTTATGTAATGCACCAGCCACGTTTCAAAGATGTATGCTTAGCATATTCAGTGATATGGTTGAACGTTTTCTTGAGATTTTTATGGATGCTTTTTCTGTTTTTGGTGATTCATTTGATGATTGCTTAACTAACTTGGAAAAGGTTTTGAACAGGTGTGAAGAGAAGAATCTTGTACTGAATTGGGAAAAATGTCACTTTATGGTAACAAACGGCATTGTACTTGGTCACATTATTTCATCGACAGGAATTGAGGTTGACAAATCTAAAATCGAGTTAATTGCCAACTTACCAATACCAAAATCTGTTAAAGATGTTAGATCATTCTTAGGACATGCTGGTTTTTACAGAAGGTTCATCAAAGATTTTAATGTAATATCTAAACCATTGTGTAACCTTCTATCAAAGGAAACTGTTTTTGAATGGACTGAACAATGTGAAAAAGCCTTTGTTAAACTTAAAAGCTTGCTTACTTCTGCTCCTGTCATTCAACCTCCTGATTGGTCATTACCTTTTGAAATAATGTGTGACGCTAGTGATTATGCCGTGGGTGCTGTCTTGGGACAAAAAAAAGATAAGAAACCTTATGTGATTTACTATGCAAGTAAAACTTTAAATAGTGCTCAAATGAATTACACTACCACTGAAAAAGAATTACTTGCAGTAGTATTTGCACGTGACAAGTTCATATCTTATCTTGTTGGCTCACCTGTTGTTGTTTTTAGTGATCATGCAACATTGAAATATCTTCTCTCTAAGAAAGACTCTAAGGCTAGATTGGTGCGATGGATTTTGTTACTTCAAGAATCTGATATCACAATCAAAGACAAGAAAGGCACCGAAAATGTTGTCGCGGATCATTTGTCAAGATTGACAACCGATTCGAGATCTGACATCACACCAATCGATGACTACTTTCCTGATGAATCTTTATTTTCTATCTCTACGATGCCTTGGTTTGCTAATATTGTTAATTTTCTTGTTTCAGGACAATTGCCAGCTCATTGGAGTACCCAAGATAAAAGAAAGTTCTTGAACGAAGTGAATAACTTTTATTGGGATGATCCTTATTTATTCAAATATTTCGAAGATGCATTCCTGACAATAAGGTAAGTAGTGTCATTACATTTTGTCATTCTGAGGCATGTGGGGGTCATTTCTCATCAAGAAAGACAATTGCAAAAATCTTACAAAGTCGATTTTACTGGCCGACCATGTTCAAAGACTCACATGCATTCTGCAAGACT
Organism: Populus davidiana; assembly: GCA_030145905.1. Taxonomy (NCBI): domain Eukaryota; kingdom Viridiplantae; phylum Streptophyta; class Magnoliopsida; order Malpighiales; family Salicaceae; genus Populus; species Populus davidiana. The sequence continues at coordinate 22,120,425 of CM057789.1, read as the reverse complement.
TGTGAAAATTGTCAAAAGTTGGGATCTATTTCAAAACGTCACATGATGCCTTTAAATCCTATTCTTGTCATTGAGATCTTTGATTGTTAGGGTATAGATTTTATGGGTCCATTTCCTCCATCATTTGGTTTCTTGTATATATTGGTCGTAGTAGATTATGTTTCAAAATGGATAGAGGCAATTCCAAGTAGAACCAATGATCACAAAACAATGATAAACTTTTTGAAAGAAAATATTTTAAGTCGATTCGGAATCCCTCGAGCCATGATAAGTGATGGTGGAACACATTTCTGCAACAAGCCATTTGAATCTTTAATGAAGAAATATGGAATCACACACAAAGTTGCCACCCCTTATCACCCTCAGACGAGTGGACAAGTAGAACTTACTAATAGGGAGATCAAAAAGATCTTGGAGAAAACGGTGAACCCTAATCGGAAAGACTGGTCTTTAAGACTTAATGATGCACTTTGAGCTTATCGAACTGCATATAAAACATCATTAAGTATGTCACCTTATAGACTAGTCTATGGAAAACCTTGTCACTTGCCTGTGGAAATTGAACATAAAGCTTATTGGGCTATTAAAGCTTTCAATTCAAACATTGATGATGCTAGTCAGCTGCGAAAATTGCAAATAAATGAGCTTGAGGAAATAAGAAATGATGCATATGACAATTCAAGAATTCATAAAGCAAGAATCAAAGAGTTTCATTACAAGAAAATACTGAGAAAAACATTCAATGTTGGTCAAAAAGTCTTGCTTTATAATTCTCGACTCCATTTATTTCCTTGAAAACTAAGATCAAGATGGAGTGGTCCTTTTATTGTGAAACATGTGTATCCATATGGGGCCTGTGATATCGAAAATCCAAAGAATGACAATGTTTTCAAGGTAAATGGCCATCGTTTGAAAGTTTATTTTGACAATTTTTCAGTTGAAAATGACTCTATTGAATTGGGTGATCCTGTATATAAAGATTGATTCTTTTTCTCACATTGTTTTTGTGTGACTTTTGTTTTGCTAGTCTCTCACCCCGGTCAAATGGTGGATAACGGTACTCCGTGACTTTTAAGTCGGTTCTTTTAGTTTCCCATGATAACTGATATCTGTGTATATATTTGTGCAATTCTTTGCTCTTTCTCCTTTCTTTGAATCTCTCCCCCAATTCTCAGTTGAAAATGGACACCACTCTTGAAAAATTGAAAAAGTATTTTCCCGCTCTGCCTTAGAATGCGATTACAAAAATTTACCGTGCTAGATGTGCAAGATTGAGGTTGTTAATGAACCATGGAATTCTTGAAGATATTCGCTGGCTGATTGAAGCAAAGGTCCGATTATCAGGTGAGTCCTCTGATTCTTTCATTTCATACATGCCTAGAACAGGTAAAAGCACTTTTGCGAAGAAACGTCGTGCAAAATGACTGAAAGTCTGTCACCGATGTGCTAGATGGACTTGTAATGCGACATGTCGTTCTTTAGGAATGGTATCTGTAAACCATGAAGATAAAATACAATTCATTAAGGATGGCCTGAGTAAGGGGTCTTTAGATAATCTTCTATTGACTCTTGAGACGCACCCTAGTGGAGATGTGCATCGTGCAATTTATGATTTATGGCCCCAATTCCATAAAGAACATGCTCGACTTAGTCTTGGGAATCTGACTAAAAAAGACACTATTTGCCAGTTTTTAAGAAAACTGGATGGGAAGCCTATCCCCGACCCATAGAGGGTGTTTAAGTCGTTATTGGACGTAAAACCAAGGAAAGATGTGAGCCACAATCACAACTACCTGTACATACACATGCTTTTTCAAAATAAATAAATAAATAAAGAGAAAGAGAGAGAGAGACTATGGCTGGCCTACATATAGGTGGTATGATATCATTTTCAATTTCTCATCTATTAATTCTTCTCTTCCTTCCTTCATTTCTACTCAACCCATACTTTCATCAAATATAGAAGTGTGTAGAAATGACATGTTCCTCAAGTCATAACACAAACACTATTTGTGTTTTCGGTGGATCCAGTCCTGGGAAAGAAAAAAAAATTTTAGAATCAGCAAATCATCTTGGTCAGGTATTAGTTGAGCGAAAGATTCATTTAGTGTATGGAGGAGGCAACCTTGGGTTAATGGGAGGAGTGTCAATAGCTGCATTTTTAGGAGGTAGTCAAGTTTTGGGGGTAGTCCCCAAAGCTTTAGCACAAGGGGACATCATTGGAAAAACAATTGGAGAGGAATTACAAGTCCCCACAATGTCTGATCGACTGAATGCAATGTTTAACCATGTTGATGCCTTCATTGCCTTACCAGGTGGTCTAGACACATTGGAAGAGATCTTTCATATTTCCTCTTGGGCCCAACTGCACATTCACCATAAACCCATAGGTTTGTTAAATGTTAATGGTTTTTATGATAAGTTGTTGTCTTTTCTTGATCATGCTGTGGAACAGGAATTTCTAACATCTTTGGCACGACAAATCATAATCTTTGCTACTATTGCTGAACAATTGATTGACCAACTACAATCTTTCATCCCTGTAATTAATCCCTCCATGAGTCGCATAAATTGGTCAACTAAGGAAAGCCGTAAAAAGCTTAGATTGGATTTGAGCCTTCGTTTGTAAAAACTTTGTGTCTTTTGGTTTTATTATTGTGTTTTGTTGTTTCTTATATTTGTTTAAGTATGTTTTAGGTTTGTCAGTGTTCGTTATTTCAGGTGATGTCTTCTATACTCTATCTTTCTACCTTAAGACATTGAGGACAATGTCTCATTTTGGTTGGGGGGAAAGGGTTGTGGTTGATATATTAAAAAAAAACTGTGTTTTCTATTTCATAAAGTATTTACAAAACTGTTGTTACTAGGATGGTAGAGTAAAATGAGTTCTTTTGTTAAAGTGACTCTTGAGACGCATCTTAGTAAATATTCTTAACAAGGTCTATCAGAATACTTCTTGAAATATTCAGGTTTACAAACTCTCGTATTGTTAGCACTTGATTCTGCTCATACGCTCATTTAACAAGTATTTTTAAATCTTTATTTTCATACACACACTTTAACATATGATTGTGGGTTGCACATTGGATTATTACATTATTTATGTTCTTTTGTTAAAGGTAACAACTAAGGGAAAGGGATAGTACATAATTTGCAAAAAAAAAAAATGATAATAAAAAGGTAGATAAGTTTGGTTTCGTAGCCTCCCTAACCTAAGCAATTAAGCCCAAAGGGGTGTTTTAACACTTAATACCCTAAAGTCAACTGACTTGGGAGCTATTGGCCCAACGCTTGTTACATGGGTTGAGGAGAAAAGCTTAAGGGAATCAAACATTGCACTAACTACGTATCAGTATCTGCAACCCGAGTTGCTAAGCTTGTAGGGGTGTCTCAACACCTAATGCCCTAAGACCAACTGGTCTGGGAGTCATTAGCCTAAAACTCGTTACATGGGTTAAAGATACATTGTGTTTCATGTTGTATGTGTATATATATATATATATAAAAAAGATAATAATCATAACCCAAGAAAGTTAACTTTAAACATTAAAGCAAAAATTTGTTTTTCTTCCAAGTAAAGCCCTATAACTATATGTTTATATTTTGAGCACAAAAGAAAGGATTAGTAATATCTTGTTTAAGAGGTATTGAGCAGATATATAAATTTAATAAGAGTTTGTTTATCTGGATAGATTAATAGAAGTTGAATGATGAATGCTTTGCTTTATGGAATTTGCAAATTGTTTTTCTATTTTAACGCTTTGATTACTAGGGACTAGTAATAAGCTGGTTGGGGGGGTGATTAGTACTTAAAAGTGCATATTTATCAAGGTTTTATATCATCATTTTGCACTTAAAGTATTAATAACTCTTTAACTAAAGCATGTTTTATAATAACAAGTCTAATACTATAAAATGCCTTAATATATGGTAAATGTTCATCTTAAATGCAGGCCTATCATATAAATCAAAGGATTGATTGATGAGTTCAAGTATGGAAATTGAAAGGACAAAGAGAGGGCTAAACTTAGAAAAGAGATGTTGGTGGAGTCCAAACTACAACACTGTTCGGTAATTGGGTCTATCTCGAGTTCTAGATGTCCAAATGACCTCAACTTTTGACACAGATTTGGTAAGCCATAGGCCTACAACTTTCATGTTTTCATCAAGATCTAATAAGGCCGTTTGCAAGTCCAAATTATAGCAACAACGGAGAAGTCTGAATCTGTCCTGCAGCCCAAACACTGTTCAGTGTTTGGCCCATATCTGAAGTTCTAGAAGTCCAAATCACCTCCATGTTTTTTTCCTGGAAACCTGAGTCAATTTCCTACAACTTTCATGCTTTCAAGTGGACCCAGTTCTGATGCTAGCATTTTCGTTTTATTTAGATAAGAAGATAAGGATTTTTACAAAGTCAAAAGTTGGCCATCCACTCAACAATTAGTGATCAAATCAATAATTCCGAATTTTGGCCTATAAAAGGAGGCATTTGCCATGTATTTAGGGGCTTGGTTGTTCAGATCAAGTTCATGCTCTTTATTTCTCTCTTTATATTTTTTGTAATTCTTAAGTGTTGCTTTCATTAATTTCTTGTTTATGCTTTTCATTTTCTTTCCTTTCCTTAGTTAACTTGTATCTTATTTATGTTCTTGTTTTGTTTATTTATGTTTCTCTTCTTCATTATGTTTAGCTAAGTTTATTATGTCAAGGTGAAAAGGTTACACTAATGGTGTAAGAACAAGTATGATATAAACTCAACATGGACCTTAATGTTTAATATTAACATGTCTTATCTTTTTGTCTTACTAATTCTTAATACCTTGCTTGTTAAATGGTTAATCTAGATTTGTGTTGTATAATACTTGGTACAACAAATGCTTGGCACTCTCATAGCCCAACCGTATGGTATTACCTACACCTGGGCTATGAAAGGAACTTGATTTGTTGTTAACATCAGTTAACATCATGAATTCCTAACAATATTTAAAAGTTTGGTGTTATGTAAATAAGATAATTAATATGACCATGTTAATAATATATAATGAGCTATTAATGACAAATCATCCGATTGGAACCTTCTTCGTGTGTGGTTTTCAAATTGAGTAATAAGAGTTTATACTATACTTGTTTGAAATACCATTGGTGGATCCTCTAACCTTGACATTTGTTTTTATCATTGTTTAATCCTTACATTAATCTTCCATCTCAAAGTTCTCATTAATTTCTTCATCCTCTTCTTTTTATTGTTATTATTATTATTATTATTATTATTATTAATTACATTCTTGTTATATTTTATGTACGTTAAGTATGCTCTGTGTTTGATCAAGGATCCTGATCTTGTTGGTCTTGCCTTGTTCATTCGCATCAGAAATCTGTTTATATTATATAATATATCTCTTTGATCTTTTTATAAACTCAGTATATAGGCTAGAAACCTGTGACCCGATCTTTTAGATCATTCTCAGGTGTAACAACGCCACGTACTGGGTATTATTATTATTATTACTATTACTATTATTGTTATTATTATTGTTGTTATTACTATTAATATTATTATTACTATTACTATTATTATTACTATTACTATTATTGTTATTATTATTGTTGTTATTTTTGTTATTATTGTTGTTGTTGTTGTCTTGTTATTTATAATTTATACAATTAACCTCTCTGTGGTTCGACCCCGATCTTGCCGGGTTATTTATTACTTCGACACTCCTTCACTTGGGAGAAGACATCAATCTTTTGGTCGTGTCAAGTTTTTGGCGCCGTTGCCGGGGAGGTAAATTCTTGTACAAATTATAGTATTTATTTTGTTTTCTCTTTTCACTTTTTTTTTTATCTAACTTTGTTTCTTTTGTTTTGTTTCTTTTTCTTTTGTTTTCTTCTTCCTTTTATTCTCTTTCTACACGTGCATGAGTGTTTGGTCATGTACATTAAGTGGTAGACTTTTTAAGGTATCCTCATCATTTTCAGAAAATATGGCCGAAGAAGATAACTAGTCACTTCATAATGAGAATAATGAGAATAAATGTGTTAGGACACTTAGAGACCACATGAATCCCACAAGAACAAGTGCACCCTCATGCATAGTTTTCCCTCCTGATGCATCCATTTTAATTTTAAGCAAGGCATTATTCAACTTTTACCTTCTTTTCATGGCTTAGATCTAGAAAATCCATACTTGCATTTGAGAGAATTTGAAGAAGTTTGTAACACCTATAATGACTTAAATTGTAGCATGAATACCGTTAGATTAAAGCTTTTTCCTTTTTCATTAAAAGATAAAGCTAAAACATGGCTACAAAATCTTAGGTCAGGATCCATTCGTGTTTGAGATGAAATGCAACAACAATTTTAAAAAAAAGTTTTTTTTCATCTCACAGAACCAACTCTTTCAAAAGACAAATCACCACTTTCACTCAAAAACCAAGTGAAACATTTTACCAATGTCAGGATAGGTATCGAGACTTGCTTAATACTTGCCCTCATCATGGTTTTGAAACATGGAGATTGGTTTCACAATTTTATGAAGGATTAACACCTAAAGATAGGCAAATGGTTGAATTGATGTGCAATGGAACTTTTGAAGATAAAGACCCTAATGAAGCAATGGAGTACCTAGACTTGCTAGCTGAAAATGCGCAAAATTGGGACACTAAGGGCACTTATGAGGCACCAAGTAAAACCCAACCTCATACATCTAGTGGAGGTATGTATAACCTTAGGGAAGATCATGACCTCCAAGCCAAGTTTACATCTTTAGCTAGAAAAGTCGAGGCACTAGAATTGAAAAAGAGTGGTCAATTAAAATATGTTCAAGACATTGTGTGTCAAATCTGTGAAACAAATGAACATGCAACCAATGACTATCCAACTTTTCCTTCTTTCAAGGAATGCCTTCATGAACAAGCCCATGCTTTAAATAGTTTCCAAAGGCCCAATCATAACCCATACTCGCAAACATACAATCCTGGTTGGAGAAATCACCCAAATAATGCACAAACTTCACAGCCACCGTTTCAAGCACACCATAATTTCCAAAATTCTCATGGATATGCACCTCCTTATGCTCCACCTCCTAGAAGAAATCTTGAGGAAACATTGCATGCATTCATTGAAAAGCAAGAGACAATCAACACTCAACTTACTCAAAGCATGACAAATTTTAAAGATGCTCTTGCAAAATTCACATCTGCTCTTAGTTTTCAAGAGAAAGGTAAGTTTCCATCTCAACCACAGCAAAGGCCAAAGGGGCAATACAATGCAAATGCAAGTAGTTCCGAAAGCCAACACATGGATCAAGTCAAATCAGTCATCACTCTTCGCAGTGGTAAGGTTATTGAAAAACCCACTCTTGAACCTTGTGAGAAAAATGATGAGTCAAGGTGAAAAGGTTACACTAATGGTGTAAGAACAAGTATGATATAAACTCAACATGGACCTTAATGTTTAATATTAACATGTCTTATCTTTTTGTCTTACTAATTCTTAATACCTTGCTTGTTAAATGTTTAATCTAGATTTGTGTTGTATAATACTTGGTACAACAAATGCTTGGCACTCTCATAGCCCAACCGTATAGTATTACCTACACCTGGGCTATGAAAGGAACTTGATTTGTTGTTAACATCAGTTAACATCATGAATTCCAAACAATATTTAAAAGTTTGGTGTTATGTAAATAAGATAATTAATATGATCATGTTAATAATTTATAATGAGCTATTAATGACAAATCATCCGATTGGAACCTCCTTCGTGTGTGGTTTTCAAATTGAGTAATAAGAGTTTATACTATACTTGTTTGAAATACCATTGGTGGATCCTCTAACCTTGACATTTGTTTTTATCATTATTTAATCCTTACATTAATCTTCCATCTCAAAGTTCTCATTAATTTCTTCATCCTCTTCTTTTTATTATTATTATTATTATTATTATTATTATTATTATTAATTACATTCTTGTTATATTTTATGTACGTTAAGTATGCTCTGTGTTTGATCAAGGATCCTGATCTTGTTGGTCTTGCCTTGTTCATTCGCATCAGAAATCTATTTATATTACATAATATATCTCTTTGATCTTTTCATAAACTCGGTATATAGGCTGGAAACCTGTGACCCGATCTTTTAGATCATTCTCAGGTATAACAACGCCACGTACTGAGTATTATTATTATTATTATTATTATTATTATTATTACTATTACTATTATTGTTATTATTATTGTTGTTATTACTATTAATATTATTATTACTATTACTATTATTGTTATTATTATTGTTGTTATTTTTGTTATTATTGTTGTTGTTGATGTCTTGTTATTTATAATTTATACAATTAACCTCTCTGTGGTTTGACCACGATCTTGTCAGGTTATTTATTACTTCGATACTCCGTCACTTGAAAGAAGACATCAATCTTTTAATCATATCAAGAATGTTTTTGTATTTTTTTAGTCTAATAAAAAATTTGAGCCTCCTGGTCAAGAAAGGGTTGCTCCCCTTCCTCAATAGTCTTTTTGCCCTCTCTCCAAATGTTTTTGCTTTGTTCCTTTTTTCTACTCTTGAACACCATATTGCCGGTGCCCATTTTCAGTCTCTCCACCACTTAACTTTCCATTATAGAATTGCCCTGGAGACATTAGACATATATATGACCATTGGCATCCAAAGGTTATTCCTAAGTGTTTGATTTCCTTTCACAATGAGTCACAACTATTTTTTCCACTTTATTAAAAAGAAATGTTTATTTTTTAAAGAAAAAGAAATGATTTCTGAATTAATAGTAAAATAATCAAGATTATTAATTCAATTCAATTCCATGTGTATTTTAAATAGTATAATTGAATTCAATTATGTGATTATGTGATTTGATACTTTATTATAAACATGAAAATTGTAATATGTCATTAATTAAATTTAAATCATAGATGAAATTAAATTTAATTTCATATATAATTTGGTTTCAAACATACTGTAAAATAATATATGATAGTAACCATAATATAGTATTATTTAACAATAAATTTGTGTATGTGGTACCTAACATTTCTCGTAGTCATATAAATTTGAAGATAAATGGTTTAATGATCTAGTCTTATTATATAATTAGTCAAATCTTCCTTATAATTTTAATTGTATGAATCATGTTTTTATTTAATATGTTTTTCTGTCAAGTTTTTTTTATTCAAATTGATATAATTATATTTTTCATTTAAAAAATACCCCTAAGTTATATAAAAAATAATATATTTTCTTTTAAAAATTCTCAACCATTAAAATATTAAGAATTAAAACTTTAGGTGTTTTTTAAGAAATTTAAACAATTTTTAATACAACTCAAGAGCATTTTTACAAAAAACAAAAATATAATCATTTCAATTTGAACAATAAAACCTGACTAATTGGCATATTAAAGTTATATAAAAATATAGGAAGTGTTAACACCCTTTGGTAGTTTTCTTATTCTGAAAAATTCAGACACCATAGGAAATACCTTATTCCCAATCAACAGCCAAGCCGTCTTGTAGAAACTGAAAGTGAATCCACCAGGCCCAAGCGCCTTTGAGTCATCACAATCCCACATTGCTCTAATGACTTCATCTTTTGTCACCGGTTGTTCCAACCTAGCAGATTGTGCATGAGAAAGTTTGTTAAACCCAGCCAAACCCATCTGTGGCTTTGTTGAACCTGACTGTTTGAACATATTTGAAAAATAAGTAGCAGTAGCAGTAGCCTTAATTTCATATGGTGTAGTGAGTGTGACCCAGTTAGATAGAATCTTTGTTATGCTTTTTCTTTCTCTTCTGATATTTACTGTTAAATGGAAGAATTTGTTGCAAGATATTTACTGTCCACTATTCAGAGCTAAGTTCATGTCATTCAGAGATCTCCTGCTGACTTAGAGAACATCTTTCCCCTTCCTTTTCTATCTGCTGGAGTCGGTTTTGAATATGAAAAGGCCTTTTATCCTGATTGCCAAAAGAGTTTTTGTTCCTTTTTTGAATTTTGTATGCCAAATAGTTGAGCTTCCTTACCTATCTGAATTTGCCATCATGCTCAACACAGGCTTCAGTCTAGGAAAGTTTGAGTTTCTCAGAAAATAAAGGGTGGTTCAACCAATAGTTGACAAATCAAAATGGCTTTCACCCCTAGTCTTGATTTTGCATTCCCAATAATAGTCAATAGTGGTTTGACAAGCCTCTAGGATATTGATAAAATGCTAGTCCTAAAAATTGCAGATGACATTGTAGAGTAGCAAAAGCTCTATCAGTATGGCTCATCGACTGTCCTTAGAAGCGAGTGTATTGATGACCAATTAAACGATACTCTAGTAAGTTACACTCACTAATAAAGTCTCTAAATTCCTTTGCTCTTAGTTGATTCAGGTTGTTAGTACTTCTATCATTCTGATGCAAAGTTTCTTTAAAATCACTAACTAAAAACAATGGTACCTTAAAGGCAGTGTATAGGGTGATGATTTCCTCCCACAATACTCATCTTTCCTTGATTAAACACCCTATTCAAACATTTGCTACTTACTGCACAAGAAAAATTTGTTTGAACATGTGTTCCCAGGATTGCTATCCATTATCCATTGTGCTCAATGGAATCAACCTTAAATGACTCATTATTCCATATGACTAGTATTCCACCAGCACAATTAACTGAATCAACCGTGAACCACTTAACCCCCTAACCCCTGACCATTCCAAATTCCATTCACAAAACCAGATGGACAAGATCTCTTCTTAGTTTCCAAGATAAAACAAATGTCAACAGTATTATGTAACAACATCTTCTTGATAGAAAACCGTTTGGCAGACATGCCCAGACCACATAAATTCAAAAGAAAATCTGTAAAGGAAAAGAGATGAAAATCATACCAAGATAGATGGAGATTTGCAGCCTCCAGTTCGCTGCCCAGTCTGCAATCTCCCGATCAATCTGGTGGTCAATGTCATTTTCAAAAATCATCAATTCAGTTGTATTGCCAAAGCCCAGAGTCTGTCCTGCTAGTAACATTCCTTCCATCTCAGATGCTTTGCCATTATCGGGAATGCCAGCTGCAAGGATTGGTTGAGTGTTGCAGATGTTGCCTTTAGGAATGCCAGAATCCATGGAGCATGACAAATCATCATCTTTGTTAGCCATTAGCGGCTGCAGACTACCAGAAGAAGTAAGTATTTTAAATTTGGTCTTGCGTTTCTGTAGAACCATACGGTGGACACCATGTGGTTTCCTGCCACGCCATTCTTCCTCATGTATTGTGGAAGAATTATCTACAGACGAGTCTTGATCATCGTATAAATCTGGGCTGATAGGAACTCGTGGCCGTGGGCTGTTAACGTCATCAATGCTGGCGACATCAGAAGTATGTTCAGTGCTAGAATCAAACGAAAGTAAATTTGTCGGCAACATCAAATCAAAAGCCCCCATGTTGTATTCAATAGCTTCAAAACCGGGATAATGCAGTGGATCAAGTTCTTAGAGATTAATACGATAATCCGCCCCATTTAACCTGATTAAAATAGTCTCCTTAATGAATCTATGATGTCTGGTACCGATTAAGGAATTGATATAACCAAGGCTGCTAAATTCTAAGTTGACTTTGTCAAAACAATAATTCTACCAAAAGACGCTAAAATCTTTGTGACTGTTGTAGCAGACCAACAAGAAGTGGAAAATCAATAACCTCAATCCAAGCATACCGACCAATTGGACCACCTGAATCGATACAAGGCCGTAATTCATCAAAATAAATAGACCATGTTGTTTAAGTTCATCTCAAAGGCCTCCATCATTGAATCATAAGTAGAGAAGGAGATTGAAGCCTGTGATGCACCCATAAACTGAAATCCTAGAAATTGAACTCCATTACCAAAGACTTCCTAGTATCCTGATAATTTACTCCTTCGTTGATCAGTTCGACTAAGCTATTCTTTATCCATAAAATCTCCCCCTCGTCAGGATCATGAGTAATCAATGGCATAGAGTCTGACTTGATTTCATTTTTAGGAATAGCTAAATCTCCATATGTACCATTAGCTGTGCACACCACAAAAGGATAACTTCTTGTATCTCGCAATCGAACAGAAACAGAGCACTAGGAACGCTGGGCTTAGGTAAACTCCTTGATGAGGACGCTTTCGATTCCTTATGATAACATTGTATGTTTGCATGGAGCTTAAACGAACCAAACCATATTCCATTAAGCTTGTCAATAACTTCCTGTTCTCGTGATCCTGCAGTCATTGTAACAAAGCCAAACAGCCATTGCCTGCGATTCAATCTTTGCGAAATAAATAGACTAGCGACTGCCCCATACTTGTTGAAAGGTGCAGGAGGTAGATGCGGGGTAGGTGGGGTTGGTTGGGATATGTGTTTAGGGAGGTCAGAGGTGGAAGGGTGTCGTGCTGTGGGTAAAAGAGGGTGGTGACGGTGGCTATGACGAGCAATGTGAGCAAGTTTCAGGTTGTGACATGTAGGGTTTTGGTAGGGTTTTGGGAGAAGGCGAGAGGACATGGTTTAGGTCTTGCGACTGGCTTAAAGTTTTGAGTAAAAGAGGTTACTCTTCCTCTTTTCTCTAACCCTCTTTTTGATAAGAAACTTCTTCTTGTTCTTTTTTCTTCCTTCCAGATTTTGGTTGTTGTAAACATTGGGACAGTTGATGGCATTGACACTAATCTTGAACTCTCTAAGTTCCTCTTTTTTTTCCTCATTTTCTTTTATCTTTTTTCCTTTTTTTTGTTCTCTTCTGTTTTTTTCTTTCTGTTTTTTTTTATATATATATATCTATTGAGTTGCTTTTTATACGTGAATGTCAATCTTTTGATGAAAGGAAACCATCACCAACTTCATGGAAACTGAATCCATGAAAATTGTCCTGATGAATCTGGATTGGAAATCAACTTAGATGTTGACCACCAATCCCTCTTCACTTGATTTGTGAGGATAGAATCATGGGTTAAAAGTTGGATTCTAAGCAAACATGGAAAGTCTGAGCTTATGGTCTAGAAGAGAGACTGATGGAGAGGGTGTGTGTTTGGCCCGAAATTTGGAGAGGATTCAAGCAATTAAATCGCGATTCTTTGCACCATGATTGTAGCTGATCTATGAGAGAACATGTTTCTTGCTTTTTATGCTATCATGAGAATCAATCAGGATCATAAATTAAGCTCTAAGATCATGTGAGATTCAGTCGTCTTTGCCTTGCCTAGAAAATATGCAGATTCATGAACAAAACGACGCTGTTTTGTTTGAATCTTCAAAACCTGTTCCTCCCAGAATTAAACCAAACACATTGTTTCATTTAATGTGAAACGATGTCGTTTTGGTCCCAATTAGGTTTTCCTAATTAAAATCATGTCAAACTTAATATTCATCCTTCCATTTCAGTCGCTTTTGCATTTCAGTTCATGATCTTTGAATTTTCTTAATTTGGGTCGATTTCACCTTTTTTCCTTAATTTCTTTTAATTCCGCCCTTGAACGAATTAGGACAACCCCTCTGATTTCTGTATTGCTTCTAATCTGGTCCTCAGTCTTTCAATTTTCTTTTTCAAGTTGATTTGGCACCTAAATTCAATATTCATTTTCAATTAAGACCTTAATTGATTTTCTAACTTGGCTAGTTTTTTCAAACTCATCCTTGAACTTTCTTTTTTTTAGTTTCAGCCAAATTAAACTAATTTAAGCGATTTTTCTTTAATTTCTTCTTCAATTCAATCCTCAATTAGGACCCAAAAATTTCTAAACTCAATTTTTGGATGTGATACTCAATTATTTATCTAATTTCAACCCTAGCTATGTATTTTTATCTTTATTTTTATATTTTTCTTTAATTTTTTTATATTTTTTTATAATTTTATGATTATTTCTAACCTCACAAAAATTAATAAAAAAGATGAAAACAACATAAATGATTAAAATTGACTAAAATTTTCAAAATAATTTTTTTAAAAAAATACATATAAAAAATTAAGTTGACAAACACAAGTAGAAATTTAGAGATATATTAAAGAAAACAAATATAGAAATATATTGAAAACATATCTAATCAAAGAAAAATATATTGATTCATTTATCCTGGGCTTGTAAGTTGTTCTTGGAACCACTTTAGTCAAGTTTTTGTATAATGATGTTTGTGAATATGAAAAAAATATATGTTAGTAATCATAAAATAAAAATTAATAAATCTTAAAATTATTATAAATCCAACAAGCCTCATACTTTAGTGATTTTTGATGAGGCTATTATCCCACATCGGTTAGGAGATGAGGGCATTGGTTGCTTATCATCAAGGATACTTCTCTCATTGCAAGACGTCTTTTAAGAGACAAAATTCATTGGAAGCTATGTGGGACAATACCTCATGGTCTACCATGTTACGGATATGGACACGCCTCATCAGTTGGCGTTGTCTATGGAAACGAGTTATGTGCTCTACCCAAGCCCCTCGTCTAGGGGGCTCTGATGAGGCCATTATCCCACATCAGTTAGGAGACGAGGGCCTTGGTTGCTTATATGGCACCTAAGACACCTCTCTTATTGCGAGGCGCCTTTTAACGGACAAAACTCACTGGAAGCCATGGGGGATAATATCTCGTGAAGGGCCTATCATGCTACGCATATGGACACACCTCATCAATTTCTAATGACAATAATTTATCATTTTATTTTGAAAAAACAAAAACTTTCAAATTAATCCTTCTATTCATTTCTTCCATTTCCCATATACAAAATCAAAATACTATCTAAATACATCGTTTATTTTTTAGATGTTTATGATGAAAATATTAAAAAAAAATTGAAAAGGTGTTTTCAAAGTGACTTTCGCAAATCAAAATTAAGCTCTTTGCTCTGTTATAGATTATTAGATCTTAACAAACCATCCATATCTAGATTTATGCATTCATAATATATGAAAAATTATAGCTTTCTCAAATATTCTCATTACTCAAAATGTTACAAGCTCAATATTTTGGGCTAGGGTTAGCCATGTCATCCATCTTTCTTCCTTGATGGCATCTTTTCGTTTATTTTAACTTTCTTTTATTATCGAAAAGGTGTTCTTTGATCTTTCTTTACTCATTTTAAATATAAACTAGATTGTTGGCCGTGTTATGTTATAAGTTGAATTATATTTTTAACATAAAAAAACATCTAGACATTGCTAACATTGTTTTAATGAAAACAAAATGTATAGAGATTGACTTGATATGATTTCATCAACTTAATGAATCAAAATGCAATCCAGACGACCGGTAAAAATATAGTTTGATTCATAAAAATTCAAGAAAACATCTTTCTTTTTTTAAATATTGAAAAGGCAACATATTGGATCGATATGGGTCAACTCATGTTAACTTGCTAAATTCATGACTTAGATCATAAGACCATGATAACCCTCATATAAATCAATTCAAAACAAATTATGAAGCTCAATTCTCAATCAACCCAATGTAGAAGAATAAGATTGAAAAAAGTTAATTAAAAAATAACAAAAAAATTTAACTCGAGTTAATCTGTCAAACTTGTTACCTGAGTCATGAGATCATGATAACCTTATAGAAAGTAAACAAAAAAACTTAAGTCAATTGAGGTTAACATGTCAAACTCATAATCAAATTCATAAGATTGTAATACATAAAAAGAAAATAAAAAAATTTATAAAGCACAATTTTCAATAAACTCATTGTTAAAGGTTGAAAAAAAAAATCAATCTAAAAAAGGACATGATAAAAAACGATCTAAGTCTACTTAGGTTAATTCGCAAAACACATGACTCCATTCATAATACTGGAATAGCCTTATAAAAAGCGATCAAAATAAATCATGAAACTTAATTTATAATCAACTACATGTTGAAGGATGAAATTGAAAAAATAACAATTAAAAAAGGATAAAAAAGAAACTCGAGTCAATTGGGTTAATTTACCAATAAACTTGCAACCTAAGTTATAAGACTAAGATAACCTCATAGAAATCAAACCAAAATAAATCATGAAGCTTAATCCTCAACCAATCCAATATTAAAAAATAAAATTGAAAAAAAATCAATTAGAAAAAAGACAAAATAAACTTGAATCAACCCACCAAACCTGCAACACAGGTTATGATATCAAGCTAAACCATGTATAAAGCAAACAAAAAAAAAAATACAAAGCTCAATCTCTAATAAAATAAATATTGAAGTATAAAATTAAAAAAAATATAGATTAAAAAAAAATTGAAATGAATAGTGTTACGTGAGGTGGTGCTTAGTAAAAGCACCATCCCTTTTAATTTATACTATAGTTTTGTATTTAAATTATTTATTGTTAGTTTGATTTCTTAACTCTTAACTCTATCACATATATATATATATATATATATATATATATATATATATATATATATATATATAAAAGTTGTTTTGGTGTAGAAAAAGAACAAAATTTATTCGAACGACATTCCATATAATGCAGATTTTGAAGATATTGAGCAACCCAAGATTTCCTTCACAAACATTTATTTCTTAAAATTCTAGTATGACCTTTGCAAATCTTAACCCAAGTTTACTGTGTGTTCACTTGATTTTTCTATAATATTTGAAGATTAGTTTTATACTAGATGGGGACCTGTGTGCAATTCTGCGGAGCTAGATTTTTTTTCCATAAAAAATGCTGTTTAGTCATAACCGTGTTTTAAAAAGAGAAACAAATTCATGATTCTAATTCTAAAACCAATTAGATAAAATAAGTATGTTTTATTTTAATTAGACAATAAAAATAATAATGATAATAAATAGACTAATTAAAAAACAATGATGATGATACCTTGGAAAAAAAACCTTTTTTTTGAAAAAAAAAGAAAGGAAAACAATACATCTAAGTTCTTACCTAATTAAATATGGAGAACAAAATTAGATAAAAAAAATACAAAAAAAAAAAAATTATCTGAATTAGCATGATAAACTTGTAATCTATGTAATAAGGAGTGAGCCAACCCGACTTTCTAAATGATGAGATTAAGATAACTATATATAAAAAAATAAAGGAAACCAAAAGGGTCATTTTTTTTTATATAAAAACCAAAGTTGAAAGATAAAATCAAAAAAGAAAAAGTTTTTTTTAAATTAACTCACATTAACTTTTCAAATATGTGACCTGAGTCATTAGACTACAAACATTATACCTTGAAAAAACACGAAGTCCAATCCCCAACCAATTAAATATTGAAAGATGAAATAAAAACATCAATCATTAAAAAGAATTCCAAACAAAAAATAGCAATTAAAAAATTGAAGATCAAAATTGAAACAAAAAAATAAATTAGAGGACAACCATAAATTTTTATTGAAGGGTAAAATTGTAAAGAAAAAAATCAATTTAACAAAAGGACAAAAAAAATCAACTGTGGACCAAATTGAAAAAATAATAAATCACAAATTGGGATTGAAGGATAAAATTGAAAACAAATAAAGATTTTACAAAAGAAAAAAAATAGAAAATTCTATAAAAAAAAGCCAAGAATAAAAATAAAAAATAAAAAAATAAGGATTAAATTAAAAAATATATACAATAACTTGGAATTGAAGGACTAAATTCAAAAAAAATTAAAATTCAACAAAAGAGCCAAGAAAAAAAAATTAAAAGAATAAAGATCGAAGTTGAAATACCAATAATTAAGAGAACAATTTTGAAAATTTAAATGATTAGCCTAAATTTTGAGGGGAGGGGGGAGAAAAGAAAAAAAGCATTGTTGGTGATTAGTTTTTGACCACTAAAAGATGTAGCACGTGCCACTAAAAAGGCTTAGGTACCTCTCACACGCACCAACAACTTTTCTATTAAATTATTATTTTATATTTATTAAAAGACTTAATTATTTCCCTCGATCAACTTTATAATAAAAAAAAATGATTTCAAGGATAATGATGACTAACAAAACTCATTGGTGCCAACTCTAAAAAATTTGCCCTTATAAAGTAAGGGTGTGTTTGATATTGCAGTAGTTGTTGTAGTTGTAGTTTGAAAAAAATTATTTTATAAAAAATATTTTTAGTTACGGTTGGTTTGAAAAAATATATGTTCGGTTAAAACTGTGGTTGAAATTGAGGTTGAACAAAAAGTAGTTTAATGTGTTTGGTTAATAATGCTTTTGAAATTAAGGTTATAAAATAGTTATACACACACACACACATTTGTTGCCACATGCTTTCCAAAAAGGAAGAGGATGTCGTGAGGATTCCAATGACAAGGTGAAATGGAGTTTTTGACCACTAAAAGATGTTGCATGCACCACTAAAAAGGCTTAGACACCTCTCACACGCACCAACAACTTTTCTATTAAATTATTATTTTATATTTATTAAAAGACTTAATTTCCCTCAATCAACTTTATAATAAAAAAAATTGATTTCAAGGATAATGATGACTAACAAAACTCATTGGTGCCAACTCTAAAAATTTTGCCCTTGTAGAGTAAGGGTGTGTTTGATATTGTAGTAGTTGTTGTGGTTGTTATGGTTGTGGTTTGAAAAAAATTATTTTATAAAAAATATTTTTAGTTGAAGTTGGTTTGAAAAAATATATGTTCGGTTAAAATTGTGGTTGAAATTGAGGTTGAAGAAAAAATAGTTTAATGTCGGTGACAAACTTTGCCACATTTGTTGCCACATGCTTTCCAAACAGGAAGAGGATATCGTGAGGATTCCAATGACAAGGTGAAATGGAGTTTTTAACCACTAAAAGATGTTGCACGAGCCACTAAAAAGGCTTAGGCACCTCTCACACGCACCAACAACTTTTCTATTAAATTATTATTTTATATTTATTAAAAGACTTAATTTCCCTCAATCAACTTTATAATAAAAAAAATTGATTTCAAGGATAATGATGACTAACAAAACTCATTGGTGCCAACTCTAAAAACTTTGCCCTTGTAGAGTAAGGGTGTGTTTGATATTACAGTAGTTGTTGTGGTTGTGGTTTGAAAAAAAAATGTTTTATAAAAAGTATTTTTAGTTGAGGTTGGTTTGAAAAAATATATGTTTGGATAAAACTGTGGTTAAAATTGAGGTTGAACAAAACGTAATTTAATGTGTTTGGTTAATAATGCTTTTGAAATTGAGATTATAAAATAATTATATATATATATATATATTCATGGTTTTTAATTTAAATATTGTAGATTTAACTATTACTATTACATCATGAAATAAATCATATTTTATATAAAAAAAATTTATTATTCCACTAAACTATCTACAATTCTATTATGTACAAAATTCATCCGACAAGAACTATAGTTTTCATAATTTTTTGAGCGTGCAATAAAATTAGGTAAAACATTATCAGAAATAAAATTGAAATTATAGTACGAGTAAATTTAATTCACCTTAAACTAATTTTAAAAAAAAAAATTATTATTCATGTTCATGGAAATAATGCGAATGAAATCAATTAACTGCACTGTTTAGTGGTTCCTCCCCACGAGAAGCAGTAAAATTATGCTTCTACAAAATCTGCGACATATCCATGTTTTTGGGGGGTCTTACCAGTATCAACCTATGTTTTTTTGTTAATCAAATGGTAATATATATGGCTGTATTTGCAGCCGCAACCACATTACCAAACATCTAAATGAGTTATTTGATTGCATGTAAAAAAATGAAAAGATAATTTTATCTCAACAAAGACAATTGATTTTTCATGTCTAGGGCAAAAGACTAGTTTTTACTATTGATTGTAATGAATAGTATAAATATATGAACAATGATTTCCACTGTTGAAAATCACCATTCCGTTTTAGTTTATTGTTAATTTAATATCCATTTAAAAAAGGAAAATCATGGATGATAATAACGAAGAAAAGTAAAGTCACTCACGAATTAGATTAAAGCTTTAGAAAAAGTATTAATGAGAATAATTCATAAGGGGAGTTTGGATTTTCAACGACTGAGCAGCCCAGGAGAGGAGGAAAGGAAGTATTTGCAAGAGTTTACTAAGGCCTGCAATGAAGGTATTAAATTAAGATTGGAGTTGTATCTGCCATTAAAATTACATTCGGCTCTTTGGATAGATTGGTGCGTTTGATGATGTGTTTCACAAATATTTTTTAAAAAATTTTAAATTGATAAATAATTTTTGATATTTTTATATTATTTTAATATACTAATATCAAAAATAATTTTTAAAAAATAAAAAAAATATATTATTTTGATATATTTTGAAATAAAAAATATTTTAAAAAATAATCACTAACACATTCTCAAACAGATAAAGCCCATCAACTCTAAAGAAGTATTTATGCATCTGAATTTTGTTTTTAAGTCTCCAGCCAAACTAAGGAGAAAACCCCATTGATCTCTGCTCATTTTCATTTATTTAAATTAATTACTTTTGAAAGTATTTAAGATTTTTAAGAGCAATTTCTTGAGTTTAAGACCTTTTAGTTAATGTAAACACTTAATTAGCTAATTCAGCACTACCATTTGATACTGATTCGAATTAATGACTTGTACGTACTTGCTCAAGAGAAAAAAACCAGCCACAAATATTGTTTTTTCATTATAATATATTTTTCAAAATGTTTTTTAAATTTTTTATATTTTAAAAAATATTTTAATATATTTTTAAATATTTTTGGTTAATTTTGATATATTAATATTGAAAATAAAAAAATATTTTTAAAAATCACTCCACGTCACAATACCAAATAAATCACAACTACATACTAAAACTTAACCGAGTCCAGCATGCTGTGTATAGGTAATAAATCAAAATTAGTCTTTTGACTACGATATTGCATGCATAAAGTAATCCTTTCACTACCATATTGCATCTCAATCTAATAACGTAAATGAATAGTTTTTTATTATTATATATTATCTAGCAAGTAAACTCTTTTTAAATTTGAATTTTTTACAAATTTACCATCATATATCTTATATTTAATTTGCTTAATTTAATTAAGGAAGATGATAAGTTTCAAACACAATACATAATTTTATATTAGTCTAGCACACTTATTCAAATGAAAAATACTTTGACTAGAAATTTGCAAAAAAATATAATATTTCAAGTTGTATTGCATGAGGTGGAATTAACCTTGCCTCATTGATCATCATATACGCAAAACACAAAGGGTCCAATCAGGAAGATGGATAAGAAGACATCAAATATGCAGGGATACAACCAGAGCTCCTCCAAACCTTTGAGTGCACCTTGAGGATCGCTCTAGCTCTCTCCTTGCTCTTTAAACTACTATCCACTTGCAAAAGCACACACAACTTGGCCACAGCACCAACCTGCAACATTTCTTGAAGAACCCTAGAAGTTGCAGAAAACCTACAAATGGAGCACAGAATTCTCACTGCCTTATCACTTGCAACATGAGAAACCCTAAGTATTTTCTTGGAAACAACTGCGAGTCCTGCCCCGTGCTTCAATAACTCTGCTCGTCCATCAGCACAACCACAAAGCAGTTCTAAAACAGCTAGAATAAGTTCACAAGCTCTCCTGTCTGATGTATCAAGAAGAAGCTCGATCAAGACAGAAACTGCACCACCTTCGACGGCTTTGATTCGGTTTTTTCCCCATGGACAAATTTCCAAGAGAAGCTTCAATGCTGCCTTTGAGGCCTGTTGTGAGATCTGATCATCAAGTACGCGTACTATCTCGACAAACATTTCCGGTCTGATACTAATCAAATGCGTTGGATCAGCCACTTCGAAAACGGACTTCAACAACATGGTCGCATAAGCTCTAGATTGATAGCTGCTATGCTTCAAGATTTGCAGCAACGACTCTAGAAACCGATCACCATCGTTGATTATCAGATTCTTTAGTTGCCTCCGTGACATTTTGAGATGATAAAGAATGTTCAACGCTTCATCACTTGCCCTTGTGAGCTCCGATTCATTATCATCGCTGTCTATCTCAACTGAAGTAGAATTGTCAGTTTTCAAGATCGAAGCCAAGAAATCAACTACACCAGCTTCCTCTAGACTGCTTCTATTGCTTTCACTTTCAAGCGTGATTGATCTAAGCCTTCGTAGACTCTTGAGCAGCAAGTGTGGAAATTTCTTAGCATCATTAAGGAGTTTGGAGATCTGGGCTCTGTCAGCGAGTGGCTTTGGAGTTGGGATTCTCTCGATACCGAACGAGGCATTGAGGGTGCACCATGCTTGGATCAAACGACGAAGGGTGTGGTTTGGGGTGAGATCTTCAGTAAACAACTCTTGCTTTGTGACAGGGCAAGTTTTATTTTTGCATGAAAATAACCACTTCTCAATGTTCTCTCTATCATAGGTAATCCCAGTTGAGACTGTAACTGGATCTCTCATGAGTTGAAGGGAAATTGGGCAAAGAAAATGATAAGGAACATCGATTTGATCCATTTTGAAGAACAGAGAAGCAAACTTAACAATACACAAACAAAACTAAAAAAGAGAAGCTGAAACAATATGATCAAACGTACCAAGAGTACTCAAAAGGGCTCTAACTTGAATATCAAAACTCAAGAAACAAAAACAGCACTTGAATGACAGAAAGGAGGTAAGGAGAGAGCTCTACCATTAAAAGCTGAAGAATGGAATTTCTTGAACGGATCTGTTTAACTTCCAAACTTGTCTACAGCAAGCTAGAAGTTGCAAGATAGCTTTTTATTATTCAAAGTTGTGGGAGATAGGGATGCGGTTTTATATGTGTGTGGAAGCTGTTGAAGCCAGCGAAAGTCAGCACACGGAAAATCAGAGAGGGCATTAATCTTGGACCTTTTCCAAGGTATTGGAAGAAGAAAAGCTCAAGAACTAAGAGTTGACTTTAGCTTTAAATAAAGAAATAAATGAATGGGAGACTATTCCCTTGTATTAAGACAAGAGTCGGTGTTGCAATGTGTGCTCTATGTGTCCTAGATGGGCCTTTGACTTTCATCATCTTTCAATAACAGAAGGCGTCCAGATCATTAGATGTGGCCATGGATGGTGCCGTTAGCTTCTCAGGCGCCTCATGGGGTTTCCTAAGCATTAACTTCACGTTTTGCTGACTTAGCTCTGCTCCTATTTCGATTCCTATTTTTGGTTTCTTTACTAAACAGGTAATATTCCAAGGATCTGGTCCTTTTAGGGAAGTTTGGAGTGTTTTTTAAAATCACCTATTGTTTGACTAAGTAATCTTTAGGTATGGAGAAGGGTGCGGCCTGCATTTCTAAATCAAAAAAACATCGTCGCGTTGATGTCTTTAGCTTGGAATATTGCGGCCTGCACCCTATTATAAACAGATTTTAATAACTATTATGTTTAAATTTATAATAAATATTTAATTTTTATACCTAAATAATTGAGGATGCTATTGAACGCGTACCAGTTAGGGAAATGATCTTGCAAGATTTAATGTTTGGTCTTCCTAAAATTTTGACACGGCCTGGTTAATTAATGATCCTTTAATTTAATTTTTTTTGAAAAGGCCAATTAACATAAAAATAAATTATTTTTTTATAAAATAACATACTTTAAAATATCAAGAACACGGCATATATATAATTGATATTGTATTTCTAAACCTCAACAATTAATTACTATCATGTCATGGTTTGAAAACAATTAAATTAATGTGTATGTCTTCTCTTCTTTGTAAACAACGTCTCCTCTCGAACAAGCGAACACAGCCTATTTAATTCTTTGCTGGCTAAAGTTCCTGAATCAGCCAAAATATCTAATGCATATTTCCTCTTACATAAATGAATATCTTTTGATGACCGAGCAACTTCTAAGCCAACGAAGTAGTGTAAGTGGCCAAGGTCTTTGATTTTAAATTGTTGATGCAGGAAGGTTTTAAGGGAGGAGATAGAAGAAGAACAATTACCAGAAACAATGATATCATCAACATAAACGAGTAAGGCAGTAAACGAATTGTTATCCACTTTAGTAAATAGGCTGTAATCAGCTTTGAATTGTGTAAAACCAAAAGCATTGAGAGAAAGAGAAAATTTGGAATACCACTAGCGTGAGGCTTGCTTGAGGCCATATAGACTTTTGAGAAGTTTGCACACTTGAGTGGCCCCGCCTACAGAATAACCAGGCGGTTTGCGCATGTATATTTCTTCTTTCAAGTCACCATGAAGAAATGTGTTGTTGACAACAAATTGTAAGAGAAACCATCCTTTGATTGCTGCAATGGAGAGTAAGACCCTGATAGTAACAAGCTTGGCGACAGGGGAAAAGGTTTCTGTGTAATCAATACCTGCCTCCTGTGTGAAACCCTTGGCAACGAGTCTGGCTTTCAATCTCTCAATAGTGCCATCAGCATGGAATTTAGTTTTGTAAACATACTTGCAGTCAATGGCTGATTTGCTAGGAGGTAGGTTAGTGACAATCCAGGTGTGATTTTGTTCCAATGCAAATAATTCATCACTCATAGCTCTACACCAGCCAGGATGTTTTACGGCTTGGTTGTATGTGATAGGATCAGCATGAATGGAGATGGAACTAGAAAATGCAGTGAATGATGGAGAACATGTTTATAAGAAATAAAGTTGGCCAAGGAGTAAAGATTACCAGTGTCAGGAGGCTTAGACTTGGACAATGATTGAGAAGGCATAGTAAGTGAGGACTGATTGCAATGAAAGTCATGTAGATATTGTGGTGCTCGTCGGACCCTGGTAGTTCTGCGAGGGGTTCCATCAGGCAGAATAACAGGAGTGTAAGATGGAGAAGTAGATGAGGGGTCTGAGGTGGAGATGACAGAATCGTTTATAGCTGGTGAGTTTGTGTTGGGGAGCGACACATGTATGTTGGAAGGAGCTAAATTATTGGGTGTAAGTGGAGGAGGAATGACAGGAAAATCTAAAGTGTCAGGTAAAGGCTTAGTAAAAACACAGGTTGTGCTGTCATATGTATTATTAGAGAGGTGAGGTAAAGATTGGAAAGGAAAAGTGGATTCATGGAAGGTGACATCCCTAGATATAAAGATGGTATTGGTTTGGAGATCACGTAATTTGTAGCCTTTTATGCCAAAAGGATAGCCAAGAAAGACAGAAATGCGACCACGAGAATCAAATTTAGTTCTCTGGCGGGAGAGAGTGGAAGCAAAACAAAGAGAACCGAATACTCTTAAGTGTGTATAAGAGGGTGATTTGTTGAATAGGAGTTCAAATGGTGTTTTGTTTTTAAGCAAAGGGCTAGGTGTGTGATTAATGAGGTATGTGGCTGTCAAGACACAGTCACTCCAATATTGAAGAGGGAGATTGGCCTGAAATCTTAAAGCTCAGGCAACATTAAGTAGGTGCTGGTGTTTGTGCTCTACAATCCCATTTTATTGAGGAGTTTCGACGCAACTAGTTTGGTGAATGATGCCTTTGGTATGGAAGAACTCTTTTATGTGAAATTCCCCCCCATTATCACTACGCAGAATTTTAATCTTGTAATTGAATTGGTTTTCAACTAAGTTGGCAAAATACTCTATGTTATGTTTAGTGTCAGCTTTAGTGGGAAGGAGATAAAGCCATGTGCTGCAAGTGAAACAATCGACCAAGGTCAGAAAGTATTTGAAACCATCATATGAAGGCATGGAGCAGGGCCCCCAAAGATCGCAATGCATAATTTCAAAAGGATGAGAAGCATGCTGCGTGCTATATGAAAAAGGCAAGCGATGACATTTTGCTAAGGGACAAACATAGCAAGGTTGTTGACTGATATTTGAAATGTTGTTCTTGACTATAGGATCTAGAAGTAAAGACATAACAGGAGAGGATGGATGTCCTAGACGACAGTGCCATAAATTGGCAGTAGTATGGTGATGTGAAACAGAAGCTGCAACAGATTCTTTAGAAAAATAAGGTAATGTGTTGGCTAGGAGAGAAGGGGAGACGTTGGTGTTGACAAAATGATAAAGTCCATTCCTCACTTCACCCTTCCCAATCGTTGTCCAAGAGAAAAGGTCCCGAATAACACAGAAATTAGAGTGAAATATGATGGAACAGGTAAGAGTAGTCGTGAGCCTTTTGACAGAGATCAAATTAAAAGAAGGAACACACAAAACTTGTGTGAGGCAAATAAAGGGAGTTAATTGGATGGTGTCAATGTGTGTAGCAGGAACATGTGTTCCATTTAGCAAAGCAACATGATGAGAGGTAGTAAAAATAATGGTAGTAAAAAGGGAGGGGCAGCAGACCATATGGTCTGTTGCACCTGTGTCAATGATCCAAGGAAAAGGATGAGATGAAGATGTAGTGTGCATGTGAGCATTTAAACAGTATGATATACCAGAGATATGAGGAGTGGGAGGTGCATGGAGTCGTGATGAGGTCTGAGCAGTGGTAGATGCACCTGGTGGAAGCAGAGCCATGAGTTGATTGTATTGATCCTTAGTTAAACCAATGCAAGTGTCACTGATGTCTGCAATATTGGTAGCAGGAGTGGAAATTGACTGTGCTACAAGAATATGAGAACTTCTGGATTTAGTGAAGAATTTGTGGCCAGGAGGGAAGCCATTCAACTTGTAACATTTGTCGATTGTATGGCCAGTGAAGTTGCAATGAGAACATACAGGGGTCTCAACATTGCTAACTTTGAAGCAAGTTTCAAATGTGTGTCTTGTAATTTTACAGTGAGTGCAGTAGGTTCTTTCCTTTTTGTATTTAGAATGGGATGGAAACTTGGTAGGGAAGGAGGAGGGTTTTCTAATGGCAAAGGCCATAGCATCATGTTGTGTGGAGTTAGAGGTAAGTTGATACTGGTGTTCTTGTTGTTGAATGATAGAGAAAATTCGAGTAATGGTGGGGATGGGATCGAGCAACATGATTTGATCCCGTATGGGAGAATAAGAGTCGTTTAAACCCATCAGAAATTGAAAAACACAATCACGTTGAAAGCGTTCAGATATAGTCTTCATGGTGCCACAGCTACAAGATGGTATGGGATCATAAATCAATGTTTCATCCCAAAGGGTTTTGAGCTTGCCATAGTAAACACTCACAAGATCAATTTCTTGTGAGAGATTAGCTAAACTCTTTCGTAGCTGGTAAATACGTGGACCATTTTGATGAGTGAATCTATCCTGTAGGTCAAGCCAAATGTCTTGAGCACTATCGACAAATGTTATGCTAAACTTAATAGAATTGCTGATAGAATTCTGGAGCCATGAAACCACCATGTCATTACCTCGCTCAAACAAATCAAAAAGAGGATCTTCTTGATCAGTTCGCTGGCTAATAGTTCCTGTGATAAATGTTAATTTGTTCTTGGCACGAAGAGCTCTTTGCATTGCGCGAGACCAGGTTGCATAGTTTTCGCCAGTGAGTAAGTCTGTGACCAAAATTATTGCTGGATTGTCACTGGTATCTAACCGAAAGGGATTGCTGTGACTGTGAAGATTCAAATACTGATCAGCATTTGGTGTATGGTTGGTGTTTGGGTTATGTGGTGTGTTTGGGGAAGATTGATCTTCCAATGAAGCATCCATGAATAAAGCTCTTTATAGCTCTGATACCATGTAACAATTAGAATGAGAAAATAAATGATTAAGAGAGCTTTTCCACAAAGAAATTGAGCTATATTATTCATATTCAGCTTAGTGCTTAATAGTCATATACAATATTATTTATATACAATTTTACTTAACAAAGTTCTTAACTAATTAATCAATATAGAATTTATTCATAATTAATCAACACAAAATCCATTCGGTTGCAGCACGTTTATGCTGCTGGTAGTCAATTTGTTTGTTGCTTGGTTTGCGCTGCACGGCACGCTGCATGGCATGTTATTGGTGACGTTTGTTGTTGTTGTTAATCTGCTGATGTGATGCTGGCCATGCTCTTTATTTGTTGCGTTGGTTTCAGATGCAGGAGACCTTGCTGATGTTGTCTCTAATTGTCACGACCCGAATCCCGGATCCGTGACCGGCAACGCAGGAGAGGTGCCGAAAGGACACCTCACCTACGCTAAGCCTCAGAACGAACATATCAAAAGAACAATTTATTCAAAAATACGCAGCGTCTCATAATCTTCAGAAATATCATATTATTCAAAACTGATGAAACCGAAAGATAGTTATTAAAACAAAAATAATAATTCATAATACTCATTACATTGTCAAAATCCAAATTTAATTAAACCAAGGTAACAGTGGAGCGTCTAAGACATCAAATCAAAACTGAAAGGAAAGCCTCACAAACAAGCAAGGCATACCGACCAGAACTGAAGAAGCGGAAACACTCAACAAAGTCCAACTGGTATCAGAAACTAAGAACCTGAAATAATATTAAAAATGAGAGGTGAGTTCAACCAACTCAGTGAGGGAATAACATTTAATATACATTTCAGATATTTCAGATAATAATAATTTGCAAGATGATTTATCTTGATATACATATACATATACATATACATATACATATACATATACTTACTAAACATATTATCATAACGTTGTGGAATACATGTCAGAGATCAGATGACACCCGAAGGTGACCAGATGACACCCGTCGGTGACCACTGTGGGATGATCAGTCGCCACAGGCTGATGCCTCTCTCACCAGCTAGGTATATAGAATACTATGTGCACACAGGCTAACTACTCTCCGTTAGCATGGAGTTACTGACAAGTCTCATATCAAGGCATAATAGATATTCACAGAATCATCAAAGAAACATATATCATATCAAATAGAATTTACTTTGACAGATTGCGAGTGCAAATTCAAGAATAAATGAGTATTCAGAAAATAAAGCAACATATATAAATATTCAATAAATTTACTAGTTGTACTCATTGTATATTCAACATACATATTTATTTATATATATGCATATTAAAGATTATTCCACTCACCCGAAAAAATATTGAACTAAAGGATTGTCAGACGAAAGACCCGAAAATCCTATTAAGGATCGTTAGGAGAACCTACAATAAATATATAAAATATACTCAAAAACAAATCAAACAAAAGATCCCAATGCATAAAATAAAACTGGGCTTAATCTCCTAAGTTTATGGACTAAAACGACAATTTTCCAAAATAGGGACCAAAACGTAATTTTACCCAAATTTGAGGACCGAATTGTAAATATATAACCATACTGAAATTTATCCACTATTCATCCTTATATTTTTCCAGAATCTTGAATTATGCCCCAAGGTCCAAAATGTAATTTTATCAAAATATTAAGGGTCAAATCGTAATTTGTCAAATTGGAGGACCAAACTGCAAATATCATATATTCCTAATTATACTGGAATTTTTCCCTTAAATCATCCTCATTTCTGTTCAGAACCTCAATTTATGCCCCAGGGACCAATTTGTAATATTTCTAAAGTTCGGGGACTAAACTGTAATGTTCGCAAATGGAGGGACCAAATTGAATTTTCGTCATCTTCAACCTCAAACCCAGAATTTCAACAGATCACCTACTGTTAGTTCCAGATTTATAACTCAACTTCATCATTCAATTCAACCATAACTCAAAATCATCATATTTCTCTACAATCTCTCAAATTCAACTTAATAATTAATTACCCACAACAATCAACCCCTAACCTTCAAATTAATTCATCAATAAACTCAAAACACAATATTCAAAATTCTAAAATTAATCAAAACCGAAATTTAAAGCTAAAGAAAACATATTATACATATTAAAGCATAAAATCTTACCATTTTACTTATTTTCTCCAACCTCTTTTTTTTTTCCTTATTTTCCCCTCTTTTCTCTTCTTCTTCTTCTTCCTCCCTTCTCTCCTACCGGTTCTCTCTCCAAATTTCAGATCCCTCTTTTCTTTTCTTTTTTTTCTTCTTATTTATATTTATCAACTATTGGTCAATTACTACACTACCTTTCAATCATTTATGCCCTCTGTTTAAGCCTCCAAGAGCTTTGTTGCCTTTTCTCATTCCTTTTTATTTTCAAAACATTACACTAATATTTAAAAATATCTAGTGAACTATTATTTGCTGGCTAACTCAATCTCTAAAGTTCCAGGCAAGTTATGTTTACAATGGGATTGCTGGGAAGCGCTTGGCCTTGATACAGATGTGCTCATGTCTCCACTGCTTCCGGTATCCAGAGCGTAAATCGGTCGAGTTGATTCAAGATACTCAAATGGATTTCCAGGCTGCTTCGTTATTTCCATGTTTCCCTCCAACATTTTCACCACATCACTCATTTGAGGTCTAGCATCTGGTGAATACTGAATGCACAACAGAGCCACGGTAGACATTCTCACTGCCTTTTCCTTGTCCTTCTCCTCAATCCCACAGAGTGACAGCATGATAGGCAGTTCACTATTCCTGTACATATCCCATACCCATCTTGGGAGCCACTGGAAAGACTCTCGAAGACTTTCATCAAAATGTCGTCTTCTTGCAATGATCTCGAAAAGAAGGATTCCAAAACTCTAAACATCGCATTTGTGAGTAATAGGATGAGTTCGACGCCATACCTCTGGAGCAGAATATCCCAGTGTCCCTCTACCACCACTCAGTGTTACTTCACTCCTTTCTCTATTACACAGCTTTGCTAGTCCGAAATCTGCGACCTTGGGATTCAGGTTCTCATCAAGAAGTATGTTTTCGGGTTTTATATCATAGTGAATTATCCTTTGTTGACACTCCTCGTGTAAATATGCTAAACCTTTTGCAGTTCCTATTGCAATCTCTTGCAGTTTCTCCCATTCTATCTCCCGGGTTTCGTTGAAGAGTATGCTGTTGAGAGATCCGTTCTCCATGCACTCGTAAACTAGTGCCATCATAGAGGGGTCAAAGCAGAAGCCATAGAGTCTAACCAGGTTGACATGGTAAGTTCTTCCCATGGTGCCCACTTCTGCCATGAACTGCTCTTCAAGTTTCTTATTTGAATGACTAGAGAGAGCTTTAACGGCTACTGGGATTCCATTTGGGAAGTTTCCTTTAAAAACCACTCCAAAGGCACCTGAACCCAATATTGTGCTGCAACCATTAGTAAATTCATGTATCTGCTGAGGTGAAAACCTGATGGGTTTCTCCCTTGCCATGTTACTAAGGAATCTCTCCATTGTTGCAAATTCAACCTGTGAGTCTCGAATCAATGGGAATTCTGGTTCCACTGCTATTTCCACATGCTGATCAGACGAAGGATTTGGGCCTTCTGATTTTGTAGATTTACCAACAATCTCATTGCTTGCAATCCGGGCATAGGCTGGAATTGCACTTCCTGTTTTCTTCAAGCAGTCGATGATGGCATATATAATAGCTACAAGTGCCACCGTTGACACCACTCCTAAAACTGAAAAATTATGGAGGATATCATCATCAAGACTATGGCTCCTACGCCTAGCTTTTCAAAATAAGAAAACATGAAACTTATGCAACAGTTAGTAAGTTGCTTACCAATTGAGGATGCTACTGCCCATCTCATCGAGGAATTAAACGTTTCCAATTCATTTGATGTGTCTTTCGGGTATGGATCGAAACCATTTGGGTATGACGACGACGACGAATAAGAAGTACCACTCATTTCTATTAGAGAGTTTGGGAAAAATTGAAGGATGATAGAAGTTAATTATGAAGATTAATGTAAATGAACATGTTTTATAGTTGTTAGGAGCTGATCATGTTTCAAAGTAAAGGCAGTGACTTTTCAAACTTTGTCTGATTTCATAAGTTTTCTCGTTGCTGTCTTTTTCATGAAAATTTCCGAGCAAAACTAACCAATTCACATATATTCATTTGTCACCACATATTTCTGTACACATGTTATCTTTCTGCATGGCCGGTGGATACTTGGAAGTGGGCATGAAGTTTCACAACTAGTTTTTTTTTTTTTTTTTTGTAAAGATTGACATATAAAAGCGACAATTAATTAAGTGATTAGTGCCCTCTTACTTTTTATCTACCAGTAGATTATTATGGATTAGTGTAATCCAATGACAGAGTTATAAAATGATTGAGGATATAATAATCAATTCAGATTTTAATATGATTAATATTAAAATATGTTTATTTTTATTCTAATTAATATAATAATTAATAAATTTGAAAAAAAATATTATTAATATTGAAAAACAACCATAGATTTAATTTGAAGGGTAAAATTCATTATTATTATTATTATTATTATTATTATTATTATTAAATTTGAAAAAAAATATTAATATTAAAAAACAACCATAGATTTGATTTGAATGGTAAAATTCATTATTATTATTATTATTATTATTAAATTTGAAATAAAATATTAATACTATTGAAGAAAAACCATAAATTTGATTTGAAAAGATTTAAAACTATAAGAACTTTGATTAGACAAGTTTAATATTATTATTAGTATTAAAAATATTATTATTTGTATTATAATTAATTTTATAAATATTTTTCTTAGGTTTGGCGTTGCAACCAAACCCAAGGCTTTTGGGCCTAGAACGTTGGGTCTGGCTGCAACGCCGGTCCCAAGAGCCTTCGGTCTGGCTGCAACGCCGACCTCAAAGCTCTTGGATCTTCTTTTACAGACAGACTCAACATTCTTAGATCTCAAGTTTTTTTGATATATTTTATGGAAAAAAAGTTGGCACACAGCATAAGCGGGCCACCTAACTATTATATAACAAAAGAGAACACGTAAAATGCGAAATAAAGCATACAGGAATTACTATCTTTATTAAGGCTCCGTTTGTTTGCAGGAAAGTGGTTTCTTTTTGGAAAGTGAATTCCTGGAAAGTGAATTCCGGGAAAGTATTTTCCGATGTTTGGTAGTGTTATGGAAAATGAACTGGAAAACACTTTCCAGTGTTTGGTTGTGTTATGGAAAATGAACTGGAAAATAATTTATTAATGAATTAATTTTTTTTTTCAAGTTTATCTAATATATATAAAATATTTAATCACTTACAATTGTCATAACCCAATTTTTGACCTTTTTTATTTTTATTATTTAAAAAAAAAGATGATGAAAAATAAAAATAAAATAAATGAAGGATGAATTAAAATTTGAGTTAAGGGCAACATGATTGGAAGTTTAAAGATTTAATTAAACTCTTGACTAGTTTAATTAATTAAATCAAGGGTTTAATTGGAGAATTGATCTAATTAAATTTTAGATTATTTTAATTAATGAAATCAAGAGTTTAATTGAAGAATTAATGAGTTTGAGGACTTAATTAAACTTTGATTTAATCAAAAACCCAGGACTTAAATAAAATAAACCAAGAGAACCGGCTTTGTCTTCTTCTTTAGGAGCAGCAGACCACACCTTTGCATTTTAATTCACTGCTACAGTAGCAGTGAATTATAATTCGCTGCTACAGTAACAAGTGAATAATAATTCATTGAGCAGGTGTGCGCTACACACGCCAAAAAAAAAGTGTTTTCCTTTATTTAACAGAAAAAAAACACTTTCATTTCTCAAAGCAGTGATTTTATGTTGACCAGAATTAAGTTTCCGTTGACTTACTGTTTCATATTTTTACCAAACATGGGAAAATAAAAAAAATAAATTTCAAAAATTCGTTTTTCTTGAAACAAACACAGCATAAGCGTCCTAAGGATGATATAGAAAAGCTCAAGAACTAGGAGTTGACTTTAGCTTTAAATAAAGAAATAAATGAATGGGAGACTATTCCCTTATATTAAGACAAGAGTCGGTGTTGCAATGTGTGCTCTATGTGTCCTAGATGGGGGCCTTTGACTTTCATCATCTTTCAATAACAGAAGGCGTCCAGATCATTAGATGTGGCCATGGATGCTGCCGGCAGCTTCTCAGGCGCCTCATGGGGTTTCCTAAGCGTTAACTTCACGTGTTGCTGTCTTAGCTCTGCTCCTGTTTCGATTCCTATTTTTGGTTTCTTAACTAAACAGGTAATATTCCAAGGATCTGGTCCTTTTTGGGAAGTTTGGAGTGTTTTTTAAAATCACCTATTGTTTGACCAAGTAATCTTTAGGTATGGAGAAGGGTGCGGCCTGCATTTCTAAATCAAAAAAACATCGTCGCGTTGATGTCTTTAGCACCCTATTATAAACAGATTTTAATAACTGTTATGTTTAAATTTATAATAAATATTTATTTTTTATACCTAAATAATTGAGGATGCTATTGAACGCGTACCAGTTAGGGAAATGATCTTGCAAGATTTAATGTTTGGTCTTCCTAAATTTTTGACATGGCCTGGCTAATTAATGATCCTTTAATTTAATTTTTTTAAAAAGGTCAATTAACATAAAAATAAATTATTTTTTGATAAAATAACATACTTTAAAATATCACTATTCAAGAACACGGCATATAATTGATATTGTATTTCTAAACCTCAACAACTAATTACTATCATGTCATGGTTTGAAAACAATTAAATTAATGTTTATATCTTCTCTTCTTTGTAAACAACGTCTCCTTTCAAACAAGCGAACCAGACATACAGATGAGAGGCTGCATTCTTAATGTTTATAATTATATTAAGTTGTTAGGAGATGTTGAATATATGATTTATATTACTTTTTTAATATGTATTTTTAAATAAAAAAATTTTATACTTAAAATTTATACAGTTTCATATTATTTTATATTTAATTTTTATCAAATAAATAAAAATAATAAAATTTAAATTTATAATACTTAGCTACTATATTAAAAAATTATTTTAACTTAATAACTTAAATTATTAGATAAAATTTTAAAATATAATTTATATTATTCTCTATTATTTATTTTTTTAACTGCATTCCAAAGTTTAATCACAACCTTCTTCAGCTTTCTTTATTCCAGCACTTCCCCTGAGAACTTGCTAATTTTCAATTCCAATCTCTCTCTCGAGAGAGAGAGATGTGACAGCCTTTTCATATTTTAAGCAACAAATTAAT
The DNA here is from genome assembly GCA_030145905.1 of Populus davidiana. Lineage (NCBI taxonomy): Eukaryota > Viridiplantae > Streptophyta > Magnoliopsida > Malpighiales > Salicaceae > Populus > Populus davidiana. The sequence continues at coordinate 22,085,600 of CM057789.1, read as the reverse complement.
CTTCTCTCAACATTTTTTCAGCCTTTTCAAAACTTGGATTCAAGCTTTAGGCTACCCGTCTCTTTCTCTCTCTCTCCAGCAACGAATTAATCTTTTTTCTTTTTTTTAATTTAATGTGGGTATCCGGCCAGCGTACTTTCTACTTTTACAGGTAAAAGTATAAAACTTAAACCTTACTGCTGCTTATAATTTAAACACATACGAGACTAATGGTAAGGAGAAAAGGTCTTGGGTTTGTTTTTTTTAAGGTATACACTTATTCATGAAACTTAGTTCCTTGGAATTATTTTTTATGATAATGAAAAGTGATGTGAACTTATCATGCTTCTAAAAATGTTTAATTAATATTTATTTAAAATATTATAATTATTTTTTCAAGCTTAAAAATAACAATATTTAATAAATATCATATAAAACGTGATAAGGTAAAAATATGTTATTTTACCAAAAAAAAAAACCAAATGATGTTATACTATAAAAAAAATTAAATTATTGTGCTAATTATTTTTTAAAAATCCAAATAAGTTCAAGTTTTAATAATTCTAATTTAATTATTTAATTATTATATATATAATAAAGGAGTGATACCTTTCATTCTAATGTTGTGATTATTATAAACAAGATCCAATGAATTTCTTCATAAAAAAAAAAAAAAAAAAACTACTTCCAAAGAACTAATTAAATGGTGGATTTCATGTTTTGGATTTTGTTTTTAGAAGCTGAGATCGCATAAATATCAATGAATTCATGTATTAGAAATCTTGAACAAGCCGAGCACATAACTTAATTATCTAGATATTATATATCAAATCTTTGAGAAAAATAGCTAATCTGTCAACTGTATCTAACCATACTGTTACAGTGATTTGCTTGCCTACTAATCTATGACACTGACATTTATAGCTTGAAACTTGTATGCATATATTATGGTAAAATGTATATCACTTTCTTTTAAAATAAATAAATAAAAAGTCAGTCTACAAACAGACATGATGTCAAATCTATTAATAGTGGATAACAAGTTTGTTTAAGAGTTTAATTATAGTTATTTTTTATTTTAAAATATATTAAAATAATATATTTTTTAATTTTTAAAAATTAATTTTAATATTAGAACATTAAAATAATTTAAAGATATAAAAAAATATTAATTTAAAATAAAAATAAAATTTTATAATATTTTTAAAACATAAAAATAAAAATGACCTATTACTTATTAGCACGCTTCCTGAGCCAGTTGACTTGCAAAAAAGGCAAATAAAATCATTGCTGACATCTGCTACTAGCTAGCGGTCCATCATATTTCCCCTTTTATTAATATTTTGAAATTAAATTAAAGTCCATCACAAACTTGTTCCACCTTCAATTTTGTGGTGCTACGAGCCAGGGTAAGACTATTAATTAATTGGCTGGGAGATATTCCAGCTAGTTCTTTTTTTTTTTTTGTCATGCTTCTCTTTTTACAAACTTGTACAAAACCTTCCATACATGATAAAAAATGACAAAAATAAATATATTTTTTAAATTTTTTTTGGTAAAGAGTAATATAAAACCATTTATTAAATTTAACGTAATACCTAAAAATTTTGAGTTAAAATAATTAAATATTCATGAATTTGAATTTTATTATTTATATTTAATTAGATTAAATTAAATATAAAATAATTATGGATATTTTTAATATCCTAAAAGGTTTTCATTAAACAAATTATATTAAAGAATAATATAAAATCATTTATTTTCACTTAATATCTTAAATATCCTTATTAAAATTAGTTGAAAATATTATTCATTGACATTTAAAAAAAAAGAAATATGAAATATCTATTACACATTACATAAATGGAATTGTAACTTAATGGTTATGAGCTGCTTATTCTTACAAATAGAATACGATTCTATTTAAATTTTTTTATATGGTGTAGCATTTAAAATTTTCTTTTTGTGGGAAACTCTCAACGTAATATACGTGCACTGGTGCACACGTATTAGTGTCATAGTGTGTGTGTTTAAAAATAGGGTATATCTATATATTTTTTATTGAATTTAAAAGTTGAATTTGAGTTTTATTTAAGAGACTAGGATTTTATGAAAGAAGATAGTTGAAACTGGAAACAAATATATATATATATATATATATATATATGATAAATTAGAATTGAAAAACTAAATTAAAAACAATAAAAAATTAATAAAAGCATTAAGAATAAAAATTAAAAATTAAAAAAATAAGAATTAAAATTGAAATATTAAAAGCAATGAGGTCCAACCTATATTTTTCATGATAGGAAGAGGATACAAAAAAAAAAAAAAACAAAAACAAAAACAAAAAAAAACAACCAACCAACAAAGAAACTGCTTTACTCTATCAGGAAGAAGAGGATGTGATGACTTATCTAATAACATGGAAAAAGAGGATATTATTTAATTGAGAGGCACAACACGCAGCGCTTAAAATAAATAGGTGTCTCTTATGCATCGGTATATTTTTCAAATTAAATAATATTTAATTGATGCTAAAAGAAAAAAATATTCTTGATTACCCACAATGATTTTGCCTTTAGTTTTAGTTTTTTTTTATTATTATTATTATGTACTTCCTTGATAATTTTACTTTCTATTTAATCACATTATTTGAACAAGGACGCGGGTTGACAAATAGTGATTATACTATATTTTACACCAAAGCAATTCTGTGAGGTAAATTTCAAAGTTAATTTTCATTTAATTACTCAATAATTAAAATAAAAATTCAAAGGATTTAAATTCTAGAGGAGAAATGTATTTTTTAGGTTGAAGTCCACATTCCTTACTTATGCATTTATTATTTGATGAAAAAATATCATTTGTTTTATTAACAATGTTGTTTGTTTTATAACAATTTAAGATAATTAAAACAAATATTTGTAGGAATATCAATAATTTAAATTAAGGATGGAAAAAATTCATTTATTGAGGCAAAAATCCTATTTTCTTATTAACTTCTTTTTTTTTAGACAAAAAAACATGTCTTTTTTTATTAGTAACATGTTTTTTAAAATAAAAACTTATCATAATCTAAATGGCAAGTTTCAAATAAAAACATACCCATGTCTTCATAATTTTTATATGGCTATATGAAAAAAAAAATAAGAATAATTAATTCATTAAGACTATATAGAAAATTAACAATAAAAAATATCTATTTTTTCCCATTAAATATTCATATGCAACTTTTTCTACAGGTTGTTTCATATTACATCTATATATAATTATTAAAAAATTTATTGCAATATAAAAATTTCTAATGTTATTTAAAATGTAAGGGATAAAATAGCATTATGATTATTAATTAAATATATATATATATATTAAATTAAAAAAAATTGATTCTTGACCTAGGAGGTTAAGCTCAAGTGTTTGGCCTTTAAAAAAGATAGTTGAGCTCATGTGGACCTAGAAGGTCAAGTCTATACATTTGATATTTTTTTAAGAAAAAATTCCAGGAAATGACATTGAAAATCGAGAGCAAGTTTTTAGACACAAAACCCAATTTTCTATTTGTTTTGACTAGAAAACACTCTTAAAAATATCGCTGAAACTTCAACAACTTCATTTGCAACCCTAAAACATCATCTAATCACTCTAAAAACTAAAAATCAAATCAAATTTAAAAAACTCTCTTAAAGTATCACTGAAACTTCAATAACCTCATTTAAAACCCTGAAACACTATCTAAACACTCTAAAAACTGAAAATCAAATCAAATTTTAAAAACACTTTACAAACTTAGATCTTCTTTTCTTTTTAGTTGGTTAAAAGGCAAGCCTACCATCATTAAACTCCCATCTAAAAGCCAAACAAACTGACACTGGTTTTTTTTCATGGCCTAAATATGTATAACTAAATTTTCTCTCTCTTTTTATTTTATGATTTTTTTTCTTTCATCTCTCAAAACTCAAGAATGAAGCATGATGAAATGAAGTTAGAAAACCAAAACATAAAAATATAAAACTAAAACAACCAAATATAAAAAAATAAAAAATTCAAGGATCAAAGTGTACTTTTAGGTGAAAAAATTGCATTGTTTCTACCATGCAATCCATGATATTTAATCTCTTAGTTAGCATTTTATTACTGCCCGAAACAAAAAAAAAAATAGAGATGGTGAGGATAGGAGAGATAAGACAAAAAATGACATAGAGATATGATTGTATTTGATAATAGTGATCAAGATAGGATGATTATCTCTATATCATATTTAATTATGGTGGACAAAACAAAATAAAATACGAAGAAGTGTATTTTACTCTTAATATGTATTATTGTTAAACTTACATATTAATTAAAAAATAATTAAATTTTATTTTATTTTTCTTATTTTATATTGAGTTTTAAAATTAATAATTATATAATGATCCTAGTTATAAAATCAAGACTGTGAAACGGGTTGACCTAGGACCCGGGGCATAAACCAATATGAGTTAAAACGGGTTGACCTAAGACCCGGGACGTAGACCAATATGAGTTAAAAACAAACTAGAGGAAGCATTAACTCAATCTAACTCAGTCAAAAATCTAGGCTGACTTATGACCCATTCGACCATGATATAACACAGGTAAAAAAAACCATTGATTTTGTTTTTGGAAAATTGTTTGGTCAAAACAAGGTTATTTAATTTTTAGTTTTATTTTTTATTTTTTTGGTAAACCAAGGTTGATTTTCCTGACCCATTACCTGAGTCTTGTCCCGTGTCGACTCTTGAGTTGGGTTTAAAACTATGATAATAATATTTTTTATCATTGTGTTAACCCTCCTAACTAGTGATCTAATCATTGCCCCTGAATGACTTTTTAGTCAGGTTTTTAAACTATAATAATTATTATTTTACATTGACTCAGTTAACGTAGGTTGACCGTCCCGACTTGTGATCTAGATCTTACCCCAGATTGATCCCCAAGTAGGGTTCTTAAATTATGATGATAACTACTTTTATTATTATATTGATCTTTATCAATGGTCAACCTGACTCGTGACTCGGGCCTTACCTCAGGTCAACCCCCAAGTCGAGTTTTAAAATTATTATAATAATTATTTTTATTCTTACATGGACTCGGCAGTCCAAGCTAACCCTCCTGACTTGTGACTTATGACCTGGGCCATGTCCTAGATCAACCCTCAAATTGAGTTTTAAAACTATAATAATAATAATTTTTATCCTTATATTTTTTTGTTGGATAATTTTGAAATTAAAAGTAATTTACATGAATATTTATGAATAAAAAAAATAAAAAATATTGCATTAAAAAATATATACACTTTGTATCTTTTATTTTGAAAATATAAAAACTCACTTTCAAATTGTTCGAAAAACTTTATTTTTATATCTCTAGCTATCTTTATTTCTACAACCAAACACATTTTATCTCCATCTCTTTTCCATAAAAATAACTAAACATTACCTTAATGAACAATACAAAACATTATAGATTCACCCAAAAAAAAAATCATTTAGTTTTCTTTATAATTATAATTTAAATATTATATTTCTAATTCCAACATGTACAAAAGGCGTTATTTTATACTCTATCCGTTTGTTTGCTGGAAAGTAGTTTCTTTTTGGAAAGTGAATTCTGGAGAAAGTGAATTCCGGAAAAGTGAATTCCGAGAAAGTATTTTCCGATTTTTGGTAGTATAATGGAAAATGAGTTGGAAAACATTTTCCAGTGTTTGGTTATGTCATGGAAAATGAGCTGGAAAATAACTTATTAATATTTTATTTTTCTCAAGTTTATTAAAATAATGAGGAACAAATCTTACAAATTAAAAAGTTGAATGAGAATGAAATTGAATAAAAAATATAATTTCATAAATTATCTCAAATAAAATAAATAATAATCAAAATAATAGAGAACAAATCTAAAAAATTAAAAAAAAATGAAAGATGAAGAAATTAAAATAATAATAATCAACATTTCATAAATTATTTCAAATAAAATAAGTAACAATCAAAAGAATGAGGACCAAATTTGATAGATAAAAACTTTCAATAAAAATATGATAAGGAAAAAGCAAATAGCAATTATAAAAATAAGGACCAAAGTTAATATAAAAATAAAATTTTAAGAGATGAAATTGAAAAATAAATATTCAAAACAAAATATATATAACAATCAAAAGTTTGAGGATCAAATTTGATATAATTAACAAATAATGACATTTCTAAATTTTTCATAACTTCCGGAAAGTGTTTTCCTCCCAAATTTTTCAGGAAAACACTTTCCTGAAAACCAAGCCAAATTTTCCTTTTACTGGAAAGTGTTTTCCATTGACCAACTTTCCTACTGGCAAACAAACACCAGAAAGTTTGGAAAATGATTTTCCGGAAACCACTTTCCGGAAAACAAACACAGCTAAAGTATTTTCCGTTGACCAACTTTTCTAATGACAAACAAACACGGAAAAATTTGAAAAATAGTTTCCCAAAAACTACTTTTCGAGAAACAAACATAGCCTAAACTAAGACTGGTATGGACATAAAAAGGATTTTATCCAAGGCACAAATCCACACACCAAGTGGACTCCGAAGTACAAAAGCACACATCTAAAGGCCCTCAAGTAGCTCGCACGATATGTATAATCGAACAAAAACATAAGCAAAATTTGTTAATTAATTCTACAGTTGCCCAGTATTACTATTTATTTCACTTTGCTTCCTCCAGTTTCACTCCAATATTTAACCGTGACTAAATCTTACAATAAACATCAACTTGTTTTTCTAAAAAATAAACCTAGCTTTGTCCCTTTATAAGCTTTAATAGCTAAAAAACAAACAATTGTATATAAGTAATCATAATTTATCAATTGTTTATTTGATATCTCCCTTCACTGAAATATATTTGAATTTCAGCGACTATAATTTATTTGGTTATTGTACAATAATTGTAATTTTAGCCTAATATATATATAGTCTCACGCCTTTATATGATGATGCATCCTAAACTTTTCATCTTTTGAAATTATTTCGTGTTTACGTTCTCACAATTTTCATTGACTGCGTTCTTCTCATTTTTTTAAGAGTTATATTATCTTTACTATAAACTTAGAACTTTTATCCTGTATCTTTTCTTGAGTACTGTTTGTGAACATAATTTTTTTATTGAGTAAAAATCTTGTTAAAGAATAAATGACACTTAAAACCACTTTGGACCGGATCGTGAGCTGTTGAAGAAGCAATTTTAGTGCTCAGTCAAGACACCTAATTAATTAACCATTCTCTTAGGTGCTTCGGTGTACAATAAGAAGACCAAGTCCATATTTATCAAACCAGGCTCAGGGTTGACCATTCAAGTGGCCGAGTTTTGGGTCATATGAACCTAGAAAAAAAAAAATTATGTTTAAGGTTTTACTATTTCATATGGAAAAGTTTTGCAATAACGCATGTAGACGGAAGGCCATAAAAAAAGATATGCGAGAAATAAAATGTTGTATAATTATCTCTTATTGAAAAGTTAAAAAACAATTCATATGAATGTAGCTTATAGAAAAGAAATGTGAAGTGTTAGTATATTTATCTCTCATCAAAAACTTGAGAAATAATTCATGTGGATATAAGCAATAAAAAAAAAATGAAGTGTAATATATTTATCCCACATCGAAAACTTAAGAAATAATTCATTTGGATATAAGCAATAGAAAAGAAATGTGAAGTGTAGTATAGTTATCCCACATCAAAAAATTAAGAAACAATATATGTAAATGTAAACTATACACAGTTATCTAACATCGAAAACCCTTAAAGGCTCAAGTAACATGCCTGATCTTAGGCATTAGGACCACATTTGGTGCCCCAAGGTTCAGGCGTTGGGCATGCACCCAACACTCTGTAGGCTTGGGCAGCATACTCGAACCCAGGTACTGGACTCACTCCAAACACTCCTTCAACATAGGCGTGGAGCCTAAGCTCAGGCGCAAGACGTGTACCTAGTGTCATATAAGCTCTAGTGCTACATTTGAGCCCTGGTGTTGGGCCCACACCCAATTCCCCCCGTGGACTCAGGTAGTTTCCTCTAAGCCCAAATGGTAGGCATATGCCCAGCACATCTTGGGTTCAACACGTGTCTAACTCTTCTTAGGCCTAACTTTGTGACCTAAGCTCAACCATTTTTATCTCCTATATATATATATATATGAGATATTTATCTCTCATTAATGTTTATGTTAGTGATATTTATCTCATATTAATACATGTGTAAAGAATATGTATCCCTTATTAATGCTATCAGGATAAAATAACTCTTTAGTCCATCCACTTAAGCAAAAAAAAAACAAGGTTCATATGTTATAATTACTTTTTAAACTATCTAGGAAAAAGGTTTGCAATTTTCATTCTTAACACATATATATTATTTTCTTACATAACCCTTATTCTTATACCAAAACAAGAATGCGCAACTTTATTTTTAGAATTTAATATTCTTTTGCATATTTATTACACTTCCCATCTACAAAGATACTGATTTAAGCATATGAAGGTCCCTAAATCCATAAATATGGGATTTTTTTATATGTATCAAGAGCATTACATCAAGTCATTGCCTTCCTTCACTATAAAGAATGGAAGTAATTAAAAGAACACTTGATTAACCTATAACTCAACCACTAAAGAACTCTATTACTAAATATTTTCAATTTTAGAACATCATCAATGCGTTTACCCATTATAAACTCATTTATAAAGGAACCATGGATGAGAACTGCCATATGAGCTATTGTGTTACACTTTATAACCCAATTTTGCCATTTCTTTCCAAACCTCATAGTCTAGTAAATGAATAGTGTAGTACCAAATAATCAATTACACTCTTGGAAGTTTTGCTTGAAAAGAAAACACTTATATTTTCTATTTTTTAAGTTGTGGACTACCTTGCCATACCTAATACTAAGAAAATAATGAAAAAAATTATTTATTTTTTAAAAATAAATTTTTTAAAAGGTAAAACTAAGAAAAACCTAATTGGTCTTAAAAGTCCTAGTTAAGTGGTTGTTTATAAAACTAAAAAAAAAAAGACTATGATTGCGTTAGTGTGTCCTCAATAAGGTTAACTATTAACATTTATTTTTAATTAAGCAAATATATTATCTAAGTATATTAATGTTTATGATGAGTCAATATTTTGATATTATATATTTTTATAAATAAAAATCATCTTAAAATCAAAATGGATCTAGAAGACATGTCAACCCCAAAGAACTTGGGTTTGGCAGTTAGTCAAGCTCAAAGTAGCTTGGGTCTCACAAACATGTTAGACTCAAAGAACTTGGGTTGGCAATTAGCTAAGTTCAAGATGGTGTTGGTCTAGCAAGCCTGTCAGATCCAAAGTATTTGGGCTTAGCAATCAATCAAACCTAAGATGGATGTTTGTCAGATCCAAAGAACTTGGACTTGGAAATCACCCAAATCCAGTCCAAAATAACATCGGTTTGATGAGCATGTCAGACCCAAAGAACTTGAGCTTAGTAGTTAGTCAAGTTTAAGATGGCATGTGTCTAACGAACACGTTAGACCTAAAATAACTTTGACTTAGCAATCAACCAAGTCCAAAATGGTGTGGGTCTAGCAACCATGCTAAACCCAAAGCACTTGGGCTTAACAATCAACCAAACTCAAGATAACATAGGTCTTGCATCTATACTATGTCCGAAGAACTTGGACTAGGTAGTCAGCCAAATCTAAGATGGAGTGGGTCTAACAACCACTAGACCCAAAGTACATGGGCTTGGCAGACAGCCAGACCCAAGGTGGCGTGAATCTCGCATGCTTGCCAAACCCAAAGAATTTGGACTTGGTAAGTAACCAAGTCCAGCGCAGCGAGGGTATGTAAGCTCGTTAGACCCTCGTAAGCTTGGGCTTGGCAAAGAATTTGGACTTGGTAAGTAACCAAGTCCAGCGCGGCGAGGGTATGTAAGCTCGTTAGACCCAAAGAACTTGGACTTGGCAGTCAGCCAAGCCCAAGCTTACGAGGGTCTGAAAAGCATGCGAGACCCAAAAAACTTTGACTTAGCAGTCACCCAAGTTCAAGGTAGCGAAGGTCTAACAACCGTCCAAAGCACTTGGTCTTAGTTGTTAGACATGTCCAACACAACATGAGTCTGACAAACATCTCAAACACGAAACATTTGAATTCAACCATTACTAAGTTCTCAAGCTATATACTTGATCTTAGACTATCCTTTAAAATAAAAGTATTAAAGGCATGATAAACCGTTATGTCTCTTCATCTAGAATAATCATTTATATTGATGCAATGATTTTTCTATGCTCATAGGTATATGCAAAGTCTCTTAATAGATCTATCATATACATTATCTCATTAATAATATGTAAGAGATATGTATTTTCTATTAATTTCACCAAAATCAAAGGGCTTTCCAGCCCTTACATTCTCTAGAAATGACATGGTTCATGGGGTATAAATACCCCATTAACCATTCAAGTTAGGGTTCAAAAATTTTATCTTTTAATATAAATTCATAGATTTTAGAGCATTAACTAACTTAAAACCCAATAATAAACATATATGTTCGTTGAATATAAAGCTTTTTGAAGTCATTTATTGCATTTCTCATAAATATAGTGACTTTATCATCAAAGGGTCTTTAAGTTTCCCTGATTAAGACTGCTTTTATAGGTATTCAAACTTTTATCATACATCTAGAATTCCTTAGTCTAAAGAGAAAAAATCTAAGTATCAAAACATATTGATTAACCACTATCCTAAACACTAAATAACCTATTATTTGCATATCTTGAATTTCAGGATGTCATTAATTTACATTTGAATTTTGATTTATATTTTGATTACGTGACTCTTTTAACAAATTCCAAAATAGGTTACTTAAATATTAAAATAGTCCTAGTCTCTCACCATATTTGGTATGGGGTTGTTGAAACCCAATGAAAAGAATGGAGATGTTAGGGCTTGAAGTTCACTTGCCACTTAGAAGTAGTGTCATGTGGTGTGTAGCTTTAATCACTATAAAACTTTAGTTGGCATGTAAGGACACATTCGGTGTCAAATTAGTGTTAATTTGCTATCGTTTTCAATTAATAAAAAAAAAACTAATTCTCCCTAAGAAATTATGATGCAAAAATCATTACACTAATGTAATTACAAATTTGCCATTGAAAAAAAAACATTGAACTAGGCTTTGGGGGAAAGGTTATCTTTTCACCATGTCACAATTTTCTTCAGCCTTCCACTTAGGGGTGCTTTAGTCATTTTATATATTTTGAAATAGTGTAATAACTTTCATACACTTGGAGACAAAAACAATATAACTCTTTCATAATGGTCATTTTACATTAGTTTTATTATAAATCTAGATATTGCTCAGTGGTATTATATTAATTCTCATATGTTAAATATTATTAAAAAAAAAAAAAAAGCATGCACGTGCCAGCATATGGACAGCCCCGTGCCTTTTAGACAGAGCATGCGAGGCCGTTTGACCATCAAACATCACCTTTTAGAGAGGATTCATCACCCTAGGTGAATTAAAATAATTATTTCATTTGTTCTCAAATAGTGTTGATTGTAAATCCTTGTGCAAGGTGGAATGAAATTTAAAAAGAATTTCAAATCTTATTCAAAGAATCAAAGACTATGATGTTGATGTCATAACCCATTTTTAGGTTATTACCTAAATTTATTTTTTTTCCAAAAAAACCAGAGAGACAAAATCACAGAACGGTGTCGTTTGAACAACACTGTTCTTCATCCCCTAGACGTGCAACAGGGGAAGGAGAAGCCATTTTTTAAAATCTTTTTTCCCTCCCCCCACCCCCCCACTTGCAAGAAAACTGACAAAACCCACGACCCTCACCGACTACCAAACGAAAAAACAAAGAAGACAAACCTTGCGGGCGGCTGCCTAGTGGCCGCTTGGCCGCCCTATTACCTTCGTGCCATGATTAGACAAGGGTAATAGCTCTCTCTTTCCCTTTTTCCACTATAAATACCAACGGAGAGGGAGGAGCAAAAGGGGGTGAAAAACAGAGGAAAAGCATAGAAGTGTTGAGAGAGAAAAAGACTTAAAGAGAAGGTTAAGGGAACAAACAAGCATAGGAGAGTAGAAAAACATAAAGGTTTTAAAGAGACAAGAAACAAGAAAGGAGAGAAGAATAGGAGAGAGAGAACAAAACAGAAAGGAAAGGAAAAAGAAAGGAAAAGCAGAGGATTTTGAGAGTTGAAAAACAGAGTAGAGAACGACAGAACAGAGAGAAATCAAACAAAGAAAGACAAGAGAGAAAAGAAAAGAAAAAAAAAAAGAAACAGAGGCAATACACACAGAGAAGAAGAAAAAAAAATTATAGGTCGGTGAAGCAGCTCCCTAGCATACGACCACCTTGTTTGGAAGAAGAATTACCAGCGCCACCACTAGGTCAATGGCCCCCCCTTCCTGCCTCTTTCTTTTCTTCTTCTCTTGTTTTATTTGGCCATATCTCTATTGTTCTGCAAAGTGAACATTGGAGAGTTTTCCAATTGTTCACTAGGTTGGACTAGGTTCGGCCTAAATCAAAATGTATTGGGTCGAGTCTGACCCAGTAAACAAATTCTAAAAAATCCTTTAAAAAAATTTGTGATTTTCTTGCGTATTTTTCTATCGATTTTGCTTAATATTATTTTGTATTTTTATACTATAAAAATACAAATTCAGTATTAAAATACCCATTTTTTGTTAAAACATTATTAAAAAAAAATGTATTGTTTTCATGCATACGACCAAGTCTCTCAAAGATGAAACAAGTTCATATTGTATTTTCATACAATGAAAAAATTTCAAAACATGTATTAGCATGCATTTTGGCTTTAATAACCATTTATTAAAGCCATGAAAACTAGGCCAATATTTCAAAATTACCTAAAAAATATTTGTTTTCTTTTAGTATTTGGGATTATGAATTTATATGTAAAACAAATTTCTAATATTATAAAGGTAGTTTTTTTTTTATTAACATTAGAAATATTAGGTTTTACTCGATAAGATAAGGATCTCCTTACTAAGAAGGATTTTTCTTAAACCTTAGATAGAACAACAACTAGAAAACACAACCCTACCTTTAGCTTTTATCAGATAATCAAACAATATAGCTTATCTTAGGTAGAGCTTATATGGGATGCTAATATCTTTTCTTTACGCAATCAGTCCCCATACCCAATCTCTGAGATCAGTTGGGGTTTCTAATAATCATAATACTAGGTGGCGACTCTCATTCCCTCATTCCACTAATAAAATATAAGAATTTCTTGTCTCCACATATTTGCTCTCTCTCTCTCTCTCTCTCTCTCCCTATATATATATATATATATATATATATATATAAAGAGTGGACGATCATCGCGACGTCGCACATGTGCGACAATTGAAAACAAACATGATTTGACATAGTAGACACACTTCATACTATAATATCTAAATCAGAATATTGTTGATGAAGGAATAATAATTAGATTGAGAAACTGGTGATTGAAAGGTTAAGTCAAACTACTTATGACTTTCATAATATTATAAGGATCATGATATGTTACTAGACATTATACAACTGTAATTTATATTTAGGTCAACTTCTTAGGGAATCTAATGGGTCATACATACAAAAACCATTTGTCATAAATTAAAATGGGATAATTAATCAAGTGTGACTTGATTGTAAATAAGTTTTATATAAGGAATTACAATTATTGACCTAAAAAAATCGAGTATGGACTTGAATGAATAAATTTCTAAAATTATCTTGAAATAATATATGTGATATTATTTAAAGGGAAAATTTATAATTTGTTATTTATAGGGTTTTTAAGTTTTCTTATAAATAGAATTTTATACCTTTTATTTTCTATAAAAGTACACATTACGTTACAAAAAACATGAAAAACATAAAAGAAAAGAGCTGGCACTTAAAAGCATAACAATGTTTTTCTCCTAAAAAGGTTTAAGAGATTTCTTACTAGTAATTCATGTGAATTACCGTTAAAAACCGAAAACTTGGATGACATGTAGTTTATGGTAACTAAACCTTCAGGAAATTATTCAAAGCCATAAAAAATATATGATATTCAAGTAATCTTTGTATAAACTTTAAACAACTTTCTATATGTCTTATAGGATCTTGAGACTCTTGAAAAAAATTTAATTTATTTTTCTACTATGTATATATGTTTCGAAAAAACCAACAGCAGGGATGTATACTAGCAATTCCACAAGATGCTACCAACCCAATACTTTTAAAGACCACAATCAACAACAAAGATCTAGGAAGAGTCATTATCAAATATCATGGTTTCATTATCTCATAACATCAAGGAGAATTTTCCTAAAGTTTAATAGAAATTTGTCCTCTTAACTTATAGTACTTATAACTTCGTTAATGTCATTCTTTCTTGTTATTATGGTCAATGTAAACAGTAAACTCCATATAAACCTTAATTTGTAAATGTACATTGTCAACATGAAATGTATATGTGTGTAAAGGTTTCCAACTCATCCAAGCCTTTAAATGCTAAAGTTTCTTCAAGGTTTTACCATAAGAACTACATGGACATGAAATGCACTAATAAAAAAAAATCTTAATGATAAGTAATATCCTCATACTAGCTAACATATTAATTAAGATTAAATTCTTTGTTTAGCAATTCAAAGAGCACATCATATCTAATATATTAAAAAAAAATGAATTTTCTAGGTATCAACAAAGATATAAACCTAGAAAATCAAGAAAATAAGTGTATCTTCTCAATTATAAGACCAACCCTTTCAAATTAATAACAAACATAATTTATAAATCACAACACACCCTCAAAGAAAGTTCTCTTGTTCATTTTGTTGTTCTTTACAATCTCATCGTCTCTTTGGCTTCTTCGAAATGAACTACTCTTCGATCATAAGTAGCTTGACTATAATATTATATATATCTTAATACTAATTAGACTGTGTGTTTGTGGATCAAGGCTTTATTTTTTAATTTTTTTTATTGTGCTCTTCGTTAATAGCCCACGAAAAGCCTTTCTTTGTAGCCCTATTGGAAGGAAGACAGAATCCATGAATAAGCGCATTCATCAGACAAAGGAGGAAGATCGAAGCTTTCTTTCAGAACCTTAGGTTAAGCCTTGGGAAAGCAGATGTCATAAAATGCATTTTATGGCACCTTCGATCCCCCTCTCGACTGATTTTTCCCCTCGTTCGCTAGCCTTTTAGGTCTGATTCCCTCTTCTCTTGTCTTACTAGCCAAGTCCAATAGCAACGGAGTCTTTCTAACATAAAGCTGAGTGAGAGTGATGATGGTTTGGTTCAATTGTCAAATAACAAAAGTGATAGAGCTCCCATTTCATGGTCTCACCCTAAATCTCATCTATTGAAATGAAATGTTGATGGGTTTTTTATTGGCAAACCTAGACTAGTTGGTATTGAAGGGGTTCTTTGCAGTCATAAAGGCTTGTTGCTGGGTTTTTTCTATGCTCTTATTGGGTTTAAAGACTCAAATGAAGTTAAGTTACTAGATGTAATTAATGTTCTTCAACTATTTTCTTTGTGTGATGATTATATTGGAGTAAAGTTCATCTTTGAATCTAATTCAGATATTGTGGTTAACCGGATGAACAAGTCATCTAAGAGGTCATATAGATTTTATGAGCTCTTTATCTATGCATCTAGATTTTCTTCACATTTAGGTTTGGTGTCTTTCTCTCATGTTATGTGCGATGCTAACCATTTGGGAGATGATTTTACATAACAAGATGCGACTAGAAGTTTTTACTTTGTTGCCGGAGCTTGATCTCCCTGGTAACACAAGTTTTTTTATCCCATTATCTTTTGACTCTTAAATTTTACTTTTGTCTCTTTTTTCTATATTTTTTGTGTTTTAATACAATATTAGGACTTGAAAATATTTTCCTAGGAAATCTCAAAGTGAAAATTTGAGAGGAATAGGTGGGAATTTGAGGAATTAGTTATTTAGTTAGATAGCTCATTGAACATCCTGTTGAATAAAGAAAGAAACATACTGATAATGCGAGCCATGTACCCAGCAAAACCAAAGCAAGTGATGTCTCATCCAATGCCCAGGCAGTTGTACTATGAGCAACAATTACTTGTAGGAATCGATTAGTGTATGGTAGGCAGGGCTAGCAAGTAGACAGGATCCAAGCGTATCACCTCTGTGTTCTGGTTATGTGCCCCCACACCTACCTATTCTACCTGCAGCAGTCCTTTAGAGCTTTTCACTTTGCCTATGGCTTCCTTGCGATTGATAAACACTCAAATGTCAAGATGCAATCTTGCAAGTTTCAAGACTTGAGTACGGTCATAATCTTTTCTTCTTCTTTTTTCAGAAACCACTCATTCTTTTTGGGATTAGCACGGTGGTTTACTAGATTTTCCGTGGATTTAGCACAGGCATGTTGCTGTAGTCGATCTACCACTTGCACTGAGTGTTCTTATAGGTGGATTGGTACCCTTAGTGCTGAGATTGAGCCATACAAATAGGTGGTTCTCATTGAATGAACTAATTTAGCTGTCCTGATTTCAACTTTTATTTTGTGGTGTGTGAAAGTGTACTTGCTGCCATGTAATAATATACCTTGTTTATACGAGCTCCTCTTTAATGTCCAGAAACTTTCTGAGAGGCATTCATACCTAGTGTCGGCCACCTTTCCTAATGATGCAGTACAATCCAATTGCACGATACAATAGATTCTTATGTTGATCAATCCACAACGAGGAAAGTAGTTTTGCATGCAAGTTTATTGCTAATAATTGTGAGCTAACCCAGTTTTCTTAGTGACTGATGTTTCAAGCAAACCAAAAAAGAAAAAAAAGAACAAGAACTGGCGAATAAAATTATTTATTTGCTTACCCTTTCTGAATGTTTAGACAAAGATAGATAGTTTTTGTATCTGTGATCTGAAAAAGAAACATCTTGAAGAAAAGTTAATAAATTATAACTTCTCTTAAACCTGAAATTTCACCATAATTTAATATGAAAACTAAGTTGCGCCCTTTTCTGTGCTTTCTAAATTCGATCATAGATAGTTTTTTCCTTCATTTTTCTAGTCATATTATAAAGGAGACTATTTACTATTCTGTATAAATATTTTATTCTATTTATACAGATGGTAGAGGGGCGCATTCAATCCTTATTTGTCCATTAATTCCCACTATTTTTCTTCATAACGTGGGATGGAGCAGCTTGGTAGCTCGCAAAGCTCATAACAAATCCAGTCCCCGCAACATTTTTTTGAAAAAAAAAAAAAAGAGGATTGTCCCTGTTAATTAGTAAATAATTAATTACCAGTTTTTTTTTTTTTTTTTTTTGAGGGGGGAGGAGAGAAGAGGGTAGGGGATATAAAAGTATTGGACATTAATAACTTAATATATTTCTTTAATCTCTCACATTCTAGTTATGGAACGACCTGAGCTAAACATCATCAGGAAAGCAGCAGCATAATGATCATTTAAAGGTATGAACTGCAGTTTGCTTTACCCCAAAAATCAAGGGATATCGAGCAAGTAGCACACCGAAGAGCTTAGATATGACTTGAACAGATTTCTTGTCTTCGGAAAGTAATGATTTCCGTCTTCCATCTTGTTACATCAACTCCACACAGTGCAGCAGAGCCATGCTCACTTGCTTTTTTATTAATAATGTAAATGTATAGATGCCAGACAGTGCAAGCATATGTCCCATTGTAAGTTCCATTTGGTCGGTTAATCTTAGGCTTGCACTTGATATTATATGCTTTCCCACCTCCTTTTAGAGATTACAATTTGAGGATATCCACTAAACAAAATTTTAGGGATATATATATATATATATATATATAGTGTGTGCGCGCCGCGCGCGTAAAATAATCATTTTAAGATTTTGTTTGATATTGTGATGGTGATTATTTTTTTTGTTGTTTTTTAAAGTATTTTTGTATTTTAAAAATATATTAAAATAATATTTTTTATTTTTTAAAATTTATTTTTAATATCAACCCATTAAAACAATTTAAAATTATAAAAAAAAACATTAGTTTTATGCAAGGAAAAAAAATATTATAAAATTTTAATATATCTTTAGAGATCTAGTGAGTCCATTTTCTCCCCTTAAACTTTGATTCTTAGAAAAATATAAGGGCAAAATTCAAATATATCCTTTTTTTAATACAATTTAGATTAAAAACAAAGAAAGAACATTAAGAGTTTTTAAATAAAAAATCATTAACAAAAAGTAAGGTGATTATTTTATTATTTAAAAATATATATTTCAGTATATAATAGATTCTAAAAACTATCTTTCAGATTTTAGAAAGTAAAAAAAAAAAAACTTATCTTTCAAATTTCCTAATAATTAAATTTATTCACATAATTTTGTGAATATTGATGCCTTATGAATTATTTTATTCTATAATTATGTATATGTTATTAAAACGAGAAAAGATTTGCATTCAAATTATCATTAATTAATACTAATGACATGGAAGAAAAGCACTGTTATGATTGGAAAACAGTCTGGATGATACAGTTTTGGATTTATGAGTGCGTAAACTACCTTTAATTTCCTGGAGAATTGAGAGGATCTTGCACTATGTCAATAAAAAAACAGGAAAAAGGAAAACTAAAGGTGAGCATAAAGAAGCACACGTGTTAATGAAATCACACGTACAAACACAAAGCCCTGGGAATATACCAAGATCCTGCAAGGCTGGCCACCATTACTACTTAGAATAAAATGGGTGTAGCGCTTAAAAATGCTAAAAAGCACGACCACCTCTGGCCTCACCATCATGGATTGATTCACCGGCTAGCCAGCCGTAGGTCATGGCTTGGACCACGACCACCTCTGGTCTCACCATCATGGATTGATTCACCGGCTAGCCAGAGTCTCCGTAGGTCATGGCTTGGACCACGACCACCACAATAAAAGCCTCTGCCCTAAGTAGCCGACACTCGCACCATCCATGTAATAGTAGTGATGATAATTTTATTCTGACCCGTTAAATATCAACTGAATCCATCCGAATATGTAAGATTTTTTTGGATCGTTATTTTATTTGATGGATAATAAATACAATATAAATATTATTAAAATTAATTTAAAATTAATTTAAACTCAATCAAGATATATACTTTTTATATCATATAGATAATTAATATCTAGATAAAATATGAATATTTAATTAATTTTTTTATTAACATAGATATTCAATTCAGCTTGCATATACCTCAATTAATCATATGAGTTCTGAAGTTAATAATCATGTAAATCTTCAATAACTCTAAAATTTATAAAACTTAAATTGATGATATCTAGAAAACAAATATAAAACTTAACCAATTAAACTATACTTATTATAGTGTATTTAAAGTTTTTAATCAATTGGTAATAGATATATAGAATATGGATAAGCTTGTCTTACTACATACGTGTATTTTTTATATGTTGACAAGTGGCATGTCCTCATTGGCAGTATTGGCACCCCAATGTCATGGCCTGAAGTGGAAAGGAATTGTAGAACAGAGGGAAAGTACTCTTCCAGAAATATTCTGCCATTTTCTCACTTCACTTTCTTCCTTTCTTTGTTTCTGCAGCACCGAATGGATAATCCAATCACTGTAGTAATGGGACAAGATCTTGTGATAGAGAATACTCATAAAGATATTGAGAGTTTTATAAAAAGGCTTTGTTATAAAGCTCCATATATAAAAGCAACAACTGTACGTTGGAGGAGAATATCTTTCTTTTTATTTATTTATTTTCTCCTACGTCCTTTTTTTGTTTTCCCTTTCTTTTTTAAAAAAAATAATTAATTCTCTAGGAAAAGCTTATTTCTGAAAGTAGAATTATTGCTTTTGCTGACATACCAAAAGGCCATGGTCTTGAGATAAATATGATTTTTATGTGTATAATTATATATAAATTAATATTGCGTAAGCTTGGCCTTTTTCTTTTGGTGCATATTGAGTGGACAAGTCATTAGCTTTTAGTGTCCTAGTTTTTATGTATTTCTTTAATATATGATTGGCCAATAAATATTTCCCCACCCTAAAACCAACATTTAAAAATTAAAAAGAAGCTGATTAAAAAAAAAAAAACAAGCCCACCATAGGTGTTGTCTAATCGTTAATGGTAGCTCTAGACAAAATTGATAATTAAGAACTTTTATAAAATAAAATTAATAGCTCTTCTTTTCTATCAATATTACAATATTGTACACGATAATGGCAAAGGTTGGCTTATTAATTATTCGAGGTGTGACACAAGTGTTATGATTCATAAATATTAATTATCTTCTTTATTAATATGCTTTGTAAAGTATGATACACGTAGCATTAAATGTTGGAGCCTTCTTCAAGATTAAGAAACTAAAACTCGAACTCTCTAGTAGGGTGTCAAGTAATAAGAATTTAGAACCAAAAAATTTATTTTTTTTATGATTTTAAATTTAAATGTTGTAGTTGTTAATATAATGATTACTGAAAATTTACATATTTGTTAATGTTAGGACCCGTGGAATTAGTTGAGTTACGCATAAACTAGTTTAGACACCAACATTAATTATAAAATTAAAAAAAAAATACTAAAACTCGAGACTCTCTATTAAGAATTAATATTTTTCTCTTTATTTTGTAGGGTACGTACCCATATTTATGTCTCATTATGTTGGTACGTACTTTGGTCGAAACACCATTTATAAAAGACAGAACACAAATAACTATGGTCGAATCATCTTCAATCAAAGAGTTAATTAATTAGGGATTAATTATCCATGCATGGGGCTCATATGCAATGTAAACGTACGTGTCAACAATATTCCATTTGATGGTTGATTTTAAGTTTCATTGAAAAAGATTTAAGCTTTATACTCATATAATTCTCAACTTTTTATATTTTTTTATATTTCTTTTTATTTTGATATTTATTTTATTAGGAAATGGCCATGTAATATTCCGCCTTACTAATTTATCAATAATATTATTTTTATTGTTATTTTTATTTTGATAATTTTCTGTGTTAATGTTTTATTTTATGCACCCATCTTTTAATTTTAATATTCTTAAATAACTTTGATTCTAAGATCTTAATTTGTTGGATCATTGAATCTATTTAAAACTCTGTTTTTTATATTGATTTTAATAATTAAGTCTATGTTTTATTTAAGAATTTTAAATCCTGTGATAAATAGCTCACTCCCAATTTTATACAGTGAAAATATTTTCTTCTTTTTTATATAAAAATAGTGAAAAGTATATATATACTCACGATTTGATATTGAATCAAAAACAAAAAATTTGTTGATTTATTATTATTATTTGTATTATTGTCCTTGTCCTTAATTGTTCATGTATGTACGTATATTTTTAGACCAATAACGCATGACCATGATATTGAGTGTGCGATAAAATAATATGATTTGATTTAAATCTCATTTATAGGGTATTTAACTTTGGTTCTTAAATTAAATAATTTCAATATTTATAAAACTCTTCTCTTAAACGTTTCAATCTTTAGGATTAATTTGAACATTTTATCCAACTTTTATATTTAATTTAGGAATGCATGTGTCAAAATACTAGTTAACAAAAGAAAAATAAAGTATAAAATTGAGAATCAACCACTTGCTTTAAGGCTTAAATCTTTTAAATATGTTAGAACCATCAATCTCATATAGAATAAATGATAAATAAATAAATAAACTATATAATATATAAAATTAACCTTTCATTAAAAAAAACGATGTTATTTTTAATATATAAGAGGGAATAAGGTTTTATTTGTCACACGAAATTTCCATAAAAAACTCACTTTCGTAAGATAATTGGAAACTTAAGCTTATGTGATGAACTGGATAAGAATTAAGAATTCGCAAATTAAAGTTGCCTTGACATCATGCGATCAGAAAAGTGTTATATATATCAGGCCATGCAAAAAGAAAAAAAAAAGAAAAAAAATATCAATGATCATCCCTTTTCCTTTTGTGTCCGACACATATAACTTTTGGATGAATGTACTAAAAAAATTGAGTGATGAATTGAGGTGCATTATCTGGGTAAACATCTTTCTTAGAGTGATGATGCTAAGAAATGAGAGCCTGATCATTCGTTTATAAATATAAAAGCTTTTATATATATATAAACAGTGTTAAAAATGATATATATTCATTCCCGTGCATGATACACCCTAAACAATATTGTTTTATTAAAATTATTTAGTGAGTTTTGTCTTTTTAATTAAAATACAGGAAAAAAAATTAGAAAAGAGATGCTTTTTATGCTTATAAATATTTAAAGCTCTCATTTCCTGTCCAATATGGAATTGACGACATCATCAGAAAAAGGATATTGATGTTCCTTTTTTCTTCTAATTCATCAGCAATTGTATTAATATAATTGCAGCATTATTGAACCGTGACTTCACCCTCCATTTGTTTCAATAAGAGGAAAAGTGTGTCCTTTGGCTCCCCGATGTCATGCCAAAGAAAGGAAAAGCATGTCCTTGCTAATTTTCACATAATTTTTCCTCATGAAGTTGTGTCTTTTGCATAGTTCTACAGGTAAGTTAATCGATTTAAAAAAATTAATTTAAAATCAAATCATCTTGATAAAAAAAAAATAAGTTAATGGTTAGGTTTTAACCAATATAAACACTAGTCGGCTGGATTATTAAATCAACCCGTGTTTTCGACTGAATCAACTAAAATATTTTAATTTTTTCAATCTGAAATGGTCCAAGTTTTTAATTAGTTCTATCTCAACTCACTAGATTTATAATTTAGGTTTTAAAATTTTAGTTTTTTGTCATGACAGATCGAATGCCATCAATCTAATATATTTTGATGAAATTTAATTTTTCAATGTGAATTCTTTTCTTACTTTTTCCCAATTTACTTCAATTCTTTATGTTTAAATTTATTAAATCGACTTGGCTCAGAAAATAGGATAAAATATATTTTTCTCCCCTACTTAGCCAAAAGTTCTACATATCAGACCCTAGAGTTTAAATTCGTAGTGCCATTCCCATATAGGATATCCATTTTTAAAATTAAAAGCCGCAGTGGAGCTATCCAATTTTATTTCGAAATATTGAATATAGCGTTTGTTGCTTTTAAGCAGTTGAATGGTCATAATTTGTAATTTATTGTTCTACTTGCGCAAAAAGTTCGACCAAGATTGATATTAAAAAAATTGAAACTTTTGTGGGTGAATTCAAACGTTTTAAAATCCAAGTGGAGGCAATGTTGACTATTTGACAAACTAAATAAATTGTGCCCATTTAAATAATCTCAAAAGAAATCATTTTATTTTATTATAATTATTAGACTCGGTCCATCCAACATATTAATCTAGAATTTAACTCAAATTAAGTTTTAATTTTTTAAAAATATATATTCTAGCTAACCAAACTGATTAAATTAATGTCAAGAAATTGTTTTCTAAAAGGAGCAAAATGATATAAATATATATAATACAATATATATAATACAATGATATAAATATTCCAACAGAGAGAGGCCGTTTCATTACCAAATGAGGAGGCTGAAGCTGGATGAAAATGCATGCAGCCACTGTTAGATCTGATTGGCTAGCCAAGATCATGCATGCTCTCAAGCTAAGGCTAGACATGGATATCGTTCTTAGAAAAATATCCTTCTCTGCTTGGACGTCTCGGGATTGCTTAAATATTGATATATGTAGGGTTTCTTTGGCTAATAATATTTCTTGGGCTCCTCAATTAGGGTTTTCTAGCTAGATCGCAAGTGATGAAATCTGCCTTTATTGCTGTAAGGGCATGTCATATAATAATTTTATGTTGAGTTTGGTATGCACCGAGTTTTATGTTAAATTAAATAATAGTTGATCTGGATAAATTTAGTATACTAGGTTAAAATTTAAGTGAAATCTAATTAATTTTTTAAAAAAGATTATTTTAAACTAACGGAATCAATCTAAATTGACTTATTCAATCTATGAAAATAATCTTGTACGAAGTCATAGGACAAGTTATCTTATATAACTATACTAGCTATTTCATCACTAAATTATCTAGTACTTGTTAAAGATTCAAGATATTCAAGCTTTAATATATATATATATATATATATATATATATATATATATATATATATATTAAGTCTATTAAGAATACTTGCGTAATAATAGGAATTGTTTCTGTAAAGTTAAGGGATTGATTAATTAGTAATATTCTACCTTTACTGCTATATAAAGAGAAAGTATTGTAACATTTAAGAAATCTTGTATTCAGTGAATAAAAATCCAATATTAAATATTGAATTTATCATGGTATCAGAGCTTGGTATCTCTTAAAACACTATTGAATTACTTCTTTCTTTCTTCCATGTAAAACACTACTAAATTCCTTATTTCTCATCATTAAAAAGAATCTATCTTCGTCATCTTCTTCATTTGTCTCTCAAAATCTCTATATTATTCATCTTTTTCATCGGTCTCTCAAAATCTCTCTATTATTCATCCACTTCAAAAACCTTCATCTTCTTGATCATCTGTCTTGTTCTTGATCATCTTTATCTTCACCTTCAAAAACCTTCATCTTCCTGAAACCATATTCTCGATACTAATTTCATAGCCTCTCTCTGTTTCACGTCAGGTTCACTACGTCCTCTGTCTTATAGTCTTGCTCACATTCTTGAAACCTTGCATCATGATGAATAACCAAACAAAAGCCACCCTAATAATTCATGTTCAAACTGAAAACACAGGATTCACAACCAGTGTTATCCTTACTGAAGTTAACTACGATGTATGGTCACAGATTATGGAAATGCAAATTGCAGGAAGAGAGAAACTTGAATATATTATGGACAAAACACAACCCCCCCTCCCAAAAAAAAATAAAAATTCAGATGCATCTTATGCAAAATGGTATGCCAAAAATCAAAAGGTTAAGGGATGACAGTTAACTTCTATGTCACCATACATAATGAAGAGATACATCCGACGACGCACTGCACGAGAGATCTTGTGGAAAGCATTTTACGATGGAGCAGATGAAACACAACTTTTCTCATTAAATCAGAAAGCCTTCTCATTGAAACAGATGGGACACCCGTTGTCAATATACTATGGTGATCTTGTGGAAATCTTCCAAGAACTTGATCATCATGATAGAACTATAATGAAATATCCTGACAATGTCATTACCTATAGAAAATTTGTTGAAAGATTACAGGTACATATTTTCTTGAATGGATTGGATGCTGAATTTGAACAAATACAAGGAGAGATTCTTAGAAAAGATCCAATATAGGATCTTGAAGAAGCCTATGCATACGTACGTCGTGATGCTATTCGTAGAATTACTCTGAACAATGAAACCGATCATGGTGAATCATCTGCGATGATGAGCCAAGCCTAGAACATACCGATCAACCAATACAAGACCTATCAATCGGACATTAGGACCTCAGAATAAAAGCTACGCGATTGAAAAAGCCAAATCAGAATATGTTTACACTCATTGTGGTGAGACTGGTCACATAAAGCTAAAATGCTATAAACTAATTGGATATCTAGAATGGTGGGATCCTGCCAAAGCACCACGAAAACGGAATCAAAGATTAAACATTCATGCCTTAGCAGCTGTTGTAGAACACACCACCGCATGCACACCTCATGACAACTCAGCCTTGGTCACAACATCTGGCACAGTAACAGAACTTACCTCCACCATTGCACCTAAGGACAATTCAACATTAATCACAACATCTGGTAAGGTCCTTCACACTTTCTCTTCTAGGAATAATAATGAATGGATAATTGATTCTAGAGCTACTGACCACATGACCTTTGATAATCTATGCCTTCAATCTTTAAAACCTTCTGAACAGCATATTGTATCCATAGCAAATGGTACACCTTCACATGTTGTTGGGGAAGGTTCTGTCACCCTCATCGAACAATTAAACTTGGATTATGTATTAGTTGTTGAACTCTTAATCACAACCTACTATATGTGGCTCAAATAACTTGTACCCTGTAATGTATTGTGATTTTTTAGCCTAACCTTTGTGTTTTTAAGGACATTCAAACTCAGAAGACAATTGGCTATGGTACTAGGCGAGGGAAGCTCTATTATCTAGAATTAACATCAATAAGCTCTCTTACTATAAAAAAAAAAAACATCAATAAGCTCTCATCAGTTGGCTCAAGCATTTTTAGCAAAAAAATCTGCAGACTCTAAGGTTTGGATGTGGCATAAACGCCTAGGACACTCATCATTTGGATACTTAAAGAAGTTGTTGCCAGAACTCTTTATTAAACTGTCTAACTCAGACTTTAAATGTAAAGTGTGTGAATTGGCTAAAAGCCATCGTATCCCATTTCAAATAAGCATGAATAAAAGTCCAGCACCTTTTATGGTCATCCATTCGGATGTTTGGGGTCCAGCAAAAAACATATCTCTCAATGATAAACGGTGGTCTATATCCTTTATTAATGACCACACCTGTGTGCCTTGGATTTGTTTAATGAAATCCAAAAGTGAAGTTGGCTATTATTCAAACAATTTCACAAAATGATAATCACACAATATAAGTCTACTATACAGGTTCTACGTAGTGACAATGGTGGAGAATTTATCAACCAAGAACTGAAACAATATCTAGTTGACCATAGGATTACTCATCAAACTACTTGTCCTTACACCCCTCAGCAAAATGGGGTGGCAGAGCGCAACAACCACCAGCTTCTTGAAGTTTTTCGGGCTTCCTTGTTTGAAGCTCATATACCAACTAGATACTAGGGGGAAGCCATTACAACAGCAACATACCTTATCAACAAACTACCCTCAAGTACCCTACAGTTTCAGAATCCATTAAGTGTGCTTCACGATGCCATAAAATCACCTACTGTGTCGAATCTACCACCAAAAGTCTTTAGATGTACAACATTTGTTCATCTCCACAAGCCATTAAGAAACAAGTTGGAACCTCGAGCAATCAAATGTGTCTTTGTTGGTTATGCTCAACACCAAAAAGGTTACCATTGTTACCATCCTCCAACTCATAAACTATATGTTACTCTTGATGTCGTATTTTCATGAAGATAAAATGTATTACTCCACTCCTAAAATGATCGGTAACGAGGACAACCAAGTTAACTTACAAGCTCCCAAAGACAACATGTATCACTTGGATGTTATAAGTGAAAAATATTACACCGAACCTCAGTCACAAGAGATGATACAACTGGAGCTGCAACCATATACTAAAAATCAAACAGAAGTAGTAAGGCAATCAGAATCTCAATCATCAGCTTCCCCCGTACATAATGTGCCAACAGAACAAGTGATCTCTGAGTTTGAATCTATGCCCGAACCTCAGGTAAGTTCTGAAACTCAACTTAAAATTCTACCCCATAGAATTACAAGAGGAAAAACCAGAAATGACTATGAACCACTCTTCACTTCTAAACCACATTACCTTATGAATAATTTTGTATCCTATCATAGGCTGTCAAAGGAAAATAAAACTTTTGTGAAACAATTATCTGTTATATCTATCCCTAATAGTGTGCAGGAAGCTCTGAAATATCCTAAATGGAAAGAAGCTATGAATGAAGAAATGAGGTCTCTTCAAAAGATTTCAACATGGGAAGTGGTTGACTTAACCATAGGAAAAATACCAATTGGATACAGGTGTGTGTTTACCATTAAACATAAAATGGATGGTACCATTGAAAGATTTAAAGCAAGGCTGGTTGCCAAAGGATACACTCAAACTTACGGGATTGATTATACAAAAAATTTTACACTAGTGGCTAAAATCAATATTGTACGGATCCTAATATCTCTAGCTGTGAACCTTAGCTGGCCCCTATACCAATTTGATGTAAAAAATACATTTTTTCATGGGGATCTCCAAGAAGAAGTATATATGGAATTACCTCATGGATGTATGTTGCAAACCCAAGGAAGCACACAGGTATGCAGACTAAGGAAATCCCTATATGGGTTGAAGCAATGACTTAGAGCATGGTTAGGAAGGTTCACCAAATTTATGAAATCTATTGTATACAAACAAAGCAACTCAAATCATACCCTTTTCTTAAAAGGAAATAAAAAGGCAATCATAGCTCTCATTGTATACGTTGATGATATGATAGTTACTGGAAATGATCCTGAGGAAAAGGAAGCATTACAAATTCATCTTGCTCAGGAATTCGAAATGAAGTCTCTTGGCCATTTAAAATACTTCCTTGGCATTGAAGTATCGAGATCGAAAGAAGGAATATTTTTGTCTCAACGAAAGTATGCCTTGGATTTATTGAAAGAAACAGGTATGACAGCATGTAGCCCAGTCGGTACTCCTATAGAAGAAAATCTAAAACTAAGTATACATCCACAACAAATCCATACTAATAAAGAGAGATATCAGAGACTAGTGGGTAGATTAATGTATCTCGCATATACCAGACCTGACTTGGCACATGTTTTAAGTGTGATCAGTCAATTTATGCACTCCCCAAGCGAAGAACATATTAAGGTTGTTACTCGTGTCTTGAGGTACCTGAAATCGTCTCCAGGAAAAGGAATTTTGTTTAAGAATGGAGAAACTTAAATATTGAAGGGTACACCGATGTTGACTAGGCTGAGCCAATAGAGGATCGACGATCTACATCCGGATATTTTACATTTGTGGGAGGAAATTTGGTCATTTGGCAAAGTAAGAAACAAGAAGTGGTGGCTAGATCATCGATCGAAGCCGAATACAGGGGGATGGCCAAAGCAATTTGCGAGTTATTATGGATCAAGAATCTGATGCAGGAATTACTTGTTGAGCAGACAAATGCTATGAAATTATATTGTGATAGAAAGGCGGCATATGATATCGCCCATAACCTCGTCCAACATGATAGAACTAAGCATGTTGAGGTGGATAGACATTTTATCAAAGAAAAGTTAGAAGAAAACATTATCGAAATGCTTCATGTTCGGTCTCAAGAACAACTTGTTGATGTGCTAACCAAGGCAGTGTCTAGCCAAAGCTTTAATTGTTGTGTCAACAAGTTGGGCATATGCGATATCTATGCACCAACTTGAGGGGCAGTGTTGAAGATTCAAGATATTCAAGCCTTAATAATATCTTGTTTATATATATATATATATATATATATATATATATATATATATATATATATATATATATATATATTTACTGTTATATTAAGTCTGTTAAGAATACTAGCATAATAATAGGAATTGTTTCCGTAAAATTAAGGAATAGATTAGTTAATAATATTCTACCTCTACTGCTATATAAAAAGGAAGTATTGTAACATTTAAGAAATCTTATATTTAGTGAATAAAAATCCAATATTGAATTCATTAGTGCTTAGTGTGTGTGTGTGTGTATATATATATATATATATATATATATATATATATATATATATATATATATATATATATATTATTTGTGAAGATTTATCCATGATTTTAAAAATATTTTTTTAATAACATGACACATAATTTAGTAACAAATTAGTTCATTGTCCCGTGCATAGCGCAGGTTGTAATAAAATTTCTTTTGAGGCCAAAAACAATATCTAGGTATATTGGTAATGTGCCTACTAAAAAACAAAGAAATTGATTTTAACCATAAATTGAACGATATTTCAACGTAATACTGAGATGGAAAAACATTTGATCCACTTTGGTTAACTTGGGTTGACCTGCTAAACTCGTGGGGATAATCTTAGAAAAAAATTGAAAATATCAATTCTAAATTAACTCAATATTGAAAGATAAAATCAGTGAAAAACAACATTTAATTAAAAAAACAAAATGAACTTGAGTCAACCAAATAAACTCGTGATGAAAGTTATGCATATCACCAAATTAAATAATTGTTTTATCCCGGGGATTATTTTTTATTTAATTATACTATAATAAAGCGCATAATATTTTTTTGTGTGTGAAACAATATATTTTTTAAAAGTAAAAAAAAAAAACATGACACACGCGTAGAGCAAAGATAGCAAAGGTAGACCACTAACAATAAAATGTGAAATTGCATTATTTTAGGTTTGAGTTAAATAAAAAATAATAGATCATTGATAACAAAAGATGAAATCGTATTTGTTTTAAAGTGAGAGACAAAGAAAAAGCATTAAACAAAAAAAAAATATCCTAGATGTAATGGATTAACCTATCAAATTATCACCTGAATAATGGACTTAATTAAGTTCAATGATTTGTTTTATCAATTTTTTAAAACCAAATATAAATTAGAAAAGAAAAGAAAAAAAAAAAAAAAGCCTAGTCGCATGGGCCTAGGCATTGAAAAATTAGTTTAGGCACGTGGGCCTTCCATCATAGCCCGTGCTCCTAGGCCTATCTTTTTTTTTTAATTTCTTAAAGGGGCAAACTTTTTAAAAAAAAAGAAAAAAGAAAGATAGTAGATGATGTGTTCTAAAAACTTATTTTTGAACCCAAACACCTATAAAACACTATAAATATCATGATAAACTTATCAATGACCACCAAAACCCCAGTAACAGGTAATTATTACTTACTAGGAAGCTATCTATATTCCGGTCACCACTATTATAGCCGAAAAATCAGGGAGATGGGAATTTGTTTTTGTAAAATTCATTGCTTAAACTATTTTCACTCAAAAACACCCTACACACCTCAATAAATTAATCTATCAGCTTGAAACACCCCTAAATTAATTCAAAAAAACAAAATAGAGTGAGTTCGATCTACTTTTTTAGGTAATAAAATACCTAAAACCACCATCATCGAACTTCGCTCATTATGGAACCTTTTTAGAAAAAAGCTTGGCTATTTTGGTTATTGGAATAGAAAAAACCGACAACTTTCTCTTTTCTTATTATTTTTAAGCAAGTTTCTCTCTCTTATCTCTAATCAAGAGATCAAGAAATAAAAAAAAAACTTGTGTGTGAAAATGAAAATTATCACAAATATAATGGTGTAATATATCTCTTTATAATTTACGTTTTAGTCTTCTATGTTTTAAGTTACTATTTTAATCATAATTTCAAGTTTAATTTCATTTCATTAGACTATATAAAGATCTAATTGAAAGAGAGAGAGAAAGTTTGAAATTACAAAAAAGAAAATAGAGTGGAGCTTGATCAAGTTTCCCAAGTCTTTTAATTATAGTAGGTAAGTTTGATTAAAAAAAAATCTCTAGTTTCCCAAGGATTACATGAGAAAAATAAATAGAGCAACACTAATGGTTTAATGCTGGGTGTTTGGGAGTGTGATAGCGGTTGCTTTTCAAATAGCTTTTCGTACCGAAAAGTATACCAATAATGTTTTTTTATTTTTGTTAAAATCATTTTTGATATCAGCACATTAAAACGATCCAAAACGTACAAACCGCACTCAATTTTAATAAAAAAAAAATTAATTTTTTTTAAAAAACAGGTTCAACTGCATTGCCAAACGGGGGATATATGTACGGAAATGTACTAAATGCTTTTTATTGGCAGCAAGAAAGAATTATTAAAATGAAAAAGAAAAGAAAAACGCTAAACGTAGGCGACAAAGCAGCCACTCCTACTAGATACCCAATATCCACTGTCCATTCCTTTCTCTATCTATAAATGCAGGTGGGAATCTCAAAAATTATAAGTAATTGATGCGTATGGAACACGACAAACACAGAATAAATAAAAAAATGAGTAAAAAAAATTGGTTACGTTTATTCTAAATTTATAATTTTATTCTTTTTAAAATAATAATGATAAAATTCTCTAAAATAATAATAATAAAATTTGTCTTTTTATAAGATTTATAAAATTTTAGATAGACTTGAAACTATAAATCAACTAAGAAATTAAAAAATATCCAACCATACAAAGTAAATAACTATAAAAACCAAAACAAAGTATGAAATTTAAATTAAATAACAAAAAATAACAAATTTGCTCAAAGTGAAGCTTGAGATGAGATTTTTGATATTTTAAAATTTGATGGTCTGTGTAGTGTCATGGAGCTATTATTGAAAAAATAAATTTTGAAAACTTTTATAAAAATTTGATTCCGATTCAATAATCAAAAAAAAAAAATTAAAAAGGTATCATTATGATCTGGAGCAATCATTTCTCTTTTTAGGTATATACATGTCTTACTGGATAATAAATATATCTGTTAAGTTATTCATGTAATTTATCTAGGGTAAATTATCATCTAATCATAATAAATTTATATCTAAATGTTTAAAATTAGGCTAAATTAATAATGCTTGGGGTTTTTTTTAATATAAAAGGAAAAATAAATAAAATGAAATTGAAAATCCAAGGGAAAGTGGAGAGAATCATGTGCTTTCTCTTTCCAGAACGTCTGGTCTCCCTTTTTATGACATTTATTTAATGGACAAAAAGCAAGGCAATAGTCTCAACTCTCAAGTTCATAAGGAATTTTCATGCTTCTGATGATGTAGCATAATCCCATTGGTTCATTTGCTGGACATTATGGCCCTTCTATATATTTCCTTGTTTTCTTGTGTGGACAGTGGCCATGTGTTGCTCGATGATCAAATATATGGAAGGTGGATTTTCATGGAATTTTTTTTTTCTTGGAAATTTGATACTCTATGATATTTTTAACAACAACGTTTCCTACAGAAGATATATTCCTTTTGGTAATGGATTGGATAGCATTTGATTGCTATCTTGAAATATAAAAGATGAATACAGTAATATATATATATATATATATATTCACATATTTTCTAATTTTGAAAATATACTAATTTATTTTATATCTCTTCTGTATTTATCATTTTTATAATGGGAAACTAATTAAAACTTATTGAGGAACTATTTTGAATTTCTTTTGTGTGTGCAAGTTATTTTTGTTTTTTCAAATATTTATTCAGTAGCATAAAATAAGGATTTAGTTAATAAGAACTCAAAAGACATTTTAAAAGAAATATATTCATTATGCTTTGTAATAATACCAAAAAAAAATTTGAAGTGAAAAAAAAAGAGAAAAAAATAAATAGGTTTAGCAAATAAGAGTCCAAAGGGTATTTGTCAATTAAATAAAACATTTACCTGTTCTTTTCACTCTTTCGATTTTCGATTATTCAATCAGCTCAATTTCGAACTAATTACGGTTAGCGTTAACTAAATAAATAATATGCTTAATCCATGGTCAAGAAATTAAATAGTGTTTCTAAATCATTTAAATTAATCTTGAAATTCCAATATCACTTCTCATATTTTAGGTCATTAATCATGCAATTGTTCTCATAAGTCGATGTATAAAAGATGAATAGAACTAACCTGCATGAAAATTTCATATGGAGAGATCATTTGTATTTATAAAAAAGCTCATGTGACAATTAGGTAAGTAATCCTTAAACTTGAGATCACTAAGTTATCTTATATAAAAAATATTATACTTTGATCTTGACTCCACATTATCATAATCAAGAGTAACAAACAAGCATATATTGGGTATAACATGAACTATATAAATATATTTGAGTGATCAAGAAAAGAATCATCATTTTAGATAAGTTAGAGAAAATATTTTATATGTTCTCAAATAGTATTGATTGTAAATCCTTGTATAAGATGGAATAAGATTTGAAAAGAATTTCAAATCTTATTGAAATATATAATCAATGACTATGATATTGAGAACAAATATGATTTGATAGAATAGACACACTCCATGCTATAATATCCAAATCGAAATATTATTGATGAAGAGATAATAATTACTAAGAAATTGATCACTAAAAGGTTATGTCAAACCATTTATGATTTTTTTAATATTTGGGGGTCATGACAAGTTGTTAAACATGGTATTTAATCTTTAAATATAAATTAATCAATTATTGAATGATACCAAATTAATTTATTTAATTTACTTAATCCTATTTAATTTAGGATTATAATGTATATTTGAGCCAACTTATTAGGAAACCTAATAGGTCACATACATAAGAACCATTGGTCAAAAATTAAAATGGGATGATTAATCAAGTGTTACTTGATTGTAAATAAGTTTTAGAAATTGAAGACTAGAATCTAATTTATATAGATAATTACAATTCTAGACCTAGAAAAATCAAGTAGGGACTTGGTTGAATGAATTTATAAAATTATCCATGAAATAATACATGTACTATTATTGAAGAGGAAAATTAATATTTTTCTATTTAAAGGGTTTTCAGGTATCCCTATAAATATAATATTATGCATTTTATTTTCTACAAAAGTACCCAATACAGTATAAAACACGCAAAAATACAAAAAAAAAATCACTTAAAGACACAACAACCCCTCTTTTCTACAAGGATTTAAGAGATTTTTTACTGGTGATTCGTGTGGATTATTGTTAAAGATCAGACACTTGAACAACTTATGGTTTATGATAACTCAAATTAAAATAATTATTCAAATTTATAAAGAATATATGATATTTAAATAATTTTTATATAAACTCTAAACAATTTTATATTTATCTAACATGATATTACGGCTCTTAAAAGCATTAATTAGTAACTAATTAATTATTCACATTTTTTTTTCTCTTTTTGCTATGAGTATTCTCTTTCACTGGAGTCACACAAGGAAGAAGTCGTCTAGCCTGCTTGTGTATTGCCAACAGAATCGTTATATTTTTAATTAAGTTTTAGTTCATTTGCGTTGTATATCTGCCACACAAATGTTTTTAAATTATCAAGCTCTTACATAATGTTTTTCTCGTTAATTAATTGAATTATTAGTTTGTATCATCAATTGAAATTAAATTATTTCTCATCAATTGAAAAATCATACATTCATTAAATCTAGGAATGCCAATAAACTTAATTGAAGTTTAGTTATCTAAATTGAACTTATAAAAACTATATTGTTAGAAAGATAAGGTGTAGAGTTCAAATTAAATCAAATCAAATCAGTCGAATAAAATTTTATTGTTAAAGACACATCTAACCTTGAATGGTTATGACAATGTTGGGATTATCATAGCACCAACTATTTAAAGAATGGATACTGTTTGATAAGATCTTAAGATTCTAAAAAATTTTAAATTTAATATTTTATTGTGTCTATGTATCTCAAAAAACTTAACATATACATACACTTACTCTTAAATATTTTATTTTTATTTTTATTTTTATTAATTTAATTAAAAAACAATCGGTAATATTTAGTTATATTAGATTCAATAAATATATATTTTTTATTAATTTTGAACACTAATCAATAAAAATACATATTTCTTTCAAAGGGAAATCCAAAATAAGAATTCTGGTTAGCCTACAGCTCTTTAATTCAATGTGAAATCTCTTTAATTAAGTGCTTTCCAAGGTTGAAATTCGAAAAGCACCCTCAAGAAATTAATGAGGTGATACGAAGGTATCATGCATGAAGTTGGATGGTAATACCTTTATTTGTTCTCAAACCAAAAGAGAAGGTGGTGAAGCGGTGGATGCTGCTGCCGCTGCTAATTAATTCCTGTGATTAAAATATGCTAATGACGTTCTAATTAATTCCCTTTTAAAAAACAAATAAAATTCTGATTCTTGAACGTGGTTAATTCCTGGCATACGCTTGGACCCCAACATATAATTTTAAATTGTATTTAAGCCGTCCAGATCTAATTCCCACCCTTAATTCTCCAATCCGAATGCACGCTTTGTATTGCTGTCGTCTATGTAGATTAATTAATTGATTGATTTCAAACCTGTTTGTTTTGTTTTTGAATTTGTTTTAAAAAATTATGAAATTTGTTTTATATATATTTTTTTAAATTAATATTTTTTTTATGTATTAATGTTAAAAATAATTTTTTTAAAATAAAAAATATATTTTTAAATATATTTTTAAATAAAAATCACTTTAAAAAACATAAATAACTATATTTTTAAACATGAGTGTACATGTGTGTGTCCAATTGACTAATTGAGGCAAATTAATGGATATGATTCTGTTTGCTATCCAAACTCCACCATCCATTTTTCTAATGCAATTTTAAATGTAGGTCAAACAGTATCCACTATATTTTTAAATATATTTATTTATAAGAGGTAAAAGAAAATTAAAAAAGTTATGCCAATGGTCAATAATATTAAGGCTTTGTAATTAATAAATTTGATCTCCTACCTATAGCTAGTGATGCGTCCTAATCGATTTCCTTTATACCTACTAAAGATGGTTTTATAGGATGACGAAATCCTCATTATAATTTAATAACGAAAAATAAAACTAAGCATGATATTAATCATGGTGGTCCATGCCACCTTCAAAGGCTTCTCTTGCTCATTGGTTATTTTGTCAACCCATTAACCTAATCTGCATGGGGCGGTTTTATTTGTCTTTGAATCATTGCTACAAAACCTAAATCAGGAGAGGAACGCGGCGCAAACCGTGTTCTTAAAATTAAATTTTTTTTATGTTTTGAATTTTTTTGATATATTAATTTTAAAATTGATTTTAAAAAAAAAACATTATTTTAATGTATTTTGATATAAAAAACATTTTGAAAAGCAGACGCAACCACATTCCCGAATAGGCTGTATCAATCTAAATCTAATTCAAGTTAAATTTTATATATAAAAAATAAAAGTAAAAAGAACTTTCTTGATAGAAACTAAAATTAATTTGTGACTCAATTGAAGTGATTAAATTATTATTTTTTTTTAAAAAAATAAAAGTTTAGATAAACTCATCTTACTAGTAACTCTAGTCTTACGTACATCAGTCAACTCCTAAATTATATTTAATAACTATGTTATTTGCTAATAGTGCCTAATGACCACCGCAACAATAATAATAATAATTATCATGATAATACTAATTAGTACTAGTGATTATTAAATATATAATATCAGAGCTTTTCAAAGTGAAATTATGATTCCAAGCTATCATTTAATAGTGCAGTGAGTCAACTTTGATCCATCCAATTGTTGACGTTAAATTTAAGGACAACTAAACAAATATATATAGTCCAAATTCTTATACAATAATCTTTTTTCCATTGTTTATGTAAATTGGTACGTATCTTTGCCTTCGTTGGGTATTCTTAATTTCTTTTTTATTTTTAAATTTAGTGTGCGATCAAGTAGCCAATTAGGGCGTTGGTTGACTTGGGCAGGAAATTAAGATTTCTTATCAAATTCCTTAAAGGAGGGATATTACTTTTGTATTTGCTGTGTTTTACTGCATAAAAAATCTTCGGAATCTGTCTAAATAATTACTACAAAGTCAATATTCTTAAAACTCATGAGGTTTTTTTTTTTTTTTTTTTTTGCATTTTAAGCTTATTTTGATATCGAATAATAGTTATTTTTTTCTCTTTTCCTTCCGTAAATAAGTCAATTCTAATTGAAAGCATCATTCTTCCAACCAAATCACCTTTCCATCAGGCACGCAATTTATTAAATTTAAGATCTTAAATATAATTATTATATTCATTGAGTATTTGTTAGTGTTGAAAAAAGAATGTTGAAAGCTTACATTTTGATGATTTGTTAATGAAAATAAAATATTTTGAGAAATTATTAAACATCTATAGTAAGATAGTTATTCCTAGAAACAACTATATAAACTTATCTCCTTCCAAATCCAAATCTTACCCTAAATAAAAATAAAAATATATATCTTCATGGGAAAAACATTGACCTCAATTGAAGTTATAGGGAGTTGGTTTTTTTTTTTTTTCCCAATTAGAAGTGCAGAATTCGTATAGCTTGGATCTATTTTGCCTTCAAATTCAAGGATGAAATAATTAATGAATTCGTATAGCTTGGTTTAAAAAAAAAGTGTAAGAAATGATATTTCTTATTTAAAAAAAAAACATTAAAAAAAGAGAGACAATTCTTGAGCAAACAAAGTATGAATTTTTAGTAAAGTTAGGATTCAATCAATAAAACTAATTGATTAAGCACTCAATTGTTAATCACTAACCTCATAGTTAACTTGAGAGGCATATATACTTGCATTCATTCAATTTAATATATAATATCAGTAAACTGTAATTTGTAATATTCTCCTGGATCTTTTCAGAAGCTAGCTGGCAAGATCTTTATGTTTAACGCAATCTCGATCATTCATCAAATATATATATTAATTAATTAATTAAATCCTAGTGAGCTTGTTCTAAATCACTAATATCTCCAAGAAGTGGACGTACGTAGAAGAAATATACAAGTTCAGTATTTGTTTTTGTATTTTAAAATTATTTAAAAAAAAATTGAAATTTGTTTATTTTTTCTTTTATTTCAAATTAATATTATTTTGGTGTTTTTAAATTATTTTGATGCTCTGATATCAAAAATATTTTTTTAAAAATAAAAAAAATATTATTTTAATATATTTTTAAATAAAAAAACACTTTAAAAAACAACTGTAATTACATTGCTCACAACCGTAAGTACAATATTTATTTTTGTATTTTAAAAGTGTTTTTAAAAATATATGAATTTTTTTTATTTTTCTTTGCTTCAAATTAATGTTTTTTTGATGTTTTTAAATTATTTTGATGTTTTGATATTAAAAATAATTTTTAAAAAATAAAAAATATTATTTTAATATAATTTTAAATAAAACATATTTTAAAAACTAACCGTAATTATACTCTCGATTACATACTGAGAACTGGACTCTAGTACAGAAAGATAAGCATATTGTAGGTATCGACTGTTGAGTGCTATTGCTTTATAGACAGACAAAGAGCATCCGGTTTTCTTTTAGCCCTTCCTCGGTTTGTGGCAAAGCATGGACGATGGTTTTTGTTCATGTTTTCTCTTTCAAAATAATTTGTATGCTTTGAACTCATCAACATCATTGCCTTTTTGTACGAGTGGTGCATATCATGGCAGCAGCGTATGTAGGAAAAACCACATGATACAGAAATTGTGTTGGATTAGGGTTTTGGAATAGAAAAGATAGGTATAAAAATACATTTAGTTGAAGAAACAAGATAAAGATATAAAATAAATTTATTTTTAAAATAATTTTATATTTTTTAAAATAAAGATATATATCTTCTTTGTCTTTATTAGTTTTGTTTTTTTATCTCAAAACAATAACCAGATACTATGTATATAAAAAGACAATATAGGGATACATACGTGACGCCTTAAGTTGATTCCATATCTATTATTCTTTTGTAATTATATGTAATATTAGTTTTTATAATTTATGTACAATTGAGGTATATATGTGGATTATCCTAGCTAGGTTGTTTGTGTGATCATGGGTTTGTGGCCCTTCAATCATATTGCTCTTTGAAAGGGATTCCTTTGCTTCCACCTTAAGCCATTTTCACACACAATCAAGTGTCGTTGTCTGCATTATGCCTTACCTAAATGGTAATATTACACACATATACTTGTCATGCTTTACCCCTTTTGAGTGAGACCATGGTGGTGGGAGCTAATTAATTATTCACATTTTTTTTTTATTTTTTTTTTCTTTTTCTATGAGTATTCTCTTTCACTAGCCTCACACAAGGAAGAAAAGCCGTCTAGCCTGGTTGTGTATTGCCAACAGAATCATCATTTTCTTTGCCTGTAGTCTTGTAGGGTCCATCTTCAGATTTTAAGCTACATAGAAAGACATTTTAATTAACTTTTAGGAGGTGTTTGTGTGGTGGAAAATAATTTTTTTTTTATAGAATAATTTTTTAAAAAAATAAATTCCTGAAATGATTCGGGTTTAGTGAAAACCTCCTCCCAGAAGAGATTTTCAGTGAATAAACCAAATTTAAATATAAATATGAAATGATTTTCAATGACGAATACCTGGTTTTGGCGAATACTCACTTGGTGGCATGCATATTCTTGGATTATTCTGAGCTATGTGCGTATACCATGTCAAAAAAATCTTAGCAAATAAAACTATAGTGATAGCATCCTGTCAAATTAAGTTAAAAGTCATTAGCTTTTGGTTCTAATCAGAGAAACAGATAATTAAGCAGAGAAAGCAGAGAGCAATTAAGCTGAAATTAAGGAACCAAAAATGGAGGAATCCGTCCAGCCATTCACTCTCTCTCTCTCTCTCTCTCTCTCTCTCTCTCTCTCTCTCTTCTCTCTCTCTCTCATTTGGATCACCACTTTACTGATAAGTGAAAGGAACTGGAAGCCAATGAAAGGGCTTTTTCATGGTGGCGTATGCTGGTGGGTCCGTTTTCAGCACACGGTTCGAAAGGCCTTTTGGAGTCCTACAAATACCCGCATTCCCCCGTTCTTATTGCCATCATAGCGAGCAGCCCTCAATTCTAATTATATTCTTTGTTATCAAACACCACACCCTCCTCTTGCTCCCATCCTCTGCAACCCAGCACCCAGTGGTCTGTCTATTTGCAGACCTCTGTTGGATGCTGCTGCTGCTGCTGCTGCTTTGCATTCATTTCCTTGCTTGAGGTAACAATACATCTCCCTTGACAGCCTAGCTATGGCATGTTAGTGTGTGTTTCTTGTGCTATACATGCTTGATGATAAGTTTTTTCTTGGAGTATAATTTGTTTGCAACAATTCTGTACAGGTAATCGGAGAAGATTGTGATTCCTGTTACTTGATCATCATCTTTCAGTGTGTGTGTATATATTTATATCCTGGAGATGTCATCTCTTAGCAAGAGCCTTCGCTTATCTTCTTCGTCTCTCGAAGAAGAGAACATGATGGTCCCGAAGAGGCAGGGCATAGTTTCCATTCTTGGGTCTGATGTTGAAGGAACCAGGTCTGCTGCAGCTTCTCTAAGGAGAACTCTATCAGCTGATATGTCCTCCAAGAAATGGCAGGCACAACATGGGTTCTATCCCCTCAAGAAAATTGCATCGTCTGACCATTTCCCAGCCTGTAATATCACAGACTCTTCATCTTCAGAAGATGAGGATTATGAAGACAGGCCTAAAGGGACTGAAGCTCAAGGGCAATTTGATATCTGGAGCTCAATTCAAGAAGACAAGAACAAGAAAGAGGTTGAAAAGCCAGGGCAATTTGATGTGTGGAGCTCAATCTTGTCACAGAAGACAAAAGAGGACTCCATGAATGTTCAACCTTATGTCCACCCTCTTGTTAAGAGATCAGCAAGTTCCTTAAGCGAGAAGAGCCTTGAAATATGCACTGAAAGTCTTGGATCAGAAACTGGTTCTGATTTGTTCTCGTCATATCCACCATCAGAGACTGGTGATGCAGAGGAGGACAAAGAAGAAGAGCAGAGACAAGAGAGAGTGACACTAAAGTTTGTCACGGAGGATTTGCGAGTAGCCAAGTATAATCTTGCAGCAGCAA
Organism: Populus davidiana; assembly: GCA_030145905.1. Taxonomy (NCBI): domain Eukaryota; kingdom Viridiplantae; phylum Streptophyta; class Magnoliopsida; order Malpighiales; family Salicaceae; genus Populus; species Populus davidiana. The sequence continues at coordinate 22,044,311 of CM057789.1, read as the reverse complement.
ATTGCAAGAAATCTCAACCAAGATCATTCCCTCCTCCAATCCCTTCACTATCCAGCCGTGATGGGGCTTCTGTACTCATGAAGTCTCGTCGCGATAATGGTAGATTGGTTCTTGAAGCTGTTTCTGTTCCTTCACAGAAAAACTTCCATGCTCAGCGCCAAGACGGTCGCCTTGTCCTCACCTTTGCCAATACTGTTGATCAAGACGAAGAAGAGAGACAAAAGAATGAAGAAATGAATGTTATGGAACAGTTTGATGTCGAGATTGAGAATTCTGAAGATGAAAAGGAGTGTGAAGAAGATGAAGAGGAAGTGGAAGAAGAAATAGAGGAAGATGTGGTGGAGGATGGAGCGAACGAGAGAGGAGGAGACAAGGAGGCGAGGTTTGTGATGGAGGAAGCACCAAAACTGTCAAGTGGGGTCATAAGTGTCCATAGGCTAGCGCTCATGATGAACAAGTCCTTGGTGTTCGCAAATAGAAACCCAACATGGCCTAACAAGTTCAATGACATTGCCAAATTTGGTGAGGCGGAGCCAATCACCTCCCTGACACAATCACTCCCACCGCGGCCCCCGCTGGCTCGGAAGATACCGGCCTCTCCACCAGCAGCTACCATGGCAGCCACCGAAGTCACAGCAAAGGCAGCTGCGTCTTTTAATGCTTGTGAGTACTTTTGGAAGCCAAAGTCCATGACAACAACAACAACATCAGCTCTTAACCCAATCAGCCAAAAACAAGCATCGTCATTAGGAATCCATGACAACAAATTGGCCCTTTCGAAGAAGTTTGTTCCAGATGAACAACAGGAACTGGTGGTGTTGAGAGGGAACAATGGAGATTACTTAGTTCCTTTGTTAAAGAGTTGCAAGGAGCCAAGGAAGTCGCTCTTGTTTTGGGAGCCTCATTGCATTGCCACCTCCTGATGATCCATCCTCATAATCCGAGAGCTAATCCCAATCCTCAGATGCAAATCCCAGTCTACGATTACTATAATTATCACTTTATAGATGTATTATTCCATGATGTCCCTTTGTCTCCCTATTTTTCACTTCCACTTCTTGAGGGGAGGTGTTGTGTAGTCAAATAAAACGTACTCAAGGGAGACAGAATATATACTTTGATTTAGCAGATCAAAGAGAAACAAAAGAAGAGATGACTTGACAGTGTTGTTATACAACCTTTTTTTTTAATCAGCCTGTGCTGTTAATAGTTGAACAGAATCTTAGCATCATCTTTGACCTTGGTGGACTGTCTTGTCTGTCTCTAATAAATCACGGTGGGTGGTCTCTCTTTTATTTCATTTTCCTTGCTTTTCCATTTCTTGAGCTAGCCAATGAGCTCTTAGTGTTGGTCTTGTCTGTCCTAACAGTTCTTAATTTTTGGAACATCATGATCATCCTTGGATATGGGATGTTGTTGTTTGGCTTAAGGTTATCACTGTGAAGGATATTTCTGATCAATTAATAATACTTATCCTATTACCTGTTACTTAACTTGTGTTTGGTATTATTATAGCATTTATAATTTAAAAAAATAATTTTTTAATTGAAGTTTTAAAAGAGAATTTCCAATAAAATTTATATAAAATTAACGAATCAAAAGTAAAACTTATATCGCAACACATGACAGTACTATAGAAACAAACAAAAACTTAATTGATTCACAATTCTTTTTGAGCAGATACGAAATCATTGGAGGTTATGGAATCTTTCAACAATTCACTTAAGGTCCGAGAGCATGTGATTTAAGTGTTATGGCTTAATGGCACTATGGAAGCTAGATTAGCAGTTTTGCGGGTTTATACAGATTATTTATTTTTTAAAAAAAAATTATAAATTTTATAGATGCTCAGTGTGTGTATTGTGGCATGTGACTCAATGATAAAATAATGATTTTGTCTTTCAATCTAATAAAAAAATTATCTACAAATTGAAAAAAAAAATTACATGATTTTTTATTATAGTAAAATAAGTTGTTTATCCTTACCGGCAAAATTTTCCAAACCTAGTTGAGGGGCTCTATCATGTTTTTATTTTTTAAATGGTGAAGTGACTAACTAGAGCTTAAATGTAAAATTTTTATAACTTAAACATTTGTATCTTTTCATATTGGTTTTTTTATAATAATATTTTTTTGTTGAGGAGCTCTTCTGTAATTGATTTAATATAGATATTATTAAAACATGGCTAGCTTGTGCCACGTGGATTATCTTCGTGGTCTTTGGACGGCGTATAACATGTCATGTGATGGTCATAGAGTGGTTTCTATAATGGCATTTAATTCATCTTGACCTCCCCTTCATCATGCGGTGTGTTTTTCAAATGGCTCGAACGAACCTTTCTTCTTTTTTTCCATCTCTCCCCCATTGATTTCTACATTGACCCTGTAAAATTTAAAGACAACCCTTCAATTTATTATTTCTTTCTATTTGGTCCATATTCTTTGATTACCTTTTGTTTTATTTGAGATGATTTATGAAATTGGTATATTCTGTTTTTTAATTTCACCCCCTTCAATTTTTTTATCTTCCAAATTCACTCTACATTCTTTTAATTCATATTTGTTTTATTGAGATGATTTTTAATTGTTTTGTTTTGTGATTTTTATCCTTTTGAAGTTTTTTTTTCTATCAATTTGATCCTCGTTATTTTAATTGCTATTTTTTTCTTAAAAACTTTTTACAATTGATTTTTTTTTTCGATGTCATGCTTCAACATTGAATTTGTTGGAAATTGAGCTCGGGTTTAGGATTTCATGAGTTGTTAGTTTGGGAGATTAACCCAGGTTTAGAAAACTCGTCCAGGTTCACTTTTTTTTTTAAGCTTTTTTTTTTCAGTTTCATCCTTTGGCATTTATTTAATTGGAGACTGGACTCTGTTATTTTTTTATTTGCTTTTTATAGGATTTTTCACTAATTTTGATAATAACTCGGGTTATATTAGGTCTTTTTATTTATCATTCTCTGTTAATTTTAACTTTTTTTTTAGAAATTTTGTTTTTCAATTATATTAAATTAATTGAATAAATATAAACATGAGATGCTCATCTTATGATATTTTGTTTAGTTTGATTTATAGGTCATTGCTCTGATAGCAGTGCAGCCTTTCTTGGTGTCATCATGAAGCCTTGCAAAACAATTTGAATTGTCTTGATAAACTCTTTCTAATAGTTAAGCAATGTCCATATCGGAGCAATAGTAGGTCTCCAACAAACTTTTCTTTATTCTTCTTCCAAGTATAATACTAGAAGATTAGTTTTTATGGTTAATTATTGCCTTTTTCTGTTCGTGTTATTTGCAATGTATTTTTTTAAAATTATATTAGTAAATTAACTGAGTTAAGTCAATAATCTGGATCTCATATTTTTTTTATTTCTTTAAAAACACTAACATCGCCTTTACATTTTTTTTTACGTTAGGAAAAAATTTACTAGGCCTGCAACATAATATAAGCCATATATCTAGTCAATAACTATAAGAAGTAAGAAAATGGAGGTTTGAGAGCAATATATAACTAGGATTTCTAAGTTTTAACACTTGATTTTACAACTAGATAATTAACAAAAGTTAAACCAAGTATGGAAAACATTGTAGCATGTGAGTGTAAATATTATTCAATATAATAGTGTTTCATGGTTTTGCTCCTCACACCAAAACATTTAACCCTAGCTAGCCGGGGGATTGAAGTCCTTTTATAAAGCCTATTAGTTATTATCAAATTGACTGGAGATAATATATATATATATATATATATATATATATTCTCACTTCAGTTGCAAAGTGAAACAACCAAAATATTCCTAAAAGTGAAAAATTCAAAAATAGCGCCAAGAGGCTTTTTTGTATTTTCATAATGTTTTTTTGCTATTATCATATTAGTTGAGGGGCAATTTTTTTTTTTTGATCAAATATAAAAATAAATAAATTAATAAATAAAAAGCATAATAAAACAATCAAAATACCTCTAAAAGCAAAAAAAAAAAAAAAAAATTGGTGTCAATAGGGCTTTTTCATCTTTTCACACTGATGTGTTTTTGTTATTATCAAGTCAGCTTATAGAGAATTTAGTATTTGATCAAATATAAAAAATAAGAATAAAAACAAAATGGTTTATAAACGCGTGGCACACTCTTCGGTGTATGGAAGACACTCGTGCCCTTCAGGCAATGCATGTGCACCTCCCAACATCTAAAAATGCCCTTATGTCATGTTGTTAGAAGCGTCATCACATCCTCTTTCTAGTGATGCAGTGTGTGTTGGCGGTAGTGGTCTGATTTATTAAAATGTCTAGTGTTAGTGTTATTTATTCATTAAAGACTTTTTAAATAAAAAAAAACTTGTGATGGATCTATTATATAGAAAAAAAAATTGTTTTTTTTATTTGTGTCGCAATTTTCAAGAAAAAAAACTATATCTATAACTGATACAATCAAAAGATTGATGTCTTATTCCAAGTGCAGGAGTGTCAAAGTAATAAATAACCTGGCAAGACCGGGGTCAAACCACAAGGAGGTTAACTATATAAATTATAAATAATAATGATAATAATAATAATAATAAGTTAAAGAGGACTTTGAGATGTAAGATTAATGTGAGGATTCAACAATGATAAAAACAAATGTCAAGGTTAGAGGATCTACTAATACTATTAAAAATAAGTATAATATAAACTCTTTTTATTAATCAACTAAAAACCACACACAAAGGAGGTTCTAATCGGATGATTTATCCTTAATAGTTCATTATAAATTTTTAACATGATCATATTAATTATCTTATTTTAGTAACACCATACTTTTAAATATTGTCAGGAATTCATGATGGTAACTTATGTTAACAACAAATCAAGATCCTTTCATAGCACGGGTGTAGGTTATATCATACGGTTGGCTATGAAAGTGTCAAACATTTGTTATACCAAGTGTTATACAACACAAATCTAGATTAACCATTTAATAAGTAAGATATTAAGAATTAGTAAGATAAAACAATAAGACATGTTAATAACAAACTTTCTTAGATATAAACATTGAAGTCCATGTTGAGTTTATATTATACATATTCTAACACCATTAATGAAATCTTTTCACCTTGACATAATAAACTTAGCTAAACATAATGAAGAAGAGAAACATAAATAAATAACATAAGAACATAAGTATAGTAAAGAAAATAAAAGGCATAAACAAGAGATTAAGTAAAATATAACATGAAATAAAACTTAAACATTACAAAAATATAAAGAACAAAATAAAGAGCATGATCTTGATCTGAACAACCAAGATGACTAAATGCATGGCAAATGCCTCCTTTTACAGGCTAAAATTTGGAACTATTGATTTGATGACTAATTGTTGAGTGGGTGGCCACATCTTGACTTGGTGACAATTCTTATCTTCCTGTCTGAACAAAACGTCATTGATAACGTCAGAATTTGAACAGATTTATGTCATGAAAGTTCTAGGAAATCGTCTCAACTTTCCAAAAAAAAACAAATCGGTGCATTTGAACTTCTAAAACTCGAGATATGGGCTGAACACTGAATATTATCTGGACTACAGGACAAATTCTGACTTCTTCGTTGTTGCTACAATTTGAACTTGAAAATGGCCTTTTTGAATCTTGGACTCCTCATGAAAGTTTTAGGCCTATGTCTTAGCTTTCCATCCATATAGAGCAGACCTAAATCCAAGTTCTACAACTCCAGTTATGATCCAATAACCAAATGGTGTTCCAGTTTGGATTGAACCAGCATCTCTTCTCTAAGCTTAGCCCTCGTTTTGTCTTCTCAATTTCAGTAGTTAAACTCGTCAATCAATCCCTTGATTTATGTGATAAGCCTACATTTAAAATGAACATTTACCATAAATTAAAGGTATCTTATATTATTAGATATGTTATTATAAAACATGTTCTAGCTAAAGAGTTATTGATACTTCAAGTGCAAAATGATGATATAAAACCTTGATAAAAATAAACTTTTAAGTACTAATCACTTACTCATAGAGAAAGGCACCTTATATCTCAAGTCATCACGGGACTATAAATCTACTCAATCTGGAAGAGTCATTGCATAAACACCATCAACAATCTCACATTATTTATGAAAGGAAATAAATAGGTTCATACAACTTTTTAAGAGAAAGGAACCTCTTTTCTTATCAGCTTCATTAAGTTCATCTGCAGAAGGGATGACTTCATCATAAAAAGTGCCAAAAATAGATAAGCTACTAGATAATTTCAATTCCCAGAGTGACATAGACTCCTCATCATTCAAGGTACATAATATGTTAGTAGAAGGATTCTAATGGTTGTAGAAAAAACATATAGCATTCATCTGCCAATCATATATAAAAATGGATGCAAAAATGGTGTCTCGAATATATGCCCTATCGAGGATCGGCTCATATTGTTTCAAAAACATCTTATGTTCGTTCCCAATACTTGAGAGTATACTTAAGTTCATTAGAGATTAGAAAGTAATCTTTGAAATTAGTGTCTCCAGCCCATTTACAATAATTTAGTAGCGGTAGATTAATTGAAAAAGCTATCAAATACGAAAATGAGGATTGTAAAATTCACAAGAAGTCTCTAATGCGAACCACCACGACTATAAAGTTCACTAGAAGTCTCTAATGACCAAGAAATTAAATGCTTAATACTTTCAGAAGATCACTTCTTAGCGAATGGACCAATAGCAAGTTCGTGTACACGAAGGCTTGTTCAACTAAACTTGTCCTTAATTACTAAAAACCTTTTAGAAAAAAGAAGAAGAAGAATTCTTAAAAATTACAATCTAAAAAAAAGTGTCTTAGCGTTGAAAGGAGGTTTTGAATTGTCACAACTTATAATTTGTTAAAAGGAGCAACTATTGAGAAATGGTATCACCAAACACCAAGGAAGGTTAAGATGAGCAAAAACAACCTACGATTCCTATTCAGTGAAAGCATGGTTTTGCTTCTTTCCTCTTCTAAAATAACGTGGCAACGATAAAAGAAAAGGAAACAATAAATTTCCTATACTATTATAAAGGCAACAATCTTTCCTTACCTGTATGAACAGTTTTTAATTTCTGCAGGATTCTCAGTCGACAGCATAAGAATCATACGAGAAAGAACATTTGAATGAGAATGAAGAAAAAAAACCATCAAAGAATAGCAGTGCACGGATATTATTAGAGAATACTATAAATTATATTTTAGAACTTTACCTAACAGTTTAAGCTTTTGATTGAAATGGTTCTTTGACATGGTATCAGAGCCTTGATGATCTAGTGGTCACAAGTTTGAATCTCATCATCCCTATTTATTGGATAAAAATTAAGCTTAAGGTAATGTGAGTCTGTGCAAGTTTCAAGCCCAAAGAACTTTCACTTAAGGGTGTGTGTTAAAGAATAATATAAATTATATTCTGAGATCTCATTTAAAAGCTTAAGCTCTTAGTTTGAGATGGTTCTTTAACATATATCAAGAAAATGAAGAAAAAAGAATTAAAATCTTTTATATGCGATGACTTATCAACTATTAGTCGAAATCACGAATGTATTACGCCTTTGTATTTAGGATGACGAAACCTTCAATACAAGATGTGATTGTAACCATTTCTAGTGGGGGAAAAAAAATCATGCAGTCTTGTCAAAATTGTTGGAGGACAAATTTTATTTTTCCTATATGTAATTATTTTAAATTTATCATTCAACTTTAATTTAATTCAATTATTTGATTTGATAAGATTCAATAAAAAATTATCCTTAAATTTTCAATTTTAATAATTATATTATATTTTCACGATGAAATATGTCTATATTAGTTTATTATGAAAATTTAATATGATAAAATTAAATTTTAGTCGGAAAATATATTCAAATTATAAAACTCTCTCAACCATATTTTCTAGACATGCCCAATTAATTTTTAGTGTAAGTGAATTTGTTTCGAGGAGACATATGTAGAAACAAAAAAAAAGTTCTACAAATCAAATTTCAGAATGTGTCATTCTTATTTTATTTTTACATGAAATGATAAAATAAAATTAAAATAAATAACATTAAAAATAAATGAGTCTTCATATATTTCTTGGTCAATGAAAAGTTGATATATAAGATGAAATATTTAAGATATTTTATCATAAATATAAGATCTCATAAATAATGATCAACAAAAAAATAATGTCATGTAGCATTAGAAAAAGACCTGGAAGCCCCTACAAATCATTATAAATAAAGGGTCTCAACCTAGACAAAAAAAAAAATGATTCTTGAGGATACAAAATTTTCTCCAGGATAAGCTCTTCAAGCAAGAAAGCTCACTCAAAAGCTATCAAGTATCCTTCATCTACACTTGAAGTCTACAAAAGTTCTGTTGGATCAAGGCTAAACGGCCTATAAGAGTTCTTCAACAACACTTTGAAGACAAATCAAATGTACTCTTTAAAGTATCAAATCTTACTTCATAATACATGCTCAAATTCATTTTCTTACAAACACAAATCTTAGCTTGATTTCATAAATAAATCAAGTCGTCACGTATCTAATTCAAGGGAAGAATTAAAAGTTTGTATATTTTTTTATAAAAATATTTTAAATAGAAATTATATCCAATCATATATATTTAATAAAAATCAAATATTTATATATGCACACTTGTTAAATTCCAGGTGCTAGGTATACATGTAAATGAACTGGTCAAATTTGATTGAACTCAATTTGAATATTGATAACCCAACCGGTTTAAACCTTGACAGGTTGTGCACCATCCGCCATAAATTTTATAGCATGTCATGCACTTGTAAAAAATATTAGGAAAAAAAAAACCATGCACCCAAAAAGATAGGAATGCCGATTTAATTTGGACTTGAATACTGAACCAAAAATATATGAGTTTTTTTTTATAATTATCTTACTGATAATAGATATTATCTCATAAATATTAATTCAAATATATGAATTAACCCGGGATAATAGATGATACATATTGTCAAATCCAATAAAAACTTAACTCGAATATATATTTGTATTATATAAATATACATTTTAAACATTTATATTCATTTAATTTAATATACTATTTACATATCTTAATATTAATATAATACACACATGTATTTGTATATGTGTGTGAAATATTTATAAATATTTGTATATTATATTTCACACATATATACATATAAATATTTGTACATGTGTGTGAAATATTTATAATTTTATAATTTTATTATTTAATATATATATATATACACATACTTTAGATTTATACTAGTTACATGCCCCGCGCGATGCCGCAGGTCAATTATTTTTTGCATTTCAAAAATAACCAAGATCTAAAAGTGTTAGGTTTTTTTGTAAAGTTATACCCAAGAGTCTCAGTTTTGGTTACATCGCCTGATCCAAGAGTAATGTTTATAATATTAATAATAACATTAAACTTGGGTTAAGCCTTAGCATAAAAGTGTCTGGACTACAATATCAGATCCAATAGCATTGGACGTGGGTCTGGCTGCAAGGTCATGTCATAAAAGTGTGATAATTAAATAGATTAGTTCAAAAAAAACCAACAGGAAGAAAAAAACTAATGAGAAAAAAGAAAAACAAATATGAATTAATTGGGTTAACCTTTCAAACCAGGTTAACCCGTCATACCTTGAATTCGCATCATGAAAGTTTGATAATTAAAAAAAAAAAAAAAATTAATGGGTTAACTCAGAATTAACTGGGCTAACTCGTCAAACCGGAATCCGTGTAATGAAAGTTTGATAACTAAATAGAAAAAAATTTAACATTAACAATTTAAATTAAATGAAAAAATTAATTAAAAAAAAAAAACAAAAGGCATCAGCCTTTTCACTGTGAACTGCATTGTGCAGTCCACAATCAAAGGCATAAAAACAACAAAAAAAACTAAAGGCATCAGCCGAAAACTATTTAGAAAAAAATTTAATATTAATAAACTAAATTAATTAAATAAAATTAATTAAAAATAAAAAAGAAAAAAAAACCTCTAAGAAGAAAAAAAAACTAAATATAAAGAAATTTAATATTAACAAACTAAACTAAACGACAAAAATAATTAAAAAAGAAAAAAAAGCAAAAACAATTTCAGGTTAACTTGTCAAACAAAGTTAACCCGGGATCCGTGTCATGAATGTCTGGTAACTAAATAAAAAAAAAAAGTGAACATTAACAAACTAAACTAAACAAAAATTAATTAATTAAAAAGAAAAAAAATCTGAGTTAACTCATCAAACCATGCTAACTCATTAAACCCAGGATCTGTGTCATGAAAGTCTGATAACTAAATAAAAAAAATTAACATTAACAAACTAAATTAAACAAAAATATTTATGAAAATAATAATAATAAAAATTGACGGGTCAACCCGGAATTAACTGGGTTCACCCGTTAAACCAGGTTAACCCGTGAAACTCGGGATATGTGTCATGAAAATCTAATAACTAAATAGAAAGAAATTTAACATTAACAAACTAAACTAAACGAAAAAAATTAATTAAAAAGAATAAAAAGCAAAAAAAAATCTATTTTAACTTGTCAAACTAAGTTAACCAGTTAAATTCGGTAAACGTGTCATAAAAATCTGACAACTAAATAAAAAAATTAAACAAAAACAAAGGAAGAAGCAAAAAAAAATCCCAAAAAACATAAAAAAAACAGCTAAAAAAACTAAGACAACTTAAAAAAAAAATAAAAGCCTAAGAAATCAGTGTTTTACTGTGAAAATAAAAAAAATAATTAAAAAGAAAAACCAGAAAAAAAAATTTGAGTTAACCCGTTAAACCTGGAATGCGTGTTATAAAAGTTTGAGATAGAAAAAAATTTAACATCAAAATTTTTTTTTTAAAAAAAATATCTATTAAAAAAAATTAAAAAATGAAGAAAAAGAAAAGCAAAAAGTAAAACAAAAATTCTGAATTAATTGGGTTAACCCTCAAACCAAGTTAACCCGTCAAAACAGGGATTCGCGTCATGAAAGTTTGATAACTACATAGAAAACAAAATTGACGGGTTAACCCATAATTAATTTGGTTAACCTATGAAACCAGGTTAACCCATAATTAATTAAACAAAAAAATTCATTAAAAAGAAAAACCATAAAAAAAAAATTTGAGTTAACCCGTTAAACCCGGAATTCATATTATAAAAATTTGAGATACAAAAACATTTAACATTAACAATTTTTTTAAAAAAAAATATCCATCAAACAAAAACAAAGAAGAAAAAAAAACCCGTGAAACAGCAAGGATCAGTGTTTTACTGTGGACTGCACAGTACAGTCCACAGTAAAACACTGATTCGTTTTAGTATATTTTACAATATTATTATTTTATTTTTTATTGAATAATAATTAATAATTGATAATTGAATAATGAATATCCATGTAGATACCTTAATTCAGATGAATAAAATATAAATAGTTAAATTTTTAAACTTGATAAATAATTTACAAGGTATAAATATAAATAAACCCTAGCAATGTCTACTCGTTGCCATCTCTACAAAAGGAGCCGAACATAGATTTCCACAGCAAATCCGCTACCTCCATTGGATTAATGTTCGGTCCAATAATGATAATATTGTATGAAGTTTTTTTTTTTTCACGGCTGTAAATTACGGGTCATTTTTTAAATTAAGAGTAGGGGTGATTATTTTTTATTTAATTTAGTTTTTACTTAAAAATAATAAAATTAAATTTTAAAGAAAAAAAATTGAAACTGGTTCAAACCGACCGGTTTCAGTTTGGTTTGGTTCAGTTATTTTATGACAAAAACTGAAACTCAACCGACTAGTTTCGGTTCGGTTCGGTTATTTTATATTAAAAATCAAAAACTATATTGTTTTTTGAGGGATTTTTTTTTCTAATTTTTAATGGGTTTGGTTTCAATTTGACTTGGTTTTTTTCGATTTGATTTTTTCAGTTTTAAACTTATAAAACCGATACTGAATCAAACAAGTTGGTTTTTAAAATATTCTAATCTATTTAATCATTGTTTTCATGACTCGGTTTTTTTTATTTTTTTTAATTTAATTAGTTTTTTTGTTTTTTTTCTCACTCCTAATTAAGAGGTCCTTATTGTTCATTAAGTCACTCATTTTAAACTATAACCACAATTGGGTCCTTAATAGTTTGGATTTATAACAAATTCAACCTCTCCCTACAATTCTGTTACATATTTCCATCTAGGTCAATTATTATTAAAAATGATAATTTGCTAAATTTTCTGATGTTGACCGTTAACTTAATGGAGATTAGTTTAAAAAAAATTGAAAAGAGAATTATGGATGACAATTCATGTGTCAGATTTCTAGTATATTTTTATTGGAAACCAAAATTAATTTACTTACACTAACTATTACCTAATTTTGATATTTATACTGGATTTATCTAGTATTCGTTACTTGAATAACTTTTATTAATATTATTAAATTTGGCATGACTTAGCTCGGTGAATTAATCAAAGATATAATCCAAGATAGGTTTTAAAAAAACTGAGTGGGAGTTGATCTAATAAATTAACTGACCTGATATAAATCCATGTGTAATTTTTTTAAAAATAATATTATTTTTATTTTTTTTTATAAAATGGTATCGTTTTGATCAATCGAGTTAAATCACTTAACCTATAACTCAAACTATGAACTAAGTTGAGTTTAATATATTTATTATTTGTTATTTATTATTTAATATAAAATAAAGAATGTTTATTGGATTCATATTTATTATAAGTTGTTTGGAATTCCCTGCTATAATTGAATTTAATTTATAAATAAGTTGAATTTACATATTTAGAATAGATAGAATTCAACTAATTTTGTTTTTTATATTACTTCAATACTCTTCATTTTATTTTCTCAAATGTCTCTAAAAAAAAGATATGGATAGATGAATATTTTGAAAAAACTAGTTTTAATATTAAATTTTTTTTATTTGGAATTATAGATTAAGGGGTTAACTTCTAATTTATTTTTATATAATTTTTAAAAATTAAATTTTATTTTAAATTCAATTTTTAATACTCAAAATAATTACAAACATTAGGTTAATTAGAAGCTTTGAATGGAATTCAAGGTTTCAAAAATGTTATTAGGAGAAACTAATTTTGCATTAGAATTAAAAGGATTCAATTGCATTTAGTGGAGTCCAATATGACTCAATCACTGAATCACAGGGACCTCCACCAACGAAAAACCTAGAAAAGATAGATAGAGAAGCACGAAACAAGAAAACGACCATACAGCGGGGAAGAAAGAGAGAGAGTAAAAGCAGCTAAAAGCGAGCGCTATGGGAGAAGCAAGCTCCACCACCGCCTACGATGATATGCTTCTCAAGAGCTTCTTCGCCGAAGTCAGCGAAGTCGAGCGAGATAACGAAGTCACCAGGTCTCTCTCTCTCTGTAATTAATTAATTCTATTTATGTATATGTACATGCATTTGAATCGTAATTGGCGTTTTAATTAGGGTTTATGATTTTGAACCAAAACTGTATCTATCTACTTTCATGTGATTTGGATATTGCCTTTTCTTTTCTTTTCTTTTCGATCGATTGATTGTTTGATGTGTTAATTATAGAGATGAAATTGTGAATTTTGTGCTTGAATATTATTTTTTTACTTCAATTTATTTATTCACTCGTATAATATTAATTTTTGAGAAATAAACATTTGATTTACTTGAATTCATTTAATTAATTTTTAAAGATCGATGATATTATTTGAGTGATTGAATGATCTTTGAACAGTTAATCATATCATCGTAATCTGTTGTAAAATAATGCTCCATTGGAATGTTTAGAAAGAGATGGGTAAGGAAATTCGGAGAATTTGAACAAAAAAGAGTTGAAATCTTCTACATTGAGAAACCCTTGAAACAACTCAGGGTTTTTGTAAAGTTTTCTTCTTCTTTGTTTTTGTTTTTATTCAGTATTTTGATAAGTATCCATTGGTTGATTCATCTCCATCCTTCATCTCAATAAGTTATACTGATTTGCATTATCATAGAAGCAAATATGTCATTGGAGAGGAAGGGAAGGGAAGGAAATCCATTTGATAGCATTTGATGCTATTTAGATACTATTTCCTTGTGTAATGTTTAAAATGCAAACTTCTCATTCAATTTCTGTTCTAATTTATTTTTGTCTCCTTGGAAAAAATTTAAAACTCTTTAGGATTCTTTCATGCTTCAAGTTAAACCCATTTGAGTATCTAAATTTACCATTTGAAGCATCTCCAGAGGATGTCAAAAAGCAGTATCGTAAGGTAATTATTCTCTTCTAGGTGATGGGATTTATTGTTTTACTATTGTGTTCATTATTTAGCAACTTATTCACAATTTCACATGTTTTGCGTGTAATTTCATGCAGTTATCTTTGTTGGTTCATCCTGATAAGTGCAAGCATCCACAAGCAAAAGAAGCTTTTGGTGGTAAATTTTTCTATTCACTTTATCTTGCATGCTTTGTGAGAACATGAATATTGTGACTGGCTCGTTATCTTTTATCATATTGATTTTCTATTCACAAACTGGAAATACAAACTTTTGCATTGACTTGAAAATATGTCAACTCCAACTTGAGGTCTTCTGCCATGTTTAGACAAATCGAGTTTAGACCTGGAAATACTGTAATGGCCAAATATTTTAAACCAAACTCGATCCAGATCCAGCCCAGCATGAACTTAGCTCAATCCATCATATTAGTAGAACTGTACATATTGAGAAAACCTGGCTAACGCAATAGCAACTGTTATTCCCAGACATGAAGTGTAGATAAATTACAGGAAGTTGTAATTTTTATAATTCGCTGTGATATGATTTCTCTGGCATAATGAAACTGGCAGTGTGAAGGTGCATCATGATTTGAAGTAAAGAGGAGATAGTAAATGATGGCATATTGATGGTAATTTGATTTTCTCTTGGTGTTGTGGTTGAAAAATGGGCCAGAAAATGTTAGATTTTGTATCCAGATAAACTTATTGCTTTATGGAAGACTAGCTTTGGACCTTTGGTAAAGCTCTTAGAAGCTATATGCACAACTGACAAACACAACAACTGACAGACAATAAGTCTCCTTCTTCAAAAAGATCAAATTAGGAAATAATTAAGAATATATTTCCTATTGAGATTAAATTAAGATAGTTGTGATCTACCTCCACAAAAATATTCTTCTGTCTTTTAGCCACAGTGATGCAAGAGAGTTACTGTGCCAGAAAGCAGACTTTCTGGATGAGGACTTAAATGATTACAAGTGATATGCATTGTTCTAAAGCAGAAAATCAGAAAATTGAAGAATGACCTCACTGGCGCTGTTACAGGTTTTAGAATTTGATTATGCTATGCTCGACATAACTCTGATCTTTAAGGAGACTATCATTCCAATGTGTTGTGTATTTGATGGGTGTTTGTAATTTGTGATGAACTGTTTCCGGATGGCTTTTTGATTGGTAATCCATATATCATGTGAACAGATAAGGAATAACAATCATAACCATATGTGTGCATTAAGTATTGATACATAACTTGGAAATTGTTTTCTTCTGGAAGCATACTTTAATGGCTCACTCACATGGCATCATTAACTTGTGAGCAGCATTGGCAAAAGCCCAGCAACTCTTACTTGAAGAACAAGAAAGAGATTATGTTCTTACCCAGGTTAATGCAGCAAAAGGTTAGTGCTAGAGATTTGATGGTTTACTTTCCCCCTAATGTTTTAATGAATTGCAGATGATTTTTTGTGGAAACCAAAAGGCAAATGTTAATGGTGATTTCATGTTTGTTTATGCATCTTGTTTATTTTCCTATTCCCCTTTCTTTGTTGCTAGAGCATATATCGTGTATGTATCATCCATCTTATGTGGCAGACACATTTGGTCCTTAATTAAGATGTATTTGCATTTTCCAAGTTGATATGAGAATTGCTACCTCTGTAGCCACATTTGAAGGGGTATATGCTGAAATATCCAAAAGCATGGCATTGTGTTTTCTATGTTTATTGGCCTCTGCATGCTGAATTAGTGCATTCCTGATGTTGAATTTCAGCATTTCTGTTCACTTTGTCTATTCTTTCTTTTCTTCTTCTTCTTGTTTTTTTTTTTTTTTTTTCATTTTTCAAATTGATTTTTATGAAGAGCTTATAAATAATGTATTGTGAATTTGCAGAAGAACTTCGAGCAAAGAGGAAGAAGCAGTTGAAGAAAGATACAGCCTCCAAAATAAAGTCATTGGTTGACGAGGTCTGTGAGGTTTTAATTATATATTTGTCATTGATTGCTTCTTGTATTCGTGCCAATGGATCATTCTTGATGTAGAATTAACATGAAATATCTTTTAGGTTGGATACTAAAGGTTTCGAGCAAATGGTTAAATTACATATTCAACACCCCATCGCCCCAATTTATCCCCAAAAAAAAAAAAACAGAGAGAAGATTTGGTAACTACAGTCACTGCAAAACTTTCTCAATTCCCTCTAGTTGTCGAACACTTAAAATGAGAGGTTTCTGTCAAGTTTTACTTAGCAGTTGAAAATCTGAAGAGTTATTGATCAAAGCCAGAAACTTGTGGTAGCTCTTGTAATTTTGCTATGCCCTGGGCAATGTTGAGCATTTACCTTAAATAAAATGCTACCAAAAAAAATGTTATCGTTGTTGCTAAAGTTTCTCAAGGTAAAACAATACTTGTAGAGAATAAACAATGATTGCCTTAGCTTCAAAAATGAGAATTGGCATTGGTCTTGCAAATTACTTCTTTCAAAAATCAAAAGGTAAAAATTGACATGCAATCAATGTCTCTTTCAGTGTGGAATTTGTGTTGCTGGTATTCATTTGAGTGCTGATTCTCATCTTACCATATTGTCTTCCTTCTCACCGCTACTCCCCTTCCATCTCTTAGACCTTTTGTTTGTGTTACCTGTATTGTTTATTGCCATTTTGAAGTCAAATTGAGTTAAATTTTTATCTTCTCAAATCGACATTTGCTGAATTCTTTGTGTATATACTGAAGAAATTATATCTGATAGTTTCATTAATCTTGAGTTAGCATCCTTTACTTTCAAATATTTTTTAATAATTTTGCCATGTTTGTTTGGAGTTCCTGGTATCTATTGAAGGATTTTTATTTTTATTTTTATTTTTATTTTTATTTTTATTTTTTTGGTTCAAAGAAAGTAGTTACTGCACTGGCATTTGTTGTCAACCACAACTTGCCCATCTATGGAACCGAGCCTCTATTTTCTCCTTTTATTTTGAGGGTCATATGTTGAATTCTTTCCTCTTATGTGAACAGGGAAAATATGATCAACAATACGAACAGTCAGAGGAGTTCAAGCGGGAGCTCAAATTGAAGGTTCGAGAAATATTAACTGATCAAGAATGGCGGAGGAGGAAAATGCAGATGAGGGTATGTTGGAAGATCAGTTATTTTCTCCTTTGCTACCTTTGTTCTTGTTTAAAGTTGTGCATTTTCATGATCCTCTTTCTTGTCATTTAGATATCAGAAGAGGAAGGTAGATTGAAGAAGGATGAAGAAGAACAAAAGGAGATGTGGAAGAGAAAGCGTGAACATGAGGAGCAGTGGGAAGGAACAAGAGAAAAGAGGGTTTGTTCTACATTTTTTTTTCCAAATTTAGTTTCCTTTGGCGAACCTTTGAAACTTATGAGTTTAAACTTTTATTTCCTTGATTATATGCTTGTTCAATTTTCCAACGCCTAAGGGTTACAATATCTGATAGATCCAAGTTCTTTGACTAATATTGTTCAACAAGTGCATGAATTGGAATGTCTTGTTGCATATAAAATTTGAATTCATATTTCTAAGGTGTTGTTTTGTATCATTGCGGTTTTCTATTATTTTTTCTAGACAAAAAAGAAATAAAACAAGTTTGGTTGTATTATTGTCTCTATTTATTTATATATTTATTTTTCATGAACAATTTTGAAAATTAAAACAGGTTTTCTAGACAACAAAAAGTGATTTTCTGTTTGGATTTTTCATATATAAGATATCATCCTCTCCATTCTTTTCTCTTGTCTTTTGAAAATCTCCCCTTGTCATTTTTACTACATACTAATCAGGAGAGTAAAAAATATTTAGAGCTTTTCCGATCGAATAATTTTGATAGCAACTTTCTATAAAATTCACTTGTTAGCTGGTAGATCTACTCATGAAAGAAAATTGAAAGGGTTGATTAACTTTTATACTGTAAAACTGGATGCGGACGGACATAGGTGATAATGTCCTCCAGTTGTTAGATCAAAGAAGTGAAAAGAAGATACTATTTGGCATTTTGTGGTTCCTGCGAAGAGCATCACTTTTACACATTTAAATGATGCTTCTGGCCATCTTAAAATACCTCTCTATTCTGTTCCTTTCACCATTAAAACTTAGTTTACGAGGCATACCATGGCCATTAGAGATGAGAAAGGGCTACGCAGTTTGTTATTCATACTCATCTTCATGTCTTAGTCTACATCCATATTTAAACCACATCAGCAGCAAATTTACAAGGATTCATTTTGAAGTCTTAGAACTCAAATACAAAATATCAGAAATTTGCAGTTTCCCTGGTTGATAAGTGGATGTTTATGGTATCTACATGCAATCGTGCACACCACTGCTTTTGTTGTTGTCTTCCTTGTATATACTTTGAATCACATTTTTTATTCTTTTCCTTCTGCCTCCCCTCAAAAGTAGGATGGTATCTATTGAGAAGTGTTTGCTCAGCCAATTAGATATTTTTAGCTTTACATCATTATGTGGCACCACATTGATTATTATTGCCATTGCTGGTCATCATCAGGTTTCAAGCTGGAGAGATTTTATGAAGACAGGAAAGAAGGTGAGACTATATACTGATTTTGCTGAGCCTAGATGAGAAACAGTTTCTACTACTTTTTTTTTAGTAAGCAATAAAACCAGGGTTGAAACTTTGTTTCCTTTTAATTTGTTTGCAGGGCAAAAAGGGAGAGATTCGACCACCTAAACTCAAGACCGAGGATCCCAACAAGTCCTATGTTCAAAGGCCAGTAAAGCGAGGTTAATTGGCATATGATATCATCTACTCTTGATAGCTATGACATTAACAACAGAGTTTCCTGGGAGTTGAAGTAAGCTCTGGAAGTAGGTCTAAAATTGTATCAGTCCAAGTCGTGCCTGTATAAAGGACATGATTAAAGTGGATAATAGGGTTTCGCGAAGCATTGTCTTTCGCCTTCA
Source organism: Populus davidiana (assembly GCA_030145905.1). NCBI lineage: Eukaryota > Viridiplantae > Streptophyta > Magnoliopsida > Malpighiales > Salicaceae > Populus > Populus davidiana. The sequence continues at coordinate 22,025,100 of CM057789.1, read as the reverse complement.
GTTGAAACCAAATCCTCGGTAAGGCTTTTCAGATCTCGATTGTCAGAGGATAAAATTACGGATACAATATATCACTTTACTGATTTTAGAAGACTAAATGGTTAGCTATTAATGTATTTTATTTTCCCTTGAGCATATGAAACATGTGCCAGGCGTATGCCTATCTTCTATGTGTGCTGTGAATATTAGAATTACTAAGGTATTTGTGTGAAATTACAATTATTGCGGCATTTGCTTGACTGAATTAAACAACGCTGGTAATGTGGATGTGGAACGCCTATGCTTGAAAATCTTCAATAATGGTTACCCTGAAAGATAATTATCAGAACCGTCTTTTACATGGTTGTGCCTTAGGTTTGCTTTTCCTTTTAATTTTCTTTTGAATGTCAGAATTAAGATTAGATTGGCATGCCAGGCTTATTTGTGACTGATCCTGCCTTATTTGAAGAGGGTTCTTCATGATGAAGTTGAAAGAATAGTTTTTTAAACTTAATCTGGGGCAAGTCTTGGGGGTCACCGGGTCAATCTTTTTTATATATAAAAAGTAAAAATAACATTATTTTAAGAGAGAATAAAAAAGAGAAGTTGAATGGATTTTTACTGGGTCATGAGTCAACTTGAGTTTTTAATAAGGTTAATTTTATTTTTATTGCCGGGTTGAGTTTTGTCAAAGTGTAGTTGTGATTATTTTAAAAAATTATTTTTAATTTTAATCTGAAAATATTAAAAAAATATTAATTTAAAGAAAAAAATAAATAAAATAAAATTTTAATTTTTTTAAAAGTAATTTTTAAATACAAAATCAAATAGTACAGAACTATGTTGGCAAACTTGTGACATCAATATAGAATTATTCCCTGAAACAAGTATAAGAAAAGGTATTTGAAGATTGTGCAAGCTATACGACCACGAGGTAAACTATGACAGTCATGACTTTGATTTATGTAGTGTATGACACGCTAGACTCGACAATCTTAAAACACAGCGATCTAATACATTCAAACAAAAACACTCGCCTCTAACCAACCCGTTGCAAGGGTCATAACTTGATTAACGAGTCTCTTTTGTCTCTGGTTGGTTTTGTTGTCAGCTTAGCCTTAGGTAGTGCTGCTGCTGTTGACATGGAGTTCTCCAATGGCTGGTTGTCCTTCAGATGGCGAATACATTGTCATTGTTCTTTTTTCCTTCACTTTATTTTATTTATTTGTTTTTTTATTATTATTATTATTATTATTATTATTATTATTGTGGCCTTTTCGAACCCCTGCTGATGAATGAAATTCATGCTTTTCTATTCGTTGATGGTCATTCCTGTTGTACAGTACAAAATTGGTGCTAAGAGACAGCAGCAGATCTATCAGCTGCGAGGCTACACCAACAAATGCCTCTCTGCAACTCTTTTAACAAAAATTATTAAATAATAGAAACCAACTCCTCTCAGAAAATCCAGGTTTTATCTCTAGTTCTAATTTTCGAGAAAAAGAGAAGGGAAAAAGCAGTTTCTTCTCTAGTTCTAGCAGCAAAAATCACCAAAAGGCCAACCTGGGAAAAAAAATCTCGACTTTCGTAGACCAAAAAAGCTTCGTATCCTCACACAAATTATATTGTACAAAGAGCAGAAATGAGAATTACATAACACCTCTATAATACAAAGATTTTAGACAGTATATATCTCACCATCAATGTAAGGACCCCGTGCCCTCATAAACAGAATGAAAAGCGAAAAAATAAAAATAAATATTAGGCCTAAAACAAGGAATAAAAAAAAATATATAAGAAAAACTAATGTGAAAATACCCAGCACTACCAACCCGTCAAAATAAACCTGGAAGACTTTCTACCTGTTCGTGGCTCAATTTACAATGGGCAAGCGGTTCAGATCTGCAACCTTTAGCACAACAAAGTGAACCTAACCGCCGCGCCTGCAACCTGGTTCTCAAACTTGTGTAGTAACCATCTCAAGGCCTAGCAACTCTGCCTTAAAATCAAAAATCAGAAAGCCTTCAAATTTCTCAGGAACGGCAGTCGCAAGTGTGGGAATTCCTGGATGTGGCATCATGCTCTATACAGATGACAGAAACCCAGGGTGAATGCACAAGCTCGGAATGAGTATGTGTAAAAATCAGAAGCGTCTATTATATCCAAGCAAGAGCGCCACGATCATTTGTTACTTGAGGACGGCCTCTAGTTGGTGTAGGAGGTCTGTTAGCATTCAACTCCTGTCTCATAAGAAATGCAATGGAAACGGGATTAAAGATCAGAAGTCAGCATAAAGAAAATACATCAAAACATGAAAATTTTGAAATGTAACAGCACCTGCATCCATGTATCTTCGATATGACGTTCGGGTGAAGCTTCTGGTGATGAAATTGCTGGTGGTAAAGGATGAATGAGTTTGGGAACCACTACAAGGTCTCTTCCCAAAACTAAGATTGCCCCTGCATTATTTGCAGTACCTGTAGAAACAGGCAGGAATAGAATCACTAAAACTTACTAATCACGACTCTCATGAAAAATAAATAGCCAGTTAAGTTGATGAGAAAATACCACAATAATTGGTGGCAGAGAAAAGTGTAATTAAATGTCCTTGAGCAAAACGCTCGAAGCCATCCATCACACATTCATGGGCACGTACAATCAACTGAAGATCATTGTTATTGCAGAACTCCATAACACGATCAGGCTGCAAAGGACAAAAGAATATTTAATGACCATGTTAACAAACATCGCCATAATGGACATGACCACCATTGCTGAATCAAATAAACCAGCCAAATGACTACAAATCCTTGAATTACAATTTTTAGAAGAATGAAACCCAAAAGCTCCTGTTGCATCATATAGCAAGAAAGGAATTTGAGAACATGGAATCAGTGAAAGCATAATCAAGTAGATAAAAATAAGAACCTGCTTCTGTGCTATCATTATTTTAGAAAAAGCTCTAGTAAGTCAAACAGACCATCAAGGAAAACAAGTTGCAAGGCAACAGACATATAAACCAAGGAAGCTACACTACTGTAATGATTTAAACACAAGCAATACAACTGATCTTACCCCAAATGTTACCAACCCTGGACCCCTAGCATTTGGTCGCAATCCTTCCACACTGTCATTTTCTGTTGGATCAGACCTATAGTAGAAGAGGAAAAAAAAATGCAATTATAGACAAATAAGCAAATAGATAAGCAAATGAGAGCAGAAGAGCAGAAGCACTGACCATAACAAATCCATAAGCACAATTGAACCTGCTTCCATGGTAATTGGACGTTGAAGATTCTCAATCTGTTCCACATGATTTATTGACCGACCAATACCACCATGCATACAAATGATTTTCTTCTCAATTAGAGCTGCCAAAGGAAGCCAATTGAACAATCGATTTATCCGATGCCAAACCCAAATTCCATCTCTCTCACCCTGTTCATCAAACCATTTTTAGCTTGTAGCTAACAAGTCGTTAAGATAGGATACAGATGTAAAATGTATATAATACAATACCATTCGCTCAATGCACTCAATCCGGAATCCAAAAAGGGCATTGATATCTGCAGCTTCATGGTTCCCACGAATTAAATGTACATTGTTGGGATACTCAACCTACAACAGTCAAACATATTTGCAGAAAGCTCCCATCAAGATCCAAGGCAAAGTTTAAAGAGGAAATCAAAGGGATTATTTGTGGCTAAGAAACAAAAATCTATCCTCCCTCAAAGAGAGGAAGAGAAGCAGGCACGCCAATATACCTTCAGAGCAAGCAGAAGAGTTATGGTCTCCAGGCTGTGCTGGCCACGATCAACATAATCTCCTAGGAACAGATAGTCGATATATCTGACAGTAATAGAATAAAATCAGCCTCCTCAAAAACTTAAGAACAAAATGTGAATCTCTGCATGTGAATGTTCATGTTCATGTCTCCATATTCATTCACACACAAAAAGATTACTGATACATGATAACTGAGCGCTTCCAACTCCCACCCCCATTCACTACTCTAATCCAAACCTCAATTCCCTCTTCCTGCCACCACATCTTGCAGCAAACAGCCAAAAAGATCACCACTTCATAGCCTTAGACTAGCTCAACCTACAAGTCCTTAAGCCCTTTCTCCTATAATTTAAAAACAAATACCAATTTTTTTTATTCTCAGCAGCAACCTACAAGTTCTTTGTAGAGGGAATAATCAAAAGATAACCTCTCAAGGTTGGCAAATGGAAAAGAAAAGTCCATAAGGCATCTGAGTTCATTACAATATAAATATGGGTAGCTGTGATCCAGAAATATTTTCAGCAGCCAATTTGAAATCCAAACCAAAATTGATCCTTGACATCAAGCATTTAAACTTTGCACAGATTAACCCATTACTTCATACAAGGATTTAGAGATTGCAAAGCAATCCTTTCATGAGGGTTTGTGTATGGAGTTCATACATCATTTGGTGCATGGGAAATTTGTTGCTTGTCCTTTTCAGTTAGGCAGGTAATAGGTGAGGATTTTTCATTTTAACAGAGGATTGCTAACAAAAAATGGTTTCAGAAGTACATTTTGAACTATTTGGCATCATAAGATAGGGATTAGATGCGAAAGGGATCTAATAATAAAAAATTCAGTAGTTGATAGTATTCATGGAGTGAAATTGTGGGAGACTAGCTTTCTGCAAAATTGATAGGTTTCTCTGTTGGATATAGAAAAATAAAATAAAAAAAATAAATCCATCATGATCAATATTTCCAGACTTTTATCTCATTATATAGATAAATAAGCTTTGGTGACATGAATCAGCATGCATAACGTAGAACCTATAAATATTCACACAAATGCTTACGCAATGTCACCAGCAGTTGAAGGTGAACCATATTCATCAAAAAGGCGCATCAGATCCCCAAACTGCCCGTGCAAATCACCAAATATCTTGATAGGAGCCTTAAGCTGTAAAACACTTGGTTCACTTGAAAATATCCTTTCAGCACTGTCACAAAGATCTGCTATTTCATTGCAATCTAAGAAAAACTGCCGGCGAACTGGAGGTTTCCAACCACGAGGCTTTAAAAGATGTGCCACAACCTGATAAAATAGAAAAAGACCACGTTATGCTACAAAACAGAGAATTTGGACAAGAAAATTAAGTCTTGGCAAGTGATTCACCTAAAATGCCAAAAATCTAACAAAACTTCACCTCTTGCAACTAAAGAATTCAAGAATAGGTGCAACCCATGAACATGGAAAGCATACAACATCTAAAAAAATTTCACTTCTTGCAACTAAAGAACCCAAGTAAAAGGGTTAAGTTGAAAAGAGGGGAATTAAACATCAAACAAGTCTAAGGAGCACTGATTTGATTCCAAACCATTTCCTTGATCCAATAAAAACCAAATGACTTTGATGGATACTAGAAATTATGTTGGAAATGACAATGCAAAACAGAAGGGTCATATACTTGGAAACAACAACCAAAAACAAATGCTTGACCATAAGGTAGTTCAGAGGGCGGCAAAGAACAACACACAATATTAGAAGAGATTTAGGAGAATTAAGCAACATAGTAGTGTTCTTTTATCCTGAATATAAGATGGACGTATCCAAGACCTTGGTGCTCATGTTCTAACATGGCACAACTATCCCTCAATGACACAAAAAAAAAACAGGAAAAAAAAAAAAGATATCTAGTGAAAAGGCAGAAAAGAATATTTATATGGACCTTGACACTGTAGGTTTCACGTCTATTTAAAATTTATGCCAAATAGTATATCAGTAGACAGGAAGTAGTTTACAATGTAGAGTATTCAGCTACATAAGCGAATATGTTAGTATCCAGCAACAGATATATTATTATACTCATCTCAATTTGGAACACATCAACGAAGCCCAAGATTAGTTAAATTGAATCTTCACTTCAATCCACAATGCATATGCCTATCTCAGCTATCAATCCACATGCACATAATTAGACTTGCATTAAAGACAACCTTGGCATTATACAGACTAAAATGCCAAAGCAAGAGCATTAACAATAGCAATATTTCCAGACTATTTCAGGTCAGCAGCACAGCATGCCCACAGTCTACACTGTATAAAAATGTCACTACATGAAGCATTTTCATAACCACAATGCACATGTACTTCAAATTAAGCACTGAAATACCTTTTTTGGCACACTATTGATGGACATTTGTCGATCCAGTAGTTTCCTAGCTGCAGTTGCACTCTCAGGGGTCCCATAACTTACCCGCCTGCCTTCATTTTCAAACTGATCAATTGAAAGCTGTCTGACCATGCCACCTAAAGCCCCACCAGTCTCAGCAGCTACAACAACCTGAAAGGGCAGTAGTGAAACATCAGGTATAACATCTGGTGTAAATGTGCACATTTCATACCAAAATTGACTTGAGATCGTATTTAAAAAGTTCATAAATATTTTATACTGACAGCTCTGTGATGTAACCGAACTCCAGCAGGAGCGATGTTGTTTGATCCAGCAGCATCAGGCTTAATCAAAGAAGATATTTGTTTCCCACTAGGAGTAGCCTCTGCCCCACGATCTCTATCAGGTAGTTCAACTTCACCATTAACTTGCCGTGCCTTGGCAGCAGCCAGAGTGGCACTGATAGCCTGAGCTTCTGCAGCTGCTGCTTCAACTAAATACTCAACACCTTTGTTTGTCCTCCTGCGCAACAACGCACATCCAGCAGCTCCTTGAATGATGATTATTATCTACTTGAATGAAAGCAAAAGACCAAATGCAGTGGCTGACTTACCTCGGTCCAGAAAGCATGGCATTCTCTGTGCTTATATCAGTGTACATGTCACCATTTACTGGAGGAGCAACTGGATTGCCCAGCACAACAGAACCATCAGGTGCTGCTTCGGGCATGGTTTGCCTAGTTCTTTCATCCACAAATCCATATCTTCCAAGTGCCCGACCTGCTTGTACATTGGATGCAGCGGCTGCAGCTGCAGCATGGGAAGCTGCACTTGTCGTTTCAGCAGCAGCCAGATCTTCAGCAACAAGGAGGTCATCAAGCAACACCCCTGTGCATAAATGCGTGTATCAAAATACAGTACTTATAGTGTTAGGATAAGAGGAGCTCATTGGAAAATCTTCAAAAAACTGTCTGCAAGATTTGAGTTTTTATAATATTCTTCCAAGGAAGACATCTCTATATCATCAACAATCCTCTTAATTGATCATTTACATTCAGAAAGAAAGCAAAATGACACCAGACCAGACTCCATTGCAGCCTATTAATGTGTGTTCATACGTGAACCATCAGGTTAAGGGTTCAAGTCTGGCGGTTGCAATATAGAAAGGAAATAAACTAGTTCAGGACAAGATAAACAAGGACTGAGTCAAGGACCATAATTTCTGCTCACGTTCTAACAAGTTAAGGATTATTATAAACCATCACTCCATGAAGGCATCTTGACCTGCTCTATGATGTGCATGTTTAAGCTTACTGGTTTCTCCATTTAATGCACTGAAATGCACATTACTCCAATTAAAGCCATGTAGGATATAGTACAAAATCTGCTTGAGCTTTAACAATGCGTCCATATGTTGTCGAATATACTCCACAGAATTCCATTTCAAAACCAATTGAGAAACGTTGAGTAAAATCCTCTAACAGGTGTCCCTCAGTTATCTTTCCAAAACATCCAGATAATTTTTGCTCATCACAACAGAATTCAACTATACAGCTATTTTGTAGTGTTGGCTCATGATGGCCAAAAGAAAACTTGTAAAGAAAATGCAGCAATTATAATATAATAGGATCATCGCATACCGCCACGTAAGCCGCCATAAATAAAAATCAAGTCACCAACTGCAGCAGCTGCATGCCGGCAACGCCTTGTTAACTCAACTGCAGCATCTCCACCAGCAGCATCGGCACTGTACCTGCCAGTCCTTGGACTGGTGACCACAGATTTTGTATCACACCAAACTCCTGCTGCAGTATCCAACACTATACATGGAAAAGCATGAGGTTATTGTTGGAATTCTGGGCAGAACCATCTATAAAGACAATATACGAATTAAAACAGTAATAAGTACAATCTTATTAGTGGCACTTGGATCACTGGAACTGGATTTTAAATTGTCCCCCACCCAACACCAAAATTGAGCTAAATAAAACTGACTGCTCAAATTGATGACATTGAAAATAGGATAAACACAAGTAAATGCAACTTGCGATGTGAAAGGGCCAAAAGAAAAACCATGAAACCTTGTGGAATCAAATATAAGTTATTTCATAATTTTCAATTTCAGCTGTAAGAGTCCTGCATCCTTTAGGAATTTCACATACAGCACTCAGCTCAATAGCATCTCTCTCATAGTTATATGTACACCATATAGCAGGTAAAATCAGGTATCAAACCATAAAATCAGGCAACCTCAACCACCTAGGCCGAATAGATGGCTACGTTTTTGCATGCCTTCTTATCCTAAAACCCATTATTAAGAAATGGGGCTGAAACCATCTGATAAAATACCAGAGGTAAGAGTCCTAAAGATTGCAAACTCAGGATTTACCAGCAACACTGGATGAATCTTCTACCATACGACCACCACCGAGTGCCCCTCCAGATACATGGAGCCTTGCATTTACAAAGACCTAAATTAAAAAATTGAAGAGTGATTAATCTTTAAGGACAGAAGAAGTCAATCAAGAAACAACATATTCAAGCAAAAGAACCTACTGCTGCATGTTGATATCTTGGAGATGGTGAGACACCAGGAGCAATTGCCCATTCCCAACGGCCATCCCTGTGTTTAGCAAGTCCATAGGCACTTGCAAGTGGCTGAAAAGGTCAGGAGGCAAGGACACAAGCAGCACATTAAAAGAGCATAACAAAATCTCACATCACAAAAAAAAAAGTGTCGCCATTATCAGAAACAAAGTAATTTCCATGTGTTCTTCCCAAAATGAAAGTTTCCAAATGAAATGAAGATTTTGGAAGAAATGAAGAAGGCCATGATTTCAAAACTGTGAACTCCTTCATTGAAAATATCTAAGTAAAATGTATGCAGAGAATATAAAGTTACACACGATTCAGTCCATTCCAGGAAAAGATGACTCAGAAGATAAGAAAAATTCCAAGCAATTAAAGAACAAATTTGAGAAACCACATTAATCAAAAGTTTCAAAACTTCAGAAACAAAAATCACACTGAATTGACTACTGACTATAAGTGAATGCATACGACAGTTTTCCAAATACCAAAGACTCAGAGAATGCATATGACAAGTTTCCAAATCCTAACGACCCCAACTGCACAACGCACCTTATTATGGGGGGAAAGAACAGCGAAACAAAAAAAGTATCTCACTCTTCCCTTAAAATGCTTACAAAACCTAGAAACTTGTTCTCTGAAATTCATATTGTTCTCTCTGATAGGTAGCACTACTAATTTGTTTATTTAAATTAATAAAATAGATATCCACTATTGATCACTAGTGTAAATGTACAAATTTCTTCCGAAAGCTGATACAGTTATTGTCATTATTCGTGCAGAGGATTTTGTTTCCATTTTTAATTTCATGAATTAGAAAGATTAGCAACACCATGCAACTTGTTTGCCAGCAAAGTTCTAACAATTTGCATTCTGAGGTTGATTGACAAAGGACAAAAATCAGAGAACATCTCTTGAAGCAATCAATATGTAATAAACAAAGGAGCCAATTAATAACTAAAAAATATTGTGACATGTATCTATTACCATGTCAAGTTTTCAGCTTACCACACTGTTTGCATCCCTCCCACCACAAAGCAGAAGCAGACCATCTGAACGAGCACTTGCAGTTGCATACCTAGCCAAGTATAAAGGACAAGTGAGCTAGGCCTTCAGATATGATGAATGAACTACAAAATAAAAGGGAACTGAAAAAAGCCAACTAAACAAAATAGAAGAAGCCATTAGTGATATCAATTGATATTTCAAACATGTAAAATACGAAGCTCCAATTTCTAAACTGCAATCCATGTTACTAGTACTTGCAAATATTGTCATTGGCACATGGATATTCATTTCCATCTTTTTCTACCATGCTCTGTCTCCATCTCTCCTTCCACCATATGTTATCTTTCATTTTCCAAGAGAAAAGATTCAAGCTCAAATTAACATACTGAAAAGGAAACTGACAGAAAATAAATCGCATTTTTTAAATCATTGAGTCAATTTGCAAAGAGTGCATGAAATGGATATTTTCATTATGAAATGATAGTAGCTGAATGCAACATTTCATCAACAGTTACCAACAGTAGAAATGTTAGGAGTTACAATTAGATAAGCCCCAACATCCAAACAAACATGAAGTTAACACTCAAGTTTTTCCATATATATAACATGGAAAGATTGTACAAGAACGCTGTCAATAGGTGCACAAAAGCCAGGATCTTTCAGAAAATGGATTTCTATTCGAAGAGTGCATAACCACATGGATAAGATCGCACATATTAAGTAGTAACAGTGTGTCTAAATCATTTATTACGTTTGCATGAAAGAGAGAGGGTTTTACATGCATGGTGGTGGGCCTTCCCCTTCTGGTTCTAGTTTACGCCATTCATAAGGCTTGGCAGCTGTGTCCAGGGCCCATACGTCAGACAAAGGCCTTTTTCCTGAAAAGCATAAACCAAAAAATTTTAAAAATACATTGAAGATCTTGATATGTTCACATATGCATGCTTGCAGTGATAACCAACATGCTAAGTTTAACTCCATGTACAAAACATGAGGTTTAAGATTTGACTGTACAGCCACTTACCATCATTCCCTCCAATTGCCATGAGATACCTTTGACCCACCAAAGCCATCACATGCCCATATCGCGGGCCTGGTCCTGGGCCTTGAACAACCACTCTACATGAAATTAACATTCATATAGATCAAAATCACATACTAAATACAAGAGAATGAGCAAGCATTTGTAAGGACTCCAACCTATGCCACCGCGGCCGCTGCTGTGTTAGGTCAAGGACATGAAGATCCTCAGCAGACAAACCAGCTGGACCAATTCCACCCTGTGTTGAATGAAAAAATTCAAGTTATAACTGAACAGTTCAAATATAACAAAGTAAAAAATAACCATGATCTGGTAAAGATATGAACTTCAAAGATAATTTGTCATATGTTCACCTGAATTACTACCATAGTTCCCACCGCAGTTGCCACATGGGCAGCCCTTGGTGTGGGTGGTTCTCCAAATGGAGTAATCCTGAAAAAATAACTCTGTAGTAAATGATCCCCGTAACAGATAGGACGAAGAAAGCAGTGTTCTAGAGTAGAATGGCTCATGAAATGAAGATTTCCACATGCCAGGCTTACCTAGTCCATTTATTTGTTAACACATCATAACAGTGAACATCAGCGGTGGCGCCTGCTAGTCCTGCATTTATAACAAATCATGAAGGTAATGAAAGTTCATGACACATTATCACTATGAGACTCGGTTGAGAAAAGATCCATTATCATGTATTCATTCATTTCTTCTGGATGCAATTTCAGTTCAATGCCAGCAATGGTTATCAGACTGACACAAAGAATGAAATGGAAACCATATGCTACTCGGAATCAAGAAAATTAGTACTGAGTATAGGGATACCATATGAGTTAGGATATCAAAACCAATAGAACAGGAAAACTAAATATCCATTCAACTAGACTTGTGCATTTTCAAATCACAAACTATAGGAAATACTTGTTAATTACTTTGAGTTAGGCATCAACTTAAAAGCTTCACACACCATTAAAGCATTGCCATTCAAGACAACGACAAGATGAGCATCTTGAGCACAACACAGACTAAGGAAATAATTACACAAGCCTGTTGAGTTCTATTAACAGTAGAACTCAAATGCCGCTGGTATAGCAAAACTAAAAGAAACAGTAAAATCAGTTCCACTCATGATTTTGCAGCTTCAATTTCTCAGTGAAAGGACAGCCAGGCTACTGGGAAGGTCAGAACCATAAAGAAATTTGCTTAGTATTACCAGAAAGAATATGGACCACATATCACCTCAAACAACTTCATAACCAATAGCAGAAAAAATTAGTTCAATCTCACCAAAATGGAAAACAAACTACGCAAAATACCACATCTAAATTGCACTGAATTTAAACAACCCTGGAGTTCACATAACCACCTAATCCCAATGCCAGTTCCTTCCCATTTAACCAGAATTCAGTAAGCTATGACCAAGTTCTTAATAGACCTAGTAACCAAACAAGCAAAAGATTATTAACTTAGCACCAAACAAACAAACAACCAAAGAAACTAAAACCACCGATATAAAAAATAAAACCAAAAACATACTGATTCCAGCACTCCCAGCCGAAGAAGGAGTCCCAGTAGAGGCAGAATTTCCCTCGAGTGCCGTGGCACCACCGAACAAGATCAACCTTGGTCCAATATACCCAGGCGTCCCTTCTTCTCCGACAGCAGCCACATTAGTCAAGGTATGCCCACACCTAGGCCCAGGCCCATCCTCTTTCTTATCCATATTCGCATTCACCACCGAATAAGTGGGCGCATGTCTCGGCCCCACCACCGGACTCTGCTGTTGCGCCTGCGCTACTTGCTGCGGGGCCGTTGTAGTGGTACTAGAACCCGTAACCGCCGCCGTTGACGTATCCTGAGATCCCGCTGGCTGCTGCGACTGCTCCCCTATCTGTTCCCCGTCCATTTCTGCTGGCGCAGAACTAGCGCTCTGCACCGCCGGATCGTGATCGGTCGCCGCCATCGACGCGTCCAAGTCCATTTCTCAATCTACCAAGCCCTAATTTCAAGATCGGAGCTAAAATTCAAACGAATTCAAATCTCTAATTAACATTCTTGAAAGATTCACTTCGATTATATTTAGACTTTTTCAATTCAAAACCCTAGCTCAAGATCGCTGATTTTCAATTTTCAGTGAAAAATTTTAAAATAGAAAGGAGAGAGAGAGTTATTGAATTTTCTTTTCTTTTTCTTCGATTAGGTTTTCTCGCTTTTCTTTCTCTCTCCAACGTCGAGCCGGTCGAGAAAACAAAATGAACAGGAAGAAATTATAAATTAAAAATAAAAATAAAAATAAAAACGGAACGGAAACAGTTCACTCTTTCTCTCTCTAAAAATTGTACGTACGTGTGTTGGCATCTATCTTCGTTTCTCTCTCGATCAAATGCGTGTTGTTGCTTTGAGTTACTTGTTGATTTAGTCCCTATTTTCTGAAACATATTATAAATTAATCCTTTATTTTTCAAATCTATAATTTGTCTCTTGGTTTTAGTTCTTGTTTATTAATTATTAAAAAGGTAAAGAAATTACTTAACCCGTTTGAAAATGCAAGCGCGGCTGTTGTTGCATTCTTGTTTCCTAACTAAAAATGTTAATTTTAATATTTTTAATTTAGAAATATAAGTATAACTGCAGTTGTACGGTCCTTTAAAAAATAACAATTATAAATTATTATATTATTTTTTTACTTCCTCCCACAATAATTATTTATAATGAATTTTATATTTTACATGAATAGGACTACAATCCATTTGAGTAATAAATAATTTGTTAATATATGTTTGATAATTTAATTGAAAGTGTATTTATATAGTGTTTTCCCTTTAAAAAGATAGTAAATCGATTTTTCTTTAGATTTTTCTAATAATTTACATAAAAACAATCAAAAACTTTTATAAAAAAATAGTACTTTTAACAGTAAAAAAATTAAAATGTTTTTTCAATGTATTGCTTGACATATTGTAAAAGGTTTTTTATTATTATTTGTCTTTTATAAAAAAAAAATTGTCAAAAGGATATATTTTAAATTTACAAGAAGAAAAAAAAGTTAAGAAAAACAAACATTTTATGGCAGGACAACGGTCAACATGAGTAAAAGGGTTGAATTATAGGTTTTCAAATATGAAGGACTAAATTGTATTGATTTCAAACAACAAGGACTGAAGAATAGTTTACTCCTTTTATTTTAGTTTATTTAATGATTAGTTAAAAATAATGATTAGTTTATTTCTGTTTCGGGATTTATTTTATCTGGAAAATGACAGGAGAGGTGATTGGTTCTGGTGTCTGTTACCGTTATTAACCTGTTAAGGTGTGTACGGGAAGGAGGAGGAGCGCCGTCGGATAGGGGGTTGACAGCGGAGAAAGGGACGGAGTTACCGAAGTAACAGGGAGAGGATTTAACTATTAACGGCAATAACCGGTTCCTATTTGCAAGGAGTTTGGCTTTGGTTGCCATCTAATTGTGGGAGTAACAAAAGAATAACACTCGAGAGTAAAGCACGTGATCACGCGCACGTTAGATTATGCATGCCATTTGTACATCTTAGCTATGGAATGTTTAAGTCGCGACATGCATGTGCTTGTTTCTATAATTGCTACTATCTAAATATGATAATTGTCACGGACAACTTCGAGATTCTATTGTTTTAAAACCCAGAACCTCGTACGTCAACATGAGATCAGTTAGTGTGAGGCATGGACTTATTCAGGTTGAAGAGAGAAAAAAAAAAACTTAGTTGATCTGCTTAAAAATTCATGTTGACGTGGTGATCTTGTGAAACCGAACATTATCTCGGTAACTTTTTATCTTTTTCAAAACAATGATTCTCTGATTCTTTAAAAAATTTAGGTTAACCTGCATTTTGTTCCAGTTAAATTTTAAAATTATAAAAATAACTGTAATTTTATTTTATTTTTTTATATTAATAAAATTGAGTTTAGATTAAATTTAATCAAGTCGGTTATTATTAAAAAAAAAACTAGTTGGGTCAACAAGTTTTGCGAGCTAACCTAGATAGACTCGAGTTGTTTTATTGTGTTTTTTTTAGATTGATTTTTTTTAATTTCATCCTCCAATAATTGATTTATGTTGTGTTTCATAATTTGTTTTGTTTTTCTTTCTATAATATTTTTTCAGTTTAATGACCTAGTTTGTGGGTCTGACAAGTTAACTCATATTATTTTTTTGATTTTTTATGAAGTTATCTCGGTCTCATGATTCGGATTATGGGATTGACAGGTTGACATGAGTTAGCTCGAGTTATTTTTTGTGTTTTTTTATTTATTTTTTTAACTTTATCATTCAACATTTGATTGATTAAGAATTAGGTTTCATAAATGACATTAATTTACTTTCTATGAGGTTATCTTGATCTAACAACTAGGTCACAAGTTTGATAGATTAACTCGAGTTAATTTAGATCATTTGTTATGGTTTCTTCTCTTTAATTAATTTTTTTTCCAAATAAATTCTTTAATATTAGATTTATTGGAAATTAAACTTAATAATTTATTTTAATTTACTTTATATAGGGTTATGGTAATCTCATGACTCGAAATATAAGTTTTATAAATGAACCCGTTGATCTAAGGATTTAGTGTATAAACTATATTTCTAAGTTGTTAATAATCAAACAACTAATAACACGATATGAAATCTACAAATTAATGTTTAGCAGCATACCGAATAGCATATAGGAATAATACACGTATATATCATTAGTTATTATATTCAAAAAATAATAATTGTTAATGGATATGAAATCTACATATTATTGTCTAGCGGAATACCAAGTATATAACACTAGATACATAATGAAAATTGGTATAAAAGAATTGACTAGAACAGCTCTGTTTTATAATGTAATATATTTATATTTATTCAATCATTCAAGACTTTTTAATTTCATTTAAATCATTCAAGAGCTTTACTTAAACACACTCGAGAAAATTATGAGTTGATAAAATTCATAACTAAAATCACGTGTAAATTAGAAAAAACATGTCAAGAATCAACCTTGAAATGAAATGAAATCAGGCTAAAAAATCTCATGTTCATCCTGATTATCTCTCACAGCTTCTTTTTTTATGAACTTGAGTTGAGTATTTTTCAATATATATATATATATATATATATATATATATATATATATATATATATATATTAAAGGTGAGCTAAATGCTTGATATGGTAACTATCAAGCCAAACCACGCACAATCGTATGACAAATCATGTCAAACATAGATAAATTGACTAAAACTTATAGTTAAAAGACAGAAATAATTCACCTCAAACCAATAAATCACAGTTGTCGGAACCTATCGGCAACCAATTCTTAAAAGAGCCTAGGTTATAAGGTTATCAAGGTAATTTATGTTCATTAGGTCTATCTAGATAAGCTATTTTTATTACAATAATGTTATATTAAAAAAACAAAAGGGTCTCAAGAATCACCAGATGCTAAAAAAAAAAAAAATCTTTAAATATATATATACTTTTTTATTTCAGTTAATTAATACAATCGATGTTATTAATTAACTGGAAGACAATTGATTTTTATTTTTCTAAATTAGTGAGAAGGGTGAGGCACAATGCAAGGTTTTGAAATTTGCAGGTAAGTTTTCTTCCTTTGTTATGCTTTTAAAAGAAAAAATTAAATGTTGTTTTCTTTTTTTTGTTCATTATGCTTTTAAAAGAAAAAAAAAATAAACATTGGTCAACGGATACAAAATAAAGATGTTTGGCAATGGATATAAACCAAATAAAAAAATAAGTAGTCAGTATTGTCATTTACTTTTGTCTTTTACTACAGAGAAATATAAATATGGCACTTTCTATCTTTAACAGCTATTTTAGTTGTTAATTTGGCTACTCAATTGGAGTGCTTAAAAACAAACATAAAAGCTAAAAGTATAACTCTTTTTTTTACCTATTTTTTTAGCTGTTTGGTTGGAGATGCTTTAAAACGTTTTAGACATTTTGATTTTGGAAGCACATTTAAATTACTCGTATAGGTAGAGGTAAAAATAAGACTTTCTTTGGAGGGGTATTTTAACCTTTTTATCTTTGTTTTGTTTATTATAATAAAATTGACTTGGAAATAATTTGGTCTTTAACATATATCAAATATTAATAAAAATAAAAAGTGGTTGGTCAAAGTTTGAGAATATCCTATCCATTTATACTTTATATCTAATCTAGTTTTTTTATTTTTTTGATTTTTTTTATCTTTTTTTGATTTTTTTTTCTTCAATTTCATCCATAATCATTATGTTTTATTTGACTTTTATGTCAAATATAGTTCTCATTCTTCTAATATTTTTTATATCCTTTCAATAATTATTTTTTTCAATTTCATCTCTCATCATTTGAGTTCAATTTTTTTCATGTCGAACTTGGTCTCTTTTTTTTAATAATATTTATTTTGTTCTTGATCTTTTTTTATTGTTATTTTTTGTAGATTTCATCCCTCAATATATTTTTTTTATCGAGATACAAGTTTCTAGGATTAACACGGGTTAATTCTGATTTTTTAGGTCCTTTTGTAAAATTGAATTTTTTCAATTTTATTCTTCGATATTTTATTCATGTGGAGTTGGTCTTTATGCTTTTTTTATTATTATTATTATTTTTATTTCTTTTTTATAGGATTATCCAAATCATATGCCTATGGTCACAAGGTTTATGGGTTAACCGGGCTAACTTGTATTCTTTGTTGCTTTTTTTTTTTTTTTTTAGTTTCATGCCGCAACATTTTTTTATCGATAATTTAGCTTCATTGGTTTTTTGGGTATGCCTTCTACATGGTCAACGTCGACCTCGTGACCACGATCAAGATTTTTTAAGTTTAACACTAATTAACTTTGGTCTATTTTTATATTTTTTTCATTAAAAAAAATCAATTTCATCGTTCAACATTTATTTTTTTTAAGAGTTGGTATTTGTGTTTTCTCCTCTCCCTTTTTTTTTTTATGGAGTTATTCCGATCTTGTCTCCACGGTCACGGGGTTAGTAGGTTAACCCTAGTTGACTCAATTTTTTTATCGATTTTATTTTTAGAATATATTTTTTAAAGTTCCATGTCTCAATTTGTTTTTATTGGCAATTATTCTTTGTTGTTTTTTTTGTTTGCCTTCTGCTTGTTAAGTATTGGTCTCATGATCTCATTCATAGTTTTTTAAGGTTAAAACGGGTTGACTTTGGATTTTTTAGGTCCTTTTTAATTATTATTTTTTAATTTTATATTTCAACAATTAATTTTTTAGGAGTTGGTCTCCATGCTTTTTTTTTCTTTTCGTTCTTTGGGGTTATTTCAATCATGTACCCATGATCATAAGGTTAGCAGGTTAACACGAGTTAACCCAAATATTTTTTATTTTTTTAATTTTATTATTAAACATTGAATTGTTTTATAGTTGAGCTTCATGATTTGATTTAGTTCGTTTTTGTTAGTGATTTGTTTTTACCTTCTATTCACACAAATAATTGCTTGATCATATAAATATATATATATATATATATATATATATATATATATTAAGAAACATGGTTATTAAAAACAAATTAGTACAAGACCCATGTTGCACAATCAAATATCATGATTTTTTTTTATTTTATCATTCAACATTTAATTTTTTCTAGAATCAATCTTCGTGTTTTTTGTTTTCATTTTTCTTTCTTTGAGGTTATTCCAATTATGTATCCGTGATTGCGAGGTTAACGCGTCCACACAGGTTGACCAAATTTTTTTTTTCTTTTCATTTCAATCAATGTTATTTTTTCATCTTCTTCATTCAATATTGGATCATAACTTCTTTTTTTTACCTTTTACAGTGGTATATGGTTGTTTCACTAAATGAAAGTAATATTATAAAAAACATGGTTATTAAACATAACTAAGTACATGACCTATATTGCGAGATTAAATATCTCAATCTTAGATTTGTCTTGATCAAATACCGATATAATTAATTAGATATGTATATAAACATTTTGTTGTGATTGAGAATTTTTTTATATAAAAAAAACATGCATGTTCTTTTTTTATTGAAAAACCCTGTGGTGGAGTGCAAGTACAAATCTAGGTTTATTTTTGTGCCGGAAAGTAATTTTCTTTTGAAAAGTAATTTATATGAAAAATGAATTTCTAGAAAATAAACTATTTTTTTTTATATTTGGTAGTGTCATGAAAAATGAGTTATAAAATATTTTCTGATGTTTGAATGTGTCATGGTAAATGAGTTAAAAAAAAATAACTTATTAATGTTTAATTTTTTTTCAAGTTTTTTATAAAACATGGATCAAATCTGACAGATAAAAAAATTGAAGAATAATGAAATTGAAAAAAAAAATCCAATTTCATAAATTATTTTGAATAAAAAAAATATTAATAAAAAAATAAAGACCAAAGATGACAAATAACAAAGTTGAAATGGGATAAAATTGAAAAAACTTTAATTTTATAAGTTATTTTAAATAAAATAAATAGCAATAAAAAAATTCATGATCAAATTTGATATAATTAATAAATAAAAAAAAAAAATATATATATATATATATTATTTTTTTTCATAACTTGTGAAAATTTTTTTCCACTTGAGATAAAAGAAAATATTTTTATATAAACCAAATTGTTTTTTTACTGAAAAATATTTTTTATTAATTAATTTTTCTAATAATAAACAAGTTTTGATTTTCAAAAAAATACATTTCGAAAAATAATTAGGTCAATGCCTATATAAAGAAGTGTTTGAAAGTGTGGTAACAATTAGCTTTTAAAGTATTTTTTAATCAGAAATACATTAAAATAATATTTTTTTATTTTAAAAAATTATTTTTAACATCAGCATATTAAAATAATATAAAAATTTAATTTAAAGTAAAAAATAAATAATTTTTTTTAAAAAAAAAAAAAATTAAACATGCTATCACTCCGTAGCTCATGAGTGCAATGCACTTTATGAGAGGGGACGTGAGGTATCACCCATCCGGCCTGTCAAATACGGACGGGGTGAGAGCTGGCTTTGGCTAGGATATTATAATAATCTTAGCCAAAGCCAGCTCTGATTATTTATAATATATGCCTTAATACAGTTATGATTATTTTTGGCCGTACTGTCATGAATCTTTAGTAATTTACAACCATGTGTGTTTTATTGTCCTTTGTTGGAGTCGGACTGATATAATAAGAGCAAATTATTTCTTTAATTCCACATTGAAACCGATGGAAATATCTGTAGAGATTGGAGATTTTAATTTGACCTATTCATATTGACTCGGTCAAATTTTGAGCATTCAAAGCTTTAAAAAGGGTTAAATTTAATGTAAAATAAGACGGGTAAGTTTAGGACAATATAGTGCACTGTTTTCAATAAATTATTGGATTTTTTTTTATTCCAAGAAGGGTAATCTTTTAAAATAAATTGGAATATCAATTTCTCTAAGTCATAGATTTGAAACCCGACTTGGACCGATAGGGTGACCTGGAACCCAGCTGACCCGGAATTGAAGAAAAAATAAAGGAAAAAAATATTTAGTATGACCCGGTTGACCTGACAGGATAACCCGGTTGACTTAGTAAGACTCGGTCAAAAATTCGGTTGCAATCCATTAATTTTTTTTAATAATATAATTTTAATTTTTTTAAAAATAAATTAAGCTAAACGATATTGTAACTCGATCAAAATTTAAAATCCAAACCTTAAACTGGAAAATTATGATATACATCACGGTGGCTGACACAAGTCTCTTGGTGAGTTATGAAGTTAAGAACGTAGTTATTATAACCATGTGTTCAAGTTATTAGTGGAGTAAATTCAAAATGATTATTTTAATTTTTTTAATTGTGTGTGTTATGTGAAAATGCACTCTTTTATGATGCCTAGATGAGGTGGAACCTTTTAGACAAAGCCACGTGGGCAAGTGATGTTCAGATGAGACCATGAACAAATATTCTGTTGCTTCTTGTCCCTAAGGAGCAAACTATCATGTCACTCGTCATACAGAAAGCTTTTCTATTGCCCTGCCCTCCTCCACATGATCGGATCAATTTTTTAAAAAATATAAAAAAGGGTTGAATTTTGTGCATTCAAGACTTTAAAAAGGGTTGAATTTAATTTAAAGTAAGATGGGTAGGTATATAACAATATTGTGCACTGTTTTCAATAAATTATTGGATTTTTTATGCTATAAGAAGGGTAATCTTTCAAAATAAAGTACAGTAACAATATCAATTGATTTGCATTTTACTAGCAACCTATTGTAAACACTAGATCCACTGTATATGATTCATGTTTATGCTAAATATATAAGATAATATAAACTTTAACAGTTGATAATATAAAAAGAAATTAACACAAACCATAAATAATTACATAGATATAACTATTTTATGATGTAAAGGAGTTAATACACAATCAAAACAACGATAGTGGAATCCAAATAAATATCAGAACTTGTCCATTGCAATTTTTACCTAGTCCAGATAACATGAGTTTAGACCACGCCAGACTTAAGATGTTGGATTCAAAGAGCTTGAGTCTGGTGTGGTTCTCAAACTCAAGTCGCTTAGGTCTAGAGTAGTTCCAAACTCATGGCTCTTAGACTTGACATGATTGCCGGATCTAAATAGCTTGGTCTGGTGCCTAGGATTTGTATAATTTTCGTGAGCCAAACAAAGATAATGGTTTTGTTGAGGATCAAAATATTCATACAAATGTGTTGAATGGTCTTAAAACATCTAACTAATAATTCATTGTGAACTTCTGGTGTATTGTTAAGAAAAAAACAACAAATATCTCTGTCAAACATTGCTAAATTTCAATAAATAAATATAGAATTTAAGCTAAAATCTGCTATGTTGATAACAATTGTTAGATATATGTCCGCGCTCTTGTAACTTTAAAAAACTCTGTTCAGGATCAAAGAATACTATTCTTGCAAACTTCTCTTGTTGACAACGTAGGGATATATACTTATTGAACTCCAATAAAATGTCGATTCAACATACTCAAAGTTCTCATATTCTGCCTATTAATTTATTGATCAAACTTTTTGTTACCCATCTATAATCCTTCTACTTGGGTCTGGCGTTGTTGCTAGACCCATAGCGCTTAGGTTAGGCATGGACGCTTGGGCCTAACGTAGTTGCAAGACCCAAAGGGCCTGGACCTAAAATGGTTGTCAGACCTAGGACTCTTTGGCCTGGAATGATTATTAGACCCAAGTATCTTTTCTCTCGTCAGATTCAAAGTTAAAAGAAAATGAGAGAGAAGAAGCAATGAATGAGAAGAAAAGAAAAGCTAAAGAAATGTTTTTTCATGCATAAAAAGATGAGAAATTAAAGTGAAATTACTATTACAATTCACAGTAAAATATCTCTTGATCCACATTAATTTTCTCACATCATTTAACTTTTGTTTTAATTTGTTTACACATGGTGGTTGATACAAGTCTTGGTGAGTTTTAAGGTTAAAATCATAGTAACGGCTTGTGTGTTTAGGGCTTGAATAACAAATTAGCTGAGTGAATTCAATTATTATTTTTTTAAAAAAAATATTGGAGTTGATCTAGTCAAGTCTTACTTAGGTTTAACTAGGTCAATTGGATTATGAGTTAACCTGCTAGATCATCTATATTTTATCGGATCATGAATTAAACTATTAGGTTATCCAAATTTATCCGAGTCAACATCTAACTTGATTAAAAAAAAATACAACAACCCCATATTAGATTTTAGGTTAGAAAATCACCCCATCAACCAAAAGTTATATAACCATGGTTGAAAAAGAGAGAAGTTAGGATGTGTTTAAGATTTTTGTAGTGGTTGTGGTTCAAAGTGATATTCGCTTACAAATGTATTAAAATATATTTTTTTACAACACATCAAAATAATTTAAAACTATAAAAAATATAATTTTTAATAAAAAATATAAAATTTAAAGGAACACGGTGCAACCCGTGTTGCCAAACATAGTCTAATGAATGTGTAACATGAAAAAATGCACTATTTTATGATGCATAGATGAGGTGGAACCTTTTAGACAAAGCCACGTGGGCAGGTGATGTTCCAGATGAGACTATGATGATGGCACGTCCATGAACAAATATTCTGTTGTTTCTTGTCGCCGAGGAGCAAACTATCATGTCACTCATTATACAGGGTCGGAGCCAGCATATTCAGTCTGAGGGGCCAAATTAAAAAAAAAAAAAAAAACCAAGAGAAGATTAAAAGTTCAAATTTACTAATTTATAAGTATTCAAGGGGAAAACGGGAAAAAATTTTCAGGGGCCGGGCCTCTGCCAGCCACCCCTGCATACAAAAAGCTTTATTTCCTTCTCTCTTTTTTCTAGCACAACATGCATTATACTTGAAGGGTTTTTATTAATGATTTGTTTTGATTTAGATAAACAAAAGCAGTGGATTCAGCAATTATGTGGGTATGTAGTAGAAGATTATGATCGTTTGGAAATGCATTGCAAAATGTATTTTAAAAAAAATCAATTTTTTTTGTTAAAATTTTAAACTGTAATTTAAAGTCTTATTTTTTTTTTTGTCTAGAAGACGTATCATTCTTTTCATTAACTTTTTTTTTAAAAAAGCCACGCGTGTAGGTTCGAACTCTATGAGCCAGGCATACAACGCCTGATCCTATTATTATTTTTAAAAAATTACTTTGTTTTAAAAAAATTATTTCTCAATCTCTCTGTTGCAATTTAATAACCAAATTGCAGTTTGTAGGCAAGAGTCCTTACATGGAGTACAACGTAAGTACAGCCGGCACTTAAATGACAGATTCAAACATGCTCGGTGTGGGCGGCAAAGAAGAATGATGTCTTGACTCACGAGAGCCCATCCAAAGCCAAATGAGAGGACATTTGCATTTATAACATCTGTCTTCCTCCCAAGTCCCATGGTAAAATGGGGTCTCTCTCTTTCCCCCTCGCTAGCAAATCGATATCAGGAATGGTTTTAGGGTTGAGTAAATTCAGTTCGTTCAGTTTTTATAAAAAAAAATAATTAAATTGAATTTTTTTTTTAAAAAAAACCCGAAATCAAACCGAAACCGGTTCGAATCGGTCAGTTTTGGTTTGGTTCAGTTTTATAAATCTAAAACCGATACCAAACTGAACCGGTCAGTTTTTTCATAATTTTAATTAGTTTAATCGATTTTTTTTCCGTTCGATTTTTTTAAATTTTTTTTTTAAATTTTTTTTGATTTCTCAGTTTTTTTACTTTAGGTCTTGAATTCATCCAAGTTGTAGTATTGGACGAAGTAGGGTAAAATCGTCATCTTCTATCGTCATTAATTAGGTCCTGTTCTAACCTTTCCGCCCAGGACAAAATCATGGAGAAGACGGGCGAGAAGAAAGAAGTAAAAAATCCCATAAAAAGCACCATCACGGAGCATCTGAGCAGAGGAGCTCGCTAAGCTTGACTGCCTAGCTAGAGCTCAGTTTACACCACCTAGCTCCTTGTATGGAGCAAAGGTTTCATGTCGTCTTATAATAGCTCGTGCTTGCTTGATGAATAATAAAAGAAAAAAAAAAACAAGGATTTGGTAAAAAGAATAACCAGTTGATAATCATCATAAGTTTATGATCTTGAGTCTTCCAACCAACCTCCTCCTCCTCCTTTTTTTAATATCTTAAATCGGAAATTAAGTAAAAATCTGCAAAATCAATTCCTTAAACACAGAATCAATTGGACAAAGACGTGGGGCGGCATCACAAACCTTGAGAAAACTAATCAATGGCCAGCATTTATATATAGACGTGGGGCGGCATCTTCCAAAAACCTAGCAGTGAGGCAATAAATAAATAAAAATCACCTGACCTAAAAAAAAAAAAAAAAAAAACCAGCCACACAGTCGAGCCCGAGTATCCACATCAGGAAGCCACAACCATCAACAGCAACGCCACGCCAAAACCAGACGGGGCCAGTTGCCGACGTCGAAAGGACTATAGTTTTCAACATTAAATGGCATTTTCACGAAAGGAAATGCAACCGTTAAATTCCATTCTTGCTGTTCCTTTTCCATACCACAAGCTAGCAGACCCCTTTGATTCATCTACTTCGGCGGTAGAGGCTCTACCGCCACCCACCTGCCCGTCGTGGAGTTACCGGACCCAGACAACAAATTCCCCAGTATCATAAAGAAAGTAAGAAGGGGAAAAAGGCCCCATTGAAAGAGAAAGCACCGCTTTTCGGATCAAGACTTTTTTGCATATTTTTGGTGGTTCCATCTCTGACCATCCAAGTATAACCTTGACTCCTGCTGGCAAGGAACAAGGATTGTAGTGTTGCGGTTAATTTGGACACTTTCTGTAAGATTTATTGCAACTTTACACTACAAAAAAGAAAAAAGAAAAAAGAAAAAAGAATATATGTATAGAACTCGTAATCAGCCATAAGCCCTTCACCACAGGAAAAACCCTAATGAAGCGATGAGACAAGACAGAATAGATAAAAGAAGATAAAGAGAAGAGACGACATGCAGGAACATATATATTTAAAAAGAGTTCCAAATATACATAAATAAATAAAGACAAAAGATCAAATCATTTTATTACGAGGAATCAGATTAAACATTAATGACACAATATATATAGGCAATCCTGCTTCCATAGCTGCTGCCGTGTGTGTATGTGTTTCAGGCCTCTTCCACTGCATTCCTGGAAGCACCACCACCTCTCACCCCGCAATTCATGGAGCATCCGCCATTCCTAAGGATCACATAAATTATGACAACAATAAGCAGAAGGATGATGCCACCAGCAACTCCTCCTTTAACAGCGGCGGAGTCCGGCGCAGGTGGGAATTCGCTGTAGTCGTCCATACCTGAGCTAATTAATTAAAAAAGGAATGATTAAGAGACAATTAGTAATGCTCGAAGTGAGATCAGAAATCCATATGATTCATAATGTTATACTTACTCAAAGTATTGAGGCTAGAGGGCGGCACTGTTTAGCAGAAACAAAGAACGTGTAGATATTTAAAAAAAAAAACAAAAGATTCGGGTCTTCGGATTTATTTGTGCTCTTCGCTCTACATTCCGCCCTTCGGTATATTTGCTGGGCATGTTTTGGGCATTTTTTTAAATTGTAATATTATTTTTACTATATAGTATAAATGTAAAAGGAAGTGATTCAAAATGATCATAACTATTTAACTATAATTTAGGCAATGGATGCTATGCTCGTCGCTGCAAGTTGATGATCTAACCTCCATTTTGTTTTTTGGCTTATTACCAGAATAAAAAAATTCAATCTCTCTCTCTCTCTCTCTCTCTCTCTCTCTCTAAGAGAGAGGGCTTCTATTTCTATGTTTAGCAGTATAATTTATTTATAACATACTGAGAAGCTTATGTTTATAATTTCAATAAAATAAAGGTTGTGGTTGTGAACTAGATTATTGATAAGTGCAAACGCTACGTACTGGAATACATTTTTCTTGAACGTAATTTTTTTAAAAGATATTGCTAATGTTTTTCTAGTGATCACAAAATAATTAAATTATGTGGAGGTTGACTCGATGTGATCTAGTTAACTTTATATGTTCAAAAATAAATTGGATGATCCATAAAAATATAATTTGACAAAAAAAAAATCTCAATATGACAACTTTTTTAATATTAAGATAACAACATATTAGATTGATTTGAGTTAATCTGAGTTAGCATGTAAAATTCATGACTTGGATTATGAGACTATGATAAACCCATAGAAAACAAACCAAGAAAAATTATAAAGCCTAATTTTTAATTATCCTAATGTTGAATGATGAAATTGAAAAAAAGTTAATTAAAAAATTACTAGAAAAGTGACTTGAGTTAACTTGTCAAATTCATGACTCGGATCATAAAACTGAAATAACTACATAAAAAGAAAATTAAAACAAATTATAAAGTTCAATTCCCGATTAGTCTAATATTGAAGGATGAGACTAAAAAAAATAAATAATTAAAAAAATATAAAAAAAACGACTCAAAATAATCTTCTAAACTCATGATTTAGGTCATGAGATTGATATTATAATCTCGTACAAAAAATATAAAAAATGACATGATTTAACCCGGATCAATTTGCCAAATCCATGACTTTTATCATGAGACTAAAATAATTTCATAAAAAGCAAATGAAAACAAAGTATAGAGCTCAATTTTTAATTAGTCCTATTAGATCCAATGTTAAACAATGAAATTTATAAAAAATTTAATTTAAAAAATGACATAAAAATTAAACCAAGTTAATATGGGTTAACCTGTTAAGCATTATTCTCGAGTCATGAGACTTCATTCTCAATCAAATATAATATTAAATGATGAAATAAAAAAAATCAATTTAAAAAAAGACTGAGTCAACTAGATTGACGTACTAAACATTTAATCCGAGTCATAAAATGGGACAACTCAGTAAAAAGCAAATCCAATGTTAAATGACACGAGACTAAGATAACTTTTTATAAAAAAATAAAAAAGACTTAATTTTATAGTTTTGAAACCCAACCCTGAGTCATAAAAAACACCAAATAAATAAATAAATAAATAAATATATATATCAAACTAATTAAGCATTAAATAATAGTAAATTATAACATTTAAGTTTAGATTATGGATAGCCAAAAATACCTAAAACTTGATTGGATTGGGTTTGGTATAAAAACCCATACCTAATCGGTTCCAAGTCGGGCTTTATTTTGGGTTACAAAATAAAAACTTGTTATTTTGGGTTCAGGTATTATCCATCCCCACTTAAAAGAAGCAAGCAAGCGAAAACACAGGGATAACAAACTTGAGACTAAAACATTCTATACATGCAAAAATCTTTGTCTCGTCTCTCTTTCCTTTGCATTATTCCTTTCTTCTCCTTTGTTTGCTGCATTGCTTACTACACCTCCATCATCATCATTCATTAACGTTTTGATGCTTCTTCAGTAGATAATACACATGGGAGCTCAAGAGAGCGTCCATGCTGGAAAAGGTCAGTATCATTTTTTGTTTTGTATATTTCTTGGCCAATGTTTTTTCTATTTCTTTTTGGGAATTTTCTGTTGTTAACCTGTTTTAATTTGTTCTTGAAACGTTGACATGTTACAGCCAAGATTGATGCGAATGTTGATTTCACTCACAAGCTATGTGCTGCTTTGAGGCTTCCTTCTCTCAGGTTCTTGATTTTGTCTATTTATTTATTAATTTTAAATAAATAATTACTAGCATCCACATCTCCCTCTCGCTCACCCACAGTCACCGATTCTATTTATGTAAACTGCAGGAGCACTGGAAGTCCTCTTTCTCTGATAATTGGGAGGTGGGTCTTTTCCTTTTTCTTTATAATCTTTGCAATTTCATTTATTGGGTACCGAGCTTTTATTTTTATGGCGTATCCTCTTACTTTTTTCTTCTTCTTGTGGGAATTTTCTTTGTCTGAGAAAATGGTAGGAAAATAAAAGGAAAGATTCTTAAGTCTTACAATCTTTTTATGTGATTGAATTCAAGAAGTGCGAGGCTTTGTTCTTTAGCCATGTTTGCAAACCAGAGAAAAGCAAAACAAGATTAACATTCGTGCCTGTTTGCAAAAAAGTAATAGTAAATTAGGGTACTTGTTTGACAATCAATTCAATTGGCTTTTTGCAGTCTTTGCATCAAACACCCCAATTTATTTGGTGGAAGTGAGAAGCTTGATGTATCATGGGATAAGGGGCTCTATGATTCAAATGTCATAATAGCTTTTAGAAGGCCAAGACCTGAGTGGCTTTCTCAAAAATGTTTTGTTATTCAGGTCAGTTGCTATAAGCTATGATCAATCTTTGGTTATTACTGTGTTTTGCATATGGAAAATTTAGAAATTGGGTTTTAAAGAACCTTTTAATTCCATTTTTTTTTTTTGGTACAGAAAATCTAAAAAAAAAAGGTTTTTCAGAGAAAACACCCCACTGGGATTTTAAACGAAAAGGATTGATATTTTCCTTTCTCCAATTCACATGTATTTTTATTGATTTGTGAATTATTTGGCCCAGCATTCTTTTTCACCTGAAATTGGGGTCCACGGTATACCAATTGACAATTTCTCTCGTTCTGGGAGCGGAGGTGTAAATTTGTCTCGAATATCTGTTGGTTTGGATAGAAATGAGCCTGCAACTTCTGATTGGAGCAGCACCACCAGTATCAAATTTGAGGTTCTGGCCATGCTTAATAAGCACCTATACTTGTATTGTTATTTTCAACTGCATAGTTTTTTTCCTGTCATCTATGGTTGATTTATTAAGAAACTTAAATGTTTTAAGTTGTGCAGCATGTACAAATAGTGAATGATAGTTGGCGCTCCATAACCAGGGACATTGATGGGTTCCCATTGACACGCAGGTAGCCTGCACTTCTATTATTTCAATTTTCAAGTGTTTTCTAACGTTTAGCTTCCTAATTGGTCAGTAAAATGCTTGTAATACAGTGGCAGTCCCCATGACAACATGGTAGTTTTGAAGCAAGAGTCTCAATATGCAAAAGCAAATGATCACAGTTTTTATCGGGTAAACCATCTTTTCTTGCTGGTATATAAATTGTGTATACATATTCATATTCGTTGAGGTTGAGGTTAAGGTTGAGCTGCAGTTCTCTCATACAGTAGTTCCAATCTCAGTCTTGATACATAAACCTTACATGCCAGTCGTGCTGCTTTTCACTAACTATGAGTTTTCTTATATCCAGTTTAGAATGCAAATTGAACAAGGGATTCCTATTCTATCAAAGTGGCTAATCTTTAATAAGTTCAAGTTTATTGCAACAAAAGGAGTCAAACTTGGACCATCATTTTTACTGGCAAGGTGAGCAAGTTTTCTATGTTGTCTTGAGTAGGTGTTCCGTGGTTGTTAGTTCAAGTGGCGACATAGTGGTCCAAAAAAGTGGGAAGACCCTGAAAACAATGGGAACTGGGAAGCAAAATGTAAATATCAAGAGTCTTTTCAAGGGTCGCACTAGCATAAAAGTCATGGTTCTAGGAACTAGTGATTTGCTGGAGATAACAAAAGGAAATGATATCATGGTTGATAGAGTGTATACAGAATCTTAATCTGAAATTTAGTAAAATAATGCTTGAAACGAGATGGAGCACTGGCTATGCTTGTTATTCAGCTCGTTTCACTGGAAGCATGCTGCAATTCTTGCTATCCTCTCGAGCATCTTGGTTGTTGGAAGAAAATATACAGTCATGCTTCTCATTCTTTCTCCTTTGCATGACTCTTACTCTTTTCTTCTGACAGCCTGGCAGGTGGTTCCATTGTAGGGGACATGGCTCCTTACCAAGCATTTGCAATTGGAGGGCTTGGTAGTGTACGAGGATATGGTGAGGGTGCTGTTGGATCCGGGAGATCATGTCTGGTTGCAAATAGTGAATTGACATTTCCTTTGGTATGTAATGCTGTCATCATATCTTTGAGGACAACAGATCATTATATGACACACATCGTTCCGGTTCATACTGCTGCAATTTAAAGTTCATTAATTCTTCACAGAAATCTTAAGGAGGAGACCCATTTGGCTCTAAATACTTATGTTGCAGCAGCACCTGGTTCATACTGCTGCAATTTACAGTTCATTAATTCTTCACAGAAATCTTAAGGAAGAGACCCATTTGGCTCTAAATACTTATGTTGCAGCAGCACCTGGACTGATCAGAATACGTTCAACAATTTAATAATAAAAAAAGACATCATTTTATATCCAGGTTTCATTTTTATGCAAGGAGCTGTTGTGTGTTTCGTTGTGTTGGATGTTAAATGTAGAAGAGGAGAAGCAATGAAATTGATTACTCTATCTGATTCCCCTAATATTTCTTCATAATTCATAAATACAGTAGTTTGTCTTGCCATGTGATTGTAGTTTGTTTAGGAAAACATTGAAAAGTTGACAATTTAGGAGAAAATATGCGGTGCCACCTAATACCATATGTAGTTGGGTAGCTAAAACACAAAAAACCTAGCTGAGGTTGAACTAAGGAATAGTGAGAAATGGTCATTTCCCATGGCTGCATCACCTGTCCACTTGGTTTTGTCTCTCAAACCCTCCTTCCCGCCTCTCTCTTTCAAGGTTTGTTTTGAAATGCATGATAAATTTTTTTGTAGTGCTGGCAGCATGTTGATGAGGTTAAATAATCTGTACTTTGCTGAGCAAGGTCATGTTAATTAGATTGGACTGTGGAGACCACAATTTCGTAGTTTTGAATCTTGGGCTACGAAAATAGGTGGTCGTTTCTTGCAAGTGACAAGAAATGCTCTTTGCTGGTGGAGAAGAAACAAGATTCTAGAGTCTGTGATCTGTTTTCCTCTTTATCGTAAGAGTTTCTTAGAGGATTGCATTCGCAGCAGAAGTAGAATTGAAATATTTTAGGAAAGAAAAATGAGAAATCTCTATGTTTTGAATCTTGGAAATTGGTGTTATGGTCATCTTCAATTGAGTTATTGCTTGAGTCATCTCTAGATAAATTAGATTCTCTAACACACCTGCTATGATGCATTTTAGATGCTGTTGGTACTCATTGCTATTTTGCAACACTGTCTTTACCATGGTCGTTTATTCTGTTACATGAAAGCTTACTGTATGGTCAACTGGGTTTTCTGAGATTCATATGCAAAATCAAGGTATTTGGAACTGTGGTAAAGTGAGTACGTAAGAAGTAATAAGTCCTTTAGGTTTGTATCACTGTCAAAGATGAAGTTAATCTTCGGTTCAGGGACTTGAAGGGTCCAATAAGGGTCCCCAATTATATGACCACTCAACTTGCACAGAACTTGTTGGAGATCTGGTAATGCTATGGCAATATGTATATTCTTTTAAGGGTTGCCTCTAGGTGATGCAATCCTAAGACACCTCTAGACTTAAAATAATCAACCAGCTTTTACTTTTCTTTCTACCATGAGATTGGTAGTCAGAAAGGATCATTGCATGCCATATGTCATTTCCTTATTTCCATATCATCTGTTCATGTCCTCTCCTGATTTATTATATATTTCGAGCCTAGCAGCTCTAGCTTTTATATTGGTGGAACTTAGACATGTAGTCAGAAGGTGTGGGTTCATCGCACTAGTAATTCTTAAAATTTACTGCAAAATTCTATTGGAGCTGCACTTCCATTATGCTATTTTGCCTTCTGAATATTTTTTCTACCATAACTGAGTTTTGATGAACTGATGCATGTCAACTTACTTTCAATGCATTTCTTACTGTACTCAGAATAAGATGTTGGACGGTGCTTTTTTCTTGGACTTTGGAACCGATTTGAGATCTGCTTGTCTTGTACCTGGTAAATTGACTTCTTTCACTTGCTTAGGAATTGTGCTCTACTCACAGTTTTTCTTATCATTTTCAGTTGAACTTTTCTATTGCAAGGTCCGATAGTATTTATGTTGCCGAGGACTAGTGACATCCTGCTTCTCCATATAAAAATGGCAAAGAAAAGCAAAAGTAGTTACAATGTTTTAGAGATTCAAAAGAACCTGCATTTTGTTCTTAGTTGCATAAGGGGCTCAGTTCAAGGAGCAACAAGAAAACAACTTTTTATAGAGTTCCCAGGACATAAACATATGCATGTAGGAATTTAAACAGGAGTCTGGTTTGTAATTGGATGAGAATGAAAGCAAGGATTTAGTCCTTCTTTCACTAGCAAGTATGAAGCCTTGGTGTTTATTAATTATTAGTTGTATACAGTATACTGCTTTCCCTTTCTTTTGCTAACCTGATTAAGTTATCTTGTCTATGTTGATCCTACATCAACGGATCTGTTTGAGCACCCCTCATTTGATCTTGTCTGCAATTGCTCAGTGTTTTCACTCGACCATGTTCCACAACCCTCTGTGTGGCAACTACCACTGCTTCATGTTATTTTCTTAACCATATTGAATTTTGCACTTTTCACCTTTGGAACTCTGAAGTCTTTTTCCCCCCCTCCTATTTCTTCTTTGTTAGCACTCCCCCTTTTTTTTGTTTTGCTGATGTTGTTGTTATTGGCCTCATGATACAGTTCAATTTTGGAGTTTCAGGAAATCCAGCAATGAGGCAGGGAAAACCGGGATCTGGAGTTGGGCTTGGATATGGCCTTCGTTTCAAGTCTCCGATTGGTCATTTTATGGTTAACCATGCCATCAATGATTTCCAACAAAGAACTGTTTACTTTGGCATCAGCAATCTCATCTGATAAATTCCATAAGCCCAATGGTCGACTTTTCATGGCTTTCCGGAAGGTTTAGATGATGATTATTGAGAAAAGTTAGCTGTGGAACTTGGAATGAGAAGGAACTTGGAGTAATTGTAGGAAACATCTGCTGCTTTCTTTTCCTGCTGAAATTAAAGTTTGGTCAGAACAGACCAAAAGAAAGAATGAAGAGTAGAAATTAAAAGTATCTCTATAGAATTCTTTTAAACCACGGAGTTGATTTCCTTCTCACATAGAAAAGGCAATGGAACATGAGAGTCATGAGACTGCAAATCATGCATACACAAAACAATTCCACAGCAAGCAGGTAATATTCCACCAGCATGCCATTATGGACCTCTCAGCCATGGAATTTTCCATGTTTGTTTCGTGAACAAGTCCACAGCAAGCAAGTGATATTCCACCAGCATGCCATTGTCGATCTCTCAGTCACTCTCCCCCAACTTTTTTGGGCATCCATACCAAAGAATTTTCCATGTTTGTTTCGTGAACAAGTGCACAGCCTGATGACATTCCAATGTCATTTTGTGTTGAAAAGGACAGCCACAAGTGCGAACAACTCTAGCCGGGTGGCCCGCGATAGGACCCAGGAGAGGGAAAGGGTCCGTTTCCATGAAATAACGAAGGTGCATTATTATAGTTGAAATTGTTTCTTACAATTTTTTAACATCTCGAGGCCATAGAGAGAGAGAGAGAAAGACAACGCCAATATTTTAATTGCTAAGTCAAAAAAAGGTCCCTCTCTCAGTCATCAGAACAATCAATTCAAACTCGGTGGCTTTAGGGCCAAAATCAAGGCCACCAAAGCAGTGTGAATGTTCAGACGTTTGAACGGAGTCAGAGGATTCAGAGCACGGCAGCCTTTTTTTTTTTTTATATAACAAAAATTATTCTCGAACTGGTTTGTAGGAAGAAGGAGATGCTACCATACCCATAAGCCTATGTGTCCTGGTAGTGTTGTATTAGTTTGCGTGGTTGTTGTCGGAAAAAGGAGGTTTAAAATATATATATATATATATATATATAAATTCTAGTTTTTTTTTTATTAAGATTTTGAAAGAATTTTCGGTAGAATCTATGTAATAAATCAGGATTTGACTGTAATTTTAAATGTACATAAAAGCTATTGATTAATTAAATATTTTTAAATATATAAAATACCGCAACACACCACACGTTGTAAGCAAATAAAGCCTAAGATATTGAAGATCCTAAGACTGCTCTTTTTTTGAAAGAAAAGAAGAGGGGGCTTAATTACCGAAATAACTCGAGTGTCAGAGTTAGTACTTTTAATACTAATAAATTACGAAAAAAAAAGGTTATTTTAAAAATTCAATAGAAGACAAAATAATCAAAGCAGCTTTTATGGGTAGAGGAGGACAACAACGTGTATCCAAATGAAAACCTCGAAACAATTTCGAGAAATCTTGTGCCTCGGCGGCGATCACAGGCTTAGGTGGTTAGCCAGCACCCATCTATCTACTACCAACCATATATCGAATTGTCGGCAACAGCTCATAAAAAGCTTCGATAAATAATAAAAACCACAAAAACATATCTAGTTAAAACTATAAAAACATAAAATAATACCAGAAAAACTTCCTTTTTATCCCAAAACATTAACCAAACCTTACCAAAATAACAGGCAACATGTCTAAATAATACCATTGCAACCAGATCCTTCATCACACACGGACACCACAGTAATGGAAGAGAAAAAAAATACTATTAGGAAGAGATTGGATCCGCAATTTATTATATAAACTAAGAATTTGCCCAGAAATGAATAAATAAAACATCAAAATTTGAATAAGAGGGAAGGAAGGGGGTTTGATTTTGGCTAGATTCTTTAATCTGAGCCCACCACTGTCCCCCCCTTACATTGCTTTGCCTTGCGGTATTCCTTACAGCCTTTTCTTCCCTCCCTCCTTTTGTCCTAAAGTACATTCAATTATGTACAGAACACACACTCACACACAACAAGATGACAAAAACTCCTCCAATTCTCGACCTTTTAAGATACATTTAGCAGAAGTAGTTTCGTTTGCTTTCCTCCCACTAGAAGTACCTCTTTTTATCCCTTTCTATGTTTCCAATGGCCCTCTCCGAGCTGCCATTTTTTTGGGTTAAATTTTAAGGATTTGAGAGCACTTTACGCCTCTTCAAAACCATTCTCCACAACACAAGTTGCTCCAACAAATACCTTACACTTCTTCATATCTTCGAAACTCCTTTATTCACCTGTAAAATGGCATGAATGAGTCAGCTTCAGTGGCGACTCATGAATACACAGACACACACATGAAAACAATCAGACACCTAATAATAACAAACGAAGCAGAACGAGTTTGGCAACTTAAAAAGGTTCAAAAGTTACAAAACAAAGCAAGCAAACTTCTAGCTAAGCTGCATTTATGACTCAAAAGCACTACAGGCACAAGTTCAAGGCACAGTCAAATACAATTTGGTCGATACAATCATTAGCACTGAAAAACATTAGTTAATAACAGAGCTTGTATAATTTAGCTAAAATGATTGATATTTGCCACAACTAAAGACTTCAAGACAAAGAAACCTAAATTTAGCTAAAAAAATATTCCCTCAAAGCAGGGATATGCTATTTTGTCACAAATCACATGACTTGCTGCTTAATTCATCACACCAAGGAATATCCCACTATCTTGCCCTCAATTACATCAGCAATAATCAATGAAGTACTAAGCCAAAGAAAACAGTGGTAAAGAATTAAGGTTTAGGCCCACCCAGATTAGAACTCATGTCAAAACCATAAAAAATTATCTAAACCAACATCAATTTGGTGTTTTTTCAGACGAAAACCACTTCAAATAAACACTTTCAATGCCGAAAACTTCCAAACTTCCATCTTGAACAAATTTTATCCCAGGATCATACAAAATAACAATTCTTGATAGGGGTGAAATTAAGTAAATGTGGGTTGAATTGTGCATGATAATGACATGATGACCAAGTTGGGAGGCAAAGATTTATTCCAGAGAAAAATCTAACCCTCTAGAATTCTAAACCAATCTTCGTAAATGTATCAAAGAAAAGGGTTCCACTTGGCTGACTTCTAGCCAAACACCAACGACTAATAAGCAACTTTTCTAGGTTTGATCAAGCCAAACCACCCCACTACCTATCCTAACATCAAATTCAAACTCACTGCGTCAACTCAGCTGACTAACTCAAACAAAAAAAAAGAAGAAGCTGAAACCAGAAACTTACCACATCATTAGTCCCGGAAAATGACTTTATCAGCAATTTTCATCAAAGGGTTTAAACAAATGGGCTCAAATTTCCTGGCAAACAAATACGAACTCGAATAATTTGATTGCCTAAGCTCTTGAATCAGAACCGGAGAAATCTCAGCAGCCTTATAAGTATAAGGATGTCCATTCCTAGTTCCAGTCCAATTAACCTTTGTCAACGTATACTTAGTACAACCATCTGGATCCTGCATTGACAGCAACGTTGGAAAATAATGTTCTTCTGGGAAACATTCATCTTCTCGATAACAGGGCAGCTTGAACTTATTCCACAGCATCCGATCTTCAATCACCATGAGCGCGTGTCGGCGCGTGAGAACAAAAAACTGAGACCCAGCACGGAATTTCTCAAAGGGCACCTCTGGCATCATCGCATACTTCCCTCTAGACACGTATCTTTTCCATAACCGCCGATCCTTCGATATAATCTCGATGAAACTCTTGTACTGGATTTTCATATTGTACTGAGTCGATTCGGGGTCTGACTCGGGGGAAGACAAATCGAAAGACTTGGAACTGATTAACGAATTGTAGACGTATTTGAAGGAATGGAGAGGGATGCAGTACTGGGAGAGGACGGCGAAGAAGGTATTGGTGGGGTCGTCAAGGATGGCGTTGGCGAGGAGGCGTCGGGTGGCTGAGATCAGGGTGGGGGAGGCGCGATAAGTGCGCTTAGCATCAGGAATGAATTGGGACAAGAAAATCCCTGCGGGTTTTGTAACATTGGAGTGGGGATCGGCGTGGACGTAAATGTTGAAGAGGTTTTTGTCAGCGGATTTGAAGAATTGTTCCCATAAAGGGGCGAAGAAGAGATCTGTGTTGGTCAAGAAAAGGAAGGCGATTTTGAGTTTCTTAGATTTGGAGGTGAGATGGGAATGGGCTGAGGGGTAGTGGGCGGCGGAGGCGGATGCGGAGGCGGAGGCGATGGCTTTGCGGAAAAGAACAAAGTCCTCAAGTTCATCAGAAGGGGAGATAGGGATGGAGGGGTTATGAGAAGGGAAGATTCTCGGGGCTAAAAGGAAAAGGATAGGAAGGGATAGAAAGAGAGAGAAAATAAGTACAAATTGGGTTGAGAACATTTTAGTACCAATTTTGATAGAATTTGTTGATGATGTTTCTGCCATGAGAGAGATGATGTTTCTTTGAGATTTGGGGTGTTCTTGCTGGTTTGGCATGGAGTTGAAGGAAGTGGCATGGAGTTGAATGAAGGAAGGAAGAACGCGGGGTGGCCTTTGTTGGGGAGGGAGGCAGAGGCTATGTCATTATCAATGTCAAAGATGGGATTGGATGGGATTTTTGTCATTTGATTGGGGGTGTTAGTGTAATTGTAAATGGTGCTGTTTTGATTTTTGAATGTGAATCTATTATCTATGGAAAACTGCAAATGACTCCCATCTATTGGGAATGTTTCAATTTGGCCCCTCTCCATTTTTTTTGGTTTATACTTGTAAGCCCGGTTCAATAAATCAACTCGAAAAAAACCTGTAACTTTGACTGATTAGCTTTTAAATTAAACTAGTTTTAATATTAATTTAATTAACTTAGTCCGGTTAATTAGCGACCATATTGATACAATTAAATTTAATGTAAATTTTATTTTTTTAAAATATTAAAATAATATTATTTTATATAAAAATAATATTATTTTATATAAAAATAATAAATTATAGGTTAATTTATTACCTGTAAATTAACACGACAACCCAAGAGATTATGTAATAAGATTACTACAAGTTGTTTGAATTCTCATTACCAAAATTTGTGGCTTGGACTAGATTGTCAAGTCACGCTAATTTTTAGGAGGAATTTGAAAATATATTAGTGATTATTTTTTAAAATAATTTTTATTTAGAAATGAATTAAAATAATATTTTTTATTTTTTAAAAATAATTTTTAATATTAAAACATTAAAATAATAAAAAATATAAAAAATTAATTTTAAATAAATTAAATTAAATTTTTATAAAAACACTGTTAAAACCATTCCAAACAACACCTTAAAATTCGTTGCGCTTTTTATTATTGTTTTTAATGATAAAAGAGTGGTAACTTTAGCTAATAAAGTATTACAAACATTTGACTTGATCAAAAGCTTAGGGACATGCTATCGTCATCATTTGCTGATAGTGTTATTTTAATTGAGTTTTTTATTGTAAAATAAAAATATGATGTATGTGTATAACTTATTTTACTTATAGGAAGATCCTCATCATTATGAAAGTTAAATTATTTTTATGAAATTTGTCAATGTTCTTGAAGCAATTACACAAATTTCAAAAACAAATTGATGTGACTCAAATTATAATCTCTCCAAATTATTAATTTATATAAAAAATATATAACTATAAAATAATAAAATAGATATTTTATTCTCATTAAATATTTATAAGATATATTTTTTGAAATTTTTTTACATATTAGATAATTGCTAATAATTCCATCAAAATCTCTAATCTTATTTAAAAATTAAAATATCATTGTAATTATTTTATTTAACAATAATTTTGCTTTAAATTTACAATAACTAAAGGAACCATGTTTATTTGGAAAGAGTTTTTTTTATAATTACCTAGAAAATCTTCATCAGAGAAACACAATTCCTCTCATTTTTAGGTCCCAAAATGGGATAGGAATGTAT
The DNA here is from genome assembly GCA_030145905.1 of Populus davidiana. Classification (NCBI taxonomy): domain Eukaryota; kingdom Viridiplantae; phylum Streptophyta; class Magnoliopsida; order Malpighiales; family Salicaceae; genus Populus; species Populus davidiana. Next base: position 21,986,199 of record CM057789.1, on the reverse strand, counting down.
TATGGTCAATGATTAAAAATGTAAGTTTGTTTTATATGAATTTATTGTTTAAAATAATAAATACTTTCTACTCTCCATCAAATCTTCCAAAAATAGGATAAATTTATCTTTTTTGGTGTGTTAATACATTTACTTTAGAAGTAATGAATGTCTTTCAGTGCTACAACACATTTTACCTTAGAAGGAATTAACGTGTTCTTTCTAGTGCGATTGCACCTTTTTTTAAGGATAAGATAAACAATGTATTAGCAATGAGGATGGCTACAGTCTTTTTAGGGTGTAAGCCTCTCAAATCTTCTAAATACCGGATGAATATGCTCTCTCTAGAGCAATAACACATTTATTTTGAAAGTAATGAACATTTTCTTAGTGTTACGATATATTTTACCTTGGAAGGGATTGACATGTTCTCCCTAGTGCGATTATATTTTTTTTTTTAAGGATGGAATAAACACTACATCAACAACAAGCAAATGCCTGTAAACGATATCCCTTCTTGGTTCCTAGAAGGCAAAATTATCCTATACTCTTTCCAGATAAACATAGTTCCTTTAATATATATATATATATATATTAAAGCCTCCATAAAAATTAAAACATCATTGTAATTATTATATTTAAAAATAAATTTGTTTTAAAATTAAATTAAATTAAATAAAAAAACATAAAAAAATAAAGAATCAAGAGCATTAAGATCAGGCATATCTAAGATTGGAAAGCTAGGCCCATACGCTTGACCTTAAAAAAAAAGTAGCTAAATACATGTTGTTTTCTCGTTTGTTTAGGAAAATAATGTGTTGTCCCATTTGAGATTTTATGCAACATTGGTGATTGGAAAATCAAAGCCCAAGTATTTTTAGGCTCAAATTTCAAATTGTTTTCATCTCCATGTATATATGTATATAGTTAAAGCCTCCATAACCCTGTTGTCAACCCTCAGAACAATATAATTAATCTAAAAACTCAAATTTCTTCCCTTTATCAATTGAACATCAATAAATCCAATTAAATTATATGTGATGAAGTCTGATTTCATTACATGGGCTTGACGACCAAGTCGAGGCATAAGATAAGATTATCAATCTCTTGATTCTAGCAATTTGGTCTATCTTTTCTTGGCGAAATGGATGATGGATTATGCTTAATACCTGTAAAAGATCCCCTTCTTGGAGTTTGGAAACTCTCTAATGATTAAGTCAATATCATATAAGAGAAAAAATAGTCTTTTTTTTTAGAAGAAAGCCCTGGAAATAGATATATGTCATTCGTAGTAGAGAAAAATCAAACTTGTCTTATAAAGGTTACAACGGTTCCTTTTATAGTTGTTGAGGTCTCTTTCTTCATGGAAGGGGAAAAGGTTCATATATCAACCAAATCTATTTGTCTTGTTAGGATAAAATACCTCTAACTCAACAAAGTGAAATATCTTTGGTTATGGGTTTGGAGGTTCACTATACTCATATAAGTTTGGGCTCAGTGCTTGGCTAAACTTGGAGATGGTAGGTTTGGTGGTTCACTAGACTCACATAAGCCTAGACTCAACACTTGGCTAAGCCTGAAGATAGAGTTTTGGTGGTTCACCAGACTCGCATATATTTGGGCTCAATACTTGGCTGAGCCTATATATGATGAGTTATTACCCTAAATTCAGAATGGACTCGGGAAAAATAAAAAATGTTAATCCATTAATAACCCCCTAAATATTTGTGTATTATATGTAGATATTTTAAAAATATCATGCTAACAACAAATAAGAGTCATTTTACCTTTTTCAAAAGATTTTGAGTGTCCTATACAAGATTGTTGGGATCTTCAAGACTATGTGGCTTATCTTTACCAGGAGAAGGTATCTCTTGGGAAACAAAACACTGGCTTGCATTGAATACATTAATTACATGAACTTCTAAATATATATGATGATATGAAAAGTCGTTCATCTGATGGTGGGTGTAAAAAGAATATTACCCTAAACTTTGTTTATTTTTTCAGAATGGAGGACTTAGAAAAAATAAAAAATGTTAATCCATTAATAACCCCCTAAATCTCTATGTATTATATGCAGATATTTTGAAAATATCATGCTAGTAACAAATAAGAGTTGTTTTACCTTCTCCAAAAGATTTTACGTGTCCTATATAAAACTATTGGGATCTTTAAAACTAGGTGGCTTATCTTTACCGGGAGAAGGTGTCTTTTGGGAAACAAAACAATGGCTTGCATTGAATACAATGATTACGTGAACTTCTGGAGATATATGATGATATGAAAAGTCATTCATCCGATAATTGGAGTAAAAAGATTTTTTTTTCTTTATAACCCTAGTTGTTCTTACTTGTGGCTTTTCTTTTACTTTTATTCTTTGTGTTTTTTGAAAATCTAATCCCATAGCAAGACCCCAAATTATTTTTGCCACCTTTATTCTTGACCCAAAAGGGGAAAAACTCTTTCAAATATCTTTTTCATAAAAAAATTTTCCCTATCTTTCTTTCACTCATAACAAAAATAGACCCCAGGAACATAAGATTTGTTTCTAAAAGAGAAGCACTCCATCCCCTAATAAGGAGTTCAAGTTTCAACCATAACCTGAAAGAAGTGATAAGGGACACGAGTCCCTCAGATTGAGACTTAGGGTGAGAACAAGTGCCATATTGGCGGCCTTATCTGGTGGGAAGGAGAAGAGAGGATCCCCTCATAGAAGTCCATCTTTTACCCCTTCTAGAGACTTTCAGGACAAAAAGAGGTTGCCTTAGACTTCTAAATATGATATCTCGAGCAACGTTTATGTTGCGGACATAGAATTCATGACTCGTTACCAGCTTGGTGAATGTATGGCCCAAATGCCTCACTCTGATGAGCACATCAAACAACTAACTTTAATAACCTCTCAGGGTTATTTTGAAATTATCACCCCCATATGCATGTATGTGATGTGATGAGACACTCCTTTCCTTTCCAAGGATTTGTGAGGGATTTGTTTAGTTACTACCAACATACTCTAGGCCAACTGCATCCTAATAGATAGAAAATCATGTCCTCCTTAAAAAAATCCTGTAAAATAGTTGGGCTTGAGCCCTCAATAAATTGTTTCAAGAGTTTTTACCAACTGGTCGCCGAAACTGATGATGGAAACGACATGCGGTGGTTCTTCACCTTTGCTAACAGGAGTAATGGTGCTATATAGAATATATTAACTAAAAAGCCAATGTCTAATCAAGAAATGGAGGGGGAGATGGCTTGTCATAAGATATATTGGGACAGTCAATCGCTAAGAGGGATTGCAGTCAATTTAGGGTTGTTCCCACCACTGAAGGGTCCTTCCGTGAAGTAAACAACAAGCATTGTCTAAGCTTAGATAAGGAGAAGAATTATGCCATGTTGGATTTGACCCACCCAGACTATAAAGTCGATAAAATGGTCAAGGGATATTACCAAGCCATTTTATAAGGTACAAAGTCATTCTTCCATTTTCCTTTATTTTCACCTTATTTCAAAATATAACCTTTTTTTGCCCTTATATGGTTGATAGCTGAAGGAGAAGGAAATGCACAATGGAATCCTTCTATAAAAAGCTTGTTTAAGAGGTCTTTGTCTCGTTTCATTAGTGAAGGCAAAGGTAAAGACGAGATGGGAGGCTTCTCCATCCTTGTTGGGAACTCATTACTTTTGAGGGCCCTACCTTTATGGAGACAATAGTGGGGGATATAACCCTTCTGAAGCTAGGAGTCGCGATCTTCTCTTATCTAAGAAAGAAGTAAACTTGACTCCTCTTATAGTGATTATGGGTGCAATGATTAGTACTTAAAAATATATTTTTATCAAGGTTTTATATCATCACTTTGCACTTGAAGTATCAATAACTTCTTAACTAAAACATGTTTTATAATAACATATCTAATAATATAAGATACCTTTAATTTATGGTAAATGTTCATCTTAAATGCATGCCTATCACATAAATAAAAGGATTGATTGATGAGTTTAAGTACTGAAATTAAAAGGATAAAGAGAGGGCCAAACTTAGAAAAGAGATGTTAGTTTAGTCTAAACTGGAACACTGTTCGGTAATTGGATCATATTTGGAGCTGTAGATCTCAGATTTAGGTCTAATTTATATGGATGAAAAAATAATACATAGGCCTAAAACTTTCATGTGGAGTCCAAGATTTAAAAAGGCTGTTTTCAAGTCCAAATTATAGCAACAATAGAGAAGTCCAAATCTTTCGTGCAGCCCAAACATTGTTCAGTGTTCAGCCCATATCTTGAGTTCTAAAAGTCCAAATGACCTTAATTTTTTTTTTCCTAGAAAGCTGAGACAATTTCCTAGAACTTTCATGAGTATAGGTGGTTCAAATTCAGATGTTATCAATGATGTTTTGTTTAGACAAGAAGATAAGGATTGTCACCAAGTCAAGATGTGGCCACCCACTCAACAATTAGTCATCAAATCAATAGTTCCAAATTTTAGCCTATAAAAGAAGGCATTTTCCATGCATTTAGGCATCTTGATTGTTCAGATCAAGATCATGTTTTTTTATTTCTTTCTTTATATTTTTGTAATGTTTAAGTTTTATTTCATGTTATATTTTTCTTAATCTCTTGTTTATGCTTTTCATTTCCTTTACTATACTTATGTTCTTATATTGTTTATTTATGTTTATCTTCTTCATTATATTTAGCTAAGTTTATTATATCAAGGTAAAAAGGTTTCACTAATGGTGTTAGAATAGGTATAATATATACTCAACATGGACTTTAATGTTTATATCCAAGAAAGTTTGTTATTAATATGTCTTATCTTTTTATCTTACTAATTTTTAATACCTTGCTTGTTAAATGGTTAATCTAGATTTATGTTGTATAAAATTTGGTACAACAAATGCTTGACACTTTCATAGCTAACCGTATGGTATAACCTACACCTGTGATATGAAAGAAATTTGATTTGTTGTTAACATAAATTAGCATCATGAATTCCTGACAAGATTTAAAAGTATGGTGTTACTAAAATAAGATAGTTAATATGATCATGTTAAAAATTTATAATGAACTATTAAGGATAAATCATCCGATTGGAACCTCCTTTGTGTGTAGTTTCTAGTTGATTAATAAAAAGAGTTTATACTATACTTATTTCTAATACTATTAGTAGATCCTCTAACCTTGACAATTATTTTATCATTGTTTAATCCTCACATTAATCTTACATCTCAAAGTCCTCTTTAGTTATTGTTGTTGTTGTTGTTATTTATAATTTATAAAGTTAACCTCCCTGCGATTCAACCCTGGTCTTGTCGGGTTATTTATTACTTCGACACTCCTACACTTGGGAGAAAATATCATTCTTTTGGTCGTGTCATGCAACCATCCATTTTAAGAAGCAAAAAAATATTTGCCTTGATGGAAACATGTCCTTTAGTCCTACCAATAGAGGCTCTTGCGATGGTGTTCCTTTTTCTTAGCTTCTTGCATTACCAGTTGAGAAAACGACAGCTGAGACATCCACTGAAGCTGATGCTAAAAAGTTCAAGGATGTTTTCTCTAACTTGGCTTTAGGTTGTAATCCATTCAATTTTCCAACCTTGATGAATGAGAAGAGGCAATTTATGAAGGCTATGATTGATAGGAAATTAGGCCTCGAAGAAGTTGGCCTTCAAGTGGTGAGAACACTAGAGAGGTTCCTCACAATTCAATCATATATCCCCGCAATGTCTAATGAAAGCTTCCATTGCCTTTTGACTTTAACTAGCCAAATGGTTTTTAATGTAATAAAAAATAAACCCCTATTTGTGTTTTGCTTTGGTTTGATGATTAACTCTTTTAACATTTACCTTTGGTAGACCTTTATAATGTGCGCCCACTCTTAGAGATGTTGGGAGGACTGAAAGAGGTTATATGAAGGCAGTCACGGTTGCGAACAAGAAAATCAATCTACTTTTGAATAACTGTAAGGGGAAAAAGTCGTCATGAAGGCTAAGTTGTGGAGCATTGAGGTGGCCTATACCACGGTAAAGGACCAAACACAAGGCATTGCCCTTGAGTTAAGTTCCAAGGAAAAAACACTTGAGGCCTCCTACAACCAGGTGGATCCCTTGAAGTAAGAGCTCCTTGAAGTTAGGGCCTTCTAAGTAAGTTTGTGGGGTGAGATTACTGCCATACGAACTGAGTTTACTACTGCCAGGGAAGAAACCCAGCATTCTCAAATGAAGTTGAAGGCTCTAAAAAACTCTTTTGAGGAGTTCCAAGAATTTTTCAAGGGTTTAACAGCTTTGACTGGGACGACGAGATATAAGATTTTTTTGGCAATGTCTAACTTATACCTTTTCAATCTCTCAAGGGGAATGTAGATGGATTTTAGCGCAGCCTTCCATCCAGTCATATTCCGTAATATTGCAAATGTATCCCTAGTTAGGGTCGCTGTAGCCCAGCGAGGATAGTATCTAAGTGAGAAGTCCAGACTGGATTTTTAGATCTCTCTCTCTCTCTCTCTATATATATATATATATATATATATATATATATATTCTTCTTTCATGTATATCATTTTTTAAATATAACTCTTTTATCTCCATATTTCTTTCCACGAGCTTAAAGTCCTCAAGTAGAGATCATTTCCGATCCAAAGCCCATACTTAGGAGATCATTTCTAGGTCCAACACATATACTTACTAGATTATTTTCGGGTCCAACACTCATACTTAGAAGATCATTTATGGGTCTAATTCCCATATTTAAGAGATCATTTTTGGGTCTAATGCCTATTTTTAAGGGATCATTTCCTGGTCCAATGCCCATACTTAAAAATTATTTTAAGGTCCAACGCCTATACTTAGAAAATCATTTTCAGATCCAATGCCCATACTTAGGAGATAATTTCTGGTGATAGGCGATGAATTATCTAACCTTAAGAGAGTATAGGATGATTATGCCTTCTGGGAACCAAGAAGGGATATCGTTTGCAGGCATCTGCTTGTTGTAGATGTAGTGTTTATCCCATCCTTGAAAAAATATATGATCCCTCTAGGGAGAACATGTCAATCTCTTCCAAGGTAAAATATATCGTAGCACTAAGAAGATGTTCATTACTTCCAAAATAAATGTGTTATTGCTCTAGAGAGAGCAAATTCATCCGGTATTTAGAAGATTTGAGAGGCTTGCACCCTAAAAAGACCATATCCATCCTCATTGTTAATACATTTTTTATCTTATCCTTGAAGAAAAGTGCAATCGCACTAGAAAGAACACGTTAATCCCTTTTAAGGTAAAATGTGTTCAAGCATTAAAGAGACATTCATTACTTCCAAAGTAAATGTAGTAACACACCAAGAAGGATAAATTTATCATATTTTTGAAAGATTTGAGACCTGGAAAGTTAAAAATGTTTGTTATTTAAATAATAAATTCATATAAAACAAACTTATATTTCTAGTCATTGACCATAATACATTCATATCCTACTTTAGGACCTAAAAAAGAGAGGAAATTATGTTTCTCTAATAAAGATTTTCTGGGTAGTCATAAAAAAGACTTTTTCCAGATAAACATAGTTCCTTTAGTTATTGTAAGAATATGATTGGCGAAAGAAAAGGTAACCTCTCTACTTAGGGATCATCTACCCTACTAGGTTTTCAAACTTGGTAGGAGTCCTTGGTTAGCAATAACTCCTAAAGTTGCATGGATTGAACCAACACTTTGTTGGTAGCCATTGAAGGCTTTCTGAAATCTTGAAGTTCTAACTTCGATAGTAATTATGGATGATAATAGCAATGAAACCACTGGTTTGCAATAATTCTTGAAGTTACACAATTTGAACCAACATCCTGTTGGTACCTGTTGAAAATCTTCCAAAACTTCAAGGCTTTAAATCTAATGATAATTAGGAATGATAACATTTTAGATCCTATAACAGTTATCAATGGATTTTTTATTATTATTATTACCCTACAAACAACGCCACTAATGAAGTCTAATTTTATCCTATAGGCTTGAAGGTTAAGCCAATTTCGAAGATAAAATTATTAATCTCCTAGTTCTGATAATCTAGTCTATGCTGATGAATTATGCTCAAAACTTGCAAAAGATCCCCTCATTAGAGTTTGAGGACTCTTTAATGATTAAGTCAAAATCATATTAGAGAAAAAACAGTTTTTTTTGGAAAGCCCTGATATATATATATATTTTGACCAAAAAAACATTATCTGTTACAAATGTAACCAGAAAGGACATACATCCCGTTTCTGCAAAGTCAATACCAAACTTCATGAGCTCCAAATAGATGAAGATACCATTAACCAAATACAAAATCTCTACATTGAAGCTACAGACACTGACCACTCTCTTTCAGACACTTCTGAAGAAGAATTTCAAATTGATGAAATAGCAACTACCAGTGCCACTTTAGATACTTCTACAAATTCCAAACAGATCAACATCTTGACCTAAGACCAGGAATTCATTCTTGATGCTATCAAAAGACTTGATGATCCTCACCTTCAAAAAACTTACTTGGAAAAATTATTGAAAGACTTCAACCTACCAGAGCACCCTCCAACATCTAACCCTTTAAACCGCTCTATATTACCCTCTACCAGCACCAATACCTATGACTTTACAAAGATCCTTAACAAAAAGAAATCCAAAACCACAGTTACCATTCCAGAATTACATTCTGAGATAAAAACACTCAAATCCGAGTTACAATCCCTTAAACAAGCCCAACAAAAAGACTCTTCTGCCATACTACAACAAATAGATCGTTGATCTTCCTTATGAAGATATGTTTTTTCAGAAAAACTAATACCTACAAAAGCAAAACCTATACAAATGAATGCTGATTTAGAACAACATTGTAGACTTGAAATCCATGATCTCAAGTCTAAAGGCCTTATCTAAAAGTCTCAATCACCCTGGTTGTGTACAGCCTTTTATGTGAATAAAAACTCTGAAATAGAAAGAGGCACACCAAGACTTGTGATCTACAAACCTCAGAATTCTGCTCTCAAATGGATCAGATATCCAATCCCTAAAAAAAAAAAGATATGTTACAAAAATTGCACTCTGCATTTGTATTTTATAAGTTCAATATGAAATCCGGATTTTGGCAAATCTAGATTGATCCTAAAGATAGATACAAAACTGCTTTTACAGTCCCTTTTGGTCAATACAAATGGAATGTCATGCCCTTTGGACTAAAAAATGCTCCATCTGAATTTCAACGCATCATGAATGACATTTTCAATGCACATTCAAAATTTTGCATTGTTTATATATTTTTTTAATCTTTTCATAAATCAGTATATAGGCTGGAAACCTGTGACCTGATCTTTTAGATCATTCTCAGGTATAATAACGCCACGTACTGAGTTTTAAATTTTACTATCTGCTTTAATTTTCTCTACTTTACTATCTGCTTTAATATATATATATATATATATATATGTATATATATGTATATATACATATATATACATATATATATATATCATTTGTAGCATAGAAAAATTAAACCTGCCTCGTAGAGGTTACATTGGTTTATATATATATATATATATAGCTGTTGAGGTCCCCTCTTTCATGGAAAGGAAAAAGGTTCATATATTAGCCAAATATCTCTGATTGTAGGTTTGACAGTTCGTCAGACTCATATACTCATATATGCCTAGGCTTCATGCTTGGCCGAGCCCAGAGATGGTGGGTCTGATGGTTCACCAGACCCACACATGCCTAGGCTCAATGCTTGGAAGAGCTTGGAGATGGTGGTTGTGATAGTTTGCTAAACTCACTCATGTCTGGGCTCAACGTTTGACAAAGCCCAAAGATGGTGGGTTCGGCGATTCACTAAACCCACACATATCTAGGCTTAAAGCTTGTGAAGACTAGAGATGGTGGGTGTGGTGATTCACTAGACCCACTTATGTCTGGGTTCAACGCTTGGCTGAGCCTAAAGATGGGGGTCTAATGGTTCATCGGACTCTTACATGTCTAGGCTCATTGCTTGGCTAAATCCGTCAAACCCATACATATCTAGGCTTAGTGCTTGGCTTACCCATGGATGATGGGTCTGGTGGTTCGCCACACCCATGTATGTTTGGGCTCAGTGTTTGGATAAGTCTAGGGATGTCAGGTCCGGGTCCAATGCTTGGCTAAGCCCTAAGACAGTGAATCTAGAAGTCTGTTAAACCTATACATATGTGGGCTCATCACTTGGCTGAGCCTAGAAATGACGAGTTATCACCCTAAACATTATTCATTTGTTCAGAAGGGAGGATTCGAGAAAAACAAAAAATGTTAATCCATCACTCAAAACGTATCCATGTACTTTTAATTTCTCTTTTTTAACTCACCAATGTCAAGTCTTTAAGTTAGCCTTAGAAATGAATTAGGATAGCTAAATTAGCAGGTTGATAAATATGAATTTCATGGTAAAATGATATAGAACAATGGAAAAACAAATTAACATAAATTGATGGATCAAGGGTAATAGAAGTACTACAAAGAAGATAAAGACCAATTTGAAAAGTATAAAATAGATGGAAGACATATTTGTAGCTTTCCCATCTCCTAAGTAGTGATGTGTTTTTATATCGGTTTTAGGTGTGGTGCATTTTGCATTTTGCCCTAACTACATATTTGAAAGTATTTAGGGCTTAATTGAGTGTGGTAGATGTTGTTTTTCAAAGTGCTTTTAACTTGAAAATGCATCAAAATATATTTTTTTATTTTTTTTTCATTTTATTTTTGATATCAACACATTAAAACGATTCAAAAGCATACACAAAAAAAAATTTCAATCTAAAAATAATCAAAAGTTTTCAAAAGCATGGTTAGGTCGCAATGCCAAACGGGACCTTAATTAATCAACACACATCATAGCTTTGCATCGGCTCCACTAAAAACTCTTTTTCAAAAATTTTGGTTAAGAAAAAGCTACAATTTATATTTTTTTTTTTAAATCTACTTTTTCAAACTACAACAATAAAAGCTATCATAATACCAAACACACACTTAATTATGTAGTTGAGAACATATGTTGAATAGTAAAGTTAAATTACTTAATCATACCAATAATGAAGAACTAGAGATAGTTCGTTTCATTTGATTCAGGATTTAGACTATATTCAATGCTCCATATAAAATAGAAAATATTATTTAATACATTTTTAGTTTAATTTACGAGTTTTGGAAAATAAATATCCACAACGTATATGTTTTGAAAAGTCATTTTCGGCTAAATTTAATTCCTTTATTTTTAATTTTATTTTTGGAAGATTAAAGCAAAAAAATATGTTAATTTAGATAGATTTTTAATGTGCCGATAAAAAAACAGAAGGCTTGATTTAGCTCGCCAAGGCTTAGCCTAAGCCAATTGGGTGTGCCCTCGAGTGTAGCTCTAGCCAACACTGGAATAATCCGGGCTCTTTTGTGCATTTATTTTATTTTATTTTGCATGTTTTATACAAATTTTCTCCTATTATGCAAATACTTTCTATATTTTTCTATACTCAATCCCATGAATTATACCAAAGAGTTCGATATTTTCTTCTATACACAATTCCGTAAATCTAACATGGAAGATTTTTAAGCATAGCCATATGTCTTGCCGCCTCTAATTATATTCTTGGAAAAGCACAACCACTTGCATTGCTGCCCTAACTATTGTCTTGGAAAAGATGAGCTGTGAAAAATTTCTATAAGAATGAATTGCTAGAGACAAGTAAAGCAGGATCTCTCGACCACCCAAACAAGAAAGAAGGAAAGAAGAACCATCTCTTTCATCCTTAAAATAATTTTTACTTTTGTTTTTAAAATAACAAATACTCAAAACTCACTTAAATAATGGAGTATTCATCGTCCCACGAGAAACTTTTTAAAACTTTTTTGGTAGGATCAACATAGATCCAAGACTCATTAGCAATGAAAGTCTATTTTTATGTGAAATTTTTTTACAACTTCACATATCACTATATTATCATTAAATTTCAATAATTTTCTCTTAAATGATGAAAGAATTGTAATAAAACAAATTATTAAACATGCATAAAGATAACTCCAAATGTATTGTTTTGTTAAATAACCTATCTTATAGATTTTCCCCTCCAACAAACATTGAAAGATTTTCTTTCAATAAAAAACCATTAAAAGATGGTTCACATTCATCAACATTTTATTTTCCCAAGTCCATGACCTAACCTAATGGGTCCAAAATCATCCCATTCCTAAAAGAAATTTCTAACATATCTCCTCTAAAAAGCTCCATTTTAATATGAGATTATAATTGTAAAACCTAACTTAAAGGTTTAGTCATAAATCAACCCCAAAAAAAAAATTATATATATATATATATATTTAAAAAACAAGTTTTAAGTTGAATTTTAGCTAAGTTAAGCTTAATTTGATTGGTTCAGTAAATCAACTCAAGTTTTGACCAAATTAATTAATTTTTTTATTATTATTTTATTTTAACTTGAACCAGTCTAGACCCTAAATTGGTGCTAGGCTGATCTGAATTTTACGACATTGCATAAAATAGTTGGGATCAATAAAACATGAATGCTTTTACACAAATGCATTTGACCTTATGCTTTTAAAGTATTTTTTAATGATTTTGACATCAATACATTAAAACCATACAAAGAATTAAAAAAAAAAACTCTTAAGAAAACTATAGTCCAATTTATGGAATATTCTACAAAATAACTTGAAAATAACATTATTTCCTTTTTTTACTTTCTTCTTGCATAACTAATGCTTCCACACTCTTCAAACTGGGGAACCGGGAAAGAATCCTACATTGGCGCAACTGCTCTGAAAATCATATATTTAAAAAATAAATACTGCACAATGACATAATTAAAAACAATAAATAAACATGATTACAACATTCATCAACCAAACCTGATTATCTTATTACCCTGACAAGCCAAGCCAACCTCCTCGACTTCGCCGTGTCAAAACCACCCCAGGTTTTTATAACAGGCAATGTAACCAATTTGCCTGCATCTTTTCGCAACGTGGAAATATATATACAAAGTGATACCTCTGCAGGATAGGAGAATAGCCTCAATGAGTCAAATCTTCCATGGTTTCTCAACTTTACAGATCAAACAGCCTGTGCAACAGACTTTGCGGTGTTTGAATCTCCTTTCCCGTTTAACTTGGATCTATCCCTGACAGGCTTCTGAGAGCTAGGTGCCCCTCTAGTAGCGTTTCTGCTATGCCTGGCTACCTGAGCGCCAGTAACCCCCCCTGCTGAACCAAATTATGTCATAAATGAAGAGAAAAAACTGCTAATATTTATCATAGACACCAATAACACCTGTAGGACTGGACCAGTATCATAGTTATGCTCATGCAAGTAACCATCCATCATCAAGTCTGCCTTGAGGCTTTGTTTGATACATAAGTAGTGATTTTGGTCATAGGGAGAAGCTGAAGAAGATATGATTAACTACCTTAATACATGTGAAAACAGTCACCTATATTACGTGTGTTTTCTCCAAAACATTGAACAATCTTAAGAAGATGTACATGGGTATCTTTTGCCCGGTTTAATGTTTATGGACAATTGACAGGGAAAAAAGGCTAAATTAATAGGCATTTCAAAATGGTGCACCTTGGCTTTGATGTACTATAGCCGGTTCAGAATTTTCAGTCAAGTGACCATTTTTGTGACAAGCAGTGTGGCAATTGCATACTTTTGAACCTATGTACATGTTCGTGGGAATGTGAGTATTGATGGGAGAGAAAACTAACCACTGTTAGGCAGAGACAATCTCTTCCTTGCCTGTTTATCTAGCTGGGTAGTTCTCTCCTTTGGGTTGCTGTGAGATCTTGTAACAATAGCACGTCTTGAGTTGGCTTCTTCAACCAGGTCTTCAAGAACTAGCTTTGGCTTTGGTTTAGTAAAAAGAGTGGCGGGCACATCTAACATGCCTGCTGACTTACTAGGGGAGGAACTGTCACCATCAGAATGAGATGGACCTGTTTTCTGACTTGAAATGGTTGATTGAAGGTTTGAGGCAACTCCTTTCTTGGTAGTAGTTTTTAGCTGGGATTTGCTGCCATTCTTGACCTCAGCAGCTGTTTCATCTTCACAAATCATCACTCCATCTCTGAGATTTATGTCAAGAAAGCGGTTTTCCCATGGGCGAACAGCCATCCATCTCTCCAACCAGTTCCAGCCCCAACTGCTTTTATCAGGTTCAAACCCAGAGGGAGCAGCCTGCAGTCTCGAGCCAGCCTGCCACTGTGCAAACAGAAGATCTTTGTACTAGTCTTCAAATAATAAACAACTAAGCAGCACAACTCAACAAAAATGAAGTTATAAAGTATCTGCCACATTTTCTCCCTTTTCTCGGGTAGATAGAAGATCAGGCTAGTGTTTGCCATTGTGATTGAATTACTTCGGTTGCAACTACTTCTCTACAAAGCCATAAATAGGATTGGAAGCCTTACACTCTACCTAGGTGTTAATAGAATTATACCACAGTAATAGTCACTGAAAGAAACTGGATGGTACATATAAACCATCAATCACACATACAGTGAGAAGTGTACCAGCAATCAATGAAGAGATATATGAAAGGGTAACAAAGCTTTTGCAGAAATGATGGTTATAAATATCCATGCAGAGGTAAAAGGCAAAAAAAAAAAAAAAAGTATTCACCTTCTCTAGCAATGAAAATGATGCCATTGAGCTAATATTATGCAAGTGTCCTCCAAAACACGTTTTAAGGAGAGATTTTACATCACACTCTAGCTCAAAACCCCTAAATGACATCATTGATCACTCAGAGGCACAATTTCTGTCTGCACTCTAAGTTAAAGAATGTAGGATTATACACAATCAAATTCATACAAAAGCAAAGAACTGCAAGTACAACCCATGAAGCTATCATATTTTACCTGATGGGCCAAAGCATATGCCATGGCTCTCTCACGCTTAGCTGCAGCCTCCTGCCGCTTCAGCAACTTGGCTTGAATTTGTTCGACAGACCCCACACTATCACACCATCCTTCCTGTGTAAAAGTGAAATTGATGTGGAACACTCAGCAAGCCTAACAAAAATTAAAGCTGCTAGTGTAAAGAAACGAGCAGTTCAGCAGATGAAGTATCTTTTAACCACTGTCTTAGAATGGTAAAATGCAACACTTGTAGCATATAACATTTTTGTTCTGTATGATGTTATTCTTTTGCACTGGTACATCTCACACAATCCTTTCTGTTACTATATAAGAATAGACAGCTGTGAAATCCTATTTAGCTTTGTTTACATACAGGTGGAAAGAAAAACAAGCAGAACAAAGGGAATTGCTAGGCAAACACAATTGGAAATCTATCCAACATTCCAACTATCAGCTATTTGGCCACCACAGAAGACCTTTTTGCATGACCCACGTTTTGATGTAAACCATAAATTTATCTATCATTATGGTAGAAATTTAAAAATATTCAGTTCTGCATTTCAACCCATGCTAGCAATAGTTGTTTATATGTGAAATGTCAATTGGAGATTAAGCATTCAGACAAGAAGATGCTTAATCCTTACAGAAGCTGATAATAGAAAAGGCTTAAAGGAAACAATCAACATATATCATTAGAAATAAAAATAAAAACTAAAGTTTAAAACTCATTATGCATTGTTTTTTCTCTGCCCTAGTGGATGACTAACATTTCACCCAAAGGTGTAATGCTGTAGCCGCACAGGACAAGAAAAGCATCATGACCTTTTTTTACCCAGAGAACTACAGCATCAAACTCCAAAAAACCAGGAACATGACAAAACCTAATACAGGAGCAAAGAAATAGCCAAGCTGTATAAGTAAAGCAATCCATTGATTCCCACCAATGACATATATTTGACAGAATCATAAACAGAAAGAAAAAAACAGAGAGAAAAAAACAGAGAGAGAAGCGCTTGAGATATATGCTTGTATCTAATGCATCTGTCCACATCTTTCAACCAAAGGGGGTGATAAAAAGCCTCCGAAGTATTTCTTGTGATTTGCAACTGCAAATTGACTAGAACTTCATTGACTATAATAGCATCATAGCATTGCAACTATAAATTTGTTAATAAGCTTCACCCTGTTTCAGATGAATTAATTTTAAATTCATCCCATGATAAAATAATCACTCTTCAAAGATGAAGGCCAAAGTGACACAAACCATATTATTTCAGCTAGAGCTCCAAGGCCATTTACCTAACAATCCTTTATTGAAAAAGACATTGCAATAACATCCTGGCAGGTATAAAGGACTGCTATTCAACATATAAGTTAAAACAAATCATGAAGCTCACAAGTCTATGGAGAAAAAAATATACAATATATCAGACTGGTTGTCTAAATCCATCCAATGTAGCTGCCTCACAACCTTTTGCCATTTATGTAATGAACAACATTTCATAAATGGAGTAACAAAGAAAATATACATTCTGAGGCATTAATGATAGAATAACTAATTTAAGAACATTGACATTAGAAGAAAGAAGGGGGGGTAAAAGTAGAAACTTGCACAATTGACACTATGAACTAAGGTCAAGTTTTTTCCATAAGAACAAGATTTACCAGTCATGTGCATGCATGATATAAGTACATTGCACATGCACGGACATATTTCTATAACCAATAAGAAAAAACTCAATGTTGCTACCTCTATTTCTCGAACACGAGCCTCATTAGCTAGTTGTTGCTGAAGTTTATGTTGAGCTGTTTGACTCTCCAATGCTAAGCGAACACGTCTTGCACGGACACGAGCCTGAACTCTCACTAAAGCTTGCATACAGCGAAGAGTTATTGCAGCTTGTTTCCTCACAGCATGACCCCGAACAAGGGCTTGTAGTCTCACTAATCCTTTCAAAGCTCGAAGAGCTCTTCTTGCCTTGCATGTTTGCAAAACCATTCAAATATTTATCAGAAGTGTAGGTTGAAACTTGAATGAAGTTGAAATGATTTTAAAAAAAATGAAACAAAATAAAAGGTAAATGAATCAGAATAAATGAAGGCACACAATAGACAGCTAAAATGTCATTTTCCCAAATAACACCAAGATAATCTGGATTACTTCACAGCCTGTTTGGGATCCTGTGAATTCAATTCAATTCAGAGGGTTAAATGAATTCTTGTGTTTGGAATTCAATTTATAAAAAAAGGTGCAAAATTAAATCAGACGGGAGACCCTCTGATTTGCTACAGTAATCTCTCTTGAAATTAACGTTGAAAACAATATTTCAAAAATACCCCCACATTAGCACAAATTCTATTTTTGATTTGTCTCTCTCATACACCTCTTTCTTTCCTTCCAAAAACCATTGGCAACAAAATATCCTTTATTTCTCTAATTGACATCAATCCTCATTAAGATATTCTTGTTTCTCATAAGGGATGTTATTAATCTTTCATTTCCCTTTTTCTTTCTTTGTTTTTTTTTTTTTTTTGGTTTTTGTTAAACCTTTCCTTTCCTTTTTTTCTTTCTTTCTTTTTCAGCCAATTATGCATGGATGATGGGGTTTTGTTTTTGGTAATATGCATGGATGATGGTTGATGCGTGAATGCGTATAAATTAAAAATAAGTAAAGATTGAAAAGTAGTATTTAAAATTATAGCTAGTATATAGTAACAAAAGTAGTATAACTATCGGTTCCTATTTTTTAGGTGGGGTAACAATAGATAAAGTCTTAACACCCAACTCAAATCATTTCTTAGATTGCCTTCATAGTATATTATTCTAATCTTATTGGAATATTTTTTGGATATATAGAAGAGATACGCTTTGAATGGTTGGCGAAAAAAATGAGTCGATAATATGTTATTGAAGAGTTCAAGATATGCATGAAAGTTAGAACTAATATTTAGACAATTGCCACAAACTCATTTATCCAATTGTCAAAAACTCATTTTAAAGTTGAAACTTCGTATTGCATGATTTGTATGGTGATATCTTTTGAATTATTAGAACTAAAAATCATGGTACTTTTTTGAATTATTAACATTGTCAAAATTATATTAGTTATTAACTTTTTTATTTGGTAATGTGATTTGCGTTGGTTTGATATTTATTTTATTCAAGTTTGATTAGAGTAAAATGTAAGAATGTTTATTGGAATATTTCTAGAATTTTCTTTTTCTAAATATTCCAATGAAAAGAGTTTTATCGAATTTTTTTTAACAAATATATATTTTTCATTGTTTTTCAACAAATATTTAATAAACAATTAATATGAGATAAATCTATTTATATCTTCTTTAAAATGCCTATATTTTATGTTATTTTAAATAAATATAAGGGTCCTCATAATAAAAAAATAATAATAATTTAAGTAACAAAAATGATTTCTAAATTACATGCAAAATAATCAAGATTGTTAATTCAATTCATTTCCACAAGTATTCCAAACAGTATAATTGAATTCAATTGTGTGGTTTAATATTTTATTTCAAACATAAGAATTATAATATGTTATCAATTGAATTCAAATTTGTTTAAAAATTGAATTTAATTCAGCATGTGATTTGATTCCAAACAAGGTGTTAGTCATTCAAATATTTCTCCAAGGAAAATTAATCTTCCTTTCATTGGGGTTAACCTGTTTTCTCAACAGTATTTCATG
The DNA here is from genome assembly GCA_030145905.1 of Populus davidiana. NCBI lineage: Eukaryota > Viridiplantae > Streptophyta > Magnoliopsida > Malpighiales > Salicaceae > Populus > Populus davidiana. The sequence continues at coordinate 21,967,591 of CM057789.1, read as the reverse complement.
TCATTGTATCCTTAAAATTAGCACTCAATGGGAGACCCAAGTTATGGGACAGATTTCCTACCTCACAGACCAAAATGCTAGACAAGAAGTTACTATCTGCTCCCTACCCTAAAAGGATTACCAAACGATCTATTTCCATTCTTGGTGGAAAAAAAAAAAAAACAATATCTATGGGATGACCACATTCCATATACTCAGCAAGGAGAGCAATCTTAATGGCATTAGACAATAATGGTATAAAGCATGCTTAAGCCAATATTTCCATTTTAAACACGAGGGATTATCATGTTTTTGTTGAAAATAGTAAATGAATCACATAATTGAGATGCCAAGCTTCCTTATTCACAACAAATGGTCAATCGAACTTGCATTCTGCATAATTTCCCTGGGCAATCTTCACAAGCAAGAATTCAAAACACTTCTAAGTACAGAGATAATGCAGAAACATTTAAAATCCACCTTTCATTTAAAAATTAGTGATGTCACAAGCAGTGGGCTTATAAATCCTATTCAACGCAGATACTGATATAGCATAAACAAGTCATACCAAAAACCCTCGAAAAGCTGTCTGGATGCGAGTGGCAGCCCATTCTTCTCTCAGAACTTGTTGATTATGAGCAACATCCTGAACTTGAAGTGAAGCAGAAGGAGATTCCGACGCATCTGGAACGGAAACAACGTTGGTATCACCAACTGTAGCTACATTGTCATGATTATCAAACTCCTCTTCAAATTTATCACCATCAAACTCAACCGAATGCTTCCTCCTATGCCGAAACTTGCTGGCACTCGTCCTCTGTGAGGATTAAAGGCAAAAAAAAAAAAACAGCATATATCAAATTCAAACTAGAAATAATAAAAAAAAAAGCCAGTGAAAAATAAGAAACCCACATTTTCATCCTTGTCCAAAGACTGTGACTTTTCAGACTTCTTTAAACCAACCAATGCTTTAAACCATTTCCCTGAGACACCCATGGTGCCGGTCTCTTTAGCACACTACCCTGCTTCCAAATAGCCAAAAGGGGGGGGGGGATCAATTTAACACGAATTATCTGAAAGTCTAAAAAAACAAGAAATAAACAAACCTTAAAAAATTCTAAGTTTAGAGAATTTGAACCGAATCAAAGCAATTGAAGCTCAAAATGCAGCAAGAATCCATGAAAGGGAAAAAAATAGAAAAGATTACAGAAATGCAGATCCTGCACAGATCACGACGCAGCAAGAGCAGAATTCACCTGTTCGTCTGAGTGGGAGGTAGGGAGAGGAAGACGCTGGAAGTGGAGAATCAGGAGCGTCAGTGAGTGTAAGGGAGAAGGAAAGTATGAGCGGGCGAGGAAGAGGAAGAGAGTGAGGAGTGAGGCCCAGCGAAGGATAAAATACGCCGGGGTGGTGGATTATTATTGGGTAAACTTCATTTTTATCCATATAGGTTCGTCAAGAATATAAATTTTGTACTTGTAGTTTTTTTTAATTTTACGCCTATAATTTTTAAAATAAAATAAATTACCAAGTGTTTATGAAATTATGTTCTTTTTTTTTTATTAATGTGTATATTCGACAGTTTACATGGATTCTAACTATTTTTATAAATTTTAAAATTAATAAATTAACAATTATATTTTAAAAATATATTTATTTTAAAATAATATTAAAATAATAATTTTAATATATTAATATTAAAAATTTAAAAAAAATATTTTAATACAATTTCAATCCATCAATATTTTCTAAAAACACCATCCTCGTAGGCCGTAGCAATAACAAACACCGGCTTAAACAATGAACGGTGCCGTTTATGTGCCCGCAAGTCATTTTCAAAATTTCAAGCAGGCGACCCAATGACGGGGACTCTGTCGTTTTAGCCACTCGCACACAACGACAGCAGTGCCACGTCGCTATCGGCCCTCAATCCTCACGGCCTTGTACAGAAAGGGGCGGTTTGTTCAAGTTGAAGATTAAAATATATTTGGAAGGAATAAATAAATAAAGTTAACTAGTTTTAGCAAGGAAAATACATGTCTGGTTAGATTTAGTGATGGGTAAACTTCAGTTTTGCTCCTATAAATTCATCAATGCTCCATTTATATCCCTTTCTTTAGAATCTCCCAATGTTACCCTTTTGAGTGCTTATACGAGATATTATAATAGTTACAGGGATTTAAGAGGAAAAATGAGAGAAATTAAGACATACTGACATAAATTGTAAATAAAAGTGATATTTTATTTAGTAAAGGATAAAAATGAAACTCTTAAGATACTATAAGAGTAAAATTGACTAATTCTACACTATGGGGAACGAGTGGAACATTATTGAATCGATAATGGCAAAAGTCTAATTTACCCTTGAGCAATACATAAGCAACAATAAATAAAAGTCATATAGTACGAAATTAAATTAGTTAACAAAGATATAACAATAACGATTTAAAATTAGAGTAGTAGGAACACATCGTTTTGATGTTCATGGATAGAATAAACTTTCTCATTTTTTTTTATTACTGAAAATTCTCAAATTAAAATATCATTAAATGGACGTGACGATTGCATAGAGAGAATTTTATTTTAATGTTTGTTTAACAATAAGGATATTATTATAGTGAATTACTAAATAAGAAAATAAGATTTTATTTAATTAACATTTGACAAAATTCTAAAACATGAGGTAAATTCACTATGACAAACTGACAATAGACATTGTTTCTGGTGGATTACTACATTGAATTCACTTTTATGCCCCTTTGTGGAAAAGTTTGAAAGTTGGGATATGGGGCTGATCTATTAGTCATTAAAAGATTAAATATGGATATTGATATCTTTGCAAATTATTTTGTACAACAAAAACACTTTTTTACCCTTAAGGTCTATGAAATTTAAACTTGCCAATCAAGAATGTTTTTTACTTTGCACGAACTTTAAATTAAGTAAAATTCTTCTTTGCACTTGATAAGACAAAATAGCTTTTATGCATTTATGGGTGTTTTAGTACTTTTACATTGGTTTTTTTTTTTATTATTTCCAGGGTTATGGGAGGCTTTTTAGTAATTTAATATTTATTTTTAATATTAAATTCAAAAAATATATTGCCCTGTGTTGTTCATGCACTCGTGCATTAGTGGCGTTCGTGTTCTTTTAACGAAGTGTATGGCACCACCGTTTGTTAGAAAAATGACATTCTATCATGTCATTGGAAGCACCCATATATGCTCTTTCTCTTAGTGTGGCGCGTGTCAATGGTGAACCAATGATTTGTCGTCGGGTGTTGTTTCTTCTTTCTATTTCCTACTTTTCTCTCTCTTCCAGTTAAAGTATATGTTTATCATCTTTTCCTTTTGTTTTCAATTTCAGTTCTTATGTTTTTGATTTCTTATTTTCATCATTGGCTCATTGATAAAAGTTTTTTATATTTTCAATTCAGTCCTTAAATTATAATTTGTCATATATTGTTTTCTCCAATTCGATCCTTATTCTTTTGATTTGTCATTTTCACTATTTGATATGATATTTTTACTATTAGTATTCAATTTCATCATTCAATCAAAGTTTATGTTTTTTTTTTAATTTAACCCTCTTTCTTTTGATTTTTTTTTACTTTTTGTTCATTGTCTTTTTCTTTGCGATTTAACACTCTAATTTAATTTTTTAAGTGCCCTTGAATTTATTTTTTATTTTGGTTTCCACCCTTATTTTCTTAATTATATTTTTTTATTTGGTTGATTTTTTTCCCAGTTACATCCTTCACCATTTGATTTATTTCGGATTGGGCTTCGTGGTTTTTTCATTTGTCATGCTTTCAATTCAATGACATGGGTCACAAGTTTTAAGTATTTAATATGGTTATGAATTCTTTTTTTCCTTGTTTTATTTTGTGATTTTTTCATTCTACATTGTTTTAAAAATTTTGTTTTATGGTTACATTCATGTTATTTTCTATCAGTTTGTCTCAGTCTTATTATCTAAACCACGATTTGTTATGTTTTGTGTTTAACTCTTACTAATTTTTTATTTTATCTTTTATTTTACTTTATATAAGTAGGTTTTGTTTTGCGCAAAAAATAGTTATTTTGAAATAATATTTCAAATAGGTTCAACCATGCATACTTTTTTATTATTATTATTATTCACTTTGTTTCGTATGTATAATTATTTCTATTTTTTTTATTGATTTTAATGAATAAATTTAGTGGATACAAATGAGTAAGTGTCTACTTTTGCAATATCAAATATCTTAATCTACGTATATCTCTTAATTTTTCTAGTTTCTCTTTTAGTTATTGTTAACAAATTTTTTATTTATCTACATAAATGATGATTAGATGTTTGGATAAACTTTTTGATTTACACTTATAATTTTTACTATGAAAGAAAATATATATCAAAATAGTTTGTATACTCAAGTTTTTTTCTTGACAAAAAAAATATGACTCGCTATAGAGCATAAATCAAATCAAATTTTTAGTTGCCCTCTAATTAATGTTTTTTTTTTCATTTTTATTTTTTAAAATATTTTTGTGTAATTGATTTTTTTTCTTGATTTCATATTTCGACATTTGATTTGTTGGAGATTCGGCTTTTTATGATATTATCACTCTACATTTGTTTTTTTAAAATAATAGTTTTTTAATTATCTTTAATTTTTTTATATAAGTTTATCATGGTCTCATAATACAGATTACGGGTTTTGCATGTTATTTTTTAATATAAGTTTTTTTAGAGTTGTTTTGTTTATGTTTGATTTGCTAATTTATCTATAATGTTTTTTGGGTTTTATACAAATGAGTTCATTTTTCAAAATAAAAAGACATATTTATTTTTAAATAACATTGTTGATGTGTTTGGCCCTGCATAATATTTTTTTAGAGTATGAGTTTATTTAGTTAATTTGCAGATGTATTTTCATATGTAAAAATAACATTTTTTTTTTTAAAAAAAGGTTTATAGGTTTTGATTAGTTTTTTCCAAGGCTATACTTGACTAGTTATGACTATAACTCAAATTATTTAATTTTTGTTCTTTCTTTTAACAAACTTGTGCCATCTAAATATTTAACGAAAAAATTATTGCAGGCGCTTGTCTATTGTTTTCTCTAAACTAAAATTGTTGTTGTCAAATTAGTGACCAAGCCATGTTAGGTTTTAGAAAGTTTAACGGTCAGGTTGATTTGAGTTTTTAATATTTTTAATATATAGTATTTTTTAAAAATATTTTTAATTGAAAATGTTTTAAAATATGTTTTTTATATTTTTAGTATCAGTACATTATAACTATAAATAAACACTAAAAAATACGGTTTAATATTTTTTAAATAAAAAATAATTTAAACAACAAGCTGTAACCTAAAAATAAATACCCACTCACCTGAGCTTTGGCATCCACGCTTAGCCTAGGATTGGTTGGAGAGTCAAGAGGTCAAATTAATACTTGGTCTCCGACATGTTGGTCGAGCTATGAATGGGGTACGTGGCATGCAGGGTGAGACCAAGACAATATCTGAACATATTAAGGTTAGGTTAAGATCGAGTTAGGATCATACTAGGATTGTGCATGGGCTCGGCCAAGATAAAAAGAAAAAAAAAAAAATGTTTGAGACTGTAGTTATAATTATTTTGTAAAATATTTTTTTATTTAAAATATATTAAAATAATATATATATTTTTTATTTTTAAAAAATTATTTTTAATATTAGTATATTAAAATGATCTTAAAATATAAAATAAAAAAATTAAATAAAAAAATTAAACTTTTATAAAATATGGTTTGCATCGTATTCTTAAAGGTGTTTAATACCCTGTTTGTTTTGGCGTTTTAAAAGAATTTTTGAAAAAAAATAAATTTTTTTAAAAATATTTTTAAATTATTTTGATATGTAAATATTAAAAATAATTTTTTTTTAAATAAATATTATTTAATATATTTTTAAATAAAAAATATTTTAAAAATCAACCACAACCCTACTTTATCAAATAAACTGTGTAAAATGCGTAAGGGTCAAGATAAGGTCGTGGCAGGGAACCCGATTTGAGGTTAAAATTGAGTATAAAGGCTTAGGGTATCATGTTTAGGGCGGCGCTCATTTGTGGGATTAGGGTTAAGTATATAATTGATATTGCGCTATATTTTATAATTATAATTTTAAAAATAAATAAATTGTAATTTTTTAATAATGAAAATTTAAAGATACAGCCTTTAAAAATTTGTTTTACAATATAGTTATAATTTTTTTTAAAATAATTTTTCATATTAAAATACATCTTAATAATATTTTTTTATTTTTTAAAAATTATTTTTAACATCAACACATCAAAATAATTTAAAAATATTAAAAATATATTAATTTAAAATTAATAAAAAATAATTTATATTTTTTCAAAAACATCTTTAAAATAAAATACAGGAACAAACAACCACTCGCGTTATAATCTAGTCAAAGATACCTGAAGGATAGATAAGGGATGCTTCAGGTTAAGGTTTTGATTGGGTAAGGGATGAGGTAGGAGTAGGACCCCCCAAATAAGCGCGGATTATACGTTGGAGGATAGAGTGCAGGAAAACAATGGAGATTCTGGAGCCTCTCTCTTAGAAAAAACAGCACCCAAAATCATAACCGTCATCAACAACAGGAACTATATATAATATTCTTTGCGTCTCCGGAGCCTCCCCTTCTTCTTCCCCACATAGATTGAGAGAGAGAGAAAGACAGGGCACTGTAAAATTGTAAAAGAAAAGGCAAAGAGAGAGATGTTTGGGAGAGCACCAAAGAAGAGTGACAACGCAAGGTACTATGAGATATTAGGGGTGTCAAAGAACGCCAGCCGAGATGATTTAAAGAAAGCTCACCGGAAAGCTGCCATCACTCATCAAGAACCACCCTGATAAAGGTGGCGATCCTGTCAAGGTACAGTATACTATCATCTTTCTTTTCTTTTTATTATTATAAAAGATAGAATTATAATGGATTGTATTGAAAATTACTGCAGTTTAAAGAGCTGGCCTGAAAAACTCGAAATTTATGATCGCCATGGGGAAGAAACACTCAAGGAAGGAATGGGTGCTGGCGGTGCTGCCCAAAACAACCCTTTTGACCCTTTTTAATCTTTCTTTGGTGGGAGTAGCCGAGGGAGGAGGCAGAGACGACGGGGGAGAGGATGTGGTTCATTCATTGAAGGTGTCATTGGAGGATCTGTACCTTGGAACATCAAAGAAGCATTCTCTAACCTGGAATGTGATTTGCTCCATGTGCAATGGGTGAGTATTTCAGTACGTTTGTGTGTAAGTAATTGTTCTCTATTCGTGGTGCTTTTGACATGGGATTTGCTGCAATGCATGTTGAATAACAGAAAGGGATCGAAATCTGGAGGGTCGATCAAGTGCGGTGTCTGCCAAGGAAGTGGCATGAAGGTCTCGATAAGGCAACTCAGGCGTTCAATGATTCAACAGACGCAGCGTCCTTGCAATGAATGCAAGGGATCGGGAGAGACCATAAGAGATAAGGGTCGTTGCCCACAGTACAGGGGGGGAAAGATGTTCCAGAGAACAAGGTTTTGGAAGTTATAGTGGAGAAAGGGATGCAGAATGGACAGAAGCGTTGTGTTGCATATCGTCACTGTTAATTTTGACTGTGCTGTTATTTTGAGCATCATTGACTGAATGAATATGTTTGATGTTTTGCATCCGGATACAGAAGTCACCGGTGATATCGTCTTTGTCCTTCAGCAGAAGGAACATCCAGAATTTAAAAGAAAGGGAGATGATCTTTTTGGCTCTCTGTGGCTTCAAGTTTGCATTGACACATCTTGATGGCAGGCAGCTTCTTATAAAATCGAACCCTGGGGAGGTTGTCAAACCTGGTAAGTGATGTGAAAGGGATAAACTGAAATCACAGTCAATTTTCTGCTTGATGCCCGTCGTATAACCGACATTTCCCTGATTCTCTGACTCCTGATCAAGTTAAAGCAATGGGGACTCTTCTGCTTAGGCCATCAAGTCAGTTGACAGATATGGAGCTGGGTGAGTGTGAGGAGACTACACTGCATGATGTTAACATGGAATAGGAAATGAGAAGGAAGCAGCAGGCTCGCGAGGAAGCATCTGATAAGGATGAGGACATGCCTCATGGTGGTCAGAGGGCCCAATGCGCTCAGCAGTGAGATAACTGGATTGAATAGTGTAGGAATGAGGAGGAAACCAAAGGGTGTCAGTAACTTTGGATTGGAAGCGTTGTCGGGTGGCCACTTATGGCACAATATGTTTCTCTTGACAGTGAATTATAAATGTTGAAAGTGCTTAGTTGTTCCATGTAGTTTTCGCGCAGAAGTATTCGAGAGATTGCATTCGCAAGTTTTCACCACATATGGAATACATATAGGCTGTAAAAATCAGAGCTCTGTTTCAAATCAGCTTCTGTTAAGTGTTGAATTTAAGGTCTGGATTTACCTCAATTGCCATGAGAAGAATACCTCTAGCAGAGGAACAGAATTCAATGAGGGAATCCAATATCTTTTAGCCTTAGGAGAGTGTTACTTGATATCCATCCGTGGAATCTAATATCTTCGGAGAAGAAACTCTGGTTCAAAGGAACATAGTAGAGGCAGACAATGGTTCTGGATTTCAACCAATGAAATAATTTCATTTAAAAGGAGTCTGAGAGTGCAGACGTTACTCACATGTATTTTCTACCTTCTGGAGATACCTAAATATCTGGGGAATAGAGAATTTTGGCTTATCCCCAGATTTAATACACAATCTTGCTACAGCTAGAAGATTTTTAAGCTCTCTGGAGTCGTAATTGTTTCCTAGATCAGGATCAATCATCTTTTGAATCGAACTGCGAAAACGGGACTCTTGGATCCACTGGATTAAATCTGTGCTTCCTTTTTCTGATGATTGACCAGTTATCAGCTCCAGGATTAGCACACCAAGCTGAAAAGTTAAGTTTCCACATGCATGGTCCATACAATCTGCAACTTGAGACAAGAATTAACAGTCACGAGTAATTCTAAGAAAGCATCCTGAATTCCTCGCGAGGATGATGGTTGGAAAGAACCTTCTGAATTCGAGGAATGAGGCATTGTTACATAATCTCCAACGGAATTAAGAAGGCCGACATCAGAGATCTGTCATGAGAAAAGGGAAGATCTTTTAGGCTACGTTTCTCTCAAGTTTGACACCAACACAACTCGAACACAAGAAATTCGAACTACATTGGACTCCTATGGTATCAAGATAAAGAAAAGAAACATAAACATACCTTTGCAGTGTAGTTTTCATCTAGCATTACATTACTTGCGCTGATGGAAACATGATATATTGGTGGGTTGCTGAAGAGAAGCAAATATTCCTGCAGTATCGAATAAACATGAGTACAAAGCTTCTAACTGGGGTCAACTTCCAGGTAGATTCTAGGCTAAAAGCTAGGAATATTTCACACATCCAGTAGCTGACTCCACAAATTACTTAGCAAATGATTGATAATCAAGTTTTTGGGGCAGCATCGTTTCTAGGTTAAGCCAGATCTCAATCCTCCTAATTCATAAATTATGCAGAAACTATGATATCATGATTCATGACTTACCAATGCAGCTGCTACACCAATGGCTATTTGTAACCTTGTATTCCAATTTAAGGGAGTTTTAAGAGGATCTGCCAGGAGCCAAAGACTTGTTAAGAATTAAAGTTTGCAACCATGCATCAGTAACAAGTTCTTCCCTGAAAATTACCATTGAGATGTTCCTTCAAGCTTCCATTTTCTATATTGTCAAACACTAGCAACCTGCAACATGTGTTAATACACAAAGTGAAAAATTAGAGCAGTCTTTGCTCCAGTGCAGAGCGAATCCATGACAACAGATTTGCTTTAGAACAAACATAAACCGATAATCTTGCCCGTGTTTTAAAGAAAACTGAAGCAGTGTCCCCTGGAATCTTTTCTCTGAAAAATAAAACATTTGAAGTAAAGTTAATTCAAAAGTCAGGCATCTAACCTTTTACATCCTATGGAAAAGCCTTTAAGTGGAAGAAGGTGGCGATGATGCAACTGCCCCAAAAGGTGAACTTCCTTGAAAAACTTGTCCTTTCCTTGATTCAAGTCTTTTACTTCCTTCACCAACGCAACCTCGCCATCTTGAAATCTAGCCCTGTAGGCTGCCCCATGAGTATTGCTATATATTATCCGGCGAAAACCATCCGTTGCCCTCTTCATGTCTTTGTAAGAGAAGCGCCTCACTAACGATGCTGGACCTGCAACAACAACATTTAGGAGAGAGAACAAAAAATCTTAAATCAAACCAAAACAACATTACATGTACAATCAACAGCAATACCATTCAATCTACCATACTAATCCGTTCAACAAGATCCAGCATGTCAAGATGGTTGTTTACTTGTATTCAGTAAAATTAGAGAGTACAACAACACTAGAGAGAGAAGCTTGGCTTCAATTCTCATTAAGACAGCGAAAACCTATTTCTTAATTTTTTTTCCTTTTTTTTTCTACTCTCAGCTTAGATACCTACCACTAGAACTCCAATTCATGAAGTATACGAAACTTGAGTACTACCCTCATTAAAGATTCTGCAAAATTGAGTTAAGGGTTTCAACAGATTATCAATTCCAAGAAAGACCAAGTCTCAAGAACTTACTAATTAAATCACAAGAAGGTAGTGGTCAAATCATAATCACATGATCACAGTAACTGAGGAAGAGCTCAAAAGACATGAGAACTGTTCACGTTGTTACAGGAAATCAAGAGAGTGAAGTAGTACCAGATCGAGATCGGCGAAGCCAAGCAAGAAGGTAAGGTCTCATCTTCTGGATCAAGCGATGCATAGTTTCTTGCCGAACGCTATCTACAGTAATTGTTGATATTTTCTTGCCTTCTTGAACAGTAGTGCTAGTCGGTTCACTGCAAATTAAATTTCATTGCTTAATCTTATTAATTAATGTTTTATTGACATGGGTTTCTTCGAAAATCTTTAGAAGATTCTTTGCTTTTCTTTTCAAGTACTGCAACTTGGCAACTTGGTTCTCTACCAACCTGTTGTTGACGTTAAGTTAGTTGCTCCTTCTCCTTATGCACACCTTTCTTTATTTCTTTGTTTTCATGGTGGTTGGGTGACCCCTTCATCAGTCTTCAATAAATTTCATACGCAGAGATTACACAGTTTATAGCGTGTTTGGCTGTATAGTAGTGATTTTCAAATAATTTTTTGTGTTAAGATACAATGTTAATAATATTTTTTTATTTTTTAAAAATTATTTTTGATATTAGCATATCAAAACAATTTAAAAATTACAAATCACACTTAATTTTAATAAAAACAAATTAAAATTTAACAAAACAGGTTGAAATACAGAACTACACAGTGTCATAATATATTCTCATATTAATATATAATTTAACAAGAATATTACTTTTCCTCTTTCAAATGCACCCATGCAAGTATGGTTGACTTGCTTAAAATGAAATTAAGTCTAGGCGTGCAAAAACTAGTGTGAAATATCTTTTATTAAAGACTAACAATCTTATTTATATATTTATAGGTTATTTAATCTAATTTTAAATATTTATTTATTTATTATAATGGATTTAGAATACTTATTGATTAGCACTGTTGCAATTGATTTTTACATTTTACTGTGTGAATTGTGATCCACTACAATAAATAATTATATGCTGATTATATTTTTCTTTTATATATATAGAAAAACTTTAATTATAAACTAGAAAACTGGTATATACATTTAATAAAAATAAATTAAAAATTATATGTTTTAATAAATATAAAAAAACTTTAATGCTAACCAATAATTGAGTAGAAATGTCAAGATGAAGATTTATATCAAGATATATAATCTCGTGATGTAAGAATTTTTTGGTTTTTTTAATATATAACAATTATTTTAAGAAAAGTAATAATTTCAATTTCAATTGTTGTATAATTCCTCATTTCCTTATTAATATATTTTTTTTCAACAAAAAATATTTTTTATGTTAATATATATTTTTTATGATAAAAATCAAAAGCAATTGGATTAATATATATTAAAACAATATGGATAATTTGAAATAAGAGCAAAAAAGTTCTCTTCAATTAAAAAATATATATAAAAAAAAAAGTTAACGTTTTGATAATTTTAACCTCAGCATATTTAAAATAAAAAATAAAAACAACACCCCAATTGTGTATTGTCGCAGGAAATTTGAAATCCCTTTTAAAGACAAATTAACGACAGAAAAGAAAACAAATAAAATTCAAGAAAAATAATCCTAAGAATAATAAAGGGCTGTCTAGAAATTGATATTATAAAAAACTTAATTATTCGTGGAAACTGCTTCTCAAAAGACAACACATCTAACATAAAAATTCAAAATCACTACTGATTAGGTGCCCGTTCGTTTATGCATGCGTCTACGTTTCAATCAAAAAGCATCTGTTTTCATCGCGAAGTTTTCTGTTCTGTTCATCTCAAGCTCGTTGACATCAAAAAAATAAGAGAACTGAGGGATGCACAGTTGAGAAGAAACATTCTGCGTCATCGGACCCTGCCTGTAGGGAGAAATCGGTTGCCTGCTCGGACCATGATAGCTTGCAGAGTGTGCCCAGCCGGGATTGTTGAACATCATATTCCCTATCATCTCTGTGGCAGGATCATAATTGTATTGAACTGTGGATTTTACGGTGCTACTGCTAGAAAGGCCGCCAAAGTGACCGAAATCTTCATGGTTCATCATCATCAACATGGGACTATTGATAGGATTGACATTGAATGGAAGCATCTGTTGCAGCTGATGAGATGGGTAGCATGTAGCCAGAGGCATGTCTACTGGTTTTGCACAAGAAAAGGGTTGCTGGTTTAGAGCCTCTAATTCAATGTTCTTCGGAAGTAATGGAGCCAGAAAGCTTGATTTATCACTAATGGAGCCAGCTGCATTAATCCCTGACCTCGAATCTTCCATCAAAAAGGGGTTGCCTTTTAGCTTCGATATCCAGCCTCTTGCAACATCAAGTTTAGATTCGAAAACTCCTGCAAGTACCCTGAGTTGCTCGAGTGATAACAGGTTGAGACGATTATCCCATGCAGGGAACTTTGCTTCCGTACAGGCTTTGCGCAGTTTAGCAATTTCATCATCCAGTTTCTTCTTCCGAGCTTCAAAAAAATAAGACAAATCTTGTGTTTTCTTCCGGTCTGTACCTTCCGACCTGAACCTGTTGATGATGCGTCTGACCTCATTGCGATCGGTTGGCCAGGTTTCGACATCAACAGGATGATTATTCAGTTTTGGCCCTAAAATGATGACACATGCATCTACACCACAGAGAATTTGGAATTCCCTAGCTTTCTTTGTCAAACCCTTCTTTCTTTTGTGATAAGTAATCATCCGAGATCTCTCATTGCGTATGAGTTCCATGGTTAGCTTACCACGACCCATTTTTCAGTTTTTATTCACCTAGCAACACAGGAGTTTACCATCAATATTCTCTATTTACCTAGCCATGTATAGATCTTCCATTGCCTAACTAGTAGACAACTGAAGACACTAAGCAAGGGATCATAACAAAATTAACAGATAACACAAAAACCCTAATAAGAAATTAACAAGCTGGCCTTAAAACCATAATCTGTGGTTTCTTCATCTGTTTCAAAGAAGTGAAGGACGTGTACATTATGATCAAACACTGCAAAAGGCTAGCAAAAAAACAAGATAAGAGACGTACAATATATAATAGAAGGTGAACAAAAACAATCTTCTTCTTAGAAACAATTATTGTTTTCAAGTATAAAAGAGGAGAGTAGTGCAATAAAATTAAGAAAGTACCTTAGGTTTTAATGGCGTTTCCAACCTTGTAGTTAGTTCCAATATGAGCACTCAATAACATATATAGCTTCAAGCCATATGTATATACAAGGAGAGATTAGCATTCCATTTATGGAAGTGAATCACAATCACATGTTTTTTGAAGAAAGATTAGGGTTTCTATTATCTTTCCATAACAGTACTGTCGTGTGCCTCAAGATCTCGCATGCAAATTTGCTGACTTGCAGGCATTGCTAATTAACTCCTGCATTATTTGCCGACTTGCAGGCATTGCTAATTAACTCCCGCATTATTTGCCGACTTGCAGGCATCGCTAATTAACTCCTGCAATATGTTTAATGAGTCAGGATAAATGTTTAATTTCAATCAATCAATGAGGAACTGCCTATGAAATAGGGACTGCGTCGCTGGTGATTGAAATATGATTCACCAAAATCTTATATTATATAGAAAAAAAAATCAACAAAAAGTTTCCTTTACAAGGGTCCTTAATAGTGTGATGTTGAGCTTTGCAGGGTCTCAATGGTGATTCTTTTTTACCTCAATTCGAGGTGGCTGTCACAGGCTATGGATAATATGAGCTATCTGGACACGATATAGATGAGCTGCCGGAGGAAGAAAAGTCTTTACTAGAGGACCGATCCAGATACAAAAAACATTCTAATATCGACTGTTATTCAACTCATCCAAAAGTTTCCTTACAATTACCTGCAAACATGAAACCAGATAGGAAACATAAAGCAATTCCAGGATGAAATACAGGGGAATCAAAGAAATACAGGATAGAAAATGCGCAAGATTCAACAGCAGCTTGCCATTTCACCAACCAGGCTATGATCGGAAGAGAATCTTCAAGCCAGCGGAAGACACCAACCAAAAGATGTTCAGATACTAGAGTTCTGACAAGATTGTCAGCAATGTGAGCACCTGTAAGAGGGGAACACATTTGCTCACAAACTACATAACATAAGAAAATGGGTAGAGTTGACAATCTGAGAATTGGACTAAAGTGATATATGCCACGAATCATCATCTCTACACATTTCAAGTGCAGGCAAGTCCCAGAAGAAAAACCAGAAGTTGTAGCAGTATAAAAGATGGTTGCAGACAGTAAAACGATGAACTTTTTCGCAGAACAGACAAGGCAAGTACAGCACATGATATGTTGTCAGAAATAGTCAGGATAAGTAAACAGCACATGATATAGAAACAAAAATTGCAGACAGAGCTAGTTGATGCGTTGTGCAATCTTGCTATTGAGCTCGGCAACGTCCTTGAACATGGGATTCAATAAATATTTCAAATAAAGTAGAAATATTCATGAACTTTTGATAAAAAAGAAAACTGACAGGCGACAAATGACAGATAAATACTGATATTGTATACGATTAAAATTATTTATAAACTGAGTGGATTTAAAAGATTTTATAGACACACATTTCCAGAAGACTTTGCGTAAAGAAATTCTCTTGTTTGGTCTTTGTAAAATATGAATTGAATTTTATTTCTTTTAGGATAATTAATTTAGGTCTTCACTCGTTGTAAACTTGTAATTCTTTGGTATACCATATCTGAGTCCTACACTAGAGTTTTGCTCAAATCTTTTATAGTACAAATACATTTTTTTCCCTTCCAGCTGAAGAGAGGCTACTATTTGGTCAAATTTTCTTACTAAAAAACAACAAGGTAATTCTTTCTCTCTAAAAAAAGATAAAATATGAAAAACAAAAAATCTTATCTTTTCCTCAAGAAAAATAAACATAAAATAAAAATAAATTCTCTCTAAACTTCACATGCACTAGCAGCCCTTTAACCTGACACACAATGCCCTTGCAATCAAAGTATCAAACAACCATCTCTATGACACGAATAGTCTAACTAACGCATATCATCGGAGGATGCCTTTAGTCAATCACGTGGTTAGATGTGGAAATGAGTTTAATTATAAAAATATATATATTTTATAGTAAAGATATTTTTTTACCTTTAATATTAATTTATGATTGATTATCGAGTCTAGGTAACTATAAAGTTCTTGAGAAAAATATTTTGTAAATAAAACTATAAAATAATTATAATATTAAGAATTTTTAATACATTAAAATATTGTTCTTAAATGTTATGATCAATGCTCCATTAATATTATATTTTAATTAGAGTAGTTGAGACTAATATTTAGTAATATTTTTTCTTTTATAAAATAAATCAACTATTCTCATAAGCTAGGGTATAAAGAATGCCCGAAACTAATATACAATTGCTTATTAAATGATAAATACACTAAACTAATATATATGTGGATTTCATATGGAGAGGTCACGCTTGTATATGAAGATTGTGTAAAATAATTATTGAACTTGAGATCACTAGGTATTTTATATGAGAGAATGCTATGTTTTAATCATCACTACATGTTGCCTTAATAATAGGTAATAAATAAATAGATATTGGGTATATCATAAACAATATTAAGGTATTTGAGTGATCAAAAAATGGTTTATAAACCTATGTGAAGTAAAGAAAATATTCAATGTGTTCTCAAATAATATTAATTGTAAAATCCTTGTGTAAGATGAAATGATTTTATTTAAAGAATTAATGACCATGATATAAAGAACAAATATGATTTTTCAAAGCAGACACACTTTCAAAATCGAATGAAATTATAAAATAGTTACAAATCTTATTTAAAGAATTAATGATTATGGTATTAAAAACAAATATAATTTGACATCTTAGGACATTTTATACTCAAATGTCTAAATTGAAATATTATTGATGAAGAAATAATAATTACATTAAGAAACTGACAACCGAAATGTTAAAATATAAATTAATCAATTAGCTGAATTGATAATAAATTAAATTATTTAATTTGTTTAATTATATTTTAATTAGGATTGTGGCTTATATTTGAGTCAACCTAATGAGTTGTACACAATAAGAAATTAAACTAAAATGATTGATTAAATGAGACTTGATTATAAATAAATTTTAGAAATTAAAAGTTATAATGTAATTAATATAAGAAATTATAATTTTAGATTTAGAAAGATTCAAGTAAGAAATTAATATTATTTTTATATATTTCTAAATAAAAAACACTTTAAAAAATAACCATAACTTTGAAAAATAATTTAAATCATATGTATTTTCTAATCTAATCCAGTCAAATCAATCCCATCCATTTTTATTTTTATATATCTTGCGAAGTTGCAATATATGAATATCAAGCACCAAAATACAAAAAATAGCCAACATGCACGAGAAAGTTAGCTTAAGATTAGACCATATGCATGATTGGAAAAGAAAGTTTATGCGTTGGAAAATCCTAGTTTAAAAAGGTTTAAAGGATTTTTTTTTATGTTGAATGAAAAAGAAAAAGAAAAGGAAAAAGAAAAAAAGAAGCTATCAAATTTATTTCTATATAAGAAGCTATTTTTATTTTTCAAATGATGTGAAGATTCCAGCATATGCTATCTCCGGGTTTTTTTTTTTTATTGTAAAAAATATTTTTAGGTATTTTTTTTATATTAATTTACATTAAATTTATTTCTTAGACTATTTTAAAAATATTTTTAAATGGTAACTTGAGATTTAAGGTGATGTCTATCTTTTCGGCTATGCTATAGTTTTTCTAAAAATTAATTTTTAATTTAAATTAATGTTTTAGGTATTTCTAAATTGATTTATTAATATTAAAAATAAAAAAAATATTATTTTAAAAAATAACCTTCATCATTCTCCTATATATATATATATCTGAGATTGTTGATTTATTTCCTTACAAAAAAAATAACTTAACAAGGCTAACTACGAAAAAAACACTCTTTCTATTAAGATAATAAATAAATTAATTTGTTAGAGTTTTATTTATTTATTTTCCCTTCTTGAATCCTCTTCACAGAAAAAAGCTCCAGCTCTCTCCCGGCAAAATCCACTACCACTATATGCTCTCCGTCTGGCTTTGTCTATTACAAAAACGAGATTAAAAAAACATGATTTGCATTGCATTACTCTCTTTTATCCATTTTTAAAATCACTCAAATCTCTCTCTCTCTCTCTCCAATGGAGAACGGTCTCTCTGAAGATCTCTCCGATTCAACTCAGTTACCTGAATCAGACAACGACCAGCAAGTCTACTTTGTTCCTTACAGGTTCTCTCTCTCAAATACTTTATCTGATACTTTGAAGGGTCTACATTTTACAAATCTAGACCAAAACAGAGGTGCCTGCCTCCTTTTAATTTAATCTTTTTTTTTTAATTTTAAATCAATCAACTTCAAAACTTAAGTGGGAATAAATGAATAGAAATCTTGATTTTGAATCTCAAAAGAAGTAGCAATAGGAAGGAATGTAAGATCAAAGGATTCAAATTCTGTTCTTGTTTTTTTGGGAAACAGTGTGAGGTTACTAAGTAGATTGTTTTTGTGGTTTTATTCGTTGATTTATGGAGTGGGTTTGGTTCCATTTTGAGTTTGATTCAATTTATGAAATGGGTTTGGTTTGGGTTGGGATTTGAGTTGTTTAAGGATTCAATCTCGAGGCTTGCTTTTTAGATATGATTTTTCGGAAGAGAAGAAGGGGAATCTTTTTTTTTTCTTTTGTTTAATGTTTTCATGACGTGGGTCGGCCTGCATTTCGCAATTTGATTTGGGTGATTAGGTGGTGGAAGGATGCACAAGATGCAACGACGTCGGATGAATCAGATGGGAATAGAGGGGTTCTGTTTATGGCAACTCCACCTTCATCGTATGCAGGTCCTATGAAGCTTATAAATAGCATCTTCAATCCAGAACTTGCGTTTAATTTGAGGAGAGAAGAGAATTCTTTGCAGAATGGTGAAAGTGGTGAAGTGGGTATCTCCGGGCGGGATTTTGCATTGGTTTCGGGAGAAATGTGGTTGCAGGCACTTAAATGGTAAGTTCTTTAGATTAAGTTTTTGGTAGTTTTGTGAGAATTTGGCAAGGTTTATGTAAATATGTACTGAAGGTATTCTTTAGCATGACAGCACTTGTGCTTTAGATGCTTTTCTTTTCTTTTCTTTTAATATCATTTACTAGTTGGTACTATTCTTTAGCATGCTAATTACTAAAGTAGTTATCGGTGTGATTCCTTGAAGATCCTGTAAGTAGTGCTGCTTCACTCCATCAATTTATTCTTTAGCATGACGGCACTTGTGCTTTAGATGCCTTGTTTTTTCTTTTAATATCATTTAGTTGTTGTTGGTATTCTTTAGCATGCTAATTACTGAAGTAGTTATCGGAATGATTCCTTAAAGATCCCATAAGTAGTGTTGCTTCACTTGATCAATCTATTCTTTTCCATTTTTAATACGGTTATAGCCTTTTGTTTACGGTTGATAATTCATTTCACCTAATCCTCTTAGCATTTGTCTTTTTTTTTTGCCTCACCATAAAAGCTTTTAATAATTAGTAAAACAACTCTTTGTCTTAGGGTTGCATGGGAGTAGTTGATCATTTTTTTGCCATTATAAATGTGTTTCAAGGCCAAAATGAGGTTTTGATATGAATCTGTTGCTATTTGTTCTATACATTGCATTGTTTTAATTACTAAATAATGACTTTAATCAGCACCATGCCAGTTCTTCCAGTTTTGCTATTTGAGATATTTGCAAGGAGACTTTATCCTGTTGCAATCTTGTGCATTTTCTCCCAATATCTCATTTGCCTTCAATTCCAAAGTTGTGTGAATGCTGTAGTTATAATTTAATTTCTAGTGATCACTCATGAATTTGTTGGATGCATTTTTGTAATTAAGGGATGGACTCTACAGTCTTCCAAGTGCAGTTGAAACTATTTTTCCCTATGATACACTTGAGTAGATTCATGCGAAACTACTCTGCCAGTTTTCCTAATGTGGGGCAACAAAAACCATCTGGAATTTTTTGTCTGGCAGCTAACTATTTCAATGCAGCTTGTGCTGCTTTTGAAAGTTTTATTCATCTTGAATGAAGTTCATTTGAGAAACATTTAGAAATTTCTAGCTTGAAGCTTCCCAATGCAACCAGCCTAAAATCTTTTGGAAGCTTCCCAATGTCTTTTATGTGATTGATTAAAAATTTAAATGCATATTGGTTTTTGGGATACTGGTTATTGTTCTTGTGCAAGAAGTAAGGCCCTATGGTTGCTTTATTTTGTTTTGTTGTCTATAAAACTGGAGTTGCTTAATATTAATTCTCTCTTCAGGCACAGTGACACTAAAGTTGCAGCAAAGTGCGGAAAAACCTTTTCTGCTGCGGAAGATGACATGTCAGATGTCTACCCTTTACAACTCAGGCTTTCTGTATTGCGAGAGACAAATTCATTAGGAGTAAAAGTTATCAAAAAGGTCAGTTTATTTAATTTATCCATGCTTTGGCTATTTTTGTTCCCAAAACTTACATTTTACAGTACTGTAGTGTCTGGACTCTGATAATTTCTTCGATCAACCTGTACCAAATAAGCTGCTATTTTTGCAATGTCAATCTTGAATTCAAAAGATCTTAACTTTTGACTGTTTCTATTGAAGCTTAATGGAAAAGAGAAGTGAAAGCGTGGATCTCCAATCTAAAGTCCAGATTTTAGCTTTTCTAGTCAATGGATTTAAATTTATGGTGCAAAAATCTATTTAATGAGAAACATGTATAGGAGTGGAAGACTAGATATGAGCTGCAAAAGAGAGTGATTTTGCTTCATCAATTCAGTGGCCTAGTTTGACTTGCAGGCCGTGGATTTTATTATGATCAAATACTCGAGTAAAGGACCAGTTGTCTTTTGGTCAAATTTAAATCCTCAAATAAAAACAGTTGAAACACTTGAGGTACATGGTTGTTTAGATGTAAAAATATCCGAACTTTTTTACTTACCTGTTTTCTTGCACTTTTGTAAATCTGAAGGGGCACTTAAGTTCTACTATGCAAGACTAAGGCCCTTTTTTTTCTTATTTTGTTGGAAGCAGGTAGAGATAGAAGCTCAGGTGGAGAATCCAAACTATTCTTATATTCTTAGTCTTATTATCACTTGGGTTCTGACTTTCAATGTTAAGTACTTGGAAGTCAAACATATTTGAGCGGTGTTGAGCCTAATTTCATTTTGCACTGCAGACAGGAAACTAATTAAGAAACATATTTAGCTTCGGAGGAGTATTATCCATTTTGTAATCTTGGTTTTGGTTGTTCATACTGTAGTCGTACTGACCTGTCTATTGAAAGCTTAGGGACCCTATGATTTTGAAACTAGAGGACATCGTACCCCAACACTTTTCCAATTCAAAGTGTGTATTATTTAATCAATGATCTGAGAATCTGTAGGTCCGTCAACTCTTCATGCTTTTCTATAAGTTCTTAGATGTATTGTTTTGGTATGTTCTTCAACTGTGTAAGATTGAGTTGGGTGTACTTATTGGCACATCTTTTATGCTGCAATTACTTTCTCTGAATAGACTTTGGTGATCAATTAAATCTGGGACATTGATTTGTGTCAGTGTTCTTAGACATCATGATAGTTATATAATTGATAGAAGCATTTTAAGAATTCCAGTCACAATCGGGTTCCCTTACTCTTTGAGTAATGGTTTTGCTTCAACATTGTTGCCTGCATCTAATTTCTGGTGTTTTTGTGCTTGCAATTTTTTGGTCATGAAGCTTGTTGAGGAGTCTTTGGTTCAACGACATACCTGATGTTCTTTATAATTTTTCCAGGAAAATGTAACTGAGCTTTTCAGAAGAGCCTGCAAGATTTTCAGTCTTGATTCTGAGATGGTAAGATAGAGCTTCATCCAGCTGGTGTAGTGGTAACTTTATGAGTGGCTAATGAGTCCAACTATTGCTGCTGTACAGCTTCGCATCTGGGACTTTTCAGGGCAGACGACTCTTTTTTTCATAAATGACAAAACTAAGTTCCCGAAGGACTGTCAGCAGCAGTCTGATCAGGAGGTACGTGTTTTTTATTTTATTTTTTAGATTCTTTAATTTATCTTAGAAATCATAATTAGTACGAATATATGCTAGATCATGTTATAATTGATATTAGAGCCTGGGTGATTGTAGACATAAGTGCTGGGATCAAATTCCTCCTTTATATTTATTACTAACCATGCCCATACACAGCAATTAGGGTTTCCAAGAGAGACTGAAAATGATGTTTACATCAATTATCCTGGGCATGCAGTCGTTGTAATCATCATCATTATTTTTTGCTTCATTGGGAAGCATGTTGGGCTTTGAGCCATGCAAGGGGGGCTGTCTTCCTCCCATCCTTGCCATCCCTTCTGTCAGTGGGTTTGATCTTAGATCACTTGGAATTAATGTTAAGTATTTTGCTAAGGTCTAAGCTAAGCTTGGTAGCACATTTCCATAATATTTAATTTATCTAACACTGAAAATTGTTTTAAACCTGTCATATAATTTTCAAGAGAACTCTGGTGGGAAGCTCCTCACTTCTATCATCAATGATGCTCTTGGTGCCTTCTGAATGTACTTGAGGGATGTCTAAGCTTTCATACAATCTCTAATTCTCATAGATTGTTGGTTTCAGTGAAAGAAACCAAGTATAAATTAGTTCTTGTAATGTTCCACCAGTTGATTGTGAAGTTAACATGCAAAATGAAGTAAGAATATATATTGCCCCCCTCATTTTCCACCCCTCTCCTAAAAATCCAAAAGAGATATGCCAAGTTTAATATTCCTAAATTTGATGTAGAGCTCTTTTGTTTTACATACGTATGCTTGTGTATGCGCTTGCTCACACGCACATGCGCACATGAGCATTGATGGGAAGGTGTGAACATAGATATTACATTCTGGTTTGACTTGTATGCCATTAACCTTGGCATCATTCACCTGCCAATGTCCTGGAATATTGTCATCATCTACTTAGGTAAAACTTAGGTTTGGGGATGAAAAGTATGAGTAAATGGGAGACAGGAAGAAAATATGATGTAACATCTATTTGAAGGCACACATAAGTTTTCAGATGGTGTAATGTTGTCACCATGTGACATGGCAATTTTATGCCTACTTAGCATGCCTTCCACTGGGTTATGACACTTTCAGTTGACCAGGAGCTAAATGCTTGAAGAAGTTGTTGTTTTGACAAAGGGAACAAAGATATTCAGGTTTTATCCTCGACATTTTTTCGGTATTGTGGAAGGAGTAAAGCAAGTAAATATTTGAGGATTAAGAGTCAGCCCTCAACTCCTTTTGAATTTTTTGGGTTGAACTATATGCTTTTGGCGAGCTAGACGACTTTTTGTTAATGAAGAGGGTTCTTGAATTTTATCAATCACATAATTTTTGTGTTTTCATATGCTGTACTGTCATTGAACTTGGTTCTCTCTATAAATGAGTGGTTCTTCTTGCCTCTTGGTGTTCGTGTCAGTAGATTTGTATACTTATCAGGAAAAAGAACATTTTCTAGAAAAAAAAATGTAAATTATGTTGTAGCTGTTTTGTAACCTTTTGGTCATTATTCTGCACGCGCATAGATCTTTGCAAAATAAAAAATATACCCTTAGATCCTTCAGGGACTGGTATTTGGCCATTCCCTTTCAACTTTGTCAAATGCTATTTGAAATTGTCAAATTGTTATTGGACTTTTGCGGACCATGTTGATTGAAATGTTCAATGGATTCATGATTGGTAGCTTTAGGTATTAAGATAGACAATGTGCTGCATTGACTTGGCTGTAAGTTGGTGTGATTCTAGTGATATTGGGTGCAGTGGTTTTTGGGAAAGCTGCTCACCAATGTGCAACTGACATATCTTGATTGTGACAAGTCTATGGCTGCTTCATGGAATTTGACAGATTCAATAAATTGTGAAAAAAAAATCCAATAAGAATCTGAAGAATTCTCCTTTGGAAGGACTGAACCAGTGAAATTGTAAAAATCCCAGATTTGATGTCATTAATTGAAATTTCTATTCCATCTAAAGCTCTTGATTCTTGTGGCCGTGGTCAAAGATCTTAAGACATAAAGTGGAACCGTCCTGGTTGCTCTGCTACATCTCCAGCTTGACAGCGTCATCATTTTACTAATTTGGTTTCATCTCTTGCTTCACTGATTGTTTAAAACAAGGACAGAGGTTCAGATGACAAAGTTCAAAATTTGAGGGTTCCATAAATAAAAGTTCAAAATTTGGGTGGATGGCTGCATCATATTGACCAATAATTAAGGGTTTCCTGTTCCTGTTCATTTTTTATTTTATTTTATTTAGGTACAATCCAAATCGTAATCCACTTCCATGCCTATTTTTCACATCAAGCAGTTATTCATGACACTCGTTTCTGATAGAGAAATTCACTCAAGTCAGAATACTGGACAGGTTGCTGTCCATACAGAAGATACTTCGATGTAGAGATCCCAGCTTGGCAGTCGAATCTTCCAGTTATATCTAGTTGTATGACACTTAGAATAATGCACAAAACTTTACCCTCAGAACATCTATTCCAATAGCTGGTAGCCAACATACCCTGCTGCATAAGCTGTGTGCAACCTGAAAAAACACATGGACTGAGAGTCCAAGCCTCAGTAATTCAATGTTTGTTTTAATGCTGGATTTCATGTACATTTCTTTTGTTCGGTTTTCTGGAATCTCTTATTGGGCATACACGGATCTGATATAAAATTACATATCTTGTGGTTCATGTCTGTACACACTACTTTGTTTGGTCATTCAATCACATGTTATGCATGTTAACTGGTTCCGTGTCATTAACATCATTTTCCTTTACAGCTTCTCCTGGAGTTGCAAATTTATGGATTATCTGATAGCATTAAGTGCAGAGAAGGGAAGAAAGCTGATATGGCTGTACAAAATTATAACGGAATACATTCTTCTGGAACTTCAACTGCTATGAATGGAAATGCTGGCAATACAAGCACCAGTATTTTCCGCAGCAATTCTTCAGCGTTTTTCGGCAGATCTGGAGAAGCTGGTTCCTTGGGATTGACAGGGTTACAGAATCTTGGAAATACTTGCTTCATGAATAGTGCCATTCAGTGCTTAGCACACACACCAAAGCTTGTAGACTATTTTCTTGGAGATTATGGTAGAGAAGTAAACCACAAGAACCCTTTGGGGATGAATGTGGGTTATCATACCTGATGATTCTCTAACCGTTTCTCTTTTCAAATTGCCCATCATGTCTGTTTTCTTAGCAGTCATAGCTTGTTGTCTTTTCCAGGGTGAGATTGCCTTAGCTTTCGGGGATTTGTTAAGGAGATTGTGGGCTCCTGGAGCAACTCCCGTGGCTCCAAGAACATTCAAGTCAAAGCTTGCTCGTTTTGCTCCTCAATTCAGTGGCTTTAATCAGCATGATTCTCAGGTTCTCTTGCTTCAAAATTTGAAGTCTCTCTCGCTCTCTTAAGAATGGTGACACAGTATAACATGTATATGTATTCTGAATTTTGATACACCATTTTCTGTAGGAACTCCTAGCTTTTTTGTTGGATGGGCTCCATGAGGATCTCAATCGTGTGAAATCCAAACCTTATGTAGAAGCCAAAGATGAGGAGAGTCGGCCAGATGAAGAAGTAGCTGATGAATATTGGCAGAATCATGTGGCTCGCAATGACTCTGTTATTGTTGATGTTTGCCAGGTATATGTTTTGTTTCCTTGTTTTATTTGCAATTTGCTGATAGTAATATTTATGGAAGACAAGTTTGTTTGTAGATGCCAGACATAGTATGAAGCATAAAACATTTTCGATGGTCAGTTAAGACTTCCATTTCTGGAATAATCTTTGATAGAGGCTATTAACATGTTTTAATTTGTGAGCTCTTAATGAGTTGAGTTTCAGTTTTTTACTATTTATGTACTAATGAGTTAAATTTCAGGTTTTTAATTTCTATGTATTTTGTTAGATTCTCTCTTTCATTAACAGTTTTACTTTGTTAGATTATCTCTTGCATTAACAGTTGGCTTCTATTCCTTACATACAGATCAAATCTTATTTTTTGTTTGGTTGCATAATGATCGTTACAGAGAACCAAAACCACATTCAAGACTAAGTTGACTATATATAGCTAGATTAATGTAACTTAATGTATAATTGATTTGAAATTTTTTACAAGTGTGGATCTCCTTATTTAAAGTCAATGATCTGAATATGGTATCTCTATGCTTCTATATCGCTCCTAATTATCTCTTTTGTTCGAGATTGAAATTGGTGGCTTTTGCATGCTAATATGATAACTGTTTAAGCCATATGTTCATTCACATCATATCTTTTATTTTATTGCAGGGTCAATATAAATCAACTCTAGTTTGTCCTGATTGCAGAAAGGTTTCTGTTACATTTGATCCGTTTATGTACCTATCACTACCTCTACCGTCAACAAATACCCGGACTATGACTTTGACTGTTGTTAGTGCCGATGGCAGTATTCAACCATCTTCATATACCATTTCTGTGCCGAAGTTTGGAAAATGTGAAGATCTTATCCAGGCTCTAAGCATTGCATGTTCTTTAGAGATTGATGAGACCCTATTGGTGGCGGAGGTATTTTGGAGCTATGAAATCTGAATCTGTTTGGTGGGTTCTAATTTTCTCATATATTTTTAACTTGGTCGCTAAGCAGTAGAGCTCTATACAGGTATACAACAATCGCATTATACGATTTCTAGAGGAGCCAGCAGATTATTTGTCCTTAATCAGAGATAATGACCGCTTGGTTGCTTATCGGTTAAAAAAAGATTTTGACAATTCTCCCTTGGTGGTTTTTATGCATCAGCACATGGAGGAGTAAGTATTCCTAGTTCTTGGATCATGTTCATGCTCTTTTGTTTAGTTCTTAGTTTGCTTGTATTTTTTATGCATCAGTATATGAAGAAGTGTGTATGTGAATACTGCTAGCACAATCTCTGTGATTCTCAATGAAAACGTGTACTCACAAGTACTTGTGAGTTTTTTTGATTGATACAAGAATAATTTTCATTCTTTGTTTAGTTTTCCATATCCAAGGTCTCTGATTGATTTTATATTATCAGGCATTACTTCCATGGGAAACTTACTTCAAGTTTGAAGGCATTTGGAATCCCTCTAGTAGGGAATGTCAACAATTTTGTCAGTGGGTCTGACATTCATAATCTATATCTGCAATTGGTTGCTCCATTTTGGATATCTACTGATGGTACCTTGGATAATGACTTGGACAGCACTACAATTGAAGAAGTGGAAGGGATGGTGGATAACACCAGTTCCTTTCCTGATGGTGATGCAAAACCCTGTAGTGCAAAAGGGGTTGAGTTGCCATCAGATTCTGAACTACAGTTTTATTTAACAGATGAGAAGGGAATGGTCAAGGATGAAAATATAGTAATGAATGAGCCTGTACCAAAGATAGGATTACACAGGCGGTTTAACGTGCTTGTTTGTTGGCCAGAAAAACTGACTAAACAGTACGACACAAGCCTTCTTAGCTCATTGCCTGAGATTTTCAAGTCTGGATTTTTTGCAAAGAGACCTCAGGAATCTGTTTCTCTATACAAGTGCCTAGAAGCATTTTTAAAGGAGGAACCTCTTGGACCAGAAGACATGTGGTCAGTGCACTCTCATAATTATAACTTGGAAAGTATTTGTATTTGAAGATGTGATTTTTTTGGCAGAAATGCTATTGTCAGTTAGTTTTTTGTTCTTTATAGCTCCTTATTTCCATTTGCGAACATCCCATTAGCATTGACATTCTATTTTGGTAGATAAACAAGGAGTTTAGTCATTTCCAAAGATTTTCAATATTGTCTTACAGCTTTAGGAACCTTTTGGTAGAAGGGGCTTGTCATTATATACACATTTGCTTTAGCAATCAGGTTCTCTGTATTAGCTCAGAAATCCCTTTTAATAATTTTTTTTCTCTTAGTCAACTCACGTTATTCTCCTTTTTAATATGACTTGAGTTGCACAAGCAATAAAAAATCAAATGGCTTTATGTTTTGCATCTAAAAGTGCAATTTTCTTTTTGCTATGGATTTTTGCTCTCAACAAATGGCACTAACTAACCGCAGCATCTTTATTGGAATTATGTGTATCTGGGGTTGGTGGGTGTATATATGCTCATTATATTTGTGAATTACGTATGCAGGGGATTTGCACACTTGAGAAGTGATCAAGTAGTGTGTGTGTTTATTCTTGTTAAACCTGAAGATTCTCTGCTGTAAAATGTAGTCTTGTGTTTCTTTTTTTTTCTTGTAACTCAGGAAATGTCTTACGCAATTTTAGGTACTGTCCAAGTTGCAAGCAGCATCGTCAAGCCAGTAAAAAATTAGATCTCTGGAGACTGCCAGAGATTCTGGTTATTCATTTAAAGAGATTCTCGTACACGCATTCTGCAAAGAACAAGCTAGAGACATATGTTGACTTCCCTGTTGATGATCTTGATTTGTCAACGCATCTTTCCTACAAGAATGGTCAGTTATCCCATCGTTACATGCTTTATGCTATCAGTAATCACTATGGAAGCATGGGAGGCGGTCACTACACAGCATTTATCCATGTAAGTGATTTGTTCTCTCCCTTTTCTATTTCACCATCCCCTTTCTTCCCTCCTTTTCCCCAGCTGTAGCTAATGACTGGGATTTCATTCTCATCCTGGACTTCGTAGAATTTGGCAGCTAATGACATATTACATAATTTGTGGTCTGCTATATCATGTATTGCTTTGGTGACATTTGAATCCATCTCATAGTTGGTATCAAAACCTTACTTTTGCTTATGTGGAACATAAATCAAGCTAGTCAACCATCAGATTGCATGCACTGTTAACAGGGATTGCAATCAAACAATGACTATGATTTCATCTAGTTTTTATGTTTTGGGTAACTGGAGGCTTAGAGCCTGCAAATATGTAACATACATCTGATGATATTACTAAGAAATTCACAAGAATTGATGCACCGACCATTTACTTGAACAGTTACTCAGGTTTGCATGTGGGTGGCTTAAAAGTAAAAACAAACTCCTTTTAACCTGGAGTGTGCTTGCCAGGAAAGTATGCTCCTTTTAGTTTGGCTGTCTGCATGTGGATGTGTGTGCTTGGTCTTAAACTGCATAGCTACTGCAAAAGGGCAATATGTCTGCTGTATTTGTAATTCATACATTAGTATGAAATTGGAGGCTTGTTCTGCCCTTTCTCTTATGAATTATTACAAATGATTGTGTTTCTAAGTGAGCTTATGTTCTGTGTTGAATGTTTTTTTTTTTTTTTTTTTTTTGTCTTTGTTCTGATGCAGTATGGGGGTGATCAGTGGTATGACTTTGACGATAGTCATGTTTCCCCAATCAGCCAGGAGAAGATAAAGACTTCTGCTGCATATGTTCTTTTCTACAGGAGAGTTTTGAAGTAGAGTTATTAATATTGAGGAACAATATAGAAGCTAGACATCATTGTTGAATCCGTTAGAATTTTTGGCCTATTAGTCTGTCTAACTAGTATCATATCAAAGGGTCTCATTCTTTTGTTTTTTTTTTTTCCATAATTTATTTCAAAGCAGCTAAGAGTTTCCACCATAGATTATAGCATAAATTAGGTCAGCAGCAGATGACAGTGAAGCATATACCTGTGACCATCAGTGAGTTTTGTAAACGGTTTATTTCAAGTTGTTAACCCCTCCAAAGAGAGTTTTCTTCCCTTTTCTTGCTTTCCAACTTTCATGTAACTTTCCCATTACTAGTGATCAGAAATATTGATTATTTAATTGGAAAATTCTTGGTTATCAATTGAAATTTGATTTCAGAATTTTGCTGATGTGTTGTCTTCCTCAACTCTTTGCATGATTAGGATGAAAAAAGCTATCAATTGGGTGAAAACTACCCCTTACAGCAGGCCAGCATCCATCCAGTATAATCTTGCTGCTAATCACCTTCGTTGTAGGCAGCTGTTTTTATCAAAGAGTTCGTTTAAGCTTCAATGTGTGAACTATTATTCAAAGTCAACATGTTAACAATTTGTTTGCTAATTGAATTCAAAGTAATTTTTTAATAGTATTTTTTTATTTTTTAAAAATTATTTTTAAAATTAATACATCAAAATGATTTGAAAATATTAAAAACATTAATTTAAAGCAAAATAAAAAATTAAATTTTTTCAAAAATATTTTAAAAAAATAATAGTAAACAGTCTTCTAACATTTTATGATCAATTGAGTATATGATAACAATTGATTTGTATTTCATGCAAATTTTTCAAGTTGTAATTTACAATAATTTTGGCAATAAGAGAATCATTATGGCTGTATTTTTTAGAAAATTCTATTTAATGCCCCACATTTTATTTTTTATTTAATAGTGGAACAATTGATAACAATTATTTAAAAAATACCTCTCAATTTGGCAGTGATTTTATTATTTAAATACCTTTGAGAAGGGTGATTTTGAAACAAATGTGTATGATTGATCATTTTCTAAGAATGAAGGAATATGAATTTTTTTAAAAAACATAGGAACTAAATTAGAAAAAAATTAAAGCATGGAAGTTTTAATAAAATACACCAAAATCATAATTCTTTTAATTTTTAAAAAGTACAGGAACTCAGAAAAAAAAAATTAAAGCATAAATTATTTAATAAAGCATATATACCAGAATCATATTAAAAACACTCAACTTAAAATTTTATATTAATCTTAAGAAACATTTTTATTATATTTGATATGAGAAAGTTGGTCCGAAAATACTTAATTTTAACTCTTGCAATTATATATATATATATATATATATATTCACATAAAAAAATTCATTCATCAATATTTATGAAATAACAAAAAACAATTCACATTCAAAGAGTTAGGAGAAAAACATCATGACAGCTTTTTGGTGGTATTTGAGAGTTTCACGACGACTATTTTTTAATGTGTTTTTTATTTGGAAATGAATCAAAATATTTTTGACATCAATACATCAAAACGATATGAAAAAATTAAAACATATTAATTTAAAGTAAATAAATAAATAAAATTTAAAATTAAAACATAAAAATAGATAAGATTGGAAGGGAAAAAAAACAAAAAATTAAAATGAAAACAGAAACAAGGAAAAATCTATCCTAACTCATGACTAAAGGTTGAAGAAAAACCTTACCACTTTATTTCCATGATAGCTGGATTAATATAGTGGACCACATGCCTTCTCTTTCCAATTTTGTGTAAGATGTGACCTTACTATATATCATGATAGTACATGAACCCAGCTTGGATTTGCTAGGACCACCATATCACCTGGTTCACATCCTGCTTGGGTTTCTGTGGTTCTCCTTTCATCTCTTCTTTATCCTAATGAATTATTAAGCATATATGGCTTGTGAGAATCACGTTGTAACTATATAAAAATAAAAATAAAATTACTATTTTTTATTTAAATATTTGAATTTTATTTTTATTTATTAATCGAAAATTCATTAATATCATATAAGTTGCGTGATTTTTTGTATGAGACTCTAAAAAAAACCAAAAACAATATGCTAAAAATAAGAGCTTCCAAGCTAGAAGGAAGTGTGACGATTTGGAAGGATTTCAGATTTTTGTACGTCTCAAAGGTTGCATGGGAAGAATATATTTAGCACGTGACATATGAGTGTTTCGTGCGACAATCATAATCTAGTGCGGAGAACTGGAACAAATGATTATTTTTTTATTATATCCATTTTAAAAAAAACATTATTATTTTATTTGAACATGCTTAACTAACAACAATTTTTTTTTTCTTGCGGACTATGGTTCTTGGACATGAACCAAGACCAATAAATCTTTTTGTAGAGACACATGTGCAGAATGATGACCATCAAAAAGAGATGCAACAACTTATGGATAACTGAGCTCCGTGCTTCGTGAAATGCTTGATATCGTTCTTCTTTCTTTTCTTAAGTTTTTTTTTTTTTGCTGTTTTTTTTTCAGGAAACATATAACAACCAATTGCAAGAGAGACACATGGATGGTCCTTCGACCCATCCGAAACTTGATTTAGATTTATGAGTGGAAACAGGATTGTCCGGTAAACTGGATTGAAATCGGATTTACGGTATCTCAAATACTATGATTGAGGGCTTGCGGACGACCTAGGGTGTTTCAACCATTGGATGCTCACAATCAGATTTAAGCACTCAAACTCAAGAGTTTGAGGTGATTTTAAACCAACAAGTTGAAGCTCGAACGACCTATCTTACTATTGAGACATAATGACTTAGTTTTGAGACGATTGAACTCTAGAGAATGTACATGGAACTGAAATCATAGATGAGTAGTACATGTGCTCCCCCTTATTAGCATCACGGTCCTGGCAAAGACCCGTCTCCTCCTCCTTCAACCTCTTTATTCTAGCTTAATTGTATTTGAACAAATGAATTTTTAAATTTGTAATAAATATTTAATTTTTTATTATAATCTAATTCCTTTTAATTGTTTTCCACTCATTTTATTAGATTTTTTTAAATAAAATTTAATGCAATTACTAATAGTCTTACCAACAAATTAAGTTTGTCGGTATATTTAAGAGGGTTAAAAACATTTACTACAAATACCACTGTCACTATTTAATACAATCACTAATAGTCTTACGGATAAATTAAGTCTGTTGGTATATTCATAGAGTTGAAAAGAAATTAATATAAATGTCATTGCCACTATTTAATCACCGATGGTTTCATTATGTCGGTAATATTCAAAAAACCACTGATGAAATTACAAACGATCTTTTTATCAATAATGTTGTAATCACTGAGGGATATACCGACAGAATAAAGCGGATATTTTTTTTGTTTGGCACTTTTATTTCGTTTGTAAATCTATCAGTGAATATTTTATGAATGAAATTACAAACAAAACAAGAATCGTCAAGGAAATTTTTTACAACTAACAATAACCGTCTGTGATCCCATCAATAAAAGTCATCCCAATGTACTTAGTGTCAACCTACTGACATAATATTCCATTGATAAAGTAAAAATTATGGTAGTGTCATCTTAATGAATTATTACGTAAAAATGGTTCCACAATGGATTTTGTTTCCAATAAAATTTTATCTATAGTCTAGCCATGACCTCCAAACTTTAGCAACTACACAGTTAGATGAGCATATGAAATGCTTTTAAAATTATTATATTTTTTGCGTAGTTATAAAATTTGATTTGGGAGTCAACCCCTATTTGTTTTTTTTTAAAAATCAAAACATTATTGTTTTGATCAATTTTTCTTTTTAAAAAATTAATAGGTTAAGGATTGAGTTTTAACTGGGTCAACTTTCATTCAATTTTATCTTCAATCCATACTAGTCTAGACCCTTGGTTAACAAGGTTGCGGTTGACCCACTGGGTCAGTCTAAGTTTTACATCTATGATTCTCTTTGTTAAATATTTTCCAAGTACTTTGTTCTTAGGGGTGGGGTGTGGCTGGTATTCATGGTAACATGGATTTGCATGTTAAGTGACATAAATTTATTAGTTGGTGAAGAAGCTATGCGAATCATAAAGGAATCAATATGCCAAAAAGGAAAAAAAGAAAAAGAAAAAGAAATTGTATGAAGAACATGCACTTCTTACCATTTTTTATCTGGTTGTTGTTTTGTTGTATATTCTAGATTATAAAGGAAATAATCTCTTAAGATCTTCTGATGACATTAAACTGTAGTGTAATAAGAAATCTTAGACAACTTCTTTGTTTCTGTTGTAGCAAATCATTTTTTTTCACTAAGACTGTGTTTGTTTCCCGAAAAGTAAAATTTGACTTGTGTTTATTTACCATTAGAAAAGTTGGTCAACAAAAAATATTTTCTAGTCAAAGTAAAATTTGACTTGGTTTTCAGGGAAGTGT
Source organism: Populus davidiana (assembly GCA_030145905.1). Lineage (NCBI taxonomy): Eukaryota > Viridiplantae > Streptophyta > Magnoliopsida > Malpighiales > Salicaceae > Populus > Populus davidiana. Next base: position 21,933,981 of record CM057789.1, on the reverse strand, counting down.
TTTCATTTTATTTTGAGCGGAAAACATTTTCCGGAAGTTGTGAAATATTTAGAAATATCATATTATTTGCTAATTATATCAAATTTGGTCCTCAAACTTTTGATTGCTATATATATATTTTTTTGAATATTTGTATTTCAATTTCATCTCTTAGAATTTAATTTTTATATTAATTTTAGTTCTTATTTTTATAATTATTATTTGCTTTTCCCTTATCATTTTTTAATTGAAATTTTTTATCTATCAAATTTGATCCTTATTCTTTTGATTGTTACTTATTTTATTTGAAATAATTTATGAAATGTTAATTATTATTATTTTAATTTCTTCATCTTTTTATTTTTTTTATTTTTTAGATTTGATCTCTATTATTTTGATTATTATTTATTTTATTTGAGATAATTTATGAAATTATATTGTTTTTCAATTTTATTCTCATTTAACTTTTTAATTTGTAAGATTTGTTCCTCATTATTTTAATAAACTTGAAAGAAATAAAACATTAATAAGTTATTTTACAACTCATTTTCCATAACATAACCAAACACTGGAAAGTGTTTTCCAACTTATTTTCCATTATACTACCAAACATTGAAAAATAATTCACTTTCCCGGAATTCATTTTTCAAAATAAAACTACTTTTCAGCAAACAAACGTGGCCTAAGTTTGTTCCTTTTTTCTTCTTTCTTTTTTATCATATCCCTGTATTTTGCTTTGAATATTGATTTTATGGCATTTTCAATATATTCTCAATGATTATATATATATATATATATATATATATAAACATGCACTTCTTTAAAAACTTTTCTCAATGACTTGCACCAAGCCTAGACATGTGCTTGCATACATTTTTTTTCCTGCTGAGTTTAAATTCTGATTTGAAAGTTGACATTGATGGTAAAAAGGTAGTATGCTAAAGAATTTCACTGAGACAAGAGCCTAAAACTGGATATCAAAACTGGATATCCAAAATAAAGAAAAATTGGAAGGATTTATTTCCTTCCAACATAAAAAGGGAAAGTTCTAAAGGTCTTAGGCTAGCTATGTTTATGACTTGAAGAATTATGTTTTGTTTTTTTTGTTTTTATAATCATCGAGAGTATATTGAAAAGGCCATAAAGTCAATAACCAAAGTAAAAAATAGGGACATGACAAAAAAGAAAGAAGATAAAAGGATTAGAACTAGAAAATAAAAATTGATCTACTACAACAAAAACAAAGAATTTACCTAAGATTTCTTATTGCACCATAATTTTATGCCATCAGAAGATCTTAAGAGGTCATTTATTGTGTAAGTGAAGTTTGAATCTAAAATATGCAACCAAATAACAACTCAATGATGGATGGTGGAGAAACAATCAAACAAGTTTATAGTTCCCTTTTTAAGAACAATTTTGTTCCTCAACAACCAAATACCCTAAGTAGTAATACTGGAGATTAGTCTTTAAGCTAACCTTTGAAATTTTCCTTGTACTATTCCGAGCCACTGTAAAAGCAACGAGTCTAATGTGCTCGGTAAATAACATTGGATACCCCCACTAATTCAAAACTTTCATCCATATACTCCTAGAAAAGTTACAGTTTATAAAAAGATGCTTTGAAGTTTCCAAATCTGAGTTGTAAAAGACACACGAAGCTTAAGTGCCAGGCAAAACATTCCAGTGATGGAGAAAAACTCTTGTACAAACATTGTCATGGACTGCCAACCAAAGGAACACCTTAACTTTTAGAAGGGCCCCTTTAATCTAGACATTGGCTTCAAAAACTCTATCATTAGCAGAAGAGGTATTATCAATTAGGGTGCAACAAGACTTAACTTATAAGCTTCTATTAGAATTACATGGCCATATGATTTTTTCATCTTTTCCGTGCCGAATTATCATTCGCTCCAGCATTGAGAGCAATTGATTATATTGTTGCTCTTCATAAGATAAGAGATTCCTGTGCTAAACAAAGTTCCATTGCCAATGATTATTTACCTATTGACCCATCTCATGATCCGAACCATTCCGAATAGTAGAAACTTTGTAAAGTCTAGGGAAAATACTATGCAAAGCATTTGATCCTATCCACACATCAGACCAAAAAACAAAAGGCGTAATATTGAGCCAATAACACTGTTTGGATTCAAGATTGACAAAATATCTTTCTAAAATGGGGAAATATGACCATGTAATTTTGGGTTTCTATTCTCGAAAGTTTGAGAGTAAAAATGAAATGTTACCTGTTTCCATAAGGCATGGTCTGACGAGCTTAACCTTCATATCCATTTGAAAAGTATAGATATATTTTTAGACATTAAAAAACCCAACCCAAGGCCTCCTCCTTTCACTACCAGAAAATCAATAAATATAAACGGAAATACTGAGGGAATATTTTCGTCGGTAAATTTCCTCTGGATTTTACCAACGGAAATATTTCCGAGGGATTTTACCGACGGAAAGATTCCCTCGGTATATACCGAGGGATTTACCGTGGGAAAAAAATTAAAACAAAGCAAAAAAAAAAAGATGATGTGTTAGTTTTTTACCAACGAAATTACCAACAGAATGTTTCCGTCGGTAATTTCGTCGGTAAATCCGTCTGGAAATCCATTGGTAAACTGTGAACATTGTTCATCATGTCAATTATAAAGGGAATTACCGACGGAAAAATTCCGTCGGTATTTTACAGAGAGCTCCAGAACTGTTCATCTTCCAATTGCACTGTTAATTGTTTTACTTTACGGACAAAATCACCGACGGATTGAAAATTCATCAGCGTGTTTTGGCGGTTTTCTGAAAAAATTCAATTGATTTAAAGATTTCATTTAAATATTACAGACAGAATCACCGACGGATTGAAAAATCATCGGTAATTTTTGGCTGTTTCTGAAAACTTTTTACGAAATTAAAAATTTAAATTAAATATTACCGATGGAATAATTAAAAAATATTAATATTCAATTATCCGTCGGTAAATCCGTCGGTAAATCCGTCGGTAACGCGCCCCAATAAAATACCTCAATCCGCTTATTTCACAAGAGACAGACTCATTATTTCTTTTTCTTCTTCTACTACTTCTACTTCTTCTTCTTCTTCTACTTCTACCTCTACCTCTACGTCTTCTTCTTCTTCTTCTTCTTCACTATATGTAAAAAACATCAATATCTATTTCTTTCTCTTCTTTTCTCTCCTCATCTCCTTCTCTTTTCCTCCATGCTCGGGTATGTCTTCTTCTTCTTTCTTCTTTTATCCTCTTAGTTTTTTTTAATTAATATGCTTCACGAATTGTTTTTTCCTTAGCTTCACTTGCAAGTATATTAAGGTAAGATCTTTTTTTTTTCTTATTTTTTTCATGATTTTTCACTATATTTGTTTTTTATTTAATTTTAATTGATTTTGTTCTTAATAATTGTATAAATGTTGTTGTGAGATTTTTTATTTTGTTTTCATATGAGATCAATTTTTAGTTGATTTATTTATAGGATTTTTAAATTTTTAGCAATTGCAACTTCATTTTTTTCATATGAATTTTTTTAGTTGAATTAATTTTTTTGTTTTATTTATTTGTTGCAAATTTGTTTGAGTTGATTTTCTTATTCTTTTTTCCAAGCATTTTGAGTATATATTATACAATGTTGATTTATGTTAATTTAATTATTTTATAATTTTATAAAATGAATTTTTTTAAAATGTTTTTAAATAATTACCGAAGGATTTACCGATGGAAATTTCAGTTGGTAAATCCGTCGGTAATAAAAAAAATTTACCGACGCGTCTGTTCCGCTAGCAAATCCGTCGGTAATTAATTTACCGACGGACAAAAAATTACCGACGAAAGATTCACCGACGGAAATTATCCGTAGGTGATTTCGTCGGTAAATTAATTACCGATGGAATATGTGTCTTACGCCGACGGAAAAATTCCGTCGGTAAAACTGTTAAATCTTGTAGTGTTTTCTAGCTTTCACTACAATACGCCACTGTACCTTTTAAATTTTCTTCTGCTTTGCCACCCCAAACCATAAGAATCTTCATTGAATAAATGTCAGTCTATTATAAACACCCTTTGACATAAAAAAAGAAGACATATAATAGATTGAAAATAATTATGTATTTTAATTTTAAAATATTTTAAGAAATTTAGGAGAATATTATTTGTTCTGAGGTAAGTGAAGATATCAATTTTTTTTATTTCTTTTTTTCTATAAAAGATCTAATTATAGAGAATAAAAATCGAAGTCAAGCTACCAGCTGTTGTGGTTGTAGAGTTCCTGATCATAGCAAAACTAATAGCCTGCTGTTCATAATTTTTTTTAAAAAAGGAATTATAGTTTTGTGGTGATAAACACAAAAAAATAAATAATATAAGATATTGAGAATGAACCACCCATCATAAAATTGAAGTTTTGTTTTTTAATGAAATCCAAACTTAACTATAAAATTCAATATACAAGTTTACAAAAAATTAATCACTGCAAAAAAAAAAGAAAAAAAAAGCTGATGCAATATCACATGTTCAGCAAGGTTAATTACTGGGATCCATTTCTAAATATATGAGGAGACATGAAGGCATTCCTTAGAGATACGACTTTCTACTCTCGTAAAGGCATTTTATCAGCTCTCCATCATTTATTACTGATTGGTGGATGCATTCTTCTTTGTACAATGACATCTGCAAGATATCTTAGGCTTGTGAAATTGTTGTTCGACGTCGACAATCATCGCATTGAAAGTTCAAGATTACCAAGAACACTTCTTACATTTACCAAGTTCGAGCTCCATTCGATCCTCTGCCAGCCCTTCCTCTGATTATCGGCAATGCTTTTTTACTATATTAATGTTCCTTTTACTTTAAATAACAATAGATTCTTTTTATTATTATTATTATTAACGTGGATGTCGGGGCTAACTTGGGCGTATCTCGACTAATCCCACGGGTTCTAAAGTTAGCGACTATGTAAGCCTTTAGTGGCTATCATATAAGCAACTACAAAACTCGATATTAAAACCACTTAAATAATGATATATTTTTTATTTTATTTGATGCTGTGTTGAGCTTGTATAATAATAACTCTTGTGATGTTCTTATTCTGTGTCATTCTCAAAGATTTATGGTGGATTAGATTAATGAGCACGAATGCTCGAATAGAAATTGTAATGATCCTTTTTTTTCTTTCTTTTGATTAGGCTTAACTTTCCTTTTTGCCATGGAAATTGTAAGACGTATTGATGAAAAATAAGTTTTTTTTTTTATTAAAGTCACCGAAATGTCGATGCGATATATATAATATATTGATGTAAAAAAGAAAAGAAAAAAAAAAGAGGATAAACAAAGACAAAGAAAGCATCAAATAATTAATGGTGTTAATATTTGTTTCCTAGTTACACGAATATATGGCTTTTCTTAAATTCCTAGTGAATCGAGTCATTTTGTCAGCTTCATCAAAATGGAAGCTTGCTGGAGCTCAAGTAGATGCTTATATTATCATAATTGTGACCATGACATCGCCATTGACTTTGTGCTCTTAACCAGATCAAGGATACTCATGGCTAATGAATCGATCGATTCTATTTGTTTTTTTTTTTTTAAGTATTTTTGAAAAAATTATTTGTTTTATTTTAAATTAATTTTTTTAAATATTTTTATATCAATTTAATACGTTGATACCAAAAAATAATTTTGAAAAAAATATATTATTTTATTATAAAATATGATTCTAATATAGGATGTTGTAATCATTACAGTTACTGCAGTGTTCTGCTGCCTCTATATAAATAGGAAGGTTGGCTAAGGCACAACCTAACACATTCCATTATTCTCAACTTGGTATCAGGGCCACAAAACCCTAAAATAAATTAAACCTAATTTTCTCTCAGCCTCCCAGCCTCCCTTCTTCAATGGAACAACCGCCACATACATCTTCAAATTCTGCAGCACAACAGTCCAGCTTTCTTCTTCTCCGACAGTGCAGCCCTCTTCTCTTACAGTGCCTCCTCTGCTTTCCTCTGCTGTGTCACCGCCTGGATTCTCCTCTGCCATGGCTGGTGAACGCCTCCTTTTGCAACCCACGTTTGCTACCTCTGCTGCCGCAAGCATTATCTCCCTTTCTCACACTCATCAAGTCATCTCCCTAAATTAACAAACACCAATTATTTATATTGGCGTATGCAGATGCTGCCTTATCTCCTAGGCCAAGGAGTTTTTGGTTTTGTTGATGGCTCCAACACATCTCCATCAACACATGTTCTTGTCCATGATGGTATCTCTCTTCAGGTAAATCTGCTTTTTCAAACCTGGAAACAACATGACCAACTCATTCTAAGTGCTCTTCTTTCCTCCCTATCTATGGAAGTTTTGCATCTTGTTGTTGGCTGTCAAAGTTCTTGTTCAGCTTGGGGCACTCTTGAGCGAGCTCTCGCTTCCACCTCCAACTCTCGTATTATGCAACTTCACGGCTATCTTCAGGATCTTCGACAGGGTGATGAATTAGTAACTTAATTTATGCAAAAAGCGAAGGCCTTATTTGATGAATTGGTCGCTGCTGGTCGGCCAGTTTCGCTTGAAGATTTTAATTTATATGTGTTTCGTGGTCTTCGGGGAGAGTTTAAAGACTTAGTTACCCAGTCTTATTACCAATGCTGAACTTTTATCATATGCAGATCTTCACAGCCATCTCCTCACACATGAATTTCTTCACAAATCTTCTGCTGCCATACATGCTCCTCTGCTGCCCACACCCAGCATTCCATCTTCTGTTCTTATTGCGCAGCGCCAGACTTTTGGCAATTCTGACCGCAGCAGGGGCCTCTTCAACGGTGGCTGGCGTCCCAACTAGTCCAACAACAGAGGCAACCGATTTGCTGGCTCTAGAACCGATCACCGCAACTTTCAAAACTCCTCATTCGATAACAATAGACAGGGCTCTTGGCAGCGCAATAGGGGGCAGAATCCACGCTGCCAACTGTGTTAGAATTTCGGCCATACAACTCCCCATTGCCCTCAATTCCAGTAGCGAGGTTATGTCCAACAACCTACTGCCAACATGGTACAACGCAATCTCTCCTCAATCGGTTCTGTTGATTGGTTTCCAGATACCGGTGCCAATCAACACGTCACACCTGATCTTGCCACCTTGACCGCTTCATAACCGTATCTTGGTAATGATAATTTGCATGTTGGTGATGGTAAGGGCCTTCCTATATCTCATCTTGGTCATACAAAAATATATACACCACATCGTTCTTTCACCTTATCTAATGTTCTTCATGTTCCTGCAATCACAAAACCTCTGCTCTCTGTTCAGAAATTTTATCTTGATAATAATGTTTATTTTGAATTTCACCCTCGTATGTTTTATGTCAAGGATTTCAACACCCATGAAGTCCTTCTCTCAGGTCAGAGTAAAGATGGTCTCTATGCCCTGACCAAGTCTTCCGTCACGTCAGTTCCTCAAGCCTATTGGTCTCCCTGCACTTCTGCTTCTGCCGATTTATGGCATCGTCGACTAGGTCATCCTACTTCACGTATTTTTCAATTGTTAATCTTAAAAAATAAGATCATTTGTAATAACAAACGTCTTAATTTTCAATGTCAAAGTTGTCCTTTAGGAAAATCATCGCGTTTGTCTTTAGGACCTACGGGTCACAAAACTTCTGCTCCACTTGAATTAATTTTTAGTGATGTATGGGGTCCTGCTCCTTTTTTTTCTTCAGATGGCATTGTTATTTTGTTATCTTTGTTGATGCTTATACTAAATATGTATGGTATTATCCTCTCATTGCCAAGTCTGATGTTTACTTTGTTTTTCATCAATTTCAGACTCTTGTCGAACATCAATTTTCATTAAAAATAAAATATGTTCAAACTGATTGGGGCGGTGAATATCGAAAACTATCCACATTTTTTCAGACCATTGGTATTCATCATCGTCTGATTTTTCCCCACACTCATGAACAAAATGGAACAGTAGAGCGTCGTCATAGGCATATTGTGGAAACAGGTCTTACTCTTTTAGAGCAATGTAAAACACCTTTTCGATTCTGAAATTATGCTTTTGAAACCTCTGTTTATCTTATAAATCGCATGCCTACTCCTATTCTTGCACATCGCTCTCCGTTTGATTGTTTATTTCAACGGACTCTTGATTATCATTTTTTGCGTACCTTTGGGTGTCTCTGTTTTCCTTTTCTGCGTCCATATAATAATCATAAATTGGATTTTCGTTCCTCTCCATGTGAGTTTTTTGGATATAGTTCCTCGCATCTTGGTTATCGATGTCTTTACATTGCATCTCATCGTATTTATATTTCCCGTCATGTCCGCTTCCATGAACATGTGTTTCCATTTGATAATTCTGAACATATTGCAAAGGTCTCCACCATAACCCCCACCCCACCCGCTACTGTCACCCTCCCAAATTTGCTAAACCACCCACCGCCACCCACTTTCACTAGCCACCCAAACAGCCCACAACACTCCGTTTTGCCACTCCAAACAGCCACCCGAACACAACCGCCACCCATCCCTTGGCCATCATCCCATGCTTGTTTATCTAACCCTTATGATGCAGGTTCAGATCGTCAATTGGTCTCCTTTCCTCATGGTCTTGGGGCACTTTCTAGTCCTTCCTCTACTTCGCCCTCCCTGGCCAGCACTCCTGCAGCTTTAGTCTCTACCTCCAGCCCCTCCTCTGCTGACAGTCCTGTGCTTGGGGATGATTCTTTATCATCCTCTCCTGTTTGTCTGCAACTTACGGTTGATTTGTCTTCTTATCAGCTGCCACAGGTCTCCTCGCTACAACCGTCTTCCCCTGCGTCTCCACCTGCACACAGCAAACATCCTATGACTCTTAGACCACGACAGCCGAAGATAGCTAATCTGGTTGCTTCCGCTGCCGCTACTTCTACCTCTACACGGGTACTGTATTCTCCCTCTTCTGAGCCTTTTGCATTCTCTGATGCTAACCGGTATGCAGTTTGGCATAATGCTATGTGTGATGAGATTGCCGCTTTACGCGAAAATTGCACTTGGTCTTTGGTTCCATTTCATCCTTCGATAAATGTTATTGGCAGTAGATGGGTATATCAGATAAAACGTCGTGTTAATGGTAGTACTGAGCGCTATAAAGTGCGCCTTGTTGCTAGAGGTTTTACCCAGCAGGAAGGTATTGATTATTCTGAAACCTTCAGTCCAGTTATTAAGCAGGCCACTGTCCGATTGGTTTTCTCTATCGCGGTTTCGCGAAATTGAAAGATTCATCAGCTTGATATTCATAATGCCTTCCTCAATGGTGTTCTTACTGAAGAGATCTACATGAAACAGCCTCCAGGTTTCGTTGACTCTTCTCTTCCATCTCATGTATGCAAATTGCACAAATCATTGTATGGTTTGAAACAGGCACCGAGAGCATGGTACACTCGTCTAAGTGATTTTTTGCTCTCCATCGGTTTTCGAGCTTCCAAGGTTGACACCTCCCTGTTTATCTTATCTGATGATATTCTGCTCACGGGTAGCAACTCTGCTATGCTCCATCACCTTATTCAGTTACTCAGCTCTGAGTTCAAGCTTCGTGACTTAGGTGTTGTTCACTACTTTATGGGTATTGAAGTTCAGTCTACCAGTATGGGTTTAATGTTGCGTCAACATAAATATATTCTGAGTGAAAAACAAACACAATCACAGTTTCAAATAAAATAAAAAACATTATGAAACAGTGGATTGGTGGGAAGCTTTAAGAGAAAATTGAAGACCATCACAACAAAATAATTAACCAATATATATATATATATATATATATGATTAATTCTATGGTGTTGTATTTTTCATAATTAGGCCAATCGAGTAATTAATTGCAGCGGTTTAATTGGTATATATATATATGGTTGGAACACACAGTTTAATTAAACAAAAATGATTGGAACAAACAAAACTATATAAAGATTCATGTTTTAAAAATAAAGCTAAATAGCATGAATGTAATTACATGTTCGGTTTTATGAATTTTTTTTTTGGTAGAAATGTTTTAGTTGATAAAAATAAACTCTTAATACCTGGCATATACAATAGTCAATGACCTACTCACAAAATTAGATGCCAAACATATATTTTATGAGAAACATTATGTATATTGTAAGGTAACTAAAAGCCTTATAAATTTTTCTTTTAAAAAATTAATTATATATTTCGGGTACATGTATTTTTATTTTGTGAAAAGTATTATTATGAAGAAATCATTTTTCAATGGAAAATACTTTTATGAAAGATGAGTAATATTTTGTTATTTGGAGTTATCAAGAAAAATATTTTCTTACAAAATAAATTAGTTTTCATTCATGATTTTTTTAATGATGACAATAAAAAGAAAAATACAGCAATATTTGTGATCAAGATAAAGATGATGGTTGTAATAATAATAGATATAGTAATAGCATTAATGATTATTAGGGTTGCAGTATCTTATCTGTTATAAATAATTTTTTTTTTATAATAGTGACAATAACAATAATGAAATGATGATTACTTAAATAACAATACGGTGATTACAATTATGATAATTATGATTGTGAGGTGCTTGTGGTTATTGTGGTGGTGGTATTGGTGTTGAAAGGCTATAGTGGGATAATAATGGAATACATTACTAGAAATATTAACAGAAATGTTTCCATCGGTATTTTAGAATGAATTTTGGACAATAATGAAATACCGTCGATAAACTTGTTGGTAAAGTGTTCACATCTCCCTAATACTGTTAATCATGTCAATGACCAATAGAAATTTCTGTCAAGATTTTCCAGAGAATAGAGAATTGTTCACTCATTTATAATGCTAATTATTGTTCTTTACATATGAAATCACCGATGGATTGAAAAGTTATTTGTGTTATTTGACGGGTTTTGAAATGCTTTTTTATTGAATTGAATATTTAAATTAAATATTACAAACAAAATCACTGATGATTGAAAAGTTGTTGGTGATATTTGGTGAATTTTAAAATTTTTTGATTAAATTAAATATCACAGACGGAATCACCTACAAAATAATTTAAAATATTAATATTTAATTATCTATCGGTAAAACCGTTGGTAAAATACCCCAATAAAAAAACTAGAATCCCTCATTTTATAACAGACAAGCCTCTTCTTCTTCTTTTTTCCTTTATGTAAAAAATATCAACATCCCTTTCTTTCTCTTTTATTCTCTTCTCTCCCCAACTCCTTCTCTTCTCCTTCACGCTCAAGCATGTATTCTTCTCTTTTCTTTTCTCGTTTTTCTTTTGATTAACATACTTCATGAATTTTTTTTCTCTTCTTAGCTTCACTCGCAACTACATTAAGGTAAGATTTTTCTTTTTTCTTTTCTTATGCTTTTTTTCCATTATATTTGTTGTTTTATTTTATTTTTAAATTTTTTTGTTCTTAAAAATTGTATGAATATTGTTGTAGGATTTTTTTTCTCATGTGAGATCAATTTTTAGTTGATTTATTTATAGGATTTTAAATATATTTTAATTATTTAATTATTTTTCTAATTTTTTAAAATAATTTTTTTAAAAAAAAATATTTTAAATAGTCACCGACGGAATTGCATACAATATTTTCATCGGTTATATGACAAGCTTCCCAAAGGGAAATATCGTCAGAATGAAGCGGGTAAATTATTTTTCTAGCGCGTTTTTCCCGTTAGTAAATCCATCGATAATAGTATTTTTTTTATTACCGACAGATAAAAAGTTGCCGATAAATGATTCATCGACGGAGCATTTTCGTTTACGATCCCGTTGGTAAATTAATTACCAACATGATGATAGTACAAATACCAACAAAAAATTCTGTCAGTAAATATAAGAATATGGTAATGATAGTAATTATATAAGAAATAAGATGGCATGGACTGCAGTGATGGGCGACAGTGACATGATGGTGATGATAACAATGATAATCGTGGTATTGATGAATATCATGAGTTGTAGTACCAAATAAAATATTTTCTCCTTCGTGAAAAAAAAATTATTTTTCTAAAAAAAACATGTTATTAATATAAAGACATTGAAGCACTGATTTAATTTATTTAATCATTGTTTTTGTATTTAAATATTTTATTTCTATATATTCAATCTTTAACAATATTCAACAATAAACATAGTTCAATAAACTCACTTAGTTAAGGTACTTAACTAATGCCCTAAGTGTACTCAAATAATTCAATAAAATGCCATTTTAATATTTGATTAACAAAAGAGAGAACTTTTTATTTTAGTTCCAATTTAAACACTATATTTCCACCACGCACACACAACAATAATTCAAACTTCCACTATCGTAGACAATATAATCACATATTCACATCTTTCTTTTAAAGATGATAAACATGGAAGTTGCTTACCAAATGAGGATCCATCAATGTTTCATTTTAATACTTGTGGCTTAAGAGGAAGCCGATAAACATCAGGTCTAACTTTTTTCATGTTGGACCGTTTTCTCAAACCATTGGCAGATATAAGTAAATTCGGAGCACAATAAAAAAAATCAGAATGTAAGGCTTTAATCCACACGCATAGCCTTGTTACTATGAGTAGAAAAGTGGTATCATAGTCTAGTTGCTATTTATTACAGATCAACTCATTACATACAAGCTATAAAGACAAGATAATAGCAAAAGATAACATCAAAAAATAACTAGGAACACTAAATGGTTATATTAAAAGAAAAACTCATTACGTTAAAATAGCATACCTAAGATAAGTTGTTTCAAACTTGTGATGACATACCTATTGAACCTTTCTAATTATTTATCTAAAGTGAACCTAGATTTTCATAAAAAATGATTTGGAATCACGGTTTGGTCTGAAGACCCAATCCTCATTTCTTGGTATGCAAGCATTGGGCCCAAGATGATGGTGGATTAGGCCTGTAAATCATCACTCACACTCAATGGGCTTTTTGAGATCACATTGACCTAGTTCAAATCAACTCATGACATGTTACAAAAGAAAATGTTCTAAAACTTCCAAGAATAAATAAATTTCTTGTATGCATTATCGCCAAAATAAATAAAAACATAACTAATAATAATGAAAATAATAACAATAAGATATAAAATACAATGGGATATATATATATATATATATATATATATGTTATCAATGAAACCATTGGTAGGATAAGGGATCACTATTTGATAGGTTTGAAGACTCAATCCTCATTTCTTGAGATGTGAGTATTGTGCTCGATAGGATGGGGGATTAGGCTCGTAAGACATCACTCATTCTTAATAGACTTTCTAGGGTAACATCGACCTAGTTCAAATCAACTAATAATATGTTAAAAAAATGTTCTGAAACTAATAAAAAAATAATAATTCTAGCATGCATTATTGTCAAAATAAATAAAAACATAAATAATAATGAACATGAAAATAATAACAACAAAATATAAAATACAAGAGCATATATATGTGTGTGTGTTATCACCTCAAAAGTGAAATCATTGGTAATATAAAGAATCACTATTTGATCGGCCTGAAGACCCAATCCTCATTTCTTAAGATGTGAGTATTAGGCTTGAGAGAATGGTGGATTAGGCTCATAAGTCGTTACTCACTCTCAATTGACTTTTTTTGGGTTACATTGACCTATTCCAAATCAACTCATAATATGTTACAAAAAATATTAAGAAACTTACAAAAAAAAAAATTCCAGCATGCATTATCGCAAAAATAAATAAAAATAAAAAGAATAACAACAAGATCTAGAATACAATGATATACTACATTTATAAAGAAATGTTATCACCTCAAAAGTGAAATCATTGGGAGGATAAAGGATCACTATTTGATAAGTCTAAAGACCCATTCCTTATTTATTCAGATGCGAGTATTAGGCTCGAGAGGATGGTGGGGATTAGACCTGTAAGCCATCACTCACTCTCAACAGACTTTTTGAGGTCATATTGACCTAGTCCAAAGCAACTTATAATATGTTACAAAAAAAAATGTTTTGAAACTTACATAAAAAAATATTAATTATAGCTTGCATTATCGCCAAAATATATAAAAACATAAATAATAATAATGAAAAGAATAACAACAAGATATAAAATAAAAGGGCATACTACACACACAAATAAAGAAATGTTATTACCTCAAAAGTGAAACCATTTATAGGATAAGGGATCATTATTTGATAGGTCTGAAGACCCAATCCTTATTTCTTGAGATGTGAGTATTGGGCTCGAGAGGATGGTGGATTACGCCCGTAAGCCATCACTCACTCTTAACGAACTTTTTGGGGTCATATTGACCTAGTCCAAATTAACTCATAAAATGTTACCAAAAAACATTTGCATGCATTATTACCACAGTAAATAAAAACATAAATAATAATAATGAAAATAATAACAATAAGATATAAAATACAAGGGCATACTACACACACACACACAAAAACAAATGTTATCACTTCAAAAGTGAAACCATTGGTAGGATAAGGGATCACTATTTGATAGGTCTGAAGACCCAATTCTTATTTATTAAGATGCGAGTATTGGGCTCAAGAGGATGGCAGATTAGGCTCGTAAACCATCACTCACTCTCAATGGATTTTTTCGGGTTACATTGACTGAGTCCAAATCAACTTATAATATGTTACAAAAAAAATATTGTGAAACTTACCAAAAAAAATAATATTTCTAGCATGCATTATCGTCAAAATAAATAAAATCATAAATAATAAAAAAAAAAATATATCAACAAGATATAAAATACAAGGAAATACTACAAACATATAGATATAGATGTAGATATAGATGCAAGTACAGATTATTCTAGCAGCCTATATTGGTCCGTATATCATCATGATGATTGATCTTTCTATATTTCATTATTTTTCTTTTTTTTTGTAGTTTTGTTTATTTTTACGTAGAAAGAAAATATGATACGTTTAAAACATTTGAGTTTAATAATAATGTTCCACTTTACTTTTCAATTCCAATTTTCATTGAAATATAATCGATGAAGAGACGGCTCACCCACCTCACTTTGTAGAATTAGAGAATCATGCATGGAAGACAATAAAAACAATCCATCAGCTTCTTTTCTTTTCTTTTCTTTTTGTGTGTGTTCTAATCATTAAGTACAGCTAATATAAGAATATTAATTTCATTAATTGAGTTATCAATACTTGACTTTTTATTCTTAAGGCGACAACGACAAGACTCAAATTAAGTTGATCAAGACTTCACCTTCTATTTTAAATTATAAGAGCGAATATCAAAGAAAATCTCACATCAATCAAATTCTAGAACGATTTGAATTTGGGGGAATAATAAGGATCATTCCAAGAAGTTTCCTTTTTTTTTGTACACTTTTTTTTATATATATAATCGATTAATTCATGATTTATGAACACGGGTCAAGTCACTTCTATAAAGATAGTTGATTTGGAGGAAAGGCACTAAAGAAAAAGTTGATTTTATTAGGAAAGGGAAGGGTAAAAGAAACGGTTGTTGAGCTTTCGTGCCTTTCTGCACTTTCCTAAATAAAAAGGCAAATTTAAGAATTCCTTGTGGTTTTGAGGCAGATTTGGTTAGTGGTGATTTTCTCTTCCAAATTGATTCGAATAAACAACAAGAAGTATATAAAATTAAGAATTTTCATAATTTTAATTAACTTGGTATGTTTTTTCAAATGATATTTTTTGGAGGAAAATATTTAAATGCACATAAAAGTCATTAATTTTATTAGAAAAAAATAGTATGGCTAGACTTTTTTCTTGATAAATTTGGGTTTTTTTATATTAATATTTTCTAAATATAAATATAAATGTAATACCAATATTTAATATCATCATTTGTAAAAAAAAAAAAAAAACTAAATATGTGTATTTTGGTAAGCTATATTTTTTGAACTTGTGATCTTTTATCATTAAGGTCTAATGCTATATCAAATAACTATCTTAAATCAAAAACTATAAATTGGTTGAAGTTTCAAGAAAGATTTTATATTATTTTTATTAACATGCTCTCTTAAATGAAAGTTTTTTTGGACTTAAGATTAAATCTTGTTTATGTCTCTTACTATCTTATATCTTATACTTGATTTTATTAATATAATTAGATATAATAAGGGTGACATGATTTAAACTTTGAATATTGCAATATATTATTTGGATTGTTCATTAATGTGTTATGATTTTATGATATAAACCTTCAGTTAATTCATATAAAAGGCAGTAAGAGTTTCAAGAGAAGAAGAAAAATATTAAGCATGTGTACGTCATTATGATGATGATGATGATGTAATAATGAAAGATTAACAACAGACAATTCAAAACCATCGGAACCTTAATACCCGTTTACAATTGCATTTTATCACAAGGAAGAAGATTCCGCAAGCGACAAATGTCAACTGCGTTCGTGAAAATATGAAAAATGACAGTTAAGACATCAGTGCTCAACAACTACTAAGACAGACAGATAGATAGCTTGATCCATAGGAATGGAGGTTTAGAGAGGGTAATAGGGCCAGGTGAGGGAGGGAGGGAGAGGTGGGGTAAGGTCTTATCATGGTCTTATCATGATATATCTTTTGTATTGCAATACGCATGGAGTGGGAAATCTCAAAAGTATCTCCGGCATTGATGTTGGAAACGAGAAAATGCTGTGTCGCTACTGCCTGGCTGACCTTCTTGTCTCTTTCTGCTCTTTTCAGCTGCTTCTGCCTCCACAGATGAACCAGAGGCAACAGCTAGCTCTTGCTTATTTTTCTTGTCTGGTATTTTCCACTGTTATTAAATGATCTCTACGAACTTTATATATATACATTATTGTTGTGTATATCTATATGCATTATATGCGTGTGACATGACAACCCTATCGAGATATACACTTCTTGAGACACAGATGCCCCACACACACATCACCACATAGATCCAAAAGACAGACTGCATGATTTGACATATCAGATTCTGTACTCTTAGCCCCATCCCAGCAGACAAACCTCGTTGCTCCAGTTACAATGCACATAGCAATAACCCTAGTCCCCTTTCTATTTTTCTCTCTAGGCATCATTGCATCTGTGCCTTCATAATATACACCCACGCCATGACCCGGTTCGATGCTCTTTAGCTACTACACGCAGATGGATTTACAGTCCACTTTTTCTACGGTGCGTTTTTTGATGGTACAGCGTTAGAAATCATGTCAACGGTGAAAAATTAGTGATCACATGCAGCCAGCCGATTAAGCTGTGATGATCTTAGAGTAATTACAGCTAACTAGGGTTGTGATCTCGTCAGCATTACACTGCAGGCAACCTTGAAGGGTCTCCCTTTTTTAAAAATAAAAAATAAAAAATAGTAGTGCTAAAGTAGTACTATAGTTTTGCTTTTGAGAAAGAGAACCCTAATGTCAAAGTGGGGTTTAATAAAGTTGATTATGATTGTTAGTACCACAATAATTATTACATTGCTTAAGATTGTGTTAATCTCTAGCAAGTACGGAAAGAGAGGCGCTGACAGCTAAGCTTGACCTAACCCTAAAAGAGGGGGGGTGAAGATTCTCTAGTGGCTAAGAGAAAATCTAGGGTTTCTTGTCATTACCTGCAGCTAAATGTCTTTCAATAAATTTCTTCCTTTCTCTTGTTCTTTTCTTAGTTTGCAAACAATGAAGAAAGCACACAGTAGCTAGCTAAGATGCATAAAAAGCGCAGTGATATGTGGAAGAATAACATATCTATGATCATAAAGAAAAAAGATCACTGCATATATAAATGAAATCGCTGGCCTGCCTTAGACTTACACAAATTAAATGTGCTTTGAGGTGGTCTGTCTTGTCATCTCTGCATGTTTTCGTCCCATCAAATTTGGTGTACTTGACCATGGTTTTTTGTTTTTCCTGCAATACATGTCTGCTTATGGCTTGGCACTTATCTTTTGATGAATAACAGTAGTACTGCGTCTCCTTGTTTTTTAAATTAAAAAATAAACGAATGCGTTTCTTCTAGTCGAAAAGGCTCAGTGCATTTGGCAATTAGAGGATCGATTCCTAATTATAAAATGTATCCCAATTGAGATTAAGTCTCTCGATCGAGTGCTTGTGCTCACAGTGCATCTTTCTCTCTCAGGTTTCCACTACTGCGCGCACTGTATATAAAAGCTTGCATCCATACAATACACTTCAGAAACTCTCTCCCATGGTTTGAGCTTATGGTTCTTTGAGAGGAGCACTAAATCATGGAATGCATACCGCTTAAGTGGTCCTTCATGGCTACCACAGTAGACAGACATGGCTGTCCATTCTGTCTTCTTGGGAGAGGTACGAGAAACAAATGCACAGCGTTTTAGAGGATATTGTAATTGAGTTTATAATAGAATCGAAACATAAATGAAGAAATCATAAATAAATAACTGGAGTAGCAGTCACAAATTAATCAAGAGGATGAGATTAGCACACAAATATATATATTTATGAAACGGGGAAGGTTTTTGTGCATGCATGGGGCTGTGAGGCTCTTCAAGAGGGGGCGGTCTTCCTATTTTGTTAATTAGGAGACTTCAACATCAAACCTCTTATATGCAGTAATAATCTTCGATCGATCGAGTTGTTTTTATTATTGTTTATACATAGAAAAACCGAGGCTTGAAATAGAGATATGTAATTCTACGTGCTACTCACAGGGAGCCATTGATCTCGTACAATCCACTGGTTTTTTGGGTGCCCTCTCCTGCAAATGACTGGTGGTCCAATTTTGCGTGCTTGTTGCTGTCCAGCTTCAGTCCAAAGTGAATGTGAGGAAAATGTGCCCACTGAAAAAACAGATATATATATTGATTATTAATGGGACTTGCCGGAGGCTATCCTTAAGACATGTGTTGAGATTTTATGTTTATTATTATTTGAAGGTTAATTAGAGGTGTCTCGAGAATAAAACACAAATTAAAAGACCAATTATTGGTATTTAATAATAGGTAGAGATTGTGTTAATTTGACAATATCTAATCATGCATATATAAATATTGTTTTATTGGAACAGATTAAGACTCAAAGGCATCACGACGAGGTAATGAAAAAACAGATAAAAAGAAATGAATAAAATCTAAACAGATCAAGAGGTGAAACCGATCTTGAAAGAAAGATTCAATGTCTGAATATTTTTAATTTGGACAAGAATATATCTCCATTTATACATGTGGTCTAGGTCGACTACGTGTGCAATTTAATTTGCAATTTCCGTAGATTCCTAGGAATATACAGTTCTTGCAATGAACATGCCAACCCTAAAGCTTTGCCTAATTTATCGAAAGTTCTCTCTCTTCATTATTGCCTATTTTAGAACTTTTTTTGTACCTATATATATATATATATTATTTATATACATGTATGTGTGTGTGTATCCAATTATAAATTCAAGTTATTTACCTGAAGGCGTCATGTCAGATTGAGATGACTTCACATACATGACAGGATATTCTTTTTATTTTGTTTCCTTCAGTTCATTTTAAATTATTAGCAGTCCTAGCACCAAGAGTACTGGGGGAGATAACATAAATGAGAATTATGGACTGATTAAATAAATAAATAGGGAGGTACTGGGGGATGGGTTTGGTGCAAAAATTCTTTGCAACCATTGGGAATTTAATCTGGGATTTATTAACAAAGTTGACATGCCTAGCTCGAAAATCAAATGATTATCCATTTATCATTATTTGCTACACTTGAAGAGTAATCTAATCCAATTCAAACATGTGAAAATGGATTATTATTATTTTATTTTTTTGGTTCAATGCCCGAGATGGAGACTTGGTCAATGGAAGAATGAGAAGGCAACAAGTATATATAGGCTATATCCTGTCTGCATTCATATATATAATTACGAGAGATTAGATTGCAAATTGACAGGCAGGTATTTGTTATTATTAAAATAAATACTTCCACATATATGAATGAAGGACAAAAACTCACATTTTTTGCTGCTGTGCTGAAAGCTTCCCTGTGGCTAATGTCAGGGTTACTAGCCTTGATCCTTTGAATTTCCTCCCTGCAAGTGAAGTGATTTTACATTCAGTTTAAGGGCTTGAAGACCAACACGTACTTATTCTTCATGTAAAGAGATAAGGGAGGGGATATTGGTGTTCATGAGAAAGGAAAAAAAAAAATATATATATATATATATATGAACTTAATTACTTGATGAACCGATTATATGCAGAAGGAACACGCTGCCTCTTCTCTGGGGCTGCATTATTGACAATTGACAGGGAAATAATTAGTTCATTAACATGTGTGTGTGTGTGTAAATTAACCATAAGAAATTACATTAAATGATATCATTTTACTCAATAATTACGTTGCTTGTACATACTATAAATTGACCCAGTGTATATAATACATGATATTTTTATTTATTATTATTTTATAGATAAAACCGAAATGATTCATTTGAATGCTTTGTTAACATCGTAAAAGAAATAATCCTATAGATTATGTTTTGTTAGTATTACAAGGCAGAAAATTAAAACATGTATAAAAGATACATAAACGTATGTGTATATTTAGTTGATAGGGTGATCGGTTCTGGTGGCTCATTTACTCTTTGCTAGCTTTGTGGTCGTCATCAACATTTCTAGGTCCATCATATCTTAACCCTACATGTGTTGTTTTGTTATGCATCTAATATGTGGTCGCAACCACGCTATGGTATTGTTTATCACCTACACATAAGTACATTTTGGACATGGAAAATGACTGATAGCAAAGAACAAACACACCCAGTAACACATGTATCCAGCTGTGAGTGTACTGAGAGAGGGAGGGAGGGGAGACTCACGGCGGATGGCGGGCATCCTAGGTGGTTCGTGCTCCGTAGACTCTGAAGCAGTGACCTTGTTACATTTGGAAGATGAGCCAAAGTTCTTGTTCAAATCTTCTGAGTTAATAAGGAGCAGTTTCTGTGACTTTGCACAAACAAATTAGAGAGGTGCACCAAGAAACATTTTCTTATCAAGAAAGAAAGCATGTGATAGTTTGGCAAAGGGATTTATAACTTGTAGGACAAGTATAGCCAAAACTCACATATAAAAACATCAAAAAAAGGAAGGGGAAAGTGGGTAATATAAGAAAGAAAACATGTCAAATCAAACTGATATTATTTTATTTTCTTATGAAATGTTATAGATTCTAATTGAAAAAAGCATCCCTTATTCTCTAAAATCTTCCTTAAGTAAATATATTCTTGGAAAGAATATAAAGAGTATACAGTTAACCATAAGAATGTCCCTGAAATGATACTCACTTGGGGATCTTGAAGAGGAAGTGTTTGTAAGGATGCTCCCATGTTCACAGACAGCAAATTGCCACAATGCCCGCATCTTACTGTCACAATATTGAACAAACTGCTGCTTGGAACACTAACCTGCCATGAAGAATTTGTGAAACATGAAAGAAATGCGCGCCTTGTATTTGTCACAAGAAATCACTTGGATAGATCCAAATGTATAATTTGCTTCAAATTTTAACAGAACCCTAGCATCCAAAACTGAAGGTTAATTAGGCTAGGTTTTGTTTGTTTGTTAGTTGAGCTTTTGAAGTCAAGCCCACATCTTTAAAACTAGTTGGACCATTGCATATAATAATGATCTATATTTGTAAGACATGAACTATGATATACAGCAACTAATAAGAAAATTAATTAAGAAACTAACATCGAGGATATATACTTCAACTTTAGTACTTCGATAACTCTGAAAAGGTAACTAGACGACATCCATAAAACATCATATCAAGTCTTGACATCAACAAAGAAATTTTTGAAAAGTCGAGGCCTCTCATGCATCATATCTCGTGAGAAAAAAGAAGAAGAAGAAAAGAAAAGGTTTTCTGATATGTCATAAGAGAAATACAGGAGTTAGGAGAAGGGACAAGGAGGAAAAGCAATTGAAGGCAGGGTTGCAACTTGAAATGGAACTACTTATCGGAAATAAGAGGAGAAGGAAAGGGTGTATGTGAGAAGGAGGAGGGGAGTAATGAAGCAATTAATCTTTTCTCTGAAAGTGAGTGCATCTTCTTTTCATTATTTTAGGGTTACGTATGGGGCTCGGATCTACTTGAGCGATTCTTTTCTCTACATGTAGGGATCGAAATTAAGGACTTGTTACTCAGTTACCACTGATCTCACAGACATCTCACATGGTAATAACTACAAAGACTTGCCCTTGATTCAAATGCCTCCCTTCTCTCTCTCTTTCTCTCTCTCTCTCTTTTCCCTCCATATCCTTTTCCTTTCGGTGCTGTACTGACTTTTTGCCCTGACACAGAAGCAAGATGATAAAAGCAAAACAATAGCCAACACAGTGATTGAGAGAGAAGGAGTGAGGGAGAGGAGATTGAAAACGACTTGACTGGAACGGAACCATAAAGACTAAATGAACACAGCTATCGAAGATGGTAATGAATAAAGAGATAGAAATGATTTTAACTGATCTTTGTGTATAGTGCTTTGGATCTTCATTTCTATAAAGGATATTGGGGAGAGAAAGAAAGAGATTGTATTCTAGGAGAATGCACTTCAAAAAGGGTTGTTTGTAGAGGCCTGCTATGATGAAGGGGTTTGAAAAGGAGAGTAAAAGCATTTATTTGTGCTATGGCTTGGCCATGATTCTCTTTGCCAGCTCTCCACAAACTCTAGTAGAAACAAAGCAAAGCACTCCCTTTTGTACTTACAGGGATACACAATCCTGAAAACATGCATCATAATTAATATGTTAGATCAAAGTAATCATTTCAAGTCCTTGGTAAGCAGCAACAGAAGCACCCACCTCCGAGAGAGAGAGAGAGAGAGAGAGAGATCTTGAACAGTTAACCAGTTCATTCCAAGAAATGTCTAATGACAAAAGTTCATCAATACTCTGGTGAATTAGTAAATGGAAAGCCAAGGGTGGAAAGAGCTATCTAGCCTTCATGAGCAGTAGATTAGTAGCATGAAAATTTGAAAGTGTCTAAAGTTTCTGCAAAGGCTAAGAAAAGGCTTCTTTTCTAATACTGGAACCATTACCTGCCAGGCAAGAACCCTAATACCTAACTGTAGCCCTAGTCAATCTTTAGCAGCGAAGGACCTTGGATTGCCTTTCTTTAACTTCTTGAAATGCTGGTACTTTCCTAGCTTCTTCTTATTTGATCGATCACCAAAGGCTTTAAATCATATGGGTTTTGATGAATTCTCTGGCCTTCTTTAACCGCTAAGTTTTCAAATCAAGGTCTGATGAAAAGGCTCGATTGTAACGGTACACAAGAATTCTATGAAATGATTTTGCAGACTTTGGGTGGTAAAACCCAGATAGATTTTGTCATAAAATATGACACAGGAGAGAGAATTGTTGGCTATTCCAAAGAAGAATCAAGAAAAATCTTTGATCCATGATGGATGAAAGGAAATCATAACAAGATAATGGTTTTTCTTATATAAACACCAAGATAATGTCATCTAAAAAAAATTGGGTTTACATTGTTATTCTACAAATTAACCACATGTTTCTATCTATCTATATATATATATATTCTCAGCCCCAATCATTTCAGCTGAACGATCCTCTTAGCTACAGAAACCTACAAAACCAAAAAACATTCACCAACAAGAGCTTTGCTGATGACTGAACATGATGCAGGTATGACTAAATTCAGCTCTGAAGAGACATCATATATGAGACTAAACACCTCACCAGATGTCACTAGCAAGGTCATGAAAAAGAGAGAGAGAATATATATATATATTACATACACGGAGAAAGAGAGAGGAAAGGGGAGGGAGAGGGGATGGGATGGGGGAGAATTGAGTGCTGTACCGCTAAAATGGTGTTGCAGAGGTTGCAGTGAACATAACAAACAGGTTCAGATACCAACTCCAGAGACATCTTTTTTAGTGCTAATTTATGAAAACTATGGATTTGAGTACAGATCAAGGGAGAGAATAGAATTCTTTAACAAGAGAAAAGTGAACACTAAGCAAAGTTACGTAGTATATATAGATATAGATCATACACACACACACACACACACACACGCATAGAGAGAGAGAGAGAGAGAGAGAGAGAGAGAGAGAGAGAAGGAGCGAGAGATACCAAGAATTAAATAAAGAAAAAGGTAAACAAAAACAAGGGAATTAACTAAAAGAAGGAAGAAAATACTAACTAGTAGCAATTAATAATAGAGAGAGAGAGAGAGAGCAAGAAGTCAGAAGTGTACACGAAAATGTGTCGGGCAAAATAGAAAACTGAAATGGTATGGTATGTAAGTGGGATGTCTTAGTGGTTTCCTTTCGTTTATGTGATGCATGTATAGTGGTTTTTTAAGGGGGAAAAAGGTCAGAGAGTTACGGATTTATGGGGAGAGAGAGAGAGAGCTAGAGAGAGAGAGAGAGAGACTGAGGAAGAATGTGATGTCCATGGAGGGAGGAGAAGAGGGTTGGGTCGGGCTTATGATTGAGTGGGTGGGAGTCATCTACCCATCCTCTCTCTTTCTGTAGCGGACGATGAGGGGGATATATATATATACATATATATTATTGAGATATATTAATTAATGCTCGATCTTTGAATGTTCAGGGAAGATAGAAGCAGATGGAATATCCGGAGTTAAGGGCTCAAAGATAGTTTTTGAGAGTGAGAGACTAGAGAGATGAATTCCTTTTCACATGTTTTTTTTTTCTTGTCAGGTGAGAAACTATATAGTTATAAAATCTATTTGATTCATAAATTAAATAGTTGAAACTTGGTATTTTTTAAGATTTAAAAAAAAATTAGAATGATATCGCTTTAAAATTATCTTTTTAAAAAAATAAATAAACCTTATTCTAATTTTGATCAAATCAGTCAGATGACATATTAATTCTATAAATAATTAAATTTAATTGAATTAATTAAAATCTAATTTAACAGTAGAATGATATCGCTTTAAAATTATCTTTTTAAAAAAATAAATAAACCTTATTCTAATTTTGATCAAATCAGTCAGATGACATATTAATTCTATAAATAATTAAATTTAATTGAATTAATTAAAATCTAATTTAACAGTAAACCTGGCTCAAGTCAGGTCTCCGATCCACAACTCATGAGTTGACTTGCCGGCCATACAAAAAGTCTACAAACTCTCTTTCTTAATTTTTCTTTTCTTTTTTTTCATTTTACACCAAATTAGAAAATTTTAAAGGGAGAAAACTATTTATTTTGTTCTCTTCTGCTTGCTTGGAAGTGAATAAAGTTAAATAATTACTCACAAACTGTTTTCTATTTTGTTATCTTTTGGATTTCAATTTCTTCCCATTGATTTTAACCTCTCACCTGATTGGTATGAAAGAGCTAAGCGTGTGTTGATTTAAAGTTTTCTTGGATCATCATTAGTTCATTAATTCATCAATAATGCGGATATATATAGTCAGTTTCAATTAAATTAATTAATTAAGAAGCTCTGAATTAATTTGTAATATAAAGTACTAAAAAGTTTGTTTAAAAAATTAGGTAATTTATTTTTTTAGATTAACATGGATGTCCGATTAGCTTACACGCATCTCGATTAAGTAAGTGTTTGAACACACGGTTGTACCTGTATTTTCAAAAAATTTAATTTTTCTTATATGTTTTAAATCGTTTTAATATGTTGATTTCAAAAATAATTTTTTTAAAAATAAAAAAATATATTATTTTGATGTATTCCGATACGAAAAGCACTTTAAAAAGTAAACACAATTATATTTTTAAACAAACCCTAATTTTATAAATTTTAAAATTAATATTATATAATTTTAAAATTATTATTAATATTAATATAGCTTGAACCTAAAATTAAAAAAAAAATTGGGTGCTCTTGCTTTTTGGTTCATTTGGTAAAAGAAGAATAGGTGGTTGGAGTAGATGATAGGCTGCAACCTAAAAAGGAACTTGGGAATTATTCTACCTTTATCAAACCTAATGGAATTCAAGCTTACACATGAGCAAATCAAGTTTCGGGAAAAGGCATTTTACTTTTTGAAAAATAAAAATAAAAAACATTGGGCCCTATTTAGCTTTTGTCTTCATTTACAATTTCATGTGTCAATGACAAAAAAAAAAAACTTAGGACGAGAAGGTCTACATCAACCTAAAATTTATTAAAAAAACATATATAAAAAGGGAAAAAGATAAAAATAATAAAAATATTTTCATTTTTATTTTCAAGGTTTACTCTAAAAAATAAAGTCATAATCAAGTGAAAAAAAAAATATTTTTAAAAGAAAAATATGTAATCGAGGATCTCAAGTTAACAAGCTCTCTTGATAGTTTGGCTCTTGAAAATGATTATTCACCAATAAATCACGTTAATATATATATATATATAGTCTTATTAATTTTTTAAATGTTAATAAATTTCTTTTAAAAAAAAATTAATGCTAACAAATTTTTCTAATAAAATTATTTTCTAACATATAATGATAAAAATAGTATTATATAAAAGTAATGTCGATCAACTCTCAAGCTTTTTGATTTTGATGAACATTTACTCAATGTCATGGAAAAGTGAGAAAAAAATGGTTCACCAATTCATAATATAATTATATTTCATTTTTATTGTTTTATTGATGATTCGGCCTTTAGTATTGATATTTCTTTAAATATCAAGATTTCCTATATTTTTCTTCTAAACAAATTTGTTCAAGTTCAAATTGAATTCCAAACATAACATTCATATGAAGCTGACATATTATACTACAAAGTGCCATAAATAAGAAAAATTATACAAATCTTATACACATAAGCATTATAAATAATAAATAAATAAATAAAAACTTCAAGTTATCCCAAACTTACAAAATCCACGGGCAAGCCTGAAGATCCCGGTACCGCCGACGACAGGCATTTCTCTCACCTCTCTCCTGATCGGATTCCGGCCGAGCACACTAAACGTGCCGCCATTGTAAGGTCCATCATGTAAATAGACCCGAACATGACATCAATTGTATTTGGGCTGGTGGTGGAGTTATGAGGGCCTGCAACCCGGACAGCAGTTGGATTTGGACCGCCATTAACACTGTGAATGTAGAATTGGATACAGCAAGGCAAAGAGAAGCAAAAGTTTGATGTTCATTGCCATGGCTAAACATTGGAACATTGAAATTAATTAATTAATTAATTGAGTATTTGATAAATTATTAAATAATTTCTAACATTGAAAGAAATTAATTCATTCATTTTCAGGCTAGCTTATGATGTAATTTTCTATTTATATGATTTTCATTATTTTTTTCTTGGTTGTTGCTTTTGTTAGGTTTGGAGCAGTCAAGTCAAATCATCAAAAAATTAATTGAATGAAACAAGTTTTGTTAAATTAATATTGTATTTGATTCAACTAAAAACTTAGTTTAAGTTAGATTTTAAGATTTAAATCTCGTGTTGATTTCTAATGAAACCAAGCTTATCAATTAACTATAATTTAAAACGTGAGGGATTTATTTTTACTATAACAATTCATAGTAAAAACTTCTTTTTTTCTATGAAGATTCCCCGAATAAGCTGTCTTGTAGGGGTGTAATAGTCTTTTCAAGTGGACATGTTAGTCATTGGTGAATTTGATGGGGTTAAATTAAGAGGTATATTATAATTATTTTTACGGCTGTCATAACCTTAGGAGAAAAAAAAAATTAAGCTTCTATCCGGGGGTTTCAAATATTAGAATAGGTTGACTTTGAATTTTTTTTAAATTAATTATTTTTTTATTTATTCCTCAACATTTAATTTTTTTCAAGAGTTGATCTTGATATTTTGTTTTTCACATTTAATTTTTTTTTAGATCAAATATATTATTTTTTAAGGATTTGATTAGATATTAATTTGTTTAATTAAATGTATGTACAAATAATTTAATTTATAAATGAAATTTTTATATATAAAAAAATACAATGAAAAAATCAGTATACTTAATTTTCTTAAAATTAAAAAAAATTTAAAAAAAAAAAAACCCTAGTCGCAGCGCGTTTGACATAGCTCTATAATTAACCCGCATCTTTGTAGCGTGCACTAGCAAATATCCTACCAAACTTCTGGAAGCCTTAATTAATGTTCTACAGTAGGGGCCCGCCACCCACAACTTCGAAAGCTATCAAGTGCAAGAATCAAACTTTCAAAGTCCCATGGATGGCGAGGAGGATAAACTACAAGAACCCCTTCAAATTTTAAGAATTTTTTCAATTTAACCCCTTACATTAAAAAAATTGTGATTTGCTCTATGAATTTTCGATCCTGCTAAAATTCTAGGCCTCTGAATTTAACCCCTCACGTGATGCAGACTTCAAGTACATGATACATGGTCCTTTTAACTACAAGTTCGGGATTTCACGAATAAACTTCTGTTGCAGTTCATTTTCCCTGGGTATTCAGAAAAAGTTCTATTTACTACTTTAAGTTTTTGTGAAGGTTTAATTTCATCTTTAAAGTCTTCTATTTTTTTAATACTTTTTTATTCCTTATTATTTTAGATTCTTACATTTCAATCTTAAAACTTTGTTTTCCTCGTGTTTCAATCATTGAATGTAAAACGAAGAGAGAAAAAGTCATTATAGAATAAAGAGCAGAGAAACGGATTTTGACCATCTATATTCAATTCATAGAATGGTGATTTTTGTGTTCATGAGATCGTCGTGATTTTTTTTCTTTAGATTGGGGTATGTAAAGTATTTTTTTTGTTTAATTTTTTAATTTTTAGATTAATTAAAGATTGTTTTGAGGTTGAAAATTAGATTATTATGGTTTTTAAAATATTTTTTTGGATTTGTTTTTGTTATAACAAGTTGAGGTTTTAGGTGTTTGTAAGTTCAAAAATGGAGTTATTAATAAAAAAAATACATGATTCGTCGAAACATGAAAAAAATGCATAAATATTAAATTAGGATTTCTTATAAATAATTAAATATATATAGTTTTATCAATTTTTTAAATGTTGATGAATTTCTTTTAAAAAAAAATTAATACTAACAAATTTCCCTAATAAAATTATTTTCTAACATATAATGATAAAAATAATATTATATAAAAGTAATGTCGATCAACTCTCAAGCTTTTTGATTTTGATGAACATTTACTCAATGTCATGGAAAAGTGAGAAACAAATGGTTCACCAATTAATAATATAATTATATATAATTTTTATTGTTTTATTGATGATTCGGCCTTTAGTATTGATATTTCTTTAAATATCAAGATTTCCTATATTTTTCTTCTAAGCAAATTTGTTCAAGTTCAAATTGAATTCCAAACATAACATTCATATGAAGCTGACATATTATACTACAAAGTGCCTTAAAATGCGTACAAAGTGCCATAAATAAGAAAAATTATACAAATCTTATAAATAATTGAAAAAAAAAAAACGCAATGCCTCCTTGCCGATCAGTAGGGTAACAATGTCACACTGTATCCAACTATGGCATCAAATCCAGCCATCGAGAAGCCTGAAGATCCCGGTACCACCGACGACAGGCATTTCTCTCACCTCTCTCCTGATCGGATTCCGGCCGAGCACACTAAACGTGCGGCCATTGTAAGGTCCATCATGTAAATAGACCCGAACATGACATCAATTGTATTTGGGCTGGTGGTGGAGTTATGAGGGCCTGCAACCCGGACAGCAATTGGATTTGGACCGCCATTAACACTGTGCATGTAGAATTGGATACAGCAAGGGCAAAAAGAAATACAACAGCAAGGCAAAGAGAAGCAAAAGTTCGATGTTCATTGCCATGGCTAAACATTGGAACATTGAAAGAAATTAATTAATTGATTGAGTATTTGATAAATTATTAAATAATTTCTATCATTGAAAGAAATTAATTCATTCATTTCCAGGCTAGCTTATTATGTAATTTTTTATTTATATGATTTTCATTTTTTTTCTTGGTTATTGCTTTTGTTAGATTTGAACCAGTCAAGTCAAATTACTGAAAAATTAATTGAATAAAACAAATTTTAATAAATTAATATCGTATTTAATTCAACTAAAATCCTAGTTTAATTTAGATTTTAATATCTAAAATTTAAAATGTATGAAGTTTTTACTATAACAATTCATATTAAAAACCTCTTTTATTTCCTTGAAATAGTCTTTTCAAGTGGATATGTTAGTCATTGGTGAATTTTATGGGGTTAAATTAAGGGGTATTTCCTAATTATTTTTACATGTTATCGTATCCTTAGGAGAGAAAAAAATTAAGCTTCTATTTAGGGTTTCAAATATTAGAATAAGTTGATTTTGAATTTTTTTTTAAATCAATTATTTTTTTTATTTCTTCATGAACAATTAATTTTTTTTAAGAGTTGATCCTGATGTTTTGTTTTTCACATTTAATTTTTTTAGATCAAATATATTAATGTTTTAAGGAATTGATTAGATATTAATTTGTTTAATTAGATCTATGTATAAATAATTTAATTTATAAATAATTTTTTTATATAAAAAAAATACAATGAAAAAATCAGTATATTTAATTTCCCAAAAAAAAAAAAAAAAAACCCACTCGCAGCGCGGTTGACATAGCTCTATAATTAACCCGCATCTTTGTAGCGTGCACTAGCAAATACCCTACCAAACTTCTGGAAGCCTTAATTAATGTTCTTCATTAGGGGCCCGCCACCCACAACTTCGAAAGCTATCAAGTGCAAGAATCAAACTTTCAAAGTCCCATGGATGGCGAGGAGGATAAACTACAAGAACCCCTTCAAATTTTAAGAATGTTTTCAATTTAACCCCTGAAATTAAAACAATTGTGAATTGCTCTATGAATTTTCGATCCTGCTAAAATTCTAGGCCTCTGAATTTAACCCCTCATGTGATGCAGACTTCAAGTACATGATACATTTTCCCTGGGTATTCAGAAAAAGTTCTATTTACTACTTTAAGTTTTTGTGAAGGTTTAATTTCATCTTTAAAGTCTTCTATTTTTTAATAATTTTTTAGTCCTTATTGTTTTAGATTTTTACATTTCATTCTTAAAACTTTGTTTTCCTCGTGTTTCAATCATTGAATGTAAAACGAAGAGAGAAAAAGTCATTATAGAATAAAGAGAAGAGAAACGGATTTTGACCATCTATATTCAATCCATAGAATGGTGATTTTTGTGTTAATGAGATCGTCGTGATTTTTTTTCTTTAGATTGGGTTATGTAAAGTATTTTTTGTTTAATTTTTTAATTTTTAGATCAATTAAAAATTGTTTTGAGGTTGAAAATAAAATTATTATGGTTTCTAAAATATTTTTTTGGATTTTTTTTTTGTTATAACAAGTTGAGATGTTAAAAATGAAGTTGTTAATAAAAAAAATACATGATTCCTCAAAACAAGAAAAAAATGCATAAATAAGAAATTAGGATTTCGTATAAATAATTAAATAATTTTCTAAAATTTTAAGCCTTCAAACTTTTTCAAATTTTATTTTAATTGCCGTGAAATTAAACAATTAAGAATTAGCTTTGAAAATGGTCTTATTATCTATGCTCTTACCTCTATTCCATAGTTTATTGCAGATATGTTATCGTTAACTAACAGAGTTTTTTATAATATACTTATAAAATATCTACATATATAAAAATCATTATCGCGGAATTTAGCTTCATTTATCACCAGAGAGAGAGAGAGAGAAGAAAAAAAATCACATGGTACTGTTATTTATTGCAATAATAGGCTCAACGAACACAAAAGATTGGGGATGGAAAGTAGAACTTGTATATAAATAACTGGGGAAAAAAAAAAAAAAAAACGCAATGCCTCCTCGCCGATCAGTAGTGTAACAATGTCACATTGTATCCAATGATGGCATCAAATCCAACCATCGAGTGGGTCTTCGCCAGGCAATATCCACGGGCAAGCCTGAAGATCCCGGTACCACCGACGACAGGCATTTCTCTCACCTCGCTCATGATCGGATTCCGGCCAAGCACACTGAATGTGCTGCCATTGTAAGGTCCGCTAATGAACCCAACAGTGAGTGACATTAGAAGGCTGAACTCGTTTTGTGATGACATGCCATAAATCCCTTGGGCGCGTCCTACAACCGTGGAGTTCGGGTCGGGTGTGACTGTGAGCGGGTTGTCCATCATGTAAATAGACCCGAACATGGCGGCAGTTGCATTTGGGCTGGTGGTGGTGGAGTTATCAGGGCCTGCAACCCTGACAGCGGTTGGATTTGGACCGCTGATAACATCGTGCATGTAGAATTGGATACGAGTGGCTTTAACCTTCAAGGCGTCTGTGCTTTTGCAGGAGAAGACAACAGCGAGGGCAAAGAGAAGCAAGAGCTTGCTGTTCATTGCCATGGCTAAAACACTCGATGAGAAGTTTGAACTGATAGTGCAAAAGCCATAGGAGAGGATGGTGTTATATATAGGAGAGCTCGGTGCTGCTCCTGGTTGACAAATTCCATGTAAGATTTTTCAAATCGTAGAAATGTACTTGCCGGTTTCCATACGGTGCCAGTCTTCGATGGTTACATGAGTTTTTCCTCTTGTCAAGGCTCTAGCAATTGTGTTCATACGTTGAGATTAGAATGTTGCTGTTTTTTTTATATATATAAGGAATAGATCCCCTCTCCACCAATCGAGTGTCCAGATTAAGTTTAAGCTTATATCTTGATTGCCAAAATAAATAAATAAAATAAAATAAAAAGAGAGAAATGGATCACATGAAACATTGAAAGAAATTAATTAATTATTAAATTTAAGTATTTGATAAATTATTAAATAAATTCTAACATTGAAATAAATAAATTTATTTCCAAATATTTATTTTTTATTAAATTATATTTGAATATTAGATAAATATTTTAGTTTCGAGATAACTTGAATTATGTGATTGATTATTTTTATTAAAGTGTTTTTAAAAAAAATTAAAAGAATTTTTTTATTTAAAATTAATTTATATATATATATGTATTGTTTTAATATGTTAATATAATAATTAAAATAATATTATTTTAATATATTTTAAAAAAACTTTCAAAATAATCGGGACCACGCTAACCCTTCAAAACTTCTGGAAGCTTTAGTTAATGTTCTGCATTAGGGGCCCGCTACCCCCAACTTAAAAAGCGCAAGAGTCATATTTTCAGAGTCCCATAGATGACGAAGAGGATAAACTACAAGAACCCCTCCAAACTTTAAGAATTTGATCAATTTAACCCCTACCATAAAACATAATGTAATTTGCTCTATGAATTTTCGATCTTGCTACAATTCTAGGCCTCTGAGTTTATCCTTAAAAAACCCAATAGGAATTCATTTTTCAGTATAGAATTGAAGATTTAAAGGGGATTATTATTTAGAAAGTTTCTTGAGATTTGTGAAGTTATTTAATTATTTTTCTAAACCCTTAATTCAAGTAACCGATACAAAATTATCTTTTAAATAGAAAATCTACAAACCTCAGGGGAGGTTTTACAATTATTGAATGTAGCAACTTTACTGCTCCACGTAATATTTTCTATTTTTCATTCTTCTTAAAAAGAAAATACAGAATATTTTGTGTTGTGGCGTAATTCAATTCGCTTAAAGTTTAAAGCCATCTTTTGATTATTATTATTATTTTTTAATTTTTGTTGGGCGGAGAAATTTATGCGCACAGCTTCTTCTGCCACCGCCTTGAAGTCGACGGATGCAAGGGATGCGTGCAAAGCGACGTCCCCTCTCCGGGATGAGACA
The DNA here is from genome assembly GCA_030145905.1 of Populus davidiana. Classification (NCBI taxonomy): domain Eukaryota; kingdom Viridiplantae; phylum Streptophyta; class Magnoliopsida; order Malpighiales; family Salicaceae; genus Populus; species Populus davidiana. The sequence goes on along the minus strand of CM057789.1, from coordinate 21,900,290 downwards.
AATAGGATAAACTATTTGTAATTAACTCCGTGAATTTTCAGTCCTCTACAATTTTAAGCCTTCCATGTTTCTTTTTGACAAACATAACAGAACTCCATATTCTTACAAAATATAATTAACTCAATTTGCATTTTATAATATTTCCTTTCGATTATCACATAAGATTCTCCTTGAGATTTATTGAGTTATTTAGGGTATATTTAAAAATATATTTGTGATTATTTTTTAAAATATTTTTTATATTAAAATACATCAATATAATATTTTTTTATTTTTAAATTATTATTTTTTAAATCAGTATATTAAATTTCAAATTACAAGTCATCTGGAAATTAACTCAGTTTGCATTTTATAATATTTCCTTTCAATTATAATATAAGATTCTCTTGAGATTTGTTGAGTTATTTAGGGTATATTTAGGAATGTTTTAAAGTGTTTTTTTATATCAAAATGCATCAATATAATTTTTTTATTTTAAAAAAATTATTTTTAAAATCAAAATATTAAATTTTAAATTAACAAGTCATCTGGGAATTAACGATCGACAGATCAACCGCAGTGCAAACGGGCATTTAAGTTTAAGCTTATATCTTGATTACCAAAATAAAAAAAAAATAAAAAAAAGAGAGAGAGAGAGAGAGAAATGGATCACATGAAACATTGAAAGAAATTAATTAATTATTAAATTTAAGTATTTGATAAATTATTAAATAAATTCTAACATTGAAATAAATAAATTTATTTTCAGAATATTTATTTTTTATTAAATTATATTTGAATATTAGATAAATATTTTAGTCTTGGAGATAACTTGAGTTATGTGATTGATTATTTTTATTAAAGTGTTTTAAAAAAAATTTAAATTTTTTTTATTTAAAATTAATGTATATATATGCATATTAAAACAATATATTTTTTATAAAATAATTAAAATAATATTATTTTAATATATTTTAAAAAAACTTTCAAAATAATCGGGACCACGCTAACCCTTCAACACTTCTGGAAGCTTTATAATGTTCTGCATTAGGGGCCCGCTACCCCCAACTTAAAAAGCGCAAGAGTCATATTTTCAGAGTCCCATAGATGACGAAAAGGATAAACTACAAGAACCCCTCCAAACTTTAAGAATTTGATCAATTTAACCCCTAACATAAAACATTATGTAATTTGCTCTATGAATTTTCGATCTTGCTACAATTCTAGGCCTCTGAGTTTATCCTTAAAACACCCAATAGGAATTCATTTCTCAGTATAGAATTGAAGATTTAAAGGGGATTATTATTTAGAAAGTTTCTTGAGATTTGTGAAGTTAATTAATTATTTTTCTAAACCCTTAATTCAAGTAACCGATACAAAATTATCTTTTAAATAGAAAATCTACAAACCTCAGGGGAGGTTTTACAATTATTGAATGTAGCAACTTTACTGCTCCACGTAATATTTTCTATTTTTCATTCTTCTTAAAAAGAAAATACAGAATATTTTGTGTTGTGGCGTAATTCAATTCGCTTAAAGTTTAAAGCCATCTTTTGATTATTATTATTATTATTATTTTATTTTTTTTGGGCGGAGAAATTTATGTGCACGGCTTCTTCTGCCACCGCCTTGAAGTCGACGGATGCAAGGGATACGTGCAAAGCGACGTCCCCTCTCCGTGATGAGACAAATAGGATAAACTATTTGTAATTAACTCCGTGAATTTTCAGTCCACTACAATTTTAAATCTTCCATGTTTCTTTTTGACAAACATAACAGAACTCCATATTCTTACAAAATATAATTAACTCAATTTGCATTTTATAATATTTCCTTTTGATCATCACATAAGATTCTCCTTGAGATTTATTGAGTTATTTAGGGTATGTTTAAGAGTGTGTTTGTAATTGTTTTTTAAAATATTTTTTATATTAAAATATGTCAACATGATGTTTTTTTATTTTAAAAAAATTATTTTTAAAATTAAATTTCAAATTACAAATCATTTGGGAATTAACTCAATTTGCATTTTATAATATTTCTTTTCAATTATCACATAAGATTTTTCTTGAGATTTGTTGAGTTATCTAGAGTGTGTTTAGAAATATAGTTGTAATTGTTTTTTTTAATATTTTTTATATTAAAATAATATTTTTTTTATTTTTAAAATTAATATATTAAATTTCAAATTAACAAGCCATGTGGGAATTAACGTCCGACAGATCAACTATATTTTCCGTAGAGAAATTGAACCCGTGATGGAAATCGTTCTTCACCTAACCATGGAAAATCGTTCTTCACCTAACCAAGGATCGCCACCTACTCCTAATCAAATTAAAAAAAAACACAAGGGAAGAGCCAACAATCAATTCGAGACTCTTAAAATTATCGCATACTGATTATCAAAATCTAGAAGAGGGAGGAGCTTCTTATATTAAATTAATTTAAGCTTGTGATTTCATAAAATTAAAATTAAATTAGGGACCAAACTGACTAAATTTCCAAACTTCAATAACCATTGTAATTTGACAAACATAAATCTAGATAGAAGGCAGGCATGGGAACCACTTACCACTCTCCGACTCCCTGCTCTGCTCCACTTACACCCCAACTCCCCGTGCCCTCCCTCCCTCTCTCCAGCCGACAATTGAAGAATTCGGCAATGACGCCAACCGGAATTCTTGCTGGACTGTTTCTCCTTCTAGCTCTGTACTGTGGCGTAGACCCATGGAAGCAGAGTGCAATCTCAGGATTCCCAGACTTCAAGTCATACAAAGTTGAAATGCCTCCTTGGTCACTACTCCCTAAAGAGAAGGATGAAGAAAACTCACTCCAAAGATCAGAGATCAAGTTCTTGAATCAGATTCAAGGCCCTGAAAGCATGGCCTTTGACCCTCTTGGTCGTGGTCCTTACACTGGTGTTGCCGATGGCAGGATTCTCTTTTATGATGGCCAAAAATGGACTGATTTTGCTTACACTTCAAGCAACAGGTCAGCATCCTCCGCCTTTAATTTCTTGTTTTTATTTTATTATCCTGCTTGGAAAAGGTGATGAGCTAGTTTTCTTGATGGGTTTTTTCTATTCTCTTGTTCTGTTTTTGAATTTTGAGATTGAGTCCCTCAAGGATGGCGAGTGTTGTGGTCGGGGCTTGGGGTGTTCTTTTTCACTGCTCTTGCAGAATTTTGAGTTTTGCTTGGAATAATAGGAGAATCATGGTAGTTTTAAATGACCTTTAGTGTGACAGATAAATATGTCAAATGCCATCCAGTTTGAGATTGTTGAGCTTTCGCTAATGTTATTTGATATAATTTTTGCTTCATTCAGACATACGGAAGGTGCAATCAGAGAAAGAATGAAAATAATATACAAACACAATTAGAGTCAATGAATTACGTGTCTGATTTATTTAAGCTCGTGCGAATTTCATGTCCCTCAAAGTCAATCTATTGTCTGTAATTGAACTAACTAGCGGTGTGTTCAAGCGATGCAAATAGAGACCTGAATTTGTCATATGATGCCTCAATCTGTTCTCATCAACCATCTATAAAACTATTATCCAGTTATACCAGTTTTTAGCTCTCGCTACCTGTTTTAGGTTTCGCCTGGTTATCTTTTGAATTCTACTTTTAACTTATATCTTCTTTTTTTAAATCTTTCATGTGGGGTTCAGATCAGAAACATGTAATCCTCAACCGTCGCCTTTGAGTTACTTGAAGAATGAGCACATTTGTGGCAGACCTTTGGGGCTCCGATTTGACAAGAAAACTGGTGATTTATACATAGCAGATGCATATTTTGGGCTGATGAAAGTGGGGCCAGAAGGCGGGTTAGCAACATCACTTGCAAATGAGGCAGAAGGGATCCCTCTGCGGTTTACCAATGATCTAGACATTGATGATGAAGGAAACATTTACTTCACAGATAGCAGTACAACATATCAGAGGAGGTTGGTTGTTGATAGCACTTCATTTTTACTAACCATTCATTTAGAGAAGTGTTTCTTTTTTTCCCCTTCTGTGTGGAACAGAATGCTGAGGACATATATTTAACAATTGTAGGAGCATTTTATTGTATCCATCCTTTAGGGCATGGAATGTGATGCTCAGGATTTCTCTTGTTGCCTTTTCAAATGCATTAAATGTTTCCCTTGAAGAGACATTGAAAATGCCATTTGAGCTGGAACGCAAAGAGAACAATGCAGTTGAGAAGAATATATCATCTTCTCAAGAGAGGAGTGTCCAGTTTATTGAAAGTAGAGCATGTCCATATCTGTGATTGTGTGGTTTTTCTTCCTTCTTCTTCTTCTTTCTTTCTTTCTTTCTTTCCTTTTTTTTTGGTTGGTGGTAATATAAGGGGCAAAAGAACCAGGAACACAATAAACTAAAGTATACAAGCTCTAGGGGTGGCTATCTCAATAAAGTAGGCCAAAGCCCTGCTGAGGGTGGGCAAGATGGGTGATTTACCTGCTGCATGTTCACACCCAAGTTGGAAAGACAGTCAATGAATGAGTTGCCTTTCCTGTACACGTGCCTAACCGAAACTTCCGACTGTTTTTCCATGAGCAACTTGAGGTCCATTTTCAGTTTTCTCTTCTGCGACAATCAACTGGAAGTCAGTGTCAAGAGCAGTTGTATTATGTGATTGTGTGTTGATATATAGTTATATACTTGCAAATGCATGCTCAAGTGAAATAAGTGGTACTTCTAAGGATTTTGAATTTGTAATACCCTGTTTCATGTTTTCTCTGCAGTCAAATTGTTGTGTGGTGAATTTTTAACTAACTAAATGCATGGCTAAAATATTATAAACTATCAGTGGAACCTGATTTCTGTTGGTTGAGAAAATTGCTTCAATCTCTAGTACTATACAGAGTTACTTGCTACAAAAGCTTCCAAATTGAATTTCTTGTGTTGTCCTTTCAAAAGCTCTGGGAAATTTGAGTTCTTCCCAAGGTTTACTTGTGTACTCTTTTGCTTTTCAGGCTAGTACAGTCAACATGCCTGCTAAAATTGTACTATGGTTCCTAGCAAAAACTATTGAACTTGAACCTGCAGAGATGCAAACTCCACCCCTAAAGCTCTCAAAGGGAAAAAAGAATACAATTATATACTGTAAAAGAATAGAACTTTGTTCTGATGACAATGAAAATATTGAACAGATGAACTACCAGAGCTAGGATCACTAGAGGAAACAGTAGAACGATTATCAAATGGGGACACTCTATTTCCAGCAATGCTTTCTCTTGAAGCAGTTTTATTTTCTCTTTTGCTAAATGTCACTGTGAGGTTTGTATGCATGGATTTTAACACCATTATTTTTCAGGAACTTCATGCAGTTGGTTTTCTCTGGGGAGAACAGTGGGAGGGTTCTAAAGTACAATCCAACTACCAAAGAAACCACTGTCCTTGTGAGGAATCTTCAATTTCCAAATGGTGTGTCCCTAAGTAAGGATGGGTCCTTCTTCGTGTTCTGTGAAGGATCCATAGGCAGGTGAGTCTTGCTTCTCTTTTCATCCTTGTCATTATAAAATACTAAAACCTTTGTTTGGTATCATTTTTATGATATCCAGACTACTTGTTATAATATTGTCTGGTATCCATCATTGTATTATCCAAACTGACTGATAGAAAATTGTTACACTATATAAAGCTTCTAGAGGTGACCCCTAAAACTAGTCACCGGTCCCCACCAATGAAAATGAATGAAAGAGTCATTTGGACTGATGGATCAATGCTATGTCAATTTTGAGATTTATATTATACACTTAAACTATGTTTGAATTATCAATTAACTAACTGAACAGAAATCATGTTTGCTTGAAATCTGTGAAGTCTCGCAACCTTAACAACTATTATCTACATCTTGATTATCTTGTATGATACATTCATCATGTTTGCATATATGCATGTGTCAATGTTGATTGTTTCTACACTAGTTGAACTACACTCTATATATTAACACAAAAATGTATACTAATATGCATCTTTCACTATGGATTTGGTTCAGTAGAAACATCAAATATTACCTTGTGCCCTTCTGAAAACAAAAGTTTTTAGTTCTTCCCTTGCCTTTACCAGGATGCTATATATGTGCATCACCCATGACCTGAGCTTTAAGTGTAGTAGACACAGCACAAATTTCGCTTGTTGATTTAGACTTGCATACAGTGAAGGTTACACAAAGAGACACACAGTCAAGAAAAACATCTAAGAACCATTGTGGCCAAAGACCTGTTTCATATTGCTATTGACTTCTAGAAAAGAAGGCACCCTATTTTGCGTTATTTGAATAATGTTCAACTTCAGTGGACACTGCAGTAGTGTTTGGAAGAAATTACATCTTAATTTGCTGTACTTTATCATCAAAGTTTTTCGTTTGAATTGAGTGTCTTCCCAACTTAGAAGATGTTTGGCATTGAGGTGAAACCAACTTTTTGTCAAAAGTTGAATTTGTGTTCTGCTTCAAATGATTATTATTTTTTTAATGTTTTTGGATTGTTTTAATGTGTTGATGTTAAAAGTAAATTTTAAAAATAAAAAAATATATATTATTTTAATGCATTTCCAAGCGAAAAATACTTTTAAAAAGCACCAGTCAGGAGCAAGTGTGGATTTTGTTCCGCTTTTCTGCTGTTTCTTGTTTCTTACTTTTGAAGTGTGAATGCAGATTACGCAAGTACTGGCTGAAAGGTGAGAAAGCGGGAACTTCAGAAGTTTTAGCCATCTTACCTGGATTTCCTGACAATGTCAGAACAAATGAAGAAGGTAACTTTTGGCTAGCAGTCCATTGTCGTCGGAGCTTTTACACTCACATAAGCGCACAATACCCAAAGCTAAGGACATTCCTGCTCAAGCTCCCAATTCCAACGAAGATTCATTACCTGCTTCAAATAGGGGGCTGGCCCCATGGTTTAGTTGTCAAATACAGCCCAGAAGGTAAGATCTTGCAGATATTGGAGGACAGTCAGGGAAAGGTTGTGAAAGCAATCAGTGAAGTGGAAGAGAAAGATGGTAAACTGTGGATGGGGAGTGTTTTGATGCCTTTTGTCGCAGTTTACAACTTGGCTTGAGGAAGAATGTTGTTCGCAACAAATGGTTATCCTCATAAATAGTTTGCAGAGATTCAATAAGCTGTATTAATTAGCCATGTTTTTTATAATTTTTCTTGATGTGCCCTGACTAGAACTGCAAGGACTTTTTGGAGGAAACTCTTTTACTTATTTGATTCGGGAAATGATACGGGTCGCTAATTTATGAATATCTCAAAAAGTCCTGCTAACCATTGATTCGTGTCATATTTGTTGCCTGAAATTCCTGCAATGTATTTGCGTTCTTTTGATTTATATTTTGCAACCAGTATTCCTGGTGGGTCAACTCATTAATTCACCAGGTTGAGTTTTATATCAAATCAACTAGAAGTCGATACAGTTAAAAATTGATTAAAATTAAAACTGATTATTTTTAGTTTGGTTTGGTTTTTATAAAAAATAATAATTAAACTGAATGTTTTTTTTAAAAAAAAGCGAAACCGAATCGAAACTGATTCAATCTAATTGGTTTCTGTTCGGTTTGGTTTTTTAAGATAAAAACCGATTCAAACCGATTTGGTTTAGTTTTAATTTAAATTTTAAAAAAATTATGGCCAACCCTTTTAAATTATTATTAATGATAAAAAAACAACAAAACAGAATTTTAGGGTAATATGTTTATGGTTATTTTTTAAAGTGTTTCATAAAAATATATTAAAATATATGCTACCGCATCAAAATAATGTAAAAACATAAAAAAAAATATTAATTTAAAGTAATAAAAAATAAAAAAATTCTTAAATTTTTTTAAAACTATTTTTGAATGGTAAAAATAAATAGGCCTAAAGTCCAATAGTGCGTTGTGGATCGTTAAAAGTAATCCGTCTGCAACTGCAAGCTGCTTGCAAGCCCAAGCTAGCAGGTCTAGGGCAAACAATTTTGCTCTGTTTTACTGTTTTGGCAAAGGATCTTCCTTTCCACAAAAGAGAAGGAATTACAGAGAAACACATCAATCAATCAATCAATATCCGACTAGAACAAGGAGAGTTTCCCCACCTAGCTGTTATATATTTGTATGTTTTTAATACACTTGATTAAAAGAAGCTCCTGCTGATATCTCTCCTTGAGCGAGAGAAAAAGCTCGGCAGAAAATCTTATAAAGTTTCTCTCTCCATCTAAACACAAGAAACCCAAAATCCAGATTTAGGGGTTTTTGCAAAGCTCTGAAGTTTAGCCATGGATCTTCATGATACATCATATAATGGCTACGAGGAGGATGGATACTACGATGATGATGGTGATGATGATTACGGTGACTACAACAACCATATATATATGATGACGACGACAAAATTGGTGATATGGATACTGGCTACGATGATGGTGGTGGTGAGGATTGCTTGGCATGTCGGAGCCAGAGATCATTAGGCAACGTCAGGAGGCTGATATCACAAGAATCTCAACTGTGCTCTCTGTATCGAGAAACGAAGCAAGCATCCTACTTCGTCTCTATGGTTGTGGAATGTTTTCAAAGTAGAGGATGAATGGTTTGGTAATGAAGAAGACGTGCGTAACTTTTCATATGACATCGTACCAGTGTAAAAATTTATAATAAAAAAATATTTATAATATTAATAATAATTTGTTTTTTTCAAATTTATTAGTTATTTTATTAATAATATTAATTATAATAAAAAAAATATTTATAACGCAAATAATACTATTTTTTATATGAATATTTAGAATAATAATAAAAATAATTATATTTATAACATAAATAATTATATTAAAAATTTCAAGGATGATTACAACACATAATAATATTTTTTTATATCAATACTTTGAGTTATAATAAAAATAATAATAATAATAACACAAATAATATTATTTTTTATCTAAACACTTTGAATTATAAAAAAAAAAATTATAACATACATTATTATATTAAGACATGTGGGTGGGCGCGGGCGCGTCCAGACCCTACTTGGGGATAGATGTAGATGCCTCATCACCCACCATGGGTTTGGGCGTGGTTGGGTGCTCCAAGTTAGGAGTAAACGTGTCCAAGCCCACCTTGGGGTTGGGCGTGGACTCGTCCAGCCCCAACTTAGGATTGGGTGTGGAGGAGTTTAGGCGAGCACGCGTCCAGCCCTAACTTGGGATTGGGTGTTGATACATTCAGACCTAACTTGGACGTGGGTGTGGCTAGGTGCTCCAAGTTGAGCATGGACACTTCCACGCCCACCTTGAGTGTGGGCGAGAACGCGTCCAGACCGAACTTGGGTTTGGGAGTGGACGTGTCCAGACCCAATTTCTGATTGGACGTGGACACACCTAGATTTTTAATTATAATAAAAATAAAAATAATTATTACACAAATAATACTATTTTTAATATTAATAGTTTAGGCGAGCACGCCAGAACCAACTTGGGGTTGGGCGTGGATGTATCCAACCCCAACTTAGGTGTGGGCGTGGACGCTTCCACGCCCACCTTAGAGTTGCGCGTGGACGTGTCCAGACCCAACTTGGCTATCGGCGTGGACACGTCCAGGCCTAAATTCAGGTTGGGCATGGACGCATCCAAGCCCAAATTCGGGTTGGGCGTGAACGCGCCTGGACTTTTAATTATAATAAAAATAATTATAACACAAATAATACTATTTTTAATATTAATACTTTTAATCATAATAAAAATAAAAATAATTATAACACAAATAATACTATTTTTAATATTAATAAAAAAAATTATAATTTATTAATGATATTATTAATAATAATAATAATAATAACAACAACACAAATGATAATATTTTTAATATTCACACTATTAATTATAATAAAAATAATAATATTTTTAACATAAATAATTGTATTAAGAATTTCAAGGATGATTACAACACAAATAATAATATTTTTATATCAATACTTTGAGTTATAATAAAAATAATAATATTTATAACACAAATAATATTATTTTTTATATAAACACTTTGAATTATAAGAAAAAAATAATACTTATAAAACACATTATTATATTAACACGTGTGGTTGGGTGTGAATGTCTCCTCGCCCACTTTTGGGTTGGGCGTGGACGCTCGAGTTTGGGCAAGCACGGGAGAACCAACTTGGGGTTGGGCATGGATGCTCAGGTTTGGGCGAGCACACATCCAGACCCAACTTAGGGTTGGGCATGGACGCATCCAGACCCAACTTGGGTATGAGCGTGGCTAGGTGCCCCAAGTTGGGGGCAGACGCGTCCAAGCCCACCTTGGGGTTGGGCGTGGGCGTGGACACGTTCAGACCCAACTTGGATACGGGCGTTGCTGGGACCCACCTCACTTGGGGATGGGTGTGGACGCCTCTAGGGCCAACTTTGGGTTTGCTAAAGATAATTAAGTCTTTTGCCAAGACCCAAATGCCAGGTGGCATGAGTAAGGGCAGGCATGCCCATGCGCTTTATGGCGCTTGGGTTTGTGCAAATGCCACGTAGTGTTTGGGCTACCATAGCCAACCAGGTAGCCTTAGTGCCGACTGTCCTTGCATGGGCAGCGCTAGCACCAGGTGCCCGCTTCTCATGGCCTGCAGCTCCACCAAAACTTGTGCTGACCATTTTCTCCTCAACCATCTCTTCAATGTCAAATGCACCCTAGCAAAAAAACAACCTCATCCATCACTTGCTGCCCTTGCAACTCTTTGTGTTAAGGGTTTGGCTGTCATTACACTGCCTCAATTCACAATGTTTTATGTCTATATAAACAGTAACAAAGGCACTAAGTCCTTTTAGAGTATGTTTGGCAGTGTGGTAGCGGTTGTTTTTCAAATAATTTTTTATGCCGAAATGTATGCTAATAATTTTTTTTTCATTTTTCAAAAATTATTTTTGACATTAACACATCAAAACGATCCAAAACATATAAACCATATTAAATTTTAGCAAAAAAAATTAAATTTTTTGAGAACGCGGTTTCAACCGCGTTCCCAAATAGTTCCTTAGTATATTAGGTAATGTAATTATATATATATATATATATATAAAAGACAAATTACTATAAAAAGCTAAAATCTTATTCAAAGAGCATGGCATACTAGAATAATTTTTAAGTATCATTATAATTATTTCTCGATTTTATTTAAATATAAAAAAATAAAAATAAGGAGGGCCTGGAGAATTAAGTCTGGCGTGTTTGGACTCGGTAAGATGGCCTCGTTGTGCCTCTCTAATCATCTTACCGAGTCCTTTTATTGTATAAGTCTGGCGTGCCTTAGCCTTGGAGTTTAGAGCTTAGACTTAAAAAAATTTGAAAGGTAATTGACAAAATGTCACCTATTGTGACAATTTCTCATCTCTGGAGATGATGGGAAATCAGGTTAAAGTTTTTGAACTCTAGAAACTATAATTTCAACTTTTTTTTCCCTAAAAACACGCAAAAAATACTTCTAAAATTTTATTTTCAATAACAAAACATAATTTTATTGGCATGAAAACTCAAAAAAAATCAAATAAATTTTTTAAAATCTCAATCTACTTTTCTCAGGATCATTAAAGGTAAAAATTACCTTTATTAAGTTCTTTCTTCTCTTAAAAAAGAGTTTGTAAACATTAAAATCAGGGCTATTGTTCCTGAAATTTGATTTTATAATCTCTCTCTCTCTCTCTCTATAAATATATATAACATTCTCTCAAATGCAAAGCATGTGAAGTTTTGTTATTGAAATATAAATGTAAAAAGTTACAGGAATCAAAGTGCAATGCAATTTGAATTGTAAACATGAAAAAGAAGGCCGGTTTCTTTGCCAATATCAATCCCTGTTTATAAGACAAAAATTATACAATATGTTAAAGGAATCAATGTCTCTCTAATCATCCTTTTATTGTTTACCAAAACATAAATCATTGCAGATTGAAACAATATAATAATATGATTATCCTTGCTAAAAACACTTATTAAGCATGCAGTTGAGGATAAGATTATCTTTATTGAAAAATATATTTGGTATTAAAAAAATAATTGGAAATAAAATAGTTCATTCAGGTTTTTTGAGTAGTGATATAGATATTAATTAGTCATTCAGGGCATAAATTTTTAACCTTTGGATATGGGGCTTCTTTTGTCCTTTTTTTTTATTAAAACAATTCAAATACAACTTTGAAATTTTGAATGGTTAGCATGAGTTTTGAGGGAGTAAACAAAAAAAAAAAAAAACAGGGAAGGGGAAAGAAAGTGGGTATGTGCCAGCATGCTAGACTATAGTCAGTTAAGTTTAATATTATTATATTTATTATTATTAAAATTATTATTTAAAAAATTAAAAAATATATTATTACTATTGAAAAAAACCATAAATTAAATTTTAATCATAAAATTATTATTATTATTAAATTTGAAAAAAAATATTACTATTGAAGAAAAACCATAAAATTGATTTAAAAGGTAAAATTTAAAACTATAAGAACTTGGATCATGCATGTTTATTATTATTATTTTCATTATTATTAATATAATATTAATAAATTTGAAAAAAAAATTATTATTTTTGAAAAACAAACTATAGATTTGATTTGAAGGATAAAATTAAAATTAATAATAATAATAATAATAATAATAATAATAATAATAATATTGTTGATGTTGTTGTTGTTGTTTTTATTATTGTTAATATTATTTATATAATTGTTAATAAAAAAATTTTAAAAAATATTATTACTATTAGAAAAAAAAATAGTAACAAGGTCTAGCGTGGTTTCGGACCTAATGGTGCTTCGATCTAGCATGGTTTCCAGGTTTGGTTAGGTCTAGCATGGTTCCAGACCAAAGGATGTTTGGGTCTGATTTAGAGGTGAGCAAAAAAAATGATAAACCGATTAAACTGAAAAAAAAAATAACAAAAAAAAAACAAACCAAGAAAAAAAGTTGATTAGAATATTTTTAAAAAATTCTGGTTTGGTTTTGGTTTTGTAATGTAGAAATCGGTTAACTCAAACCGAACTGGCTCAACCAACATTTCAACCCACTATAAAAGAAAACCCTAAAACTAAACTTCACAGTTCACAATCATTCAACTCTCAGTCGCCCCTCATCCCAAATGTCTTGCAAAGTGTCCCTCTCTCACCACTCTTTTTATTTAATTCTCTCATTATTCTTTGATTCTCTAGTTGAGCTGTTATGCTCCTTGACAGTCAATCTCCACCCCTGACCCCATTCTTTCTAGCTCAGGAACTTCTATTTTGAATCTAAGTTTTTAGCTTTCCCCGTCCCCGTGTAAGCTATTCCATGCGATGTCTTTCACAAAGGTACAAGGATTTCATAACCGATAAAGCTGGTGAATCTTTTCTTCCCTCATAGAAACTTGGTCTCTCTAATACGTCAATTAATATGGTAAATAAATCATGTTTTTTATTATTTAAAATGAGTTTTTATTAAAATTAATAGTTGTAATACTATTTGACAAATTATTCAATCATGTCATTTTTTTTAGATGAGATTGGATATTTTATGCTTATATTTGAAACCATTGTTTTTTTTTTTATTATCAATTATATATCAGCCTAATATAGAAAAAATGGTAAAAACATTATACATTAATATTCAATGGGAATTAAATAGTCTTTTGATTGTTAATTTTTATATGGTTTTCATGGATGTTTTTTATATAGTCACATAAAGATTATAAAAATATTATTTATTTATTTTTGTTTGTAACCTTTTTTTATATTATAATAAATTTTCGCTTAAAAAAATATGTTTTCATAAAAAAATAATTCAATAAGAAAACATGAGCTTCGCCTCTAGATATAACTTTTTTCACTATATGGTTTAAATTATTGAAATTCTTGTGAATAATTGGTTTGGTTATCTTGGATTTATATATTAAAAAACAATATTGTTAATAAAAATAGATAACTTTTTCATAAGATTTGGTTGATGATGTTTTGTGCTAATGTTTTAATTTGATTTCAAACAGTTAGATCTACCTAAAAAACAACAAACTAAGCTCTCATTTGAGATTGTGGTTCAAATAAAGGTTGGTTAAAATTTAATTATTTTTATTTAAAATTAAATTTTTATACACTTTTGGATCGTTTTGATATACTGATGTAAAAAATAAATTTTAATAAATAAATAAAAATATTATTTTAATGTATTTATGAGTAAAAATACTTTAAAAAGTAAATGTTATCATATTTTCAAACATCCCTCAATAGCAATAATAGATACAAAGCTACTACACCATTATACCATACCATTGCTAAAAATCTAAAAGGCATGACTATTTTACTATACAAAATACATTGTTTACCCTTTCATATTTTACTACGAACATGCTCTTCAAGAATTTTTATTTTTTTCTTCAAATTTGTCCTCAAACTATTTTTTATGCAGTTGCATCATTTTTTAGCTAAATTCAAGGGCAATTTAATTAACTTTGTTGACTATAAACAAAATTAAGAGATAGGGAACCAAACTAGAAAAAACACCATAAATGGATGATGTTTTTAAAGTTCATACAATAAGTTTAATTTAGTCCTCACACTTTAAAAATTATACATGTTTAGTCTCTTAATATTTTTTTTTCAAATCAATTTTGATATAAAAAAGTTCATTTTTCTAATTTTTTGGTTCTTGGATTAAGAGGGAGGGAGGGAGATTATTGAATTCCAGCGGCAAAGAAAAAAATATCATTGACATCAATTTTGATCACCAAAACGATCAATTTTTATTTCAAATAATTCTATTTGATGAGTAAATTTCATATTAAGTGCCTTTGTTTTTTACATTAAAAGTGCCCAAAAAACAAATATGAGCCTGAGAATATTTTTGTTTTTGGGTTTTGGGATGTTGTTTGTGACTATGGATAAATTAATATGTTTTTAAGGTGTTTTGGGTAAAAAACAAATAGCTTTTTGAATAAAAAAAATCATAAATCCTAGTTTTCTGGCCACTATAATGACTAAAATTTAGGTAAAATCAGATGACACGTCGTCTATTTTTTTAAAACAAACAATTGAGGCGACAATAAAAATAAGACCTCAGCACCTGGACCTTAAAAAATGAATCAGGTCCAGCAATACTTGACCTTTTTTTATATATATATTTTGAAAAAAATATAAAAAGTATTAATTAAAAAAATTAATATTTTATTTTTGGGTTTTAGGATGTTTTTTGTGACTATGGATAAATTAATATGTGTTTTAGGGTGTTTTGGGTAAAAACAAAAATAGCTTTTTGAATAAAAAAATCATAAATCCTAGTTTCCTAGCCACCCAATGATTAAAATCTAGATAAAATCAGACAACACGTCATTTATTTTTTTAAAACAAACAATTGAGGCGAAAACTACAATAAAAATAAGGCCCTAACACCTGGACCTTAAAAAATGAATCAGCAACAGTGCATGACCTTTTTTTTATATATATATTTTGAAAAAAATATTTTTTATTTGTATTTAAATTAATATTCATTTTTTATTTTATTTTATTTATATAACATCTTTTAAATGAAAATTATTTTTTAATTAGTTTGTGTGTGTTTAATTTTTGAAGAAATTATTTAAATTTATCTATAATTTTTCTATGTTTTATATAAATAAAAAAATATTTTTTAGATAATATTTGTAATATGTGTAACCTTACATAATAAGTTTTTTATTTTATTTAATAAATTTCATGCATATCTAATTTTATTATCATTTGATTAAATAAAAAATTAATTTTGATAAATAAAATCATTCAATACAACTAAATAAAAGGTCCGTGTTAGAATACAAAATATTTTAATCTATACAAGTTTATTAGTTTTTCATTTTTATTATCTTAATATCTTAAATATTTTTTTACATATATAATTCTTAATTTATTTAATTATATATATATATATAAATTTTTAAATTTACACTTATAATTTGTTTTTACAAATACATGATAAAAAAAAACATGCATGTAAAATTTCTTTTATAAAAATAAAATAAAATACGTGACACGGGTCAATTAGCTTGCATAGCAAACCTCGTCCATCGTTTAGCTTCCAGTGCGCACAAACCTACACCAGAAACAAAACTAATACCTCCACTCTCCCTCCGCTCGCACGTTCGTTTCTTTCGCTGGAAACCCCAGAGAGCCGAAACGTTTCGGTCTCTAACGCCAAAAACAGAGCCCTAAAAAGGTTTCATCTTCTTTCTTTCTTTCTTTCCAACTTCCACCGATAAACCCTAAACCCAAGTTTTTATCGAATTATTTAATTCACAAGTTTATTCACCAATTTTAATCTTTCTCTCCAGATTGCGTCAATTAATCACGTCGTGATTTTTGTACAGATTTCAGTTTTAAAATGGTGAGTTAGGGTTTTCTTTTGTTATTATTTATGATTATTAGGTTTAATAAAGTTTTTTTTTTTTTTTTTTAATTTTTTCTTTTTTTGTAGCAACGAGATATTCGAAAATGGTTTATGAAGGCACACGATAAAGGCAATGACAATGCTGCTACCAATGCTGAGAAGAAACCTCCTCCAACTGAGCCGAAGACCGAAACACCTGTAGGCAATTTACCGCCTGGATGTTATGTTTTGATAAATGCTTGCTTGGTTGATTGACTGTACCTTAATTTTTTATGGGATGCATGTTTCATGTCATGGTTTTAGGGTATAATGATTGAAGATTGGAATAAAAATATTTGGCATGCCGATGGCTAATGGGCCTCATTTGTTTTGCAAAGAAAAAGAAAAATGCAGAATTTAACTTTGGGAAGTTGAGGAAAACAGTATTTCGGACTCGGTTATTAGGGTGTTTTGTTGCTGTGATTTTCTTTTATTGTTATTACTGTCTAATACAGAGTGATTAAGCTGAATGGTTGTGCTAGGTTATGTTTTCTAGAGAAAGTATTTTGAACTAGAATATTGGATATTTTGAAATAGTTTTTTTTTTTTTTTAAGTTCTATTATTTCTTTGCTTCTCTAATAAGAAAGGGGAGTTGTTGATATGTGGTTTATTTATTTTTTTGGGGTATAATTAGGTGTGTGGAGGTCAAGAAGGTTCAGGGAGGAGGAAAACTAGCAAGTATTTTGCGGCAAATAAACAGAAGCAAAAAGAGGATAAAGAAGTAGAGGATCTTCCTGCTAAGAGAAAAGCTCAAAATGATGGTGTCCAATCTGTGAAACCCCCACCTTCTAAAAAGGTTCACAAAGTTGATGATGAAGAAGAAGATGATGACTTTTCCTTGCCCAAGAAGAAGAATGATGCTTCTCCTAGTAAGAAATTGAAGAGCAGTTCAGGCAGGGGGATTGCTCAGAAACCTGTACATGTTAACGAAAGTGATGAAGATGATGCGAAGGATACTGAATCTCCTCTGAAATCTGGTGGCAGAGGTCGTGGTGGTAGGGGTGTGTCTGGGGCACCATCTGGTGGAAGGGGCAGAGGTGGTGGACGGGGAGGATTTATGAACTTTGGTGAGAGGAAAGATCCTCCACACAAAGGAGAAAAGGTAAATGGCAAACGGGATTATCTGATTCAATTAGTTATACCAATTAGTAGATATTTTATGTTAACATCAAATCTAAATTGTTGGCATCAGGAAGTCCCTGAAGGTGCTCCTAATTGTTTAGCTGGTTTAACCTTTGTGATTAGTGGAACGCTTGACAGGTATTTCTGCTTGTGCATAAATGTATTGTACTTGGTTATATAGAAGAATATTGATATATTTTCTGTTTGTGCATGTTAAGATAATTTGGAGGTTGTCTTATATGTTACACTTTTTTGCTGCTTTGACAATGCCTGTTGCAGTGTCATTTCCATGTGATAAAACTAACCATGTTTTGAATTTGGACCATGCTTACAGTTTGGAAAGAGAAGAGGCAGAAGACTTGATTAAAAGGCATGGAGGTCGTGTTACTGGATCTGTCAGCAAGAAAACGGTCATCTACATTTCTATCCTGTTGTTTCTTGGATTCATGTGGCAGTGTTGGTATTTGATTAATACAATGTCTGTTTGCAGAGTTATCTTTTATGTGATGAGGATATTGAGGGACGGAAATCTTCAAAAGCCAAAGAACTTGGGTAGGCTACCTCAGATCCACACATGTATTTATATTCAAGTTTGTATAGCTTTTATTTTATTATTACTATTTCTTCATGCAGCACACCTTTTCTTACCGAGGATGGGCTGTTTGATAAGATCCGCTCCTCAAAGAATTCAAAAGCCCCGGCACAAGAAGACTCAAAGGTGTCTGTGGAGAAAGTCGCATCTCTGCCAAAGAAAAGTCCTCAGAAAGCAGACTTGAAGAGTATGCTCCCAGTATCTTTTTGTTTGTAATAATTATTTTATATTTTTTAATACAAGTATCATGGCTTCATTCTTTAGTGAGAAAATAATGTACAACACTGTGAGTTTGTTTTATTGTTGCATCATTTGTTTTGAAATTTTAATTTTTTTAAAATGTAAAAAAGCTGTTTATTCTGCAGGTAGCTCTTTGATGTCAAAAGCAGCCCACAAAGATTTGGGTGCAGGTTCCCAGCAAGCAAAGCAGAAAGATCAAGCTATACAACGCTCATCCCTAATATGGACAGAAAAATATAGGCCAAAGATTCCAAATGAGATGATAGGAAATCAGTCACTGGTACGTGCATTAGTTGTTGTCTTCCAGTGACTTTTTCTGCCGTTCAAAATTGATATTATCTTTATTTATTCTTTAGAAGGAAAAGAATTAAAATTTCACAATGTGATCCTCTTCAGGTTACTCAGCTCCATAATTGGTTGAAGAACTGGAATGAGCAGTTCCATGATACTGGAAACAAGGGGAAGGGCAAAAAACAAAACGATTCTACCGCAAAAAAAGCTGTTCTATTGAGTGGATCACCTGGAATAGGGAAAACAACATCAGCAAAGCTGGTCTCTAAAATGCTCGGTTTCCAGGCAATCGAGGTGGCATACTTTCTATACAAATTTATTGAACTATGGAAGTGTCTGTATTAATCAGTGCTTATTGCTTATGGTTTTTTTATTTTCTATTTCCCACTTATTTGCTCAGTATTTACCATTCAGGTAAATGCCAGTGACAATCGTGGGAAGGCAGATGCCAAGATTTTTAAAGGAATCAGTGGAAGCAATGCAAATTGCATAAAGGAACTTATCAGCAATGAAGCTCTGGGTTTTGAGATGGATAGGTTGATTAATTATTATTGTTTACTTAACATTGTGAAAAATGCAGTTAAACTTTTACCCATTGATTGATCACCAATTGCAGGTCAAAGCATCTGAAAACAGTTTTGATCATGGATGAGGTAGATGGAATGTCTGCTGGAGATAGAGGTGGAGTTGCTGATCTTATTGCTAGTATAAAGATTTCCAAAATTCCTATCATCTGCATCTGTAATGACCGTTATAGTCAGAAGCTAAAAAGTCTTGTGAACTATTGCTTGCTTCTCAGTTTCCGGAAGCCTACAAAACAACAGGTCCTTTTTTTGGTTCTTTCTGTGTCTCTTGGTTTCAATATATAATTTTTTTGGTTCATTTCTTTCAATTTCAATGTAAATACATCAAGGACAGACTTGGTTTGCTTTTGTGTTCAAGTTTATATGCTAGTGTCATCAGTTTCTTATGATAAAGGAGTTGTGCTAGATGCCATTACTTTCTCTTTTAGCAGGTCAATACTTAAATAAGGTTTTCATGACAGTCAAGAACCATTTGTCAAAAAAATTGTACTCAGCTCTTTTTGTGTCTGAGCAGTGTTGTAGGAGGATTTGTGTGGAGATGTGCATGTTCTAAACCTATGGAATTTACATAAAAGCGGGCTATACCACAACTTGAAACTGCACACTGCACTCCAAGGGTTTAATCATTCCTCAAGACAATGCCCCCTAGTTTTGCTCAATGCTAGATATTATAGTTGATGGTATCATTTGCTACCTATATGGTTATGCCATGGAGAATGTTGCTTCGCAAACAACTCATTTTCTGTAAGTGAAAATTCAAATTTATTCATAAATATGCTTAGCATAATCTGGTTTTCAAGTGATCTCTAGTTTCCACTACACCGTGCCTCTGATTTCCTGGAGTCACATTTTTTCTTCATGTTTGTGCATTGTGCATGTATATTAGCACCTGTGCATTTGTTCAAATGTTTTTAAAAAGCATGTAACAATATTCCTTCAAAACATAATGGAATATGTTGTAATTTAGTGAGAGAGGGGAATAATTGTGCTAAATCATGCATTTCCATTTGTGCTACAAGAATTAGTGTATGCATTTGTGCATGGTGTGCGCTCTTCTGTGTGACTGTGACACAGGAAGTTGTTGCCCCTAATGTGCTTAGCACAATATAAATTTTTTGTACTCTCAACTATGTGTTGATTATAGGGTTATACTTTAATCTTTGGGACAATTGCAATGGAATAATTTGTTATTAACGGTGATTTTGATGTTTTGTAGATGGCAAAGAGGTTAATTCAAGTTGCAAATGCAGAAGGCCTTCAAGTTAATGAGGTAAATGATTGTCTTGTTCAAAATTTTTTGATGCAGGACAATAAATAATAAGAATTAAAGCAAGAAAAGAAAGAAGCTTTAAAGAAAGAAGAAAGCTAAAGAAGAGAAGAAAGGGGATTGGAGAAATGCAAAGTCTACAATATTTTCATTAATCATCAAAAATTGTCTAACATTTAGAAAAGTAGGATATAAATACTAAAACCCTAACTAGAACAAGCAATTGGGCTTATGGCCCACTAAATAAAATATCCAACAATAATTAAATCAAACTCAACAAATAAAGCCAAACTAATAAACCTCAACTAAAAGTTCATATAAATTAAACCCAAAAAAAATAAGCTAAAGCCTAATTTCTCAATTGTTTGGGCTATCCTTCATCGTCTATGATCATATGCGTGCGTAAACAATGTTTCTGGTTCGGTGTCCCCACCATTTTTGCTCCCTTAAATTGGTTTGGTGTGAACATCCTTTGGTAGTTCATCTGTATTGTGCTCTTCTCACTGAATTTGAAGCTTCCAAATTATTTATTTTGGACGTTGCACTTACTGAGAATAGGAGTCTTAATGAAAATGCTCAGTTTTTGAAATTCTAAAGCTGGTTCTATGCTTTTCCTAATGAAAGGCACCAACCGGTTGCAAGAATCCCAGGGCATCTACAAATCTGTAAGAGAAAGCACATCAACAAAAATGATTTCTTCCTGTACAAAAAGTGAAGGTTTAATTAAATTCTAAAATATGGAGGTAACACCACCTCCTTAAAAGCTACCCTATTGTACTCCCTCCACAATAGCTAAAAAAGAATTTTAAGAGATTATTGCAAGATTTTTCTTCTGTACTGGAATGCATACCCCTGCAAGCCACACCTTTGGTAAAGGTCCCATACTTGGTTAGTCACCTGTTTCTTATATTTGCATTTTGTCGGGCACTAAATAGTGGCTAATAACCTTCCAGATTGCACTTGAGGAGCTTGCAGAAAGGGTGAATGGAGATATGCGCATGGCATTAAACCAATTACATTATATGAGCCTCTCAATGTCAGTCATTAATTATGATGATGTAAGACAGCGCCTTCAAGGAAGTGCAAAAGATGAAGATATTTCACCATTCACCGCCGTGGATAAGTATGACTTGATGATCCAATTCTTACCTCTTCAATGCTGTTTTAGATGCTGTCTATTTAAAGTCATGATGTCTTAACTTGGAACAACTCTTAACTGGATTCTAGGAAAAAGAAATCATGCTGTGTCCTTTGTGATTTTTTTTTAATTGTGGAAACAAGCATATTGTAATTCATAATATTTGAGGCTCCCAGCTTCTATGAGAAGGTGTGCTAGGTTGTTTCTTGTGTAAAACATGATCTAATATTTTCAGATCAGTCCTGTAGGCATGGAACAGGTTTTTGCTTGCTAATGCAAAAGATAATGAACCATTTATCAATAAAAGAAAGTTAAACCTATATTTGAAAATCTGTGATTCGACTTTTAAAGATGAGTTATTTACATTCCATGATCTGTTCTCCACTCCAACCTTTCCCTTTTTAATTTTTTCTTCTTGTTTCTTTCTCCTTCTGACTCAACTGGATGGATGATAGCACCTGCAGCCAAGCTTTCTTTTTCTCCTTCTTGCTCTTAGAATAAGAATGAAAAAATGTGCTCAATGAATGCTGATCTTTTATTTCATTTTGTTTCTGTCTTTGTATGATTACGGATTTTATTCTTCCAGTATGCTTCTCATTGTCATCTTTGGTGTTAGGCTGTTTGGCTTTAGTGGAGGAAAGCTGAGAATGGATGAGCGGATTGACCTCAGTATGAGTGATCCTGACTTGGTCCCTCTTCTTATCCAGGTTTTTTTTCTCATTTTATTTTTTTAAAATTCCATGAGAATTTTAGATTCTGAAGGTGGTTACAGAACATCTCTGGGTTTGCTTTAAACCACAGAGCATGCCAACTTCAAAATAAGGAGTGCTTTCTTTACCCCAATTTTTACTTGTGATGAAAGTCCTATGATAATGTTGTTAGGGTGGCATGGATCTTAACCTTTCCAGCATTCAGCAGAATCCCACTGAGCCAGTGTTTTTAGCTGAAAGTATTCTTCAATTGGCTAAGTAGTTTCTTTTCAAAATTTAGCCATTGGTATTTTGGAGAAAAACACCATGATATTTCTCTGCTGATAGTAGTTAGAAATTTTCTGGCTAGCGTGTTGAAATTTCTTAATTATTTCCTAAGATACCGCTGCAAAATTTTAATATTTTTTCTATGCAGCTTCATAAATATTTTTCATATTATGTTTTGAAAAGTTGAATATGAAAAATTATGTGACAATACCGGAGATTACTCAAGTGATCCAAGTCATTACGTCAAGTGTTGTTCCCTGCTTTGTTCCTGTTCCACATTGTTTATGTTCTAGGCATTTGTTTCATGTTCAGTCCCCAGGTCACTGGTTTGTCCTGTTCTTAAGTATGTGAAGTATGTTATACTTAAAGCTGAAGGGGAGAAAATAGATAGCAGGAAACAGGCAGTTGGTGGTAGTGAGCTTGTGAAAAATGGAAAATTGCCGTTAGGCTCTCTTTTTTGTGGAATGTCACTTATTGGACACCAACCCTCAATATGCTCTCTCTAAAAATACAAGTGGCATAATTAAAAATTCTCACTTTACTCAAAATCGTCCATTTCTCCTCATAAAGGGCAAAGAGGTGGTTCGACATCTACATCCGCTGGACAACATAAAACAAGATGAATGGATTTACATGATAACATTTCAATTTTCTCAAATGGAGGGCATTGTTATGTAACATAGCCCAAACCTCAATTCAATCATATTGAAAAAAAGCAAAACAGGTTCAATGGAGAAACTTGCCTTCTGTGTAAAAGCTCAAGAGGTTTTCACCATTGCAAAAAA
The DNA here is from genome assembly GCA_030145905.1 of Populus davidiana. Classification (NCBI taxonomy): domain Eukaryota; kingdom Viridiplantae; phylum Streptophyta; class Magnoliopsida; order Malpighiales; family Salicaceae; genus Populus; species Populus davidiana. The sequence continues at coordinate 21,876,913 of CM057789.1, read as the reverse complement.
ACAGTCCATGTATCATAAATTATCCTCAGGAAGCTGATTCTATAATTTGGCAGGAAAACTACATTAATTATAGGCCAAGTTCACTTGGTAAAGATGACAATGGGATGAAACGTATGAGCTTGATTGCACGTGCTGCTGAGTCTATTGCCGATGGAGATATAATAAATGTGCAGATTCGAAGATATCGACAGTGGCAGCTCTCTCAAACTGGTTCTCTGTCATCCTGTATCATTCCGTATGTATCACCATATTGCTCTGGAAACATCAAGAGTTCTTCATGTGTTTTTCTTGCTCTCTAATTGTGATTCTCTATTTTGGTTTGTAACCAGTGCTGCATTGTTGCATGGATCAAGGGAGACACTTGAACAGGTAATGAATGTCTCTTGAAGCTTGACAGACATGCTTCGCCATCTCTGGTGAAGTTACATCAAATGGAAAGATTTTTAGTTAGTAGTTGGTTTTGATGCATGCTTATTTTGCAACAAATTTAGATGAATAGATTAAGCTGTGCTATGCTACAAACAGTCTAAAAAGCCTAAAATTCCCCTCCATTACGCCTCATGTCTGTTAAAGATTCAAACTGCCAAGCAGAGATTATGTTGAGAAAATCAAACAGATAGCCTGATTTGGTATCAATCCAACTTTTATTCGTGCTTTCCAAAAGCAGTTGGCTACAGGCCTCCACTCTCATTATTAGCCAAGTCACATCTATTGTCAGATCAGAGGATCATTTATTTTCTTTTCTTTTTTCTTTTGCTTCATTTGCTTTCACTTTTGTCTTTATGGGATTTTCGTCAAGCACAGAATCCATTTAGTCTTCATGTTTATTTATTTTTTATTTGAATGAGTCAATTTTTAACTCCATCTTGCCTAGAAGTCTGATAAAAAAGAAATTGTTTGTAATAATCATTGCATCATTTTTCGACAACCAATTATTGTATGCCTGCACTAATGAGCTTAGTTTGGTGAGCTTGTCACTTGATTTAGGATGGACTAAACTTTTGTAGAATTGTTTCTATCTCTTTTCTGTTTCACCGTGTACAACTATTGCTTTTTTTTGGTGTTATTGCCTCATTCTCTTATTTTGAGGATATGCTACATGGATTTTTCTGTCTGGTGAAGGTTCTGGAGAGCCTACCCTTCTCACGCTTGTTTGTTGGAGTTGATAACTTAGTTGTATATAGAATGTTTATATTCTTAGTACCTCAATTGTTTATTTTATGGATTCTCATTTTCAGGGTGAACGGAATTTTAATAGATTTGGTGGGTGGCTGGGAAAGAATTCAACAGCGGGCAAAAATTTGAGGCTATTGGAGGATCTGCATGTTCATCTCCTTGCTTCTCGTGAATCTAATATGGCGAGGTAACTGTTTCTATACCTGCTTTTATCATTCATTTGTTTCCAAGTAATACATTGTTGATTCTTATATATCAATTTATAGCCTATGCATGTGCACATATATGAATGCACTGGCTTGATTGAACTTCAGTGAATATTTAATCACTTTTAAAATAATTTAAGTGATGGAGAAGGCTACTTTCTGTTGCCGTGTTGCTATGCCCACTTCTAGCACTGCCAATTCGAAATCTAGAATTTCAATTGGTTGATTTATCTCTATTCATTCTCCTTTGGAAGCTGTGTGATCATTCTTTCATTTCCATTTCTGCAGGGAGACACTTCGACTTGATTACCTTACAGTTCTTCTGAAACAATTGACAGATCCTCTTCGGGTGCTGCCTAAGGTTTGACTTTATTACTATTTTTTTTATGTGTGGAGCTGGTCAGCATAGCCAAATGCAAGCAGTGTGCTTGCCTGGGTCTAAGATCAGATTCACTTGTCCAATTTCTTATAACAAACTGGTAGGGGTACATGCCATAGTTCTGATTTTCTAGTAAAGACAAGGGAAGAGATAATTCATAATATGGTATTTGAATGGCTGCAAGTACTATAGCAGGGTGCGAAAACCAAAAGCCTTCTTTTTAAGTTCCTCCCAGGTCATAATTTACTAGCCTTGTTCAAAGTCAAAGCAATGGGGGTATTGACTTTGACACTGAAGCTAAGGGACAGAGGCTTTGGAAGAATGCTGGTTAAATTAATGTTCATTGGATTACTGTGTAATTGTGCTGGGCCTTGGACAAGGTCTTTTACTTTTTCTTTTTAGTTCCTCTCTAAAGTGTGTGTGTGTGTGCTGTTGTTGTGTGCTGTTTACACCAAATAGTTGCGAAAGGCCCATACAGGAAAGCTGAAGAGTTTGCAGCATCATGACCTGATAATAATCACCTCTTTTATAAATAGTTGAATTGTCTGGTTGCGTGATTTTAGAAGTTGATTCTCACTTCATCAATTCACTTGAGCGAGTGCCATATTGTCCCAGGTGTCAAATTTCATTGAGAATTCCTTTGACCTTTGATTTCTGAAGATAATTTGAAGAGAGATGTTTTATGTATGTTGACATTTTCTTTTCTTTTTTTGCATGAACTGTTAACCAGGATGAAGCTGTTGAGAAGGTTGTGGAGTTCATGAATGTATACTCAATAAGTCAGGAGGATATGGATACCATTGTGGAGTTATCAAAATTTCAGGTGGCCTGATTTTGTATACATCATTGATGTTTCCTCTATTTTCATACTCTCAGATTATCTTATTGTCGCTTTGTGTATCAGGGGCATGGGAATCCATTGGACGGCATACCATCAACTGTCAAAGCAGCTCTGACAAGAGCATATAAAGAAGAAAGAAAATCAAGGATGGTACGAGCTGCAGATTTAGTAACACTTCCTGGAAAGAAGAAGGCCCTTAAGAAGCGTGTTGCAGCGATTCTAGAACCTTCTGATGATGGTCTAAGAGAGGAAAATGGTGACGCGTTGGCTGAAAGTGAAGAAGAAAACTCATCTGACACAGAGGATATGGGTAAATGTTATTTGTTTGAAAATATCATAGACCATCCAATGATAGTTATCCTTCAACTTTCCTCTGCATCCCCCCCCAAAAAAAAAACATGGCAGGTGCACGTGCACAACACTCACTATAGACCTGCTTGTGTGGCTTGTGTATTTTTCAGTAACTAGAGATCTGCTTTGTGAGCAAGGACTAGGATCTGTTTTCCTTATAACATGAGATTTTCAAACATTTTAGCAACAGAGATATTCTCAGGGATTAGGGATGACAATTAAGCCTGGTAGAATTAGGGATGCTAAGCACAGTGGGAAAAGCCATTGACTAGGTTGCCTCGTTTAACTTACAGTCTGATATATTATATCTGTGTTTCAATTACGTATTCTATTACCTCTCAACAATTTTGACTGTGCAAAGCATGGAGTACATAAAGATAGGAGATTATTGATCAATACCAATGCACTGCACTTTTTTTTTTTTTAAGGCATGGTGAGTCTATATCCAAAAAGATATACTTGTGGAATAATTGTTCTTCAATTGCAACATCTGGATAGAACGTTTAAATATTTGGTTTCTTGGACTTAGTTTTTCCTTTCTTGTGGCAGAAGGAACTGGTAATGGCGAGAAGCTGCAATCTGAGCTTCAGAGTTTAAATTCAAAAGGTGTGATATTTTCTCATGCATTCTTTTATCATGTTGGAAAGCTAATCTGAAATTCGATCTGTTATCTTAATACTCAAGTTGGTTTTGGAATCGACAATTGATTAAATCCAAAATCCAGTTAACTGTGAAAGGAATGCTCTATTAAATTGTGTATAGCCTAGAAATCGGATTGATGAGCTCATATAAACTATGCCGAACAGGAATCCAAGTAGAGGTGGAACTGAAGTGCGGAAAGGAAAGTTCAAAGTCTAAGAAGACCCCTACAGGAAGAGGAAAAGGTGGGTCTGCATCTACCGAAAAAAAACCAGCAGGCAGAGGGAGAGGTGGTTCCGGTTCATCAGAGAAACCTGGAGCTAAGAGAAAGAGATGAAATTATTACTGTAAAGTAAGCTTGTTTATGACAAATGTAGGTACGCTTTCCTTCTGTGAGCTTTAAAACTCCTTTTGGAGGTTGCTTGTTGACTGTTGGTAGCAAATGTTACTGTGGTAACGCCTTCTTTTTCAGTACCACAGATTTTGTAGATCAGTTTTTGGATAATGTTTGAAATGGGATGGTTTGCTTGGAATTTTATCATCTCAACATATGGATCTAGCTTCCTATAACTAAACCATGACGAAATGGAAACTCTGAACGCTTTATATAAAGTGCTGCTGTTGCTCTCCCGGATGCCGTGAAGAGATGTGGGTCCATTTTGCTGTTGAATATCCAAGGTCAGTTTGTTGTGTGAAAAATATGCTGCAAGGATAACTCTTTTTGTGGAAATATATTTTTAAAAAGTAACTCATTTTTTATTATTGTACGCAAGTGTTGAGAAAATATTTTTATGTGCAATAAATTATTTTATTAGTGCAACTCAACCTCATATTTATTTTTGGTCTGATTATTAAAATATTTTATCAAGTTACAAGTCATAAAAATTCATCAAGTTGAGATTTTCTGATGGTTGAACATTTTTATTTTTAGGTTTTGAAATATATATATATAATCAAGTTTAATTTTGAATCGTTTTTCATCCATTAAAACTAAATCTATCTTACCAATATGAAAATAGGTTAATCACATTATTAAGGTTCGACCATTGGTAGACCTATAGACATCAAAACCTCTTAAATTTAATCTCAAATTCTTAATTCTTAAATATTATTTGTAATTATAGATAAACATTGTTTGGAAAAAAGAAAAAAAAGAGTTGCCTATAGACAATAAGATGACGTGGATTTGTGCATTGTGAGGAGATTTTATTATGCGCCAATCGTATTAGACTAATTCAATTCTATGTTTTATCAGCTTTGGCAAAAGGGTTTAAGAAGGGTATAAAAAATAATTTCCAAACATTAAATACCAACATTTTCCTATACACAAGGATAGGCTTGTTTTGTTTTTTTAATCTTAGGTTATTCATTGCATTTGAGAGAATTAAAATACTCCCTAACCAAATCAATTGTTTGGTATTGCAGTGTAATTGAAACTATATTTTATTCTAATCATAATTTTAAAAATATTTGATTAATCAATATATATCAACTTCCACTAAAAATTTCCTTTTAAAATCTTGATTTTGAAAAAAAATCATTTTTTTATTATTTTTAAAATTTTATTTTTTAAGACTGTAACTATGAAAGTTAAACACAATATCAAATACACTCTCCACCTCCATTGAAGAAAAATGTCTTTATATTACGTTGGATATGGTTTTATAACATTAAGGTGGTAATTTTCTCCTTTGAGTAAGAATCGCTAAATGTATGCGATTGTGAAAAGAGCATTGTTATTTATGCTGTGAATTTATTTTTTAGAAAAAGAAAAAAGAAAAGAAATAAACTCGACATAGGAGAAATAAAATTTTGCATGTCTACGTGATTGCTAAATGGGCAGAGGACCATTGACGTTGCGTTTTTGGGTTTCTTCACAAGTTTTTAATGTTCTTGAGCAAATTTAAATGTTTTTTTTTTTATTGTATTTATAGGTTTAGATTTGTAGGTTAGGAAGCTCTAACCCATACTAAGTCTATTTTTTTAATAAGATAATATTTGAAATGATTTATTTTTATCAAAGAAAAATATAATATTTTGTCGTTAAATGCGCTTTAATAATTTTTTAATAGTGTTTATATTCTTATTTTGTGTGCTATTACCAAACAAACCCTCAAATAATTCCTAAAAAATTCTGAAAAATATTTGGAGATCATTTTAAAATTATTTGTGTGTTCCTCGTAATATATTTCACTTAATATCAGAGTTGTAGACCTATACTCTAAAATACTGACCAACTTTTCTTTTTCTTTTTAAGATTTCAAAAAATCCTAAAAACTTTTCTTTGTTTTAAAAATACAAAATCTATCTTATTTATAACCAAATTCTAAAACTTTCATGCATATTTCATAAAAGATATATAAATTGCATTTTATCATACTTTAAAAAATACAAATAAAAAAATTCAAATAAAAAATCTTTTTTTATTTATGTTTTAGGTTTTAGAATAGTTAGTTTTTAACCTAATAAGATAATGATTATCTTATTAAGTATGACTTTTCTTAAAACTTAGACTAATTTTTTTTTTACTTTAAAAAAATTAACTTTTAACCTAATGAAACAAAATAAATTAAATTTGCTCAAGATATTGTCATCCAGAGGGCACATACTAGCTCCCTTGAGGTGATGGAGCTTGTGCTCTCATTTCTAGCAATGAGAACCGTACGTGTTTGCATAATCACCACTCTTCAAAATTGAAATTTTGTTTATAGAACACTGAAAATGGTGTCTATTTATTTATAAGTTCTTAAAACTAATGGATTTTATATTTTTTCTTGAACCTAGTAAAAAAAATTCAAAGACCTGATTTTACCTAGCTCATTTAAATTTTTAAAGGAATTTCGAGTAAAAATCCATATTACATGAATTGTTTCATTGGATAAAAATGTAAAGGACTAATTCGAGTAATTATTCTAAATGGCAATCTTTTGCCCAAATTACCTGAATGCTCACTCTAGGCTAACATCTTTCAAAAAAAAAAAATTGGGAAAGTAACACACAGATAGAAAGAGATCTTGGAAAATATCACATTTAAAAAAAAATACTATAACGAATTTGTATTGATTTTTTGAATTAAAAAAATCTATTTATTCTTTTGTAAAATCTAAACAAAAAACATCAATGAGAAACAATTTAGCTTGATTAAGGGCAACTAATAACATTCTATTAATTACTTTCTAAATTCACTTTAAAAAAAAAAAAAAAAAACAGGCAAAAAGAGAAGAAGAAAAATAAAACTATAACCCACTAAAAGTTATAAGAAAATTTCCACATAAGATTTCTCTCTTCTATATATTTCTATTTTTTTCTTTAAAGCAGACAAAATAAATAACTAATAAAATATCAGTAGTTACTCTTTTAATACCATTAAACTTGGGATTCTAGATTGCAATAAAAAAATCAGTACTTATTTTTTAAATTAAAAAATATATTTAATTTTGTTGTAAAAGTGAAAGAAAAATAAAATCAAGAGACAGTTTAGATAGATTGGGACAATTAATAAATAAATGCAGTTTTTTTATATAGAATTTGCAAATACATTCAATCCACATTCTAGAATCACAATATAGATTATTATTGTTATTTTTTATAGAATTTGTTGGATTGATTTTTTAAATAAAAACTTTGGTTAAATACAAAATCTATTTAAAAACTAGTTTATTCTTTTCTGTGATTAAGAACACATGATTAAGTTTTCTATTTTTTGTAGAAACTCTTTTTTAAAATTCTGTTTTTAAAAATAAAATAAAAGAGAAACCACTGCTGAGAAAAAATTGAGAAATCGTTGTTCCCAGATTTTTTTTTTTCTCAGAAAAACTCCACTCCAGGCCCATGCCCCTTCCTCTTCTTTTCCCCCCCCCCTTATCTGACGATATTCTACTCAGAATTGGGATTCTAAAGATAGAGAGAGTAAGAAATGAAAATGAGGTTTTGATGTGTAGCCCAGCCTCCTGCCTCAATCAAAAGTAATGGCCCTTTAGATCAATGAGTTAATTATAACTGAGAATTAAAAACAAAATATATGTAAAGGTTCAAATCATTTGAACAACAATTTATGAGTGCTGTAACAGCTCGAATCACAAAAACAAACTAACAGGCCCTTGCAATCACAATCACAGATGACCAGACAGAAGACAGATGAACGCAAAATCACAAAAGCTGATAACAAAAGGAATTTATTCAAAGCTTTAAATCATCTATATCTCAAATACTAGCACACCTACCGTAGTTGTAAAGTACCTTGTGGATTATAATTATATGTAAGGTCGTCCTTGTAAACTGATTTACAAGCATCTACTGGAGTCCAGGTCCGGATAGAAGAGCGTTTGGTCTTGTTCTTTATTCTGACTCGCACTGCGCTCGACAATTTGTTTCCCTTTCTATAACAAGCTAGCTTGAAGAGGGGCAAAGCATCTCATCCACAGCATTCTATATCTGCAAAGCAGACATTATGTCAGCAAAAGGCATCCCTAATGAAGTCATAATTCTGGCCAGAAAAGGGGCCAGCTCCTTCGACAAATGACAAAGGGGAAAAAGGAAAACAAAAAACAGTACATTCAATTGAACTCACAATTCTCACTAGGAAATGTCACATCACTGTGAAAGAAGAGGAAAAGACAACAGCATCTGTAATAAAAATACTATGCCACAGAAACCAGGCTTTGGCAGGAAATTTAGAATGATATGCAGGTGTAATGTTCATGTATATGCCACTACATCCGAGTCATGGCATTTCATACTAATTGCAATTGGCTCAATTAACAAAACTTTGCACCATTTTCTTAAATTCCTGCATTTATTAAGAAGAGATACTTCCAAACAAAATACCCAGGCAGCTCATTCACCTCTCAGTGCTATGTTTGCCAACAAGTCCACACATTTACTGAACCAGGATTAAGAGATATAGATCAGCAAAAAGTCTAAAAGCTAGAGAGCTCAGATATCAACTAGGAAAAGAGCTATATTTGCTTCAACCAGGCCACATTGGACCAGCTTCTCAAAAGTGTACTCCTAGTCCTTGACCAGGATTTTTAGAGATTCTTGAATCCACAAGAAAAGAAACTATCTCAAATTAGATAGTAATCAACATTTATCATCCTTTTCAATTGATGGGATGGGATACATCGCACAAGTCGAATTATCACCTTTTCATGCCTGATTCACTGTTCATACCCTGAAAATGCTCAGTCCAACCATCAAATCTTTACACAACTATCATAAGTTGAACTAGACAGTCCATTAAAAAGGGCACCGACTATTACACCATGGGTCCACCACCAAAGAGTGCTGGCTGCAGTTACTGTTAGGATTTGGCCCTGTAAACATAACAAGGATCACCTGTCTGTGCTACCAATTTCAGACACGGATGCTGAATCACCCATGTGTTATTTGCACTGTGGAGCTACCCTCCAGAAAGGATCTGTGTCTTGTAAACTACCACTTCTGTTTTAGTTCAGAAAGGTTAAAAGAAAAGAAAAAACTGCAACTTGATTATCTTCACCAAATGAATCCTCTATTTTTTTTCTGCAACAGCACAATGAATGATTTGCTTAAGGCAACAACCTGGTCTTCCTTTCCTCCTATCTTTGTAGAAAAAGGTACAAAAGTGCATAATTCAACTACAGCGATAACAATAGTTGTACAATGTGCACTGTAAGGACTATGTTAGCAGCATTGCTACTGGTGCTTGAGCTTCTAGCAGATGATAATGAAAATGGGTAGCAATGAACTATTTTTGCAAAATTCAATACAATGTGCATTGTAAGGACTAGGGATCAACTGGTAAAACCAGAAAGAAGAATGTAACAAAATGCTTGGAAAATTGAAAAAAAAAAGATACAGAAGAGGAATGAATCAATGCATAGATATTTGGAGAAAACAAACAAAAAAATTGCATTCGTTGTATAAGAGTAAGAGATGCACACAACCAAATGCTATAAAAAAAGGAGTCTGTTTGCACTGGTTTGAAAATAATACAACAGTTAATGTGTTCATTAGTTATAAGATTTTCACAAATGCATCACCATATGCTGTAAAAAGAAAATCCATGCCAAAATATACCTTCCTATTAAATGTCAATGATAAGATTGTGAAATTGTACTTAAACTGAGCCAGAACTTGCAGCATGTGAAGCTTGCACTTTAGTATTGGGATCACTTGTTGCATTGACAACACCAACCTCCGGTTGCTGACTGTTAGATTCTGCAACTGAACCATCTACACTGTTTGATACAGAAGAGGTGCCAGTTCTACTATCGTCTCTGGTTTCTAGATGCTCCATCATGCGAGATACTGTTGCAATTCCAGCATTGACCTCTCTTCTAACTTCAGAACCTAGATCTGCCATGGTAGTATTGCGAGTGAAAAATCTCTCTTTCCATCCCCTAGTACTCTTTGAAATTGACTCTTTATATCTGGAAAGGAAAAACAAATGAAAATCAATTCATGAGCACAGAGAAGCAGAAATTCATCAAACATGTCAATATTATCAAACTGTCAAATGTTTCCAACAAATTGATACCTCATTGACACTGCATTGAATTTAGATTTGATAGACTCTGAAAATGACTGAAGGTCTGACGGCCCTGCTCTGTCTTGACTATTTGGAGAAGACTGATTAGGAGACCTTCATATAACAAAATTCCAGTTAGACTGACAGAAATTGATGAAGAATGTTCATTTATAACTACGACAGTGACCAACAGTTAAAAAAAATTGAAAATTGAAATGTTCCTGCACCTATTGTCCACGGAATTTGCATGTTGATTGGTAAAACTGGATCCAGAAGCTGAAGCAGAACATGGATCAGCCAGGGCTTCAGAAGACAGTGGTGTGATTGGTTGTAGAGTAGATTCAAGTGGTTGGGAAGATGGTGTTGCTATTGTGATTGCAGAAACAGGTTCACCTTCTCTCTGAGTTGGGGAGGAAGAAATTGAACCAGCTGGGGATCCATTATGTTGACTTGAGAGTACTAAGAACTGTGGACGACCTTGAGCTGATGACCTGTTCCGCTGCCCTTCCCTTCTAGCAATACGACGCCGCCCCATTGCCGCAGCAGCAGTTAAGTGCTGTATTAAACGCTCTTCAAGTTCAGCATCATTTGCACCCACTGGCAACTGCATTTGACACACCATTGAATTTGATCACAATTAAGCTTATGTCTGGTTTGTCAAAAAGAAAGGCTTGCCACTAGCAGAGGTAGGTTACAGACATGCTGTAATTCAAAGTCCCCAAGGGCTGGATGATGAAATATGGTGGCATTTCTTGATGGATTTAACCTAAAACTCCTCTCCTGTTCTACAGCCTCAAGTAATTCCTGACTGCCAAAGTAAGAAAAATAAGAAATTCATTTTTCAAACTATAGCAAGGAAAAATAACAGGAAAATATGAGGGCAGCAAAAACAATTGAACCTCATGGGATCCTTCAAACTGATGGGTTGCCAACACATAGGGCACTGGGAACTCCTTTGACACCTGGAACATTAAAGCCAAATTAGCACTCATGTCAACCTAAATTCATCTATTTAGACTGAAAATAGGATTTCTACCTCAGCTTCACCTTTTCTTTTTTCTGGCAAGCTTCATGTGTTATGTGTCCGATTTAAATAAAGGTTTACTTATGATTTAAATAAAGGTTTGCTTATGCACATGTAGATAAGAGGAAAGAAGAGACTGGAGAAGGTAGGGTCGTCCTGTCCTAGTGATATGATACTTTGCATTTCTCATTAGGTTCCTATAACAACACAAGTCCCCTCACCCCCCCTGCCAACGAGCTTCGAAGACTGCATGTTACAAGGGAGAGAAAGGAGGATAATTCCCATTTGTACAGATTGGAGGGATTGCATATTACAAGATGAGAAGGATACAGGGATCCTTCATTTACTTCACTAAGTCTTCTTCATATACCATGCCAAATATGGGAATTTTTCCCATCCATCCTCCCACCATATCTCCTAACAAATTGAACCTAGAAGAGCAATTTGTACATAATAAGGCTATCCAAGATTATCCAATGCACAGCTATCTTCATTGCTACGCTCCCTGATCAATCAAAGTGAGTCTACTTGGCCAATAACTAGGTAAACTCCCCTGTCAGCACCATCCATCCAACCCTGCAACTACCCTGACACCTATAAATGCAGCAATTTAAGTAAATAAATAAATGAAAATACCATTCAAGAATACACTGGAGGTGGAACTCATGCTTGCAACTGGTCACCTGCAAAAAAAAAAAAAAAAAAAAACATTGTGTGGATTTTGTGAATAAAAAAGGAAATTATTTGTGTGGTTTCATTTAAGTTAAATTGATTGTATTTTATTGAGTCAATTATTTACCTCTAAATAATCAAATGAATTAATAAATAAATAAAAGCATTGATTAATTAATTACTACATACAGTTGAGGGATCACTGTCGCAGAAGTTTTCCAGGCAAATACTGCAAGCATCATCACACGCTTCCTGTATCCCTCCTTCGACGAAAGCTGCAGCAGATACTGTTAAATGTGCTTCACTCTTCTTCTTCCTCTCTTCAATTCCCTACAAACCCCCAAAACAATTCTAAAAATTGACAAAAAAAAACACTGCATATTCGTAGAATTGCACAAAATAAATTTATTTGATTCCCTATGCATGCAAATTCAAACACGAAAAAAAATTGAGAAAATCATACCTCCATGAAATCTCGACGGCTTTTTCGAAATAATAATTTACTTCTCTGACGCAGATCGAGCTCCAAGAGCGAATTATTTAGAGGAAATAAATAAATAAATAATCTATATTACATTTTGCTATTGATAGTTATTTGATAGGGCGAAGATACAGGACGAGAGTGATAGTGATAGGATTATTATTATTATTATTATTATTATTATTTATTACAAAAATAAAACTAATCCGCGTGGAAAAACACAGATATTAAACGTGTTTTACTGCAGATTATAATAGTAAAATTATATTGTTATCCTTAAAAAAAAAACCATTATAATTGATATATAGGGATAAATTAGTATTTTTATAGGTTCATTTTGTCTTTTAAGGGGCATCTTTCTCCTTTCATAAACTTTTTATATAGTAGATTTATTTTACTATCCTTAAAAGCCATTTTTAACTTAACTGTGGCTACAGGTTTGATTTTTCACTTTTTTTAAAGCAGTACAATTGACTCTATCAATGTTGAAAGGAAAATTCTCAAAGCATCCCTGAGGGGCTAGTTTGTTATTGTGAATTATTGTAGTGATAAAAAAAAATGTTTTGTTATGTCATTAAATATGTCTCGATGTTCTTTTTCTTTTTAGATGGCGCATATATGATGATGATGATAATGTTTTGGTTTGGCACTGGTTCAATTTTTTTTTCTCTTTATTTATCTATCATATACCTTGGTTTTCGTGTTGCTTGTTGAAAAAAAAACAAAAGCATTTGTTCTTTTCTTTTTAGATTCGATCTTGTTTTATTTAGAAAAATCACTTCTAAATGGAAAGTTTTTTTTAATTTTATCCTCAAATTTTTCATCTCTCGAATTTGGTCTCCACTCTTTTGGTTTTTTTCTAGATGACTTGTAGATCTTACTTGTTTCTTGCGATTTCAACTCCATTCTTTTTTTTTCTTTGGTTCTTTTGTCAAAGTTTTTATAGTTTTTAATTTTATCCTTCAAATCAAATTTATGATTTTTTTCAATAGTAATAATATTTGTTTCAGTTTGGTCCTTCTTCTTTTAATTTTTATTTGTTTTATTTGCCATTTTTTCAAAGTTTTTATGCTTTTAAATTTCATCACATATCAAGTTTATGATTTTTCAGTTTAATAATGATAGTAATATTAATAGTAATAATATTAATGTTAATGATAACAATAATGATAATGATACTAACAATATTGTTAATAATACTACTAATAATGATGATAATGTTAATAATTATGTTAATAATAATAGTTTATTATGATAGTGATGGCGGTAATGATGGTGATAATTATGATAATAATAGATAAAATAAAATAAAAACAACAACAATAATGATGATGCTAGTGGTAATTATAATTATAATTAAAATAATAATAGTAATAATGCTAATGCTAATAATAATGATAATTGTCATAACCCAATTTTGACCCATTGGCTTTTAATTTAATTTTTACAGGGTTTAAAATGTAAAATTAAAAGATCAGAGACTTATTTCGATGAAAAGTGTGATTTGTCAACTTGCGTGAAAATTAAAGACTATAGTGTGCTTTTGTCATTCTATCCTTATTTTTTAGATAATCCTTACTTTCAAAATAATCCTTATCTTCAAGATAATCCTTACCTTCAAGATAATGATAGTTGTCTAATTTCAAATTCGATTCTAATTCGAGCTTCAAAAAAGAGAATGAGTTTGATTAAGACTTTACTTCTTACAATCGATGGGACTCTTGCACTATAAATACTGATCCCAGTCTATGCAAAAAAAAAAAAAAGGAACCCTAAACGGAGGAAACTCCAAAGAAGAGCCATTACCAAAAACCCCAAAAGAAAAAAACTTAAAATAAAAAGAGAGAGAGAAGGGGGCGGCGAACCCTATACTAGTTGTCGCCCCCTCAGCTCCTTTCCTTTATTTTTCCTCAGCTCAGCTCCCTCCAAGAGAAAAAAGCTCTTTCCTCACAGTCGGGAACCCTTTCCCTGTTATCTTCTTCCCCATGGTCACGATAGGAAACAAGAAACCAAAACAACAAAACTGCCAAAAAGCAACCCGTTGCCGCAGCACTGTGTATTTCCTACAACTCTAGCAGCAACGCAGCGGCAACCGTGTGTCTCCTCCCTTGCATCAGCTGCCCATCCTGCACCGGCTGTATCTCTAGCAAACCATCCTCTCTGCATAGCATCATCCCTGCCCCTCACGGCTGGCTTCCTATTCATGAGAAATACAGCAGCAAAGTTGTTTCACGTTGACAACAGCAGGACTTCATCCTCAGCCATTAAACAGTGTTGCCTCCAACTGAGAATTCCATCCTCGGCATTGTTTGCAGTCAAGATTAGTAACAGCGAAAGCAGCAGAGGGAACCCATCTTTGTTATGTATGGACACAAGCTGGCTGATGGCTGCTGTCGGCATGGCGACGTCAAGCATGGCTGCATGGCGGTGTCAAACATGGCTGCTCGGTGGCAATGACGGTGGCTGCCATAATTGACTAAAGTAGAGAGGATTGCCTCCTACATCTGCTATAAATAGAGGGTGCTAATGAGGCTTGTATAACACACGAAAACAAAGAGAGAAACACAGAGAGAGAGCTAAGGAGAGTTGAGTTGAGTTGAGTTGAGAAGATTTTTCTCCTCCTCCTTGTTTTGTTGTTTGTATTGTTTGTAAGCTTGATTAATACAAACCAGTAGTTCCGTGGAGTAGGTAAGTTGTCGAACCACGTAAATTTGTGTGTGTTTGAGTTCTGGAAATACCCAACAACTGGTATCAAAGCTTGTTCTTGAAAAAGAGGGTGTTTAATCCAAACTCAAAAATCAAAGTTCTCAAAACGTGTTTTTGAACATACCATCGTGCAAAGGACGACTAGACGAATCCACTGGTGAAAACCTGGCGAAGAACCAACGTCCTGCATACCCGCACGCGCCGACACGCGTTGACGTCCAGACTGCCCATGAGCACCAATGCGCTGTACGCGCGCCACGCTTCATCTTCGCCCGGCTTCTGCAAAACGGGTCGGGTTGACCCGCCATGTCAGCATATACGTACGGTCAACAGCCACATCATCATCCTGAGTTTTGATCTGGTGTGCCGTAGATTCTAATCTGCTGACACGTGGCTCCATCTGCACCGTTGATGATTTTTGATCCGGTGAGACTCAGGCGATAATCTGCTGACACGTGGCCCCATCTTCACCGTTGCTGAGTTTTGATCCGGTGTGACGCAGGCGCTATCTTCTGACACATGGCTTCATCTGCACCGCTGCTGAGTTTTGATCCGGTGCGATGCAGGCGGTACTCTGGCTGACACGCGGCTGCATCTGCACCTTTCGTTAATCCAAAACTTTGATTGCTAAAATCTGAGCCATCCGAAGTCCGATTTGGGTGATCTCAGTGTCATTTCCAACATTTTTGGTCGTTCTGGTCACATCTGTAAGGTCAGATTTAGCAAATTCAAATCGGAGAATTATTAAAAATGGCAGATGAAATAAAGGCTGCTGGAATTGAAAAATTTGACGGTATAGATTTTGGATACTGGAAATTGCAAATCGAGGATTATCTATATGGGAAGAAACTTCATCTTCCCTTATTGGGAAGCAAACCAGAAAAGATGGAAGCAGAAGATTGGCTGCTTCTTGATAGACAAGTTCTGGACATTATCCGACTATCCTTATCAAGAAGAGTTGCTCACAATGTTACGAAAGAAAAATCCACTGCAAAATTAATGGAAGCCTTGTCTGGGATGTATGAGAAGCCATCAACAAATAATAAAGTGCACCTGATGAAAAAGTTGTTCAACTTGAAGATGGTCGAAAACACTTCTGTTACACAACACCTCAACAACTTTAATACCATCACAATTCAACTATCATCTGTTGAGATTGAGTTTGATGATGAGATCCGTGCACTCATCTTGCTAGCTTCACTTCCAAGCAGTTGGGAAGGCATGAGGACATCCGTGAGCAATTCAGCTGGAAAATCCAAACTGAAGTATGATGACATTCGAACTTGATTTTGGCTGAAGAAGTGCGAAGGAAAGACTCAGGTGAAAGTTCAAGCTCAGGATCAGCTCCCAACATCAACACTCGAGGGAGGAGACAAGATAGAGGCTCATCCAGAGGCAGATCAAAATCAAGATACAGAAGTAAAAGCAGGTTTGGATCCAGAAAGCAGGTTGAATGTTGGAATTGTGGCAAACCTTGTCACTTCATGAGAAATTGCACAAAACCGAAAAAACCTGAAGCTGACTCTGCAAACGCTATCACAAATAAGGTACAAGATGCTTTAATTCTTGCTGTACAAAGTCAAATTGATGATTGGATTCTTGATTCTGGTGCTTCATTCCACTGTACGCCACACCATGAAATGTTGCAAAATTATATTGGTGGAGATCACGGTGTGGTCTACCTTGTCGATGGACAACCAATGAATATTGTGGGTATAGGAGACGTACAAATCAAGACAATGAATGGATCTACATGGAACTTACAAAATGTAATGCATGTTCCTGGATTGAAGAAAAAGTTGATCTCTGTCGGACAACTTGACGAAAGTGGTCACTCAATACTTTTTGCTGGAGGTATGTGGAAAGTATCAAAGGGAGCAATGGTTTTAGCTCGTGAAAAGAAAACTGGCACACTGTATATGACCACAAGATTTGCAGACATCATTGCCGTTACTGAAGCAGAAAAGCAAGCACAGCTATGGCATTGTAGACTTGGCCATATGAGTCAAAAGGGGATGAAGATACTTCAGTCGAAGGGAAAGCTGCCAGAGTTAAAAAAAAAAGTCGATCTAGACATTTATGAAAGTTGTGTTCTTGGAAAACAGAAGAAGTTCAGTTTCTTGAAAGTTGGCAAGACCTTAAAACCAAGAAAGCTAGAACTGGTACATATAGATTTATGGGGACCGTCTCCAGTAACATCTCTTGGAGGTTCTCGGTATTATGTGACTTTCATTGATGATTTCAGCAGAAAGGTATGGGTCTACTTTCTGAAAAATAAATCTGATGTGTTTGAAACATTCAAGAAATGGAAAGCTATGGTTGAGACTACATCAGGTCTAAAGTTGAAATGCTTAAGAACTGATAATGGAGGAGAATACATTGATGGAGGTTTCAAAGAGTATTGTACTGTCAATGGTATCAGAATGGAAAAGACTGTTCCAGGCACACCATAACAGAATGGCATTGCTGAACGGATGAACATGACCATCAATGAATAAGCTAGAAGCATGAGGTTGCATTCAGGGTTACCTCAAACATTCTAGGCTGACGCAATTCATACCGCAGTTTACTTAATCAACCGTGGTCCATCAGTTCCTTTGGAATTCAGATTGCCCGAGGAAGTATGGAGAGGAAAAGAGGTACAACTCTCTCATTTGAAGGTCTTTGGGTGTGTTTCCTATGTTCACATAGATTCTGATGCTCGCAACAAGTTAGATGCCAAATCCAAGAAATGTTTCTTCATTGGCTATGGAAATGAAGAATTTGGATTTCTGTTATAGGATGATCAGAATAGAAAGATTATCAGAAGCATGAATGTGATCTTCAATGAGAAAGTTCTGTACAAAGACAGATCAAATGTAGAAACAGATATGGCTGATTCAGATACAAGTCTACGAAGATCTGAATTCATAAGATTGGAAGGGCTTCCTAATGTTACTGAGCAGAACAACAATCAAGAGTCTTTACAAGAAGATTCAAGCACATCTGTACCCACTACTGCACAAGAAGATACGGAGCCAATTGAACCAACTGTTCGCAGGTCTTCGAGGACTATAAAGCCCCCACAACGGTTCACACTTCTACTGAATTATATTTTGTTGACAGATGATGGTGAACCGCTAACTTATGAAGAATCCTTACAAGATGGAAACTCAAGAAAGTGGGAGTTAGCCATGAAGGATGAGATGAGTTCGTTGCTGAAGAACAAGACTTGGGAGCTAACTACATTACCCGAAGGAAAGAAGGCCTTGCAAAATAAGTGGGTTTACAGAGTAAAGACTAAGCATGATGGAAGCAAATGGTTCAAGGCAAGACTTATTGTAAAAGGGTTTCAACAAAAGAAAGGGATTGACTACTCTGAGATATTTTCTCTAGTTGTGAAGCTCACAACAATCATAGTTGTTCTGGGGATAGTAGCTGCAGAAAATTTACATCTTGAACAATTAGATGTAAAAACAACATTCCTTCATGGTGACTTGGAGAAAGACATTTACATGTAACAACCAGAGGGGTTTGCAATGCAAGGAAAGGAGAATCAAGTCTGCAAGCTACAAAAAAGCCTATACGGTTTGAAGCAAGCCCCAAGACAGTGGTACAAGAAGTTTGACAACTTCATGTGCAGTTCGAGGTATACAAGATGCCAAGTTGATCATTGTTGCTATGTCAAACATTTTGAGAACTCCTACATCATTCTACTATTATATGTAGATGATATGTTGATTACAGGATCCAGCATTGAGGGGATTGATAAGTTGAAACATCAGTTGTCAAAACAATTTGAAATGAAGGATCTAAGAGCTGCTAAACAAATACTTGGAATGAGAATCATCAGAGATAAAGACAAAGGCATACTAAAGCTTTCACAAACAAAGTATGTCAAGAAGGTTCTCAGCAGGTTTAGTATGGATAATGCTAAACCAGTAAGTACGCTACTAGGGAATCATTTCAAGCTCAGTAAAGATCAGTCACCAAAAACTGAGCTAGAATGTGGATACATGGATAAGATTCCATACGCCTCAACTATCGGCTCTTTGATGTATGTTATAGTCTGTACCAGACCAGACATTGCCCATGCAGTGGGAGTTGTAAGCCGATATATGAGCAATCCTGGAAAGCAGCATTGGGAGGCGGTGAAATGGATCATGAGGTACTTAAAAGGTTCATCGAAAACTTGCCTCAGTTTCACAACTGGTGGTTTGAAACTTGAAGGTTTTGTAGATGCTGATCTAGCAGGAGATGTTGATAGCAGAAAGAGTACTACAGGATATGTATACACTCTAGGAGGCACTGTTGTTTCCTGGAGTTCTACCTTGCAAAAGATCGTCGCTCTTTCAACAACAGAAGCTAAATATATTGCAGTCTCGGAATCTGCAAAAGAGATAGTATGGTTGCAGGGTTTCCTGAAAGAATTGGGCAAGCTGAATGGAAAAGGTACTTTGTATAGCGATAGTCAGAGTGTAATCTTCCTTGCCAAGAATCCAGCATTTCACTCCAGGACTAAGCATATTCAGATCAAATATCACTTCATCCGACAATTGCTAGACGACGAGCAACTAATGCTAGAAAAGATATGTGGAAGCAAGAATCCAGCTGACATGTTAACCAAAGGAGTTACTCTTGATAAACTGAAGCTATGTAAAGCTTCAGTTGGTCTCCAAGACTAAAAGATGGATATAAAGCCATTTGTGTCCAAGTGGGAGATTGTTATGTATGGACACAAGTTGGCTGATGGCTGCTGTCGGCATGGCGGCGTCAAACATGGCTACATGGCGGTGTCAAACATGGCTGCTCGGTGGCAATGACAGTGGCTGCCATAATTGACTAAAGTAGAGAGGATTGCCTCCTACATCTGCTATAAATAGAGTGTAACAACCTCGATTTTCCACATCCAATTTCGCGATACATTGGAAATTTTTCGGGTAATTTTTTTTTTATATATATATATAGGTTCCACCAAAATTTCAGCAAAGTCTCCTCTATACTGGTAGGTCCCAAGTTATCGACATAAACCCTGTTTACACTTCTAATAACTCACATCTCATAACTCAAAATCACGACCCAATCATCCTGGGTCTCAACCCAACTCATTATCAACAACACAAAACATCTTATTCAATAACATCATACAATGTAGTTCAAATGAAAGATTCAATTCCATCTAGAAAGATGCATGGTCAAATAGGTACTAAGAGCTTCAACCATTAGAGTAAGGACATACATTCAAATTTACGGATTAATATTACATCTCAAGGTTTTTTTTTTTCGGAGACCAGTCTTTTAATTTACAAATAATTTACATGGTCAAAAGCAAAAGATATTAAAACTAGTATTATTCTTGACGCGACCCTGATGGACCTGAAAATAGAAATTAACATGTACACATAAATATAAAAAAAGATAGTAACAAGTAATAACAATGGCAGATGATAATCTCTATGGAATTTCTTTTGATATATACAATTCATCATAAACCTCTTTTACAACATATATTTTCCATCTATTACCAATATTCATCTAATATCCTATTTCATTTGCCAAGAATAATTCCATCTTGGAAATCTCAACACAACTCAACCGTTTGCGAACACCATCTTCTTATAAATCAATTTTCACTTGATAACAAAATATTCCTTTCTTAATATCATTAGCTTATCTCATTCTTTTAGAATCGCTAATCAATATTTCCCTTTTTTGAATCTGTTGCTAGAAGGTAATCGTCGAAACTAATAAATCTTATTAGCATAATTTGTCTTCCAATATTGGGCTAGACTAATCAATTTAAGAAATACCGGCACCGATGAAACCTCATTGATACCATTAGCAATCCACACCTGGATAGCTAATCAATGTCATTTGATTCTTCCATTCGTACCGAACCCCTTTTATTTTTCTTATTAACATCATATGCATTGTAACCACGGTTGCCAAGTATTATTTGCATACAATCTTAGTTATCGACACTACAGTCACTAAGCATCCTTCACATAACCTTGGTCACTCTCATAATAGTGCCAAGTATCAATTTATACCCTTAGCCACCATCATTATGGTGACCAATTATCTATCAATTCCCTTCTAATCTCCAAGTAATTGTGATTATGTAATTTAGTCCTATATTAATTATTTTGCTCATAACATTTAGAATTTACTATTTCTAACTTCAATCAATTAATTCACATACTCTTTTCAAAACCTTACTCATCTCGATTGCCAATAATTCTGGTAAGTTCATATAATTACCCACATTTTTTGTTAACCATCCTAGATTACCAGTACATCTGGTAATTCCATACGAATTACCCAACCTCCAGTTAACTTCTTTTGTTAGTCAATCAATCCTGTAATTCCATACGAATTACCCCATATCCAGTTAACTTCCTTGTTAACCAATAAACCCGATAATTCTCTTAATTACCAAATAAATTTGGCTAACCCATCTTGGTTGCCAAAGTCAATCTGGTAATTCCATATGAATTACCCAACATCCGGCTAACCTCTTTTGTTAGCCAATTAATCCGGTAATTCCATACGAATTACCCCATATCCAGTTAACTTCCTTGTTAACCAATAAACCCGATAATTCTCTTAATTACCAAACAAATTTGGCTAACCCATCTTGGTTGCCAAAGTCAATCCGGTAATTTTATATGAATTTCCCAACATCCGGCTAACTTCTTTTGTTAGCCATGTTTATAATTTCTTCATGTGCTTGGTATAAATAATTTGTAGTACATATAGATGCACTAATTGTTTTACAATCAACCATAATCTTAAACCCGGCTATCCTCTTAAGGCATAATTTGCTGAGGTTAACCGTTACTCAACCCGGTCATCCACTTTGGATGCTATTAGCCGAAGCTAATCATTCTTTGTCCCGGCCATCCATTTGGATGCCATTAGCCGAAGCTAATCAGTCCTTCGTCCCGGTCATCCATTCGGATGCCATTAGCCAAAGCTAATCATTCGTTTGTTCCGGCCATCCATCCGGATGCCATTAGCCGAAGCTAACCAGTCCTTCTTCCCGGTCATCCATTCGGATGCCATTAGCCGAAGTTAATCAACCATTTGCCAACATTTAAGCGTTCAACAAGCTAATATCGGTTATAACACAATATGGTAATATTCATGTTAAAGTATTTCATTATTCAACGTATGAAAAAGGAAGGAGTAAGTCACCTACCTAATGCTTGAACTCGCGCAAAAGTCTCATGCTACTGAACAGATTTTGCAATCTCTCTTGTATCATTAAAGATACATATCAAATGTGGCTCCACCATAATTGAACATTCCATTCTAAAATTCATTTAAATTTAGAATCGCATGACACATGCATTCACATATTTATTTATTTATTTCCTTTCTTTTCATGACTTGTTTTTCCAGACTGAGTATCTTTAAACATGACCTAACAATCTTAATTTATTTTATTTTATTTTTGTCTACTCAATCCCTCATGTACAGACTTAGTAACATCACATCCTTGCATTTATTCATACCATTGAAACAAATTCATTTTCCTTATCAAACCAACTCTTGGCCGAATGACCTTATTTTTTATTTATTTATTTTCATGATGAGTTTCCAATTCTTTTTCATAAGTCCACTTTACTTCATCTTAA
This sequence comes from Populus davidiana, assembly GCA_030145905.1. Lineage (NCBI taxonomy): Eukaryota > Viridiplantae > Streptophyta > Magnoliopsida > Malpighiales > Salicaceae > Populus > Populus davidiana. The sequence continues at coordinate 21,854,308 of CM057789.1, read as the reverse complement.
GTAAATTTAACAACATATTTTCATCATAATTCCATGTACACCTTAATTTAACCTTTTCCTCCTCTTTTATTATCCATTTGGACAGCGTTAAAATTCCACAAAATGACATTTTCCTCACATTAATCTATTTTTTCAAACATAACACAATTCATTTGGCATTCAACAAACCACAATCCCATAAAAATCCCCATAACATTAGGTCGAATAAACTCAAGTTCAAGATTTTCATTTTTGGTTGGATTCCATATTATGATGAGAATTTGAATCTTTTTAAAATTCTTCCAATTGACACTCTACCTAATTTTCTTTATACAAATATATGTATCCATACCTAGTTTTCATAGAAAATGAATCAAAGTCTTATCTCCTTATTTCTTCTTCATTTGGCCGAATGCCTTCATTCATGGTGAGGGATGATTCACTTTTTAATTATTCCATATAAACCTTTACCAATTCATTTCATATCTATTCTAACCTCATTCAACTCAAATTCCATAGCAATTAAAACAATTAAGCTCATCCTCTCATTTATATGTCCAGGCCGAATCTTTGCATTAAATGGAGGATAAAGTTTTCTTCAAGTTTTCTTTCAATTACCACTAGACCCAGTCCTTTTTAATGCCTAAAAACATATATCCATTAAATCAACGAACTCAATGTCCCTTCATCCAAATTTCAAAACTTCCCTAACACATTTTACAACACAATTAATCTATAACAACACTAATAACAAGAGCACATTTTACCATTATATCTTACATAAACCCTACACCCACACAATTCTAATTTCATCAAAACATGTAATTAAATCAAGCTTCCTAAATGTTTTACTAAGACTAGCAATAGATTCAAATAGAAACAACTCATCCACATTTGATTACTTCCTTGAACTCAACGGTCATAATATATATCATTGTGTTTTGTACAATATATCTCAAAATCAGAATCATCCAACGGTTGGATCTCCATAGATCTGAATACAACCGAACTAACCTGAAAAATGAACGAGCTACTGTTCAACATGAACCAAACCTTGTCGGAGAGTGTGTTTCCGATCTCCACCGTCCAGAACGTAGACCACATCTAGGTGCACCACATATCCAAACATAGGCACGATCCAATGGTGGAAGAGAGAGAAATCGGCCGGCGACCAAAACTGCCCTGCAGGTATATTTCCTTTTGTTTTCCAAGACACTTCCGATGATGATAGCTGCTCAATGGATTATGTTCCTTCAAATCCCTCAGGTCAGTTTATAGAGGAGTGTGATAAGAACAATATATCCAAAACTCAACATGATCCAACGGTGGATTCAAGAGATATGGCCACCGAAGCATAATTGGTTCATCCAAATCCTGCACCTCTATGTAACCGAATTCTCTATTGTCGTCCCTTCATCCAAATTTCAAAACTTCCCTAACACATTTTACAACACAATTAATCTATAACAACACTAATAACAAGAGCACATTTTACCATTATATCTTACATAAACCCTACACCCACACAATTCTAATTTCATCAAAACATGTAATAAAATCAAGCTTCCTAAATGTTTTACTAAGACTAGGAATAGATTAAAATAGCAACAACTCATCCACCTTTGATTATTTCCTTGAACTCAACGGTCAGAATATATATCATTGTGTTGTGTACAATATATCTCAAAATCAGAATAATCGAACGGTTGGATCTTCATAGATGTGAATAAAACCGAACTAACCTGAAAATAGACGAGCTACTGTTCAACATGAACCAAACCTTGCCGGAGAGTGCGTTTCCGATCTCCACCGTCCAGAACGTATGCCACATCTAGGTGCACCACATATCCAAAAATAGGCATGATCCAACGGTGAAAGAGAGAGAAATCGGCCGGCGACCAAAACTGCCCTGCAAGTATATTTCCTTTTGTTTTCCAGGACACTTCCGATGATGATGGCTGCTCAATGGATTATGCTCCTTCAAATCCCTCCGGTCAGTTTATAGAGGCATGTGAGAAGAATAATATATCCAAAAATCAACATGATCCAACGGTGGATTCAAGAGATATGGCCACCGAAGCACTATTGGTTCATCCAAATCCTGCACCTCTATGTAACCGAATTCTCTATTGTCTCTCACCCCTTTTCGTTTTTCTTTCTCTGTTATTTTTTTTTGTTTTTTTAATCTGGTGGCCTTTTGCTGTTTTTAAAGGCACCATGGTTTTACTAATTACCTTTATATCCCTCATTTATGTATTTATATATTATTTGTTTTTTTTTTATGGAAACCATCCGGTTTGTTTCTGCTTAAATCGTTAGTCTTTACCAAACTTTTATTGGGATGATATCTTTCACCAATGTAGGAAAACATATTAATAGACTTCATGCAAAATTTCATCACAATCCAACGATTGGATTGAGAGCTCTGCTTTCTAATGTAAAATTGGTCAGTTTATGACTTTTCGTCAACTATCCAATTTTCTTGTTCAATCTTCACATAAAATAATATCAATTATCCTTCTAAACCTTTAAGGTCATTTTATTATTTTGGAAAATATTCATTTTGTCATTTCTCTCATTATTTTATTCATCAAAACACGTTACCAGTTTCTTTGTCTTTATGAATTCTAAAACAAAATTCATTTTATGGAGGTCATCCCCTTCATTATATATCACTTTCAGTCTTACGTTTACATGGCAGGTTATACATCCGCATATTTAAATCATAAATTTTCTAGGGTTTCACATAGAGGGTGCTAATGAGGCTTGTATAACCCACGAAATACAGAGAGAAACACAGAGAGAGAGCTAGGGAGAGTTGAGTTGAGTTGAGAAGATTTTTCTCCTCCTCCTTGTTTTGTTGTTTGTATTGTTTGTAAGCTTGATTAATACAAACCAGTAGCTCCGTGGAGTAGGCAAGTTGCCGAACCACGTAAATTAACCGAGTGATAATTTTGTAAGGCCGCCGCAATATCGGGTGTGACAATAATAATTATAGTGAAGCAAGTAGTTTTTTATGACAATAATAGTTACACTGATAATGATGATGTTGATGATGATAATTGTAGTAGTAATAGTAATAATATTATTAATAGTGATGGCAATGGTAATGCTAGTGCTAATAATAGTAACAAATGATAATATTGGCAAGGTTGTGATAATAATAATAATAATTGTGGTAATAATAGTGATAATAGTGGTGATGATAATAATTTATTAAGATAGTAGCAGTGACAATAATAGTAATAATTGCAATGATAATAATAATAATAGTGATGGTAGTGGTAATAATAGATAATAGTGATAATAATATATAGTAATAATGCTAATAGAGCTAATAATAGTAATAACGACAACAACAACAATAATAGGGGTTGTAATGTGGTAATAGTCGTGGCAACAGCAACAACAACAAATACTTCAACACGCAACGGAGTGCGAATAATTGAACTAGTTAAATGTAAATGATGTTTTTATCATAGGAATTTGTTAAGTTATTAAACATGCTCAGTTATTCACCAAGTCTTGTATTTGGGCACAGTTTAGCATTATGATTCAATCGTGTTTTTAAAAAATTTGAATTCTTTTTTAGTTTTAAATTTTATTTTATTTTTTTGAATCATGGTGAAATCAAAAATAATTATATATATATATATAAAGAAGTATCTTAATGCATTTCTAAGTAAAAAAATTCTTTGAAAAATATCTTCTATTGCATTTCCAAATAGGTTTTTAAATCATAAATAAACAAGTTAATTCAGGTAATTATTTTTAAAAACTAGTTATTGGAACAACCTCGGTTTTCTACATCCTTTTTCCACAATACATTGGAAATTTTCAATGTATTTTTTTTATACAAGTTTCATCGAAATTTCTACCAAAATGTCAAAAAAGTCTCCCCTATACTAGAAGGTCCCAAGTTATCGATAAAATCATATTACACTTCTAATTTCCAATGTATCGTGAAAAATAATGTAAAAAATCGGAGTTGTTACAGTTGATATCAGAGCGCAGTTGTGATTCAGTAGACTTTATAAACATATAAAGTACGATGAATCACGTATCTTATGATATAATGAACTAGACATGGAATATATACATACTTAGTTACCATGAGCATGGTAATTAAAGAAAGTAATATTGGGTTGCTAAGAAGTCGATAACTAAGAAAATGAGCTATTACCTCATGATTGTAGGACCAATAGCAAATAATAAATGTGGAACCATTGTTTGATAATATGTTAGATGATAGTAGAATATTCATAATGAAATATATTCATAGTATTAATAAAATGGTAATGTAACAATGGTGTTTAATGTCGTGATGAAATATGAATGGATGGGATGAAACCACATATGAATTAAAATTAAAATGGGTGTATGATTGTTTAGGCATAAGCAAGTGTTAATGTAAGTGCTAAATCGATTCAAACTCATGACATAATGTATTGATAAAAATGAGATTGTTTTGTGATTAATGCATTAATCAATAATTATGTCAAGATTGGCAGTGAGGCCCTGCACATTAGGCCATTGTCCTAAATGGCAACACTTTTATCTTGGCAAGCAAAGGAATACTAAAATGATACAAAACAAAATGGACAACGGAAGTTTACTGCTGGCATTGTAGTTACAAGGTAAAGGCTTGAAAATTGGTTATGAAAAGCACTATTAAATTACTTTATGAGAATCTATCCCAAAATCAAAAATGAATTAAGGATCGTAAACGTGATTATCTTTGTAGACATGAAAGAGTAAATGGTTAACACATGAACATGGATATAATACATGTTGTGAAATGTTATAAGCTAAAGGTAAAACACTAAGTTACTGTCATACCAGATAATAAATAAATAAATTGGCAAGCTACATGTAAGAGTAGGTGAGGAGGTCATGAGTGTGCAATGTATGTATATGTGATAATGGAAATACATGACTAATAAGGAAACTAGAAAAGAGATGAATTTAGGAAATGAAGGGAACTAATATGTAATGGCGATGAGATGTAAATGAATGTTGATTCAGGAGTTGATACTTAACATTATGAGTGTTTGTGCATAGGAGTTGTGTAATTATGGATATAGAGTGTTACTTGGATAACTCCAAATAGGATTGGGATGTGAAAATAAAATGGTATGAACAAGTAGTTAAGTCTGAAATCATAAGAACCATGAGGATTTCTATATTGAAACATTAAACAGATGAGATAAATCATAGCTATTAAATTGTAATGAATGCAACATGAAATTGGGATAAGGAAGAGAAAAAAAAATTAGCGACAATAATGGTTATATATAAACGATGAAAATGACAAGAATTAGCATGTTAATCGTAATGGACTTAAATGATGGATTTTGAAAGTATCAAATACATTAATTAGCCATAATACCAAATACTAACAAGTAAATAGATATTTAGTTGACAGTATGACAAACTAAGGTTATGAAATTGAGACTAGATCATCTGGATGGTGATTGACATGATACTTCACTAGTTGGGTGGATAATTTATTAGTACTTAAAAATGTATTGTTATCAAGGTTTTATATCATCATTTGCACTTAAAGTATCAATAACTCCTTAACTAAAACATGTTTTATAATAACATACCTAATAATATAAGATACATTTAATTTATGGTAAATGTTCATCTTAAATGCAGGCCTATCATATAAATGAAAGGATTGATTGATGAGTTTAAGTATTGAAATTAAAAGGACAAGGAGAGGGCCAAACTTAGAAAAGAGATGTTGGTGCAGTCCAAACTGGAACATTGTTTGGTAATTGGGTCATACCTCGAGTTCTAGATGTCCAAATGACCTCAATTTTTTGAAAACAATCGATAAGACATAGGCCTACAACTTTCATGTGGAGTCTAAGATTTAAAAAGGTCATTTTCAAGTCCAAATTATAGCAACAACGGAGAAGTCTGAATATATCCTGCAGCCTAGACATTGTTTAGTGTTCAGCACATATCTCGAGTTCTAGAATTTCAAATGACCTCAATTTTTTTTTCCTGGAAAGATAAGACAATTTCCTATAACTTTCATGAGTACATGTGGTTCCAGTTCTGATGCTAGCAATGATGTTTTATTCAGACAAGAAGATAAGAATTTTCACCAAGTCAAGAGTTGGCCACCCACTCAACAATTAGTTATCAAATCAATAGTTTTAAATTTTGACCTATAAAAGGAAGCATTTGCATTGCATTTAGGGGCTTGGTTGTTCAGATCAAGAACTTGCTCTTGCTCTCTCTCTTTATATTTTTTTTGTAATTCTTAAGTTTTGCTTTCATTAATATCTTGTTTATACTTTTCATTTCCTTTCCTTTACTTAGTTAACTTGTATCTTATTTATGTTCTTATTTTGTGTATTTATGTTTCTCTTCTTCATTATGTTTAGCTAAGTTTATTATATCAAGGTGAAAAGGTTACATTAATGGTGTAAGAATAAGTATAGTGTAAACTCAACATGGACCTTAATGTTTAATATTAACATGTCTTATCTTTTTATCTTACTGATTCTTAATACCTTGCTTGTTAAATGGTTAATCTAAATTTGTGTTGTATAACACTTGGTACAACAAATGGTTGGCACTCTCATAGCCCAACCGTATGGTATTACTTACACTTGTGCTATGAAAGGAACTTGATTTGTTATTAACATAAGTTAGCATAATGAATTCCTGACAATATTTAAAAGTTTGGTGTTACCTAAATAAGATAATTAATATGATCATGTTAACAATTTATAATGAGCTATTAATGACAAATCATCCGATTGGAACCTCCTTTGTATGTGGTTTCCAATTGAATAATAAGAGTTTATACTATACTTATTTGAAATATCATTAGTGGATCCTCTAATCTTGACATTTGTTTTTATCATTGTTTAATCCTTACATTAATCTTCCATCTCAAAGTTCTCATCAACTTCTTCTTCTTCTTCTTCTTTATTATTATTATTATTATTGTTATTATTATTACTATTATTATTATTGTTGTTGTTGTTGTTATTGGTGTATTATTGTTGTCTATAATTTATACAATTAACCTCTTTGTGGTTTAATCCCGGTCTTGCCGGGTTATTTATTACTTCGACACTCCTTCATTTGGGAAAAGACATCAATCTTTTGGTCATGTCAACAATATTTAAGATAATTGACATGTTACTTATACTTTCGTTTGGGAAGGAGATGTCATTGACAGTGTGACTAACAAGAACAATCATTGGATAAGATAAATATGATGTTTAAGGTCTACTTACGTTATAAATCTAAGAAGTAAATATAGGAATACTACGTGTCCATGAGAAATAAAGTGATGAACAAAAAAAAATGTGTTTAGTAAGAGCATGACATTCTTCAACAAAGTTATTAATTCCGTTCCGTTTCGACCGAAATGCCCGGAACTTCTCGTACCAGTTAAAAAACGAAACAAAATGAAACAAGTTCCCAACCAAAACAATTACAATCGGCATCTTGTCTTTCAGTTTCACGACCTCCCCCTCCAATCTTTCATCTTCTATGTTGCTATCTTGTTCTTGCATACTGCAGTAACTGCATTGCTGCTCCTGCAAGGCTGCAACCTGACTTCCCGATTGAAGCGGCTCAATCAACAAAAAAGAAAAGGAGCCCCCCTGCAACCTGGCAAAGAACCAGAAGACTCATCAAACCTCGCTTTGTGGCCATCCGTTCCCTTCTCAAATAATTGTCTCTGCAGAGCTAAGGTGCAATCTTTTTTCTCTCTTCAAGTTCAAATTGAAAATGGAAAACGCATGAACTTAGTTCTGTTAACTTACACTGCTAGAACGTTAATAGTCTCAGGCTCGCCATAAATTCAAAGGACAAAACACTTTAGAAAGTTGTCTTTTATGATAAATGGCTTTGATTTCTACATTAAAAGTTATATATATATATATATATATATATAAAATATATATATATATATATATAAATCAAATTAAGAGATGGCTTACTACAATGAATCCACTGTTTAGGACTTAGGTGGTGTGGAATATGACGTTAGATAAAAGAGAAGGATATGCCATCTGAAAAATATTTTAGCATAGAAAACCAACTTCTTTGAATGGATTATTTAACGAATCTATACAATATGATATTGATCTACGGAAAACAATGGATATCTCACCGACTATTGTATAAACTTTATCATTTTTCTAAAATCATCAACATCAATATTTTCGACATCGGACTAAGTTTTATAACTATACATTAGTGGTTTTTTGTTTAATTGAAAATTAAAGTTTAAAACCCAAAAAAAAAAAACTATACTAAACAAGAAAAATTAGATCCAATAAGATCATAGAATAAGGTTAAGAATAACTTTGATGGTGGATCCTAAATAATTTAATAATCTCTATTAATTAGGTCTGTAGTAAGACTATAATTTGCTAACCATTATGTTTCAGCGTTAAACTCCTAAAAACATGTTATATTCGGATTTTCAAGTCTTTGGCTATAAGCTCCCGTGTTTTTATAACTAGGGTATAATTTGCATCAATCTTAACGGTTGCCTTGAATACAAGTTAAACTATCAATGAACATTGTTCATTTTGGAATCGGACTATACATTGTTTCTGTAGAGTCAATGATATTTCACCAGAGTCAAAACAAAGCAGTATGAGACATTATTGTGACTATCCTAAGTTTACACAATATATGCAGGCAGAGTAACAATATCCCACTAGATACCCCTCCTTACTTAATACCAAATTTTGTATTTAATTTGGTCTTTCTTTGTATCTAATTTAATTTTGAAATGGAAAATGCATGTAATCTTTTTCTTTGTATATAATCTTACTGTTGGGTTTGTAAGTTGTAACTTTGTATTGTATTTATCATTTTATTACTTCACCGGGCTTGGCTAGCTAGTTTGAACTTTGAAGCTTTATCTGAAATTGAATCCTACTTTGATGTTTGATCTGTATTTTATGCACAAGCCTATACAAACCAAGTCAGAGCTCTTTCCGTAAATGAAATTGATAAAACAGAGTTAATGATCTGTTTTATTTATACTGCAATCTGCATACATCAAGATTAAAGTTAAACAAAGTTAAGCCTAGATAAAAATATTACATTTAAAGGAATAAATTATACTGCATACGTCAAGATTAGAATTCAAGAAAAAAAGAACAAAATAATCAGATTAATTGCTAGGTTGCTAGGTTTGGTAGTTAATAATATAAGTAACTTGACCATGGCCGGATTAATTATAAGAAATGATATATAATTATTATATGAAACCGAACGTATATATATGGTTATTGCTATGTTGTATTAATTTCTAAGTAATTATTATATGTATATGTGTAAAATATAAGTAACTTGACCATAACCGGATTATATAGTTTTCTGAGAATTATTATATGTGTGTGTGTGTGTGTGTGTGAAACCAAATGTACCAAACCATAATTAATTATAAGGAAGGATATATAATTATTATATGAAACCGAATGTATCAAATAATAAATTTAAAGTGTGAAGCCAACAAATAATATTTGTAAATCAACATGGTTTCTTGAGAAATGTCATTCTTTTCATTTTAATTTATTGGTATTATTACCATCCGTTTTACTTTTAAAATCACATTGATGTAAATTGTAATAGCTGAAATTAATTGTGTTTTATTTTTTTTTCAGATCAAATTAAATAGCTGAAAACTCATCAAGTGGTGGCTCTTCTATGGCTTCGGCTCCAGCAAGATCAGATGATCCAACGTGGGCTCATGGGCAAGTGATTGTTGGTGCAAAGAACTCAAGTATATGTGTTCATTGTAGCAAAAGGATCGATGGTGGTGGTATTACTCGTCTGAAGTATCACCTTACTGGTATTAAGGGCCAAGTTGAAGCTTGTAAAAAAGTCCCTCCAGATGTGAAATGGCAAATGAAGCAATTGATAGAGGACTTAGAATTGATATTGGAAATTCTCAATCATTTTCCAATGATGAAGTCGAAGAGGGTGATAATGCAAATCCTACTTTAAGTGATATTGGTTCACAAACAAATAAGATATTGACAATGCAAGGCACAAGTGCAAATAGAAAAAAGACGACTTTATTCATTCCACGAAATACCCCAAATTCACAACCTAGCATTAAAAGTGCAATGGCTTATAAAGAGAAGGAACATAATGCAAGGAAGATCATAGCAAGATGGTGGTATGATGTTAATGTACCATTTAATAGTGTTAAATCATACTATTATCAACCAATGATAGACGTCATAAAATTAATGGGACCTGGTTTTAAAGGACCATCATATCATGGTTTAAGGGGACCTGGTTTTAAAGGACCATCATATCATGATTTAAGGGGACCACTTTTAAAAGGTGTAGTTCATGATGTCCGTGAATATCTCTTTGAAATCAAGGCTGATTGGAAACTTTATGGATGCTCCATTATAGCAAATGGTGGTCAAATAGAAGGAATGTACCAATTGTGAATTTTATTGCTTATTCTCCAAAAGGTACCATATTCTTGAAGTCAGTTGACACGTCGGGTCTTCGAAAAGATAAAGAGACATTGCTTGAAATGTTTGATGAAGTTATCAGAAAAGTGAGGCAAGAAAATATTGTCCAATTTGTGAGTCTGCATTCAAGGCTGTTGGGAAGGCTTTACAATAAAGGTATGTCACTTTCTTTTGGTCTCCTTGTGCTACCCATTGCATTGATTTGATGTTAAAAAATATTTTTGATCCAAGATATTTTCTAATGATTGATGAAACTATTAAGAAGGCAAGAAACATAACCAAATTTATATATAATCATGCATGGGTTTTAGCTTTGATGAGGAAAGACTTTACTAATGGAAATGATCTATATCGTCCTGGCATTACAAGGTTTGCCACCTATTTTTTAAGCATCCAATGTTTGCTTAAGTTTAAGAAAGAGCTTCGAAAAATGTTTACTTGCATGAAATGGGTAAAATCAAGTCATTGTAAAAGTAAAGTTGGAAAGGAAATAGCTGCCATAATTTTATAAGATAAAGACTTTTGGCCTCGATGTAAACATATAGTCAAAGTTAGCGAGCCTTTAGTGCGAGTTCTTCGGTTAGCAGATAGTGAAGAAAAACCAGCAATGGGTTATTTATATGAGACAATGGATAAAGCAAAAGAAGTCATCAAGACAAGGTTGAAAAATAAAGTATCTCAATATGGACCATATATTCGGGTAATTGATGCTAGATGGGATAAGCAACTTCATAGTCCATTATATGCAGCAGGTTGTTTTCTTAATCCTGGAATCTATTTTAAGCCTTCTTTTTCAAAACAAAAGGAGGTTACTCGAGGTTTGCTTAGCATAATTACTAAATTGGTCCCTGATTGTGACACTCAAGATGTAATTAGTGGCCAACTTGAGGAGTATAAGAAAGCAACTGGTGATTTTGGCATGCCCCTAGCTATTCGTTAAGGAGAAAAGTTAAATCCAGGTAATAACATTATGCTTTTTAAATATAATATTGTTTTGTATTTATAATATCTAATTTATTAAACTTTTGTCTTATCTAGTTGCATGGTGGGAGCAATTTGGCAATGATACTCAAGAACTTCAAAAGTTTGCAATTCGAATTCTTAGTCCATGTTGTAATGCAACTGGGTGTGAAAAAAATTGGATTGTATTTGAATTCATTCATTCTAAAAGGCGTAATAGGCTAGAGCACAAGAGATTGAGTGATCTAGTATTTGTTCGTTATATTTTAAGGATTCAGCAAAGGTAAAATATTGATATTATCATATTAATAATAATATTGAAAATAATTATTACTATTTTTATTAACAATGATATTAATTTTTTAAAATTAAATTTATCATTAATATATATGTGGTTTATATTCATGTTGTTTTTTGTAGGAATTTGAGCAAAACAAGGGATGCTTTAGATCTCATTAGCCTCGATAACATTGACCTATTGAATGAATGGATTTGTGAAGAACCTAGCCTTCTTGATGGAGATGATATAAGTTGGGAGACTATATAAGCACCTTTGTCTACTTTGACTTTAGAGGATGAAGAGACATGTTTTGATGAAAAGAATATTGAGCTTGGTGGAAATGATCAACTATTGAAATGTCTAGTTGATGACTTTCCCTACATACCACCACAAGATCAAGATCTTTATTTTTATGTTAATGATGAAGATGATGTTTGATTTATGTTTATTTTGTGTTAAAACATTTTACTTTCATAATATTTTGGTATTTTGTTTAAGTTGAATTACTTTAAGACTTTAAATTAAAGTTATATTTAATCTTGACTATTTAGGAATATTTTAAATTTTAAAATTATGTTGCTTGACATTGTGTTTGTACTTTGTAATGCATAATTTATCTTGAATTTGAATTATATTTGTTGAATATATATATATATATATATATATATATATGAACAGTACAACCTCGAAACGGCACGTCGAAACGCTCTGAAATCAAAACATTCTGTTCCAATTGAAAAAACAAAATACCTACCAAAACGGAATGGACAACCTTGTTCTTCAGCAGTGGGAAAATAAGGTGAAATGGTTTCCTAGAGACCATCACAAGAGCTAGGCTGATAGCTTATTAAATTGCATTGCATATAGAATCCAAGAGGTGTCTCTTGTATCAATGCTACATAAAGAAGAACTAAATCCTCTTCAAGTTTTACCCTGACCATCCATAATGATTCAAGAACGCTAAAGATATGAGGATTAAACCAAATGGACTTTTAGATCGAGATGTATAAAAAAAAAGGGAAAATATGTTTTATGGTAAGATCCACAGTTGAAAAAAAGACCAAAAAAGAGAATTAAAAATGAGAAAGAAGTACCCAATATTGACAAGTATAAGTAAGAATTTTAAATTTCGAGAACAAAATTTCTTGAAGGAGAGGAGAATGTGAAACCTCAAAAATTTATAATTCAAATATACTAATATGTAAACCCTCGTGAAAATGTAAGACTAAAAGTGGTAAGATCTCGATGAGTGATGGAAACCAAGATAAGAAATAGTAGATAAATTATTATAATAAAAATAATTGTGATGTGTAATGGAGGGGATAACCTCCATAAAATGAATTTTAGTTTATAATTCATAATGACAGAGTAACTCGTAACGCGTTTTGATGGATAAAAAAATAAGAAAAATAATAAAATATTTTTAAGAAATAAGTGAGGTAATAAATAATAAATTATAAGAAAGAATAGTGCAATGAAAAGGTTGGACTGAAGATGCAAACACCAATTAAAATCAGTGATGCTACTTTGAAACGGTAATAAGCTTGATAAATAAATAAAGTTGAAAATTTTAGAAAGAATATATTCCAAAATAATAAAATGAACATAAAGGTTTAAAAAGATAATTAATATGATTTATGTGAGGATTGAACAAGAAAATTTGGATTGTTGACGAAAAGTCATGAACTGACTAATTTTACATTAAAGAGTAAAGCTCTCAATCCAATTATCAGACCGGGATAAAATTTTCCATGAAGTCTATTAATATGTTGTCCTACCTTTTTTTAAGATCTCATCTCAATCGAAGTTCAATAAGAACTAGCGATTTAAGCAGAAAAATCAGATAGATTACGTGAAAATAAAATATATAAAGGCATAAATGAGAAACAAAATTGTAATTAATGGAAAATTTGCCTTTAAAACAGCAAAAAGGCTAACCAGTCCAAAACAAAACAAAAAGTGAGAGACAGTAGAGAAAATTCGATTAGATAGAGAGAAGTGTGGAATTTGGAGGAGCCAACCCAAAAAAGGTTGTACGCTCTGGTGGTCATATCTTCGACATCAATCGTTGGATCATGCTTATTTTTGGATATATTTATCTTATCACAAGCCTCTATTAACTGACTATAGGGATTTGAAATATTAATTTATGTTTAACAAAACTCGCCATAAAAACAATCCCGGAAAACAAAAGGAAACGCACCGTGCAAGGCAGTTTCGGTCGTCGGTCGATTCCTATCTCTTCCACCGTTGGATCATGTATATTTTTTAAATATGTGGTGTGCCTAGATGTTTTATTCATTATGGACTGTGAAGATTGGACACACACACTTCGGCACATGTTGAATAGTAGCTCGCTAATTTTCAGGTAAGCTCGGTTTTATTCCAATTTAGAAAGATTTAACCGTTTGATCATTCTCAGTTAAAGCTATATTGTTAAAGCCTCCAAGATCTATATTCTGACTGTTAGATTCAAAAATAAAATCTAAAGTGGATGACGTATTGCTTTTTGAATCTATTTCAAAAAACAATAGATTATATTTTGTCAAAACTAGTAATAGATTCAAAAAGCAATAAGTCATCCACCTTAGTATTTATTTTCAAATCCAATGGTCAGAATATAGATCTTGAAGGTTTGAAAAATATATCTCAAACTTAGAATGATCCAATGGTTAAATATCACTAGATCTAAATAAAACCAAACTAACTTGAAATTAGCAAGCTATTGTTCAACCTGAACAACACCTTTTTGGAGTGTGTTTCCAATCTCTACCATCCATAATGAAGACAACATCCAAGCGCACCACATATCCAAAATTAGAGTGATCCAATGGTGGAATAGAGAGGAATCGGTCGGCTACCAAAACTGCCCTACAAGGTGCTTTTCCTTTTATTTTCCAGGATATTTCCAATGGTGAGTTCTATCAAACGAAATGTTATATTTCAAATCCCTTCGATTCATTAGTAGAGGCATGTGATAAGAGCAATATATCCAAACATAAGCACAATCCAACGGTTGATGCTAGAGATATGACCACCGGAGCATACAACTTTTTATAGGTTGGCTCCTCAAAATTCTACACTTCTCTTTCTCTAGCCAAATTTTCTATGTTGTCTCTCACTTTTTTAAGTTTTGGACTGGTTGGCCTCTTGCTTTTAAAGGCAAATTTTCCATTAATTATAATTTTATCTCTCATTTATGCCTTTATGTATTTTATTTTATTTTTCATGTAAACTATCTGATTTTTCTACTTGAATCGCTAGTTCTTATTAAACTCCGATTGAGATGAGTTCTTAAACCAAGGAAGGACAACATATTAATAAACTTCATGCAAAATTTTATCCCAATTCAATGATTGGATTGAAAGCTTTGCTCTTTAACGTAAAATTGGTCAGTTCATGACTTTTCGTTAACAATCCAAATTTTCTTGTTCAATCATTACATAAATAATATCAATTATCCTTCTAAACCTTTAGGATCATTTTATTATTTTGGAATATATTCTTTTTAAAATTTTCACCTTTATTTATTTATCAAGTTTATTACCGTTTTGCTTGCACCTTCAATCCTATCTTTTCATTGCACTATCCTTTCTTATAATTTATTATTTATTACCTCACTTGTTCCTTATAAACATTTTATTATTTTTCTTATTATTTTATCCATAAAAATATGTTACTAGCTTCAATATCGTTATAATTTCTATACTAAAAATCATTTTATGGAGGTTATTTTTTCCATTATACATCACAATTATTTTTATTATCATCATTTATCTATTATTTGTTATCTCGATTTTCATCACTCATTAAAATTTTATTGTTTATAATTTTATATTTATACTGGAGTTTACACATTCGCATATTTAAATTATAAATTTTTAGGTTTACAGTTAATTAAAATAAATAAATAAATTTTAATGGTCGGAATCGTGCACTAACCTGTCGGCCTCGTTTAAGAACACTGAGGAATTCCAATAATTGTTGATTGATTTGAGAATGGTGGAACTGGGCCTTGCCCAAAGTTGTATCTCATATTTTTTTAATGGCCTAAATCCTTTTGAGGAGGGGGCAACGGAGGAAATGGAGGGAAGGTGGTCAAGAGCATTGGTTCTCTATCAAGCTTGGATGGTTACGAGGCCCGGTATCCAGGCTTCGCTATGGCCGCATAAAAAGATAATTATTATATTAAAAAATTGTGACCGCGGTTTTTTTTTGGCATATAATAAAATACTTAAAAGAAATCAATTAATATATCTAATCAGATTAATCAATCATCATATTTGTTAATAAATATATATATCTATATATATAAATATTATTTGTTCAACTTAGCAAATCAAGAGGGAAGTGCTTACCCTATTCAAATGGCGATCTAATTATAAAAAAAAAAGCTTAATCATAATCATTTTAAACTCAACTTAGTTCTAGCTTAAATGTGAAATAACGGATTGTCAAAAAAATAAATAGTAAAAATACTAGGGAGTCAAATAAAAGAAGGAGACAAACTATATTGACATAGGTTGACACCTAAAATCTAGAATCGATGTAATGAATATGACTCCAAATAAGTTAATTTGATCGGACAATTTATGTCTTTCTTTTTCATTCATTTATTCCTTTCCTAGTTAGGTTTTGGTTGGGTATTAATTGACCTCAAGCTGGATTGAATTTAGAATCAAATTGAAAAGTTATAAAATAATTAGAGATAAAATTTAAGAAATAAATAAATGTTTGCATGCAACATTAAAATATACGAGCATAAATAAAGGGGTAAAAAACCAAGTAAACTATGACAAATCTTTTAAACTTTGGTTAATTTTTTAAACTCTTGTGAAACCTCATAATCGGGTTCAACTAAAAAACTCAATTCACAATCAATTTAATGTTGAAAGATAAAATAAAAAATATTTAAATCTAAGAAATTTACAAAAGTAATCAAAAGAATAAGAACCAAATCTAACATGTGAAAAAAATAAAAAATCATATATCTAGTTTTTTTTTAAGGTGAATATAATCATTTTATTATTCTTTATAAAAAATAAATAATAAAAAATCTAAACAATCCATAGATCTCAATTCAATATTTTTGTAATTAAAGATAAGTTAATAATTTTAGTGTGCAAAAAATATGAAAAATTATGTTATTATCCACGATAGCTAGGCCAAAAGTTTTCAGTAACTGTAATGCAAATTACCTTAGAGCTCCCATATTTTAACTCCTCTCTATTTTAGTTTTTTATTTATGTTATCGAATATTAATGATATTGTCCATTATGTGCATTTTTGTATTACTTGTATATTTTAAAGGGATTCATTTTAGGACAGTGTGTTGAAAATTTTATTCTTCTGGATGTGAAATCTCCTAGGAAAGTTACTTTGCATCAAGACTCGTGTAATGATAAAATTAATTCATGGCCACTAAACCTTTTAACTAGGTTAAGATTATTTTTTTGTGATGGTACAATTATCTTTTATTATATTAATAATTTTGTTGTTCATTGTACAGGGAAATTATTAATTTAGCCTTAAAAAATAAAATTATAATGCCTATTATTAAGGAGTGTTTTGGTCTTTTAAATTTTTTTTATAATAATATAATTATTTTGATGCTCGTAAAAAAAAATTAACATAATTCTTAGTAAGAGTGGAGATCTTGAATTGAAATTTTGTTTCCTTGCTTTCTACTCCTTTTTTTTTCTTTTTTTTTTCTAAGATCAAATATGTATTTTAATTGCACATGAAAAATAGAAAAACAAAAATATTGAGTATGCAGGCTACTTTCATATATTTTTTACATGAAAAACTCAAAATGTAAATAAAAAAACCTATATAGTTATCCAATTAAATAAATTGATAACCATCTATGTAAATAAATGAAAAAAATTTAAAAAATAAGAGATGAATATAGATTAAGATATTCAATCATACAAAATGAAACATTTAACCAATTATGTTTTGAACTTGTTTATTTAAATCAATAAAAGATAAACGCACACCCTAATAAATGAAACTAGTTGAATGAACCGACATCTTAAAAACATATCACACAAGGTTAAACATTTCAAAAAATTATTCAAGAATAAATTATCTTTTACTTTGAAAAATAAAGTTCATTTGTATAAAACAAAAAATATAGATGAATTAGAATAATATCTTGAAAAATCAAATACAAACAAAATAATTTAAAAAAGAAACTTACATTAAAAAAAGCATGCAAAACTTGTAACGTAAGTCATGAAACCAGGATAAACCCGTAGAAAAGAAATTGAAGACAATCACAAAACCAGTATTTAAAAAAATACTAAAACTAAAACGAAACAATAAGATCATACAAAGCTGAATATCCAATAAATCAAATATCAAGGATGAAATAAAAAAAATCAATTACACAAAATGATCTAAAAATAAAGGGTGAAAAAAAATAAAGGGCAAACAAAAAATTTCAATTTGAGAGTGAAATTGAGTTGAAAAATAACAAGGTGAAATCAGAAAAAATAAATAACAAAAAATTTGAATGAATATGAAATTCAAAGCCATAAAAAATTAATAAGAGGGTCGGAAAAAAAAATTAAAAACAAAAAAAACTGAAATGAAGAAGAAAAATATGTGAGAAATTATAATTGAAAGACTATATTAAAAAAAAAACTGGTATAAAAATAATAAAAACAAATAAAAAATAAGAAGAAAGATGACTGAAAAAAAAAACCAAAAAAATAAAGAGAACAATCATGCATTTTATTTGACAAGAGAGATAAAACGTTGCATGCCACACCATGTATAGGAGGACATAATGACTAACATGAAGAGACGATGAAAATCTAGGTTTGGCCACCGAGTGACATCTAATACGCCGTCTACTTATTGACGCGTGCTGAAACTTTTTTTATTTAAAAAAAAAAAGATAACATGAAAATACCAAAATACCCCATGACTCTATTAATTACTAAAAAACCTGTGTGGAAGCACAAATAATACCTCAAAATACAAACCTTATTTTTTTGTCTTTTCTAAAGTCAATTACATGTATTTTAATTGCACATGAAGAATGGAAAAAAAAAATTCTTGTGTAACAACCTAATATTATTTTAATCTTGGAGGTAAATAAATATTTTTACTATTTAAATGTTATGAAAGTAAAACAAACCTTTAGTCAATAATTTTAAATTTTATTAATTTTAGAGATAAAAAAAATTATTTTTATAATGCAAAAAAATAATTTGAAAAACCTTAAATAATTCCAAATAATTTTACAATGACCAATAAACTAATAAAAATTATCAGAGCGCCCTCACTCTCAAGGCTTTCTCTTTTTCCATTTAGGGGCAAATATATGATTTCTTTAAAACAATTCAAAGTAAACTATATATTTTTGTTAAATATGCATGACATGTTAAATTAAGAATTTTTAAACAAATATTAAATCTGAGATGGTATCAATTACCATTTTTTAACCAGTTTTATCTTTAAATTATTTTTATTTATCCATCCAATTTTATTTTTTTTGCAGTAATAATTCAACTAAAACCATTAAATTCTTCACAAAGTCAGTTTTTGTTTTTACAAAATAAAAATACAATTCATATGAAAATATAGGTAAACGTTCTTAAAATGAACGAAATCCTTTAATTGAGATTATGTTAAAAAACATTAATGGTAAAATTAATAATGTAATGGAATTGCCTGTCTTTAAAACTTGCCCGGGAATTTTGTTTTTACGAACTGGGGATCTGATCCAATAAAAAAATAATTTAATGAAGAATTGATTATTATTTTTCTCCTAACGAAGGACAGTTGATTGCCTAGGAAATCTCTCCAGGCAAAGAATATTGGTGGTGGAGCATGGGACCCACGAACATTGCCTCGGCACTTTTACTCTTTTCAACGAACTCCTGGATTCTCCTCCCATTGGTCCAAATAAAAAATCAAATGCCCCCGAACCGAACCATTTTGAGTGATGGGCCACTTAAAATAAAGTCCCAGAATCAGCCCAGAGTGATTCGAAATCCTCGGCAGGGTGATGACAAGCAAGTGCGCGACAAATTGATTCGAACCTAGTCAACCAAGGCACTTGTCCCCTTCCTCTCCAGTTCGAGAGAGAGAGAGAGAGAGGATTTTGACGAGATGTTATTCCACCGGTCGGTTTCCCTTGCATCCCGACCCTTTCAAACCCAAACGTCAGGGACTGCGCATCATCCTTTCCCTCGTTTTAAAAAAAATTAATTTTTTTTTATTTTTTTATTTATTTTAAATTAATTTTTTTTAATTATTTTAATGTACTGATAACAGAAATAATTTTTAAATAATAACAAAAATTATTATAATATATTTTTTTAAAAAATACACTTTGAAAAATAACCGCAACTAGACTCTCAAATAGATCCTTAATTTATAAAAAATCATATTTCACCGTTTTTTTATATAAAAAATACTAAATTAGTATAAAATATTGGTATTAGTGTATTGAATAATAATTAATATCAAGACATTTATAATATTTCATGTTTTCAAATTAAGATAATATTTTAACACGTCAAGATATACAACTTGCATTTGAGAAAGAGAGTTGATGGTATTGAATAATATACAACTTTGAATTGAATTTTGATACGTTCATGAGAGAGATTGATGAGGGAATTTTATTCCTTGATTTTATTAACAAGTCTCTCACTAACAAGATATTCTTAAACACTAAGTCATGTAACTTGCCTTATGCTGTATGTTGCAGGTTGGATATATTTTTTTGATAAAAAAATAAATATTTAAGCCTTTTTTTTAAATCTAATTATACATAAAAAAGCCTATAAGAACTATTTGTGTTAGTAAATGCAAAAAAAAAATGTTAATATATCTATTCAACTAGTCTCATTGCGGTCGAATAGTGTTTTTTTCCAGCACAAAATAATTAATACGTATGTGTTATTGACACATTATTTTACATTAAATAAAAAATATAACCATGAATCATAAAATCAGCACTTACATGTAATAAAATATAATAAAGATTATATGTATTAATACAAATATGTGATATCTCAAGCTAGTCTTTAATGTAGCAAAAGAATATAACAAAGTTGCAATTATTACAGTGAAATATCATTTTCTTAGCCTGTGTAATTTTACATGAATAAAATGTGTAAAGAAAAAAACATTAAAAAATAAATTATAAAATAATAGAAAAATTAACAAAAAAATGGTATGAATAGGCCAATTGTGAATAAAAAAACATATATTTTTTCCCCAAAAAAGTGTAAAGAAATAAAAGAAAAACTAAACAAAATTAAAATCATGAATTTGGCATACAGGTTATATTTAAAAAAAAAACAATACTATTTATGCACGTTGCTTCAATGCGTTTTTTTACATAAAAAATTAAAAGTGTCATTTTTAAAGTATATGTGGTCATCTAATTAAATAAATCAATACCCATTCATGTAAATAATAAAAAAGTCATTAACAATAACAAATAAAGAAATTATAAAGATAAGATATTTACCCGATTATGTTTACCAAACTTTTTTATTTAAATAGATAGAGAAATAAATCAATCTTAAAAAACTCATGATTTGAACGATAACTAGAAACAAAAATGATTGAATGAACCCATATCATAAAAAAAAAATTATGCAAGACTACACACATCAGTTAATTATAAGGAATGGATATATGCTGATAAGATAGAAACATCTAGAAAAAGTCTCTAATGAACCTGATAGTCAACTTGAGTAAACAAATCAAACACATGACCTAACACATGAAATTGGGATGCCCCCATAAATAACAAGACAAAAATAATATTGGCAGAAAAATTGAAAAAGAATGATTAAAAAAAATACCAAAGTCGACCCAGACTAATATTTAAAATCTATAACTTATATCATAAGACCATGGTGATCCTATTAAAGACAAACCTAAAAAAATAAAAAGCAAGATTCTTAACCAAACAAATATTGAGTGATAAAATCGAGGGAAACAAATCAATAAAAAACAATGCAAAACAAAACAAATAGCAATTAAAACTAAATTTAATATAAAAACCAACTGAAATTAAATATTAATGGAAAATTTAAATGGAATTAAATGTTTTGGGATATAATCGAAAAAAACAAATCAATTGATAAAACAATTAAAAGAATTGGCACCAAACTTGAAATAAAAATCCAATGAAAAGAAATGTTACATAATGGAGTTAAAGAAAAACAAATAAATCAATAAAATTATTGAAAAAAAAACATCAATTAAAAAAATAATGATCAAAATTGATAAAAAAAAACCTAACAAAATTAAACAACCAGGGACGAGATCGAAAGTAAAATCTAATTAGAAACTATCAATGTATAAGACAATTGCAATTAAGATAATAATGAATGAATCAAAATAAAATAGAAATTAAAGGGCTGACACGCAATCTAGAGGAGAATGATAATGAAAAAAAAGGTAAAAAAATCAATCGACGTCAAACCAGACCTCATTACTATACATGCGCCACCTAGAAAGTAAAAGGACACCAAGGCACATTAAATGATATAGTAAAAACTTGATGTCAACCACTACAGTCAATCGCATGCGCCACCCCAAAGACAATGAAATAGCTAATGCTTATTAGGCACGCGTCAACAACCTTTTTTTACGTGCACAAAATAAAAAATGCCCTTATGATCAAACCACATTAACAAAAAAAAAAATCACTTATGAAATTACAATCAAACCCTTAAAGTCAAGACAAACAAATTTAAATAATAAAGGTAATGGAGTAATTCAACCATTTACAAAAATTTTAAACAACAAAATGCCCATAAAACTAAATAACAATAACCCTAGAAACCATGCCTAACACATTTGCATGATAAGTCATGACAAATTTAAAATTACAATATGGCCCTTATATCAAAGTTTTTGATGGTTTCCTTTTTAAATGCAATACAATAATTGCATTGTTGTTAAAAAAAATAAAAAGATAAGGTTGCCCTTTAACATAAAGAAAATGACAATTAACCGCGTGTAAAGACTATATTAATAAAAAGATGAAGAGCAATTTTACCATAGTCATACACATTACAATAAAAAACCCAAACAGTTTAGGGTTTTACATAATTAAACGACCGAAAGGCAGGATATGTCACTTTTTTTTTTTTTTTATTTATTAACATAAATGTCCGGACTAACTTGTACGTATCTCAACTAATCTCACAAACGTTGAAGTTAACGATCATATAAATTTTCAGTAGCTATTATATTAAAAATTACAGGGTTTGAATTTAAAATAAAATAAAAAAACAAATTTTTTGATCCCAAACTTTTACCATAGCAAATCCTATCTTTTCCTTTTCTTTTCCATCTTATGCGAGGGAGCTTTTGGTCTCTTTCATTCAAGTCCTGTCTAGCATCCTCTTGTTCCTGGGCACGATGATCTTAAGCAACGCTGTCGGTCTCGAACAAGAAAAAAGATAGGATTCTGAGTTCGAGAGTAGAAGGGGGACCACCTAGCAAAATAAAGTTGGAGAGCATATATAGATATTTAAAGACAATTAACGTATAATAAAAGATCTTGCATTTTATATAGCAATGAACAATTATAAACTTGGAAAATCAAGGCTGCATGCTTAGAAATAATAGTTACAGCTTTTAGGATGTGTTTTATTATTGTTTTAATTGCAAAATTATTTTTATACTGCTTTTAGAACTTTCAATTTTTCTATAAATCGACTTTCTTCTTCTTCTTATCCCTTTTTTTTCTTTCAAATTCATATTATTATAAATATTATAAAAAATAATTGTTTATATCTTAAACAAAGAACCTTAAAAAAATTAATAAAAAATAAAATTGGATAATCTAATGGTTATTGCTTGGAAACAATAGTTGGAACTTTTAGGATTGTTTTAAAATAAAATGAATAAAAAAATATATTTAGTTGAAGTAATAGTGACAGAGATATAAAATAAATATTTTTTTATGATAATTTTAAATATGAAAAATAAAATATTTTTATTTAGTGTCTTTTTATCTGCCGCGTCAAAATGTTGTCTTAAAAAGGAAAAGTAAAAAAAATATCTTTAAGATATTAACGGAGAAGTGGACTTTAATGAGTATGCAAGGATAAAGACGAAGATTACTAATTTTGAATTTTATTTGCCACGGTCTTTCCTTGTCATTTCCATCTCAAAATTCAATGGTCAAAGCCTCCCTTGTGGGCTTCTTTCTAACGTGGGGTCCTCTCAGTTTTTCTATATTCCTATAAGGTAGGGTCCACAAAAAATCGTACTCCTTAAGAAACCCTGGAAACAAGGGGTGTCTTTCCTTTTAACACGTGTTAAAGAGTTTTGGCAATATATATATATATATATCGAATTGTTTTTTAGAAAATAGTTGTCGGGAAATACTGCAGTTCTTATGTGCAGTATTCTAAAAATATGTACTTGGAAATTGTAGAATTTTAAAAGACATAAAAAAAGAGATATTCAAAGCGTATTAGAAGAGGTTGTGATCGCAACAATTATGTTTATAATTCGAAGTTGTTGTAGTTTAAAATATTTTTTATTTAAAAATATATTAAAATGATATATTTTTTATTTTTTAAAAAATATTTTTAATATTAATACATTAAAAAAATTTGAAAATATAAAAATATTATTTTTTTAACAAAAAAATTCAAATTTAAAAAAAATATAATTTGCATCATGTTTCTAAATACATTGATAATTCATATACACAAAAATAATTATGCTATATTTTATTTTTAGGTACAACATGGTAGCATTTAATAATGTTCATAGATTCATATTGTTGAACTATTTTCATTAAGTGATTTCTCCCTATTTGTTTTTGTATTTTAAAAGTGTTTTTAAAAAAATATTAATTATTAATTTTAAATTAATATTTTTTTGATGTTTTTAGATCATTTTAATGCGCTAATATAAAAAATAATTTTAAGAAATTTTCAATATATTTTTAAATAAAAAAATCTTCAAAAATAAACCAAAATTATATTTTCAAATATATTAGTTTGCTGTTTAAAGGATACTATTTTGTTATATTTTATTTTCTCTTTTAAAGTTTGTGTCAAATCATTTTCTTTTTTTTTGATATACAATATTTTTCAACAATGTTTTTTTTAACACTGCATTTGAAAAATAATGTATTTTTTTAACTGTGGTATTTTTTAAGATTTCTTTTTGTTAATTTCTCAGTTTTTCTTAAATAAGCTAATTTCTTTTTTTTTTTCAAAAAGGAAATCGGAAGCAAAAGATTGAGGTTCATTGGTTACCTCGTTTTTGTCCACACCAGCCGCCTGTATCTTTAGCGGCACCATCATTTTCTAACGTGATCATATATACTCGCTGTTAGATGCTGACATGTCAATAGGATTTAGATCTCATTTATTTTTATGTTTTAAAAATAATTTTTTAAAAATTTAATTTTTTTTATTTAAAGTTAATATATTTTTAAATTATTTTTACATATTGCTATTAAAAATAATTTTTTAAAAATATTATTAAATAAAAAATACTTAAAAAAAACAAAAACTATGTTATCAGAAGACTTGGAAGAACCTGCGGTTTCTGTGTTTTTTCGGGTAAAGCACACTCCGTATACTGGAATGGCGGCACCAGTACTGCAGTCTTGACAAAAAAGAGGCCTGCAACTTCATCCATCTTGGTGATGGGATGTCTTCCTTGCCGCATATCAATTTATTATATCTTTAATATTTATTGTTATAAAAATTAATAATTAAATATTTTTTACTTAATTTATACTTGTGTTTAACTTAATAATAACATGGTAACCCTGTTAAAACTTAGATTAACCTGGTTAATCGACTTAAAATTAATCTAGGAATTAGGTTTATCCTTTTATTTTTTATAAAAAAAATAAAAAATTAACTTAATTTTACTCGATCAAAAACCTAAATTGATGACTTACAATCTTGAATAAAATCCGATCAGAAACTCTTGATTTTTTTTAATAAAATATTGTTTTTATGTATTTTTTTAATAAAAAATAAGATTAATTTAAATTGACCTTCCCGACTCATGATCTGTGTCGATATTTGGATTGAATTTTTAAATTATAATAATAATTATTTTTATCATTATTATATCTTAATTAGATAATTTTGAAATTATAAACTTTTTAAAATGATATTTTAAAGATAAAAAACAAAGAAAACATTGTTTTTGAAAACAAGTCCTCTTTATATTTTTTGTTTTTTTAAATATAAAAATTTACCTTAAAATTTTAACAAGAATATAATTGTTTTTATATCCATGTTTCTATCTCATGAACCAAATGCATTCCTTTTCTCGTCTATTCTGACTCCAAATAATAACCAAGTGCTGCAATATTAATATATTCTCAGCACACTTTTCTAATTTATTTAACTTCACACACTCTAGGCCCAATTTTTTTTAAATAACACAGTAAAAAAAAATAATTTGCAAACTAATACAACTAAATTATGCTGTTTAGAATAGTGCAATCACGCTCTTTTAAATAACATAAATACCTAAATTGTACTATTTTTTCATTTTTTTAATTGACCTAGATTGTAAATTATTTTTATCGATGAGAAAAACTACTCTAAGCCCCCAAACTAACCGGCGACCCACCGCTCCAACCAAACCCCCCTCCACCGCCATTACGGCACATCTGAAATTTTTACCCGTAAACCGAGGGCATAACAGTCATGAAAATAACCGCCAATCACTAACACTTTAATACTTCCGCGTAGCCCCACTCCCCCCATCTAGCACTCTCTCTCACACGTCATCAGCAGACGTATCTCCGTTTTCCTCGTTCCTTCCTTTTATTTATCCACAGCCACTCCCCTACTCTCTCGTTAGAAAAAAAGCTCTTCTCACTCCCTTACCTCTCTCTCCCCCTCTCTCCAAAAGCGTGACCGCGCGCTAAGTAACAATGTCTGGCCGTGGTGGTGGCCGGCGATCGTCAGAACCTCGCCGTGATCAGGGCTCCTCAACTCCGTCACCGTCTTTTCAGCGCGGTGGTGGTGGAGGTCGAGGTAGAGGCCGTGGTGGAAGAGGCGGCTCCACTCCTGCTCCGTCTCCAACACCTGTTCGTGCTCCTCCCCCTGCTGCATCCGGCTACCTTTCTGCAACCGCAGGTCCTTCAACCTCATTAGCTCCCCAAGAAATGGCTTCATCTTCGACTGCGCCACCGCCCTCGGCTTCGAGTTCGGCTTCGATGGAGGAGCTGAGTCAAGAGATCGCAAAAAAGTTGTCACTTGGAAGTACCAGTGCGACGGGAGGGTCGGTGCCTGTATCATCAAAGGCCATTGTGCCTCCGCCCCGGCCACAACTTGGAAGGATAGGAAGGAAATGTACGATCAGAGCAAATCATTTTGTAGTTGAGGTTTCTGATAGAGATCTCTTTCACTACGATGTACGTAACCCTCCCTCCCTTTCATTACGTGTATGATCGTCCAATATACGTATTGTTATGTGTATGCACATACGTACCTTTTGTGTTAGGTTTCAGTACCGTAGATGGATTGTTTTGTGTTTGTTTAATAGTATTAGCTCCTTTATTTTTTTTTCTACAAATAAAGAAACTGTTTCTAGCATTTTTTTATTATATTTATTGTTTTTTGGAATTTCTCGTTTTTTTTTCATAATGAAATGATTTATATACATATTGTTAATTATAATTTTCAGTAGGGGTGGTTTTGCCCTTTATTTTTATTTTATTTTATTTTAGTTTTTTTGTGGATAACATGTTTCAACAATAGCAAACCTTTTAGTTTATTTCATGCAAGTCATTTTCTTTGTGGTTAAAAAAGTAATCTGACGTTGAGAATTTTGATTGATGGTCTTGTTTTTGGATTAGGTGGCAATAACTCCTGAAGTTACATCGAAGAAGGTAAATAGAGATGTAATATCCCAGCTTGTTCGTTCTTATCGCGAGTCCCACCTAGGCAATCGGATGCCAGCTTATGATGGAAGGAAAAGTCTATACACTGCCGGGGCATTGCCTTTTGAAGCAAAGGAATTTGTCGTGAAGTTGGTTGAGAAGAATGATCCTGCTAGTTCATCCAGTTCTGTCAGGTAATTCCTATTCTACCGTGCCTATGTGATTTTGGGTTGTTGTTTGTTCGAAAAGATTATGATTACTGTATTCTTTTTAAAACAAACTTGCTCATGCCATTGGTTCATACGCAGAAAGGAACGTCAATTTAACGTGGTAATCAAATATGCATCCAAAGTTGATATGCATCATTTAAAGGAAGTCTTAAGTGGCAGACAAAAGGATGTTCCACAGGAAACCATACAAATCCTTGACATTGTTCTCAGAGCATCACCATCAGAAAAGTAATTCAACTCGATTGTTTAGAAAATGTAAATTTCCTGTTCTTTTCTCTTCATCTTTGTGTGTGTTTGACTAGGTACGTTACTGTTGGGAGGTCATTCTTCTCACTTGATTTGGGCCCAAAAGGCGAGCTTGGTAATGGAATAGAATACTGGAGAGGTTATTATCAAAGTCTTCGGCCAACCCAAATGGGACTCTCTTTAAATATTGGTATAGCTTCATTTACTTGCATTCATTTTGATTATCTAAAATTGATGCATTGATACTTGTTCTAGCCATAGTTCTGTTGAGAACTTCTCCCCTCTAGTATCTTACTTTTGAATTGTAGATGTGTCAGCCAGATCCTTTTATGAGCCAATTTTGGTGACTGAGTTTGTGGCCAAGCACTTCAATCTTAGAGACTTGACAAGGCCTCTTTCTGATCAGGATCGTGTTAAGGTAACTTCGTTGCTTACAGTAGTGCACAAAGTCATTCTTGCGAATTACCCACATTTTTTCTCCTTTACCAAATTGAAGTTTAAGTATCTTGTATATATCTTCGGGTGCAACTTTCAGGTGAAAAGGGCCTTAAGAGGAATCAAAGTGGAAATTTCATATAGGGACTATGCCAAAAGCTTCAAGGTTACTGGCATATCTAATCTACCAGTAGACAGGACGATGTAAGTTTCCTGGCTTCACATTACAAGGATGCGGATGTTCTTGTGATTTTGAAGCTTGTAAATACTGTTGTGGACGCTGCTGATAAGGTTTTTGTATTTTTGAGATTCCTAAGAATCTTAGAAAGTAAGGAAAATAACCCGGGATGTTGTATTAATATGTTATTGAATTTTATTGACAATGTGTAAAACTGAGTCTAGATAAATTCTTTTGAAAGCTGAAGCAATTATTTGTCTTTGAAAGTATTAAGTAACTTATATGGTGGTGGCTGATTTATTGTGTCTGTCTACCATAGCTTTTTAGTCTTTATTGTTTGGGGCCACACCTACTAAAAATGATCCTGAAGCTAGCTTAATCTAAGAAACAAAAATTTTAGAACACATACTAAACCTCAGGAAAAAGAATGTTATACACATTTGAGTTACAAGATATTAATACTTTTATTAGACTATGTTTGTGATTCTCAGTCTCCTATCATCTTGAACTTTCTACCAATTTTGTGTCATGTAGGTTTACTCTGGATGATAAGAAAACAAAGGTGTCTGTCCATCAGTATTTCTGGGAGAGATACAATATTGGGCTGAAATATACATCTTTGCCTCCGCTTCAAGCTGGAACCGATGCGAAACCTATTTATTTGCCCATGGAGGTTTGTTGTTTTAGATGAGGTCCCTAAGATTATTGTACCTCTGCATATGGCTCTGAATTAGGTTGCTTATTTTGGTTTTCTTTGTATTGCAGCTCTGTAAGATTGCTGGAGGACAGCGATACACGAAGAAACTAAATGAAAGACAAGTCACTGCTCTTTTAAGAGCAACCTGTCAACGCCCTTCTGCTAGGGAAAATAGCATTAAGCAGGCAAATAATCTCTCTTAGACATCTTTATTTCTATCATTGCTAATCTTGATTTTTGTGGTTTATATATGTTTTTCCTCTTATATTTGGCTTTATAAGTTATAACTAGTCACTCTCCATCCTCATGTAGATGGTTTGGCATAATGATTATAGTAGGAATGTGCTTGTAAGGAATGAATTTGGTATTCAAGTGAAAGAAGAACTAACATCAGTTGATGCCCGAGTTTTACCCCCACCCATGGTAAATTATGCATTCTGCTTTGGATTCATGTCGTATGTCATGAATTAATTATTAACAGCATTAACATCACTGTGACTTACGAATTAATTATTAACAGCATTAACATCACTGTTTGCTATGGTCTTGCAGCTTAAATATCATGATACAGGGCGAGAACCTAGAGTGGATCCACACTTAGGACAATGGAATATGATTAACAAGGTGAAGTGATGGTTAACAAGATCATTTGTAATACAGGCTTGCCTAAGAGGAAGCTTGAGTTTGAGTGTTAATGTTTCACTGGTTATTCTGCATTTACCAGACTGCTTGGAAATTGATTTTACTGCTTGAAAAATAGTTGTAGTTCTAGCATAGAAAAAAATGGTGAATGTGCTTCAAAAGCAAAAACCAACTTGCATCATAATGTTTGTGTTATAACTTAAGGTATTTCTTAACTTGTTGGAGTCTTTGTGAAATTGTGTTTCTCATGTACTGTTGATGTGCGTGTTTGTAGTGTGACAAATGTAGTGAACTCAATGGTGAGATGACTTTCTATAATAATGGTTTTGCAGAAAATGGTGAATGGAGGCAGAATTGATTTCTGGACCTGTGTGAGCTTTTCTACAAGAGTGCAGAGAGACTTGCCATTTGAATTTTGTAGGCAATTAATGGATATGTGCAACAGCAAAGGAATGGTTTGACTTCATTCCTCACTCTTTTTCTGCCATTTTTATTACCATGGGTTTTGTTTCTATTTTGGTAGATTGACTCTGACTTGATTTGAACATAATGCTAGGAAGTCCACCCAGATCCCATTATTCAGATACATTCAGCTGATTCCAGGCAAATTGAGAAAGCTCTTCTTGACGTTCATAAGAAATGTACTGCAAAACTTGCAAATCAGAAGGGCAAACAGCTTCAACTGCTGATCATTATCCTACCTGATTTCAGTGGATCCTATGGTTAGTTACAGAATATGATTTGAAATTCATATTATCTGAGTTGTTTGTCCTGTAAACAAGCTCTTTCTTGCTTGTAGGGAAAATCAAACGTATTTGTGAAACTGAGCTGGGAATAGTTTCACAATGCTGTCAGCCCCTGCAGGCAAAGAAGCTCAGCAAACAATACCTGGAAAATGTTGCTCTCAAAATTAATGTGAAGGTTTGCTAATTTTCCTTGGTTATTTGTTTTCCTCCTTCACACTCTTTTAGTCATTTGAAGTATTAAATTGAGGATTGAATCTTTCTAGGCTGGTGGACGGAACACTGTGTTAAATGATGCTATTCAAAGAAGAATTCCCAACGTTACTGATCTTCCTACTATTATTTTTGGTGCTGATGTGACCCATCCACAGCCAGGGGAAGACTCTAGCCCGTCGATTGCAGCAGTATGTTGATCTGGATTTTATCATTTAATTATCATTTTCATGTTAGGTTGTCTATTATGCATCCTTTGCATTTTATTCATTGTATTAAATAGTTTGTTGGGGTGATACAGGTAGTGGCTTCTATGGACTGGCCAGAGGTAACCAAATATAGAGGACTTGTCTCTGCACAGGCCCACCGGGAGGAAATTATTCAGGATCTTTACAAAAAATATCAGGATCCAGAAAAGGGATTAGTTCACAGCGGAATGATCAGGTAAGGAATTGACATGCATCCTTCCCCCAATGTGAAATTTTTGAAAGATTCATAACTGCCATTATTTTGACTCTATTTGCAGGGAACTGTTTATTGCATTCAGAAGATCAACAGGCCAAAAGCCTCATAGAATTATATTCTATAGGTAATTTTAACATTGGATAACAGAAAAGTGATAACCCTTTTGTGTTAGATTGCTGAGACCATATGAATTCATTTGACAGAGATGGTGTAAGTGAAGGCCAATTCAGCCAAGTTCTGCTACATGAGATGCAGGCGATACGAGAGGTATTGTGTTACTGGTTAAGGATAACATAGCTGGGGTCTATTGATACTTTGTTGGCCATAAATGTTTTAAGGTGCTAGATGGGTCAAGTCAGATGAGGTATTGTGTTACTGGTTAAGGATAACATAGCTGGGGTCTATTGATACTTTGTCGGCCATACATGTTTTAAGGTGCTAGATGGGTCAAGTTAGATTTAATGGTGTTTGCTATTATGTGGTGTGTCCAAAGAGAAGGCTAACTGCGCTGTACAGATCGTGCCACACTATCCATAACTTTTCTCATTTATGTGGATTGTGGTGTTTGTTCCTGGTTGCGGTTCACTGCCAGTAAGCTATGCTAGCTAGTGCTACTTGCATGATTATTGCATTCGATTTTACCGTGTATAAGCTAGTCAATATTTTATTTCCTGTAATGTAATCAATAGTAAAACTTTTATGCCTTTTAATGTGCACGATTTTAAATCTTTCTAGGCATGTGGCACCCTGGAAGTAGGATATTGTCCTCGGGTTACCTTTGTTGTAGTGCAGAAACGGCATCATACACGCTTCTTTCCTGCTGACCATAACAAGCGTGATCAGACTGACAAGAGTGGCAATATCCTACCAGGTTTTGAATTTTGCTTCCCCTAACATTTTTGGTGTCTTTCTGTTGAGAACTGAGTTTTTTTTTTGAATTGTTTTAGGCACAGTCGTGGACACTAAAATTTGCCACCCTACAGAGTTTGATTTCTACCTTAACAGTCACGCTGGAATTCAGGTAAAAGATTCAGCCAACACGTTGAAATAAATGATGAATAAGTGATCCTGCTTAGGTTGACATCCAACTCGATTAAAAAATAAAACATTTAAGACTTGTTTTCCGGCGACTATACTTGCAGGGAACTAGCAGGCCTACACACTACCATGTGTTGTTTGATGAAAACAACTTCACTGCTGATGGCTTACAAACCCTCACTAACAATTTGTGCTACACGTAATGTTTTGGCTTTCCTTTTTGACGAATTAGTTTGTTCTGCATTGTACAATTTGGCAGTCTTGATTGTTTTTTTAAAATTTCTTTCCAGGTATGCAAGATGCACGCGGTCTGTTTCCATAGGTCAGACCGTCATCTCCCTCCTTTTTTTTTTTGTTTTCGTGTTTTATTTATTTTATTTTTTTTACATGAAATTTAATTATTTCCATCAGAATGGTAATACTTTACATGTGAAATCATGCAGTGCCCCCTGCATATTACGCCCATTTGGCAGCTTTTAGGGCTCGGTATTACATTGAGGGTGAAACATCAGACAGTGGTTCTACTAGTGCTACTGGGAGGAGTGTGGAGGCCCGATCTCTTCCAGTCGTCAAAGAAAATGTCAAGGATGTTATGTTTTACTGTTGATACATTCAGCCTTTCTTTTGTGTGGCCATCTGAGACTGTTCTGCAGAATCCAACCAACTTGTATACATCAACCGGCACGCATCACCGATGTGGTGGATGCGGAAAGATCAGAAAGAAAAAGACATCACTTGTCTCCTTTTGTAGCAAATGGTGATACACAAGACATGTCTTTTTCTGTAAAAAATGCTTTTGAACCAGGAGGCTTAATGCGAAGAATCGGATGTTCATAGAGGTGCTTGGCTTCTCTGTTTAATGTCATGCTGTTTAACTTGTGTCTGTTGAAATATTCAGCAAATTTTTCTTAAAACCACTCGCCTATATGAAAATGGTGGTGCCCGCTGCTTGTGGTTGTAAATCCTGTTCAGGAATGTGAAATCCTAGCTGGGATATGATTCTCCCGGCAAAGCTTAAACTGAATGGGTTGCGATTGGAAGCTGTGGTGGTGGTTGGGTGTTTCCTCCTTGCATCCCAGTAGCAGCGCAAGAGGAATGACCTGCAGGTATTGCTCTCGCCACCAGTCTAGCTTGTCAAATAGTATAATTTGGTTCGAGTAGAATTTATGTATGGTGAAACATCAACGGCTAGGTTCAGAATAACAGTGTTGACACCTCTTGATCCTGGGTTTCAACAGCTATTTGGGGTTAGAGGAAATGAAGTACTCAGGCTAGCCAAAATAAAAACAATAATATACTTAAAATAGTATTTGTTTTATTTTTTAAAAATTATTTTTGATATTATTGTTTTAAAATGATATAAATACATGATACAATGACGTCCTGTAACTATGCTTTTCCAAACAGTCTCCCCTAATGTGATTAGGGTTTCTTTTTAATTCAACATTTTTCAGGAGATTTTGGACTAATTAGCCTTATTTGCAAACCATAATTATCCTAAATAATCCTCCTAGCGTATATTATCCCAAGCATCCCCATTTATTTTTCGAGACTAAATATCTAGTCTTGTGCGCTTAATTAATTACTACTAGAAAAAAAAAACTTAATAGAATTCTTTCAAGTTAGTAGTAGAGTGAATGATAATATTCTCAAGAAGGAAAGAACAAGGAAATTCCCTCTTCATAGCACCTATTTTGGGAATCCTCAAATCTTATTGTCTCCATAGGTGTTGTTAATACATATAATTAAAATTATATTATTTCTTGATCTTGCAAGTACAAGAAATTTGAGATTTTGCTGTTTTCTCGTGCATTTTTCTATTAATATTATCGAGGTTTTATACAATTAATTACTCAAGGGAAGGTCTTGCTATTAAGGTTCGGGGACTGCATCAATTAAGAAGGACGTAATTGCTTAAAGTGAGGAGAATTTCTTGTCTTCTTGCTTCAATTTCACTTCTATTTTGAGTAAAATATACTTGTTCGTTTAATAGCACGTGGCTCCTGTTAGATTAGCTTTGTTAAAAACGTTTTGGAATTGTACCAAACAGTCTTATTAAACTATGTTGATTTACAAACTTGAAATCTAGTTAGTTTTAAATTAAATCGAGTGAAAAATTGACTTGATTAAATCTAGTTGATTTATTTAAAATCAAGTTTAATTTTAATTTTTATTTTCAAGAACAATATAATTTTAATTTTTTTAAAAAAAATTTGAAACAACAATATTTTGAATCAATTCAAGTTAACTTACTCGTGGTTGTAGTTTTAAACCAGGTCATAAATTAAGTCGGTTATAGTAACCTTGTCACCAACACAATCCGGTGAAATTAAGATCCAGCAGACATTCCAATCTGTTAAAGAAATTGTTGCAAATCATAAGCAATAGTAAGAGAGACCAAAAAAAGTTGGAGGAGCTAGTGGATTATCCAAATTATATAGCTCAAGATCAACTAGACAATCCCTTCAACCTGAAGAAAAAAGCTATTTTTATTCAATAAAATGTGTGATAATGTAAATAAATATTTTATTCCAAATTCAATAGAATTTAAGCTCAATTAAAATCAAGCAACAGGAGCTGCCTCTCATGGTGAAATAACTCTGCAACAGCAACTGTCAATACCGATGCATGCACCATTAGTAAAACCACCATATTTATCAACGCACTCCTGAACACAAGCCAGCTTTGAGCAATTCAGAATTTTAATAGGACTGTAACCGCAGGTCACTGCCTCTCCTCCATTTGCTCCTAACAATAATCATCCATTGAAAAACAAAATCAGGAATCAGTAGAACAAAAGGTATATATATATAAGAAAAAGATTGCTAAATAGCGCCAGGATTGGCAACCCAGAAACCACGTATTTACAAGGAATACAGAATCAAAAACCATACACTAATGTGGATTCTGTGTGTTAAAAAACCATTTCAATTAAATAGTTTAAATTGTTAGGTGAGGGTCTCAAGATATGATTTATATTATTTTCTAACACGTCCCTTCAAGTAAAAACCTTTTGGACTTAAAACATGCACAAATCCACATTACTCTGTGTTTGATTTTTATCAAATACATAGAGGTGGTGAGATTTGAACTCGTGAACAGTTAATCATCAAGACTCTGATACCATGTCAAAGAACCATCTCAACCCAATAACTTAAACTATTAGGTGAGGATTTTAAAATATAATTTATATTATTTTCTAACACTATGCAAAAACAAACTCCAAATTGTTAATATCCGGAAGGCAGCTATACTAGCTTCTATCGATTGCAGGGGGATATAGAAAATTAATGTAGGGGTGAGAGGAAAATTACCAAGTGAGAAGACCAAGACAAGCATGGAGAAGACTGTGAAGAGAGATAGGTTCTTCATTTCTAATAAGCAAGAAATGTCTGCTATTATGATTCCTAGTCTTGGTGTTGAGAAGGGTCGATATTTATATGCAAAGATTTTGCATGTTGCTGTAGGGCATCCCTGTTACTTAACCATATTAGTGTGGATTAATTAGCAATCAAGAATCATTAGACAAAATCTTGAATTGCAGAATTTGAGCAAAGATTTCCAGAACTGAGGAAAACATTAATTGTGGGGGCATTGTGATTGCCTCGAATGATAATATATATCATGTATTAGCAAAGATTTATTTCCAAACTTGCAAATTTATTATTAGAAATAATGCCTCATTCCAAATTTTTCCAGTTTCAGCCCTCTCTATTTTGCTGAATTGCCAAAATTACCCTATATTGTATAAGAACATGACCGTCTAATCCTTACTTTACTCCCCTGAAATTGCCCTAACCTAAAATGAGGAGAGGAGGGGTAGTGGGGTAAACTCATTCAAATGACTATCCAACTATTTTCTCTTTTTTTGCAATTTGAAAAAGGATTTTATTTTTTATTTCTCAAAAAAATTTGTAGGTGATAAACCCAAATTGAAGGGTTTAAAAAACCTTTTATAAAACCTAATTTTCATTGGGCACAATTATATTTTGAATTATACTTTCCTTGCACCCATGTTGGTAGCAAAAAAATTGACATAACCATAGCAAATAGAGCGTCTTGTGATGATATCAGGACAAAGCACAACATAGATATAACCTTGAGTTTTTTAAAAACTTTGAATGAGTTGCTCTTTGGTCATGAATGGACCAAGATCCCAAACATATAATGAATATGCATTATTTAGACTATTCCAAAGTGGTTTTTATATAAAGTTAAAGTTTTATAAAGATCAACTATTGAAAAAACCTTTCAATAAGATCTGGAAGTTAATATACGATAATTATATTATTTTCATAGCTGGATTAAGATTCTCTTTGCTACATTGTTTAGATTTTTTAAAAAATTTTATAGTCTTGTTAGAATGTTTCTATTTGGGATTATTTAGTTTGTATTTAGATTTCTTTTTAGGGACTTTGATTTCATACTAATATTTTGTGTGCTTGTATGAGGATTGCTTATAGTTCTTCATTGAATTTATCAAAAATCAATTGTTTTTATAGCATTCTTTTTTATATTTTCAATTCGTAATTCCTTATAATCATTAAGTTGGAGCCTTTATTCTAATAATTTCGATGTCTTAGTTTAGATAATCATTAAGTTGAGTTTCTGCTATCACTAAACATGATTTTAACTTTCTTGAGTTATTTTTTTTTCTTGTGTATAGGTTCATGGATTTTTACCCTTCTGGTTTACATCAAATCCTTTTGTTGTTCTTGTTTTGAATATAAAAAATTAATTCTAAAATTATTTCTAGAGATATTTATTTTTATATCTCTGTTTCTTTAACAAAATATATTTATATTATTTTGTTATAAAACACTAACTAAACACAATTCAATGAACATCTAAATGCTTAGATGTGCTAACCAATCATCTACATCTCTCATCTTTGCGTCCAATCTCCCTCATCGCAAGTGTGAATAAAAGTGGTTCTTTTAACTTGCATGTCAAGATACAAATATTTAAATAGTTTTGTAAAAGAATAAATAAATAGAAATACACAAATTCTCTAAAGTAGCATTTGATATATTGGAAAATAATGATTTGAATGGACAAGACTGGACTGAATAAATAATTGTTAAGTCTTGTAATTAGTGTACATTGGATTGAACTTGATAATTTATTTTATTTTATGTTTGGTAAATATTGAACAAAATAAAACAACATATTATAATGACATTAATATTCTTATCTTGTTCAATGTTTGAAGTATGGATTATAACGTATATTGTTTACTAAATCAAGATGTAAAAAAGGTATTCATCAAGTAAAATATATAAAAGTTTATTTTATCCTTAATATATATTATTATCAAACTTACATATTAAAAAAAACTAATTAGTTGTTATTTTTTTCATTTTAGTTTATATTAAATATTGAAATTAATAATATTATAATAACCTAAATTATAATAAAATCCACTTACTTTTTTTGAATTTTTTTGGTCCACTGGAGGTTGCTTTGATTTTTTTTTAAAATTAGATTATCTCAGGTTGTCCTTTTCGACATGTGACCTGAGCTTTTTTTCAAGTTTATTTTATTTTGTTCCAGGTCAATTCGAGTTAACTATATTGAACCATAACTTACTCCGGGTTAATCCAATAATCGAGTTTTAAAATTATAATAATAATCACTTTTATCTTTACATTGATTCTCCGAACTTTTGACTTGGACCTTGCCTCAAGTCAATTTCTAAGTCGAGTTTTAAAAATATAATAATAATTATTTTTATTTTTTATTTTTATTTTTATATTAATTCAGGTTAATAGTCAACTAGACTTATTATTCAGGCCTTGTCCTAGGTGAATCTCTAAGTTGAGTTCTAGAATTATAATAAAATTTAGGCTAACTCTTTAGACTCGTGACGCGGACCTTACCCATAGTCAACCCCTGAGTCAGGTCACCATGTGTCAATCAAATTGATAGGTCAATAATAGAAGTTTGAGTTTAAGAACAAGTTGACCCATGACCTAGGTAAAATATGTCAAAAAACCCACCTATTTTTATTTTGATTTATTTTCTTGTTTTGATCATTTTTTATTTATTTTCTTGTTTTGATCATTTAAAAAATAATAATTCATTGGATACCAAATACTATCTAACGGAAGCAGATGACACACATTACTCTATTAAAAATGCTTGGACCAAAAGAGTCCAAGTAAATTATGTCACAAACCACTAAGGTGTTACTTTTAGCTCACAAGTTGTTTATGGATAAAAACTACAGAAAACATTGAAAAAGTAACCAAACTGAAACATTTTGTATATATTAATTCTGCTGTTAGATCAGAGATCCTATATGAAGGTAAATTTACAGCGCTTGCAATAGAGCCAGAGCGATAATGGATGAATCATGAAAGTATATCAGTGTACACGGCCGGCGACGAAGAAGTATGTTCAGAAGAAAAGGCACTCACAAATCAGTTGCACACCAGGCAGCAACTGGATGCAACCAAAGCAGTAATGCTGCATGGCCCTGCCGGTTGCTTCAAATATAGACCAGAAAGAGCGCATTACAGTGAAGCAAAGTTCCAGATGCGTTGCAGGGTGTGCTACAAAAACAAGTAACAGCTGAGCAATAGTACGTGCAGAAGGAATGGTATCGTAGTCACTGGTATCAGTTTGCGAGGCATGTTCTTCGGTGAACCGTTATTGATCAGGGTCCCCGGATTGACGTATTCGCTTTTGCCGGTATTTGTGGCAGTAGACACGTTTACTGACATTGAGCCTAACATGATAATTCACAGACAAGGAATGGAGATAAGGAGCAGGTCTAATCTTAAATAAATTTGCAAACTAAAGAGAATCATACCCTACTTCGTTGTTGTAGCATATTGAATGAGTTCTGACAGCTTTTCTCAGGGGAGAAAATCTATTTATTTTGCCAACACTTGCTTCATAAATTACCCTCTTGCAAGAATCTCTTCTGTGTTTATATTCTTGATTTAAATAACTAAATGATTTTAATCACACGCAATGCTAATGCCGATTACAGAAAATCACAACTTACAGTCATAATTAGCCCATCCAATCCGTTGACCAGCAATATCATAAACAAAGATTTTGTCTTTTAGAACAAGATCTGCAAAAACAAGACAACAGAAAATGTTGTTCGTAGGCAAAAGATTACTGATTATTCAAATAAAGGAAGAGAGACGAAAAAAAGAAGGTCCAACAAGGTAGCATAAAAAAAGAAATAGGGTAGGTGGCTGCTAGCTAGACCATTGCAACCTGTACATGGACTTGGTAGCGGAAATTATCTAGGACATAAAGATAAATGGAGGCTGAAGGGTGCTAATCAGAGCAGAGTACTAAGTGTTTCATTGAGCACCATGCATGGAGTTTTGAAGCGATTATGTTTAGAAAAAACATCAGCAGAGGAGCACAAACAAATTTTTGGTTGGACATGAATGAGAAAGGGCTGATCAGGAGCATATACTCGCTGCTTTAGTAGAAATAAAAATAAAACTAAATGATAAGCTAAAATTCATGATAAATGGCATGATTATGAAACATGTCACAAATAAGAAATGGATAATCATAAAGAATTTTCTCCCTTTTGAGGTGAAATTTTAATCAATTTCCTTGTATTTTTAATTGGCAATACAATTGAACTAAAAAGCAACAAAGAGGAATGAGCAGTTACGAAGCTGGTAATGTTAGCACCTCTTGGTGAAATTAATAGAAAAGATCATAGAAAAATGTTGAAATGGTGTTGTAACATTGAAATATGTACGGAGATTCTAATGTTCGGTTCTGCAAAAGCAAGAGGAACGCTAAATGTTTTATAGATAATGTATTTTCTGTTGTTGTACAGCCACAGTATCATGGAAATGCTTACGGTTAAACATCAGCAGATAATAGAAACTATGGCCTCATGCACATTTGCACAAGGCTGTGTTGCTTAGACCAAAGCAGAAGTACAGTTGCTCTATAAAAGTTAAAACACAAAGCAAAATGAAAATTTGGGCTTTCTTTCCCTGATAAATGAAATTTTGAATTTGTTAAGATTTCTATATCTTTGGATAATTGCTATATAACCTCATATGATCTTTACAAGAAAATAATTCCAGGGAATTAAAAGAAAAAAAGAAGATTGTTCGGTGTCAATACCTCCCAAGATTGTTATCGCTTGACCCTGTATTTTCTGGAAGCCAACGCACCACAATGCAGCACCATTCTGCAACACCGATTCAATCGTACTGGTTAGAGTATAGGGATGCCAGACCAAAATTCCAAATTACTGGACCAATATGAATAGGAACCACATTCAATCGTCGAGAATCCTTATGGAATCTATTGATGTGTTTTCACTTCTCAGCAGAAACCACATTCTATTGATGTGCTCGAATCTATAGATGGAAGTTGGGACTGTGAATAGTGCAGCATAGCCATGGAAGAACAAGTGATCAAAGATGGCATTGAAGTTGTATTCAAATTGAAGGAAAATAAATAAAAGAAAATTCGAGCACAATAACAACTAAACCTTGTTCATTATTGTGCATCAGAATCAGAAGGAAAGCAAACAAAGAAGCCAGGAACAGAAAATGATCAAGACTAGGTATCCATTTATAAATTACGGGAATATTCAATTAAAGGAAAACCATTATCAATAAACTGACCAGCAACTGCGATGCAAATCAAGAAGATCTAGACATATTTTTAACAGGATAAAATAGAAAGTTACTAATATCAAGCTTAAGGAACTCACAATAGAGCTTTGCTGAATAAGATAGTCCTGGGGAATTAAAATCATGGAAGAGCCACCAGCAAAGTTCAAACTAACTTGAGGAAATACGTCATTGATACTGAGCACAAAG
The DNA here is from genome assembly GCA_030145905.1 of Populus davidiana. Taxonomy (NCBI): domain Eukaryota; kingdom Viridiplantae; phylum Streptophyta; class Magnoliopsida; order Malpighiales; family Salicaceae; genus Populus; species Populus davidiana. Next base: position 21,813,028 of record CM057789.1, on the reverse strand, counting down.
CAAACATATGGTTCCGGGTTAAGACACCACATACAAAATGGAAATTGAACTAAGATAATGGAGTTAGAAAATGAACCTGGAAGAGGTTAAATAACATTGATTTCCCTTGGAAAGATATGGGCTTACAGATGGTGAAACATTAGATGTTATCTGCACAAGAGAGCAACTATATAATTCAAACATTGCTAGAGTTAAACAAAATTCCCAATAAATTTGCAAGAAAAACATGATAAGGACATCATTCTAAAGAAGTGGCTAATGAAGATCCTTAACAATGTTCAATCTATTAGCTGATATAAATTTCCTTTGAGCACTTACAGCACTGATAAAAGGATCATAGGCTGCTTCTGTTAGATATGCCAAGGTCGTTCCAGAATCAATGATAGTTCCTTGATTGCTTGATGTCGCAAAAACTGATGGATCAATGGCTAAAGCTTGTCCATTGACATAAATGCTCTGCAGGTTCAAATTATAATGAGGCCTGAAAATTCACATATAAAGGTGGTCAGGGAAACTTTTGATGCAGTAAGGAATTATATGCTCCAAAGGTTCGAGAGTTTATTAACAACCAAGGAGGGGCAAGGTTATCTTACCAATCAATAAAGCTAAACCATCAAAGTTATTAAACAATTATGGTATCATGCTCAAAATGATTTTTTGACATGCAAGATTTTTTGACTACTGGTTTAAGCTTCACTACGTTCCACTTAAAGTTAACTACTAAAGTGTTGAACTGAAATGATTTTGCTTGTCTAGGATGGTGAGTAAAAGGCATGTCAATGAAGAAGCTGATCTATGTAATTTCATGACAAGAATATTTTTTCCACCCCGATCATATTTCCATATGAACCAATAGATTAAAATAACAACCACGTTATTGAATTTTATTATTTAAAAATTGACATTCATTGCTTATTGCAAATTTACCATATATTAGTTAAAGGCGGATAATTATCCTTCGAAACTAAAAATGAGGTCCAAAGTTATATTTATCACCACATTGAGCCAAACTGGAAAAATTTATCACTTTCAGTTCCATGGTAGTAGAAAAGGCTAAAAGCATCACCATACAGGAAAAGATTGCCTAGATTATCAAACTCAATAGGATGGACAAGCTTAAACATAATTCTGCAACAGATTATTAGAGACATGCGAAGTTTGAGCTTATCTGCTCCTAGCTTTCAAGATAATACCAAGTGCATAGAGTTTTATCAACCAAAACCACTTGAATCCAGAAACAGCATTGACTTCCAAATCTTTAAATGATTGACATTAAATATGAGCAAACATAAATATTTTATGAGATTGCACCATTAGAAACAGTGAGTCAAATACAAAATAGAAGAGAATCACAACCAAAAGAACGGCTGAAATAATATAGTAAAGAAGCTACATGCCAAACTAATGAGAGACAAGCACTAATGATTCTGAACTACAAAAGCTCAGAAGGTCAGACCAGATTTCATAGCTATATAGTAGAGAGTACTAGAATAAGCACATAGATACAACAGTCAATTGAGAAGGGCTTCAGAAGAATAAAACAATGACTGCCACTCTGTGAGGGAAATCTAAAGATATTAAACAGGGAGGAAAACATACTGTGATGGGACAAGAGGAGTATAAACTATGTTCGGCTCCACGATTTCTCCAAGAACCAATATACCACCTCCAGCATCATCCCCTTTCAAGCAGTGAGAGAACACTCTTGGTGTTATTCCCTGTGAAGCTAGTTGGGAGATAACAGACATGTCCTGTTGTCCGAACCCAAATATCCCATCAACTGCTCTGTCTGGCTTTGTCAGGTCCCCAGTTTGTAATGTGCTACACCTGTTTCATAATCCTCCATCAGAATCCATGAATTCCAGAGTTCAAACAAATGAATATCATACAACTACCATCTTAATTTTGACAGATCCATAATAGCTCACCCGAATACGATAGGAGCTGAAGAATTATTCATCACAGACCCGCCAATAATTGTATCGAAATGCAACAAATCCGACACATAATATCCTGATGTGCCACTGCCATCACCGTACTGGAAGGTGTATCCACATTGATTGTTTTGTGTAGCACAGACAGAATCTGAGGATTGAAGCCCAAGAGTACATCTTTGGTCTGAACAAGATATCAATGAGGCTGTTGGTGAGCTTCCAGGATCAAAGAAATTGAGTGGAATCTGTAATAAGAGAACCAAAGGAACAATATTGAAAACATTGTACCACCAAATTACTCTCCTTTCTCCTTTTCATTAAATAAAATTCTTGAAACTGGAAATAGAAACATGAAACAACATGGTTATAAAAGCGAAAAAAAGTGAGCTTTACGTGAAGTCCACTGCTAACAGGACAGCCATTGCAGGAGCTACAACTAACCCACAAAACATCACTTCCAGTGTCTATTTGTACATAGAAATCTCTTGGAGGAGAGCCCAATTGTAATCTTGTATAATAAAGCCTACAAAAAGAACCAAAATAAAAACTGAGACTAAAAACACATTTAACATCTCATTTAAGAGTCTAAGAATCCAAAATTTAAAACCCCATAATCCAAAACATCCAGTCTTCATCAACAGCAATTTGCAAAACAAGAAAAGAAATCCGAAAACTTAGAAAAACCCATGATTCAAATATGGTTTAAGAGATAGAATTACCCAACGAGGAAAGGGTCAAAGGTTCCTTGGACAGGGAAATCAACAACACCACCTCCTGAAGACTGCAACATTCTGCTATGCCTCACTCTGTCTCGCTCTTTGAGTTGACTCAGTTTCAGTTTATGGCTCGCCGGAACCCCTCTCTCCAGATGCAAAGTGGCCGGAAAAGAAGACAAAACCACCGTAGCATGAAACACTACAACGGCGATTAGAATCCCCGCGGGGAAAAGCGGTCCCATTTCTCTCTTTCTTTTCCTGGTGTTCTCTGTCTCAGTTTGTTGTTTTTCTTGAAAAGCTTGAAAAGAAAAAGAAGTTGTCTGTCTCAGTTTGTTTTTCTTGAAAAGCTTGAAAGCATGAAAAGAACAGAATGTAGTTAACGTCTAGATTTCAGAGATTTGGAAGAGAGAAATAGTTTAGTATTAGTGACGATAGATAGCCTTATGGTATATATAGGAATAGGAAGGTGGGTAATGCAGATTGAGAGCGAGAAGACAACATCCTTTAAGTCTGGTAACACAAGTTTGAAAATGAAGCTAACGTTGTTCTTACACATATTTTCTTGGATTTTTTTATTTTTAATGTTAGTGTCTTGAAATGATTGAAAAACATTGAAAAATTAAAAAAACAATTTTAAACACAAAAATAAATAGTCTACCAATGTGTGGCGGCATCTATGTTCGTTTTTACAATTCAACTTGTTTTTAACTGCTTTTTTTTAAAAAATAAAATTTAAAACTAATGTTTTTAATTGTTTTTTTATATAATTTTAATGTGTTGGTTTAAAAAAATAATAAAATAAATTCAATTTAATATATTTTTAATTTAAAAAATACCAAACACAGACTAAATTTCTTTCCTTATTTGTAAACAAATCTAAGAACATGATTAGATTCTTTTATTAGTTTAACATAAATATTAAATTATCATGTAAAACTAGGTAATTTTTTAATTTAATATATTTTTAATTGATATCAGCGTATCAAAATTAACTAAAAATATTAATTTAAAATAAAAAAATAAAAAAATTTCATAATTTTTTAAAAATATTTTTAAAATACAAAAATAAAATAGAGTCATATTAGCATATTGTCAATCCAATTCTTTTATTGGTTTAATATAAATGTTAAATTATCATGTAAAACTAGGTAATTTTTCATTTCTTTATATAAAAATATATGAATTTACTATAAAATATTCCCTTGCAGGATAGATTTAACTGCATAAAAATGGTTAGAATCTTATGTTTTCTACCCATCATGTGAGCTTCGGGTAATTTAAAGGGATGGTATTATTACAAAATTTGATGATTTATTTATATATAAAAGAGGAGATATATCGTGAACCTCATGTTATTATTTAATAATTTTGTTTATTAAAATCGAAAGAAAAACGTGATTAGGATTTTATTAATATACTTAGAAGCTAATTAAGATTGACTTTAAAGATTGGAAACTTAGGTGATGAATTCTTTTTTCCTTTTTTTTTTCTGGATTTATGAGATATTTTATAGTATAATTATGATTATGGTTTAAAATATTTTTTACAGTATAACCGGTTTATTTTTATATTTTAAAAATATATTTTTAAAAATATTAAATTTTATTTATTTTATTTTTTATTTCAAATTAAATTTTATTGTATTTTTAAATTATTTTAATACGCAGATATCATAAATAACTTTTAAAAATTAAAAAAAAACTTATTTTAATATATTTATAATTATAAAATATTTTAAAAATTAATTACTATTATATTTTTTAATTAATACAAATATTTAAGTTAATTTATATGTACTTTAATTAATTTAATAAATTTTAAAATTAATTATTATATAAATTTTTAATAATCATAAAATTTATAAAACTCTTTCCGATAATCTTAAAGGTATACATTACAGCCATTTCTATATTTTAATTAACTTATTAAATGAGAGTGGGACTGGTCAACGTACAGAAAGTTTTTTTTTTTTTTGGTAAAAGAAGTAGAGAAAGAAAAGGGTTTAATCATTAATTGAGTATTTCTTGTTCGGTAAACTAACTGCTCCAAACTACATCATCACCCGCGTATTTCGTACGACTTTTTCTGCTGTAGCTGCCTCTATTTTTTTTTAGTGACCCCCCCCCCCCCCCCCCAGCTGGTAAGAAACAATTTGAAGTTTCCAATATGACCTGTCATCCTTTTCTTTCTTTCTTTTTTTAATGCAGGAAACCGAGGTCCAATTTTTTAATATGCTGTTTAAAAAGTGTGGTGAGAATTACTTTTTAAAATAGTATTTTTAATATTAATATATAAAAACCATCTAAAAACATAAAATAATAATAATCTGAAATAAAAAAAAGAAGTTTTTGAATTTTATCTAATAAAAAAAGGACGGTTTGGGCTGACCCATCATGATCATGTACAGACGTTACTGCACAATTATCTTAGAATCTGGCTGAGTGGCTTTGAGATTTGATTATATATTAAAGCAGATTTTGAGATTACTTATTAGGTTTGAAAACTTCCTTTTAATAATAAGGAGGTTTCTTTATAATAAGTTGGTGCAAAAGGAGGAAGAAGATGCATTCAAAACTTAATCCCCACATTTAAAAATTATTTCTCTTAGTCTTTAATGGCATTGAATTATTCTTTATGATTACGTGGTAAATATCCAATTATTGTTGTCATAGTTTTTAAATTTTATTCTTTACATAATTAAAATTTCAAACCCCACCTTATTTTTTTTATTTTTATTTTTTTTTCAATTTAATATCTTATTTATAACTCTGAAGTTGCGTTGTATAAATAGTTAATATTAGTGATTTTAATTCAAGTAAAAGCTTTTACTTATAATTTGAGAAACAAAAGTTTTCTTCCTTCACCTGTTTTTTAAATTATTTTTAAAAAACTAATAAATTAACATTTTTTTATATATATTTGATGGTCTTATCAAAAATAAAAAAAATATATTTTATTAGTTTTTTTTTTAAATCATCAAATCACCTACACCACATTGATTCATAATTTTACATAAAAACATCTTCTAGAAATAGTCAAATGTGCATAATTCTCATAAATTGACATCATCATCTTGACAATTGCACTTGTTCTTAACATAGCCTAAAAATAATAGGTAGTATTACACACACACACTATCCTTGGTATGACCTAGCTTTCTTTGGACCAACGACATGAACTTGGTCTAATAATTCTTCATCATATCGAACTCCCTTTTATTTTATTTTATTAATTATAGCAATTAAGGTAGCGTTAGAAGGTGGATTTCATAGTCCTAGTCCTAGATGTAATTAATTAATGAAATCAAACAATCAAATAGTCACCATGCCATTTATGCCCTTTTGTAGAAATTAAATAACCGAGTACACAAAGATTCCAAAAGAGAGGAACCCTTTATTTTATTACGGGTTGTTTGGAATCGATTCTTATCTTTAATTATAGTATTTAATTTAAATTTAATTAATAAACAAATTAAATCCAAGAAATATAATATAATATAATTTATTTTTTAAATTACTCTTATCATTTTCATCTTATTTTTTAAAAAATATTTAACAAATATTGAGCCTCAAACATGAGAACAATATCATAAAAACATATGTTAAGTCTTATTAGAGAATAATATAAATTATATCTTGGACCTTATTTAATAACTTAAATTATTGGATTGAGATGATATTTTGACATGGTATCAGAATCTTGATGATTAGGTGATCACGAGTTCGAATCTTATCATTCCTATTTATTTGATAAAAAAATTAAGCACAAGGTATTATGGACTTGTGTAAGTTTCAAGTTCAAAAGGCTTTCACTTGATGAGGTGTATTAGAGAATAATATAAATCATATCTTGGACATTACCTAATAATTTAAGTTATTGAATTGAGATGATTCTTTGACAAGCCTCGATCATATTTAATTTAAAAGTATGGTTGCGGTTGTTTTTTAAAGTATTTTCCACTAAAAAATATATCAAAATAATATATTTTTTATTTATTTAAAATTATTTTTGATATCAATATATTAAAATGTTATAAAAATACTAAAAAAAATACTAATTTGAAGCAAATAAAAAAATAATTTTTTTTTAATTTTTTTTCATAAATGTTTTTAAAACATATAAAGAAACAGATTGTTACTGTATAAACCAGTCAGTGAATTGAAGGAGAAAGTGTATAGGCATGCTAAAATCGACCCTACCAAATTAATTTTTTGGCAAAGAAGAAACCAAATTCATTCCACCATTCGAAATAAAGTGGTAAAGCTACGTACACTGTCCAAGTTCAACTTGGAACACATCTTTTGCACAGCCCAATGCACAATTATTTGAAAATTTTACTTTTTTTCTTGTCTGTTCCTCGAAAAATGAAGGCTTCATCTTTTCCTGCTTTATTACTAGTAGCATTACGTGATTAATAAAAGGTTTTCTTAATGACAAAGCTTACACGGCCTTTTGCTTAAAATGACTAGTTTCTCCCTGCACCACCTGTTCTCTCCTTCCCTGTTTTTTTTTATAAGAAATTGGGTGATTAAGAGTGTGTTTGATATTGTGATAGCTGTTGTGATTGTAGTTTTAAAAAAACTGTTTTATAAAAAGTATTTTTTATTGAGGTTGGTTTAAAAAAATAAATGTTTGGTTAAAACTATGGTTGAAATTGAGGTTGAAAAAAAAGTAGTTTAATGTGTTTGGTTAAAAATGCTTTTAAAATTGAGGTTATAAAATAATTTTTAAAAATATATATTAATATTAATGATTTTTAATTTAAATATTGTGGATTTAACTATTGCTATTATATCATAAAATAAATCATATTTTATATAAAATATTTTTTATTATTCCATGAAACTATTTGTAATTCCATTACGTACAAAATACATCCGACAAGAACTACAGTTTCCATAATTTTTTTAGCATATAATAAAATTAGATAAAATATTATCAAATATAAAATTCACTCTAAACTAGTTTTTTTTAAAATGTTAAAAAAATTAACACACTAAATTTTTTTTCATGCAGACAAGTGAATAGTATAATTCTCTTACACTGTCCATATGAACAATGTATCTCTATACACTGTTCATGTTAATTGCACTGTTCATTGAATGGTGCAATTAACATGAACAGTGAAAAAGTAAGAAATCGTTGTTTCTTTTTTTCTGTGATTCTAACGCTGAAATCAAGTGAAACCCAATGAATAATATATCACTTTTTTCTTAACCAAATAGCAATAAACTACGTTTTAAATTTTTAAATAAATCGTTTTGATCAAAAATTGTGTTTTTATCTATAAATTAACCGTATGGTCCAAGACCTGGTCACTTGACCGAGTCAACCCGTTAACAACCATGCTCTCGCCTATTTAGGAGAGAGGCAGAGAAGGGTTAGCATTTTGGCTCCAGTCTTCTAGAAGGGGTAGATTTGTCACTGCAAAAGCACGATTCATTTCTCGAGAGAGTGACTGATCATCCTTGCATCGGACGCCGCATACACTATACGGCCCACCAGCCAAAAGTCAAATACCTTCCTATAATTGTTCTAATTAGCTGTGGCATTGCAATTTACTTTGCTTTTGGGGAACATTTATGAAGTAATTGGATCATTTTCATAATGATTTTTTACATTCTGTTTTTATTAATATAACTTTTCAAACTAGTTTATACATACTTTCATAAACTTTACTAGTTTTAAAATTAATAACTATATAAATTTTCAATAATTTATAAATTTATAAAATTAAAAAATAAATTTAAAATCTGATTAATTAAATTATATTAATCAAGTTGATATTTTGTTAATAAATTGCTATGATTCATAATTAGGTTTTTCCAAATTATTTTGTGTGTGGGTGTGTATATGCTGAGATGAAAAGGAGAGAATATTTGTTTGCATAAAAGCCAGAGTTTATGAGGTGGTTGCCAGACACATCAATGTAACTAGCTATATCATATCGTCTTGATTATTAAATAACTGTTGAGAAAATATATTCCATACAAATTGTCCTAAACTATATGTTATAAAACTCACTGAAGAATAATTGATCAAAACCCTAATTAATTAGGTCATGCAATATTCGGAGCCAACGAGCACTTGTACTGTATATATTGCTCGTTGTTAATCCAGAAGCACCTGCTGCTATCTCTCGAACACATAATCAACATTAATTATGTTTTAACAATCATGCAATTAGTTAATTATCACGTACTTAACGTTATATTTAATTTGTTGCTTATTGTTTATAGATCGTCAACCAGCTTTGTCTGCCAAGTAGCAGCGGCATGCATGGTGACACGCTATATATAACATATTATATATATATGTTTATAATATCCATTGAATTATTCGGCCTATTCCACCCCATGCTTAATTATTTACAAATTAGACATTATAATAATTATATTTATATAAAGAGTAGAAGCAGAATCTGTCTCTTCATTATCATGGCTAGATAATTATAATACATGTTTGCACCCTAATGTAGCTACATATTAACAATAATATGGTTCCAAAAAAGAAATATTAACAATATAATAAATTTTAGTTTCATATTTATTGGCATTGTTTATTAGAATGATATTATTATTTCACAATTATTTTTCCATCTTCCCCATCGCTTTTCTTCAACCACCACCGCTCTTCATGTGGTGATATTATTAATTTTTTTTAATATTTTTTTTATAACTATAATATTATCACTACCCCTTCCCACCACTACTATAATCACTTTTATTATATTCTGATTTATCAATTGAAATATTAAGAACTTGACATATATGTTTGTATTTGAATATTATTATTTAATCTGATAAAGTCGGCAATAGAAAAAAATCATATATATATATATATATTTGCCCATATAATTCTTGGAGCCCACAACGAAACATACAAAGAAGCTTCGAGTCCATTTACACAGAAAAGATAAATAATGTAAAGACAACGAAGACAGATCTTATCATACAAAGACAATTTTCATATAACGACCAGCATTGTCATTGTTGACAGCTGCATATTTGTTTTTAAAACATTCGACATTTTATTTTCACGAGTGTGCATGGTTCCAGGATACTGCTCAAGCCCCGGTTGTCTGAGGATCAAGATCAGTTTATAGAATCTTGATATTCATATAATCTGCAAGGTTTTTTAAGAACCACACAGTCTGAAAAGAACAAAAACAATAATAAAAATCTATACTCCTCACAAATATAGATAGTAAAAAAACAAATCTAAATAAAACATGGATGCTTATGGCTCGAGGGTCTATCCTAAGATATTCATTTTTATTTCGATAATCCAAGTATAATGAGCTGGGCTACGTTTTGATCTTTCACAGCTCGCATCTGTTTGTTTCGATTTCGGCTTTCAAAGATCCATTTGTGTATCCAATTTGAACTTTGGGTTCTGATGATCCAAAGTTATCAAACTACGAGAAGGGATTTCCCCCTAAAATAAAATTAGACAATTTAACTAATAAAATTAACTTTGAACAAATGAATTTTCGTGGGATGTTTCTCTTGAGAAGATGTTTTCCTTTTCATTTGGCATAGCTTGCCTTCTTACTCTTATAATCCTTTAAACTAGTTTATAATTACTCTAATTTTATTTAAAATCATTTAAATATATGTTTCGAGACATGACATGACGGAAAACTTGACTTCCTGTTAAGCATCGGTTTAATCGGGCTGGCTTTTGCCCTAAGTAAGTAGCCAAACTGAATCAAATGAATTCTTGAAATTTTAAACGGAACCAATTAACTCATAAATCTTTGACTCGGTACGATTTGTTTGGCTGTCAAACCAGAGTAACCAGACTTTCATTTTTAGTGGGCCTACATTAGATACATGAGATGCAGCAGGCCTTTTCAAAAAAGCTCCAAATTTGGTAAAAGCCCAACCAACTCAATCTAACAGACTTTACAACCAAAGAACTGTCAAGTTTAATCTTGAATATGCCCAAATCAATGTAACGATATCCAACTTTAAAGTGAGATCTTAATCATAGATTCCAAACTTTCATTTAGGTCAATCTAAAAAGAAAAATATTTTTAAAAATCAAAATAATATCATTTTAATAAAATATCAATGAGTTGAACATCAAGTTTTAATCGGATGAAGCTATAATTTGATCGAGTCTGCAAGTTTACCCAAATATTTAATTAGACCCATCAAGTTTTTTTTATTCAAAGCCCTGAATCGGCAAGGTCTCCGGATCAACACTACATGCCAGTCCGAGCTTGACAAATATGCTTAAACTGCACCTAATTCGGCTACAAAAACAAGAAGTTATAACTAATAGATCCATTTCTACGTGTTTCTGGAGCAATAAAGGGAAGTGGAGGAAGGGAGAGGGTTGCACCGCCGCGGTGAGTGTCTAGTGTGGTCGTGATATGGTGTTAAGAGGCACAATAGAAAGATATATATGCACATGGAGAGTGATAGGCTGAGAGGGGAGAGTGGAGTGAGAGATAGGTAAGAGCTGAGGGACGGTGAAGACTGATGAAAATAGGGTCAAATAGTGTAGCGTAGAAAACAACATGGATGCTATCGATCGTAATTGCAATTTGTTCAGCATGTACATATTTCTAAACATCCGAAATAATCTATAATCAGATAACATATCATGAAGTGATTTATAAATTAATTAAGTAGAGAGAATATAAAAATAACTCAATTAATATTGAATAATTAAGGTCGCTTCCATTATTATATCTAGTGTTTTGTTACGAGGTATTTGGTCATGATCCTTTGAGTGATGGTGTCATTGCTCTTAATTAATACTAGAAAATAATGAGGATTTTTCGTATCAGGTAGCATTTTCGTATTAAAATACCTTAATACATTTTAAAAATTGAGTAAATGCTATATTTGAAGATTATTTATAATATATGTTTTAAAAAATATATCCATATAAATCTAAAAAATATCATCAATTAACATTATAAAATATCAATATCTTTTTCTTGTAGAAATTGAGGCTGATCCTCAAATACTAAAATGAACTAAATCAAAATAATCCAATTAAAATGATTCATAATTAATAAATGGAAAAACTTTTATTTTTCAAGTTGATGAGAAATTATCAAGTGAAATGGTTTATGATTTAAGATTACGTACCAGTTCATTATACTAGGACATTATGTAACCTTTCTTTACCATATTATCAATTCAAGATGCACAAAAATAACCATGGTTACAAGTAAATATGGATCTCAATTTGAGATTGTGGATTCATTAATTATGCAAGGAAATTTACTTCTATATTTAAAACAATGAGGCTTCATTGTTTATAATTTTTTTTCCAATTCAACCTCTATTTTTTTTTTCAATTTTATCCTTAAAATTTCTTTCTAATTTTCATATGAATTTTCTTTATAATAACCGAATCAACTGGATTAAGTCGGACCAACTCCAACATGGTTTAGTTTTAAATTTGATTAAGTAAGAAGCTAGGTTAAAAGGTTTTTTTTTTTTTTGCTTGTCAATCTCATTATTTTTTTAAAATTTCTTTCTTAATTTTTTTTTTCACAATCATTCAGTTTCTCTTCGGACATATCAAGTTGAATGGGTCATGTTGGTACAACTCTCACATAGTTTAATTTTAAACTTGAGCTAAATAAGAAGTTAGGTCAAGAGTTCTTTTAATCAATTTTATCATTTTTTTTTCTTAATTTTATCCTCAAAGTTTTTCTTACACGTAAGTTGGGATGCTTTTGGACTTGTCAAGTTGACTAAATCATAACAAGACAATTCTCACATGTTTTAATTTTAAATTCAAGCCAGAAAATAAGTTGTATCAGGAGGTCAAAATTAACTCTCTAAGCCATGTTCAATAAAAAACATCAAATAGTTCTTTACAAACTGAATATTTTTTCTTATCTTCAAACAAGTTTTGATCCCAGTTACAACGTAGCGTAGATCCATAAACTATTATAATTCTATTTAACCACAACATCAACATTAAAACAAACAAACAATAACCATAGTTGTAAAAGAAAAAAAAAACAAGAATTATGTTTTCTATATGGGTAAATAGGATGATACTAGATTTGTGGCTATATATAGGCCATACAATTTTTTTTTTAAAGTAAAATAGAATGCCTAAGAAAAAGAATATGAGACTCGAGTAATTGGTTCAATTGGTAATTCAAATAATATGATTAAAAAAAAATACAACAACAATAAATAACCTGATTAAAAATAATTGACAACGAAAAAAGGTAAAAAGAACCTAACCCAAGCTTACTTGGATTATCAAACAACTCAATATTGAAGAGTGAAGCTCAAAAAAATTAAAAAAACAAAAATCCCCTAGCTAGTTAAACTAGATTTACTCATAAACTGTGCGACTATAAACATAAAATTGAGATAATTTCACAGAAAAAAATACAGGGAAAAAAGGTTCAAAGAACAATTCTTAATAAATTAAAGAAATATAATGAAACTCAACTCTAGCAAATAAAATATTGAATGATGAAAATTAAGAAAGAAATATAATTAAAAAAGGTTGAAAAACCTTAATCCGATCCCACTCGGGTCAATATGCAAAATATTTGACCTAGTCGTTACACCAAGGTGATTGTGTTAAAAACAATTGAATAAAATCACGAAACTTAATTATCAAACAACTCATTGTTAAAGGATAAAAAAATTTTTAATTTTAAAAAGTAATAAAAAAATAAGAATCTGTTGTTACCTAATTTTTGACCAACCTTTTTGATAAAATTTTTAAAAATACCAAAAATAGCAAAAAACAACGAAAGTCCAAAAAAATACGTTCTTTTTAATATATTTTCATCGTTTTTAGCATTTTCAGCAATGTCTCAAAAGAATATAATTTTTCAAAGATCTTTGGATCGCATTCGACTTTTAACGCGTTATTTTTAAAATCAATGATTTTTCTCATTTGAGTTGACATTGATTCAAAATACAAAAAAATAAGAAAAAATCAAATTTATAAAAAATAAAGAAGTTTAGGTATCAAGTTTGAAAATCTAGAAATATTTTTACCTATAAATACTGGTCTCCACAACACACACAGAGGGAGGACAATTTTGAAACAAAAAAAATTTAAGGCAAACACAAAACCCTAAACCTAATTTTTTCTCCCAGCTAAGAGAAGCGGCACCCCCCTGGATTTTGGTTTTTTTTGGCTCCCTCCTGGTCGCTCCCTTTCTCAAGCAACAGACCCCTCTAACCTCTACTCCCTTTTTCTTCTCACCCTTCATCAATGTTTTCTCCCATGGTCTCTAGTAGCCCCATACACTGTCCCATCGAGCCCTATACACTGTCCCATCTCCCTCTCATCAACACAAAACTAGCGCCTCTCAGCCTCCCTTCTCGCCAACCAAAGATTTCTCTCCCTCTCAACCACTACATCTCTCTCAGCCTCCCAGCACACCACAGACGCCTTCACCTGAACCTGCCGCCAGCTCGCCAAGACCAAAAAGAGGGCAGAGCCGTTCCCCTTCACTCTCTCCTCTTGCTGTTCGTTTCAACGTTTTCTTCTCCATCGTCAACCGAATCAAGCCTCCCTTCCACTCAGCCACTGAGAGCACCACCTATCTCAGCTTCCCAACACACCACAAAGCAATCCATTTGTCTCTTTCAACATGCTAGCAACAGCCCTTCTCCAGCAGTACGCCCATAGAGCCGGTAGCGTCCACCCTCACCTCAGAGCCGTCAGCCACTAGAAAGAGGATGAACTGATCACATATTTAAAAATTGAAAAGAATCGACCCGAGGAAACATATCTAAAAAAAAAAAACAAAGTAAAATCAATTATTGTGTGCGTTTTTGTTGTTGCAGGTCACGATGGCCTTCACCGCCGGCAAGGAAGGAAAGAGAAGAGGAAGCTGCTCCAGACTCCCCTGTTGCTTGGAATTTCTTGCGGCGGCAGGTATGGAGAAGACGCGCTGCCATATTGTTTAAATGTCTAGAAACTTTCCTCAGCATTGTTCCTGCAGATTCCAGAAGGCTTTTGATTTTTTTAGGGGTTTATTTTGTAATATTTTTGAATTGTATTTGATTTATTTTGAATATTTTTATTTTGGAACATGGTTGTATGTGTAAAATATATTAAAAGTGAATGTGTATTCTTGTGTTTTTATTTTATGAATGCTTGTTTTTTTATGATAAAGCCACAAAGACAAAAGAAGAATTTAATGTTTTGATTTGCTCACGGTAAATGATTATGAACTTATATGTAAGTCGTATTACTAATATCCAATGAAAAGACAAATTTTTTGAAAACTTCTTTAACACATCAAAGCCACGAAATAGCTTACCTCAGGTAAGGTACGTTAGGTGTACTAATACCTTCCCTAACCATAACTAGTCCCTTACTCGTGAATCTCTGACAAGACCAATACATTCGGGTTTCCTAGTAATCCTCAATAATACTAGGTGGCGACTCCTAAATCAAACAAGCAAACAAACAAACAAAAAATCACCAACGCCACCACGCGGGGGATGTGCGATAGAGTCAATTAAAGTTAACTTGTAAACCTCGCGACTATGGACACATGATCAAGATAATCCAGCATAATGAAAAAAAAAATACGAAGATCAATTTTTAATAAATAAATATTGAAAGATAAAATTGAAATAAATATTTTTTTTAAAAAATTAACCTGCGTTAACCTTTGAAATTGATGACTCTAGTCATGAATCCAAGACTAACTCCATAAAAAAAATAATAATTTGAGTCAATCTAGGTTAACCTTTAAAAAATATTTAACATGTATCAATTACAAATATGCCCCTGATTAACCTTTAAAATCTACAGTGAAACCAGTGTAAAATGACAAAAAAACCCTCGTGAAAGAGTTATATTGATTGTATTTTTAAGGACATCAAAGCAATTACACTATTTTGAAAAAAATAAAAAGACAAAAAATCCCCCAAGTAATATGCGTTATATATTTTTTTATTCTATGGTTAAATTGGTAATTTTAATGTGAGGAAGATAAAATAACCAATCTAGCTTCATAAAATTTGTAAGATATAATTGTGTAATGATAAAACGATGATCTTGACCCTAATGCCTGATTCATAGTTTGTTTTTTTGGGTCAAGGAACTATTCCAAAGAATATTAAAATGTCTCTTTGGCTACAATAACTGTTGTAACTCATTTTTTGATCACCGTACAAAAAAAGGAGAATATATATATATATATATATATATATATATATATTAAAAAAAAGAAAAAAAGGTAGTAAGAAGAGGATGCTAGAGCGCTCAGAAAATGACTAAAATTAGTTGAAGAGATTTAAAAATACAAGGATTGAAATTTGATAGTATATTATTGACTGATGAGAGCCTGACTGACAAAGAAAGTTCATTTTGAGGAAGAAATGTCCAAAATTAGATGTTTATTATACTCAATTAAATTTATTAAAGGTTTAATTGCGTTCATGAAGAGTGTGATTGCAAGAAAAATTGATTTTGAAGTCAATTTGGGCTTTAATTGGAAGAAATTAAAGTTCTTAGGTCAAATTATAATTTTTGAGAGTTGATTTAGTCAAATCAGAGGCTTAATTACATAAATATTGAAGTTTGATGGCCAATTAGGGACTTAATTGAAGAAATCCGAGACCATGGATCAAATTGAAAAAGGTTCGTAAATAGAAGGACTGAATTAATCGAATCAGGGACTGAATTGAAGAAATTGAAAGTTTATTGATCAATTGAGGGTCCAATTGCATAAATTCAAGACCAAGAACCAATTTGAAAAAATAGCCAACTTTAGGACCGACGATTGAATTTGGTAGGGATGCAATTAAATTGATTTTTAAAATAAAATTGAACAAATCACAAATTGAGGATTGATTCAGACTCTGACACATGTTTTGTGCCATTTGCTTTTAAATGAAATGGCGCATACACTGTTCATTGAAAAAAAAAGAGCCTAAAACGGTGCTGTTTTAAATGGCAATGTGGGTCTTCTTCTTCCCCTGGACACACAGAGACAGGGGAAGAAAAAGTTTTTCTCCCCTGCATTTTCCCGCTCACTCTCCCTCCCTAAACCCGAAAACAAACTCGACAAAGCCCCCCACTTGCCTAAACTCTGAATGATGGCCTATCACAGACAAAAAAACAGAGGGGACAAGCCCCTCGAGTCGCTGCCTCGAGGCCGCCCCAACCACCCTACCTTTATGCCATGACTGGATAGGGGTAGTAGCCCTCTCCCCCATCCCCATTTTCCACCTATAAATATGGAAGGAAGAGAGTAGTAAAGGAGGAAGAAAAACCAGAAAAAGAAAAAAAACTAGGGAAAGAACAGAGAGAGACTGAAACCGAGAGAAGGGGATGAAAAAAAGAGAACGAAAACAAAGAGAGGAGAGAACTGAAAAACAGGGGAGAAAAAGAGAAAAAAAAACAGGGGGTGGAAGAATAGAGACAAGGAGGGGAGAAACAGAACAGAACCGAGAGAAGAAAAATAGAAAAAAAAACAATGAAAGAGAAGACACAAGGACTGGTGTCTTTGCAAAGAAGAAGAAGAAACATCACAACAGCTTCCACCGGGCTTCCTAGTCACCGCCACCGCTATCACAAGCCACCTTCAGCCTAACAACCATGCTCCCTTATTCCAGGTAATCTCCTCCCCTTCTCTGTTCTCTTCTTTTGCATGTAGAATGTGAGCAATTCACGTTTTGCAGCAAATGAAAAATAATTAGCTGGTTACTGTACACAAGCCATTTGTTCCCTTGGGCTGGATAGTCCAGCCCACACGGCAAGGTTGAGTCCAGCCTTGTAGAAAGTAGGTTTTTTTTTTTTTTGTTGGTTCTAGCCCCATTTCATTTTGGGTTGATCTCGGCCCAATTTCCTTTTGGGCTGGGTTTGGCCCATCCCAATCCAAAAAAATTCAGAAAAATCAATTTATTTATTTTTGGGATTTCCCATGTATTTTTATTATCAATTTCGCTTAATACTGGGTTGTATTTTTATATCGTAAATATACGAATATGGTATTAAAATCCTGGTTTTTGTCAAAACATTTCAAAAATTATATACGAATCTGGTATTAAATATATATAACAGAGTCTTGTTTTCATGCATATAGCCAAGTCTCTTTTAAAAAAAAAATTCATATCGTATTTTCATACAACAAAGAAAAATCCAAAAAATGTTCTAGCATGCATTTTGGCTTTAATAACCAATTTATTAAAGTCATGAGAGCCAATATTTAAAAAAATCCAAAAAAAAATTATTTTGTTTTGTTTTAATATCAGGGATTATGAATTTATATGAAAAACATATTCCCGATATTAAAAAGGTACTTCTTTGTTAACGATAGAATAATTATGTTTTACCCGATAAGATAAGAATCTTTTTACCGAGAAAGACTTTTTTTAAACCGTAGACAGATCAACAATTAAAAATAAGATAAAACCGTAGCATATATTAAACAATAAAACAATACAGCTTACCTTAGGTAGGGTGTATTTGGGGTGCTAATACCTTTCTTTTACGCAACCAATCCACGTATCTGATCTTTGAGACCAGTTAGACTTCTTAGTGATCAAAATACTACGTGGTGACTTTCATTCTATTTTTCCATTAATAAGAGACAAAAGTTCTTTGTTTCTCCATATTTATTAGATAGATACAACACTAGATAGACTCTATAATTTGAGGGCGGGGACGCTCCAAACATGCGGCAATAACTTTATCTTCACCTTCAATTTTTTTTTTTTAATTTAATTTTTTATGCATTTAGTTGATTCATAGCCTGGGTGTTTAACCAGACTCGGGACCTAGAAATTTTGTTACAAGTCCTTTGGTTAAACTGAAAAAAAAAGGGACCAATTTTTGCTTTTGTAACTCGTGTTTCATGAAATGATGATGATCCATGACGAGGGCCTTGTGAAAATCATGGATCCATTCAGTCAAAAGAACCAAGAAGGTTCCAAAAAGATTAAAAAAGAACGAGGCCACGTTTGCTAAAATATGATGGGATTCTTGTAGCCCAAGGGACCGACAAACCTTTATGAATATAACAGAGCCAACATAATTCGACAAACTTTGAGGAATTCACCACTGCATAATCTTCCTAAAAGTTTTATGCTTTCACATTGAGAATATCACTCTCAAGCTCAGAAATATATATATATATATATCTTAGTTGATTGAAGCTTTAGTGGAGATGCTGGGGGTATATATTGGTTATATAGGTGTTTTTTAATGGCCTACCAAATTGGAAGTGGTCTGGTAATGGGGTGGCATGCCACTCAACAAATTAATTGGATTCCATCTTCTTCATCTTCAACTTCCACCCACTGTAAACGAAATCGAGTCATGTTAGATTTTAGTGTTAGTTCATGTTATAACACGATTGAAATTATATTTTTTTAAAAATATTTTTTTTATTTAAAATATTTTTTTTATATTTTTATATCATTGATATTAAAAATAATTTTTAAAAAATAAATAAAAAATTATTTTGATCCAAATAAAAAAAGACCTTAAATCATAAATAGTTACTACGGTTACAAACACTCCCTTACTGTACTGTATTAGACTCACCATGGCTATCCACTTTATGTAATCCAAAACTCATAAATCTTTATAAAATAAAAACTAGAATTGAAGAGTAATTGGCATCTGATATATTATTACAAGAAACGTAGTGGATTTGTAGAAGGAGTACACATAACCATACATATCAAGTTCTTTATGTAAAGCTGGCAAAGTGGCCCAGCAATTATATATCCTTGCAATAATTTCTTATTCAACTGCAGTTAATTTTATAGTTGACCTGAAACAGCAGCATCTACTCCCCCCCCCCCTCTTATGATTAAAAAGGGGTTTGATCTTTGAACTCAAGAAGATCTGTGTAGTATTTGGAAATCCACCCTTCAATTATCTTCAATTCAATTTTACGTTGCATCACCAGCCAATGGGGATCCCCTGGACTCGCTCGTTGTATGTCCAAGCAATGAGATCCTGTCGATAGGGACATCCAAGAAAATAATTAAGGATATTTTACCAAATCAGATATTCCAATAAAATTCAGCTAATATAAAGTTATTATACCCGTTTCCTTCTATGATCAATCAAAATGATATCATTTTATTATTAATTTTTTTTTAAAATGTAAACAACATGTTAATCTTATTTGATCCGGTTGGCTAATATCTCAATCCGTAGTTTGATGACTTGTTCAAAATCAAATTTAGTTTTTCTTTGATGCTCAGAATAAAGACTAGATGAGTCAAGTTTCAGTTTAATCTGTTAATAACTCTACCTCTCTAAGCATATCTATGCATAGTAAGCAGTTAATTAAATTAATCAAGAATACCGTTCACTGCAGAAACCGCGACAATACTATCTGATATGTTATTCAATACCCTGCGATGAAGAAGGAAGATGATTATAAAATTAGATGAACATTCTCCTGAATACTAAAAGAACAAAACAAAAGATTTTATCTTTCTTTACCCGCCACTACTGTAAGGATCTCTCAGCCCATTTGAGAAGATAATGTTGCTACCAAACCTCTGAAGAATCAATTTTAAATCCTGCCACAATTCTCAACATCATCAACAGCTTGAAATTAAAATCGGCAAAGCACTTAGCAAAACAGAAAACAAACCCAAATTCTAATAGTTTAAATTTATTTAATAATCATGTAATAAATTAAAGAGCATGCACGGCCCTTTATTATATAGTTCAACATACAATGAATCCTGTGATAAAAATAAAAAAAGGGACAAAATATCAAATAGAAACACATACATGTCCTCCATAATAAGTAGTGATCCAACGAGGCTGAGGTAAGACACCAAACAAGCTCTTGCAATCTTTGATGTAGTTTTTTAGATTGAAAGGTGCTGGTGGGAACATAGAATTGTTCTCATGGCCTATGGGCATCACAAGCTCACTACATGTCTGCACATGTATATATAGCACTCAAAATCAAGTCATGTATGAATGGCAATGAGTTTTAGTTATTTGATTTTCTTGTGATCTGCCTAGTTATATATTTTATGGTGTTAGAAAATTAATATAAAAATTATTCTTGAATCCTCATTTAAAAATTTAAAATTTAAATTGAAATTATTTTTTGTATGATATTATAGTTTTAATGATCAAGTGATAAAAAATTAAATTTTACTAAAGATAAGATTGTGGTGCATGATTTTTTTACATGTAAACAATAAAATCGTGCAAGTCTCAAATAAAAAAAAACAACTTAGTTGAAAAATATGCTAACCAATTAATATAAAATTATTATTAAAACTTTACTTAACATCTTAAGTGTTTATGGATTAAAGAAAAATGGTGGCGAAGTTATTCACCTGCCACCTCCACTCGTTTGGATCTGGATAGTTGAATTCATTCATGTCGTAGCATGATCTTTTTCCCATGTAAGCAACAACACCGGAAAATATTCTATCGAGAATATCGGTTCTCGCTGCTGATGCCTTGTTTATGCCACCGCAAACAATACTAACTGGAAATTCAGGTGGATAATCATATTGTGCTGCTTCACTATAAATCGAGTCCAAGAAGTCCTCTAGCTCAAATGTTCTGTTCAAAGGGCTAATACCAGAAAGAAAAAGGGAAAAAATAAAAAAAACAAAAGAGAAAGAAAGAAAAACGTTAGGAGATTAGCAACAAAATATAGTAAAACTTCAAATTGTAACGATCATAAATTTTGTATACAGAAAGTCCAACTTACTAGCAAGTCTTAAATCTCTTGCTAAGGATTGAAAGACCATTAGGCTTAGAAGCAATTTTTTCGATTTCACCCCACGATTCACGTATAGTGTTGTAGCAACTCTCACTGGTTTCCTACATTAATTAATACCATCATAATATATATAATGATTACTCAGGGTTAGTGCTACACAGCAAGTAATTAATTAAGTTGATTTAGCAAATATAATGAAAGATTTGGTTTTCATACTTTAAAATCCTTGGTTACGATAGAATAGTAACCTTCTTGTGGTGCAATATCATCGAAGTAAAGAATAGGAGCCGATGAAGCGAGGGCACCAAGAGCAATATGGGGATACTTCAGCCTGAACCATGAGGTTAGCACTACAGAGATATCAAGAACGTTAAGATCATAAATATTCGAAGAAAAATCATGAAATTAAATGATATTGTTAGAATGAATGAAGGTTTGAGTATTTTGTATTCACTCACTGCCACCATACGATCCTCCGATAACAATTACAGGAGAGTTTTTGGCAGAATACTTTTTCTTCAGATGCATAATCACCGCAGCATAATCTGCCATTGCCTGTGCTGAGTTGAGATAACCAAGAGTTTCCGCATTTTTCAAAGCTTCCTTCCTTGACCCAAACGGTATTGATTTCCCATAGTAACGATGCTGCCATATATACAGGTCAACTATCAACTCACTCAGTACTAACCCGACATCCGGCCTGAGCCAATTCTTGAATAAAAGTTGATTTGATAAAATTAATGTCAAGACAACCTGCGATCTTGGTTTTTTTCCTAAAAAAAATAATGTTGTTCTAATATTTTTTTAAAAAAGTACTTGAAATGAACTTGCTTAATCTAATAGTGATAAATGAGTTTAATAACTTCGATTTACATGACTCACGTGTGAGTCTCCA
The DNA here is from genome assembly GCA_030145905.1 of Populus davidiana. NCBI lineage: Eukaryota > Viridiplantae > Streptophyta > Magnoliopsida > Malpighiales > Salicaceae > Populus > Populus davidiana. The sequence continues at coordinate 21,790,795 of CM057789.1, read as the reverse complement.
CACAAGGAATTAATGCTCAGTGCATCATCAGTCTTATCCACTACGAGAAATGAAAAGTTCCTTGAAAATATTAATCCTCAAACAGTATTCGTATCAATCTGAGCGAATCTTATAGAAAAAGTGGCACTTGGCTGCTCGAAAAAATTAAGAATTTAATTATGAATATTCCGAGGATGAGAGTATATAGTACCACATATATCTTACCTCTATGTATATCAAGAGAGCTTTGAAACGAGGGGCGTTGTCAGAAAGGAATCCAATAGCAAGTAAATCATCATCTAAATCCTCTTCCGCACCAAAGAAGACGAATAGTGGTGCACTAGTGTTTGCACCACCCCAAGATCTAAAGTCGATTACATATCTTTGTCGGAAAGTGGTGTAACTTTCTGGCTTATAGTTGAAGTGATCGAGTGTTTGGGTGTAATAAAACGTAACCAAATCTCTCGAGGAAGATTTGGATGAGGTTTGGGGTTCATTCCTATGGATATTTTTTGGAAAAGCACCGAGCCTCGGGATCTTATATTGTGTTGTAGGAAGGCACGAAGAAAATATAATTAGGAAGAACACAGAAAGCAATATTTGGATGGAGCTCATCGCCTTGAATTATGCATACAAAATCTTCGGATCCTATCTAGTTTCTCAGTTGAGCTTTGGAGTGCCGAGGCTTGCTCTTGGGACATCTATATATATAGTACAATGCAATATAAAAAATATATTCGTATCTGAAAACATTAATTTATTACTGTGAAAAAAAGAGCAACGAATTTTTAATGATATTTGTTTTATCTAAAACTCTGTATGACGAGAGGGAGATGACTCGATCCCGATGACTTAGAGCTTGTTTGGTAGTGTGGTTGCGGTTGCTTTTCAAATAGCTTTTCGTGCCAAAATGCATGCCAATGATATTTTTTGATTTTTTAAAAATCATTTTTGACATCAGCACATCAAAATGGTTTGAAAACACTAAAAATATATTAATTTGAAGTTAATAAAAAAATAAAAAATTTTCAAATTTTTTCAAAAGCGCTTTTGAAACGCAGAAACAAACAGGCCCTTAATATATATATAGTACACTTGGTAAATGGTGACTTAAGTATCTTTATGAGGTTTAATTAGTCCTCCGGTTTCATAACATTTACAATTAATTAATAAAGATTGGAATTAGATCGTTCATTTATCCAAGGCTTTGTGACTCTATCAATGTTTATCATGAGTGATCATATATTAAAATAGTCAAAAGATCACAATTTGACCGACAAGTGAAACAAGGTAAATAACCAATAAACTATCATTTGTGGTTGTGGCCTAACAAAGGGCAGGGACTTGTTCTTTTTTTTTTTTTTTTGCGTTTAGGTTTGATTTTATCTGTACATGCCTGTTATCCTCATGATCCCTTAATTATTTACTGGACTTGTAGGGTGTTCAATGAGTCCGGGGATTAGTCATGGTGCACGTAAATTGACCCGGATACCTAGGGTTATAAAAAAAATAATAAAAAATTCCTATATATGTTTTTTATCAAAACAGTTAGTTAATATTATTAATTTAAAAAATCCAACATTAAATTCTTGTATTTCTTATTTTTTTTAAAATCCTTTAATTTTCCATGACATTTTTTTTTAATATCCTTGATTTCTAATCAAACTCTCGAATAAGACCTACTACATATACAATTAAAAATGCATTTAAAAATTGCAATTGGACATGCGAAAAAATCAAGCCTGCAGCCACTTAAGGGATGAATTTATAATTTTTAAACTAAAAGGACTACTAGGAAATAAACTCAGAAGAAAAACAAGGACTAAATTTAATATATTCATAAAGAGACTTCGTGTTATTTTTCTGTGCGTGCTAATTGCGGGCCTGTACTTGTTGCGTGATTGCAAGGAATCACTTTCGTATTCAAGTGGATGAATATGGGGCGAAAAGTTCACTAAACCTTCCAGCAATTAGCTTAGTGTTCCACTCACTTTATCAATTAACTATCTACAGTGGTTATCTAATTATATGTGATGACGAGGAAACATCCACGAAATCCATATAAGATAATGAGAAACACCAAATTAAAATGTGTAAGCTCTTCTAAGAAACCAAAATGGATTCTTAAATAATAAAGATATTTCAAAATCTAATATGTTTAAGTACCAAGCTATTTGGTGTTTGGATAGTGGTTGATCAAGATATTCATGTACTTCGTTCTCTTTTCCTTAGCTCAGGAAGTAATGAATTACTGGTAAAAACCATAATACCTACAATAATAGTTCTTATCGGTAAGATTTAAAGACTCTTCAATGATAAAGTTAGTAATTTTTAATGAAAAATACAATAAATAAAAGAAAGAGCCTTACATTCCAAGAACAAGAGTGTTTGTTTTTGTTTTTATGTCTGATTAATGCTCTGAAATATATAAGCTTTTAGAGTAAAAAAAGTTTTGAACATTTTATTTAGGTGGTTTAAGGGGTATTTATACTCCCTGAAACTTATCATTTTGATAAAGTTGTTGCTACCTAATTTTTGACCCGTGTTTTTTTATAATTTTTTAGAAAAAAACAAAAAATACCAAAAAACAACGAAAACCCAAAAAAATATATTTTTAATATATTTGCTTTGTTTTTAGCATTTTCAACATCGTTTCAAAATAATTTAAATTTTCAAAGGTATTTTAAACGCGTTCAACTTTTAACATGTTATTTTTACAATCATTGATTTTTCTTATTGAGTCGATGTTGATATTGCTTGTTTTTTTTTTAAAAATACAAAAATCAAAATTTCTAAAAAATAAAGAAATTTAAGGACCAATGTATTTTGGGGACCAAACCACTTTGCTTATAAATACCAGTCTTCACAACATACAAAAGAGGGGGGGTTTAAAAGAACTTAGGGCAACACAAAAAAACCCTAAAAGAATTCCTTGATCTCTACAGAAAACACGGCTACCCCCTCTTGGCTTTTGGGGTTTTCTTTCTTCCAGCTCCCACCACAAACACAAGAGCCGCCACTCACCTTTCTTCTTCCCCATCACCATTCTTTCTTGACCTCCCAGCTCAGCCCTTATTTTTTTTTTGTCTTTGGACCACAACAACTGCTTTTTCCCCAGTCGACCACTCCCATATCTTTCAGTCTCTCCATCTTAGAATATAGTCGTCGCCCCCTCTCTCTTTTGGGCAAAAACCAGAGAGAATGAAGGCTAGCGGAGCTCCCCCCATTTCAACAGATCTTCTTCTCCTTCGGTCTCCTCCACAGCAACTGGCCAGCAGCAGACCTAGCTCATCGCCTCCCACGGCGACCCAAACACGACATACCACACAAAACCCATCGACCGAATAACCACTCCCATCTCAAGAGCAGCTTTAGTGGCCACGTGCACAGCAGCAAGGCCAGCCCCATCGCTACCCCAACCGCTACCCCAACCGCCTGATCTGACATTAGCAAAAAAAAAATGAACCAGGAGGAAAAGGGAACATGAGGCTTTAAACGGATCCAAAAAATACCCAAATAAAATTGATTTGTGTCATCATCGACAGGGAAAGGAAGAGGAGAAGAAGCTGAGCCAGATCCACCCTCTTTCGGTATTTTTCATGCGACGACACGTGAACCCATGCGCCACCACTGTTCCTGCATTCCTAGAAGACTTCCCAGCAGTTTCCTGGATTTTTAGGGGCTATTTTGTAATTTTTGATTTGTGTAATGTGATTAATACTTAAAAGTGCATTTTTATCAAGGATTTATATCATCATTTTATACTTGAAGTATCAATAACTCCTTAGCTAGAGCATGTTTTATAATAACATATCTAATAATATAAGATACCTTTAATTTATGGTAAATGTTCATCTTAAATGCAGGCCTATCACATAAATCAAAGGATTGATTGATGAGTTTAACTACTGAAATTGAGAAGACAAAGACAGGGCTAAGCTTAGAAAAGAGATGTTGGTTTAGTCCAAACTGGAACACCATTCGGTTATTGGATCATAATTAGAGCTGTAAAACTTGGATTTAGATACGCTCTATATGGATAGAAAGCTGAGACATAAGCCTAAATCTTTCATGCGGAGTGCAAGATTCAAAAAGGCTGTTTTCAAGTTCAAATTGTAGCAACAACGGAGAAGTTTGAATCTGTCCTGCAGCCTAGACACTGTTCTGTGTTCAACCTATATCTCGAGTTCTAGAAGTCCAAATGCACCGATTTTTTTTTAGAAAGCTGAGACAATTTTCTAGAAGTTTCATGATGAAAATCTTTTCAAATTCTGACATTAACAATGATATTTTTGGCAGAAAAGAAGTAATGATTGTTACCAAGTCAAGAGGTGGTCACCCACTCAACAATTAGTCATCAAATCAATAGTTTTGAATTTTAGCCTATAAAAGTAGGCATTTGCTATGCATTTAGGCATCTTGGTTTTCAGATCAAGATCATGCTCTTTATTTATTTCTTTATACTTTTATAATGTTTAAGTTTTATTTCATGTTATATTTTCTTTAATCTCTTGTTTATGCTTTTCATTTCCTTTACTATACTTATGTTCTTATATTGTTTATTTATGTTTTTTTTCTTCATTATGTTTAGCTAAGTTTATTATGTCAAGGTAAAAAGTTTTCACTAATAGTGTTGGGATAAGTATAATATAAACTCAATATGGACTTCAATGCTTATATCCTAAACAACTTGCAATTAACATGTCTTATCATTTTTATCTTATTAATTCTTAATACCTTGCTTGTTAAATGGTTAATCTAGATTTGTGTTATATAACACTTGGTAAAATAAATGCTTGACACTTTCATAGCCAATCATATGGTATAACCTGCACCTATGCTATGAAAGGAACTTGATTTGTTGTTAACATAAGTTAACATAATGAATTCCTCACAATATTCAAAAGTTTGGTGTTACTTAAATAAGATAATAATATGACCATGCTAACAATTTATAATGAGCTATTAATGACAAATCATCCGATGAGAACCTCCTTTGTGTGTGGTTTCCAGTTGAGTAATAAAAAAAGTTTATATTACATTTATTTTTAATACCATTTTGTGGATCTTCTAACCTTGACATTTGTTTTTATCATTATTTAATCCTCACATTAATCTTACATCTCAAAGTCCTCTTTAACTTGTTGTTGTTGTTGTTGTTTATAATTTATATAGTTAACCTCCCTGTGGTTCGACCCTAGTCTCGCCGAGTTATTTATTACTTCGACACTCCTGCACTTGGGATAAGACATCAATCTTTTGGTTGTGTCAAGTTTTTAGCACCGTTGCCGGGGAGGTAAATTCTTGTATAAATTATAATATTTATTTTATTTTCTCTTGTCACTTTTCTTGTATTTAACTTTTATTTATTTTGTTTTATTTCCTTTTGTTTTGTTTTCTCCTTCCTTTTATTCTCTTTCTAAACGTGCATGACTGTTTGATCACGTTCATTAAGTGGTAGACTTTGTAAGGTATTCTCATCATTTTCAGAAAATATGGTCGAAGAAGATAACCAGTCGCTTCATAATGAGAATAATAAGAATAACTGAGTTAGAACACTTAGAGACCACATGAATCTTACAAGAACAAGTGCACTCTTATGTATAGTTTTCTCTCTTGATGCATCTCACTTTAATTTTAAGCCAGATATTATTCAACTCTTACCTTCTTTTTATAGCTTAGATCTAGAAAATCCATATTTGCATTTGATAAAATTTAAAGAAGTCTGTAACACCTATAATGACTTAAATTGTAGCATGAATACCATCAGATTAAAGCTTTTTCTTTTTTTTCATTAAAAGATAAAGCTAAAACATGGTTGCAAAATCTTAGGTCAGGATCCATTAGTGCTTGGGATGAAATGCAATAAATTTTTTTTAAAAGTTTTTTTCTCTTCTCATATAACAAACTCTTTCAAAAGACAAATCACCACTTTTACTCAAAAACCAGAAGAAACATTTTACCAATATTGGGATAGATATAAGGACTTAGTTAATACTTGTCCTCATCATGGTTTTGAAACATGGAGACTGGTTTTACAATTTTATGAAGGGTTAACACCTAAAGATGAACAAATAGTGGAATTGATGTGTAATGAAACTTTTGATAATAAAAACCCTGATGAAGCAATGGAGTGCCTCGACTTGCTAGCTGAAAATGATCAAAATTGGGACCCTACGGGCACTTATAAGGCACCAGGTAAAACTCAACCTCATACATCTAGTGGAGGTATGTATAACCTTAGAGAAGATCATGACTTTCAAGCCAAATTTGAATCTTTAGCTAGAAAAGTCGAGGCACTTGAATTTAAAAAGAGTGGTCAATAGACATTGTATGTCGAATCTGTGAAACAAATAAACATGCAACCAATAACTATCCAACTTTACCTTCTTTCAAGGAATGCCTCCATGAAGAAGCCCATGCTTGAAACAGTTTCCAAAGACCTAAAAATAACCCATACTCACAAACATACAACCCTGGTTAGAGAAATTACCCAAATTTCAATTGGAAGAGTGGTAACAAAAATGCACAAACTTCACAGCCAACGTTTCAAGCACACCATACTTTCTAAAATTCTCATGGATATGCACCTCCTTATGCTCCACCTTCTAGAAGAAATCTTGAGGAAACATTGCATGCATTCATTGAAAAGCAGGAGCCAATCAACATTCAAAATGCTCAAACCAAAGCAGATCTAAAAGATGCTCTTGCAAAATTCATATCTGCTCTCAGTTTTCAAGAGAAAGGTAAGTTTCCATCTCAACCACAGCAAAATCCTAAGGGGCAATATAATGAAAATGCAAGTAGTTCTGGAATCCATCACATGGATCAAGTCAAATCAGTCATCATTCTTCGCACTGGTAAGGTTATTGAAAAATCCACTCTTGAACTTTGTGAGAAAGATAATGAGTTAATCTTTGAGAGTAAGGAAGTGTTTGAATATGAAAATTACAAAGAAAAGACTAATTCCTTGCCAGCACTTCCATTTCCTCATGCCATGACCAAACAAAGAAAAGTTAATCACAACTCTAAAATCTTTGAAACTTTCAAACAAGTAAGGATCAATATACCTTTGTTGGATGCTATTAAAGATGTACCTTCTTATGCTAAAATTTTTAAAAATCTGTGCATTGTGAAGAGAAAACTGAATGTGAAAAAGAAAGCCTTTTTAGTTGAACAAGTAAGTGCCATTGTTCAGAATAATAATGCTTTGAAATATAAAGACTCTAGTTGTCCTACAATTTCTTGCTTTATTGGAGAACATAAAATTGAAAGAGCTTTACTTGATTTTGGAGCTAGTGTGAATTTACTTCCATATTCAGTCTTTCAGAGTCTCAATCTAGATGAATTAAAATAAACTTCTATAACTCTTTTACTTGCTGATAGATTTGTAAAAGTGCCTAGAGAAATAATTGAAGATGTGTTAGTGCAAGTCGATAAATTCATTTATCCTGTGGATTTTATTGTCTTGGATACACAACCTGTTGAAACATGTAATTTAATTCCTATTATTTTAGGACGTTTGTTTCTTGCAACTTCTAATGCATTGATTAATTATAGAAATGGACTGATGAAGTTATTATTTGGAAATATAACATTGGAGATGAATATTTTCAACATTTGCAAGCAAGCTGAAGATGATAATGATTTACAGGAAGTGTACTTTATTGAAAAATTAGTTCATGATCAATTTCAAACCGCTTCCAGTGAAATTGAGAATGATAAATCTGACAATTTGCAAATGGTCTATTTTCAGGAAGAATCAAAGGTAAATAATTGAAGACCAAAAATTGAGGAATTGCCACCACGATCAATTGAGTCCATACCTTCAAGTGTTCAACCACTAAAACCTGATTTGAAGCCATTACCATTCAATCTTGAATACTTATTTTTGGAAGAAAATGAAACTTTTCCGATAATAATATCTTCCAAACTTAATGCACATCAAGAAGGTAAGTTATTACAGACTCTGAAAATGCACAAAAATGCATTAGGATGGACCATAGCTGACATAAAAGGAATTAGTCCTTTGATTTGCACGCACAAAATTTATTTAGAGGAAAATGCTAAGCCCTCTAGAGAAATGCAACGAAGGCTTATCCTAATATGAAAGAAGTAGTGAAAAATGAAGTCATTAAGCTTCTAGATAATGGAATCATTTATCCTATTTCTGACAGCAAATGGGTAGGTCCTACCCAAGTTGTACCCAAGATGTTTGGAGTCACTGTGATAACAAATGAGAAAAATGAGTTAATTCTAACTAGGTCTATTACTGGTTAGCTCATATGCATTGACTATAGAAAACTTAATTCAATGACTAAAAAACATCATTTCCCTTTACCTTTCATGGATCAAATCCTAGAAAGAGTTGTAAGTCAAGAATTTTATTGTTTGCTAAATGGCTATTTAGGGTACAAGAAACCGGTAGTTCAACAGAATACTTCAGCTAACATTGTCAGGCATCACTAGGTTCATCCGTCCAGTTTGAGCACCAAACATTATATAAACAGGCCAAATTGAAATTGCATTGAAGGATCAAGAAAAGACTACTTTCACATGTCTATTTGGTACTTTTACATATCGAAGGATGCCTTTTGGATTATGTAATGCACCAGCCACGTTAATGCATGCTTAACATATTTAGTGATATGGTTGAACGTTTTCTTGAAACTTTTATGGATGCTTTTTATGTTTTTGGCGATTCATTTGATGATTGTTTGGCTAACTTAGGCCCCGTTTGTTTGCTGGAAAGTAGTTTCCTTTTGGAAAGTGAATTCCAGGAAAATGAATTATTTTTTGATGTTTGGTAGTGTCATGGAAAATAAGTTGGAAAACACTTTTCAATGTTTGGTTATGTCATGGAAAATGAGTTGGAAAATAACTTATTAATGTTTTATTTTTCTCAAGTTTATTAAAATAATAAGGAACAAATCTTACAAATTAAAAAGTTAAATGAGAATGAAATATAAAAAAAATATAATTTCATAAATTATCTCAAATAAAATAAATAATAATCAAAATAATAGAGATCAAATCTAAAACATAAAAAAAATGAAAGATGAAGAAATTAAAATAATTATAATTAACATTTCATAAATTATTTCAAATAAAATAAGTAACAATCAAAAGAATGAGGACCAAATTTGATAGATAAAAAAATTCAAAAAAAAAATAATAAGGGCAAAAAAAATAACAATTATAAAAATAAGGACCAAAGTTAATATAAAAATTAAATTTTAAGAGATGAAATTGAAAAATAAATATTCAAAACATAATATATATAGCAATCAAAAGTTTAAGGACCAAATTTGATATAATCAGCAAATAATATGATATTTCTATAATTTTCACAACTTCCGGAAAGTGTTTTCCGCCCAAATGTTCCAGGAATACACTTTCCTAGAAACCAAGCCAAATTTTTTCCTTCAATGTTCAGCCTATATCCCGAGTTCTAGAAGTCCAAATGACCTCAATTTTTTTTGCTGGAAAGATGAGACAATTTCTTAGAACTTTCATGAGTACAAGTGGTTCAAATTCAGACGTTATCAATTATGTTTTTTTTTTTTTTCATATAAGAATATAAGGATTGTCACCAAGTCACGATGTCGCCACCCACTCAACAATTAGTCATCAAATCAATAGTTTCAAATTTTAGCCTATAAAAAGAGGCATTTGCCATGCATTTAGGCATCTTGGTTTCCAGATCAAGATCATGCTCTTTATTTCTTTCTTTATTTTTGTAATGTTTAAGTTTTATTTCATGTTATATTTTCCTTAATCTCTTGTTTATACTTTTCATTTCCTTTACTATACTTATGTTCTTATGTTGTTTATTTATGTGTATCTTCTTCATTATATTTAGCTAAGTTTATCATGTCAAGGTGAGAAGGTTTCACTAATGGTGTTAGAATATGCATGATATAAACTAAACATGGACTTCAATGTTTATATCCAAGAAAGTTTGTTATTAACATGTCATATCTTTTTATCTTACTAATTCTTAATACCTTGCTTGTTAAATAGTTAATCTAGATTTATGTTATATAACACTTGGTACAATAAATGATTGGCACTGCTTGACCGCTTTTTATGATCGGCTTGTTTTAACTCGCAAGTGCACGAGTGTGCGATGTAGCAATTAACTCGGTAAGATCGAGGTCATATCCACAGAGAGCTAGATCTGGAAATTAAGCTAGGTAACAACAAAAAAAAACTCAAGAGAAATTAAATTAACAATAACTTGGTTGAAAATAATTGATGGATTTGTTTTCAAAGATGAAAAAGTGTAAATAGATTTTAAAAGACAAGAAAAAGTAAGTCTTGGTCCAAATCAATTTTAATGGTGATGTATTGGTGATTTCTTCAACATATATAAGATGACTCAACCTAATATCAACGATGGTGATATTAGATCGGAAGATATTACAATGAAGTTTAAAAGGATGAAGATTAATTATTGCTTAAGAATGAACAAGTACTTTCAAATTAAGTAAGATATTGAATCAAGCAATCTCTATACCAAAACTAAGGTTTGTGCATAAAAATTTAAGATTATAACATTACCTAAATGATTTCTAAAATTTCTTTGCAATAATAAAACATTCATGAAGAAAATGAGAAGATAAACATTAAGATTCATTCATATCTTAAAGAACTCACCTCAATCACCATCATCCTTGATTTGGATCCAAGAAAGAGATTAGCCAACCATGATTATATATAAGAACACTTTAATAAACATGAAATAACTTGAATCAAACTGAAATAATAAGTTTTACAAACTAAAGAACCGAAATCTATAAAGAAGAACACAACAGAATTTCAGTAAAAATTCGGACACAAATCTGACTCTAACTTTGGACAGCAATTCGACCCTCTTAGAAGCCTCCTCTGGATATGGATATTAGAGACATATTTATAGGCAATTCTGTTAGCTTTCCAGATCAGTAAAGAACCGTGCATTTGGACATCTGAGTCAAACGTTATGGGCAAAACACCGAAAGGTGTTCTGGAAAATCAAATCAGATCAGCTTGGAGAACACTTTGGTGCACGTTTTTCTTCCTCCTTTATGAGCTGTCTCTTTCTTCTTTTTAACCCAAAATAATGTCACAATGTTCCCTCCAGCTTTCCATCCATGTGCTTGCCCTCTTGGATCAATGAATTACCTAAAAAAATCAAATGTTATTTGTTGTGTGGACATGTAGGATCATGGATTGTGCTTGGGCTGATTTGGAGGCTGATTTGGGGCTGATTTGGGGCTGAATTTGAGCATCAAATAAGTATACAAATGTACATATTATTTGGGCTAAGATTGACATTGAAACCTTGAGTGTTTGATGGTTGAAGTTTGCACACAACATAAGGCAAGTTTGGGCTTGAAATAGATCATATGATATTCTTTTCTAGAATTGGAATAGAATTGATTTTTGGGGCAAATTTAGAGCACTAATTTGAACCAAGATTTGCTTCAATCTTCAACTAAATTTCTCTTCAATTCTTTGTTCCAAATTCTGACGTTGAATTTTCTGAAATAATTCATTTAAGCTCCAAAAACCTATCGAAACATTAAAAGAAACTTCATTACTAAAAAGCACATCACTTATTATAAAAACCCAAATAAAAACAATAAATACATATGTAAAATAAAAGACTTAATGATACTTTTGATGCACAATCAGGCACTGTCATAGTCAACCGTATGGTATAACCTACACATGTGCTATGAAAAGAACTTGATTTGTTGTTAACATAAGTTAGCATCGTGAATTCTTGACAATATTTAAAAGTTTGGTGTTACTTAAATAAGATAATTAATATGATCATGTTAAAAATTTATAATGAACTATTAAGGATAAATCATCCGATTGGAACCTCTTTTGTGTGTGGTTTCCAGTTGATTAATAAAAAGAGTTTATACTATACTTATTTCTAATACTATTAGTGGATCCTCTAACCTTGACAATTATTTTATCCTTGTTTAATCTTCATATTAATCTTATATCTCAAAGTCCTCCTCCTCCTCCTCCTCCTACTCATCATCATCGTCATCGTCATCGTCATCGTCATCATCATCGTCATCGTCATCATCATCATCATCATCATTATTATTATTATTATTATTATTATTATATAGTTAACCTCCCTGTGGTTCGACCTCGGTCTTGCCAGTTTATTTATTACTTCGACACTTTTGCACTTGGAAAAGGACATCAATCTTTTGGTCATGTCATTAAGCTCACATTAATTTGGATTCGGCTAACAGTTGAACCTATGTGTATTAGGTCTGGAAACTTGTAAGACCTATATAACCTGGAGTTCAACTGATGGTTGAACCTAAATGTATTGGATTTGATAACTCTCTAGGCCAACATTATTTTAGGTTCGACTAACAGCTGAACCCAAGTATACTGGGTTTGATAACTTGTTAGGCCTATGTTACCTTGGGTTTAACTGACGATTGAACTTAAGTGTATTTGGTATGACATCTTGTTAAGCTCACATTACCTTGGGTTCAATTAATGGTTGAACCTAATGAATTGGTCTGGCAATTTATATGTTGGGCTTTAGTTTTAGCTGTGTTTTATTTTTGATCTATAGTCTATGATCCATTGGGGTTATTAGGGTTGTTGACTTTGTGATGTTCTTGCTATACTTAGTTGTGTTTAGGTTTTATTTCCCCATCAAATCTACTTGTTTCTATTCACCTTTGTTTTAGTTTAGTTGCTCTATTCAGTTTTTGTTTTTCTTTGTCTTTCCTGTCCAATTAGCATTTGTTTTGGTCTTGGATAAAAAAAAGAACGTTATTTATTATGTCTAGATTTGTCTATTTAAAGTAAAAAAAAATAAGAAAAAGAAGAAGGAGAAAAATTGCAAATTCAACGCAACTGTTACAATCGGGTTAATGTTAAGAAATTGTAAGTTTCAGGTTTTTAGCCTTTAAATCAGTCTTCACACACTTTAATGTTTCAGTTTCATGGGGTATTTCTAAATTTTTGGCTTCGGGTCAGATCGATTATAGTTTCTTATTTTAAATTCTCTTAGCTTATAAGGGATTCCTAAGAGGCGACATTTATTATCCTAGCCTTTCTAGGATATAATTTTAGCTATAAGACTATTTAAGATAGGAAATTATACTATCTTACGTTATTTTATTCCTATATGTGCGGCAACTTTGGTATAATAGTCAAACTTGTTTATTTTTATTATTTTAATAGTTTTTCAGGTTTATTTAATTTATTTTGTATTTAATTGTAAGTGATTCCATATCAGCCTACAAGATTTAGATTCATTAATAATTTTTTAAGGTTTATTAAGTATGATGGGCTTTAATTTTAGTTGGGTTTTGTTATGGGTTTTTGGTCTATAATCCATTAGTGTTATTAGGGTTGTTTGTTTAATCTATTTATGTTATTTATTGCAATTAAATTTCAGCAACCATAGATTATTGAATAAAGTTGGTGGCTTGCTTGTAACAACATGTTTTTGTTTTTGTTTAAAGAAATAACAATAGAACTTACAAAAGTATTACCAGTTTTTTTGATGTTCTTCCTATATTTTGGGTTCCTGATTCTTTATAGCAACGGGTCTAAATCAATTCCTGTTGTTACCTATTTTTTGGTTCCCACAAAAGAAATGAGAATATATATATAATAGGAGCGAGAAAAAGATGTTGGAATGCTCATAAAATGGTTAGAAATTGGTTTAGGAGGTTTAAAAATATAAGAATTGAAATTTAATAGTATATTTTTGACTGATGATAGCCCTGTTGATAAGAAAAATTCAATTTGAGGAAGAAAATTTCAAAATCAGATGTTTATGGACTCAATTAAATTTTATCAAGGGTTTGATTGAGTTTATAGAGGGTTTGATTGAAAGAAAAATTGATTTTTAAATCAATTTAGGTTTTTATTGGAAGAAATTAAAGTTCTAGGGTCAAATTATAATTTTTAAGAGTTGATTTGATCAAATTAGGGGCTTAATTGCATGATTATTGAAGTTTGATGGCCAATTAGGGATCAAATTACATGAATCCAGAACCAAGGACTGTCTTGTAAATATCGCTAAAATAAAAGGATCAATTTACAATTTATCCAGGGGTTTGATTACAAAATTGTAAAAACATCCAAGGACCAAATAAGAAATATCGTTTAAATTTGCAAACTGTGCCATTTCACTGAACGCTGTTCACTGTCTTCTTTAGAGGATGTTGTGTACAGATGGCCGAGAGACGTTGCAGCAGCGAAGGCACTAATTCACTTCAATCAATGGGGCATGTCTCATGGCTGATATCTCTCGCCACCATGATGCACGCCGATCGTTACTCTGTCCCTGCAACAACAAACAAAAACGCATGCATCCTATCAAGGTTGTTAAAATCACGATTCAACTCGTAAAATCGTACGATTTTATGAGTCAATACATACTTAACGTGTCGAATCGTCTTAAAAACTCGAAAATTGATAAAATCGGGTTAAAATCAAGTGAAATCGGTAAAATCGGATGAAATCGCAAAAAATTGCGATTTTGGTACCGATTTTATGATTTCAACAAAAAAAATATACTGCACTGCAATAGTGCAATATATGTTTTCTCCAGTCCAATAGCGGCATGCCAATTCTCACTCATCCATGGTTTACCCCAAATTCATTATCTCTGAAGAGAATCTTTGAGATTGACGACTCACGGCTTCCTCTCTTCAACAGCTCCAGCCTCCAGGCGATCTCATCCATGGCAGCGATCTCATTTTTTCCTCCAGGCCAAATGTTTTCTCTTCAGACTTCAGAGTTCATTCTTCGACTCTTCATCAACAGCTCTCTGCCTCTCTCTTTTTTTTTCCATCATCAACGACATCCTCTTTAGTCTTCCCTCTTCATCAACAGCAGCATCGATCTCTTTTTTTTCCCTAGCATCAACAATTTTCTCTTCAGACTTCAAAGTTCAGTCTTCAGCTCATCGGCATTCTCTTCAGTCTTCACCATAAGAAGTTCTATTTAGAATGTGATATTCCCCAATCCCCTGTATTTTCCCGGTCCTCATTGCCCATGATTTGAAAAAGAAAATTTCCTTTATAATGTTTTGCTTGATGGAATGATTAGTAATTTAGTATGATGCTTTCGAAGTGATTGGGTAATGAATATGCAATAGAAAATTTGAAGTGATTTGCAGATTTGCTAATGAATTTTTGTTCAAAAATTTATGCTCTCTGCCTATTTTATGCTCTCAGAGTCTCGTTTGTTTTATTGATGGCAAATCAGTAAAGGGAATATGTTCAATTGATCATAATATTTTGTTAATGGTGGAGACTGGAGAGAATAAAAAATAATTGAGATGTCAATTATTATTGAATCAAAGAAATAATTACTCCATTAATTCTCTTGATTAGCACTGATGAACTGTAAACTGTTGCTTGAATCGGAGAAATGGGGAGGAAAACAGAGAAAGATCTATTTGGTTAGTCAGTTAATTTTACCATTTTCTTGACATTTTCCATGAGAAATGGGGAGGAAAACAGAGAAAGAAAAAACAGAAATGCCGAGAGAATTATGAGGAGCCGCCCAAGGTTGTCAAAATGCACCTTATTATGATGTAGTTGGTTTATTTATTGGAAAAAATTGCTTGATGTGTTTCCAGAGGTTGCCTTTTCTAATGATCTGAAATTTAAAAATCATCTGAAGATATTTGATTAAGAACTATCTATCATAATATTATTTCAAGTTTATTAAATCTTCCTGCAAATTGAATAAATAAATAAAACTTGATTCATATCCTGACACTGATACATGATTATATGAATTATTTCAATATTTATGCATGGATTATATGAATTATTATGTATAACACATGTATTATGGTATTTTTTTGAACAAAAAATTAATTAGAATCATATTACGTTTGGATTGATTAAAATGCTTGAACTATATATAAATTTTTATTTGAAGCATGTATTTTAAGATGCTTGAACTATGCATGAAAAAAAATTCCTTACGATTTTACGATCCGAGTTTGTTTTGCATTTTCCGTGCCGTGTTAAAATCACGATTTTAACAACCTTGCATCCTATGGGTTTATGGTGAATGTGTAGTTGGGCCCAAGAGAAAATATGAAAGATCTCTTTCAATGTGCCCAGACCACCTGGTAAGGCAATGAAGGCATCAACATGGTTAAACATTGCATTCAGTCGATCAGACATTTTGGGGACCTGTAATTCCTCTCCAATTATTTTTCCAATGATGTCCCCTTGTGCTAAAGCTTTGGGGACAACCCCCAAAACTTGACTACCTTTTAAAAATGCAGCTTTTGACACTCCCCCTATTAACCCAAGGCTGCCTCCTCCATACACTAAATGAATCTTTCGCTCAGCTAGTACCTGACCAAGATGATTTGCTGATTCTAAAAACTCTTTTTCTTTCCCAAGACTAAATCCACCGAAAACACAAATATTCTTTATATGATGACTTGAGGAACCTACCATTTCTACACACTTCTATATTTGATGAAAGTATGGGTTGAGTAGAAATGAAGGGAAGGAAGAGAAGAATTTATAAATGAGAAATTGAAAATGCAATCATACCACCTATATGTAGGCTAGCCGTAATCTCACACTCTCTCTCTTTATTTATTTATTTATTTTGAAAAAGCATATGTATGTAATGGTAGTTGTGATTGTGGCTCACATCTTTCCTTGGTTTTACGTCCAAGAACGACTTAAACGCCCTCTATGGGTCGGGGATAGGCTTCCCATCCAGTTTTCTTAAAAACTGGCAAACATGGTCTTTTTTAGTTAGATTCCCAAGACTAAATTGAGCTTGTTCTTTATGGAATTGTGGCCATAAATCATGAATTGCACGATGCACATCTCCACTAGGATGCGTCTCAAGAGTCAATAGAAGATTATTTAAAGACCCCTTACTTAGGCCATCCTTAATGAATTGTATTTTATCTTCACAATTTACAGATACCATTCCTAAAGAACGACATGTGGCATTACAAGTCCATCTAGCACATCTGTGACAGACTTTCAATCGTTTTGCACGACGTTTCTTTACAAAAGTGCTTTTACCTGTTCCAAGCATGTATGAAATGAAAGAATTGGAGGACTCACTTGATAATCGGACCTTTGCTTCAATTAGCCAACGAATATCTTCAGGAATTTCATGGTTCATTAACAACCTCAATCTTTCACACCTAGCATGGTAAATTTTTCTAATCGCGTTTTGAGGCAGAGCGGGGAAATACTTTTTTAATTTTTCAAGAGTGGTGTCCATTTTCAACTGAGAATTGAGGGAGAGATTCAAAGAAAGGAGAAAGAGCAAAGAATTGCACAAATATATACACAAATATCAATTATCATAGGAAACTGAAAGAACCAACTTAAGAGTCACGGAGTACCGTTATCCGCCATTTGACCGGGGTAAGAGACTAGCAAAATAAAAGTCACACAAAAATAATGTGAGAAAAAGAATCAATCTTTATATACAGGATCGCCCAATTCAATAGAGTCATTTTCAACTGAAAAATTATCAAAATAAACTTTCAAACGATGGCCATTTACCTTGAAAACATTACCATTCTTTGGATTTTTGATATCACAGGCCCCATATGGATACACATGTTTCACAATAAAAGGACCGCTCCATCTTGATCTTAGTTTTCCAGGAAATAAATGGAGTCGAGAATTATAAAGCAAGACTTTTTAACCAACATTGAATGTTTTTCTCAGTATTTTCTTGTCATGAAACTCTTTGATTCTTGCTTTATGAATTCTTGAATTGTCATATGCATCATTTCTTATTTCGTCAAGCTTATTTATTTGCAATTTTCACAGCTTACTAGCATCATCAATGTTTGAATTGAAAGCTTTAATAGCCCAATAAGCTTTATGTTCAATTTCCACAGGCAAATGACAAGGTTTTCCATAGACTAGTCTATAAGGTGACATACCTAATAATGTTTTATATGCAGTTCGATAAGCCCAAAGTGCATCATTAAGTCTTAAAGACCAGTCTTTCTGATTAGGGTTCATCGTATTCTCCAAGATTTGTTTGATCTCCCTATTAGAAAGTTCTACCTGTCCACTTGTTTGAGGGTGATGAGGGGTGGCAACTTTGTGTGTGATTCCATATTTATTCATTAAAGACTCAAATGGCTTGTTGCATAAATGTGTTCCACCATCATTTATCATTGTTTTGTGATCATTGTTTCGACTTGGAATTGCCTATATCCATTTTGAAACATAATGTATTGCGACCAATATGTATAAGAAACCAAATGATGGAGGAAATGGACCCATGAAATCTATACCCCAACAGTCAAAGATCTCAATGACAAAGAATAGGATTTAAAGGCATCATGTGATGTTTCGAAATAGATCCCAACTTTTGACAATTTTCACAAGTCTTGCAGAATGCATGTGAGTCTTTGAACATGGTGGGCTAGTAAAATCCACTTTGTAAGATTTTTGCAGTTGTTTTTCTTGATGAGAAATGACCTCCATATGCCTCAGAATGACAAAATTTAATGACACTACTTATCTCATTGTCAGGAATGCATCTTCGAAATATTTGATTAGGACAATATTTGAATAAATAAGGGTCATCCCAATAAAAGTTCTTCACTTCGTTCAAGAACTTTCTTTTATCTTGGGTACTCCAATGAGCTGGCAATTGTCCTAAACAAGAAAATTAACAATATTACCAAACCAAGGCATTGTAAAGACATAAAATAAAGATTCATCAGGAAAGTAGTCATCGATTGGTGTTATGTCAGATCTTGAATCGGTTGCCAATCTTGATAAATGATCTGCGACAACATTTTCGGTGCCTTTCTTGTCTTTGACTGTGATATCAAATTCTTGAAGTAACAAAATCCACCGCACCAATCTAGCCTTAGAATCTTTTTTAGAGAGAAGATATTTCAATGCTGCATGATCACTAAAAACAACAATAGGTGAGCCAATAAGATAAGATCTGAACTTGTCACATGCAAATACTACTGCAAGTTATTCTTTTTCAGTGGTAGTGTAATTCATTTGAGCATAATTTAAAGTTTTACTTGCATAGTAAATTACATAAGTTTTCTTATATTTTCTTTGTCCCAAGACAGCACCCACGGTATAATCACTAGCGTTACACATTATTTCAAAAGGTAGTGACGAATTAGAAGGTTGAATGATAAGAGCAAAAGTAAGCAAGCTTTTAAGTTTAACAAAGGCTTTTTCACATTGTTCAGTCCATTCAAAAACATTTTCCTTTGTTAAAAGGTTACACAATGGTTTAGATATTACACTAAAATCTTTGGTGAACCTTCTGTAAAAACCAGCATGTCCTAAGAATGATCTAACATCTTTAATAGATTTTGGTGTTGGTAAGTTGGTAATTAGCTCGATTTTAGATTTGTCAACCTCAATTCCTGTCGATGAAACAATGTGACCAAGCACAATGCCGTTTGTTACCATAAAGTGACATTTTCCCAATTCAATACAAGATTCTTCTCTTCACTCCTGTTCAAAACCTTTTCCAAGTTAGTTAAACAATCATCAAATGAATCACCAAAACAGAAAAATCATTCTTAAAAATCTCAAGAAAATGTTCAACCATATCACTGAATATGCTAAGCATGCATCTTTAAAACGTGGCTGGTGCATTACATAACCCAAAAGGCATTCTTCGATATGCAAAAGTACCAAATGGACATGTGAAAGTAGTCTTCTCTTGATCTTCCAATGCAATTTCAATTTAATTGTAACCTGAATAGCCATCTAGGAAACAATAAAATTCATGACCTGCAACTCTTTCTAGGATTTGATCCATGAAAGGTAAAGGGAAATGATCTTTTCTTGTCATTAAATTAAGTTTCCTATAGTCAATGCACATGCGCCAACCAGTAATAGTCCTAGTTGGAATTAACTTATTTTTCTCATTTGTTATCACAGTGACTCCACACTTTTTAGGTACAACTTGGGTAGGACTTACCCATTTGCTGTCAGAAATAGGATAAATGATTCCATTATCTAGAAGCTTAATGACTTTATTTTTCACTACTTCTTTCATATTAAGATTAAGTCTTCGTTGCATTTCTCTAGATGGTTTAGCATTTTCCTCCAAATAAATCCTGTGTGCAAATTAAAGGACTAATTCCTTTTATGTCAGCTATGGTCCATCCTAATGCATTTTTGTGCATTTTCAGAGTCTGTAATAACTTACCTTCTTGATGTGCATTAAGTTTGGAAGAGATTATTACCGGAAAAGTTTTATTTTCTCCCAAAAATGAGTATTTGAGATTGAATGGTAATGACTTCAAATCAGGTTTTGGTGGTTGAGCACTTGAAGGTATCGACTCAATTGATCGTGGTGGCAATTCTTCAATTTGTGGTCTCCAATTACATGCCTTTGCTTCTTCCTGAAAATAGATCATTTCCAACTCGTCAAGTTCATCAATCTTAGTTTCACTAGAAGTGGTTTGAAATTGATCATGAATTAATTTTTCAATAAAGTCCACTTCCTGTAAATCATTATCATCTCCAGGTTGCTTGTAAATGTTGAAAATATTCATCTCCAATGTCATGTTTTCAAATGATAGCTTCATCAGTCCATTTCTACAATTAATCAATGCATTAGATGTGGCAAGAAATGGACGTCCCAAAATGACAGGAATTGAATTACATGCTTCAACAGGTTGTGTATCAAAGACAATAAAATCTACAGGGTAAATGAATTTATCAACTTGTACTAACACATCCTCAACTATTCCTCTAGACACTTTTACAGATCTATCAGCAAGTAAAAGAGTTACAGAAGTTGGTTTTAACTCACCTACATTGAGACTTTGAAAAAACGAATAAGGAAGTAAATTCACACTAGCTCCAAGATCAAGTAAAGCTCTTTCAATTTTATGTTCTCTAATAAAGCAAGAAATTGTAGGACAACCATGGTCTTTATATTTCAAAGCATTATTGTTCTGAAGAATAGCACTTGCTTGTTCGGCTAAAAATGCTTTCTTTTTCACATTCAATTTTCTCTTCACAGTGCATAGATCTTTCAAAAATTTAGCATAGAAAGGTACCTGTTTAATAGCATTCAACAAAGGTATATTGATCCTTACTTGTTTGAAAGTTTCAAGGATTTCAGAATTGTGATTGACTTTTCTTTGTTTGGTCATGGCATAAGGAAATGGAAGTGCTGGCGGAGAATCAGTCTTTTCTTTACAATGTTCAGATTCAACCCCTTCCTTACCCTAAGAGATTGACTCATCATCTTTTTCACAAGGTTCAAGAGCGGGTTTTTCAATAACCTTACCACTGCGAAGAGTGATGACTGATTTGACTTGATCCATGTGTTGGCTTCCGGAACTACTTGCATTTGCATTGTATTGCCCCTTTGGATTTTGCTGTGGTTGAGATGGAAACTTACCTTTCTCTTGAAAACTAAGAGCAGATGTGAATTTTGCAAGAGCATCTTTAAAATTTGTCATGCTTTGAGCAAGTTGAGTGTTGATTGTCTATTGCTTTTCAATGAATGCATGCAATGTTTTCTCAAGATTTCTTCTAGGAGGTGGAGCATAAGAAGGTGCATATCCATGAGAATTTTGGAAATTATGGTGTGCTTGAAATGGTGGTTGTGAAGTTTGTGCATTGTTGTTATCACTCTTCCAACTAAAATTCGGGTGATTTCTCCAACTAGGGTTGTATGTTTGCGAGTATGGGTTATATTGGGCCTTTGGAAACTGTTTAAAGCATGTGTTTGTTCATGGAGGCATTCCTTGAAAGAAGGCAAAGTTGGACAGTCATTGGTTGCATGTTCATTTATTTCATAGATTTGACACACAATGTCTTTAACAGATTTTAATTGACCACTCTTTTTCAATTCTAGTGCCTCGCCTTTTCTAGCTAAAGATGCAAACTTGGATTGGAGGTCATGATCTTCCCTAAGGTTATACATACCTCCACTAGATGTATGAGGTTGGGTTTTACTTGGTGCCTCATAAGTGCCCGTAGTGTCCTAATTTTGCGCATTTTTAGCTAGCAAGTCTAGGTACTCCATTGCTTCATTAGGGTCTTTATCTTTAAAAGTTCTATTGCATATCAATTCAACCATTTGCTTATCTTTAGGTGTTAACCTTTCATAAAATTGTGAAACCAATCTCCATATTTCAAAACCATGATGAGGGCAAGTATTAAGCAAGTCTCGATACCTATCCTAACATTGGTAAAATGTTTCACCTGGTTTTTGAGTGAAAGTGGTGATTTGTCTTTTGAAATAGTTGGTTCTGTGAGATGGAAAAAACTTCTTTAAAAATTGTTGTTACATTTCATCCCAAGCACGAATGGATCCTGACCTAAGATTTTGTAGCCATGTTTTAGCTTTATCTTTTAATGAAAAAGAAAAAAGCTTTAATCTAATGGTATTCATGCTACAATTTAAGTCATTATAGGTGTTACAAACTTCTTCAAATTCTCTCAAATGCAAGTATGGATTTTCTAGATCTAAGCCATGAAAAAAAGGTAAAAATTGAATAATGTCTGGCTTAAAATTAAAATGGGATGCATTAGGAGGGAAAACTATGCATGAGGGTGCACTTGTTCTTGTGGGATTCATGTGGTCTCTAAGTGTCCTAACACGATTATTCTCATTATGAAGTGACTAGTTATCTTCTTTGGAAATATTTTCTGAAAATGATAAGGATACCCTACAAAGTCTACCACTTAATGTACGTGACCAAACACTCATGCACGTGTAGAAGAAGAAAACAAAAGAAATAGAAACAAAACAAATAGAAACAAAACAAAAGAAACAAAGTTAGATACAAGAAAAGCGAAAAGATAAAACAAAATAAATACTATAATTTGTATAAGAATTTACCTCCCTGGAAACGGTGCCAAAAACTTGACATGACCAAAAGATTGATGTCTTCTCCCAAGTGCAAGAGTGTCGAAGTAATAAATAACCCGGCAAGACCGAGGTCGAACCACAGAGAGGTTAATTGTATAAATTATAAATAACAAAACAATAACAACAATAATAACAACAATAATAGTAATAGTAATAATAATATTAATAGTAATAATAATAATAATAATAATCAGTACGTGGCGTTGTTATACCTGATAATGATCTAAAAGATCGGGTCACAGGTTTCCAGCCTATATTGAGTTTATGAAAAGATCAAAGAGATATATTATATAATATAAACGGATTTCTGATGCGAATGAACAAGGCAAGACCAACAATGATAAAATAGAAGAGGAAGAAATTAATGAGAACTTTGAGATGGAAGATTATTGTAAGAATTAAACAATGATAAAAACACATGTCAAGGTTAGAGGATCCACTAATGGTATTTCAAACAAGTATAGTATAAACTCTTATTACTCAATTTTGATACCACACACAAAGGAGGTTCTAATCGGATGATTTGTCATTAATAGCTCATTATAAATTGTTAACATGATCATATTAATTATCTTATTTACGTAACACCAAACTTTTAAATATTTTCAAGAATTCATGATGTTTGCTTGTGTTAACAACAAATCAAGTTCCTTTCATAGCACAGGAGTAGGTAATACCATACGATTGGGCTACGAGAGTGCCAAGAATTTGTTGTACCAAGTATTATACAACATAAATCTAGATTAACCATTTAACAATCAAGGTATTAAGAATTAGTAAGATAAAAAGATAAGACATTAATATTAAACATTAAGGTCCATGTTGAGTTTACACCATACTTATTCTTACACCATTAGTGTAACCTTTTCACATTGACATAATAAACTTAACTAAACATAATCAAGAACAGAAACATAAATAAACAAAACAAAAACATAAAAAAGATACAAGTTAACTAAGGAAAGGAAAGGAAATGAAAAACATAAACAAGATATTAATGAAAGCAAAACTTAAGAATTACAAAAAATATATAAAGAAAGAAATAAAGAGCATGATCTTGATCTGAACAACCCGACCCCTCAATACATGGCAAATGCCTCCTTTTGTAGGCCAAAATTCAGAATTATTGATTTGATGACTAATTGTTGAGTGGGTGGCCAACTCTTGACTTTGTGAAAATCCTTATCTTCTTATCTAAATAAAACGAAATTGCTAGCATCAGAATTGGGACCATTTGAAAACATGAAAGTTGTAGGAAATTGACTTAGCTTTCCAGGAAAAAAATGGAGGTCATTTGGGCTTCTAGAACTCCAGATATGGGCCAAACATTGAATAGTGTTCGGGCTGCAGGACAGATTCGGACTTCTCCGTTGTTGCTATAATTTGGACTTGCAAACGGCCTTCTTAGATCTTGGTGTCCTCATGAAAGTTGTAGACCTATGTCTTATTGAATTTTTGTAAACATTTGAGATTATTTTGACATCTAGAACTCGAGATATGACCCAATTACCGAACAGTGTTCCAGTTTGGACTACACCAACATCTCTTTTCTAAGTTTGGCCCTCTCTTTGTCCTCAATTTCCATACTTGAACTCATCAATCAATCCTTTGATTTATGTGATAGGCCTGCATTTAAGATGAACATTTACCATATATTAAAGCATTTTATAGTATTAGACTTGTTATTATAAAACATGCTTTAGTTAAGGAGTTATTGATACTTTAAGTGCAAAATGATGATATAAAACCTTGATAAATATGCACTTTTAAGTACTAATCAGGACCTGAGACAGAGAGGGAGAAAAAGAAAGGAACAGGAAGAGGGAAACACATAGAACAGGGGGGGAGAAAAGAAAGAAAGGGGGGCGAAGGTGAGAAACGGGGAATAAAGCAGAGTAGGGGATAGGAGAGCGGAACAGAGGAGAAAAACCAGAAAAGGTGGCAAGCAGGAAAGCAGAGAGAAGGTGGAGAAAAACAGAGAGAACGGGAAAGAACAAAAAAGAGAGAACATGGGAGGAGTAGAGAGGGGAGCTAAAGGGAAACTGGAAAGGAACACGAAAAATACAAAGGAGAAAGAGAGAGAGTACAGGGGAGAGGAGAGTAGGAAAAAAAATAGAGTAGAGAAAAAACTAGAAGAAAAAAAAAACCAGCGCTGATCGTCTTCATCATCTCCAAAACCAGTCACCAACGATCCTGCGTAGAAGTTTCATCGCCATCGTCTGTCTCAATTACCAGGTAAGCTTCATACATTCTCTTCACGTTGCTTTTTTTTTTCTTTCTTTCATTGCATGCATTTGTTCTTTCATTTTGTGTTTTACTGTTCAAGCAAATTATAATTCACTTGTCACTGGTCCAAGCTAATGATCCGGCTAAACAGATAAAAGGCATGTGTAAGCTTCGTCAAACGTACATGCTCAGATACTGTTCAAGTGAATTATAATTCACTTGAACAATTCCAATTCTCTGATATAAGGTTATTTTTAAGTCAAAGTTTTATCTCAAATATGAATTTTAGCTTTTTGAGTTTGTTATTTATTTTGTCGTGGGTTTTTGAATCAATATATTCACGAGGTTCACATCAAAAATAGATTAAGGCTCGATATTTTTTATTTGATTTTGTTTTGAGATTTTAGTTCATTTAAATGTTTTTGGTGGTTAAAATAGGATCTTAAAGGTCCATATAATATTTTGTTTTTCGTATTTTTAGGTTAAAAATATATTAAAACTTTTATTTTTGAGTTCAAAAACTTATACCCTCTGACTTTTCGATCAACCTTCGATGATTGTAAAATGATATTGGAAGATAACACATTGTACTTTCCATTTAATAAAAAATAATAGGAACATATTCATCCATTCATTAAAAAACCGAGTGAGCATGCCTAGCCAACTGGCCCAAGAACAGTTAGCTTTTTTAATTTTAGGCCAGTCAACCAAGCTCATTCTTCCAACCAAGGCACGTCCAACATTTTTTCAAATGGTCCTTAATTTTTTTTTATTTTATAATAAGATTCTCTTTTTAAAAAATATTATGAGAATGATATTTAAAAAACTATTTGAGTATTCCATAGTTTTCAAATAATATCAAAGCTTTTTATGGTAATATTAACAATTATTTTATGAATAATAATATATAATGTGCAAAACTTTTTTAAAATTTTACTCATGAATATTCAACGTGAATAAAGTATTTTTGTTTTTCAAATTTATTAGTCTTATAGTTTTTGATACATTCATATAAAAATTATCAATTCATAATTTCTTTATTTTTATTTAAACTTGTTTTAAGATTATGACAAGTTTTTAAGAACATATATTTTCATAAAAAAAAAAACATGTTTTGTTTTTAAAAAAGAAAAAAAAAACATATGAATAAGAAAAGAGTATTTTGATGAAAGGGATGCATTTTTTGTCCTTATTTCAAAAAATTAGGATTTTTTGGATATTTAGTTCAATTATATTTTTCATTTAATAAATCTTATTGCTAATAAAAAAAACAATGTTTTTATATAAAAAAAATACAAAAATAAGAAAATAGAATTTTGTCTAAAAATAATTTCTCTCTCTAAATTTTAAATAATTTCCTTTCTTACAAATATATATTTTAATTTTTATATAATTAAAGAAATTAAATTAAAAAGTGCCTCGCGGCACAAGTTCAAATATTTGCATGTGCACTCTATTTTTTACTTTTTACAAGAAAGATAAACTTCTCATTGTAGCTTTACATTATTAGCATTAACAACTTTTTTTGATGATTTATAAATTCATATGCTTTTTTAATTTATCTTAGTAAACACAAACATCATCTTTCAAGTTCCAAATTAAAAATTTTATGATATCAAATAATGCATCCACAATGTCAAACTTTTTTATTTGATGTTATAAATTAATTTGAAATTTTATTTGTAACATAACACTCATGTACTAGCTAGTAGAATGCAAAAAACTCTACACCTCCAAGATAGTGGATATATTTAATTAGTGTATTTATTTTTAAAGTAGTGTTTAGTTACTATCTTGAGATAGAAAAAACAAAAATAGTAAGAACAAAGAAAGCAAGACAAAATTATAATTATGTTTGGTTATAGCATACAAGAAAAAATGATTATCTTTGTATTCTCTTTAGTTATGGTAGATAAGTCATAACAATATAACAATATATGTGTGTGTGTGTATTACCTCTAATATGTATTACTGTCAAACTTTTATATTTTAGAAATAAATAAGATATACACGCACTTTCGTTTATATTGAGTTTTGAAATTATTAATATTATGATGACCATATTTATAAAACCGAGATTGACTAGATGAGTCGACTAGGGATATAGCTGACCCAGGGTCTTGACTCGAATCGACCCACGAGTCTAGTTTTAAAACTATAATAGTAAACACATTTATCCTTATGATGCAACTATATTATTCGATAGTTTCACCCACATTTAACTAGTGTTTTGCCTATGTTTTATATATAAAATGCCTTGATATTCTTTGCTTTATGTTTTGAAGGTACTTTTGGATGAAAGATGCAAAAAGGAGTAAATTGAAGGTAATTGGCAAATTTGACGTTCAATCGATGTTTTATGCAAAGCGTGAGCTCTAAAGGTCAAAATGAAGTGATTCCAGTGGCATTAAAAAGCTAACATCCATACCTTTATGTACATCTAAGGCAAGACAATAAAATAAGGAAGGGCATGGAAATCGCAGCTTTCAAAGTCAAATCTCGCAATCTGCCAGTGTTGACCTTCGGTCATTCCGACTTGAATATCTAGAGCTACAAACGTCCAATTTATGCAAACTCAATTGTTTTGGATTCTTGACTCAAATGCCTATAAACGCTCAAAATGTCAGCAAAAAGCGATGTCATATGAGGGAGATATGATTTTTCAAAGATGACAACTGAATTCTGCTAGCAAACAGGTTTCGTGAAGAAACGAGTCCAAATTACGTTCTGAAGCATCTAAACCGACATCCAAGTTTTTATTTCAGCAATTTAGCTCCTCTAAGTCAAATCTTGAAGATTTCATGCAAATATATTTCTTTTGTTTTTTAGGAAAATAGTTATTGAACTACTTAAATGTAAACTGTCTACTTAAGGGAGGACTGTTTTGTAAAATAGAGATTAGGGTTTCCTAGCATATATAAAGAATGAGGGAAGAGAAGGGGGGCAGCCAGCCAACAAGAGAAAAATGCCCCCCTCCTCTAAGAAACCCTAAATCATTTATTCTTCCATCTTTTTGATTAGTTGTTCAACAAACATGCAAGGCTAAACTAATTTTCTTGGTTGCAAGGACACAGAAACCTTCAAATTTCAAGAACTGTGAGATTTATTCTTCAATTTATTTTCAATTTGTATTATGAATGAGTATGTTTGTTTTCCTATGCATCTTTCCTATGATTGTTTATCTTAATTTGCTAGAGCGGATTCTAAGTTATTATTGTGAACAATCTATTGCTAAGTTTGATATCAAAACCGAAGTTGTGGTATATAAACTTGTGAAGCAACTAAGCTTGATAATTGTAGCAGAACTACGTTATTAAGCTTAGGGAGAACATTCGATCAAAGCAATATAAGCAGACAACTTGGTTGTTAAGATTAATGAATTTATCTAGATCTTAAGGCTACCATTGGATTAAATCATTAGTGCGGACACTGTGATTATTTGTTGGTTAGGGTTAGTTATAAAGCGGATCCGTTAATTAACCAACGTTAAGAAAAGATAAAAATTCAGAATATAAATTGGAGTTTCGTTTCAAGGATCAATTCTGATTTCTATAGGTGGATGTGTGATTGCGACCAAGGTTTGTTCTCTTGATAATTTTCTGATTTTATTAAATTTTGTTTGATAGTTTTCTGTTTTCTTTTGCTTTAGCCTAGATAACGTCCACCCCCCCCTAATTGCATATTATCTAGCATAAAAATTTGACTTGAACCTTCCTTGTGGGATCGACCCCTTGCTTGCTCTATACTATCTTGTGTGTTGTGTTTGAAGCTAGGGTAATTAATTTGTGCGACCGCGACATCGCAACACCTTATATTGGCTCGGGTCAACTCGGGTTGACTCTCATGTGCCTTGCCCTGGGTCGACCTCCGAGTCAGGTTTTAAAATTATGATAATAAGTATTTTTATTCTTATGTTGACCCTCCCAACTCATGACCTAGGTTTTATCCCGATTTAACGCTCGAGTCGGATTTTAAAACTATAATGATAATAATTTTTGTCCTTATATTAACTCGGGTCAACAATCAATCCGACGCGTAACTTGGGCCTTGTTTCGGGTCGACTCTCAAGTCGAGTTTTAAAACTATAATAATAATTAGTCATATTTATATGTTGACTCGAGTCAACCCGAGCTGACCTTCACAACCCGTGACTAGAACCTTGTCCTTGGTCGACCCTTGACTCGAGTTTTTCAACTAGGATAATAATTATTTTTATCCTTACATATCTTAGTTAAATAATTTTTAAATAAATACCAACTTCCTATAGAAATGAAATGCAGGGAATTTGATCACACAGATTTCCTGCAACTCTTATTGCAGATGGCTAAGAATTATGACCAAATAAATCTAAGCTGGGAGTCTAAAGCATGGTTAGATCAGCATAGTACTTATTAATCCATTCTTTAATGATCTTGATCTCCATCTTTCGCTGTGAGACCAACCATTCTGGATCAGTTTCCTCCGCAAAAAGTATATCCAAGCAATGAGACCCTGAAATTAATGGAGTGAATATTGTACAGTTAATTAGCATGAACTTAATTCCACAAAATTCCCTTGTACAAATTTCTCTGTTTTCACTTTGGTTATGGCATTGATGGAGCTTCCCAGCTAAATTTTGATCCTATTTTCTTGTTTCAAGTGAGGATATGATTGAATGGAGGGCGTGCTTACCATTGACGGTTTTGACAGCTACAACAGTGTCTGAAATGTTCTCCAAAACCCTAGAAATACAGGTGATCGGACATGTTAAATTTGGTTAGGTCTATATTTTATACCTGTGAATGTGACAATCAGAAGTCACAAAATCATTGTCTTTTTCAATGCTGTTAGTTACTTACCCTCCACTACTGTAAGGATCTCTTAGCCCGTTGGAGAAGATGATATTGCTAGCAAACCTTTCAAGAATCAGTTTTATACTCTACATAGTAAAAAGTAATAAAGATTAAATTTTTGTGGTGATATATATGACCTCCCGATCGAGGTCAAGATCAAGAAAATAAATAAATATACAATGAAAGAAAAAATTTAAAAAAAAAAGAGAGAGAGGTGAAAACATGCATTAATAGAAGATTAAGGAGTTAATTAAAAGGATAAATTAATTAAAGAGAGAACATACATGACCTCCGTAATAGGTAGTGACCCAATGAGGACGAGTTGGGACACCATACAAACTCTTGCAATTCTCTATAAAGTCTTTCAAATCAAAAGGATCTGGTGGGAACATGGAATTATTCCCAACACCAATAGGTATCGCCATCTCACTGCATGTCTAAACACACAACATTCAATTTTTAAGATTAAACTTGTAAGAGTATATAAATAAAGAGGGTCTCATCGATTCATTATATATATATATATATATATTACTTCAACACTAATTAATTATTAATGCATCATGGAATAAAAATAGATATATAGAGGGGGGGGGGAGAATTAAAAACAACTAGGAGAATAAGTTAAATTTATCCTTATATTTTGTATGTAATTTTTAATATGTTCTTTTGTTATGAACTCAAACTTAACATAATTTATTAACATAAATAACTATGAGCAAATGAATTTTAAACCATATGACAATTCAATTTCTTTTTCAAATATATTTTTGTAATAAACTAGGTGAGTTTGAGTGTCTCGAGTATATGTATTTCCATTATTTTTTATGAAAATATCTACTAGAAAAATATAATAATGAAAGATTTAAAATATAAGAATATAATAAAGAAATATTAAGTCTAGAATATAAAGATAAGTAGAGCTAATTACCCAATAATTTATTGCTGAGTCTAGATAAAAATATTCAAATAACTTTTGTATTCTAATTTTCTTTCTTCTTCTTCTTCTTTTTTTTTTTTTTGTAGATCTCTCTCGTGAATGTAAAACCATGGACTAATATAATATTAACAAAGTCTACACTGCCACTACTATTAATTTTCTTAGAAAAACAAAATATCTATTTTCATTTATAGTTGTTGGAATTAATTATAATAATAAGATGAGAGAAGTGATGTTACTCATGATTATAACAATAGCTGAAAAAGTGATAATAATTATGATTGTGATTGATATGAATATATAAATAATAATATTTATAGTGATAATAAAGCTGTGAATTGGGTGATGAAGATTGCTACGATAATGATAATGAAAATGATAGATGATAATAGTGGCAAGATGGTAATTGCAATGGTGTTTAAAGGTGTGGTGGTGGTGGCAAAAGAGTGGTTATAATGATTAACTATTAGCAATAATGATGGACGGCGCAACTAGATGGTGGTGCTGATGCAAAAATAGTGGTTGCTATACTACCAGCGTGAAGAATATTGGTTCATAATTTTAATGAAGAATTTAGCAAACACCATATAATACAAATCAAATATTACGTTATCTTAAATTATATAAAAAAAAACCTCAAGCAATTATGGTAGGAAGAGTGGAAATAAAGTGAAGAAATAATTGCCATGCGGATTAATTTACCAAAAGAATAATTATTTTACCTGCCATTGCCACCCCACAGTTGTTTCAGATGGGTCGGTGTGTGCATTGACATAGCACGAGAGGTTTCCTTTATAAGCAACAAGACCACCAAATATTCTGCTAAGAACATCATCCCCAAAACCACCGCCATCGATGCCCTTACAGACCTCGTTCACCGGATATGTTGGTGGCCCGTTGTACTGAGCAGCAGTAGCATACATTGTGTCTAAGTGATCCTTGAGCTCACTGGCATCTGTCAAGGGACTGCAGCAAGGTAAATTAGGTAGTATAGTTAATAGATCAAAATATATACCAAGGCTATATATTATTGAATATATATTCAGTTGAACAAGCAACGTTAAGAAATTATATGTATATTACGTGCAAGTCTTGAATTTCTTGCTAAGCATTGAGAGACCATCGGGTTTAGAAGCAAGTTCATCAATTCCTGACCATGACGTTTTTATAGTCTGGTAGCAAGTCTCGCTAGCTTCCTGCACTCGCAAGATTCCCACGTATAAAACAATGTTATTTATCTTATATATATACTCTGGATCGATTAAGAAAACTAATTTAAAATGAGAAAATTAAAGGCGAAAACTCAAAATATATTACTCTAAAGTCCTTGGTGACTATAGAATAGTATCCATCCTGTGGTGTGATATCATCAAAATAAAGAATTGGCGCTGATGAGGCCAAGGCTCCGAGGGCAATGTGAGGGTACTTGAGGCGAAACCACGAAGCCAGCACTAACAAACATGGAGAGAAAAAGAAATAAGGAATCAACGTCTTCTTCAATAAAATCCATGGAGAACATATAGTACGGATCCACCTACTTCCACCGTATGATCCTCCAATGACGATAACTGGAGAATATTGAGCCCTTAGTGTCTCCTTTATGTGAATGATAATGGCTGCATAGTCTGCTATAGCCTGGGCTGAGTTGAAATACCCTAGTTTGCTTGCATCCTTAAAGGCTTCCTCCCTTGATCCAAATGGGATTGATTTTCCATAATATCTGTGCTGGTCGATGACATAAATATAAATATATAAAAACTATTATCACCATTAATCATTAGGTTCTATTTCAACGTACCAAAGACAACATATATACAAATACAAGCATAGGCAAGCCTAATCAAATTAAGAGAACTAACTGTATCCGTACCTCAATAAACACCAAGAGAGAACTAAACTGGACAGCGTTATCAGCTAGAAATCCAACAGCGGCAAGATCTCCTTCAATCGATTCTTCTGCACCAAGATAAACTAAGATTGGTGCATTAACATTCGCACCACCCCAATACTTAGAACTGATCAAATATCGTTGCAGAAATGTGTCGTAGCTTTCAGGCCTGTAGTTGAAGTGATCAAGTGTTTGGTCGTAAAAAAAGGTTTCAAAACCTTCTCCATCAAATTCACCCAAAGTAGTTTTATCAGGCTGGTCTCGCCAAACTCTTGGCCCTATTGGACTAAGCCTTGGAATAGTTTTAAGACGTTTTGCTGTTGCAGTGGTTAAGGAAAGCAGTAAGAAAAACTGGAGAAGAAATAGCCTTTGAAACATCATGGCAAGATGTGTCCAGCGGCTAGCTAGGTTTGTTGTTTTGAGGTTTCTCTGGTGATCCAAATCCTATATCAGAGCCATCCTTAAATAATAAGATCCCCCTTTACTTTGGGAGGACTTTGACTTTTACACGCTTACACTTTATTGCACTTGACGATCACAATAATTGCAAAAATCTGGCTTCAGGGGAGTGGCGCAATATCTTTATGAAAACCTAGGTTTGCTTTCGAGTTTTACTATATAATTAATTAATTCCCAAGTCATTCTTATATATTGTTGGATTAGTGTGGATCTACAAATCGGTCCCATTGATCCAATGATATATATCTATTTTTAAAGTTTATTTTATCATATTTTGTTACTATTTAATGTTACCAACTAATCGGATATCTATATTTTGGACATCATTGTTGTATTGATATTCTCTACCTCATTAAATTTATTTGTTAAATTTAACACACCAGTCCAAATGCTATTCTCTAAATTAATATAATAATGTTTAAATGATCAGATTTTAAAAAATATAACTCAACTGATTAGATTTTAAATTTGCTCTTTAAAGATCACCAGTTTAAATTCCACAAACCTCAGAGCAATTGGAGACTTACATGGTCATTAACTTTAAAATCTATAAAATTAGTTAAGATACGTGCAAACTAATCCAGATATCTATATTAATAATTAAAAAAAACTAAAGAAATGAAACTCATCATAATCTAAGCTTGGGTTACAGGTTAATTAATTAGATTAATATGATTTTTTTCTAATCAAGTTGCGTCCTGATTTACTAGGTCAATTGCGTAATATAAATTAATTATTTATTTATGTTTTTACACACTTACCCTGGACCAAGTCACAGATAGGCCCGCTTGGCTGGAACTTGTAAAACATGTTAACGCGGTCTTTTGATGCGTTCTGAAGGCACTAAGGTCCCAAAATGTTTTTGAAAAAATTTTAATTTTAATTTTAATTTTAATTAATATATTTTTTTATATTTTCAGATATTTTAATATACTGATATGAAAAAATATTTTATAAAAATAAAAAGATATTATTTTAATATATTTTAAAATAAAAAACACTTAAAAAAAAATCAATATCATACTCTCAATCCTCCTAAAAAAGAGTCGATAACAGCAGGAGGCTGATTGGATCTTTGCCCCTTTGATTGCGCAGTAGAAGGCATTAATTTGCGGCCGGCCATGGATGGATGGCTGTAGATATTGAGCAACACCAGGTCAAGCATCAAGTTGATAAATAATGAGTTGCCAGGATTTTGTTTGGAAAAATTAAAAAATAAAATGTTTTGAAAAAACCGTGTTTTTGTTCAAAGATAGTATGGATACCGTTTTGGAAAAATCGATGTATCACATCAATTAAGGTATTTTGTGATCCATATTCAATACCTTTGATAACATCAGAACATGGTAGACCCAGGTGGCTGATTTTACAGGTTTCACTAGTTTACTGGTCGTGCTAATCGAAGTTTTTTAACATAAATTAAAAAAATGATTTGATTGTATTATTAAATTTTATTTAAAGAGTTAATCTAGAAATCTTCTTAATTAGCTTTGTTTTCTCACTCAGTTTTAAAATTAAATTAAATAAAAGTTACTTTAAAGTAACTCAATTGGCATGGTAGATTTAAAGGTAACCCGAACAACTAGTAAAAAAATATAGTTTGTCTTTAAAAAAATAAAATGAAGGTGATATTTTTTAAAGCATTGAGATGCTGACATATTAGATTGATCTGGGTTTTGCGTCTTAAACCGTCCAATTCATCATCTGGATAATGGAATCCACTGAATTTAAAAACTTTTTTTAAACTACTTTTTGTTTAATTATACAATAATAAAATAAATGCTTGTAAAATGAAGCACAAATTAAATATCGGGATGTTTGTTTGAGGCACCGATAATAGAAAGTAAACCGAAAGATTTTATAAATGCAAATTCAAAATCAACCAAATATTAAATAATGAAAATGAATGGAGGGGGGGGATGAATAAAAAAATCATGAAAAGAATTATAAAAAATATCAACTATTAAAATAAACTAAAAAGGAGGTGATTTTACTATGCACTTATTTACTATTCACTCTCTTACAAATCATTGTGGATTAGAATAATAATTTTTAAAAAATTTCAATTTGATCTTCAATCTTTTTTTTTTTTGCAATTAAACCCTTTTAGGCCTAAATTAATAGCCAATAACTTTTTTTTTTTGAAGAGATAAAATTAAAAAATAAAAGATCAATGTGAAAAACACAAGCAAAATAGGTGGAAGACTCTAATGTCATCAAAACAAATTTAGTGTAGTCCTCCATTGTTTTAACTTAATAGGTGGTCAGTTCCTTAGGTTTCCTAAAATTTAATTTTGGTGTTAAATTTTATTTCATCATTTTCAATTCTTTTTTTTAGAGAGAGAGAGAGAACTTGTTAGATTCCAGCATAAGAAGAAAAAACTGGTAATTAACACATATTCCAATCACAAAAATGTTAAAATTGATGTCAGCGAGTTCCACTATATGACAGAAGTCTTAAAATGATTGTTTTAAGTCTCAATATAGCCTAAAAATCAGATCTAATTCGAGGATGAGATATTTTATTCATTTTAATTTGTGGTTTGTATCTTCTTTTTTTTTGTTTATTAGGTTGATAAATTAGTTTTTTGATATTCTAAGTATGTCTATAGGGTGTTTTGGGTTGAAATAGGTTCAAAAACAAGTTTTCTAGGTAAAAACCCCATCGCTCTAATTTTCTAACCACCACGGTGGTGGTTAGAATATGGATTGATAGATGACATATTGTTTGCAACAACATACAACATATTATTGATTTTTTTTTTCAAAGAAAAATAGGGGTAATCAACCTTAAAATTAAAAAACAGGCCCAAGTACACAGGTCTAGACTTGAAAACACATACACTTCGGCTTTTCCTTTCAAATGCCTAGGGTGTTGAGTCATTGGGTCGCGCAAGTAGGCTTCTTTTCAGCTCTTTTTTATTATATTTAAGTTAGATATAAATTCATATATAAAAAATTAAGTTTGATTAAATCTATGACCCGAATCACAACTTTAATGAGTTAAGTTTTTTCACTCAGGCCATTTTTTATTTTTATGCATTTTTTTATCCATCAATTAAAAAAATGCAATTTCTCCTTTTGTTATAAATGAACTATTTTTTATTTAACTTGAAACAAAAATAATACAATTTCATCCACACGCCTGTAATTGTTTTTTTTATATAAAAAAAATGTTTCATACAAAAAAATTAATATGCAATTTATTGTCATAAAAAACAAACTATTGAATTCAATGGCGTGCATGACTTGCATCACAAGTTTTGTTCGTTAACTCGAATTTGCATGGTTTTTATTAATTGAGTGTTGTTTTTTTACCATTTAGGTCCTTGAACATTGAGATAATTAGAGATTTAGCTTTTTAGTTTTTTTTTCAAGATTCTCCACAAATTTTGCATGTCAAACCAGGTTGATTCAAGTAAATTTAATGTATTTCCATCTCAATATTATATAAAAATATTGTTTACTATATAGTTAAATTCATTGTTAAAATCTATTTTATTTTCAAATAAGTGTGTTAACAATACCTAAATTCTTTTTTTCATGCTTTAAAAAAAATATTTACTCTGACTCGTTGCATAACACAGATCCAATGTGCTAGTTCTACTTAAAAGGTATAAAATTAATCTTGGCTTGAAGCATATTAACATTAGTGTCATTCCTTTCTTTAAAAAAAATATACAAAAAAAAGGTTATATTTAAATTTTTGTTGTTGTTTTAATAATAAAAAAAAAAGTATATCAACATTGATTTAATAAATGTTATGTTCCTCCAAGATGTTTTGGGCACACTGTGTCTTATTTGTGACCAGTGATTTTCTCACTATGCCCGTGACAATTTTTTTTGCCTCTCTTTCTCTTTTCTTTAATATTAAAGCCCGTTTGTTTGTTGGAAAATAGTTTTTTTTAGAAAGTGAATTATTTTTTGATATTTGGTAGTATAATGAAAAATAAGTTGAAAAACATTTTCTAGTGTTTGGTTATGCCATGGAAAATGAGCTGAAAAATAACTTATTAATGTTTTATTTTTTTTTCAAGTTTATTAAAATAATAAGAAACAAATCTTACAAATTAAAAAGTTGAATGAGAATGAAATTGAAAAAAAAAATATAATTTTAAATTATCTCAAATAAAATAATCAAAATAATAGATATCAAATCTAAAAGATAAAAAAATTGAAAGATAAAGAAATTAAAATAATAATAATAATAATAAACA
This sequence comes from Populus davidiana, assembly GCA_030145905.1. Lineage (NCBI taxonomy): Eukaryota > Viridiplantae > Streptophyta > Magnoliopsida > Malpighiales > Salicaceae > Populus > Populus davidiana. The sequence goes on along the minus strand of CM057789.1, from coordinate 21,753,367 downwards.
TTTCATAAATTATTTGAAATAAAATAAGTAACAATCAAAAGAATAAGGACCAAATTTGATAGTTAAAAAATTTCAATTAAAAAATAATAAGGGAAAAGAAAATAACAATTATAAAAATAAGGATCAAAGTTAATATAAAAAATAAATTCTAAGGGATGAAATTGAAAAACAAATGTTCAAAACAATATATATATATATATATATATATATATATATATATATATAAAGTAATTAAAAGTTTCAGGTCTAAATTTGATATAATCAGCAAATATTATGACATTTTTAAAATTTTCACAACTTTTAGAAAGTGTTTTCCGTCCAAAATAAAAGGAAAATATTTTCTTGTAAACCAAGCAAAATTTTCCGTTGACTGGAAAGTGTTTTCCGTTAACCAACTTTTCTAATGACAAACAAACACAGGAAAGTTTGTAAAGTGATTTCCCGTAAACTACTTTCCAGAAAACAAACGCAGGCATGGTCCCGTAATTAAAAAAGATATATTTTCTCCAAGAGAATTTATTGAATTTCTTATAAATACACCAAATAAATACAAGGGTGTTTTTTTATAAAAATCAATGGTCTAAGCAATAATTTAGTCTTCGTCAAAGTATTTGGTAGATTTTTATAAATTCTTTAATTTCAATTACATATGAAGAATGGCATCAATAATTCTTCCAAGAATTATGATAGCAATTGTGGACCATATGATATGAATGGAAGAACTCTCGTTAATCACATAAATTATGATGGCTTTTGGTTGAGTGCAATAGAAATCCTTATGGAAAAGCTACACACATCCACGCTCGTAATCAATTGTGGTCCAAAATAAACTATCTAATAGGTAATAGGTGTAAGTGGTAAGAAGTTAAAACTAAAAGACTTGCTCTCCTTTTAATTTTTGGTTTAAATTTTATAGTTGCTAATATGATAATTACTAGAGATTTATATAATTGTTAATTTTAGGATATGTAGGATTAGTTAAAGTACGCGCAAGCTGATCCGGATATCCACATTAATAATAATAATAATAATAAAAGTGTGGTCCAAAATAAAACTTATTGTAAATCAGTGTATTCCATTCCAAAGAGACAAGCATCTCTTTTCCAGCTTTAAGGATAAGCTACAAAATATATTCTTCCAGTGCATTAATAATAACCTTCTAGCTCCTTCTTTTCCTTTTTTTTTTTTATTTTTTTTTATCGAGGACCACATGTGCAGCAAATAATCCTTTTTCAAGCGTACAATAATTATCATGAATTCTAGAGAGATGAAAACCAACTTCTCTCGTAATCCAAGGGCTATATGTGAAGATCGAAATGTTCATATGGCACTAGCTGTTTCGTTAAGTTTGTAGCTGGAAGCAGTGGTGATTATTTTTTATTTGATTTTTAAAATAAAAAAAATTAAAATAAAAAATACAAAACCGAACTGAAATAGGTTTAAACTGATCTGTTTCGGTTCGGTTTGGTTTTTTAGAATAAAAACTGGTTTGACTCGATTTTTTTAATTTGGCTCAGTTTTTTCCTGGTTTAACTCGGATTTTTTTTTTTGTTTTTTTTTTCGGTTTGGATTCGGTTTGATTTTTTAGTTTTAGACTTATAAAACCGGTCAGTTTTTTCAAATTTTAATCAAGTTTTTTATTGATTCAGTTTTTGTAATTATTTTTTTTTCAGTTTTCTTAGTTCTTTTACTCGCCCTAGCTCCTAGCTGCAAAAGAATAAAAAAAAAATACATGAATAAATAAAGGAAAGTTACCAGATTACTATATGGGGGTAAATTCTTCATAGCTTATTTACAATTTAGTTAAATTGGATTGAATTGAAGAGATGTGAGTGATATGGGGTGAATTTGACAAAAATATTTTACAAGGAATGACTTGACATATATATTGACACAAATACAAGGACTAAATTGGGGTTCAAAGCATTTTCATCAAAAAGGGGGACAGAAAAAAGGGCCCTACCGGGTTCGAACCGGTGACCTCTTGATCTGCAGTCAAATGCTCTACCACTGAGCTAAGGACCCAACTTGTCTTTAATTGGATACAAACTATATGATAATAAATATTAACCACTTTAGCTTTTGATTAAAGAAGGACATTTGTAACCATGGCTGCAGGAGGCAATGATTGTTTTGGTAGCTTTTGAAAAAGTTAATTTTTTTTGTGTTTTAAATTAAATATTTATTTGTTTTTAGATTGTATTGGTTCAGTGATATTACTAATAAATTTTTAAAAATAATAATAAAATATTTTAATATATTTTTAAATAAAAATAATAATTATTATAATATCAAATGCTACTTGAATTTAACATAAACCATCTCTAATATTAACTTATTCAATTATCATGGAGACTTTTACTTTTCTGTATTCAATAGTTAGAGGAATTTCTCATCACGTTATTTATATATTCACAGGAATTTCTTTTAATTTCAAAATTTGAAAACTGAGAAAACAAAAAAACATTTTTTCTTAATCATCAAATCAATTTTTACTCTTTTATAGTAAGTTTTTGGAAAAAAAATATTATAAAAAAGAGTCGAAATATGTATACCATGGGTGATTGAATTTGAACCCAGACCCTTTCTAGCATCTCCTTATTCAATTGTCCTAGGAAATGTTTTTTCTTGATTCGTGGTATGTTTAAATTAGTTTTGTGTGTTAAACAAAATCAAATTATTTTATGATATCTTTCAAAATTCAATCTGATAAATAAGAAAAATAATCATATTAGTTTTAATGAATTGTTTTTTTTTTTTATCAACAAGTTCTTCTTTATACTTTTCATTCCATGAAAATTCAATCTATGTCATGTGTACAATGTCATGTGCACGAGAGCTGGGTCATGGTCTGCATAAAAATCTCAGTATTAATAGCTTATTATTTAATTTAGTAAAGTCCAGAGTCCACTTGAGTATTTTTTTAGTATTAAGTCCAATAATTATACATGGCATCATGTTAATCCAAGTATTTTGACTTAAAAATAGGTCTTCATCTTGGGTTGTTAGCTGAATATCAGCATCATAGTTATGCTATTTTTATGGTTTCAATCCTTGTAATTCGGTCAGTTGTTATTTCCAGTTGTATTTAAAGTCTTCATGTTAATGAGAAAGGCATTAAAAACATTTTCAATCAATTAAGTATTGGAGGCTGTGGATTTTCTCGAATTAATCCTACTCTTTTTTCTAGTTGAACTTGACAATTGGTATCAGAGCCAAGTTCTAATGGTTGAGGATGCAGGTACCAAATATTCCCAGCTTCAGAATCTTTGGCAGCTGGCAAACAAAATAAAAAGCATTATCATCAAAATTATAATTCTTTGCAACAAATGGTTGAAAGGCTGACCCATCAATTAGAAGTGGTTGCCTTGAATGTGAAGACATTGGTACAAATGAAGACTGTGCATAATTTTGGTGATCCAAAAGGATCTACATGACAAATGACTAATCCTTTTTTTTTTTAAGATAATGAGGGAATTCAAACTCGCGCAGTGCGGTTAGATTTTCCTAAATTTCATGGAGAAGACCCAAGTAGGTGGGTCTATCAAGTTAATCAATTCTTCAATTACCGTCAAACCAATCCACATCACAAAATCCTATTAGCATCCTTCCATATGGAAAGGAAGGCCTTGGTTTGGTTCCAAGACATTGAAACGACAAGGGGAATTAGTAGTTGGGAAGGATTTTACGTGCACTTCAGACAAGGTTTGGGTCATCACCTTATAAAGATCCCATGGAATCTTTTTATTCTGCTAAACTAAACTTCAACAATGGAAGATTATAAGAGCCAATTTGAGGCTCTTTCAAACCAACTTAGAGGACTGGCTAAGTCTTACAAACTCAGTTGTTTCCTAAGTGGGTTGCGGGAAGATATTTGGTTTATGGTACGTATGTTAAATCCTTCAAATTTACATATTGCTTTTGGTTTAGCAAAAATGCAAGAAGAGAATATGTTTGCCCTTAGGAGAACTGCAAAATTAGGGTTTGTTCCTACTCGATTGGCTATTGGACCTTCGAACCTATATGAAAAAAAGGTCATTGTTCCAATACAGAGATTATCACTAAGCCAGATGAAAAAGCGACGAGATAATAGGCTTTGTTATAATTGTGATGACAAATGGGCTCAGGGGTATAAGTGCAAGCTCGCTCAACTATTTATCATGGAGTGTGATGAATCAAGTGATGATGAGGTGCCCAAATCTAAAGTTACAGACGGGAGTGCTGGCAAGTCTAAGGAAGAAACACTTATAGTGGATTTAGAACCTGGAATATCCATCCATGCATTATCTGGATCACCAAACCAAAAAACAATGAGGTTTGTGGGGCACATTTATGGAAGAGCAGTAGTTATATTGGTTGATACGAGAAGTACACACAATTTCATGGACCTATTTGTTGTTCAAAGGGTTCATCTACCATCTAATCCAACAGAAAGACTTTCTGTCAAAGTGGCTAACGAGCAGGCAATTCGTAGTGAAAGGAGTTGTGCAATAGTACCTCTACATATATAGGGTAATCTCTATACCATTGACTTTTACATTTTGACCCTGGGATGATGTGATATTATTTTGGGTGTTCAATAGTTGCGAACCTGGGACCTATCCTTCGGGATTTCTCACGACTTCAAATGGAGTTCTCAGTTATGGACAACCTCAAAGACTACAAGGTATGAAATCAACCGGTATCTCATTAGTAGAAGGATAAAATTTTGGTAAAGTTTCTAGGCAAAATAAAAAAGGATTAGTTATTCATCTTATTGATTTTGAAAATTCCAGTTTGTTGTCCATTGAAACTTCTGTTAAGCCATAAATATATGACCTTCTTAACCGATATTCAGAAGTGTTTTCAGAACCCAAGGAATTACACCCTACTTGAAATCATGATCATCATATTGTATTACAACTAGTTGCAAAACTAGTTTGTTTAGGACCTTATAGATACCCTTACTTTCAAAAATCTAAAATTGAAAAGATAGTCCATGAAATGCTATAATCTGGTATTGTTAGACCTAGCCAAAGTCCATTCTCATCCCCGGTCTTATTAATAAGAAAACATGATGGAATTGGAGGCTTTGTGTTGACTATAGAGCCCTTAACAAAGAAACCATTAAGGTTAAATTTCCTATACCTATAGTTGATGAACTTCTTGATGAACTTCATGGATCAACCATCTTTAGTAAGCAGGATCTAAGGTCGGGATATCACCTATAGTTGATGAACTTCTTGATATACCTAAAACAACCTTTTGTACCCATGAAGGCCATTATGAATTCTTGATAATGCCCTTCAAGCTTACCAATGCTCTGGCAACCTTCCAAAGTCTTATGAATGACATCTTGAAACCTTATTTATGAAAGTTTATGCTGGTTTATTTTTATGACATACTTCTTTATAGTAAAAATATTTATGACCATGTTCATCATTTACAAACTATTTTGGACATTTTAAAACAACACCAGCTTTTTGCAAAAAAAAAAAAATCTAAGTGTTGTTTTGGATGTGCTGAAATTGAGTATCTTGGTCACCTACTCTCAAAAGATGGGGTACGAGCTGATCCTACCAAAATTGAAGCAATGCTTAATTGGCCATTTCCTACCAGCCTTAAATCTCTTAGAGGATTCCTAGGTTTAAATGGATATTAAAGGAAATTTATCAAAGGATATGGACTTATAGCAACCCTCTTAACAGCCTTTTTTGAAAGAAAAAAAATTCCTTCCAATGGATCGAATCCACAAAAAGGGCCCTCCAAGATCTTAAACATGTTGTAACTAGCACTCCTGTCTTAGCTTTACCATATTTTTCTATTCCTTTTACTATTCAATGTGATGCTTCTGGTATTGGTGTTGAAGTTGTATTAATGCAATAGGATAGGCCCTTAGCATACATGAGTCAAGCAATTCATAGAAAAGCCTTGCAACTATCTACCTACGAGAAGGAGCTGATGGCATTGGTCTTAACAGTGAAGAAATGGAGGTTTTATCTTTTAGAACACAACTTTAAAATACAGACGGATCACAAGAGTCTCAAGTACTTGCCGGAACAAAAGATGGGTACTCCCCTTCAGCAAAAATGGATTACCAAACTTTTGGTATATGAGTTTGTGGTAGAATACAAACAAGGGAAAGAAAACAAGGTTTCTGATGCCTTGTCCCAAAAAACGAAAGATCCGAAGGAAGGGAAACTATCTGTTATTACTGCACCAGCCAACACTTGGTTGGAACAACTTAGAACCAGCTATGCTACGGATCCTAAGTTACAGCATATTATTAAAAAGCTAGAACAAGGAAGTCTTGCATCCTAAAATTATAATAGAAGGATGGACTATTATTTTATAAAGGAAGATTATCCATCCCAGCCTCAAGGGAGTTGAGAGAACAAATTCTTCATTTGCTGCACAATAGCCCACAAGGAGGACATTCAGGATTCCACAAGACTCTTCATAGAGCTTGTCGCACCCTCGTGGCAGAGCATGGCTTCGCAACGATCCTCGATTGATTTCGGGGTTTTTCCTTGTTTTTGTGTAAAGGAGTCTCCACCTAGCATTTTGGTCACTAGGAACCCTAACTGGTCTTTCAGATATTCTAAGGCAAGGGACTGGTTGTGTAAAGGAAAGGTATTAGCACCCCTAGTACGCCCTACCTAAGGTAAGCTGCTAGGTGTTTGGTTTGCCTTATAATTTCTATGGTGTTATTGTTTTCTAATCCCATCAGTTTTTCTAGGTTTGATTCAAACTAAATTTATTAAGATAGAAATCCAAGCAAATTCCATGTGCTTCGAAAGCTCATTTTTCCCATAGTATTTAAAGAGTTTGCGACTTGTAAATCACAAGGAGAAGGGACAAAAATTTAGAAATCTAGGCACTTTAAAAAAACCTATTTTTTTTTTTTTTTGCCTTAGTGTTTTATACTCTCACGGCTCGTAAACCGTGGAGTAAAAAATTAAAATATCCTCGATTATAATCAAGGCTTCTTTCAAGGATGTGTGCGGATTTATGATTCCTAGAAAATTATTTTAGATATTTATCACTCAGGATTTCTTTATCCAAATATTAACAGTGAATAATAACAAATTATTCCCAATAATATTTTGGATATTCGTCCTTTAAGGATTTCTTTATCCAAACATTAGCGATGAATAATAGATGAATTCCCCCCAAAATAAGATTTTTATATTTTTTTGGAATATTGGCCAATACCCTTTGGAGTTTTACAAACATGTTGTAAAATCCAGAAATGCAAGAAAATAATTTTTTGTTGTGTTTAAAAAATCCATGCGAAAACACATTTTCAAAACTTCCAATATTTTTTCGTACATATAAAAAAACATTCAAAACATGTTAGGGTATTGGTCGTATGCAACACACAAGAAAACATTTTTTTACAACAAACACTCCAGTGCTTAAGCATAAATGATAAACCAGTGCACACTTTTTATAACAAACAAAACTCCACTGCTATAAATGATAAACTATGCTTGTATAGGGACGATGCATTCACATGCCAAGACATTATTCAAGAGGGAAAATACATTTAAAGAAGACCCGGCCACTGTTCAAGTGAATTATATTTCACTTGAACAGTACAAACACAAAGGAAAAGGCATGCAAAAAGGTGAAGAGAACAGACCTGGAGGTAGACGAAGGAGTTGCAACGCGATTGAAGGTTGCTGGCAAGACTATCAGTGTTGTCGTCTGTTCCAGCTCTTTCTCCCCTATTCTCTGTTCGTCTCCCGAGTTTTAACTTCTGAAATCTTCGTCCCTCTCTTTTTACTGGTTATCTACACTTTCTTCTCCCCTATTCTGTAGATTTTATTTTGCAGAAAAGGGAGCAACCCGAAAAGCAGTCCCTGCTTCTTTTCTTGTTTTTCTTCTCCCTACCAGCCCTCGTTTTCTTTCTTTTTATGTTCATTTTTTGCCCCCTCTGTTGGGTCACTAAAAGGGCTTATATATAGTCTAAATATGTCCATATTTAGGAAGGATTCAATGCATTAATCCTAGGATGCAAATCCCTACTGATTTGCAGTAAAAAAAAATGCAAAAAAAGAAACTGCAATATTCTGATTTTGTGTTGGTGCTTTACGTCTGATTTCTTTCCATTTTTAGAGGAGAGTGTGGCTATTTTCTTTCCTTCCATAGAGCCAGCTGCTCCCTTTGAAATGAGGCAAGAAAAAACATGGTTGTAGCTCCAAAAATCAGGCATGATGATAAAGGAAAAACAACAGGAATTTGCAGCGAAAAAAGGAAAGAAATCAAATGGAGGGTGCAAATGCAAAGTTTCATTTTCCTTATTTGGTGTGGAAAAAATCATGTCATTTATGATGATCCAGCCCCCCTCTCCAGCTTTCAATATCCTTCTTTAATTCAATCCCTCATTTTAACACTTTTTAATTTAGTCCTTAGTCCAAAAAAAATCCTTTGAATCAGCCCCGCGAACTTGGGCTATATCCTTCTCGCGGCAAATTTTTTTGTCTTCACATTAGATATTCAAATGGAAATATCTTGAGCTTCTGATATTGAAATCAAGTGATTCAAAATCCCAAATTCATCTACACATCTAGGACTACAACTTTGATGAAGGAGTCGAAGTGAGATAAAATCGTTTTACAGAACAGAAACTGACAGTAATCTAGTGAGTCAAAAGGGATCTCCAGGTCTAACTCAAAAACTGACGAATGTCGAGAATCTTGATATGACTGAGAGTATGAACTAAGAACAAAAATCACAAAAACTAGGCCAAAAATAGAGTTTGTTTAGTGCAAGCTCGGGTCAATATCCTTCTCACGGCAGAATTTTCTACCTTCACGTTAGATATTCAAACAGGAATATCTTGAGCTTTTGATATTGAAATCAAGCGATTCAAAAGCCCAAATTTATCTACGCATCCAGGACAACATCTTTTATGAAGGAGTCGAAGTGAGATAAAATCGTTTTAGAGAACAGAATCTGGCAGTAATCTAGTTGGTCAAAAAGGTTCTTGATCTGACAATGTTGAGCATCCAAATCTGACTGAGAATCTGCTTTAAGAACAATGATCCCTAGGACCTATTAAAGGTGTACGTCAATTTTTCAATATGTAATGAGTGACAGAATATACCTAGGATGGTCAGATATCGTATGAAACTGAGTCAGAATCAGAGCCTAAGTTGGAACAAAAAATTATGACAGCAACAGAACCATTTTTAGTGCAAATTCTAAGGGATTTATTCAACCTTAAAGACCAGATAAAAAATGAACGAATTTAGCATTATGACGACTCTTGATCAACCTAAGAAAACATGATGATTTTGGTAGTAAAGGGGAAGGCTAAAAAGAGCAGAAAATAGCTCACACCAAGTTTCAAAAAAAATATTTCTTTATGTGGTTTTGTCAATCTTCTAGCGAACTTGAGCTAAACTCATACACTCTATTCAAAAGAGGTATACTCCGTCTCTAGCACGTGGGGGTCCAAAAATGAGTAACAACAAAGCTAAATCTGAGCTTTATTGGGAAGGAATGAGGAAGGAGGTCAGAAGGTTTATCAAGGAACGTGATATATGTCAATAGAACAAGTCCAAAAATATACACTTTGCTGGATTGCTGCAACTATTGCCAATTCCTACCAAGGTATGTACTGATATTTCCCTTGATTTCATTAAAGGATTACCAAACTCTAAAGGCTATAGTGTTATTATGGTGGTAGTGGATCGGTTGTCTAAGTATGCTCACTTTATTCCTATTTCTCATCCGTACACTGCCTTAAAGATTGCTCAGGTGTTCCTAGCCAATATTTTTAAATTACATGGGTTGCCTGATTCTATTGTTACTGTTATAACCCAATTTTTGACCATTTTATTTTTATTATTATTATTATTATTATTATATTTATTGAAAAGGATGAAAAATTTTTGATGAAAAATAATAATGACGATGAAAAAACAAGTAAAACGAAATAAATGAAGAATGAATTAAATTTTGGATTAAGGGCAACATGATTGGAAGTTTTGGAGTTTAATTCAACTTTGGAATTAATCTAATTAAGTTTGGAATTAATTTGTTTAATCCAATTAAGGGTTTAATTGAAGAATTGATAAATTTTTAGACTTAATTAAGCTTGGAATTAATTTAATTCATCCAATCAAGGATTTAATTGGAGAATTGATAAGTTTTGAGACTTAATTAAGCTTGGAATTGATTTAATTAATCCAATTAAGGGTTTAATTGGAGAATTGATAAGTTTTGAGACTTAATTGAACTTGGATTTAATTAAATTAATGAAATCAGGGACTTAATTGAAGAAATATTAACGTTTGGGGCCCAAATTGTGTAATTAAAATCCAAGGATTACATTGAAAAAGGCACTCAAATGCAGGGAGCCAATTACAGTTTAGACCAGGGGCTTAATTATAAGAATTTTAAAATTGTATGGGCTAAAACGTAAAATGGCCTTTTATCTCCAAACGGCGTCGTTTTGAAGACGTTGTCGGCTGTTCTTCTTCTTCCTTTAAGCCAGTGGTCGTTGCCGCAGTAAAGGAGGCCGAACGTTGCAGCAGTAATGGTCGTCCGTTGGCTTCAGTTATGACCGCCTTAATGGTGGTCGACCCTCAGCCTACCGCCCGTTACCACCCGTAGAGCCCTATATAAACCGACCAACACCGAGAGCAAAGGGCTGGTTTTAGAAGGGTTAGAGAGAGAGAGGGACGAACAAAACCTGAAACAAGACCGACCCAAATAGACCAGAGGGACTCCTAAGTTGTTTTGTTAATCCCATACCAGAAGTGAACTTTTCCCCTTACAAGCATCGGCTTCAAAACAACTGAAACCGAAACAAACCAAAGGAGAATAGAGGGAGTTTGAAAAACAGAGCACGGGAGAATTTTACAGAGGAGCAAAGAAGAAGCAGAGGGCAGGAAAGTAGAGGTAGAAGGAGGGTTTCCGGTTTCATATCAACGGGCGCCACCACTGATTTGCGACCAAAACGCTAACACTCCGGCGGAGTAACTTGCAGCAAGTAAGCCCTCTGTCTCGTCATTTTAATTCTTAAGCTCAGTGTGTTTTAGCACTGTGTGAAGGTAATTAATTACCTTCACACAATACCATGCACGCATGAAACTAGTTCATGTGTGCTGAGGCCCAGCCGGGTCACTGGTTTGGGCCAGTGACCGGGCTGGGCCGGCTAGGTCTAGCCCAACCCATGTGGGCTGCGCTGGGCCCAGCCCTAGAAATAAAAAAATAGAAAAAATAGAAGAAAAAAACAGAAAAATAAAAAAATATGTATGTATGAATAAAAATAATGTAAATTTATTGGTTTATTCACTGACGCCAGAGTCAGGAATAAAAATACTGGTTTAGATTTATATTATTTTTATCCGTTGTATTTTTATTTTGTTTAGCTAGAGAAATAAAAAATGTGTGCATGCGTAAAAATAAATTTATTTTTATTTATTTATTCACTAGCGCTAGAGTAGGGAATAAAGAAAATATTGATCTATTTTTTCGTAGCTACGAATTTTTACCAACGCTAGAGTTGGAATTATTCGAGCTCGAATATTCACTGGCGCTAGAGTCAGGAATATTATAAACAAATCATCATAGCATAAACTAATAAATATTTAGCAATTTAAGACAAAACCAGCAATGCAGTCTGCCTTAAGCAGAACGTTTAAGGGGTGATAATATCTTCCCTTTTACGTAACCAATCCCGAGCCATAGAATCTCTATTGACCAATTAGGGTTCCTAGTGACCATAATACTAGGTGGCGACTCCTTAGACAAGACCTTTTCCCTTAAAAGAACCAGATGCCAGAAATCTGTTCTTTTTCCATAATTCAAAAGAATTATTTTTAGAGCCGCCGCGATGTCGGGTGTGACAGTTACTAATAAAGATCCTACTTTTACGAGTACATTTTGGAAGGAGCTCTATAAAGTGCAGGGAACCACTTTGAAATTTTCATCAGCTTACCATCCCTAAACGCATGGCCAGACCGAGATTGTCAACAAGATGGTTGAGCAATATCTTAGGTGTTTCTCAGGGGACAAGCCAAAAGGATGGGTTAAATGGCTTCCATTGGCTAAGTGGTGGTACAACACCAACATTCATGCTTCTACTAAATTATCCCCTTTTGAATCTATCTATGGCTACCCGACCCCAAAATTAATTCCATATGCGTCAGGAACCACACAAATCCAAAAAGTAGAAAATACTTTGAAGGCTAGAGACAAAATCATTCGTATTCTTCTCGCGCATCTGCAATTGGCACAAGATAGAATGAAAAAATTTACAGATATTAAAAGGATTGAGAGAAGTTTCAATATTGGAGATTTGGTTTACCTTCGATTACAACCATACAAGTAGCAATCGGTGGTAAAGAAGGAATTTGAAATTGTCTCCAAGATTATATGGTCCATATCGAGTGCTGGAGAAGATTGGTATTGTTGCTTGTCGGTTTGAGCTTCCTCCTGAACCAAAAATGCACCCGATGTTTCATGTCTCTTGCTTAAAGAAGAAGTTGGGAGAAAGACAACGGCTGGTTGTTACTCTTCCACCAACAGACAAGGATGGAATTATTCGGCCGGAACCAGAAGAAATATTGCACAGACAATTGAAGAAGAAAAAAAGTCATACGATGACTGAAGTATTGGTGAAATGGAAGGGACTCAGTGCAAAGGAAGCATCTTGGGTGGAATATTCTACCTTAGTCAACGAATTTCCAGACCTTGTGGACAAAGTCATTTAAGGGGGGACAATGTCATGTGCACAAGGGTTGGGTCATGGTCTGCATAAATATCTCAATATTAATTGCATATTATTTAATTTAGTAGAGTCCAGAGTCCACTTGAGTATTTTTTAGTATTAAGTCCAATATTATACGTGGCATCAGGTTAAGACTTGTTCTTAATCAGTTGATTAACAACCATGTATTTTGGTTTAAGAATAAGTTTTCAACTTGGGTTGTTAGCTGAATATCAACATCATAGTTATGCTAGTTTTATGGTTTGAATCCTTGTAATCTGATCAGTTGTTATTTCTAGTTGTATTTAAAATCTTCATGTTAATGAGAAAAGCATGAAAAACACTTAGAATAAGTGAAGTATTGGGTGGATTTCCTCAAATTAATCCTACTCTTTTTTCTAGTTGAATTTGACAATATCTTTTCCTAATTTCTCAATAACATGTTTATTGTCAATTAAAAACTTAGAAACTTTTGCTATAATGGAAAAAATTGTAAGAGCTTGAAAATAAGTTTTCCACCTCGATAAATATATATATATATATATATATATATATATATATATATTATTCTCCATTCTAAAATGATATACAATTGAAAATTCTGAGATTTTCTTGCATCATTGCATCTATAATCTAAACCTAAAAATCATAAAACTATTCTCTAAGGATTAAAAAGTTATTATACAAAAATCATATACTTTATACAATGTCCATGAAAAGATGGCCAATTTCATGGCTCCTCGGTCCATATGCACATAAATTATTCGAGAATTCATTTGGATTGAAGACCCAAAATCCTATTTCTATAGATTCTTAACAAAAAAAAAAAACTCTCATGGTCCTCTCAGTCTATCACACCAACAAGATCTTTGATCCTGTTTGTTTTTGCATTGTGATTTTTAAAAAATTAAAAAATAAAAATTTACTTTAAATTAATATTTTAATATTTTTTAGATTTTAAATTATTTTAATACATTGATATCAAAAATGATTTTAAAAGATAAAAAAATATATATTATTTTAATACATTTCTAAATAAAAAACACTTTAAAAAATAATTACAATCATAAACATTATCTAAGATAAGAGAGAGTAAAACAAGCCTTTGCTAGTTCTATAAAAAAGAGTAGTATTAAATATCAATAAAATATGAAAAACAATATATATATATATATATATATATATATTAGTACAGTTAATAATAAATCTCACTTTCTTTAATTCATATGATCGAAGAAGTATAAAAAGGTTCTATATTTAAAAAATATATATATTATTTAGCATTAATGGTACAATTTTCCCTGCCACCCCCACAGAATCTTTCATCAACAATTCACATATTACAATAAAAGCATAACTTGAGGATTTTCAAACATCGAGTAAAATTGCTGATAAAATTTTAAAGAACAATTGAATTTATATGATTTCATTTTTGTATGTAAGTTTAATAATAATAATAATAATAATGTACTTGGAAAAGGATGAAGCAAATCTCCACAAAACGGCCAAAAAATAATTTAACCTTTTCCGATATAATTGTGATCCATACGATACATCTGTTGACAAACGAAGCTCAGCCAAAAATGAAAAATTGATGAACAGCCACGATATATGATAAATGAATGAACCAGAGAAAATAAAACAAGAAACAACCGCCTCGAAAAAGAAAGCTAAGACTCGCACAATATCATCAAAACACCCCAGCCCCCCACCACCCCACCCAGAGAAAAAAAAAATTGAGAAAAGGAAAAATCACTATCTCAACTAGCAGCAGTGGTACATAAGATACATCTCAACCGAGGAACACCAGAAACGGTTTCCTCATTTTCATCATCCTCGTCAGTGCTATCATATTCCGACATTCCAGAAGTGGCTCCACTCCCTTTTCTGCTACTAACAGTGTGCATAGAATCCATAAGACAAGACATGTGATAAGCATGACAGCAAAAGAATGTGACGACTGATACATCTCGTATAGAGAAGGGATCAAAACACATGCAACATCTTGTTTCTCCCCTAGTTTTTGACTTAACCTCCATGGTTCTTGCACTTGTTGTTCTCCCAACTGCTTGTGAATCCCTACTGCCATCCCTTTTCGCTCGAGCATCTTCTTCGCTGCTTAAGCAAATTGCCCTTCTCGATTCTTTGTAGTATTTGACCAAGAGATTTACACAATCAGCCTGTGTGTCTCAAAACAGCATCAGAATGTTAACAACTAGCAAATATTGTCTCTATTTAGATGAAAAGAAAGGGCACGTGAAGCATGGTACCTTAAGAATATCATTGCACCCATGTCTCAGAGATGTTTCAGTTCTGTAATCGGTGATAATTTTGACTAGTCGATCCCTGAGCCTGAAATAACATTGTATAAAGATAAGAAATTACACAATGAACAATAACCAATTCATAAGTTACACTTGCAACTTTTCTGCAACTCTGGGAAAATGTCATCTTGAAGCATAATCTAATTAGCATTGACAGAAAAAGTAGCATCTCCATACCAGGACAGACTATAAGGAAGCTAGGAAGCAGTATACCATCAAATACTTATTGGTAGTCACTCAGAGCTTGGTGGTTAATGCTAAAAAAAAAAAAAAAAAAGCATTGCAGTCTAGAATGTATCTAGGCTACTTCATATGTAACACTGATTAAATTATAACGAATTTCACATCCAAAAAAGGAGAATAGATAGCATTCTAATTTGATTAGGACTGTGGTTCCTTAAATTCTACTTAAGAGAACTGGCAATCTTGGGGTGGGCTGTTTCACATTGGATTTTATTAGGAAGGTCTATTGGAATCGGTTTTCACTAGGAGACACAGTAATAACATGTTTGCAGATTAGTCATGTATCCCACATACTGTAAAATATGTTTTTGGTGACCAACTTCAGACCAAAAAAATTCAGACTTCAATTATACCCCGTCTTATTTCTTCCTAACAAGGTTATTTGCAAACTAATCTCATGGATTCCAAGCCATGGATAAATTACTTTCAAATACCTTGGATTATTAAATGTTGTCGTTGTGTTTTTCAAAACAGCTAGATTGCAAAACCTTCATTTAAGAACAGGGGAGGATTAATAAGGAAATAAACAAAACAAGTTATCAGACATACTAACCGGGGTATTTCCAAGCCATTGGGCACCATATTTACAATGTATAAAGGATCAAGATTGCCAACAGTGTGCTCCAACAATACCCCCACCTGCCATGTTGCAGAAAAGAGAAGTAAACTCAATGAACATATGGATATGTTGAATCACGGATGTTTGAAGAACAGCAATCAGTAGAACGAGTCCAAAATGTACCATTTCAGGTTTGTGAAGACATTGCTTAATTAATTCTTCCCATAGCTCATCATCGTGCTGCATGGTTACAAATTCTACAGCCTGCACCCACAATAAAACTTTTCTTATTTTTGCCGATACTCCCAACATAAAAATAAATAAAAAATAAAGCTGATGGTTTCAACCAAATATGATAAATACCTCTTCAATGTCCCCTAATTTATTTATGATGATAGCTAGCGCCTTTTTTGAGTTTCCCATTCTTCCGAGTATGAAGACTTGCTCTCTTAAAAGATCTCTTTTGACACAAATGTCATATGCCTGAGATGTAAAAGTTCAACCGATCAATTCATTAGTGAATTACTGAAGGAAGAGTTGACATAATTGACCATTTATTGACTGTTCAAACCTTCTCAAGGGTGTAATGTTGGCTGCTCCGGAGAAAAGGTAGTAGCATTTTCAGATCATAATCTGCATAAAGCTCTACCTGTCTCAATGAAAATAAAGCTCACAGCAATCATTATATATTGAAGACTGCAGAGACATGCACACAGGCAAAAAGCAGACATGAGCTATTGAGCAGCTTGCGACCAAAATAATTGTCAACAAGGTGAACAGGATGGATCATTGGGGAGAAACCCCGGTTATGGTTCCTCTCAGCAGTTAAAAATGGATCTTATAGTAGAAAGAATAAAATATAACCTTTACTAAACTGAAGCTTCGAAACAATAGGCAAAACAAGTGGCTCCTTTTAGATGAGTGACTTGATCATGATGGCAAGTAATATCAAATTAGCAGACAAAACAGCTAAGACAGCAATGATATTGTGAAAATGGGTGTGTGCAGCTTACATTAATCCATGGCATCCAAACACATTTTCATGGCATGTTAGGATGTAAAAACCACTTTAATGAGAGTAAAAGTAAATCTATGTTCATGTCACTTCAATTTTGACACTCCAGGTCACAGTGTTATTATGTCCTTATCTACTACTACTAGCAAAGGAAACCAAAACCTTTACAGAAGGAACTGCCCATGAATTTAACAAATTGTAGATAGAAAAAGAAACAGAAAAAAAAATATATGTAGTCAGCCTTCTCCATACTTGCATATCATGAAAATCCTTTCCTGCATGTGGATTTGCTTCAAATAATGCATGAAGATATAAGTGTAGGAAATATCTTGAATCACACTTATTGCTGGCAGTCAACAGTTGCGAGACAACTTCAGGTGGAGAAATTAAGTCTTTGTTCTGGATCAAGAGAGGAACTGTGCGTTTGCAATCAAGCAACATCAGTTGGACAACCTGTAATTGAACAAGCACAAGCAACAGAATTAAGAGTGGGCCAATCATATGATGCAATGGAACTGCCTAAATTGTACAGAACCTTGAAGCAAAAAGAAAAACCATCTATATTTTGCAATAATATGCACAAAACATGAAATTTCAGATTCCAAATATCAATACTGGGGATCCTTTGAGGTCAATTTACTTGCAATACATATTCGTGAGAGTGTCTAAATGTCAGCAGAACTACTGGAAAATAGCAAATATCTAAAATGTTGTTTTCAAAGACCAAATTTAGGTTGAAACTTAACATTTCAAATGGAGATACAAATCTGATCTTAAGTAACAATGGCAAAAGAGAAAGAAAATCACAAGAAGGCAACTAACATACAACTATTTCACCTTATCCTGCAGTCATACCTTTTCACGAATGGTATCATGTAAGCTGTGCTTTTCAATGAAATCAAATATATCTGGCTTCATGAGCTGAAAGGTAAGCCAACAACGAAAACAAATAAGAAAGATATGTCAAATAAAATTAATACAGCACCTTGTTTCCTGAATCATTTTAAACAACAGTGCTTTTCTTTGTGTGCAGATTCACTTGAATATGGTGTACCAGAAAATACTCACATCAGCAAAAAGTGAAAAGGCTTTCTCATATTGCCCATCAATTACATATAACTCTGCTAGTGCCTGATATAGAAAGGAGTTCCGATTAGTGACATGTGCCATCAAATTTCAGAAATCAAACAGCACACACCAGTTCTTTGACTAACCTCCTTGAGTGCATCCGTCATAGAAGAAGTATTTAGCTGAGGTTCTATAGCAGATATAACAGGCAATGCAGAATAAATCAAAGGTGGCCAAGATTTAACAGTTGACAAGAGATCTTTATGAAAAGATGGATTTGTTGCCAGAGCTACAAGGGCAACCTGTGAATCAAAAACAAACAAGATGCCTTGATCATGAGCCACTACAATTGAAAAGTTGTGAAAGGAAAACTGCATGAAGACATTTTCATTCCGCTAACCTCATAAGCAGTATCACGAAGTCTAGGGTTTTCTGTTGGCATGTAAGGGACCAACACAGGAAGCTGACGCAAATGAGCAAAATGGAAAACCCATCTGCAAAAAAAGCATCTGGTCAGTATTAACAAGGAATGCAGAGAAGATATCAAAATAGTTGCTTTTCTTACCTTTCCCATGCTGGAGCAGACCCTCGCAGCAATTTGGAACACAAGGATGCAGCTTCAGCATATTTCCTTTCCACGATCAAATGATCAAGATATCTGGATCCCACCTGTGGTTATAGCATAAAAAGTTAAGCCGTTACTTAATTTAAAATAACATGGATCTCAAAGGAGGACCACTTAAGCATACTTTTTCTTTTTTGCTAAAATGGAAAATGATCATTACATGCAACTGCAGCATGAAACTTCATAGCCATAAATTAAAATAACAAATTGAGGAAAAGAATTGGATGGGTAAGACAGGAGCACAACAATGCTTAAGTCTTTAAATACTACATGCACTACACAAACTGAAGAAACCATTTTCCACAAGAACCATTTACTAATCAATTTTGAATGATCTTTAAAATCTCGAAAACCATGCACTTACATAAACTGAATGCTTTGGTGTAACATACAACATGTCACTATTGAAATTTCCAAGCATATGCAGAAGGAAAAAAAAAACCAGATCTATAACCATAAAGATAAATGAAACAAAACTCATTTGATCATTTGTACGCTGACAAGGGAGAAAAGGAGGGAGGGGGGAGCAGAATTTTTAAAAAGAAGCACCAAATTATATGCAGAAATTACTAATTCATAGAGGAATACTTAACGAGAAAGAACCTGGAAAAAATTTAGCTTCTTTACTGTAGCAAAACATGTTCCTCAACAATCAAGTTCAGACAGAACATTGTCATTATTTAATTATAACAGAAGTTCAATGTTGCAGTTGTTGTGCGAGACATGGCACACCTCTGCATCTTTTAAAGCTGTATACCAGATAAACAAACCAAAATACCTCATCAACAAGTTCACTCCTACCCTGTCCTGCTTCAACTGCTGCCAACGCTTTTTCATGCCAACCATGTTCTAGAAGCCACGCAATATGATCTTCAGCATCCCTAACAGAGATAAATACATTAATTTCTCTGGAAAACCAATGGAGAATACATAAACAAACGCATGCCCACTACATTATTTTCTCTGGAAAACCAATAGAGAATACATAAACAAGTGCATGCCCATGCTGGTGAACAGGGGAGAGATGTAAAACTTTAATTGTTTTGATAAATGCAAACTCAGATGCTTAATACATAATGTCCATGATAAGTTCGTGCTTTTGAAGTTCTCATGTCATAAGGTGTCAACTTGGAGGGGTGACTGAGTTTGCAGTGTTAAATGAACGAAGTAGGCACTTAAAACAGTGTTGATACATTACAGAAGAGAATTATTCTTCAAGCAGCCCTTTTAAAAAAAAAAATGTTTCGAGCTTCAAACTAGAAGGTGTTCTAAAATTAATTCAGAACACCATCCGAACCACCAATATCGGGGAGTTCATAATGCAAGCAAAGAAATAAAACGACTCTATTTAAAAGCTAAAATACAAGTAAGAATCAATAATAACCTAGGCTTTGCAATCACCATATCCTTCGGGGAAACGATATAGTATAATGGTTCATCACCAGCAGCCCATTGACCACCAGCATAGCTGCTACCTGCATTCACATGGAAAAAGTATCAAGCTATTTAAATGTAGTTCTCCAGTCCAAAAGACTATGAATTTCAAATAATCCAACATGCTAACCTGAGAAAGGAGCATGAGCAAGAGAATAGTCTTTCGCCTTGTAATGCTCAAAACCATGTACAGGTAGGGCATCTGTTGCAAGTTCATCATTATTCCATGTAACTACTCGTACTTCTGGTCTCTGTGCATTGCCCTGATTAAAATAGATAATTCAGCAACTACAGTATCTATTTATTTCCAGTAAAGAGACTTGCAAGCATGTTTTCATCTTTTAAAAATAAAAATATTGGCAGAAAGCAGCTCGATCACACTGAGAAGAACCATGTTTTAATCAACATCCAATCATACACATGCTGAAAACATAAATGAAATGTAACGAAAATGGAGACAGGCACAGAAAAGCAAAAGTTAGGAGCAGAGGAGAACAAGATCAATTCAAAAAAAAAAAACTTGTTCAGGTGATAAAATATCTGTAGAAAACACAATAAGTCTCTTCCTGAAAACAAATAATTTTCAGAAGAAAAAAGGAAGGATCCAAAAAAAGCATAACCCTTGAGCCCATGGAAGAAAAGAATTCTATGACATAAAAAAGGGCTATTGCTAGCATTTTCAACAAATAGAATACTAACTTTGAATTTACTCCTATAATAAATGTTTTTCCTGTTATCATGGCACTGAACAGGTCAACACCTAATTTCATAATAAATAGATATAAAAATTTATTTTCAATTCAAATCAGATTAACTTCAAAAGTAGCAAGAGGCAGATCAAAAGTATATATTTGAACAAAGTCCGGATAGTATGAAAGAGAAGATACCAGTCTTGATGAAATGGTGCTACTGAATTCCTTCTCTCCATCTTCTTCCACAGGAATATAAGCTAGAACAACCAAAGAATCACCAAATGGAGCAATTCCTGAAATATAATAGCTGGTTTGAAAAGAAGCCACAATATCCACCTGGTTCATACTAGACACCGGAACATCCCTATATGTCCCATTAGCTCCCTTTTGCTGATTTGCTCTTATCGATGCTATTTTTACAGACATTCCCCACCCAATAACCAAGAGTGTATCATCCTGAACGTGATGGAATGTTACAAAGCCATAGATTTCAAAGACAGCAACATTCAAAAATCTAATAACAATGACAAAAATGACAGTTGAAGCTATTCAATCAAATGATGGGATCAACTCTTTAACTAACCTGCCAAACTAAATGCGGGAGCAAAAGCTCCGGACGCGGACTACCTCGCGGTCTTTCAATAAAAGTTATTCTTCGATCATTAGCAGCATCATAAACTTTCACACCCGCATCATTAGCCCACGCAATGAGACTCGTTCTCCACTTCACAGCATGTATCGGACCTTCCCCAGAGTGCAAAACCTAATCAAACAAAATAATTCACAGCATTCAATAACAAAATCCGGGACCTCAAGCACCTACACCATACCCATACTAGTACATACCTGGTCACGGTAGCCTAGCCATTTCTTGGAGTTTAATAACAATTGACCAGCTAAACCACCAGCAACAAATCTTTTAGACATTTTTCTAGAATATTCAGGGTCTAAAGCAATTGCCTTCATCGGCCGATGATATTCAAACTTCAAAACCTTCTCGTCGGTGAAAAGACTATTAATTACAACAGTGCCATCGTCTGAACAACTTCCTATATATTCTCCTTCTATATCAAAGCTAAGATCATTAACCGCGGCGGTATGTGCCGCAAATTCCTTAACCTGAAACGCACAAATTTGAGAATTAATGAAAAATCGAGAGGGAGCGAGGGAGAGAGGGCGGGAGTGAGGTCTGACCTGGTTGCCGAGGAAATCGAGGATGTGAACGGTGCCGTCTAGAGTGCCGAGAGCAATCATGCGTTCGGCAACAGCAATACACGACGCCGCATCATTGGATAAAAGAGAAGGTATGCTACCTCCCATTCTTTGGTACTTGAGTCTTGGTTCCTCCTCCTCCTCCTCTTCTTCTTCTTCATCATCATCTTCCTCTACTTCTTCATCGTCGTCCTCTTCTCGCTCGTCGTCGCCATCGACGCCATTCTCCGACGTAATTGGAGTCATTTGGAGGATTTTAGGGCTGGTGTTGAAGAGAAAAGAAAGGAAAGAAGCAATGATTGAGATAGAGATCTCTATGTGTTTGGGTTGTGTCGAAGATGGTGGTGCTGCTTCTCTTTTTGGTTATAACAGTTGCAGTTTGAGAGGTGAATTTAACATAGTCACTAAACTCTTGAAACACAGATAATTAGTCCCTTTATTTTAACAAGTAATTAATATATCCCTTGATTAATTAATCTTTATTTGGAAAATAATTTTCTATAAAATGATATGTAGATGGAAGTTATCAAGTATTTAATATCTAATCTTTTCCAAATATTAAATAAAAATACAAACAAATTTAAATTAAAAATCAACACAAGATTATATTAGATATTATGAGGAATAATAATTATAATTATATGATAAATATATCTTGGTTTTGAGTTCTTTAAATATAAATTTAGCTATGTTTTTTTATTTAGATATAAAATGCTAAAACAATTACTAAAAAGTATTTTTAATTAGTTTAATGATACAATTTTTGTGAAATCTTGGAGCTCAATTATTATTATAGTTTGATTATAAGTGATTTTATATTAACTATTTTTTTGCAAAACTTGTCAAATATGAGAAATTACTTTTGGAAAACATATGACTCTTTGTACCTCTACTTACTTTTTGCTAAGGAAATACAGAGTTTGGCTCCATTTTTCTTTCCGACATCCTACCTTGAAGTCAAACATAGTCAAATGACTGATCTATTACTTTTAAAACTAGAAGGACTAAATTGTTAGTTTAATAAAACTAAAAAGACTAGGTTATAATCTACTCTAGTTTAATTATTAATTGACAAGGCAACAAAAAAGTGATGACGACTTATGGATGCCACCTGTCTATTGTTTTACTTTTTTATCAACTCAGCTCGGACTAGGGTCGTTTCTCTTTGGAATAAAAATATTCCTTCTATTTGGGGTTTATTATTATTATTATTAATACAGGTATTTAACTAACTTGTGTTTAATTTAATTAATTTTATAGATTTTAAAATTAATGATTATATAAGTTTTTAATAATCTTAAAATTTCTTAATTCAAACTGGTAATTCAAGAAAATAAATCTAAAATCTAACTAGTTAAATTATATCTTTTAGATGTATCTAGAGCTAATTAAAGTTACATTATATGAATTTTATAAATTCATTTAATTTATTTGTTTTTAGTTTTGACTTGTGCAGAATTCATAAATATGTTATGTTTTGTTAAAGTTTGTATAACTTTTTATTTATAAAAATTTCTAATATGTTTTGATTTATAAATATATTTGATTAAAAATAAATTTTAACATAAATCAAAAGTTTGTTACGGAATTAAATTAAGACTTTGATTTCTTAACACAGTTCTAATTTATACTATATCTTTTTCTTAAAAGAAAAACAAAAAAAACTGGGTTTGATTCATTTTTACCTGGTATACTTTCAAGTTAGAATATTTTAACCTGTTTTTATTATAAGTTATTTCTAAATTAAAAAAAACTCTTAAATTAAAACTTAAAGTCAAGAGTTACTTTTTATAAATCATGTCAAACTGATACTAGTTAAATTGGTCTTTGTTTAATATGCTTTTAGAATAAATTATTTTTTATTAACCCTCGGGTTAATGGCTTGATTTTTCCAACATGTCCTTATATTCCTAATTGAGTTATTTTAATATTGTATATTAATTAAGTTTTTAATATTTGTTTGAAGTATGGTATATGTTATTTTTTAAAGTGATTTTTATTTAGAAATATATAAAAATAATAATATTTTTTTATTTTTTAAAATTTATTTTTGATATAACAAATCAAAACAATACAAAACCATTAAATAAATAATTAAAAGTTAAAAAACAAATTTTCAAAAACACAAATAGACTCCATAAGACCTTAATCTATCTTTCAAACAAGATTTTAATGTCAAGTCATCAAAATTTGTGTGATTTGCACATAGTAATAAGCTTATGTTTGAATATATTTTAAATTCTTAAGTCAAGTGTAGATTAATATTGTATTTGAGAGAGAAGTTGCTTTTGTTTTTATATGCTTTTTAAAAGTATTTTTCAATAATTTAATGTTTTGATTTTAAAAATTAAAAAATATTATTTTAATATATTTCCAAATAAAAAAATTATTTTAAAAAACATCAACAATAATATGAAACAAGCATTAAGATTGATTATCACCTTTTACTATTTGTAGATCATTTTGCCAAAATGATTTTAAAAAAACTTGCATGATAAAAAAAAAATCCAAAATCATAGAACTTATTTAGTTATGATTGAAATAAATCGATCATAAATAGACTAAAAAACACCCTAAATATTAGCCAAATCCAAGGAATTTAATTTCATTCAAAACTTGAGGTCATCTAAATCCAGATAGATAGGAGGCTGAACGTCTACCTCTATCGTGACTACGACCCGAGTCATGGTACGTGCTTAAGGTTGTAATGTCTAGAGAGAAATGAAGAAAAGAAAGGGACCTATCACCTGTTCCTATCTTGGATGCAAAGCCTTGTTTGATTTATTTGGGAGAATTTCAATGGTAGTAAAGCAAAAGAGTAGTCGAGTTTGTTTTAAATCATCTTTTTTTTTTTTAGGAGTTCATTTATTTTTGTATTTTAAAAATATTTTTTTTATTTTTTTATTTTTTTTATTTTTAAATTATTTTGATGTATTAATATAAATATAATTTTTAAAAAATATATATTATTTCAATATATTTTTAAAAATAATATCGTTATCACACCCTCATTTAATGCATTTATCAACACCTGCCATATGGGTTTGTAGAACTTTGGCTTACCTTCACCTCACAGGCGCCTGTAGGATTATTTTTAATGTAGAAGTCATATGATTAGATGGTGGGAGTCTTAAGCAGAGGATCTATAATTCTATTGCATAATACATGGTTGCTTGTGTATAATCCTGCTGTTGTTGCTATATAAATGAGGTTGTTTTTACATCAGTAGATTTAGGTCTTGTATATTTTTATATTTTGAAAATATTTTTTTTTAAATTAATTTTTTTTTAAATTAGTGTTTTTAAATTATTTTGATACGTTAAAGTTAAAAATAATTTTTAAAAAATAAAAAATATATATTATTTTAATATATTTTTAAATAAAAATACTTTAAAAAACAACTATAACCAAACTCATCTCTATATTATTATAGAGTTTCCACCAGGATTAACCGAGAACATAGATGTAACTCAATTAAGAAAATGGCATTAGAAGGGATTACACATGGGGTTGTGGCCTAGTTGTTGAAGGGACTTAGTTCCCTTCCTCCACACCAGGGTTCAAGCCCCACTTGTGTATGTCTGTCACCCCTGCGGTGCCTTATATGTTCATTGGGCTTGCAGGATGTTCAGTGAGCCTAGGGATTAGTTGTGGCGCGCGCAAGCTGGCCCGGACACTCCAGGTTATCAAAAAAAAAAAATGGCATTAGAAACAAAAATGAAAACACCAATCCTTTCAAGGCAAAATACATAACGCTGTGCACCATGAAATGTTTGTTTTTTTCATTTTTTTTTTAATCCCGTAACACATCTTTTTAATAATCTCTGTTCTTAATTTCTACGTTCTTGATTCGGGTGTGCAGAGACGCGAGGTCCGTACAGGAAAAGGCTACGCAGGCAGTGGCTGGAGGGGATAAAGATGACGAATGGACAGGGAGGTTTCTAGTTTTCGAGGGCATTGTTTCTATCATTTTGAGATTTAACAAGTAGTTTGTGTGCTTGCTTGGAGAGCATTGATGCTGGCTTACGGAGAACCTTTGGTTTATATGTGAGCTGAAATGAAATTCATTAGTCCATTAATAGCTTTCTGCAATTTTAGTTTTCTTTGTTATCTCTAATCTTTGTAATTGAATTGATGTAGCATTAGCTTTATGTTTATATTGGGATAATTATTCTAATTATTGTTTTTTATCCTGTGAATTAACTCTTAAACAAAAGATGACCTGCAATTAATTTTATGTTTAGGCAACGTGTATATGAATTGATGCATAAAACCTGATTAGATCGAGTTTGGATATCAAAATTCTATATATATTGTTTGTTAATGAGTCACCTCATAGTATCATTCATACCAAAACCTGACCCACCTCAGAACCTGCTTCTATTACTCTTAATTATAATAATATTTCTTCGAAGAATTATAGTAGATTAGTGGCATGTTAATTTATCATATGAACCTCTTTTTTAATTAATAAAAATAATAAAATTTCACCTGATTTAAATATTTCATGGTAGTTTCAAGTTGGGATAAAATCCAAAACAATAAGGTCAAGTTTTGACTCAACCTTATCTTGACCCATACCCTATCCAAAACTTATTTATATCCATAATGTTAATAAAAATTGCAATCCTGCCATTATGCAATGGATAATTGACTTGTGTTATGTCACAAGTCAAATAAAAAAATAAAAATATTAATAATGTTTTTAAAAAAACAAACTAAAATAAATTATGAGACTCAGTTTCTAATCAACATAATCTTGATAGACTAAAAAAAATTAAAGAATCTTAAAAGCAAAACACTCACAAACAATAATATCTAATCTCAAAATCAAGTATCAGCCCAATATTAGGATGATTTTTTAAGATTACAATAACCGCATTAAAAGCAAATTAATATAAATTATGAAGTTCAATCCCCAATCTATGAGATGTTGAAGGATGAAAAAAAATAATTAAGGACTTAAAAAGAGCAACTACAAAAAAAAAAAAAAAATTCTTTTCGCAAAATCAAGCATCAACTCAATATCAGGATTTGTTTTAAATCATAATAACCCTATAGAAAAAAAAATTAAACAAATTATAAAACTTAATTCTTAATTTTTTAGGAAATTATTCTGAGCATCCTTTAGCTTAATCATTTTTTCACTTTGCAACCTGAAATTTAAAGACAAATAACACTTTATATCTTTAAAAGTTGACACTAGAAAAAAAAAAACGTCAACAAAAATATGTATTTATTTATAAAACTGTTATTATATTTGAAATAATATCAAAATAACTTTTTCTTTTCAAAATACAATATAGTACAATATAAACAAAAAAAAAACATAGCTCCCACTATTTTCCATCTTCTTCTCATCTCTCTTAAACAACTGCCAACCCTCTGGCCCATCTCTCCTCACAGTAACAAGCCGTACTAATAACAAGTTTATAATTTTTGTTATTTCAATAGTAGTGGGGGTGGGGGGTTGGGTGGGGGTGGTATTGGAAATAGTGATAGTGGTAACGGTAGTAGTTGTAGGTGGTGGCGGTAATGGTGATGGTTGTCACACCCGACATCGCGGCGCCATTAAAAATGATCTTGATTTATGGAAAAGAAATAGATTTCTGACATCTTGTTCTTTTAGGAAAAAATATCTTTTTTAAGGAGTCGCCACCTAGTATTATGGGTTACTAGGAACACTAACTGGTCAATAAAGATTCTATGGTTCGGGACTGGTTACGTAAAAGGGAAGATATTATCACCCCTTAAACATCCTGCCTGAGGCAGGCTACATTGCTGGTTCTGTCTTAGATTGCTAAAATTTGTTGGTTTATGCTATGATAATTTACTTATAATATTCATGACTCTAGCACCAGTGAATAAACAAATAAAATAAATTTATTTTATTATGCATTCACATATTTTTTTTTGTTGCTAAATAAAATAAAGTATAACAAATAAAAATAATATAAATTTAAACCAGTAATTTATTCCCGACTCTGGCGTTGGTGAATAAACCAATAAATTTACATTATTTTTATTCATGCATACACATATTTTTTATATACTTATTTGATTTTTCTATTTTTTATTTATTTATGTTTTTAGGGTTGGACCCAGCTCAGCCCACATGGGCTGGGCTAGACCAACCTGCCTAGCCCGGTCACTGGCCCAAGCCAGTGACTCGGCTGTGCAATCAGCAAGCGTGAGCTGGCTCACGTGTTTTAAAGGATTCTGTGAATTAAAATTCACATGAATAATATATCATGAATTAAAACTTAGGCGAGAAGAGATGAAGAAAAACTTACTTGTGGTCTGCTACTCCTGAAGATGAAGACGAAGTTGAGGGCAGTTGGGTGCTTGAACCACGCTTGGCAGGGCAACCTTCCTCCCTTCCTTGCGTTCTCTTGGCCCTATTCCTGTTGCTAATGACCCAAGGCTGAAAGTGAAGGGCGAATGACCGAAACTGATCCAATGCGTGCGACTTCTCTTTTTTTTTATTTGCTTGCGTTTTAAGACCAAGACATGGCTAGAAACATTGATCCATGTTTTCTTTGATCCCTTTTCCTTCCTCCTTTCTTTCTTGTTTCTGATTTGCAGGGGTGATCGAGAAGATAGTGATGTTAATAGTTGGTTTTTTAGGTTTTATGTTTACGTTTGTCTCTGTTTTTGCTTTATGTATTTTTTCTCTATTTTCTGGGTTTCTGTTTTTCTGCTCCTATGTGTTTTTTTTGTTCTTTCCCCCTGTGATTCCCTCTCCTTTTATAAGGCCAAAATCTATAGTAACAGCCGGCCTTCTAAATGATCTGTAACCGACCCTTTAAGCACCTTCAATGGTGAAACGTAAGCGATGGTTGCCAACGGATGAAACGTCTCTACCATTAATGGCGGAGCCGTTGTAAAGGAAGAAGATGGTGAACAATCACTGCTAAATGACTCTGGTTTCCAGTTCTAAAGGTTGCTTTCAATTTGGTCCTTGTAATTCTTATAATTTTGCAATCAAGCCCCTGGTTAAAATGTAATTGGATCCTTGCATTTCTGTGCCATTTTCAAGCTGGTCCTTGGATTTTAATTTTTCCAATTTCGACCCCAATTAAACTCCAAACTTTGATATTTCTTCAATTAAGTCCCTAATTTCATTAATTTAATTAAATCCAAGTCAACTAAGTTTAAAACTTATCAATTCTTCAATTAAGCCCTTGATTTGATTAATTAAATTAATTCCAAGCTAAATTAAGTCTCAAAACTTATCAATTCTCCAATTAAACCCTTGATTGGATGAATTAAATTAATTTCAAGCTTAATTAAGTCTCAAAACTTATCAATTCTTGAATTAAACCCTTGACTTGATTAACTAAACTAGTCCAAAATTTTAATTAAATCTTTAAACTTCTAATCATGTCGCCCTTAACCCGAATTTTAATTCATTCTTCATCATTTTTCATCATTCATCATTTTTTTTTATCATTTTCAGTAAATAAAAATAATAATAATCATTAAAATAAAAGGGTAAAAAATTGAGTTATGACAATGGTTGTGGTGGTAGTAGTTGTGATAGTGATAATAGTGGTGGTGGTGGTAATAATAATAATAATAATTCATTCAATGTTAGATTTGTTGGGAATTGAGTTTCACTGCTTTCATGTATTGTATTTCCAATCTAATATCACAGGTTATTGGTTTAAAAAGTTTATGTGGCTTAACATTCTTTTTTATTTTTTGCCCTATTATTTATTTCTTTTATGATTTTATTGTCCAATGTTAGTTTTTTAAAATTAAAAAATCAATTGAAATTAAATAAATACTTTAAGAAAATGATAAAAACAAATAGCAATTAAAAGAATTATGACTAAATTTGTCATAAAAATTAAATGAAAATAAATTCCTAGGGGTGGAATTGAAAATAATAAAAAAAAACAAATAAATCAAGAAAAATAATTCAAAACAAAATAAATAGCAATTTAAAGCATAATGACTAGATTTGAAAAAAAAATTAAAAAAAAAATCAAATGACGATGGATGAAATCAAAAATAAAATTTAATTAGAAATAATAAATGTAAATTAAACAATTACAAATACGGAAGAAAAACTGAATAAAAAAAAATTAAATAAATTGAAGGGTAGGTATGATTTATTGTATGGCCAAAACGCAATCCAAGGAGAAAGATGTAAAACCCCGGGTAAAATCTTGGATGATAATAAAAGAAAATATTATGAAAAATGGGGGAAATGATAATTAAATTACAAGAACGATGATGGATTGAAAATTCAAAGTAAAATGTTTTGTGCAAGTGTCAAAATAAAATACGTAAAATACTCGGAAAAAAAAATAAATGTAAACAAAATTTTATTGGGAATCAATTTCTTGTAAATAAAATTATTAGTATTTAACTTAATGAAATTCGAATTTGTTGGGATCTAGGATTAAGAATTATTAGTAAAAATTTCATATAGACAGGGTCGAGATCCAAGAATTTATCCAAAAAAAATATAAGATTTACTATTTAGGAAATGGAAGGAATTTGTAAAAAGTTAGTGTGTGTAAGTGTGCATATGTGTTGAGCTACAAGAAAAACAAAACAAAACCTACCATTTACATGTGAAAGAGGTGGGAAATTTTAAGTGAAACATAAAATTTTAAGAGGATATCTTGAAGGAACATTAAACAAGCTTATGAAGCATCAATTGGAAGGAAGTGTGGGTGAGTACAGAGGGAGAGAATAAGTTCAGCCAAGAAGAATAGGAGTTGGAAGCTGTGATTTGAAAAGTGTTTAGAGCTTAATTACTTGCTTGGTAAGGCATTCTAAATAGTCTTGATCTAATTTTTAATGGCTCAAAACTGATTGAATTCTTAAAATTGGAAAGTTGGGGTTCTTAAACAAATTTGAGGAAAATAAAAATTTATTGTAATTTGTTTTGGTTATAATGTGGAAACTAGAGAAAAGTGATTAAATTGTTGTAATTAATGTAAAAATGTTCATAATTAAATAGAGTTGGTGGCCGGCCAATGATGGGAGATTTTAGGGAATTTATTTGTGAATAAAATTTGTTAAGTGATGAATTCATAAGCACGAGGTTGCTCTAGTATTGATTAATTGAAGAAATGATTAATTAGAGAATGAAAGAAAAACACAATTTTTCCCTCTATCTATTAAACAATTTCGATCAAGAGGGGGGAAATTAGGAAATTAGGAATCTTGATGTAATGGAAGGAAATTGATAGAAAACTAATGAAAAAAATATTAAATTGATGATTGGAATAAGAAACTTCTATGTTATCTATTTAGTTTTTATTTTCGGTAAAATGGAAAGTAAATAAGGAAATCGGAAATTCAATGTATATAAATAGGTTTGTGGAGAATTGCGATTTAAAAATAATGATAATAAAAGTTGAACTTGAAAAAAAAAAAGTTAAATTAGAGATTTCTTGTAAAAAGAAAAAGAAGAAATGATGTGATGTTCATGCGGATGTAGGAAAGATCGTTAGACCATTATTATAATAGGAGACTTCAGCACAAGCTCAGGCATCATGTATATACATGAAACCTTGAATTTATTAATGGTTAAGTTGTATTTTTATTTTATTTTTTTATGAGTTGTGGTTAATTAATTAACAATTAGTTATATTGTTTTTTGAGGAAAACAAATATAGGATGCGATGAACTAATTTCTAAATTAATGGAATCAGTGCTCTCTTGAATGGGCACAAAGTGAAACTAATTCCTAAATTAATGAAATTAGTGCTCTATTGAATGAGCGGGTATTAAAATATTTTCTTATGAGTGAGTGGGCAAGTTGATAGACTAATTCCTAGGTTAATGAAATTAGTGCTATGCTGAATGGGTAGGTATAAAAATATTTTTTTATGAGTGAAATTAGTGTCGTGGTTAATAAGTATTAAAAATAATTATGTTTTTAATTAATATGTAAAGTTTAGAATTTAATTTCTTCTTACTTGAAAATTGATATCTTGATTTTTTTTAATTGAGTATTATATTGAAGATTTAATTAAGATATGATGTTAGATGGATGAATTAATTTAATGGTTTTATGAGCATTTATAATAAAAAGGAAAGAAAGAATTAATTGATATTATGTTTTATTAGATTAATTGAATTATACGTTAAACAAACTTTCCGGCACATTTCTGCACCAGGTTGAGTAGTGGAATAGTTCTTTACATTTTTTTGGAAACCATCTTGTAATTAATGGATTTGTTATTTTGTTATGTAAAATAAATTTTAAATTCAATGTTTTAATAGTTTATCTAATTCTAATGTTGTAACAAAATTTTAAATTATGAATTTTTTTTCAATTATATATTTATTTTATTAAGGATTTCTTTAATTGTTCTTATTTGCAAAACTCTTGATTGTGTAATGTAATTAAATTGTAATTAGTAGAGTAATTCATTGATTACATTTAATTATAGCTCGTGCTTCGTAGCGGTCATCTTTAAAAACCTTGGACAAAGTTTTGCCAAGGCTAAGAAAATCGGTGGATGACAATGGACAAAATGACAATTAATGTGTCTAGTAAAGCATACACAACACTGTGTATGCTTGGTTTCAAATCGAGCAATGAGGATGGTAAATAAAATATGATAGAACATCGCAAGTCACTTTATCATCACTTAAAACTCTTGCAGATCCTCCACCCTTCTTCATCTATGGACCATGAAAACCAAAGAGCTCACATGCATTTCTAACTTTACCTATCTAATTAGGTAAAATTAATATTTAAAGGGCTTTGACAAAATAAGAGTATTTGATGTAATCTGAACATATAGAAACTTAATATGGCTATGTAAGTAACTATCCAATGTTAAACATGGCATTTATCCAATGCCCAAGTCCATTTACATTTTAAAATCAAATTCAATGATTCTATTTAATGATTTTTAACTACTATTCAACTCTAAAATCAATCAAATAAAAAGCATAAACCAACTACTATCACACAAAATAGAAAATGGGACATTACCAAAATCATTATGGTAGATATTCATCAAACAGAATAATTGTCATGGATTTGCAAAGCAACTCATGAAGCAAAAGTCACGTTAGAAAAAGGCATTTCAAAACAAAGATGAAAGACACACAAATCCTAAAAACACAAAAAGCAATAAAACACCATGCAATGAAAGGGATCCAATATTAGATGAGAAAGCAATAAAAGACCTTTCATAGCATATTGGAAATGAAATAAACCACAAAATTAAGTAAAGAAAGGTAATTTAATTTACTCTAAAACCATCAGCCAATAAAGTAACATTTTTAAAACTAAAGGAAGCAAATATGACCCCTTCTAAAAGGAAATAAAATACCGAGTAAGGCAGACACCATCAACAGGAAAACCAAGGTCTATAAAATGACCTCAATAAATACTCAACATCAAGATAAATACATGAGTTGAATGAAACCACAATGGAATCACAATGCAAAGGTAAATGACAATCCTTGTTCGATGTAGCTGGTGCATAACCACTTCTAATCTTGAGACTGAAACATAACTATAACCATAACCGGAAGAACTCAACAACCAAGAACAAAATACAGCACAACCCAATCATAAGCCATACATAAAGCATTCATTAACCCAAAGCAAGAAAACTCCATGCCGAAAATATAAGCACTATTGAATATCAGATTGAGAGTAAAAGAGCTTGACCAATCCCAATGAAGAAAGTAGTATAAAGAATAAAAATGAAAAAGAAATTGAAAGGGGTTACTAAGTGCCAAACCAACCTGACAAACTCCAAATGACATTGAAAAAGTTTAACAAAGGTATTCAAAATCAAATTGCAGACAAAAGAACCCTCCCTTCTAACATGCTAACCAACCTTAAAAAGTTGTTAAACAAATAGAAAAACATGTTAATAAAGATGAACTTGTTATTAAAAAAAAAAACAGCTTGTAAATGGATGGATTACAATAAAAATGCTTATTTGATGATAGTATTTTTTTTTTATTCCATTGCAATGCTAAGCAAGACCTAGCATAGCATGACTAAACTAATCTCTTTAAAACTACCAAAATTAAAGCATCCATATTGCAAGTCTTATATCGCATCCTTTACCATAACCCATATTTTTTAAATCTCACATCTTTCTTGGATTAAGATGTTTTCTACTAAAAATACACGATGCATATAACTTACAAAGAGTCGGTGTTTAGGAAAAAAAAATGAAAAACTCAATTAGCTAAGCAATCTTGCAATAAGATATTCAAGCTCATAAAACTAAGCAAAGAAAATTGATGAGTAATGAAAGCATGTTTTCTACGCGTACTTTGTTTTTTTTTTTTTTTATGAACGAGTGCTTTGAACATTATCACAAAGTCGTCCTAATGAACACAAAAGGTGATTGATGGATTATTAAAAAACAATTGACAAAGAGGAAAAAATATGCAAAAAAACAGAAAAGACAAAAGGAAAGAACCAACAAACCAAGATAAAGAGCAAACCAAGATAAAGAGCAAACCAAGCTAGAAAAGCAGGCCTTTTGAGATGGAAATTCCTAAAGCTGTAAAAAACAATGCATTTAAAAGGCTGGACAGACCTACAATAATGGAAACTAAAAGACAAACAAATAGAACACTAGCAAAGCAGGGGAAAGATGTTGAATGCCTACCTAAAAGACAAAAAAAAAACACCAAAAACATGCCTGTAATTCAAAGGCCCAAGCAAACAACCCTAAACATGCTCATGTTGATGCAGCATGCATATTCAACCAACAAAAAGAAAAGAAAAGAAATTGGGTCCCCACGTAACTGAGATGCCAAAGGTAGAATCCAATTCCAAGACCAAAACCATCATATCTAACAATCCAGCCAAGAAATCTGGAGCCAAGAACAACATAAAAAGCAAAAGAGGATCACAAAACTATTTGCACAAAACATGAAAAAAAAAAAAAAAAACAAGCTTGCTTGTAGAGAAGAGACTGACAGGTAACCAATATAACAAAGCTCCCTCTCCAAATACAAAAATACAGAGTGTTGAGAGAACCAAAATTCATAAGCATAAACATAAAGAGCTAAGCATAAACATATTATCAAATAAACAGAAGCACAAATGGGAAAACAAGAAACAACAAAAGAAAGGCAAAAATTGAGAATCACATTCTAAAGAACCAATTACCACAATAAACGACAAGAGAATATAGAACCTCCTGGTTGAAAAAACAAAAACAAAATAGAGAAGTTTGAAAATGACAAATAAGAGCAAAACCTAGGGAAAAAAACCTATATACCTTTTCACAAAAAGATGTCGATTGAATTCCAAGCTAAGGAAAAAAAAAATAAAGCAACCTAATTTCTCAAAGCATAAACATCTTGTTCATGACAGTTAAATAATTGATGTGAAAAGCAATAAACTGGGAATTGAAAAGGGAACTGGATAGGAAACCAAACCTGAAATGAAATAGAACCTTACCTTGTAACATTCCAACACCAACAACTGGGCAAGAGAAAATAGGCAACAGAGGTACAGAAATAAAAATAATCCCAAAGCAACCAAATGTCTAATCTCAACAAACCAACCCCCGCTTCCCTACAAGTGGGGACCAACAACTAGGCAATAGAGAAAAGGTAGCAGAGGTCTCAAAGCAACCAAATGTCTAATCTCAACAAACGAAGCCTCATTCCCCTGCAAATGAGGACAAACAGTTGGGCAAGAGAGAAGAGGCAATAGAGGTACAAAAAATAAAAATTATAACAAAATAACCAAATGTCTAATCTTAACAAACCAGCCCCTACTCCCTTGGTGAATAAAGTCAGCCCAGCCATATCGCAAATAGGGTGTGCATTTGATGCATAATGATGGCACACCCAAATAACCAAAGAAGGAAATGGCTCACCACATACCCTTAAAATGTAGCCATGATCAACTAAGCTCAAGCTGACTGATCCCAGCCCAACCTCTCAAAAGAGTAATCAGTCACACCAGCCACATCCATTCACGGAAAGAACCCCTCAACGCCCAGTAGTTGACGCGTCCCAAAGCGAAACTGCAACAAACAAAATTGAGTTGAAGCTTCAATCAGGCTACAAGTGCAGAGAAGAAAGCCAGTGAGGGCACCGAATCACATGAGAAGAAAAGCGAGAATAAAGAGATCATACCGAATCATAGTGTTTTCCTTAGCCCTTTAGTTTTTTTTTTTTAATGTGTAATATTAAATTACATAACTTTATATGTGTGTGTGAAATGATTATTGAGGAATGGTATTATGATAAGATAAGAAAGTCCTATATGATAAGAGTAATGTGAAATTTGATAATTGAAATATGTAGATGAAAGGTTGGTAACTTGATATCTAAAAATACAGGGAAACTCTGCTAATTTTTTTTTTAAAAGTATGCATAATTATAGAGTTGTTACAAAAAAGAAAGGAAAAGGAAATAAAAAAGAAAAGCAATTTTGGACTAAACTATGTTGAACCACCAAACACGTGCTACCTAGAGAGGAAGAGGATGCCGAGACAAATTTATGATGTTTTGAAAAATAAATAGGAAAAGTCAACAAGGCCCTTGAAGGCTTAAAACTATGTATAAATGATTAAGGGGTATTGTGATAATTGAATAAAACTTGATAAGTATAAATAGGATAAAAGAAAAAGAAAGAGGGATCTATAGTTGAGAGTGAGAACCAGCAGGAGAGAAGAAAAAGAAGAGAAAAAAGAAGAAGATAAAGGAAGGAGAAGATAGTTAGAGAAAATAAATTTAAAAGGTAAGATTTATATTTTCATGTGTATAAATGTGTTTTTTTTCACTTTGATTTTCTGTTTTGTTCAATATTAGGGCTTTGAAGATTTTGTTTTGAGTTTAATTGATGAATTGATTTGAATATTATAGGTTGATTGTTATGGATAATGAGTTATTTAGTTAATTTTGAAATATTGTAGGTAATGATGATGATTTTGAGTTATGATTTACTTAAATAATGAATTTGAGTTAGATATTTTGATAAATCAGTAGGTGATCTAAGGAAAAATCTAGGTTTGAGGTTGAAGTCGAAGATGATGAAATTTCAATTTGGTCCCTTAATTTGAAAAAATTACAATTTAGTCTCCAAACTTTGGAAAAATTACATAATGGTCCTTGAAGCATAAATCGAGATTCTGGATAGAATTGAGGATGAATTATGGGTAAAATTCTAGTATAGTTATGAATTTATGATATTTTCAGTTTGGTCCTTCAATTTGATAAAATTACAATTTAACCCCTAAAAATCGATAAAATTCTAGAATGGTCCCTGTAAATAATTAAAGATTCTGGAAAAAATTGAGGATGGATCATACAAAAAATTCCAGTATAGTCATGGATTTACGATATTTTCAGTTTGGTCCTCTAATTTAACCCCTAAAAATATGATAAAGTTCAAGATTGGTCCCTAGCTGTAATATTAGTCTGTTGATATTGGTTTGATGAATAATCAAGGGTTGTTTGTAATTTTTATCAAGTTCTATGATTTATTTTGTGAAGGCCCGGTAAATTTTTATTTAAAAGAGTTAATTGGTCTCTTTTGAAGTAAATATTTTCTAAAACTTTTGGCAGAGTCTCCTTTGCATTTTTAATACCAAGTTATCGACTCAAAATCAAAACCTATAAATAGTGACTACAAACTCATCTCAGTATAAATAAACATTGCAAATCCAATAAAGATATCAATTTTCATATCCCCTATAGTTTCATTATATATATATAGTTAACATTGAATGATTTCATATACAATATTTAAAACTAATTTATTTACAATAACATTAATTTCTTAGGACACAAACACATTCAAATATAAATACAACGAAACTATATTATTAGTTAAAGTAAGGGCATTGTTCTTAATTACATACCTGGCAAAAGAATGATTTAAACATTTTAAAATTCTTAACATACAATCAATATAAAACATAATATCAATACTTCCAATACAAAAATTAACTTAAACAAGGATTTCCATTTATGCTTCTACTTTCCAGCTCGAGGATGCGATGTACCTAACAACATATTTATTAACATGTGAACATTTGATAAAAACTAGAAAATTTATTCATATTAATAATACACAGTTTAAATAAGGGCTATTTGAAGCATACACAATAATATACAATAATATACGAACTAACTCATTAAATGAAGCACTTATCGTTAATATATTAATTTAATCTAAATTTCATTTTTTTTTCTTGCCAATCCTTTACTAGATGTCTTCTTCATTAACCAGGATATGACTTTTTCAAGTTGTCCATCAATTAATACATTATATCTGAAGTTCAGGTAAGAATAAAAAGGAAAATAGTTTAACCAATGTGTCCATTTCAACAGGGCATTATTTTTATTTACCAGGAAATAATATTTCAACACACTCATTTAACATGGCATTATTTCCATTAACCAGGAAATAATCTTTCGGCACGTCCATTTAACAGGACATCAATTCCATTCTTTTTATTTCATAATTTCTACAATAAAATTACAATTAAAGGAAATTTCTTTTAAATAATCTTTTGACACATCAATTTAATAGGACATTAATTCCATTCTTTTTATTTCACAATTTCTACATTAAAATTACAATCAAAGGAAATTTCTTCTAAAATACTAAATTAAACAATTAATTTATTATAGGGTATTTAACACCTACTTGGTGTTTGTGGTCATGAAGTTGTCCTTTGTTGCTGATTAGGTCCTACGACCTCTTCTGCACCAGCACAAAAATCAACATGTCAATTATTATTCATAACCAAACAATAAAGATCTCATTTCATTTTAAGTTAAGAAGAATAAAATTCTCCTTTTTAACCCTTCATCGAAATTACCTTTCTAATTCTCCAACAATCCATCCGATTCATCTAAAATCACTCTTTTACATTAACAAAATCCAAGTCAAAATTCATTTTCTCATTTTTATATGTCATGGCCGAAATTCCTTCAAAGAAAAAAAGGGTGAATATTTTATTTTTGTAACATCCTTCACCATTCCATTTATTAACATTTATAAGCCATAAATTCCCACAATTCTGAAACAATTGCATTAAATTCTTCAATCTCCCAAAACTTCTCCTTTTGTTGAGACCATTAACAAAAAGAGGGGAGGGGTTTGTTTCTTCCATTTCTAAATTAAACACTTACCCATTAATAATTTATGCTTCCTAATATAGTTCAATCATAAATTGCATCATTTTAACAATTAACACCATAAATCCCCAAATTCACATAATCATAGCAATTTAATTTCTTCATCAAAACACAAAATTATAACAATTAATCATTCTAAACATGTTCTTCAACTTACTTGGGTAAAGATTTAAGGAATGGTTGCAAGAAAATTCAAGTTTCCTTCCTCTCCTTTTTTAAACCCTAGCTTTAGATTTCTTTCTTCAAAACAAGTTCCAAGCACTAAATCACCGCTCTTAATTCCTTTTTTCTAAGTTCTAATCATTCTAATTACACTTTTTTTTTTCATGTATAATTTGCAAGGAAACAACTAAAAACCACACAAATCCTTTCCCTCTCTTATAGCTTCTAGCCATCGGCCAAGGAAAGAAAAACAAAAGGCATTTATATAGTCCCATCTTTTAAATTTGCACATCAACCCCTTTTGTTTAGCATTTTCCAAATTTGTCCCCATCCTTTCTTTCTCAATATATTAATGCCTTATAACTTTCTTTTGTTTAATTTGCCCCTCCAAATGCTTGCTTGCTTACTATTTATTTATTTATCTATTATTATTATTATTTTTTTGGTCGGGTTAGAATATAACCTATTTTTACATATTTCCTTATGAATTAAATTTTGGAAAAATCGTTTAATCTTTGGGTTTTTTGAAAAAAATGACTAGTTTGGTTTATAAACATATAGGGTTATGAGTTAGACCTTTAGTTAAGTGTATTAAATAGGTTATAAGTTCTTTTCAAGTTGTTTTTTAGTATGTGTGTGTGTATATATATATGGGGTATTATTGTCTTTTTGTTAATTTTTAAAATCTTATTTATTAAAGGTTGCAAAGTGTGATAGTCAAAAACTTGGTTGCAAAGTGAACAAATAATCAAACTATAGGGTGTGATGCTCGAAGTAATTTACCCTATTTAAGAAAAAAAAATGAAGTATCAACCCAACATCAGGATATTTTTTGAAACAATGATAACCTTATAAAAAATAAATTATGAAGCCTGATTTTTAAATTAAACCGTGAAGGGGTTGACTCGATATAACTTGATCAACTTAAAAAGTCCAAAGACAACTAAAATGATCGTTAAAAACATAGTATGACAAAAAAAAACCCCTCAAGGTGACACTTTTTTGTAAATATTGAGATGGAGAAATGTTGAACAACATCTTTTTAAAAAAAAAATATCAAGAAGATTGCATATTATATCAACTCAGGACAACTCATGTAAATTTATAAACTCATGACCAGGGTTATGAGACTAAAGTAACTTGACTAGAGTAACTTAACAAAAAGTAAATAAAAAAAATTATGACGTTCGATTTAAAATCATCTTAATATTGAAGGATGAAATTAAAAAAAAAATTAAATAAAGAACTCAAATAAAAATGAGTCGAAAGTACCATATGATGAGGTGAGTAATGAATTCATCTCAACTTTTAGTTTATGTTAATAATATAAAGTGTATTTTTCTAGGGTTCCTTCTCACTTGGTCTCACTCCTTTTCATCTCTCATAAACATCATCTTTATCTTGTTTTCTACTACCATTTTTAAACACAAACCTCTCTATTTGTGACTAATTTCTACTCTTTCGGTCTATTGTCTCTCTCCCAGTGCTTTCTCTTCTCTTAGCTAGTCAACATGTTGTTGTCTTGTAATGAATTGATTTCTTTCAAGAACAAACTTTCAACTGACATAGAATTTTGGATTTATCAATCCACATCGTTTTTATTTTTGGTATTTTTTTCGTTCATATCCCTCATCTCTTATCCCTTTTATTGAAATACTTAAATTATTTTCAATAGCAAAATTATTTATGGTAATT
This sequence comes from Populus davidiana, assembly GCA_030145905.1. Classification (NCBI taxonomy): domain Eukaryota; kingdom Viridiplantae; phylum Streptophyta; class Magnoliopsida; order Malpighiales; family Salicaceae; genus Populus; species Populus davidiana. Next base: position 21,712,514 of record CM057789.1, on the reverse strand, counting down.
GAAGATTCCATTATAGCATCTACACTCTTACCGTATTATTTATTGCAAAAAAAAAACAAAAAAAATAAAAAAGAAAATAGCATGGCACTATTCAAGTGAGCAGTGCCATATGAGAAAGTGAACATTAAAGTAACCTCATTGTTTAGTTTATGTTATTATAGAGAGTATATTTGTTTAGGTTTTTTTTTTTTTTTTTTTTCATTCGATCTCACTCTCTATTATCTCTCATCAACAACATCTTTTTTTCTTCTTCTTCTACCATCTCTAAACACAAACCTCTCGATGTGTGATTACTAACTTTTTTTTTTCATTCTATTGTTCTCTTTTAATGCTTTCTCTTCTCTTGGTTAGTCAATATATTATTATTTTGTGAAGAATTGATATTTTTCAAGAATAAATTTTCAATTGACATAGAATTTCTAGTTTAGTGATCCATGTCATTTCTATTTTTGGTGATATTAGGTTTTTATCCCTCATCTCTAATATCTTATGTTGTATTTTGATCACATTTTCTACTTTGTTTTAAAATTGAAAAAAAAATATGCAAAAATACAAACTTTTCGAGAAAGATGCATTTGACACAACTAACCATTTCTTAAATTTTTTTAACATTTTTTTTATTATTATTTTTGTGTTAGCAATTTTTCAAAAGTTGGGATATCATAAAATATTTCAAAAGAATAAAAAAACAAATAACAACGTTCTTCTTTTTCTCGCGTTTATAACAAAAAATGAACAACTTCTCTTCACTCCCTAGCATTTTTTTTCTTCATCTCGTCAAAACAAGCCAAAGCTCAGTCTCTCGCTTTCTCTCTGCTATTATATGTCTAATTGCAACTATAAACCTAGCCTTAAAGTTTGCAAAACTTGTTGCAAATCAAGCCAAAATACATCCTTTTCGTCACTTTATTATTTGCTTCAAAATCAAGCCATAAAAACCATAGTTTAAAACCCAATATGGGAGTCAACCTAGGGAAAAAATATTATACATCAAAAGATGTTTGATTTGGAAGAGGCAATCTGGTATAGTCACATTAGATCACTATTTGATTTTTAAGTTTTAACCAGAGCTAAAAAAGTTTAGCTTTAATTGCTATTTATCTTGTTAAAAAGTTAAAATGTAGGCTTAAAACTTTTATGAAAAGTCCAAAACCTAGTTCTATCATTTTGAAGTTCAAAACATAGTATAAACAGAGAAGTCCAAATCTATCCAGAACTTCCCTGCAGCCTAGATCTTGTTTCAATTTTCAGCCTACATTTGGAGTTATAAAAGTCAGAACAAAACAAGCTTAGATGAGTTTGGAACGTTGAGAATGAGATTTAAAACTTTTACAAAGGGCTCAACTCCAAATTATGTCATTTTAAAGCTCTAAATCTAGAAACATCAATATCCATTTTTGCAGCAATAGCAATAACCTTCATTAAGATAAAAACTTATGCCCTATTTAGAATAAATGTTTCAGCTCATGTTTTATATTTCATTTCAGTCATTTTGAGTTTATTTTACTTTATGTTGTGCCTAGCTGTTGATATATAACACAATACCATGATTTTAAATAATACGAGTCTTGTTGAGACCTAATATATTTTTCCTTTTGATTCGTGTTTTGGTTTTACCCTTTTACATTCTTTATTTTAAATTTTTAAATAATGAGGTCGATCAATGTTTTAATTTTAAGGATCTATATAGATCTTACACATGGTTTTTAACTCTAAAACGAGTTAACAAATGCATCAAGTTTTGATCAAGTTATTGTCAAGTTTCATTTAAGCTTTTCAAACAGTGAGATTGACGAGTTTTCTAGTTTCAGGGACTGAAATGGACTTAACATGATTATTTTGATTTTAAAATAAATTAAAAAGCACATTAATGAGTTTTCATAAAGTTTCATTTAAACTTTTTTAAATTGTTAGGTTAACAAGTTTCAATTTTAGGACCGACATGACCCAACACAATATTTCTAATTCAAGATTTGATATTAACTTAGATAAAGGTCGATCAATAATAAATGGCCTGAAAATAAACTTAGAAATAATTTAAATAATTAATGACATGTATAAAATAAAATTACAAAAAAAGCACATAGCCATGATGATATTTTCTTGAAAATAATGCAATAAGTGTGCTATCTATGGTCTTTTAAGTATAACATACCATTATTCAAATGTTTGTAACTAGTTTATGTTTTAGAATTATTAAGATATTAAAAAAAAACTAAATAACAACTTTATTTTTCATATTTTCTTAGATTTACTAGTTTTATTTTTATATTGGTAGTGACACCTTCTACTAAAATACTTAAATTATGTTTAGTAATGCAACTATACATGATATATGAAGAGTCCATTAAAACATCTATATTTTTTAGTTTATTATTCTTTTTTAATAGTTTAAATATTTTAAACATAACATACCCTTATTCAAATGTTTGTAACTAGCGTATGTTTTAGAATTATTAAGATGTTAAAAAAAAACTAAAAAATAACTTTATTTTTTATATTTTCATTTAAATGTACTAGTTTTATTTTATATTGGTAGTGACACCTTTTTACTGAAGCATTTAAATTATGTTTAGTAATGCAACTATACGGATAGATGAAGAGTCCATTAAAGCATCTATATTTTTTAGTTTATTATATATTTTTTAATAGTTTTAATATTTTAATATTAAATTAAATATTTTCTATTAATTTTTTTTTAAATAGCGTACCCAACACGTAATTATATAAAAAAAATTAAGGGGGTTATATACGCACTAGTAACATTTTTCATAATTAATACCAAAAATATATTAATATATAAAATAAAAATAGATATTTTTAATATATTAATACCAAAAATAGTAACACGTAATTATACGCACTAGTAACACGTCATTATATTTTTAATATATTAATACCAAAAATAGATATTTTTTTAAATAATTTTTTTTATATATTTACAAATAAAAATCATTTTAAAAAGTAAAATAACCGTTGTGACAATTATATACGCACTAGTAACATTTTTCAAAGGTCAGCCAGGCATTAACACCTACGAAAAGTCTTCAAAAGATAAATACATGATATCAACATATAACAGTATCAATGGTAGAAAAAAAATAGAGAACATGAAATCCAAATTCACTCCCAAGAAAATTCACATTCACCGATCCAAAAAAGGAAGTATCAGATCTCCATTGAAAGAAGAAAATTAAATTAATGCACACACAGTGTTTAATTAAAATGTTGTATTGTTGCAGTAGCAGTAGCAGTAGCGAGGTTAGATCTCAGAGTTCGGAGTTGAAATGCAGCCAAATCTGTTCCCAATCGGTAGCTTATTAGGGAATCCTTTTCTGTTAAATGCTGATTTAGGAGAAGACGGTGTCGGTTTTGGATTTGAGCGCTCCAGATTATTCTTTTTGGTTCCGTTTTTATTGTTACAAGGAGTAGGAGGAGGAGGAAGCAGCGGCGGAATGGATTTGTCTAAAGTTGGTGAGAAGATTTTGAGTTCTGTTCGCTCTGCTAGATCTCTCGGTCTCTTGCCTCTCACTATTGATCGACCTGAGGTATCCGTTTTGTTTTTGAAATTGATGCCTTTTGTATTTGTTATTTTGATTATTTCTATTTGGAAAGCTTAAATTCTATTTTTTTTTTATCGTGATTTGTGAACCCTAGCAACGCAATGCAATTCTTGAACTTCCAAATATTTTTTTTTGGGTGGTTGGAACTCGAATGAGGTGAGGTGAGGTGAGGAAGGGTGATGGTATGCGTAACAGAGATTTATCAGAAATGGTTGAAAGATTTTGTGCCGCTTGTAGTGGAAATGTTGCTCCTTTTAGCTTGATTCTTGGTCGGGCATGTCGCTAGTAGAGGAGTAATTCTCCGGTTTTCTTGTTAGTTAGGGATCGGAGTAGTTTTCAGGTCTTCTTGTTATTTAGGGATGTGAATGCTTTATTTAACTCTAAAGGTGTTCGTGCTGTTTGTGGGAGTTCTGCCGAGATTTGAATTTGGAATAAATGCTATTTTTCTTGACATGCTTTGTGATGCATTGGAGATTCTTGAAGAAAGATTGTTTTTATTGGAGGTAGGTGGTATTTGGCATTGTGGTCCAACTATAGTTTTGAAAATTTTTGAATTAGTTTTAGCTTCCAATTTTTTTTTTGTCTTTGAAATGTTTTGATGTGCTAAGATCAAAAATAAATTTTTAAAAATGAAAAAAATATTATTTTTATGTATTTTCAAGTGAAAAACATTTTAAAACGAAAAACACTTTGAAAAGTAATATCCACCACACTCCCAAACATGCACATAGTCTTGAAAGGGTTGTATTAATCATGCTGTTATTGGAGGAGTTTTTTTTTTGTTTTTTTTAATTTTTGACGGGGAAGGTGGAGTTGATAGAACTATCTTTTGTTGAACCTATTTGGTAGGCAGTTGTTCCTTCTAAGGTTGATTCTTCCCCCTTCTCTTTTTGTTCTTTTAGGAACTGGTGTGTGGGATTATGTTGATTATTGACAATCTCATAAAAAGTAGGTTGATCAGTAGGGTTTTCTTTAATAAAAGGGCAGCTGAATGGAATGGCACTTTTACCATTTTTACTTCAATGCCGTGGGAGCATATCTACAATGAAGGGGATTGGTTGAACGCTTATATATTTAGTTGAAGTATGGACATGGAGATGTACCCACTTGTGTACTGATTACAGCAGTAGGGTTGCTTTAATTCCTCTAGCTATTTTCTGACTAATTCAAGGAGCCTAATGTAAAGTCTTCAGATCTTTGGAACAGGGAGCAATAATTTGTTGATAATACTAAGGTTATTTGTTTTGCAGATTCCTCTTACGCTTATTGGTTTCTTGTTTCTCTTTATGGGTTCTCTTTAGTAGAGTTTTGTAAAGATCTATTTCTTTCTAGCTCTCTCCCCGTCTTTCAACTTCTCCTTAACCAACTTTCTTGCAGAACTCTGGCAGCAAATTGGTAAAAACTCTGAATATTTTCATCAACAGTTCAACATATTATGTAAACACCCATCCAGTAGCTCTCATCGTATGCTATGCATTGAAAACTCCATTTTCATTCAAAAATGTAACTGAAAATATTATCAAGAGTTGAATCTCTGAAACATGAATGTGTTCAGTTTCTGAGCTGTAGTGCCACAGCACCAGCAAGAGGTTTCTTTGGTTCAATCTTGAGCTGGTTGTAAAATATTACTCTTGTGAGTGATTGGCTCACCATCCCTTGAACAATTCACACAGGCTATACTTTTCAGAGAACAAATTTAGTAACAGTCTCTGGAATGAACTCATCCTCACTGTTTATGAGGAGATCTTTCATTCAAATTGCTAAAGTCATACAAGTCATACAGGCAGATTTTGATTCTTATTTCCCTTTCAGGTTCCAGCTCGAGCTGCAGCAGCAGCTGCTGTTGCTCGCGTGCTTGCAGGAATGCCTCCTCATCAGCGGTTTAATCTTCCTTCAAGTTCTGAAGAACTACGATCAATATATGGAAGCATACCACAAGGTCACATGGTGGAGGAGCTGGAAGAAGACTTCTATGAAGAGGTTCCTACGTGCTTTAAATTTTCTTCTGTTTCTATGTAGCATGTCAATATTGTTTTTATGAACATGGTTTATTTGTCAGAAAATGCTGCTAGTCTATTTGTAGCAAGAATTATTGGTAGAACATCACTAGCTATTTTTCTACTTTACTCCAAATCTTCATGACTTGCCTTCAATTTTTTTATTTTATTTGTGCTAGAGTTTAATCAATCATGGTATCAAATGCTCATACCTTTGGCTCCCTTTGGAATTTTTCCATTAACCTTTATCTGTCTCTTTTCTATTAGTCTAATGTCGCAAGATATTTGTAAGTAAACAATTGAATGACTTTAATTAAGAAAAGCACAATCAGAAGAAAAAAAGGTGAATTTCCTGCAGCAGTGGCAACTTCACTTCTAGCAGATCCACGTGACACCAATAAACTGCTTAAAGAATTGAAAAGTTAAAAAAACATCACACAAAAGAGTTTCACCTGTGAGACTTTGAATTCCAAAGCAAACTTGATTGTTTGCTTTCTTTCCGTTTCCTTGTCTACCACTTCTTAAAGCAAACTTGCAGAGTATTTTAAGCACAGAGTAGACTGCAATAACTTTCTGATTTAAAATCACTTCTCGCTCTCTCTCTCCTCACACACACACACTAGCAGATGTCTGCCGAGTTAATCAATTTGTCAAATCAAATAGTGATGTCATTTTAAGGATCTTAAGATTGGATAGCTCTTTTTGAGATAAAAAAGTTTCCCATATGACACCATCAACATGGTCCTCAAATGCCATGATTATTTCATGGTCATTTGCTCCTGAACCAATTGGATATTGGTTTAGTGTTTTATATCTAGCTATGATGTTTGTGTTGGCTTGATTTGAGATCAGTAGACATGAGTGGCTAATGGTGAGGTTGGCTTTTGATAATACTGATGAAGAGAGGATCTGAACCTTTTGCTTTCAATATCTGATATCATGAGTGCCTCAGTCATTGCTAGTTACAGTGGTTCTGATATCATGAAACCCGGGGGGAAGGGGTGCTTTTGAGAGCTAGAAGTGATGCTCTTTATAGATCAGTTTCAACAAGTCCTTTCTATTAGCAATGAAGAAGGAAGATATTAAATAAGGTGCCAAAACTGGGATTATTTATCTGAACTTGTGTTTCCATAAAATTACCTTGCTACTGCTCATGTTGAGAATAGCATGGTCTTTATGACAGTTCCTTATTTGACAGGCAACCATTTGAGGAGGCAATGCTATATATGCTTTTGTTTAATCCTACATAACACCAAGCTACACATGCTGACATTAGTGAGCAAAAGATGTTTTCTTAATATTCTCGGCAAGTTGCTTTGTTGGTGCTGATTCTGCAACTTAAGAAGGATTACATGTAACTCTGAGCATGTAATATTTTTGGATGACACTACTCTTGTATTTGTCTTGAACTATGAGTGGGTTTTGTGGAAAGGAAAGATTTTTAAGACTTTTGGAATGTGCCATTTCTGCTGTCTTATTCAGAATTTGGTTGGAGATTAATGCTATAACTTTTAAGAATCAGTTCACCTGGAGAAAATTCTTGCGGGATGTGAAGCTTTTCTCTCTACTTTTCAGTTTCATGCTTGGTACTTTTGGGGGAATTTTCTTGACTGATAATGATATTCAGCTGGTTCAGGCTACTTGTTTATGATTTTTCTTCTTTTCTTTGCTTTCATGATTTGGAAGATGATCCACCATACAACATGATTTTGCTGTACTTTTCAGTTAGTTGATATAATGTTCGTTTATAAAAAAATTTCTTTTGCCCTCTACACTCTTACAGAACTTTTCAATTTTATTTCCGTTTCTTAGAATATGGGTGGTTGAGTATGCATTGAGCTAATGTTGTGCTGATTTATTAAAAGGCTGTTGGGAATCATCATGTGCAGGATTTTGACCCAGTCAGGCATATTCTAGAGCATGTTCCATCTGAAGAAAACGAGTTAACATATTTTGAGGAACAGGTACTTCTAGCAACATATCATTGATATTTTACTCTCTTTGGATGTATTCACAGGATGTGGGCTGAATATTGCATGCATGGTAATTGGATGGTCTTTCTTTTGTGTTATCTGATGGTATGTAGGATTATAATGTCATCATTGTATGTTCTACATGTAGAGAAATGATTGTTTTAATCAATCATGAAATCATGAATAGTATAAAAACAAAGTGGCCTAAAACTTGCATGTAAATTATACCAAGCAATGTTGTGTCTGTCATGTTGTATCCATGTTAGATAATTCATGAAGGATACATCACTTACATTAATGGAAGAGAAATATCTGGTTCTCTTTGAGGTTGTTCCTACCACATGTACGTGGGGTTTACTTATTATAAATATCCATGGACCCCATAAATATGCAAACGGAAAGGCTTATACTGTTGGAGTACGCAGACTAACTCTTTTGCCCTTTTACTGATGATTCTTGAAAGTATGGAGGAGCTCTCTTACATTCTTTTGTAACTAGTTTCTACTTCTACTTTTATTTGTCTAAAAGAGGAAATATTTGAGACTGTATGTGTAAAATATGATGTGTTAACTTTGGTGTTTAGCTTGGCCCAAAATTTATGTAATTTTCCATAACTGAATTTTGATGATTGGTCAATATTCTTAAGGGAAAATAATATGCCTTGATACCTGATTGATGAATATTGGTTGGGATTTTCCTATTTTCATTATGTTTATTGATATTCTAACTCACATACATTATGTGACCTACTTTATAAACAAACCTAAAATTACAAGTGTTCTTTGGTTATCTTCAGCTAGTTTCCTATGCTTGTTGCTCTATTTGGTACTCACTAAGAATATGATGACAACTTCATAGTGATGATAATGTCCATTACATTGCCTGCATTTCCGTGAGGATTATTTCTAGTATTTGGGCACCTAAAGTGGACCGGTTCATGATGATACCAGAGGCATGCCTTGCCACATTATTATGCTTTTGGGATGCTTCTTGTGCCATGCATTCTAATCACAACCAATTCCCAGAAATTCTAATCACAACCATCAATTACTACCACTATTCTTACCGAAGTTGGCACATAACTACATTTGTTTCTGTGCTCGTCACTGCCACCATTGCCAAAAGACATCTTGATTATTGTGGTGTCAACGATGACACCACAATAAGATGTGATGTGGTCATAATAGGGATGGTAACTGGTGACAATATGGTGATGAAGGAGTCAAACAATATTAGTAAATGCCAGCTCTCTTGCTAAGTGTTTGATACCAACACTGCCATCACCGCTGCCATCTGCAACCACTGTCACTGCTTTAGGTTGATTATTCAACATCATGTAAGCTACTGAAATTGAACTGAACTAATTTCAGTTCAGGTAATTAAAGTACTGCAAATACTATAAAGTTATAGCTCATTCGAATCTTTAGGGTGATAGTGATAAATAATCTGATTTTCAATACTTAGATCTTTACCTAAAAGAATGTGGCTGAAAGCATGTGCATTTAAGGAGGGTTCAACCTGCACAAGGAAGACATTAGTCTGAATCCCATTCTACGAACTAGTTCTTTTGATAGGAGTTTTCCATGATTATTCTTTCTTTGTGTTTGTGTTTGTGTTTGTGTTTGTGCATAGTAAATAGATTTATACAACTCAAGGGCAAGTATAATGTTGTTGAGAGTGTGATGATGGAGTTTATGCTTTTATTTGTTACTATTATGGCTTATATTTTTTTCTTGTACTGCCAGTGCATGTCCCTTTTAAACTCACAGAATTCCACGCACTTGCAGACACCATAGTTGTTTGTTCATGTTTAAAGCTCATTACCAGTCTAAACTACCATATAGAATATGTTGTTGCACTGTCTTTTCACAGAATTGTTTTTTCAAATATTTTTCTGCAATTAACTGACTGAAATTCAATGTGGATTCTTCTTTTTGTAGGCTACTCTTAGATTAGCACAACTAGACAGAGTAGCAGAGCGTTTATCTCTTCATGTCATGGAGCATCATGAAGTAATGGGTAAGGCGTTATTAGATTTCATTTAGACACGAAAATTTTGCTAATATTTTGTTTTGATCAAATTAAGTTTTTGCATATACATTTATTAATTGTCACATATCTAATTCAAAGTTATCTTGAGAAGGTTTGCGTTCTTAATCTTTGCTAACCTCCTTTCCCATTTGTGCATTAAATGCTTTCGGCACTTTTATGAGTTGATGCGATGCTGTTGTACATGTACCTTGACATTAATTTATAAAATATAGTTAAGTTTTGTCATTTTAGTAATTTCCCTTGTCCATGCATTTATATTGATCAAGTAAAGAAAGCTTGGTGTGACATTATAAAATTTTAATTATAGAAAAAGTCTGTGTAGTCCTTCTTTTGAATGAGATGTTTATACTTGCTTCTGGCCAGTGAAGGGGATGAATTTGGTGAGGGAAGTAGAGAAAGATTTAAAGGTTGCTAATGTCATCTGCATGGTAAGCATTCCTGCGGTGTTTTCCTTAATGATTAAAGGGCCTTAGTGAAGAAGGATACTTGTAAGAAATGCATCTATTTTTTTTCCTTCTAAATTCATGATGTGGGTGTGTGTATTTGACGATGCTATTGTCACCACTGCTTCTCTTTCCGGATATGGATATCCATCATTTTGTTTTGCAGAATGGTAGAAGGCACCTGACTTCATCAATGAATGAGGTTTCTAGGGATCTTGTAGTGAATACTAATTCCAAAAGGAAACAAACTCTCCTGGTATGCTCATCTTCCTGGATATCTTAGTAATAACATCTGAACATTTCATTCTTTGTGGATTATTTTTTCAATCAAGAATATATTGATGTTTGGAGCTGCATTTGATAAGTATGAATCACCTTATCCATTTTCAGGACATGCTTGCAGTATTAACTGAGCTTCATCGTGCATTGGACATGCAAGTGGCACTTGAATCCCTGGTTGAAGAAGGAAATTACTGCAAGGTTGGTCAACGCATCTTTTTTGCTATTTTCTTGTTTGTTGTGTCAGAGACTTCCACTAAATTGTGTTTTTCTCCCAGGCATTCCAAGTCCTATCCGAGTATTTACAGCTATTGGATAGTTTCTCAGAGCTTCCAGCAATACAGGAGATGAGCCGTGGGGTAGAGGTGAATATAAATAAGAATTAAACATACAACTACTATTCTTTATCAAGCTTTTGTGATTCTTTTTTATTTTAATACATTTTTCTCTTGGCTTAAACAAAAAACTCATCTATCATTCAAACCAAACTAGTCTTATTTTGTTTTTTGTCTTATGTTTAATAATGCATATATCAAGAAATCCAAGTTCACTGTTGCTGTTTCCCTGTTTTTTTCGTTCTCATGCTTCATTATTTCGCCATTTGATTGTATGTCTTGCCATTTTATTGTGACTTGAAGCTCACATTGGTGACAGACAGTTGTACTTGAGCAACGTTTCCCTAATCTTGTAACTGGTTTTGATTTTCATACAGGTTTGGTTGGGAAGAACCCTTCAAAAGCTGGATGCCCTTTTGATGGGAGTGTGCCAGGAGTTCAAGGAGGAGAGTTATATAACAGTCAGTATATTGATCCTTTGTAGTGAAAAGGATATTTATCTTATTCAAATTTCATATGTCAAAATTGCTATATATATATTTTTTTTTTTCCATGTAACTTTATTCATACAAGTGGTCTGTTTTTTTCAATGCTATATGCTGTGTTTTTTTTTTTTTTTGGAATTTGCTGTAGCTTTTTTGTTTTTTTTCACAAGATAATTTTTATAAAATTTCATGTGTATGGTTAGTGGTATCATTCTGGATTTGGGACGTCATCTCCTCTATCAACTGAAAACTGGTAGTTTAACTGTTAATGAGTTTTTTTTTTCCCACATGATTATTATAGAATGTCACGTGTATGCTTAATGTAACCATCATTCTGGATTGGGGACATCATTTCCTCAATCAACTGAAAAATGATAGGTTAAGTGTTAACATTTGTGGGGTGTTGTATCAGAAACTGAGGAATGGATTTTGCTCCTTTAGCTCAGCTTGAGGTTTCTGGAGGGGTTAGCTCCATTTCTTGCATAACTATTAGACCATTGAGAGAAAAAATGATAGCTTTCTCTAGATCTTATCTAACCATGTTTGCTCCTCTAGCTCAGCTGGGGTTTTCTGGAGGGGGTTAGCTGTATCTGTTGCATAACTATCGGACCATTGAGAGAAAAAATGATAGCTTTCTCTTGATCTTCTCTAACGATGTTCTCTTACTCCTCTTTTCTGGTTAACATCTTATTCTCTTGTTACCAGACATTAGGTATTTGAGTTTTGAATCAGCTCATGTGCACCTAAACAAGCAATACTTTTGCAACAAAATTGTGGATTGGTAGTATTAAAAAAAAACTTCTGTTTTCTTCCCTCACCCTTGTATTAGGTTTTTGTTGTTTTACATTTTCTCACAATCCCCCTTATTTTATGAATAATAGACATGAATAGTCAGAGACTTGAAGTATGTTATCTTGGCAAACTGAACTTGAAGAATCAGTAGAACCACTTGCAGTGTGCAAAATTGAAGATTCAAATGATAGATTGTTACAATTTGTACAGGTAGTTGATGCATATGCTTTAATTGGAGATATCTCTGGTCTTGCTGAAAAGTTGCAAAGCTTCTATATGCAGGAAGTTTTATCGGAAACCCACACTGTGTTGAAGAATACTGTGCAGGAGGTACGTACAACTAATTACTCCCTCTGTTCCAAAGAAATTGTCTGCCTTTCTATTTTTGTTTGTCCCAAAATGATTGTTTGGTCGAAATATTAAGTCACATATTTTCCTACAGTGCTCCTAATTAAAGCTCATTTTACAGGAGACCTACAATTGGAAAGGTCTTTAGAAATTATGGATAAAATTGATGATATGGAATATCAATTAATAACATTATTAATATGTGTGAAAGGTCAAATATGACAATTTCTCTGGTTCAGATGGAGCATGATTTTATAAGTGAAATTAGTTTCATATAATCAGTAGTGGGCAAGATATAGATAGCCCCGTTATGAATTTCAAGTCCAAAATCTCTCTCTACACCTACACGATTATTGATGCATGCATTGAGGTTGTTTAAAATCTCAACTTCTTCACAGGATTTTCCCCTTCAAAATTTCTTTCCTTTTTTAGCCCTCCATGGAAATTAATGTCAACTATCTTCCTAAGGTAATCTTTACTCATAACTGATTAACTTATGCAGGATCTGGAAATACAGATGCAGAACAGTAGGTACTTTCTTTTCACTTTAACTGTTTCTGTATTGAATCAATCATAACTCAATTATTTTTATATGTTACATAATTTTTTTGTGCATTTCATTCCAGACTTACCTACAGTGATCTAAGCCTTCAGATACCTGAATCTAAATTCAGGCAGTGTTTGTTGAGAACATTAGCGGTCTTATTCAGGTTGATTAGTTCCTATCATGAAATAATGAACTTCCAGCTGGAGAACAAGGTCAGACTATATTCTTTATGTTTGTTTTTATTTTTTTCCTTTTCCTTACTTTTATGGGATGTTTTCAGTCCTCTCCACAACAAGGTCAGGGCTTGCTAACATTGATGGTTAAATTGAGTACCCTAAAGCCTTCTTTCCCTATCTATGCTTTATCCATTTTTTTGTTTGTAAACTTTGGATGGTTGCTTAAATATGTTTCTAAACTAGCAGTGTAATGGTTGTTGATTGTCATTTAATTCAATGGATCATATTGGACTGTTAATCATTTGTGTGTTGTTTCTGCATCTAGTGCCTTGTTTTTTAGTTTTTTTTATAGTAATAGTAAATTTTGGTTTTGTTTTCTCATTTTGACTACACATTTTATGGTGACATTATTACCAATCATAGATGAGGCGCGTTAATTCTGGAAAACCTAGAAGTCTTACATGAAATGAAGCTAAACAATTTAAATGTAGATCTTTTACACCAGCCCATAGCCTCTTAAACCAAGATTTTTTTTTTTGTTAATCGAAATCACGGGGATAATAAAAGCAGTATGAGTTGGAAAGCTTCCATGATTACCAGAGACAAGTTTTTCCACCCTAGAATCTATTTTAGTCAGAAGGTATTTTTTGTATTTCTTATGTAGTTTTATAAATAACATTGGTTCTGCAATGTCAGTTGTTTCTGTTCACGTGTTTGTTTCTCTCATTTATCCTCAAAACTTGTTCATTGGTTTTCAGGATCTGGCATACCAAACATCTGACATGAAGCAAGATTACTTAGGAAGCAATGGATCTCCCCGTGAATCTGTAGATAGAATGCTTGGTTCATCTCCTACCGAGGAATCTACAACAACTTACATGTATTTAGATTCCAATTTTGATGCAGATGAAACTAGAAGTAATGGCGGTGAAGCATCAATCAGTGGATCTCCTTGGTATCATCTGCGAAAAGATGCGACAGCATTTGTTTCACAAACTCTTCAGCGAGGGAGAAAGAATCTTTGGCAGCTTACAACAAGCCGAGTATCAGTGTTGCTTTCTTCTGCAGTTATTAGCTCTATGAGCACACACCAATTCTTGAAAAATTATGAAGATTTGAATGTATTCATCTTGGCCGGGGAAGCCTTCTGTGGAGTTGAAGCAGTTGAGTTCAGACAGAAGTTGAAGGCTGTATGCGAGAACTATTTTCTTGCATTTCATCGGCAAAATATTCATGTAAGTTGTTGCCAGGGTTAGTTTGTTTTACAATTTTAGTTTTCTTTGCTCGTATCCCTGCTCTGTTAGGTGCATGATACATTTACCTTCAGAGCTTTATTACCCCCCTTCAAAGTAAAGTTTGATTAGTCAATAAATTCACTTTGTTTCTTATTTATTGTCCTGTCACATTAACATAACTTGCTTTTATGTGATTCTAATAAAATTTCTTATCTAAATTCTGAATATCTAATTCTTGGAAAAACAATATAATTTTTTTTCTTAAAACTTTTTCAGGCACTCAAAATGGTTTTGGAAAAGGAAAGTTGGCTGAAATTGCCACCAGATACAGTCCAAGCAATTAGTTTTGCTGGGCTTATTGGCAATGGGGCTGCCCTGATAGTTCCATCTCACGGTATCTCTTCAAATGCAAAATTGCATCACTCTAACAAATCAATGAATTCCATTGATGCCACTATCAAAAAGAGTGGATTTACCTCTTGGATTAAAAGTGGAAATCCATTTTCGCCAAAAATAATCTCCACTTCAGTGGAAGGCCACAGTTCATCCCTGCTTAATGGGGCAACTGCTGGCGAATATGATGGACATGCTAATGATAGTTATCACGGTGATCAGGCGTCTCCCCATAGTGGTAGTGCAAGTCATAAAAATGGAACTCCTGTTTCAGAAGATGAAAATGAAGATCTTCTTGCAGACTTCATTGATGAGGACAGTCAACTCCCAAGTCGAATTTCAAAACCAAAAGTTCCTAAAAGTAACTTTTCACATTGTAAAGAAGATGAAATATCTTCACAGACAGGATCATCTCTCTGTCTTCTCAGGTGCACAGCCATTTTGTGCTGTTAACTGATAACTATTTGTACGTGGATATTATAACCTGCAACTATACATAATTGTGCTTTATTGAGCTGTGTTTATTTGTGGATGTTAGATCAATGGACAAATATGCAAGGTTCATGCAGAAACTAGAAATAGTAAATGTTGAGTTTTTTAAGGTATGTTATACTATCTACATTTCTTGTTTCTGTCTTCTATTTATTTAACTTTAAAAATCTATAGTTTTTTTTCCCTCTAAATTGTTTTTCCTGATTCAGTATAGTTTTGCAGGGTATATGCCAGTTGTTTGAGATTTTCTTCTATTCTGTGTTTGAAACATTTGGTCAGCAGAACTCTAATTCAAATGGAAAATCTGACCCTCTCAATTGTAAGGGTTCCTTTTTTCCTCCAAAATTCCATCCTGTCCCATGTTGATCAATTCTGATATGCTCCCTCACCCCTAATCAGCTGCTACTATTTTGAACTAAGTACCCATAATTCATGTCTGTGGTACTCAGATCGGCTGAAGACTGCTATATCCAGAATTACACAAGATTGTGACCAATGGATAAAGCCCCAGCTGACCCCTGTTTCATCCTCTTCCCCTACGTCTTTGAGTACATATATGCATGGAGATGTAACACCGGCTAGTCCTCCAAATCATGCCACATCCTTTGGTCTCAAGGTATTTATGCAAGAATAATTTTGCAAAAGTAATTTTTTTCTGAATAGAGAAATATTTTCCAATCCATTGTGTGCCACCTACACAAGACGAGAGTGTACTTTAATTAATCAAAATTTTGTTTCTCTAAGAAATGATGATGGAGAACCAAGAAAGACTTATAGGATTTATTTCAATAATTTTTTTTTCTTTATAGCTATTATAATTTTTACTGTTTCAGGCCTTATTTGTTTTATTTTCTGTCAAGTAGTTTTTATCGAAAGCATTCTGTTTCTTATTTAGTAGTATTGGGTTTGGGTTTTCTATTTAATAATTGAATTATGGTTGTATTATATAAAAGCTTCTATTTCTTAAGTTTCAAGAGCCATTTTTTGATGATCAGGGGACTGACAATAAATAGATAGATAGATTGTTTTCCATCCCTATAGTTCTTCTCCAGTTGGTTTTCCCTGATGGAGATATCAAAAGAAGCAAAACTAATGTTCCTTTGTGGCACGGTTATTTCTGTAACATCCTGATCTGCTGGGAAATCTGGGAAATTGTCATAGTTTAGTTTTTGTTTACTACGTTGTATTCTACTAGTTCGAAAGTAATTACCTTTATTAGGTTTTTCCTATTCTAAATAGATAATAAGTATTTTCTTATAAGAAAATAAGTCCATCAGTGTGAAGCTTTTGATTGTGACTTAATCTCTCACCTTTTAAGAACCATCAGTGTGAAGCTTAGGTATTTCTATCCCTTAGGTGTGACTCATAGAAACCCTATTAGTGTGACAAATAGTTTCTACAATTTCCAAGAAAACCCCATCAATCTAACCTAAAAACATCTCATCAATAGACCTCAACAACCTCTCATGTATACCTAATCAACCCTATAACAATTACACGTCGAAGATTTTGCCTAAAATCTCCTAAAATTACTGTTCACGCCTCTGTGTAGAACCCTAAACAGCCTTTAAAAGCCATATCAAGAACTGCCCCTAAGTTGTCCTGCATCATGTCCTTCTGTTATCCTGTACTTTGTCTTCCTTGGTTTAGAATCACAATTGCAATTTTGTTTGTTATCGTGGTACATTGGTTATATTGGCATTCATGCTAGTATTAGATTCTGTTTGACCACTGCTGTGCTGGGATGCTTGATTAAACACGTCAAGTTGTTTGGTAATGAATTGTTATGTTGTGTTGTTAGTAAAATCACTTAAATTAAATTACCATTAAGGACAACTAAAATTAAACATTTTCTTTAAAAAACTAAATGAATTGCTTAAGAAATGAATTCTTTTTTTTAAAACACAAATATCATATAAAAACAAGTTTAAAAGAAACAATAATAAAAACCTTACATGGGTAAGGTTTTTTTAGAGAACATAATTATCAAATAATTTAATTATAAGCTGAGAACTAATATACTTGGAATACAATAATTAAGTTTAGTTAATTTTAATATATTTAAGGTTATTAACTTTGTAATTAAATTTTAGTTAATTACTATATATAAAGAAAAAATGATTTGGGTTCGTTAATTCTAAAATATTTAAGGTTATTTTAGTTTTTTAAATAAAATAATCAGCCTTCCATTTCAAAATGCTCACTTCTCATGCTTTTTGAAGTGGAAGCTAATGTATATTTAACATGTTTTTTATAAAATTAACCTTCCACTCTCAAAAATTAAGCAATTGATTTTTAAAATCCTAATCAAACACTTTTTTATTGTTTTCTTTTAAAGTAAAGTATAAAAGTTAGAAAAATAGACAGCCAAACATGCTCCTGGTATTGTAATTTCACTAGAAAAGATAAATACTGATACTAAAATTTAAATAACTAATTTCTTAATTTCATGAAAAATACTTTCTTGCTTATCTCATTTATATGATAATAATTTAACAATTTAGCTTAGTACACCTGAAACTAAGAAGTTCTAAAAAAAAATAATTTAGCAATTTAGCACAGTACACTTAACTAAGTTCGCATAAAAAAAAAAAAAAATCAAGATTAATAGCAATGAGGTCTGTGATATTGGTATGGATATCATTTGTGAACGACCTATCGGT
The DNA here is from genome assembly GCA_030145905.1 of Populus davidiana. NCBI lineage: Eukaryota > Viridiplantae > Streptophyta > Magnoliopsida > Malpighiales > Salicaceae > Populus > Populus davidiana. The sequence goes on along the minus strand of CM057789.1, from coordinate 21,694,741 downwards.
CATTGTGTAACCTAATGCTCGTTGTTTGATTTTGACTTTGTTTTTCTTCTCTCCTCCTAATTCTTCTCTCTACCTACATCAAAGTAGACATTGAGAGTCTGCCCTTCCCAGTACAACTGTTTTGACTTTGAAGTGCATAGAGACCAGGATAAAGATCATCACTGTTCATGATGTTCACTGAAGTAGGGTCATGCAATAGCCAATTATAACTTGTTTGGTATTCATGATATGCCGTTGATTGTAGAAAGCAGATCAGTGCATTTTTTTCCCTGTCTGTACATATGGAGAATCATCCACCTTTGTTACACAGGACACATTTATTTTCTCTACGAAAAAGGATCTTTTGTTCTGGCTTTGACACTGGCAGCATTTTTCCCTGCTGAGAAGGTTGAGCTCATATATATTGGGAAATCAATGTTGTAAAATGTTTGGCAAGTTTATTGGAGTTTTGACTCTCCTGGATGTCCCATGGCCATTGTTGTCACTTTCATTATCATGCTATCCTGTAAAATGAAACTTATCACATTATGATTCAGTCTTGTATAACAAAACTATCAAAAGCTGATCTTGCATTTCAATGGGTTGTCGTATGATGCATATGTATGAATACATATATAGCTACAATGAATGTGCAGTGGCTTCTTTATTATTAAAAACTCTTAATTGCTATCAGCTAAATTTGGTTGTTTGAATTTACAAAAGAACTGTTTTGTAATCAGTATGCCTACAGTAATAGACCATTGTATTGCAGGAAAGATGTGCTGCTGCTGATACCATATCTCTTGTTGCTCAAATATTACACAGATCTAAAACCCATCTTCAGTCAATGCTTCTTCAAAATAATCCAGCTATAGTGGAAGACTTTTTTGTCCTCGTGGTATATTTCCTTGTTTCTGTATTTTGGAGCATTTTTATTAGCCATAATTTTTTGAAATCTTTAAAAAATTTATTTTGATACTGTATTAATGAGCTGTTAAAATGGATATTTGGAATCATATATTTTGACATTATTATATGCTGTAGGAGAAAAGGACACTAGTATGAAATATGTTTGTCTGGGTATTATTCCATTTTCTGATATAGCTGGAAAACCATCTGAATTTCATAAAGTAAATTAATTTTGCAATTGAATACTAGAGCCTGGGAGTTTACTTATCTATCCATGTGTGCACATCATGTTAAGATGGTTCCAACTGCTAGGTTGTATAGGGTTAGGTCAATGAAAAGAAAATGAGCGATGGTGGTGTGTAAGCATCAAAATTTTGAGATTGTTGTTGGTTAAGAGAGAGGGAGGACTTGATCGCCCCCCAATAACCTACATGTCTTACCATAAAACTTGCCCATTACTTGAATAGGCATGCTCTTTCTATTCTCTTTTCATCTATTCAACCCTCTAATAAGTGAAGTTGTCCTATAACAAAGTTTGGAGAATCATATATACCTGTTTGCTAAACTTCAGGGGTAGCCTTTCCTTATAAGTTTTTTTTTTTGGTTTTTACATGAACTATGTTCTTATTTTGGTCCTACATTTAGAAATAGGTATTTTCATTCCTTTTCTATTGACAAGTAGGTTATTATTTTTATCAGGTGGACTCTGTACCAGATGTTATAGAGCACTTACACCGGACCACTGCAAGATTACTTCTTCACATTAATGGGTAAGTTTAGAACTGAATAATGTTGATTGAGCCCTTCTATAGTAATTAAATCATCGGATGTTCTTGTGGATTAATGAGCCGAGTAATTTTAATGAAGCCCTATTGGATGCACAAAGCCATTTCCAACGGCATTTCTCGTTGCGGATGATAACTTATGACTTTTATGTTGATTTAAGATACATTTGATGGAACTGCTAATCTGTGTCAACTGTTCAAATGTTCTTTAAAGCAGCCTTTTTAATGGCAAGTCAATTCCTATATCAAATGAAGTCAAATAACAATAATATGAGCAACCTTACTAGCCCTTGAAATTTGAAAATAACATAAAATGGAAACAGCCTGCTTCCACTTAAATAAAAATCACAGCTTGTGAATGGATCATGAGTCAAATTTTGGAGACAAGTGAAGTATGATGCAGGATAATGTGCAAAGAAAAACCTTTTTACAGGGCATTAAAGTTTCAGCTGGGGGAAGTTGGCATAACTATAATATTTAATATATTTGGTAATTAGATAAAACGTTCGTAATCAGAAATGGAAGCTGTAGTCTTGAAACTCAAACAAGGTAAACAAAGTAAATTTCTTTAACGAGGAAGACATGATTTGAGACAACAAAATTTTGACTTTAATAGATTCAGAGGACTTGCAGCATCAAATGGGTGAGCTGTGAAAACATGAAGCAAATGCAGATTTTAATTGCTTCATCTGTGATAGGGATTGTTTACAAAAAATGTTAGTTATGTGTCGGGTTGAAGGACATCCTGATAACTGTACCGAGATAAAACAATTAATCTTGATTTCACTGCATGCTTAAGAAGCCTTCAACTTGCTGGTTTCGTATGCCTGCTTGTATACCAGATGATCAGTTTCCCAAGAAAAATACAATCAAAGCTCAAGATTCCACGGGATTCTTCGTTACCTTTTAGTCAAAAGTTTTGTTTGGTTCATTGCTACCATCTTAGATGCAACGCACTTTTTAGCAGGTATGTTGATCGGATAGCTAATGCTAAGTGGGAAGTAAAAGAGCTTGGTCTAGAGCATAATGGGTATGTTTCATTCTCTCCTTTTTACTATAATTAAATGCTTGTTTATATTGTTCGAGCATATTGTAACTTCCATGCTTTTAATGACCTTGATATCATCTATCTCTTTTGTAATTTTTCCATTAAAACTGCGTGTTGAGTGTGTTAATTTCATAAATCAAAGGTAAGTTAGCTTGCAACATTTTCTAGTCATGTTAAAAAAAATATACTTCTTACAATTTTCCTTTTTTTTTTTTTTTTTTTATAAATATTTGTACTGCATTCTGTGCTATCAATTGAAGTTTTTGGTTCACTAGCCTGCTCACTTTGGTTGGCTTAGGGTGGAGTTTTTGTTTGATAATAAAACTTTACTTTGGAGCTTTTTTTGGTCATGACCTTTGTCCTTGCCTCGTGTTTTGTCCTCTGTGACACCCCCTCCCCCCACTTTAGCTTGACCCATGTTAGTCAATGGAACTAGTCTTTAAAGGATGTTTGAGAGTGTGGTTGTGATTGCTTTTCAAAGTGCTTTTCACTCAGAAAAGTATGTCAATAATGTTTTTTTATTTTTTAAAAATCATTTTTGAGATCAGCACATCAAAATGATTTGAAAATATAAAAAACATATTAATTCAAAGCAAAAAAAAAAAAAAAATCAAAATTTTTTGGAAGCGCTTTTGAAAAGCACTCCCAAACAGATTATGTTAGCTTTTGATTTTTGATATCTGTGGACTACATGATATCTCTTACAATTCTTTAATAGGTACCGAGCTTATTTTTACAATAATTATCTATCAGAATATACTGCTATCACTTTATAATCCCTCGCATACGAGTTATATTGACAGGTATGTTGATTTACTTTTGGGAGAGTTTAAGCACTATAAAACGAGGCTTGCACATGGTGGAATTCACAAAGAGGTAATGGTTGGTTCACATCTCTGGAGGAGCAGCATCTTGTAAAATTTTGAATACAGAATTTACAACTTGATGCTCATCATTTGCTTTTTGTTTGCTAACTCAATATTTGGTAGATTAACATCCAAAAGATGTTGATGTTTTACATTCTGGATACATGAGCACTTTGAATAAATGGGTTTCTTAGGCTGGCTAATTTACTGGTAGGAACCACTTGGTTAACAATCCTCCCAATCATTGGCCTTACCTCATCATAAATGGCATAATTTTGTTGTGTTATTGTACTCTAAAAATCCTGTGATGATACCAAGGAGGAACAAATATCTAAATATCTAAAATGAAATGCATGTAAATCATGGATGTTTAATGCGCACTTCACGAATGTTTGCTGTGAGTTGAAATGTGTGGATGAAGAGCAGTTCAAAAAACATTCAATCTTACTCTTTCCAAGGCAGCAGATGTGGGATAGAATAATCTATTTGTGGTCTTCAGTCTTCCACTTTAGGGGCAGTTAATTATTTAGTGGGACTACAGAACTTTTTTTATGGTTTTGCTTTCTTCCTCTATACTTTTCTACATCTTGCCATGAAGGACTTTTGTATTATTTTCTTCTCGGAATGTAATAATATCTTCATTTATATTATTTTGCTAAGAGCTTCCGCCCGCCTGGTTATGATTCTGTTCTAATTTTGTACTGATAAACATGTTTATCATGTCCCAAAACTTGAATAACAAACTAGTCTAAACTATATTTCTATCTTCATAGGCACAAGACCGTCTTTCAGAATATGGTGTTGAAATCGTCGCTGAAACCCTCATAGAAGGTCTATCACGGGTGAAGAGGTGTAGTGATGAAGGACGAGCTCTTATGTCATTAGATCTTCAGGTTCTTTCATAACTCATACAGGAATTTGTATTTTGCAAGATTTCCATTTTGCCTCTACCTCCTTCTCCACCTCTCAAGAATTGCTAATTGAAGTGCTATCTAAATTCCTTTCAGGTTTTGATCAATGGCCTCCAGCATTTTGTCCCCGTAAATGTTAAGCCAAAATTACAAATGGTTGAAGCTTTCATAAAGGTAAGAATTAGCATGTTCAATGAGACAATTTCTTAAAAACATGTGAAGATACTGGAGGAGAAATGATTAGTAGTGATCTTAGGCTTGCTTGGTCAACCCATTTTCCTTGGTTCTTGGATACACGTTTCACTTAGAAATGCCTAGTGAACATTTTCACTATCAAGATTATTAATTGGATTTTTCATTCTCTCGACCCATACAGGCTTACTACCTTCCAGAAACCGAGTATGTACACTGGGCTCGTGCTCACCCGGTAAGAAAATTCTGCACTGGAACCGAGGAATTGTTTTATTGTTTTTAACATACTTTCACCTGTTTCAATCTATCTCAGGAATACACCAAAAATCAAATTGTTGGGTTGATCAATCTCGTTGCTGCAATGAAAGGTTGGAAGAGAAAAACCAGGTTGGAAGTGATCGAGAAAATTGAGTGAGCCGTGACTTAAGACAGCCATGTTAGTGTTTTGGGTATATAAAATCCTGCACTCCACTAATATATATATTTTTTGTTACATGAATCGTGTATATTGCATAGTATTCCCATGCTTATTGATTATGTTAGGTTGTATATCTTGTAATACATGGTTTTCCCTACGTGGGAATATCAAATGTAATTTTGGATCACATTATACGGCCAATAATGAATTCGTAGGTAGATTTTATTTCAAGTACTCATGGCTGCAAATATTATGATCGAGGTGCTCATTTGTAACTGATCAAGTACAGAACAACGTTTGACATTAAAGATTTGCAAAACCATCAGGTTTTTCTCTGGAGTCTTTTCTGGTTTGCATTTTGCTGATTTTATTTTACTCTAATTTTCAGAGATCTCTCATGAACGGGATAATGGCTTGCTTTGCCACGCAAGGCATATCCGTGGTTAGTGGTTTTTCATTTGTTATTGCCAGTGTCTGAAATCAGATAATAGCTTCTTTTTCTTGCTTTTCCTCTTACCTGTTGCTTTATGCTGTGCAATTTGACCACTCTTGAACGCTGCGGTGGAAAGGCACCATGTTCGATTCTTTTCTACCGTACAGAAAAATGGTTGAAAGAACCCACCAGGAATAGTTTGTGCAGCACTTCGCAGCTCTCCATCGCTCACTGTAATTTTCACGCACCATATTTAATCAGAGGATTTTTCTTCAGTTATCACAGTTGAGTTCTTCAATGCAGAGAGTGCTACGATAGAATTGAAGATAAAAACTAGTGTGAACTAGAAATCGCCATGAGAGAGAGAGAGAGAGAGAGAGAGAGGAAATGGTGGAAAGTGGCTTCCTCTTGGCCTTATAATGGCACCACCTCTTGGCGTTCTTCTCTCACGTGGCCTTGTAAAGGCAACAATCCTTTGCGTGCTCATAAGCCAACCCCTGGGCTTCTAGGCTTGCGCCCCATCACGTGGTCACAACCCTAAGGCTAACCATTATAATGAAACACCTAGACAAGCAAAACGATAAGATAATTGAAAGGTTAATAAATAATGATTGGGCGATGCACGTTTAGAGTCTGACAAGGATCACCCCAACTATACACGAACAGGGTAAGAGTGGCTATAAGAAGCACTTCACCTTGGTTGTGAATTAAGGAAGGGCAAGCAACGTCTTTATGCTAGACAGACCATCGAGACCAGGGAAGGGGTGGCTGATGGGCTCGGTGGTCTATACCCTCGATCATGTGGTCCATGTACTATATCTCAAGACAAGGCTAGTATGAGATTGTCAAAGTCTTGGTGGCCTAACAAGTTCATAGATCTTAGTGTGTTTGGTAGTGAAATAGTTCTTATGGTTGTGGTTTGAAGAAAGTTGTTTTATAAAAAGTATTTTTAGTTGATGATGATTTGATATTTATATATATTTGATTAAAACATTGATTGAACAAAAAATAGTTTGATGTGTTTTGTTAAAAAATTGCTTTTCAAATTGAGATTATAAAATAATTAATATATATATATATATATATTAATATTGGTGGTTTTTATTTAAAAATTGTAGATTCAACTATTGCTATTACTTGATGAAATAAATAATACTTTATATAAACTATTTTTTATTGTTCAATTAAACTATTTACAATTGCATCACGTCTGAAATATATCCGATAAGGACTATAATTTTTTTAATTTCTTAAGCACGCAACAACATCAGGTAAAATACAACCAGGAACAAAATTGAAATTACGATCAAATTCTACAAATATTGTGTCATCAATAAAACACAATTAAAAATAAAAATAATCTTTTTACTGGGTCGAACCCGATTCAATGCATTTAGCTTTGGATCGGATCCAGTCCGGCCGGAACAGTAGAGACATGCACCACTATTCATGTGAATAGTCTCCACACTGATAGCAGCATTGTGCTGCTTTCAGTGAGCCTGCGTTTTTAACGCAGAAATTGCTAGGACCCATGCATAGTGATTTAAGTTTTCGGTCGTTACCAAATATTTGTTTTCCGTGGTTGGCTTCAAATGCAAAAGCAACCATGGAAACAAATGGCCTCTTAATAAAAAAGGACACAAGATGTTTATAGCGCCTTACAAGACCTTTAATGAGTAGATGCACCCCAAAGCTAATCACTACCCTAAATGCATTGTCCTCTTTTCATATTCAATGTACTTGCTACTTGCCATGAAGACAAAATGTACATGTATTATAAGAAGGCATATCTCTGTACTTTAAATGTAACATCCCCCATTCTGAGATAAAACGACAATCTCATGTCAATCGAAAAAAACATAATAATTTGTTTTTGTACATATATGTTCATGGTCTTCGTATTAAAATCTACCAGAATTTGACGGAGTTCCCCCATATACCGGAAGGTCCCATGTTATTGACATGGATTTATTTACACTTCTAATAGCTCGCATCTCATAACTCAATTCCCGACATCGTGGGTTTTCAATTTCCACACTTATACCCACACTTATCAACCACAATATTTACGATATGCATTATATAACAAAATATCATTATGGATAGATAAAAATAAATAAGTATAATTACATAGGCATGAAGTATGATTATATGAACTACATGGTTAAATTCATTCAGTCAAGTTTAAACATTAATTATATAAATTAAGTTATACAAACATTTTCATATTTACAAAATACAAGGGTATACTCCCTAGAACTAGATTGCAAGAAGGGAACATAAGCTAGGATCTACTCCTGTCGTGCATGTGATGATCCTGAAAACAAAATACATATTATTGAAAGGTGAATATTACAATAAATATGACAACACGAACATCTAACAATTTTAACAAGGTAACATATATTCATAGTTCATTTGCTTCTCCCTTCTAGTTTTTATTTTTTATTTTTTATTTTTTATTAGAATCCCTTCCTTATCTAACTATTATTAATTGTTCCCTCTGCCACTTTCAACCTTCATTCTAGACTTTATGAGATCGAACATGATCATTTTTGCTTATCACATTACCGATACCAATTTCACCGGTAGCATCATCATCACTCCATATGAGTCATTCCAAGGTGATCCCCTTATCCGGGATCCTAACATACACTAAATGTATGCTAGTCGATACATGGTGATCTCCTTATCCGGGATCCTAACATACACTAAATGTATGCTAGCCGATACATGGTGATCCCCTTACCCGGGATCCTAGCATACACTAAATGTGGGATCCTAACATACACTAACTGTATGCTAGTCCATACATGGTGATCCCCTTACCTGGAATCCTAAAATACACTAAACGTATGCTAGTTTACGCCTCAAATTGTACTTCTCATATTTCCTTTGTCAGTGATAATTTCATCATTTGGCAATTCACACAACTTTTCACCTTGAATACCCATACATTCAGAAATTCACATTTCACATTGGTAATATAAATAAATCATGGAAATTAACTAGGAAGTATAGGTGCGATTCACCTACCTGCAATAGAAGCTCTACTCGTACTCCCCTGCTGCTGTTGTTGCTGTTGCCCCACGCCTGTGGTCCCTCCCGATACGCATCAAAGTTTCGATCCCTCTTTTTTTCTTTCTAATAGCAGCCGCCAGCTGGCCCTCCCCTCTTCTCTTCTTGTTAATCCCTTTCCCACCAGTGTTTATTTTACCTACAACCCTTAATCTTGGATGGGTTTTTTTTTTTGAAATTTTGGTGTTTCTATCTTGATTTGTAAAAATGAACATAAAAATCCCTTTTTTTTTCTTTACGTTATCTCCAGATCTGTTTTTGGTGATAAGAGGAGTACTTATGCTCTATAATTATTCTTATTTTCATTTAGGCCCAATCTTCTTTAAGTGTATTTGTTTTGCCCCCACTTCTTTCTAGTTTAGTTTATTTCCTTTAATTTAATCCAGCCTTGATTTTTATTTTTATTTTTTTCTCGGGATTTACATTCTCCCCTCCTAATAAAATTTCGTCCTCGAAATTCAAGTTACGTACCTATGTCGGAGAATAAGTACGGAAACTTCTCCTTCATCTCGGATTCTCTTTCCCATGTTTGTTCTTCTATTCGAGAGCTTCTCCACAATACTCTCACTAAGGGAACTCTCTTATTCCTCAACAGCTTCTCATCTCGATCTAAGATCTTGACTGGTTTAGTTTTCATGGTTAGATCCCCCTTAATCTTTATAGGAACTTGTGGCAATACCCGTGAGGGGTCTATTTTGGCCTTTCGCAATAATGACACATGGAACACATTATGAATCTTATCCAAATATACGGGCAATTCTAATCGATATGCAACTGGCCTGATTCTTTCCTTAATCTCAAAAGGGCCAATATATCTCGGGGCTAATTTTCCTTTTACTCCAAATCGGATGATGCCTTTCCAAGGAGCCACCTTTATAAATACTTTATCCCCCACTTGGAATTCCAAGGGCCTTCTTCGGCTATCTGCGTAACTTTTTTGTCTATCCTGGGCTTCCTTCATCCTCTTTTTGATCACCCTCACCTTGTCGGTTGTCAGTTGCACCATTTCAGGTCCTAAAAGCTTCCTTTCTCCTACTTCCTCCCAACAAATTGGGGTATGACATTTCGTCCTATACAATGCTTCATAAGGAGCCATACCAATGGTGGTTTGATGATTATTATTATAAGTAAACTCTACCAATGGCAGGAGATCCTCCCAATTCCCTCCAAACTCCAACACACAGGATCTCAGGAGATCCTGGAGAGTTTGAATGGTCCTTTTGGATTGACCATCTGTCTAAGGATGAAATGCCGTGCTTAGATTCAACTTTGTCCCCATTGCTCGTTGTAAGCTAGGCCATAATCTCGATGTGAACCTTGGATCCCGATCCGATATAATTGAAACTGGCACTCCGTGAAGTTTGATTACTTCATTTACATATAATTTTGCTAGTTTATCCACCGAATCAGTCATCTTCATAGAAAAAAACAAAGCAGATTTTGTTAGTCGATCCACGACCACCCATATGGCATTATTCCCCTTCTTTCCCCTAGGTAATCCCGTCACAAAATCCATAGAAATATCCTCCCATTTCCATTCCGGAATTGATAATGACTGTAATTCCCCTGCAGGTTTCTGGTGTTCTATCTTTACTTGTTGACAGATCCCACAGTTTGACACAAATTCTGCTATTTCCCTCTTCATACTTGGCCACTAGTAGTATTCCTTTAAATCCCTATACATCTTTGTGCTCCCCGGATGAGTAGCAAATCGAGATTCATGGGCTTCTCTTAATATTTCATCCTTCAAAATCTTATCCTCAGGCAAATAGATTCGTCTAACCATAGCTATTAACCCATCGGATAACATTTGAAATGATTTCTCAATACCCTTGTTTACCCTCTCGTTGATCTCTTTTACTTTCCCATCTGCCTGTTGAGCCACTAAGACCTTGTCTTGAAACACAGATCGGATCTTTAACTGAGCTAACAGTGATCCCTCGGGCCCAACACTTAACCGCAAACCCATTTTCTTTAACTCCACTATACTTTCCTGTTCCTTAAGCTCTATATCATTCATCACTATTTTTCCCTTCCTACTTAAGGCATCGACTACTACATTAGCCTTACCAGGATGGTAGTCAATAACACAATCGTAATCTTTTATTAACTCTACCCATCTTCTCTGCTGCATGCTCAACTCCTTCTGTGACATCAAATACTTCGAACTTTTATGGTCTGTAAAGATTTAAACTTGTGTCATGAACCGGAAGGTCCCATCAAATAATTCTGCTATACATGGTCTTCGTATTAAAATCTGCCAAAATTTGATGGAGTTCCCCCATATACCGGAAGGTCCCATGTTATTGACATGAATTTATTTACACTTCTAATAGCTCGCATCTCATAAATCAATTCTCGACATCGTGGGTTTTCAATTTCCACACTTATACCCACACTTATCAACCACAATATTTACGATATGCATTATATAACAAAATATCATTATGGATAGATAAAAATAAATAAGTATAATTACATAGGCATGAAGTATGATTATATGAACTACATGGTTAAATTCATTCAGTCAAGTTTAAACATTAATTATACAAATTAAGTTATACAAACATTTTCATATTTACAAAATACAAGGGTATACTCCCTAGAACTAGATTGCAAGAAGGGAACATAAGCTAGGATCTACTCCTGTCGTGCATGTGATGATCCTGAAAACAAAATACATATTATTGAAAGGTGAATATTACAATAAATATGACAACACGAACATCTAACAATTTTAACAAGGTAACATATATTCATAGTTCATTTGCTTCTCCCTTCTAGTTTTTATTTTTTATTTTTTATTTTTTATTAGAATCCCTTCCTTATCTAACTATTATTAATTGTTCCCTCTGCCACTTTCAACCTTCATTCTAGACTTTATGAGATCGAACATGATCATTTTTGCTTATCACATTACCGATACCAATTTCACCGGTAGCATCATCATCACTCCATATGAGTCATTCCAAGGTGATCCCCTTATCCGGGATCCTAACATACACTAAATGTATGCTAGTCGATACATGGTGATCCCCTTACCCGGGATCCTAATATACACTAAATGTATGCTAGTCTATACATGGTGATCCCCTTACCCGGGATCCTAACATACACTAAATGTATGCTAGCCGATACATGGTGATCCCCTTACCCGGGATCCTAGCATACACTAAATGTGGGATCCTAACATACACTAACTGTATGCTAGTCCATACATGGTGATCCCCTTACCTGGGATCCTAACATACACTAAATGTATGCTAGTTTACGCCTCAAATCGTACTTCTCATATTTTCTTTGTTAGTGATAATTTCATCATTTGGCAATTCACACAACTTTTCACCTTGAATACCCATACATTCATAAATTCCTATTTCACATTGGTAATATAAATAAATCATGGAAATTAACTAGGAAGTATAGGTGCGATTCACCTACCTGCAATAGAAGCTCTACTCGTACTCCCCTACTCCTGTTGTTGTTGTTGCCCCACGCCTGTGGTCCCTCCCGATATGTATCAAAGTTTCGATCCCTCTTTTTTTCTTTCTAATAGCAGCCGCCAGCCGGCTCTCACCTCTTCTCTTCTTGTTAACCCCTTTCCCACCAGTGTTTATTTTACCTACAACCCTTAATCTTGGATGGGTTTTTTTTTTGAAATTTTGGTGTTTCTATCTTGATTTGTAAAAATGAACATAAAACTCCCTATTTTCTTTCTTTACGTTATCTCCAGATCTGTTTTTGGTGACAAGAGGAGTGTTTATGCTCTATAATTATTCTTATTTGCATTTAGGCCCCATCTTCTTTAAGTGTATTTGTTTTGCCCCCACTTCTTTCTAGTTTAGTTTATTTCCTTTAATTTAATCTAGCCTTGATTTTTATTTTTATTTTATTTTTTTTCTCGGGATTTACATTAAATATTGAATTTATTATCGTCATTAACCGTACACACCCCACAAAACCTAGAATGAGAACATCTTTAATAAAAGTCAATTGTCACTAGGCCTTTTTCTTCAAGTAGTTCAAAACTATAGATAACTAGTACATTGACCATCCTATTCTTATATGGATACATTCACATGAGTTCAAAACTATCTAAACAATCTTGAACTCAAAGGTAAGCAATCATCTCCTACACAAGAATACTACATCTTTTTTCTTAAGCTTTGTAACATACGTACAATCTTCTTTATTTCATAAAAATGATGTTGTTATGTTGATAATTGGTTTAAATAAATGTAATTTGTATAATATAAAAACTAGAGATTAGTTTAATACTAAGTGGCATAGTGAAGTTATCAAAACATATATCAACACAAACATAAAAAATACGAATAACTTTATAAGTTTAAAGATTAAAATGGTAACTTTATTGACAAAACATAAATTAATTAATTGTATACAAAATATCTTAAATAAAGTATTTAGTATACTTGTTGAAGCATTTAAAATAATAAAAAAATGTATATTATGTTATTGTCAATGATTGTAACTTTCATTTTTAAAGCTTTATAGCTTGTTATTTGGTGTAAATGAGTTAATTGCAATCAGTTTTCTAGAATTTCAATATCATTATCTTGATTAGTTACACTACAAATCAAATTCAATAAATTAGAAAGAAATACTAAAAAACTCTCACTACAAAAAACTTGACTTTAAGTTCTAGAATGACTAAAGAAAATCAAAGCACAAAAATGCTGAAAAAAACGAAGGACTGGAAAGCAGAAGAGTTATTACTTGGTATTCAAACATCTCCCTTTCAAGCCCATTTTATACTGACCAAAATTGATGCATAATTAATAAAGAAAAATTCTCACCATTATGCTTTTATTACCCATAATAAAAAATAAAATCCTAACAATTTTTTTTTTAATTATAAATAACAAGATATTTCTCTTTTAAACATGAATCATTTAGGATTTACTCATGAGTTTACAAAAACATATATTTTTAATAGGCCTAAGAATTATTGTACACCAAGCCTAAGCCTCAAGTCTAAGTAGTGCCGAGTGAGCATGTATGTGATTAAGCCTAAAGCTCATTTAGTTTAGGACCTCTCCTTACTAAAAGCTTTATATGTTCTATAAAACTAATTTTAATTCTTTTACTTCTCATTTTGTAACCTACGTGAAAATCTTATATTTTTTCAATATGAAATTGAAGGTTTTTGAGTTTACCAAACATGCTAATGAGATCAATTTGTTATTAAATCATAATTTATTTTATACAAATTAAATTTTATTGAAAAATATTTTTCAATAAAATGTTAACCTAAAAAGTGGATGAATGTCACTTTTCACTTTTAATTTGTATTAAATTGTGTCCATTAACTATATTTTTTAAGACAAATTTCAAACACTTTTGATATGGGTCGAGAGACATTTATCAAATCTGTTGCTTCTAGCTATTCCTATATTCCTACATACTTTATGAGATGTTTTGAATTTCCTAAAGGGATTTGCAAGGAGATCAATTATCTCATATCTAAGTTCTGGCAGGGCTGAAAAGAGGATGAACGAAAGATTCACTAGATTAGCTGGTCAGATTTATGTGAAAAGAAAAGATTAGGTGGCCTGGGTTATAGATACTTGGAAGGCAAATACTCTTATTTCTACAATCTCCCGTATGCTGCTAGTTCCTCTTCTTCATCACGGGCTTGGAAAAGTATTCTAACGGGCAAGGATATTTTACGTTGGAGAATTGGCCAAGAATTTGTAATCACCTAGCTATCTAATCCTTAGATTCCTTCACAACATCCTTTTCTTCTTTCCATGAAATCTGATGCTCTAGCTGACGTTCATCGGGTTTCTTAGCTTTTTCATGATCTTTCACACTCATGGAATGAGCCTTTCTCACGAAAAATGTTTTCAGAATCTTATGTGAGGGCTGTTCTAGGTGTTTCCTCGAGCACTCCTCACACTCATGATAATCCATGCTGGTATCACTCGTAGAATGCAAGGTTCTCTGTCATGTCAGGCTATGAAGTTCCATTGGAGACTGGAGGGAGTTCTTGAGAGCATCAAAGGAAGTCTTTCTCCCAGATGATGGGCCAAAAGGCCCGAAGCCTAGCGTGCTGTCCGGTCAAAAAGTTGGGAACTGCCCCGTAATTTTTTTAAAAATGCCTGAACACTGTTCAGGCTAGATATAGTAAAATAGAGCCCGAGCAACAAATTGGAAAAGAGGAGACTGGAAAGCAAAAAACGAAGGCAAGCATAAAATCCAAGAGAGGAAAGAGTAAAACAGGTGAGAAAAGAGAAAACGAATCAGAGCCTATCAAAGCTCCGATGGCAATTTGCGCCATGTTATTATAAAGAGGTCACCGAGACAGAGACAAATATAACTACACTACATAAGACAATCTACATGTGCCAGCTAAGTTTTCCATTCTTCCTTCATTTCAGTCCTTCATTCTTCAATAACTCTCCACTTTAGTCCTCTAATTTACTTGACCAACCCACATGCAAGGTAGAGAGGGAGAGAAGAAAGGAAAAAATAAATAAAAAATTATTGTTATGCATGTGCTCTCATTGCCCAGACACTTGTCACATTTATTTTGCAATAATTATGGACACATACCTTGTTAGTACGATGCTATGCAACCATCCACTGGTGTTACACAATATACACCTAAATCCGTTGTTGTAGAGGTATCGAATTGTAGGTGTGGGAGTCTACTTACCCCGCCAATGGTTAGGACGTGTCTACTTGTTTCGCCAAAGAAAACCTATCTTTCTTATTAATAGCTAGTACATCACCTATCTTTTGAGTGCGATGCCTGCACAACTTGTTTTTACAAGTTAGCATGGTAAAATTAATTATTCTTCATAATAACTCCTGTATAGTATATATGTAACTGATATATATAATTAATATAGGTATTCGGGAAAGTAACTTGATTAATTTTACTGATTTTAAAATTAACGATTATATAAATTTATAATGATTCTAATAAAATTCAAACCCGTGATTATTAAAACTAATTAAATTATCCAAGTTATTAAAACTAGAATTCTTGATTTTTCGAGTGATGGTCTTCTTGATCCTCTCGCTGCCATAGTCGGTCTAATAATCTTGTTTTTGGGGCTCGCTGGCTTCTTATGTCAGAGGATTTGGAAACCAAGAAATGCTCTTGTTTTTCAATCCATTATATGGTCTGGTGCTCAGATGTTGCTTATGGCCGCTAATTAGAAAATGGAATTTGATGAAGCTTTGCCTCATTGATCTACACAATCCAATGACGATCGATATGGCTCTGTTCTGCAATGGTCTCCCCCTCCAGTTGGCACCAAGGTGGTGCTGGTATTGTTATCAGGAATCATTCATTCCATTTCCACCACATTTCCAGAAGCCTTGGCTCCTCAAGTTGCTGCTTCCCTTGCTCTTGACAGGAATGGTGATCTTCGAGGGTGAAGGTCTATCAGTCATTAATGTCATTCCTCGTATTCTTTCAATGATCCTATATGATGTTGTTTCTCTTGATAATTCTTTTGCTTGTATTTTCTCTTGGCTCTCGCAGAATTTATAGGAGCTCATTCTTTCTCTTTCAATAATACCATCTCTCTTGGTCAATATCTATTTACATATTTAAAGATCAAATTAGAATATTTAGGACGCAATAGGTTTCCTCAAAACCATACAATAGATGAACAATCACGCATCCCATTAACCCTTTTGTAATAAATATTCTAATTAATATATAGTTTATAGCTCATGGATACTTTCACTTTTTTTCTTTTCTAATTCATTAAAGTATAATTAATCTGCCTATAATTAAGTAACCTGACATTTTGCCGAACTTTTTGTACCTTACTAATAGACGCAAAACAAGAACCGAAGTTTTGCGTAAGGTCCAAACACACTCCACTCCCTCTTTCATTTTCCCCTATATATAGTCTTTCTTTTATTTATTTCTCAACAATTCCCCCTATATTCTTTCCTTTTATTGCCCTTTGAATTCATCTATCCAACGATAGGATACCCACTTAACCTACCCCCAGTGATCTCAACCGTTACATTAGCTTTGTGTTTTAGCAAGCTTTATACACACACACACCCCTGTCCTCTTGCCATTTCCTTTGTTCAATTTGTCGATATATCTTAAGCATCTTTTTTATTTTCTCTGAATCCTCCACGGCCCACGCCACCTTCCCTCACTGGCACACACGTTTTTCTCTCTTGGTGCCTCCGTTCCTACACCGGTCCTTCCTGATAATGGTAACTACAACGGGAGACATTTATGCTGTTTCTTGTTTAGTTTTCATTCTATAGCCCAGTTGATGGTTTTAATTTCTCGGGTGCCAAACAATGCAGGAAATGCTGGTACCACCGTGGCTTGAATCACTGTTATCGACTGCATTCTTCACCGTTTGCCCCAGGCATAGAGATGCCCCACGTAGCGAATGCAACATGTTCTGCCTTGATTGCAATACCGAAGCCTTTTGCTTCTACTGCCGATCAACTCGACACAAAGATCATTCTGTTATTCAAGTAATTCATCTTTTCTTTTCTGAGAGTCATTGTTGTTTTAATAAGCATCTGATGAATATAACATCTCTGAAACGCATGGGGTTATGTAAAAACAGATCAGAAGGTCATCGTATCATGATGTTGTTAGGGTTGCTGAGATTCAAAAGGTTTTGGACATTACTGGAGTTCAAACTTACGTTATAAACAGTGCTAGAGTTCTTTTCCTTAATGAGAGACCGCAGCCCAAGAGTAGCACAAGTAAAGGAGTCCCTCATTTATGCGAAATTTGTGGGAGAAGTCTTTTGGATCCCTTGCGTTTCTGTTCTCTAGGATGTAAGGTCAGTTAATTTCTTCCCATTTCTCTTCTCAGATTTCTACCGGCCCTCTCCTTTAAAAAAAGGTACTACATTGTCATGAGGACCCGACTCCAAGTTGTTCAAGACTCGCGATTCACTCGCCACAATCATTTATTATACCAAAATAGTTGCATCCCTTATTTGATATCTGCCCTCTGCACACAAAATTATTATCAAATTACTGCTACATTGTGGTTTTCAATGAGTGACATTGTCGTCGTATCAAGATTTCAGACTTGATGCGATGGTAATTTTGATAATCGATTACTGGTAGTCATCCGAGCTAGCTAGCTTAATTTATAAAGTTGTCAGAGCGTAGATGCTCTCGTGCCCTTAAAGAAAAGGAAATTATATTATCGGCATAATTGACATGTATGATGTTTTTTTTTTTTTTTTTTCTATTTACCAAAGAGACTTTTTCCTGTTTTTGATGGGCTGGTTAATTTGCTTAGATAAGGGCTTAATTAACCACAAGTTAACTTGGTATTGAATTCAGCTTGTAAGAATAAAGAACAATGGAGATGCCACCTTTAACTTAAGCACCAAGGACGAGGAAGCAGGGGAAATAAGAGAAGGAATGGGAAGAGGATTGGCATCAAAGGAAGAAGAAGAATTGCGTGAAGGAAGCCAGCAAGATATGTACACAAGCACGCTAACTCCACCACATTCCAGTTCAAGGAGGAGAAAAGGCATCCCCCATAGGGCACCTTTTGGGTCCTAATTATTGACCACCCTAATTAATAACTTCTTTTTATGTATATCAAAGCTCATTCATTGATCTTCACAAGCCAGCACATGGGGGAAGATAATATCTGATAAACAAAATAGATTGATTTAAGGTGTATCTTATGGGGTGTGTTTTAAAGTTTTAACACAGAAATATAGTTGTAGTTTACATTTATTTATTTATTTATTATTATTATTTCCAATAATAATGGTAGGATTAATGCTTGGGGCCGGATATGCAATGGTGTAAATGTTATGTATGCACACACGAACGGTTTTTTTTACATAAAGTAACCAAAGAAAGGAATTTTGATAACGAAATACTTTCTTATTGTTATGTAAAAACTCAGCCTTTTTAATTATAAGTTCATGAAACTTGCAAGAACACACGATGCTAGAAGCCAAAGAAAGGAATTTTGATAACGAAATACTTTCTTTGAAAAATATATTCCTTTCTCGAGTTTGTCTCCAATATTTGTCCAAATTGGGAGCCGATATTAGATAGACGTTTTGACATTTATTGCTTCCATATCACATCAAACCAAAGCCATGATCAAGTGAAAGACTTTAACATGAATATCATTGAATTATTCGTGTACATAACAACAGCGGAAATAGAGTGTTAAAACTTATTCGTGTAACAAAGAGTGCTTATTGTAATTTATTCCTCTCTCTCTTTTTTTTTTCATTGAATAATATGTTTTTAAAAATGCACCTCGTTTCCCATTTGCCTTTTATAATCGTTACAATAGATAAGAATTAAGAAAAGTTGCTCATCATTTATTTATAAATACTGATGATATTTTAAAATTTGATATGATTAGTAATATAGTTATTTGATATTTGAATAATGGTTAATTATATGTTTATATCAATTTTTATTATAGCCTAAAAAGTATATGATTAATGATAGAAATCTTAGTATCTACAAAATAGTTCATTTTGAAAGAGTTTAAGGATTCTCCTATGATAAAATCAATAATTTTTTAAATAAAAAATTATAATAAATAAAAGAAAAAGATTTAATTCCAAAAACAAGAGAGTTTGTTCTTGTTTTAGTATGATAAACGCTATAAAAATTAAGGCATAAATGCTTGGAGAGTATAAATTATAAGCCTTTTACCTGAGTTGTTTATAAGGTATTTATAATCTCCGAACCTAATTGTTTTGATGGATTGGGAGGGACTGAAGAGTCATTTTCTATTGATGACATTAATGAAAAATTAACATTTGTTACACATTATTAATGAAGAATAAATATCCCTTATAAATTATTAATTACATGAAAATATGATAGGCTGTTAGGAGACCTTTTATACATCTATATATGTAGAGAAATGATTGATTTTGACATGAATAGTTCATATTAATAGTCTCTAGGATAAATAAACGGAGCCTTATGACCTCAATATAGGTTTATAATGACCCTTAGACCAATTGAGTTTGAAGTGTAACCAAACCCAAGAGAGGTAGATTTAGGAGTTCGCTAGGCCCATGTTCACTTGAATTTGACATGTGATCAAACCCAAGTATGTTGGGCCCAACAATTTGCTAGATCCATGCTTACTTGGGCTAACGCGTGAACGAATCCAAATATATTAGGTCTAGCAATTCACTAGACCCACCTGTCAATGAGTTACTACCTTGTGTATCAGATCTTCTAAGATAGGGTTTTAGGCTTTCTTACAAAGTGTCAAAAAACCTGATTCATCACACACACACACGTGTGTGTGTGGGTATAGGGGGTTGAATTTAAGTGAAGTTGGGGTGTTTAATGATTTTAATGGTATAAATTTTCTAAAAATGTGAAGTTTTTTTGTACTTTTTATTTGTTAAATTCAAAATAATTATATTTTTCATGTTTTTGTTGTTTTTTGTTTTATAGTGAATTTGTAAAAAATCTCCATAAATTAAAATTTTAAAAAAAAGAAGTTATTATTGATTGAACTAGATATGAGAATTATAAGGAGTAGAATAAAGGGAAATTAAAAGTTTTTGGTTTATTTCGAGGTAGGTTGGACATTTAAGAACTAAAATAAAAATATGAAATTTCAAAGATAACCCCTTATTCTACCTTATTTTTCTTAAATAGCAGAATGAGGATAAGAAAATTAATTTAAAATTTGAATTAAATGAACTTAAATTTTGAACTAGGCTAATTGGGTTGATTGGTTCCTTCAATAAAAATTGCTACCGTTTAGGAAGTTTGTTAGGTTGCCTCTTACATGTCAATACTTGGTGGTTGGTTGCATTTGAATTGCCTATGTGGTTGAGCTGACATGCAGTGCAATCTTCACTAATTATTCCAACCTACCTAACCTTACCTCTTATTCTTTGTTTTTAAAATTTTAATGTCTTGTTTGAAGGGATATTTTATCCTTCCTTTTTCATTTTCATTTTAAAATTCCTAGAAACACTACACCCCCTATATATAAAAAACAATTTCCCTCAAGACGAGGGTAGGTGTATTTAAGCCAATATTTACCACCCAAATCATATCTTTAATATTTAGCCCTTACTATCGAACTAGTAAGTCCGTCTAATCCTCTGCCTAGTGGTCCTTTCTATTTGATCTAGCACCTCATCAGGCTGTGGTTGAGGTTTACCCTTCTAGTCAAAAGAGGGTGGTTTGAAGATTGGTTGTTCATTCTTCTCGATTATGTTCTTGAGAAGAGGGATATGAAAGGTAAGATGTATGCAAGAACCTTTAAGAAACTCTAATGGGTATCTTTCATACCCTCGCATTGATTTTGAATGGTCCATAATACTTGTAGGCTAATTTCTATTTTCTTTTATGTTTCATGCTTAATTGTCAGCATGGATGGAGTTTAAGGTACATTAATTCTTCTTCTCGTAACTCTAATTCCATTTTTTTATTTAATTGAGTTATCTTCATGTCTTATGCCTTACATAGATTATCTTGATATTTGTTTTAATAATGGTGTTCTATCTTTAAAATGCTCTTCCACTAATTGATTTTATGTTAGTCACAAGAAGTATTTGAGTAAACTAGATGGGTTTGCCCAATCATTAACTTAAAAGGAGTTATTTGAAGGAATGAGTGGAAGCTAGTGTTGTGCCATCACTCTACTATGGTTTGATATTTGACCACTCTCTAGGGTTTTCACCTACAAAACAATAGAGGTAACCTTTCAAAGTTTTCTTAGTAATTTCTATCTAGCCATTAATTTAGGGGTGATAGGTAGTAGATGTGTGTAGTTAAACCCTTTGGACCCGAAATAACTCATGCTAAGATTTACTAGTGAAAGTTAGGTCCCTATCAGTCATAATATTTTTGGGTAAACCATGTAATTTATTATATTTTGTGAGAAAACTTAAGCCACCCTTAAAGTTGTGAAACAATGAGTTAAAGTTAAGAAATAAGAATATTTAAAAAGTCTTTCCACTACCATTAGGATCATAATATATCCATGGAAATTGATGACCATGGTTTCTCTAATATTGATAGTTTGTAGCAATCTTGATGGCTTCGTTTTTTCTATCTTAGTTTGTTAACGTACCTCACGCTGTCTCATATAGTCCTTTATTTAAGATTTCATCTTCACCAAATAAAAATCCCTCTTGGCTCACCTTAAGATTTTCTCATACCCTAAATGACTTGTTATTGGATGTCATGTATGTATTGTATAATAATTGAATTAAAAGGACTTTCATTATGGATGTAAATTCTTCCTTTATACAACAAGACCCTTACCCTTTATTTGGCATCTAGAGCACCTATAGTGTTACTCTTCATTTGCTAAAATATTTTTTGTACTTCTTTGTCCCAATAAGGTTGTAGTAGCTTATGATTCTCCAATGATTAGCTCTTCAAGTTTCATAAACAAAGCATTAACCACCAATTTTTCATTCACAAACTTATACTCTGCTATAAAATCATACTCAATCAATTTCAAAATCCATTTTTGATGAATTGGTGCTCCTATTTTCTATTTTAATAGATACTTAAGAATTTAATGGTTTGTTTTGATTTGTATATATTAACCTAAAATGTAGGGTCTCTATTTTTGATTTGTTATTATAATGGCAAGAATCTCTTTCTCATCCTTCTTTTTAATACCCTTGCTGAGATAAGTGACGGGTCTACCATCTTGTATTAGTATTTCCTAGGTCATCATAAATAGATGCCCTAAATCAAATATGTAAATTCTTCATAAGACTTCAAACTTGTAAATGGCTCCAATCTCTTTAATTTCTTAAAACCAAGCTATAACTTTCCCTTCTATATGAAAAATGACCATGAATAACCTGTGCTGAGGTTTGGTGTTATGATAGTTGAAGGACTAGTTGGAACAACACACTTGCCTTATTGGGTCTTCCTTATTGAATTATAAAAAATATCCAAATTCATTGCCTTTAGTTGAATTTGATCATCTCAAGGTGATTTGACTTCATGTTGGTGGTTCCCATTAATTAAAGTCCATAGTGCCACTGACCTTTTTCCTTGGGTTTTCATGATTTGATCCATCTAGGTTGATATATGTTATAGTTTTTGTATAAGATCCTGTAGATTCCATTGTTGTGTCAATTGATTTTATTGTTTCTCCTTTTGTTGTTTGTTTACACTAGCAGCCATTTCTAATAATTATGCATACTCGTCCTTGTAACAATTACTAGAAATTAAAATTTAAGAAAAAAAAGTTATTATTGATTGAACTAGAAATTAAAAATTATAAGGACTAGAATAAAATACAATTAAAAGTTTTGAGACTATTTTAAGGTGATTTAAGCATCCAAAAAATAAAATAAAAACCTAGAATTTCCAAGATAACTCCCTATTATAACTTTGTTTTTTTAAATAAGCAAAAATAAGGATAAAAAGATTAATTTAAATTTTGAATTGAACTGACTTGAATTTTAAATTGGGTTAATTAGGTTAACTAGTTCCTTCCATAAAAAACAATATTGTATAGAAAGTTTATTGGGCTTCCTCTTATGTGTCAATACTTGATGGTTGATTGTGTTTGAATTGTCTATATGGTTAAGCTAACTTGTCGTGCAATCTTCAATGTTCATTCTAACCTACCCTACCTTTACCTTCTTTTTTTTCCTTGTAATTAAGTGTCTTGTATGGATTGACCCATCCTTTATATTGGAATGGGTGAAGAGTTAAATGTTTTGGCAATTCCTCCTAGGGGAATGAATCAAGAGAATTTTGAATCATAACTCTAGATTTTTTTTCATCCTTCGCTACAATAATATCTTGGGATTTGCAATGATAACTTGGTATATCTACTATACGACCATTAACTAAAATATGTCTATGGTTAACTAATTAGCGGGCTCGAGGAATAGTTGATGCCATACCTAATTGAAAAAGAATGTTATCCAAACGCATTTCAAGTAATTGTAGTAAAACCTGACCTGTTGACCCTTTGGCTTTTGCAACGATACGAGCGTATTTAAGCAATTGTTGTTATGTAAGACCATAATGAAAACACAATTTTTTTTTCTTCTAAACGAATATGATATTGACATTTTTTTACTGGAGCACGATTGATTTCTAAGATCGCTCCCGACTCTAAGCCTTTTACTAGTTAGTCCCGGTAAAGCCCCCACATGACGTATTTTTTTTGAAACGAGACCCTAAGTAACGTGACATAAAGACTCCTTATTTTCTTTATTTTATTGAAATTTTATAAACCTAAATTAAAACTGAACTAAAGAATAAATATGATAAATGAGGTAAAATCTACTGAAGTATTATACTACAAATGAGATGGATTCTATCAATATCTAGACCTTATTGTATATACACAAAGAATGTATATAGAATATAGAAAAAAATAGAAAAAAGGCTAGCTATTGGAATCAAACCAATGACCATTGCATTAAAAATGCAATTCTCTAATCTCATAACTAAGCAGACTCACATAACAGAACTCGTACATGCACAAGAATTTAGTAAACTACTGGAACCTTAGCTATTCACTTTTCATTCATAGTAATTCATAATTAAATTAAATGAATATAGAAAAATGAATTGAATATAAAAAAAGAGAAGAATTGACGGTTCGAGTATTCAAAATTGCACAAGAAAAATGATTAGAAGAAAAACATATAGAATAAGTGTGGTATATATGCATATATATTGAATTGCAGATACATAAATGATAGAATAATTTCTGATTAGACCAAATAGGGTCCAAAATAGATATGAAAGAGGCTAGACAAGAAATCAAATAAAATATTAAAATATAGAGGAAACACTTTTAGAAACACTTTTCTAGGAATATAGGAATCGGTATCTAAGGACTTTAACAATTCCAGTATAATAGAAATGAAAGAAAAAGGGAATGACATAATAACATAATAATAAGATGTGAATCTCAAAACACAAAACAAAGAGGGGATATGGTGAAATTGGTGGACACTACGTACTTAATTGGATTGAGCATTGGTATGGAAACTTACTAAGTGATAACTTTCAAATTCAGAGAAACCCTGGAAAAAAAAGGGGCAATCCTAAGCCAAATCCTATTTTTCAAAAACAAAGGTTCATAAAGACAAAATAAGAATACAAAAGGATAGGTGCAGAGACTCAATGGAAGTTGTTCTAACAAATAAAGTTGACTACTTTGTATTAGTCAAGTAAAGGAATCCTTCTGTTAAAGTTAAAATTCCAGAAAAAATAAAGTTAAAGTAAAGTATAACCCTTTATTTCTTTGCCTAGAACCGTACTTATATTTCTTAATTGACTTTATATAGCTTATCTAAAGGATGTGCGCAATACAAAGTTCATGATGAAGAATTTGTTTAGTTCGTTTATTAGCTAGGCTCGCCCGAAATAAATATCTTCAAAATTGGAGAATCCAACGAATCCCTAATTGTATTGCACTTTTCCAAACCCAGAAAACAGATGGAATTCTAGGATTCTTCCTAGGAGCAAATACTTTTATACATACTTCTTTACGTTGATCTAGAATACCATATTCTATTCTCGTAAGATGATATCTACTAGTTAATAGCCTGCCCGGTGCTACATCATAGGCATATTAGGAACATAAATAGTTGTAACCATATACATATAGAATGACAACAATGGAATGCCAATCCTCAGGCTTTATTTGTAAAGTCTCTATTCCTTGATAATCAAAGCCCAAAGATCTATGAACTAGCCCATGTTTGACCAGCAAAGCAGATAGAGGACCCCGTATATTTTTTTTCTCTCCTTCATTTTTATTTGTATAAGTATTTCCTATTTCCAAAGAAATTTAGGAAGATTGACTTGCCTTTTGTTATTCATAATGAAGAAACATAAGACTGAATTACCTGGGATGCTTGTGCCCATAAGAAATCGCGAAGCCATTCATTAATACTAATAGAACTCTACGCAAAATTTCCTCCGGTGATATGAGTTACCACCCCTTGATCACTTATAATACCCTAAATATCTGATTGTATTTTCCAACTGAAATGGAATATTATTACCAAAATTGCATTGTACATCCAAAAGAGTCCTAAGAAGGCATGATCCCAAGCGGATACTTGATATGTCCCCCCTCTTCCAAGTCCATCACAAGGGAAACACAAAATCAAAATTTGCTTTATTTGGTATCAAACGAGAGCTATGGGCAAATAGAACTCCTTTCAAGAGTATTAATACCGTCATATGAATCGTAAATGCATGAATGTGATGGACCAAAAAATCTGCGATTCCTAATGGAATAGGTAACAAAGCAACCTTGCCCCCCCATTGCCACTAAGTCATCACCCCCCAAGTTAAACTGGTGCTTGTCATTGCACCAGGTGCTAAAGCATGCATGTTTTGTATCCATTGAGCAAAGACGGGTTGTAATTGTATAGCAGTATCTGAAAACATATCTTGAGGGTGCCCTAAAGCGCTAATGGTATCATTATGAATATACAACCCAAAACTATGAAAGCTTAGAAGTATACATACCCAGTTAAGATGTGATATAATTGCATCGTGATGCCTAAGGACATGATCTAATAGATCATTGTATCGAGTAGTTGGATCATAGTCTCTTACCATAAAAATGGTTGCATGCGCAACAACACTAATTATGAGAAATCCACCAATCCACATGTGATGTGTGAATAATGACAGTTGTGTACCATAATCTGTAGCTAGATATGGGTAAGGGGGCATGCCATATATATGGTGAGCTATAACAATGATTAAAGAGCCTAACATAGCTAGGTTAATAGATAATTGAGCATGTCATAACGTTGTTAGGATCTCATATAAGCCCTTATGACCCTGACATGTAAATGGACCTTTATGAGCCTCTAAAATATCTTTTATACCATGACCAATGCCCTAGTTAGTCCTATACATGTGACCTGCTACCAGGAAAAGAATTGCAATAACTAAATGGTGGTGTGCAATATCGGTCAGCCATAGACCCCCAGTTACTGAGTCTAATCCTCCACGAAAAGTAAAAAATTCAAATATTTTGACCAATTAAAGTGAAAAATAGGGTTGCTCCCTCAACCAAACTAGGATAAAGTTGAGCCAAAAGATCCCGGTTCAAGATAAATTCATGAGGAAGTGGGATCTCTTTAGGATCTACTCCAATGTTTAGAAATTGGTTAATTTGTAAAGATACATGGACTTGATGCCCCGCCCATGAAAGAGACCCAAGCCCTAGTAGCCCTGCTAAATGGTGACTTAACATAGATTCTACATCTTGGAACCAAGCTAATTTTGGAGCAGCTTTGTGATAATGGAACCAACCAGCAAAAAGCATTAAGGCTGCAAAGACCAATGCACCAATTGCCGTACAATACAATTGTAATTCATTAGTTATTCTAGATGCTCTCCAAATCTGAAAAAAAAATGGGAGGTTATTTGTATTCCTCGGAAACCCCTACCCACATCACCATTCAATATTTCATGGCCCAATATTGGCCAAACTACTTGGGCGCTAGGCCCAATGTGAATAGGATTGCTTAGCCATGCTTTATAATTGAAAAAACAGGCACCGTGGAAATACATGCTACTCAGCCAAATAAAGATGATGGAGAGTTGGCCGAAATGAGCACTAAAGACTTTTTGGGAGATCTCTTCCAAATCACTGGTATGGCTATCGAAATCGTGAGCATCAGCATGTAGGTTCCAAATCCAAGTGGTAGTATCAGGTCTTTTAGCTATTGTTCTTGAGAAATGACCGGGTCTGGCCCATTCCTCGAAAGAAGTTTTGATGGGATCTCTATCTACCAAAATTTTTACTTCTGGTTTCAGCGAATGAATAATCATTGAGTCCTCCTCTTTCCTGACAACATATACAAAGAAACTCGCCAACAGTAAAGTAATTATCCGCATGCTGGCTCATTTCGGAATTGAATCAAATAGGCCCTTTTAACTCAATGGTAGAGTAACACCATGGTAAGGCGTAAGTCATCTGTTCAAATTCGATAAGGGGCTTTGTCCTTTTTTCATAAAACTCCCGCGGGAGTATTTCTATTTGAAAGGAGATTCCATTTGAATGGGGAATAAAGATATTGTTAATATTTGCAATAAATAAGGTAAGAAACTCTATATTTATCCACTTGGTATTCCAGATGTTTTATCCTTCTCCTGCCATTTTCAATTTAAAATGCCTAAAACCACTACATAATTTTCTTTTAAAATAATATTTTTATACCCATTTTTAAATGAATCATGTGAAGAACTTTTTAGAGAGTTAATTGATAAACTATATATAAATAAATTAAAGTTTATATAATAAAAAAATTATTTTTTCCTAATTTGTTTTAACAAAAATAGATGAAAGCAACTCAATCATCAATGGAATACCAAGAGAGTAATTGATATAGAATAAGATTTTAGATAAAAAAAATTATATAAAAAAAGGGAGTTTGTATATTCCTAATTCACTGTGTAGTTTCTAGATAAACTTAGCACTTATTTAGCGACTTAAAGTATTTATATAGCTCAATCGCTTGAGTTTACCTTGTACAAAGTGGATAAATAATGGAGAGCTACCTTGTAGTGATAATGAGTTATTGGTTGTTTTACCATTGGTGGAAAGATTGTTGCTCACCATTGGTTATGGTGCTTCGCTATACTATTAATAGAGAAGTGAGTGATTGGTAGGTACCCTTTAAAGTTTTATGTAGGTATTAGTGAGGAAATGTGGTATTGTATTAACAACTCATATAAGCATCAATCATTGTGGCATAAAACTAAATTTACTAGAGATCATAATTCTGTCTTGAGGCATATGCTAGTAACTAAAATTTATGTGGCACTAGGTCAAGGTCTAAATATCTTTTCAAGGTTGGATCAGGACATGAATGAACATGGTCAATTTGTTTAGGTTACCTAAATGGATTGTGTACTTTGTTTAGACTACCTAAATAAACAACTATTTTTTTTATAGCACCATCATTTTTCCCCCAAGCCTTTCAAACATTTACGTATGAAAGACTTAACTGGTGGAAGTAAAAAGGAATTAAAAATTATGTATGTAATGTTAACTTTTTATGGCTTTTATTAACATGCCATGATGAATGTTAAAAGAGCTCATTATTTGAAGACATGAAGATTTCATTAGATATATAAAGATTTTATTTTGAGATATGAATACTTGTTTTGAGATATGGAGATTTTTATTGGAGATATAGAAATAAACGACATCATGGAGAAAAATATATGAGGACTATTTAAAGAGATAAGGAAAGAAAATCTCATAATATTTTCTCACACATGTGAAGATACAATTCTTGGAACCTATTTTATCTTGGGTAATGCATCATAAGATGCGTCAACATCTTTTTATTTGGGTTTCATTTATTTCCTTATAAATTGTTGAATGTAACCCCCAACGGTCAATATTTTTTTAACTTTTTTTAGGGCATGACATTCTTTAATATCATGATCATTGTCATAGTGAATGATATAAAATTGATGGGGTTTCTTGCATTTGCATCACTTTTTATAGAAGGTAGATGTCATATGAACTCTTTTTCCTAGATGGCATCCAATGCCCCCAGTACACGTGGTGGGCAGAAATATTAGGTGCTTAGGGGAATTTAGGTGGTCATAAATAGATCCTTGGTGTTTCTTTTCGATGATTTGAGGTTGCTAGGATATCAATGGTGCTTGTAAGATCCTACTCCTTGTTGTTAGAAATAAGGGTGTTCTTTCTTGGTCACACTTGATTTTTCTACTCGAATGTGGCTTTCATTGCTTATTTTACATTGAAGAGAGTTCAATTAAGGAGATTATATAGTAACTCCAATAAGAAATAAGTGTAGACTCCATTTATCAAGTCTTATATAGTAATGGGTTTAAGTACTCTTCATGTTAAGCATTTTATTATTGAACCTTTAAAGTTATGTTCCGGTGCTCTTATTTTTTTTATTGTGTGATGATATGCGTTGATGCTCTCATCTTTTTATTATATGATGACAAAAAGGCTTAATAATGCTTTTTTTAGTTGGTATGCTTATTCTAAAGTGAAAGAATAGTTTGGTGCATATATCATAAAAGTTAAGACTGAAGTCAGGCTCCAGGACATGGTACAATGCTCGAGAAGATCCATGAAATATCATATAGAGGAATTTATACATAGAATTATTATCTTGTGTTACAAGCTCCAAGATGCTTCACAAGTTTTATATGTGTTCTTTAAGGTTTGTAAGTCCATCATAGTTGTTTAAGTTGGCCTGGCTGAACACATAATCTTTGGAGAGATGAATGTGTAACACTCTATGATAAAATAAAAAAAATCTTATATATAGGGGTAATGTTCATTCTTAAAATCTAGTTCAGTTTCTGGTCTCATTTTATATCCGGGTCATTTTAGACGAGGAGCATGCAAGCGAGATTTAAAAGGAGATCAATGGTGTTAGTTATGGCTAATACTTGATAATGAGTGTTTTTGATAGAGGGAGTGCTCATTTAGAGACTTGGAGTAAGAGTGTTCTTATACCTTCTTACTTGTATGTCATTTTGCAATATTCCTCTAGGGAATTGAAGTCTTTAGTTGTAAAGAAACTCGAGGGTGTACAACATGTGCCAAGGATGACCGAGGTTATCCTAATTCTCTAGGTTATTCAAGGACCATTTTACTTTGGAAGTCTTGGAGAACATCAAGACTAAAAGCTTTTGGTATTGGTCAAGAAGGAATCAAATGGTTTGAGAGATTCAGTTACTAGTGAAAAGTATCAAATGCAAAGAAATCTAACACTAGTCACCACCTCTATGATTCTTGGATTTGAATCCAAAACTTTGCAAGCTATTGAACCAACTAAAAGAAAAAGGATTAGCAATGAGAAAGAGGTGGGCACCAATAAAGTCCCCAGGATATCCCTTGAGGAGCAATTCCTCACTGAAGAGAAATTAAGAAAGTTTGTAGAACAACAACTGGAGGAAAAGGACAAGAAAATAATGTCCTTAGAAAAAGAAACTAAAAAAAGAAAAATTGACTAGAAACCAAGCTGAAAAATAGTGAAGAGAATTGGGAACACATTGGATACAAACTAGTACCATGCTAAAAGCTTTGAAAACCAATTTCAACTATTTCCAAGAAAGGTCTGATATGTTTTTAAGGGTCTAAGCGGAGTTAGAAAGTCAGATTGAGTAGTATGAAAGGCTATACAAGAAGCATATGATGATGGATAGTGAGTTTAATGAAGCAAAAGCCAAACGAAAAGTCGTTAGGGTCTTCAAAACTAATTTGGATAATAAGAGAAATAAGATCAACATGCTATAGAAAAAGCTCAACAAAGAAAAGGCCAAAGCAAAACATTTGGAAGAAAAGAACGAATTGCTCAAATGCCATAACTAGATGATTGACACCAACAACAATTAACTGAATATGAACAACATGTTACTCTTAAAGAAGATGAAAAATAGGGATGAGCAGATTGACTAAGGCTCTATCTATACCAGAAAAATCCACCACAATGCCTAGCAGGCTGGAAGAGATATCCATTGATATTAACAAAGCATGGCTGAGACTGATGCTTTTCTTAGGGACATAGAAAACAAAGGCTTTGTTTTTCTCCTTGTAAACGATGATGATGAGTAAAATATCTTTCAAATATAGAAGTTTTCATCAAGTATTAATGAAAAGGGCTTAGACCTAACCTTTTAAGCAATATCTCTTTGTAATTAGTGTATTTTATTAAGTGTTGACTCAGATTAAATTGTCTTGACAATTAAGAAAGGACCAAAACCCTATTTGTTTCTACAAGAATGATGGCCATATATCAACTCGGGATATAGTTAATCTATATCCAACATACATTATCATGCATAATCATACATCTATATGTTTATGAATTATGGAATGCGCATAACAAGTATTCGAAATATAAGTCCCCCTTATCAGAGTCTACAATACTAGGCTTCGTAAAAGTATGGAGAATAAAGAGAGAGCTTACCTTGAGGCCTATTATCAAAAAACATAGGAAGATGTTAAGAATAATATGACTCAGATGGCTAGTTTAATCGAGCAACTCCTACGAGCATATTCTAGGGAAAGAACATCCAGTTAGCAACCAACCATGTCATCGCTGCCAATAGCTCTGATTATCCTTGATTCACAAAACTAGGTGGAAAATCTTGCTATTGGACCTTAAGGAACAATGAGCATTCCAATGACTTGTTCATTTATGTATGCCTAAGTGTCAGACATAATAGATCTAACAATGGAGGGGTCCTACGAGGTTCAATTCTCTAATTGTCCCGAACAAGATAAATGAGTTGCTTATGAGGAAAGATTGAGGGTTGTTGAGGGATTTGATGTCTATGACCTAGTTAAAACAGCTGAGATATGCTTGGTGCCAAATGTAATGGTGCCTAAGAATTTGGCTAATATTTTAATAACCCTAAAAATTTTAATTCCTGAAAATTAATAATCAATGTTTTGATATAAATATTGGATCTACCAGTAGGCTGGTATTTAAGTATCAAGAATTGACTATAAAATTTTTAAAATTATTTTGGATATTCACCAATTTTAATTAGAAGTATTTTTCACCACAATATATGAGGTGTGAAAAACATTTTCACCTTCCAGGATAGGTGAACCATGACAGAACACCTACATGGATTCTTCCTATAAGAATTTACCTGGGCATACGAGCTCATAATAGATTTGAAATGCCATATTTATTCATGAGCATAAATCTTCATTTTGATTCATAAACGGACCATTGGTTAGGAACCCATCAACACCTTTAAACCATATCTAAACCGTATAATTCAGCTTATCTTGAGTGAAATATGCTAAGGAGGCTCATATCTTTCCTAACTACAATTAGTTCTTTACCCTGTAATTTCAAATAAGACCAGTCAATCCGGGTCTCCTAATAACCATGAACCAAACAACTAAGTGGCAACTCCTTGATCCCGACACCGCAACATCGCGCACACACGTGTGGCAACTTAGTTAGATGATTTTAGGATTGAGAGTTTTTTACAAGAATATTTTAGAAAAAAAACAATAAATATTATCTCTGAAGACAAGTCTTCTTTGTATCTTATATTTTTAAAGTATATAAATTCACTCCAAAATTATCCTAAATACATATTTATTTTTATATCTTTTCCTTTATCTTTTTAATTAAATATATTTTTATTTTTTATATCTCGTGACAGTAACCAAGCACTATCTAAATATACAAAGTGGTGCACTCGTATAAGAGCTGGGAGCTATGCTGTGAACTCATAAGAGCCACTTCTAAAGAGAGGAAAAATATAATGTTTCATACCCCACATCTAAGTATTATGGAAAGATTGAATAAGATTTTTTTTTAAAAAAAAACTAATTAATGAATCCATGTGTAACAAGGAATATTCTTTTTAGATGGTGGGTACAAGATGCCTAACTCAATGTTGAGCATATTGTCGTCGAAATTGTTTAGTTGCATACCAGCCTCGAGTTTGGGTCATTACAATTCTTTGTTTCATATAGGTCCATTAATCATTCATTTTATTTTATTCAATCTCCTCAAATTTTTTTTTTAAAAATGATGAAAATTCAAATAAAAGTTTGATTCCTATTTTGAAAGTGTTTGGTTGAAAAAAAAAATGGAATGAAATTAAGTGTGAGACAGATAATGAAAATTAAACATAATATCTTTCTACATGGAAGGCAGGAATAATAAAAAAAGAGATTGTAATGATATTTGTTTTAAAAATGATATATTTTAAAAACTATTAAAAAATAAAAAGGTTTTATTATGTTTCTAGAAACAAATCATTGTTCGTTGGTATAGTTATTTAACGATATTTTTCCTAGCCATGAAAAACTTTAGACTAGTCACTAAGATCAAAATGATCTTTTTATTATAATACAATTATCTTTAACAATTTATGCAGGGTTAGTTGAGTAGTTTTATTATTATTTACAAAATAAAAATTTTGAATTAATCTTTAAAGCGAAATAACATATATCTTTTACTTGGGGTTATTTTTATCTTTTCATGTTTATTTGCAAAGTAAATTATCAAAACTATGATGGTGGGTGTTGTGACTTTGTGGGGTTAATTGATGGCTTCTAAGGTGACGATCCTACATCACCAAGCGATGTGTGTAACTTCATTGCTTCAGTTTTATTATCAACGATCATTTCTTTTTCTTTTCTTTTCCCTCGTATCCTTGAAAACCACACCCAAAAATTCAAAGTAACTCTTCAATTATTGTGTTATCCAGGTTTAGTATATATTTTTTATTAATGTTTTTTAAATAATTTATAAACTAAAAAATTTAATTTCAACTTTCATGGATTTTTATTTATTTATCATATTTGATCCTTATTCTTTTAATTATTATTTGTTTTATTTAAAATGATTTAAAATTTTTGTTCTTACAATATCATCATCCTTGAGTTTTTTTTCTATTAAATTTGATTTTTATTTTTTCAATTGCTATTTGTTTATGTTGATATTTTTTTTAGATTGATTTTTTTCGATTCCATCCTTTAACATTAAATATGAGTTAAACCGGATTGACTCATATTTTTTTCCAATGTTTTTTTTAATTAATTTTTATTTTTATTTTTATTCTTCAACATTAGGTTGTTTGATAATTGAGTTTTATGATTTTATTCAGTTTGCTTACGAACGCCGTTACCCTGGTATCACGACTGGTTCAAAGATTTTGTATCTTTACCTGGGCGAGTTTGGATCAAGTTTTTTCAACATTTTTTTAATTATATTGTTTTTCTTAATTTTAATTCTACAACGTTTTATTTGTTATAGATTAAGCTTTAAATTTTTTATTTTTATTTTATTTTCCATGGAGTTATCATATTCTTATTTAATTTATTAAGAATTGGTCTTTAAATTATTTTTCCTGTTTTTTTTTCTATGAGATTATCTCAATTTTGTACTCATGGTCATGTAGTTTATGAATTAACCTGGTTTAACTGGGATTTATTTATTTTTTTTAATTTTATCTTTTAATATTAAGTTTTTTGTACTCTAAATGGGTTGGAGTCACGGTTTTTTTTTTTATCAATTTGTTTATTTTTATTATATTTTTTATTTATATTATTAATTAAACCAATAATTAAACTTCCAATCGCGCCTTCTCCTCGACCATTGTCATCGTATTTTGCTGTCAATGATGATGATGCAATTTCTTTTCTTAATATTACTCCATCTATCATCATAATTAATGTTTTTCAAGAAAATATTATTGCTATTCTTGTACTATTATCAATATTAACACTATGCTACCACCACTTTTTCCTTCCTCCAAATCACCACCACAGCTATCATATATTATCCTTTTCAACGCAAATAGCATGCAGTTGGCAAAATTATTTTTTAATTAGTATTTTTATTTTGTTTTAAAAAACTGATGTTGAAAACTCTTAGATTTCATTCTTTTTTTTAATTCATAATATTAAAATTAAAACGTCACTATGATTCATTATCTTTTACTTCAATTCCTTGGCTTTCAATCCAAAATTTTCGTTCATGACATCCAAACGGTAGCTAAATTCTCGAGGCAACATGCTGGATATATAATTGTAACATGGCCATACGTACATTTTTGGACGCGCTTGATCTAAGAAATAAACAGAGAGGAGGAAACCGCTGAACCCCTCGGCCTCTTGCCCTTTCGTTTTTAGTGCACTCCAAACTGGTATCATAGTACACCTTTCGTCTGCTTCAAGAAATTTCATGGCATAAATGATCAGTATCATAGTCCTATATATAGTTTTTTTATATATATATTATTATATATTACAAAGAAGAGGCTAGAACACAAAATTTCCTAGAAAATATGGATTCCGCTATTCCTATGGTTCTTTTTCCTGGTTGATCTGTTCTTCAGTAATTGTAATAAATATTGCAATTCCAAATAACATAAATACATACCCGTACTCTAATGAATTTCAACCTTCAACCAATATATATGTACTACATAAATGGGGAAAAGGATATGGATCGGTGCCAGGAATTCTACGTCTCCTTCGAGTGTCAAAGACGTCCAAAAGGGTATCCTATGCTTATAGTGTGCATGCAGACAAATAAATGGACAGAGGAACTGACATGACAGGTGAAGAGAGAGAGGAGGAGGAGACACTGTATTTCATGGGATTCTCTGGAGGCAGGTTCAAGGAGCTTGGTTAACCATTTATAGCTTTGTATATAAATATTAATATCACCTAATAAACACATTCGCATGACCTGTAGCACAGAAATAATTTGTAAGAAAAAAGAAAAAAAAAACAATTATAAACACGTGGATTGTCTGATGATTCTCCTTTGCCAACATAGTTTTATAATTTCTTTGCTGAAAACAAGAATCATATATTATCTTAAGCTATATATATTCTTCCCTTTTTTTCTTTCTTTCTTTCATTTTTTTTTCCAGTGGCATTATTCTCCACCACTCTATGTCTTTCAATTCCGTGAACTACAAGGAAACCCCTCGCAATTATATATTCACGTACATGATGTTGAAACATAAAGTATGAGATGAATATGATGACATCGATTTCAAACCACCACTAATTAGAAGTCATTCATTAATATGAGGAAATAATATAGCCTAAAGTATATTTTATAAAGTCACATGTATAAATATTGTTCACCTCCCTCAATACTCCTCAGTTTTAATGTTAAGTTTGTTTATTGGAAAGTTTTTTTTTTTTCTTAACTTTAGAATAATATATATTATAAGAAGTCTTTCTCTCTAGCTTGCTGATTCAATTTTCTCTTCTCCATCGCCTCTTACAACCAAATAAAATTCTATCAACTTATATCATAGTTACTCATAAACTTTATTTCTTCAACTTATGTATGGTATAAGAGAAATCAAGAGAGATATGCAAAAAAGGAAAAATAGAAAATGATACGTACACATTCCAAAAGAGCATGAAGACATTTATTGTTATCTTGAGTAAATTAGGAAAAGAAAACATGAAGACATTTATGATATCCATTGCCATATGAATGTACAGGAAATAAAAAATTACAAGAATAATAGGATTCTGAAATAATAACCTCATCCAACAAACTATCTCAAAGATCATAGCATAATAGTTAAAAGCAAAATTAAATTATTATTTTCTTTTTCTTCTTTAATTTCTCAATAACCAAGACGGAAAGTTATGTCAAGATTGAGTTTTAACCATACAAACACAATTATCAAATTAGTGTAGCCATATAATTTCTAAGGTTATCATTGATTGATTCAACACCTCATAACAAAATCTAGATGGAAATTTATTGCATGACCTTAATTTCATCTATTTTATC
Source organism: Populus davidiana (assembly GCA_030145905.1). Classification (NCBI taxonomy): domain Eukaryota; kingdom Viridiplantae; phylum Streptophyta; class Magnoliopsida; order Malpighiales; family Salicaceae; genus Populus; species Populus davidiana. Next base: position 21,657,857 of record CM057789.1, on the reverse strand, counting down.
CAAGTGACATGTACCGTCAAGAAAGTATGTGTTCTAGTCAAGAAACAACCAAACTCGATCAACATCTTTAAGCTAACACTTCTTTAAACAATTAAAATATCATCCACTCATAAATCTATAACCAATAATTAATAAACCATTATAAAAATCAATAAACTTCCAAAAAATCATAAAAGAAAGTAAAATATTGTAGGCAAATTAAAAAACATTTAGCATTATTGAACAAAAAAAAGATGCAAATAACATACCTAAATGGTCAAAGAATTCCCTCAACTTAGCCTTATTGATCAAATCACAAGTGCATTGATCAACTCACATACAAACTCATTTGACTCATTCATTCCTATAATTACACAAATTTACACATACCCTCAACTTAGCCTTAAGGTGTATTTATTTCTTAGAAAGTGGTTTTCGAGAAACCACTTTCCAAACATTTTTGTATTTGTTTATCATTAGAAAAGTTGGTCAACGGAAAATACTTTACGGTAAGAAAAATTTGGCTTGATTTCCAGAAAAGTGTTTTTCTTTTATTTTGGGCGGAAAACGCTTTCTAGAAGTTGTGAAAAATTTAAAAATATCATATTATTTGCTGATTATATCAAATTTGATTCTCAAACTTTCAATTATCGTATATTTTGTTTGAAACTTTTTTTCTTCAAATTCATCCCTTAAAATTTGATTTAATTTGATTTTTATATTAACTTTGGTCTTTATTTTTATGATTGTTATTTAATTTTCTCTTATTATTTTTTTAATTAAAATTTTTTATCTATCAAATTTGGTCCTCATTCTTTTGATTATTGCTTATTTTATTTAAAATAATTTATGAAATTGTAATTATTATTATTTTAATTTCATCATTTTTCAATTTTTTTATCGGATATATTTGATCTCTATTATTTTGATTATTATTTATTTTATTTGAGATAATTTATGAAATTTTTTTTTTCAATTCCATTCTCATTCAACTTTTTAATCTGTTAGATTTGTTCCTTATTATTTTAATAAACTTGAAAAAAACAATTAATAAGTTATTTTCCAGCTCATTTTCCACAACATAACAAATACCGGAAAGTGTTTTCCAACATGTTTTCCAACTTATTTTCCATGACACTACCAAAGATCGAAAAATAATTTACTTTCTCGAAATTCACTTTATAAAGAAATCACTTTTCAAAATAAAACTACTTTCCTGCAAACAAACGAGGCTTTATTGATAAAATCACATTGCATATTATACTTCCTTGCAAGTGCATTGATCAACTCATATACAAACTCATTTGACTCCTTCATTCTTGTAATTACACAAATTTACACATACCATTCAAAACTTAAAACTCGTTAAAGCAAATAATATTTAGTCCAAAACAAACAAATTAACATATACCAATGTCAAAAGGTAGCTCAATTTAATTATATCATATTATTATCAATAAATAATACCCTAATTATTATCAATTCTATCAAAAATCAAATATCCCTAAATTTCTAACTTAATCATAAATTTGACAAAAAATAAATTTGTACCTATTAAATTACTCATCATTTCTTCAATTCTAATGCATCTAAGTTATAAAATAACACTCAATTTCATCAAGTCACAAATTAAATCTATTTCCCCAAATCTCAAACAAACCTTAAAATACAAATTATACATTAATACAACAAAGTTATCATTCTAAAACAAGTTGAACACTTAAATATATAAGCAAATTACAAATATTACAAACAAATTTTAATAAATTAACTTAAAGCATTAATGAGTTACAATAAAAATAAGAGGGTTTTCTTAGTGGAGCGAAGCTTGACAAGAAATAGAACCAAGACAGGGAAGTTAATGCTACTAGATAAGGGTCGGTTGACATCAACGAGTTGGGTGACTGAATTTGTGAGGGGCTATCAAAATTGATGAGATCGGAGAGAGGAGTTGTTGTGATTCTAGTTGAATAAAAAAAAAAATAGGAAGAGGAAAGGGACTGTCGGGTTTTAATTCCTTTTAAAATTGCTGATAAAAATTTCATTAGTAATTTGACATGTTAGAAATGATGACAGAATTGCTGATGGAATTATTTTTAATTTTTTTTGTTCCATCGCTATTTTCATAAAAAAAAATATGAAAAAAATTTATGTCGTGATTTTTATCAATATGTAGTGATGGAATATTTTCCATTGGCATTTAAGTTGCTTTTTTTCCAATTTTCTAAAAAAAAACAACTCCAAGCCAGCAAAAGCACTACTCTTTAATTATCAAGTAATATCATTGTTAATTATGTCATTAATCTAGGTGATGATGATGAAGAGACACCTAATGTAAAAGTTATTAAACAAGGCTAGACTAATGAGGATAATAGAGCAGGCATCCATTTTTCTATAGAGCCTATTTTAGGTAAAATTATAACTGAATAAAATGGAGACCTTTTCGTGTAATTAATATTTTGTCTCATAATGTTATTTATTTGTATTAGATTATTTTAAGTTTTAAATTAAATGAAGATAACTTTGATTAATTAATTATCAAGTTTACCAATATTGAAGTTACTTGTTCGATAACATCTGCAATGAAAACATTGTTAAAAAAACTATCTTTTCAATTTAGTCAACTTCATACGCATCCTAAATGGATGAATATGGTAGATGCTTGGTGAGATAATTTTAAGGTTAGATAACTAAATAATCTCTACTTTGAGTTACTAGTTTTTCAAATTTAAAAATTAACTAATGGATGAAATTAATTAAGAAAAAAATTGGTGGTGCGAGAGCAATTAAGTGCTTGTCGTGGGAGTCTATGAAAACCACAGAACATGTAAGTTTAAATAAACTAATATTATATTATTGTAAACTCATATTCTTTTATTTTATTACCTTCTTTTTGTTTAACAAATTTCAATAACAGGTTGCATGATCTATTGTACAATTCCCATAAATAATCAATTAGGAAAGTTAGCTCTGGTGATATTGAGAAGTGGAGAAGATATAAACTAAGACATGTCACATAGAGTAATTGGGTATTGTTTCAACAATTTATGAAATCAAATAGTTTTAAAAAGTACTCTTGATCCAGTACATAAAACAAAAATAAAAAAACTTATGATTTGATGAGCAAACACATCAAAGAAGAGCATATGTTTGTCAACCATACCAAGCACCTGGTAAGAGTTCGTTGTTATGTATTTTATTATTTATATTTAAGTTTTAATTAAGCATTTATTTATGAGACTTTTAACAAACTATTTAATTTATAGGAAAAACAACTTGGGAGTGAACTCCAATAGAGTTATATGAGGAAACTCATATAAAGAAAACGGGATAGGAGAAATAGAGAAAAACTTTATCGATACAAGAGCGAAAGTGTTTGTTGTAAGTCTTTTATCAGGTATCATTACCTTAATAATGTTTATTTACATTAATAATATGAAATGTCATTGAGTTTAGTAATTTGACTTCTTTTTGTTTTGTTTTACAAAAGACATATAATGCCAACATGGATATGAAATTTAGCGAAGATATTTCAACCCATCAAGTACTGTAGTTGGAGGCTGCTAAAATTCATGGATCTAATAGGAACAAGGTTTATGGTATGTCTATGCCATCGGCCTAAGAAATGAGAGCGAGCCAAACTATTTTAATTGTAGACACATCATATTTTGGCCCAAGCAATGCATTGTAGAACTTTGATGAACTTGTTCAAAAAAAGGATTTAGAAACAATTGTTTGTTGAGATGCAGGATATTAGAGCATGAATGATAAAAGATCTCATAGAAGAAACGAGGGCAAAAATGAAAGTAGAACTTGAACAAGAAACTAGGATATGTTGGGCTCAAATGAGTGTATATATAGGTTTACCTTTTCCTTTCCTTCCTTGATCTTTCTCATCCCCTCCTAAACCTTCTGGTTTAGGATTTTAGGGATTTTAATGTGTTGTTCATATATATATTTGTTTAAAAATTGATTATGTATGGAATATTGTTTATCTTATTGTTGTGAGCTATTTAAATGTAATGTGAGATTTATATAAATACATTTTGTTCTTAATATGTGTTTTTGTTGTGGTTTATTATAGTTGTGGTTTGTTGTGAATCATGGTATTAATTTATTGTAATGGTTGTTGTTGTTATGTATTTAAATGAGAATTTTAGGCTCGAGGATTGTAACAACTAACAAGAGTAAAAATAATAATTTGAAAACATCGATGTAATTGGCAACGAAAACTATTTTTAGCAATTTCATTGTCGATGAAGTTTTCGATAGAAAATGGGAGGGAAAGTTTTATTTTTTGACAAGAATATTTTATTAATATTTTATATTATTGAAGAAAACAAAAATCCTAACGAGATGTTGTCCAACAATGTGTTTCCATTGGCATTGCAAAATACCAAAAGAATTTAGCCTAAGTGCTAACGAAATATTTCATTAGCATTTTTCTATTTTCTGATAGTGTAAAGTATGTATCCGTGTATAATATTTAAGAAAGTTATATATTAGGATATATCAATATATAATATATAAACATTATATTAATTTAATATATTAATGTATATAATTTATATTTAAAATGTTTTAATTTATATAAAATTGATAGAAAATATGTTATGAAATTCAACTTCTAGTTATATCATACTAAAATTGATATAAAAATTTTATAGAATATTTTAGTTATTAATTTGTCGTTGTATATTAAATATCATAAAAAATTATCTTCCTATTCATGTTTTATAATCAAATGTTGGGAAATAATATATTTTCCTAGAATACGTTTTTTATGAGATTCATTTAAAAAAGAATCAGTTTTCGGACAAACAAATGGAACTTTGATTGTTAGTTAGGGTAATGGAACTATCGTTAATTCTTGTGCTTTTCCAAGCCAGGTAAAGATAGATAGCCAGTAAAAAAGCCACGACGGAGAGTGTAAGAAACAACGAGTAAATACAAAAGAAGGGGGTGCAAATTGTAGTAGACATGTAATATATAATTAATTTTCAAAAGATAAGAAGGAAATATCCCTTCAATAATACAAATTATCAAAAGACTTGTGAAGACTCTCTCTCTCCAAACTTCTTCCGTTGCAAGTTTCGATACATATCCACTTCCATGTCAGAAGATCACATAAACCAGAGAGATCCACCAAAGCTTCTACAATCTGCACCACAAGGTCATGAACAAGAAGGGGGGGAGCTAGGGCTTCAGGCTGTTGATGATCAAGAAGAGTGCAGAACAGTGCCAGCCTCTAGTGACCACAAGATACCAACCATTCAAAGCTGCCCGCCAACACCACCCTCTATTGACCAGGCTGTTGATGATCAAGAAGATTGCAGAACACCAACCTCCAGTGACCACAAGATACCAACCATTCAAAGTTGCCCACCAACGCCAAGAAAGAAGGTGCAAGTTTTTGCGCAAAAGAGAAAAACTCCAGAGTTTTTCGAAACTACAAACAAAGATGAGGTAGAATCGTTTTTTCGATCAAGCTTTAAGATACCTAGTCGTGTCAATCAATCTCGTCCCATGAAAAGAAGATGCAGAAGTTATTAATCAAGATTTTAATTCTCTACTGTCTTAAATCTCCTCATATATTTGTATATATTATGTTGCCAGATTTTCCAATTTTTCATGAAAGAATTATATAAGTACTGCGTATCTAGCCAAAAACACCTAATTATATACATAGTACATGGGATCTCATAGAGATAAGAATGAATCGCCCATGATGTGATTTAAATAAAATATCAGTCACTGTTTAATCAATGATCATCTTGTCATTAAAACAGTAATTGTTTTCTCTTTAATTAGCTACTCTCGTAGTACAGTACGATCTTCATGTTTCTTTCAGAACAAAATTGCGTGTTAATTTATTTTGTTTGGCACGGATAAGTGCAAACGAAAAGGCAAAAAGGAAGACAGAGAGAACTAAAAACTGCAGCTTGGACGTTATGTATTTTCCTGATGAAGATCGAAGGTCATGCCAGCCAAGAGAATGAAGCTTCGGTGTGCATTTGGCATTGTGCGGTGGCTTTTTCAGTTTTGGTTTGGATTTTTTTTTTTTAATAAAAGCTATAAATTATAGTTTTCTAAATCAAAATTAGGTGAACCACACCGCACGATATATATAAATAAACAAAGCCTTAACTCTTTCTACTCAATATATATCCTTCAATGCATAGTAATTTCTTCCAAGATATTATCTTGCTCTTGGATGAACTGGATGTTGAATCTGCGAAACTGGGAAGTCGTCTCTCACTCACTTTACAGAACCCCTATAATCATAAGCCAGCAAGAGTGGAAGAATTATATTGATGGTCTAAAGAGAGAAGAAGAGGGAGATGATCAAAAATTCATGGAGGTGTAGGAAGCTGGATTCCTTCACCTAAAGGTATTGTCTATATTTACTAATGTCAAGAGCTTGAATGCTTGAATGTTGCTGTGGAGGGGCATTACGAGCTGCTGCTGCAGAGTAGATCTGTGTCCCTGAGCCAGGAAGCGCAGGGTGTTTGTTCTCGACCTGCTGCACCAGAGTAGATCTGTGTGCTAGGCATGTTCGAACATGGCAAAGTTGTTGCCACTCGACCGGACCGCTGACTAAGAATATCTCCCGGGGGTGCTGTCCGAACTGGAAAGGAGGAAGCAGGCCACAAATACAAAAATATATGCCTACTTTTTGATTGCGCACTTCTGACTGGTTCGATGCCATGGTTATTCCGTCAGTGATATAAAATATATATTTTTTATTTTTTTTTAATATTAAAATAATTAAAAAATTAAAATTTAATAAAAATAAATTTAATCGAAATTTATATTTTTATTACTATAACCAGCGTACCCGCCTAGTAGTACAATAAATACTAAAAAAAAAAAAAGGACATGCACTGAGTTAGAAATAAAATAATAAATTTATGTGACATTCATGCATATCATTTTAACAAGAACGTCAATATCTAATTAATAGACAATAATATTAATATACATTAAAAATATCAAGGTCATTTTTACTTTTATCCTTAATAACTTTTAGATTTTTTTAAAATAATTTATAATTCAACATTGATTTACTGTTGATGAGGCTATAAAAATCATAAGGAATATTCTTAAAGACCCATGTAGATCATTCATAGGTGTTTTACAACATTCATTTTTTAATGGATATTTTTAAGGGGTGTAAATCTTCTCTTAAATAAATACATGCACAAAGTCCCTTAAAAACCCCTAGAGGTATTGTTGGGGAACCCTCCAAAGATCAAGTTAGTACAAGAATTTTTGTGTGATAAAAAGACATTAATAAAGGGATTAATGAGCTTTTATGAAGATAGAGAAGGAGAAGGAGAAGATGTAGATGTAAAGGAAGAAAAGAAGGAATGTGTTTATGTCTAAAAGCATAAGGTTTCGAACCTTTTTTTTGTATACTCGAGCTTACTTTTATATTACCTATCTTGACTTCATACGATATGTTAGGAGTAGAGATGTAATCTTGTAATAGTAAAATAATGTTATTATATTGTTCGTGTCATCACATTTCATTAATATAAGCATGGACTACTTGTTCATAATTAATGGGATGTGATTGGTATCATAATCACTAACCCAGACCCAGAGTAAAAGAGGCTTAGAGTGGGATTACTTTTTACCTATACGCTAAACCCAAGAGGAATTGGATTCAATTATATGTTGAACCCATGTGTATTTGGGTTCAGTTTATATGTTGAACCTAAGTGTGATTGAGTTTAGCTGTACATTGAACGCAATAGAAGTTGGGTTTAATTGTACACTGAACCTAGTTATGGTTAGGTTCAATTGTAGACTAAAAACTCAAGAAGAGTTGGGTTCAGTTGTACGATGAACCCGGGTGTATTTGGGTTCAGCTTATATGCTGAACTAGTTGTGGTTGGGTTCAACTGTAGGTTGAACCGAAGAGAAGTTAGGTGTGGACACATCATGACCCAACTTAGAGTTGGGCACAGGTGTACTTCGGCCTAATACAAGATTGAGCGTGTAGAAAACATAACCTCATTTTGGATTATGACTTTCGTGTGATGGCCTTTAAACATGGGAGGTTTTTTAGAAAACCATGACCCATTAATTGTGTATTAAACTTTATAATTTGTTTTGATTTTCTTTTTATGGAGTTATTAAAATTTCATAACTCATATCGCGAGTTTTGAGGGTTAGCTAGGTTGAATCAAGTTTTTTTTTTATTATTCTTTTTTAATTTAATATTTTGTTTCAATTTAATCATTCAACATTGTGTTAATTAGAAATTAGACTTAATATTTGTTTTTCTTTCTATGGAGTTATCATATTTTCTTGATTCGGATTTGGTAGTTTAAACTAGATTGGCTCGAGTTATTTTTTTTCTTTTTTATTTGATTTTCTTTTTCAATTTCATCATTTAACATTGAGTTGAATAGAAATTGAAATTTTTATTTATTTATTTATTTATTGATTTTTCTATGGAGTTATCGTGATTTCCTGATACAAGTTTCGCAAATTAATTCAGATTGACTCGATTTATTTTTTTTCCTTTTTTATTTAATTTTCTTTTTCGATTTCATCATTCAACATTGGATTACTTGAGAATTGAGCTTCATAATTTTTTTATTTTCTTTCTACATAGTTACCCTGCTTTCCTAATCCAAGTTTGGTGGTTTAACTCAGATTGACTTGAGTTATTTTTTTGTTATTTTTTTATTTATTTTTTTATCAATTTAATCCTTCAACATTTAGTTGATTAGGAATTCAGCTTCATATCTTTTTTTATTTTATTTTTCTATGAGGTTGTCAATATTTTATGATTCGAGCCGTGAGTTAGGCTAGTTGACTTAGGTTTTTTTTTATTCTTTTTTTAGTTGAATTGTTTTCAATTTTATCCTTCAATATTGAATTGATCAAGAATCAAGCTTTATAATTTGTTTTGAATTGTATTATTGTCTCATGACTCAAGTGGTTTCTTCTGTTCTTTTTTATTTTTTTTATTTTAATATTGGGTTGATTGAAAATTGAGTTTCATAATTTATTTTGATTTGATTTCTATAAAATTATTTCAATCTCATGACTTAGATTTAATATATTAATTTAAGTTGATTTGGCTCATTTTAATTACATCCTTAACATTGGGCTTATAAAAAATTGAGTGCAATAATTATTTTTATTTTAAACAAAGCCTAAACTCTTTCTACTCAATATATCCTTCATTGCATAGTAATTTCTTCAAGATATTATCTTGCTCTTATTGGATCAAGTGGAAGTTGAATCTCCAAAACTAGAAAGTCCTCTCTCACTCACTCTACAAAACCCCTATAATTATAGGTCAGCAAGGGTGGAAGAATTACATTGATGTCAAAAAAGAGAAGAAGAGGGAGTGATATAAAATATTTTGTAATTTTTTTTATTATTAGTATACTAAAATAAATAAATAAAATAAAATTTAATAATAATAAATTTATGTGAAACAGTCCTTATTGTGGGTTTCGATTCTGTTCCCGCCTGGTAATACAATAAATACTATCAGTATAAAGTATAAACAACATCGATGTTATTATAATAATTACCACTATCATCATTATTTTTATTACTAATTTCACAATTTTATTTTATTTTATTACCATTATAGAGTGTTTTTACTTTAACATGTGCATATGTAGACATTCAAATAAAAAAACAATATGTACACACAAAAAAAAGGACACGCACTCGGTTAGAAATAAAATAATAAATTTATGTGATATTCAAGCATATCAATTTAACTAGAACACCAATATCTAATTAATAGAAAATAATATTAATATACATTAAAAATGTCAAGGTTTTTTTTACTTAGATCCTAAACATTTTTTAGATTTTTTAAAAAATAATTTATCATTGAACATTGAATTTACTGAATATTGAACTTTATAATTTATTTCTATTTTTTTATAGGATTATCATAATTTCATAACTCATATAGCGAGTTTTGTGGGTTAGTTAGGTTGAATCAAGTTTTTTTGTTCTTTTAAAATTGAATTTCTTTTTTAATTTCATCATTAAATATTAGGCTGATTGAAAAATGAACTTTATATATATATATGGAGTTATCATGGTTTCTTGATTTGGGTTTGACAGTTTAATCCAGATTAACTCGAGTTATTTTTTTGTCCTTTTTTTATTTGATTTCCTTTTCAATTTCATCATTCAATATTAGATTGATTGAGAATTAAGTTTCATAATTGTTTTATTTTATTTTTACGGATTTATCCTGGTTTCCTAATCCAAGTTTGATAGTTTAACTTAGATTGACTCAAGTTTTTTTTTTATCTTTTTTTTTAAAAAAAAATTTCATTTTAATCCTTTGACTTTGGGTTAATTAGGAATTGAGCTTTATAACTTTTTTATTTTCTTTATATGAGATTATCACTATCTTATGACTTGAGTCGTAGGTTAGGTTGGTTGACTTGGGGGGGGTTTATTCTTTTTTTAGTTGATTTGTTTTTAATTTTATCCTTCAATATTAAGTTGATTAAGAATCAAGCTTTATAATTTGTTTTGGTTTGTATTCTATGAGGCTATCCCGGTCTCATGACTCGGGTGGTTTCTTGTGTCCTTTCTAATTGATCTTTTTTTAATTTCATCATTGGGCTAATTGGGAATTGAACTTCATAATTTATTTTGATTTGATTTCTATAGAGTTATTCTGATATCATGATTTAGGTTTGACAAGTTAGCTCAGGTTGACTCGACTCATTTTCTTAATTAAAATTTATTTTCAACTTCATCCTTAACATTGGGTTAATCGAAAATTTAATTCAATAAATTTTTTTTTTTGTTTTTTATAGGATTGTCAAAGTCTCAAAACTTGGTTAGCAGTTTGACAAATGTCTTGATTTTTTTTTATTAAACTATATTTTTATCAGTCGTTCGGATTATTTTTGAACATGTCGAGTCGACTAGCTCACTTCAAGTCAATCATCATATAGTTTAAATTTTTTCTGTTAAACAATATATTAACAACACCTAAATATTTTTTTACGTAAAAAATAATAATTTGATCAACAATGTCACAACTCTTTTTTGGGTTATTCCCCAAATTCATCTTCTTTCTTTTCAAAATAAAAATAAATAAAATAAATACTGACATTTTAGCAAAAGCAAGCTGGGAGAATTTCACATGTAAAAAAAAGTAATATGTAATTTTGGATGAAATCGATAGCCTAATTGCACCTTATTTTACCCAAAATTAGAGAAACAAATGCAAATTCAAGGTCAAGTAACATGATTATTAGACGAATCTGCACAAAAATTAAGCCTAAGGATATAATTAGATTTTAATTGGCCAATTTGACTTAATCATGGGCCAAATTAAAGTTTAATTATGTTTGAGAATTAATTTTGATCCAATTGAAGGATTTAGTTAGATACAAGGACTTAATTATACTTTAAATTGGTCAAATTAATTTTATTATGAGCTTAATTGGTGAAACAATAAGTTTGGGAACCCAATTTGAGCTTAATTAAGAAAATTAAAATTTTAGGAGACTAAATTTAATTTTTACTAAGTCAATTGATTGAAATTAAGAATAAAATTGCAAGAAAATCAAAGTTTTAGAGTCAATTAAGGGCTAAATTGAACTCTAGGGACCCAATTAGTTGAAATCAGGGGTGAAATTAAAGAAAATTAAAAATTTAATGGTCAATTGAGGGTCAAAATACATAAATCCAAGACTAAGAACCAAAATGAAAAAGACATTGAAATTTAGGGCTGAAATTAAAATTCTTCAAGGGCAAAATTGAACAACATTGAAAGTTTGAGGTCAATCAGGAATGTAATTAAAAGAAATCATATATTGAATGATTAAAATGAACTTTACCAAAACAACACAGTTTTGGGTTAGCTATTCATCTTCTTCTTCAGGTTTTCACCCGAAAAGCTGCTTGAGTGGTCACCTTCCCAAGACATTTAATGCTTCACTCTCCATCAAATTTGACAAAACTTGCACGTAAATGATGGTCTAACTTCTAACTACACCCTAGTGTGGTTTGTTCAAGCCGATGGATGCCACAACAACTGTGACACCGCCCTAAAGTGACCAACCCGACCAACCAGTTCCTGCAACTTATACGATAGCCCGTGATAACCAATTTAAACCAATGGTTGGAATCCTTCCAGGTTGAATCAAGGACCAAGATTTGGCACCATTAAATAAAAAATATCATCTTCCACCCTTTATAAATAGGGGTACATTTCATGACTTGAAGGAGAAGAGATTCTAGTCCAAAGTTGGCCAAAACTCAGCCTCCCCCGGTTTTTCCTTCCCTAACCGATAATTCTCTCTCCTATTTCTCTCTCTCTCTTTCTGCCGCCTTTTCATCCACTTCCATCTCAATATCGTTGTGACCAAGATCGACCCAACCTTCTCCACCAACCCAATTTGCTCATTGGTGATAGTGACAGCCACCACCACCACCACCATCGTTAACTTCTTCTTCTTCTTCATCGACCCTTCTACACCACGACATTTTTTGTTTCTTCCTTCTTGAGCCACCAGCACTTCTACCCACCTCACCCTAGACCAATGATGGTAGGCCCATCCCCTCCACACCAAGTGACCTTACTTTTTCTCCCCTCACTTTACCTTGCAATCTGCAACTTCTTAGTTCCATTCAAAACATGAACCGAGTTCACATTCTACAAAATAATTAACCGATAAGGTGGGCCAGAACCATTTCAGCCCAACACAGATGACTAGGATGGGTCTAGCCCACCCAAAAAAACAAAGGCGAGATTGTTAAGCCACCAGTCAGCCTAATCAGATTAGGTTAAGCTAGACCTATTTTGGTCCAACCCAATTTATATAATAATACTAGTAATAATAATAAAAATAATGAAAATAAATCCAAAAAAATAAAAAATCCTATAAAAAAATTTGTGATTTTCTCACATGTTTTTTTTTCAATAATTTTGCACAATATCGAGTTGTATATTTATATTGTAAGATACAGATCTGATATTAAAAACCTGGTTTTCTCTGAAACCTTTCTAAAAAAATTTTGAAAATTAAAAAAAAAAGGTCTCAAATTTTTTTAATTAATTTTCTCTTTCAAAAACATAAAAAAAACAAAAATATTTTGTTTTCTTGCATATGGCTACATCCTAAAAGTTTTCCAAACATGTTTTTATATAAAAAAAATTACATCTTTCTCATGTTTAAAAATGCAAAAATGAATATCATAACTAGTTTGCGATTATTCGTTAGGATTCGGCCAAAATGTCAAAAACCCTTCACCAATTATTTTGTTCGTTTTATATTAAGATTTAGATGTAAACTTTAATTTGAGGGTGTAAAACTACACAATAGAGTACATCATTAGGCATTAAAGATACAAAGTACAAAATAAATGTCATTCTAGAATTTAGACCTTATAACGGTTCGAATTTGATCCAACAAGGTAGAGACTTTCTCGCGAAAGGAGACCTGCCTTAGATATCAGAAAAAGATCAACAAATAGAAACTTGACTTAAAAAAACAATCAAACAACAAAGCAGCTTACCTCAGGTAGGGTACATTGGAGTTGATGTGTCTTCTCCTTGTACAACTAATCCCTTATCCAGATTCTGGCAGACCATAGGTTTTCTAATAACCATAATACTAGATGGCGACTCCTGAATCATATAATTATAATTTTATAATTAAACCCAAAACTCTTTCTTTTCCTAACAACACCTCTCAGGAGGCACTTTTAGCAGCGTTGTTTGATGTTGCCCCACGACACGCAACGTAGTGTAAACAATGATGTAGTAAATACTTGATTATAAAATTTTAAAAAAGTTTCACAATCAAGTTGTAAAAATAAAAAGTTCATAACTATATGAAATAATCTACCTCTTATTGGGATATTTCTGTGAGAAAATGTTCGACTCAAGGTCCCATGTCATTGCAGAAAACAGAGGATTATGTCAGTACCTTCGGGGGAAGTTTTTGTTAATTACCCCTTTGATAGGATTACAACATCATAGACGGCGCATGTAAAGGATACAAAAAACAGTGGAAAATTCAGGCAAATCTAAGCAGGCTTCGCTACTTTTACCCCACGTAGCCTTTCAATTCTAAGGTAACTGACACTTGTCCCTCTCACATGTCCAACCGTTGTAACTCTCACCACTTTTAAATGTAGGCATAACTAAAATTGTTGATATTACTTTGCAGACTCGAATATAAGGAGCACAAGAGAGGGTGAAGGCAAAAAAAATTGAATGAAAATGGCTCTAAAGCGTCGAGGAAAGGAGCTGGTGGGAACTGTGTTGAGGTCTACAAAGAAAGTTGTTAAAGAAACTGTACAAGTCGCAGCTATTGAAAACGAAAATCAAGAATCAACACAAGATCAAGACCAAAATGGTGAAACCGAGGATATTGATACTCCTGCAATGGAGGCATTCAGAACCATTCTTGTTGATGAGAAGGTTGTTACAGGAAGATCCAGCATGACTAAAATAAAGGGGGGGGGGAAACGGTTACAATAGTTTGGAATTTCTGTTACAACCAACACGCACCGTTTTACTTACATGCATTAAGCACACCTTTCTGTTTTGTACGCACCGTTTTAATAAACATAATGTACGAGCTAGTTCATTTCCATAACGCCTATATTAAGAGGCAGTTGTAACAAGTTACAGTCACGTGAAAATACAACAATACAATTCTGTTTCTCTTCTCTCAACTCTTATTCTTTTCCCAGCCTTCATTCTGCGACTTCTCTTCACCATCCATTTACATCTTCATCAAGCATTCTGCGAATTCTCTTCTCCTTCCATTTACACCTTCATCAAGTGGTATCAGAGCAATTATCTTCGGACCCTGCACCATGACACATGAAACTAGGTCTCAAGATATTAAGAAACTGGAAGGAACAATAACAACAGCTAACAAGGAGCAAGGTATATGGAACGACAAGATGGCAAGACTGCTAGAACATCAAGGACAGCAGCAGCTGTCTAGCGATACACGCCTATTGAGGTTGGAAGAGCTCATTTCAGGTATTTCACTTCAGTAGAATACCTTACTTCAGAAACTACATTTACCTACAGGAGAAACCAGCTCCAATCAGGAGTATCATCGTAGCAACTAGGAGGGCATGTTATACAAGAATGATTGGCAACAGAGTGGACCTTACAAGTTCCATAAACCCAGGCAAGATTTCCCATCCTTTGAAGGGGAAGACGTACACAAATGGTTGTACAAGTGTAATCAGTTTTTTGAAATGGAAGAAGTTCCTGAAGCAGAGAAGTTGAAACTAGCCTCCTACTACTTAGATGGTACGACCTTATATTGGCACCAGAATTTCATGAGAAGCAAGGGTGGCCAGCTAGTAACCTGGAAGAAATATGTACAAGGTTTATGTGGCAGGTTTGGTGGCCATAAAGAACCCTTGGAAAAGCTGACAAGAGCATCAATTTTTTCCAAGATTGATCTACATTCGGGCTACCATCAGATTCGAATGCACGCATGAGACATCCACAAAACAGCTTTCAGAACACACAATGGCCACTATGAGTTCTTAGTGATGCCTTTCGGTCTTACTAACGCACCGGCCACCTTTCAAAGCCTGATGAATGAGGTGTTTCGCACTTATTTAAGGAAGTTTGTTCTTGTGTCTTTTGACGATATTTTGATTTACAGCCAATCCTACAAACAACATCAAGCTCATTTGCACACTGTTTTTGAGCTGCTCCGGTCGAACAAATTGGTAGCCAACGAGAGCAAGTGTGTTTTTTATGATGATAGGGTGGAGTACCTAGGCCATATTATCTCTAAGGCTGGCGTAGCAACCGACCCAAAAAAGCTGCAGGCCATCAAGAATTGGCCATTGCCTCAGAACATTAAACAACTGAGGGGATTCTTGGGGCTCACGGGGTACTATCGCAAGTTTATTAAAGGCTATGGCATTATTTGTCGCCCTTTGACTAGGCTTCTAAAGAAGGATGCAGTGGGGTGGGATCAAGAGGCAACGGTGGCCTTTGAAACTCTTAAGAAGGAAATGACGAACCTTCCAGTCCTAGCCCTACCCGATTTGAGCAAATTTTTTATTGTGGAGACTGACGCTTCAGGGACTGGAATTGGAGCTGTGCTCATGCAGGAAGGCCATCCAATTGCATTCATCAGCAAGGCATTGGGACCGAGACAACAATCGTTATCTACTTATGAGAGGGAAATGCTAGCTATCATAATGGCAGTGCACAAGTGGAAGCAGTATTTGTGGGGCAGGTCCTTCAAAATCAGAACTGATCATGTGAGTTTAAAGTATTTACTGGATCAAAAATTATCTTTTCCTTCTCAGCATTTGTGGCTCACAAAACTATTGGGGTTTGATTACGAAATCGAATTTCGTAGTGGAAGGGAGAATATTGCTGCTGATGCTCTTTCCAGAATAAGCAGCAATGAACTCCATGCTCTCACACTGTCAACAATAGAAGCTCCAGTGCCGGAAAACATCAAACAGTCATGGCAAGAAGATCACAAGCTTCAGGCTCTCATCCAGGATATAATAAAGGATCCGTCCACACATCCTCATTATAAATGGAGCAACAACTGCCTCTTTAGAAAGGGAAAACTGGTGGTGGGACACAATACAACTCTCCAGCATCAACTCATCTCCATGTATCATGATACTCCAGTAGGAGGCCATTCAGGTTCTACAATCACTTTAGCAAGGATTGCCAGCATGCTATATTGGAAGAAACAACAAAAACAGGTTAGGCAATACGTTAGAGAGTGCCCCACCTGTCAACGTTGCAAAACAGAAAACATAGCCACCCTTGGATTATTGCAACCCCTGCCAGTGCCAGCAGCACCTTTCACACATATAAGTATGGATTTCATAACTAACCTCCCGAAATCAGAAGGCAAGGAGGTTATATTTGTTGTGGTGGATCGGTTCAGCAAGTATGCCCACTTTATGGCACTTTCACACCCATACTCAGCCACCACAGTAGCCAAAACCTTCATGGAATCAGTCTACAAATTACATGGGATGCCAGCAACCATATTAAGTGACCGAGATTCCATTTTTCTTAGTAAATTTTGGACAGAATTATTCGCCTTGCAAGGAGTCAATCTTCATTACTCCACCGCCTACCACCCTCAATCTGATGACCAGACCGAAGTAGTCAACAGATGCATTGAAGGCTATCTCAGGTGCATGACCGGCGACAATCCTTCTCAATGGTGCAAATGGTTAGCTTTATGTGAATGGTGGTATAATACAAACTTTCATACAGCCACGAAGACTACACCATACAACATATTATACAGTTTTAATCCACCCATACACATCCTGTACTTACCAAAAGACTCACCGTTAGAAGCAGTAGATCATTACCTCACTACTAGGGAACAATTGCTGCAAACAATGAAAGCCAACCTCACCAAGGCATAGAATCGAATGCGACAAATGGCTAACAAAAAGAGAAGTGATAGGGTCTTAGATATAGGCGATTCAGTCTATTTGAAATTACAACCTTACAAACAGAAATCCATACTTCACCCACACCATAAATTAGCCGCCAAATACTATGGTCCCTATACTGTCACTAAAAAGATTGGAGAAGTAGCATACCAACTTAATCTCCCATCTTCATCTACTATCCATCCCGTTTTTCATGTATCTCTCTTGAAAAGAACCGGGGGTAATAGAATGGTTTACCACAGTTTGCCTGACAGTCCAAACGAGCCTATATTACAGCCCCAAGTAATCATAAATCGAAGGATGATCAAGAGGGGAACACAAGCAGCTACACAGGTTTTAATCCATTGGAAGGGGCTCTCACCCGCAGAAGCAACATGGGAGTTTATAGATGAAGTTCGGATAAGGTTCCCAACTTTCAACCTTGAGGACAAGGTGGTTTTGAAGGGCGGAGATTTGTTACAGGAAGATCCAGCGTGACTAAAATAAAGGCGGGGGGGGAACGGTTACAACAATTTGGAATTTCTGTTACAACCAACACGCACCGTTTTACTTACATGCATTAAGCACACCTTTCAGCACACCTTTCTGTTTTGTACGCACCGTTTTAATAAACAGAATGTACGAGCTAGTTCATTTCCATAACGCCTATATTAAGAGGCAGTTGTAACAAGTTACAGTCACGTGAAAATACAACAATACAATTTTGTTTCTCTTCTCTCAACTCTAATTCTTTTCCCAGCCTTCATTCTGCGACTTCTCTTCACCATCCATTTACATCTTCATCAAGCATTCTGCGAATTCTCTTCTTCTTCCATTTACACCTTCATCAAAGGTACACGAGGAAGAAGACCGAGTAATTGAAGTTTCAGTGGAAAAGCCCGACAAGGAAGCTGCTACAGCTGATTCTCAATAACATATACTAGGGCCATCAAAAGAAGAGGAGAGACAGGAGGACCAAACACGTGAAGTTTCACTAAGAAGAGCCCTTAAAAGCTCTCATCAAAGGTGATATTTCTTCAGGTGCTGCTTCTCGAGGTCAGCAAGAAGAGCCATCAAGGGAAGATGAGATCAGGAAGGAGGACCAAACAGGTGGAGTTTCAGTAGAAGAGCCATCTAAAGAAGACCCAAAAGAAGATGCAGCCAGTGCTGGAGATCAAGGAAAAAAGGTAGGACCCAAGAAGGTAAAACGACGGCGGCAAGGAAGGATCAGACACAAGAAGGGAAATGGGAGATTGGGAGGAAAAAGAAGAGAAAAAGGGGAACAACAGAGAGTGATCCTGGTTACAAGAGGTGTGTGTTTAAGGTACTGAAGCAGGTGCACCCAGATCTTGGGATATCATCAATGGCAATGAGTATGATTAACAGCTTGATGAATGACATGTTTGAGAGGATTGCTGAAGAGGCAGCAAACTTATCAGACGTCTACAGGAAACGAACAACACTGTCATCAGGGGAGATTCAAGGAGCAGTGAAGTTGGTTTTGCCTGGAGAGCTTGGAAAACATGCCATCGCCGAGGGGTCCGAGGCTGGTACAAACTATACATCGCATGGGACTACACGGTCCAAGTCCTGGCAACTGGCGAGCCTTGTCATAAGTTAATCTTGGTTAGGGAAACTGGCTTTGATCATCTCTTGTATAATTTCTTTCTCCCGATCACCAATGGCTACTCCCAGTTTGTGACTCGTATAATAGGTTTTGTTGCAATCTTTCCCTTTTGTACATATCAAGAACACCTTTTGTTGTCTGGAACTCATTGCTTTAATTTCAAAAATAGTAATAATAAATAAATAAAAACTCTTCCATTTCGTGCATTGTAATTTGGCTCTATTGGTTAATCTATCAGCCCTTCTGTAATTTAGTTGAATTCCCTTAATTTGGTTCTATAAGTGAATCCATATTTAAGATGTTTGCTAACCATACTAGAAGCCATACCTTCTAACAATTATCTTAGATTTGTAATCATTTAACTTAATTATTTTTTTCGAAAATTTGAACGAAAAACACTTTATAGATATTGTGAAAAATTTAGAAATGTCATATTATTTGTTGATTATATCAAATTTAATTATCAAACTTTTGATTACTATATATATTTTGTTTTGAACATTTATTTTTCAATTTCATCCCTTAAAATTTAATTTTTATATTAACTTTAGTCCTTATTTTATAATTGTTATTTGTTTTTTCTTTATTATTTTTTTATTGAAATTTTTTATCTATCATCAAGGAAAAAAAGGTTCATTGGCAACAAATTCAACCATCAACACTGACACAGGTCACTCTGTATGGAAGAAGACACATTGATGCTTTCAATAGTATAGTTGAAGGGTATTTTTGAACGTTAGAAAACACAACACACGCTGCCTGAAATGCTCAAATGCCTCTCGATATTGTACACACATTTGTCCTTTATATATATATACAAATTCCAAATTGTTCATAAGATGACATAGTAATAACAAGAAAGTCTCTTAACTCTAGTTTTCAAAAGTTTGCTTTTAAGAGCATTTTGATCTTTTTACCATGCTTTTTAATTATTTTTTATTTTGTATATGTGATCAAATATCAAATTTTTTCTCTGATGATATTATAATAACAAAAACAATTATTAAGAAAATATGAAAATGTTCCTCGAGCCTAGTTTTTTTTTTCAATAATATTATAGGTATTTTATTATGCAATTCAAATGAAAAACAAATTCTTAGTTAATTTAATAATAACTAATGAATAATGTAAAAATCTTTAATACGCTTGAAAGTTAATGTTAACTTTTTTAAGTGGAATGAACAAACCATCATTAAATTAATATCCCTGAGTTTAGTTACAGTAATTTTTTTCAAAGTCAATTAGATGCTTTTAATAACTTTAACTTGGATTATATACAATCTCTTTTTTTTCCCCGACTTTCTTCGTCCCACTTCAACTATTTATTTTTGGATTTTCAATTATTCATAATTTATTAATTATTAAGGTGTTCATATCCTCAAAAATATATTTTCTTTGAAAAAAGTACAAAACCATGTATTTTGAAATAAAAATAATTAATCAAATATACAAAAATCATTTTTTTATGGTCAAATCAAAATAAGAGGGAAGAAGTCTGTTCTGATCCCACAATGTAAAAGTTAGGGTTTTTTTTCTTTTATTTTCGTTCTTTCAAAATACAATTAAAACTCTAGTTATTAAATATCGCCTCGCCTGGCACGGCTAATCGATTCTAAACCCCATATCAAAGCCTAGCTTGTTCCAGGTTTTGCAATAAATAAAGAGAAGTTAATTTGGTATAACTTCATGGAAAAAAATATCTATTTCTCTGAAAAAATTTGTTTAAAATCTATTATTTTTTAAAAAAATTAAACTAAAAATAAAATTAACCTAATATTTTCATAACTCTAATCTTATGCGAGATTGTCCTGTTTGTTTTTATATTTTAAAAATATTTTTAAAAAAATTTAAAATTTTTTATTTTAAATTAATATTTTTAGATATTTTAATATATTAATATCAAAATTAAAAAATATATTATTTTAATATATATTTAAATAAAAAATATTTAAAAAAAATCACATTTATATTCTCAAACAAAATCAGATTTAATACCACGTAACTGAAAAGCCAGTCAAACAAGTTGCTATACCAGACCGATTTTGAGAACAAAAAAAAAAATCGGAGTTTTGGTTTTGAAGAATTTTCAAGACAAGAACAGTGGAACTCGCACCTAACAAAACAAAACAAAACAAATGCAGATAGATGCTCTGAGACAGTCCTATCTTCTTCTACATGGACCCAAACGAGGTGTTGCATCACCGTACACATCCCCTGGCCATTAAATTCAACATTAATTTACCTAACAATCATTGCATAAAGAAAACAGTTTGAATCCCCTTTCTCCCTTCTCGATCTCGTGCACATAGATACACTATCCATGGCTATCTGTTTCTGGCCATGTTAATTTCTCTCTCTCTCTCTCTCTCGCTACCATAATTCATACAACTCTTGACCTGCAATGAAGCTCCACAACCGCAAACTACAAGTACCATTCAACGATGCACCGTTCGAACACCCCATCACTCCCACTTTCCAAACCTCTAACTCCACCATGTCACCGCCACCGTTCAAAGAACCAACCACCATACCACCGCCAACAACAACTTTACAGCTACAACAGCAACAACAGTTTTATTCACGCCCAGGGTTTGAACCGTCTGTAGCCTTAACAATTCTATTTCTCTTAATAGCTCTCTTCTTCATGGGATTCTTTTCAATCTACACCCGTAAGTTCTCCGTCAACCCATCATCATCATCATCGTCATCAGAGGGTTTCTATAATTCTCACAGACAACGCAGCACAGGCACACCAGGGCCAGCAAGTACATCCAGCCGTCCATCAAGGGCTTCTACCAGCTCACGAATTACTCGAGGTCTTGACCCACAAGTTGTCAACTCACTGCCGGTGTACTCTTATTACCATGTTGATGTGAAGTACCAGATTGAGTGTGCTATTTGCTTGGGTGAGTTTAAGGAGAAAGAGGCTGTTAAGATGATACCAAAATGTCATCACGTGTTTCACTTGCAGTGTATTGACACGTGGCTTGCGATGCACGTGACTTGTCCTGTTTGTAGAGGGGCTCACTTCGTTCATGAGAAGGGCGGCGGTAACGATGGTTTAGGTGTGATTCAGGAGAGGGTTGATCAAGGTGCGAGTCAACCAGAGGCAAGATCAGAGGTTGGGAATGGTGACACGTCATTGGAGGTGAGGGGAGAACTAATAGGTGTTCAAGCCTAGGGGGGAGAATTTTGATGCAAAGAGCATCTAGCTTGTGAATAGGTTTTGTTGAATGAATATAATTGTAAATATTTACTAAAAAAGTTTTTACTTTTCTTTTTTTATTATAAAATAGTGTTTCTAACTTAAAATTTGTTAAGCAAATGGAAGCATGAATGGTAAGTGAGGTACTAAGTTTATTAATCCCTTACACTTCGAATTTAGTTGATGTAATTATGCCTGAATTAGAGTTAACATAGACAGTCACATACATAGGAAGGAAGAACCTGTTTTTTCTTCTCAGATAGTACAGGCAATATAATATATATTGATGCAGGTCTCGTGATTATTTATGATAATTTTGGTTTTTACTCCTTCGGTTTGTGTACTCTTTTTCTACTTTTTTTTTTTTTTCTCCTGTGAGTACTAGCCTTCTTCTCGAGTGGAAAAGGCTGACAATTTGACCACAGTTTTGCTTCGAGTGAGAATGTCTTTGAAATTATAATAATGATGATGATTTAAAATATTTTTTATTTAAAAATATATTAAAATAAATTTTTTTTATTTTTTAAAACTCATGTTTTATATTAGCATATTAAAATAATATAAAAACATAAAGAAATTATTTTTAATAAAAACAAATTTAAAATTTAAGAAAATACGATTCCTTAAACATGCTCTTAAAAAATAATGTTTTAATTTACTTTGTTTTTATATGAATAGTAGGTTTTATAAAAAAAAATTTATTGAAAACATCTTGATTATAAATCAAAAATTTTATATATGTATTTAATTAATTAAAACAAGAATTATTTATACTAATAAGTATTAAAAAAAAGTATTAACTCATATGTTTGACTTGTTTTATTGCTGGTCATATAATGTTTTTTTTTAAGCAAAAAATAAATATATAAATGTTATTAACGTGTTTTTTGAAATTAAAAAAAATATAATTATAAATAAAAAAACTAATGCTTACATAAAATAAAATAAAGTGATGATCATATATACTAATAAATGCAAAAAAAAAAAAATTAACACAATACCATGTGTTGGATCTCAAATTGATTTTTAACCGTAGTAGAAAACTAAAATAATGTTACGAGTACTTTTAGCTTTATTATGATTTTTTTAATTGAGAAATGTCAAAACATGTTTATGATAAACGAAATAAATCTTAGAATTTATAAACCTATAAAATAAAATAAAAAAAGTTGCTAATATCAATCAAATTATAAAATAAAAATATAATCATTCCTATAAAACTAAAATATATGATATTTAACCTCATCTTTTTCCTTTTAATGCACATGTGTTTTTTTTTTTATCTTAAAGGTCACTTTTCCTTACCAAAAACAAATACTTTTTATTTTCATAAATATATCATGAAAATAAAATTTATTTACATAAAACATAAATATATATATATATATATATATATAAATGAATTAGAATAATCTTTTTGAAACATTAAATGCATCAATTGTTTTTTAAACAGTTATTTAAAAAATGCAAAACAATAATCTAAAAAAATCAGAGAGAAGAAGGGTATTAATTTAAATATAAATTTTTTAAAAAAATAACATATAAAAAATATATTAATTTTTTTATTTAAAAAAAAAAATCAAACGTTAATGGACTTAGCAAATCAGGCTCACATGCTTGGCTAATTTTTAAAAGGAAAAATGTGTGGGCCTCCAGGGCAGGCCATGTGGGCCTGTTTTTTATTTGAAAATATTATCCGTCTTAAATGTTTTTGAAAAAAAAAAAAAAGAGGCCAGGTGTCGCCTACCTACTTCTTTTAATATTCCAAACACAATGATGGACAAAAAATCAAGGTTTTTGGTTTTTTGACCAAGAAACTCATTTTTAATTCATACACCTTGATAAACTTGTATATGACCTTAAATAACTTAAAAAACTATTCATAAACCCAAAATCAACCTAAAACAAAAAAACTTACAGAACTTAAATATATTATTTTAAGTGATAGGAAGACCAAATAATACTTACATGAGAGTCTACTCATCCAATGAAACTCATTGATACTAAAATCGATCTTTTTGTGGTCTAAATTCATGTCAATTGAGACTTCTTTCTACCACTAGAATCCAGTAACCTTCTCTCTTCTCTTTCAAACCAAGAACTAAAAAATAAAAATAAAATAAAGTTTTGTAATGAAAATGAGATTTTAAAGACCAAAAGGACAAAAAAAATTGGAAAAAATAAGGACCAAACTAGACTTCTTTTCGCAAACTTTAAGGTTGCTACCTATGTTCCTCGCTTTTTCCATGTTGGTCCTTCATCTTTCAATTATGCCCTTGTTTAACCAATTAAAGCCAATTGGCCATATATTTAGACATAAAAAGGCTTAATTAAGAAGAAAAAAAACTTGAATGACCAAAATAAATAAATAAAAAAAATCATTGTAGAAGTCCATAGTGAATTGTGAGAATATGAATAATAGCATAGGAAACAATATTTTCCCCATGTCTTTTGGAGTTTCTTATTAGTTATTTGACATGCGTTTCATTGAAGGTCGAATAAGTTTTCTTTCAACACAAAAAAAATATGAATATAAAGGTATTCCATACATTTTTTTAACATAAAAAGCTCAATGTAAATTTAAGAGTGCATATAATCAAATAACTAATTAATTAATTAATTAATTATGCAATCAAAACAAATCATGAAGCCCGATTTCAAAGTTAATTTGTTAAACTCATGATTCGAGTTATGAACTCAATTAAATTCAATATTTTTTTAATATTTTTTTATTTAATAATATAATAAAAAAAATATTTATAAAATTAACTAATTAAACTCGTGATGAATATCATATTCATGTGCAAGGTAGATGTTGAAATCTAGTTTTATTAAACTAATGTTTGGTCATTTACAGACTACTCTCTAACATTTCTTCTCCTTTCCTTTTTTTTATAGAAAATCCTCCACCATTATTTTTTAAGTAACAAGTAACTAATCATGAATAGTTTGGACTTGTAGGGCCAGCACATAGTGATCTTCTGCAAGCATTTCCATCTCATGTGGTTCTAGAAGCTTTGGTATTTGAGTTTTTTATTATTGTAATGCATCTTCAAGTCATAAAGATGAGCATAATATTGAGGGTCATACATATCATAGTTAATTTCTTCATCTGGATATGTTTCTTTAGGCCATATTTGATCAGGAATAATGTTGTTATTAAGGCATACTATTTTCTACAAGGTCTTGATGTCCGAGAGGTTATCTAAAGGGTTTTCATACAGGGAGTATGGATGGGTTTTGTATATTGTAACTTATGGAAAACTCATAACCAGATTGTCTACTGAAGCTTTAAAAGGCCTATGGAATATGAAAACAAAGAACAAATGGGCAAAAGCTTGCTTAACAGATTTGTTACTCCAGCAGGTTTGTGCATGAGGCCATTTGGATTTTTCCTATTGAAGAAGAGAGATACATCATGTGGGGTTGTAGAACTAGGTGAGGAACTTTAGAGTATAGTTCCAAGAGTCTGTTGGCCAAGATGTCCTGAGAAATCTAGAGAGAGAGAAATCGGTGGGAAACTCGATAGCAATACGATACAGGTGACGGAAATACAATAAGAAAAAGCAGAGTTCTTTGGGGAACAATCTAGCAGGTTTGAAGTTGAAGAGGTGAATTAAAGGATATTTGGGATGGATGCCTAACCTTTGGAAACAAAGGGAAGTCATATCATAGTTGAGAAGAAGGTTGTTTTGGAGGCTAAAAATTTGTCTTTTACCTGTAAGTCAAGAGTGTGGTTAAGAACCATATCTTAAGTAAAAGGAGGTAAGTCATTTGCTGGAAAGTCTTGTTTAGGAGGAGGAGGATTGGAAGAGGAAGCCATAAGAATCAAGGGAAGGAGTAATGTTTGTGATTTGGGTGGTATGGTGAGCATGTTTATGATCAAGTTCTTGTTGCCTTTTATATGCTCAACAGAGAAGGTGTACTTGAAAAACCACTAAGCTAATCTCAGAAGCTGTGGATGAGGAAGCATCTTGCGCTTAGAAAGGAGGAATAGTCCATGACAACTGTAAAGTGATAAGCTGCCAAATAAAACTTAAATTTTTGGATGCCATACTTTACAGCTAAGATTTCCTTGAAAATGGAGTGGTAATGGGTTTCTGACTCTTTAAAAGACCCATTTTTATGGCCACATATGTTTTGGTGGCCATCTTTGTCTTCTAGGAGTACAACACTCTAATACTTGTCACTTGCATCAGTTTGGAGTATGCGTTGTCCTGTTGATGGAATGACTAAAGCAAGTAAATTTTTTATGGCTGTCTTTAATTGTTTGACAACTTGAGTCTATTTATCTCTCCAAAAGTCAAGAGTCAACATCTTTCTTGAGCATGAGTTGAAGTGGCTTTGTTATTTATGCAACTTTGGGGATAAAATTTCTGAGATATTGGACAATTTTCAAAAACTGTTGGACTTGTTTTCTCGTGATGGGGCCATCTGAAAATTTTTGGAGTTCTTCAGCTATACAGGTGTTAGGTGTTGTAAGCACTATTTGTAAAGATCATGCCAAGAAATTCCATTTCCTTTTGATAGATGCGCTTCTTACTTTCAAAAAGCATGATACCATGTTGGTGAACAATTTCTGCAAACTGCTTTAACAAAGTAACATGTGACTTCTCATCTTTTAAGAAAAGTAACACATCATCAATGTAGATTAAAGCTGATTGAAGCATATGTTCAAATACTTTAATCATGGCCTTTTGAAATAATGAGGGTGCCACTTTGAGACATGTTGTTAACCAATTTTTTACCCATCTTTTCGATAATATTTTTTGAAATAACAAATAGCAAAAACCAATGAAAATCCAAAAAATATATTTTTTAATATATTTGCATCGTTTTGAGCATTTTCAACATCATCTCAAAAAAATTTAAATTTTCAAAGATCTTTGGAACACATTCAACTTTTAACGAGTTATTTTTAAAATCATCGATTTTCCTCATTCGAGTCGATGTTGATAAGAAAAATCCAACAAAATAAGAAAAATTAAATTTATAAAAAGAAAGAAAGAAAGAAAGAAGTTGAGGGACTAAGTTTGGAGACCAAATAATATTTTGCCTATAAATAGTAGTCTTTAACACATACAAAAAGGTGGGGGGCAATTTTAAAAGAAAAAACACAAAAAAAAAACATAAACCTAAATCCATCTCTACCCACTCAACCCTTCTCCTTTCTCCTGAAGTTACCCCCCCCG
The DNA here is from genome assembly GCA_030145905.1 of Populus davidiana. NCBI lineage: Eukaryota > Viridiplantae > Streptophyta > Magnoliopsida > Malpighiales > Salicaceae > Populus > Populus davidiana. Next base: position 21,630,430 of record CM057789.1, on the reverse strand, counting down.
GCGGACCATCTATTTTCCCTCATACTACCTCATTAGGCTCCCTTATCCCAACCAACAAAAAAGGCCTTCATTCTCCCTCTTGAAAAAATAAAACCGCAGCTCCTATCTCCACTGCCATCTCCTAAAACCAACATCCTTGAACCCTTTCGTCTCCCTTTTCAAGCTAAAGCTTTTGCCCCTAAAACCATTTTCCCCCCGGCTATCTGACCCTGAGCTCCTTTCACCACCCCCATTTCCACAGAGCCCCCTCATTTTTTCCCTTCCCCAAACCAGAGAGCCTTCACGCTCCCCTTCCACCTCAACTGCCAGCCACACCTAAGGCCCCTACTCTTAATAGTTTTCCTTTTCTTCTTGCTCTTTTGACCAACTATCGCTCACCCTATCTTGCCCGACCCCACTTCCTCATAACCGAGACCAGCCCCACAACAACTCCTTTCTTTCTCAGGCCGAACACAATGGTAGCTCCTGTTATTTTCTTTCCAATCTTCAACGATGCCCACAGACAGCTTCTAACAACACCTATAATCACTCCTTATGCCTCCAACAATGACACCCTTCTCATCCGTTCCTCTTCCTTGCCGACGACCTGAAACAGAGAGGAAAGCGAAGCCCAAAAAATAGATCTATGAGAAGCAGATCTAAAAAACAAAAACCGAGAAGGAAAGGGGACAAAGCTTGTTGTTGTGTTTTGTTCTTTTTTGTAGGTGATGATGCTTCTTACCGTCGGTGCAGAAGGGGAAATAAGGAGGAAACGTCCCAGATTCGCCCATCTCTTGGGTCGTACTTGCAGCGGCACGTGAACCCATAAGCCGCTAGTGGCGGTGGCGTGTAGAGAAGACGTGTTGCCACTGTTCCTGAAGTGCCAGAAGTCTTCCCAGCACTGCTCTGAATTTTAGGGGATTTATTTTATAAATTTTAAATTGTTTAATGTACTATTTGTTTAGTTTTTTGAATTATTGTAATTTGTAGTGTGTAAATGTGGATGTAAAAAAAAAAAGAAAACAAAAAAAATATAACATAAATGAATGTTTTTATTTTTTGCATGGATGTTTTTATGATAAAACCTCAAAGAAAAAATAAGAATTTAATGTTTTGATTTGATCATGGTTAAGAATTATGAACTTACATGTAAGTCGTATTTCTAATATCCAATGAAAAACAAAATTTTCAAAACTTCTTTTAACACATCAAAACCATGAAGTAACTTACCTCAGGTAGGGTGCACTAGGGGTGTTAATACCTTCCCTAGCCACAACCAGTCCTTTACTTGTGAATCTTTGACAAGACTAGTATATCCAGGTTTTCTAGTAACCATCAATGAAATACTAGGTGGCGACTCCCAAGAAAAAATCAAACGAACAATCACCAACAGACGCTGCGCGACTGACATGTGACAGAATGGCGACTCTAATGAAATACTAGGTGGCGACTCCTAGGAACAAATCAAACAAACAATCAAACAAAAAATTGTCATCAAACACTGCGCAACTAACGCGTGACAGAATGGAGACTCCCCGGTGGAGTCGCCATTCTGTCGCACGTCACCTGCGCGACGTTAGCTGGTGATATTCGTTCATTTGCTTGTTTGGTTCTTTGAGAGTTGCCACCTAGTATTTAGTTTAAGGTTACTAGGAAACCCAAATATACTGGTCTTTATCAGAGATTCACGAGTAAGGGATTGGTTGTGGTCAGGGAGGTATTAGAACCCCTACTTGAGGTAAGCTGCTTCATGATTTGATGTAATTTAAAAGGTTTTGAAAGTTGTCTTGCCAGTAATTTCTTAAAAAGAGAAGAAAAGATCTCCTCGGTAAGGAGATTCTTATCTTATCGGATAAAAAAACCTAATTGCTCTAGCATCAATACAAACAAAACAAACTTTTATATTTAATATCAAGAATACATCTGACGTATAAGATTATAATCTTGGATACCAAAAGAAAAATATTTTTCGATATATTTTTTTTAAATGTAAACCAAATTCAATGCAAATTCAATTTTTTTTCATTATTTTTGTCTTTTTAGTTTTTTATCATTTGAAAAACATACATAAAAAACATAGTACAAACACACATAAATTTTTTACTATATTTACCACACCCAGAACTACATATTATTACAAAATAATCAACATTCAAAATAATCTAAACAACACATTAAACAATTTAAATTTACAAAAAAGGCCCCAAAATAGAATCAAGAACAATGCTGGAAGCCTTTAAGTCATGGGAACAATGTTGTGAAGCCTTAGGGACAACAAGAATAGTGCCGAGGAAGGTTTCTGGACATTTGAATAGTGGCTGCACGTCTAATCCACGTGCCGCTGCAACTCACGCACCACCGTGAGGAAGAACCGGGAAACAGTGGGATCGGGATTGACTTACTTTCTTCTTCCCTTCCTCGTCAGTGGTGACTTGCAAAACACTAAAAAACACAAAAAAATAGTTGATTTTAGCTTTTTATTTATTTGTTTTTCAGATCTGCTTCTCTCCTTTCAAATCTGTTTCATCGCAGATCCTTCTTTGGTTTCTGTCTTCTTCTCTTTCGCTTCAGGTGGCTGGCGACTCCTATGAGAAATGGCCAAGAGGGGGGGTGTCACTGTTGGGCTGGCTTCAGGCTGTTGTTTTGGTTGTTTGCTGTTGAGAAGATCGAAGAAAAAAGATGCTATCGAGGAGGGGGATTCAGTTTTGTTGGGTCTGTGGGCGCTAGAGAAACGACTAGAGGAGGGGAGCTCGTCCAGTGTGAGAGATAAAGGTGCAACGGCGGCTGATTTCTATGGGTGAAGAAGAAGAGCAAGCCAACTGTGAGAGGAGAAGATAGAGGGAGTGTTGGTTGTTGTGGAGGAAAATGGGGTTGTTGTGCTGTAGGTTGAAGATGAGAAGAAATTAGGGGAATATTGGCTGTGGGTTGAAAGGAAAATAAGGGATGGTGTTCTTCTCAGTCAACTCAAAAGAGAACAAAAGGAAGTGAGGGGCTTTTCAGTAGCGACTTGAGAGGAGAAGGGATGAGGGAGCGGAGTGGCTACTCTAGTTTGGGAGAAGAAGCTGGAAATGAAGACTGTGTGTTAATGACCGAGATATGGGAGAAGGAATGAAGGGTGAAGTGGCTGAGGTCCAGGCTAAGAGAGGGGAGCTTGTGATGAGGGAGGAGTTGTTGCGAGTGAGAGTTCAAGGAACGACTGAGAAGGAAGAAGAACAGGCCGCAGGATGGGTGGGGGGCGGCTGGTTGGGCAGAGATGGATTTAGGTTTAGGGTCTCTTATCTTTCCCTTTGTTTAATTTCAAAATTGCCCCTCCTCTTGTGTGTGTTGTGGAGACCAGTATTTATAGATAAAAATATTACCAGGTTTCCAAACGTGGTCCCTCAACTTCTTCTTTTTTTTTTTGTAAATTTGATTTTTCTTATTTTTTTGGATTTTTCTTATCAACATCGACTTGAACGAGGAAAATCGGTGATTTTTAAAAACAATGCGTTAAAAGTAGAATGCGTTTCAAAGATATTTGAAAATTTAAATTCTTTTGAGACGATGCTGAAAATGCTAAAACCGATGCAAATATATTAAAAAACATATTTTATAGATTTTCGTTGTTTTTCGCTATTTTTGAATTTTTTGAAAATTTTATCAAAAAGGTGGGTCAAAATTGGCTAACAACAAGACCAAAGGGCATGACTCGCCATTAATAATGATGGTCTGGTATGCAGAAACCTATTTTATATCTGTCTTCAGGATGAATGCCAAGTTGCCAAAATCTTGCCTTGAGATCAAACTTGGAGAAAACTTTGGCATTGTGAAGGTATGCGAATAATGTCATTGTGTTGGTAAAGGGAACCTATCATCTTGCAGGAAATGATTCAAAGGCTAACAATTAATTACCAACCTGAGCTTGCCTCGTTTTTGTTCAGACTTTTTATTAACATAAAAGGCTTTACAAGACCATTATGAGTCTGTAGGTTCAGTAAGACCTTAGGCCTGTAACTAGGCACATTCATCTTAAGCTAGCTTCTTATGCTCAAGATTCATTTATGAATGACTGGCTTTCGTGGGATTAATGTCTTCATTAAGCTTGAAAGGAAGCTTAATAAAAAACTATAGATTTTGCTATAATGGATGAGAACATTTAATAAGAAATTCTTGATGAGAGTTTTAACATTAGTGTTGGATAATTTGGGCTTTGATGAGGGCAATGGTTTCTGTGAGAGAGGGTTGGATTTCATAGAGTAAAGGGATAATTGTATATGGGAGAAAATGGGTTTTATACTTAATACCACAAGGAAGGATTCTGAACTTGGATTTGAAATAAACATCAAACCCAATAACTAAATCTTTTCCAAGTAAAGGAGAGCCAAAGACATTGGTTTTGATTGAATAATGGGGCAGCATTGTATGGTAATGGGCTTTTTAGTTTTGAATTGGGTGCATAATACTTGATCATCTGCAGCTCTGAAGTATTTTTATGTTAGACCAAAAAATGAGGTGGATTAACTTTAGGGTTAATAATGGTTCTATGGGCTCCTATGTCAAATAAGGCTATGGCTTTAATGGGCTTAACATATTTGGAGGTAAGGATGGTAACAGGGGTTAAAGGTATTGGATGTGACGGGGTAATAGTAGGTTGGGCTTGGTAAAGTTCATAGATCTTATCATTAGAACTTTCATCTGCAACAACAACTATGGTATTAGGAGTGATCTCATCCGTGAGTAAGAATAAGGATTCAACTTCATCATCATCAAGATTGAACTTTGTATTTTGGGCTAGAAAATCAATTAACTTCAATGACTGGGCGTTCTTTTATGGACAGGTCTTTGCAAAGTGACCTTTGCGCTTATAGATGAAACATCTATTGGAGCTGGGATTGAAATGCTTTGGGCATCTAGTTTGGCGGCGTCTTAAGAACTTCCATTTCTTCTTGTGACCATTAAAAGAAGATCTGTGAATTTTTTTAAAATGCCTCTTCTTTTTAATGTAACAATTGCAATCAACATTATTTGAACATTTGATCACTAAATCTGGTCTTTTGTAAGCACGAAACATAGTTTTATCAGGCTGTAATATCTTGGTGAAATATTTATGTTGACCACATATTTTGTTGACTGCTTCCAACACTTGATGAAATATGATGCCAAGAGATTAGTTGTCAATAACTTCTTTTTTGGTTTTGAATAATCTGAAAGTTTAATCAACCAGATCTCTAGGTATGGATGCCAAAAAGGCATGTTTAAGGCTTGGATCATCGGGATCAGAGAGAATATGGTATTGTAGGCACATTTCTTTCAAATATCTTTCAAGATCAGATCTCAAATAGGAACAACACTTTATTTTGAAGTACTCATATCGTGCTATTTCCTTGTCATTTAAAGCTTTACCAAGGAATTCATAATGGAGCCAGCCCAAAGCTTCAGAAAGAGACGTATTGTTCACAAATTGCATTTGCTTGTAATCACCTAAGACATGGAACCAATCTTATAAGGTGCTAGAGAACTTTACAAATAATTTTTGTAATGCATCCCTGAGGGCTGCGCCATCCTTGAGCATATAGCTATTTAGCCATGAATGAAATTTAAGGATTCTGTCTTGTTATTTTACTCATAGGATATCATCTAGAGTAAAATAACCACTTGTGCTTGGAGAATGGATATGGGGTTGATAATGGTAAAGATTGAGATTTAGTTCATCATCACTACTAACTGGTTCATCCACACTAACTCTTATGGTAGAGGTGGGTGTCGGAGTAAGCTCTTACCGAGCCCGTGATGAATGGGGATCTAATGTCTATGATGGAAGAGGATCCACCATCAGTAATGATGGCATAAAACAAGTGTTAGAAGAATCATTTTCAGAAGTTATAGGAGTTTCATCACCAGGAGTCTCTTCTATAGATGTATTGTCAAGAGGTTCATGGGTAATGATTTTAGGAATAGCCTGTTGGGAATATGTAGTAAGAAAAGATTGGATAGTGTTGGAAGGTTAGTTTGACTAGATCATAAATTGATAAGGATCCTAGGAGTCTTGGAAAGGATCATTAGGTTCATTCTTTTTAGATTCAAAAGAATCAGAGGATAAAGAGATGATAGGGGCTGGTGAGATGGGTTTTTTGGAAGTGGTTGATACTAAGGTTTTTCCTTTATCTCTTTTAGAGATAGGTTTGAAAAGTTTTTATGTGTCTGGGTTTCCAAATAGTTGAGGTGTGATAGGTTGAGGTTGTGGATTGTAGGAAGGGGAATGTTTATCCTAGTAAGGGTTTAGATAATAGGAGGTTATCCTGGTTTGTGGAGGTTCAGGAAATGGTATAGGCTTAGATTTGGATTTGGCTAATTCAGCCTGAAGAGACTTAAGTTGCATTTTGAGGGACTTAAGCTCTTGTTCCTTCTGAGGGTCTCCATACCTACCATTAGAAGTTTGAAGGAGTAAATACTCATGGATGGTAGAGATCCTTTGTTGAATTTCAGTACACCGTTGTTCTAGATGAAGAATTATAGAATCAACAGAAACTATCATCTTTTGCAAGTTAGTCTGAACGAAGTCAACCTTAGATTCAATTCTATAAAGAACAGAATTTTAAGCGATGACATTTTGACTTTGCCAATTGAGAACTGCTTCGGCTTGGGTGACTTGTTTAGGGCGTTCATCAGCATTTACGCCTTGAGGGTTGTGAACTTGTGGAAGAGTTCAAACCTTGTCTTTGATATGTTCTTGTAAAGCAGGAAAATCATCATCATAACGACTTATAGGTTGATACATGAAGATTGTGGGGACTAGTTCTAGAGTTGCCCAAGAAGGAGGAGTATATTTGACAAGATAATCAAAATTTTCGAAGGGTTGTCCCAAAGTGTTAACTATTCTATCTCCTTGATTGTATCTGTCTTTCAGTGTCTTACCTGAAGATTTCCTTTTTTACCTGGGGGAGTCATCTTTTATTTCTAGATTACGGCAATTGTCACAATTATAAATGTCTAAAAAAACATGGCTGTTCTGAGAGAAAGAGTAGACGGGGAGACCATCCTTAGAGAAGGATTGTACAAGTACTAGGAGAGGAGCATGAGCTGGTTGCATCATCAAAATGGAGGAGGAAAAGATTCTTGGTGGAGAAGTGAAAGAGTCTCCTTTCTTAAAGATGATTTCAACATTATCATTGGCTTTTTTTTAGTGAACTCAGGTTTTGTGGATTGTATAAGGACAAAGCTTTAATGTAGCTTTTTATAACTGGTAATCCAAGAAAAGGGGAGTAACTTTTGTCAGTCCACTTTCGAGATTTACCGTGGGACATGAGTATATGTGGCTCTTTGATTGTTATCATCAGTAATAAGCAAAGCATCATTTGTAACAAGAAGTACTAAATCAATAGCATGGTTTTGGACCTTATAAGCCATTTGATAATGAAAAGTGGCTTTATAGGTGTCTAAAACTTGATCAGCACTAGTGATCTACAGTTGGACTTTCAAAAAGTGGTTGAGTTGAGAGTCATCCAAAGCCATATTGAAGTTTGGATATAAAGTAACAACTACTGTACCACAATTAAGCGTGGTTTCAAGAGATCCAATGCATGCATGTTGATACTCTAGATATATGGTATCTAGAAGAGCTAGTCTTGTTGCAATAGGTAAACCTTTACGGCCATGATAAGACAAGACTATTCTTATAGCACCAAAATGAATATTTGTATATCAATGAGAAATCTATTAGCTTGAAAATTCGGATGGAATTTTAAAAGTAACAAACTATTCGCAAAAAGTAGAAAGAGTTTTATGTTGATCAAAAAAAGAAGTTTGACTATATTTCTTTGCTATATGAGAAGGTTGTTTGATGAGAGTTTTAATATTCCGGATAATAGAAGGAGTCTTTTTTACAAAAATATTATAAGGATTTAAAAAAAGAAAGAAAGAAGATATGTTTTAGAAATTTTTTGGTTAATATCTAAAAGCCTAACATTAAAGAGATAGTTGAGTTTAATATACGTAGACTTTCAAATAAAAAGGAATAAATAAAATATTAATAATCAAACTATATTCAAAAACTTGCTTGGAAGATAAGAAGATCTGTTTCCTTTATCTATCAATTCAAATTTTAAATATTAATATTAAAAAAATAAAAAATCAACCTTCGTTTAAGCTAGAGATGATCATTTTCGGTTCGGTTCGTTTTTATTCAAAAAAGTAACCAAAACAAAAAATTTCAAAATTTCAAAATTCTAACCGGAACCAAACCAAAATTGGTTCAAACCGACCGGTTTCGATTCGGTTTGGTTCGGTTAATTTAACACAAAAACCGAAAAACCTGAATTTTTTATTTGGGCTTTTTTTTTTTGGCTTTCTTGAGCTCGTTTTGGGCTTTCCGATAACATTTTTAATGGGCTTGTCATTGATGTTAATATTATTTCATTTTATTACATGATTCTATAATATATTTAATTTTTTTTTATCACTAAATATTTTTTATATTAAATTATTAGTGCCAAAATCATGTTTAAAATTAATTAAAAGTATTTCTAATATTTGTGTTTTCTTAATATTTGTGTTTTGAACCCTCCTGCATCATATTTTAAATTACAAAGCACTGCTTTTAAAAAAAAACTTAAACAACAAATAACTTTATCATAAAAAAAAAACACTTCATACAAAAATATAAATCTTCATTGTGCATAGCATCCCAATCAAAAGCAAATCAAGATAACAAGAATATTGCATTTTGATTTCTTAATAACATTGACATCAAAACCTAAAATTATAACAAGATAAAATAAATTAGAATATATAAAAATAAAAGATAGTATTTTACCATCAAACTAATTTTTAAACTAATTATCATATGTTTTTGAATATAACTTTCCATCAAATTATATAAAATAAAAAATTAAACATATTAGATAAATAAAAATTAAAAATATTAGATGATTGTGATTTAATTAACAAATCACAAAAACAAAATAAAATGTGTAAAAAAACTTACCAGGCTGTAACATTAACAACAAATAGTTACAATACTGCACTTTGAAATTGCGAGAAGAAAAACTCTTACTCTTAGATCTAATAAAACATTTCACATTAGATGTGTTCAAATGATTCCCCCTTCTTTCCATCACAAGAACATCATTTCCTCCTTTCACTGCATCAATTGCTTTCCAATTCATCCTACCAAAAATAGGTTAAGTGCAAAGAAATAATTAATCAAACATTTGCAAGCAAACCAATGGAGGACCGACACAATGAGCCATCAACAACAAAAAGTTGACATACATCCACACAAACAAGCCCTCATAGTTCCGAGTTTGCAGGATTAAATAGATAAAAACACAGCACCTTTCATCTTCAAACATGGCCAACTTGTATTTAAATACTATTTCATAACAGTTCAAATACACCAACACGCATATGACCCTTAAAAATCCCACCTTTTTCAACACAAAGCACAATCATCCGTAAAAACACACACAAATCTAAACTTTATCAACACCCAATACACAACCATCTAAAACAAACAAAACCCAACACTCAAAAAACCATATAAAAACGTAAAATAGAGTTACTTACTTGATAAGATCTTGTAACTGTTGAGCTTTAGTGTTCACAAATCTCAAATACACATATCACACTACATAACATATGTTAAGAAAAACATAAATTGATAGGAAAAAAAAATTGTACCTGTTGTGACAAGATTCAAGGTCAAGTCGGGTGTGAGAGAGGGAGCTCAGGGAGATGACTGGTTTGCTAGATTTGGAGGTTAGGTCGGGTCGGGTTGGGTGTCATGCCCGTTTGGGAGAGTGGGAAAGGGATATGGCTAGCTTGTCCAGATTTGTTATTTTTTATCTAGTTTGTGAGGGTTGAAAAGGGGCAGCTAGACAACTGAGAGTGTGCGAGATTTTAAGATTGAGAGTTTGAGACTTGAGAAAGATGAAATATCTATGAATTTGAGATCTGAATCAGTGAGTTGTGATTTTGTGAATTTGTGAGGGTTGAGAGGGGGCGGCTGGACGCAGAGGACAAGTATTACTTGCTAGGGTTAAGAATTTTTGTATTTATAGTACCCCTTAATTGAACCGGTTCGGTTCGGTTGGGGTTTGGTCGGTTTCAGGTTTCTTAAACCGAACCGAACCGAACTGTTTTCTTAAAAAATAATCGGTTTAATCGGTTTGTTTTTTTGGTTTGATTTTTTTGGTTATTTTTTTCTCGGTTTAATCGATTTCTCGATTTTTTTGCACACCTCTAGTTTAAGCAGATTCGATCCAAACAGTGGTCACCTCCTCCCCGTTATAAAATAAAAATTCTGTATTGCTAGCTGCCTGAAAGGATCATCCACGTAATTCTATCCCTCGGAGTACAACGCCCTCAAAACAAACAAATGGTCCATACCCTCTCTCTCTCCCTCTCCGCCAAAAATCATTCTCTACAATCAGAATTAGGATCCTGTCGCTGTCACACCACCACCACCAGTCCCTGTTCCGTTACCGCAGTCGCAAAGACCCCTCCTGTCCCTGTTTTTGCTGCTGTGCTATCTGAACTTTCTGATTTTAAAGAAAATGGACTCTAAATTAAATCTAGGGTTTCACCGTACACAAATAGCCGACGATTCAATCTCTCTCCAGCTCGACTCTAGCCTCCGCGACCTCCCCACCGCAAACCCGGTTTCACCCGTTCCTCTCCAATTGCTCGAGCCACTGACCGAGTCTCACTACTGCAATAACCAAAACGGCGAGAAAGAAGAAGACGACGATGACAAAGATGTCGAGGAGTTTAGGATATTAGGGCACTCTTTGTGTTTTAAACGCCGAAGAGAGAGCGATTCTTTGACGAGCAATAAAAGAGAGGCATCCTCCTCTTCTAATGGATTGGATGTTGAAGAGCGCAGGAGTCTTGTCAAAACATGGGGGAACCAGCCGCTAAGCGCGGCGGATTCGGAGATTTTTGAGATAATGGAGAAAGAGAAAGAGAGGCAGTTTAAAGGGATTGAATTGATTGCGTCGGAGAATTTTGTATGTAGAGCGGTAATGGAGGCTCTTGGAAGTCATTTAACGAATAAGTATTCGGAGGGAATGCCTGCAGCGCGATATTATGGTGGGAATCAGTACATTGATGAGATTGAACTGCTGTGTTGTAAGAGAGCACTGGAGGCTTTTGGTTTGGATTCTGAGAGTTGGGGAGTAAATGTGCAGCCGTATTCGTGTACTTCGGCTAATTTCGCTGTGTATACTGGGTTGTTGTTGCCGGGGGATAGGATTATGGGGTTGGACACACCATCTGGAGGGAATACGAGTCATGGCTATTATACCCCTCATGGGCGGAAGGTTTCCGGTGCATCTATTTTCTTCGAGAGTTTGCCTTATAAGGTCAATCCTCAAACTGGGTATATTGATTTCGATAAGTTAGAGGAGAGGGCACTTGATTTTAGGCCAAAAATACTCATTTGTGGTGGTAGCTCGTATCCAAGGGAGTGGGGTTATGCGAGGTTAAGGCATATCGCAGATAAGTGTGGTGCCGTGCTTATGTGTGATATGGCACAGATTAGTGGTCTTGTTGCTGCTAAGGTGCACATTACGATTCTCTTGTTTTGCTTGTCAATTCCTGCTTTGATGGTAACTTTATTTAATGCATTGCATATTCCGTGATAAGAGATGTCTTTGTTTTTCAATTTGTCTTCTGTTAATTATGTTAACTGCTTTCACACATAGCAGTAACAATCTGTTGCATGAATTTGGGGCTTTGCCACTGCTGAGAATCATTTCCCCTGATAGTTTGTAGTGATGCTACTTGTTCTTCAAAACGTGTGAAGTTTTGTTTCGTTGAGAGGGTAATGTAGTCCTTTGCCTACCATTCAGGCTATTAATCAACGTCTTGGAATCTGTGTTTTAGAGAAATTTGTGATCTTACATTACATTCTATTGTTTGGTGATGTTATACTATACTATGTAATATGGGAATCAATTTATCTACAGAATTTAAATCCATCACTCAATAGAGCATTGGCTGTGTTGGCCCAGAATCAGAAAATTGGCCTTGAACTTATTGTTGTAATACTCCTCTGCAAATTTTGTCATTTATATGGAGTATTTGTTCCATGGGGACATGATAACAAGGTTTGCTGATTGATATGCGATCTAGAGATGATAAGTGTCATAGCTTCATATGTACTATATACTGAAAGGGAGTAAAGTTCCGGCACCTTTGCTATGTGGATTCCTTTAAGCTTGAGGAGGGAATGGCCGATTGGAAGCTTAAAATACTGATCCAAGGCATGGGAATGGGATACTGATGCAGGACAACAAACTGTCCAGCAAGTATACCTGGAGACCCTTTTTTTTTTTTCCATGATATATAATCAATATAATATAGGAGCTATTTTTGTTATTTCTTAATTTCCAGAATTTTATTATTTTACTTTTAGCAACCTGTTAATTTTATTTTAGTTGGGACACTATATAAGTATAGTTGAACTATTTGTGTGATTCTATCAATATAATATTTCTGGTTGAGAGTTTTCTCTTCCCTAGTGTACTCCAGATCCTATTCCCAAGGCTTAGCCATGAACTAGCCTAATTACCTGCTTTGAGCCGTGTTAATTGCAGAAGCACTGCTCATGTGAAACATGACTAAGTCCGCGCCCTTTCCTGAATAAGACTAGATGATACCTTTTTGGTTTAGGTTACTAGGGTTTCTTGGTGTCTATGCAAGCATTATTGAACATAAAACTTGTCAGTGTTTTTTGAATAGGATCAATGATAGTGGTGTATTTCCACTTTTGACCATTTCCTTAATAAGCATGTTATTAATTGAATGGGACCATGGATCAACTAATTTGGCTTATTTTAATACAGGAATGTCTGAACCCCTTTGTTTACTGTGATATTGTTACCTCAACAACCCATAAAAGTCTTCGAGGTCCAAGGGGAGGCATCATTTTTTACAGGAAGGGTACAAAACCAAGGAAAAGGGGGATCCATCTAGGTCAAGGAGATGAGAGTGATCAATATGATTTTGAGGAAAAGATTAATTTTGCTGTTTTTCCATCATTGCAAGGTGGACCACATAATAACCACATTGCTGCTCTTGCCATAGCCTTTAAACAAGTGGCTACCCCTGAGTACAAGGCATACATGCAACAGGTGAAGAAAAACGCACAGTATTTAGCAGCTGCTTTGCTGAGAAGAAAATGCAGGCTAGTAACTGGAGGCACAGATAACCATTTGCTACTATGGGATCTCAGGCCTTTGGGATTAACAGGTATGGTACACATGTAGCTATCAGCTATTGCATATTGCAAGCATAAAACAAGTACTGCCCAACCCTTGAGAAAGGAAGCAAGCTAGTTATGATGATTTTTTTATTGTTTCTCATTATCTTTGCCTCAGTTTTTAATGTGGTATTGAAATGACCCCCCCCCCCCCCCACTCTCTTTCTTTCTCAAGTAGCATTAGAAATGGTCTGTTATTATTTTGTTGATATAAGTTATCTTGTTGATAGAAGATCAATTTTGACTTCAAACAGGCGACATTACTTTGATTTTTTATGATGATGGTTCCCACTCTTTGAAGTTCCTCATCATTTCCTTTTTCTTTATTATACCTGAATGTTTTTTAACATTTATAATTTGGGTCCGAATTTTGGATACATTTATTGCAGAGGAAGACTAGTGAATTTTTTTTTCCCCTTATGTTTTCCCTTTATACACCTTAGTGCTCAACTATGTGAACCACTGAACCCATTTCCTTTATTTTGCATTATCTAGTCCCATATTTCCATATTCTCTGCAGATATTTAGAAATCAAATCCCTTATTGCAACATCAGCCAGCATTTATGTTAAGTCACCTCCCATCCCTTGTACTTGAATGTTGTCACTCCCTCCTCATACCAAGGACTTATGAACCATATTTATTAAACGAGATTCCCCTAACTTATCCTTCAATTGGTGCTACATCAGTCTACCCTGTCATTTACTGTTAACAGTTATCCATCCTAACCTTTTTTTTTTCCAGCTGCCAAGATTCCTTCCTCTCTATTAGCACAACCTTCTTCTTTCTCAGATACACGTATCCTTTAGGTTGCAAACATCTTGTGTTTGGTGACTAGATGGGATTGGACATAATGAGATGGGACTGGATAAGGTACTCCCTTAGGGGGGATGAAACAGAAATCTGGGCATGGAACAAGAAAAAAATGAACTTTTGTTTCACCCCAGGTGCACGCCAAACATTAGCCCAAACAAAGCTTTCATGTCTTCTGTCCATTCCCATGTACCAAACTCTACTTTAGTTTCTTGTTTCTTGTATCACAAGATGTTCATCCTGACAGTCTTGTTTACTGCCATAAAGAATAGCTAGTGTTATTGCTGGCCTGTAAAATAAGTGTGCAACCAAACAACTGCTTTCTGTTTCCATCGCATGCACCACTTGACCTTTCTTCCTTATAGCCTTGTTTTGCTTCCTCAACATGGTTCATGAGAATGATCTATGTGAAACTTCTATTATATCTATTAATCTGACTCTGGATTATTTTTCCTTGTAATTTCCTTCATTATTTGTATCAGTTTGCAAGCTTTCTGTGCAAACATGTGACTTTTTTTGAATCTGGTGGGACGTGGACTTTGTTCCTTGAAACTTCTATGAACAAGGTTTTCCTAATGTTTTCATTCTTTTGTGTATACATAGGTAAAGCTTATGAAAAGGTCTGCGAGTTGTGCCACATCACAGTAAATAAAATTGCTATTTTTGGGGAGAATGGAACTATTACTCCTGGAGGTGTAAGGATTGGTAAGTGAGTTTTGTTTCAACTTTTTCCAACAAACACATTGACCTATTATACTTAAGAAATGGTTTCATTGCTTATTAACTTCTATTTTAATCACTCAGGTACTCCTGCCATGACTTCAAGAGGTTGCCTGGAATCTGATTTTGAGACAATTGCTGATTTTCTCCTGAAAGCTGCACATATTGCTTGTATGGTGCTGCGTGAACATGGGAAGCTGCAGAAGGCTTTCATGAATGGTCTGCAAACCAAGAAAGAAATTTTAGAGCTCCAGAAGCAAGTTGAAAATTTTGCAACTCAGTTTGCAATGCCAGGTTTTGACATGTGAATGGGTTTTGGGAATGAAATATTTGAAGTGCCTCCCTGAGCTCTTTTAAACCTGGCAGTCATCCCTATGCGCCTCATTTTGTTGGCTCTAGACAACAAACAGTCCTGGGCTTCTATAGACAACAGTTTTGGTTACATCTTCTGTGGTTGCCAACCCCCTGAAATTGCAAGATGTCACATTGCCACAGGGAGGGATTTTACTGTCTGTTGACTGATAACAAGAGGATCTTGTTGGCTATAAACCCTTTGTCCTCTTGTAACCAGACAGCAGCATCACCCCGCTGATCACTCTGGTAAAAATGGTGGCCTGACTCTGGAAAAAGAGTAGGCCTGGCATGATGTACAGGTTGGTGATTGTGTCTATCGATTGATTTTCCATATAGTATTGTTGATTACTCGATAGAATCTATTGGGCACAGTAAATTTTTCAATATACTCCTATTGAGAATTGAAGCCCTGATTTTGTTACAGCGGTGAAACATTCGGTGGATGGCCATTTAATTTGCCATTTCATTACAGATTACTCTTTACTACAATAATGCGGATCATACTCTTTTACTTTTTTCTTCAGCTCATTTTCTTTTAAAGTATTTAATTGTGGATTTGAACTTGCACTGGTGAATGTGATTTGGCCGATCGATTTCTGCAGTTGATCTTCGATCTTCGATCTCTTGTAACGCTACTGTCATCACATTTTGTCTGGAGCCATTGTTGCTATAGCTTGGAATAATTTTGTCTCAGGATGCAGCTGTTTTGTTCGCTACCATCTCTCAGAATGTGAGATGATATATCAAGCCAAAAATAACTTGGTAGACCTTAGCCATGGTTTTTTCACAGATGTTCGCTTATGTAATTGATCATTTTGGAATGCAGGATAGATGGACGTGCATTTTAGGTTTAAGCAAATGGTGGTTGATAGATGTTGCAGATTTTTAGCGATGCACATCCCTCATACTGGATCATTTCATATTGGTGTTCAACTCTTTAGGTATATCCATGACTGTCAACTTTCTTCTTTTTAAGGTATTCATTTGAACATATGATCTGGTCTAATATTGTATTTGCATCTTATGGATTTTTTTTACCAAAACAATTGTATTTCATATTTCATAAGCTTATTTTCCCAAGGGGGTACTTAAGAACTTATTTCTCAAATATTGGTGTTTTTATTTTTGAAATCGCCATTTGTATTAGATTAGGAAAATAATATATTATACAAATTTCAAATAAAGAAATTAAAACCCTAGATTCATACCATCATTTTCTTTTTTAAAGACTCTTTCATGTTCATCTCTCTACGTTTCTTTTAAATAACTGATTTCAAAGTACAATGGCATGACTTGTTATCGTTCTTATCGCAGCCATTAATGTGGCCTTCTTGTACATATTTTCTATTATTATTGAAATAATTCCAGGTTAAAAGAAAAAAAAAGTTCACTGAAGCATTTCTTTGTTTGTTTGACATAGGAGCCCAAATCAGATATGGGTTCCTTTTGTGATTGAATTGTAGAGGTAAAAAATGAGTGGTTCTCTACATCAAGACTTGAAATCTCAAAATTAGGTGAATCCAAGGCCTGAAGTATTGTGAACAAAATAACCATTACTAGCTTTTAGTAAAAAAAAAAAAAGGGTTTTAGAATAACAAGGATTTGCTTAAAAACTCACCCTTGGGTGGATTCTAGAATTACTTGATATATAATAATTTTAGTTGAAAAAATTACTCAGTTAAAGAACTGTGATGGGTATTGAGTGGCTTGAAGGGAGGAAAAGTAACATGCAGGTGACTGAAAAAGCATGGAGTGACGAGTGTTAAATTATTTTGCTCAGTTAAAAAGAACACAAATAATCATCCAATTATAAGATGTTTTTTCAGTAAATCTTGGATGTCCTCGATACAACACTGATGATGGGCTAATATTTACTTGATTTCTGGTTGATCTGGGAGGATTCTAAGTAAATAAAGAATTCATCGACAAAAGCGTACAACTTAATTAGGATGAATTTTTGTCGCTTAATTTTGGAAAAAAACTAAGTAAATTAGTTGTATTTCATTTGTTGAGAATTGACAATGCCTACTACATTCAATAGATAAGTCCATATCTTATAAAATAGTAGAATTTCTCAGTTAATTTCCGAGGATTTGTGTTTTTATTCTAGGCGATGGGCCAATTTTTACTAACATTTAGACAGATGATTAGGCCGATTCTCTGTACATAATGAAATTTATTGAATGAAGGGGTATAGTTTACTTGAGCTATCGCAAATACGATGAATCTCAGTAAATAAGTTATTCTATATTTTCTAAGAACGCCTAGACTTCTCAAATTCTTAATAAACCAGTGGAGTGGATATATTAGTATATGTTTGGTGATGCAGTAAAGGGAGGTGTTTCTGTAAAAGTATTTTTAATTAAAAATACTTTAAAATAATTTTTTAGGTTTCTTTTATATATATATAATAGCATATCAAAATTATTAGAAAAAAACATCAATTTAATAATATTTATGAAAATAAAAATGAGTTGAACTATAATACTAACCGGAGCCTTAGTAAACATGAGATATTATAGTAAATTAGTTAGAATGATTATGTTTACTAAAATTGGATGAAAATATAAATGTTTAGTAATTTTTTATTTTTTTTTGGTTTTCATTAACTAAGAATATATATTTCATTGCTATATTGAGAAAATAGGTTCTAGATCTGGTAAAATAGTGCCATTTCTGACTAAATTTCCAAGAACGAATTTTTTTTGTTTGTTTGTTATGGTGACGCACCAATATTTATTAACATTTAGATGATTGGTCTATTCTAGACAAATCATGAAGTAGAATTGGCTTCATCTATTATTACATTTAAGGGATCATGTTGAATCTATCTCTAAATATTTAATTTTACTTGATCTATCTTTTAAAAAATTTCTATATTTTTAATCTATCATTTTGTTTCTCTCTCTAAACTAACAAAACAAACAAAACTATAACGTGACTTGTGACTTACAAGTGATGGAGTTGAGTTCTATACCTTTAACTTTGAACTCATTAAAATAAATTAAAGTAGTTTTTTTTAATAAAAATCACCATGAAAAATTAAGGGGCCATTTAGTATATTTTAGTTTTTTATTAGTTTTTAAAAACTTGTAAACTTGTATGGTTGATATTTTTTCTTAAAAAAATACACATTTATTTAAATTGATACTTGAATTATTGAGAATGATCTCTAGATTTCAAGACTCAAAACTTGGGTTTCCCAAACTCAGTTTTGATTTCTACCCAACTTAAGTCTTGCTTTGAACCTCGAGTGTTTAAGACCCAATTTTGACTCGATTTCTAGATTGATTTCGGGTGCTTTGGACCTGAATTTCGAGTGCTTTGAACCACTCGTGATGTTGACGTGAACCTCAAGTGCTTTGGGCCAATCTTGACTTGACTCTTGAATGTTTTAGACCTATTCCCGATCCATACCCTAACACCAATTCCAGTCTTAACTTTAGTGCTTTGAACTTGATCATGGTCCAAAGCCTTACACCAATCCTAACCTGAACTCTAACACCTTGGACCTAGACCTAGTTTTGGCCTGAACCTTAGTATCTTTCCCAAACTTAACCTCAAGCACCTTAAACCCGATCTTGGTTCAAGCTCCAATATCAATCTTAATAGGAACTTTGGGCTACTCAAACTTGATTATGACTTGAATCTTGGCATCATTCTAAATCCTAACCCTAGGTGTGCCTAGAACTTGATACTAGTTTGAACCCTAAAATTAGTTTATACCCCCGCATTGGTCTTAACCCTATTTTGAGCCTCATCATTGATCTTCGCCTTAACCTCAAGCATCTAGGATTTGATTCCATCTTGAATCCCAAACACTATAGATCTAGTACTAGTTTAAACCCTGGACGCCCCAAACTAACCCCGGTTCAAACCCTAACACTGATTCTTGCTCGATCCCCAACACTAATCCTTGATTGAACCCTCAGACCTAGTTCTAACCCAAACCCTAATTGTCAAGGACTTATTCTTCATCCAAACTAGTATTGGTCCCATCTTGAACCTTAGATCTAGTATTAAATGACCTTGAGAGTCACGACTTAGGTCCCAATGTGAACCCTAATAGCCCTCGACCTACTCTATAATGACTAGAGCACTATGAACTCTGGCGTTAGTCTCGACTCGAACGATGTTCACTCTAGACTTGTTTATGGATTAAACCTTGAACACCTTGAACTACATTCTAGCTTGAATGCTAAGCATGATGCATGTCAACTTGTCGACTCATGAATCCGACATGAATTCTAAAAAAATATGAGTATAAAAAAACTAGTTTTGAGAACTTTTGAAAACAATTTTTTTGGATTTAAATTTTTTTCAAATCTAGTTACCAATTTTATTTTTTCAAACTTAAAAATGAAAACAAACAGTTTTTTATATCTTGTTTTTCGAATGTTTTAAAGAAAAAGTAGAAAGATAAACTACTCAAAGCTTTTATCAACATAAAATTATTTGAGAATTAGTCCTTATATTCTTAACTTCATTTTCAATCTCGTTGTACTTTGATATATTTAAAATCAAGTATTTTTGTTCCTCTTTTATAAGATTCTCTCCATATTTTGCATATAAAACTAATGAAATGACTTAAATATTCTCAACTTCACTAATAACTTTTAACGTAACAAATCAATCCAAATTTTTTCTATGAAAATAATTTTAATTTTAAAAATAAAATTTAATATCAAATTTTAATTCATCTATCAAGAAAAATTATGTTTAATTTTAAACAAAAAAAATTAAAGAAATGATTGAAAGAAGATAGTGTGTTTGGGCTACTAGTTAAAATTTTTTTTTAATAGAAGTTTTAGATGTAGAATTAAAATAACAATATTAAATTTTATATTTATTTGTTTTATCATCAAATTATTTTATAAAAAAGGGGAGTATTAAAAATGAGCAAGTTCAATTGGATTTTTTTTTTTATTAATGGAGAAGCTAAGTTTGTTAAGAATCTTAAAACTTCCATTAGAGAATTAAATGAGTTTTAATACTCAATTCTTGATAAATGTTGCACATGGTGATTTTTTTTTTTATAAAAAATTATAATAACTTATTTTAATGAGTTCAGGGTGTGGGATATTTTGGGTATATATAATCTAATTTCATTGTGTGCAAGTTATGTGCCATAGTTTTATTAGTTTGGATAGAGAGAATTTAACAGAAACATAGCTTGAAAATATAGGCACTTTAATTGAATATAATTAAACGTACGTTTAGGAATATATTGGATACAACACCTAAAATATAAGATCAAATTGAGTCATTTCCCCCAGGATTAATTTACTGAATGAAGGGTATTTACTTAAATTATTGTAAATCGGACTATTCTCAATAAATTCATCATATTCATTTATATCTTGAATCCTGTATTTTGAATTAAGCTTAAAAAATACCGTATTGTAAAAGGAGGCTAGAGTAGTCTTTTTTTTTTGTTCATTATATCTTAATTCTAAATATTCAATTTTTATACTAGAAAAAAAATTCAACACTCTAAATAATTGGTTTAGGTTACAAAAATTGTTGCAACAACTCTTTAAAAAACATAAATAAAAGAAAAATTTAACACGTTAATTATATATATGAAAGTACTTGATGCTTGAATTATAAAATAATATATATAATTGGGATGTAGTATCTTAAATAATTATATCAACTAAAAGATTGAAATTATTAGGTGAAACTACAAAATATAAATTATATATTATTTTGTAACATATTTACTTAAATAAAAATATTTTAGATTTGAAACTTGTACATATTTACCACTACATTATGTTTGCTTTAATCAAATAGAAGGGAGATTAAGATTTGAATTTGTGATTATTAGGTTATCAAAACTTTGATATCATATTAAAAAACAATCTTAATTTAAAAGTTTAAACAAGATAAAAAATATAATTTATATATTATTTCTTAACAGTGATAATCAACTTGATATTTAACATTCTGAATCATAACACAAATAATTCAATGTTCCTATTGCTAAAGCAAAACTAGTTGAATAGATAATTCGGATAGTAACCTAGCTATAGGAATTAATATAGAACAAATCCCCCCCTCCCTCTCCCCTCATTTTTTTTCCTGTTTAATCTTTTTTTTTAATTTTATCTTTTAATATTGGGTTTTTATTGAGTTTTTTTATTGTATTTTTTTTCCAACTTCATCTTTTAATATTTAGTTGATTTTAAATTGGTTTTTATAATTTGTTTTTATTTGCTTTCAATGAGATTATAGCAGTCTAAAATAAACATCCCGATATTTGGTTTGTACTTAATTTTTCAAACATTTTTTTTTAATTATAGAATTAATTGAAAAAATAGTGAAAAAAAAAAAACAAAGTTATCAAATCCAGTAGAATCCATGACTCTCTAGTTTAGTGGGTTAAGTAGTGAATCTTGAATTGATTTAATATATTGTCGTCTTAATATTAAAAAAAAAGATGCCATCTTGAAATTAGAAAAAAAAAGATGCCATCTTGAAATTTCTTTAAAGTCAAACCATTCTTTTTACATGTCATCCATGTTGTTTTTTGACTTGCCAAGTTGACTAAGTCATGTAGAGGCAACTTTCATACGATTTAATTTTAGATTTAGGCTAACTTAGAAGTTGGGTCGTTAGATTTCATGATTCACTTACTGGGTCCGGTTTAATAATAACATCAAATAATTTCTTGTGATCTTGATTTTGTTTTTTTACATTTAGAAAATTTTTGATTCAACTTACAGCATGACACAAACCTGTAAAATAGTGTTATGGCCAATGCTGCTTGGTCTATACATGCGTTTTTTGCAGCTATCCTTTCTAGGTTTCTTTCAACCTAATCACTAATCTTGTTTCTTTTGCTTGCAATTTTGTTATTTTCTTTTTCTCTTTTGTTCATTCGGATGTATATTTATGAGATTTGATTCACTCTTATGATACCTTAGTTTTTTTTTTTTTTTCAATAATAACCTTTTAGCTCAAATCAATGGCGTTTAGCTAGCCCAATCTTGGTGTTTTACAAAGCAAGTGCGGTTAATTAAGAGAACAAACTTTGATATATAATTTTTTTTTATCAGTGATATGTTATATTTATTGATGGAAATATTACCGGAATGAAATGAATAATTATTTTTTGGCATGCTTTTATTGTTAGTAAATCTATTGATAAAATTATTTTTTATAAATTCACCGACAAACCATAAATCATCGATGAGAGTTTTTCCTACAATTTATTGTCATCAGTGAGGCTGTTGAGAAAACTCATATCAATGAATTGTAAGTATAAATATCGACAAAAAATTCCATCAATAAATCTAAAAACTCTTGTAGTGGGTGAATGAGGATATATACACGATCATCAGTAAGATGTGATTCAACCTTTGAAATTGCCATTGAACTTAATATTCTTTGGCAAGCTTAAACTAACACTTTATACTTTACCAATCTCTTCTACCTCATGAGCATATCTTAGAGCTCTTAACCCATAAGCTTATAATGCCTCAAGAACTTTTGGTGGTTTCAGCTCCCATGATGATTTCATTGTGTATTCTTCACTGGTTCTTCTAAAATGTTGCGAGGTTCATCCTGAGATATAAATCATATATATTTTGAGACCTTACCTAATAACTTAAGGTTTTAGGTTGTGAATGTTTTTTGACATAATATTAAAGCCTTGTTGACCAAGCGGCTACGAGTTCGAATCTCATCACTCATTTTATTTGATAAATTAAGCATAAGATAGTATGAATCTATGCAAGTTTCAAGTTCAGAGAATTCTTACTTGAAAGAATATGTTAGAAAATAATATATATCATATCTTAAAGCCTTATATAATAACTTAAGTTATTGGGTTGAATTGATTTTTTAACAGAGACTAAGTTATAATTAACTTTTTTTTTTTAAAGGAAGAAACGTACCCAATTGAAAATATGGGGGGAGAGTGGTAGTGTTTCTATGACTTCCATATAATTGCTTCACTAAAAATGGTCATGAACCTCGTGTACCATTAAACATTTGATTTGGTTAGTTTTTGTAGAAGTGGGCAAACAAGAAGCATCATATTTACTATTTTTTACCCTGGATAATCACGTACGTACAATCTTTCTTTTCTACAGAAAGAGAATCTATTCTTAAGATGATAGATGATTTTGCTCTCCATTGAAGCCACTGACTAAGCAAATATGCTTCCTGTTTCTTATCTTTGGATAATGGAAATGTTGCTTTTTTTCAAAGGAAGAATCACATTCCTTTTTCTTTCTTCAAGATTTTCCTTGCAGCTTTTCCTTTTTAGAAACTAGAAACCCCCACTCCCTAGTGCTTCACAACTATTCTAGCCGCAAGTTAATAAAGTAATGACTTGTTGAAGAGGGAAAAGAAAACAAAGAAATGTGTAGAAAAAAGAAAAGAAAAGTATTCACATATTTCTTAAATATTACCTTTTTAATCTTTGTATTTTACTTAAAGTAGCGATCGGTTACTATTTTAATATAAAAAAAGAAAATAATATAATAATAATTTATTCAAAAACTATTCTAAAAATAAATTTAGTTTTATGCTATTATCTAAATATGTTTTGTTTTCCTTTTATATATATATATATATAATTTTTTTTTTTTCACTTGAAACACTAAACAAATATAGCTTAAAGCTGCTGCACTTTAAGTACGTTTTCTCTACCTAGGCTGATGAGTGCACATGCCCAAAAGCTTCTTTCTCCCTTCAACTATTTCATCGAAGAAATCATCGAGTTGTCCAATTATGGACTCAACCCCACATGCCAACAATCCAAAGCAACTCCTCAATCTGTCAACTTTGTCCTGAATGTCAATTTCTAATTCATACTGATCATCCACAACAGTACTCTCCAACTCTACTTTGAGCTCTTCCATTGCAATCTTGGCTTGCCTAAACTCATAAAGCACGATCCCTTCGGAAGCTGATGATTGCCCACCAATTTGTTCCATCTCACTTGCTACTCTTCGCTGCAACCTTGCCATTGAAGCCATAAAGGCTGAACCAGCCTCCTCACACTGATGAGATGCATCTTGCCAAGAAGAAGGCCAACAGTATACTAGCCCAGCAAACAGGATCATTAGGAGCAGTGAGTTGACAATCCTCATTGCGTACAGAACACCTCGAAACCCATTGAATGAGTTGAACCAGCTCGATTGATCAGTCATTACCATGTTTCTTTTGTTTCCTTCAAACTGCAGTGATAATGCTTCAACTCTTGTTTCTATCAAGCTCTTATTATCCTCTTCCAACCCTCTTATTTCCCTTTGACAACCCATGATTGCACGAATAACCTACACCAATATTATCACAACCATGCATAAATACGTGATTAATTAAGCTAGCTTGAAACATCTTGTGTCCTTTATTAGATATAAATACTAACCTGACGTGAAACCTGTGCATTCAAATGGGGATGAAAGCCATCGATAGAGGATGTTATATTGGTGCCGGAGGAGTGATAATTTTCCATTCCTAAAACACCTGATTTGAGCACATGACAGGCTTCCCAGAGCCTGGAGCTTTCATCCATGTACTCGTCAAGCCACTTTTCTCCTACGGGGAGGTGAAGCTTTTGAACCAGAGTGGTTAACTGGGAATAAAATGATTGGAGAGAGGATATAACTTTCGAAAGGAATTGAATCGAGATGAAGTTATGAGATAGGAAACTCTGATCAAGTTCATCAAGTTCTCTTGTAAGCAAGTTGTAGAAGCCCTTGACAGAAAGGTTGCATGAAGGATCCATTATAGGAAGAGAAAAAAAATAAAAATCAAATACGATATATTGCAAGATCGAAGGAAAAGTAGTGAAGTTCAATAGCTTCTTATGAGTTTCTTTTCTTTGTATAACGAATAGGGTTATTCTTGGGTGCAATTATGGGTGTTTCCTATAGAATTGAGGGAATGATTACGAATCTGTCGTTATCGTTATCTGATGGGCAGAAAAGGAAGAGAGAGATGGAGAGAATATTTCTAGCTACAAGTGTGTTAAAATATATGAAAAAATCCTTAATTAGCTTATATTTATCATTATTGTTAAACCCAATAATGATAAATATAAGCTTTCTAGTTAAATTAGATTAATTAACGGGTGATGTTTTTAGTGATTTAATTACCTTGTTGAAATCTAATCCAAACTCAAAAACCGATCAGGTTATCCTAATAAATAAAAAACAATAAAATGAAGATATTTTAATAAAAATAATTAAACTTATGATCCCCAAGCAGTTTTCGTGTAAATTATTTTTATTTAAAAAATCATGTGAATAAATACTATAGCAATCCATAGTATTTTATGAGGAAAACTATAGTGTTTTTCTCATCAAAATCGATAAAGATAATTTTAAAAAAATTATAATAAAAAAAAACCATGTGGGGAAATACTGTAGCAATCTATAGTGTTTTGTGAGGAAAGTCACAATACTTTTCCCACATGATTTATCTTTATTTGTAAAATAAAATAAAATTACGAAGTTAAATTCTCAATAAGCTCAATATGAAAAAAATAAAATCAACAAAGACAATTTAAAAAAAAATCATAAAAAACAATTATATGGAGAAACATTGTAGCAATCCACAGTGTTTTCCTTTCCCTCACAGTTTGCATTATATTCCACTTCAAAGGCTTTCAGTTCCAAAAAAACATTACAAAGCTATATTATCAACCAGTTTAATATTAAAAAAATAAAATCGACAAAGGTAATTTAAAAAAAAATCATAACATAAAAAAACAAAACAAAAACATGCGGGGAAACATTGTATTAATCCACAGTGTTTTGTGAGGAAAACTACATAGCTTTTCTCATATATTTTAGCTTTATTGTAATTGTAATTTTTAACTAGCTCAATATTAAAAAAATAGAATCAACAAATATAATTTTGGAAAAAATCATAACAAAAAAAATAAAAAAACAAAAAAAACCATGTGGGGAAACATTATAACAATTCATAATGTTTGTTTTTTAAATTAAAAAACTAAATTATCAACCAACTCTATATTAAAAAAATAAAATTAATAAATATAATTCTAGAAAAAATCATAAGAAAAAAAAAACAGAAAAAAACTATTTGAAGAAACACTTTAAAATACTCAATAATGATAAATATAAGCTTTCTTATTTAATTAGATTAATTAATGGGTGATGATTTTAATGATTTGATTAACTTGTTCAAATCTAATTTAAACTTGAAAAGATTGGGTTAACCTAAAAAATAAAAAAGAATAACATGAAGATGTTTTAAAAACATAATTAACTTTAAGAATCGTGAATTTAGAGGGATATTGTTTCCAAGCCAGTTCCTACTCCTGAGTGTGAAAACTATGGTATTTACGAAAGAAAACAAATCAAAACAATCTTTGAGCTAGCTCTTTATTCTACGATATGCTAGATTATGTTTCCTGGGCTGTAAAAGTTTGACTACTTCGACTGAGATTCTTTTTCCGATTTGGGTGCTGTCTTCTTTAGCTTTTGATCTATTTCAACCCCACATGTGTTCATCTTCTAAATTGAATCCGATATATATATATGATCACCATCCTCTTGTAGTTGCATACTTACTATTTTAATCAAGTGGATCAGGCATGAATGATCATGAGATTACAAATTTATGCTTAATTACAAGGTAGATTCTTTCACTTTACAAGGACCCAACATTCTATATTAAGCATTACACTTAGCTATCCATGAATACTTGTCTGGTAATAGAATATTTGAATGCGTATATATGTAACTATCGATTCTAGACAGTCTTCATGATAGGTCACCTCGTGAATGGACCATGCCCCAAAGCCTAAATGTTCTTGTCGTGGCACATCTTAGAGGTAGAAGGGGCACGCTATGCTGTCTTTCTTTGCTAGTGTGATCCCCCTCTTGCCTTTTTCAAAAAAAGAAAAAAGAAAAAAGTATTTGTTTAGATACATTTTAACACATAGAACACATAAAAAATCCGTCCATACTATTTTTTTAACACATAGAACACATAAAAAATGAAAAAGTATTATAACAAGAAAACAAATACCAACCTCACATAGATTTTGCATGGTTAGGTATTTATACTTATATTCATTGTCATACATGAGCGGCGTTGCGACAATAATTCTCTAAGAGTGGGATTAGTGTGAAACGGTATGGGTGAAAAGAATAAGAAATTTTTGTTCTTTTTAAATGAAACCAAATGAATGAGAGACTTCACCTAGTATTATGGTCACTAAAAAATTACTTATTGGTTTACAAGAGTCTGGATAAGAGAACAAGTTGTGAATAAGGAGAACATGTCACCCTTAAAATACCTTAACTAGGGTAAGTTGTATTGCTATTTATTTGTAAAAACTAAGGTTGTTGTGTTTTCCAACCATTGTTATATCTAAGGTTTAAGAAAAGTCTTTCTTAGTAAGGAGGTCTTTATCTTATCAAATTTAAACCTAACCATTCTAAAGTCTATGCGTAAAAAGGGAAGAAAACTATATTAATATCGGGAATACATCTTACGTATAAGTTCGTTATCCCAGATGTCAAATGAAACAAAAATAATTTTTATATTTATATATTTTTTGAAAATGTAGGCCAAATTCTCATGGCTTTAATAAACTAGTTATTAAATAAAAAAAAGCATGCAATAAAAACTATATATATTTTTTAATCTTAACAATGCAAAACCATTCCTCGAACTATTTATTTATTTTATTTTTATATAAATATGATTTTATCTTTATGATACTTGGTCATATGCACACAAATAAAAAAAACATTGTTTTGTATTTTTTAAAAGAAATTTTGACTTTTTTAAAATTTTTCGATGAAAAAGGAATTTTAATATTGAGTCAATACCTTAAAATATAAGTTTATTGTCCCAATATTAAATAAAAAAGGCTAAAAAAAGTGAAGGACCTACAAATAAGTTTAAAAGGGTCCTTAAATTTTTTAAGATTTTTTTTGAAATCATTTGAGGGGCTATTTGGCAAAAACAAAAGAAATTAAGATATAAAAAAAATGCTGGAAAAAGGGAAGGACGTGTTTGCCAAACACACCCTTATCCAAAAACCAAAAGGCTTAAAAAATGCATTAAGTCATGTTTGACAAACACGCCTAAAAAAAGCATTTTTTCTTTGGCAAAACATGGGCATGCCAGACACGCCCTTGTGGTTAGAAAAGTGCTTAGCTCAACCATGTGGGATGGGCTTCCTGGTTCGTGGCCCTAGCTCACAAACATGACCCAAAATGAAGAGCAGAAACAACATAGTTCTAACGCAGGTTTTATGAAGAAAAGCCAAAGAAACCTAGAATCATGACTTCCAAATCAAGCAAGATTTTGTGAAATAAAAGGCAAAGAAAGCTTACAAATCATGCAAGGATAAAAAATCAAATCATCAAACTCAACAATTACAAAGAAAAGAGAGCAATCTTGTCTTTAAAAGTTTCGGTTCATCGAGACCAAAAACCTAAGATTAAAACACTAAAACACATGTTTTTGATCAATCAAAACCTAGATTGTAGATTCATGATGAGCCACTAAACTTTGGAAACCAAAAATAATAATAAAACAAAACCTAAAACTAGTACTCGAGGAAAAGTTCAACAGATGAATGTTTGAATGTCAAACCCAGGAATTGCAAAAAATACCTAGGAACTGTAACAAACCAAAGTACAAACCTAAAAAATGTTATAAAACCCAGAAAATTGACCTAAATTTAACGACTTTTACTTCAACATACTTACACAAGCTTCTAAAAACATAAAAAAAAACATCCATAAAACCTAGGAGTCAAATGAAATAATGTCATACTCAAACCCCCTAATAAATGCATTTGGAAATCTATTACATTAAAAATATTAATGCAACACACAATCTAGGTTACAAACACATAAACTTGTGATGGCTAGAATCCAAAAAATAGACTTAAACAACAAGAAAACACAAACCTAAAATGACATTAAAATGACTAAATAAACATACTAAAAATAACAAAAATCAAATCAAATCTTAACAAAATAATATCTAAAATAGAACTTTCACTATTAAGATAAAGATCATAACACAACGAACTATACATTATCTAAAAATGAGCATATATATGCTTATTAATCCAAAAAAAGAAAAAATACATCTTGATTCAAACATTAACATATAAAAGCAATAAATATGAACACTAAACTATCAAATAACAACTATAACATGGATTAAAAAGGAGGGGAAGGGGTGTGCTCATTGAGCTCCACCCCCTCATTAAGGGTTTAAAACATACCTAATCAATAAGAGCAATGTATTTCCTCGTAATTCCTTGTTGATTTCCCTCAAATGATCAAGAATGTCTTCCTTTCTTCTATGTCATCTCTTTTCTTCTTTCTCCTTTTTTTTCATATTCTAAAAGCCTAGAGATTATTATCTAATTTTCCTTTTCTTTTTTATGTTTTTTAGGTCTTATTTTTCCCCTTTTGTCCTTTCTCTTCCTTTCTGTAGCCTTTCATGGGTAGGAGGTTACAAAACCATCTTCTGTCTTTAATGGTATTCTAAAACTAGCATGCAAAGGATTCTCCTATCTAGTATGTTAGAGAATTTTTATTTTTTTGCCTCTTTACTTTCAATTTTCCTTACCTCTAGGTCCCTAACAACCTTTGGGAGCTTCTAGAAAGAGTTTGGAAAAAAGAGAGTTGAAATTGTTCAAGAAATAGCTAATTGGGGGTGCTTCTTCTTTGATTTAATCGTTGCAGATGAAAGGTTATTGAAATTTAATAAGCCATGAAAATTGTGGAGGGGATGTTTTTCTTCAACTAGAATCAAACCACACTCCATTTGGAAACCTGCAACTCTTTTATCATTGATTCAAAGTTGGATGAAAAACTATCAAAAAATCTGAATAGGTTAAAGTTGATTTAGGACAAGGGCGGCACCACCATATAGAGGAGAACCTCCTTTATCGCATGATGGTAAGTGGAGGTCTTGGGTGGTCAAAGATGCCATGTTCATTCACCTGAAAGTGTCTACTCGATCAGCCAAAATTAAAGAAGAAGATGCACAGTATCCTGAACGATACTGTAATTATCTTTTAATCCATATTCTTTTATTTTTTTAATTTCACCCGTAATTATCTCCTGAATTCTTAATTTCATGTAGTTTCGCCCCTTACTAAACTCAATTATCAACCCTAAAGTTAAACGCCTTTTACAAACTGGTCCTTGATTTTTGATTTGTTTAATTGAACTCCTAATTGACTATTAAACTTTCAATTTTACTCAATTTGGCCCCTGTTTTGATCATTCTGGTCCCTGAAATGATGTGTTTTTTGCAACTTGATCTTTGGTAATGAAAATCTTTGATTTTGACCCTCCAACAACTTTTAAACCTTTAATTTCTTTCAATTGAACCCCTGATTGCACCAATTTGGTGCCTCAAAGTTTCAATCGAGTACCTATTCTTCCAATCTTTATGAATTAACCCAAATTAGGCCTCAAAACTTAATTTCCATAAATTAAGTCATTGGTTGAATCCTTAAAACCCATTTGAAGTTTAATTAAATATTTAACTTAAGTATAATGAAATTAACGTGTTTATGCAGTATGCTTTTATGTAAACCTTGATGTATTATAAAAGTCCAGCTCATCATGTAGTACATTAGTTATCTTGTAATTAACCATTTTGAAATGTTTTAAAACACTTATTATATTGTAAATGCTCTCTTTGCAAGTTAGTATTCCATTTTCTTTCAAATTTTATGACATGATATGTGGGCTATGTGTGTGTGTGTGTGTGTATTGTGTGGATTGTGTGGATTGTATGAGCTGTTGAATATTAATGATTGAAATAAGGTCCGGAATTATGGGACCTTGTGATGATGGGTTGATTGAGCAAATTGATAGTAGTTGATCACTTAGGATGTCCTAAATATAAATAAAACTCTGCCAATTTTTTGGTAGATTTCTATATAAAAAAATTACCCTCAAATTAAGAACATATGTTGGATTCTTTTAATGTTGATCAAGTTGTACAGTCAGGTTTGTTACAGCTCTAATTGCTTCCCTGGATGCATCTGTTTTGATAGTGAAGGCCTCATTGAAGTTAGGCATGACTAGTATAGAGTGGTCATCATGGCTTGTTTGAGAGCAAGGAAGGCGATTTCAGCTTCCTCATGCCATCCGAATTGGCTTTTTTTTAGAAGATTAATGAGTGGCTGAGCTATAATGTTGTAGTTTTGGATGAAATTTCGATAATACCCTGTCAAACCTAAAAGCTCACATAGTTCCAAATTGTTAGTAGGCCGAGGCCAACCTACCATAACAGTAATCTTACTTTTGTCCACCTTGACACCTTGGCTAGTGATAATGTGCCCCAGATACTCCAGTACGTTCTTGTTTCCCAAATACACATTTGCTAACTTTGACAAAGAATTAGTGTTGCCTTAATATTTCAAAAGGTCTATTTTACACGCACTAAATGCTTGTCCCAATTGGAAATATAGATCAAAATATCATCAAAGAAAACTAATGTGAATTTGTGAGGATGATGACGAAAGATAGAGTTCATGATAGCTTGAAATGTAGATGGTGCATTACATGGGCCAAATGACATAACCAAGTATTCATATAGCCCATTATGTGTTCCGAAAGCAATTTTATAAACATCATATGGATTTTGTCATACCTGATGGTACGCCGCCCTCAAATTTAGCTTAGTAAAGTATAAGCACCGTAGAGCTCGTCCAACGTATCATTAACTATAGAGATCAGAATTTGGTCTTTAATGGTTGTGGCGTTGAGCACATGATAATGTATGCAAAACCCTAGTTCTTGTCTTTTTTCTTCACTAGCAAAACAAGTGATGAGACAGGGCCTGCTTATCTATCTTGTTCTTTTGATAATACGTGATAATACGTGTACCTGTATGGTTAAACATTAATCAACTTAGTTCCTTCTTTAAAAGGGATGTTGTGGTCAACTCTCGTGTTGGTGGTAAGCTTATGGGTTCTATGAATAGATCAAAAAATTCTTGCAATATTACTTGCATGCTTGGATGAATATTTGCTTGTGGTTCCATTTGAGCAACTTGGAAGCATAATGCCAACATTGCTTGGCTTGGGCGAATTTCCTTGGATAACTCCTTAAATGTTGCCACTTGGATGTCTTGCTCGTTGATACTGAGAAA
Source organism: Populus davidiana (assembly GCA_030145905.1). Lineage (NCBI taxonomy): Eukaryota > Viridiplantae > Streptophyta > Magnoliopsida > Malpighiales > Salicaceae > Populus > Populus davidiana. Next base: position 21,598,192 of record CM057789.1, on the reverse strand, counting down.
TCCCTTAGTCTGGTTTTCCCAAAAACATTCCATGGTCAACTGTTTCTAGTTGCAAACCAAAGAGCCAAGTAACTTGAGCCATTAAATTACCAGCACTATGTCCTATCCTATGAGAGGTAAGGAGTAAAGAGTTAAGAAAAAAAATGAGTGCCTTGAAGATTTTCTTGTACCTCTTTAAACCACCCCTGACATCAAAGATGTTCTTCATTGGTAACTTGAACGATGAACGTTTCTGATGGCATCACTAGTAATCGCAACTGGTTGGCCATATGCTTAGTAATAAAATTATGAGTCGAATGGCTATTGATTAATATAATGACATCGTGGGAATCAATTCTGGTAGCTATCCGCATATCTTGGGCACGGTCCATCCTGTAATGCATATAATATAATTATTGGTTCGGTAAGCTCCTCATATTTCTCCTGGGCTGATTGTTCTTCAGGGTCATTATCGTTTAAAAAAGTGTCGTTGCCATCATACCCTTCCAGCACGAGTATCCGTGGCCTTTAATATTTGTGCCCTGCAATAAAACATTCATTACAATTTTAAACATAAGTTCTAGGCTCTCCTCTGCTGCATTTCTTCCCAAGTGAGGCATCAGACAAGATTATCATGGGTTGGTAGTGCTGCTCGATTCATAGGGGAAGGGCTAGGGAAGCTTGCATCGGTGGTACAGGTCTGACAAACCTCCTTTGTCTAGTAAGTTGATCATCTTTCATACATGCTAAGATGATGACTTTCTTTAAGGCCTGAGGCTTGAACATCTAGATACCATATGAAATAAACTAAATGTTCCTACAAGGGCTCTTTACATCCAACCTCATACCCAATTTCCCAAACACTCGAATTCCTGTTGCTAATCACGCAAAGAACCATCATGCCTTATCTTTGAAAGGGCTTCATCAAAATGTTCACATTTTGAAGGCCCAAAATGAGCCCAAAATTCATCTTTAAAATTTTCCCATGAGAGAATGCGTCTTTCTTCTTGAAATGTCCTGCAAATCCACTACTATTATTGGTTGGCCTCTCCTTCTAAATGGTAGGAGGCCAAAGAAACCTTTTGGGGTTTGGGAGTAATTTGAAACTTAAAAAACTGGTTCACATGATTGAACCACTTCATCATATCATCTCTTGAAAATCAAGGAAAGTCAAGCTTCGTTGTTTTGGATTATACAACAGGTAGTCCCACATCGTGGCCTTAACGGTGTTGGTTACCATGATTTGAAGGCTCCTGGTTTGCAAGCAGCACATCATAGAGAGAATTAAGAGTTTCTTCCGAATGTTGCAACCTGTTAGCCATGTTGAGCTCCATTCGGTGCAACCCATCTTCCAACTGCTCAATACATTCCTTATTGGTTCCCATAATAAACTAGGCTTTGATACTAATGATAGGTCTCAACAAATATTCAAACGATAAATTGAACTATTTTCTCTTCGGGTGAGCAAGTACCACAAGATGTGAATAACAAATGATTACTTGATAAATTCATTGACAACTGTTGGCTATTTAAATAAGTAAAGCAACTGTTGGCTGCATACTAATAATAAAAATAACTATTAAAACAAAAAAAAGATAGTTACTTGTTGAAAGACTTGAAAGTAATAAAACTTTTATTGTTGTCAATGATAAATCCTTGGTTTTTAAGGCTTTCTTACTCTTATTTGTGCAACTAGGATGTTTGCAATATGTCTCTAAAGATTCCAATAACATCACTTTGGTTTAGATGCACTAATAAATAAGATCTTTAAACTAAGGATTATGTGACTCAAATATCTTTCAATAAGATGAACCAAAGCAATATATTTGGGAGGAAAACCAAAGAATAAAAAAAGAGGAAAAAACTAAAATATGAGGTCAGGAATATTGAATAAAATCTAAAAAATATTGTTTAAAACTCTTTCTTCACCCTATTTTTTGAAAGCTAAAAAGTTGAAGAATTAATTTTGATAATAATTAGAATTAACTCTCATATTATCAAACTTTAATTAGCCATTATAAATCAAGAATTAGATTTGAACATAGTGGCCATAAAGCTATAGTTTTTTAGTTGAAAAAATTATCCAAATTTGAAACAAAAGCTCTTAGAAGAGACTATTAACGTTCATGGGTTGGAACAATGAAATATTTCTTCATGGAATAGGCCATATTCTAAATTTTAATTGGTAAAACATAATCTTTTATAGCCTAAAATATTATCTTACAATAAAATCAAACTAAGGCCTAAGTCCATATGCGTTTAATTTCTTAATGGAAGAGACCGATGCACGCATGTATGTAGGTTTAAGTCCAAAGCCCACTTTGCCTGTGACCTTTCCCCTCTGTATACTTATGTGTCCTTTAGGTTCAATTTGAACTTTTCAACTACCCACTTTATAAACACTAAGAAAGTTTTGTTTATTTTCTATGTGGGATAAAGTTCTTTTCAAAGGTTTTGAATTTCACTAAAACATGTGAACTAAGTCTTCATTGAGATTGTCGCGGGGGGGCGCGACGTCGTCTGGCGACGACAAAGGCTCTTTGTCGTGCCTCCTATGGGTGGTGTGATGTGTTGGGAAGGGTTTTTTGATTTAATCATAAAATTATGATTAATGTTTAGGAGTCGCCACCTAGTATTATGGTCACTAGGAACCTATGGTCTACGAGAGTCTGAGTAAGGAACTGGTTGTGCAAGGGGAAGATGCATCACCCCCAGTGCACCCTACCTAAGGTAAGCTGCATTGTTGTTTGATTGTTTTTTGTTGGTCTTTTCTAAGGTTCAAGGCAGATCTCTCTTCATGAGAGAGTCTCTACCTTATCGGGTTAAATCCTAACCGTTCTAAAGTCTGAACTTTAGCATCGCATTTTTACACTTTGTATCTTTAATACCTGAGGGTGTACTTTATCGTATAGTTTTACACCCCACAAATATTAAAGTTTACATCTGGAACCCAAAAAAGATTGGAAAAAGATTTTTGACATGTTGGCCAAATCCTAATGGATAATTGTAAACTGGTTACGATATTCATTTTTAATTTTTTTTTTAAAACATGAAAAATATGCAATTTTGTTTTTTTAGTTTTTTGTTTTTATGAAAAATATGCTTGGAAAAATTTTAGGACTTGGCTATATGTAACAATTTTTTTTTTCCTTTTGAAAATGCTTTGAATGTTTTTTTTGAAATATTTCGGAGAAAAACTAGGTATTTTAATATCGGATTTGTATTTTACAATGTAAATATACAACTCGATATTATGCAAAATGGATAGAAAAATATTTGAGAAAATCACAATTTTTTTAAAATGATTTTTGATTTTTTTTTGTTTTTTAAAAATAATATTATAATATAATATAAAATATGTGGGCAAAATGGTGGGCCGTTATCGGCCCAAAATGGTTGGGCCGATCTTGGCCTGGCAAATATTTTGGGGTGGGCCGGATCCGGCCCATAAACTTGGTATGGGCCGAATCAGGGCCGACCCATCTTCCATGTTAATTATTTCTGCAAAAACGTGAACAGTTACTGTTCACGTTCTGCATGCAACCAAACGGTTGCAGAAGCTGTAGGCGGGCGAAGGAGAAGACTACCGTCAGCGGTGGTCATAGATGTGATTAGGAGGTTGAGCTGATGGCTTGGGCGGCATCGCTGGGAGCAATGGTGGCCGTATTTGATCACGGGGAAGGAAGAAGGATTCCGCATAGGTGAGAGAGAGGAAGAAACAATGATAGTTTCAGGCGTGGGCGGTGGCCGTCTTGTGGTTGGGATGGACACCTGTGGTGCAGATGGTGGCATAGAAGCTATTTGTGGCTGGGGCGGTGGAGAGAGAGAGGGAGAGAGAGACTGTAGAAACGGGGCAGTGGGGGGCTGGTTTTTTGTCAAATTTGAACTCGATTTTCTCCTCCCTTAGGTCATCAACGGAGCCTCTATTTATAGGCGGTGGAAGAGGGTAATCTCATCTATATCGGGGTAAAATTTCAGCCATTGATTCAGTTGGGAAGGATCCCAACCGTTGGTTCAAAGTAGGGATCCTGAGTAGGGTGTCGATTTGTTGTCATTCAGACTGAAATCTTCACATGGGGATGTAGAGTGATTGTACAGGATCATTTTCGTGCAAGTTTGGTTAAATTTGGTGGACATTTGGTGCATTAAATGTGGTGGAATTATGGGTGTAAGTAGAGTTTTGACTAACCATGTTAAATTTTATGTGTCTACTCTTTATTCATCTTTGCTATTTTTCTTTTCATTAAATTATGTTATGATAATTGTCTCAGTCCCTAATTTCTTAATCTTAAGTTTCATCATGACATAAATATGGTGGGAGTTATTCCGATAAAAAAATTAGCATGAAGCGGGTATAATATGATATTTTATATCAGAAAGTGTAAGATGATTTATTTCTTTATTTTACTAATTTTAGCACTAAATAAAAGAGTAACTGTTTGGGTAGCTAATTTGTATTGAGGACTGCTCGGTTTTTTTATAAAGCGTTTGGAAACACGGGCCAACTTATATTTTTAAACAATTTTTTTTTATATATATGTTTTGCATCATTTTAATATGTTAATCTCAAAAATAATTTTAAAAAAATAAAAATAATATTATTTTAATGTATTTCAATATAAAAATTATTTTAAAACATAACCGCAATTCCATTCTTAAACAAATGTTGAATTATGCCTGATTCCATCCGAATTGCTAATATAGGGTTTTGAAGGGCACCGACACTATTCGCTTGAATAAGTTCTATTTTGACCTGCAAAGTGCGCTCTGAAAACTAGAAACCTATGACCACGCTTAAAATGAAAAAAAATAAAATATACTGCACAATAAAGGGCAAGAAGCAGGTCATTCTTCGGAAGATAGTTTCATCATGAAGCAGGCTAAATTGGGAGTTTGTACTCTTACTGGGTAACATTAAATTAAAATTACAAAAAAAAAAAATAATTCTTATAGAAGAAACATAGCGACCCCCCACTATGGATGGAATAATATCATTTTTCTTTCAAGTTAAGCAAGAGAATCGAGAGAAAGAGAGAAAAAGAATAGTTTGATCTTGGTCATGGTTACATTGTTAAGATGGGAGAGAGCTTTTTCCGAGCTGATTCCATCAACACCAAGAAAGACTGTCATCAAGCTCGAAGAAAATCGCACGTGCCGCTGAAATACAATTACCTTTTTCACATGTTGGTGCTTGCTTGCATGAGCCAACTCTTGAATTTGAAACTCATGTCATCTAATGAACCACACACTAGATATATAATTAAGATAAAGAACTATACTAGCAAGTTGTTAGAATTCAATTTTTAATTTTAGCGTATAAAAATAATATTAAAAAATAATTAAATTAATAAAGATGTTAATTAAATGTATGTCACACCACAAGATTAAATATATTTTTTTAATCTATACTAATCTTATATATGCTAAATATTCTCCATGCTGGGGAGGAAGGCTATATTCACCACTTTCTTGAGAGAGCTTAAGAGAATAACTTCAAATTCGCAAACTGAGCATGAGTTCATGACTCTAATCAATAACCAGATGGGTTTAGTTGGGATAATTTGAAAGAGTTTTCCTAATTTTTCTTTGAAACTAATGTGGTTGTGGATTTCCCTTTGCCCTTTTCTTCAAATAAAAGCACCCAACATTCTCTTCTTGTCATAGATACCTTTATATAATTAGTACATCTTGTTTGATTTTCGTAGCAAAAAGTGGCAACATCACGAGAGACTTTTAACTAATAAACAGTAGATTTGACTACCAAAGGAGTTTCTTTAGAGATAAACAAATAAATAATAATAATTATTTTTTTAAAAAAAGTTATTGTTCTTCAAGGATTGGTGGGCTTGACGTATGTGGCTACATTAGAGGTAGCTTAGTGCAATCTACACTTTGCAAAGCTCAAACAAATATTATTTCCTAATTAAGAGTTTCACACAACGGATTGAGTCGTTGAAATATAGCTGGCAAATCTAGTAAAGACCTCCCATGATTCCATCACTAAACTTGAAGCCAAAGTTATTCCAAAGACACTAATTTTATATTATATGATCTGTTGATATTGCTTTTTGTTGATTTATTGCTTGCATTTCCTTCCATAAATAGGGCAAATGACTTGCTGAGAATTGGACTCATGCATGGCGAACAAGTTGAGCTGTAGGGTTATGATGAACATGCTAATTACAAGCTGTTGTCCTCCATAGAATAGGCAGTGATGGCATTTGTTTTATTTTCCTGAGGTGGAGAAAAACAAATAGACCATAACACTGTCATTCCTTGGAAGATAATGACTCGTGGTTGACACTTGATCTCTCCAGTCCAGTTCAGATTCAAGCTAGCTGCTGTCTGCAATTTCTTTGAAAAGGGTTTGTTTTCTGGCTCACAAAACATATACAGAATCGAAAATATATGTAGGCCAGCCTCTCATTGTAGAAATGGTATTTATATTTTCTAATGAGCATTTACTAAATTCTGTCATGGTACCAATAATTCATGATATAAAGAACTTATTTCTTGTTAGATAATCCACTAGATTTACCAAGATCTTAGCTCATTAATTGTCTATTGTTAAATAGTTCATGATATAATCTTTGACAAGCTTGGAAGAGAAAGAGAAGGAGAGATGCTATTTATCATGCTAATGCACGAGGCACGGAAAGAGAAGGCAAGACCAGAAAGGAGGTGAGCGTCGCCTTCACATATCATCGTGGGTGTCTGGTGGCAGGTCAGTCCTCTGCAAAACTAACTGTAATTGTCAGATCTTCTTCAGGTATTTCGTGATTTAGCCATTCACATCTAATGACTGAGGTTTTGAAGATGATGGATTTGAATCAATAAACATATATTATTTGTTTTTAAAATGATACTTCTCCGTATTATTTGTAGTTTTTTTATAGAGTTCAAAAGCAAATACATTCTTAGAGCTAAACAAAGCCACCAGAAAATCTAGGAAATCTTGTATATTTCTCTTGAAACCCATTCAAACATAACTTTTAAAAAGGAAGAAGATGATGCATTTAACTGTAACAGTCGAAAACCAATAATCACGTTCAATATTCGTAATCCATGTTTATATATATATAAGCCAATCCATAGGATTCTGCAATCCGGCTCATAAATATTCATAATCCATGAAAAAAAAACTAGCTTAATTTGGATGAAATTAAAGAAAATATATAGTGGAATGAAAGAATATGAAATTTGGCATTATCTAAAAGTAAGTACTAGCTTAACAAGAAATTCGAAAGAATTATTATCATGTTAAGAATTTTAAAATTAGGGATAATGGTTAATATTCTTACTATAACTATAATTATGATTATAATAAAAATTAAAATTTATTACAAAAATTGCCATAGAATCTCAAACCATTTGGCAAGTAGAACAATATTTTAAAAAAAAAACAAGCACAATCTATCATATAAGAGCACAAAATGAATTTATGTGGTTTGACATGATATCTACATCAATATGTTTGGTCCTTTCATGATACACCCGATTCTTGGTAAGATGAATAATACTTTGGCTATCAAAATATATAACAGTCAACATATATAACAAACCAAGATTACCAACCAAACCTCTTAGTCATGAAACTTTTTTCATTGTCTTTGTTAATGTCATATACTTAGCATCTATTGTAGACAAGACAATAATAGATTGTAAAATTTCTTTTCAAGTAATGACAAACTTTAAGAGAGTGAAAACATGATCTGACAGTAATCTCCTTATGTCTAAATCACTAATGTAACTAAATTTACAAAGCCCTCAATACTATTTCTAGTGCTACTACCTTTGTCATATACCAAACCAATATCTTTAGTACCTCTAAGATAATGAAGTAACCATTTCATGGCCTGCCGATAACCTTCATTAGGATTTTCAATAAACATGTTAACCATACTAACAACATATGAAATATGTGGATGAGCGCAAGCCATAACTTGCAAAATGCTTCCAACTATACTAGTATATAGAACGTTTGACATGTGCTCTTTCTTATCCTTGATTTTTTATGATAAACTTAAAGATAACCTGAAATGGACTGTAATTGGAGAATTCATTAGATTGCAGTCTTTCATATAAAAAAACTGAAGTACCTTCTCAATATACTTCATCTATGACACGTATAACTTGCCAACATTTTAATATTTACATATCTCTACACCTAAAATTTTCTTAGCTAAACCTAAACCCTTCATCTCTAGTCTCCTTCTTTATCAATACCTTTAAGAGTTCGCTGTATGAATACCTGTCATAAAATGGTTTTACTAACTTCATTGAGATTGTGCTCAAGACTGAACTTGTAAAGGACACCATTAAAGCTGGAAGGATCGATTGATGAAAAAGTTGAGTCAGGGCTAAGGAAAAGAGAAAGTTTAAATAAAAAAAAGTTGGCTAAAGAGCATCATGTTGATGACTACACCTATTAGCTGAAAGGTTCAAAGGTCCATACGAGAAACCTTTTCACCCTTACTTCACTCAAAATAACACGATTAATGACACTCCTCCACCTTCCACCTTATCAGGCTTCCCCTATACCACCTCAAACCAACCGACCATTTTATTAACAAAACACCCAACCAAAAATAATGACCAACACCTATAATACTCAACATTATTCTTATAATAAAAATACCTAAAAAACAAGCTGCTAGAATTAAGAAGAATTGTCACCCTTTTCAATGTCTTTAGGAGAGCTATACCAACACTTGATGAAGCTAGCTAGGTCAAGTTACTCTCATCCTTTATAAGCCCTTACAACCATCTTATCCCTACAAGTATAAGGCTGGATAGAAATATGATTATCATTCAAGTACATTTGGGTATAATATTGAGACATGCGAGGTGTTTGAAAAACATGTCATTATGTTATTCAAACATGATTGGATATCCTTTAAGGGATATGCAAACACCTATAATATAAGCATTGATCCTCTTTCAAACAATACCGACATCAATGTTTAAGGCAAGAATGCACTAGATTTTAAAGACGTGGCATGTGATGAGAAAAAAATGCATTATTTAAGGCTTTTGAATCCCTTGAACGATAAAAATCAGTTATGATTGGCTTGTATAATAAAAAAGGCACCTCATTAGTAATAAAAAGCCATGAACGTTTGGCAAGGAAAGCTAATAATTCTAGTATTGTCAAATTATTGTTGTTCTTGAACTTATGCATAAGGTCATTAAAACTTTATTTTTCTAGGATTTCTTTTTAATGTGCTCTAAAACTAGTTTGCATTTTCTTATGAAGTGTTTGTTTTGTCCAAATTATTGCTCTGAAATCAAGAGTTTTTTTATGTGAAAGTAACATTTAACATAAATATAATAGAAAATTTTATCAGATTCCAAAACAAGTCATGCAAATGTTAAGGGCGATCCTTTTTTATTAATCCAAAATCTTTTTGGTCACAAAAAGGTAAAGTCTTACTAACCCACCTATTTTTGAACAATAAAATTACCCTTTAACTCCCAACACACCTCAAGAACAAAAAATATTACATAAAATAATACACAAAATATAATTGAATGATTTAATGACCTAAATAATGTGTATTCAAGTTATGATCCCACCACATCTTCTCCAAGGTTAACCTCACAGGTTTCTTGATTAATGATGATTTGAATGAGGCTAAGGCTTATTGTGATGAACATATTTAAGTTTGAGATGAAGAAAAGACATCTTTGAAATATCCTTCATAAACAAAATATATCATTTGCGTTCCCTATTTGATTTGTAAATATATTTCTTAAATAATAATTCTAACTAGGATCACATATCATATTAGGAGCAAGTTTTGGAAATTATCCAGTTTCTCTACCCTAACTAAAAAGAAAAGGCAGCTTATAGAGGTTGTTGTTGGTGGAAGGTGAGGCCTTGGAGAGAATGACCTTGGTGAGACAATAAAAGTGGATTCTCACCATTTCATCAAACATCTTAATGATGTTTGATGAAAGTTATAATCGTTATTTAGTCATAACTAGACAAATAACCTTCAATGTAAGTAACTTTCTTGTTTAACCTTTTAGTTCGGTTTTATACCCATTATTTTCTAACAATCTTGTTTTTAGCAAACTTTCATAATGTGTGCTTGTTCCAAGAAGTGTTGGATGCCGTATAGGAACAAAGTAAGGGAGGTCATTGCCAAACATAGGGCAGACCATGTTGTTCTTTAACGGCTAAAGAAGGAGAAAATTGTTGAGGGGCAGAACCGAGGAGCCTTAAGGTGGCTTATACAACACTAAAAGAATAAATACAAGGTGGTGGTTTTTTAATTAGGCTACACTAAAAAAAAGCTTCAGACCGTTTATAACGAAGTGGATATTGTGAAACATGATATCTTTGAAGTGAAGGCCACCCAAAACAGTCTGAAGGCTGAGCTTGTCGCTACTAGTGAAGAAGCCTATAGTTCTAGGGTATGGTTGAAGGCTTTAAGGAATTCTCCTTAGGAGTTCCAAGAATTGTTTAAGGTGTTTGCAGCTTTTTTTGATACAATTGGGGACAAGATCTTTCATACCATGTCCAACTTGTACTTCTTCAATTAATCAAAGGGAATGCAGGTGATCCAATCTTGGTGCTTGATTTACAGATGTGTTCCTAACATAAAAGATATCTTGTACAAGAGTTTGAGTTAGATATCCAAGCCTCAGCTCCCCATCCCCCTTTAGTTATGTAAACAACTTCAGCCTTACGGGGTTTATCCATGTAATGCGTTTCATTTTATAAATTGATTTTTACTTTTCATTTATGCATTAACTTGTGTATTTTGTATGAATTTAAAGCATGTAGTAAAAAATTTCAAGGTCAAAAGCCCCTAGGAATTTTTTTAAATTTTTTTTGTAGAGGCCCAATGCTCATACTCAGAAAAATATTTAGGAGCGAATTCTCTAGATAATTTGTATTGGTCCAACCCTCATAGTAGAAACTCCATATAGGGTCCAAAGCCTTTAGAAAATTGTTGAAAATTTGTATAGGTCCAACACCGATACTTAGAAAAATATTTATCAAATTTTAGCAAGAATCAAACATTGAATTTCACCTAGCCTTAGTTATTAAGATTTGCCTCATGCCTGAGAAAAAATATGGGTTGTGAGTATATCTTTATATTCCCAATAGATCATTGAGATGCCCTAAGAATCATGTGCAGATTGGTGTTATTTCATTGTGGAGATGAAATCAAATCATTTAAAGAGTTGAGAGGTTATTGTCTTATGGAGATCGCATTAATCCTCGTTGTTGAGGTCTTGTCAATCTTATCTTTTGAGAGTGTACATTTGTATAAGGGAGCCCATGTCAATCTCTTCCAACGTAAATTGTGCAATCACACTAGGGAGACAAATTTGATCCCTTTCAAGGTGAATTGTGCAATTGTACTAGGAAAACCGAGTCAATCTCATCATTGGTGAATTGTGCAATTGCACTGGAGATACCAAGTTTAATCTCTCCCAATATATAAAACTCATTGCTAATATTCGTAGGTATAATGGTCGATAATATTTAAGTTATGACTTGAGCAACCCTCATCTCCCCCTCCCTTATTTCTTCTTCTTCTACCTTGATTTTTCTTTACAAATAGCAACAACAACCAAATGCAGATGCGATCTGGTTTTTTTTATCTTTTAAAAGACTTCAATAAACCATTATGGGATGGGTGCATAAATCATAGTAAATTATCGATCATTGTACAGATATTCACTGTCAAGTCAAAGCATGGGCTGACACTACAAGAAATTCACTTCACACCAACGGCGTTACCGACAGAATACTTTTGTCAGTAATTTGCAGTCATAATTACCAACAACATATTTTCCATCAGTATATACCGACAGACTACTTCGGTCGGTATATATCGACGACATTACAAATGGACTATTTAGAATTAAAAAAAGGCGGTTCGCTAACGTGGAAGTTTTTGCAGGTGATTTTAACGACAGACTCACCGAGGGATTCAAACCAACAGCTCTGTTTAGTGACGTGACTGATTCTCCATTTGTATTGCCAATAAAATCACCGAGGGATTCAAACTAGAATCTACGTACAGTAACGTGACCTATTCACAGTCAGAATGACCGACGAAATCACCGACATAAGTATTTCGTCGGTGAATCCATCGGTGAAAGTTAATAAATGACCACTCTACTGACCCTTTCCTCCCCCATTTATCCTTCTTCTTCCCCATCCCAACTCTCCCCTACTACGAACAACCAACCCCCCCTCCAAAAAAAAAAAAACTCCCTCTTCTCAACACAAGTCATATTTCTTGAAGTTTTGTGGTCACAACATCCGTGTTCTGATTTACCGATGAATTTTATAAGTTTTTGTAAGTAATTCTATCTTTTCAAAGTTTAACATTTAAATGTCAATTTTATTGTTTTTTTAGTATATGTATTTTGTTAGTATATGTACATGTTTTATAAGACAAAACCAATCCAGAGTCAAGAATATTATAAGCAAATTATCATAGCATAAACTAATAAACATTTAGCAATGTAAGACAAAACCACCAATGCAGTCTGCCTCAGGTAGAACGTTTAAGGGGTGATAATATCTTCCCTTTTACGTAACCAATCCCGAGCCATAGAATCTATGTTGACTAGTTAGGGTTCATAGTGACCGTAATACTAGATGGCGACTCCTTAGACAAGACATTTTCCCCTAAAAGAACAAGATGCCAGATATCTATTCTTTTTTCATAAATCAAGATTATTTTTAGGGCCGCCACGATGTCGGGTGCGACAACAGAATGATGATATATGTGCGCCTCGTTTTTGGCTGTATAACAACCAGCCTCCTCCTCCTCGTCCTCCAGCTTTGCTATTTTGTTTAACTTTATTTTTTTTGTTTTTGATGTTTCATAAAACTTTTATTTGCATAATTGGTTTTTTTACTATTATTTTATATAAATTTATATTATTTATTCTAAACAACTTTTTAAAAAAATATTTAGAAATAATCAACCAGGGATTTACAGATGGATTGTATCTGTAGGCATTTGACAGAGAGCAGGAAATGCTAATATCACCGTCGAATTTACTGACAGTCTTTCCGTTAGCATTTCACAGTAGCTTGGTGCAAATGCCACAATCATCGATGAATTTACAGAGGGATATAGGTTGTCGGCATTTAACCGGGAGCTGAAAAATATTTACTGGATATGCCACTATCACTAACGGAATATATCCATCGGTATATTTCAAGAGGGAATTTTGTTTTGGTGCGCATTTTTTGTCTGTCAAAATCATCGGCAATTTTTTTTTTTTTTTACCAACTGACTTAGCTACAAAATTAGGTATTACTGATGAAAGGAAATCTGATGAGCAGTTTCAGTCGGTAAAAAAATTACTGATGAACTCTGTGTCACAGACCGACATAATATTTTCGTCGGTAAAACTGTGAAATCTTGTAGTGTGAGTGAGGTCATTTATGATAGAATCGTCGAATGAGTGAGAAACATTTAAACTAAAAGGAATAAGCTAAAAGAGAACTTTTTATGTGCTAAACCCATGATGAAACCCATGTAACATTAAATTAAAATTACAAAAAAAACTAGTTGTTATAAAAAAAATATCGTGGCTCCTTTAACAAACTACTATGGACGTAATGATATATTTATTTTCTTTCAAGATAAGAAGGAGAATCAAGAGTGAGAGGGAAAAAAAAAGAAAAGAAGAAAAAGAGTAGTTGAATCCAGGTCATGGTTACGTTGCCGACACGCACTGACATGGGAGAGAACTGCTTCCAAGCCAATTCCATTGATACCAAGAAAGATCGTCATCGAAGCTCGAAGAAAGTTGCAAGTGCTACCTAAATGGGATAACCCTTCTCATATGCTGGCGCATGTACATGTGGTAGCCAACTCCAATATGATTCTACAACCCGACTGCATTTGAAACTCTAGATAAATTTTATATTTTACAAAAAAAGAAACTATGCTAGCAAGTTATCTTATTTCAATTCAATTTTAGTTTTAGTTTACAAAAAGAATATTGACGGATAATTAAATAAAGATGCAAAATGCATATCACATAACATGATTATATTTTTTTATCTTCAATTATCTTATTACGCTAAATATTCTCCATGATGGGGAGGAAGGCTATATTCTCCACTTTCTTGAGAGAGCTTCCTAGAAATTAACACACACACACACATATATAACCACTAGATTGTTACATAAATATAAGCAAAGAGTTTTAAGAGAATAACTCCAAATTCGCAAACTGAGCCTGAGTTCATGACTCTAATCAATAACCAGATAATTTAAACGAGTTTTCCTAATTTTTCTTTGAAACTAATGTGGTTGTGGTTTTGCCTTTGCCCTTTTCTTCTAATAAAAAGCACCCAACATTCTCTTCTTGTCATAGATACTTTTATATAATTAGTACATCTTGTTTGATTTTCGTAGCAAAAGGTGGCTGCATCACGAAAGACTTTTAACTAATAAACAGTAGATTTGACTAAAGGAGTTTCTTTAGAGATAAACAAATAAATTATTATTATTTTTTTTTTTTAAAAAGTTATTGCTCTTCAAGGATTGGTGGGCTTGACGTATGTGGCTACATTAGAGGTAGCTTAGTGCAATCTACACTTTGCAAAGCTCAAATCAATATTCTTTCCTAATTAATCTAGTACAGACCACCACCTATGATTCCATCACTAAACTTGAAGCCAAAGTTATTCCAAAGACACTAATTTTATATTCTATGATCTGTTGCAATTGCTTTTTGTTGATTTATTGCTTGCATTTCCTTCCATAAATAGGGCAAATGACTTGCTGAGAATTGGACTCATGCATGGCGAACAATTTGAGCTGTAGGGTTATGATGAACATGCTAATTACAAGCTGTTGTCCTCCATGGAATAGGCAGTGATGGCATTTGTTTTATTTTCCTGAGGTGGAGAAAAACAAATAGACCATAACACTATCATTTGTAAATTATGCAATCGCACTAAAGAGACAAAGTTGATCCATTCCAAGGTGAATTGTGCAATCACACTAGAAAGACTAAGTCAATCCTATATGTCATAACCCATTTTTGGGTTATTCCCTAAATTCATGTTTTCTATTCTAAACAATCAAAAAAATATTGGAACTAAGAACAAAAAAATCCACAAAATAATAACAGTGAGAAGAGGATGTCAGAGCACCCAGAAAATGGCTAGAAATTGGTTGAGGAGGCTCAAAAAATTCAAAGATTAAAATTTGACAATATATTTTTTACAGATAAAGAGCCTTGTTAACAAAAAAATTCAATTTAAAGAAGAAAGGTCCAAAACAAATATTTATAGACACAATTAAATTTTATTAGAGGTTTAATTGAATTTATAAAGGGTTTGATTGCAAGAAAAATTGATTTTTAAGTCAATTTGGTCAAATCAGGGGCTTAATTGTATAATTATTGAAGTTTGATAACCAATTAGGGACTTAATTGAATAAATCCAAAGTTAAGGACCAAAAGGGAAAAGGCGCTGAAATATGGGGCTTGAATTGAAGTTCTTTAGGGCTGAATATGAACAAACTTGAAAGTTTGAAGCCAATCAAGGGTGTAAATTAGAGATAAATCACAAATTTAAGGACTAAAGCGTAATTGGCAGAAACGTTTATGTTTATCTTCTTCTTCAGATAGCTTGCCCGAGGGGCGTCCTTGCCAAGGAATTTGACTCCTCGATTCTTCCCCAAATTAGATGAAAATTGCATGAAAACGATCCCCTGACACCTGAATACATGCTAGTATAAACCATTCGGGTTGATCGAGGTTGTAAAGGCGGTGGCACTGCCCCAAAGTAGCCAACCCAACCAACCATTTTTCCTGCACAAAACTAATAGTTCATTATTGCTACTTTGAGCCAATGGTTGGGATGCTTTTGGGGTGAAACCAAGGATTGATATTTTACGCTAGAAGAAAAAACGTGTCCCTCTTTCACCGCCTATAAATAGATTTGATCTTCATGCTCCATGGATGGAGAGGTTTGGGTCCAAAGACAACAAAAAAACCAGCCTTCCTTCCTAGATTTTTTCATTTTTTGCCATCTATCTCTTCACACCCTCTCTCTCTTCATCGTCCAGACAACCACTTTCATCATCATCAACTTTTCAGCCATCATCTACATCGCAGGAAGCCAACACAACCACCGTCCAGCCACAATAACTGGCGATCCTCTCACCCTGCATATTTTCTTCTTTTTCTTTCTTCTTGTTGCAACCACCATCAAACGCCACCGCTTGCACCACTCTGTCCTCTCCCACCGTCAAAACCACCACAGGTCAGCCTTCCTCTCCCCTTCTTCTTCTTCATCTTCTTTGCCCCAACCGTTCATCGCGTGACTAGTGGTGTGAATTAATTCACACCTTCTGTTCATGCATGAAGTGGGATTTGGCCCAGATTTGTTTTTGGGTCGGGTCCTGTCTAGTCACAAAAAGTTTAAAAAAAAAAAATTTGAATTTTTTTTTATTTTTCCGCGTATTTTGTTGCAGAATTTTGCTTAATATTGGTTTGTATATTTATACCATCAAGATACAAATGCGGTATTAAAATACCCGGTTTTTTTCAAAACATTACAAAAAATTATAAAAGAAAAAAAAATATTTTGTTTTCATGGATACGACCAAGTATCTCAAAGATTAAAAAGCAATCATCACATTGTGTGTGTGTGTGTTTTAGCATGCATTTTGACTTTAATAACCAATTTATTGAAGCCATGAGAACTAGGCCAATATTTCAAAAATACCCAAAAAATATTGTTTCTTTTCTTTTAGTATCTGGATTATGAATTTATATGTAAAACATATTCCTGATATTAAAAATGAAGTTTCTTTGTTTTTTTTTTTATTGAGGTTAGAATGGTTAGGTTTTTACCTGATAAGATAAGGACCTCCTTAATGAGGAGGACTTTTCTTAAACCTTAGATAGACCCATAATTAGAAATACAATAACACATTAGCTTTTTTATCAGACAATCAAACAATGCAGCTTACCTTAGGTAAGGTGTATTTTGGGTGTAATACCTTCCCTTTATGCAACCACTCCTCGTACCCGATCTTTGAGATCAAATAGGGTTCCTAGTGACCAAAATACTAGGTGACGACTCCCATTCCATTTTTCCACCGATAAAAGACAATAATTTCTTATCTTTTCATATTTGCCAGATCGATACCTAGATGAAGTGGAATATTCATTGCGACACTGTCATTGGTGAATTGTGCAATCGCACTGGAGATACCGAGTTTAATCTTTGCCAATGTATAAAACTCATTGCTAATATTCATAGGCATAGTTATTGGTGATATTTAAATTATGACTTAAGCAACCCCCATCTCATCCTCTATTTCTTCTTCTTCCTTTATTTTTCTCTATAAATAACAGCAAAACCCCCTCTATTTTTTCGCAAATCAAACTCTCATCACCACAAATTCAATCACCCCAACACTCAATTTGTCAGCATCTGTATTATGGTTCAATTTGTTTTTAGAATTCCGCGCATCAATTAAGCAAAACTACTTGTTTTTTGTTTGAACTCAATTTTAAAATGTTAAGTTTTATGGCATCTTGACGTAGTATATGTAGTTTGTTTGTGTGTCTATTTGATTTATAGCTTTTTCATATAAAAATTTGTTGTATGAATGTAGGATTTGTACATGCTAAGGTTTGTTAGAGATTTTGAAAAATTATATTTATTTGTAATTTGTTGATATTTATTTTAATTTTGTGATTTAGGTGTTTTGTAATGAAATAAATAATACCTTGTTTAATGAGTACATTTTATATTTTGTCAATTTTATTCTTGTGTTCAAAATTTTGATAAATGTGGATGAATTTGGATTTTTATAAAAAATTGATAATGCTTTAACAGAACTATTAAAATAGATTGAATAAGTTTGAGTTAAACCAATGTTAATTAATTTATTTAGTTCACATAATTAATTAATACATGTTATCATCAATAATCTATATAGGTTTTATATAAGTAATTAATCCTCGTTGTTGAGGTCTTATCAATCCTATCTTTTGAGAGTGTACATTCGCATAAGGGAGCCCATGTCAATCTCTTCAAATGTAAATTGTGCAATCGTACTAGGAAGACAAAGTTGATCCCTTCCAAGGTGAATTGTGCAATCACACTAGGAAGACCGAGTCAATCCCATCATTGGTGAATTATGCAATCGCACTAGAGATACAGAGTTTAATCTCAGCCAATATATAAAACTCATCGCTAATATTCATAGGTATAGTGGTTGATAATATTTAAGTTATGACTTGAGCAACCCTCATCTTCCCCTCCCTTATTTCTTCTTCTTCCTTGATTTTTCTTTACAAATAGCAACAACTAAATGCAGATGCAATCTGGTTTTTTTATCTTTTAAAAGACTTCAATAAACCATTATGGGATAGGTGTACAAATCACAGTAAATTATCGGTCATTGTAAAGATGTTTACTGTCAAGTCAAAACATGGGCTGAGTGAGATCAGTTACGATAGATTTGTCGAATGAATGAGAAACATTTAACCTAAAAGGAATAAGCTAAAAGATAACTTTTAATGTGCTAAACCCATGATGAAAACCATGTAACATTAAATTCAAATTACAAAAAAAAGACTAATTCTTATAGGGGAAAACAACATTGTGGCCCCTTTAACAAACTAGTATGGATGTAATAATAATTTTTTTTTCTTTCAAGATAAGTAGGAGAATCGAGAGTGAAAGAAAAAAAATAAAGAAAAGGGGCAGTTGGATCCAGGTCGTGGTTATGTTGCCGACATGCGCTAACATGTGAGAGAACTGCTTCCAAGCCAATTTCATTGACACCAAGAAAGGTCTTCATCGAAGCTCGAAGAAATTTGCATCTGTTGCCTAAATGCGATAACCTTTCTCACATGCTAGCACGTGCACATGTGCTAGCCAACTCCAATATGATTCTACAACCCGACTGGATTTGAAACTCTACATAATTTTTATTATTTACAAAAAAAAACTATGCTAGGAAATTATCTTATCTCAATTGAATTTTAGTTTTAGTTTACAAAAAGAATATTGATGGATAATTAAATAAAGATGCAAAATGCATATCACATAACATGATTATATTTTTTTATCTGCAATTATCTTATATACGCTAAATATTCTCCACTTTCTCGAGAGAGCTTCGATCCTAGAAATTAACACACCCACACATATATATCCACTAGATTGTTACAATCTAAGAGAATACAAATTCGAAAACTGAGGATGAGTTCAGGACTCTAATAATCAATAACCGGATAGGGGTTTAGTTGGGATAATTTGAAAGAGTTTTCCAAATTGTTTTTTGAAACTAATGTGGTTGTGGTTTTCCCTTTGCCCTTTTCTTCTAATAAAAAGCACCCAACATTCTCTTCTTGTCATAGATACTTTTATATAATTAGTACATCTTGTTTGATTTTCGTAGCAAAAAGTGGCTGCATCACGAAAGACTTTCAACTAATAAACAGTAGATTTGACTAAAAGAGTTTCTTAAGAGATAAACAAATAAATTATTATTATTTGGTTTTTTTTTAAAAAAGTTATTGTTCTTCAAGGATTGGTGGGCTAGACGTATGTGGCTACATTAGAGGTAGCTAAGTGCAATCTACACTTTGCAAAGCTCAAATAAATATTATTTCCTAATTAAGAGCTTCACACAACGGATTGAGTCGTCGAAATATAGCTGGCAAATCTAGTAAAGACCTCCCATGATTCCATCACTAAACTTGAAGCCAAAGTTATTCCAAAGACACTAATTTTATATTATATGATCTGTTGATATTGCTTTTTGTTGATTTATTGCTTGCATTTCCTTCCATAAATAGGGCAAATGACTACCTGAGAACTGGACTCATGCATGGCGAACAAGTTGAGCTGTAGGGTTATGATGAACATGCTAATTACAAGCTGTTGTCTTCCATTGAATAGGCAGTGATGGCATTTGTTTTATTTTCCTGAGGTGGAGAAAAACAAATAGACCATAACACTGTCATTCCTTGGAAGATAATGACTCGTGGTTGACACTTGATCTCTCCAGTCCAGTTCAGATTCAAGCTAGCTGCTGTCTGCAATTTCTTTGAAAAGGGTTTGTTTTCTGGCTCACAAAACATATACAGAATCGCAAATATATGTAGGCCAGCCTCTCATTGTAGAAATGCTATTTATATTTTCTAATCAGCATTTACTAAAATCTTTCGTGGTACTAATAATCATGATATAAAGAACTTATTTCTTGTTAGATACTCCACTAGATTTACCAAGATCTTATCTCATTAATTGTTTATTGTTAAATAATTCATGATACAAAGCTTGAAACACCCAAAGGTGGAAGAACAATCTTTGACAAGCTTGAAAGAAAGAATGATTGTACCGAACATCATTTCTTCAGCCGAACAGCCCCTGCAACTACAAGCTCTCAAGATGAGGTGGAAATTGTCTAGAGTTAATCACTTGCTATGAAGTATTAGAAGTAAGTAAATGCGGATTTGAAGATGATGAATTTTTTTGGGTAATTTGAAGATGATGAATTTGAATCAATAAACATATATTATTTGTCTTTAAACCGATACTAAACCGTATTATTTGCAGTTTTTTATAGAGTTCAAAAGAAAATATATTCTTAGAGCTAAACAAAGCCACCAGAAAATCTAGGAAAACTTTTAAAAGGAAGAAGAAGATGTTGATTGTCATAACCCATTTTTGGATCCCCACGTAAAAAAAAAAATTGAAAAGAAAAGAAAAAAAAAACAAATAAAATAAAATAATAAAAAATAAAACAATTAGACAATGAGGAGTGGATGTCAAAACGTTAAAGAAAATGGTCAGAAATTGATTGAGGATGTTCACAAATACAAAGATTAAATTTGGCAGTATATATTAGACTGTTGGAAGCCCTGACTAACAAACAAAATTCAATTTGAGGAAGAAAAATCCAAAATTAAATGTTTATGGACTCGATTAAATTTTATTGAAGGTTTAATTAAATTTATGGAAGGTTTGATTGCAAGAAAAATTAATTTTGAAGTCAATTTAGGCTTTAATTGGAAGAAATTAAAGTTATAGGGTCAAATTATAATTTTTTAGAGTTAATTTGATCCAATCAAGGGCTTAATTGCATAAATATTGAAGTTTGATGGCCAATTAGGGACTTAATTGAAGAAATCCAAAACCAAAGACCAAAATGAAAAAAACACGTAAATTGAGGGGTTGCAATTAAACCGAATCAAGGGCCGAATTTAAAAAATTAGAAGTTTAGTGCTTAATTGAGGGTCAAATTGCATAAAACCAATGACCAATGTGAAAAAAGCGATCAACTTTATGGCCGGCAATTGAATTTGGTAGGGATACAATTGAATTGAGTTTTATAATCAAAATTGCAATTGAGGACTCGATTGAACAAATCACAAATTGAGGACCAATGTGAACTCTGGACGTGCGAGGCAGGGGAAGAAGAAGATTTTTATTCCCCTTGTTTTCACCGACCTTCTTCCTCTAAAAAGCATAAAAAAAATGCCAACCAAGGACCCCTATTTGCTCAAAGCTTTCCATGTGTTCAAGAAAAGGGAGGAGATGTGTCCCTTGGGCGATGGAGAGGAGAAAGCACAGTAGCCTCCCCAACCTCTGTCTCCCTTGTCCTTGATTGTGGCATTCGAGTAATTATTTGTGAACTCTTTGTGAGATGCTAAAGGACGTGAATCCGTCGGTATGGACGTCGGTAATTGTTGCACTGTACAAGAAATGTTGTATTTGTATTGCCTATTTACCTTCCAGCAAAAACATAAATGATAAACGGTCCATCGCACAAAACAACAACAACAGTGCTTAAACAATAAATATTTCGTGTTGCTGGACGTCCCTGCATGGAGGAGCTGTTTGTGTCTGTCTTCTCGGCTGCTAGTGGATGCTGTGTAGCTGTCTCTCCTTGTCGGCTTGCGGCTTGTTCTCATGATTTTTGGCTGAGCCCCTCTCATCTCTACATGGATGTTGATGGACGTGCACGTTTCCTTACTTCTGCATGGTTTGGGAATGCATGGGCTTTTGCTGATCTTTTGCTCTAGTGTTATATGCTCATTTATCTGCATGAATGAGGTGTTGCCCCCTGGTATTGGTTCTAAGCCTATTAATGTGTTCTGCTGGGCTGTCTTGTCTTAGTCTCGGCAAGGAGATTCTGTTTCATTTTTGCTTGGATGGCTGGTTGCTGCACTTCTCCTGTTGCATGGAAGAGCCTCTGTCTGTGCATGGAGGAGTCATTGTAATGCGGAACAATAAAGAATAAGAATTAAAACAAAAAAAGAAAGAAGCTTTAGGGAAAGAAAGAAGCTAGAGAAGAGGAAGAAAGGAGATTGGAGATATGCAAATTCTGCAATTTTTCATTAATCATCAAAAGTCCCCTAACATTTAGAAAAGTAGGGTATTTATACTAAAACCCTAGCTTGAATAAGCGATTGGGCTTATGACCCATTAAATAAAATATCCAACAAATAAAGCCAAATTAATAAAACTCAACTGAAAGTCCATATAAATTAAACCCAAAAACATAAGTTAAAGCCCAATTTCTCAATGGTTTGGGCTATCCTCCATCGTCTATGATCATACGCGTGCGTAAATAGTGTTTTTGGTTCGGTGTCCCCATCAATTCTTCCGGGGTTGGAAGAACTCGACCCCGTCGAGTATAGGTTAAGGCAGCTCCGATAATGCTCTCAAAGATAAGGATCAAACTGTTGTGATGTCTCTCTGATAATCCAAGTATAGCATGAATCTGGTCGTCGAGTCCATATACTGGGATTTGCTGAAGTTCACCATCCCTGGTAAAAACAACTTGTGCATTCAAAGTAGCATTAATATGTTCCTTTTGTGCCAAAGATATGGATAATGAGGTAGGGGTATCAAAAGGAGCATCAGGGGTAGGCTGTATTTTATAAATACTGAGCTCTTTCATGTTCAAAGTAGAGCTAATATCAAAGTTTAATGGCAATTTAATGGCATAATTATTTGATGTAATCATTTGCAACACTTTGAATGGTCTAGCACTACTTACTTGCAATTTATGATCGGTTTCCAAAGGACACCATTCAGGTCTAATATGTATCATGAAATAATCTCCAACATTAAGTGCATCATTATATTTAAGTAAATTAACTCGAAATTTGTATTGTTCATTACTTGCTTGAATTTGTTTCATGATCTCAATATGCAAATTATGAACCCTACATGGTAATGACTCAGCTGACTTAGACATCCTATTATGAGGAGATATGGGAAGGTGTTCTATCAGTTCCTCAGGTTTGTAACTATAAACACTAAATGATTGAGGGTGTGGAATGAGACAAGGATTGTCTGAAACCTGTGTAGATATGGTATGGACACAATCAAGTAACCTAGGATTATCTTCATCTTCCTCATCACGTGCATGTGGTAAGAAGTCAAGAAGTTCAACATGTTGCTCTAAACTTATGATGTCCTAGACACCAAGCATGTGGAATGAGGAATCAGGTAGTTTAGGAGGACTAATATCATGAAACTCTTCTAAAACCATACTCATCTCTATAGGCGGTTCCATTAAAGAGTTTCCTAAAATTTCCTCCACCATTAAAGCAGACATATCAGACTCTTTCTTAACCTTAGTCTCAAGCTCATGTGGACTCATTGTGTGAAGTCCCTCTTCTTGCACATCCTCGTCATCAAGGTCACTAAAATCCTCAAGATTAGGCTCATACACTTCAACACTACAATATTCCTCTTTACCTAGATCTTTATATTTTTGGATGACTAAAGTTTTAGAGGTACAATCTAAAGAGATATGACCAAAACCTAGACAATAAGTACACTTAACCATAGAACTCACTTTACACACTTCATTAACAACTCGTTTGCCTTTATCTTTCTTGTAAGGTTGTGAGTTACTAGGATTAGGTCTGTGGGGTGGAGCAACTAACAAAGAATCACTACTTCTGAATTGGGAGCTAATAGGGATACTATAAGAGTCCTGACGATTTTTCCAGTGATCCTTTGTCACCAACTTGTAGTCTTTAGTTAAGGTATAAGCTTGGTCAAGGGTAGATACACCTTGAAATACAACTTCTCTTCTAAGATCATCATTTAAGCCTTTACAAAATCTACACAAAGTCATGGCTTCATTCTCTCTTATGGCACATCTAATCATGTAATCATTAAATTGCGTTATATACTCATTGATAGACTTATTCCCTTGTCTTAGATTGTTCCATTGGTCTAAGAGTTTATTCCTATAAGACTGGGGTAGGTACTTTTCCTGAAATTTTTGTTTCATTTTGATCCAATCAGTTATAGGAGGTTTACCTCTCATCTCTAAACAATCCTCAACATCTCTCCAATAAATTTTGGCTTTATCAATGAGTTTCATCTTAGCAAATCTAACTCTCTTATTATCAGACAAATTATGCCACTCAAAGAATTGATCCATATCACGAATCCACATATCAAATATCCAAGGGTCATGACGACCGTCAAAAGTGGGGGCTTCTATTTTGTTAGGACTTAAGACTCGCTCATCAAAGTCATCGTGTTTAGAGTAACCTAAATGATGGTCATATTGGTGTCGCTCAGAGTGATCTTGTCCATAATGATTATTCTTGTGATATTTATTGGTCTTTGAGTACCTTATTCGAAAACTCTCTTGGGGCTCAATTCTTCTAAACATGTTGATCACCTAAGTTTGCAGTTCCTTGACACAAATGCATGCAATACTAACTTATAAATGGAATTGAGATCACAAATGGTTCTTGCATGTAAAATCACAATACAAAAAAAAACTAATTTTTTTTTTATCTTTTTTTTTTAAAATGTGGAGATTAATCAAGAAAAAATTACACTAATAAAATTGTAAGCATGTAATACTAGATTTTTAAGTGTAAATGACTAATCAAACACAATGTCACAAGCAACCTAATTATCAAATAGAATAAGATATTAGCTATCAATTTTTTTTTTTGGGAATTGTTTTTTAGGCACAAAAGTAATATTAATAATAACCTTGAATGACAAGTGAAAAACCAAGAAAAGTAAACTTCAACAAATAGGGGAGAGTGATTCACTGACTACAGTGCTGAGAGGAGGCTGAAATTGGCTGGAGCTGACGTGGCAAACTAGATGTGCTGACGAGGCAGATGATGTGGCAGACAACGCTGATGTGGCAAGACCTGCTGACATGGAAGGTGCCACTGATACGCTGACGTGTCTAGGTTAATTATCTACCAGCGTCTGTTTCTTTCTTCCCTGGCTTCCGTGACTTGTTGTCGCTGCTGTCGGCAACCGAACACGAAGCTCGCTGATTCTGATGGGTCTGGCGTTGCAAGGGAGGAGGCAGTGGTGTCTGTGGTGGTTGCGGCTGCTGGTTTGGAACCGAAGACAAGGAACTGCTGTGGGCACGGCGCTGCGGGTTGTTGAAGGCAGTGACCGGCGTTGATGTTGAATGGCCGATCGTTCTGTGGGATTGATGTGCAGATATACCGGTGGTTGCGGCTGATGGTTTGGAACCGAAGATGGGTTGTTGTGGGTGGTTTTGTTCTGCGAAAGCCGGAGATCCACTGATGGCAGATCTGTTGCTGCGTGGATCTTGGTGATTGTTGAGAGAAGGCGTGGTTGGTGCTATTGTAAACCACGAGTCGACGTTGGCTGTGATGGGTTTTGTGCGCCTGCTGGTTCTACTGCTCTGTCGGTTGCTAATGGTTGAGGGCGATGGTAGCTGAAGCCGCAGCTCTGCTGTGGTCTTGTGGAGGTGCCACTGAAGATGATTTGGTGCGATCTGTCAGAGGCGTGGAGAGTGGCCTTCTGTAGGAGAATCTGCCGCCGTGGGTCTTGGTTTGACCGGCGTTGAGGCAGAGTTTCCAATCGGCGTTGATGCACAGAGCTTAGGCTATGAACAATGATTTTGAACAGTGAACCGTGGGTTTCTGAACAGGGCCTTTTTTCCGGCGGCTGCGTAGAGGATGAACAGTAACTTTTTTTATGAACAATAACTTTTTTTTCCCAGATTAATCTAGGGTTAAACATAACACATAGATCGATTAATTGTAAGAACAATTAAAAGCCGTGCTCTGATACCAAATTTGATGCGGAACAATAAAGAATAAAAATTAAAACAAGAAAAGAAAGAAGCTTTAGGGAAAGAAAGAAGCTAGAGAAGAGGAAGAAAGGAGATTGGAGATATGCAAATTCTGCAATTTTTCATTAATCATCAAAAGTCCCCTAACATTTAGAAAAATAGGGTATTTATACTAAAACCCTAGCTTGAATAAGCGATTGGGCTTATGGCCCATTAAATAAAATATCCAACAAATAAAGCCAAATTAATAAAACTCAACTGAAAGTCCATATAAATTAAACCCAAAAACATAAGTTAAAGCCCAATTTCTCAATGGTTTGGGCTATCCTCCATCGTCTATGATCATACGCGTGCGTAAATAGTGTTTTTGGTTCGGTGTCCCCATCACATTGTCTGCTGCAGCCATTAGCTTGTGTGGTTGCTGCTGTAGTTGCTTCATTTTCTTGCTGGCTTACGGGTTGCTCTCGTGGTTTGATTATTAAATCTGTTTGAGCTATCTGGTTATATTTAGCTATTGTAAATTTTGCAGGATGTCTTTTTGTCCTGTCTTTTGCG
This sequence comes from Populus davidiana, assembly GCA_030145905.1. Classification (NCBI taxonomy): domain Eukaryota; kingdom Viridiplantae; phylum Streptophyta; class Magnoliopsida; order Malpighiales; family Salicaceae; genus Populus; species Populus davidiana. The sequence continues at coordinate 21,571,574 of CM057789.1, read as the reverse complement.
TTGTGTTAGGATAGGAACCTTGTATATGCGGTTCCTCTCATAACCTTTGTCTTCATTTTTTGGTTTCTATAGTGGCTTTCTGTATAGCTCACTAAGGGAGTATGTTCCCTTTTTGTTTACCTTTGTTTCTGTACTCGCTGGCTCTCCAGTATTGTATATTTTTAAAAAAAAAAAAATATTTCGTGTTACAAAATATATCATCCATAATCTAAATTACATGAAAGAAAGGGTTTTACACAGGGCTTTGTTTTGATAGTTAGTTAGAATTTTCTTCTTCTTCGTCATCAATTGAATAGTCATCACCTTCATCGCAATCCTCAATATGGATATCATCTTCTTCATCGACATTTGCTTGTCCGCTAGAGCTCAAAACAACATTCAACTCCTCTACATCAACATCAACAAGACTATCATAAAAAAAACATGAAAATTTGAACTTTCTTCCAATTCAATCGAAGGAGCAACTCGATATGGTTCAACCAACTCACTAACTTGAAAGACTTCATCTCGCACACTTGTGTCTTCATTCTCATCCTAAACAACCTCGACACGACCCTAGGGTTTTGTATTCAAAACGGACAACAAATCAACTCTTGATCGATCCTTTCTAAATGAAGGGGTGTCTATGTAATAAACTTGTTGACATTGCTTTGCAAAAACAAAGACATCGTTTATGTTGCGAAGTCTAGCTTTTGAGTTGATTTCGACCAGACCAGAGTGTGGATCAACTCTGATTCCTCTGTTAGTCGTGTCATACCAATATCATTTGAATAAAAACACTCTATTCTGCTCGCTATGATATTACAGTTCGACGACCTCTTTTAATGTACCATAGTAGTCAACTTCTAACTCACTACTAGTCGATCCCTTAACACAAACACCGCAGTTGTATATCCATTGACAAAATACCTGTTGTAGCACTTAACTTTTCTTTTAGGCCCTAGGCTTAGTGAAGACAATGACTTACGCGCACTCCTTCCCATTTGATAAACCTTGTATGTAATGTACATCAATAAATAGTAAATGAATGAGAATCTCGTAATGACATGCATACATACATGAATTTTGCAAGTTAGAATGAGTTTGTGATAGTGCTTACATGTGTTCTAAACCACGTGGCAAATTGTTCATCTTGTAATTGAAAGATCTGGGATTCCGTCATCTGTGAGTTATTGGAGAGCAAATATTGTCGATGTTGCCTGCAAGTGATAATGAGTGTATGATATTACAATATATAATTAATAGTGTATTACTAACAAAGTTTAATTAGTATTACACATATATAAACTTACTGAATAAAAGGTCTCAGCTCATCACAGTTAAATAGAACATAGTTGTGTGCTTGTGGATCATCCAGTATTGGAGAATATTGACAAGTTCCCACTAGAAGCCACTTCACCGCCATCATCATGCCGTGGAACGCGATTGATTCTTGTTCTCAGATGAGGTTTGAAATAGTACGAGATAAATGTTGAGATCTCTTCAACAATATACGCCTCATATATCAAAGCCTCAACATGCGCCTTGTTATTAACCTTTCTCTTGAGATTAAACAAGTACCTGCATTGAATTACAATTCAAGTATTTTCAATTAAAAAAAACATAGAAAATACTTTTATATGTGAATTACATTGCAACTATAATATTTAACCGTTTGAATGGGTACATCCATCTATACTGGACCGATCCTCTAGCTTTTGCCTCGAACGGTAGATGTATAAGGAGATGCTCCATTGAGTCAAAAACTGATGGAGGGAATATCATCCCAAGTTTGCATAGTGTCTCGATGATATTCGTTTGAAGCCTCTCAATGTGCTCAACATTCAACTTGCTGGAGCATATATCTCTGAAGAAATGACTGATCTCCGTCAGTGCATCCCATATTCCCTTTGGCAACAAATCACGAAAAGCTAATGGGATGAGTGTTTGCATAAACATGTGGCAGTCATGACTCTTCATTCCATACAATCTATAGTCCTTTATATTAACCAGCCTTGATATGTTCGATGCATGTCCATCCAGAAAACGCAGACTCTTAAGCCATTTATAGACTAGCAGTTGTTCGTTTTTCTCTAACACGAAGCTTGCCCTTAGTTTTGCGACCCGTGACTCATCATAAACCAACTCCATATTTTTATGGTTATAGTATAAAGCTATATCCAATCTAGCCTTGATGTTGTCCTTTGTCTTCCCCTTCACATCCATGACGGTGTTGAAAATGTTCTTAAACACGTTCTTTTCGATGTGTATGATGTCAAGGTTATGGCAGAGCAGATTGGTCTTCCAATAAGAAAGCTCCCAAAAGATACTTTGCTTTACCCAATTATGGGTCAAACCAAAACCAGGAAACTTTTGCTTACTTGATTGAAGGCCAAACACAATGTCACCGTACTCTGATACAACATCATGCAATTCTTCACCAGAAAGACGCGGGGATGCAACATCTTTTTCAACTCTGCCAACAAATAAATCTTTTTTGTTCTTTCTGTAACTGTGATTAAGTGGCAAGAAGCAACGGTGATAGTCAAAAGAAGAAGCTTTACCTCTGTTTGCTAACGTGAATGCCTTGTTGTTTTCCATGCAGTATGGACATGCCAGTTTCCCATGCGTGCTCTAACCAAAAAGCATTCCATAAGCTAGAAAATCATTGATAGTCCATATCAAAGGTGCCCTCATAAGGAAATTTTGTTTCCTTGATATATCATAAGTCAGAGCTCCGGAGGACCACAACTGCGCCAACTCATCAATCAACGGTCGAAGACAAACATTTATATTCCGTCGTGGGCTGCTTGGACCGGGTATGACAGTAGATAAAAACATGAACTCCGACCTCATACACATTCTCGGTGGCAAGTTATAAACTGTGAGTATGACTGGCTAACAAGAATAGGGAGCAACAAATGACTCAAATGGGTTGAATCTGTCTGTACACAACCCAAGACGCACATTCCTTGATTCAGCTGAAAAGTGAGGATGCATACTGTTAATGCGTTTCCACGCTTCGCCGTCAGAAGTATGACCATCACACCATCAACCGCATCATGTGTTTGGTGCCATGTCTTGTGCTCAGCAGTCCTTGGTGACATCAATAACCTCTGCAGTGTAGGTGTGATCGGGAAGTATCTAAATTTTTTATATGCCACTAGAGTCTTTCCCCTACCAGTTCTGGGTTTGTAACGGGAATGCCCGCATGTCATGCACTCGGTCATCTCATTATTTTCAAGGTAGTATAACATGCAGAAGTTAGGGAACATGTCAATTTTCTGGTATCCTAAACCGAGGGGTTTCATCATGGACTTCGCAGCATAGAAGTTCTCTTTCAGCCTGTTCCTTTCAGGTAAAATGCTTCTCATCCATTCAATAATTTTATCATACCCGGCCTCACTCAACCCGTGATCTAACTTGATGGTGAACACCTGTGCCACGGCCAATAATTTACTATGATTTATGCAGCCATCCCATAATGGTTCGTCAGAATCTTTCAACAAATCAAAAAACCTAGCTGCATCTGCAGTAGGTTCTTCTTCTACGATTGGACATTGACTGACATTACCTTGATTCATTCTCATTGCATCCATAACCATATTTCTATAAGGATTAGTATTGTCATTTGCCACTTCATACACGTTGCTAGCACTAGAAGTTGACCCAACCACCGTTTCTCCCATTCTCCTCTTACTAACAAATACTTCTCCATGTGCATATCAACACTGGTAATTCTCCATAAACCCTTTGTGTAGAAGATGCATCATTACAACATCTAGATGTAGATACTTTTTATTTTGACACTTCCTGTATGGACACCAAATACTGCCTCTAGTAAAATTTCTGGGAACAGATGTTGTGAAATTAATAAAACCCTAAACCCCGTTACAATAATCCATCCTCTGCAATCCTTAGGGTGAATCTCGATACATCCATAAACGATCCTCCGTGACTTATATTGAACCTCTATAAAATTATGATGACATCATGTATTAATTAACTAAGTTAGGTAAATAAACTTGCAAAAATATTACTTTACCTCGAGATTATCCAACAGGTTAATCACAACTTGTCATAAATATTAAATATTCATTATCATTTATCAATGTCCATACAAATTAATATATATAAATTTACAAAAAATACCACACCGCAATACCATTGATAAAACTTAAAATGGACCCATTAAGCAAGCTATTAATTATTTCAAAACAGTACATGTAATTTGGTAATTCCATAAAGTTTTAACAATTTACAAACAAATACAATCTTACAAAATCTAAAACAAACCATAACAGGTATAAAATTATACATTCATATACTACAAGTTTGTTTGAGAAATAACAATAAAACATGTACATCTACTAACAAATTACTTACAAAAATTGATAAAATCCGTCGGAAAATTAGAACACGGATGTTGTGACCATAAAACTTCAAGAAATATAACTTGTTGTGTTGAGATGAGGGAGATTTTTGTTTGGGTGCTGGTTGTTTGTAGATGGGGAGAGTAGGGATTAGGAAGAAGAAAGAGAAATAGGGGAGGAGAAGGTCGGCAGGGAAGGAATTATATTAACGTTTTCAAACGGTTTCACTGATGGATTATTCCGTTGGTGAGTCAGTAGGCTTTTCTGATAGAAAAATCAACGCGTCATCGTACGAATTTGCCATTTCAAATTCGTTAGTGATTCTGTCAGTATTTTTAACGATGAACCGGTCACGTCATTGTACGGGCCTGCCGTTTTGAATCCGTCGGTGATTCCGTCAGAAAAAAACACCCCGCCAAAACCTCCACGTTAGCGACCCGCCTTTTTTTATTATTATTCTGAACTTTCCGCCCATAATTCAATCGGTAACTACAGATGAACACTATCCGTCGGTAGTTACCGACTGAATTACGGATGAAAAAATTCTCATCGGTAATTTCGACCTCAAATTACCGACAGCAATATTCCGTTGGTAAATCCGTTGCTATTAAGTGAATTTTTGGTAGTGACTTTAAGAATTTTTTTTCTTTGTTTTAGCCATTGTTATTTTTGTTATGGTTTTTGTTTTGGTGTATTTTTATAATGTAGATAAAGTCTTGAAATAAACTTATTATTTAGATAAGCATATTTCATTTCTAAAGTCTATAGTTTTTTATTAAAAAAATTATTGAATATATTTTATTGTTTTGTATTGCCATAATAATTGAATAATTTGTTGAATTGTAATTGTTAATGTTGAATTTACCTTGTAATTAGTAATTGAATATGTTGGAATAAATTTAATTATTTTCTCTCAATTTTACTATATTATTGCATGATTTGTGTTTAATTATTTCCATTAATTTTAATTGTTAGTCTAGAGTTTTTTTTTAATTTATTGAATATATTTTATTGTTTGTATTAACATAATAATTGAATAATTTGTAGAATTTTAATTGTTATTGTTGAATTTACCTTGTAATTAGTATGGATGTTATTTGTATAGATGTTATGTTATATACAAGATTAGTATAGATGAGGCCAATTGGTTGTGGTTATTGTCAACATTTGCAAGTTTGAAAAGTTTAGGTAGTCTCTAGTATAGGGGAGCTGCTCTCGAATTTTTTTTAACATTCAAATTTAATTATATAGTTATTCCTATAAAATTGTGTAGATGCGTAGAGTGAAATCAATAGCTCGTCGCTCACATATGGTCACAACTAGTTCTCTTAGCAACGAGGATGACAAATCCTTAGGTGCCTCTCAAGAAGAGGCACCTGCATCGTCACCCGATGCTGCCTCTTCCAGCGCGGTTTCACACCGCAGAGGCGGCGTGCCTTCACAGCGAAATCAATTCACATGCAAGGACGAGACATAGTGGAAGAACGACCTTTCAATGTACGTTTGTTTCGGTTTCAGTTTTTTTTTAAAATTATAACATAATTTATGAACAACAAATCAGTATTTCATTAATTTAATTTATTTTCAGGTTCACAAACATTGAGGCCGCCCGAGCAATATCATTGGCGTTTAAATCATCCATGGAGATTCCATTATTTCAATGGAGTCAAGTATCCAGACATCCTGAATGGATACCTAAAATCAATGCATGGTTTGACACATTTGAGGTTGATGTTAATTTCTAATTCCTAGCTTTTTTCTAATAAATTATTAATATAGATGTAAATAAATTATTTTTTTATTTAAAATTAATTATTTATACACAGGAAAAATTCGACTAGGACAGTGTGTATGACCTTGTTGTGAGGAGGGTGTGGGAAAATCACGCGGCAACTAGGTAACATTGAAAACAATACAAGATTTGTTTTGAAAAAAATTTATGTTCTAAAATCTAATTTCTCGCTATGGAAGTAGGCTACGTGTTTTTTGGTATAAAGCACAAAAAAATGCAAAAACAAATGCGAGAGATAAGGGTCTCCAAGGCTGGAACGACATGGCGGTTTGGAGGGATTTCAAACCCATATACATCTTGGTAGAAATATGGCTGCAATATCTTGAACACATAAAGTCTGAGTGGTTCACAAGACGCTCACAATCCGGTGCTGGCAACCGGAACCGACCAATTCATGGCTCGGTGACAACGTACACAGGCGACTCTGTTTTGTTTGCTGCACATGTGAAATGGATGGTAAGATTAATTTAAATGAAATATATCGTTAAATAATTTTTTGTTGCTTAATTAATTTTTTTCATTATAGGCTACGTCTCTTGGACGTGAGCCAAGCCCAATGGAGATGTTTGTTGAGACATACGTGCGAAGTCAAGACCGCCAAATGGGAGCACAATAGTTCGTTTACAACTGCACTCAACACTTTGTGGTATGTTTGTTCAACCATTTTTTTTCGTAAGTTATTATTTTTATTGAATTGAATATGATTATTTCTTTTTTCATTTTTAGGAGACCTATAATAGACGGTTGGGGGAGAGATATGGGGACGATCCTTCGACCCATCCAGATTTCGATCCGGATTTGTGGATGGAGGTAAGATCGTCCGGTGGACTCGATAAAAATCAGGTGTACGGGCTCTCAATACTACAACTGAGAACTTGCGGGCGACCCGTAATGTCTTAACCATTGGGAGCTCCCAATCAGTATTGAGCACCCAATCTAAGGAGTTCGTGGCCTTGGAGCAACACACGACTCAGCTCACCAAAAAATATGAGCACTTATCGGTGACTTATGAGCAACTATCAGCGAAATATGAACAGCTTCGCCAAATGGTCATGAACATGGCATCACAGAGTGGTGATATATGTGTGCCTCCTTTTTGGCCGTATAACAACCAACCTCCTCTTTCTCCTTCATCTCTGCTATTTTTTTTGAAACACATTCAATTTGTAATAAATATTACTTAACTTTATTTTTTCTTGTTTTTGATGTTTAATAAAAAAATTATTTGCACAATTGGTTTTTTTACTATTATTTTATATTATTTATTCTAAATGTGGCGGAGTCACGTGGGGACAAAAGGGGGCGCAATTGCCCCTTTAACTTTTTTTTTTTAAATATAATAATATATTAGTTTAGGAAATTGTTACTGCAGGGAAGGAAAAAAGAAAGTTGTCATTGTTTATAATTATTGACTTATAATATAATATATATACACAGCTCATTGCACAATTTGTTTCCTTTTTTCCTTTTGTTTTCATATTAAATTGATGGTAACGGCTTTAAAATATGGAATCCCTAGTTATCAAAGATTATTTTTCGTTCCCTACTTTTGCCACGTTGTTCTTTCATGAGTTGCTTTGCCGCTTTGTTCTTTTCATGAGCTGTTGTTCTCTGCCTCTCTCGTATGCAAATTTCTCATAAAGTATAGGTAAGTAATTACTCTTTTTTGCCTTTTGCTTTATATTTTAGGTAAATTTATTTATTTTTCTATTTATTTAATTGTTTAATTTTAATTTTATAATTAGTTATAAAAAATATTAGGGTTTATGATGATTTATGGGTTTTGATATAAATATGTTCAAAATAAATGTTTAAATCTACTAATTTAATCAATTAAATATTTCTTTTCTTATTATAAAGGAATAAATTAATATTCATGCAAAACCACTATTATTGACATCTCTTGCATTGGCAGAGTAATTTATTGAAATTTAATATTTTCATATGACTTGTTTGTAGGTAAAATATCAAGTAGAAAGCATGTTTTTCAAGAATTGTTTCTCTTACACATACACTAGGCATTGCTCCTCAATTAAATATCTAGAAATAATTAAGTATAATTTAATCAGCATACTTATTATATTTATATAGATATGAATTGAAATAGGTTTTGATTTTGATGAATTGATGTGTATTTTGCTATGAATTTCATATCGAAGATTGTGAATTATTGTGTAACTCAACTGATTTTTATTTAACAGTGAATTATTATGTAGTTGTGTTAATTATTATGTAGACACTAATGATGATAAAAAAAATCCAGCAGGTTCATATTAAATTAACATGTCACTAGACAAGTATTTCAAGCGTAAATTCTTTGAGGATGAAGAGTCAATCAAAGCTTCAAGTCATGTAACTCCATCAAGTTCAAAGAAAAGTCATATTGAAATCAACCCCGACACTCTCCTTGCTGACCCTGGTTTAAGAAGATCAATTTATGAATACAATATAAATGATAGGAATGCAATCCGAAGAGCTTATCTACAAAAAGGTCCTTGTCAACCTTCACACTGTGATTTTCCTCAAAAACAATTTGGGAATATATCAACACTACGACGCTTTAATGCATATCTATATAATTTAGTATTTGTTAATAATTTGCCCCCTCATTGAAAAAGCTTTGGCTCTGCCACTGATTCTATAACCTGACTGGATTTGAAACTCTGGATAATTGTTTTTTTACAAAAAAAGAAACTATGCTAGCAAATTATCTTATTTCAATTCAATTTTAGTTTTAGTTTACAAAAAGAATATTGACGGATAATTAAATAAAGATGCAAAATGCATATCACATAACATGATTATATTTTTTTATCTTCAATTATTTTATATACGCTAAATATTCTCCATGATGGGGAGGAAGGCTATATTCTCCACTTTCTTGAGAGAGCTTCCTAGAAATTAACACACACACACACATATATATATATATCCACTAGATTGTTACATAAATATAGGCAAAAAGATTTAAGAGAATGACTCCAAATTCGCAAACTGAGCATGAGTTCATGACTCTAATCAATAACCAGATAGGGGTTTAGTTGGGATAATTTGAAAGAGTTTTCCTAATTTTTCTTTGAAACTAATGTGGTTTTCCCTGTGCCCTTTTCTTCAAATAAAAAGCACCCACCGACATTCTCTTCCTGTCATAGATACTTTTATATAATTACTACATCTTGTTTGATTTCCGTAGCAAAAAGTGGCTGCATCACGAAAGACTTTTAATTAATAAACAGTAGATTTGACTAAAGGAGTTTCTTTAGAGATAACCAAAAAAAAAAATTTTAAAAATGTTATTGTTCTTCAAGGATTGGTGAGCTTGACGTATGTGGCTACATTAGAGGTAGCTAAGTGCAATCTACACTTTGCAAAGCTCAAATAAATATTATTTACTAATTAAGAGCTTCACACAACGGATTGAGTTGTTGAAATATAGCTGGCAAATCTAGTAAAGACCTTCCATGATTCCATCACTAAACTTGAAGCCAAAGTTATTCCAAAGACACTAATTTTATATTATACTAGCCTTGGTACCCGCGCTATGCTGCAGGTTTCTTTTTTGTATAAAAATATTAAAAAAAAACAAAAAATTAAAAATCTTGGGTTTTTTTGCAAGGTCATCCCAAGAATCTTGGGTTTGGTTGTAACGCCTGACCTAAAAATAATATTTATAATATTAATAATAAAATTAAACTTGCATGACCCAAGTTTAAGTGAGCCTAATTGCAACACCGGACTGAAGAATTTTAGATGTGGGTCTGGCTATAAGGTCGTGTTATAAAAGTGTGATAATTAAATAAACTAATTAAAAAAAAACAAAGAAAAAAAATCAACAAAAAGAGAAAAACTAATGAAAAAAAAAGAAAAAGAAATTAAATTAATTGGGTTAACCCTTTCATGAAAGTTTGATAACTAAATAGAATTTAATTTTTTTAATGAATTTTTTTGTTTGATTTAGTTTGTTAATGTTATATTTTTTTTTAGTTATCAGATTTATAATATTAATAATAAAATTAAACTTGCATGACCCAAGTTTAAGTGGGGTGGCTGCAATACCAGATCCAATAGTCTTGGATGTGGGTCTGGCTGCAAGGTCGTGTCATAAAAGTGTGATAATTAAATAGATTGATTAAAAAGAAAAAAACAAAAAAAAAACTAACAGAAAAAAAAACTAATGAAGAAAAAGAAAAAAAATGAATTAACTGGATTAACCCGTCAAATCTGGAATTCGCATCATGAAAGTTTAATAACTAAATAAATGAAAAAATTAACGAATTTACCTAAAGTTAACTAGGTCAACCCATCAAACCAAGTTAACCCGTCAAATACATGTTATGAAAATCTGATAATTAAATAGAAAAAATTTAATACCAACAAACTAAATCAAACAAAAAAAATTCATTAAAAAAACAAAAAAAATTAAAACGAAAAAAAATAAGACAGTTAAATAATATAATATAATATAATAATAATATATTAATAATGAGTAAAGTTAGGCGTGGGAAAAAAAACTGAGGAATAATATAATATAATATAATAATATATCAATAATAAGTATAGTGAGGCTTGAAAAAAAAAAAAACTGATGCATAGGAGGCGTGGGGAAGCTACAGTGCTTTCCCCACGCGTTTTAGAGTTCTATAATGATCTGTTGATATTGCTTTTTGTTGATTTATTGCTTGCATTTCCTTCCATAAATAGGGCAAATGACTACCTGAGAACTGGACTCATGCATGGCGAACAAGTTGAGCTGTAGTTATGATGAACATGCTAATTACAAGCTGTTGTCTTCCATGGAATAGGCAGTGATGGCATTTGTTTTATTTTCCTGAGGTGGAGAAAAACAAATAGACCATAACACTGTCATTCCTTGGAAGATAATGACTCGTGGTTGACACTTGATCTCTCCAGTCCAGTTCAGATTCAAGCTAGCTGCTGTCTGCAAATTCTTTCAAAAGGGTTTGTTTTCTGGCTCACAAAACACGTACAGCATCGCAAATATATGTAGGCCAGCCTCTCATTGTAGAAATGCTATTTATATTTTCTAATCAGCATTTACTAAATTCTGTCATGGTACCAATAATTCATGATATAAAGAACTTATTTCTTGTTAGATACTCCACTAGATTTACCAGGATCTTAGCTCATTAATTGTTTATTGTTAAATAATTCATGATAGAAAGCTTGAAACACCCAAAGGTGGAAGAACAATATTTGACAAGCTTGAAAGAAAGAATGATACAAAGCTTGCAATCGCACAAGGAAGACCATGCCAATTTCTTCTAATGTAAATTATGTAATCGCACTAGAGAGACAAAGTTGATCCATTCCAAGGTGAATTGTGCAATCACACTAGAAAAACTAAGTCAATCTTATATGTCATAACCCATTTTTGGGTTATTCCCTAAATTCATGTTTTCTCTTCCAAAAAAATCAAAAAAATATTTGAACTAAAAACAAAAAAAATCCAAAAAATAATAACAGTGAGAAGAGGATGTCAGAGCGCCCAGAAAATGGCTAGAAATTGGTTGAGGAGGCTCAAAAAATTCAAAGATAAAAATTTGACAATATATTTTTTACAGATGAAGAGCCTTGTTAACAAAAAAAATTCAATTTGAAGAAGAAAGGTCCAAAAATAAATATTTATAGACTCAAACAAATTCAAAGATTAAATTTTATTGGAGGTTTAATTGAATTTATGAAGGGTTTGATTGCAAGAAAAATTGATTTTTAAGTCAATTTGGTCAAATCAGGGACTTAATTGTATAATTATTGAAGTTTGATAATTAATTAGAGACTTAATTGAATAAATCCAAAACCAAGGACTAAAAGGGAAAAAGACGCTGAAATCTGGGGCTTGAATTGAAGTTCTTCAGGGCTGAATATAAACAAACTTGAAAGTTTGAAGCCAATTAAGGGTGTAAATTAGAGCTAAATCACAAATTGAAGGACTAAAGCGTAATTGAAAAAAAAGTTAAAGTTTATCTTCTTCTTCAGATAGCCTGCTTGAGGGGCGTCCTTCCCAAGGCTTTTGACACCTCGATTCTTCCCCAAATCACACGTGCGACACTGTAATTGGTGAATTGTGCAATTGCACTGGAGATACCGAGTTTAATCTTTGCCAATGTATAAAACTCATTGCTAATATTCATAGGTATAGTTGTCGGTGATATTTAAATTATGACTTAAGCAAACCCCATCTCATCCTCTATTTCTTCTTCTTCCTTTATTTTTCTCTATAAATAACAGCAAAACCCCCCTTATTTTATCGCAAATCAAACTCTCATCACCACAAATTCAATCACCTCAACACTTAATTTGTCAGCATCTGTATTATGGTTCAATTTTTTTATAGGATTCCGCGTATCAAGTAAGCAAAACTAGTTTTTTGTTTGAACTCAATTTTAAAATGTTAAGTTTTATGGCATCTTGACGTAATATATGTGGTTTGTTTGTGTGTCTATTTGTTTTATAGCTTTTTCATATAGAAATTTGTTGTATGAATATAGGTTTTGTACATGTTAAGGTTTGTTTGAGATTTTGAAAAATTATATTTATTTGTAATTTGTTGAGATTGATTTCAATTTTGTGATTTAGGTGTTTTCTAATGAAATAAATAATACCTTGTTTAATGAGTACGTTTTGTATTTTGTCAATTTTATTGTTGTGTTCAAAATTTTGATAAATGTGGATGAATTTGGATTTTTATAAAAACAAATTGATAATGATTTAACAGTACTATTAAAATAGATTGAATAAGTTTGAGTTAAACTAGTGTTAATTAATTTATTTAGTTCACGTAATTAATTAATACATGTTATCATCAATAATCTATATAGGTTTGATATAAGTAATTAATCCTCGTTGTTGAGGTCTTATCAATCCTATCTTTTGAGAGTGTACATTCGCATAAGGGAGCCCATGTCAATCTCTTCAAACGTAAATTGTGCAATCGTACTAGGAAGACAAAGTTGATCCCTTCCAAGGTGAATTGTGCAATAACACTAAGAAGACTAAGTCAATCCCATCATTGGTGAATTGTGCAATCGCACTGGAGATACAGAGTTTAATCTCAACCAATATATAAAACTCATCGCTAATATTCATAAGACTCATCTCCCCCTCCTTTATTTCTTCTTCTTCCTCGATTTTTCTTTACAAATAGCAACAACTAAATGCAGATGCAATCTGGGTTTTTTTTTCTTTTAAAAGACTTTAATAAACCATTATGGGATGGGTGTACAAATCACAGTAAATTATCGATCATTGCAAAGTTGTTTACCATCAAGTCAAAACATGGGTTGAGTGAGGTCAGTTATGATAGATTTGTCGAATGAATGAGAAACATTTAACCTAAAAGGAATAAGCTAAAAGATAACTTTTAATGTGCTAAACCCATGATGAAAACCATGTAACATTAAATTAAAATTACAAAAAAAAAAGAGACTAATTCTTATAGAAAAAAAACATTGTGGCCCCTTTAACAAACTAGTATGGATGTAATAATATTTTTTTTCTTTCAAGATAAGTAGGAGAATCGAGAGTGAGAGAAAAAAACCAGAAAAAAGGCAGTTGGATCCAAGTCGTGGTTATGTTGCCGACACGCGCTAACATGTGAGAGAACTGCTTCCAAGCCAATTCCATTGACACCAAGAAAGGTCGTCATCGAAGCTCGAAGAAAGTTGCATGAGCTGCCTAAATGCAATAACCTTTCTAAACTGCTAGCACGTGCACATGTGCTAGCGAACTCCAATATGATTCTACAACCCAACTGGATTTGAAACACTACATAATTTTTTTTTTAGAAAAAAAACTATGCTAGCAAATTATCTTATCTCAATTGAATTTTAGTTTTAGTTTACAAAAAGAATATTGATGGATATTTAAATAAATATGCAAAATGCATATCACATAACATGATTATTATTTTTTTTATCTGCAATTATCTTATATACTATAGATCGGAAAGGAAAACTTACTTGTGAGAATTTGCTTTCTTATTCCTGGATCAATTACTTCAGTGCCACTTCATTTACTAGAACCAAAGTGATATTCCACAGTACGAATGTCTTTGTAAATCTTGTCAAGTTAATACAGAGAGTCAAGATGGGAGAAGAGGAAGAGAGAACTATATTCTTTCAATAATGAAAAGTTACTATTCCATATGGGTTATGTCCCTTTATTTATGATTAGAGAAGGCGGTTATTTTCTTTAGTAACTTATCTAATAACTTGGACCAGGCCCATCCATCATGGGCAGACCAGGCCTAACCCAATAACCAACATCTCTCACTCGCCCATGAAGGACTGAATCTCTCTAATACATTATACTTCAAACTTGCACAATAATTTCATACTTGACGAACGGACCATGCGACCTTAAGTACACAGTGAAAAGAGCTCCAATATATAAACCTAATATAGGCCATATAGGAGACATCAACTTCATAATTAATTATTCCTTAAAGTGTACTAATACACCCCAAGCATTTTTAGTTACACATGACTGAATATAATTCAATCCCTCAAGAATTTCATATTCAATCCATCCTTACAATTACAAGTATTCTAAATCATATCAAATCTTATTCAAATGATATGATCCCGGCTGATGAATACAAGTAACAGGTGTAGAACTAAAATCACTTTTTCTTTTGCTCTTATATCAATCAAATCTGAATTAACTCGCTTTCCTAAGAATATTCCTTTAAGTCAAATCATTCCATGACCATAGGATATACTCCTAAAGTAGCGATCATTAATACATCACCTCATGATATAGTCAAAAGTCACAAAGGGTAAGATTTTGAGATCTTAGATATGATCTTCAAGACTCATATAATACAGAAGCAGGGATCCATTCTTTATTCTTGTAATGGTCGCTAGCACATGTAGTATGAAATACATGCTATAGTGGAGCTTAATCTTTTCTTTTCTTAAGACAAAGAGTGTATGTCGTTGCTCTCCTTGTTAGAGAAAATACACTATACGAGTCTTAGTCTTGTTGCTAAAAACATAGACTTCAAATCAGAAATTCTCATATGCTCATTTTTCATTAGTGGTAGATGAATAATTTCATACTCGGCTTCAATCATAATAGGCACATCAATGGCGGGAATTCATTCATGCCGATTCTTTTATTTAAGAACCTCATCTTGGTCCCAGCCAAGGTGACTTTTTAATAATCACTTTGAGTTAAAATTGCTCCCACTGCGCCCAAGTTGCTTATTGAGCATTAAAACTCAAATAGTCTCATCTCTACTCACCTTACAAGTGTTAGAGGTGATTGCTCATGTGAGTGAGCCAATCAAAGTCTATCGACATACTTCAAAAAATTGTACTATACGATACTCAATATAATCCATAAAACAAATAATGAATAAAATGATATTCTAATGGCATTTATACATTACTCAATCACTACAAGCTTTCGTATGATCCTTAAAACTAATTACATTCTACATAAGCCAAGGGATCTCACATTTCTAACAAATGCATCCCTTACTATTGGTTTTGTGAGTGGATCTTCAACCATAGAATTTGTAGAAATGTGTTTTAGGATCACATCTTGTTCAGTAATTGCTTCTCTAATGTAGTGATATCTCATCTTGATGTGTTTGGTCTTTCCATGGTATTTTGGATCTTTGGCCACAACTATTGCAACAGTGTTATCACAATAAATTGTCATTGGGTCTGATGCTGATTTGACAATTTTCAAATGATACAGGAAATTTTTTAACCAAACAACATCTTGTGTTGCTGCGGACCAAGCTACATACTCAGCTTCCATGGTAGATAAGGCTATGCAGGATTGTTTATTGCTCCTCCATAGTATTGCACTATCATTAAGCAAGAAAGCACATCCTGAAGTTGATTTGGATTGGTCGACATCTCCTCCCCAATCAGCATTAGAGAAACCAATCAATCGTAAATCTTTCTTTCCTTGGTAACATAACATGTAATTTGAACTTCCTTTCAGATATTGTAGAATCCTTTTGATAGCCATCCAATGTTTCTGACCAGGGTTTGATTGATATCGGCTAACCAATTCAACGACATAACATATATCGAGACGTGTGCACATCATTGCATACATCAAACTACCGACAACACTGGCATAAGGTACTCTGGACATTTTCTCCTTTTCTTCTAGAGTCTTGGGACACATATCACAGCTTAGGCTCAAACTTTTATCAATAGGGGTGTCTATTGGTTTGCTATCTTGCATGTGATAGCGCTCTAACATCGTTTTGATGTAAGTATCTTGAGTTAAACCCAAAAGCCTTTTAGCGCGATCTCTTATGATTTTCACACCAAGAACATAGCTGGCCTCACCCATGTCTTTCATTTCAAAGTTTGATGATAACCACTTTTTAGTAGTATCAATCATCTCTTTGGTATTTCCAGCTATTAAAATGTCGTCAACATATAAGGATAGTATTATAAACTATTGTAAGAATGTTTTAAATACACACAATGATCTTCTTCCATCATTGTAAAACCATCCTTAAGGATAGCTTGATGAAACTTGATGTTTCATTGTCTAGAGGCTTGCTTAAGACCATATATGGATCTTTTAAGCTTGCAAACTTTGCGCTCTTGTCCTTTAGTCTCAAATCCTAAAGGCCGATCCATATAGATCTCCTCATTTAGTTCTCCATTGAGAAACGCAGTTCTAACATCCATTTGGTATAACTCTAAATCCATATGTGAGACTATAACTAAAATAAGGCAAACTGAAGTAATCCTCACAACTGGTGAGAATGTATCTTCATAATCAATTCCCTTTTCTTGAGTGTAACCTTTCGCTACTAGTCGAGCCTTATATTGTTCTATTGACCCATCCGCCTTACGTTTAATTTTAAGAACCCATTTATTTCCAATGGATCTTCATCCTGACGGTAAATCAACCAAGTCCCAGACTTGATTAATTTTCATTGACTCCATTTCTTCTTCCATAGCTTTAATCCATTCACTTGCTTTAGGACCAGATAGAGCATGACTGAATGTTTTAGGTTCTTCATCATCTTGTGGAGCAATCATGAACGCTTCCCCCTCAATCTCAAATCGACGACGAGGAATTGGTTCACGAAAGCTTCTTCGAGGTTGAGATTGCTCATGATCTTCCTCCATGAGAGTAGGAATAGATAAAATATCACTCCCACTGTTTCTAGGAGGATTAAAAGTTTCATCTAAGTCCTCTAGTGAATGGCTTGTTTCGCTATAAATTAGATTTTCCATTTCATATAATTGAAAATCTTTTTCAACCTCACTTGTCTTTGGAATAACCTTTTCTAAGAATACAACATCACGCGATTCAATTTCTGTCACTCTACCATTAGCTTTTTCACCAATAAATACAAATCCTTTGGAATGTTCAGAATATCGTATAAAGATACACTTCTTCCCCCTAGGATCAAGTTTCCCATATTCATGAGAAGTATTGTGAATATAAGCTGCACACCCCCTTGGATGGAAATAACCTAGATTAGGTTTGATGCCATTCCAGAGTTCATATGAGGTGGATGAGACAGATTTAGAGGGCACACGATTAAGTATGTAAGCAGTAGTTAACAATGCATCTCCCCAAAAGGAAATTGGCAAGTTAGCTTGCGCCATCATCGACCTAACCATGTCAAATAGGGTTTTATTCCTCCTTTCTGCTACACCATTTTGTTTTGGAGTATAAGGAATAGTTAGTTGTCTAGCTATACCCTTTTCATCACAAAAATTTTAAATTGATCAGACATATATTTACGTCCTCAATCAGTTCTTAAAGCTTTGATCTTGATACTTAGTTTATTCTTCACCAAATTGGTGTATCGAATCAAGCAATCCAATGCTTCAGACTCATGTGAGATCAAATAAACATGACCAAACCGTGTAAAATCATCTATAAATGTGATGAAATAATTTCCTCCATGTCTTGCTCTCACATTCATTGGGCTACAAATGTCTGAATGAATAAGCTGTAACGGACTACTACCTCTTTTAGCTTTGCCAAATGATAATCTAGTTGCTTTTCCAGCAAGGCAATGCTCACAAACGGGCAATTCCTCTTTGGTAAGTGATCCTAAAAGACCAGCTCTTGCTAATCTATGTAATCGATCTTGCCCAATGTGTCCTAATCTAGCATGCCAAGTTATGATATTACTATCATTAATAATGATGGAATTTTGAACAACATAAATTGAAGCATCATTATTAATAGATACATTAATGATGTCTAACACTATAAAACAATTTAATACAAAACCAGAACCATAAAAAACATTATCCAGATGTATTTTTACACAACCAACAAACACAAGATTAAAGCCCAATTGGAGTAAAGCAAGAACAGACACAAGATTTCATCGAACTTTTGAAGCGTAGAGTACATCATGAAGATAAAGTGTGCGACCACCCCGCAAATCTAGTTTGCAGGTACCGATCCCAAGCACAGCAGCGGAAGCATTATTCCCCATGTATATGTATCTACTTTCCTTTGGAATTCGACGAAATTCCACAAAGGTTGTTCGATCCCTTGCTATATGGTCGGTTGCTCCTAAGTCTATAGTCCAAAAAGGAACTGATTCAGCAAGCATTAAACAACTGCTAACGTATAAGTTAGAGGGATTATTGTGGTTAAACAGTACCTTTGCCTCAGTGCAATCACGAGCAAAGTGACTAGGTTTACCACAATTGAAACAATTCATATTCTTGCCTTTCTTACCACCGTGTTTCTCACACTTGCGCTTATGTCCATTGGTACTTGCTTCTATTCCTTTCTTGCCATATTTGGCACCTTTAGCCTTACCCCTTTCATATTTAGAGCCATATTCTCCACGCATCTTTATCTCAGATATAAAAGCCTCATTAATAGGCTTTTTCAGCGTGAAGTCGATCTTCTTCAAGCTCGACATGACGAGCAACATCGTCAAATGTCTTAATATTGTCATTATGGGTGAGGTTAACACACATGTGTTCCCAATTACTTGGCAAAGAGTGGATAACTGCTTGGACTTGTTGTTCATCGGTCATCTCATGCCCAGCACCCCTTAATTCACTGATCATGTTAGACATAATTGTAAGATGTTGCCTCATCGTTTGATTTTGGCGCTTCTTATAACCATCGAATTTGAGGGTTAACTGGTGAAGTCTAGTAGTGGAGGTTCCTCCATACTGAATCTTTATTGCGTATCAAATAGATTGAGCTAAACGATGCCTTTCAAAATGCAGCATAATATCATTTCTCATGCTGCTCAACATCAAAATGCGAGCTACACGATCTTTGCATTTATAAGTTTGATATGCGTCCATATCAAGCTTGTGCTGAGCAGTGTTTTCTTGCTCAGGTTCAGCCATCGGTTGTGTAATTGTTTCCAGCATTTCTTACTCTTCCAGGAGATGCTCAATCTTACAATGCCAAACATCATAATTCTTTTCACTTAGTTTGTCTCAATGGTTCAAATCAGCAATAATACTCTTAGATGCAGCCATATTAAATGTTATTGACAACAATTACAAATATTAGTATCTAGTACAATTTAATTGATATATTTTGCCACTCCATTCTAAATTAAACAAATAATAATCTAACACATACAATAGAAATGAAAAGAATGTTAAACACTTAATCAATTCCTATTTGTATGGTCTAATTATTATTGGAAATTTAAAAGAGTGCAAAATTATAGCTATTAGTTTCAACTAACAACTCCCACTAATCAGGTTGCAAATATTATCATATATATGCATATAATGTAATTAAACTTAAATTACATAAAATATTCAATTCACAATTAAACAACCAATCATCTTAAAAAAATACAATATTAAGAATAATACATTTCAGAATTATTATATATTTTAGGCACATAAGTAGGGTCTCTAATTACGTCATCCACTTCATCAAAGTCATCTCCTCCAAGTTCATTCTGCTCAAACCATGGAATGAATTTAGCAGCAGCATCCAAATGACCTGCGCTTCTTCCAGTGCGTCGTATACCCTTTTCGGCATACTGACGTTCCCTCTCAAGCAACATTTCATCTGCGAGATTGTTGAAATCTAAGGACTCCAGCCTATATTCCAACGATAGTCGCACCGACATCCATTCCTCAGGAAGAGAATTGAGAACGATTAACATTTTATGTTCCATGTAGAATTCGTAAACACCACTCATTGCCAGTCTAATCATCCAATGATACATATAAATAATGTGCTCTCAAATTTTGTGAACATGATTAAAGGCATAGCCCAATAAATGATCAATTTGTTGTTGCCTATCCACTACAACAAAATATTCCAAACGCACGTAAATATTACACTTAATATTTAATTAAGGCATGTATCATCATAAATGAAAAAAAATACAGAAATTAAGCAATTTATTTTAACAATAAATAAATTACTCCATAGTTCGACAATTTATATTAACGAAAAATATTAATTGTCTTAATATTATTCTTAATATTAATATATATTAATAATTATTAATATATATTAAGTGCCATACATCTTTTAAAAGATGTGTTTAATTATATATATATATATATATATATATATATATATATATATATATATATATATATATATATATATATATAAACCGCCGAATGACAGTTACACATCAAGAGATGTGTTCTTCCATTTTGGTTTACAACTGCCAAATGGCAGTTACAATGTGTGGTCATGTTTTTTTTTAATAATTGTCAAATGGCAGTTAATTAACTGCCAAATGAGTCCAATTGACTACTGCAATTGTAGTTATCAATTTACACATGAATTGATAATAAAATGGAAATAGAAAAATTCCAATCTCCATTTTCGTCATCAATTTATACATGAATTGATAATAAAATTATACAATTACCGTGCAAAAAATCTTTTCTAATTAATTATAGAAAAGACACTCATAACGAAATTACTTCATAAAATTTTGTAAATTCAAAATCCTTAATGGAAGTAATCTTTTAACACAAAATTTACATCTATCGTTCATGTAATAATTGATATACTTCATAAAAGCAATATTAAAAACCATGGCTCTGATACCAATGTAGATCGGAAAGAAAAACTTACTTTTGAGAATTTGCTTTCTTATTCCTAGATCAATTACTTTAGTGCCACTTCATTTACTATAACCAAAGTGATATTCTACAGTATGAACATCTTTGTAAATCTTGTCAAGTTAATACAGAGAGTCAAGATGGGAGAAGAGGAAGAGAGAACTATGCTCTTTCAATAATGAAAAATTACTATTCCATAAGGGTTATGTCCCTTTATATATGATTAGAGAAGGCGGTTACTTTTTTTAGTAACTTCTCTAATAACTTGGACCAGGCCCATCTATCATGGGCGGATCAGGCCTAACCCAATAATCAACATGTACGCTAAATATTCTCCACTTTCTTCAGAGAGCTTCAATCCTAGAAATTAACACACCCACACATATATATCCACTAGATTGTTACAATCTAAGAGAATACAAATTCGAAAACTCAGCATGAGTTCATGACTCTAATATTCAATAACCGGATATATAGAGGTTTAGTTGGGATAATATGAAAGAGTTTTCCAAATTTTTCATTGAAACTAATGTGGTTGTGGTTTTCCCTTTGCCCTTTTCTTCTAATAAAAAGCACCCAACATTCTCTTCTTGTCATAGATACTTTTATATAATTAGTACATCTTGTTTGATTTTCGTAGCAAAAAGTGGCTGCATCACGAAAGATTTTTAACTAATAAACAGTAGATTTGACTAAAGGAGTTTCTTTAGAGATAACCAATTAAATTATTATTATTATTTTTTAAAAAATTATTGTTCTTCAAGGATTGGTGGGCTTGACGTATGTGGCTACATTAGAGGTAGCTAAGTGCAATCTACACTTTGCAAAGCTCAAATAAATATTATTTCCTAATTAAGAGCTTCACACAACGGATTGAGTCGTCGATATATTGCTGGCAAATCTAGTAAAGACCTCCCATGATTCCATCACTAAACTTGAAGCCAAAGTTATTCCAAAGACACTAATTTTATACTCTATGATCTGTTGATATTGCTTTTTGTTGATTTATTGCTTGCATTTCCTTCCATAAAAAGGGCAAATGACTTGCTGAGAATTGGACTCATGCATGGCGAACAAGTTGAGCTGTAGGGTTATGATGAACATGCTAATTACAAGCTGTTGTCTTCCATGGAATAGGCAGTGATGGCATTTGTTTTATTTTCCTGAGGTGGAGAAAAATAAATAGACCATAACACTGTCATTCCTTGGAAGATAATGACTCGTGGTTGACACTTGATCTCTCCAGTCCAGTTCAGATTCAAGCTAGCTGCTGTCTGCAAATTCTTTGAAAAGGGTTTGTTTTCTGGCTCACAAAACATTTACAGAATCGCAAATATATGTAGGCCAGCCTCTCATTGTAGAAATGCTATTTATATTTTCTAATAATTCATGACATAAAGAACTTATTTCTTGTTAGATACTCCACTAGATTTACCAAGATCTTAGCTCATTAATTTTTTATTGTTAAATAATTCATGATACAAAGCTTGAAACACCCAAAAGTGGAAGAACAATCTTTGACAAGCTTGAAAGAAAGAATGATTGTACCGAACATCATTTCTTCAGCCGAACAGCCCCTGCAACTACAAGCTCTCAAGATGAGTTGGAATTGAAATTGTCTAGAGTTGATCACTTGCTATGAAGTATTAGAAGTAACTGAATGTGGATTTGAAGATGATGAATTTTTTTGGTTAATTTGAAGATGATGAATTTGAATAAAAAAACATATATTATTTGTCCTTAAACTGATACCAATCCGTATTATTTGCAGTTTTTTATAGTGTTAAAAAGCAAATATATTCTTAGAGCTAAACAAAGCCACCAGAAAATCTAGGAAAACTTTTAAAAGGAGGAAGAAGATGCTGATTGTCATAACCTATTTTTGGATCCCTGTGCAAAAAAAAAATGAAAAGAAAAAAAAAATAAATCAATAAATAAAATAAAAACTAAAACAATTAGACAGTGAGGAGTGGATGTCACAACGTCCAAGAAAATGGTCAGGAATTGGTAGAGGATTTTCACAAATACAAAGATTAAATTTAGCAGTATATATTGGACTGGTGGAAGCCTCGACTAACAAACAAAATTCAATTTGAGAAAGAAAAGTCCAAAATCAGATGTTTATGGACTCAATTAAATTTTATTGAAGGTTTAATTAAAGTTATGGGGTCAAATTATAATTTTTTAGAGTTAAGTTGGTCAAATCAGGGGCTTAATTGTATAAATATTACAATTTGATTGCCAATTAGGGACTTAATTGAAAAAATCAAAAACCAAGGACCAACATGAAAAACACCCGTAAATTGAGGGGCTAGAATTAAACTGAATCAATGGCCAAATTGAACAAATTAGAAGTTTAATGCTCAATTTAGGGTCAAATTGCATAAATTCAAAACCAAGAACCAATGTGTAAAAAGCGGCAAACTTTAGGGTCGACAATTGAAATTGGTAGGGATGCAATTGAATTGATTTTTATAATCAAAATTGCAATTGAGGACTCGATTGAACAAATCACAAATTGAGGACCAATGTGAACTCTGGACGTGTGAGGTGGGGAAGAAGAAGATTTTTCTTCCCCTTGTTTTCACCGACTTCCTTCCTCTAAAAAGCATAAAAAAGACGCCATCCAAGGACCTCCACTTGCTCAAAGCTTTCCACGTGTTGAAGAAAAGGGAGGAGATGTGTCCTTTAGGCGGTGGAGGGGCGGTAGCACTGTAGCTGCCCCGACCTCTCTCTCCCTTGTCTTTTGCCTATAAATACAGGGGAGATGAGGAGGGAAACAAAAAGAGAAGAGAGATGACAAGAGAGGGGGGAAGTCCAGAAAAAAAAAAAAAAAAAGCAAAGAAGAGAACGAAAAAACAAAGGATAGAGAAGAAGAAAAAAACAGAGAGGAAGAAGAGAAGGAAAACCACTGTGAACCACCAGCGCCGCTGCTTGTCGCCTCCAGCAGCTTCACCAACAACAACAGCCACCGCAGGTCAGCCCTTCTCCCCTTCTTTTTCATCTCCTGCCTCGTTTCGCCACCCCGGCCTCCACTTTTCACGTAAAATGTGAACAGTAGAGAGCACTGTTCACATGGGCCAGGCTAAGCCCAGCCCATGTACTTGGCCTGGGTTTGGCCCCACCCATGCATTTGTGCCTGGTCCGACCCATTTAAAAAAAAAGAATTAAAAGAAAATTTTTTTTTCAATATTTGTGATTTCCCCACTTTTTTATTTATGCTTTTTTTTTTTGCTTAATATTGGTCTGTATTTTACATCGTAAAAATACAAATCCTGTATTATAACATTCGGTTTTAGTCAAAACTTCTAAAATACCAAAAAAAAACTTAAAAAAGAAAAAAAAAAAAATTTGTGCACACGGCCAATTGCCTCAAAGCTAACAAATCATATTATGTTTTTCATACACAAAAAAAAAAATTGTTTTAGCATGCATTTTGGCTTTAATAACCAGCTTATTAAAGTTAAGAGAACATTCGCCAAAATTTCAAAAACAATAAAAATTTTATTTTGTGTTGTTTTAGTATCAGGGATTATGAATTTATACGTAAAATATATTCTCAATATTAAAAAGGTATTTTCTTTTGACGACATAGAACTGTTAGGTTTTTACCTGATAAAATAAGAATCTCCTTACAGAGAAGGACTTTTGTTAAACCATAGACAGACCGACAATTAAAAACCACAAGAAGACCTTATATTTTATCAGACAACAAAACAATTCAGCTTACCTTAGGTAGGGCGTAGTTGGGGTGCTAATACATTTCCTTTACGCAACCAACCTTCATACCCGATCTCTAAGACCAGTTAGGGTTCCTAGTGATCAAAATACTATGTGGAGACTCCCATTCCAATTTTCCACTCATAAAAGACAAGAATTTCTTCTCTCTATATTTGCCAGATAGACTTACAAATACCCTGAGGGTGGATATTTGTCGCGATGCCGCACACGTGCGATAGAATAACGACTCCATAGGAAATACTTTCGGGACTAAGCTTTGTTTTTGTCTGATTATCATGTTTTATTGTTTGGTCTGTGTGGTTGTGTTAATATGTATTTCCTCATTTGCTCATACGCTTTAATTTCATACATGTTTGTTCGCATTGTAAAATTGTTTCATGCATCATTTGCATTTTTGTACGAGTTACATTGAAAACTCTAGGTTAAGTGGGGGAGTAACAGCTTACATTACGACTTTTAGTCAAGGTTTAAGTTTGTGTAAACCCCAACTCTTCGCTGAAGGTCCTTCTAAATGACTGGTCACCTTTAATCAGGCTCCTACTATTATCCAGCCTGAAGAAAGAATGAGCGAACATGGTCAAGAGCCATAACAAAATCCAACATTTTTACCATCAGCGACACCTGCACCAGCCCCGACAGTCATAGAGACATCTGCTAACGAGTCCCACAAGGCCAAGTCATCTAATAGCATTGTTCAATATAAAATAAAGGTGCTGGAAGGTAGAATCTAAGTCATTGAAGGGGTAGACTTATATGATCTAGTAATGGCAGCAAAGATGTGGCTGGTCCTAAAAGTGGATGAAAAGAAAATATAGTTGCCCTTAGTTATGTAAATAACCCCTCCCTTATGAGGTTTATCCTTGTAATGCTATTCATTTCATAAATTTGATTTTTATTTTTCATTTATGTATTAACTTGCATAGTCTGTATGAATTTAAAGTATGTAGTAAAAAAATTCCAAGGTCCAAAACTCTTAGGAATGTTTTTTGAAATTTGTATAGCCCCAATGTTCATACTCAAAAAAATAATTTGGAGGAAATTATCTAGACAATCTGTATAGATCTAATACTTATAGTAAAACTTCCATATAGGGTCCAAAGGCTTTAGACAATTTTTGAAATTTTGTATTGGGTCTAACACCCATTCTTGAAAAAATATGTATTACATTTTGGCAAGAATCAAATTTTGAATTTCGCCTAACCTTAGTAAGATTTGCCTCGTGCTTGGAATTGAGAATAAATATTGGTTGTAAGTATATCTTTGTATTCTTAAGGGATCATTGAAATGCCTTAAGGATCATGTGGAGAATGGTTATTGCACTGTGGAGATGAAGTCAGATCCTTTAGAGAGTTAAGGGGTTGTTGTCTTATGGAGATCGCATTAATTCTCATTGCTGAGGTCTTGTCAAACCTATATTTTGAGAGTGTGCAATTGCACAAGGGAGACCATGTCAATTTCTTCAAATGTAAATTATGCAATCGCACTAGGGAAACAAAATTGATCCATTCCAAGGTGAATTGTGCAATCACATTGGAAAGATTGAGTCAATCCTATCATTGGTGAATTGTGCAATCGCACTGGAGATACCGAGTTTAATTTTTGCTAATGTATGAAACTCATCGATAATATTCATAGGCATAGTCGTCGGTAATATTTAAATTATGACTTAAGCAACCCCCATCTCCTCCTCCTTTATTTCTTCTTCTTCCTTTATTTTTCTCTATAAATAGCAGTAGAACCCCCTCCCCTCATTTTATGAAAAATCAAACTCTCATCACCACAAATTCAATCACCCTAACACTCAATATGTTAGCATCTCTGTTATGGTTCTTTTTTTTTTAGGATTCCTTGCATCAAGTAAGCAAAACTATCCATTTTTTGTTTGAACTCAATTTTAAAATGTTAATTTTTATATGGCATATTGATGTATTATACGTAGTTTGTTTGTGTGTTCATTTGTTTTATTGCTTTTTCATATAGAAATTTGTTGTATGAATGTATGATTTGTACATGTAAGGGTTTGTTTTAGATTTTGAAAAATTATATTTGTTTGTACTTTGTTGAAATTGATTTCAGTTTTGTGATCTAGGTGTTTTGTAATGAAATAAATAATAATGAGTATGTTTTATATTTTGTCAATTTTATTTTTGAGTTGAAAATTTTGGTAAATGTGGAGGAATTTAGATTTTTTAAAAAAATTAATAATGATTTAATTGTACTATTAAAAAATATTGAATAAGTTTGAGTTAAACTAGTGTTAACTAATTTATTTAGTTCACATAATTAATTAATACATGTTATCATCAATAGTCTATATAGGTTTGCTATATGTAATGGATAATCGTTTTTGGATGGATCGAGTTTCACCCAAAGGGTAGGGCAAGATGGATTATTGTAATGGGATAGAGGGTTTTATTAATTACGTACTATCTAATCCGAAAAATATTAGTCAAGGCAGTATTAGATATCCATGTTAGAGGTGTAAAAATACAAAATTTATCAACCCAGATATAATAACAATGTATCTTCTACAAAAAGATTTCATAAAAAAAAAATACTTGTGTTGGTTTGCACACGAATAATCATATGTTCCTTACGAGAATATGATAGAAAACATGGTTGGGTCAATATTTAGTTCTACCTATGTGCATGAGTCGTAGATGAAAATAATAATTTTTATAGAAATATGATTATGAATGTGATGAGAATGAATCAGGGTTTTTCAGATAAATATTTAATTATAAATGAAAAACAAAATGCAGACGCAACTTGATTTTTTATCTTTTAAAAGACTCTGACAAACTATTATGGGATGGGTGCACAAATCATAATAAATTATTGATTGTTACACACGTGTTCACCATCAAGTCAGAACATGGGCTAAGTGAAGTCGGTTACAATAGAGTTGTCGAATGAGCGAGAAACTTTTTACCAGAAGGGAATAAGCTAAAAGAAAACTTTTATACTGCTAAATCCATGATGAAACTCATGTAACATTAAATTAAAATTACAAAAAAAATAATAATTCTTATAGAAAAAACATTGTGGCCTCTCTAATAAACTACCATGGATGGAATAATAATATTTTTTTTTTTTCAAGATAAGCACGAGAATTGAGAGGGAGAAAAAAAAAAGGAAAAAAGAAAAAAAGATAGTTGGATCCAGGTTGTGGTTACGCTGCAATACACTGAGATGGAAGAGAATTGCTTCCGAGCCAATTCCATCAGCCCCAAGAAAGGTCGTTATCGCAACTAAGAGAAAGTCACATGTGCCACCTAAATGTGATGACCATTCTCACATGTTGGCGCATTCGTATGCACTAGCCAGCTCCAACATAATTCTACAACCTGATTGGATTTGAAAGTGTAGTCATCAAATGAACAACACACTAGAGTTGAGAATAATGGAATGTGTTGGGTTGTGCCTTAGCCAACCTTCCTATTTATATAGAGGTAGCAGAACGTTGTAGTAACTATAATGATTACAACATCCTTTATTAGAATCCTATTATGATAGATACATGAGTAACTGTAATGATTACAACATCCTATATTAGAATCCTATTCTATGCCCCCTCAAGCTGAGGGTGGGGGATTAACCCGAAGCTTGAATCAAAAAGCAGTAAAGGATGCAACAAGAAGCGGTTTAATGAAGACATCGACAAGTTGATCTCGAGAGGGACAAAACAAATCTGAATTTCTTTCTTGGCAACACGGTCACAGACAAAGTGATAGTCCATTTCAACATGCTTAGTACGAGCATGGAAGATAGGATTTGCTGAGGGATAGGTAGCACCAAATGGTAGGGGCAGAGACTGATGAAACCTGCAAATCTGTTAACAAGTATTGAAGCCAAATGACTTCAGCGGTACCATCAGCAAGGACTTTATACTCAGCCTCAGTAGAGGAGCGAGCAACAGTGCGTTGCTTGCCGGATTTCCAAGAAATTGACGTTCCACCCATAGACTTGCGATCATCAATACTACCAGCCCAATCTGCATCTGTAAAGCCATGTAGAGCAAAAGAGGTGCCTCGAGTGATATGGAAACCATAAGATGTCGTACCTTTAAGGTAGCGTAAAATACGTTTGACGGCGGCCCAATGAGAATCTGTAGCAGCATGCATAAACTGACAGACTCTATTAACAGCAAAGCATATATCTGGACGGGTGAAGGTAAGATATTGAAGAGCACCCATGATTTGACGAAATCATGTAGGATTAGAGAATGAATGATCCGGTAATAAAATGACTTTCGAAGGGGAGACTGGAGTATCAACTGGTTTGCAGGAAGTCATACCAGCTCAGGTGAGGATGTCAAGAATATATTTATGTTGACACAGCATTAAACCCATACTAGTAGACTGAACTTCAATACCCAGAAAGTAGTGAACAACACCTAAGTCACGAAGCTTGAACTCAGAGCTGAGTAACTGTATAAGGTGATGGAGCATAGCAGAGTTGCTACCCATGAGCATAATATCATCAACATACACCAGGAGATAAAAGATATTAGTACCATCAAATAAGATAAATAGGGAGGTGTCAACCTTGGAAGCTCGGAAACCGATGGAGTGCAAAAAATCACTTAGACGAGTGTACCATGCTCTCGGTGCCTGTTTCAAACCATACAATGATTTGTGCAATCTCCACACATGAGATGGAAGAGAAGAGTCAACAAACCTGGAGGTTGTTTCATGTAGACTTCTTCAATAAGAACACCATTGAGGAAGGCCTTATGAATATCAAGCTGATGAATCTTCCAATTTCGCGAAACCGCGATAGAGAAAACCAATCGGACAATGGCCTGGTTAATAACTGGACTGAAGGTTTCAAAATAATCAATACCTTCCTGCTGGGTAAAACCTCTAGCAACAAGGCGCGCTTTATAGCGCTCAATACTACCATCAACACGACGTTTGATCTGATATACCCATCTACTGCCAATAACGTTCATCGAAGGATGAAATGGAACCAAAGACCAAGTGCAATTTTCGCGTAAAGTGGCGATCTCATCACACATAGCATTATGCCAAACTGCATACTGGTCAACATTAGAGAATGAAAAAGGCTCAGAAGAGGGAGAATACAGTACCCGTGTAGAGGTAGAAGTAGCGACAGCGGAACCAACCAGATTAGTTGTCTTCAGCTGCCGCGGTCTAAGAGTCATAGGATGTCTACTGTGTGCTGGTACAGACGCAGGGGAAGACTGTTATAGCGAGGAGACCTGTGGCAACTGATAAGAAGACAAATCAATCATAAGTTGCAGACCAGCGAGAGAGGATGATAAAGAAGCAGCCTCAAGCACAGGACTGTCAGCGAATGAGGGGCTGGAAGTAGAGACTGAAGCTGCAAGAGTGCTGGCTAGGGAGGGCGAAGCAAAGGAAGGACTAGAAAGTGCCCCAAGACCATGAGGAGAGGAGACCAATTGACGATCTGAACCTGCATCATAAGGGTTAGATAAACAAGCATGGGATGATGGCCAAGGGATGGGTGGAGGTTGTGGTCGGGTGGCTGTTTGGAGTGGCAAAGCGGAGTGTTGTGGGCTGTTTGGGTGGCTAGTGAAAGTGGGTGGCAGTGGGTGGTTTACCAAATTTGAGAGGGTGACAGTAGCGGGTGGGGTGGGGGTTGTGGTGGAGACCTTTGCAATCTGTTCAGAATTATCAAATGGAAAGACATGTTCATGGAAGCGGACATGACGGGAAATATAAATACGGTGAGATGCAATGTCAAGACATCAATAACCAAGATGTGAGGAACTATATCCAAAAAACACACATGGAGAGGAACGAAATCCAATTTATGATTATTATATGGACGCAGAAAAGGAAAACATAAACACCTAAAGGTACGCAAAAAATGATAATCAGGAGATCGTTGAAATAAACAATCAAATGGAGAGCGATGGGCAAGAATAGGAGTAGGCATGCGATTTATAAGATAAACAGAGGTTTCAAAAGCATAATTCCAGAATCGAAAAGGTGCTTTACATTGCCCTAAAAAAGTAAGACCTGTTTCCACAATATGCCTATGACGACGCTCTACTGTTCCATTTTGTTCATGAGTGTGGGGACAAATCAGACGATGATGAATACCAAGGGTCTGAAAAAATGTGGATAGTTTTCGGTATTCACCTCCCCAATCAGTTTGAACAGTTTTGTTTTTAATGAAAATTGATGTTCGACAAGAGTCTGAAATTGATGAAAAACAGAGTAAACATCAGACTTGGCAACGAGAGGATAATACCATAGATATTTAGTATAAGCATCAATAAAGATAACAAAATAACAATAGCCATCTGAAGAAAAAGGAGGAGCAGGGCCCCATACATCACTAAAAATTAATTCAAGTGGAGCAGAAGTTTTGTGACCCGTAGGTCCTAAAGACAAACGCGATGATTTTCCTAAAGGACAACTTTGACATTGAAAATTAAGACGTTTGTTGTTACATATGATCTTATTTTTCGAGATTAACAATTGAAAAATACGTGAAGTAGGATGACCTAGTCGACGATGCCATAAATCGGCAGAGGCAGAAGTGCAGGGAGACCAATAGGCTTGAGGAACTGACGTGACGGAAGACTTGGTCAGGGCATAGAGACCATATTTACTCTGATCTGAGAGAAGGACTTCATGGGTGTTGAAATCCTTGACATAAAACATATGAGGGTGAAATTCAAAATAAACATTATTATCAAGACAAAATTTCTGAACAGGGAGCAGAGGTTTTGTGATAGTAGGAACATGAAGAACATTAGATAAGGTGAAAGAACGATGTGGTGTATATATTTTTGTATGACCAAGATGAGATATAGGAAGGCCCTTACCATCACCAACATGCAAATTATCATTACCAAGATACGGTTCTGAAGCGGTCAAGGTGGCAAGATCAGGTG
The DNA here is from genome assembly GCA_030145905.1 of Populus davidiana. Taxonomy (NCBI): domain Eukaryota; kingdom Viridiplantae; phylum Streptophyta; class Magnoliopsida; order Malpighiales; family Salicaceae; genus Populus; species Populus davidiana. Next base: position 21,539,747 of record CM057789.1, on the reverse strand, counting down.
TGACGTGTTGATTGGCACCGGTATCTGGAAACCAATCAACAGAACCGGTTGAGGACAGATTGCGCTGCACCAAGTTGGCAGAAGGTTGTTGGCCATAACCTCGCTGCTAGAATTGAGGGCAATGGAGAGCTATATGGCCGAAATTCTGACACGGTTGGCAGCGTGGGTTCTGCCCCCTATTGCACTGCCAAGAGCCCTGCCTATTGTCACCAAATGAGGAATTTTGGAAGTTGCGGTGATCAGGTCTAGAGCCAGCAACGGTTGTCTCTACTGTTGGACTGGTTGGGACGCCAGCCACCGTTGAAGCGGGCCCTGCTGCGGCCAGAATTGCCAAAAGTCTGGCGCTGTGCAACAAGAGCAGAAGATGGAATGCTGGGTGTGGGCAGCAGAGGAGCATGTATGGCAGCAGAAGATTTATGAAGAAATTCATGTGTGAGGAGATGGATGTGAAGATCTGCATATGATAAAGGTTCAGCCTTGGTAATAAGACTGGTAACTAAGTCTTTAAACTCTCCCCGAAGACCACGAAACACATATAAATAGAAATCTTCAAGCGAAACTGGCCGACCAGCAGCGGCCAATTCATCAAATAAGGCCTTCGCTTTTTGCATAAATTGAGTTACTGATTCATCACCATATCGAAGATCCTGAAAAGAGCTGTGAAGTTGCATAATACGAGAGTTGGAGGTGGAAGCGAGAGCTCGTTCAAGATTTCCCCAGGCTGAACAAGAACTTTGACAGCCAACAACAACATGCAAAACTTCCATAGATAAGGAGGAAAGAAGAGCACTTAGAATGAGTTGGTCTTGTTGTTTCCAGGTTACAAAAAGCAGATTTACCTGAAGAGAGATACCATCATGGGCAAGAACATGTGTTGATGGACATGTGTTAGAGCCATCAACAAAACCAAAAACTCCTTGGCCTAGGAGATAAGGCAACATCTGCATACGCTAATATAAATAATTTGTGTTTGTTAATTTGAGGGATATGACTTGATGAGTGTGAGAAAGGGAGATAATGCTTGCGATAGTAGAGGCAGTAGATGTGGACTGCAAGAGGAGGCGTTCACCAGCCATGGCAGAGGAGAATCCAAGCGGTGACGCAGCAGAGGAAAGTAGAGGAGAAGCTGCAAGAGAAGAGGGTTGCACTATCGGAGAAGAAGAAAGCTGGACTGCTGGTGCTACAGAATTTGAAGATGTATGTGGCGGCTGTTCCATTGAAGAAGGGAGGCTGGGAGGCTGTGAGAAAAGTAGGTTTAATTTATTTTAGGGTTTTGTAGCTTTGATACCAAGTTGAGAATAATGGAATGTGCTGGGTTGTGCCTTAGCCAACCTTCCTATTTATATTGAGGCAGCAGAACACTGCAGTAACTGTAATGATTACAACATCCTATATTAAAATCCTATTCTGATAGATACATGAGTAACTGTAATGATTATAACATCCTATATTAGAATCCTATTTTATAATAACTAGATACTTAAAAAAATAAAAGGAAATTGTTTTAATTCAATTTGTAATTTTAGTTTACAAAAATAATATTGACGGATAATTAAATAAAGGTGTTATGTCATGAGATTATATTTTTTTTATTTGCACTCATCTTTTAGCATGAGTCTTTGTTTTTCTTTAACAACTCCTTTTTAGGGGTGAGCATTTTCGGTTTGGTTCAGTTTTGAACTGAAAAAAACAACCAAACCGGTTCTCTCTTTTTTTTTTGAAATCGAACCGAAACCGAGTCAAACCGACCGGTTTCGGTCCGGTCCGATCCGGTTTTTTATTTCAAAAAACCGAGACAACCTATATGCAAACGAATTAAACGCCAAAAATCAACACCATTCATTTCATTCCAAATCCAAAACTCTGCTATAAATCAAAACCCCTAACTAGAATACATCAAATAGGTAGATCATGAATCAAACAAACCTAAACCTTTAGAGGATGAAGTTATTCACAACTCCAGTTAAGTCAAGTACTTTATCAAAATTATTTCACAATTTCCGAGCACATGCTTTATTTAGATCCATTACAAACCTTCAGCATGAAAGCCTCAAAATTACAGAAAATAAAAAAGACACCCAAATTCTCCGATCAATATTGCCCCAAAAAACAAAACCCATGTTTTTATATATAAAAAATATCAAAACTCAAACCGGTTCTATATCAGGGGAGGGAGAGAAAAAGGTGAGAGGGGGCTGCTGGGAGGGAGAGGGAGAGGGAGAGGGGGCTGCTGGGAGGGAGAGGGGAGAGGGAGAGAAAGAGGGTGAGGGTGAGGGTGAGGGGGAGGGGGAGGGGAGAGGGGGGCTGCTGGGAGGGAGATGGAGAGAAAGAGTGAGAGGGGGCTGCGGCTAGGGTTGGAGAGAAAGAGTGAGAGGGGGGGATAATTTTTCTATTTATAGTGCCTTGTTTTGAACCGGTTCGGTTCGGTCCGGGTTAACCGGTTCCTGCATTATAAAACCGAAAACCGAACCGAACTGGGATTTTTCCTAACTATTCTAATCGGTTTAATCGGTTTTTTTTTCGGTTCGGTTTTTTCGGTTAATTTTTTCTCGGTTTTCTCGGTTTTTTCGGTTTTCCGGTTTTTTTACACACCCCTACTCCTTTTAGTATATTTTGATGTATATGATGATCGATTAATTTTATTAAATATAATACTAAAATCTTAATACACATTTCAAAATTTCCATTGTAAACTCAAAATTTAACATTGCCCATACGTTCTTTTTTATGCTTAAATTGACTTCTCATCAGGATCATAGCATAACGCGGGTAACGGGACTAGTGATTTTTAAAGATTGTCTTGATTAGGGATCCACTAGTTAAATAAATCCATATTTGTTTTTTTATATATTAAAAAACATGCACTGTGACTATCCCTAGTCCATAGATAACTTCAAAAGCCCAAAACAACAAGGTATGGGCACAATCTGAATCCTGTTAAAGCAAGCATATCTCCGGCAACAAAGACATAGATTTTCCTTTCAGTTATATTCACTTTCAATTGCATTTGGGACCAATTAAGGTCGAAAGGAAAAGAAGGCTGCCTCCCAGATCTTTGATTGCAGGATCTGCCACAACTAAGTTTGTTACATGATGGGGACGAAGGCTATATTCTCCACTTTCAAATACATCTTGTTTGATTTTCTTGGCAAAAAGTGGCTACATCACGAAAGATTTATAATTAATAAACAGTAGTCTTGACGAAAGGAGTTTCTTTAGAGATAACAAAATAAATTAATATTTTTTTTAAAAAAAAAGTTATTGTTCTTCTAGGATCGGTTGGCTAGACGTATGTTTTTGTTTTTAATAGTCCAAAGTTTTATTAAAAAAAAGACTACAAAAATAATAATCTAATTTATATTAGATAACCAAGTAGAGGAATGGAAATCACAAAAGTTGTTGCATGAAACAGGAAGCGCATCAAATGAGGGAAACAAAAAAATAATAAGAAACCAACTCCTCCGTACTGAATATTTTTTATATTAAGTTTTAAAGAGCTAGAATCAAGCCTCAACCATAAAACAATACTTTGACGCATCATGGAAAAAACAATTTGGAGGTTAGGAGCAGCGATATTAAAAATAATGTCATTCTAGTGAAGCCAAAGATTCCAAAAAACACATGAGAAATGAAACTCCCTTCAGAAATTTTATTGCTTGTCTTTAACCGTGAAAAACCATTAATAGCACATATCATTAACAGATTTTTAAAAAATACTGCAAAAACAATGATTAGAAAATAATTTCATCCATATATTTGAAGGGCTTGACATATGTGGCTACATCTAAGTGCAATCTACACTTTGCAAAGCTAGTACAGACCACCACCTATGATTCCATCACTAAACTTGAAGCCAAAGTTATTCCAAAGACACTAATTTTATATTCTATGATCTGTTGCTATTGCTTTTTGTTGATTTATTGCTTGCATTTCCTTCCATAAAAAGGGCAAATGACTTGCTGAGAATTGGACTCATGCATAGCGAACAAGTTGAGCTGTAGGGTTATGATGAACATGCTAATTACAAGCTGTTGTCTTCCATGGAATAGGCAGTGATGGCATTTGTTTTATTTTCCTGAGGTGGAGAAAAGCAAATAGACCATAACACTGTCATTCCTTGGAAGATAATGACTCGTGGTTGACACTTGATCTCTCCAGTCCAGTTCAGATTCAAGCTAGCTGCTGTCTGCAAATTCTTTGAAAAGGGTTTGTTTTCTGGCTCACAAAACATATACAGAATCGCAAATATATGTAGGTCAGCCTCTCATTGTAGAAATGCTATTTAAATTTTCTAATCAGCATTTACTAAATTCTGTCATGGTACCAATAATTCATGATATAAAGAACTTATTTCTTGTTAGATACTCCACTAGATTTACCAAGATCTTAGCTCATTAATTGTCTATTGTTAAATAGTTCATGATATAATCTTTGACAAGCTTGGAAGAGAAAGAGAAGGAGAGAAGCTATTTGTCATGCTAATGCACGAGGCAAGGAAAGAGAAGGCAAGGCAGAAAGGAGGTGAGAGTCGTCTTCATATATTATCGTGGCAAGGTCAGTCCTCTGCAAAACTGCCTGTAATTGTCAGATCTTCTTCAGGTATTTCGTGATTTAGCCATTCACATCTAATGACTGAGGTTTTGAAGATGATGGATTTGAATCAATAAACATATATTATTTGTTTTTAAAATGATACTTATCCGTATTATTTATAGTTTTTTTAGAGTTCAAAAGCAAATACATTCTTAGAGCTAAACAAAGCTACCAGAAAATCTAGGAACTCTTGTATATTTCTCTTGAACCCATTCAAACATAACTTTTAAAAGGTAACTTTTAAAAGGAAGAAGATTATGCATTCACAGTAACAGTCGAAAACCAATAATCACGTTCAATATTCGAAATCCATGTTTATATATATATATATATATATATATATATATATATAAGCCAACCCATAGGATTCTGCAATCTGGCTCATATATATTCGTAATCCATGAAAAAAAAAAAAAAAACTAGCTTAATTTGGATGAAAATGTCATAACCCAATTCTGAGTTATTCCCTAAATTTTTTTTTTAAAATAAAAATAAATAAATAAAATAAAGGCTGGCAACGTGGACAAAGCAGGTCGGGAAATCAAGCCGCAATTTTAAAGAAAATTCAAGACCTAATTGTACCCTATTATGCCAAAAAATAGAGAAAACAATGTGAATTCAAGGTCAAATTAAATGATTATTGGACGAATTTGCATAAAAATTAAGTCCAAGGACATAATTAAATTTTTAATAGGCCAATTTGATTTAATCATTGGCTATTGAATTTTAGTTATGTTTAAGAATTAATTTGGGTCCAATTGAAGGATTTAATTCAGTGTAAGAACTTAATTATACTTTAAATGGGTCAAATTAATTTTAGTTAGGGCTTAATTGGTGAAAAATTAAGTTTGGGAGCTTAATATGGACTTAATTGAGAAGATTGGAATTTTAAGAGACAAAATTTAATTTTTACCAAGTTATATGATTGAAATCAGGGGCAAAATTGCAAGAAAATTGAAGTTTTGGGATCAATTACAGGCTAAATTGAAGAAATTCATAGCCAATGACCAATCTGCAAAATGCGCCAAACTATAGGGCTTAATTGAAAAAAACTGGGGTTGAAATTGAAGAAATTGAAAATGGTCAATTAGGGGTTAAATTGCATAAATTCGAGACCGAGGACCATATCGCAATAGGCGCATAACTTCGGGGTTCCAATTGAAGTTCATCAGGGGCTTAATTGCATTAAATCAAAAGTTTAGAGTCGATTAGGGGTTCGATTAAAATAAATTGAAAGATGGAGGACTAAATTGCAAAACAGTTAAAATCCCTAATTCAAACCTAAAACGACATTGTTTTGAGTATTGTTTTTTTAAAAAGGACCACACGACGAGTTGTCTGGTCACTGTTCATTATCCTCTTCTTCTTTTTTTCCGAAAAAGTAGCTACAATCACCTACTTTGTAGTTGCATTTAATGTACCTAACATCCATCAAATTTGCCAAAACTTGCACGAAACTAATCACCAGACAGCCCTCTACGTCTGGGTATGGTTGTAACTGGCTCACCGGCGAATAAACATATGTGGCACCACCCCAAATGGCCCAACTCAGGCAGCCCGTAGCTACAGATTTGACAGTGCACCATGTCTACTTTGAACCAACAGTTGGTATCATTCCCAACTGAATCAAGGGCTGAAATTTTTTTCCAGTGTAGACAAGATTTCCCTCTTCCATCGCCTATAAATAGAGGTCGATTTGATAGCCTGAGGGAGAAGAAAATCGGATCCAAAGTTGGCCAAAAACCAGTGATTTTCCCTTGTTTCTGCGATTTTTTTCTCTTTCCTCTTCCTTTCTCTCCACCGTGGCCTTCAGCCACCACCATTCCAACCATGGTTGTTTAATCATCGTCTCCACTACCAGTGGTCGCCTGAACTTCTCACCAGCGGCAAATCATACACAACCGGTCGCTATCTCTCTCCTACAGATTTTCTTCTCCTTCTTTCCTCCTGCTCTACCACCTGCAACCAACTCCAACTGTCGGTCTCACTACCGCCCCTCGTCCTCCACGGCCAGACCACCACCTCGTTAGGTAGCTTTCTTCTCTTCCCTTTCTTCTTCTTCTTCTTCTCCTCCACTGTCTCTACTCACAACATGAACAATTGACGTGAATTCCTACTGTTCACGCATGAGCAGCGGGCATGAATTATAATTCACGTCCACTATTCATGTAGTGGACTATATCTATTTTTAAAAAAAAACAAAAAAAAATCCAAATTTTTTTTAAAAAATCATTTCAAAAAATTGTGATTTTCTCAAATATTTTTCTACCAATTTTGCATAATATTGAGTTGTATATTTACACTGTAAAATACAAATCCAGTATTAAAATATCTGGTTTTATCCGAAATATTTCAAAAAAAAATTCAAAACATTTTTTTAAAAACAATATCTCGAAAACGTTTAAATTAATTTTCCCTTTCAAAAAACAAAAAACAAATTATTTTCATGCATACGGCCAAATTCTAAAATTTTTTCAAGCATATTTTTTCATAAAAAAAAATTGCATCTTTTTCATGTTTAAAGAAAAAAAAATCCAAAAATGGATATCGTAACCAATTTACGATTATCCATTAGGATTTGGCCAACATGTCAAAAATCTTTTTCCAATCTTTTTTTTTAGGATCCAGATGTAGACTTTAATATTTGTTTGGTGTAAAATTATGATTATCCCTTACCCAGACTCTAGCAAACCATAGGTTCCTAATGACCATAATACTAGGTGGCAACTCCTTAACCTTAATCATAATTTTAGCTTGCATTTTTACTGCTTTAGCATGCAATTTAATTTTGTGAATAAACCCAATTCTAGGTTAGGTGGGGAGTAGCGGTATGCCTCATGACTTTCAATTAGGGTTTAGATTCGTGAAACATCCAGCTATGAGCTGAGTGTTTACTCGGTAATGGCGGTCACACTGTGCCCCAACCATTCCTTGCGAACCCCTACACTACCTTCACGTGAGGTGGTCACTGGGCAATTCATAGACCCTTTTAAGACCAGGTAGAAAGCCTACCCACCATGTAATGACTTAGAACCTTCCTTTAGAGCATGAACTCCTTTGATATTCATTTTGCATAGGTTTTTTCCATTCCTACCCAATGTGCATGTACATACATTTGCATTCATGCACATACATCAATCCATTATAAATAACATACATACATGTGCTAGGTCGAAATATAGATCCCCAAAGAGCCTACAACACCCGACTCCAAGCAAGAAACATGGAAGACGAAGAGCATGCTCACCGTGACACCCATTTCCAAGAAAAGTTAGAGTTTCTCAAAGCAAGCATGGCTCGCCTCATTAGCTTACTCGAGCAAACACTTAGAAATGCCTCTGGTGAAGATCCTTCTAACTGACCAGCTATTTTTGTTCAGCCTCCGGCAACAGCTTAACCCAAAGAAACAATAAGTGAACATGGTTAAGAACCTCCATACAATCCAATATTTGTGCACTCAATTCCACCGGCACCAACCCCTACAATCATAGATCCATTTTCCAATGAGTCTCGCAAGACCAAGACATTCAATAGCATTGATCAAGATAAGATGGCGGTGTTGGAAGCCTGGATTAAAGCAATATAAATGTGTCTAGTCCCAAATGTGGTTGTCCTGAAAAAGTTTCGTGTTCCTGAATTCATCAAATACACTAGAACACAATGCCCCATGACTCATCTCAAGTCCTACTGCAATAAAATGGCAGAAGTAGTAGATGATGAAAAACTATTGATGCACTTTTTCCGAGATAGCTTGAGTGGGGCGGCTTTGAGCTGGTATATGAGATTGGACAACACAAAGATTAAAAAATGGAAAGACTTGGTGGATGCTTTTGTCAAGCAATACAATTACAATATGGACATTACTCCTGATAAAACTAGTTTGTCCAATCTAGAGAAAACGAACAAGGAAAGCATAAGGGTATGCTAAAAGGTGGAGAGACCTAGCTGCTCAAGTACATCCTCCACTCTTAGATAAAGAGATGGTCACTCTATTTGCTAACACACTCAAGGCGCCATACTACGAGCATGTGATGGGTAGTTTGGCCCAACCACTTACTAACGCTATAGTAGTCAAGGTTGTCAATTCCGTTTCGTTTCGCCTGGAATGGCTTAAACATTCCATGCCAATTCAAAAAACAGAACAAAATGGAACAAGTTTTATCTCATTTTAAATCTCGGTCCGTTTTGGATCTTTCGGCTAAATTTCGGCCGGAACGTTTCGGTTTCATTCCACATGTTCCGTTCCGCTCTTGAAAAGCCATTGAATCAAATTGAACCTTGTTCAGTTTAATTAATTAAACCACCCAAGTATAAAAAGCTCTTTTTCATTACTATTTTCAATAACAATGATATTAATAATAATATTGAAAATTATTATTACTATTTCATTAACAATGATATTAATTTTTTAAAATTAGATTTATCACTAATATATATATGGTTTATATTCATGTTGTTTTTTTTCATGTTTATACTTTGTAGGAATTTAAGCAAACAAGGGATGCTTTAGATTTCATTAGCCTTGATAACATTGACCTAACTTTATATTTAAAATATTTGTGTTAAAACATTTTACTTTCATAATATTTTGATATTTTGTTTAAGTTGAATTACTTTAAGTTAAAGATCTATTTAATCTTGACTATTTAGAAATATTTTAAATTTTAAAATTATATTTGTTTGGCCTTGTGTTTGTATTGCATAATTTATAATTAATTTATCTTGAATTTGAATTATGTTTGTTGAATATATATAAACAGTACAACCCCAAAACGGCACGCCGAGACACTCCGAAACTGAAACATTCCATTCCAATTGAAAAAACAAAACACCTACCAAAACAGAATTGACAACCTTGATAGCAGTAGCTGAGCACATAGAGCAAGGAGTCAAAAGTGGTAGAATTTGTGTGCCCATTTAGAAAAGAGGCTTTGAGGGTAAAAGAAAGGAGGTCGACTATTTTGAAAGTGGCTATAGGGGTAGGAAGAACCCATTCCAACACTATCACACTCCATCCTCTTCATCTCAAATCGCCAACATCAATTTAACTCTTCTTGTACTGCTAGAAAACTTGAGCCTTAAACCAAACACCAAAGAGTCTAGGAACAACAACCTCCATTATCACTACCCTTAAATGAGATGTATCAAAAGCTACTAAGCATTGGGCATATAGCTACAAAACCCTTGACACCACTACAACCACCTTACCCCAACTGGTACAAGCCCGACCTCACTTGTGAGTACCATTCTAGCGCCGTGGGACACAACATTCATACTTGCAGTGCCTTCAAGAAGAGGCTCATACATTTGATTAAAGCTAGATGGATAACCTTCAATGGAACTCCAAGCATGAGTTCGAACCCTCTACCCAATCATGCTTCAAGTACTGGGTCGGTGAATGTACTAGAGGTGGAATGCTCCGAAAACCTTAAAGCACTAATGGCAAGAGTAAGGTGTGAAGAAGGTAATGTTCATTCTCGAGGATGAGGGTGAAGTTCTGCCATAAGATGAGAGGATGGAGTATGCCCCTAATAATCACCTCTGTTTGATCATGTCTGCAAAGTTATTTTGATTTTGTCATATTTTAACTTGTTGTGGTCTTGTTGCCAATTCGGCTCATAATGTCACAAGACTCTCTATCAAATAAGCCTTTCTTGTTAATAAGATCATATGTTTATAATGTGCCTTCATTTTTGTTCTTTCATAACACACTGAACACACTCTATACTCACAAAACCACTGCACCAAGAATTCTTTGGTGTTTTCCCTTTTTTTTTCTCTCCTAAAAAAAACAAGCATGACTTCATGTTTTCAAAAGGATTTTTGGGAAATCAAAGTTTTAATACAAAAACAAAAATTAAATTTGTGTTTGTTCTAATAAACAAGTTTTGAAAATTCAAGTGATATCCTAATACTTAAAAAACCTGAAAGACAACCCAAACACCATGAGATAACTTCAAAGTTGAGTTTTGAATGCATGAATAACGAGAAACCATTTTGCATATTCGCATGTGAGAGAGCAAAGCTTGTCGATTCTAACGTCATGCATTTGAAATGAAGAAAGGCCATCTTTGATCATCCTTTCACAATGTTAAAAATCCCTTATAGTCCTTTTTTAAGCCTAATAACGTTTTCTTGAAAAAATAAAAAACCTTGGCTAGGATCACACCCTACACTGGGGGGCAAGTGCAAAAAAATCTTTAATGACTAAAAGTGCCCAAACAACCCTAGGGGGCATGAAAAAGTCATCAATGATAAAAGTGCCCAAACAACACTAGGGTCATGAAAGAAAATCTTCAATGATCAAAAGTGCCCAAACAACATTGGGGAGGCATGAAAGAAAATCCTCAATGATCAAAAACAAAGCTAGGGGCATGCAAGAGTTCCAAAAAGATTTGAGCGTGCCACAAAAATCACTAATATAATAATGCTCAAAACCAAAAGAAGAAAAGGCCTAACATTGGGGGGCATCGTGGACCATTTTGCAAATCAATTCCAAGGACTAGAAATTCATGGACCAAAAAAGAGTTTGGAATATAAGCACTAGCGATCCTTACTCTTAAAGTCCCTTAAACACCTTTGGAGCCTATAAATATCCTTTTTCTTCATAGCCAAGACTTAAAGCCTACGTTACGTGCCAAATCAAGCCCTTTCTGATCAAAGGTAGGCAATCTAGAACAGTAGACTTTGCTTTCCCATATGAAACAAGTCATTATTCATGTAAGCAAAATGAATGCTTTGAAAACTAGTTCTTTGAAACCCTCAAATTGAAGCTTGAACCGCTTTGACCAACAAAACATCACTTCACATTTTCACCAAAAGCAAAACAAAATTTTTCAACACATGCAAACCTATCCATGAGAATTGTTTGAATTTTTCAGAACAAGTTTGTTTTGAACAAACATAAAAATGATTTTTTGAAATAGCTTTGAAATTCCAAAAATTCTCCATGAAAATAACTCCTTGTAAATAACCAAATCTTCTTCCACATAGCCTCATCCCCAAGGAAAACCTAAATTAAACACTTAGAAACATGATCAAGCTGGGGGAAATCCACCAAAACACATAGGGCAGGCTCCATGATTCCCTTTCTAAGAAAACATGAGATATAGTGCAGAGATGGAAATCCCTCAGATAAATGTTTATGGGCAAGGGCGGAGTTAGGATTATTTATTAGGACGGGCCAAAATTAATATAACAAGATATAATATTTGTTTTAATTTATTGTACATGAGTTGCAAAACAAAACCTGCATAATTTAGTTTTATTCAAATAACTTATTACAAACATATAATAACCTTTGTATAAGGTAAAAGGTTTAGAGTAATACCAAATTGAGTCAAAGCAGTGAAGTTAATCTTATCTTTATAATGTATCAATCACTTTAATGTTGTTGGTCTTTATACATATCAAATATAAACATACAAAGTATATAAGAAATATTAGCTAAAGCAAAGCATTATTTATGTTTGATAAATTTTGAAATTAAGCGAAAAACAGTAAAGAATCAATTCTTTTTAGTTTGTTCACCCTAAAGTCAAAAACATATATCGTAAGAAAAATTTGATAATTTTGGTGGCTCTACTAAAAACAAAACATAAAAAAAAATCCAAGCATAATCAAAACAAACCAATAAAATATATCTAATTAATTAGAAAAAAAATCACTATAACAAGAATTTAAAAAACAATTGGTAGAACTAGCAGATCTAAGAAAAAAAAAGGAGCAAAAATGGTAGAATTATAAAAGAACCTCATTAAATTATTAAGAAACATCTCAAAACAAAACAAAAATAGATTTTAAATTGAAATTATATTATTTTGTTTGATGAAAGATAAATTAATTGGTGATTCTACTTTAATATTTTTATAGAAAAATCTTGCTTGTGATTTGTGTTTTTATTTCTCTGTTTGATTGGTTGTAGCCTACAGGTTTTATGTTAGGATAAATTGATGGCTTTGTTTTTTATTTCACAAAGTAATGCTTTTATATGTTTCTTTCTTTCCATGTAGGTTAAGAGTAAATTAATAAATCAAAAGTAAAGCCACAATTAATTACTCTAATAAAATCCATCTTTTTAAAATAAAAAAAATGACATCTCCTTTTACAAAAATTAAAATGTCTTAAGGGGGGGCCCAGGCCCCTACTTGCCCCCTCACTTCCGCCCTTGTTTGTGGGCAAAGAAGTATGCTGATGTCATATCCCTCCTAGAGGTAAAGAACACAAGGTATGAATCGAGCAAGCAAGAGCAGAAAGAGCCATCAAAGCTTACTATTAGAGACTCAAACTTTTAAGAAAAGGAAAACTCCATGAAGAAAAGGGAACTTATATTTCTCAGGTAAGTATACATGCATATTGATCATGATGCATTACTTTCATCCTTGAAATATCAATGCCTTACCATCACCTCTTTTTGAGCGGGCTGTTGAGCCCTTAACATTCAGATAATGTTCTTTCTAGCCCTATCTTCCCTCCTTTTTAATGTGCTTTAAAGCCCTCAATTACTTTAGTTAGTGCGTTTTCTAACCTTACCTATTTTCGAGTGCGTTTTTGAGCACTCGACTAATTTAGGTAGTGCATTTTCTAACCTTACCTTTTTTTAGTGCATCTTTGAGCCCTCACCTCTTAGGTAGTGTGTTTTCTAACCTTACTTGCTTTTGAGTACACCTTAAAGCCCTCGGCAACTTTAGGTAGTGCATTTTCTAACCTTACCTCTTTTCGAGTGTGCCTTTGAGCTCTCGTCCACCTTAGGTAATGCGTTTTCTAACCTTACCTCTTTTTTAGTGTGCCTTCGAGCCCTCACCTCATAAGTAGTGCGTTTTCTAACACTGCCTCCCTTTGAGTGCGCCTTAGAGCCCTCGACCACTTTAGGTAGTTCATTTTTTAATCGTACCTCTTTTCGAGTACGCCTTGAGCCTCACACCTTGGGTAGTGCGTTTTCTAACCCTGCCTCCTTTCGAGTGTGCCTTTGAGCCCTCACCTTTTAAGTAGTGGATTTTCTAACTCTACCTCCTTTCGAGTGCGCTTTTCAACCCTCGTTCCCCTTTGAGTCCTATCTCTTTTCAAACACTCCTTTGAGCTCCCGACTCTTGAATAATACGCCTTTGAACCCTATAATGTCGTTTCTTCAAGACATTTCATTTTTTTTTGCCTAGGTAGGTCACCCATCACAATCAGACCTCTTTAAAAACTATTTTCATCTTCCATTTGGGCTGGTTGCCTATTACAATGAAACCATTTTGAGAAATCCTCGCATTTCTCACCCCTCTAAAATCTTCCATCTTGGTTGCCCGTTACAATGAAACCATTTTGAGAAATCTTCGCATTTTTCACCACTTTGAAAAATCTTCGTATTTTTCGCCACTTTAAAAAAACTCTTTTCATTTTTCACCTGGGCATGTCGCCCATTACAGCAAGACCATTTTGAAAAATCTTTGCATTTTTCACCACTTTGAAAATTGTTTATATTTTTTACATGGGCAGGTCGCCCATTATAACAAGTCCACTTTGAAAAATCATCGTATTTTTCACAACTTGGAAAAATCTCTTAGTTTTTAAATTCTTTTAAAAACTCTTTTCATTTTTCACCTAGGTAGGTTGCCCATTACAACAAAACCACTTTGACAAATATCTGCATTTTTCACCACTTTGAAAAATCTGTGTTTTTCACCTCTTTGAAAAATCTTTGTAGTTTTCACCTGGGCAGGTCGCTTATTGCAATAAGACCACTTTGAAAAATCTTCACATTTTTCATCAATTTGAAAAATTTATGCATTTTTCATTACTTTGAAAAATCTTTGTATTTTTCACCTCTTTGAAAAATCATTGCGTTTTTCACTCGGGTAGGTTATCCATTACAATAAAACCACCTGAAAAAACTTTTTTTAATTTTCTCTAGGTAGGTCTCCTATGACAATTCGACCATTTCAAAATCTCTGAATTTTTAAAAGAAAAATTTTCCAGTTTTAACTCTAAGTGCGCTTTCTAGCCCTAAAAAGGATTCATCATTTCTCAATATGATGAGTCCATCATCTCTCATTCTTCTTTTTCTTCTTTACAATGCTTACTATCTAAAGTATCTTACGAGACTTTCTATCGTAAGCATTGTAAAGAGGGGGGGAACTATCATAACCCAATTATGGGTTATTCCCTAAAATTTACTTTTTTTCAAAATAAAAATCAAATAAATAAAATAAAGGTTGGCAACGTGGACAAAGCAGGTCAGGAAATCAAGTTGCAATTTTGGAGAAAATTCAAGGGCTAATTGTAACCCATTATGCCCAAAAATGGAGAAAACAATGCAATTTCAATGTCAAATTAAATGATTATTGGATGAATTTGCATAAAAATTAAGTCCAAGGACATAATTAAATTTTTAATAGGTCAATTTGATTTAATCATTGGCCAAATTGAATTTAATTATGTTTAAGTATTAATTTGGGTCCAATACAAGGATTTCATTAAGTGCAAGGACTTAATTATACTTTAAATGGTTAAAATTAATTTTATTTGGGGCTTAATTGGTGAAAAATTAAGTTTGGGAGCTTAATTTGGGCTTAATTAAGAAGATTGGAATTTTAAGAGGCCAAATTTAATTTTTACCAAGTTATTTCATTGAAATCAGGGGCAAAATTGTAAAAAAATTCAAGTTTTGGGGTCAATTAGAGGCTAAATTGAAGAAATTTGCAGCCGATAACCAAGCTGCATAATGTGCCAAACTATAGGGGCTTAATTGACAACAACTGAGGGTGAAATTGAAAAAATTGAAAGTTTAATGGTCAATTAGGGGTTAAATTGCATAAATCCAAGACCAAGGACCATATTGCAATAGGCGCATAACTTCGGGGTTCCAATTGAAGTTTATCAGGGGCTTAATTGCATTAAATCAAAAGTTTACAGTCGATTAGGGGTTCAATTAAAACAAATTGAAAGATGGAGGACTAAATTGCAAATAGTAAAAATCCCTAATTCAAACTTAAAACGGCAATGTTTTAAGTATTAAAAAAAAAGGACTCGATGACGTGCCGTCTGTTCAGTGTTCATTATCGTCTTCTTTTTTCGAAAAAGTTGCTCCAATCACCTATTTTGCAGTTACATTTAATGTACCTAACATCCATCAAATTTGCCAAAACTTGCACGAAACTAATCACTAGACAACTCTCTACGTCTAGTTATGGTCGTAACTGGCTCACTGCAAATAAACGGACGTGGCACCACCCTAAAGAGGCCAACTTAGACAACCTACAGCTATAGATTTAATAGTGCACTATACCTACTTTGAACCAACGGTTGGGATCCTTCCCAACTAAATCAAGGGCATAAATTTTTTCCTAGTGTAGAAACGATTTCCCTCTTCCACCACCTATAAATAGAGATGGATTTGATGGCCTGAGGAGGAGAAAATCAGGTCCAAAATCGGCTAAAAACCAACCATTTTCCCTTGTTTCTGCAATTTTTCTCTCTTTCCTCTCCCTCTCTCTCCACCGTGACCTTCGGCCACCACTATTCTAACCACCGTCTTTTCATCACCGTCTCCACTACCAGTGGTCGCTTGAACTCCTCACCAGCAGCAAAGCATACACCGCCAGTCCCTTTCTTGCTCTTTCCTGTAGATTTTCTTGTCCTTCTTTCTTCATGCTTTGCCACCTACAACCAGCTCCAACCGTTGGCCTCACCACCGCACGTCATCCTTCACTGCCAGGTAGATTTATTCTCTTCCCTTTCTTCTTCTTCTTCTTCTCCTCCACTCTCTTTGCTCACAATGTGAACAGTAGACGTGAATTCCTACTATTCATGCAGTGGACTATATCTATTTAAAAAAAATCCAAAAATTTTAAAAAAATTGTGATTTTCTCAAATATTTTTCTACCAATATTGCAAAACATCGGGTTGTATATTTACACTGTAAAATACAAATCCGATATTAAAATACCCGGTTTTATCCAAAATATTTCAAAAACAAATTCAAAACATTTTTAAAAAAAATCTCAAAAGTGTTTAAATTAATTTTCCCTTTAAAAAAAAAACTAAAATATTTTCATGCATACAACCAAAATGCTAAAAAATTTCCAAGCATATTTTTTCATAAACAACAAAAATTGCATCTTTTTCATGTTTAAAACAAATTCCAAAAATGGATATCGTAACTAGTTTATGATTATCCATTAGGATTTGGCCAACATGTCAAAAATCTTTTTCTAATTATTTTTTTAGGATCTAGATGTAGTCTTTAATATTTGTAGGATGTAAAATTACACGATTAAAGTACACCATCAGGTATTAAAGATACAAGGTGTAAAAATGCGCTGATAAAATTCAGACTTTAGAACGGTTAGGATTTAGCCCGATAAGATAGAGACTCTCTCATGAAGAGAAATCTATGACACGACCAAAATATTGATGTCTTCTCCCATGTGTAGGAATGTCGAAGTAATAAATAACCTGGCAAGACCGGGGTCAAACCACATGGAGGTTAACTATATAAATTATAAATAACAACAACAATAATAATAATAAGAAGTTAAAGAGGACTTTGACATGTTTGATTAATGTGAAGATTAAACAATGATAAAAACAAATGTCAAGGTTAGAGGATCCACTAATCGTATTTCAAAGAAGTATAGTATAAACTCTTTTTATTACTCAACTTGAAACCACACACAAAGGAGGTTTCAATCGGATGATTTGTTATTAATAGCTCATTATAAATTGCTAACATGATCATATTAATTATCTTATTTAAGTAACACCAAACTTTTAAATATTGTCAGGAATTCATGATACTAACTTATGTTAAAAACAAATCAAGTTCCTTTCATAGCACAGGTGTAGGTTATACCATACGGTTGGGCTATGAAAGTGCCAAGCATTTATTGTACCAAGTGTGATACAACATAAATCTAGATTAACTATTTAACAAGCAAGGTATTTAGAATTAATAAGATAAAAATGATAAGACATGTTAATAGCAAGTTGTTTAGGATATAAGCATTGAAGTCCATATTGGATTTATATTATACTTATTCTTACACCATTAGTGTAACCTTTTCACCTTGACATAATAAACTTAGCTAAACATAATGAAGAAGAAAAATATAAATAAACAGGATAAGAATATAAATAAGATACAAGTTAACTAAGTTAAGGAAAGGAAATGAAAAGCATAAACAAGATATTAATGAAAGCAAAACTTAAGCATTACAAAAATATAAAGAGAGAAATAAAGAGCATGATCTTGATTTGAACAACCAAGATGCCTAAATGTATGAGAAATGCCTCCTTTTATAGGCCAAAATTTGGAACTATTGATTTGATGACTAATTGTTGAGTGGGTAGCCACATCTTGACTTGGTGTCAATCTTTATCTTCTTGTCTAAACAAAATGTATTAATAACGTCCAAATTTGAACCAACTTTACTCAGCTTTCCAGGGGGGGAAAATTGAGGTCATTTGGACTTCTAGAACTCGAGATATGGGTTGAACATTGAACAGTGTCTAGGCTGTAGGATAGATTCAGACTTCTCCGTTGTTGCTATAATTTGGACTTCAAAACGGCCTTTCTAAATTGTACTCCACATGAAACTTTTGGGTCTATGTCTTAGCTTTCCATCCATATAAAGCATACCTAAATCCGAGATCTATAGCTCTAGATATGACCCAATTACCGAATAGTGTTCTAATTTGGACTGAACCAGCATCTCTTTTCTAAGTTTGGCCCTCTCTTTGTCCTTTCAATTTCAGTACTTAAACTCATCAATCAATCCTTTTATGTATGTGATAGGCCTGCATTTAAGATGAACATTACCATAAATTAAAGGTATCTTATATTATGAGATATGTTATTATAAAATATGCTTTAGTTAAGGAGTTATCGATACTTCAAGTGTAAAATAAGGATCTAAAACCTTGATTAAAATGCACTTTCAAGTACTAATCAATCTACCTTGAACCTTAGAAAAGACCAACGTATAGAAACCTGACTTAGAAAAAAACAATCAAACAACAATGTAGTTTACCTTAGGTAGGGTCCACTGGGGGTGATGCGTCTTCCCCATGCACAACCAATCCCTTAACTAGACTCTCAAATACCATAAGTTCCTAATGACCATAATACTAGGTGGCGACTCCTAAACCTTAATCATACTTTTATGATTAAATCTAAAAAACCCTTCCAAACACACAACACCTTACACAGGAGGCACGATAAAAGCCTCTACCGTCGCTAAACAACATCGCGTCGACTCGTACCCCCACGACAGAAAAGAAAATATATAGTGGAATGAAAGAATATGAAATTTGGCATTATCTAAAAGTAAGTACTGGCTTAAAAAGAAATTTAAAAGAATTATTATCATGTTAAGAATTTCAAAATTAGGGATATTGGTTAATATTGTTAACTATAATTATGATTATAATAAAAATAAAATTTATTATGGAAATAACCATAGAATCTCAAACCATTTGGTATGTAGAAAAATATAAAAGAAGCACAATTTATCATACAAAAGCATATAATGAATTTATGTGGTTTGACATTATATCTAGAATGAAATGATGCATGCATCAATATGTTTGGTCTTTTCATGGTACACCCGATTCTTGATCAAATGAATAGCACTTTGGCTATCACAATGTATAATAGACAATTTATATGACAAATCAAGATTATCAACCAAACCTCTTGGTCATAAAGCTTGTTTAATTATTCTTATTAATGTCATATGCTTAGCCTCTATTGTAGACAATGTAATAATGGATTGTAAAATTGCTTTTCAAGTAATGACACACTTAAAGAGAATGAAAACATAACCTTTCAGTGATCTCCTCATGTCCAAATCATTAACGTAATCTAAATTTACATAGCCCTTAACACTTTTTCTAGTGCTACTACTCCTTTCATATACCAAGCCAATATTTGCAGTACCTCTAAGATAATGAAGTAACCATTTCATGGCCTAATAATGAACTTTACTAGGATTTACCATAAACATGGTGACCACACTAACAACATGTGAAATATTTGGACGAGTGCAAGCCATAACATACAAAATGCTTCCAACTATACTAGCATATAGAACGCTTGACATGTGCTCCTTTTTATCCTTGATTTCTAATAAACCTAAAGATAACCTAAAATGGATTGCAAGTGGAGAGAACTCACTAGTTGCAGTCTTTCATACCAAAATACTTAAGTACCTTCTCAATATACTTCCTCTATGACACGTATAACTTATCAACACTTTGATAACTACATATCTCTATACCTGAAATTTTCTTAGCTAAACCTAAATCCTTCATCTCTAGTCTCCCTCTTTATCAATACCTTTAATAGTTCGTTTTATGAATAACTGTTTGAAAATTGTTTAACTTCATTGAGATTGTGCTCATGGTTGAACAAGTAAAGAAGGCCATCAAAGCTAGAAGGATCGATTGATGAAAAAGTTGAGTAAGGGATAAGGAAAGGAGAAAGTCTTGATAAAAGAAAGTAGGTCAAAGAGCATCATGTGGATGACTACACCTACTAGCTGAAAGGTTCAAAGGTTCATATGAGAAACCTTTTCACCTTTACTTCACTCAAAATGACATGACTAATGACACTCCTCCACCTTATCAGGCTTACCCTATACAACCTCAAAACAACAACCACTTTATTAACAAAACACCCAACCTTTTAACAATAACCAACACCTATGCCACTAGAATACTCAACCTTATTCCTATAATCAAAATAATTAAAAAACAAGCTAGAATAAAAAATTGTCACCCTTTTCAATGTCTTTAGGAGAGTTATACCAACACTTAATCAAGCTAGCTAGGTCAAGTTACTTTCATCCATTACAAGCCCTTACAACCATCTTATCCCTACTAATATAAGCTTGGATAAAAATGTGATTATCATTCAAGTGCACTTAGGCATATTATTGAGACATGCAAGGTGTTTGAAAAACATGTCATTATGTTATTCAAACATGATTGGATATCTTTTAAGGGATATGCAAACACTTATAACATAAACATTGATCCTCTTTCAAACAATAACAACATTAATGTTTAAGGCTTGAATGCACTAGATTTTGAAGACGTGGCATGTGATGAGAAAAAAAGCATTTTTAATGGCTTTTGAATCCCTTGAATGATAAAAATCAGTTATGATTGGCTTGTATAATAAAAGAGGCACCTCATTAGTAATACAAATTCTTGAATGTTTGATAAGGAAAGTGATTAGTACTTAAAAGTGCATTTTTATCAAGGTTTTATATCATCATTTTGCACTTGAAGTATCAATAACTCCTTAACGAAAGCATGTTTAATAATAACAAGTCTGATACTATAAGATACCTTTAATTTATGATAAATGTTCATCTTAAATGCAGACCTATCACATAAATTAAAGAATTGATTGATGAGTTTAAGTACTGAAATTGAAAGGACAAAGAGAGGGCCAAACTTAGAAAAGAGATGTTGGTTCAGTCCAAACTAGAACACAGTTTGGTAATTGGATCATATATGGAGTTGTAGATCTCGGATTTATGTCTTATTTATATGGATGGAAAGCTAAGACATAGGTCTAAAACTTTCATGTGGAGTCTAAGATTTTAAAAGGTCGTTTTCAAGTCCAAATTATAGCAACAACGGAGAAGTCTGAATCTGTCCTGCAGCCCAGATACTATTCAGTGTTCAACCCATATCTCGAGTTCTAGAAGTCCAAATGACCTCAATTGTTTTTTCCTGGAAAGATGAGATAATTTCCTAGAACTTTCATGAGTATAGGTGGTTCAAATTTGGATGTTATCAATGATGTTTTGTTCAGACAAGAAGATAAGGATTGTCACCAAGTCAAGATGTGGTCACCCACTCAACAATTAGTCATGAAATCAATAGTTCCAAATTTTGGCCTATAAAAGGAGGCATTTGCTATGCATTTAGGTATCTTGGTTTTCAGATCAAGATCATGCTCTTTATTTCTTTTTTTATATTTTTGTAATGTTTAAGTTTTATTTCATGTTATATTTTCCTTTACTATACTTATGTTGTTTATTTATGTTTATCTTCTTCATTATGTTTAGCTAAGTTTATTATGTCAAGGTGAAAAGGTTTCACTAATGGTGTTAGAATAGGTATAATATAAACTCAACATGAACTTCAATGTTTATATCCAAGAAAGTTTGTTATTAACATGTCTTATATTTTTATCTTACTAATTCATAATACCTTGCTTGTTAAATGGTTAATCTAGATTTGTGTTGTATAACACTTGATACAACAAATACTAGACACTTTCATAGCCAACCGTATGGTATAACCTACACCTGTGCTATGAAAGAAACTTGATTTGTTGTTAACATAAGTTAGTACCATGAATTCATGACAATATTTAAAAGTATGGCGTTACTTAAATAAGATAATTAATATGATCATATTAACAATTTATAATGAACTATTAAGGATAAATCATCTGATTGTAACCTCTTTTGTGTATGGTTTCCAGTTGAGTAATAAAAAGAGTTCATACTATACTTATTTCTAATTATATCATTAGTGGATCCTCTAACCTTGACAATTGTTTTTATCATTGTTTAATCCTTATATCAATATCACATCTCAAAGCTTTCTTTATTATTATTATTATTATTATTATTATTATTATTATTACTATTACTATTATTGTTGTTGTTGTTATTGTATTATTATTATTTATAATTTATATAGTTAACCTCCATGTGGTTCGACCTCAATCTTGCCGAGTTATTTATTACTTCAACACTCCTGCACTTAGGATAAGACATCAATCTTTAGATCGTGTTAGAAAGCTAATGATTATAACATTGTCAAACTATTGTTGTTCTTGAACTTATGAATAAGGTCATTAAAACTTTATTTTTCTAGGATTTGTTTTTCATGTACCCTAAAACTACTTTGCAATATTTTATGAAGTCTTGTTTTGTCCCAATTATTGTTCTGAAATCAAGAGTTTTCTATGTGAAAGTAATATTTAACATAAATATAATAGAAAATTTTATCAAATTCCAAAACATGTCATTTAAATATTAAAGGGCAATCCTTTTTTATTAATCCAAAATCTTTTTTTCATGAAAAGGTAAAGTCTTAATAACCCCTATTTTTTAACAATAAAATTACCCTTTTACTACCAACACACCTAAAAAAGAAAAAAAAATATTACATATAATAATACATAAAATAGAATTGAATGATTTTATGACCTAAATAATGTGTATTCAGGTTATGATCCCACCATATCTTCTCCAATGTTAACCTCACAATTTTCCTGATTAATGATGATTTGAATGAGGCCAAGGCTTATCGTCTTGAGCATATTTAAGTTCGAAATGAAGAAAAGACATCTTTGGAATATCATTCATAAATAAAATACATCATTTGCATTCCCCATTTGAGTTGTAAATATCTTTCTTGAATAATAATCCCAACTAGAATCACCTATTATATTAGGGGCAAGTTTTGGAAATTATATAGTTTCTCTATCATGACTGAAAAGGAAAGGCACCTTATAGAGGTTGTTGTTGGTGGAAGGTCAAGCCTTAAGGAGATTGGCCTTCAGGTGGTGAGACAATAAAAGTGGATTCTCATCATTCCTTCAATCATCTTAATGATGTCTATGAGAGCTATAGCTGTTATTTAGTCATAACTAGACAAATAACTTTTAATGTAAGTAACTTCTTGTTTAATCTTTTAGTTTGGTTTTAGACTCATTGTTTCTAACAATCTTGTTTTTGGCAAACTTTCATGATGTTTACTTGTTTCAAGAAATGTCGGATGCCTGATAGGAACCAAGTAAAGGAGGTCATTGTCAAACATAAGGCAGACTAGGCTGCCCTTTAACGACTAAAGAAGGAGAAAATTGTTGAGGCAGAACTAAGGAGCTTCAAGGTGGCCTATACAGCACTAAAGGAATAAATACAAGGTGTTGTTCTTCAATTAGGCTACACTAAAAAACAACTTTAGTTTATAACCAAGTGGATATTGTGAAATAGGATATCTTCGAGGTGAAGGCCACCCAAGACAGTCTAAGGGCTGAGCTTCTCATTGCCAGTGAAGAAGCCTAGAGTTTTAGGGTGTGGCTAAAGGTTTTGAGGAATTCTCCTGGGAAGTTCCAAGAATTTTTTAGGGAGTCTACAACTTTTTTTGAGACAGTTCAGGACAAGATCTTTCTTGCCATGTCTAACTTGTACTTCTTTAATTAATCAAAGGGAATGCAAGTGGACTTCAATGCTACCTTTCATCCAGTCCTGGTGCCTAATTTACAGATGTGTTCCCTATTAAGGCTGCAGTTGCCCAACATAGGGGATATATAATAAAGGAGTTGGAGCTAGATATCTAAGCCTCTGCTCCCCATCCCCCCTAGTTATGTAAACAACTTTGGCCCTGTAGGTTTTATCCAAGTAATGCTTTTCATTTTATAAATTTGATTTTTATTTTTCATTTATGTATTAACTTGTGTAATTTGTATGAATTTAAAGCATGTAGTAAAACATTTCAAGGTCCAAAGCCTTTAGGATTTGTTTTTGAAATTTGTATAGGGCCACTCAGAAAAATATTTAGTAGGGAATTCTCTGGACAATCTATATGGGTCCAACCCTTATAGTAAAAATTCCATGTAGGGTCCAAAGCCCTTAGAAAATTGTTGAAAATTTGTATGGTCCAACACCTATACTTAAAAAAATATTTATCAAATTTTAGCATAAATCGAACTTTGAATTTCACCTAACCTTAGTAAGATGCCTAGAACCAAGAATAAATATGGGTTGTAAGTATATATTTATATTCCCAACAGATCGTTAAGATGCCCCAAGGGTCATGTGGAGATTGGTGTTATTGCACTGTGGAGATGAAGTCAAATCCTTTAGAGAGCTGAAGGACTATTGTCTTATGGAGATCACATTAATTCTCATTGTTGAGGTCTTGTCAATCCTATCTTTTGAGAGTGTGCAATTGCACAAGGGAGCCCATGTCAATTTCTTTCAAGGTAAATTGTGCAATCGCAGTAGAAAGATGAAATTGATCCCTTCCATGGTGAATTGTGCAATCGCACTAGGGAGACTAAATCAATCCCATCATTGGTGAATTGTGTAATCGCACTAGAGATATCGAGTTTAATCTCTACCAATGTATAAAACTCGTCGCTCATATTTGTAGGTATAGTCGTCGATAATATTTAAGTTATGACTTGAGCAACCCTCTTCTCCCCCTCCCTTATTTCTTCTTCTTCCTCTATTTTTCTCTATAAATCATAGCAGCAACCAAATGCAGACATAACCTGGTTTTTTTATCTTTTAAAAGACTTTGACAAACCATTATAGGATGGATGCACAAATCACAGTAAATTATCAGTCATTGCACAAGTATTGACCGTCAAGATAGAGCATGGGCTAAAAGAGTGAGGTTAGTTACGATAGAATTGTTGAATAAGCTAGAATCATTTTACCTAAAAAAAATAACTTAAAAGAGAATTTTTATGCTGCTAAACCCATGATGAAACCCATGTAACATTAAATTAATTTTTTTTAAAAAAAAACTAATTCTTATACAAAAAACATTGTGGCCCCTCTCATAAACTACTATGGACAGAATAATAATTTTTCTTTCTTTCAAGATAAGCACGAGAATCTAGAGTGAGAGAAAAAAAAGGTAAAAAGAATAATAATTTTTCTTTCTTTCAAGATAAGCACAAGAATCTAGAGTGAGAGAAAAAAAAATATAAAAAGAAAAAGGGTAGTTGGATCCAGGTTGTGGTTACGTTGCCGACACGTGCTAACGACGTGGGAGAGAACCAAGCCAATTCCATCGACACCATGAAAGGCCGTCATTAAAGCTTGGAGAAAATTGCAGGTGCCACCTAAATGCGATGACCTTTCTCACATGCTAGCCAACTCCAATATGATTCAACAACCCAATTGGATTTGAAACTCTAGATAATTAAAAAAAAAACAAGAAGAAGAAGAACTATGCTAGCAAGTTATCTTGTTTCAATTTAATTTTTAGTTTTAGTTTACAAAAATAATATTGACGGATAATTAAATAAAGATGCTAAATGCATATCACATCAGATTTTTTTTTTTTTATCTACACTTATCTTATATACGCTAAATATTCGGAAGGCTATATTCTCCACTTTCTTGAGAGAGCTTCCTAGAAATGAACACACACACACACACCTAACAATATATATATATATATATATATATATATATATATATATATAGATATTGTTACATAAATATAGGGTATTTTAAGAAAATAAGTCAAAATTCGTAAACTGAGCATGAGTTCATGACTCTAATCAATAACCAGATATAGGGGTTTAGTTAGGATAATTTGGATGAGTTTTCTTAATTTTTCTATGAAACTAATGTGGTTGTGGTTTTCCCTTTGCCCTTTTCTTCAAATAAAAAGCACCCACCGACATTCTCTTCTTGTCATGGATACTTTCATATAATTAGTACATCTTGATTGATTTATAGCTTGCATTTCCTTGAAGCCAAAAATATTATTCCATCACTAAACTTGAAGCCAAAGTTATTCCAAAGACACTAACTTTATATTCTATGATCTGTTGATATTGCTTTTTGTTGATTTATAGCTTGCATTTCGTTCCATAAATAGGGCAAATGACATGCATGGCGAACAAGTTGAGGTGTAGGTTTGTGATGAACATGCTAATTACAAGCTATTGTCTTCCACGGAGTAGGCATTGATGGCATTTGTTTTATTTTCCTGAGGTGGAGAAAAACAAATGGACCATAGCACTGGTTATTCCTTGGAAGATAATGACTTGTGGTTTACACTTGATCTCTCCAGTCCAGTTCATATTCAAGCTAGCTGCTGTCTGCAAATTCTTTGAAAAGGTTTTTTTTTTTTTTTTTTTTGCCTGGTTAGGGGAGGGGAAGAACAAGGCAGCCCTGTTGCCTATTGGAGGGGGGGGGGGGGGGATGTCAATGTTCAAGTCCCACCGTTTTCCTTCTTCCTCACTTGCATTCTTATTTCAGGAATCAAGAAGAGATAAATAGCGATTACGAAGATAAGATTTAACATTATTTATATTTTCTTTGATAGTTATTACTTTAATGCATTTCTGCTTGCCTTCACAATCACTGTTATTTACTTTTGCTTTGATAATCACTACTTTAACGCAGAAACAACCCAAAAATGCATACAGACTATAATGATCAGATTCACATTCACAATTGCCATGCCTTTCATGTCAAGAATTAAAACAAAGAAACAAGAATTCATATGTTATTTTGAATGGAGACCTTCTTGCTAGAGAGAAAGGACAATCTTCAGTCGGCAACTGAGATTATGATTTATTATGGAGAGTATTGTTGTCAAAATCACAAGTTAATTCATAAAATTCATATGTTAACTTATATAACATATAAAATTAAATTAAAAACTCGAAAATCAACAAACTCAGTCAAACTCAGTTATATCAGTAAAATTGGATTGATTTTACGAGTTTGATAAAAGTAAAAAAAATTAATTGACTCCCTGTGTCCCATCACTCTCCAATCTCCCCTTTTCCATTTACCCTTTCTCAAATCTCAATTTCTCAACCATAGCTGGCTAACACCAGCAATTGGTTCCACAACTTCCACTCTCTCAAAAACACCTTTTTTTTTTGTTCGTTTGCCTCTGATTACCTCCACTCTCCATCTTCTGACCTAGTTGTTTATAGAAACTGAAACAGTCTAGACCCTATATTTTTTATGACGGATTCTTCTTTAGTAGGTGGCTTCTATGCACTCAATATGAGAGGACGTGAATTGCTTGCCACTATAAATGAAACAACAATTGTGCATTTTGTAAGTGGCCAGGTTTGCTTGCTGGATTTTTTCTTTTTCTATCATGTTTTATTATATGGAAGAGGGCCATCAATCTTATATCATTTTTTGATAGTTTGGTAGTTAAATAATCTTGAACTTGCTATTAATCTTGTGAAAAGAAGAAATCTTCCTAGTACTAAAAATAATGGTAAATACATTATTTTCTTGTTCTCATTTGTTAACTTTGTCTAGTGTTGGGATTAATTGTACTTATTGCTTACTTATTTAATTTATCTCTCATCATTTTTTTTCTTTCTCTATACACCGGAAAAAAAAAAACTATTTATTGAAGTGTTTCATGACATGAATCTTGAGAAAAATGTTATATGTTATTTGAGAGTTAAAGATTATCTTACCTTCAAGAAAATAACTTTGTGCAACATCAGAATGTATCCTGTGTCAATGCAGGTAAAACTTGATGCTTTCTTAAAGTTTGCATTATTTTATTTTATTATATATAGAAAAATAAGAGAATTGGAGAGAAAAATGAGACTTTGCAAGATTTGAATGCATTTTTGAAAGAAAAAAAAATTGAATATTGAATAAGATATATCAGTACAGAAAGGGAGCTTTGAGGTCAATCCATTCAAATTAGTGGCACCCATCAAAACCCACAAACAGGCAGTAAAAAGGCCTCGTGAACAACATAATTCTTGCATAATCAACTGAGCTCTGAAAGTTTTAGCCATACTATAGATGGCCAATTTGATAGAAAATTTTGAAAGCTGACATGTTTTAGGTTTTGCTTTCATATTTTTTACTCTAGTTGTTAGATGTAAGTTTTATTGTTGATTTAATAATAATACAAAGATTTTGCATAATTTAACCGTGGACATGTATGCTGCTTTTTTTTTTTTTTGTACTTTGTCTAACTCTCTGAACTATATATCCTTATTGGTGCATATATTGAATCCATAAGTTTCGCATATCCTATAAATGACAAAATTGGTTTAACAAATATCTTTACAGAAGATTGAGTAATTGATTCTATTAATGAGGAAGATAAAGGCAATGATGTTGGTTTTAGTTTACATGACATACCAATATATTATTTGTTTTAGGTTTGTTAATTTTTAGTTAATGAAATTCTATGGATATAATTGTATTGTATTGTATTTTTAAGTTATTTAAACTATGTATAAAGTTTTATTTGAACTATGTATTTTAAGTTGTTTGTATATATTGTTTATTTCATTTTTCTTTTAATTGTGTTATATTATTATTTACTACTTGATTGGAATTGTTAATATATAATTAGTTAAAATATTTTACTTACGATTTTATAATTTTACGATTTAAGTTTATGATCCTAGTTAATATACATTTATATTGTATATTTTGTTTCGTGTCGTGTCAAAAAAGCTTTTTTGATAACCTTGGTGGGGAGTAAAGATTAACGGGATTAGGTTTTTTTACTTTTTATGTTTGTTTAATTAACATACCATAATTTGCCCTAAACTTGTTAAAGAACACTTAGAAGAAACTACAGCACACAGTCTTGAATGAGAAGTCTCTCGTATTATTCATAATCAACAACAACAGGCTTATATAGCCTTTACAAAGTGATGCAGCTAACAACAATAACAACACATGCTATATATACTTTAAACGTGGTAACAGACTAAGAGGAACAGAAAACAACCAGTCCATAATAATAGAACTTATTAATACAATGATAGAAAAGGAAATAGCTCATCCCGGAGAAATAGAAATTGCTAAACGGATTGCAAGAATAAACTGTTGACCTCTAATAGTTTATCAAAACTCTCGTTTAGAATCTTTAAATAAAAAAATGTCAAAGAACCAATTCAACCTAAAAACTTAAACTATTAAGTGAGGTTCCAAGATATGATTTATATTATTTTCTTATGCATGCCCCCAAGTGAAAACTCTTTAGGCTAGAAAACATGCACAAATCTGTTGGCATGAACTGTCATTGAGATTAATTGCTGAAATCACGAGGATAGAATCCATTAGCTCCACAAAATATGTATCACCATGATCCTAGCCAAATTCTATGTAAATAGTTATTACTTTCCATACTTAGCACCCGTGTATATGCTATAAGAACATGCTCATATTCAGAACAAATATAATAAGAAGAATATATCATTGTTACATGGTATCAGAGCGTCAACTCTAGGATCTGTCTGATTCTTTTTGTGAGCCAACAAAAAGAAAGGGAAAGAAGACAGAATTTTGGAAGATTGAGAAAATGAGAGATCCTACCTCCTCAACAGAAAACTCTCAAGCAGATCCTTCAACCCTTGCTGACTTAACATCCAGAATATCACAGATGTTGAGTCAGACAACAACTGCAGCAACTCATGAATCTGTTGCTGCACCAATCGGTATCAAGTTGAATGATACGAACTATGGACTTTGGTCCCAAGTTGTAGAGATGTATATCTCTGGTAAACACAAGTTGGGATACATAAACGGAGATCTTCCACAACCTACAGAGACAGATCCTGCTTTCAGAAAGTGGAGAACTAAAAATACAGTGGTAAAAGGATGGCTAATCAACTCCATGGAACCAAAACTAATTGGAAATTACATCAGATTTCCAATGGCTAAGGCAGTATGGGATATTATTGCCACAATGTATTTTGATGGCTCCGACACCTCACAAGTCTATGATCTCAATAGAAGGGTGACAAGACTCAAACAAGGGGAAGGATCAATCGAGACATATTACAACACTCTTCAAAGTCTTTGGAGAGAGATTGATTTTTGGTGTCCAAATCCCATGAAGTGTGAAGTTGATATACAGAAATATAACTCTATTATACAGGAAGATAGAGTTTATACTTTCTTGGACGGACTTGATGATCGCTTGGACAAGATTCAAGCTGATGTGCTTCAACTTCACCCTTTTCCAACAATTAAACAGGCATATGTCCATGTCCGACGAGAAGATCTGAGACAAATGGTGATGTTATCAAAAGCAGATACCAGTTCCAGCATGGCCATGATATCAAAAGGAGGACAGAAATCGCAACAACAACCTTCTCTTCAGATGCTAATGGATGGGAAACCAGGTATAAAATCAAAAACACAAGTTGAGGGAGGTGGTTGTACACACTGTGGGAATATGAAACACACTAAGGAAACCTGTTTCAAGCTCCATGGATATCCGGACTAGTGGCATGAACTCAAGACAAAGAAAAAGCGTGAAAGTGGTCGTGCTGTACTTGTCAGCGCTGAGAGCACTTCTTCTTCATCAATCAAACCTCACCTTTCTCTTATATCTCAAGAGGATTTTTCACCAGCAGCAGCAAATTGTTCCCTGGCCCAGAATGAATCAGGTAACCATGATTGGATTATTGATTATGGGGCAACTGATCACATGACATATGATCCACAAGACTTTATTGAAACGACTCAACCAAAACGGACATGCATAACCAATGCAAACGGTGAAAAATATCCAATTACAGGGGCCGGAGAAGTAGCACTATCATCCTCTTTCTCTTTATCAAACACTTTACTTGTTCCAACTCTTTCCAATAAATTATTGTCGGTGGGACAAGTTACTGAGGATTTGAACTGATGCGCACTAATCTATCCAAAAATTTGCTTGTTTCAGGATATTCTAACCAAGGAGATTATTGGTGATCGTGGAACTAAACAAGGGGGGCTGTACTACATTGATGACTTCAGAGTTGGTCAGGCAAACAATGCTCATCATCTTGATAACAAAGAACGTGATCTCTGGTTGTGGCATCACCGCTTGGGACACCCGTCATTCTCATACTTAAGACATTTATTTCCTAGTTTGTTTTCCAACTCAGACAATACAATGTTAAAATGTAAAACCTGCATTTTAGCTAAAAGTCATCGAGTTTCCTATCCAATAAATTCAAAAAGGTGTGAGACACCATTTATGTTAATTCACTCGGACGTATGGGGACCAGCTCCCGTTTCAGTTTCTTCAGGCATCAGATGGTTTGTGATTTTTATGGATGACTGCACACGCATGACATGGCTATATTTGATGAAAAGTAGGAATGAGGTAGCAAGGATTTTTCGCTCTTTCCATACTATGATCAAGACCCAATTCTCTGCCAAACTTCAGATCCTCCGTTCTGATAATGGTAGGGAGTATGACAATAAAGAGTTGCAGGAGTACTTCCAAGTATGTGGGCTATACCATGAGACAACATGCTCCCAAACACCACAACAAAATGGTGTTGCAGAGAGGAAGAATAGACATATTCTGGAAACAACACGAGCCCTCTTAACAGCAGCAAATGCACCTCCACGGTATTGGACAGATGCAGTCACAGCCTCTATCTATTTGTTGAACCGAATGTCGTCTAGGGTGTTAAACTTTAACACTCCATTACAAGCTCTCGCCCATCATGTGTCTCTCCCGTCTATACTTATGCTTCCACCAAAAATATTTGGATGTGTAGCTTAAGTCCATCTTCACAAAAATCAAAGAACCAAACTTGATCCATGTGCAGTCCGCTGCATATTCCTAGGCTATGCACAACATAAGAAGGGTTATCGATGCTATGATCCTGCAACAAGACGTCTTTACGTCACAATGGATGTTACATTTCTAGAAACTGAATACTTCTTTCAAGAGCCAGGTTCCCATTCTTCTCTTCAGGGGGAGATGATTAGTGAAGAGCAGAACAAAGACCATGGTTATAATTGGGAGAACTGGCCATGGTTTAGAGACACAAATACAAGAGTTGGGTAGAATAATGGCACAGAGAATGAACAAGAACAAGAACAGCTCACTGACACAGAAGGTGGCACAAATACAAGAGTTAGGCAGAATAACGAGATAGAGAATGAACAAGAACAAGAACAGCCCACTGACACAGAAGATGGCAGAGTTGGACAGAACAACGAGACAGAGAATGAACAAGAACAGCCCCCTCTCGGTTCAGTATCAACCAATCATTCTCCTAAGAATAATCCTGAGGTACAGTTCCCAAATCTCTCTCTTAATAATATTGAAGATAGTTTTGTTGGCTACAAATTACCCCCCAGGTATAACTGTGGCAAGCCACCAAGTCGATACTCACCAGACCATAGAGAGGAGAAAACTGAATATCCAATTGCTAATTATGTCAGTACCCAAAGACTGTCACAGCCACTCAAGACCTTTGTGCACAAACTATCTTCTGAACACATCCCAAACACAGTGCAAGAAGCCTTGGGAAATCCAAAATGGAATCAAGCAATAATCGAAGAGATGGCAGCTTTACAAAAGAATGAAACATGGGAGCTCATGCCACTACCAGAAGGGGAGAAAGCAGTAGGATGTAAATGGGTATTCTCTATTAAATACAAGGCAGGTGGAACAATAGATCGATACAAGGCAAGGCTTGTCGCGAAAGGATATACACAATCATATGGCATCGACTATCAAGAGAAGTTTTCACCAGTGGCAAAATTAAATATGATCAGGGTATTGCTGTCAATCTCTGCAAATTTAGATTGGCCACTCCACCAGTTCATGGGAACCTTGAAGAAAAAGTGTATATGGATGTCCCACCAGGCTTTGCTACCTCACATGTTGGAGTAGTGTGCAAGCTGCAGAAGGCATTATATGGTCTGAAACAATCACCAAGGACATGGTTTGGATGGTTTAGTTCGGCCATGAAGAAGTATGGCTTCAAACAAAGCAATTCAGATCACACTTTATTCCTAAAACATCGAGGGAAAATGGTAACTGCCCTTTTAATTTATGTTGATGATATGATAACTACAGGAAATGATGAGGAGGAGATCTCAAGCTTGCAAGAACATTTGGCGACTGAGTTCGAAATGAAAAACCTTGGAGGACTAAAATATTTTTTAGGGATTGAAGTGGCTCGATCAAATAAAGGTATATTTCTCTCACAAAGAAAGTATGTACTTGACCTACTAGCTGAGACAGGTATGCTCAATTGTAAACCAGCAGACACACCAATAGTCCAAAACCATAAACTAGGTGAGCATCCAAATCAAATACCCACTAACAGAGAAAGGTATCAGCGACTAGTTGGGAAGTTGATTTATTTATCTCATACTCAACCAGACATTGCCTATGTTGTGAGCTTGGTGAGTCAGTTTATGCATAGCCCAAGTGAAGAACACATGGAAGTTGTATTCCAGATCTTACGATATTTGAAGGCATCTCTAGGAAAAGGGCTTATGTTCAGGAAGTATAACCACCTCAACATTGATGGGTATACAGATGCAGATTGGGCCAGAAACATTGTTGATAGAAAGTCTACTTCTGGGTATTTCACCTTTGTTGGAGGACACTTAGTCACTTGGAGAAGTAAGAAACAAAAAGTTGTGGCATTATCTAGTGCAGAGGCTGAGTTTCGTGGCATGGCCAAAGGACTTTGTGAGCTTCTTTGGCTAAGGGAGTTAGTGGAAGAAATTGGCTACTCATCTAGGCCACCTATGAGGCTGTTTTGTGACAATAAAGCAGCTATACAAATCGCACAAAATCCGGTTCAACATGACAGGACAAAACATGTTGAAATAGATCGACATTTTATCAAAGAAAAGCTCGAGGCCAAGATAGTTCAATTTCCATTTGTAAAATCAAAAAACCAACTAGCGGACATTCTCACAAAAGCTGTTTCAAGCAAGGTGTTCCATAACTCGCTAGACAAGTTGGGCATTGAAGACATCTATGCACCAACTTCAGGGGGAGTGTTGGCATGAACTCTCATTGAGATTAATTGCTGAAATCACGAGGATAGAATCCATTAGCTCCACAAAATATGTACCACCATGATCCTAGCCAAATTCTATGTAAATAGTTATTACTTTCCATACTTAGCACCCGTGTATATGCTATAAGAACATGCTCATATTCAGAACATATATAATAAGAAGAATATATCATTGTTACAAAATCTACCCTACCTTATACTTGTTTTTTATCAAATAAATGAGGATAGTGAGATTCGAACTCATGATTGCTTAATCATCAAAGCTTTAATACCATGTCAAAAAATCAATTCAATCCAAAAGCTTAAACTATTAGGTGATGTCCCAAGATATTATTTATATTATTTTTTAACGAAAAAACTATATATAATTTATAGTGCTCGAGCTTTTAAACTTTTTTTTTCAAATCATAGCTATAAAAAAAACCACAATATCGAAGACATTAATTTAGATCCAACATCTCACAAAATTGTGCTCGAACTCGCACTCTCACACACATATTAAATTAAAAGCACAAAGGTAGAACTTGGAACATTGCCACTTCTTACTGTACAGGGGCATTGTTTAACATAACAAGTGAATGATCGACAAAAAACAACCACTCTGAAACTTGAAAGCACTGTGCATAAGAGATCATCCCCAAGACTCCAAGTAATTTTTTCCTGGAAAGAACTGAAATTGAGTTACAGTTTGATTACAAACTGAAATACCGAAGTGATGCTAATTCTAGGCTAATATAATTCATGGAGAAGAAATTCCAGCACTTTCTGCCATCGGATATTGTACAACACCAAAAGATTTTGTTTCTAATTAATTAGCCATGAAACAATTTAATTAATTCCCACATCAAAATGTCCTAAGCCTAAAGAAAAAAACTCCGGCGGTTACTGCTCTTTTGTACTGAGATTATAGTACACCATCTACAGATGGTAATGTGCTTGGTCAGTTGTAAGAATAATGGGATATGTACACCTAATATGGTGAATCTTTCATTTATGAAACAATTTCCTTATTTTATTTTTTTGATTTCTCTTTATTTATTTTACATCTTTTTTTCTATTAATTTTTCTTTTCAATTTCATCTCATAGAATTTTATTGTATTTGAAATATGATCATTATTAAAAAAAAAAAAAAAAAGCAATTGTTCTCAATTTTATCCCTTATTATTTGATTTAATTTATTTATTATGTAATATTCGACCCTTATTCTTTTAATTGTTTTTTTTTCTTGGATCCTTTTTTCAAATTGACTCTTTTTTTTTTCAACTTCGTATTTCAATATTTGATTTATTTAGAATTGGGATAGTTTATTTTTAATTTTTGGAAGTGATCTTGGTCTCATGACATGAGTCATGGATATGAAATTTTAACTTGAATCAAAATCGATCTTTTTTTATGCTCTTTTTACACTGATTTTATTTTTTTTATTTCATTGTTCAACACTAGGTTTATTAAAGATCAAACTTTTTTTTTCATTTTTGATAATGATATCTTGGCCTCGCGGCCCGTGTTACACATTGACATATTAACTCGGATTGGCATAAGGATTTTACATCATTTTATTAATTTCTTATATCAATTTTGTTTTTTGTTTTTTTAATTGTTTTTTATCATTATTTTAAACTAATTTTTTTTTCATCCTTCAGCATTGGATTGTTGAGGATTAAGCTTCATTATTTTTCTCGACGTGGTCATCCTGATCTCATGATTCGGGTCACAAGAATGAGATTTAAGCTCAAGTTGACACCAATATTTTTTTATGTCCTTTTTAGTTGAAATTTCATCCTTCAATATCAGGTTGATTTAAAATTAGGCTTCATAGTTTTTATCGGTTTGCTTTTTATGAGATGATCCTGGTCTTATTATCTGGATCAATGGTTTGACGGGTTAGTCTTGATTGTTTTGAGTCTCTTTTTTTATCTTTTTAATTTCATACCTCAACATTGGTTTTGCTTATGATGGTCTCATTACTTGGGTTATGGGTTTAGCGGATTAACTCAAGATTTTTTTAATCTTTTTTTTTGTTGAATTTTTTCTAAATTTTATCCTTCGACATTTGGTTTATTTGAAATTACACTTCATATTTTTTTTTACTAGCTTTTTATGAGGTTAATGCGATCTCATTACTAGGGTCACGGGTTTGGCGGGTTAACTTGGTTTGACTTAACTTATTTTTTGTCTTTTTTTTTTAATTGATTTTGTTGTGCCCCAATTTTGATCCATTTGCTTTTAATTTAATTTTAAGAGGATAAAAATTGAAATCAAAAGATCATGGATTGATTTCAATTAAAGGTGTCATTTGTCAACTTGTGGGAAAACTAGGGACTATAATATGTTTTTGTCATTCTCTCCTAATCTTCAATTTAAAAAGATCATCAAGATAATAAATAGATATCTATTTTCAAATTTAGTTTTAAATTATAATCAAATTCAAATTTAAAAAAGAGAATAAGTTTGATTGGAACTTTGTTTTCCATATGCTATGAGACTATTGTGTTATAAATACAAATCCCAAAGCATATATCAAGGAGAGGCATTACAAGAAAACCTAAGAGAGACCCACAACACAAAAAAAAACATAACCCTATTGTTTTTGGCAACTGTGTTGCCATCCCTGCTCCCCCTCTCTCAGCCATTGATGAGCAACCCACATGCATAAAAAAAAACAAAAAAACCTTGGCCACCAAGCAAGCAAGAAACTTGGAATAATAAACGATGCTCTCAAACTGCAAAGAGCATTTTTTTCATCAAAGTCATTACATCAATAACAAGCTACTCATTATTATTCATGCTGATGAAATGAGTGTTCAAAAAAAGATAAATTTCTTTCAAACAAAACCTCAAGCTTTTTCTCAAGCCCTCCGCTATGGAACCCATAAAAGCATAAGGTCACCTCATGATGTACCTTCACCAATGGCGATATCGTCGACACAAGAACAAATAATCTCCTTTCCCAACAAAAAATAATAATAATCGAAGAGTTGCAAGATTTTAAAAGTAAATTGTTTTAAACTCACATCAAAACAATTTTTGTTTTAAAAATGCAAGATCAAGATTTCAAGATTCATTTTAGACAAAGATTCCTTCACCAAAACCAAAAAGGAGAAAGGAAAAAAGGTTTACTGAAAACTATTATTTGTCTAAGTCACTAACAAAGCACACTTAGGGGCAATGACCCGTATAAGAGAGCAATATTATGCTTAAAAAGAGATTTGATCTTTTCGAGTAACGAAAAAAAAAATTTCCTACAATGAGACAAAGAGGCATTCTTACTTACGAAAGACAGCTTGGTCTTTTCAATAAGTGACACCGAATGTTGTTAGAAGTGAGACAAGGAATTAATGAATGATATTCTCAATTTGATTAACAAGATAGAGAATTTCCAGCAATTAAATGGGTCACGATGGGCACCATAAATGTTAAGTTGAGTAAAATTAGAAATATTCTGAAAAATACCTATATAGGCCAACTCAAGTGGGCTAGAAGCCAAATGAGCAAGAGGGCTTAAATCATAAATAGTAAGACCTCACCAATGCAACAAAGAAGGTTGAGAAGAAATGGGGGCTTATATTTTAAATCAAGTAAAGGTGCATACATATCATCTAACTTGGAATCATTGAACAATGTGTTTTGCAAGAGAAATATTTGACAGGATTCATCAAAAGGAAGGCCACCTCGAAATGGCTAAGAATTGAAAACGCTTTTTGAAAATTAGGTCACCTAAAAAATCTTCGTATTTATTAATTGGGAAAGTCACTCATCACAATGATACCCTTCAAGTTTTTCACCTTGGCAAGCTACCCATAAAAATTAGGCCACCTGAAAAATCTTTGTATTTTTCAATTGGGAAAATCACTCATCACAATGAAAGCCTTTGAGTTTTTCACTTAGGCAAGACACTCATGAGAATTAGGCCACCTAAAAATCTTTGCATTTTTCAATGGGTAGGTCATTAATTACAATGAGACCAATGTTGACAAAATAACCTTCAAGTTTTTCACTTGGGTAGGTCGCCCATGAGAATTAGACCAATCTGAAAAAATCTTTATGTCTTTCATCATTGGGTAGGTCGCTGATTATAATGAAACCAAGGTTTAAAAACGTTCATATTTTTCACCAATGGACAGGTCGCCTAGAACAATTAGATCACTTTTAAAAAATCTATGTATTTTTCACCAATGAGCAAGTAGCTAGGAACAATTAGACCACTTTCAAAAAATATCTGTATTTTTAACCAATGAGCAGGTCTCCTGAAACAATTAGACCACTTTCAAAAAATCTTCATATTTTTCACCAGCGGGCAGGTCTTCTAGAACAATTAGAATACTTTCAAAAAATCTCTATATTTTTCACCAACGGGCACGTCGCCTGGAATAATTAGACTACTTTCAAAAAATATTTGTATTTTTTACCAGTGGGCAGGTCGTTTGGAACAATTGGACCACTTACGAAAAAGCCTCGTATTTTTCTCCAACAGGCAGGTCACCTATAACAGTTAGACCACTTCCAAAAAATCCTCGTATTTTATTTTTCATTGATAAGGTAGGTTACCTTTCAAATTACTAATTTCTTGATTTTAACATCTCCCAGCGAAGGTCATCTATCAATCTACTATTTTTGAAGTTTTCAAGACTCTTGAAGGAAATAAAAGTTATTTTCCATTTCTACTTTTATTTATAAATTTACTATGCAAAGCCAAAAGAAAAAAAAAATTCCAATTTCTTTGAATCGTAAATATTATAAAGAGGAGGCAATTGTCATAACCCAATTTTTGAATTTTTGAAAAATAAAAAAATAAAAAAATGAATGAATGAAAAATAATTTGAGAATTGGGTAAAAACAACACAAATTGAAAGTTTAGGAACTCATAAGGATGAAATTATAAATTTGGGAGTCAATTTGGTCAAAAAAAGGAATAATTGATAAGTTTATGGAATTAGTTAAACTTTGATTTATTTAATTAATGCAACCAAGGGCTTAATTGAAGAAACACCAAAGTTTGAGGCTGATTTGGGTCAAAATTGCAAGAAATTAAAGTTCAAGGACCAAAGTGAATAGGAGGTAATACCATAAGGGGTTAATTGATTTTCCCTGGGGCAATTTTGAAAAGAATTAAAAGTTGAAGAGCCAATTAAGAAATGAATTAATTAAATTGAAAATCAAGGATTGTTTTGTAAATGGTGTTGAAATCCAGGGGTTCAATTACAATTGATCAAGGGAAAATTAAAAAAATATATAGAGATTTTCCATGAATAAGAGCTCAATTGCTAAATGTCAGAACTTAGAGGGGCAAATTGAAAATAGCCATTTCAGTTGATTTCAAAGAAAACTATTCATCTCTTCATCTTATCAGACCAGGAAGATAAAAAAGGACGCCCCTACCATCGCCAACAGTTACCATTACTCCTGCAATAACAACTGTTGATCGCCTCATTATCTGGAGGCGATTGCATGGCATTCTCTGGCTTAATAAAAGCTAGAGAAAGGCCTTGAAAAAGAGAGAGGGGGAGGGGAGAAAGAACAAACATAGAGGGGAAAAACCAGGGGAGCGAAAAAAAACGAATAGAGAAAACCATGGGGGAAACGAGCAAACGCAGAGAGGACATAACACAGGGGAACAGAACGAACAAGGAGACAAATAGAGAAAACCACAGAACAACACAAAAATGAACATAGAAAAATATAGAAGGGAAAGACAGACAAGAACATAGATAAAAACACAAAAACAAAAATAGAGAAGAGATAAAAAACAGAGAGCACCAGAAAAAAAAAAAAAAAACTAGAGAGAAGGAGGATCAGAGAAGAAACAAAGAAAAAAAAAAGGAACAAAGAGAGGAAAGTATTGACCAGCCCTCCATCACCATCGCCTTCGTCCCCAAGCACCAACTTTATGTCTCTCATCTACACCAGGTAAGTTTCTTCTCTTCCCCCTGCTTTGCAACTTCAATTCAGCTAATATTTGCGAAGGTAATTATAATTACCTTCACCCTGTGTAGCACGCGTGTAAGAATAATTCACGCATACATCCTGCCTCAGCCAACTAGGTCACTGGCTTAGACCACTGACCAGGCTGGGCTGGCTGAGTCTAGCCCTGCCTTTACAGGCTGAGCCGGACCCAAACCAAAAAAAAAGATAGTTATGGACTGAGGTGAACCCAGCCCAAAAACAAAAACAAAAACAACAAAAAGAGAATACCTTAGGGCCCAACCAACCCAATTTGTTTTGGCCAAGGACACACCCTTATGTCTTTCCTTTTTATTTCACACATCTTTGTTTTGATATCTGGCCAAACAAGCTCTTTTTGGATATCAAAAAATTCTAGAAAATTTAGGGATCTTCATTGATTTATTTATGGGTCTCTTGTATTTTTTTTTTGTGTTGTTTATTAGCTTTTGCAGTATATTCGATTTGTGGACCTTTACTATGGAATGTGAATTTGATATGCAATGCATGTTTTCTTTTCTCTAAAAAAAAAATAATTTCCTTTCCTTTTAATCTAAAATTTATGGATTTATTCACTGACACTAGGGTCAGGAATATTACAGAAAGACCATAAAAATAAAACAAAAACAAACTCTTAGCAATTTAAGACAAAACCAGCAATGCAGCTTACCTCAGATATGACGCTTAAGGGGTGATAGTATTTTTTCTTTCACATAACCAATCCCATACCATAGAATCTATGTTGACCAGTTAGGGTTCTTAGTGATTATAATACTAAGTGACTACTCTTTAAACAAGACATTTCTCATCTAAAAACAAGATGTCAAATATATGTTATTTTTACAATTTAATTTTTAAAGGTCGTCGCGATATCGAGTGTGACCTCCCATTAGCTTTTATTTTTTTAATTATATTTATATTATGAAAGACCAAATTCTACTTATTGAAATTGATTATAAATAAAATAAAAAAAAACCATGATGAAAATACAAAAAAATCTATTGATATCAATTTCATATTTTTTTCTTTTAAGGGCAACGAAGTCATTTTACTATGCAATCAAAGTTTCAAAAGACTGAAAAGCCACAAGACCATATTTTTTTTTTTGGCTTTGAAGGGTGTTTAAGTCATTTTATTATACATCTAAAATGTCAAAGGACTTATCTATCCCTGATCAATATGATAGTGACAAATGAACCATATAAAAAAGACTATTTTTCCCAAATAGCTAGCCAGATGATTTTGTTTGAGAAAGAAAAAAAATGGATATCTTATTGTTTCAATTCATAATAAACTGTATCTTGCTGTATAGTGAATCATGATCTCTTACTTCTTTGTAACCAAAAAGAGAAAAAATAAGAAACCTGGTATCATTTACCAGGAAAAAAAACCCAACTAATTACCATCATGAAAAGAAAACAAATTTTGCCTAATTAAAGCATATTACACGAGTTTTTTTGTTTGTTACACCCACCACGCATTTCTCTTTGCCTATTAAAACTCCTTAATTTCATTTTTCCTCAAATCTTTCTTCTTCTTCTTCTTCATCATCATCCTCATCCCCATCCTCATCTTCTTCTTCTTCTAAGACATTCTCTCAGGGACTCTTGCAACCTTGTCTAGTTACCAATCTATGCTTGTTGGCACTGCATGATTTCCTTATCAAATGTATAGAAGATATATATATTTTTTTTTTTAATAAAATCATAGAACGACGATTCATTCTCAGAATTCTTCAGGAGCAATCACTAAAGAGATGTATAGGGTATACAAGTCGCTTGTTACGAAATGGAATCCTAATAGGAACCCATCAAATAAAGTTGAAGCCGAGGCTGAAGCCAAATTTCAAGAAATTAATGAACCATTCAAGGTATCTCATATATATATTTGAATATTGTATGTATGTGCACAACTGCATATATTTTTTTAAAAAAAAAGATTTAAAATTCAGTGTATAAATTCAAGCACAAAAGAATGATGTAATTTCTTTTATTTTTCTTGCTTTGTTGATGTAGGCTATTAATGAGAACAGAGTGAAAGAAAAACTGAAAAGTTGCAACGAGCCTATAGTATCAATATCGCCGGGAGGCTCAAGCCCTTGTAAAATCATGGAAGAGAGTTTCTTTTATCGACCTTCAATCCTTCTGAGAAGTCTTAGTAGAAAGAGTTCTACACTTAGCACAAGTCCTTCCTTTTTACCAAAAGGTGCAAGTTCAAGAGACAACTCTCCAAGGAACGAGAGTCATCGAGGTTGTTTAGACATAGAAAATCCCTTTTTGCAGAGAAGTATGAGTCGATTAAGCCCTAGATCCCCCATTATCTTCTCTCAATCTACTCTTTTGAGAAAACCTCCACCAACTGAAAAGAAGCTTGAGTGCACCCTAGAGGAGTTGTGCTATGGATGTGTCAAGCAAATTATAACCAGTAGAGACGTTATAATAAATGGGTAAGCTACTCTTTCACTAACTATTTAATCAAACACTCTATGATTATATGAGCATAGCTTGACACTGTTGAAAAACTTGTACGAATGCGAGAGAAGAAGATGTTATGCCTTAGATAATAATTAAAAGTTTGATATGTCTTACTACTATTATGTATTTTCTCACCAGGTAATAACAAAATAAAGATGATGATATGTGATTGTTGTAGTTTTTGGTGAGTTTCAAAAAAATAGATTTAAAAAAAAACCATATTTGAAAAAATATTAAATTGATGTTTTAAGTGTTTTTAAGAATAAAAATATATTATTTTAATATTAAAAGGTACAAATACACATTAAAATAAATAAAAAAACATATTATTCTAAATTCTACAAAACCAAGATTCAAAACGCAATGATATATGAGGTTCAATACAGAAATCAGTAGTTATCTAATAATAAAGCAGTTTTTTTTTGTTTTTTTTTCATTGTTGGATAAAGAAGCGTAAGCCACCACAATACCTAAAAATAATAAGAAAATGATGACGATATGTGTCTATATATATCATGGCAGGATAATTGAACAGCAAGGAGAGATGGTGAACATAACAGTGAAGCCAGGATGGAAGAAAGGAACAAGAATTACATTCGAAGGTAAAGGTGACGAGAGACTAGGCTATCAGCCAGCTGACTTGATTTTCTTGATAGATGAAAAACCACACTTGTTATTTGAAAGAGAAGATGATGACTTGGTCTATAAAGCTGAGATCCCATTGGCACAGGCTCTTGTAGGCTGTGCCATTTCAGTTCCATTGCTGGAAGGTGAGAGAATGAGCTTATCGTTCGACGTCGTATTATATCCAGGATATGTAAAGATCATCAAGGGCCAAGGCATGCCGACTGCAAACGAAATAGGAAAGAGAGGTGACCTAAGAATCAAGTTTTTGATTAATTTCCCGATGTCCTTGAGTCCTGATCAACGATTTCATGCTTCGAGTATTCTAAAAGATTGCTCTTATCATGATTTTCTTTAATATTTGAATTAATATT
This sequence comes from Populus davidiana, assembly GCA_030145905.1. NCBI lineage: Eukaryota > Viridiplantae > Streptophyta > Magnoliopsida > Malpighiales > Salicaceae > Populus > Populus davidiana. Next base: position 21,496,190 of record CM057789.1, on the reverse strand, counting down.
ATAGATAGAGATGTGCATACATGCTTGATTTTCTTCTTCTTTTCTTGATTGAGAATAAATTAAGTGTGTTGGGAATCTTGTTGATAATGAATAGATTATGCGTTTGATATTGTGTTATAAAGTGTTTTTAAAATAAAAAGTTATTAAAATAATAATTTTTTTATATTTTATATTTTAATATCAATAAATTAAAATCATTCACAAAAATCTAAAAATATATTAATTTGATATATATTTTTTAGATAATAGACAATTTAAAAAAGTATTTTGTAATGCAAAAATAAATATTTAGTAATGAATTTTAATATTTGAATAATATATAAATTAAAAATATCTTTTTGGTGATTCTTGCCTTACAAGAAGTAATAATTTAATATAAGTTAGATTATTTGTGTGTCTTTGTGCAAAATATTCTATCTATTCTGCGAGCTAAATTAGACTACAATATGAATCCACCAATAAAATTGTGATTTTTTGAATCATAAAGCAATTAAGTCACGAGGAGGTTATTGTTTTTACAAGAATAAATTATAAGGAGGTATCACGAAATTATAAAGATTGTCAAAAAGTTTGAATATATGATATTATTTTCTTACTTCATTTTGAAGAAAATATTGTACAAACTCCATTTCATACCCAAAATACCTTTAGTTACTACTAAAAAGGATTGGGTGTTAACCCTATAATCCAAAAACACTTTGAGTTTTTATGTTGATAATTGTGTTAGCCGAAAAGAAGATATTTACTTTGCTATTATCCATTGTTTGAAAAGATGATAATCTTCATACTTTGTGGTTCATTTCTTGGGGATAAAGTTCGATGAATTTTTCTTGACTAGTTTGTCAAGGATGAAGACAAAACTTGTCAGCAATGGTTGACAAGAAGAGCATCTCGGTTCATATAAGGTGTCACTAAAATTAAATGCATGATTTCGATATACCGCCTGAGTCCTGAACAACGATTTGATGCTTCCAGTATTCTAAAAGATTGCTCTTATCATGAGTTTCTTTAATATTTGAATTAATATTATAGATAGAGATGTGCATACATGCTTTATTTTCTTGATTGAGAATAAATTAAGTGTGCTGGGAAATGTTGTTGATATTGTGGTATAAAGTGATTTTTAAAAGTGTTTTTAGAATGAAAAGTTATTAAAATATTAATTTTTTATAGTTTATATTTTAATATTAGTATAGATAGAGATTATTAAGGAAATATGCCTAAACTCTGCCAAAATCAAGCAACAGATTCCTACCAAAGTTTAGTATTCTAACTGTTACAGATCTTTTCATTTACAACAGAAAATATTCTGCTAGAATTATAGCTAATGTCCATATGTATCAATTACCAAAAACAGACTCCTCTTTCGTGTATATTTCACTTAACATTACGATGAAAATTGTGTGGTTTTCTCTATAAATTCTGTGAGTAGTTGTTTGATCATTTATGGTATCAGAGCCAATTTTCTCACAAGCAAACAGATCCTTTCTCTAAAATGTTGGCTTCTGCATATCAAACCTCTAAAACCCACCTAAACACTCACCCCATCTCTTCCACCGAAAATGCACTCATTGCTCTCACCATCACAACGCAAATCAATGAGAAACTGATGCCTTCCACCTTTCCTCAATGGAGAGCACAATTTGATGCCCTTCTCAGCAGATACAACCTTCTTGACTACGTTCATGGAGTTTCCCAGTGTCCCTCCCTAGTTGGCACCTCTTCCATTGAGTTGAATAAAACTCATTGGGTTCGTCAGGATAAATTAATCATGAGCACTATTCTGGCTTCTACCTCACCCAACATTACCCCTCTCATAGCCAGTTCCAAAACCTCCCATGAGGCTTGGAAAAAACTCCATCACATGTATGCTAGTAAATCCATAACCCGTGCCATGCAATTTAAGGAAGAACTTACCTTGATTCAGCGAGGAAATCGCTACATCCATGCTTATCTGCATGCGGTGAAAGCTCTTGCCGATGAGATCGCACTCATCAATCATTCAATATCTGATGATGATATTACCCTTTATATTCTTAACGGATTGGGTTCTGATTTCAGAGAAATTGCTGCCCCAATTCGAGCACGAGAAACATCTTTGACTTTCAAAAAGCTTCATGACATTCTTGTAGGGCATGATAGCTACCTACGGCGCTTGAAATCTTTAACCCAACAACTTGTTGCCTCTGCAATTTATTCTCACCATCACCGACAGCACAATGGTTCCTATGGTGGGTCTTATTCAAAGGGATCTTATAAAACAATGGGCACACTCATTCTCAAAGTCACAGTAAAATTTATTAAGGCCCATTCAAAGACAAACATAAGCCTTCCCCAACTCGGTACACTCAAAGGCGTTATCAACCAAAATGCCAATTTTGTGACCAAATGGGCCATATAGCTAAGTCTTGCCCACAACTTCATCGATCAAAGGTCACAACCAATTGCACATCTACATCTCAACCAGCAAATCAAAAATGGCTTCTTGATAATACCGCTTCCCATAACATTACTAGTGACTTGAAGAATTTATCTATTCATTCTGAGTATGATGGCACTGATGAAGTTGTTATCGGTGATGGGTCATGTTTGGCAGTCTCCCATATTGGTTCCTTGACTTTAAAATCACCAACACGAACATTTATTCTTCGTTATACTCTTTATGTTTCCAATATTTGCAAAAATTTAATTTATGTTCACCACTTCACCTCTCAAAATAATGTTTTTCTTAAGTTTCACCCATTTTATTTTCTTTGTGAAAGCAGCTTTTCTCATTTTCCGAACTCACTGGTGGGCTCTACCTCTAAATTTGTTGCAAATTTGCATGAACTAACCTCGCTTGACGAGTGGCACAAACATCTCAATCATCCATACTTCAAAATTGTCAACAATCTTGTCAATCATTTTTCTCTTCCTATTGCGCACAATAAAATGAACTCTCTATGTTCATCCTGTTCTATCAATAAAACCCATCAACTTCTTTTTCGGCCACTAGTTTTCAGAGTTATGCTCCCCTTGATATTATTTATACTGATGTGTGGGGACCTGCTCATTATGTTGGTCTAGATGGTTCTCGCTAATATTTAATTTCCAATGATCATTACACAAAATATATGTGGTTCTATCCCATTAATGCAAAATCTTATGTTAAGAGCATTTTTTCTCAATTCAAACTTGTTAAGAAATGGTTTTAATCACAAATAAAAAGCCTTCACTCTGACAATGGTTGCGAGTACGCAAGTCTAAAACCCTTTCTCTCTCTTCATGGGATTAGTCACTATACCACTGCCCCTCACACACCTCAATAAAATGGTGTCTCTGAACATCAGCATCGCCATCTAGTTGAAACAAGTCTCACTCTACTACACGATGTCAATCATCCTCTCTCATATTGGCCATATGCTTTTCATACTACCATGCATCTCATTAATCGTTAACCTACTCCTCTACTACAAAACAAATCACCATTTGAAAGTCTTTTTGGCCAAAAGCCCAACTATCTTAAATTAAAATCTTTTTGGTGTATTTGTTATCCACTAACCAGACCTTATAACACACATAAAATTGAGTCCAAGTCCATTCCATGTGTTTTCATTGGATATTCTTTAACCTAAAATACCTATCGTTGTCTAGAACCCAAAACAAATAGAATATATCTCTCCAAGCATGTACTCTTTGATGAGAAACAAAACTTAGCCTCCTTTGGCTCTTCTTCCTCTTCGTATGTGTCATCTCATTTGAGTGTTGCCCCACCCGCATCCATTTTCATGACATCATCCTCTGCTTCGCTAGTGTTTTCAGAATTTGTTATCCCCGTTGAATCATCTCCTCCAGGTAACCCCTCTTCCTCTAATTCTTTGGTTCCTAACTCTTCAAATAATTTCCCTACTTCATCATTGTTAACCTCGTGTGTAATTGAGCAAAATTGTGAGACTGCCTATTCACCCTCCCTTGTTTCACCATCAGATCACCTCGCTACACAAGTGTCTCCTTCATCCCATCATGTGTCTCCCCTAGATCCCATAACCATAATACCACCACCATCTAATCGGACACTCTCCATGACTACTAGATCCATGAATAACATCTTCAAACCCAAACAAATCAATTTTGTCACAAAACATCCTTTTCCTCAAAGTCTAAAACCAACATGTGTGACCCAGGCTTTGTCCATGCCAAATTAGCATGAAGTCATGTCTAATGAGCTTACTGCTCTTATAAGACATGGCACTTGGGACTTAGTTCCACCCCCAGCTGGTTGCAGACCCGTCAATTGTAAGTGGGTGTTTCATGTTAAACAAAAAACAAATGGCATCTCAGTCTCAATCCAATTCATCACTCTAGAATGAAGCATATTCAGATTGATCTGCATTTTGTGCGTGACTTAGTTCAAAAAGGCACTCTTCATGTCAAGCATGTTCACACCCAAGATCAACTCGCAGATCTGTTGACAAAACTGTTATCTCGGCAGCGTACTGTGTTTCTCAGATCCAAGATTAGCCTTATTGATGGGAGTCCTATCTTGCGAGGGCATATTAAGGAAATCTGCATAAACTCTGCCAAAATCAAGCAACATATTCCTACCAAAGTTTAGCATTCCAACTATTACAAATCTTTTCATTTACCGCATAAAATATTCTGCTAGAATTATAGCAAATGTCCATATGTATCAATTACCAAAAACAGACTCTTTTCTTGTATATATTTCACTCAACATTACAATGAAAATTATGTGGTTTTCTCTATCAATTATGTGAGTAGTTATTTGATCGTTTAGAGATGTGCATATATTCTTTATTTTCTTCTTCTTTTCTTGATTGAGAATAAATTAAGTATGCTGGGAAATGTTGCTAACAATGAGTAAATTGTGCGTATTTGATATTGTAGTATAAAGTAATTTTTAAAAGTGTTTTTAAATTAAAAAGTTATAAAATCATATTTTTATTTTTAATATCAATATATCAAAATCATTCAAACAAATCTAAAAATATATCAATTTGATAGTTTTTCAAGTAAGAAACAATTTAAAAATTATGTTGTAATGCAAAAAAACAAATACTCACTAAATCATGAATATCTTTAAGGTGTTTCTTGCCTTATAAGAAGTAATATTTTAATAAAAGTTAGATTATTTGTGTGTGTTTGGGCAAAATTTTCTATCTATTCCTCGAGCCAAATTAGACTAAAATATGAATCCAAGAATAAAATTGTGATTTTTTGAATCACAAAACAATTAATTCACGAGGAGGTTATTTTTTTTACAAGAATAAATTACGAGGTATCACGAAATTATAAAGATTAACAAAAAGTTTGAATACACTTGAGTTTTTATGTTGATAATTGTGCTAGCCGAAAAGAAGATATTTACTTTGCTATTATCCTTCGTTTGAAAAGATGAATCTGGCTTTGTAACTAGTTTCTAGAACAATGATAATCTTCATACTTTGTGACTCATGTCTCAGGAAAAAAGTTTAATCAATTTTTCTCGTCTAGTTTGTCAAAGATGAAGACAAAACTTGTCAGCAATGGTTGACAAGAAGAGCATCTCGGTTCATATAAGGTGTGACTAAAATTAAATGCATGATTTTTACTTTTAAGTCTTACGGTTTGCAAAATGTATTAATTTGCTGGACGCAAAATTTTGGACATGTGACAGAAGTTATTAAAGGGTGTTTGGCGTTACACCAATTTTATTTTTTTTTTTGTTAAAAATTAATTTTTATATATATTTTAAATTGTTTTGATTCGTTATTCTTAAAAATAATTTTTTTAAAAAAAATATTATTTTAATGTATTTTGACATGAAAAACATTTTAAAAAGTAACCATAATTACACTCTCAAATATTCGAAAAACATGAGGGATGCTAATGGGCATTTGTTGGTCAGGTTTTTTATATTCAAACCTTATTATTTATTGATTAAAAATTCTAGAAGTTTATATCCTAGTTATTGAGTTCCAGTATCTATTAATTAATTATTATTATTAAAATGGAAATATAAACGCGCACACACTTGAAGTATGTGTGTGTGTCTATATATATATATATATATATATATATATATTAAATGATAAATATTATACATATATAAGTGTATTATATTTGTCATAACTTAATTTTAGGTTTCTTAACATTTTCCTTTTCTTTTATACAAAAACAAAAACAATGGGTCATAAAAACTTTGAAATATCTAAATGTGAAAGACAATGCAAGTTCAAAATGAATATTGGATGAATTTTCATAAAAACAAAGTACAAGAACTTAATTAAATTTTTAGTAGACTAATTTGATTTAATCACGAGAACTAATTAAGTTTATAAATTAATTTAGGTCCAAATTAAAAGACTTAATTAGAATTTTAATGGGTTAAATTAATTTTATTAAGAATTTAATTGGAAAAAAATAAGTTTGGAAGCTTAATTTACAAGATTGCAATTTTGAAAAACCAGACTTAATTTTTACAAGCTTAATTGAATGAAATTAGAGGTGAAATTACAAGAAAATCAAAGTTTAGAGCCTATTAAGGGTTAAAATGAAGAAATTCAAGACCAAAGACTTGTCTGTAAAAGGCGTGTACATTGAGGACTATACCAAACTTTTCCAGGGACTCAATTGAAGAAAATCAAAGTTCAAGGCTTAATTGAAGAGTAAATAGAATGAATTAAAAAACAAGGACTACTTTGAAAAGGATGCCAAACTTGAGGGGTTTCAATTGATTTTTAGCAGGGCTTAATTGTATAAAATTAATTGGTTTTATCCCAGTTAAGGATGTTTGAGCTTAAATTAGAATAACATGGACCAAGTTGAAATTTATCAAATTTCAAAATTAGAAAACCCTAATTTTTAGGGTTTAAGCAGGCAACTTGTCACTTGTTTTTTATGAAGAAATCGAGTGACACATCATTTGTTCTTGTTTTATTGTCTTCTTCAGCCGAGAAGGCTAATCGAGTTGCCACATTCAAGCGAATAAACGTGGCATCTTCGACCACCTCAAAAGCTCCAACCATCACCACTTAGCTGGGAAACATCTCCTCTACAAGGATCAATTATCCTCATCACACGTTGGCTCATTGAACTCAACAGCATCTTGTCCCTAATCAGCCTCCCTTGCATTTGACAATTTCAAATTGATTGATGGCTCACCTTCCAATCAATGAATGTAAAGTTCTAAAGCTCTAATCAAATGAGATTTGATCCCCATGTTAGATATGCATCCCCTTTATGAGGTATATGGTTTATTTGGCTTCTATAATCTCCTATTTGCCATGATAAATTTATGGAAAGTGCACCCCCAATCACTCATTTTTTTTTACCATGTTTCAACTATGACGTTCTTAACCTATTCTAAAAGTTCTAAGAGTTTGTTAGACATCTAGGGGAGGGAAAACAAAAGAAGAAGAGAAAAGAATGTTCTCCTAACATATCAAAGGAAAGTTATAAGGAATCCCCTATGATTTAGTTTTGAAAAACCACCTTCAAACCCACAAGTGATTTCACAACCACCTGTCATTTTGGGGCTGTAAAACGAGAAGAAATCACATAGAGAGGGGAGAAATCCAAGAGAAAATCATAGAGAAAAAAGAAAAGAAAAGCAGAGGACACCTAAAATAGAATTGAAGGGAAAGTTATAAAGATTGATTTGTTGAGAAAGAAAAGGTGGAATCTATATCGAAAAGAAACTAAAATTCAAGCAGAAAGAAATAAAGAATCTAGAGGAGAAAACCACAGTCTCCTTACAAGGTAAACTTTCAAACTTTGATGAGGAGATGAAGCTCAATTAGCACACCCCTCCTCTCCTTTCTATTTTTTCTTTTAATTTACTACTCAAAATGATTGTTAAGCATCATTTGAAGTCATTTGTTAGTTTTAAAATCCATTGAATATTTGTTTTGAGATGTTTAAACATGCTTTGAAAATAGCTTATATTGTTCAAGTTTTGTTGGATTGCCTTGTTCAAGTTATGTTAAGTTTTGATATTGTTGTGGATTAGGTTGTTTTAGGATAGCTTTCTGGTTTGTTAAAGTTGTATGCAAGTTGTTTAAGCTTCAAGACAATAAGTTTAATCAATATAACAATGTTTATGCATAGAAAATGGTATTTTTGCTTACTATCATTATGGATTTTGCTTGTTGTTTTGCTCTTGATTTGTTGTTTCTTGTTGTTTTAATGGTTCAAGCAAATTATGTTGTGCGTGTTTAAGCTTTAGTTGTTGTTTTTTTGGTTTTAGGCATTTTCTGGATTTAGAGTGTGTATAAGCTTTGGTTGTTGTTTTTGGGTTTTGGGTATAAAGTCCCTCTTAAACATTTCTAGGTTTTTGTGCTTTATGGGTTTCACGTTCGTTTGTTAAAGATTGTCTTAGGTCATGTTTTGTATGTCTTTTTAATCAATTGTTGGCTTTTGCACATGTGTTTTAGGTTGTTGATAATTAATTTAGGATCTTAAAGGCTTAAAAACACTTAAATCATGTCATTTGATCTTCAATTTCTTCATTTTATATTTTTGTATAAAATTAAATACTTGTGACTTTAGGTTGTTTGTCGTGATAATTCAGCACTATAATCTTGCTTTACTTTTGATTTTACATGTTTATGTGTCTTCAATTTGACATAATATGGTATGATATTGAATCTTAGTTTATAGGTTTCATTTGAGTCTTCTTCAAGCTTTTTAGTAAATTTGAATTTTTTCTCATCTTTTTATCTTTATTATTTCTTTCCTGGTTTTATGTCATGTTTGTGGGTTTGGACCTTTGAATCCTGAAGTTCAGCCCACATGGTTGGATTGAGTATGTTTATGCTAAGAAAACAATTGGTTGACATGAAATTCTTAAAAGAAAAAACATTAAATTTTGTCCTTAAGACGTGTTTGCCAAACAAGGCCTTAAGACATTTTTTAAGTTTATGATTTTTTGCTAAAGCCATGTTTGACAAACACACCTTATTGATTTTCCAGTGGTGTTTCTTTTCTCATTTTATGCCATTTTCCAAATAAACCTCAAATAATTTCCAAAAACTATGAAAAAATTCATGAACCATTTTAAAATTATTTGTGGATCCCTTGTGTGTTTTCCAACCATTTTATTTAATATTTAGGTTGTAAATTTATACTATAAAATATTGACCCGATATTAAATACATATGCTTTTCTTCAAAATTTTAGAAAAAAAAATACAAAAAATAAAAAATTCCTTATTTTGAATAAATACAAAAAATAAAATTGTATTTGTGTATATATGGCCACGTTTCTCAAAAACTATGAAAAAATTCATGAACCATTTCAAAATTATTTGTGGATCCCTTGTGTGTTTTCCAATCCTTTTATTTAATATTTGGGTTGTTGATTTATATTATAAAATACTGACCCGATATTAAATAAACATGCTTTTCTTCAAAATTTTAGAAAAAATATATAAAAAAAAGTCCTTATTTTGAATAAATACAAAAATAAAATTTTATTTGTGTATATATGGACACGTTTCTAAAAAATAAAAATAGTCTTTTTTATTTTGCATGCATTTTGGATTTAATAACTAGTTTATTAAAGCCATGAGAGCGTGACCTATATTTTAAAAACACCAAAAAATTACTTTGTTTCTTTTAATATATGAGATTATAAACTTATATGTAAGATGTATTTATGATATTCTATATATATAAAAGGCATTATTTTCTCTTTTTATGTTTTAATTCTAGAACGGCTAAGATTTTAACATGATAAAATATGGATCTCATTATTGAGAAGAACTTTTCATAAACAATAGACTGATCAACGATTAGAAAATACATCAATTCTTTAGTTTATATCAGATAAATAAATAATTTAGCTTACCATAGGCAGAGTGCATTATGGATAACGAGTCTTCTCATTACACAACTACTCCCTCTACTTAAACTCTCACAAACCATTAGATTTTTTAGTAATCATAATACCATGTAGCGAATCCTGAAGCTTTCAAATCATATTTTTATGATTTTTCAAATATATTCAAAACCTCCTCGATCCAAGAGTTATATCTGTCATCTGATGTCGTGCATGACACGACAATGTCATTATATAGATAAGCTTTTTTTTATTCAACGATGATGGAGCGGTGGCCAATTAGTCTGTATATAATTTAATCCTAAAATACCATGTGATAACAAGAAAATAATTCTTGACAGATAGAAAATATGAAAACAAGGTCCCTATTAAGTACAAAGCTAAATTGTGGTGTTTTCACTGTTCTCATCTTCACTATACACTCTTTCACAAATCATTGTGGATTAAAAATTTTGATTTAGTCTCTATAATTTGTTTGAAAGTTGATTTTAGTCCCTATATTTTTAAAATATTAGGTAACTGGTTCCTCTAATTTAAAAAAAAATACATTCTAGTACCAAACTTCATTTTTCTCTTTTTTTTTAGTTCTTTTTTTTTGTGGAGGAGATAAAGGGCTATTAGATTCCGACTTAGAGAGAAAAGTTGTTGGTGGTGAAGATTTCGGCCACCAAAACAGTCAATTTTTATGTCAAATAGTTCCATATGATGAAAGGAGTTAAGAATAGGTGTTCTTTTACCTTGAAAACACCTAAGAAACATATCTAAACATTAGAAGATTTTTGGTTTCGAGTCAATTTTTTTTGCATTTTTTGAGGCTATAGATTAATTTAACAAAGTTCCTAGGGTGTTTCCTAGATGTTTTGGGTCAAAAATAAATGAAAATAGGTTTATGAATAAAACAAACAAAACCTGTTTTTCCAGCCAGACTAGTGGCTAGAATCTGGTAACTGATAAAAGATGCATCACCTTTATTTGTTTAGGTCATTGGGCGCGAGCAACAAAAAATTAAGGCCACCTGGCAGGCCCTTTCTCTATGGGTCAAGCACATGGCCTGGCTTTATTTTATTTTATTTTTTAATAGAAATTTGTGCCCCCTTTATATTTTCATTTCAGCCCTTCAAGTTTCTTTTCTTTTGATTTTGTCCCTGATTTTTTTATATCAATTTGTTTTGTTTTAATTAATTCCTTAAAAAAAAATTGTTTTCAATTTCAACCTCTTTTAATTTTGTTATCTATCATATTTGGTTCTCATTCTTTTGATTTTTTTTTATCTAAGATAGTTTTTTTATTTTTTTTATTCAATTTCACCCCTTCATTTTTTTTTCTCCTTACATATTTGATGCTTATTCTTCTTCTTTTTTTGTTTTTTATCTTTTTGTTTTCTTTTTATTTGGTTAGTTTTTTATTTGAGATTTTTTCTTCAATTTTATCATTTAGCATTAAGTTGTTCACAAATAAGATTTTTAATTGAACCCAGGTTTTCAATTTCTTAGGTTGTGAATTCAAATATTAACCTAGATTTAAATGATTCATCCAAATCAATTGGTATGGGTTTAAACAGGAAACACCCAACAATGGTTTTGATACTCGCCCTCCTTCAATTATTGTGGATTTACCATTGTTTTATTGATCAAAGTTGCTATTGTCTTTTTTTATATCTAATTTGTAGAGTTAAATTGCTATAATGCTTATAAATGCAAAACAACAATTGGCTTGAGTCTTAATTTTTTTTTGTTTTTTTTTTTTAAGAATCACTTTTAAAGTTTAATTTCAAGTGCTTAATCGTTATCTTAGAGGCAATTTGATCTTTTACTTGTTGTCAATAATAATTAATTTTTTTTCTCAATTTCTTTCATTTATGTTTAATTGGTTGGGAAATGGACTTAATGAATGGTTTTTTTTTTCTTGCTTTGTTTAAGGTTATCACGGTCAACAAGCATTTATTTTATGTTTAATGTTTGATTTTGCGAGCATCTAATTTCTATCATATAATTAAGTAAAAATTATTTTAAGAAATTATTAAACCTAATTAAATTCATGAATCGAGTTGCGTGTGACCAAATTTATTCAATGTGTCATCGTCATAGTACTTTTTTTTTAAAAAAAAATCTTCTTGGTTTTTTTTTATAAGTTGATCTATGCTTTTACTGATCATCCAGATTTCCTTTAAACCCATTATATCTATCAATTCACATCGAGTTAACTTTTATATGATTTGGTTGAAAACTCACGCCATGTAAAGAGTCAGGTCAAGGAATTTCAAGATTTAACTACTTACTCGAGTTTAATAGCATTGCCAAAAAACTCTTACATTCTTAGGACCTGTTTGTTTTTTAGTTTTGAAAACGCTTTTAAAAAAAAATATTTTTAATTTTTTAATTTTTGCTTTAAATTAATTTTTTTATATTTTTAGATTTTTTAATGGGTTGATATTCAAAATAAATTTTAATAAAAATAATATTATTTTAATATAAATTTAAATAAAAATAATTATTATTATAATACCCAACAAGATTATATATATTTTAAATTATTCCAAGCACGTGCAAATGTACTAGATTATATATATTAATAGTTAGAAGAAGACGAAGAAAAAACAGAAAAGCGAGAAGAAATGTAGATTATCGACGTTACTTTCAATGATTAAATTAGAATCAGTTTAAGAAAAAAATAATTATCGCTTTAAATAATAATTTTTTAAAATAAAATTGTCATTATTAAAGCATAGAGAAAACAATCATTTTTTTAAAAAAAATATTTCAAGATCGGGCCAACAACTATTTTTTTTTTTTAGTTTATATATATTAGTAGTAGTCATACCATTTTGCTTTAAAAAAAGCAGCAGCTAGTTTATATAAATTGAAGGGCATTGACCCCAAATTTGAAGAAGAAGAATAAAAAAGAAGAGCGAGAAGAAAGGCTGATCTTATCTTCATCGTGTTGAAAAACGAAATGAGATGAGAAAAACAGCAAAATAATAATCTCTATCATCATCTTGTATTGTACTGTAAGGAGAAGGGATGGATACAGAGCAGACATTCATAAGGGTTCAAGAAAGGTTCTCTCAGATGCTAACCCCAAAAGTCAGGGCTGCTTTTGAGTATATGTATCTGTTCATTGCCATCACTCTTTTTTGCATCCTTGTTGTTATGCACGCCAACTATGTCCAACAGGTACGTTCTTTTATCTTTTCTTTTTAGGGTTTTCAAGATTCCATGTAAATCTTCTTGTTTTCTTTGTTTATATGTAGCCTGGATGTTCAAGTCAGCTATCTGGGGTTGAAACACGGGAAGCCCAGCTTATTCAAATCAAGGTAAGTATGAAAAAAAAAAAAAACCCTGCTACTGGTTTTCTTTTTGTACTTTTTGATCTTTTGTTTGTTTGTTTAGGGTTATAGCAATAAATGGTAATTGTTTGTTGTTTCTTGATCAGATAACTAGTGCAGGTTTGTGGTCACAGAATGAGTCTGAATCTAATGTGTTTATTGATCATGATGGTGATCATGATGATGTTCCTGATGATGATCACGTGGTCAATGCTGTAACCGATCACCAAGTTGAATTGCCGATTGCCGATCAAGGAGATGGAGGGGGCCCCTTTTTGGCTGCAAAGATGTGGTTTAATTGGATTGGTTCTGGTGCTCGTAAGGGCAAACTGGATTTCGAGTTCTGGAAAACTACTGATGTTGAACATCATCAACAAGATAATACTGAAAGCTCTGCTGCTAAAACGGATAAACTAGACACACGCAGTAGCTTTCCTATATCAGCCAAGGAAACTATTAAAGCAGCCATCAACCATTTTGGCAAAAAGTGGCACCGGCGTTTATCTTTCATTTGGAGACTTGCTAAGCAAATCTTACGAGGTTTCCAGAAGTTGTGGGTGAGTTGTTTTTCATTTGTTTCTGCTATTTAATGAACTCTTAAGCCTCAATTTTGGGTTTTGTCCTAGTAGAACATATGAACTTGGAAATTAGGGCTGACACTCGCCAAACTTATTTCAACATGAATTATCTAAATGTTTAGTTCACTCTAAGCAATACTCCTCTTTCCTTTTTCTTTGGGGTATCCTGTGTGTTTTTGCCTCTATGGACCTACTCAAGTGAAAGCCAGGGAATGCAAGATTTTATAATTGCATTTTCCTAACCTTGTCTTTATGCTACAAGAATACCCTTTTCCCCTTTCAATCTCTCTTTTAACTATTGTCCTAGTCAGTCAGTGCTTATTCATTCCAATTTCATTTATTCTTCAGTCTTTTGATAATGCATATGACTTTCCAGAATTGTCTAATTCTCAATATATTTTGGCTTAATTTTACTTATACTTTTAACCAGGCATAACTTGTGAATATTTCTCATCTTCCATTTCTCTCTCATTCTCCTTGTATCTGCCCTCATGCATTTTTCTAGTTCTGCACTTTGAAAAGTTTCAAAAGGTCTGATAGATCATAAGGGCATCTTAATGTGGCTCTTACTTGATCCTAACTTGATTAGATGCATTATGGAATAAATGTTCCTTTTCTGAATTTGAATTTTCAAGTGCAGGATATTACAGGCATACATGTAAACCTTGATGTTCCTAAGTGGCTGAGAATACTTTACCTGGACAGGTTTAACTCGTTCGCTGGTAATAACTGGTCCCTTGATTACTCGTTGAGTGTTTTGGATGTTTCTATGACCTCATATTTGTTGACATAAACCAATCAATCTCATGTTCATACAGAACTTAACATCCATCCCTTTAGAATGTCATAGCCTGGTTGAATGACCATTTCATTTCAGTGTGACCTAAAGATTTAGCTTTGGAACTGAATATGTCATGTTTTCAGTGGCTTCAGAAAGTTACTGAACTAAAGTATTTTCTCTTTGTTAAACCTGAACTAGCGATTATAATACAGTTTTTTGAGAGGTTTTGTGTCTGTCATATATACATAGAGGATAATTGGTGTTAGTTTAATAGTGTCAATTTCTTGTGTATTAAATCTATTTTGATTGCGATGGCCAACGTAGCCTACTGGTATCATTTTGTGGTGTTAAATTTACTGGTTCTGTTGCACATGTTATAAAGTTTTGCGAAGTGTGTAAGCTTATGACTTTCTTCGTCCATTGTAGTTGTGGAACATGTTTAATAATTGTGCTATCTATTTCAGTGCAATGGCTTGAGAAGAAGAATAAAGCATTTGAACCAACTTTTTTATACACTATGGAAAAGGTGCTATTCCACTTTCATTCTTCATTAACTTGTCTTTCCACTGTGTAAAGTTTTGTTGCTTTTGTTGATGCCATGGTAGAACTGTTTTCAGATTTTGAATAAAAAGTTCTTCTGTAGTCAGGAAGCTTTGTATTTGGTTTCCTCTAACATTATAAAATTTCTGGTTTGCAGGGTTTCTTCTTGCTACCTGAAGAAGCCAAGTCTCGGCATAATATACGTACTGTTAACATTAGTATATCAGCCCGGCATCCCTGCTTTGGAAACAGGTTATATTTCTTATTAAATATGCACCATGCACAGCATGCCTGGTGTTCTATGAAATCAACAAAATTCTTTGCTGGACAATATTAATGTTGGCATAAGCTTTAAATTGTAACCCTTAGACGTTCATGCTGGATGGTTTTGGTAATTTGCCTTCCATTCAGGTTTTGAAAAAATTTGTAGTTGGATTCTTTTGAAACGTTTGGAGTTAAGAGATCGAGTATGGTTAGATAATTCTGGAGTTTGGTGACACAAAATTAACTTCATATAAGAGATAAATTGCAGGCATTTAAAGAGAACACCAGGAGTCATGTAAGATTAAACTGATTTTTCTCATTGCATCAACTCTAATGTTAACTCAACTGGGCCTTAGTTTAAATCTAAGTTAGCCGAATATAGTATACCATAGTGCCTGTTGATGAAGCGATTATACCTTCAGCAAAAAATAGAAAAAAACTAAGCTAATTTCTGAGGACTTCCAAGGGATACGAAGTTCTTACTTTCAGTTCCTTTGGTCTAAGTGTGAAAGTCCAAAATCGTAGTGGAACCTTCAAATAGTCTTTTTGGAAAATGTACGTAGATCTTTTTGTGAATATTTGAGAATAATTTTCTATTGTTTCATAATGCATGCAATATATAATCTTGACTAGAATGCTTGTGCATGTAGCTGTCACCACTTAATGCATATTTTCTTATACCAGGTGGCAGCAACTTCTCATAAACAGACTTGTTGGATATGACACCATACTTATGAATAGTTTATTGAGTTCTCCTGGTCAAGGTAAAAACTCAGTTGCTTGGATTGATTATACTAGTTAGTGCATAAATTGTTACATGCAACAGTTATCAAATGATTGGAATTTGATTTCATGAATACATTTTCTCCGGTCAAGACTTTTTTGTATGTCATGTATCAGTAATATCAATCACTTAAACCATAGTCAATGATTGTCAGATGTGCCACCACCTTGTAACAAATATTGACCTAATCTATGCTCCTTTAGTTGATCTCAAGCTGTATCATCAAGGAACAGTTGAATTCTTTCTCTACCATTTCACTCTATGGGTTCCAGTAGGACTTAGTTTTCAGTGATGGTGATTTATGTTTCTGTCATGCTCCAACTTGCTGCTTGCCTTCCATTTATAAATTTTCGTTTACTTGCCATTTTCTTTGTAGCATAGCTAGTTATGGTAACAAATGCTTCTCCCTAACCATAGATTGTGATTGGGAGCTTGTCTGACCTTTAAGGTCATGTGATCAAGGGATGGTTGAGGGAGAAGAGAGAAGTATAATAGAAACCATGCACGCATGTGCAGGCACACACATCATTTAATGCTATGTTGGTGTTTGGGGGTGATCAAGGATGTGTTTTCCTTCCACAGCTCCACCATTTTGTAAGTTATCAACACAAAAATAGCTCACTCAGCAAAAAACCTCAATTCAAGGCTTTTTGAAGATGCTTGTAGTTATCACTCAAAAACACTCCAAGTTCACTTGTACAATCCTTGAATTTTCCCTCTACCCAAGCAGTCACCTTTTCAAGCCAGACAAGACTGGATGAAGGCTCATTTTCCAAGAAGCTTCAGAGAATTTGGTAGTATGGGATATTGTTGTGTCACCTTAGAGTTTTTCTAAGTTATATTTATTTGGCAATTTGATAAATTAAAGCTCTGTTTTTGTGAACTGGACATCAAAGGCTCTTTTAACTGATCGTATTATGAAATGTTTCTTTATGGTAACAACCAGGACCACAAAAATATGCAAATGCTTTTTCCAAATGGATCTCAACTCTATGTTCTGTGATATTCACTTTGAGTTTGAAATGATGTATGGTGTCCTGATATGATTTTTGTTTGTCATTGTGTCTAATTATGTTATGGTACTTTATTTCAGGTTACCTTTATAATTTCCAAACAAAAGAGTTTTATAATCTTAGTTATGCGCAAGAGCCGCAGGAAGGCCCTGCAAAATTTGGAGGTTTGTTGACTTATCATTCCATCTATCTAGTTGTTCAGTACTCTTCATACAATGAGGTTGCAATATCTAAGGTTGCTGTTATGAATTATGCATTTAAATTTTTTTGTATACATGATGCATGTTCCTAGTGGGAATGATGGTTTAATGTTTGTGCAGAACCTCAAGGAACAGTAATTAGAATTTTCTATGTTTCAATACCACCAAATCCTTGTGGCAAATGGATAGCTGTAGAAGTAAAAGCTTATTCATTTTTAAAGCCCTGATGATGTAATTCAGTACTTTCTTTGATTGGGGAAGCTAGGGGCTTTTCCTGCAGTGTCTTGACTGATATAGAGTTCTCTTGAGTCACCAAACCTTTCCTCAGGATCCATCAATCCTAGAACTCTCCATCTTATCACTGTCTTGTTTTCCAGCATGGTAAAGAAGTTTGGATGCAAACTCTCATAAAGAATATTGAACATAAAAAATAAACAAAAGGAAAGAGAAAAATGGGAAAAGGAGATAGGCTAATATGTTGAGAGATTGCCAGGATTTTGCTAGGTTTCTGCTCTTACTAACTGAAAAGGCCTCTGAATAAATGAGTGTGAGAAAGGACTTCATATTGGGCATGACTGGGTGGAGAATTTGCAAGTTAAGCAATTTTTTCTCAATCCTGCATCAGCAAGTAATAATGGCTGCTATGACACTATTTTGGTGAGGGAGTAGGAGGCATGTTTTGATGGAAAAGACAAGGAGGTGGTTGTAGAATCTTGGCTATGTTTTGACTTTGGTACAGAGTGTCCTTTAATATGCAGGGGGTCTGTGATTTTCTTTAAACATGAGATTGCCTCAGACTTTCCATTCTTCTCTATCTAAATGCCCTCCCCTCACCCTCTGAAGAAGAGAGCTGTGCCAAAACCAAAGGTGCCTACCGCTAGTGCAACTCTTTCTGCGAATAGAAATCTTCCTATATGGTCTAGTGGTTCTACTATTATTTGACTTGGTTCTAGCTGAAATGAGAATGATCCCTAAAAACAAGCATGAAGAGACTGATATCTTTAGCATTTGGCATTTAATAGTCTGTTGGAGCTGTAATTAGAGCAAAAACTGCAGTATTTATTTGGAAAAGTTGTCTATGTGCTATCTTTCTTCTTCCTATGATTTTATTACTTGAGCTTATATTATTTTGATTGCTGCATTTGGCATTTATAAAACTATCACTTAGATTAGTGCTTTCTAAATGTATCCCAGAAGAATTTCTTTCCTTGATTTGGACTAATTGATATAGACAGTTCTCTGATGATTATGGTTTTCTTTTCTTTCCCTGAAGACTATCTTGTGACCAAGTGCGGCGTGCTTATGATGTCACTGTTTGTTTTCTTTACCACAACGATGTCAGTATCATTTACATTGAGAGAGACACAAACACGTATGCTGAAATTTACAGGTACGTGTATTTTCAGATGCAGTTGGTATTTTGACGATTAGAATGGTGCTACCACTATACTGTGTATTCATCCTTGAAGTTTTGTTTGTGGTTAAAACTACTTGAGTTAATAGTAACTAATTTGTCTCCTTAAAACCTTGCACTCTTGGTGGTTTAGTTTTCCAGGAAGTTCAGCCAGCGTCTAATGATTTATCTGAAAAGGATTGGTTGACATGTTACATTGAAAAAATGAACTTTGAATCTATCATTAGTAGTTGAGTGAGACTGCAAATGGTTGACGTGAGGCTTTGTATTTCTGCCTGTTTTTACTTTAAATATGATTAGCTGTTTCTCTTTCTGAATTTTTGCAGTGCAGCTTCAGCACCATGCTCGACATCGGCTACCAACCTTTCAGCTGATCTTTGTCCATGTGATTGAGTCACTCGTATTTGTACCTGTAAGAGCACATCATGTTCAGTTGCTTATAGTTTATATTTTCTTTTCTAATAATTCTTTCTGCTAGTAGCTATTTCTATGACCTAATGACTGATGAGAGTTGTATGCTGGGCTTTGCAGATAATGATTGGTATCTTATTTTTTCTGTTCGAGTTTTACGATGATCAGCTATTGGCTTTCATGGTCTTAATCCTTGTTTGGTTGTGTGAACTGTTCACATTGATCAGGTATGTGTTGCATCTTTTATGCAAGCTGCCCTTGGTTGATGTGATGTATATTCATCATCTGGTTGTATTCCATCTAATTGCTGTTGATCACATGCTAACAAACATTTCACTCTAATCAAGACTACTGTTTGCGCCTGTATTTCATTTTATTTTATTTTAATATTCAATTCAGCTTTGCTCTTACCAACGGTAGTTTGAGTTGCAATGGACCATGTTGGCCACAAGCTGGCTATAGCTGACCCATGTTGGATGTGCTTAATCCCAATGACTGATTACTTGATTGTTTGTGATCCATGATCTGTGAGCACACAGTAGATGCTACTGAAAGTAAAGCTGGCCTTGGTGGTCCAGCATGTTTTGGTGCTGAAATGGTCTGGTTGTGGACAATCACAATCAGTAGCTTCCTAGTTCGTAGAGAACAAGTGTCAAACTTCTTGCATTCGCTCTGGCTTTGAATTGATGGTTGGGCTCCTGGGCTCGTTTTTATTGTTTTAACTTGAGGACTATTTTTGTTGCAATTTGTCCCTTTTCTTTTATATTTTTATTGGTTTTTGTGGTTTTTTCTGTGATGTGAGAAATCTCTTTTCCTAGGGTAATAACTGCTTTTTTTTTTTTTTTGTCTTCCATATTTTTGCAAGTGTCTTCTGAGTAAAAACATTTGTGAATGCATAGATGTGTGCGCGCGCACTTGCCCATATCAGTGTTTTTTTTTTCCTGTTGACTATATTGAGATTCGATCTGCCATATTTTGCAGTGTCCGTACGCCAATATCAATGAAGTTCTTTCCTCGTTTCTTTTTGCTATATTTTCTGGTTTTCCACATCTACTTCTTCTCCTATGCTTATGGTATGGACCCAGTGATTTTTCTTGGTCTATCTTCTTAGCTTCTTAGTATCAATTCTGTCTGAGAATATATCACTTCAATGTTTTTCCAGGCTTTTCATATTTGGCTCTCTCCACAACTGCAGCATTTATGCAACACCTCATCCTATACTTCTGGAACCGTTTCGAGGTATCAACCTGAATCTTCTTATGTATTTTGGCATTATCATGTCGATTCTTTTCTGTTTCTATAGGTTGAGTTTTCACCATAAGCTTGCAATTACTTTGTGATGCAAGCCTATGTTTCTTCTTTATTTTGCTGTTGCAAGTTCTCTAATATGGAAGAGCTCTTCCCAGGTACCTACTCTACAAAGGTTCATGCAAAACCGGCGTTCACAG
This sequence comes from Populus davidiana, assembly GCA_030145905.1. Taxonomy (NCBI): domain Eukaryota; kingdom Viridiplantae; phylum Streptophyta; class Magnoliopsida; order Malpighiales; family Salicaceae; genus Populus; species Populus davidiana. The sequence goes on along the minus strand of CM057789.1, from coordinate 21,475,613 downwards.
CTTCAGCAACACCCAGACTTCCATATCACCTCTTCCACCATCCTTGCTTCGACTGTACACATCACTAGATTGAACACTAGGAACCCAGGTTCAGTTAATGCAGACATGGCTTCTGGGCCTGCATTAAGACCTGGACCTGACCAAGCAATACCTGCCAATGGAATAGGAGCTCCTGGGCTTGAACAACCCTTGGAAAATGACATCCGAGAGAGAGTAGATAATCCGATGCAGAATCCAGGTCAAGCGGATCTTCAGCAATCAGAAACCAATCCCAACTCCGGGTCCATGAATTCGTTTAGCTCACTGTTGCTGTGGATCTTAGGAGGGGCTTCCTCTGAAGGTTTCAACTCGTTTCTTTCCATTTTTAGAGATGTGAGAGATCAAGGACAGGTTTATGCTGAATCTCCCAGACCTGAAAACCGGGAAACTCAAGATGCCCAGCAATAGCGAGCATGGCCTCTGAAGGAGATTGGAAATATGTAGTCTTGTAGCCAATAGATCCTTCTGTATATTACTTTGAAAAATATATAGTGGTGTTTGCACAGAAGAAATCAAATATTTAACAAATTATAATTTTGATGATTTTGTTAGTCCTTTTGGTTTTGAAAATTATAATTTACTACTTTGACCAAAATTAATTGAAAGTTTCAAAGAACCACTTATAATTTAAGTAGCAAATGAATATGAAAATATAAAGACTCAATATTATGTTCTTAAAACTAAACTGATTAACTAATTATTTCACTAAAAATATTGGGGTCAAATAATAACTTATTCAACAAATTGAAGGTGCACTGTTCTATCCAAAAATAAAAGCTTTACAATCCAAAAAAGAAAAAGAAAAACACTCACTATTAGTCTTCACTAAATTAGTTGCCAGCACTTCATTGCTTTGGGTAGTAGAAGAGAACTAACTACAATATTTTTTAGTGCTTTTATCTTTTTCACATTTTCATGATTTTATCTTTTTTATGATTTTGTATTTCTTTCCCTTATTGTAATGGATATTACATTTTGATCATTAGAACATGTTTTTATATTTTATTTTTCTATTGCTTATGGTTCATGATGATTATATGATCAAGAGGGGAAGAATATATATATTATTGTTAATCATATTGCAAAATATAGAGGGAGATTTATCTTTTTATATTTATATGTATACATTAATTGTCATTATAAAAAAAGGGGAAAATGTTGATCTTTAGATCACATATTAATATTTATATATTTTGATGACAATAATTAAATGAAAATAGACTAATGATATGCTTAGTAGATATTAAGTTTAAACAGGTTTATATAGTGATCATCAACAAGCATGAAGAATTAAATGAAAAAATAAATCAACAAGTTCAAGATATAAAACAAGTGAAGACTTAGTTCTTAAAGATTCATTTTAGTGCTAATTATATAAATCTTTATATATTACTTGATAACATAAATTAAAATGAATTCACACACTTCACATTACATGCAATATATGATTAATATGCATTTAGTCGGTTTAAGATTCACCAGGTTTAAAAATGTCAAATGTCAGTGAAATGTAATCAATGTGTTTTGCTCTTTTTTTTCTTGGAAGCTTAATAAGGAAAAAATAAATGGGTTATGCTGAAACATTTTGAGTAAATGTTAGTGAAACATAATAAATGTGATTTACTCTTTTTTTTTTCTTAGAAGCTTAATATTCTTTCATTTAGATTCGAAAATGTTTTGGGTTTTCTTTGCAAACCTGAAATTGACAAAAAATGCTATAAGAGAGGAAATTATTTGGACTTGTCCTGAACTAGTGTATCTATGAAAGTAATTCTTTACCACGTCTGAGTTTTGAGGCATGTCAACTTTCTAGTTAAAGTTACATATGTTTTTATGATTAAAGATTTAGGAGTCGTTATGTATAATTTATAATGTTTATAGAAGTAGGAGGGCTCGCTGACAGGGGTGTAAGAGATGTTGGTGAGAATGTAGTGTTGTTGATAGATCCTGTAGGATCAAAAGTTTGATGCTAGAAAGCTTAGCCTGTAAGGATTTCATCAGATTTGTCTTCAAACATATTAGAGATCATGAGGTTGCATGGTTTCACAGATGATCTAAAAGTTATAAAGTGTAGCTAAAAGATTTTGGTTTTGTTAAGCTTCTCTATTATGAGTAGCGCTGTCACTTATGAGTCTTTGAATTTTCTATTATAAATAAAGTATTGTGTAAAGACACTAAAGAGATTTTTGACAAGCCTGCCAAACATAACGAAATTTGATATGTCCTGCTCATTCATCACAACACAATCAACTTGAAAGCAACATGAGAGAAGAATTACTTAAAGTCTAGTAGAGATAAGAGTGTTCATGATCCAATTTGATTCAGTTCAGTTCGGGCTCAAAATTCCAATCAAACTAGAAGATGTTTGTTCTTAAGAAAATGACCCAGACTGAACCAAAAACCAGTTCAATTAAGAACGGTTATTTTGGATTAAAACTGAAAAAACCTAATCCTTATTTAATGGGCTTCTTTTTAAAATGATTTTTTTTTAATTTGGCTTTAACAATTTCTTGTTAAGTTTAGTTTTTTTATAGGCTTTTTAAGCAAGAATTTTTTTATTAGGCTTTTTAACAAAACCAACCCAAATCCATTTCTAAATTGGAATTTCAAATCAACAAGAAACCACTTATCTTTTATAGTGTTTGCTGAACAGGTTGATGACTTGATGCAAATCTATTCAACATATTTAGTGCATGGTCATATTAAATGTTTGTTTAAACTCTTTAGTGTAGAGATGCTCACACTAGAAATAATAAATTACATATTTCAACAAATAAACAATCTAATAAGGAAAATCTAGATTATCATAAATTTAACAAACAAAAAAATCCATATTATATAGATGTGCAAAATCCAACAATATCAATATCCAAAAAATCCAAAAAATTTCGAATATGTAGGACAAACAGATAATAACAATCAATCGGCTTTCTTAGTTACATCTAGTTGACGTATTAAAAGAAACTCCTTTCTAGTACTTCCCTTGGATGTTGAAATACAAGTAAATATTGTATAAAATATTTACAATTAAGACCTCCATAAATATCCATAATTAACAACAATAACCTTTATACTAGTACTTTTTTCACTAATAATTTATTACTAGTAAAGTTGGTGAACAAACTTACTTTTCTTCTTTTCAAGCAATCAGCTTCAACAACAACGGAAAAACCTGCAAACAAATGATCACCATGAGATTGAGATATAGATGAAAATCATGTTGCTCATTGACTTTATCTCTTTCTTGAAAACATGAATTTTAAATGAATGATTAAAAGCTACTACTAAGACTTTATGTTGTTGATTCCAGGGATCAAATGTTCTAATTTTCATTTGACTATCTTTGTTGTGATTTGTAGCTCAACTGAAGGGATTGCAATTAATATAAAGGTTGGAATGCATTTGACTAAGTTTCACATGAAGTAATAGAATTAATGATGATGTACATAGAATCAGAAGTATAAAACCATTTGTGACCCGTATAATGTTAAGCAGCAAATCATATATGTTTTTGTTTTTTTTTCTCAAGTTCTAGAAAGTTAATTTCCTATTGTCCCTTATCAACCAAGCAATCAATTTTATTTGTACTACAATCATAACTTGAGAAGAAGAAAGGGAAAATGAAGAGAAAAATTGATGTTTCATATGTTGCTGACTTGAATCAGATTTTGAAAAGTATCAAATTTGAAAAGTACCTTTAAAGGGAGGTAGTCTTAAGCCTAGATCTAAAAATCAAACTAAGTATTAATGAAAAAAAAATAAAAAATAAAGTGAAAAAATAAAGAAACAAAAATTACCTTTGAAGTTTTGGTAGTTTTAATCATAAATCTGATCCTTCCATTACACTATATCACCAAGTGAAAATCCAAACTTTGATTAATTGAATTCATACCAAGTGAAAAGAAAGGGGAGAACAAGGTCAGGGTATGGAGAACGAGAAAGAGAGAAAGGGTAAAAGAAGGGGCAGTTGAAGGAAAAAAAAAAGTTTAGGGTTAGCATAAGTTTGTATTTATACTTTATTTTTTTGCTCTATTAAAATGAGGTTGAACCAATCTGGTCCAGTTCAATCGGTTTCAACTTTCTAAAACCAAAACCAAACTTGACTAAGCTTTTTTCTTGATTTTTAAACTGGTTTTTTTTTCTCTCTCTTAGTTCAGTTTTTTCAATTAATTGTTTTTTGGTTTAAAGGTTGGTTATTTTTTAAAAACACCCCTAAGTAGAGGAAGTGAATAAATCGTTAAATTTATTTTGAGTTTCCATTTTCTATTTCTTTATAAATTATCAAAAAAAAAACATCAATTTTAATCATATTCTTTACCATGGTTCTACGGCTAAATCAATGGAGTCATGATTCAAGCATTTGAGATTCTCTTCAACACCTATAGTGATGTGAACCTCATGGTCATATAACCTACATATAAGAAAGACAAATCCCAAAAAGTCAAACAATCAATTTGATATAAAGATTATCTAAACCAAAACACCAATATTATTGAAAGAAACCCCCACTTAACGATTAGTAAATTGCAAATGAGAAATACAAGGAAGACACCATGAAGACAATTGTTCTCCAATAAGTTGAATTTGGTTTTTCAGAGAATGAAAAAATGTGAGAATACCTCACATATATAAGCAATATTATTATGAAATCAAAGTTTTCATATCATCTCATGTATCTATATCTCTCCTTATTCCACCTCCTAAAAGTCACAATATGTTCCCATTAAATAATTGTATAATAAATAAGTTCGATCACATCAAGTTTCATCCTTTTCTGCTCAAAATAACTATGGCAATAAAAATTTCAATCCACCTTCTTTTCCCACGCTAAACAAGCCTCAAGATCATTTTAACTTGAAAACTAGGAATTTTTAGTTTAATAAAGTCTAAATCATCATCCATATGGTAGTGATTTCCACAGTTTTGGAAATCCCCTTTATGGATAAATTAGCCCCTATGTATAAAACCATAATCCCTTCGGCCTTTATGTTGCCAAAAACCATCCTCAATACCTACAATCTCACGCTTAAAATCATCATCTCCTATAACATCTTTCTCATCATCAAAATCATCCAAGTTATGGTTTACATGTCGTTCGGGTCTCCTGTCATGGTTACCACTCCAATTAGCTCTATTTCTTTCATCCATCATTATTGTTATCTCACCTCTCTACCCTATCTAACCTCTCTTTCATATTACCAACCACCAAGTTAAACCTCTTCAACATATGTGCTAGACCTTGAATCTGAAATTTTAAGTTGTTAGTCTTCCTAGGAGGTGGTGTATCTCCCTTTTCTTCAGACATTTTGAATATGCAAAAATGTTGTTAATAGCAAAAATATCCTTACGCCTCTTATTTTTTGCACAAATAGTAAGTTTTTCACTCTAATATGCTCTATACACTTTTTACCTCTCATCTCACTTTTTTTAGCTCTTGCGGAACTGAAATCAACACAACCAAATAGAACATATTATTAGCACAATCCAAATAAGTTTAACTCAAGAAGCAAGAAATATACAAAATATAATTTCACAGCTAATAAGCAAATTCGCACGAGATACGAATGTTTTTGAAGATAAGAACAAAAATCAGAAGAAAATATTATCAAAATAAATTGATTAACACTCAGATAACCCAAAGAAACACTTTAGTATACTTCCCAAATAAATTTCAATAATAGCAAAGCAAGTTTCAATAGTTGACGCAAATCAAACCTATTTTATGCAAACTAAACTCGAATCTGGAACCTAAACCAAATGATGTCCAAATGACCTCAAGTTTTATACATAGTGTGACTAGACCCTAAATAACTAGAATATTGATTTTGAAGTAATTTCTATGTGGTTTGACCTAATTTCACCTTGTTTTAGTTTCTGTGGTAGAATTTATAACGTCTTTGTTTGGACAAATTTATTTGTTATGTTTACTTTTCATGTTATTTATATATATAGTTACAATAATGAAACATAATAAAAAAAAATTTTATAAGAGTAGGTATTGCTGCAATTCAAGAGGAATAGATAAAGATTGAAAATAATGAGTTTCAACACAGAACAAGAAAACAAAAATTACATAAGGATATAACCTGATAAATTTAGCCAAGATTCGATACAAACTGACATGAACTCTATCATTATATGATCAAGTAACCCACAAAAAAAAAAAAAAGACAGGTCTCGAAAAGCTAAAAAAATCAAATTTGATAGGATTGTGACATTGTGATTGACTGAGCCAAAACATCAACTTTATCAGAAGGAACCACCACCCAAAAAATTCCAATTCATGAACAAAAGTACAAAAAATATGCCACAAAGATAGTTGTTATTCGATGAGGTAAATTTATTATTTGTCCCACCCAAGAGAAAAGTATTGCATCACACAAAATTCAAGTTTATTCAAAGCATCATAACTGCTGAATTTGGAGCAAATAAAACAATATATAATCTTCCTAAATAACTTTGATAAGCCCTTATTAGGTTGAAAACCAATGGGCCAAAGCTTATTAGCCAATACAAGTATAATGTCTAAAACAATCCTAAAACATTTATTTTAGACCAAAACAAACCTCAAATTAAAACTCAAGCCCTAAACTGAATGTAAATATCAAAACAACAAATAAAACCTTAAAAATAATCTATATTAATACAAAGAAATAATTCAGCACAAAAGTAATTTGTCATTAAATACTTCATCCTTCTTTTTTCATATGAAGTTAGGATAAATAAAGAATTCCTGTAAGAAATAAAATTTGAAACATTAAAGAATCCTTGTCACAATTAGAAACTATGTTGTTGTCCATTAAAGTTCATTGTAGAACTACGAAACTCCTAAAAATAAGATGTTGAATATCCTCATATTATAAGGAAAATAATTCTCTCTAAATAGAAAATTCACAAGTTAAAAGACAACAAATAAAAACAAAAGTGTATTGTATCTTTTGACTTGTATCATAAGACCTTCTTGAAATCAGATTGAATTGAAATTTTAACCAATATAAAATTATAAGTTTGGAAACTAATGGTAAACTTTTAGCTTTATCTAACACTTAAATTGAGAGTTATGTTCAATAGCATAAAATTGGACAGTAAGTAGCATTACAATAAAATTTAAATTTGATTATTTGAGCCTTGCATGAATGAATCATATCATATCTACATAACAAATATGAAAAATGTCCCACCATTTTTTACCATGGCACTAAAACAAGGCTTTGTCTTCTCCTTTTTTTGCCTTCATTTCTTTTGTTTTTTTTTTCAATTTAGTCTTTAAATATCGCATTTATTAGGAATTGGTCTTTGTAATTTGTTTCTTCTAGCTTTTTATAAACTATCATAATATCAATTTTGCAAAAATCTATTTGATTTTACTATTTGCACATGATTGAATGTTTGGGGACTGTGATTGAAAAAGAAGAAAAAAGGTAACACCATTATCAAATAAATTGCCTTGTATGTTTTTTTGCTAAAATTTTCTTTATGGTTTTGTCAAAATCTCTTTGTGGTCCTTTTAGTTTTGGGACCAAACATTTTAGTCCAAAACTTTATTTTGTTCATATATTGGTTATTAGTTTGAAAGACAAGAGACAAAGTTGTCGAAAAATGATGAAAGAGAGACAAAGTTATTGATTGAACCCTTTCCAGCTACAAAAATGTTGTTATTTATGTCAATGCGTTCATTTCAATGTGAGGAGTTCATTGAGGTGTTCTTTGGCCTCAGGCTTCGAGCAAATTTTTAAAATTAGGTAGATTTTGCATTTTAAGATCTATTTTTTTCCATGTTTTAGATAATAAACTGATTTTTTTAAGGCCTTTATAGTGTTTAATAAGTATTTTTAGATAAAAGATGGTTAAAAGTGATTTGTTTTGGTCTAAAACATCAAAAGCCTGAAGAACTAGAGAATGAGTCATTTACCATAGGACACAATACATCGTCATACTTTTTTTGTTAAAAAAAACAAGGTGAACGATGCATCATCCATCCATTCTAGAAATAAAAAAGGTTTATATGTGCGGTCTTGAGCTGCTATGCTTGCACTTCTAGGCTTATTTTTAAAGGTTGAAGCATTAGGTCACTCTACCAATGCATCTTACCTAATTTTTCTCTTTTTGCTAAAAAATTCATATGTCTTTTTAAATTAATTAAAAATATTTTTTGTAATTTATTTTATTAAATTCTTAAACTAATTAGAAATATATTTAGATATTATTTCATTTGATATTGTTTGATTTTTACTATGTTTTCAAATAAGATCATATAAATCTTTTTTAAAAAAATTGAAACCATTCTTTTTGTACAACCTATAGTCATTTTTTTTTAATTTCTTTTCTATGAGCTTTAATTTTTGCTATCATATGATTAAACAAAAAAATACTCTTAAAAAATTTATTAAACCCAATTAGATCTATAAACCAGGTAACGAGTTTGACAAATTAGTCTACGTTGACCCATGTAGCTTCGAGATTTCATCGTCTCAATATTAATAAAATAAGTCAAGCCGAGTTTTAACCAGTCATCCAACCCATCTCTGGATATCATTATCCATGCATGTCTCTCAATTCCAGTACTTAGAAGGTGTTTGGGAGTGTGGTAGCGATTCTTTTTTAAAGTGTTTTTCACTTGGAATTATATCAAAATAATATTTTTTAACTAAAAATCAATGTTGACATTAAAACAATTTATAGACACAAAAAAATTAATCTGAAGCAAGAAAAAAAATACTTTTAAAACGCAAAAATAAACAGGCTCTTAGTATTTGACTTGAAGTGTAATCTCTTTTCAGTATTTTTTGTGTTTATAATCCTTAATTTATGTGTTAAACTTTCACATTAGATTTTGAATTCATAGTTTGATATTTTCCATCTCCTAGAAAAAAAAATGTTAACAAGTATTATTACGGGTGGAAATGGTTATATATACAAGTATAATAGTTAATAATTCAATCATAGTTAAAGGAAAAAAAACAAAAGGGACATATCTTATAAAAGTCTTCAACCTGAAATGTCATTCTTGTTCAAGTCCCTAGTCCCTAGACTATTTTTCTTTTACACTAAATTCCCAACATATCAATGAATATAATTGCTTTAGGTCATTATAACTGTATTTCTTTTTTTCAAATATTTGTTTTCTTAATTTTTCATATCATTAACTACATATGTTCGGTTTGAATTACTTCAAATAAGTTATATAACTTATTTTTACCTTAAAGTATTTATGATAAATAACTTTCAATTTTAGATTAAAATTCAAAATCATCAAAACAATGCCAAAAATATAGTAAATTTTAGAATCATATATTTAATTTTGATATTGTACAAATACATGAATTTTAAAGATATTTAATTACAAAACCAACATTGTAGAAAATAAATTAAGATGTGTTTGGCATTGCTTGGAAGCGCTTTTGAAAAAATTTAAATTTTTATTGTTGCTCTAAATTAATATATTTTTGATGTTTTCAGTTAAAATAATTTTTAAAAAATAAAAAATATATTATTTTAATGTATTTTAAAATAAAAATCATTTTGAAAAATAATTTCTATCACAATCTCAAATATATTCTAATTTAATGCATTAAGTTATAAAATTTAATTCAACAGGGATGTCCACCCGTGTGAATTTTTAATTTTTAAAAAACAAATAAATCAAAACAATATCAGTTTTTTTTTTTAAATCAATAAATTGATTAACCAAATTTTATTGGATTAATTCTAATTTTTGACTGAATTACTCATATATTTTTTTATTTATTTCTTTGAACTGATCTATGTTCTAGATCGATCACGTCGTGATTCACCCATCGAGTCAGTCCTGGTTTTTCAAAGTAGGTTACACGTATCTGATTGTTGTGTGTTGATGCGAGTGGTAAATAAATTGAAGAGACAGACGACTAGTCGTTGGGTTAAAATAAAAAAGAGTCGTCGTTGAACACATTAATAAAATGTAGTAAAATCCAATCCTCTGTAAAGCCCGGCTCTGACTCTGAGTACAGAGAGAGAGAGAGAGATTGAAGTAGAAGAAATGAATAAACGCAGCGTTTACGGATGGCTAGTAGCGATTTTGTGCTTCATAATACTCATGGTGGTGACTCCAGCCATTCCTCAATCTCAAGAATACCACAACTTTGCTGATCAGCGTGATTTGTTCTTCGGTAATTCTAATAATTTTAATTTTAATTATTATTATTATTTATTATTAATAATAAAAGTGTATGATCTTGTGGTTAAAATTGAATTCAGGGATACCGAATACACTGAATGTAGTTTCGAATTTCCCATTCCTTGTAATTGGTGTGATTGGCCTTGTTCTCTGTCATTATCGCAATTATTTTCAACTCAGGTTAGGGTTTCCTGCCTTTTTCTTTTCTAATTTATTATTTTGCGTTTTTTTATGATAATTATTTTTAAAATAAAAATGAAAAGGTTGCCAGGTGAGGTATGGGGTTGGACATGTTTTTTCGTAGGTGTGGCTGCTGTTGCTTTTGGCTCTGGCTATTACCATCTTAAGCCTGATGATGATCGTCTTGTCTGGGATCGCTTGCCTGTTAGTCACGTTACCCCCTTCTTTTTTAATGTTTTACTTGTGATAATTGCTGTTCATTTATGCTATGCTATGGTATGTAATGTTTTCTGCAGATGACTATTGCTTTCACTTCAATTGTTGCCATCTTTATCCTTGAAAGGATTGACGAGCGAAAGGGAACTGTTTCCATTATCCCTCTGCTTTTGGCTGGTGTTATTAGCATTGCTTATTGGAGGTAAGAGCCCACGCACGGTAAAGTGTATTGCTTCTTTTCTTTTCTTTTCTTTTTTTAATTTTGATATGATCTCTGTGGGATTGTTGATTTGCAATGCAGATTTTTTGATGACCTCCGTCCGTATGCTGTAGTTCAGTTTGTTCCATGTATTGCCATTCCGATAATGGCTATTTTGTTGCCTCCAATGTACACTCATTCCTTGTATTGGCTTTGGGCAGCAGGTTTGTGTTTCCTTTTCCATTGCTACTTTCCAGTTATATTCCCAAAATGAAACTTCTTCTGTGGTATTTGCTTGCTGATGTTGATCTATGCCCGTGCCTTCAGGGTTTTATCTTTTAGCTAAGGTGGAAGAAGCTGCAGATAAACCCATATACAAGTGGACTCACCATATAGTTAGTGGACACACTCTGAAGCATTTATGTGCTGCAATGGTTCCTGTTTTCTTGACACTTATGCTGGCAAAGAGAAGTATTGAAACAGAAAGGTTTTCTTCTCACTTCTTTTCCCTTTATGCAGTTATTTCTCTTAGATGTATGAATGAGTTTGTCCGAGGTTGTTAAGTGCTCCATTTCACATTCTTCCATCTACTGTCTTTTTCCTTGTTGCATACCACAAGTAACCTCTGGTTAGTAACTTCAAAAGCCAATGAGATTGGTAATCAAAGAGACTTTTCACTTAATACTAATTTTTGTTTTATTGGGGAATTCATAATCTCCACCAATGTTTACCTTTGTATCTGCTGCCCCCTGTAGAGGTTTTTATCTTGGTGTCTCATTTTCCCAACCATTCCTGTGATCATACTGCCTGGAAATTGATTTGTGCATGCTGTTATAATGATTCCAGTATATGTTGCTGGACTTGATTGTCCATACCATCTGTTACAGTGCTGATAAATTTCCAGAGATTCCCATTATCTACAATTAAAATATCAGTTTGTGGATGGTGTGGAACTCATCTAGCATGTAAAGCACATGCTAAAATATGGAACACACAGTAGCACCACCCAACCTACCCCCTTTGTTTTTGTTTTATTGGGGAGTGAATTTCCTGCTGTCTTTCCTCTTGTCGACTTGTTTTCATATACTAGTTTGGAAACTTTTCAGATGAATAAAAATGCCATTTTTGAAATGATACTAGAACATGTTATGTCAAGAGAGGACCATTTTGGATTATTTCAGGATTATTGTTTTTGTTTTATTGGGGAGTGAATTTCCTGCTGTCTTTCTTCTTGTCGACTTGTTTTCATATGCATTAAATATGTCATTCATTATTCTTTGAAACTCAAATGGTGCATTTTTTAAACCAAATGGCATTACGTTCCATTCATACTGAACAAATGGGACTGTAAATGCAGTTTTGTAACGATTTTTAGGATGGATCTGGATTTGCCAAAAAACCCGATTTCATATCAAACTTTGAAAATATGAAAGCAGAATGCAATTTTTGTAATACTAGTTTGGAAACTTTTCAGGTGAATAAATATGCCATTTTTCAAATGATACTAGAACATGTTATGTCAAGAGAGGACCATTTTTGGATTATTTCAGCATTTCAATGCCACTTAACTGTTATTAAAATGAATATTTGCATGTAGGATAAGTCTGCTCCAGACGTGGAAGATTTCCTGGACCAGGATCAGAAAGAATGATTCAGAGGTAGAGAACTACTCTACTACTTACACGAGTGTTCCAGTTGTAGAAACACCTTAATTGCGTTTATGACTTTTGATAGAAACATGTACATTTGTATTCAGATCAAAAGCAAAAACTTCCCTCTGAAATGTCATAGCCTTTGTTTAATCTAATTGTCGTGGTCATATTTATTTTCTTTGGAATCTCCCGAGTAAAAACCAATTATATGTTGATAAAGCTTAACCTAGCGTTTTTGTTTTGCAGAGGAGAAAAAATGGAAGGGAAATGAATTGCAAAAATAATGAAAATTCTCTGTTTTTTTTTTTTTTTTTTCATAGCAGAAAGTAAAGGAATGCAAAAGGAGGGGTGGGGGATGCTCACCTATAAAACTATTTTTCTTTACTATTTCCAGTTTCGCTCTCTACTCCTTCGGTTTTGCCTTTTCAATAAAAAATTAGAAAAACATGCTCGTTTTTTTTTTTTTTTTTTTTGAGAACGATTACAAATTTTTTCACTAAATATATTTAAAAAATAATTTATGATTATAACTATTTTTAAAAAAAATGAAAGCCATAATTTATGATTATTATTTTAATATTTTGTTTTTTTATAATCTAATTAAAGAATATTAATTTTGTTTTATTCAAAAGTAAAAATTATCTTAAGTTTTTAACTAAAGAAAGAAAATATTTATATTATATTTACTTATTTGGAAAAAAATGAAAATTTTTAAATGAAACCTATGAAAAACTTTTAAATTGTGTTTTTTAAATTCAGTATAAATTTAAATAATTGAAAAACTATTTTTCCAGTTTTTTTTTAATGAAGAAATTGCATTTGAACAAAAATTTGAAGTTTTTTTTTTAAATTTTTTTTTTAAAAAAAATTGAAATAATATTTTTGTTTCTAAACAAATTCATGGAAAGTTTTCTTCTAAATAGAATCCAAATTAAATGAAATGAAATTGAATGAAAATGATTTAATATATAATAAATATTTTAATAATTTAACTCCCTATCATTTTATTTTTTTTCTCGCGCAATCCAAGCTAATGGTGAGATTTGAAATTTTTTCTTTGAATAATTTTTTTTTTTTTTTATCCTTCCAAAAATTACAGCAATAAAAACACCACTTTGACCATGTCCTTTTTCCCAATTAAAAAATGTAGGTCCTCCTTTTCTTCCCTCCCACCAACGTTGGCAAAGTCACCATAACTCATTAGCCATCCTTTCCCTTTCAGGTTGGTTTTAGGTTAACAATTTCTATTCTCCAAACAATCCCCTATATTTTCATACTTCATCCTGGTTAATTATATAACTCTTGAATAACCAAATAATGGATCTTCCATGAGTGATCTAATAAATCATTTGTAGGCTGTTTAATTTACAAACACATGCCTAACAAGCAAATATAAGCAAAAACTATTATTGTAAAACAATAATTTTCAAACTCTATCCACAATTTGACCCGAAAAGAGCACAAATTATTAAGTTGTTGAGCCAACTCGAATTAATTATTATTTTTTCAAATGATATTATTTTGTTTTTTTTAAAAAAATCATTTGTGTGAAACCAACTAGATTTAACCAAATCAATTAAATCATGAGTCAACTAGGTTTGCCTAGGTCAATATCATTTTTATTTTTAAGTTAAAACTCAAACTAAGTTCAAGATATAAATCATTGGGTTTCTTAGGTCAATTAACCAAATCAAGTTTGATAACTATATATAAAACAACTCTAAGACCTTCTTTTCTTGAGATGCCAAAACACCAAAGAATTGTTCAGTAATGAAGATGTACTCTAATTTTTCAAAAAATAAGAAAAGAAAAGCAGAAAACAGAGTTTTCTTGTTCAAATTTAAAATTGTTTTTTTCTATCTTCTTCAAAGGTTGTATTTTTTTCAATAGTAAAAACAATTTTTCATTCATCTTTCATTGAGCTTTTCAATTGAGAACACAATTTTTATTTTTTCTCTCCTCCTTGTACCAATGTGAAACCTTGGTTATTTTTATTTTTAGATATGAGGAGTTTATAAAGGAATCTTCAAGTAGGGGATGATTAATGAGTACTCTTTTCTCTTTTCACTTTCATTCTTGCACAATTTAGATTTATTTAGCTTCTTTTTTTTCCAATCAATATTTAGTTCCTTGAAACTTTTAGAAGATTAAATTTTTGAATTTTTTTGTATTAACTCCATGATATATCATAATTAAACGTACAATTTCTTTAAATCTTGGTTTTTCTATGATGTAAGGAGTTCAATTTGTTATTTTTTATGTTTTTTCTATGATCGGATATTTGGTTGAAGGGATCAATGAGTAAGACATAATTCTTCCTAGGTAAAATGGCTACTTCATAGGTAGTTTTTACGAGTATTATTTATACCATTTTGATCCATCATTCAATGGTTTAAATTTGCTCTATTCCGATATAGAATAGAGAAAGAATCATGGGATTTACTTCGTGCTTCTGTAGTTTATTATGGTGGCAATCCAATTGGAACAATAACTACAAATCCTTTAACTAGATATTGGAGAAAACCATGCAATAAAACCACAACTATATATTTTCTCTGGAAGATAAAAGCTCTTGGCCACTCATCTTGGATGACAAATTTAGCATCACTATAGATATTAAAACAAAAGCTAAAAGAACTCTAGAATTCATTTTACACACTCATAATTTATTGTGAATTTATATAATAAAATTATTATTTTAACATTCTAAAATAAAATTTGTTAACTTGCTTTGAGGGCAATACAGTTCTTTTCTTATGATTCATTGGTCATTATCAAATTGATTGAAAACATAATGATTTTTATTATTATTATTATTATTATTATTATTATTATTATTATTATTTGCATAGAAAAATAACTTATTTATCCTTAAATGCAAAAATAAATAAAATAGTCCTTTAAGAGCTTTTTATTCTTTTTCTATTTTAACCACAATAAAATTATTTAATTACCTTTAGAATCACAAAATTATTACACTAATATCAAGGGACTTTTCAGTCTTTTCAATAAAGTTTTTTTTTTTTGTTATAATCATGTTGACTTAAATGATCATTTTGTATTTTAAAAAATATAAATATTATTATTTAAAAAAAAACAGAGAGATGGATGGCACCTGTCTGCTGGTACGTGATAGACATGTGTCAGCGAGTAAGGGTCGCCTGCATCTTTGCAGCCTCCTCATGCGATCAACGACATCCAACCGCCGTGTCATTTAAAGGATTAAGTGGTGGCACATCCAATAGGGTGGCGCGTGTGGCATTGTCAATGGTGATGAAGTTTTTTTTTTTCTCTCCACACCTAGAAATTTGTGTCGGCCAGCCAAAATAAAAAGTTGTCCTCCCATTTGTTTTTATTTTAACTGTAGTCTTCATTCTTTTAATTGCTTATTATTTATTTTGAATTCTTTTAATTGCATAAAAATTGTTTTTTTATTAATTTCATCCCTGATCGTTTGGTTTTATTTAATTCATATATCAAATATGGTTATTATTCTTTATATATATCATTTTCTTAATATAATATATATATATATATCATTTTCTTAAATGAATTTATTTTTCAATTTCATACCAAATCATTTTAATTCATTTTATTTTTATGTCATATTTGTTTCTTATTCTTTTATTTATTTATTTATTTTTCTTTGGATCCTTTTTTAAATTGGTTTTATTTTTATATAAAATATGATCCTCATTCTTTTAATTGATATTTTTTTATATCAATTTCTTAATTGAATTTGTTTTCAATTTCATCCCTCATAAATTTAATTCATTTTATTTTTATATCAGATTTGATCCTTATTCTTTCAATATTGAATTGATTGAGAATTGAGTTTCATAGTTTTTTTCGGTGTAGTGATCACAGTTTCATGACCTAAGTGTTAACCTGAATTGATATTGGTCTTTTGTTCTTCTTCTTCTTCTTCTTCTTCTTTACACTGATTTTTTTTTTTAATTTTACCTTTTAATATTGGGTTTATTCAAGATTGAAATACTGTATTTTTTTTTCGATTTGCTTTCTCTAAGGATGACTCGGCCACAAGACTCAAGTCTCAAGTTTGTTATGGTAACTCAAATTGACGAGCTTTTACATCATAATATTTCATTTTATTTTTTGCTAAATTTTGTCCAAGTTCTTTTAAATGCCTCTTTTTTTTTCTTTGGATCCATTTTTAGATTATTTTTTTTCAATTTCATCATTTAACATTAAATTGTTTGAGAGTAGAGCTTAATAATTTTGTTCGATGTGATTATCATGATCTCATGACCCAAGTTACGGATATAAAATGTTAACCCGATTGTCATTGGTCTTTTTAAAATCTTTTTCCACCTTTTTTTTATCCTTAAACACTAAGTTTATTGAATATTCAACTTTTTAATTTTATTTTATTTTTAGTTTTGCTTTTTATAAAGTTAGTCCGGCCTCACAACCCTTGTCACAGGTTTACCATACTGACTCAAAATGACTCAAGGCTTTTACATCATTTTAATTCATTTAATTCTCATATCAAATTTCATCCTTATTGTTGTTGTTGTTGTTGTTATATGGATCCCTTTTTGAAATTGATTTTTTTTTAGGACACGTTTGTTTGCTAGAAAGTAGTTTTCTTTTGGAAAGTGAATTATTTTCTTATGTTTAGTAGTACCATGAAAAATAAATTGAAAAATATTTTCCTGTATTTGGCTACATCATAAAAAATGAGTTGGAAAATAATATATTAATATTTTTTTTTCAAGTTGTTCTTGTGTTAACATTATACCATTGTCTCTCCATATAATTTTAATACCCAATATTATATTAACTTCACTCATATCTTTCATATCAAATTTAAAGGTTAAGAAACATTTAGTGCTATGCAGGACATTCTTGCTAGTACTAAAAACAAGTATATCATCTACGTATAAATTAATTATCACATATTCACCAGAACATATTATAAGAACATACTCACCTCTTTTATCAAATTTAACTCATTTAATGTTTTTTTATTTAGTTGATTTTCTACTTCTGCTTTATATAATAAGAACATATTATAAGCTACATCTTTAGTTCTAAACAGATAAAGTTTTGTATATCTTGAAAAATCATATATGAAAATCACATAATATTTTTTATATCTTTTAGTTATAGTTTGTTTTAAATCTCCTAAGTTTATGTGTATTAAGCTAAGTAATTCAATTTTTTTTCAACAGATACACATGTTTTCTTAATAATTTTAGCTTCAACACATATTTCACATTTATTCATAGATGAAGAATTTAAACAAGAAATTAAACTAGGATATTTTTTTAAGATAAGCCAACATGTCATAATCTAGCATGCCATAGATCCAAGTAGAAAAGGATGCATTTTCATTCATTTCATTAGCAACATTGAGTACAAAAAGTTCATGGTTACAATATCATTTCCTAACATATACATTATTCTTGGTCATTACAATCTTGTCAGATTCAAATGACACTTTGATCTCAAATTCTCCCAACAAAGTCACAAAGACCAAATTTTCTCTTATATTAGGGACATACAAACCCTCATTCAAAGCCACTATCTTACCCAAAATCAATTTCAGTTGCCTTTACCAAGAACATTTGCAGTTCTTGAGTCTCTAATGTAGACCACTTCTTCTTCATCCTTAAAAGGTGTATAAATAGAAAAGAATTTTTTATTTGCATATATATGCCTAGTAGCACTAAAGTTTACCACCTAATTTTTCTCATTAGTCACCATATTGACTTAAAAAACAAATTATGACAATGATATCTTCACCCTTAACCATGTTAATCTTAATTTTAGAATGATTGTTGTTTCTCACTCTCTTTCAACATTGAGGTACATGGTGGCTAGGATTGCCATATACAAAACGGCTTTCCTTTTTCTTACAATTATTAGGTTTGGATTTGAACATATTGAAATTTTTACCATTGAACTTATTATTATTATTATTTTTAAATTTATTTTCATACCTTTATTTTTTTGTTTGATTTGGTGGTCATCTTCCTCTTTCTAGTAACTTGCAATTCCTTTCTATTTGTGTCTCTAATGATGGCGTGGGTTATGAGATCGATCAAAGATAATTGTCTATATTTATGTTTTAGTTGTTGCTTGTAGTTGCTCCATAAATTGAAAAGATTTTTTTTATTAATATTCCAGCAACAAATCTTTTAGGAAGGTTGATATTTTCAACTTTCATATCTTCTAGCAACCTATAGTATTCATTAATTTGAGTTTTGATGTCTTTATCATCCACCATTTCTCATTGATAAAATTTTCCAATGACAAGTTTTTGTTTTCTCACATCTTCGATGATATCCTTTGTCACTGTATTGCTCCATATCCCATGCGCTTTCTTGTAGCTACAATATATATCAAATAACTCATTGGAGATGATACTTAAAATGAAGTGCCTACAAACCATGTTCTCATGTATCCAAGCTTTTGCATTGTCACTAGTCTTAGGATTAGTGAGAACCTATATAACTTCATGCATGTCAAGGACACCTCAGATCCTATCTTGCCACCTTCTGAAGTTTTCTCCATATAAAATTAATTATAGGTAATTAAAAATTATGGTTTCAATTTAAAGGCTAAAAACAAATTATTATTGGAGACAAAAAGTTTAGAAAGTATAGGCGTTGACTCATGCACAGAAAGGGCAATAAAAAATTTTCCTTTTTCTTGGCCCAACCTTATATATGTAAGCCTACAACTCTTTCCTTGTTGGTTATCATTTTATTTCAAAGTTTTTCTCTTTCTTGGCCCAACCTCATATGTGCAAGACATTTTTCTAATGTGAGATTGAAAACCCATTGGTATATATATTATATGATCACAATGAGACATTTGTATTTTTTCAATGTGGAATAAAAAATATTTTTTATTTAAATACTTCAACTAAAAAGGGGAGAACAATACCTTTCCGACATGGTATAAAAATCTTTTAAAATAATCACTTAAACTTTATTATTTAAAACATGAAATTCTTCAGTGAAAAAGAAACCTCGATAGTAACTAACTACAACATAAACCATCAATTTTTCTCGTTCATATCTAATTATTTGGATCCCAACATGGCTGATTTGGTCTTCATACATAAACTGGACAAATTGATTTCCATTCTTGGCTAATCTAAGCACAATACATTTTGACGTTTCTATAAAACTAAATGCAGAAAGTTGCATAGTTACAGATGAGAAAAGGCAGCAATAGTGTCAACTAGGGTTGTTAAAATCGTGATTTTAGAACGAAACGGAAAGCCCTTCACAAAATCGGATCGTAAAAACGGATCGTAAAATCGTACGAAATTTTGAAATACATTAAAAAAAATTCATGTTTCAAATAAAAATTCATACATAGTTCAAGCACATTAAAAAACATGTTTCAAATAAAACTTCATACATATTTCAAGCCTTCAAATAAAAATTCATATATAGTTCAAGCATCTTAAAATACACGATTCAAATAAAAGTCATACATAATTTAAAATAACTTTTCATTAACTAATAATCAACAAACTTAAAACAAACAATCTGTTGGTGTGTCATGTAAACTAAAATCAGCTTCATTCCCTTCATCTTCCTCATCATTCCTTAAGCATTCATCAATATCATTAGCATCAAGAGGATTATTAGTATCACTACTAGTACCAACACCAATATTATGAGAAACCAGCTATGGATTTTATATATAAAGAAATGGATGACGCAAAAGAGAAGATACAAGTGAATTTTGGTCGTGTGAAAAAAAGGTATATATCTTGCTAATTTTTATTTCAAATAATTTCATTTATTAATATGAATGTCATATATAAAGTAGTGATATTTTTATTGTTTTTTTTATATAGTTATATACTTATATGGAATATTGTTGATGCAAGATGAGAACTTCAACTCCACAAACCCTTACATGCAGCAGCTTATTATTTGAATCCTCATTATCATTATAATCTCAATTTTAAGGTTAATGCCAACATTAAAATTGGATTATATCAATGCTTAGAAAGGATGGTGCCTAATGCAAGTGAAAGGTGCAAAATTGACTTGCAACTTGAATCATTCAAGGATGCAAAAGGGTTGTTTGGCATTGAGGCTGCCAAGACAGCTAGAGATAAAAAAAAAACTCCAGCTCAATGGTGGGATTCTTATGGGGATGAATGTCCAGAATTACAAAGGTTTGCAATCCGAGTTCTAAGCTTGACTTGTACTTCATCTGGATGTGAGCGTAACTGGAGTGCATTTGAAATGGTAAGTTTTTTATTTTTTTTATTTTAAATGTTGAAATATTTGATAAAAATCTTATCAATTTGAATTGTTTATTTAGGTTTCATACAAAACGAAGAAATCGTTTGCACCAGAGAAAAATGAATGACTTGGTATTTGTAATGTGCAATCTGAAATTGAATAATAACCAAGTCAAAAAGCAAGCTAGTGATTTTGGTGTAGAAGATGATATTTCATCTGATGATGATTGGATAACCGAGGGAGAAAAACATCTAAACTTTGATTTGTTTGGTGCTATTGACAGTGCAACACGAAGACAAAATGGTAATGAAGATGAAAGTGATGAAGAAGAAATTCCTAATGATGTTGAAATGGAGAGTCATGGTATTGAAGATGATTTGAATATTCAAATTGATGATATTAGTGTTGGTACTAGTAGTAGCACTAATGTTCATAATATTGGTGTTGGTACTAGTAGTGATACTAATAATCCTCTTGATGCTAATGATATTGATGAATGCCTAAGGAATGATGAGGAAGATGAAGGGAATGAAGCTGGTTTTAGTTTACATGACACACCAACAGATTGTTTGTTTTAAGTTTGTTGATTATTAGTTAATGAAAAGTTATTTTAAATTATGTATGATTTTTATTTGAATCATGTATTTTAAGATGCTTGAACTATATATGAATTTTTATTTGAAGGCTTGAAATATGTATGAAGTTTTATTTGAAACATGTTTTTTAATGTGCTTGAACTATGTATGAATTTTTATTTGAAACATGAATTTTTTTTAATGTATTTCAAAATTCCTTACGATTTTACGATTTTACGATCCGTTTTTACGATCCGATTTTATGAAGGGCTTTCCGTTTCGTTCTAAAATCGCGATTTTAACAACCTTGGTGCCAACCATCAATCCTAATATGCAATAGCCACATTGCTGTTTACATGTGAAAACCAAACAAAGGAGATATCAAGATACTTACCATATACCTTAACCAATCCCTGGTCTAACAACCGTTATTTTCCATCTAAATACAATCCATATTCAACACAAATGGAAGCATTTTAGTGTACGTGATCCTTGAGATAGGTTATTGTGCAACATCTTTTTCATTGAACATCTTAGTGCTCATAGGTGTATTCAAGCTAAATGGGTTAATTCAAGCACATATATAGTTGATAGCTCATGAACCAGAATGAGAAATGCGAAAGTCTTACTTGCCATTGAGCCTCTCTATGACAGTTATAAGAGCTTGAGTGCCAAGATTCCCATCTCCATTTGCTACCATCCCAGCAAACAACTGCTTACCCAAGGCAGCGCCAGGCAAGACAGGCACCCTCTCATCGTCACTTTCCTCCACAACATCCACGCCCATTCCCATATCTTTCACCATATATTCAGCAAAACCACCAGCCTTAAAGTCCCTATCAATCATTCTCCCCCCAAACAACTCCATCACCATAGACCCCGCGGCCCCGGTCCTCACTGCATCCAACAACTTCCTCGCATCCAAACCAGCTTTATCTGCGAAAACCAGCCCTTCACTCAAACCCAACAAATTAGCACCCACTACAATCTGGTTTGCTATCTTGCAACTTTGACCACACCCTGCTTGACCCATGTAAGTCACTTTACCCAGAACCTCATACAAAGGAGATAACCAATTCACAACAACTTGATCACCACCAGCAAATATGGCCAACTTACCATCTCTAGCACCAATATCACCACCGGAAACCGGAGAATCAATAGAATGGCAACCTTTGGCTTTGGCAGCTTGGAAGATTTCACGTGCTTGAGCAGGCGAACTGGTGGTGGAATCCACTATGACGCCACCGGGATTAAGGCCTGCAAGAATGCCATGATTAGTGTCAAGGACAACTGATCGAACATCTGATGGGTGTCCCACCATGGTGAAAACAACGTCGCTGCATTTGGCGACCTTGTAAGGAGAATCGACGAGCTGGGCTCCTTCGGATTGTAAGGGAAGGGCTTTAGACGGAGAGCGAGCATAGATGGTGATAAAGTAGCCAGCAGAGAGAAGGCGAGAAGCCATGGCAGCTCCCATCACGCCTATGCCTATCCAGCCTATGCGTGTTTTGCCTGGAGAGATGGGTTCTGGGTATGGAGTCTCCATTGTTGTGCCAAGCAAAACCTCGTTAGCGATTGGGAGATGTTTATGTATGAGAGAGGAATTGAGGACGTGGAAGAAAAATCAAGATCTTCCAATTAACTTCTTTTTTCCTGTTCAATTACTTGGCTTTCTAACTTTCTAACTCATTATCCATGAATTGTTTTCATTTCAAATCATTTTTTTATTATTAAAACATGTCATTTTATAATTATTATACAAAACACTAGTTCTACAGGGGCTTTACCGTATCCAAGACATAAAATACTGTTTATTATAATAGTTATCTCTTAGATATTTTATTTTTTATCCTTGCAGGTAAGATAAGTTTTTCGACTGATTCCCATTTCAGCTAGGCTGACCATATGCAATGATGAAGGAGCGAGGTCTTGCTATCTGCTGGTGCCATTGGTCCTGAGCCTTATCTATTATTTTGGAGATTTATGTGGCATATCATCCAAAAATACGTGGCTTATTTCTTAAGTCATGATCGAGTTAATAAGTAAATTAGTATTCTGATTATAATTATTTTTTAAAATATTTTTTATTTAAAAATATATTAAAATAATTTTTTTATTTTTTAAAAATTATTTTTGATATCAGCACATCAAAATAATTTAAAAATACTAAAAACAATTAATTTGAAAAAAAAACATAAAAAAATTTCAATTTTTCTCAAAAACACTTTTAAAACGCAAAATATATATGGCCTAAATAAGAATAAAAGCCCCATCAGGAATAGCCGGGTTTAAATAAATATTTTTTCAGCGTTGTACGAGATTATTTTGATAGTTAAATTTTAAATATATATTAAAATTATAAATGTAACCCTTTAATAAAATAATACATAAAAAATTTCTACATAAAAGAATATTTATATTTTTAAAATTTATAGAGCAGTTGAATTACTACATTACCTTTACGATTCGAGTTTTTTAGCCTTAACTACAAGGGCTTGGTTGTAATTTTACAATGATTTATTTGTTAATATTATTTAGTCTTGAGATCATTTTTGGTTTTTGCAACAAAAAAACAAAAAAAACTGCACACGTCAATCACTTTGTCGCCTTCTGCGTGCAACTGGCTTTGACAATTATAATTGTGATTCTGTCATATTATTTGATTTGTCTCAACGTCCTCTTACTCTACGGGTGGCGTGTATGGTGGTTCGACGTAGTTTGATCCAAAATTGCTTTTATTTTCTTTCTTTCTTTTTCTTTCTCAGATTGCGTGCTGGCCATGCAAAAATTCATATCAGCCTTTCAATTTATTTTTTCTTTTGATTCAGTCCATCTTCTCTTCTTTGCAATTGTTTTACTTACATTGATTGTTTTTAATTAGATTTTATTTTTTTTTCATCCCTAATCATATGATGTTTTTTATTTTGTTTTCAAATTTGATCCTTATTCTTTTAATTTTTATTTATTTTGTTTTGAATCATTTTCATGATTGATTTTTTTTTAATTTCACTCCTAGGCATTTATTTTCATTTAATTTTTATGTCAAATTTAGTCTTAATTCTTTTAATTGATATTTTTCTAATCATTTTTTTAATAGTTTTTTTTTTTGCAATTTCATCCCTGAACATTTAATTTCATTTTATTTTTCCCTTAGCATTTAATTTCATTTAATTTTTATGTCAGATTAAATCCTAATTCTTTTAATTGACATTTTTTTATTTTGCATTGTTTTTTTTATTGGTCATTTTTTTTCTCATTTTATCCCTCAATGTTTGTTTGATTAAGAATCTTACTTCTTTGTTTTTTTTTTTACAAATTTTGGTCAACCCAATATCAAGACTTATGTAATAGATTTAAAAGATTAGCCTGAATCAATTTCCTTCATGTTTTAAAATATTTTTTCTAATACTTTTTTGTTAGTGTTTGTTTTGATTTCCTATTTATAGGGACATCCCAATTTCATGTTGCAGGTCATGTGTTTGATTTGTTGACCCGGGTTGGTTGTCAAGTTCGCTCAAGGTTTTTTTTTGTTATCTTTTTTTTTTGCTTTGATAAATTTTTTTAATTTATATTTTTAAATTGACTTGTAATAAAAAAAAAATTATAAGACCTAGATCTAGGGTTTCATAGATTGCGAGCTTTTTAAGATTTGTCCATGTTTGGGATGTTTATCTGGGTTTGCTTGGATTTTACAAATATTTTCAATTTCACCCCGTATAATTTTTGTTATTCTTTAAAACTTAGTCTTTATTCTTTTAATTAATATTTATTTTATTTAGGATTATTTTTTACTTTTTTCATTAAATTGCATCCTCCTTGTGTTTTTCCTATCAAATTTAATCTTTATTTTTTTTGCAAGTTTTTTAATTAATACTTTTCTACCGATCTTATCTTTCAAAATTAAATTGGTTGAGAATTATATTTTTTTATTGAATATGGGTAAAAACAATTCAAGGGATGCGATTTTTAGAGATTAAACCAGGTTTAAGAGGTTTATCCTTTTTTGTTTTTTCCTTTTTCAAAATGGATGTTGTCTTATTTTTTATCCTCTTTTTTTAACTTTTGTTTTGTTATTTTTTTTCAATATAATTCTCTTTCTTAAATTTGTTGTCTTTTTTTTTTTTTTTTGGTTTGATTCTATAGGGTTAGCTCTCAACATTATTTTTTTCTATTTCACCTCACCATTTTTTAATCTATAAATAATATATCATATTACAAATGATTTTCAATATCACCCCCTATGATGTTTTAATTTTTCAAGTTTGGTCCTAATTCTTTTAATTGTGATTATTTTTGTTTGCAATATTTTTTTTATTTTATCATCATTGGGTTTTTTCCTGTCAGATTTTAACCCTATTTTTTATTTCTTTATCTTTTACAAGTTTTTTTATTAATGGTTTTTTTAATTATTTCATCATTTAAAATTAAATTGGATGACATTTAAGCTTCTTAATTAAACTCGAGTCTATGATTTAACAAGTTGTATTTTATTAGATTAGACTAGGTTTAGAATGTTTGCTTAGACTTTTTTATTTATTTTTCCTTTTTTAAAACTAGTGTTTTCTATTTATTTATTTTTAACTTTGACTCTTTTTTCCCCAGTTTTTCTCTAATTAGATTAACTTTGAGTTGTTTGATAACCCAAATAGACTCGGGTATGATTTATTTTTTCTGTCATTTTTTTTCGGTTTATTTACTATTATTGGTTTTTTTTAATATTTAAATTATTAATTTAACCAATGATTTAGAGCTTAAATTGTTTTTAACCTATCATTTCTTTTACATTAAAAACAATATTCAGATCAAAGTAACACGTGAGCAACATATGTAGTTCAAAAGTAAAACTAAAAAAGATATCATTTTAGCTATATAAAATTAAATTAAATCAATTCATCAGCCCGTAATCGACTAAACAAAAAAAAAAATCAAATGATTTTAACATCCCTAACTTTCTACTATTATTTGAAGTTATTATATATGAAACATCCTTCATAATATAAAATTAAATTTGATAGGGTTAATTTCATAATTTAAAAAACTTGAAATCTAGTAATGTCAATTTTCTTATTTTAATTTTTTTACTAAAACATTAAAAAATTCAAAAATAATATTGTTTTAGTTTATTTAATATATATATATAAACAAAAAACAAATTGATTTCATCCATGAATCTGCAACTCAAGTCCAAGTTCAGGAATTATAACTATGGCATCCATGCTAAATCCCGATTTCAGCCATTGGAAGTGAAGCATGTTGCTCATTATTTATGAGAAAGGAATCGAGGACGAGGAAGAAAAATCAAGATTTGCCCATGAATTTGTTCTTTTATCTTTTTTTCTTTTTTTTTAACTTTCTACCTTTATTTGTGCTATATTTGGTGAAGCATTTCACCGGCTTTTTTTAAAATTAATTTTTCTTGAAAATTAGGTGTTTTTAACTATTTTAATGTGCTAATATCAATATAAAAAATAATATAAAAATTATTTTAATATATTTTCAATTAAAATATACTTTTATAAAAATATTATGCACAATATTACTAAATATACACTTAAGGTTATTATCCATCAATTCAATAATTTGTAGACTCAAAACCTAGTCGTGATTAATTTCATTCCAAATCAATTATTTTTAATCTACACATCATTTTAATTTTTTTTAACATCATTTAAAAAAACTCAAAAAATATTATTATTATTATGAAAAAATTAAGTTAGTCGTTCGAATCCAATATCAGGTTTTATAACTATTATCTATCTATTAAACACATATTTAGTCATTGTAAGTGAAGCTTCTTGTTGTTCCAAACCAACAAAAGAACAAACATGCTAATTTTTTCTTTAAACAACCTGAACTTTCTATTATTATTTGAATTTATTATATATGAAGGTCTCTTTTACAATATAAATCTAGCTTTTCCGTAATTAGATGACCCATCAACTTAAAATCTAAGTAAAAATCAGATTTTATTATAAACCCAGTTTTTTAAAAAATATATATATTATTTTAATTATTATTATCTTTTTACTAAAACAACATTGAAAAAAAACCTAAAACTATACAGTTTTAATCAATGCAGTTTTAATCTGGCCAAATGCAACCAGTCTAAAAAGGATGGTAATAATAATAATAATTTATTTGCGCATGCATATGCAGTGACTACAGAAAGGAGCTAGGTTGTCTTTCCTGTTTGAATGCACAGGAGCTGCACTAAGTAGAGATTTTGAGTTTTTGCTTGGCTTGTATGTCAAGCAGTCTTTTCAGCTAATTTTCATGAACAATTTATTCGGGACCATTGCATTTAGGAAACGGTAGCTTCGATTGTCCACCCCATTCGTTTCATGTGATTATCTATAACAAGTTGCTTCTTAAAACTTCTTTCAATGGCAACAGCATAAAAGAGCTCCATGTTCATATCCTAAGGACCATTTCATGTAGGAGTGATTAAACCAAGGAAAAGAAAGCAATTTCGAGTGTTCATCAATGGGAACCGAAATACTAACACATCTCCTTGAAGCTCCTTTCTCCTTTACCCCTTTCTTCCTTGTAACCACTTTGATAACCTGCTTTCTCTACTTCGCTCTCAGATCCAATTATGTCTACCTCATTGACTTCGCTTGCTATCTTCCGGCGGATAACTTGCGAGTCACAATCTCCAATTTCATAGAACATTTGCACCTCGGTGGTGACTTCAACACAGACTGTAGTGAGTTCCAAGAAAGAGTTGTGGAAAGATCGGGCATAGGAGATGAAGCTTGCATGCCTATTGCATTGCATGAGCTGCCTCCCGACCCTTCATATAAAGCATCTCTTGAAGAGGTTGAACAAGTTCTCTTCCCGATCGTTGAAGATCTTCTGTCCAAGCACAACATCAGTCCTAAGAGCATTGATATTTTAATATCCAACTGTAGCCTTTTCTGTCCTGCTCCTTCCATTACTGCAATGATCACAAACAAGTTCGGATTCCGGAGCAACATAAAGAGCTTCAGCCTAAGCGGGATGGGGTGCAGTGCCGGACTCTTGTCGATAAGTTTGGCTAAAGACCTTTTGAAAGTTCACAAGAATTCGTTGGCTTTAGTTCTGAGCATGGAAGCTATTAGTTCGAATGGTTATCTCGGTAAAACCAAGTCGATGCTTGTAACCAACACCTTATTTCGTATGGGTGGAGCTGCTGTTTTGCTGTCAAACAAGAAGCACGATGAGCAAAGAGCAAAGTACAAGCTCCTGCACCTTGTCCGTACCCACATGGGATCCGATGACCGATCATACACTTCTGTCATTCAACAAGATGATGAAGATGGGTTCGTAGGAGTGTCACTATCGAGGTCACTTTTACATGTCGCAGGCAACGCGTTAAGAACCAATATATCAGAGCTTGGCCCCCTTGTGCTTCCGTATCTTGAACAGCTTCGATACGGGTGGGGAGTTGTGCATCGGAAACTTTGGGTTGCGGCGGGGAAAAGAGAGACACACGTGCCAAATTTTAAGAAGGCTTTCGAGCATTTCTGCATACATGCTGGGGGGAGGGCAGTGATTGATGCTGTGGAGAGTAATCTGAAGCTGCAAAAGGAAGATGGAGAAGCTTCAAGGATGATGCTTTATAGATTTGGTAACACGTCGTCTTCCTCGGTCTGGTATGAACTCTGCTATCTGGAAGCCAAGGGAGCGGTGAAGAAGGGAGACAGGATTTGGCAAATTGCTTTCGGAAGTGGTTTTAAGTGCAACAGCGCAGTTTGGAAATCCATTTCTGTTCCCAATCCAGAGGAAAGAAATGCTTGGTCAGATAGGATTCATTTGTATCCTGTACAGACACCGATTGCGCCATGACTCTTCACTGTCATGTTGATGCTGCAATGACCTTTCGAAGTATTCCTACACATGTTCTCTTGTACGAGTCTAGATACATTTGCCATGAACCCTGGATCTGAAAAACATGCCATTGAGTCGTGAACATGTCCTGATTTCACTTGTTCATCCCATTGGCATTCCAAGACTAGAGCAGGCACATCCCAAATTCCTGTAAACTGGGAAACATAGCACTTCATGTCCTCGAAAACAAATGGAAACGAATATATTTAACAATGCTCTTGATTTTATAAAGGAACAGTGCAGCAAATCACATAGTAGAAAACATACCTATATCTGTACCATCTGAAGCGAGACATTCCCTATGGCTTTTTGATAGATTACAGGTCCCTTCACCCAATTTCGCGTTAGCTGGAAAAATCCCCAGTTCTTTGCTGTGAAATATATCGACGGCCTATCCTATGATCACTTGGTCCCAGCTGGTTCGAGTCCACCGATCTACACCCCGTCAAAAGCTCAAGAAGAACCGCACCGAATGCATAAACATCACTTTGTAAAGGGGGCTTCCCTGTCTATCACGAAAAGAGAGGCTAATCCTTGGATCTAACTGGCTAATCAAATTTAACAAGGCAAAAATCAACCTCTGGGACTGAAGATTGTTGTGCAATAATCCTTCGCATAGTAACTTCATCCTCTGTGAAATCATCAAGCAGTTCTGCCACCATAGTTTGTAATTCCAGCTTCATCACAACCTTTTGTTTTCTTTGAGATCTATAATTAATTACCAAACTTTTTAAAAGAGAGGGAAATTGTGCTCTTGTTTGATTTTTTGTATCTAATATATATGTGGATATGATAGTTCGATTCATCAGATTTAAAAACTTCTATTAGCATAGGATATATAAACTATAACGGGTAATCGAAACGTAAAAGTTTTTTTTTTTTACAAGTATCCCAAAGTTAGGCAGCATAAAAAAAAAATAGTGTTGTCAAATAGCATCAGGATCACTATTTACCTTTTTTATTTCCTTTTGATGGTGATGATTACTCGCTACATTAAAACAGGAAATTTTCAAAATCTGGTCACATGCATGTATAGTCAGATCTACAAGATATCCATGGAGCAAGAACAGTTCTACACAGAAGATGGAGAGGGAAAATGTAACCCACTTGGTTAAAAATGCTAGAAAAGGATAAACTCCAAAAGTTGGGTTGCCCAAAGCCTCCTTTCGTTCTAGACTAGTTTTCCTTCGTCTACTGAGATTTCAAGGCTTTTGACGTCATGTGCTGCTTGGACAGGATCTCAGCAATGAGCTGGCGACCAAATAAGTGTGAGTTCTTAAGGATCAGGTTTCTTGTTGAGGAATCAACAACATAACCTTGGCCTGGCATCCATTGTAGCAATTGTATAAGCAAGTCCTTCTTTTCAGGTTCAGCAATGTAACGTGACACAGCCATCTGAAATAGTTCCTGTGAAAAAGAAGACAGCTGATTATGCTGAAAAATGACTTAGATTTTAGGGTAAGGGAGGGAAATTGGACTCTGAAGTTGCATGCCGTGCATTTATCTATCAACTACTCAGAGAAGTCATATTCCTCAAGAGTTGATGCAAATTTCTGGTGTTGGGAAAGTGCAAGTTCTAATGTGTGTGCGTGCCCAACTGATGCGGTACAAGAAGAAGAATTTTCAAGATAATTCTAGTTTTATTAATTTGATAAGGCTTCATTCTTTTGCAAGTTTCCTCCTTGTGATTATTTTATTATTTATTAGGATTTTATTTCCTAATTTATCACATTTATACATTGGATTAGGAAGGTAGATTTAGAACTTCATGGTCATTTTGAGAGGTGGACCTCATCATGTTTCTTCGTTTTTTTGTGGATTCAGGAAACACTTCTTGAGGGATTAAGGGTTGCCTAGTGGATCGAAAACTTCCTTGAATTTCATCTGTCTTGTTCTACATCAATTGGTATTAAAGCCTCTGATTTCATTGCTTTTAAAGTTCGAGAAAACCCAATTTATTAGCTGTTTTCAGAAAGCCTTCCTTGCTACTGCTGCATCATCTAGTGGAGTTGATAAAAGTTTTAGAATTTTGTTTTTGTTTAGAAAATTTATTATTTAGCACGTCTTATAATTAGGAATTTATTATCAATAGGACTATTTTCTGATATTTTCTTTTAGTAGGATTTTATCTCCCTATGTTAGCAGGACTTTGTTAGGGCATTTATGTGCCTATGCTCACTTGGGAACTGTTATAATGAATGGATACAGAATTTGAGTTTACAGGGAGGACCCAAGAGTTTTGCTAAGCTGATTCTACTTTTTCTATCCTTTTTTTCCCCTGCTCTTTCATTGTTCAATATCAATTTTTGTAGCCCCACGTCAAATATATTATACCTTTTCCATTTCCTTCCGCAATTACTTCTTTGGTAAATTTCAATTTATCCCCTTAAATATAAGTATTCTATTATTTCCACATATTTGTTTTCTTTCATTTGCCCTTTGGATGTTTCGTGCATTTAACGATAAGGTCATTTTGTCAACCTCTAAAAAAAAAAAAAAAAATTTCTTTTTATTTTTTAAACTTGAAGTTCCTCTCCAAAATGTAGATAGCTAGTCAGCTAAATCCTTAAAGAAAATCAAATGATTTGTTTAAGAGTGTGTGTGTGTGTGTGTGTGTATTGATCAAAAATGAAAATGCGTAGCCAAATTCACTAATATTTAAAAAAAAATCAATAAATAAAATAAAAGCATAAGACAGTGAAAAATACAAAGCCAAATTCACTTAAAATTCGATGAATAGAAGATTTTTATACTTACAGTTGTTAAGAGGGGGGGGGGAATTGAAGCACTTTCAAGTGTATGATTTAGACACAAGTTCAACCTGCTAACTATGTAAACTTTTATAGAATGAAAAAAAGTGGAAACTAATTTAGTTTCAAAATCAAATTCACATTTATTTTCTTTGATCTATTATTTTGCCCTCTTCACTTCTCTTTCTTAATGTATTTTCACTAGCTCAACATCATTACACATGAGAAGCCACCTCGTCCAACCTTATGAAAACCAGTAGTAGAAATCTCCACAAAGCTACAACACTCAGTGCCCCTTCTTATATCATGTTGACTGTGTTTTTCTTTTTCAAAATGAACTATATATGTATGTATGTATGTATACATATGTATGTATATGTATATGTATAAGTATCGATTGAATCTAAAGTGAATGTGGCTTTATATTTTACGTTTTTATTGGTCTAGTTTTTAAAAAAAAAAATCTTAGGTGAACTTTGCTTTGTACCTTTCCTTTATTGATTGAATTGCATAGGTTATATTGTCCATGCCCTTTTTTCAAGTGAATTTGCTTTGTTTTCAAAATCCAATTTTATCTTTAAACTGAATCATGTTAAAATTTGTTTAAGTAGCTAATTGATAAACTATCCATACTTCTCAGAGTAAATTGAAATTTACAAAATAAAAAGGCATTTCCATTAGTTTTGCTAACATAGATAGACAAAAGACTTTATTGATAAATTGATAGATGTCAGGGGGTAATTGATAGAACCTATATACTTTAGGGGAATAATGAATTTTACCCTTAGTTCTTCTATCTCAACTGGAGACCATCTGGTATTCTGATGCCATCTAACACCAGGGAAAAAATGCTGCAGAACTTTTTTCAATATGATACAGGAAATCATCAAAATCCTGATGCCTCTAGCGTTTACAATTCCAAGCATGCATTCATCTTTATAATAGAGTCCCCACAACCTAACATGTATCATGAGTTTGGCATGGTAATATGAACTAGTTTACAATTCCCAGCACGCATTCATCTTTATAATTGAGTCCCCACAACCTAACATGCATCATGAGTTTGGCATGGTAATATGAACTAGAAGTAACGACTGAACTGCAAGTTTCTCCATCAAACAAAAACAAGCAAAATATCACCAAATATAATTTCATACAAGTCCATTGTCATTACCTGATCAATCTTGTATCCAGAACCATGAATAACCTTCATAACATCATTTATCAAATTGATGTCACCAAGCTTCACAAATGAGCTTGCAAACTTCTTAATTGCAGCTGGAGAGATCAATTCTGCATTATCCTGACAAAAATGTTCAAAGAAAACAATCAATGCAAGAACAGATAATATATCCAATAATCTTCAAGAGAGTACAGCATACCTTAACTACTACATAAGCATCTTTGAGAAGCCTTCCAGCAATAAGAATGTATAAAATATCCTCATGAAAGGCTTTAGACATTGTCCTTTTGCTAGACTTCAACATACTGTAAACAGAAAAGGCTTCTGCATGGGCTTTAATTTTACCAAGATGAAGAATCAATGAGGAACAAAGCTCCTGGAAAAAAGAATAGATGTAAAAAGCTTCACAGTCACAATCTTTCAGTTAATTTATTTATTCTAAATTACAGATTGCAGCCCATTTTCAAAGGTTACTAGAAAGTACTGGATCAATTTCTTAATTTCTGGGTCTTTATCATGCTTTTGCATGATCATGTCTGAATTCAATAGCCAATAAGATTAAAAGACTTCAAA
Organism: Populus davidiana; assembly: GCA_030145905.1. Classification (NCBI taxonomy): domain Eukaryota; kingdom Viridiplantae; phylum Streptophyta; class Magnoliopsida; order Malpighiales; family Salicaceae; genus Populus; species Populus davidiana. The sequence continues at coordinate 21,441,978 of CM057789.1, read as the reverse complement.
CTGTATAGGAAATAAACCAAATGGATAAATAAATCAAAGGGGCATTCTCAGAAGTCTCTCAGCAAGAAGTTAGGTATAAATAAAAAGCGAGCATACCTCCATAGGTTGATGGCCTTTCCTATGCATGTCTTCCATGGTCTGGTAAGCAAGCATATATAACTTCTCCTTGCAAAAATACTTGATAAGAATATGGAAAGTATTATAGTCAGGACTGATTGCCAATTCATCCATTTTCCTCATTGTTCGCATCACACTCTCTTTTTCACCTGTTCTACAGTAGGCACAAAGAATTGTATTCAATATAACTACGTCATATTTATCATACTTGGCTTCAAACTCCTCCGCCAACTCCTTTGCCTCTTCAAAAAGGCCACCTCGGCAAAATGATGAAATCATGATACTGTACGAATAGCCACCTGAAGGCAGGAAAAAGGATTTATGTCACAAAATGTAGGTTTTCTCTTGAAAGAAAACAACAGTGTATAGATTGTAGAAGCATGCACAAAATATTCTAGCAATCTGAGAATGTGACAAAATGTAGTCATGAACAAATGTAGTTCAGACAGCTTATAAAACAAACAAAATGGTCAAACAAAGTCAATATTCACACATTAACAGTGATACGGGTTCATATAAGCCATCCATCAAACATCATATTGTAGTGAACTGCTTGTAGTAATAATGGTTCCAATCTCCGAACAAAGCAGAACATTTGAAGCTGGCGGATAGTATAAAATCAGATCCAAAACCAAAAGGAAAAACTTATCCTGAATCCATTGCCAAATAATTTCGATCCCCAAAATTGATTACAGAGGATCAACAAGGAAAATAGCACACTTGATGAAGATCATATATATTAAGTTAAATATGCTTCCACTTAATTTAAGACAAACCCTTAGAGATTAACTCTATGGGTAACTAAATGGCATTTAAGCTTCTTATTCACGCTAACACAAGCAGGTTACCAAATCCATAGTCACAGATGTTTTAGATAAGTATCAGATGAGAATTGTAAAATGCCAACATGTAATAGATTACATACCAGATTTAACATGTTTTTCCTTCATTTCATTGAAAACTGATCTTGCTTCATCTAAGAGCCCATTCTTAGCAAGGCCATCCATCAATAAACAATAGGGCATCTACAAATTGATTTGCATGTAATGAGCTACAGGAGCATAGAAAAAGGATAGAAAAAAAAAAGGGATGGATGGCTGTAGATTCCAGAAAATATTGAACCTGGACCCAATTTGTTGACATAATTTCCTCAGTCTCAATTTCCATCCAAAAACATAAGAGATAGAAAATACAGCTTTGATCAGACATAAATATGTCAGTTTGAGCTTCATTTACCTCATCTTTTGCAAAGCCCAAGGTATCCAGTTCTACCAGAAGGTCTCTGGATTTTTCAAACAAGCCTCCTCTTACATATACCTTTAACAGAGTTGTCAATATTACCTGCAAGCATTAGAATGAAATTAAAAAACACTGATGCCAAGGATTTAATGATTAATGCATTTGTTGACAAATAAAAGAAAACAGTGTACGAAAAATAGTCCAAGGGACAAAAAAGCAGCAAATAAGGCTAAGAAAAGGTCTCGATGTTCATCTATTATCTGACAAATAAATGAAAATATATCAAATCAAAAGGTCTAAGCAGCACAATATACCTAATAGAGATCAAGAAAAAATTGAATCTGCAACAAGAAGAAAATGAAAGAAGCTATAAAGTAATTGAATCTGCAACAAGAAGAAAATGAAAGAAGCTATAAAGTAATGTTCTGCAACAAGAATACCATTGACCTCAATTACATATTTTATGGTCATAACTACAACAAAAGGCATCATCATAAGGAACAAAGTGTTTGACCTTAACTGTTTCCACAACTATAAGCGATTGGAGTCTAGCAGTGGAATTAAATCTAAAAAATGGGTTATTTTTTTTATGATCTATTTAGGAAGGGCTATAGTTTACTTTTTTTTCCCACAATTATTGTTATTATTTGAACCACAATTCAGAGTCACTGAAGCCAAGTCAGTTTGGAGCTTGGTAATAAGAGGATAGAAATAGACACTGTCAATAGGGACAATGAATACAGAATTCTATTATATTTATTGCAATGGAAACAAAGATGTTACACCACTAAAAACCCATGGCAAGAAAAACATGAAACAAACCTTATTTGGTACTAACCCTGAAGATTTCATGTCCTGCACCAACTCTTCAGCCTTCTTGTAGTTTCCATCAGAAGAGTATGCATTGAGTAACGAGCTATAATGAAATATATTAGGCGAATGACCCTCATCCTTCATCTGGTTAAAGTAGCTTTGTGCTTCTTCACACCGTTTATTTGAAGCACAAACTGCCAAAAGTGTCCCATACATTATGCTGTCCATCTGCAGTCCATTATAATTCAGTTCCTGAACCAGATCCAATGCCTTAGAATACCCATCTTTGATTTTCATGCACCCAGCAAGCAGCTAAGATACCAAAAAAAATATTAGTTATGATGGTGAATGAAAGAAATCAGAAAAATTAGAATGCAAGAAAATCTTCTATTCCCCAGTAGATTAATAAGCAGGCATGTAGCTGATTCTATATAGAGTAAATATATGACTATATCAATTATGAATGAACACATTCCCTCTTTCTGCAGCAGGTTTGGGTGCCAGGTCAACCAACTTAAAACAAAATAAAATGGAATCAGTATGAAATATAACAGATGCAGTTTTGGTCTAAATCATACACACACACACATATATAAAGTTGTATATAACTTAACACATTCCCATGTACACATAAAGACATTACTATACATGGGTTTGTTGTATGGCACCAGAGAATAAAAAATAAAAGCTTGAAGACGTGGAGAGGCATGTTCCTAACTTAACATCTAAAACATTAAATAGGAGCCATGTAAAGACCCATGCGCAATAATGATGTAGAGCACTGCATTCAGACACCATCAGCTACTGTTTCCATTCTTAGACCCATATTATGGATGCATGTTTTTACGATACTTGTTAGACAAGAAGCAACAATAAACCAAATGTCAATACGACTAGTGTGACAATGTCTACCAAAGATTGAATTCAATCCTCATTTCTCTAGCTGTAGTTGCAAATTTAAATGACTAAATGGCACTTTCAAATTTTACATACCGTGCTATATGTAATAGCATCAGGTGTTAGACCATTGTTCTTCATCTTATGAAAGAATTTCATGCTGCTATCGAACTTGGTATTCCTGACCAGGCATCTAAGAAGTGAATTACATATGAAGACATTAGTTTTTGTTGATTCATCAGGAATGCTGTTGTATATTTCTAGTGCCTTTGCCGGGTTAAGACTTGTCCCCATGAACTTTATATAACTGCTATAAGATGAAGCACTGATTTTGTTGTGCTGTTGCATCCAATCAAAGAGCTGCAATAGTCACAAAAGTAAAGATGAAACAAGAATAATCTCAACTACAGGGAAAGAAAAAAAACTGAAGTTACAGATTATGTTGAGACAAAAAAAAAAAAAAACCCTCAATTTGGCAGGCATGCATGCACACCGAGAAGAGTGGGGGTTACAATAACACAAAAGTCCTTTTGGCAGATGAAGTGAATTCTGAATGGAAAGTTCTCAGCACAAAATGAGTAGAAATTAGAGAAGAGCTGTAAGAACAATCAACCTATAATTCTAGCAAAAAATCCTTTTGTGGTGAAGATAAAAATGATTGATCAAAATAGAAAAAACATAGATGTGGATATCCTTTTCTGATGATGCTTAAAGGGTTGATGCTATACATGAATGCAGGTATCATGAAAAACAAGGAAAGCATTTTGATACCTGACAACTAAAGCATTCCGCTGCATTCAAATGCAAGATGGACATATTAATTATATGATCCCATGAACTCTCAACAGATAACTTCACAAAACCATAAATTTGATCGATGTAATTACAAGAACTTATTAGTGATCTACTCTTACCAAGAACCAAAGTCTGTCTCTTCTTGAGTTACTGATTCTACCCACTCCCAAAAATATCAAAAAATAAGTAAAAATAAAAATAAGAAGAATCTATGGAGCAAAATTGTGAATCATTTAAATTTGGATTGTCTAGATCCCTTACTCAGTTTTAATGAATTGGAGATGTGAGCCTATTAATTACTGTGTTTTTACCTTAAAAGTACTTCTTTTGGTCATTTACCTTTAAGTATTCAATTAAATTATATGCAATTGAAAGATATGAAGTTGGATAAACTATAGTTCCCCACTGTGGTACAACTTCTCTCATTAACGCTTTCTTAAAGTTGTTCTTGACTGACAAAACTTTAGAAAGTTTAAGCTGTGGTGGCACTCAGCCCTGTATGCCAACTGGCTACGAGTCAAAATAATGAGAAACTGCAACAAAAATTTAGAGCAAATTGAATTGTTGATGATTATTATGCCCCAATTAGTCTGATTCCATGTAAGCCTTAACTCTGCCCCTATACATGCAACTCTTCACATATCATGTTGAATGAAAAATTACCCGTTTATTAGGAGGGAAAAAGTTGCAATAGGATGTGAATTCATGATGATAAAGATAATGCATAGTGTCAATTGTGTTTCTTGTTATTGGACACCGCAATTTCATAATCTTTCTGTCTCTAAAATATAGCAACAAGTCTAAAATAGGTGCTGACACCACTGGAAAAAATATAAATGTACCAAAATAGTCTCAATGATAGAACAATAAATCTACAGTTAAAGTAAAAGACAATTTTCTTCTAATCTGGGACCAGTATTCCAGGGACTTGACTTGGTATTAAAATCACATCATGGAAGAATCAAATCTAAGAATATGAAAAAGAGGAAAAAATAAAATGTATTTCACCATGAGAGGAGCAGCACCTGTGAAAGACTGTATGATAATGAGCACACAAAAAATACTAAACCAAGAAACAAAGAGATGACGTGCTGAAAGCATCAGGAAGTTAGTTATGTAAATGCATTTAAGAAACATGAGCATCAGAATAATAGAAGCAGCAGAACCTGAGAAAGATCCTGCCATCTGCATTGCTCCCCAAAATTCCGCAAAATGATATTCAAGTCTTGCACCTTCAACATCCCTCCTAATCTGTATAATCAGTAATAGACAGACTGTTTCATTTACATCAAACAGTTTAATTAACTAATCAAAGAAATAAAAACAAAACTTTAAGATGAAAATAATCAGAAAGGTATTCAAGTCAAACACAACCAGATTTCTTTGAGTCGTCATTTGATGTTTTGGCTGCCCAAATCTTCAATTAATCTAATGTAAGGCCCTTTACATTTCCAACATACCTCCAACAAAAAAAGAGAGACCGTTTTATCAAGAACAATGAGATTAGTGTCCCCTATGTGAACCATGGTATATTACAGAAGGGCAAGATTACTATCTGAGAGTGACTCCTAATGTACCTGATTGCAGAAAAAAATATCTAAAATGCAATATGAGGTAATAAACAGGTCAGGCATTGATCGCAACCAGGGATCCCAATCTTTGTAAAGACATTAAAAAGAAGAAAAATTAAAACCCAGGTCACATTTTCACTCAACTACCCTATAACTCATAGGGAAACACAAACAAAAGCATAAGAAAGTAAAGACTTGGCACTAGTGAAAAGACTCATAAACCAAATTCAAGTCCAGGAATGCACTACGTATCATTGAAGAAGACGAGAAGTGAGAAAAGAAGGACCTTTGAAGAGCAGAATCCAAATGAGGGGATTGTTGAACTTCAAGAATGGCAGCTTTTCTAGACATGTATGACTTAGACTGACGCCTTTGAGCATCAACTGCGCCACCTTTCGGTCTTCTTCTTGTAGTTGTTGCCGGTTGTGAGTCATCATTACAAGGTTCATTGACAAGTGATGTTGTTGCTGCAGCAGAAGTGCGTTGGCAGCTGCTGCTGGTGGATACGCTGGGAATTGATGGAAAAGATAAGGTTTTTGAGCGGGTGAGGTTATGGTGAAACCCTGTGCAGTTGGTGACAGTTGATAACTCCATTCTGAATTCGCCCGAGGCAGCAAAAAGGAATTTTTAATTTATTGATTTTTCTTTTCTCGATGTAATTATAAAATATCCGTACCTTTTGACCTTTTCAATTACTTTATATTTTTTTTTAAGTATGTAAGTTGTAATTTTTGCAGTTTAAAATATTATTATTTAAAAATATATTAAATTAATATTTTTTATTTAAAAAAATTATATAACACATTAAAATAATCTAAAAATTTTAAAAAAAAATAAATTTTAAAAAAAAAAACAATTTTAATCACATTTTCAACTACTATTTAAAAATATTTTACTTGATTTTCACCTTTGAATGTAGGGCTTCGTGAGAAAAATTATCCTCCAAAACAATATTTTAATAATAAAATTACTTTATTTGTTAAATTTAAAAAAGAAAAGTCTATTTTCCTTTGTTTTTTTTTTCTTTTTTTACCATCACATGATATTTTTTAATTAATTTAACGAATATTAAATATTAATTTCATTAATTTCTCTGTTCGGATCATGGCTTAAAATTGTTTTAAAATATATAAATTAGACTTGTTCGTCAGGTCAAGGAAAAATAAGCTTTTTTATTTATTTTTATAATGGTTTCATAAATCCAACTAATATTAGTGATAATTAAATATTTCATCCGATTTGCGCATGTTCATTGAGTGTTTTTATTTTTGGCAAATATGGGCATGACGCTGGAACTTGTTGCTTTTGAAAATGATACCAAGTAGCCACTTACGATTAAGATTTCTGAGATTAATATTCCTGAGGGCTTAGAAATATGGTGGATTGATTTATGAGCTACTTTACATTAATTACATAAAAAAATCTAAAATGTGTGGGCTGAGTTGTACAGCCTACATTGTTAATATTTATACAAAACATTGTGTATCATACTGTTTATTTTTTAATAATTTATTTTGGTATTTAAAGTTTTATGTTGGGTAATTAAATCATAATTAAAGATTAATTGATTTGGATTTCTCAAGCAAAAGTAGAATTGAAAAAATAAAAACTGAAATTAAAAAGGCTTCAAATATTGGTGGCATGCTAGAGATTATATGAAAATATACTTAAGTTCTCATGTTTTGAGAATAATGCAAATTATATAATTTAGATCCTTTAAAATTTAAATAAAGTCAATTTTGGAATAAGTTTATCTGAATTATTTTTGTTAGAAAAGAGAAAGAGAGAAGAGTTGTTGATTTTCAATGATAAAAGAGAAAGTTGTTGTTCAAGTCATTTCCGACAACCAAAATAAATATTTTTGGTGTCCACGGGTTATAGCCGAGGAAGATAAGTCTAACTCGGTTAGATTTCGAGTTTTTGAACTATTTTTTGGATGTTTTGAGTTGATAAATTGGTTTGTGAGTGTTTCAATAATGTTAATGATGTGTTTTTTTAATTTAAATGGCTTGGAAATTAGGAATTTGGAAGAAAAAAAGTTGTTGCCCTGATTTTTAGCCACCACAATAGTAGCTGAAATCTAGACTTACAAACAACACATTGTTTGTATTGACAGACAATGTGTTGCCTATGTGTTTTTTTTAGGATAAGGTCATATGTCCCTTTAAAATATCAAAAAATAAATAAAAACAAGTCTAGACACACGGGGTCTGGGTTTGAAAACTCACCCAGGCGTTTAGGTCTAAGGGCCAACACACCTTGGCTGGTTTTTTGCCCTCTTTTGTTTTATATATGTGTGTGTTTGTTTGTGTATGTGGGGGGGGGGGGTATAAATTTAAGATAAAAAAATATTTTACTCAATTGAGCCCATGACTTGAATCACATGTTTGACAAGATAAGCCACAACATTCAAGCAAATATTTTTCTTTTCTGATTTATCTTTTTTTCATTTGATACCTTTTTTTATGTCTTTTTGTAAAATAATTTTTAAATTTATGTTTTAATTGATGTTGTTCATCTGTGATTATTTATTTATTTATTTATTTATTAATCCTTTTTTGGATAGAGATTTTCTTAAAAGTATTTTATGTGTATTTAATTTTTGAAGAGATTTTTTTGGTTTATCTTTTTTTTTTTTTGTATAGATGAACTTACTATTTAAAATAACGATATTTTTTTCCAAATAATATTTCTGATTTATACAGCTTTGCATAATTTGTTTTCTTTTATTTTATTCAATTAATTTAATATATGTGTTTATTTCTATTACAATTTAAATAAATAAAAAAAATATTTGAATTAATAAAATTTATCAAACACAATAGGATAAATGTTTCATTTTGCGAGATTAAATATCTTGATTTATATTTGTCTCTTAATTTTTTCAAATTTATTTTTAGTTATCATTGATGACTTTTTATTTATTTACTAACACACATAGTTCTCAATTTATTTTATTACATATATGCGTAAATTTTTTTATTTACACTTATAATTTTTTAACTACAAAAATGTGTCGAAAAAGACTACATATATATTTTTTTATGAGAAAACAATATCTAAACCATGACATAGCACATGTCAAATAGCTAGTAAAAGCTAAATCGTGAAAGGGAAAGTTGACTATGAATTTATGATTTTGTCTTTTCCACCAAAAAAACTTTAAATTAGATATTAAAAGTATTTAGATTTTTTCACAATGCCTATTAGTTATTATAATATTGTCCGAGGAAGAATAACTATTAAAATCAAAAAATTTAAACTAGCGTTAGTTGACTTTTTTGTATTTTTACAATGGTGTTATCGAGTTAGTTGTGGGGGGGATAATATTTGAATAAAAATATATTAAAAAGGTGGGTGATGCATGTCAGAGACTCTCATGCCTTTTAGGTGATGCATCCTAATGGCAAAAATTCCCTTTCCTTTTTTTTTTTGGGCGGTGTGTATGAATAGTGGTGGCGTGGTTAATCACCCACGACGCTTTTTTTTTTCCTCTTTTTTTTTTCTTTTTCCTTTAAAATTTGAGTTGGCCATGTAAATTTTCATAGTGCCCCTTAGGTTCATAATTTTTTTTGTTCTTTGTTATTTTATAAAAAAAAATATTTTTTTAATTTTATCCTTCGATCCTAATTTTGGATATGTTATTTTTTAAAAATTGATTCTCATTCATTTGATTGGTTTTTTTTATTTATTTATTTTGTTGAATTGATTTTTCTTTTCAATTGAAACCTTCAATCAAAATTTTGTTTTTGTTTTTTATTTCAATTTTGATCCTCATTATTTTTATTGTTTTGATTTTTTTTGGATCTTTTGTTAAATTAATTTTTCTTTTCATTTTCAATTTTTAATTAAAAATAAGATTTATTTTGTATTTCAATTTTGATTATTGCTTTTTTAATTGCTATTTTTTATTTTGAATCCGTTTATACAGTTAAAATTGTTTTTTTTTTCAAATTCACCTTTCAATATTTATTGATTGAAAATTAGACTTCATGTTTTTTTTTTCAAATAAGGTGTTTTAGATCCAATGACTCGAGTCACAAATTTAAAAGTTAACGCAGATTGATATTATTATTTTTTTCACTTATTTACTTTTTTGTTTTCATTGTTTGACATTGGTTTTTTAAAATGAGCTTTGATACTTTTCTTGTTTTTTTTATCAAGTTATATCGATTTCATAACCTGAATCGGAGTTTAGTGGTATAACTTAGGTTGGCTCAACCCTAATTGTCAAGGATACAGGTTTGTAAGGATAACTTGAGGTGATCCAAGCCAATTTTTTTTATCTAATCACATCCTTGTTTAAAAGGATAACTTGCGAATTGAACTACATTGTTTGTTTCTTTTGGAAAAAAAATCATTTTTAAGTTATTTTGATCATTTTTTGTTATTAAGTCATTTTGATGTAATTGTCTATTTGTTATCGTATAATTAAAATTAAAACAAATTTACTTAACCTCTATAATTTAAGTAGCTAATTTTTTTTCTTTTTTAAAAACTGTTTGCAATAATTAACATTATTTTTCACATAAAAAAAATATCTAATCCTACAGTGTAGCATGGGTCCACACCAAGAGCCTTCTATATTAAAAGCTTATCCAACACTTATATTATCTTTTATGATAGAGAGAGAGAGAGAGATCATGCTTGGTGATCTGCACACAATTAATGTTGAGGGTATGAGATTCTTAAAGATATGTTGTGTTTTTTTAAAAACAATTATGACAATTTGGTCTTTAATTTTTTTTTAGTAAGGTTAGTTTTAAAAAAGTTGTCAAGGTTAATCAGTAGGTATTTTTAAAAAAATTATTAGAAAAGGCTATGTTTGTGATGAGATAATATTGAAATAAATAAAAAATCTACTTATATTGTTTCTTTGTAATGTTTGGTATGGGAGATTATCATCGCAAATATGTGAAAAAACTTGTTCTTAAACTTAAAAATAATGTTGAAGAATGTGAACCTTGTAAATTGGCTAAAAGTTTTTAAAAAATCTTTTAAAAGTGTTGGCCATAATTCTAAGTTACTAGAACTTCTATATTAATGATTCTTCAAAAATCTAAAATGCCAAGAAATTATTTTTTATCATGAATGATCATCAGCTTCATTTCAATCTTTTATTCTTTATAATTAAGGTTTTCTAGAGGTTTAAGAGGTCGGTGATAAAAACTGGTTTTCATGTAGAAGTGATATTTTTTATTTGATTTGGTTTTTACTTTAAAAAAATAACTAAAATTAAATATATATATATATATATATATATTTAAATTCAAAAGTTTTCACTTAAAAATATAATCAAAATTAATATTTTTTTAAATTCAAAACCAAAACTTAAAACTGGCTGGTTAACAGTAAAACTAAAAAAAAACCATTCTCATCCTTTATTTCACTGTATTCATCCAACCTTTTTTTCTCCTGGAACCTAGCAACGCAAACCCAACAAATTAAAAAGCACCACTAAAAGTAACCAACGAGGGCCTTGCTCATCTTGTAGAAGCAAAAGATTCAAATGATTCTACTGGTGAAAGGGGAAAAAACAGTCTCATTGGAGTCGGAGGCCATCTCGTCATGTAGGATAATATGGTCCTCGTTAATCTCAGATGTGTCTGACCTAGATGTTCCTAACAGAAGTTTGTCGATGGCTGTCTTTGCAGTTTCAACAAACCATTCATCCTCAGGAAGTGCATTCTGCAGAAAAAAGTTGGAAAAATCAATTGCCAGGAAGAATAGCAGTATTCAGTGGAAATGAACTGTGAGTACCTTCGGGGGTCTATGCCGCTAGCTGAGAAGGTCCTGATTGCTCGAGCAATTATAGCCGATGCAATCTATTGCAGATGAGAGACGAGAGAGAGAACAGAGCGTGATGGAGGAGATGAGAGGCAGAGAGAAAGCTTCGGGGCTGTTACTTTTGGGTTTGATTTGGAGTTGGGACTCGAGAGAGATGAGAGGCAGGGATAAAGAGCTAGGTGTTGAACCGGTTTAGTCTAGATTAATCGGGTTTAGATATTTAAAATCAAAACCAAATTGTAAATTTTTAGGTTTTTTAATAGGTTTATTTTTTTTTCAGTTTATTATTTATTGTTTTCTCAGTTTAATTAATTTTTTACTTATATTTAATTTCCTATAAAAATAGTTTTTTTAGATTTTAAAAACAAAAATATTTGTTCTATATATGATAAATGCTGAGAATTATGTGAATCTCTTGGTTTGGGTTGTTTAGAATGCAATTATAACCTTTTTTTTTCTTTTTTCTTCAAGGGATTATAAGTTTTTTTCTTCTTTTTTTCCAAGCAGAGGAACATCTTTACGGTCAATATTAATATTGATAATTAGTGTATTCTTACACGATATTTAATGATGAGAATATCATATGCTAATGAAAGATGATCCTGCGTGGATCTATATACAATATTAATATTGATGAAATCATCCTTTATAATCAACATTAATATTGATTTAACACAATAATGAACCTCATAAGATCTTTTGATATGCTAGGGAGATGATGACCTCAAATTCTCATTTTAAGTACTTATTCCTAAAGAAAGATTTAAGAGGAGGTTGGGCTTCACAAGGTGTCAAATTCACAAATATTTAGGCTTGGGTGTAATTGAGCTAAAAAAAATTAGGTTTGGTAATATACAAAACCCGCGAGCACTTGGGTATAGCATATAGCCAAGCCCAAGAAAATTGGGTCACCAGCCTCACAGGAGCTTGATCTTGGCGTATAACCGAGTCCAAAAAGGTTAGGTCTGGGTCATCTGGCAATACACCGAACTCGCAGGCATTTAGATCTAGCATGTAGCCGAACTCAAGAAGATCGGGTATGGCAAGATACCTAACTCGCAGGTGATTTAGACATATAGACAAAAAAAAAAACAATATCCTTACCTAAACTTATTATTTTGCATCCAACCTTTTTCCTAGTCTTTTCTTGTCATGAGTTTTATAAATAATGACCTTTTAGTATGAAGTATATTGATATATGTGAGTTTAAAAAATATTTTAAATACTCAGGGTGATCATTATTTTATTATTTTTATTGGTAAATTTTCTACATATTCAAATGTTTTTATAATAAAGCATAAAAGTGAGGGTTTTGAAGAAGAAAAAACTATTTTCTTTTTAAAAAGTTGCACATAGATTTGATAAAAAAAAGAAGAAGAAGAAAAATAGTTCAATCTGATAAATATATGGAATATGGTTCCATTGGTTTTAAATATTTTATTCAACTTCATGGTATCCTATACCATCATAAAGTTGTAGATTCATGTTCCTTCTCATCAGATGAATTAGTAGAAAGGCATAATAATATTTTGATTAATTTACTAAACTCCATGCTTATTAGTTTTTGTGCTCTTCGAGAACTTTCAACTTGACATCATTTAAAAACACGGTGTAAATTATGTTTCATAAAAATTTAATATTTTTGTATAATTTGGATTATTTTGATACGTTGATCTTAAAAATATATTTTTAAAAAATATATATTATTTTAATGTATTTCAACATAAAAAGTACTTTAAAAAACAATTACAATTATACTCTTTAACAGACACAAGGCGGAGTTGATTGAACTTGAAATTTTGTCTTGGTTAAAACTCCACAAAAAACTATTATTTTAACTCTTTATTGTGAAAAAGTTATAAACCAAGATTGATTTTTTTTTTTTAACAAGAGCAAGGGGTTATTTAGCCTTTTTTAGATTACCCAATCTAAAAGGACTAAAATCTGCCAATTAAGCTTATACCAGTGCTTTTTTAGATTTGTTTTTGATAATAGAAATATTATTAAATCATTGGATGCTATTTTTTAAAAAAATAAATTTTATCTTAAAATAAAAATAATAAGGTTACAAATATTTAAGCAAGTGTTGAACATTTTCTTAAGATTTGACAATGAAAATATTCCGAAACAACAAGTAAAACAATGGACAAACTTATGGGAGGTTAAGATTTAATCCAATTAAGCTTATTAGTGTTTAATGCTATTTTTTAATTAATTATACGAAACACTGAGCTGCATGGGTATTTCATAGTAGCCTTTTCTACTGTTCACTCTCTCAAGGATTTATGTGGATTGGAATAGTCGAATATTTTAAATTTAATCCACAAATTTATTTTTTACATAATTGAATTATTTTGAGCTAAAATTAGCATTCAATTATATATTTTTTTTTGAAGGAAGGATTGAACTAAAAAACATAGGATTAAAGTGCAAATGGTGAGTAAATTAGATGACATTTTAGAATTTCGTTTAAAAGGTTAATTTTAATCATCCATTTTTTTAGCTATTAAGTAATCAATCCCTTTAGTTTTTTAAAATTCAATTTTAATACCAAACTTAATTTCCTTCAATTTCATGTCTTTTTTGTTGTTTCATATGAAAAAAGAAATTTCAGGTGAACAACACATCATCTTCTATTTATTTAAATAAAAAAAAATGAAGTGGACGACAGGTTGTTTGTCCTTTTAAAAAATAAAAATAAAAATAAAACAAATCTAGGCTCACGGGATGGAAGGCCTATACATCTAGGGGTTTTTTTTTTAATACCCAGACCCACACAGTTGAACTCTTTTTTTTTTTTTTTTTGCTATTTTATACTTGGTTTAAAAATCTTTGACAAAACAAATCATTGAACCCAATTGAATCCCTTATCCTAGTACCAGGTTTAACGAATTAATTCACAATATCCGGGCTATTATTTGTTTTTTTTTGTTTAATGATTTTTTTAATCCTAGGTTAATCACTTTTTTTAACTCAAACTTAAAAGAATATCATTTAACCTTTATTGTCAATTATTTACCATTGCTATATTGACCTCACATGCCTATCACAGTTTTTTTACTTTTAAAAAATATGTTTTTTTTTCAATATAAAAAATACATGCGTTTTATTATCGTATAATTAAATGAAAATTAATCTTTAGAATAAAAAAATTATTGAATCCGATGACGTGTATAATTTCATCTTGAGTTTGCTTAGTTAACTTGAGTTCACTTTATTTTTTTTAATCAAATGCTATTTTTTTTTTATCGATTTTGTCCTTAACATTGAGTTAATTCAGAATTAGCTTTTCTATTTGTTTTTTTCAAGATTATTCCCACAAGTTTTGCAAATTAATCCAAGTGAATTAAATTTATTTATTTTTATCTCAGTGTTAGATTAAAATATCATTTAATTTATAGTTAAAATCTATATATATTTTTTAGAAAATATGTTACCAATATCTAAACATTTTTATTTTGAACAAAAATTAATTTTTAGTACAACCCATGGCATAGTGATGGCCAATGGGCCAGTGAGAGTGCTAATTAATGTGACAATATCTCTCTAACAAATATGAAGGAACTTAAAATTCTCACAATGAAATGGTGGTATATTAATACTCTAAATAATTTTTTAGAGTTCATAAACATGTAAATTATTGTATTGGTACTATATATATAAAGTGTTTATAATATAAATCACATTATAGATGTTTAGAGGACAATAAGAGATATTTTCTTTTTTATTTTTTATTTTAAAAGTTATTGGTGCGTGTTTAGTCAGGGCATGACCACCAGATCTAAAATATTTAAAATATTCTCTATATTTTTAATATTTTTTAATATTTGATTTTTTATTATTATTAATCCACCATGGAATGCGAACCAATATGTTAGTAATTAGATTAGGGGTGATTATATTCGGTTCGGTTCAGTTTTCATATAAAAAAGTAACCAAACCGATTTTATTTATTTAAAAAAAACTGAAATCGAATCAAAACTGGTTCAAACCAACATGTTTCGATTTGGTTTTTTAGAACAAAAACCTGTTCAAATTGGTTTGGCTCGGTTTGACTTGTTTTTTCGGTTTTGGCTCGGTTTTTTTTTTTTTTCAATTTTTCAATTCATTTGGTTTTTTCGGTTTTAGGCTTATAAAAGTGAAACTAAACCGCACTGGTCGGTTTTTTCAAAATTCTAATCGATTTAATTTATTTTTTTTATAGTTCGGTTTTTTTGTTTAATTTATTTTTTAGTTTTCTCAATTTAATCAATTTTTTAGTTTTTTTATTCACCTTTAAATTAGATAATTACTTGAATATTAAAAAAAGGAAATAGCAATTTCATTAATACCAAACAAAATACAAATAAATCACTATACACACACATCTAGAGAAATTAATTTTTATTGGGAAAGACATCAAACAATGTCAGATGGTACTTAGGCAACAACTAATGATTCGAATGACAAAGAAAACCTTTTAAAATTATCAGTTTTTTTACTATATACATATGTAGAAACTTATTTCATCTCAAATTCATAAATGAGTTTGAGTTACCATAAATCAACAAGAGATGGAGCCAAACTACTAGGTCCCACTAATAAAAAGATCCAAAATCACGAATCGGTATCAATCCTACATTTAGGTGGAAACAACCATCAAACTTATATTCAAAAAGAGAAAACCCTTGATGAACGTGATGATAAATAGTTGACACATGACCACACACATCCATGTTTTAGTTTTCGTGGCTAAGTGTATGCTTTATTTTATTATTATTATTAATATGAATTTTCAAATCAAGTATTTCAATTAATCTCATAAATTTTAAAATTAATGATATTAAAATAGAGTAATCTTTATAAAAAATAAATAAATTTTAGGAGAAGTAATTTTATTAAATTAAAAACCAAGAGTTGGCTATATATAGCCTTACAAGTAACATAGAACTGAAATAAAACAACTCACATTAAAGCAAACTTTATGAATATTGTTAGAGGCTAATAAATAGATTAACATAACATACACTCTCTAATCAATATGAATTTAACAAAACATTAATTAGAAATAACTATAACTTAAAAATAACTGATAATTTAACAAATGATTATAATTTTTTTTAATAATTCTAAAATTTATAATACTTAAATTATAATTTTTAATTGAAAATTTTTAGTCAGAAGACTTTGATTTGATGATGGTTTCACCGGAAGCGGTAAACGGAAAAATGAAAGTTTAATAATTTTATTTTCATATATATATATATATATTATTTTATTTTAAATTACATGTAGTATTGAGTTCGAATGCTTTGCAAATTATTAACGAGTAAAAAAACAAAGACAAGACAGAAGAAGAATCTAATCTTACCTGCAGACATGAGCTTTGGAATTTATCCCTTTTATTTTCAACACTTCTTTTAACAATATTAATTATAAAATACACCTAATTATTAAATTAATAAATTACATGATTTTTTTTTAAAAAAGGAAAACCAAGTACAACCCAGATACACATCGTTTTGCATTGTGAAGTATAATATTTTTAATCAAAAATACATAAAATAATGATTTCTTATATATATATTATTTTTAATATTATTATATCAAAATTATTAAAAAATATCTAAATTATTTTTTTCAAAAAATCCAAAGCTTAGCTACCCCACGTCGGCCGCTTTCTGCTCTCCATTGTCAAAATCACCAAACGCACATCTCATCTGGGCCCCATGAAAAATGCGGTCAAATCAGAAAGTAGGTGTCACATGGCCGAAATGTTTTTTACTGAAAAATTATTTTTTTAAAAAAATATTATTTTTAATATTAATATAAAAAAATAATCTTTAAAAAATTCAAAAAAAAATATTTTTTTTTTAAATAATGTTTGCGACGAAAAAACAAACATATACGTAATGTGTTTGTTTTTATGCTTTTGAAAATTTTTGGTTTTTTAAAATGTTTTTTTAATAATTTTAAATCATTCTTATATACTTTTAAATAAAAAAATATTTTCTGAATCACCATTATCATCGTCCCTGAAACTAACTATTCCATGCTAGCAAAAAAACAGACGTAGGTCCCACTAGTGATGGTAGGACACGAGGCAAGATTCTTAGAGTGGATGGGATGCTGACGTCATGCTGCTCCTCCACCTCTTGTCTCTTCAGATTGGGGATAGGAGAGGTGAACGTGAAAGTCAGAATACTTACGAAGGAAACGGAATGTTAGGAAAGGAAAAGAGGAAGTGAAAGGAGGCAGAAGGGAAGGGAACTTGATGTTTGAGCAAATTGACTGACAACAGACAGCAGCCAAACAAGGCATAACACTTGAAAAGGAAACGAAAGACATTTTTTATTTACAGGGAAGGAAAGAAAGGCAGAATTTAATGTTTTTTGAGAGATAAAGAGGTGAAGGGTCAATTTGAGAGGATCTGGAGGGCAACAGGACAAGATACGAGCTTTTTTCTATTTTGTTGTTTTGCTCCTTTTGAGCTAAAAAGTCTTGGGATTCATCTTCTTGTTGCTGCTTAATTGCTTGGAGGATGCATGGATTTGTTTTCTAGTATGTTTCAGGTGAGTTTATTACTTCTTTCAGGGCTTGTTTCCTCTGTGTGTGTGTTTGTGTTGTTTGGTTATTTTCATTTTCATTTCTTCTTTTTTTCCCTTAATGGTTTTGAAAGATCATGGTTTTTCTTTTAGGTTTTTTTTTTTGTCCTTTTGTGTTCGTTTAGCTTAATGGTGATGTTGGGGTTTAATTGGGTTACTATTCTTCCGGGGGATCCAAACAATATGTTTATTTCTATGTAATAATTTCATATTTAGTTTCTATTCACAGTGGCAAACTTAATGGATGGATTTTTTTGGTGCAAATGAGAGAAATACCACTGTGTTTCGTGGTTTTATTGATTTCGTAAGAGGGAATTTTCCCATGGCCATTGTCTTTGTTTTTTTAACCGGTGGAGAATGAGGAATCAGGGAGCTGTAGCTATACGGGAGTTTTGATATTTACCATCTGTTTTCTTGGTTAGAAGATTCTAATTCTTGTTAATTCAGTGGCTGGCATGCTCATCAAATATTTGGGACATAATCATGGAATTGATTGAGAATGATTAATTTTTAACATTTATATGGTAGATATGAAATGCTTACATGTGGAGGAATCTTGTGGATCTATCATTGAAGAATGATAAACTGTATCGTATTTTCAGAACCAAAATAGCAAATGGTGCGCTTGCGTCACTTATTAGACACTGAAGACAGTGAAAGGTACTCATCTTGTTACCAAATCTTCCTTTCTGTCGATCCGTCTCCTTATTTTTCTTTTTTTGTAAAGGTGAGGGTAAGCTTTTGGACTTGCAAAAAATCATCTTTTGTCGCTCTTGATAATAACAACAATAACAATGAAAATTTCCTGATTTGTTACTTTCCATATTCCAGTATCGATGAGAAGCCCCTATCAAATGGGGATGTCTATATTGGTAGCTTTAAGGGATCACTTCCCCATGGCAAGGGTAAATATATATGGTTCGATGGAACAGTGTATGAGGGTGACTGGGAAGAAGGTAAAATTACTGGGAAAGGACAGATACTTTGGTCATCAGGAGCAACATATGAAGGTGATTTCTCTGGTGGTTACCTTCATGGAATTGGCACCTTTACAGGACTTGACGGGTCTGAATATAGAGGGGCCTGGAGAATGAATATACAGCATGGGCTTGGAATGAAACGATATTCTAATTTAGATGTTTATGAAGGTTCTTGGAAGGAGGGAATGAATGAAGGCTGTGGCAGGTACTCTTGGAATAGTGGAAATATGTATATTGGGAATTGGAAAGGCGGAAAAATGTGTGGCAGAGGGGTTATGAAATGGGAAAATGGTGATGTTTTTGATGGCTTTTGGCTAAATGGTCTTAGACATGGATCTGGAGTTTATAGGTTTTCTGATGGGGGATACTACTTCGGAATGTGGAGTATGGGCCTTAAGGATGGGAAAGGAACATTCCACCCAGCTGGAACTAAACATCCGTCTCTAAGGAAGTGGGGCAGCTCCATAGGCTGTGATGGAATTGGAAGGAATTTGTTATCTCATAGTTCCTCTATAAATTCAGAGGAAGTCAGGGTTCCAAAACCAAATGTCTTGGGCAGTCTATCTAGGAAAATGTCAATCAGTAAAATCTTTAAAGATCCTGTCCGATTATCACAAAGAAATGCCTTACTAGATGAAAAATGGAGTCTTTGTAATCCTTCTGGAGAATTTATATATCGCGAACCATCATGTACGCTGTCCCAAACCTCTGAAGAAGGTCAAAGTGGGGCGCAGAATAACTCTACTGTAGTTTATGAAAGGGAATACTTGCAAGGAGTTTTGAAAAACGAGAAAGTTAGAGGTACAGAGCTGTCCCACAAAACTAAACAGAGAAAAAAATTTCATGTGAAAAAAGCAAAAAGGAAGTCATGTGTGGATATTTTTGAAGGACAACGGAGCTATTATCTAATGCTTAATTTGCAACTTGGTATAAGGTAAATGGATAGACATTGAAGTCCATCTTTCCTGCTTCTATACTGCTTCATCTGTTTTTTACCCTTATTTTTGTTTGTTTCTGGTATCTGTTTTCTGCTTTCAAACTGTTCATTATTTGATTATGACACAATTCTTTAAGCCCTTTTGTAAAACTGGACTAGAATTGACTGTATCATTTTCATCAGAAATGTGCTGCTGCAGCCTGCATGGGCAATGCTTATTGTATTTGCACGTTCTCTTTAGTCTCACAGGTGCTACTGGAAACTAGCAAAATGTGACAGGCTATTGGGAATTGGAATATCTGAGCATTTGATCCATGGTGATATCACTATCCAAGCAACGTTACAACCTATGGGTTTTTAGTATATAAAATTCGTGTTACTAATAAAAAAATGTTATACTTGTTAGCTGGTAAAAAGTGTTAATGTAGTAGTCAATATCTTAAAACATTTGACTACAGGTGGATTTTCTTTCTTTGTTTTTTTACATGGACCATATGTGAAGATTTTTGGTATGATCTCTTTGAGAGCTACTTCAACTATTAAAATCTAAGTTACTTGGTGTGTGCGTGCATGCTATTACATCCAGGGTGGAATCAGACATCTTTTTTTTTTGTTCCATCATATGCTATAAGTTTTCACTCGTAGGAAGTTGATCATCCTAGTTTAAATGGACTAAATTGGTATTTTAATAGTTTGGTTTTTGGCCATGGTTGATAGCTCTTTCAGGCATGTGCATGTTCATGTTACTTTTTAAATAAAAGTTTTCTACTTTTAAATTTTCTTGAACATATTCTTGCACATTAGCATTCTTGCAAAATATTTAATCTTTGGTTCGCAGGTACACTGTTGGCAAGATTACACCAGTGCCTATGCGTGAAGTTCGAGATTCTGATTTTGGAGATCGAGCTAGAATAAGGATGTATTTTCCCAGAAAGGGCTCCCAGTTTACACCTCCACACTATTCTATTGATTTCTATTGGAAAGACTACTGCCCTATGGTCTTCAGGTATTTGTCACCATATGTTTGCATAACTCACAAAAAGAGTCATTAAAATAAAAGCAGCACCCATCTTAAATATATGAAAAAACAGCTACATGAGAACTGTGCCATAGGTTTTTAATCTATCCCAAATGACTTCTAGCTGTAAACTGGTGAGCTTGTGTATTCTTTTTTCCAGCTGAAATGGAATCATATAACTGTCGTGAACTACAAGAATAGCTCCCAATATGTCTGAGTTCAAATTATACCAGGACCTTTGATTACAGTGACAAAACACTCTTGACCATATTAGGATTTAGAGGATATGGCTGAAGCTCAATTCAAAATGAACAAAGAAATGATTACAGTTTCCCTCACAATTTATGAATATGAGTTTCCTGTTTCCTATTACCTTCGTGTTAAAGTTCAGAATGTAGTACCTGGTATATCAGGGTACACCAATAGGTTGTTCCTCTGATCATTAGAAAGAAGTGGATGCCATGATTTTGTTTTTCTTTCGTTCTTCTATTTACATTTTCAAGTAGACATGTTATGTTAATGCCTCCCTTTAGGTTATACTGTGGAAAGAAAAATAAAAGTTTTTACCACAAGTCTCCAAGATATTTATGAAAGTGAATGTGAAGAAGAAAGCTTGATATTCAATAATTTTACACGCGAGACGTTGTCAATTTGTGTGTAATTGTCATTTCAGGAATTTAAGGGAGATGTTCAAGCTAGATGCAGCTGATTACATGATGTCCATTTGCGGTGATGATGGTCTAAGGGAGCTTTCTTCCCCTGGAAAAAGCGGCAGTATCTTCTATCTTTCACATGATGATAGATTTGTGATTAAGACATTAAAAAAGTTCGAACTAAAGGTTTGAATTCAGAGAAACTTTCATTCTGAATATAATCTGATCTCTTATTTTGCTCAAAGTTCCCTGTGTTTCTATGGCAACTTGCCTTTTTGAATGAAGTTTACAGTTGTCTAACATCCATGAAAATATGTCATTTCATGATGTGGCCTTGGGTGACTTATTTGCTAATATTTTAGTAGGATTGAGTATCTGTATGCTTCTGTTTCCATATTCTTTTTGGTTTTCTTTAAATAATTTTCCATATAAGGATCTGTAGATTCTTTATAGTTGAGGTTTGAATTGATTGTTCACATTAAAACCCACCTAGGAAATGGAGATGCCAAACAAATCCTATTTGATTCTGCACGGACTTTCTAGCAATTGTTACTGATATTTGCCTTGCTTTTAAAGTAAATCCTCCTGCTAGATAGACATCATAAGCATGCTTTCAATAGGGTTTAAAATACAGAATAAAGCATGAAAAATGCATTTACATGTTGAGATTTTATTCACAATCATGCTTAAAGATTCTTGTGAAGGATGCCGCTCATTTCTGCATGATTCTGTAAACTTCAGCTTTTTTCTCTCTTTCTCAGGGTTAGAAATTGAAATCTGGGGGGTGGTTATCGACATATTCATTTAGTATTTGTCAAAGAACCAATTCAACCCAAAAGCTTAAGCTTTTAGGTGAGGTTCCAAGCTATGATTTATATTATTCTCTAAGAGTATATACATAATGTTTAATAAACCTTAGTTCTAAAGGGAGGTTAGTTCTTAAGGGCTTTCCCTTCATTGTTTTACTAAATCTTAATAAGAGATATTTTGGTGGATGATGAAGGGAATGTGATCACCATCCTAATTAAAGTCTGTCAAAGAGAAGTATGGAGTTTCTCAAAGTTATCAAGCCTGAAGAGTGTATCTTCTCTTCATGACAGCATAATAATAGTAGAAAGGAAGATAAATGATGGCTCTAGAGATAGTTTCATGATTTTGATGCATATATTAGGAATACCTTGTCTTTTCTTGCTACCAGTTAATTGGCTTTTTTGATCAAAAAGTTTCAAGGCGTGGAGACTGAATAATTCATATGGCTTCCAAGTAGATGTGAGGTTTTTCAGATGGTTAAGCTTTAAAATACCATGATTAGGTGAACATTAGTGTGTGCTGCTTTTCAGCATCTGCTTTATTCTATTGGAGACTAGAGTCCAGTTAACAATGAAGCTGGGAGTTTTTCCCTGGATAAGTAGCAAGTTCAAAATAAACTTCACTAGCATATAAATACGTTGGTGTAAATATGGAGAGTTGTCTAGTCAAGCTGATCCTTGCTCGTGTTGCATTTTTTTTTTTTAACCTAAAGATGCATATTATGCATCTATCATTGGGTTCTATTTATGTGTTGTTTGATATTTTATTGGTTTATATGCTATGGGTTAGTGTGACTTGTTTCTATCAAGTTCCAAATATATTTATTTTTGGCAAAAAGTTGCGGATAATAGAAGCCTCGAGGCACGTTTCTATTGGACACCGATTTCCTCCTATCCAGGTGTTGCCCATCGGTGTCATGATACTAGGTTTTGATGTGTTAGCAATATTGATTTTGCCCTGAAAAATTCTTGCAAATCCATATTCTTCTAAAAAAGAGTTACAGAAAAGGAAATTAAGATTTGATAACAGAAGATAAATAATAAAAAAATCTTTTCAAAGAACAATTAATGTTGCCAACAAATGAAATCCTAAAATCTTTACAACTATGAGCAGGAGGGAATTTCTTCCAACTCGAATAAGAGGAAACTAATCTTTGTCTATATTTAAATCTTTGAAAAAATTGCTAGGACTTGCCAACTCTCCTATAGACCAGAAAAATAAATGCACAAGACATGGATGGATTCATACATCATCATGTAAGGTCGATTCA
Organism: Populus davidiana; assembly: GCA_030145905.1. Lineage (NCBI taxonomy): Eukaryota > Viridiplantae > Streptophyta > Magnoliopsida > Malpighiales > Salicaceae > Populus > Populus davidiana. The sequence goes on along the minus strand of CM057789.1, from coordinate 21,418,507 downwards.
CTTTTTATACATGTTCATTTAACTATTGGCTTACTTTATGGGTGAGTTCATAGACTGCCTAACAATTTCTCCTTCATAGGACCTCTATTCCAAAAACCATCTAGTGTGCACCTTAAAGTATTATTTTAGTTCCATAAGGAACTTCTTGACGGTGGACAATGTTAATCAAAACTTTTATCTTCTTGATAAATGGCTTGTTTATTTGCCTCAATATCAAGCTTGAAGAGGTCAGTTGTGTATATTTCTTAAACTAATCTGTGTATAAATCAAGACTTGGTTAATAAAACTTGATTAGTGAGAAAACATTGCATATAAAAATGGGATACATTTAGCAGATGTATCTCAACAAAAATAAAGGCACACATAGGAGTATGGTTCTATTCTCTAAAAAAAAAAGGTCCACTAACCAAAAGTTGCAATGTAAAAATCTCGAGGAAAAAAAGGGCTTAATCAACATAGTAGAATTGCACTTTAACCATTTGATCCAAAGTACTTCACTAGGTAATTTTATCATGTTGAAAGTTATGCTTACATATTCAGGTTTGATTCTAATGAATCTCTGAGCCCTAAACTGTAAAATATTCTAATGCACTCTCTAGGTGTTTTTGTGAAATGGAAAATTGTAATTTTAACTTAATTTTGTTTTCTTAATCAAAATAGTATTATAAATGCTTGTATGGTCTTCTTTGTCTATACAGACCCTTCTGCAGATGCTTCCAAACTATTACATTCATGTAGGGAAGTATGAAAATACACTCATCACGAAATTTTTTGGGGTTCACAGAATTACATTGAGAGGTGGGAGAAAGGTATCTGCAGCTTTCATATGCCTCTATATTACTTTCTGCCATTCCTGTCACTTATGTTTAGTGAGGGTTTTGTGTTTCTTATTCTTTATAGGTACGTTTTGTAGTCATGGGAAATATGTTTTGCACAGAATTAAGAATTCATCGTCGCTTTGACCTGAAGGGGTCAACTCAAGGGAGATACACAGATGAAGATAAGGTTGGAGAAAATACCACGTTAAAAGATCTTGATCTAGAATACGAGTTTCTTATGGACAAATTATTACGAAAATCGCTTTTCAAGTAAGTTCTTTTGATTTTCTATCATCCATGTGTTGACATCATTTGTTTTCTTATCTCTAACTTTGGATTACGATGTTGCAATAATGTGAACTTTGTTGTTAAATCTGCATCCTTTTCTCAGTGATTGTTCAATACAGCAACCTAGGTATTCCCCAACATAATCTTTCTCTGTATAAATCACTTTTTCCATGTTGATCTCAAGTGGGAAGTAACCTCAAACTTTGCTATTCATTTCATCTATGCATAGGTGTTCAGATAAGATTAGAAAACATGTAGATAGGATACTGCATCTAATGCCACTCACAATTATTATGCAAAGTCCCGAGACATGTAGAAATGGAAGAAGTATGCTTCTTCATATGGTATTCTCATCGTGAAGTTCTGTGATTTTCATGTGAACATTAGTTCTCTTCCAATGATTGTTGTTCATACTACAGGTTGAATATCATTCTTTAGTAGTAATTGATTTTCTGACCAAGCCTTCTACCTTCTAATTGTTAGTATAAATATTTTTCCTCCTGTGCAGGCAACTCTCTTTGGACTGCAGTTTTTTAGAATCTCAACAGATAATTGATTATAGCCTTCTCTTGGGATTACATTTTAGAGCACCTGAACAGTTGAGATCCATCTTAGAACCTCCAGCTACAATGCTGAATGATGCTGGTTTGCCTGTAGATGGTAGGTGTTCCTCCAATACAAACACCTTTTTTAAATCACATACCTAACTGAATTTAAGTTCTAATTGCCTCTTGATTTTTCAGTAGTTTCTAATGGTCCATTGAAGTGTTAAATTGTGCAGTGAGTATCATATCTCTCTTGTTATATGTATTTATGAATTTAGGATAATTCTAACCACTACAGTTTCACCATAATAAAGTAAAAAAATGGAGTCATCTGCAGGAAATGTTGAAGGATGACTAAATGATCGAGATTTTGCTTCAAGGTAAGTTACAGATAAGAGTTGAATCTACCAGAAAATAGTTTTCTGGGCAATCACTGTTGCATTAAGCCAGTTGGGAAATGTTTATGTGACTGTATAGAATTCCAGAATTGTCTACAAAGTGAAGATGAGAAACATTATCTTGACGTGAATTCTTAAGTCTGTGGTTTGGCTCTTACACTGGAACTTGGATTGATGAATTATTCAGAGAGGAGCAAATATTTACTAAAATTAAGTTTATGCCATTGAGGGTTAACATGGGTGGTAAGATGCTTTGACTAGTTGTGGCGAAAATGGTTCCCAATAAACCAAGCCTAGTGGCAGCTAGTTTGGAAAAGCAAACCAAGAGTGGTCAGACTCTGATAATAGGTAAGTGAGAAATTTCATCTGTGGACTACAGTATGTTGTGGTTTGGGTACCCTTCCTAACCTGACCTCCATCCTCTAGCTGACTTATGCAAGTGGAGTGGAAAGTGTAGATTTATGATGCCTTTGTGGATGGTGAATTTGGGTATGCCTTTAAAAAAATGCTATAGTAGATTATTTGTTACTTGCAGTTAAATAACTCGTGGTTTTGGTGTGTATTCTTTACATCATTTTAAATTAGATTAGGAGTTTACCAGGTACTTTTCAAGATTTGGAATCCATTAACAACATTTTTCATATCATCATTGCCGTGGCAACAAAAAATATGCAGACTTTGGAGGAACATCACCTTTCTTCTTTCTTATAGTGTCTATGTATGTAGCCATGTTTATTCAGTACATGGCACCTCATTTTTGCATCCACCAGGTATAAACTCACAAGGGCATCTCTCGATTCCTCCAAAAGGCCTTCTCCTAGTGACCCATGAACCCGGCTTTGTGAGCACTGCACCAGGACCTCACATCAGAGGAAATACATTGAAAGCATACTCTCTTGGTGAGAGGGAGGTTGATCTCTTGCTGCCAGGCACTGGAAGGTACCCTTTCTAGTTACAACCTTTTAATGCCAATAGAATGAGATTTTCCGATGCTAAGCTGGCCAATCGTACCTGGTATTATGAAGGATTTGAGTTAGCCTTTTAACCTATTTAAACATTTAGAGTTATGTTTGTCTTTAGCACCCTCAGTATAAATGTTGCTCTGCCCCTCCTGGGTCTCATAAGTTATTATGCATATAGAATTTTATACAACTACCATGAACAGTATATGTTTGACTATCTTTTTAGTCTTTTCCATGCCTTCATGTGAAAACGTTTACATTTATGGAAATGATAAGCAAATCTGCTAATAATTTACCAAACATATTTAGCTGAGATATTTCAATTTTAGATTTATCACACCATATAATAATTCAGTTGAAATTTGAAGTCTTGGCAGTTTATTTGATCTAAGCTCACAAAACAGTTTTTGTTGGACCTAGTTATGAGCATTCCTTCCTGTTAATTCTATCAGCTCATCCAAACAGTTCTTGAACTACTATGATGTTCGTCTGCTGATATCTGATTTCACCATATTCTTCCTTCTGAAGATTGATTTTTGACTTGAACTGTGACCATTTTTGCCGTCTTCTAAATCATTAGTTTCAACTTTCTTTGATATGGTCCCTTACTGGCTAGCAATGATACCAAGCAAACTTTCATGGATGAATTTAAACTTATCGTTTTATATTCTATCAATCTAAACACGATAATTTCAGCTGTTCTACATTTTGAGATGTTGTCAGTGGATAGGTTCACTTATATATCAAGCAGTAGATAGGTAAACTGTTGATTGATTACCGTGTGATTAGGTTGCGGGTGCAGCTAGGAGTGAACATGCCAGCTCAGGCTAGCCACAAGCTGACGCGGGACGAGGTTGATTCAGCAGAGATTGAACTTTTCGAGGTTTACGATGTTGTTCTCTACATGGGCGTAATAGATATATTACAGGAATACAATGTGAAAAAGAAAGTTGAGCATGCTTGCAAATCCTTAAAATTTGACCCTCTGTCGATTTCTGCAGTTGAGCCCAAATTGTATGCAAAACGTTTCCTCAATTTCTTGCACAAAGTTTTCCCAGAGCAGCCATGAAATTAAAGAGCTGCTCCTGTTTATTAACTACCATAGATCCTTTGGCAAAGGTTTCCCTTTCTTGTTCTTCTGTTCTTCTTTTCATGTTCATGTACTTATTTTGCTGCTTCCTTAATTACAGAATTCTTCTGTGCAATCATTAATTTTATTTGTGAAGTAATGTAGCCATCAAATAAAATCAAGCTAGAATTTCTTGTTGATTCAACACCTAAAACCTAATTCAAACAACCCACAAACCATCTCTCGCATGACCATAATAATTTTCAACCCATATTAACCACTGCCTCAACTAGTGTGTCAAGTAAATCTTCTCTCATCATCATTGCTTAAATTCAGATAATTGTTTCTCATCGTCCTTGTCCTGGCATCACCATCACCCCTCATCGCCTTCCTCATCGCCATCGTCTCTGCATCGCAATCACCTCCTTGTTGCCTCTGTCGTATTCCCCCACTACAAGCCACAAGAGAGAGAGAGACGGGACATTTAGAAAGAATCTTTTCATAGGCTTGGTAGTGTTATGGTCGGCAAGTGTACGAACATCTTCAAGTTGTTTTCACGTGAAAATGAGACGACATTGTTGGTCTGGTGGGATGCCTTCCTTGTCTTGGATCTTGGCTTTCACATTATAGATAATGTTTGAAGATTCAAAGTTTGTTGTAACCTGATTTTTTATTTTAATTTCTAAAATGTTTTTTCAAAAATCCAAAAAAAAAAAAGCAAAAATTAAAAGAAGAAGAAGAAGAAAGATTGGGGAGTGGAATGATAACTAAAAGAGGAAAGAAAGACCGAAATAAAGTTTTGAGCCCTTTACAAAGTTACAAAAAATAAAAAAGATTTAGAGAGTTGTTTTTTTAAAATCAAAAGGATTTAAAATTTAAGTTTAAAAAATAAAAATTATTTAAAGTTTAAATGAAAAATAAAATAGATTTAAAGACTTTAATTTAAAAAAATTAAAACTTAAGTTTAAAAAAATAAAAAAAATTAAAATTTAAGTTTTAAAAAATAAGGAGGGAGAATTTTTCAGCAGCAACTCTCACAACCACCAATACAATTAGTGTTATGAATGTATTTTTGAGTATTATGAATTTATGATTTTTTTTAAATTGAAAAATAAAAATAAATTTATATTTAATAAAATAAAATAAATATATGAACTGATAAATAGATAAAAAGTTGTTGGTTAACTACTAAATCATAAAGCTAATTTTCTAGTAAAAACAAAAGATAAATACACATGTAAATATTTAACTTTCATTGTCTTTTAGAGGTTAATTTTAGTATCTAAGAACAAGAAATTCTTTTGTTTTACAAATATATCATGAAAATAAAATTTATTTATATAAAACATAAAAGGAAAAAAAATATAATAATCTCTTTGAAGTATTATGAAATTAGAAAAAAAAAACAATTAAAAGCTTAATTACTATTTTTTTTTTAAATAACCAAACAATTTAAAAAAGAAGGGAGAGGTTATTCATTAAAGTTAAAATGAAAAAATCAATGCAAAGTAAAGAAAAAGAGATAAGTTATTAATTATTTTTTTAAAAAATAGGAAATATATAAAAAGAATGCCCCATGTCCGTGTGTTGGCTATGAATAAAAAAGATCTTGTCTACATGTCTGGATTTTTTTTTAATCTTTTACAAAGCGGATGATATATTATCTACTTTAGTGTTTTTTACAAATTTATTTTCAACTCCAAACATCCTTTAATCTCTTTAAAAAATAAAAATTAAACAAATATTTAACGATTCTAATCTATTATATATATATATATATATATATATATATATAATTGAAGGAAAATATCATCTCCACCAAAATTTTATAGAAAAAACAAATTTATTGACACTAACATTTAGTTTTTCGGTGATCAAAAAGTTGTCATCAAAGCACTTTCTCTTTTCTCAATATTGTTTTGATATTTTTCTCTATTCTTTCTCAACATCTAGGGAATGAAACATAGAAAAAAAATAAAGTATAAGATAAAAAAAATATGAATTGCTTAAGTAATCGGGACCAAACAATAAATAAACTAAAACTATAAGGACAAATTTAAGTTTTACCATGCCAGTATCCAAATGTTGTTTTTTTTGTTGTTGTTAAATATGTTCCTTCTTCTTTTAATATCTATTTTTAACTATAAATAAAGTTTTATATCTCAAAATTGATATTTAGTTCATTATTGGAATACCTCTCAACACTTTGTACATGTGAGAAAATATAAATTAAAAGAAATCGCAACATATAAAACCATGTTAATATCATTAGAATTTGAAATGGTACAATTACAATTAAAATAGTATGATAACCGAACCAAAAAAAAATAAAAACATTGTGCACGTGAACAATGAATGGCCAAGTTTTTTTTTAGTAAATTTAACAGCTATGGTAATTATCATTGAAAAAAAAAAAAGAGCAATGGAAGGGTCTCGCAAAAATTAATTGGGCCATTTCCTATCCTATACTTTATTTTCTTCTTTTTTAACATCTCAAAAAAGTGTAGAGTTATTAACTCGTCTCGAAGATTACATGTAATATTTATTTTAGAGATAGAGGTTGAGTTTTGGATGTAAAATCATTAAAAAAAATTAAAAATAAAAATAAATTTTTATAATTGAATTTTATATATAATTAAATTGTATCCAACCACGATCTCAATTACAAAAACTAAAATAAATGCTTGACAAAAATCACCATAGTTTTGTCGTGGGATGTGCAACAAAAACAATTCCTTCGTGGTGCCAACTCCCTATTTGTGTGTTTGCGTGTGGTTGTGAAGACCCCGTGCCCCACATCGGCTATATAACGTGCATGTATTGTTTACCAGATTCCACACGCTTTGTGCTGCTAGCTGTCTCGATTTTTCAAAGCTTTTTCTAGATTAGAAATGTAAACGTATAAATACAATATTTTTATTTTTAAATTTTTTTTATATATTAATATATTAAAACAATTTAAAAATATAAAAAAAATCCCAAAAAAAAAATATTTTTTTTAAATTACAAAAAAAAAAACTTTAATCACAAAAACAAACAATCCCTAAAACTATCATCCGCTAAATCTTCACAAATTAATCAAATAATTTATATCCAGTTTTAATGATTCACGAGAAACCAACCTCCTAGGAAAACTCTAATTATTCCTTTTTGAGTTTTTTTTTTTTTTTTTTTGAAGAAACGAGCCAGCTCCCCTGTAAAATCATCCATCAAAACTTGAACAAGCTAAGCATTTGACACGTCCAAACTAGACCTTGTCCATCCAGAATAGTCTACAAACGAGTCTGCAACACATCCCACACGTCAATCTCTCTTAACGTAGATAAACAAAAAAAACTCACTGTTGAGATATACAGACAAGAAAGAGTTGAGCTCTTCACACTCTGTTTTCGCTACCAAAAACAAACTAAATAAGAAGCTCTGAGCTTGTCTCTCACAGCCATCCGAGAACATGCCGCGGGCTTGCTCCGCTATCGAATCGGCCGATGACTGTCCTTACCGGCGGGCTAGGGCAATGAAATAGATCTAAGAAAAATAAACTTGCTAATGGCAATCTCGGAATGAGGCGCCGACACCAAAAACTAGTAAACATTGCAACATCCCTCGAATCACAAATGCTAACATTAATAGAGCCTTTATCACATACATTTATAGAAACTGAAATCAGCTTCTTCAAGTGTTTTCACTTCGAGCCAAGTGCAAATGACAACTTGGGCCTAGACTTGTTCTTACCCAACAATTTCATCTGCTTTACACGTTCTTCCTCCTCTTGTTGCTTCCTCCTCCTCATTGCTTCTTCCTTTTGTCTTTGGAGCTCTTCTAGTTCTCGATACCGTTCCTCCTCTCTCCGTTGCTGCTCCAAGGCCTCCTTTCTTTGACTCTCTTCGATCCTTCTCCGATTCTCTTCAAGCATCCTCTCCAGCTCTTCTTTCTCTTTCCGAGCTTGTTCCTGTAAATGAACGAAAAATTGAGAATGATGCGCAACTCACTGAGAATAACAAAAACTGCATTCATAAACCAGCTGCTAATGGCAGCCATTAGCGCACATGCACACGTTGTGAGTAAGCAACGAAAGGATAGCTACCTTTAATTAAAAGACGAAACACAACTGCACCAAGATTGTTGGCCATGTTATCAATAGAAATTAACGCACATTGCTTGCAAGATTTCTAAAAAAAATCCATGATGATGGGAAGAGTGCAAGTGAAAACAGAAAAATTCATCAGCCAAACACACCCTTATCATGGAAAAGGTTGTCGACCTTGATGGCATTAACCATTTGACCTAGGCAGCAGTTATGCTCCCTTTTGCAATCTTTCCAAATCCATCTTAGAAACCACGCCACCACAGCTATAAATTAATTGGTGTTTCCTCCAAGATACCGTAACAATTTTTATGCAGATCTAGAGGATGACCGGTAGGGTTATCGGTGAACAACGATTGCAAACAACAAGATAAATCAAATAACAAATAAATGATATGGATGTTCACCACAAATACCCCGGACAAAATCACATCATGGAAAGAAAATATGCCACTGGGAGAACCAATGACGGCAATGGAGTGAACAATATGCTAGCTGTAATTTATTGCAATGCAAACACCTACCTCCTTTTGCCTAGCCTCTATTAGAGAAGCTTCTTTTTCTTTCTCAAGTTGATCGGCAACTTCATCAATAAGTCTTTTCCTCCCCTCTTCTAAACGCCTCTGTATCTCCAACTTGATCTCCTCGGAGTTCAAGCTCTTTTCAACTTTCCTCTGAATAGCTTCCTCCACCCTCTTTGCTGTCTCTTCTTCTATCAGTTTTAGTTCTGCTTCCTGCTGGCGCCTGAGATTATAAAACAAGTTAATCCACAAAATGGTCACTCATTGAGATATAATTGCTCATTTATGGTTCCAAGTGTCCCCGCATCCACACAAAATGTAAAACAGCAATTGGCATTCAAACTGCCAATTTTTTGCCTCTCTCTCTATTTTTTTCTGAGCTACAGTAAATTGCAAACTAACCTGCATGACAGCAAAGGTACTACATATAATGATGCATCATGATGAACTATAGCATACCTCTAACCGAATCCTGATCCAAACAAATGAGTATCAAAACTGGTGAACAGTAGATAAAGGAGGCACCCAATTTCATCATCAAATATAACAAGTTGAACTATAGCAGTATCTTCCTTCAGAAAAGCCTGTGGAGAAGCATGTCAAGTAACCTGCTGCAGTTTTAAAACTAATTACCGAATTACTTCAAATCCTCAATTCTGGCACTAAAATACATTTTCAAGATCTTTATGTTTTAGAAACATATGAACTTTTCTTCTTTTGTGCATGTTATTGACAAAAGGCCAGTGATTCTTGAAAATCCCAGCATGAATAGAATACTAATTGATGCAAATAAGCAGACCAATCAAGATTCAAGAACCAAGAAACCAAACACTGAAGGAATTTCAGCCTGATCAAAGCAAGCAGCTCAACCAAAGTTTAAACTGGGACTTGGATCTTTCTTCTTTTTTTAAGTTTAATTGATGGTAGGTTGAAGGGCCTCTGATAATGAGAAGTGCTAACTAAACTGCGAAATTCTCAAAACACAAAATCTGATATTGGATGAGCAAGTAGATCTCAATAGTGTTTTGGACTTGAGATAAGTTAACACATAACAGACTACCTCAACAAACAAGAAACTTGAAGCCATAACAGGAGATGAGATTTAGCAGTGAAGCAAGGTACAACGTTAAAAGACGAAATTGAAATGGAATAAATTTATTCACTTTGACAAGTTAGCACAGCCAAGTGTAATGGGCGAAAGTTGGTAAAAGGACAGTTGTCTTGCTCGTGACTAGTCTGCTGCCAATGTGCCTTGTCCATAGTGTAGAAATAGGAGGTAGGCTAGTTATCGAAGAGACTACCAAGTATAGCATTGTGGCAACTCAAGAATAGGTCATGTCTTCTCTGACCATTCTTGTGAACCCTAAATGCTTAAGAGGTAAGAGAAAAATAAAATCCCAACCCCTAACCCTAACCCATAGAAACTACACACTGGCTCGCTATTTAGTCACCTATCACATTGTAGCATGTGAATATTCTTACAATCAACACAAGTAGGCAATTGTCACCCCAAGCACCACCTACCTTGCTCATTTATTTTATTGCCCAGTGTTATTTCTTACTTAGAAATGTGACACAAGTGTTGAAGCAATCAAGTCTAAACTTTGTTGGCTGTTTAGGTTGGAAAAGTTCAAGCCATGTGAGCCTAAGTGCCAATGAAAACTTTTGGAGCATCACACAAGGCATGGCCATATCATTTCCATAATGCCATTAACTGCAGCATTGCCAGCATCCTATCCTTTTCACAAAACTCAAACCAAAGTCCTCTCGTATAATGAATTAGAAAACAGCTTCTAAGGAATTGTCACTAGTGGCTCTTGAAGGAATCCCATACTGCATCCTTGAGAATCTAGTTAAACTTAAATCATATGGAGACTGCTGTATAGCATTAGTATACATAAAGGGACCGGCTGGAAACAAATTTCTTTTATCAAAACAAAAACATTCATACACATTCACATGCACTTGCACACACATGAGCATGCACACAAAGCAAGAGACATGGAGAGGGAATTGAAGTGTGTTTCAGATGTTATGTTCCTGCCTCATCATGTTTGTCTACTGATTGCTAGGATTAAGCCCCCACATAACTTTGTGTGTAATGATCACGTTATCCTGGGGTCGTCTAATCAAGGGAACTGCACCACAAAGTCAATGCATGCTATTTTTTCACGCCAGGTTTGGGGAGCTTCAAACAGTGGGAGATAGTTTGGAAATGTCCCGGACCCCAATGGATCCCAAACTTTCCCATGGCTGGTTTTCCAGAATAACTTGTTAAAGAATGTGAGTTGCAAATAACAACATAGGACTTATGTTAGATCTATATAAGTATGTGCTTTAGTAGCCCTCTTTTTGTAATTGAATATGGATTCAAATGGTCTACCAACTACTTTGCTGCATGATATTTGATATTACATCATACTGAAATGTGAAAGAATAGATAGAAACTCCACAGGAGATTATTTAAATATGCAACCGAGAGGATTTTCAGCCAAATTAAACATGAGAAATCTGGTCTATAAGATTTGAGCATTTTTTAATCAGTAAAAATTATAGAAGGCAATTAGTATGTGCCAGTTTCACCAATGGAAGGATTGTGTATGATGTTCCATGGCCTCAGTTCAACTTAGAAGTGGTCAGCGGATTAAGGTTATGCCTTTAGGTCAAATTCTGCATAGCAAAAAATGGGGAAAAAAGTGGTCCACCCTCAAGACTTTCTTACTGAACTTGTTGCTCTCAGGTCCTCACTATTCTTGGTAGATAGTTAGGTCAAAAGAGGAACCAAACTCTATAATTTGGTGCCTAAACAAGCACCTGAGCTATCTGTAATCATGACATGTAAAACAGAGAATAGAAGTAACATTAGCTTGTAGTTAGAGCAAAAAAAAAACACCCTCAATTAACACATGTTGTATTTACTTGCATTATAGCTAAAACAACAAACAAGGGGTGTTTAAGGACATAAGAAAATAAAAATAAAAATAAAAATCAACTAGCAATAGCAATTAACCAGCAAGATTTTGTTTTCCTTTCTTTCCTCTAACACACAGATAACCAGACTAATGCAACTGGTGACGTAGAATTTCATGTTCCAAAGCAAACCATGGGTTAGCATATCTCCCAGTCACTTTCTTTGACTGCAATTGGACCAGACTACATGAAGCTAGAATCTCTCGATTAGAAAGCATTATATCTCTTCTGATTCACTGAGCAACACATATATGCCTGATACAATAATTGACAACCATTTTCTCTCTAGCTCAAATCTAACAATGTATATGCGATCAATACAGCAATCCCAAAAAAATGCATAAATATTCCAAAAGTTCAAATGAAAGATAAAAACAATAAAATACAAAGCTGAAATCTAGTAACACTAATAAAAACATGATATTAGACTGAACTAAGATGCTTGAAAGTTGATATACCTCTTCTTCTCTTCTTCTTCTTCTTTTCTCATTTTTTCACTAACAATTTTGCGCTCCACTGACCCAAGACTTGGACTAGAAGATTTATGAGTAGGAGACGGTGAGGAACTACTGCTTCTTTGCCTCTTATAACGCCTTGGAGTTGGAGAACGACTTTTACGGCGTCTCGGGGTTGGAGAACGACTTTTGTGCCGGCGAGGAGAAATAGAGCGACTTCTCCTTCTGTATGATACAGAAACATGATTAGACATAAAAAAATGTTAGTATGCACATCACCAATGTGCAAAGCAGTTTTGGATCCCCCCACCATCTAGCACAATAAACATAGAAGCATATACAGTTACCTCGTACACCATCATGTGCTCCATCTTTTATCACACGAAGAAGCTAATATCACAACCGAGCAATGAAAAAGGACACCCATCAGCACTCATCACCTGCTCACTTCCCACCCAATACATTGGGAGGGCACTGAGTTTTTGTAACTTTATTATAAAGAACGTGAATCCTATGGCACCCTTACAGCGCCCTGTATGCTTTTATCCAAATATATATTTGATATCTCTCCGCCTTACATGCAATATTAAGTTCCCCAAAAGCAGATTCCCAATGAAATACTACAATTCCATACCAGTAGATCAAAATATTCCTCGCATTTTTGTGAAAAATCAACAAAGCAATTGACTCTGTCAATCAAGAAAGGACTCGTGCACAAACCGGTGTAAAGAGAAATCATTTTGAAAGGCAAAATGTTGCCAGAATACACCAACTTGAACAGTCAAACTATCAATCTCCATCCACTGGAGCAATTAAAAGAGGAAGCCAGATAACATGCAATTTCCACGTAAAAATCCAATTCAAAGCTATGTTCTGCAAAAAGCTTTCGGTGCAGTGTGATATGCACTCTGTCTTTCAAACTACAGGCTAGCTAAGCTATAAAGAACACTGGCATCGCATATTTATTATCCCGCGGAAGATTTTAACCAAACCAGATTATCAAATGTCAGACATTGGCAACATGTTAAAACACAGTAACAGCAGAACTCGAGGAAAGACACACCGAACAAGACACGGAAGCCCATGAACTTATTGAATACTATCTATTGAACAAGACACGGTAAAATCAGACCCCATTTGCAAGCATAGATAAATATGTACCCAAAAATAAATCAAAAAAGAAGGATAAGATCACCGTACATATCTAGCTCGAACAATTTGCAGTAACGAAAGGAGTCCTCAATCTTTGTTGAACAGTAAATAAAAAGAAAGGAAGTTATGAGAGTAAAAACATAAACGGGATCACCTGCTATACGAATACGGAGAACGGCTCCTCTCCCTTCGACTCTTCTTCCTGTTATACCTACTCGCCACAGGCGACGGCGAACGCCTTCGCCTATATGAAGGCGACCGCGACAAATCCCTAGGCATTTTATGCTAACAAAAACTTAAGCTTCAACAGCAACAAATTCGACCTGAAAAATCAAAATTATTATCAGCTCTCTCGCCAATTCTTTTTCTTTCAATTTCCTGAGGAACCAAACAAGGTCAGAGAAAGTCAGATAGCCGTCAATATCTATCTATCTATCTATATATAAATCTCCAAAAACAAATGAGAGGAGAGAGAGAGGTACCAAAATCGAAACCCTAAAATACGACACTTGTTTCTTATGCGATTGAGAGTAAGAAAAATAAAAAGAAAGATGATAGATTTATTTATTTATTTATATTTTCTATCCGTAGCATTCCCACAGGAATACCACAGATTTTATTTTATTTTAAAATAAAATAAAGCAAAAATGAAATATTTAATATTTAATATGTCCTTGTACTTTGGGCTTGCTTCAAATTTGTCCTATTTTATTCTTATTAATGCATAATTAGATAGTTAACTAGTTATGCATCCAGAGTTTTTTTTTTTTTTTTAAATTATGTTCAGGCACTACAAATATATTTAAAAAAAAATATTTATGTTATGTACCTGAATGGATCAAATAAAATGATTTTATTTTTAAAAAGATAATAAAAAATAAATAATAATACTAAGTGCATCAAATTAAAAAAAAATATCACCACTAAAAAAATACTTTTTTAAAAGAAAAAATGATATATCATAAGATTGTGAAAACTTATAAAATACATTTTTTTTTACAACAAATACATAAAAAAAGTCAATGGGTAAAATTGAAAAAAAAAGATTCAATTGAAAAAAAAAAAAACATGAATAAACTAAGGTTAACTTATTAAATCCACAATCTAAGTCCTTGACCCCTTGAATTTCATAAATTTTTTTAATCTAAACACATTATTTGCTTTTTTTATTTATTTAAATAAGGATGGTGTGTGAGCTTGGAATAAAGAAAAAAGATTTACTGTTTTTTAAATTTGATAACAAAAAAAAAATTTTATATCTCAAGTTAAATAAAAAAACCTAAACAATGAAATAATTTTTTAAAATTTTTAAAATTTAACCCTCCCTCGCATGTAGGCATATGAATTTCAATTGCTAGCTTTTTTCTAATTATTTTTAAAATACTAAAAAGATAAAACTCATCCTTGGTATAAAAATAAATGAGGAAAAAAGTCCAAAAACCCTTAATGTTAGGTATTTTTTTTTTGTTAAAATAGTAGTAGAGTAATTTTACTATACTTGAAAATTAAAAATGACAACAACACCTTTCCATGTAAGTTATTTTTTATTTACCTTTAAAGGTAATACAATCATTTAATTGTTCACTTTTAAATTGTAAAGACCGATCTACCCCTATATAAATAAATAATGACTAATGAGTCCCCGTAAAAAAACATCTAATATAGACTAGCTCATCAACAGAAAAGATTTACTAGAAGTGCCAATTATAAAATCAAGGGCCAAGAAGTTAAATGAGGCACTGGATAGACTTGTTTAGCATATTTGGGTCAAGGCTCATTTCAAGAAAACTACAACATAGATGGGGCAATAATTTTCCATCCTTACAATGAAATATAGGTGACGACAAATCAATCCTAACATTACAAGGATATTTTAGGAGAATATTTTGAGACTTTTCATATTATATAAAGAAACTAAGGGGCATGAGCTATTACAAAGATTTCCATACTTATTTAGAACAATTAAAATTGATTTTAGGTTGATTTTTTCTAATACACAGTTTTACACTAACAAGCATAATTTTTAATCCGATTATTAAATCGGGTTGAATTTTTACTATAATTTTTTAAAGGTCTTGCTGATAACATTTTAGGTTAATCAGACATCGAGAAGGCCTTGCAATAAAATTCAAATGCTATTAGACATGATTTTTAATTAGTTTACTAGTTAATTTAAGATTCTTTATTCTATTTTATTTAAAACTCTTTTATTCTTTTTTTTTCAGAATTGTTTAGGAAATTTTTACATATTATAAATATTTTTATTTAGCTTGTATTTAGGGTTTTTTTTTTTTTTTTATAGACTTTGATTTCAAAATAATATTGCTTTTGTGTGTGAGAGGATACTAACTGTAAGATCCCACATCGGCGGGTGAGGGATGTGTTGTTGGCCTTATAAGTGGTGCTGGTTGCCAACTTGTCATACGCGTTTTGGGGCGTCAGGCTCAGAAGGGGGCTCGCGTCACCAGAAACAAAACCGTGAAGGCTGTAAGGCCCAAAGCGGACAATATATGGCAAGTTGGGCCGGGCCGTTACACTAACATTCTTTGGTTCTCTAACAAATTGAATTTGACTTATCAAAGAACAACTATCTTTGTGATATCTTTCTTATATTTCTCATTCATGATTCATTAGTTGTTGGGTGAGGGTTCATTCAAATAGTGTTAGTATGCTTTAGGTAATCATTGTGACACACTTATCAAACTTGAATTTGGCTTTCCAGGATTGTGTCAATCTTGAATTTGGGTTACAAGATCAATGTCAATGGGGTTCAAATCTCTATCTTAGCCCTATTAGCAAGTTAAGTATTTTTTAATGGGAAAGGGTAAAAGGGTGAAAACACTATTATAGTAAACAATGTTTTCACTCACATGCTACAATGTTTTTTAGTCTTGTTTTAGCTTTGGTTAAAAGTTAATGATACAATAAAATAATAAATAAAGAATTAGAAGTAAACTTTAAATATATTACCTCTTATAAGTTTAAATGGTTCATTAGCACTAACTTATGGATAAATTAAAAAACAATAATCTTTTACTATTTTTTTGTATTATTTTCGGCTAAATTAAACTTTACATCTTATAGTTTAGTTATTTTTTTATTTTACCTCCATTCTTTTAGAAATTATAATTACACCCTAGACTAACCCAAATTTTAAATTGGACAAAATAACCAATTTACCCTCATATATATTATATCTAAAACACTCATAAATGACAAATTAGAAAATTTTTCTTTCTTCATATATGGTTTCTCTCTTTACTTGAAAAACACAATTTATAAGCCTAAATAAAACCTAATTTCATTGTTTGGTATAACAAATGTCATAAGAGACAACAAGGGATATATTTTATCAATAAATTATTCATTAAAGATGATCTTCTTCATTTCAAATCCAAGTCTGTTTGTGTTGATAAATCCTAGCCTTATTTAAAAACTATTATTAACTAAGAAAACCATACGGTTAACCTAGTAGAAGAAGGGGTGAGATCATGACTCGAATGTATATTATTCATCAAGATTTTACCATTTTAAGGTTTATTGGGATGGAGGATACTTTGGGAATAAAACAAAAAAAAGTAACATGGACTATACCTTTTAATGTTTATCGGGATTGAAAAACAAGACTTTTAAGATTCATATAAGGAAGGATCTCCCTAACATTTACATGATAGGTCTCAGAATTCGACCAATGCATTTGCTATTATATTTATGTCAAACATTACTTTTACATAAGTAGTTCTTGATTTAAGAATATCAATTAAACTAAGAAAACAAAGGCATGCTTTGTTAAAAGATACAATATAATCCCAAAACACAATACTTCTAATAAATAAATAAATAAATAAAAGGGTTTGAATGACCTTGTCATAAATTTTAATAACAAAAAACATTGTTATACTTATTCTATCTTTATGTTACATTCCTCTACCAAGCATTTATGGCTTGGTAACATTCATCATGTGCCTTTTTTATAATTGTAGCTGTTTTGATGTTTAAGGAGTTTATAGGCCATCATGCCAATATCTTTTGATTCATTGTCCTTTCCAATCTTTAGAGTGTTGAGGGTTAATAAGGTCTTAACTTCATGGTGGAATTCATCTTATTTATCAATATTATGCCTCTAATTTTGATGAAACTCGTAAAAATTCCCAAAGCATGCTATAGGTTGTGTGTTTTTTAGGTTGCTAACATACTCTAAATTTTAGCATGTTAAACAATCTAGTTATTGGTACTTTTATAGCTGACCTTTTCTTATCATACATCACATCTTTAAGAGTCAACAAATTTATGTTCCTAACATTTCTGGTATGGTTTAGAAGTGGGTTGACTTTTATATTAAGAGTGTTCGCATTCCTCAAAATATATCTAACCATGCCTGAATAACATATTGATATTTATTTTAAATGTATTGTATGTCTCAATGTTATTGCCTAATTTCACTTGAATGGTAGTCATGTTTCTCTTGATGTTTATACTAGTAGTTATAAGGGTTTGTAAGGGATGAGGGCAACTTGACCAAGTATTGGTATATATCTCCTAGAGGTATTGAAAGAGGTGGTAGTTTTTCTTGATACCGACTTATGTTTTAGGTGCTTTTATGTTTAGGATAATGTTGAGTATTATGGTTATATGGATGTTGGTTGGGGTTAAAAGGTTTGGTGTTTTGAAAATAATGTTGATGGTTGTGGTGTTCTATACTAAGTTGTTTTAAGGTAGTGTTTGGGAAAACATATCAGGAATGGTAGTAGTTAAGGTATTGGATGGTAACAGATAGGATGAAGGACTAGATACAAATTATGATGGAGGAGTGATTATGTTATTTCAAGAAAAGCAAGGGCGAGAAGGTCTCCCAAAATTATTTATATATCCTTTTAATGATAAGTATAATCAACTATATGATTTACAAATGCTTTTTTTAATTGAAATTTCCTCCATTCTTTGAATTTGATTTAACTATTTCATTAACTTTATTAGCTTTATTGGTTTGCTTGACTCGTTTATTCATAAATATCATCTCAACGATGCTGACAGAACTACTTTTCAATAGATATTCATAGAATAAGCTTTTAAAGGTGTTAATAATAAAAGAGTCTAACTCTTTTTAAATAGAGGTGGTTGGATATGGACAACTATTTCTCGCTAATGTTGAGCATTTTTTTTATTGATTCTTTATTTTTTTTCTCAATTATTTATAAGCTTAACCTATTATGAATTACTTTTAAGTTAAATTTGTATTGGCGTACAAATGCCTTACATATTTGTTTTTTATCTCACTTACATCCAGGTTCAAGTACCAAGAAAGAGTAGCACCATAAGACTTTCATCAAATGAAAAGATAGGGAGCTTATTATCTTTTATTACTTTTTTTTTAATCTTTTTACAATAAATCTTTAGATGGGTCTTAATACATTTCACTACTATATACTTGGAAAATTTGAGATCTTTGAATTTTTAAGGGATGACTATATCTGGTACCAAACACATTTCTCATGTTTTTGATTTATCTTATATGTTTTTTAATCACCAAGAATTTCTCAACCTCTAACTTTTTTTAGGCTTTTCATTATTGCCTTATTTTATAGTAAGTTTTAGAGTGAGGACAAACTTTATTTGTTGATACACTAAAAAGGTATGAAAAGCTCTTCGGAACTAAGTATTAGGTGAAGATCCCTGGTTAAATTGTCTAATATGAATTATAGTTTCTTTCTAAGCAACTCTTATTGGATATGTATGAAAGCAACAAGGTACATCCAGATATTTATGAGGGATGAGATATGTTACAAGGTGTTCATCCATGCTGTATTTTCTTTATTAAAGGACTTTTCACTAGATAGTTTGTTCTAAAAACTTTATTTAAACAAATTGATGAACTTAACTATCTCACTTTCATCAATTCCATCTTTTTCTGGTGGTTTTGCTAAAAAATAAAGCTCTTTCTTTGTTCTTCATTTTCTTTTTTAGCATAGTGTTGTAGGTTTGTTGGTTAAATTTGGCTTTCCAAGGATGAGCTATGTTGCCTGCAAGACTAAACAAGAATGTGTATATATAAATATACATAAAAGAAGAGAGTGACTCAATTAGATTGGATTTAGATTAGGTTTTCATGAGAAGTGACAAGAGTTGTTAAATGTTTGATGCCAATAAAGAGTCCCGTAACAACATTTATATTGAAACATTTGTAATTTTCTTGTAGAGGGGAATTTTTGTTTGATTTCTTGTAGGAATACTTCTTTATAGATTTAGATAACATTAAACCATTAATGTGTCTTGATCCATCTATTTTGTGAAAATTTCATTTAATTTAAAATGTGGGAAATAGCCCAACACATTATCCATACGTTTTGGGAATGTAGTATGAGACTTTCCTTCATCCAAAAATATGAAAGCATTCCAAGTCTTAACCATATAATTTGAGGAAAAAGACCTCATTTTTTATTCATTAAAAAATAGGGTATATATAAAGTAGTTCATTCGCAAGCTATATCTTGAAGACTTTGTCATACTAGGTTATCTTCTCAATAAGGCATCTTTGTCATTTTTGTTTGATTTTTGTAAGAGTTTATCAATAAGATAAAAATGCTTCATATAGGTAATCTACATTAAAATCCTTCTTTGAGAAAATCCCTTTATTTTTTATTAGTTTTTGGATTCCTGTTAGAACCATTTTTAAGTATATTTTATGATCTCAATTGTTTTGTCACCTATCTCCTGATATTTCATACTTGTTAGGCTTCCCTATTAACATTATAATGAGACAACTTAAAATGAAGGTTCTAGTTATTACATGAAGGTAGGTTGGCTAACCTATTGGTTTTAAAGGGTTCATTATTGCTTGGGTAAATAAGTTTTAAAAGGTTGACCCAAAGTCTACAGGGTATAAAGTGTAAACTCACGGCTAAAAATAAAACAATAAATAAATTTAACCCGAAAATAAAAATGGGTTAAATTAAGATTTAGAAAAAATTAAATTATTATGTCAAAACTAAAATTGTAAAAGATATAAAAACAACGAGACAAAAAAAAGGACAATTCATATTATACTTAAGGAGAGGCAAAATGGTAAATAACCCTAAAAGAGTATAGAAAGCGGGGATTTTCTTTTCTTCATCCGACAACCGTAACAAAAGGGAAAGAGAGGAAAAATTCAAATTTTCACAAAAATTCTTATAGAAATCTAGAAAAAATCTAGGTATTTAAGGATAAATTAAGGGAAACGCATACACACAATTCTAAACACCTAATTAAGAAGGAAAGGGAAGCAAAATAATCAAAGGAGCGGGATTGTTTATTCACGGTAGCAAGAGAAAAAAGAAGAAGATTTGACAAATTTTTGATTGATTGAGATTCAAAGACTTGAATAATATATGGTAAGGGGTTTAAGACTTACTTTAGCAACTTCATGTAACGAGTAACATTTGAGGTAGCAATCACGAATTTTAGGTTAGGGTTTATGGAAATGTTTTGGGGAAAATGCAAATTAACTATGAATTGATCAAATAGGGTTAGATTAGGTTATGCTACGTGTTAAATTTAGTGGAATTGATAAAGAAAAACATAGGGTCCTTAAGAACCTAAATTTAGGTTCATGATGTATAATTGCATGTAATTGAGTGAGATTGTTATGAACTAATGTATTTTATGTGAGAAATTCTTTTCAAAATAATTGAATTATAATTTGAATTTTTATTGAAATGTTATAGCACAATTGAAAATTTTGTTAACATGAGTGTTACGTAGATTGACTTTAGATGCTTCAATAAAATGTAAATGAACATGAAAGGTTTTAGAGAATTGAAATTAATGATATTGCAATTTATATATATGAGGTGAAAAATGCTTTTCGTTAAAGATAAAAACGTGTAGGATGTTTTGTTTATTATGAGATTCATGGATGAAACACGTGACAACTTCATCCCTTGATTTCTAAGGACATTTTAGGCATGAAAATGATGAAAATTGAAATTCATCTCTTCATAAAAGTTATAGCTAGGGATGTTAAATTTCTAAAAAAATATTGATCTCGTGTAAATTGAAGTTATAAAACTCCAGATATAGAATAAAAACCAAAGAAATGTCTAAACCTATAATAACAGGACAAATTCCACATGTTGTTGTAATTGATGATATAATGAATTAAATGCACTCGTGAGGTGAAACAAGACACAAAATGAAAATGTTGAATGATTCTAGGAAGGATGGATAGAGACGTAATAATGGATGGATAAATGAGAATTTCAAGAAACTATGATTGCATATCGTTGAATATAAGTTTAATTACTTGTGCATGTATTGTGTGATTTTCCTTTTATGCTATATTTATTATATACATTATGAAATTGCAGGTCCTTCAGATTCACGTCAGGAGTAGCCTTTTAGGTCCTCTAGTCTCCTTTTGTATGATTGAATAAGAAGATGAACATTAATGTATTTTGTCTTTAAGGAACTAAATGACTTAATATGTAATAGTACTCCTTTTACATTAAGTGTCGGGACATAAAAATATATTATTCTGTATTTGTAATCTTAGTTTGTTTACTTGCAATTATTATGAATTATGTGTGTTAATGGGAAAGAAATGAGCATGCAAAATGTGAGGCATGTACCATGAATGATGTGTTGTTGAGGTTCTACATGATTATGATATGATTGAGAAATGAGTATAACTGTACAGGATGATTGTCGATGACTTGGGAGATCTAGGTATAAAGGAAACTCTGCCGAAATTTCAGTGGAAATTTCAGCAAGTCTCAAATAAGTTCGGTGGATGAAGAAAAAAAAATCCCATTTTTTAAAAAGTTAAGGCTCAAAGTTCTTTTATGAATGTACTAAATTACATGGTGTTACAATTGGTATCAGAGCTCCTGGATAATATTCAGTTGACCATGATATGATAAATAAAGAGAGGTAAAATATCATCTGGTATTAGATATGTGTTAAATTAAGAATGATTGATGAACGAGATAAAAAAAAAAGGGTTTCTAGAAATACATGAAGAACATAACGAGTTGATAGAGTGAGTATGAATGCTCCAACCACAGTTTAAGTATTGCATGTGAATGGAAGGAAGTTAAAGTTTCTATAGGATGGAAAATTGTTTGACATACAATGCCTAGTGAAATTATGATTTTAGAAGGCGTAAGGTGTATTCTTCATTGAGTCTATGATGATAGGTAAAATAATACTATAATGTAGGGTAATGATGGTGCTAAAACTATTTTTGGTTAAATATCACATGAAGTACAATGTTTGAAATAAATAAAGGTTATGCCAAAAAAAAATAGATGTTATGTGTAGAGTAGAGGATGATACACCTTATGTGAAGTGATTAATGAGGGTGATAGAGTAAGCTTAGAAGTCAAGTGATGATGGTGGTTTATAATAATTGGTACAAATAAAACTATGAATACTATGATAGAATGAGAGTGAGGGAGGAGGAGCTTAGATGGATTTATAATTATATAACTCTAAGGAACCAGTGGTGGTTATCATGGTTTGAAATCCTAAGAATGAGAACTAAGGTAAAGGCCCTAAAAATAGAGATGAGGTGGATTGTTTTGATAAGTTCACGGACAAATGAAGGTTATGTTGTATATAGCATAATGATGTGTGAGTAAAGGCTATAATAACATTATGATAGTGTAAGAATGGTAGTTGAATTATGATGATATAATTGTATGTAGAAGGTAGTAGTTTTAATATTGGGACTATACATAAACGGTTACTGTCGTAGACAATATGTAATGGTATGATCTAAGTTAGTTCCTTATGATGTAAAAGTGGAACTATAAGGGTTGGCAACATAAGAACTCGTACTCTAAGATCAAAGTCAGTGGATGCTTATGGATATCCAAACCGGGTACACAAGAAACATGGCTGAAAGAAAATAGTAAGGATGAGATAAGCATTTAACAAGTTAAATTTGTTGTCAAGCTTAAACTGGAATCTAAATTTTGAGGATAAAATTTCTTAAGGAGGGGAGAATGTAAACCCCTGTAAATAAAAATAAATAATAATAATAAAAAGAAAAGAAAAAAACAACACATAGGATCGAAGTAATGACGTTTCATTGAGTAATGGATATTCGGTATGAAAGAAATGAATAAATAGTAGGAATGACAATAAATATGTCATGTGAGAGAGAGAATGATCTCCATAAACAAATTTAAAGGTATTGTTGAAGTCGAAAAGAGAGTCATGATTTTTAGTTTAAAACTTGTAACATTGACAAAACCAGTAACGAGTTTCAATGGATAAAAGAATACATAAAACAAAAACCCAGAAGATATGTAAACCCCGGTCAAAACACGTATTTTGACAAATTAATGATAAATGTGGTAACATTGAATTTATTGAGTATAAATTAAGGGGAAATGTCATGAGGATCTAAGTAAATAAATTAATGCATGAAATTCATATTTTAGCGTAAAAGACACTGATTGTTTAGTTTTACAATATCGATGATATATCTCAATCCGACCGTGGATCGGGCTGAAATTTTATAAGGAATCTCTAGACATATTGTTTTATATTAGGTTCAAATTTCGTGTCAATCGGAGTTTGGAAAGGATTTACGAGAGTACTGAAAATCGGGTAAATTGAAGAAGATGACACAAGGGGCATTAATAAGGGCATTTTTGTAATTTTATGAAAACAGATACTCTCCTCTCCTCTCTTTAAAAACAGAGCACGTCCTCTGCAAATGGAAAAAACAGGAGGGAGACCATTTGTTTTGTCCCATTTTCTTCATTTTCTCTTTATTTCTTTAAGCTAAATCAAAATGGAGTGTTCTTAGGAGGATTATATCCAAGAAAAAAAAATTAAATGACAACTTAGAGAGTTATAGAGCTTGAGAGAAACAAAGAGAAGAAGCTGGAAATTGGAAGAGGAGGACATGATTTTTGTAAATTTTTGCAAGAATTCATTGAAATAAGTTAAAGTAGCAAAGGTAAGCAACATACCCTTTATTAATTTCGTTTTTCTCTCTTGTTCTTGCATGAGGAGAAGAAAACCTCCAAGTTTAAAATTCTAGGGTTCATGTAAATATTTTGGGGGAGTAATTGTTCATGTGAATTTCAAGATTAATTGCATGATAATGGCTTGATTTGCTGAAAAATAGAAGGAATAAATTGATTTGAAACTATGGGTTTTGGGATTGCAACAGGGCAGGCACTTCGGCAGCCATAGTTTGACTTTACACCTTTGGATTAGATTGATTTTTGGATATGTTATTATACTCAATGTCACCTACATTCTGACCGGAGGGATTGTAAATATCAGACTTGATTTGAGGGCTGTCACCGGAGGAACATTTCTGGAAAATCACCCTTCAAGACAGCCTTGTTTGTCAGCCGTTATATCAACGTTTCACCGTTGGATTGATCTGGATTTTGGATATGTTGTTCATCCAGATGTTATATAAATTGTGAACGGTTTAGATCGAAAAAGAACACTCCTACCATAAATTGTACTTCCCGAACAGCAGGTCTCTAAATTTCAGGTCAGTCTGGTATTGTTCTGATATCGGGAGTGTTAACCATTGGATGTATGTTAATTTTATTTGGATATGTTATTCTAATGATGATGATGTATAATTCCACCGTTTGGATTTATTGAATTCTAAATTTACAGAATGATGTTTTAAGTTTGGTTTGAGAAATATTGAATGAAAATATGAGGTTTAGCATAAAAAGTATGTTTTGGGATTAAGGATAATGGCAATGGGTTTAATGATGATGGTTGTGTTTGTGTTATGTTTGAGTCATGTTTGATGTGTTGATAAGTGATGGTATAGTTAAATTCTATAAAGAATAGTGATTGACTAATACTTTGGTTGTGTTAGAATGGGAAATCATGTTGTCAGTTGAATTATGATATAAGAAATCATTTTGAGTGTGCTTTTGGAAAAATTTGGCATGTGTAGTCATTGATGAAATTTAAGTTAAATTACATTGTTTGGTGATAGATTAAATGTCTTAGGACAAAAGAAAATCGATGACGAAAAGTCATGCCCTTTGGACATTGAAGATCATTGATGAAGAATTGAATTAAATGGGCGTTTAATGTTAGTGTAAATAAATTCTAATGTAAATGAATTTAAATGACAAGTAAGAAAATAAAATACATTCATGGAAATTGTTTACGGAAGTATTTGATTTTGTGAATTTATGAATGTTATGAATAAATCGGGAAGATTCAATAATGATTCAGGATGTTATATTAAAAATGTAGGAGAAGCATTCACTCGACTTCTCAGGAGCTTAAGGAGGGATTGCAAGAGGGGCACAACAACAACAAGGAAGAACGAGTTGAGCTTCTACAGCTGGTAGGTGTTCTATACCTACACTTTTTACGTAGCGTTAATTTACTAACTTATTAAATTCTTGGTCTTTGCGTCTATGGGTGAAACCACAAAGAGAGAGGATAAAATGAAATAAACGAGAAATTAAAAATGGATTTGAGTACTTGACTGGGTTAAGAATATGAATTACACTAATAGACTTCGTTGATGATCATTCCTCGAACTTGATTGGCTGGTCCCGAATGCGGAGGCTAATGATGTTAGGAAGGTTTACTAACATCGTCATAATCATCCCTGAAAACAAGGGATACTAAACTTGATTAACTATTCGGGTGAGAATAGTTAATGATATTGACCGGTGCTGTCAATAACGGCAATCACACGAAACTTGATTAGTCGGTCCCGAATGCAGAGGCTAATGATGTTAGGAAGGTTTACTAACATCGGCATAATCATCCCTGAAAATAAGGGATACTGAATTTGATTAACTATTCGGGTGAGAATAGTTAATGATATTGACCGGTGCTGTCAATATCGACAATCACACGAAACTTGATTAGCCGGTCCCAAATGCGGAGGCTAATGATGTTAGTAAAGTTGACTAACATCGGCATAATCATCCCTGAAAATGAGGGATACTGAATTTGATTAACTATTCGGGTGATGATATTTAATGATATCGACCGGTGTTGTCGATATCGGCAATCACATGAAACTTGACTAGCTATTCCTGAAGTGAAAGCTAATGATGTCAAGAATCTTGACATCAATATTTCCGGAAATATTCCAAGATATTATAGAAAGAAAAATCTAATCGGCTATTTCATGTTAGAAATAGTCGATAACATCAATAAGTAGTATTAATTTTGACGTTTACAATGAACTTGATTAGCCGATCCTGATAGGGGAGACTAATAACACTAATGAAAATTTATGAGTGTCAGCATTCCCTTCCAAGTTTTAGGGGAGAGGTATTATAATGATATTTTCTATAGGGAATAATTAAAAATATTAATGAAATGGGGATTGACATCTTGATAGGATTATTCATTCGGCCTTGAAGAGGCGGATATTGATTGGAAATTATGGAATAAGATAGGCGGAGGAACTAGTTACCCGGTGATGGGCTAGTGGCATTAGTTTTGTTTTCTAATGACCAGAATATACAACTTGAGTTGAACTTACTTGGGTGGTGTTAATATTGTCAGGATGACTGACTTGTCAGATTATAAATGGAATGTTGGATGATACCTAATTGTTAAACAAAAATGGTAATTTGTGTTTATGTTATGGATTATTGAAGAAGAAAAAAGGAGAAACTGATGAAGATCTAATTCCAATGAATGATGGAGGCAAATATCGTATCGCTTGAGACGTGAGAATAGAAGTTCATTAACCATGGTAGGTGTTATACACTTAAGGAATGCAATGCTATATGTGTGTGTGTGTGTGTGTGTGTGTGTGTGTGATGTATTTTGAATTAATTAATGAATTGTAATTGATATAATTTCATAATCATGTCCTGCGCACATGGAGGATGT
This sequence comes from Populus davidiana, assembly GCA_030145905.1. Lineage (NCBI taxonomy): Eukaryota > Viridiplantae > Streptophyta > Magnoliopsida > Malpighiales > Salicaceae > Populus > Populus davidiana. The sequence goes on along the minus strand of CM057789.1, from coordinate 21,391,403 downwards.
CAAAGAAATTATGACTAATAATGTAAATATGTTGTATTAAGGTTTCGTGTTGTTGCTGGCATGATAAGAATTTGGTGATAATTATAATAGTGTAATAAAATGCCAATAATAGTGATAGATAATGAAATTTGGCCTTAACTATAGTGGTCAAATGAGATTAGTTTGATGAATTAAATAGAATAATGTATGTATGGTATTCACATTATTTGAAGATGGATTGGATGTGAATATTGTGAAAAAGATGGCAGGTTTCATGATAATGAGAGATTTTACTGAAAATCTAAAGAAACATTGGAATGCGTCGAAATGGGCACAAGAAATATGTAAGTTGAATATATTTATAAACTAAAATTAGACCAAAATCATGACGAGTTTGACAACTTATATGGAAAAGCCATAATGGGTATAATAGATGTTGGCATTGAAATTGATATAAAGAGATAGAGTAAGAGGGAGAGAAATCACATGGTAGATATTATAATGAATTAAATGCGCTCGTGAGGTGAAACAAGACACAAAATGAAAATGTTGAATGATTCTAGGAAGGATGGATAGAGATGTAATAATGGAAGGATAAATGAGAATTTCAAGGAACTATGATTGCATATCGTTGAATATAAGTTTAATTACTTGTGCATGTATTGTGTGATTTTCCTTTTATGCTATATTTATTATATACATTATGAAATTGCAGGTCCTTCAGATTCACGTCAGGAGTAGTGTTTTAGGTCCTCTAGTCTCCTTTTGTATGATTGAATAAGAAGATGAACATTAATGTATTTTATCTTTAAGGAACTAAATGACTTAATATGTAATAGTACTCCTTTTACATTAAGTGTCGAGACATAAAAATATATTATTCTGTATTTGTAATCTTAGTTTGTTTACTTGCAATTATTATGAATTATGTGTGTTAATGGAAAAGAAATGAGCACGCGAAATGTGAGGCATGTACCATGAATGATGTGTTGTTGAGGTTCTACATGATTATGATATGATTGAGAAATGAGTATAACTGTACAGGATGATTGTCGATGACTTGGGAGCTCCAAGTATAAAGGAAACTCTGCCGAAATTTCAGTGAAAATTTCGGCAAGTCTCAGATAAGTTCGGTGGATGAAGAAAAAAAAATACCCATTTTTAAAAAAGTTAAGGCTCAAAGTTCTTTTATGAATGTACTAAATTATAGGGTATTACAGATGATTTTAGACGTCATATGGTATAACCGGGTTTATTGTTTCGCATCAAAGTTGTAGAAAAATATTTTATCTTTCAAAAGAAATAAACTATGCATAAAACTAAGTTTTAAAACTTTGATTATGATTAAAACACTAAACAATGTTCATAGTCGATTATGATGAACCGCCAGAAATTAGTTAGTTTTCAACCCATATTTGGAATTGCCTTTGATCAAAATTCTGATTTTTTATTGAAGTATTGGGAATGAAAAGGAGCATAAGAAATGGTTGCATGTGCTAAATTATATAGGATTTTTGTTTTTAATAGAATTTGAAAAATGTGAAAATGGATGAAAAATTTAATCTGAAATGAACATAATGAAAAATGATAGATTTGGTTGAGTCAAGCTGATTGATATTGACTTGTTTAAATTGCTAGATAAATGTTTAGAAATGAGAATTTATTAGGTAACAAATATAGAAAAGAAATTTGATATGCTTGTTCATACAAAAGAGGCTTTAAGAGTGTTCAACAATAAGAAAACACTCCAAAATCTTCGATCGTATATAGGTGTTCAACTCCTTAACCTTTTTTTTCCCGTAAGATTATCGTTATAATATTTTAGAATATGTTATATTATTTTATATTTAATTTGTAAAATATATAGTGGAATCAATCTTGGTGGTGGGATTAATGCATGATATGGGACAATGGAATTAGTATCAGTAAAGGGCTTAATGCTTGATAAAGGGTAGAAGAAATTAGTTCTCGATGATGAGAATAAAGTTTAGTAACAGACATAAAAAAATAATCTTTCTTGGTGTTTGGATTAATATTCAGTATGAAGGAATGAAAATTGGATTCTCGAATGTGAGAGTGTTACTCGGTAATGAATAGAGAATTAAGATTTTTTTTAAGTGGAAATAATGCTTGGACTTAGAAAAACAAAGAATTACCTAGTGTTGGGTATTAGTTGAAAAGAGCTTGATATGAAGATTATAGTTTTGGAAAGAGAATGTGTATTAGAAATAATGATAAATGAGAAATATTGATATAAAAAATAAATCATGTAAATAAATGATGAATTGTGTTTAAACATGCCAGTGCAGTCATCTCAATAGTTTAAGTAAATTATTGTTATATACTTAATTGTTATTTGTATATTAATTACAAGTACCTCTCAACCTCAAGCAGCATAATATATATTTAAGGATCTTTTGTTAATTTTGTAAAGGATTGTAATAATTATCTTTTTGTAACTGATTGTTATTTTCCCTTGAATTATGTAATTATAAATTCAACTTAATTATGCTAGTGTATGATGTTGTATTTATGGTTTTTTTGACATAACTAAGACTAATAGTACCAGATAATTTATGGTTATAGATCTTTGATTTGAATCGTGAACATTATAATTGAATGCATGTTGTGATTTTAAAATGAAGTACAATGATTATAATGATTTCTAATGTGAAATGGTGAGACCAAGATGGTTGAACAATGATTAGGTTATGTGTGATAGGTATATTGGAGTGTTATAGGTATTTACCGATAACATGGGATCTCTCGATATAAGGGAGACTCTATTGAAATTTTGGTAGATTCTCGTATAGCTAAGCTTATATATATATATACATTCACCCAAAATATAGTAATTAATTATAGAAAATAAAGTTTAAAATGCATGAAATTATTGAGGTTGTTACACCAATAAAATCTCATCAGCTACTAATTTAGAGCTCATAAACTTTCGATGAGAAGCTAAAGTTTTATGAGTGCTAGTTCGGGTTGAAGCTCATTGAGGCACTATTAATTTCTCATGCTAACATAAGGCAATCTGGATGGGTGAAAAGGTGTTGTGTAATGGGTATAGGGGTATAAATCCATACCGAATTTATATATACATATGATAACAAGATACATGAAAATAAAAAATACATAAACAAGCAAGAACAAAAGAATCATCAAATGCAACAAATCATGAAATATAGAAAACAAAATAAAAACAATAAGCAACACAACAAGTATATCATTCAAACAAACAAAAAAACCTAACCCCTGTAAAATCCCAAATGGAGTTATCATTTTATCATAAGAAACAACTCGATGAGCTTGATTAGGATTGGCAGAGGTAAAATTAAAATACAAATTCCATCTAATTTTATGGTAACTAGAAATCCTAACTAGTTTTTAGAATTTTAGTTAAAAGGCTAATTATGTAATAGAAAAGATGATCACCCTAAAAAATTATATCTAAGATAAATTTTATTATTACTTATTTTTAATGATAAATGTACCAAATGTTCTCTTGCTAAAGTTTTCATAAAGTAATATATGTATTTTCATTGAAGGTAAAGAACCACTGAAACCTAAAACAATGATCTAGGATCTAGAATTGGTGATGAGACTCAATCCTTCTTCTTAAAGTCAAGTGTTGGACTTGATAAGATGACGATGGTAAATGGGTCTTTGACAAATTCTATTTAGTTATACCTAAAATGGATCCAAAAGCTACCACTCACACTAAATAAGCTCTTATGAATCACATTGATCCAACCCATATCCACTCATAATGATAAAGAATGTATCTTAACACATAAGAAAATATAAATAAAATATTTACTTACATTGACAAAAAAAAAACATAGATGCAAACAAAAACCAAAACAACATTTAAATGGAGTGCGCGCACGTGCGCGCACATTTTAAAAAGTGAATGTTGTCACCTTGAATGTGACTCTGCCAATTTTTATTATATAAAAACAATAAAGTTTCAACATCCGAATGTCATGATCCATTTAGGTATCTTTAATCAATAAGACAATCCTTTTATATATATAAAAAAAAATAAAAGAGAAAAACAACCTGTTATATATATATGAATGAAAAAACTCTTACCATCTTTTTGAAAGGTCAATGAAAATTTGTAATGTAAATTTCTTTTCAAATAATAATAAAAAAAATGCATCCACACATTAAGAGCAAACATTCACACATAAAAATCCACACATGAAAATCAAACCTCCGTATATGAAAATCAAACTTCCGCACATAAAAATCATTCAATCCTCTCAACCCTATTATGGGATATTTCCACTTTATCACTTCTAAAAAATAAAACTTTAACGACTTCATACTCTCGAGGTTACCACGTAACGACGCAAATCTTAACATTTTAAATATTTGTAATATCCATATAAAATCAATAATATCATGTAAAATATATATATTTTAGATTTGAGAATTATCTTCTAGAGCTACCAAAATTGACCGAAGCATACTAGAATAAGGCAGAACAATATTGGCACGTGGTCTTCATGCCCTAGGAGATCGAGCTTGTTATAAAAGTTGTGGTGCATATTCTTTAAGTGTCAAGTTATAGAAAAAATTGATTTTTTTTTATGTAATGATGGCTAAGATTTCTAGGTTGTGCTTAGTTATAAATTTGATTGATTTTCTTGGCTATTTTGGATGGATTCCAAGTTATGATTTAGGTTGATATTTAGTAGGATTTGGGTGGAAAGATAATGATACGATGAGAGAGGGTTAAACAAGGAAATTTGGATTTAGCATAATTATGCCTACTATCTAGTTTTACAGAAACAATCATAATTCTCAATCCTATCATTGGATGTGGTTGATAATTTACCCAAAGTTTTGTGGAATATGTTATTATGTTAGGGTAAAATTTCAGGTCAATTGGAGTTTGGTAAGGCCTTACGAAATAGGTTAGAATAGGCTGCATGAATTTTGTTATTTACTTTTTTTTAACTTGCGAACTTTCTATTTGGCAAGGATCATTTTTCTACAAGGATGTGACAACTTGTTTTAAAAATTCTCTAGTTATATAAGGATCTTTAATAGGTTGCAACATAGTTTCTAAATGTGTCAAAGACTTATTAATGTTCCAAAATCCTTTTCTTACAAAGATTCTTTTTTCATCTTAGTTACACAAAGAAAAAAAACTTGTGGTACATATTGATTAGCTTATTTTGGGGAGTTTTCAAATCCTACAAAAAAGATTAAAAACAACAACTAGTTTCCTTTCAAAAGAATAATTAATACAAGGCTGTAATTAAAATCCTCTATAACTTCTCCTTTAGTTTCTAAGATTATTGGGAAGCATTATAGGCTATAAATAAGCCTTGTATCAAACATGTAATATCTTTTTTTCTTCTTATCTTCTCCCGACGGCATAGAAATCAGACTTATAGACTTTATTTCTTTTACATTACCTAAGACTTGTTTGGATCAAGGTTTGAGCTTAATAATATAGGTTTTAGGCAGTGTTTTAAAACCCGGCCGACCTGGAGGGTCGACTCGGGACCCGGCCGGCCCGGCCAAACCCGGCTGACACCCGGGTTTATTTTTTTTTATATTCTCCTGCCTGAAACGACGTCGTTTTGGCCTTTACAATTAAAAGGCCAAAACGACAAGAGCAGAGAGACGAATCACGAGTGAATTGCAGAGTAGAGAACTGAGAAGAAGACCTAATTAATTTCAAGAATCTGTCGAGAAGAAGAGCAGATGAGCAGAAGAATTCTGGAATCCTTGATCGCCCTTTCTATTCTGAGCATAAGGTTAGATGAGTTTTTAATTGTTTCTTTCTTCTTTCGCCTTTCGCTGTCCTCTGTTTAATCTTCCTCCCTCTATCGAAATTGCAGGAGAGTATAACAGTGGCATCGATTCTTCCCTCTGTTCAATCTGTTGACCCATCGGTTCTTCCCTTTGTTCCCTCTGTTGACCCATCGATTCTTCCCATCGGTTCTTCCCATAGGTATGTATCTCTGCTCTTTTATTTTTCTGTTCGATTGACCCATCGAGAATACATGTTCTTCCCACCGTATTATGATCCTTTGTTATTTGCTGGTTCTTTTAGTTCATTTTCGACAGTACTATCATGGATTAAGACTGGCTTTTCTAGATACATAGACTTTTCATGTAATAGGGGATAAATTGTAACTGACAGTAGGGGACTTTTCTGGAATTGATGTGGCAACTTCATTGATTGTTGATAGAATAGGTAGTGCAATGCTAGGGGGAAACTATGATTGTCGGTTTACAAGTATATTTAACATTTTCAAACCATAGAACTGTAATTTGGGTTTAAGCCATGAGAAAAAATTTAGCAATGCATTACGTACCTTGTCCTGTTAACATTCTTTGCTTGTAGTTCAGTGTTGTTTGTTGCTTCATTCCATTGCTTTAAACTTTTAAGAGTGAAGTCTTTGCTTGTAGTTCACGGTTAAAAGAAAATCCCTGGTGTTGTTTAATGGGAACAACGACAGTGAAGGAAATTTTATTTACACATTTAGCAGTTTCTCTAAGAAAACTGGGTTCAAGTTGCTGACCCCTCCTATTAAAGAAACAATTTGAAAGACTAAATTTTCTCTATGCCCACGAGGCATCCAATTGCTGACAATCACAGTATATCATGTTGCAATTGTACAGGGAGCGGATGTTTATCCGGCGGCGCAGCAGATGCTGATTTATCAAGGGAAAGTACTTAAAGACGATACAACATTGGATGAAAGTAAAGTTGCTGAAAATAGTTTTATTGTTGTTATGTTAAGCAAGGTTAGTTTTCTTGCTTTCGTTCCTAATTTTAGTGATAAAAGGAAGCTTTTTAAGTGGAAGGAAATGGTGCGAATTTTGAATATACATAACAGCATAAAGCCAACAATTAGTCCTTGTTTTGAAAGTTCGGTTATGTTCAATAAATGCACTTAGAGAATTTTGATATTTATACACTAAAAATACTATTGCTTGTTTGTTTCATTCTTTATTTCCCATGTCAAGATGGTGAAAATTTTCCTAAACTGGCTTTATATGTGGCGGGGTTTGTCTGGTAGGGGTTTTTTGTTATTTCTCATTTTGCATAGAAACAAAAATAGTTAAGAGGGGTGCTGGTAGGGTTTGTTTTGTGACTTATGCATATTTTAGTTTATTGCTTATGAAGAAATATGGGAAGCTTAATAATATTATTAATATTTTGTTGGTATTCTTATAATGCATTTATTAAGGCTGTATTGTTGTACCTCAAGGGGTGGGTTCGAGTTGTCTTGTTTGGCCAGTCTTCTTATACTGCATTGTTTATGTTTCAAGTCTGACTTCATGTCCAATTTTTTTTACTTGGTTGACAACTTTTATATATAAGCTCATGTTGGTGCATTTGGATTTGTGAAGTGAAATAAGATTTCTTAGGTTGCATTGTCATGGTCATGACCGAAAGGTTTCTTAGATGGGTCGGGTAATGTGTGTTGTTTTGTATCCAACTTCGTGGCCGGACAACGAAAATTATAATCTTTCCTTTTTTTATGATTGTGGGTTCTCGTTTTCAATTGCTGAAGGTCCAACTTCTGTTTTGAAAGAAAAGCTCTCATCCTTGGGCTCATCAGGAATTCTGGTAGACCATCAACTACAAGCACAACTGCAAGAGCATCACCTCAAGGCGTAAGTGTGAACAATTTGTGTATGCTCTTAAAATGATTGACATTTCTGCCTTGTTTATTTTGGCAGTAGCATGAAATCATAATTTTGTTATAGAAATGAATTGAAACTTTAATTATGGTAGTAATTAGTAATCTGGTTGAAAGAATTTTCCAGTGATATCTTATAAATTATGCCAGGTCCTTAAAATGTCTTCACATGATGGTAGTACTCCAAGTAGTGATCCTTCAACGGGCCAATCATCTCAACCTTCAATTTCTATGTCAAGTGGTAGTAGAGGAAGAATATATTTGGCATGGGGTCATTGTAGAGAAGCTCCTGAACTTAGTGTTGGATGTAAAAAAAACTAAATTAATATGTTTATATTGTGCTAAAGTATATGCGGGTGGTGGCATTAATCGATTTAAGCAACATTTAGCTGGAGCTAAAGGAGAAGTTGGACAATGTCGTAAATGTTCTCCTGATGTTCGACATCAAATGCTTTTGAACCTTAAAGGAAATGTTGAAACAAAAAAAAGAGTTAGAGAAATGCAAGCAGATTTCAATCCATTTAATGCACAACAAAGGGAGCATGAAGAGATGATGATTAGACAATTAGAAGATGATGATGGTGATGATGATGATGAGGAGGAGGAGGATGAGGATGTCAATACTTAAAAACATATGTTACCACCGAAGGTTGCAAAAAAGAAAAAGATTCAAAGCACCAACACTGTAAAACAATCAACTACAAGTTATGGAAAGCAGAAGAAATCTGCAACATTAGGGACATATTTCATGCTGAGAACAACTCCTGGTGCTCAAAAGTCTCTTCAGAACTGTTGGCAAAGGAAAGAAGCAATTGAACGGTGTGATCTTGCTTTAGCGAAGTGGATGTTTGATGCATGTGTGCCATTTAATGCTGTTAACTCTGTGTATTATCAGCATGCAATAGATGCTGTAACAGCCATGGGTCCTGGTTATAAAGGACCAAATTTGCATGCTATCCGTGGCTATTACTTGGCAAAAGCGGTTGATGAAGTGAAGATTTATGTTGAGAGTTATCGAGAGATTTGGAAGAAGACTGGTTGCACATTAATGGCTGATGGATGGACAGATCAGAAGAGGAGGACTTTAATTAACTTCTTAGTATATTGTCCTAAAGGAATAGTTTTTTTGAAAACCGTGGATGTATCAAATGTCTCAAAGACTACTAGATTGTTGTATCAGTTGTTTAGAGAGGTTGTTTTGTATGTTGGGGTAGAAAACATTGTGCATATGGTGACTGATAATGCTGCAAATTATGTTGCTGCTGGCAGGTTATTTATGGAAGAATTTCCTTCAATATTTTGGTCTCCTTGTGCTGCTCATTGCATCAACCTTATACTCCAGGACATTGGTAAATTGCAGTCAGTTTGTTATGTTGTTGAGCATGCTTCTGGTATCACAAAGTACATTTATAATCATTGTTATCCATTATATTTGATGAGGAAGTTCACTGGAGGAAAAGAAATACTTCGTCCAGCTCCTACTCGTTTTGCCACCAATTTCATTGCATTGCAAAGCATTTTAGCTCATAAAGATGAGTTGAGAGCTATGGTGACATCTAGGGAATGGGTCTCATCTGCTTATGCTAAAGATATCAAAGGAAAAAAGTTTGTTGAGAGTGTGCTAGACTCTTTGTTTTGGGAAGAATGTGCAATAATTATGCGAATGAGTGAACCTTTAGTTCGAGTTCTACGATTGGTTGATGGTGATGATAGACCTTCGATGGGATATTTATATGATGCTATTCATCATGCAAAAGAAGAAATGGTGAGGAGATTTCAAAAGAGAAAGCCTAGAGTGAAACCTTTCATAGACATTATCAATAATCGGTGGGATGGACAATTTTATAGAAATCTTTATGCAACAGCATTTTGGTTGAATCCTCGATTTCAATATGATGCAAATATAATGGATAAACACATGAGCACCATTTCTGGACTTCTAGATGTTCTTGAGAAGTTTGCACATAGAAATCTACCATTGCAAAGTAAGATTACAAGTGAGATGAAGTTTTTTAGGAATGTTGAACATGACTTTGGCCGAGCGTCCGCAATAACTAATCGCACCCTTATGCCTCCAGGTATATAATTTTTATATTTACAAATATTATTTGACATAGTCTTATACTTTTACTAATTTTTTTTTGTATAGATGAATGGTGGATGACATATGGAACCAACGCTCCAAATCTACAACAATTGGCTATACGAGTGTTAAGTCAAACTTGTAGTTCTTCGGGACGTGAGAGAAATTGGAGTATGTTTGAACATATTCATTCCAAGAAGAGAAATAGATTGGAGCACCAAGGCTTAATGACCTTGTTTACGTCCACTGCAATCTAAGATTGAAACAAAAATATTTTTCTTTTCTCTAATTCCTTAAATATTATTTTATCTTGTTTAGTAGCATTATTAATACTTATATTGTGTTTACCTTCCCTTTTAATATATAGGAATTATTGGAAAGGATGAAATTATGATCCAATTAATGTTGAGACAATTTTCGACATGGAAAATTGGGTAGTCGAAGATGACCCATCAATGTTGACAACGGAAGAAGTAGAGAGTTTTCATCAAGCTCTGTCAACTATGACCATACAAGATACTTTAGTTGATGGTAATTAATGATTTATTATTTAGTGATAAATATTATTTAAAATAAAGTTTTGTTTAACACATAATATTTATTTTTTAATTGTGTTTGAAATGTAGATGTCATAAATGTTAATGATATTGAAGATGATTGTGACGATGAAGTTTCAAAGCAGCATGCTGATGATTTATTAGGTATTGACGAGATTGGCTCCATTCCATCGACATTTCATCCAAAATTTTCTTCCATGGACACAGAAGAACCTAATGTGTTAATTACTTAATTCAACATAAGTGAATGGGTTGTTGATTTAGAATTTATGTTGTTGGATGTTTTGTTTTAAATATTTTATAACTTCTGTTATTGGAATTTATATTGTTGGATGTTTTTTTTAAAATATTTTAGAATTTATGTGGTTGGATGTTTTGTTTTAAATATTTTATAATTTATATTTGGTTTGTATTTTGGATATTGAATTAAATTTATGTTGTTGGTTTATAATTTAAATTTGGTTTAAGTGTTGTATTGTAATTAGTTATGTGTTTTTTTTTTTTTTTAGATTTTTTGGGTTGACCCGGGTTAACCCGGGTCAACCCATCTGACCCGTGACCCGAAGGGTCGATCGGGTCAATGACCGGGTCGGGTTTCAAAACTATGGATTTAGGTCAATTTTATAAGTGGGTCAATTCATCTCATAAGGATAGATCCATTAAGGCTAATTTTTCAGAAGTACTTAAACTCTTGTAAGCAAGTTTATGGACTTTTGATCAACAATACTTCTGAACTTTTCAGTTTAACATGTTAGGAGATTCTTGCCTTCTTTGGTTCTTGAACGAATTGAAATTGACTCATCAAATATTAATTGGCTTCGTGGCATCATTCGACTTCATTTCAATACTAACAGTGCCTTGAAACATGTTTTTATTGTGTTACACTCATATCAGACCTTTTTTCGCTTTTCGGGATTAACTCTCAATCTTGATTATGAGTTGCGTGATCACGAGGTTCACATCAGATAACTTAACAATGTATGGAAAATGTTGGTTGATTATGATGGCGGTGAAGGTTATGTTGGGTTCACGCAAAAGGAATGTGGTTCTAGTTACGGTTTTCTTTCCTTTATTAATAAAGGGGGCGTGGGATGTTCGTGGAGTTCGAGTTGATTGGAGTTGCTGATATGGTGACATTGCTAGGATTGACAATGATAGAGGCTGCATTTGATAAGAATAAAGGAGACAACGAGGCTAGTTGTTGTTGTTATCATAATTATAAATGCAGGAAGGGGAAGAAGATGAAAAAATAAAGTGGCTAGGGTTTTATTTTTCTTTTTCTTTCATTTTTTTCTGCCTAGTCACTTTTTTCTTTTAACCTCTCAAAAAATTCTGTCTTTGGTTTTCTTTTTGTTTTTCTCATTTTCTTTTTCTTTTTTCTATGTTTCTATTTGTTCTTATCTTTTCTATCTAGTATCTCTGTTATTTCTCTAATTGTTTTTTTTTTTTTGTAATGAATGTGGTCTATTTATAGGTAATTCTTTACTTGTCCTTCCAACTCTTCTTATCATTTACTCTTTATCTTTCTATTTCCTTAGCTTTTTTTTCTTTATCTTTTGATCTAACAATATTTTTTAGAATGATTGAAACTCTCATATTTATTTTAGTTCTTAATTCTTACTTACGTGCCATTTGAACATGTCATTTTACTCCCTAATCTTTTTCTTCATAACTTTTTTATTATTATTTTTAACTATGTTGGGACAATGGTGTTCAAGTTTTGGTTATAACAACAAATATCACAAGCAAAATGGTTTACATCATGCCAAATATTAATTTACAAGCTAACCAATTTAGCCTGAAGCTTGTCAATCTCTTATTTTATCTTTCTTTAACAGCAACACAAAATCCAAAGTTTTTGTGTTTCTTCGGTAGCAACATGAAATTTAAAATACCAATAAATAAACCTAATCAAATACCATAACCTCATAATACCAAGAAACAAACCCATGTTATAAAATCATAAAATTCAAGAAAATTCATATTAAATAACCCATATCATTAATTGATTCAAGCTTGAACTTTTTATACTCTTAATTATTTTACTATGATATTTGGCTATTATTTTTTTTACATGTAAAAACCACTTTTATTCTCTCCTCAACCCCCCCTCCCTTCACCAACTCGAACTCGTAGTCACACCACCTCTCTACAATAACCCATAAAAATAATTTAATCAATCTAAAAATCTCATTCCCAAAATATAAACTAGATTCAAACCCAAGAAAAAAAGGCATGAAAAGAGAAAATCCAAATCTTCATCCTCAACAACTTACAAACCCATCTTCTCTTATTTCAAGCGGATTTCTTCTATTTTTACTAGTACTATGACAACTAATAACGAGAAAACTAAGATTATTTGAAAAATAAAATAGACATGTGAGTGTGAGAGAATGACTTCTATATATATTTTTTATTATTATTATGAGAGGGAGTTATACATAAGAGAGAGCTAATAGTTTCTTTTTTGGATGTTGATCGCAAATTTTTGGGTTTTGGGTTATGCATGAATATGTAATTTTAATAAAGTATATCAAATCTCTAAGCAATTTAAGATAAAAGAAAGGAGAAAAGGGCGAGGGTGGTTGCCATGTTTTTTTTTTTTAATTAAATAATAAAGTTGTAAATAATCTCTTTATTTATTAATTGAAATAGGATGATAATCATGTAAATAATCTAATTTGTTTATGTGTTAAAGTTATAATGTAAAGTATTATAAAGTTATAAACTCTAGAATATAAACAATCATTTAAAAAAAAATAACTAAATTACGTGATATTGTAATTTACCCTTATTTTTTTAGATGTCACTAGTGTATTGGCCTGCACATCGCAGCGAGTCAATAATAATTTTTTTTTGAAATGTAAAAAAATATATTTTATATTTTAAAAAATATTTTTAAAAGAGACTCAGGTCTGACGGCCATTTCCAAACCCAAGGTACTTGGGTCTGGGGATGTCATACCCAAGTTATTTTGGTCTGACACCCATACCAGACACAAGGTACTTGGGTCTGTGGATGCTACACCCAAGTTACTTGGGTCTAGCGCCCTTGCTGGACCCTAATTCCTAGAGTGTGGCTATGCCAAACATATGTGTGATCTTATTACAATTTTGTTTTCAATAATAATAATAGTTTTTTCATATTTATTAATAATTCTATAAATAATATTAACAACAATGCAAAGAATAATAATAACAATAATAAAAATAACAATAACAATAACAATAATAATTTTTAATTTTATCATTCAAATTAAATTTATGGTTTTTTTTTTATAGCAATAATGTATTTTTCAAATTTATTCATAATTATATGAATAATATTAAGAATGATGAAACTAATAATATTTATAATATTAAACAAGCTTGACCCAAGTTCTTATAGTTTTTAATTTTATCCTTCAAATTAAATTTATGGTTTTTCTTCAATAATAATAATAATAATAATATTTCCTTTTCAAATTTATTAATAATTATATAAATAATATTAAAAATAATGAAAACAACAACAACAATAATTTTTAATTTTACCCTTCAAATCAAATCTATAGTTTTTTATATAGTAATAATGTTTTTTAAAATTTAATAATATCAATAATAATGAATATAATAATATTTATAAAACTAATAATAATATTAAACTTATCGGACCCCAGTTCTTATAGTTTTTAATTTTACCCTTCAAATCAAATTTATGACTTTTCTTCAATAGTAATAATCTTTTTTGTTTTTCAAATTTAATAGTAATAGTAATAGTAACAGTAACAATAATGATAATGATAATAATTTTTAATTTTACCTTTCAAATCAAATCTACCGTTTTTTCGATAGCAATAATATTTTTTAAAAATTTAATAATATTAATAATTATTATATAATAATATTTATAATATTAATAATAATATTAAACTTGTCGGACCCAAGTTCTTATAGTTTTTAATCTCTTTAAATCAAATTTATGGTTTTTCTTCTATAGTAATAATAATTTTTTTCAAATTTATTAACAATAATAATAATAATAATTTTTAATTTTACCTTTTAAATCAAATCTATGGCTTTTTTCAATAGCAATAATATTTTTCTTCAATTTGTTTTAATAATTATATTAACAATAATGAAAAAAAATAATATTTATAATAATATTATGTTATGCCAGATCCAGGCGTGCGGGTTTGCTGGCCGGAGCACCCAAGGTTTGACAGACTAGCCTAACCCGCCTAACCCCAGTGCTAGGTGTTTAGTAACCATGTCATTCTCCAATGCCAAACCTTAAAAAACCTGAACGGATCATTATGTCCCCAATCATTCGTTTAATGCTAAATGTATCTTATATAAAAGACAATCTAATCCCTAACTACATGTGTAACAAGTTTTTTTAACAAAAACAACTATATTATTATAGTGCTTCAATCCATAGTGACCTGCATTTTGATATACAATAAAAAAATGCACAGTAAAAATTCACTCGGAATATTTTTATTGAAAATATACACTCACTCGGAATTGCCAATAATTTTATTGCACTCGTTATTTTGGTCGTTATTTTGGGTTTACAATGTCAACAAAACTACTTTCTGTCGGTCTTCAATTGAAAATGTTATCTTTCAAAGTTTAGAAGGAGATGTTACAAAAAGCTAAGTGAAAAAAGAAGATATTTACAATAATAATATTAATGAATTGTATCTTAGGATTACCAATGATTTCCTAATATCATCTTCCAACTTATTAAATTTCATGTCACCTTTTACTTTCTCCATGCAAGCCTTCTTTAATTTCTCAAATAATAATAACAACATTACTAATTAATCATATTATCCTTACTAATAGCATGGTTGGTAGTCAAATTATTGTTTTTCTTCTATATTTATTTTATGATAATAAAATAAATTCAAGCTAAAGGAAACTAGTTATAACCGACATATATATATATATATATATATATATATATATATACACACACACTTGAGATTGATCCCAAAAAAATCTTGAATTACTATTTTATTAGTTAATTCTTTCATCGTAGTATCAATTTATTGATTATTCTAAATTTATTATTTTTATTTAAAATAATATTATTTTTATTTTTTATTTTAAAATTCTTGAGGTTGAATCAGTAAAAATTTGAACGATATTTAATTGAGTTAACTGTGTTACGAGCTAATTTGATCGAGTGAACCAAATATGTCGAGACTAATATCAAAACCGGCTCAACTTGAAATTTAACTCATTTCAAACTTTAAATAATAAATTTTCCGAGTCAACTCACTTAACGGGCAAAAATGTGGAACAAGATGAAAAGTACTAATCTCCAAATTTATGTAAAGGGATAAGAACTGGGCGGCCCAGTGATCTATGGAAGCCCAAGAACCCTCTCATTTTAAGTGGACCAGGTCCAACCGAAGAATCAATAAATTTATGAAATCAATAATTTTAAAAGAAAAATTAAAACAGAAGCAAAACGGTGCATCGGTTACCGGAGAGAAGTGCAGAGTATATCGTAACTCATCATCTCCGTTTCTTTCATTTCGATCTCATAGCCCAATAACCAGAAAGAAGGGAGGGAGAGAGATGGGGGTGCGTGGCAAGTTGGTATTGGTTTGCATTTTAGGAGTATTGATCTGTAGCTGCAATCTTTTCATGGTTAGCGAAGCCGTATGGTTGAATCTACCGGCATCCGGTACTAAGTGCGTGTCCGAGGAAATCCACAACAATGTCGTCGTTTTGGTTGATTATGTCGTCGTTTCCGATAACCATTCCCACATCCCTTCCATCTCTGTCAAGGTTTGCATTTTTTTTTAATTTTTTTTATTAGCAAGTAATTTCCACACCTTTTTAATTAATTACATTGTGATTTGTACCTCTTCCATTAATATTTTTATATTAGAATCAATTATAAGCAATTATTTCACATGCTCTTGTTTCCAATTTGCAAGATTTATTATATGAGCAGCAGTGGTTTTTACCCGTCCATGGCTGGGTCCCGTTTTGATGCTGGTAGGGGAAATATTGCTCCGGGGAACCCATGATAACATAGCTATTAGACCCGTTCTAAGAAACGGGTTGCTAGATTGCCGGTCAATGTGGGTTTTATCCCCAAAAGATGTTTTTTTAAGCAATTTTTTCCAAGAAAAAAAATTAAAAAAACATAAAAATTGAAAAAAAATCTTTAAAGTTGACTAGTAGGTGGTTATTAAAAGATAGATATAGAAGAGGAAAAAACATTATTTGGTTTAAAAATAAATTTATCTGGGGTGTAGTTTTGGAGTGAATTTTTATATTTTTAAAATAGAAAATATAGAAAGACATGTCTTTACTATTTGTATGGTGGTTTCCGCTCTTCTATTAGGATAGTAACCAAACGTTAACCATCGAGTTGAGCTACCTAATCCTCTAGTAATTTTGCTATATGATTTTTTTTACCTTTACATAAATTGGAATCCGTGAATAATTTTCGGGTCTTGTGCTTACGCAAGAGATGATTTGGTCCTGGAGAGTCTTGAATTGCATGATTCAAACTCTTTGGAAGAGTTAGTCTTTTGAACTTGAATGACTAAATATCCATTATTCTTTTGTTAATTTGCTCGAAGTTTTATCCTCAACTGTTTGTTTCTTCTGTAGGTGACATCACCATATGGGAACAACCTTCACCTTAAGGAGAATGTGACTCATGGTCAATTCGCTTTCACAACTCATGAGGCTGGCAATTTCCTGGCTTGTTTTTGGGTGGATGGCCACGTTCAAGGGAGCGGAGATGTGAGTGTTAACATTGACTGGAAAACTGGAATTGCTGCTAAGGATTGGGATTCAGTTGCCAGAAAAGAGAAGATAGAGGTAAGCTTGCTAAAGATACCCTCTTTCCTTGGCCATCAAATTCTGAAAACTGCTAGTAGTCTAGTAATGAATTTATCTGAGCCAAAAGCTTCCGCAGCTTTTATTTATGCACTCTTCTTTATCTTTATTTGAATATCATATATCGGAAGTTTTGTATTGTCGACAAGATGGAGATGGAGAACCGGTGTTTATATGATCCTTTACCTTTCTAAAAACTACTCGGAAAAAGCAAGACATTGAGGAAATTGTTAGTTGAAGACCTTACGACTAGAACTTTATGTGCGCGTGCGTGTGCGCATGAGAGATTGTTTTTTTTCATGAATATTGAATATATGTGAAAGCTTATTCTTCCATAATGAAGAAGTTTCCAATAAGCTTATAGTGCATTTACCTGGATATACAAACATAATCTGCGTGTCTGTGTAGTTTCCCTCCTCGATTGCTTGACATCATGATGTATAACTATATTTTAATTTGTCATCCCGTAGGGCGTTGAGCTTGAGCTACGGAAACTTGAAGGAGCAGTGGAGGCCATCCATGAGAATCTACTCTATCTCAAATCCAGGTTTATTCTTCTCTACATTCCAAACGCATTCTACATTCTTGCAATTTCTCTCCTTTATTCAACCTAAAAGTTTGTTTTCCATCGACAGGGAAGAAGAGTTGAGGTCTGGGAGTGAAGTAACAAACACCAGAGTAGCATTGTTTAGTTTCATGTCTTTGGGTGTCTGCATTGCGGTTTCGGCATTGCAAGTGTGGCACTTGAAACGATACTTCCAGAAGAAGAAGCTCATTTAGATATTGGTAATCAAACTTTTGTTTCTTGCTGAAAGAAATTTTGCTACTCCTTTCTTTTCCTGCACGTAGAAGAGGCAATTATATTACCATGAATAGAGCAAGGTTTGCTTTCTTCTCGCCGTTAATTTTAATTTTTAATTTTTTTATTTTGGAAAGTTTAAGCTGGATGTTTGTTTTAATTTTGTTTTTAACTGATAGAGACTAATGCTTTCGGGCTTCTTTCTTGACATTGGCCATTTACATCCGACCAAGGTGTGCTTAATGTTATCAAATTCCATGCCAACTTGAAGCACTCTTTTAAAACCTTTATCGTTAAATAGGGTTAAGAATTTATGTTTTATAAAGGAAAATGGTAGTGATTCCAAAGTCACATGTAGAAGTTTAGTTTAATTTAAATTTTAAAAAAAAAATATTAACGAGCTCAATTTTTCACTTCATATACACTCACATTTCACTGTAGATAGATTCATATGGTAACATAACTTATGATGTGGATCTCTTGATTATGTGGTTAAGTAAATCCTAACAAAGTAGATAAAAACCTGGAAAGCTGAAAATCAAATTTGATAGAACTTTAATCCAGAGGTAATCGTTTACCAAAGAACCAAATGTATTTGAAAAAAGATTGGATTCATAGATAACCTTGCATCTAAGAACTCATAAGTATGGAAATGATGTTGCGAAGCAAATTAATATTTGATAAGTCAATGCATGATTTGTCCATATAAAAAAAAAATGTTTTGCCACAAACAAACAAAAGAAAAATTCATGTTTATTTTTCAACTTGCTATCCAAATTTGTAGCTATAAAAAAAAAAAAATATATATATATATATATATATATATATATATATATAAAATATTGTCTTTTCTAACTAACCCAAATGAACTCCTTTTGGGTTGCAAGCTAAAGAGCCTAAACTAGTATTCAACTAACATAAGTTCTATAATGAAATAAATTTTTAAATAATATCTAATAGGCAATAAACTCAAATTAAAAATAATTATTCAATATTAAATAAATAAATAAAATAGGATAATAAAAAAATATAGTCTTCATGCTAAAATTCCTCCATGTTGCTTGAATTTCTAATTTTTGCACTTTTTTAGTAGATTTTAGTTGTGACTTCAAGCATGTTGTTCTCTTTCTTCTAGGTGAATTATTGAGCCTACCATTTATGATTAGAAAGCTTGAGATGTTTAGTTTCCAACACAACTTGAATTGCAGAAACATTTCACCTATAGCTTTAGATATATCCCAAATAATACGGTGTAATCTTATATATTTGACAAGGTTTATCTAATAATTTCGACCATCTGAATTAATATGTTCCTAAACTTCATATAACCTGAAAATTTACCACAATATAGTTCCATGTGTCTAGTATCTCCCTATAAAATTCCAGCTCAATCCGATGTACGGTTTGAAAGATATGTCCGATCTCGTCAAACTAGTTAGCAAATATTTTAAGTTCAAATTCGGACCTGACTTAGTTCGTATCAACGTGGCCTTAAGGGTAGGAAAATCTTTTCAATGAGATCCATTAGTCATTATCGTTTTTAATAGGAATAAGTCTTTTTGCATTTTTAATGAACAATGTGTGTAATGATTTAAATATTCTTAAAAGTAAAAAAAAAAAAAATTAAAACTAGAGAGGTCTTTATCGTCTTTGATGCTCGGTAAAGAGACCATATTGCCTTTAAAATTAAAAATAATAAAACATATATTTGAGGGTACTTAGGTCTTTTTAACACGATTATTTTGTGATTATGTATTAGGATAGGGAGCAATTGGGTCTTTGACTATGTATAAAAATATATAATTTTTAAAAAGATGGGTGATGCGTGCACGCACTAACAAGTGAAATGCGCTTGAGTGTTTAGGTGATGCGCACGGCTTCTCTTGTTAAATGTTGTTGTCACCAACGGTGTTAGAAGTGGCAGGTCGTCCTCTTAATGGTGGTGGGGTGCATGTTCATAAACGATATTCGATTAATCTTTCTTCTTTTCCTCTTTTTTCTTTTCGTATCTAAAAATTCATGTCAGTTCTTTCAAAAATTAATTGTTCTCTAGTTTGTGTTTCAATCAATTTTGGTTCTTATTGTTTTTTTATTGCTACTTGTTTTGCTTTTAATGTTTTCTAAACTTTATTTGTTTTTCAATTTTGTCTTTGGACGTTTTATTTCATTTAATTTTTGTATCCAATGTGGTTATTGCTATTTTTTTCTATTATTTTCTTGATTTATTTATTTCTTAATTTAATCCTTCATAAATTTATTTAATTTATTTTTTTATCCAATTATGGTCATCATTCTTATGTTTGTTGTTTTTTTTATCCCTTTCTTAATTTATTTTAATTTTCGTTGTTTTATTTCATTTAGTTTTTATCTCAAATTTTGTCCTTATTATTTTTATTACTATTTGTTTTGTTTTTTAATTATAAAAAATTAGGGATTTTTTTTAGTGTTTGCCTTTTATAGGAGAATCTTGATTTATAAATCGAGTCACTAGTTTTGAGAAATAGCCGAGTTGACTTAGTTTTTTTTTTTTTTTACATTTCTTTTTATTTTCTTCAATCTTTTCTTCTACATTCTTTACTCTACTTACGACTTAGCGTGACCACCTATTAGTTTAATCTAGAATACATTTTGTTTTGCTTTATTTAATTAGGTAGTTTACTCTGAAAATAGGCTTTATTCTTCCCTTCTATATACTCTTTATATATATATATATATATATATATATATAATTAGTTATTAATTAAGATGCATAAAGAAAATTACTCTACAGATTACTCCCATTAAGTATAAAATTAGAGTCATTCAATCATATCCCTTTCCAAAAAAAAAAAAAGCTCCACTACTAAGAGGTAGTGGGTTGTTAAGTGAGCCTAAGTTGAGCTGAATTTTTTTTTTTTGATAATTTTTATTTTATTTTAACATGAAATTATTGAGCCTTGAACTTTTTTGCTCTCTTCTTTTTTTGTGAGGTTTTTCCGATCTGTTATACTGGATCAAAGATTAGTCAAGCTAACCCAGCTTGACTCGGGTTATTATCATCTAGACTTTTTTTTTTTCTCGTATCAAGAAAAACTTTACTCTATTCGCAGCATAACATTAATCACCTATCTAGTTTTATCTATAATAAGTTTTTGTTTTGTTTTATCTAATTAAGTTGTTTACTCCGAAAACATGCTTTATTCCTCCCTCTTGTGATAAACTCTTTTTATATATAATTAGTGATTAATTAAGACGCTTAAAGAAAATTAATCTACAAATTATTACTAAGTAAAAATTTAGAGTCATTCAATCATATCCCCTTCCAATATAATACATGCTAATAGCTTAATATTTTTGAAAAAAAATATTACTGTTTACTTGGATTAAACCATAATTATTAAACTTGATTTTATTTGATAAGTTGATTTAGTAATTTATCAACATAAAATTTGAGCTATTTTTTTTTGAACCAAGTAGAAGTAAATCAACCAAATTTAAATAACTTATTTGATAAATTCGTGACTACTTCCTAAACTCAACAAAGATAACTTTAAAGAATTTGATTTTAAATTTTTATTTAAAATAATATTATTTCGAAAATCAAAATTGATAACCCGAGAAACTTGAAACACAGGCCTTTGGTAGCATTGTTATTTGGAGTGGCGTCGAACCCACAATTTTAGGATCAACCCGCATACTTCAATCAACTATGCCAAGACATGACTTTATTATAAAAGCTAAAAATAATATATTAATTGGATTTACTATTTATATAAATAGTTAAACCGATCTCACCTTTTTAATTTGTTTTAGTAATGGCACTTGATCATAACATTTAAACCTATTAATAGCTTGAAAAACAAATGTTATTGTCTACTTGGATTAAACCATAATTATTAAATTATTTGATCCTATTTGACAAGTTAGTTTAGTAATTCATTAATATATAATTTAACTCAAGTTATATTTTTTAATCAAAGTGAAAATAAATCAGTCAAATTTGAATAACTTTTTTGATCAACTCATGATTTTTTTTTTAGATTAATGTGGGTATCTGAATCAATTTACGTGTTTCTCAACTAATTTTACAGGTTCTGAAGTTAACGACCATACACAACTCATGATTTAATTGACTGATACATTTATGTGAAAAAACTATGACCATACACAACTTGTCCTCCAGTTTACTATGAATATAAATAGTTACAGATCTCACTTTTTTATTTACTATTATAAAGTAGCTCAAACTGATTTTTTTATTTTATTTTATTTGTTTTAGTAATGGCACTTGGAAAAGTTAAAATATATATATAAAAAGATGATATGGAAAACAAGGCGGCAGACAAGAAAACATACACATAGAGCAGTTATAAACGATTTTCTTTCAATTGAAAAGTGTGCGAATCAAAGGACCATTTTGCTTCGAAATTTTGTCGGTAATTTACTGGTAAATGACTTGTGCAGTAGGTTTCAATCACATTTTCTACAAGCAATTTCGAACCTTAAAATTCGTGTTTCATCTTGACTAGCTTTCAACAATTCAGCTGTGCTCTGCAAGCATGCCGGATTTTTCAGTTGGAACACAGACAATAGAGCTCAAATTAACCATGGAATGCAAAATCAACGTGCTTACTTCGAAGAAAAAAGTTATGAAATACAACAATTTGTCAATATTCAAGTTAAAAATTGGAGAATTTGTGAATCAAATAGTTGAAGAATGATTAAAGTTTTGAGTAGTGAACCAAAGGGACAGTGTGGATCTAGTCAGCAGCATGAAAAAGGGAGTGACTCGACCAAGAGTCTTTATTCTATTCGAACAATTTTATGATTCATGCGTTGAAACCTGCAAATCTCGTCGAAGAAATCATCTGCACTGCTATGGCTGCTCCTCATCCGAAGAATCCTTATTGCCATTGACTTCATAACCTTTCCATACTTCAAGAGCGACTCGAGGGTGCTTATCTTCTGCTCCGCGTTTAATGGTGATCTGACTGTTATCACCACCTCCTCCAGACAAGGAATCACAAACCCTGACTGCACCTGCAAAGCAAAAAAGTGTAGAGCTCTGTTAATGTGTGCAATCTTGAAGTTTCACTACAGTATTAAAGCAAAGGTATAGATTTGTAACGTACATTTTTCAGGCTGTTCTTTTGACAGAGAGCAGCAAACATGGCTCCATGGATATCGAATTTTTGCAGCTTAGGATGGCTATTAAAAAAATCAACGAAGTCAATCTCCGGAAAGGGTTGCAGGTTATCAAAGTCCCCGGTAAATTCAACCTTCATGTATAGATGCTTCACCTCGCTTGCCAAATGAAGCATTTTACTTATTGCATTCCAACACCATTGGACTCCCCTGATAGACAGGAACTCCAGAGCCGCCAGTTTTCCAAAATCTACCATGTATACTCTCCCTGCAACAAATTACAAGGGGGGGGGAAAACCAGTTACACCATATCAAAACCAATCATCAGGTGGTTTCTACTGGCAAAAAGGGCAATATAAAATTAGAGGTGTAGATAGCATTTCAAACTTGTCGCACAAATAACTGCATTGAAAATCAAAATATTACCAGCATTATTTGAAATTGAAAGATTCCTCAAGCGAGTGGTCTCACGAACACTGATCCAACTACAGCCTTGAACCTCAAGGAATTCGATTTTAGGGGAGGTCAAGGTAAGTGAATAATTACCCCCACCATAAAAATCCAACTTACATTGCTCCAAATTCAGCAACTCAAGCGAAACTGATCTAACCCCTTCACACCCAAGTAGCAACAAGTTTTTCAAATTCGGACATGCCTGAAGGGCAGCAGTTAAAGCAGGATCTTCCAATCTAGCACCAACAATTTCAAGGCTTTGAAGTTTTGGAAAGGCATCCCACTTGGGAGATTTTACCATCAGGACGCCCCAAAGCTTTAAAGACTCCAAATTCTTTGCAGAGCTAATGCAATCCAGTTTAGATGGGCTCTCGATGCAGCTCTGGTATTCAGCGAGATTGTCCAATCTAAGCTCAAGATGTTTGAGCGATGAGCTCACATGCAGTAGCCACGAGGCTAGGCCTGTGCTCGAAAATGGGCTGTACACGACAAGCTCTTCTAATTTAACAATCGATGATATCATCTTGCATACAATGGCATCCGGATGGTCACTGCCATCGTGGTTATCAAAAGAGTTCCTGGGGAAGAAGAGGCTTTTGATAAAAGGCAAAGACTCTTTCCATCGCTTCGAGACACAATTACAGATGGCCACATCCTTGGCATTGTTCATGTGCGAGAAAATGCATTGAACAATCGCATCGGGGAGAGATTCCATTCTGTGAGGGCATCAATCAAACATGTTTTAGTCAAACAGTAATATTACATGCAAAATCTAAATTTCAAAACTTTATTTACAAAGCTTAATACTTAATAAGATAATTATTTACTACTTTCAATTTGATAATTAAGAGATAAAGAACAGCCCCTTTTAATTTCCCTTGAGTTCTTCGCTAATTCATAAATTTAAAATGAATTCTCAACAAAGACTAAAAGTGGCTGCTCCTAAATTGTTAAAAAAAGGCAGCATAAAAATCTCCCATTTAGCACATTTGCTTGTAAGTTCCCAAATTAAATGAATTTAAGAGAAGAACAAGAAACAAAGATAGAATCCAAAAGGCAGCATAAAAATTTCAAGAACCCAGATGGGAATCAACATTTTTAAGACGAACCCAGGTGAAATTTTGAATTTTTTAAAGAATTTCAGACAATTATACAACTAAATTCGCATACAAATTATACCCAGAAACAAATTGCTTACTTTGAATGACGGAATTTGAAAGAGAAGAAGATACTGCCTATAGGACGAGAGAGAGAGAGCTGAGTGAGCTTTTTTTTCCTTTGTTGAAACTTGATAGAGCAGAGAGAGAGAGAGAGAGAGGTATTTCCAAAAAAAGAGAAGAAAAAGAAGATGTATGTCTACTTTCTTATTAGAGCGCGCTTATACATGGAAGGAAGGAAGGTTGTTGGCATTTGAGGGTTTTTCAAATTTTGAAAAGCTGAAAGAGGGTGCTGCCGCCGCCTTGCTCTCGCTCCTCCTCTTTTCTGTACATTATTTTAAATTAACCTTCACATATTTATAGTCTTAGTGTTAGAGTTTGTCTAGTATTGCAATAGTGGTTTTTAAATGTGTTTTTTATTTGAAAATATATTAAAATATTATTTTTTTATTTTAAAATTTTATTTTTGATTTTATCTCATTAAAAATATCTAAAAACACTAAAATATTTCATTTAAATAAAAAAATTAAATTTTTTTAAATATTTTTAAAATACAAAAATAAAATTATTAGTATTCTAACAAATTTAATAAATCAGTTGAATGTATCATCAGGTCACAAGTTTAAAGTTTTAAAGAATTGGTGTTAAATAAGTTTATTTACTTTCTTGATTTATTGGGTTAAAACATTAAACTAGATATTAAAATAAATTCAATAAAATTCTCTGAATACATTATAATTATATTTATATTAATATGAAAGGTTTATTTTTAAAAAAAAATCTGTAAATAAAATTTAGGGCTGATACATGAATTTACAATATGATATCCTATATATATATAAAAAAAAACCGTATAAGATGAGTGCTGTCACATGTGTACGGATCCGCCGCATACTAATAATAAATTAGGTGAAATTTTTCAAAAATTTGAATTTTTTTACCGTTATGGCTAACCTCAGCTGCTACACATACCACATGACTAGTCCAAATCTTTTAGTTAACGATGAATAAATTTTGACTTTAACATATTTAGTGTATTCACTCATTTAAAACTTCTATTAATTACAACAAACCACGAATAATATACGCTAGACTTTAACATAAGCAGGCATAAAATATAAAAATTAATTTGAGATATAGTTTGGGTTGATTTTTAAATTAAATTAAATAGAAGTTGTCTTATTTAAATTTAATCGACTGATAAATTAACTGGCGACTTGGTTAAAATTCAGTTTGATTTAAAAAAAAAATCAATGACATCATTTTATTTGTTTTAAAAATATAATGAAATAAAATTGTTTTAGATTAACCGGAGTCAGCTCGCTCAACCTATTACTCAATTCTTAGACTATATTGATTTTAATAACTTTATATATAAGTTGGCATTTCTTAAATCAAACACTCAACATAACAAGAATTATTAATTCTTTTTATGAAGATTGATGGTTTGATTGAGGTTTTAATGTGATCAATGCATTAATAAAGTTATAATTGTGGTTTTTTTAAGTAATATTTGATATTGTGGTAGCGGTTATTTTTTAAAATATTTTTTGTTTGAAAATGTATTAAAATTTTTTATTATTATTATTTAAAATTTATTTTTGACACCAGCACATGATTAAAAACATTCTAAAAATTAAATTTAAAACAAGAAAAAATCATTTTTTTTTTTTTGCAAAAGCATAGCACAACCTCTTACCCAAACAAGGTCTTACATGATTAGAAGATAACACATGATTGTAGTAAAATTTGATTTTTTCAAACTAAATTACATAAAAAGAAAAAATTTGAGTTACTTTTAGATGATAGAAAAATGAAGCAATCCATAAGTTGAAACAACGATAGCAAACACACATATAAGATGCTTTGGAATTGGAGACAATTGTAGTAGTATTTGTTGTATGAAAAAGAACTACATTAATTTTGATATGATTTCATTTTCACTACAAATTCATTTATATTTTGATTAAATAAATTGTGAGTGACACATGTTTCTTTATAAAATATCAAATATCATAAACATTTGATAAAAATAATAAACTCTCTATTAGCTAAAAAGTCATTAACATTTTTGGCATTCACTCACTATGTATGGATGTTTTTTTTTTCTTGTTTTAAATCTATGGGTTCTTGTATTTTAGTTGTTCAATGATTTTGAACCTCGTAAAATCCTTACAACCTCACAAAGATTTGATCTTTAAGGTTTTGTATAATGAGATGTGCATTATTGTTCGAATATTTTTAGATATAGCTTGTCTCATACTAAAAATATATTTGTTTTAAAGGTTGTGTTTGAGATTGAGTACAACCTAATTATACATAAAACTCAACCACAAAAACTAATTTTCTTGCTTTTTTAGCGGATCCCATACACAAAACTCAACCTCAACCATAAAAACAAACACACCTAATAACTCTGCATTTCGATCTTTTAGGATCAAAGCTCATGCTGCAAAGCACCAAAGTATCATACAATCACAAACCCCTCCTGTTACAAAAGGTGAAGCTAAGTTTGAGCCATGCTATTATGGAATGCCAAAAACATTCATGGAAGATGATGATGTGGGTTCCTATTGGCTTGGGAGTTTTAGGTAGGTTAACAAGGCAATTGGTGGTACCCCGGGTTTAGGGTGTTTAGGAGTGTAGTAGCGATTGCTTTTCAAAGTGTTTTTCGCTTAGAAATGTATTAAAATAATATTTTTAAAAAAATCATTTTTGACATCAGCACATCAAAATGATCTGAAAACATAAAAAAGTATATTAATTTAAAATAATAAAAAAATAATTTTAAAAAAAGTTTTTGAAACGTAAAAACAGCTCAAAGTTCGAAAATGAATTTTAAAATAAGGACACCGCCACAAAAGATAAATTCATCAGCATTTAATTTTGCTTTTAATTTTTCTAATGTTTTTATTCTCTTAGAAATGTTACTCATAATAGCATTCACTTTGTACGGTGAGATATGCATTGTCAATGGCTATGAGCTTTTTAATTTTCATTAGAGCTTCGCTTTCTATTTCTTTTTTATTGTCAATTTTTTCTTCATGTTGTATTTTTATAGTAGTACTAACTATGTTGTTGAGCTACTTATCTTGACACGAAAACATAAGGTAACTTCATGTTTCATTAAAGAAATCCTTTAACATATCTAATTATGAAAAAAAAAAATACATACATTACTTTCTATTCTCTACCATGTTTATGCCATAAATGCTCAAAGGTCTCAAGTTATAAATGAGTTCATCTATCTCTAGTATAAAGATGTGTTTGAGTGAATATAAATAATTCATGTGTATGCTTATAAAAAGTTGATATAACTAGAATATGATCATTTGATTCATAGTTGAAGTCAACTTCATCAACATCTTGCTTATCTTCAATTATTACATGATGCATTATAACACACACTTTCATGATATTATCGAGTATTTCTTAATGCCAATAACATGCTGGTCCATCAATTATGGCAAACCATGATTGGAGCACACCAAAACCTCGCTCTACATCCTTTTTTATGGATTCTTAAGTTACAACAAAGAAATTTTTCTTATTTTCTTTTGTTTAATATCATATCATATAGTTATGACCATTTAATGAATGGTTAGCACATGGATCATGCTCTTCTACTAGTTCAAAAAAATATATGAGATTGTTCTAGAATATTGATGTCATTGTGAGATCCTATTAACCCAAAGAAAGCATGAAACAATCTCAATTATTTTCCTAAAAAAAAAACACAATATATATAATGCAATAATTTCAATCCTTAAAAATTCAATATAAAACTCAACATATATAGATTTAAAGAACATTTTGTTTAAGTAACTACAACAATAATACATCATGTGAATATTTAAATACATTTAGCGTAATAAATAAATTCTTTTTTTATTTCATGATCATTCTAATTTTTGGTAATTACATTCATCATAATACAATTAATCATTCAATTACCCAAGCCTACCACGCAGGGCCGCCGATATCAATTCCAAATTGATATTTCTAAGCATTACTTGGAACATAATTCAATTAGAATATGTTGATATCAATAATTATCATTGATATCATTAGCCTCTCATTTATAGAAACGACTAATTAAATTCAATTAATGTTGATATTAATGATTATCATTGATATTATTAGTCTCTTATTACTAATTAAGTTCAGTTAATGCTGATATTAATGACTATAATTGATATCATTAGTCTTTCAATTTCTTGAATAACTAATCAAGTTCAATTAATGACGACTTCAATACTATCATTGATATCATTAATTTCTCAATTCCAGGAACAATTAATCAAATTTAGAATTTCTTAATTGTTTTCTTTATTTATCCACCAAATCATTTACTTTGTAATTCCATTTAACAAGATGTAAATAATTACATAAACAGTTTTAACGGTGTATTAATTAATTATTATAGGAGTTAAACACCTACTTACAACACGTGGTGTCCCAGCTCCTACTTCGAACCATGGCCTGTTCGCAGTAGTATTCCCCGCCAACACAATATAATTACATCTTTATTATTTTTTTTCTTTTTTTCTTTTTAAATCTTTGAACCTCTATATTAAGTTCCCTAAGTAACACCTTTTGATTATTTTCCCTCTGTGTGTGTATAAAAATTCAATTTTTATATTTTTTTTGTAATTCAATATCAATTGAACATAATTTAAGTTCAAACCACATTTCCATGATGATTTCACACACATTTTACAAAATTCCCCCCCTCCTTTTATGACTCAACATTGGTGAAATATGCAATAAAGGGAACCATGAGTTCCTTTTTGTTGTTTTTCAATTTTTTATATTAATTTATCATCGTTAAGTACCAGAATAATCTATAATAAAATTTATATGTCATTTTAGAAAACTATCATTCTTTCCCATTTTATCTACTTGACCGAATGTAACATCCCCGAATTTAACTAGCAATTCATTAATAAACCATGAATATTTTTATTTTTATTTTTTTTGACATCTATAATGAGTTACTTTATAAATACATTTCCATAAGTCCCTATTGAAAATCCAACAGAGTTTCCCCTGTATTCTGGACACACCAAGTTATCAACCTTCATACTCTTAATCACAAACATCAAAATCTCATATCTCATTCATGATCCAACCATCCTGGATCACATCTCATTTGAGATCAACTATACTTTCAAAATCACATACACAATCATATATTTAATCAACAATATGGCATAAACATTCAAAGGAATGTAAAATATAAACAATAACTAACCTATTTTCCAAGTTAAAATATACAAATCTATAAGTACATATACATTAATCTACTTGTCATCTTACATTAAATCCATATTAATATACCTCTAACTATAATTTTAACTAAAAATCATTTAATTATTACAATACTCAAAACAAAGTTATTTAATTTATATGATTCAAACATTATTCTATTTATATACCCATTCAAAAAAAAAATCAATACAGTTATTTAATTTATATGTTTCAAACATTATTATATTTATATACCCATTCACAAAAAAATCTATAATATACATTATTACATTGATTTATTTTATCAACTAGGCTGATCATAACCGTTTGCCTTACTAGTCCTACTTGACTTATAATGAATATGTAATTACACAAATAAAATATAAATATATAATTATTTTAACCATGAAACTTATTGTCCATATATTAGTCTTTAAGACTGCATTTAAAACCAGCGTTATAACTCAAATTTTTTTAAAGAAACTATCATTTATATTTTCAACTAATCAACACTAATTATCACATCTCAACAATAGTCTCTTCTAATTGACACAATTTTGGCTATTCTCTCATGTATACCAATAAATTCAACAATCCATTCAATTATCAATAATCCAACTAACCCCTCATGGATGTCAATAAATTCGGCAATCCTTTTGATTGTCCAACAATCCGGCTATTCCCTCATAGATGCCAATAAATCCAACAATCCTTTCGATTGTTCAACAGTCTGGCTATTCCCTTATGAATGCCAATAAATCCGACAATCCTTTTGATTATTAACAATCCGACAATCCTCTCACAGATAACAATAAATCTAGCAACCCTTTTTAGATTTTACCAACACTTTGCAATATTATTTCTATCTTTGATTTTTTATTTTCAATAATTAATATACATCCAATAAACAAAATATTTGAAATAAAACTTTGTAAAAAATTCTTAAAATTTAGGTGACGTGAATAACACCTACCTATTTTTAGAAAGGACCTCCACCAGCTTGAGATCTTGCTCTCGTGAGTTCTTCTGAATAAACAAGATTCTACCACATTAATTCATATCCTTACTATCCAAAGTGTTTAAATTCTAATCACACATAATCTTTTCATTTTCATCCAACATACAAAAAAATATATTTAAATCCATCACATCATAATCAATATTTTTAAATATGTTAAATATATCCAATTACACATTTATTCATAAAATTCCACAATTTCTCATTTCTTTTTCCTTGGTTGGCCAACACTTCTCCCTAAGTTAATAATAAATTCTCCTCTCATTTTCACATTATTTAACTACATTTACCTTCCTTCAGGGAAGGGTTTAAGATTCAATTTTAGTACAGACACAATAATATAAGTATATAACTAAATTAATTAAGATTCAAAAAACCCAAAAATCATAAACTTCTAATATAAATTTAAAAACTTTACATATATTATAAAGAAAAAAGATGTTTCGTAAAATTCTATTTTTTTTCTTATAATCACAATTGCTCCCTCGATGCTTCATATGTTGAAAACGTTATAGGATCCATTCATTATCAACACTTTCAAATATCTTTTTTTAAATATAAGTAACCAAACTATCATTCAATTAATCATCCTCATAACTAATCATAAATTATTTATTTTAACCAACCAACATATAACAATAAATTATTTTTTTCATCAATTTCTCACGGGTTTTTTTTAAGTTATATTAAAAATTCAACTGCAACTAAACATCATAATTAAATTCATTTCAATCCTCATCAACACATGTTCCACATACTAAATACACATGATTAACAAACATTTACTTTGGTTCCAAAAGTTCTCCCCCCCCCCCATTAAATGACTAGCTTTACTTTCACCATAAACACCCTATTTTTTTTCTTTTAATTATGCTTTATTTAGAGTCATTTACATCTTATTCCATTTCAAGAACATCACATTTTCACAATTTCATTTTTCTCTAATTTAACATTTAAGAACCCTAATTCAAAATTTAACAATTCCGCATAAACTTTGTTAATCTTTATTTAAACTTGTACAATTAAGTTTATAACGTCTTACTTGATTATGATATGAACTTTGAATGTTAATAAGTCAAAGTTTTCTAGTCCTTCTCTTTTTTCCTCTTAATGTCATGAGTTTTCTCTCTCTACTCCCTTTCCCTC
The DNA here is from genome assembly GCA_030145905.1 of Populus davidiana. Classification (NCBI taxonomy): domain Eukaryota; kingdom Viridiplantae; phylum Streptophyta; class Magnoliopsida; order Malpighiales; family Salicaceae; genus Populus; species Populus davidiana. The sequence continues at coordinate 21,359,307 of CM057789.1, read as the reverse complement.
ACTTGATTTCCCCTTGATTTTTGAGTTAGATATGTTAAATACTCACTTCCTTATTTATCTTGCCTTAAATCTTGATTTCTCTTCAGGGTTTTAGTGAGGAAGCTCTCAATTTCTTTTCTATTCTAATTTTTTTAGTACTGATTGACAGTTTAAAGGGGAAGAAGATACTGAATTTTTAGTTTTTCCAGCTTATTTATGAAAATGTCATTAAAGAGCCTATATATTATTTTTAGTCTGACTGTTGATATTCTCGCATAGCTTTTCTAAACTTAGATTACCCTGAAACTTTAACCCAAGATATAATAATGTTTCAAGAGGCTACACATAAAAATTTAGTCCAATGAGAGTTATGCTCAATAGTGTAAAATTAACCATTAAGTGATTTAACATCAAAATCCAAATTTTCTTATTAAATCATTACTAAAATCATATCAGTTATTTTACTAAGTCTTCAAGATCATTTTTTTTAATTCCAAAACATATTTATTTTTTCTTTTCATCATTTTTTTTATTTACAGGCTTACTACAATTTCACGATAATGTTATTGATTTTTAATCAAGGTTTATATCAACACTTTTTTTTTTGCGCAATTCTTTCTTAAATTTTATTTCTCATTTGCATTATAATTCCTCAAAATTATTTTCTCATTCTCAAAACAAATTTATTTAAAATTTTTCCTAATTCTTTTATCCGTTGAAACCTGTTATCGATTTTAACATGATATATACTTCATTTGATTTTTTTGGGCAGTGTGGGTAAGTGTCTACATTGCCTACATAATGGATCTGTCCATGCCTTCATCTACTATAATTACATCTTTTATTATAATTTACATACAATTTTCTTTATTATAAATTTTTTCTATTTTCATCTATCATGGCTGGGTCTTCCTTTCTTCACATCACCATGATTCTTTCATCATTTTTGTAAAATTCACATTCATAACACATTTATACATATAAATATTTCTTCCAATCACTCCTAATTTCCCTCTTTCATGGCCAACCATTTATCACCACACAACACCTTGGTTTATGCCTCTTCCAAATAGTCATACGTAGTTCAATTAAATACAATTTAATCATAATAATTATACATGTATATTAACTAAATGCAATCCAAAGTTTATCAATTCTAATTAATCCTTCAAAACCTTGATTCTTAACAATAACATCTAACTTAGAAGTTGAAAATTCCAACTAAAACTCATCTAAAACTTGTTAAAATCAATAAATAACATCTTTCCAAGCAATTATTCGAGCATTAGATGTGAAGTAGACTAATTTCAAAGCTTCCCCTTCTTCATTCCACCCTTGGTCCAAGCTTTCTCTTCTTTTCTCACCTTCTCTCTCTTGTTTTCCTCTTAATTTGGTGTTTAGAACACTTGATTCTTACCAATGCTCAAGAGTTTTTCTCAATTCTCCACTTTTCCTTAGTTTTTCTTAAGTTTCCTAAGTATTTCTCTAGAATGTTATCGCCCTCTCTTCTTGTTTCATTGGCCGGCCGCACACCCATATAAATATAGGCAATAATTGACTTAATTCTATCTATATCTCTCCTTTATACCTTTCATGTTTTCCAAGTAAATTTTTCCTTAATTCCAACACTTGTTTCTACTAACTTTAAACTAGGCCATATCGAATTTTCTTAAACTACATTTCACCATATTTACTTCATCATTTATTTCATTTATTTTTACCCATTGTTTATCTACTCTAATAAACAAGTTTCAAGCATTACACTATTCATTAAAATAATCAATTCCTCTATTTCATTTTTCCATGATGCAAAACAATACATAATCCAATAAAATCCATCCTAAAACTTTAAATTAAGCTTTGATTAGGGTTCCTTACCTCTTAACCACAATTTCTTAGGAAGAAAATGGCAAGAAAACAAGTTTTTTCCTTCCCCTCTCTCTCTCTTCCTTTTTCTCCAAACCGTCTCCTCTCAAGCAACCATTTCCATAGTTCTTTTATTTCAAGTGTTTGCTTAGGATTTTTAAAGAAAAATTGAAGAAATTTGGCAAAAACCTCCCACCTCCTTCTTCTCCTAATGACCAACCACTCTTGGCTTCTTTAAGAAGTGAAGAATGTATTTATATCACCCATATACTACAATTTACAATTCTAGCATTTTCTTTTAAATTCAAGTGTTTTTTCTTTAACTAGATATTCCATCTCATTGATGTTCTTAAAAATAAATCACGTAGAAGTTTTAAGGAAGTTTTAATCCTTAAAACTTCATTTCTAAAATAATTATCATTGCCATATTTATTCTATTATCATTTTATTTGATTTTTATTTTAATCAGGAGTTCACAAAACATGACTTATCCAAAGATCATACAAGGTCACGACTTCTAAAATAATTGTTGGTTCATGGACATGACATGAATACATACCATGCCATGTAGTTGGATAATTTTTTTATTTTCAATGCATACAATCAATGCTTCCCAACATCTCAAAAAATCCATATTATTCACCAATTGACAACAATCTAGCTATATCATTACTATTTGGTGACCTTAAATACTCCTTCTCAAATACTAACAACTGCTTCACAAAATGTTTAAGATTTTTTATTGAGGTGCTTTCAACGATATATGGATATATCCATGAAATGTGCAGATACTTTATATTTTGAAAGGATGATAATTCGAGAAATCCACAAGCATCCCTTCTTTGAACAAAGTATGGATCATATGCTTTTATTATAGATTTAATATGTAAGAAAAAGTGGACGCCTCATATGAAATCTCCCTCGAAAGAAATGTGAAGGATATATAAAGGTTTCAACAAAATAGTGATATATTAGTGATATTCAATTATTTTATGACCTTCAAGTCTCTTGTGAAGAAAGGAAGGACTACATTGGCATGATAGTCATCCTTCACTATTTTGTTTTCTCTTCTTCTTTAATTGTCATTACATTCAATTATTTTATGACCTTCAAGTTTCTCGTGAAGAATGGGAAGACCATGTTGGCATGATGGTCATCCCTCACGAACTTGTTTCTCTTCTTCTTTAATTGTCATTACTGTAAATAATTCAAAATCATTGTAAAATCATCACCATAAAAAAACATTTGAAGTAAGACATTTTTAGAAGCTATAAAGATAGAATGAAAAAAGAGATACAAAAAAATAGTTGGGATGGAGGAAGTGTGTGAGTAATGATGAATGAAAATAAGAGTTTAATTGGATTTTTTATAGGTGAAAATATAGTCATTAAAATTATAATCGTTGTAATATTTGAATTTTAAAAATAATAATTACTAATTGATTACAACAACAATAATAAAATATTAATAACTCGTTATTTTAGAGAGAATGTGATGATATTTTTAGTTAATTTAGCTCCAATTTAACTAAAATATAAAGAATATAAATATGAATGCTCTAAGTGTAAAATGAAGATTCATTCATAAACAAAGTAAAGTAACTTTTATGATAAATTCTTCATGAATTTCTAAAAATGAACCAAACACATAAAGACTTTGAAAATAAACTTACTCGTGTGCGTATAAATTATGTATTATGTATAATTAATATTAGTTGAAAAAAAAGATAGTAAAATGTTATGTCATCTTTGCTTGTAACAAAAAAATATTTGACTAACTCTGGGGAGGTGTAGTTTGACTGGTCAGACTTTAGGTTTATTTCATAAAGATCAATAGTTTAAGTCTCACAAAACTTAGAGCCACTGAAAATTTACATGGTTATTAATTTTATGACCCGTGAAATTAATCGAGGTGCATCTAAATTGGCCTACACATCTGCATTAATAAAATATAAAATAATAATCATCGACTAGAAACTAATATATTAAAATAAACCCAACTAAAAATTAAATTTTTTATATTAATCTAGTACTAGACTAATTTAAGACCTGATGGTCCAAGTATTAAATTTTTTTTTTATTGATTGAAAACCCGGCTCATAACCAATTAAAATTTTCTTTTGAGTTTTTTCTTTTTCTTTTCAAATGACACTATTTTTATCATTTCAATTTCTTTTTTTTTTATCAACCTAAATTCACCCGTGCCGACGCTCAACTTGGGCAACAAGCATATCCCCATGACGAAGCTTGATTTTACTACAACGATGGTTGTTTCCGACTATGTTAAAACAAAAAAATAGTGGAAGTAGCGTAGGAGCAAAATGGTTAGTGAAAGACAAATTGAAAAAAGACGAAAAAAGTGAAGTTGACAGGGTTTTCGTAAGTTTAATCATTTAATTAATGGAATATAAAGAGAGGGAGAGGGCATCGACACTTGTCTTTAAGTACATTCTCCCATCCCCTCCACCAGTCCCACGACTCCACTTTTGTCCAAGGAAACCAAGTGTGTTTTTAGAGAGAGAAAAACGAGTGACAGATGCAATTTCTTCAATGGGGAAAGGAGATTCTTTTTATAATCAGGAGCAGCAGCAGAGGAATGATGATGATGATGAGAGGAGAACCAGAAGCAGATTGTTCCTTTGTGAGAGATGTTCGATGGGACTTTCAAGAATCAGTTTTAAATGTGTTTTCATTTTGATGTTGAGTTTGTGCCTTTTGGTCTCTGCTCTCTTTTGGATCTTTCCTTTACATTCTTCTCTACATTCAGTTAGTGGGTTCGATGCTAAAGATGAAGTTAAACTCAGTGGTAATTATATATATATATATATATATATATTTTTTTTTTTTTTTTGTTACATTAGGGTTTCTTTTGTAATGATTTGGGCAAGTGGGTTTTCGTTATTTTCCTTTCTTGTCATGTAATTGAGGTTTTCAGTTGATGGGTGTGTTTCTTCTCTTACATTCTGGCTCTAGTTGTGAAGTTTACCTTGTTAGAAGCTAGTTTGGTAGATGGATATTTCACTTGCTTTTAAGTTATCTGTTTCTTTATTTATTTATTTATGTTTTTAAGCATATATATAGATGTGGTTATGTTTTTTAGCGTTGTGCTTGTGTGTTTGTGATGTGTTTTTGTGTTTGAAACCTTCCTCTTCTTAAAGAGGTTGTTCACTTGTTTAATTAAATTCAATTTATATGCAATTTGAACGGCTCTGTTCTTATCTTGCATCATTTATAAGTGGGTGCTAGGATAAGTTTTTGGATTTTTCTCGTATACCAATCTTACAGTGTTCAGCAATTTGTTGCGTCCAACACATTGTGAGATACAAGACATGGATCATGCTATTATGATAAAAGGGAACTTTCACTTTTTATATCTTTGAATTTGCTATCTGCTTTAAGATTTAGTATCAGGAGCTTGTTGCAATGTTTCATTCTTCTGCAAGTGGCTGATGAATCTTGCTTGCTGAAGGCTTTTGCAACTACTGCCTAAGACATATACACATGTGCTACCGTTTTGTTTTTCTGTAGCATATGTTGTATGTGTTATTGCATTTTTCTATTGGGATATCCCTTGTATTGTAACTTTATAGTGGCTGTGGTTTGAGAAAAAAAAATAAAAATCAGAGCTTTCGATTCAGATAGTGGAGATTCACTTATCTTATGTGCATTGCTGGCTTTTTATATTTTGGATCATTTGCCACCTAAGCTCAAGATACATGTTGACTGATATTGGGAGATCTAATGGTTTTCATTGGAGCTAACAGCTTATATATATTTCACTTGAATGTAAAAGATCTGATTCTATATCAAGCTTGGATAGGTTTTTCTATTGTTTTACATTTCTGATTGCTCTCCCTTCGCATGGCTCATGTTTCACCAGACTCTGTATTGAGAGACTGAAAACAAGCCTGCTGTTTAGTCTTCAATGAAAATGGTGATTGCGATATGTTTTAAGATGTCATATTGGCCGACCTAATAATTATATCTTGTCCATTGCTTTATATTGCCTTAAAGTTTGCTAAATTTGATCCAGTTTTTGGCTTCGCTGCAATTTACCTTGTTTTCTACTTTCTATTATAGAACAAATTCTTCTGAACAATGCATTTAAAAAATTAGAGAAAAGAAAGATACTTTGAAATGAACCAAGGCCATAAATTTCGGTTTATTTTCTTGTTGAAATGCTAAGATTTTGTGTTTGCTTATTGCTGTATTTCTGTTAAACTTGCACCTAAATGAATTTATTTTTATCAAGTAACTTAGACTGTTTTGGCCATGCTGTTTATGTCATTTAATTCTTATTTACAGCTACAGTACAAGCATACTTCAGACTTCTAAAGCCAGTGGCGCAGCTTGTTACACACATTGCAAGATTAGAATATGATATCAATGAAGAAATAGGCATCCCAAACGCAAAGGTTGTACTTCAATCATCTGCTGTTCTGTCATATTTGCATCCTAAATAATGTCACCTTGAAAATTGATGCTAAAACTAATTTGTTGTCAACAGGTGGCTATTCTATCCATGCACCGATTAGCTTCTAATTGGACTGATGTGGTGTTTGGTTTAATTCCTGATCCAGTAAATGTCCCAATAAACGTGGTGTCCTTAAGTGTGCTGAGGTCGTCACTGATTGATCTGTTCCTTGAGCAATCCAATTTGACTGTGACTACATTGATTTTTGGGCAACCATCTACATTTGAAATTTTTAGGTTCCCTGGGGGAATCACTATAGTACCGATGCAATATGCTTCAATCTGGCAGATGCCCCAGATTCTCTTTAATTTTACTCTTAACAATTCCATATCTGAAGTTCTGGACAATTTCGGAGACTTAAAAGATCAGTTGGAATTTGGGTTGCACCTAAGGCAATTTGAGGTATAACATTTTCAAAAAACTTATTGTTATATCTCACTTTTTGGTATCAGGTGCTGTGTTTATTTTAATCCAACCCATGGTTCTAGCTTTGAATCTTATAGTGTCCAATGTTACGATTTGCTAGATACAGCATTTTCTCAATTCAATAATATGGAAAACTGAAGCTAAATCATTTGATTGGGGAAGTAGAACCCTTCAAAAGTATGGAAAATTTTGGAAGTAGAAACTTTGCATAACTATATAGTAGCCATGTATTGTTGGGTGGCTCTAATTAGGTCCTATAATTCTTCGAAGAGTACAAGGTTCAAATATGTTCCAGTTATTGAGTGGTTTTTTGATGTACTGTCACAGAATTGAATTGAATTTGCAGCCTTAATGTATAATGTGTAAGTGCTAGCAGACACTGAGGAGCTAACAATGTCTTTAAGAAAGTTGAAAATTATGCCAGCTGTTTGACTCCCACTCTTTTGTTTCTTGTTGTTCAGACTGTGTATGTGAAAATAACAAATGAGGATGGTTCCACAATAACTCCCCCAGTCACAGTTCAGGTTTCAGTCATGTCGGATCTGGGGACCCTTCAGCTACAGAGGTTGAAGCAGTTGGCTCAAATAATCACAGCTTCTCCAGTAAAAAATCTTGGCCTCAACAACTCGGTCTTCGGCAAAGTAAAGAGTGTTGTTTTGTCATCATATTTAAAGGATACGCTTCATGGAACTCCTCCTACTCCTTCACCAGCTATTTCTCCATCTCTCCCTCCAGCAATTGCTCCACTCGCGCCTGTAAATTCCCCTGCACCTTCTGTGATACCTGCTTTCCCTCCTCAGCCCTGTCCACATGGTTCTGCAACTCCGCCGAGCAACTCTCCATCTGGTTCTAACCAAACTCCTCGTTTGCATCCAGAGCCCCCAGATGTGTCTCCTTTACCTGGAGTATACTATGGTTCTGGTCAAGGGAAAGGTCCATTATTGTCACTTGTACCATCCACATTGGCTCCGACGCCATCATGTAAGGCATCACTGTCAATTTAGAAGACTTTTCCTGTTTCTGCTTATCATGATATAGTTAACAAGCAGGTAATTTGCATATTTTTACTATTGGTTATGCCATTTTCTTATCACCCAAATTTTTATTTTTTTATTTGATGGTTAGGAAATAAAATCTTACCAGTGAAAATAGTTTGTACCTTCCTAGTAGATACCTTCTGCATTTTAGGCATGAGATTCACATCATCAAATAGTTTATTATAATATGAAATTCCCTATGATCAAGTGTTCATCAGCTATCTAGCTGCTGATCCCATTCTTTCATTGGAACAAACTCGTCCTCTATGCTCGTAAGTGCTTGTTTTTTGTTCTTATTATTATGATGGATGCTGGCGTGCCTAACATATCATGAAAGACCGTTCCTGTTTTATTTTTTATGTGGGACAATGCAAGCTTGCTCAGAATCATTTGACAATTTCTAGGTAACATGATACTGATAACACAAAGGATTAAAAAGGTGCCTCCCCTAAAACAAATCCTTGTAATTATATCAAGCCTGGAGGGACCTTACGACGTTTGTGTTTTGTGGAAAATGTTTTCGTCCCTTTCCAGTGCAAAACAAACACTAGAAAATTAGTCAATCGGACAGCATTTTCGAATCAACCTTTTAGTAGTAGTTATTTGGAGGAAAATATTTCAATTCATGTGATTTAGGGCACTGCTGATAATTTCGATGTGTTTATATACTTTTGCACACCTCTTCGTATTATTCTAAGCAAGGTGCATGGTTTTTGCAGCTCTAGCAGTAGATCCTTTCTACAGGAAGATCTGGCTATTGGGCATCTCCGGGCTCTTCATTTTTAATCTTCTTTGTTGGCCTCACTAACAATACTCTTCTCAAGACAATTTCCAAGGCTCAGTTGGTGTCTATCGATTCCCAATTTTTTCTCTGGCGAGGATGGTAGAAATTCCAGTGGAAAGTTTACAAGTTTTCTTTCTCTTCAGGCAATAGACAAAAAAGCAAATGAGCTCAAAGATGGAATGCGGGTCAAAGCCATAAAGGTGGCAGGCCTGTCATCCTCTCCTCTAGGATTGTGTTATCCCAAGAAATATGGGAAGTTAAAGCCATAAAGATCCTCAGACTGTGAACAATCAACAGAGAGCAAGCAACATTGGTACAGATACGAACAAGAAAGATTCCCTGCATCAGGCAAGTGTAACATATACAGTTTCCTTTTTGACTTGTTAGTTGTGCAAAAGCAAAAGATGCAATGTAGAAGCTAGTGTCATAGAATATATCCATAGTTAAATTCAGTTTACGTTATCAGTGATGTAAATCAGTCCTGATATATATATATATATATATATATATATATATAATGTCAAGGTGAAAAAGAGGAGCTCAAACGAAGGAGGAGATTCCCCTTGGGTTAAAACTGTGATCAACATTGTAAACATACGCACAATAATTGCAACACTAGCCTTTCTTATTCATTTGTGTTTGGCATTGCAAAATTATGATATCTATTGATTAATCAAGACTATGGTTAAGTTGAAATGTAATTTCAATCGCATCGCACCATATGGGATATCGTTTTTGTAATGGATCTTTGCTTACTTGTTTTTTGAGGAAGGTATTGTGTTTTCTTTTCCTTTCATTAAAACCCAGAAAATGCCATGCTGTGTTTAACAGTGTTGTTTTTTAAAATATTTTTTATTTGATAATATATTAAAATAATATTTTTTTAAAATTATTTTTAATATCAGCATTAAAAATATTAATTTAAAATAAAATTTTTTTTAATACATTTTTAAAATATAAAAATTAGTGTATGTAAAACACCACCAATCATCATTTTCAAGGAAGATAGTGGTTACTATTGCTTAGAATTATAACTCGTAAGGATAAAAAACATCTGAATTTAATTAAACAGAAAAGTTCCTTAATTAACTCTCCATCTAAACTCTTTTAAAAATAAACCTTAAATTTGCTAAAAGACTTTGTTTCTTATGAAAAACATACCATATGAACCAAACCCATGAACGAATAGATGGAGAGACTGAAATTGAGAATGATTAAAATTATAGGGATCGATTGGAGATAAAAATATAGTTCGAGGAGTTAATCGAGACTACCTATATAATTGGATGACTTCTCATGACTCTCAAACTTGAAGCTCGCAAATCAACTCACTCACTCGCGATGAGTTAGTCTAATACAGTCCCATCCATCCATCCATCCATCAAAAACCCCACCCATCCTTCCTCCTCTCTCCCTCTTTTCTTCTCTCTCTAAAACCACCTAGTTTCTAGAGAGAGAAACACACGCCCCCTCCTCTGGTTTCCTTTGTCTTAGTCTACAAAGAAATGAGACAGAACCCTTCTTCCTCCTCGTACTAAATAAACAAAACCCTAACAAAGTTGTCTTTTGTCCTCCAAAGAAGCTTAAAGATGTCTCACTTTGTGTTCCAAACAACACAAATCCCTACCACAACCACCAAGACCACCTTAACTTTAAAACCCACCTCTCCGATTCCTCAATTGTGTCACCTGCGCGGTACTAGGAAGAGGGTTAATCACAATCGCACCATTAAGTGCTCTTCTTCTTCCTCCTCCTCTTCTTGTCCGACAATTGATGGTGGTGGAGATTCTGTAGCCGGGTTGGAGCGCTGCTTTTTAGCCCCTTCTGCCCCCGTCTTGAATTCCTCTCCAAAGGGTGACTTCGGTCCGGTTATGAAAGGAAAATTCGGTTCTTTAGGTGCCGTTACTTTGGAAAAAAGCAAGCTTGATTTGACCCAGAAGCAATCCCAGTCTACCCCTGAGGTTTTCTTCTTTTTTCACTTGCTTTCTGATTTAAATACATAAATTTCTTCTGAATTAAGCATAACCAATTTGGTGGTTTGGGATGTGTTTTTGGTTTTTTTTTCCTTTCTCTTTAGTTTTCAGATTATAACCTAGGCTGTTTCTCTTTGAGGATTGTCTTTAGCTCACATTGATTATTGAGGCTGACTTTGTTCCAGAAGGGCAGGGTGCTAACAGGATATAGTGAAGTGTGTCGTAGATTATTGATTTAGTGCTATATCATTGTTACTCGAACAGGGGAGAAAGGGAGGATAAGAAGTACAAAAAGAAGCGAAATCATAGATTAGAGTTTTGACGAAAGTGAGGGACCATTGCAAAGACATGTTCTTCCCACTCAATTGCTTACATGATGCTTTATCAGCCCAGAGCAGCATCCGGTCCTTATTTTTGGAAAGCTAACATTAGAACATTTCCTGTTAATATGGTCAATGAAACAATCACTCGTAATCCCCTTCACTCAATGAAACTTGACAAACCTCAGCTCAACAGAAACTTCATATGACACTAAGTAATTTTATTTCCATGAGTGTTCCCTCCTTGAATGACTGTTTTGCTTTTGCTTTGAACAGTGAAGTGCCTGTAATGGCTCTAAATTTAGTAGAAATCTTACTGATTTTCTATTTGAACTAAGAGCAAATGTTTGAAAATTCAGATTGAGCATGGTTTACTCATCATGCCTAAGTACAATGAAAAACCTGTACTTGTACATGGATTTTATTTAACCTATCATATTGGATTTACAATTGTTTCTCTACAGCGTGCAGTAAACATTTAAGCTAACTGCCTGCACTGAATTGCTTCACTCACCTATCAGTAATTATGCTTGTGTTTGGTCAAATCTGTTTTGGGTATGCCTTTGTAAGAGTATTCAGTCACCAAGTTTGAAGGGTCAATGGCAAAGCCCTTAACATTTTTGATAATTTCAGGTAGCACTTGGGGGAGGTGGCGGAGATATTGGAAAGCATATCAATCATGGAGGTGGTGATGGAGGTGATGATGATGGTGATGATGATGATTACTTTGATGACTTTGATGATGGTGATGAGGGTGACGAGGGGGGACTATTTAGGAGAAGGATGTTTCTTGAAGAGGTTGGAATGCTGCCTAAGAGACTTATTAACACATCATTATGACGATGCAAATATTCTCTGTGCAAATGCTTTTACTTGACCATAATTTCCATTTTTGTCTGCTGGCAGCTTTTCGACCGAAAATTTGTTGATGCAGTGTTGAATGAGTGGCATAAAACAGTGATGGATTTACCTGCTGGGTTCCGCCAAGCTTATGAAATGGTGCAGTGCTTCTCTTATTAGTTTCTTTTTGAATGATGTTTCCGTGGTTAAGTACTTACTGTAAAATTGCTTCCAGGGTTTGGTCAGCTCAGCTCAAATGGTAAAATTTCTAGCGATAAATGCCAGACCAACAAGTACTAGGTTTATATCCAGAGCACTTCCTGAAGCAGTCTCTCGGGCATTTATTGGCAGGTAACTTGGATATGGTGCTCACCTGCCCCTGTTTTCATTATTGTTAACTTTAACTTAGTTTATCAATATTTTTGACTCTGTAAGTTATTCCTCTTCATTTGATCCATGGGAAGATGGGGGAATAGTAGTACACTTTAAGTCACTGGGCCAGACTTCTCTGAACTATTGATAGTTTGTTTCACAATTTAAGCTAGCAGATTCTGCCATTCAATGTGCTAGATACTCATTTCCATTCCGTCTTAAAAAAATTATTCCTTTACCCAACATATTAGAAGCGTGGTACAATGCCATGGATTGATTCATTGCAGAGTTGATATATTTTCTTGTAAATGATGTCATACTTTACAACCTTCATGCAGCTACAATTTTCTATTCATTTTGTGTAGAGAGCACTTCCTGAAAATTTAATGCTCTGCAAAGCTGGTGGCAGTCTTGTCCTTGTAAAGTAGGGTCAAACATTGGTGGATAGACATTCCATCTTTACTATCAATGCTCAAATGAATTTTGCATTATCCCCCCCCCCCCTGCTTTTCTATTTGTTGCACTGTTAATACTTTGAGTGTGTGAATTGTGCATCTCTCTCAATATTACCTTTCATACATGTATCAGATTTCCCTTTGACTATGCAACCAGGCAGCTCGCTGTCAAGTTTTTAGATTTTTGAGGATTTGATATTCTGTTATGCAGGATGCTTGCAGACCCTGCCTTTTTATATAGGCTACTTTTGGAGCAGGCTGCTACAATTGGTTGCTCTGTTTGGTGGGAGTTGAAAAATCGCAAGGATAGGTATTTGTTACTGCCTGTTATTTTTAAATTCAAATATCTGCTCATTTGGTATTGAATTAATAAATAGTTTATTTGTTCTGATTATAGGATAAAACAAGAATGGGATTTGGCTCTTATAAATGTCCTAACCATAACAGCATGCAATGCCTTTGTTGTTTGGACGCTCGCTCCTTGTCGTTCTTATGGAAACACATTCCAGTTTGATTTGCAAAATACATTGCAGAAGCTCCCAAACAATATCTTTGAAATGAGTTACCCTCTTAGAGAGTTTGACTTGCAAAAGAGAGTCCATTCATTCTTCTATAAGGCTGCGGAGTTATGTTTGGTTGGATTAACTACTGGGGCAATCCAAGGTTCATTGACAAATACTTTGGCCAGAAAAAAGGACAGGTAAGCAATGCTTCTACTTTGGCTTTTCCTTTTTTGTATAAAGTATAGAAAAAGAAAAAGAATGGCCTAAACTGACTCTTTTCTGTAAATCAGTGTAGTTATAATGACTTTTGACGTTCGTTTTGCTTGTTTGGAAGGTTATCCGTGACAGTCCCACCTGTGAGTACCTATGCTCTTGGTTATGGTGCTTTTCTTGGACTTTATGCAAACCTGAGATACCAGCTATTATGTGGATTTGATAGAGCAGTGGTCAATCATTTTGATGTCATTGGAGTGGCATTGTTTCTCAGCACAGCTTTGAGGTTTGCTTTTAGACATGAATATTTCATATTTTCTTACATCCTTCTTGAGATTTTTTGTTAAATATTTTCCATGCTTTTGATTGGTTTCATATTTCTTTAAATAGTATTGATACTGCATTTGCGTTGTTTTCCGATGATGTTTGACTCATTCAATAATTTAGGGTCAAGATATTGGTCAAGTTATATCCAAATTTGCCTTAGTTCTCATGCCTTCTTACTGCTGATGAAAGGGGGATTAGGGGAATCATGCTACGCAGAAAACTCTTATAGTCAACTAAATGGGAAAAAAGAAAGAAAAAAATAGAGGAGATGGAATGATAGAAAATTAAAGTGTCGACCCCTAGGCTCTAACTATTGATGTTTCTCTCATGATTCCCTGGTCGTGTGCTTCTTTTTCGTTTGAAACCAAGTTTTAGTTACAACACGTTTCTTGGTCACCAACTATATGGCATTATGTTTTTCCGTGAAACCAAGATTTGCTGTGATTTTGATCTGACTACACTACACTAACTTGCTTGGTTCCATTTTACTAGCCTTCAATGAAACATGTGAAAATGCTCAGTTGCTGATATTCGTTTTGTATTGCATCTTCCACAGGATTTTAAATACCCAAGTAGGAGAGACATCAAGACTAGCTTGGCTAGGGGTAGAGGCAGATCCCTTGGTTCAGTCAGATGACCTTTTGAAGGCTTACAACAGGTCTCCTTCCACAGACGCTGACTCGTCATCTTCGAAATGGTTTATCTCTAAGAAAACCCTAGTTTCTGGGCTTGGACTCCTCGGCATAAAACAAGGCAATACTGATTCCATCAATGGGGAATCACCAGCACCAAAGGTCCGCAGAAAGAGGGTTGTTCGGAAGAAGGTGTCTGCAAGCTAAGTGTAATCTAGTTTGATTTAACTATTGTTGCGTCCAATCCCGCTCCCTGCTCCCTTCAGATGACAGGAACTTGGGCATGGTCTTGGACGTTAAAAAGTAGGCCAGTAGAAGTTTCACCTTTATCCCTGAGAGAGAGAGGGGGGGAGGGGTGTTCAAATGGCACCATCATAAGAACGTTCGCCTAGAGAATTTTATAGGGGGAGGATGTGTTTAGGTTTTTCTTCTCATTGTTTTGTTTTTGATGTTACAGCATTCCAAGTTGTAGGCCTGCACTCATAATTTCCATGAATCGGGAGTTTAATTTTGAGCCCTTTTGTCTCGGTACCTGTTGAATCAAGGGCCAATGCATGGTCCCTGCATCTACAATTTTGTGCAAGCCAATTTTCAAATGAACAAACTATTTGATAAACTTGGAGGCATGGCCAAATATTTATGGATTTGAGCAGGGATTCTAGCCTCAATGGCGAAGAGAAATTGACTGAAATGCTATTAGCCCTTTCACCTTCTCCTTTTCCAGCAACAGAGCTTCCTAAATCCTTGACGTCTCCTTGTCAACGTCTAGTATTCGCACAAGCAACTCTCTACGTGTAGATTAATTGAGGTTTAGGAATGCTGAGGAAGCAAATCAAACCAGAGCTTAACCACATTCATCAAATGTTTTCTGTGTGATGGAACTACATAACAAACTGGAGTTACGTAACTCTAATACAATTTCGTTTGTAGTTCAGAACTCTCTCTTCTCTCCTCAAAATCTAACTCTACAGTTTTACTGCTTGATTTTTTTTTTTTTAAATATCATCTTTTCATGTTATGTTTACACGATTATAAGCTTGATTCTTTGTTTCATGTCGTGAGTTACGTTATATTCCAGATTTTAAAAGATGTCCTACATTATATGCTTGATTTTGTTGATAGAAACGATTTAAATAACAACGACCAAATTTAAAATAGAAACATAGAGGTAGGTTTTTTTATTATTATTATTCATGAGGTGTGAAAAAGTTCATTTCGATCATGAATTTCTTTTCTTTTTCTAGTTTTGGTCTTTGTTTTTCGAGGATTTCACAATTCGGTTCTAAACTTTATTTGTTTTATGTTTTAGTCTTTAAAACTTGAGAGTAAAGGAAATAGCAAGTCTTTAAAAAATAAGAGGAGAAAGAAAGTGGTTTCTTGGCTACATTTCAACAACTAAAAAAATTGATCTTGATGTCATTGGGTTCCTCTTTATGAAAGGAGTTCTATTGAAGTGTTTTTAGGCTTTCATCTCATCATAAAAAGTAGATTGGAGTTAAGTAAATTTTTTTTTAAGCTTAATTTTGTGTTTTTAATCGATTGATGGATGTTTGGAGGTTATAAATCGGTTTATTGAGCTTCATATTGTTGACCTTAGGTCATCCATTTATGTTTTTATATATATTTTGATTATAACAATAATATGAAAATTAAACTAATAATATATTTGGTTGAGAACAAGCTTTAAACAAGTTTTATATGAAAAACACATCAACAAACATAACATACTTAGTTTAAGCATTCATTTTAAATGCTCAATATAAATATTTATATTCTAGTTTATAGCACAAATTAAAATGAATGAACACACTTCACTTTACATGCGTTTAAAAAGATTGACAAAATGATCATTAGAATTTACCAGGATTAAAATTGTCAAAACTAGAATTTTACATGAATCGGTCAACCATTTGATAATACTAAATTATCCGGTTGACTATTTGTTTTTCCATGATGAAGACTTGAGAATTCTTTAGGAATTGGTCGAGCGATAATCTTAATCAATCTAAACCTGTTGACTGTTTTAGCTGTTAAAGGAATATTAATGGCTATAAACAACTAGTTTTTGCTATATATATATCTTGTCTAATTGCAGAATTAAGTAGAGAATCTGAACATATATTATATACAAGCTTGAATAAGAAAATTAGGTTTTTTTTTTTATATATATAAAAAACATATGCCTTTTCCTTTTTGGTATAAATCATTATAGTTTTTCTAATTTTTTTCTTATTGTTGTTTCTTTTATTCAATGAAATATGTTGCTAATAAAAAAATGTTTTATTGTAAAAGAAAAAAAAATTAGAAAAGACAATCTCGATAAAAAATATATTTCTCCATAACTTTATTTTTTATATTTCATGCAAATGTGTATTTTTATTATACTATAATTAAATAAAAAATAAATTTAAAAAAGCAAAGTTATTAAGCCCGTTCAGGACTATGATTTAGGTCACAAGTTAGGCAGGCTAACTCTGGTCAACTGAGTTACGTAAACACCCACTAAGTTAATTGGATCATACCAAGTTAACTCCTACTTGATTTACTTTGAGATTTAATCAGGGTATATGAGTCTCCATGTTAACTCGTCAAGTCGGACCAAATTTAGTAACAATGTTGAATAATTATTCGTGATAGCGTGTGAGCAATGAACTAGTTAATATAAACCTTTTATATTGAGATGAGTTAAGTGTGTGGAAAGAATTTCTCTTTCTTTAAGTTTTATATATTAGGTTTGATACAATCATATTATTCGATAGTTTTACCGATATTTACTTGGTATTTTGTTCATGTTTTATTTATAAAATGCATTGATAATCTTTGTTTTATGTTTTGAAGGCACTTTTGAATATACGATTTGAAAAGGAGTAAATTGGAGAAAACATTCAAACCATGTTTCAACCCGTGTAGAATATTGACAAATTTGACCTCTGATTAATGTTTTATGCAGAACATGAGTTGTAAAGATCGAAATGAAGTGATTTCAATGGCATTAGAAAGCTAACATCCATACCTTTCTATACATATATGGTTAGAAAAAATAAGGGGTATGGAAATCGTAGTCTTCAAAGACAAGTCTCATATTTTGCCACTTTTGACCTTCGACTATTCTGACTTGAATATCTTGAGTTAGAGAAGTTCATTTGATACAAACTCAATTTTATTGGATTTCTGACTCAAAATTTCAGCAGAAAAAGAGCTTATATGAGAGAGATATGGTTTTTCTAAGACAACCCATAAATTCTGTCAACAAACAGGTTTTGTGAAGAAGCAAGTTTAACTTACTTTCGAAATATCTAAATTGACATGACAATTGTGTCTTCTTATGGAAAAGGTCCTTATTAGGAAATTTAACTTCTCTAAGTCCAAAGTCAAAGCTTGAAGATTTTATGCAAGACTAGTTTTTCTTCTTTTTAGGAAAATAGTTATCTTAATACTTAAATGTAGATTGTCTACTTTGAAAAGGACTATTTTTATTTTTTAGAGGACACAAACAGATTGGAGGGATATGGGATTAAGGTTTCCTATGAAATAAAAAGAAAGAGAGAAAGAAAGAGAAGGGGGTGGCTAGAAAGAGAAGGGGGTGGCCAGAAAGAAGAAGAAAACTCTCACCCTTTTCTTCCATACCCGGAATTATGTTTTCATCTTTTCTATTCCTTAGTTTTTGATAGACTTGTTAGATTAAGTTATTTTTCTTGGTTGAAAGGTTACAGAAATCTTTAGAATTCAAAAACTGTGAGATCTATTCTATTTTTTCATTTCAGTTTATATGATGAGTATGAATGTTTTCCCATACCTATTTTTTATGATTGTTTAGTTTGATTGTTAGAGCGAACTCTAAGTTATTATTCTAAACCAATCTACTGGAGTTGTGATGTTTAAACTTATTAAGCGATTAAATTTGATAATTATAAAGAATTTAGGCTCTTAATCTTAGGGAAAACATTCAACTAAATCAAATATAGACTGCAGGCAGTTATGTTATCTAAGTTTATTAACTTATTTAGTTCTTATGACTGCCATTGAATTAAATTACTAGTGCGGGATACTATAGTTGTTCAATGGTTAGGATTGGTTACGCTATGGATTGGTTAACTGACTAATGTTAAGGAAAGATAGATATTCATAATATAAATTGATGTATTATTTTAATGATCAATTTTGATTTTCGTACACGTTTACTTGAGACCAAGGTTTTTCTCTTAATAAGTTTCAGATTTATTTAATTTAGCTTGATTATTTTATTTTGTTTACCGTAGTATAGCTTAGATAACCTCAAAACCCCTAGACTTTGAATCATATATAATAAAGACCTAAACTAGATTTTTCTTATGGGATCGACCCCTTACTTGCTCTATATTATCTTATTTGGATAAGATAGGGTAATTAATTTATATGACCGCAACATTGCAACAGGGATGTCTAAACAACTTTGAACTATACAATAAAAGACAACTCTCCTGTTATTGCAATTTCCAACATGAGGAGTGTCTACAAACTCATGTCTACTTGATTTATCAAGTAGAACTCTTTTGTAGGTCTTACCAGTCAATGAGTTTAAACACACTACCAGTCGTTGTATTTCATGATTATACACGCTACCTGCTGCCATAGATTAATGAACTTTGAATAAAGAATTGAACATGATAAGAATTAAGAGCTCTACGCTTATATATATATATATGATAGATTTGATTATTATATTTCTTGCTTTCTACCCATGCTTATACACCATCTTTGTCTCAATCATAGACCATTTCTCAAGGTATGGATCATTACTTTTAATTTCATTAGTTTACAAGGTCATAGAATCGGATTTAACTACAAAACCCTCAAAATATGGCTGAAAAATAAAAAATAAAATGAGGTTTGTTAATTTATAGCCAAATCCATTAAAAGTTGAGAATTAAGCAGTATTATCAGCATAATGATGGTCGTGTTAATATTACTTTAGTTGAACATTCAACCAGCTCCAAAACAAAATCAAGTCATGATTATATGATGAATAAAATAGATTTAGAGCTTTCAATCTCCTACCCAGAAGGCAATCTCTTTATAAAGTAGAACCATTCATTAGGACTTTCATAACTCATGACATTAATCTTCAAGGAATAAATAATTCAACTCATGTTTATATTGTTAGACAACAATCACCAAGCATGTCTCTTATAGCTTCTTAGGTTGTTTTTTTTTAGAAATAAAACTTCTAGATAGAGAACTCAACAAGCTCCAAAAAACATTTTGTTCATAATAAAGAGTTTTTAGAAAGGATTTTTATTCTAAAAACAACATTGAAAAAAATAGTTTTTCTAATTTTTTTTGTGAAACTAAAACGAAGATTCAAGAACAATATTATGAATTCATGAAAATCTAAGAGTTTCATATAATGTTTTTTTGAATGGTTAGAATTTTATGTTTCAAAAAAAATTTATACTATTCTTTTTAAAAAGATATTTGTGTTCACACAAAAACACAAAATCAAAAAACTAATATAGATTCTAACATAAAAGTTATGGATCTTTTTTTTTTTAAAAAAAAAAATTCAAAGTAATTTTAATGAATTTTTTTAATTGCACCCCCTTTTAAGATAAAAAAAAAGTGCGACGATATCATTTATAGTAATATTAGAAAGATTGTTTTTTACAAACTCTAATTACAACAATAGGTTTCTACATCCTTTGAAAACCAAGTAACAAACATAGATAATTATACCAATAGATAAATATTGGTCAATAGAGGCTATACGAATTTTTTTATTTGCTTCCATTTGACTTGTGGACTTTCTATTTGATTCTAATTCTTTTCCTACAAAGATATGGCTCCTGGTTTTGGGATTTCCTAGTTCCACAAGAATCTTTAATGAACTGCAATATAATATTCAAGTGTGACAATGATTCATTAATGTTTCAGAATCATTTTTTTATAAGGTTTCTTATTTATCCTAGCTACACAAGGAAAGAAAGGCTAGTGGTATATAATAACAAATTAGTTATTTTTATTATTTTCTTTCATGGTTGCACTTAATTAAAACTTTGTTTTGAGATAGGATCAAAAGCTTGTTTGGATCAGGTTATGGGCTTTTCAATTTAGAGTTTTTGGATCAGTTTTGTATAGGACCAGTTTAGCCCATAAAGGTAGATCCACTAGGGTTACTTTTAAGAACTATTTAAACATATATAACCTAAATTTTGGTAGCTTTGATGATTATTACTTCTGAATTTTTCAGTTTTAACGTGTTAGAGTGATTCTTGTATTTTTCAGTTCTTGAACGAACTGAATTTGACTTATCGAAGATTAACTGGCTTTGTGATGTCATTCTACTTATTTCAATAGTGTTGGTGTTTTCGGACAGGTTTTCATTGTGTCACACTTCTATCAGACTTATTTTGGTTTTCCGGGATCAGATTTCAATCAGCCGGTTGAGAGAAAGCTCTTCCAAGCCTCTCTAATTATAGGTTGCATAACCATGTGATCACAAGGTTCGCATCAAGGGCCATGCAGCCCCACCAAAATCCCAACTGACCATTTTCTCCTAATCCAAAAGACAACCTCACCCCCTTGTAGTCTTTGTAACTCTCTATGGTAAAGGCAACTCTTTATTATATCTCCCTAACCCACAGTGTTTTTAGCAAAGAACAAACTCAAACAATACAAGTCATAGTAAAAATACTCACAATCTACTATAACTATTGCTATAATACCAAATAGTACAATCTACATTAAAAGTATTTTTATTCATAATAAAAATACTTTCAGTCTATTCACGTTTATAGTAACTTTCATTACAGTAAAATACTTATACTTTTTAGTTATAATTAATTTATAATTATAATGTGGTCTGCCTTTTAACACCATTAGGCCTGACACTGCCAGTGATTTTATGCCAGGTCTTCAGTCAACTCACTAGCTCAAGTGCATATTCCAATGGGCTATGAAACAAGACTCCAGCCTTTGAAATGGCTGTTGGGTAAGCAACAATATATTTTTATAAAATAAAATGGTATTTTTTAAATGTTTTTTTTTTGGAAAATATATTAAATTAAAAAATTTTATTTTTAAAAATTATTTTTGATATTACTAAAAATATTAATTAAAAGTAAAACAAACAAATCAAAAATACTTTAAAACGAAAAAATAAATCATCAACCCACTAGGCTGAAAAAGAAAGAACGACGGGCCCTCTTTTTCTCTCTGTCCTGCGTAGCCATGAAGATAAATTTCCATATATAATTCATATAAATCTTGTCATTTTGATATCAATGGTTTTGGATCCAAGGACATTAGAGAGCATGCCATCAACAAATTAAGAGAAAAAAAGAAATGGCAACAATAATTTAAAAGGTGAAATAAAGTGGAAAGTGTAGTGTGCTAATGAAATTAGATGTGAGAGCAAGGTATCTGGATTTGGTTAGGCTCATAAGCAAGGAACCCTTTCTGAGCTGTCTATGAATATTGCAGATTCACTTGTGATCTCTGCTACACGTATTCTCCCAGATAATTTAATAATCTTGCCATGCACTTCTCGTCGTATAAAAGCATCTCTTCCATTGTCTCAAGCTTGTCACCCACTAAGAAGATAGTCTTGAGATGGCCAAGAATCCAAGGGTACATGATCTTCTTCTTCTTCTACTCGTGCCCCTGTCAGTGTTCGTTCTCATGGATATTGCTGTTGCAGCAGGTAACATTCTCTGCTCACCCCGTAACTATCATCAGTTTCTGTAACATTCTCTTCTGCTCGTTGTTTTGTGTTTTTAGTTTGAGTTATGGTGATGGGCAGGGCAAAACCCATCCACAAATGCAAAACCTTTCACGTTAGTTAACAACTGCAAAGAGATGATATGGCCTGGAATAATAACAAAAGGTGGCGGCAATCATGGTCAAGGTTTTGCTCTCAAACCAGGCCAAACCGCCGTCTACAATGCCACGGTCGGATGGAGTGGCCGGATATGGGCACGCACCGGTTGTAATTTTGACAAGACCGGCACTGGAACATGCCAGACTGGTAGCTGCGGCACCTCCCTGAATTGCACAGGTCCAAGCAACCCGCCCAACACCATTGCCGAATTCACTCTCGGCGATGATGTTGATTTCTACGATCTTAGCCTTGTGGATGGTTATAATTTGCCTATAGTAATTTCTCCTATTAATGGCAAGGGAAATTGTAGCATTGCTGGTTGCGAAGGAGACCTGAGACAGAATTGCTCGTCTGAACTGGCTGTTAAGTCCAACGGGAAGGTCATTGCTTGCCGGAGCGCTTGTGATGCATTCAACACCGATGAATATTGCTGTCGGGGAGCGTTCGCAGATCCAGCTGCGTGTCAGCCAAGTAACTATTCCAGGAGTTTTAAACAAGTATGCCCTGCAGCATCCAGTTATGCATTTGACGACCGAGCAAGCATCATAACATGCTCTGCATCAGAATACATCATCATCTTTTGTGCCTCGAGGTGAGCAGCTCGCATATTTGATGCCCCTTCTGATAGAACCAAAAAAAAAGATTGCAAATCAAGCAAGAAAATATACAAAAGCGTATGAACAATACTCTGACCCACTAACTACTTGTTTGTGATTCCAGGAATCAAAACGTGTGCTCTTATCAGGGCGAGAAGCTTGTTTGCAATACATCAACTGGTTCGACCGCACCTCCCCTGGACCTAGGAGGATGGATTCGGATGCTGTCACTGTCCATGTTATTTATTTTAAAAATGAAGTTTTAGCAATTTCTGTACTAGGCCAACTTACGGGTTGGTCGCTAATGAATTGCAGCTCAACTCAATTAATATTAGTGTCCCCTCTCTTCCAAGAGTTCTCGAGTT
This sequence comes from Populus davidiana, assembly GCA_030145905.1. Lineage (NCBI taxonomy): Eukaryota > Viridiplantae > Streptophyta > Magnoliopsida > Malpighiales > Salicaceae > Populus > Populus davidiana. Next base: position 21,336,291 of record CM057789.1, on the reverse strand, counting down.
TGAACCTCTCCTTTGTTTTTTTAAAAAAATGTTTGTTTACGAGTTTAAAATTGCCCCATTTTCATCTAGAAAATGGTGTTTTTCATGTGTATCATATATATTTAAGAAGGATGCATTGGCATTGAGGGCATTTAGAGAGAATCAACAGTTTACATGTTGAACCATGTTAAGAAGAATGAGTTGTACAAATTCCCTCAACAAGATTCTGAATTGCTTCCATTAATGTCTTCCAGTCCACTCGATGATGGACCAGCAGGCTGCAGGTGGCTTTTTCATTATAACCATTTGCCATCGTATATACATGATTCCCTCTACGCTTGCCACTACTATAGCTTCTTTTTTGTCTGCTCATCTATTTTCTTCTGTTGATTACCTTGTGTAGAGACATCATTACTTTCAAAAGGTAATACGGCTACAGGAGCTGCAGGTACCGTGTCCCAACGCTCCTTCAGAAAGGTGACAAACTTCTTAGCCATTTCCCTCCGGAACTCGAGCTCCCGAGTGAAGAGATCAAAGATAAGACAAGCAGCAACATACTTGAATGGGACAAAAAGCAGAATGGAAGCCGAAGAAAATAGCACCAGAGCAACCTCAGTAGTTATCTGATAACAGTTTCATATTAGTATGTCAGATATTCATCACCATATAGAAACTGAAACACAAAAAAAAATAAAATTCAAACTATCAACGATTTTTTGAGCAACTCTTATCTCCGATAAGTTACAGTTTTAGCACACATGGAATAAGAGAAGACTAAGATTAAAAGCGAAAAACCAACTCATCTCAAACATGGAATGCCAGAACTGCTAACATTTTTTGTTATATATTCAATTGTTTAGCAGTGTATTTGATATTGGTTATGAGGTGTTTGATCATACAAAACCGATTTCATATTCAAAATGAATGATATCAGAACATGGTTTGCACTCCCTTTTCTTTGTGATAACTACTATTTTCTAAAAAGTTTGTGTAGAGTTAGTCTACAAACTCACCCATAGACTAGGCCAAGAGAGACAAGGCACGTAGATAAAAAATCAATGGTCCCACATGATGAAACATGATTTTGTTCATGTGTCTTGTCTCTAATGGCCTAGTTCATGGGTGAGATGGTAGACTGGGTCTACACAATTACCATTCTCTTTGATTCTAGGTTTCCACAAAGAAAAATATATTAAGAAGTCACATCATGCACAAACTAACACGCCTTGTGTTTGCATATTGGAGTCATTACAACATACCTGAGGATAACCTGCAAGAACAATCGTGCGTATTTTTAGAAGAGTGACATTCATATTCTGGAGATAATTTTCCACATCCTGCAAAGCATCTCTTACAGCTATGATCTTTTGAATAGTATTTGATGGTGGTTGGTCACGGATAGTAACTTTTCCAAACAATCTCCCCAAGCGTCCTTGATCCTTCAGCCGCTTCAATGTCAGCATTGCAGCTGCTAAAACCATCAGCATCATCGGAAATATATAGGGGAGCAAATTTCTGAAAAGATGGTCACTATCTAAGCTTAGATTTTAAACATAAAATGGAAAGTTTAATTGCTTAAAAAGTAAACAAGAACAGAAAAAAGTTCCAAGTATCATCTTTTGGTTCAGAATACCAATCAAACGTAGCTTTTGTTATTGCAACAGACAATAATTTTGCAAGCAACTTAATACTCAAATCTTGCTGGCACAATCTGAAAACATGTCATGACAAGATGAACAAAATAGGGATCAACAACATCATGGTACTGGTGCAAGAAAGATAGAGATGACATGGAACATTTGGTAGTTTTAGTTATGGACTAGATAAACAAAGCAAAATCCAAGAAGTCTGGTCGAGTCAAAGTTTTCTTCTTATATTCAACCACGATCAACCATTGGTCATAATCAACCAAGATCAAAGTTTCCTCTACATAATTGACCACCAATCATAATCGACCAAGATCGATCGACCGTGATCCAGTTGTGAATTCTATTTATTTTATTGCTAGTTAAGTTACAAAGTTTTAATTTGATTTTCCTAGTTAGGAGCCAGAGTTTATTTTATTTAGGTTTTTCCTGTTTAGATTTTACTAATTAAAAAGGGATGGTTTAGGCTATTATATAAACAACTTCATGTATTATTTTATGGCAGAGATTAAGATTAATACTATTGGCTTTTCCACTGTACTTCATGTCAATAGATGCAACAATAAACAACAATTCTAAATATGTGAAATTGGTTCAGTGAAAAAAACTAAAAAATTGATTATCAAATGAGAAATAGTTTCAGACATAAAAATTTTAGAAGCCATTAAATAAAATTAAAAAATGCTATGCATTTGATGCAGTCAGAGTATTAAAACTAAATAATTCTCATACACAAGTTTTTCAAGTAATGGATCTACCTGAAAATAACTAAATATGAGAATGCAAGAAAAGAGATGGTCAGATGTGGCTCTTCCCAGCGTCGCAGTCTTTCAAAGTTCTTAGCAATCACAGTCAAAGGAAGCATCAGTTCCTACAAAAGGAAAAGGAAAAAAAAAAAATTGCAATTCTAGTTCAACTCACAATTTCATTAACCAAAAATTGATGTTACTGAAAAAACAAAATGAGATAACACACATTTCAGTCTTCTTGGTACTTGGATTAAATGAACATTTTCTCTCTCAACCTTGCTCTTGATCTCCAAAAATGGCAATCTCATACTTCCAAAATTTGTGCATATCACGTAAAAGATGCTAAAAGAAAAGAAAAAAGGAATCCAAGGCCAGGTAGGGAAGATAAGAGAAACATTTTGTTCAGAACAGAATTTGACAGCCGCAATCTTGGGTTCATATGGTCTAGCTGCCTAGACGAGAATACAAGTATGCATTTTAACTTTCATCATCATGAACGGGATCACCTCTAAATTGAGCCATTGTTGCTAGAAAGGTTAAAATTAACAAGCCAACAATATAACATTAAAGAAATATCAATCCACTGTTTCAATTCATGAAAATGGTTGTTTTATAATTTTCATTTCCCTGTGTAACTTAGGTCAATCTAGAAGATACAACTCATGGAAGTGCAAAACCATGTTTTCTCACAGCATGCCCAACCAAACAATACAGGTTACAGGATTATCCAACAGCTGGCTTGTCAAGAGTGCAGTGAAGTAATCCAGAAAATGGGAAAAACCATGTAGAAAAGAAGCAGAAAATAGAAAAGCAATAAACAGTCAAACCTTGAAAAGGTCAATGTTACTTGGTATCCCCTTAAGTGTTGCAGCGTCAATTGTTGCTTGAGTTATTTCAACCAACTGGCACTTTTCTTTGCATGTCATTGCTGCTCTCTCTATAAGAGTCACATCTGCCACAACGAGATTTTTACTCAATACCATCCCTTGATTTATTGAGGAATTCTTCCAGAAATTGATGGAAGCACTAGATTCCCAGGATGGAGACCTCTTCCACTTCTGTAAGTAAACACTTCCGTCAATGTCATAAACATGATTACTAATTTCCAGTACCTCTTCCGAAGGACCTGCCACTTGAGATGGTCGATAATCTGTATCGGTGTACTTTTTAACTAATGCTCCACCCCAATAATTTACAGCTAGAGTTTGGTAAACAATGTCACCATAGGGTACATTTTGCAAATATGAGAACTGAACAAGTTTGATGGGATCATCCAGCAACTTCTTTGTAAATTGAAGGGCCTGAAGTCTAGCAATACTATTAATGGCACTGGTGGTAGCCCTTTCCTTCCCTTTTTGGGCGCCATACACTTGATTTATTGATTGATCACCCTCCTCAGGTCCAAACTCGCAAATGAACTTGTGTAAAGAGATTACTTCACTGATGAATGCATGCCATACATCTCTTCTCAATTCACCTCCCAGGTCAACAAATTCTAGCACCCATGTCTCTGATCTGAGGAAAATCTCCATATTTGCTTAATGAGTTATCATGTTACATAGATCAACCAGACAGGATTTCATGAGATTGTATCTGATGTAGATCAATGAGACAGAACCTAAGCAACTCAAGAAAAATACAGCAAGAGGGCGGAAGACAGGAGAATGAAACGAATATAATAGTCATGTGGTGCGACTTAAGAGATATTAGCATTCAAAAACACAATCCATGTAGCATAAAAATGAACAAAGTAGCATATTCAAGTTAGGTGGCATTCATTTTTCCATTTAGTCCCTTTGTTTCCATTAGAGCTTTTTAGACCAACAATAAAGATAAATCACTTGGCAAAGCTTTCAAAAATCATCAGTCATGTGACTGTTTTTTTGAGTTATTATAAATCCAAAAGTTGCAGAAATGCAAACATTGTCTCACAGGTTAAATAAATTAGCAACAAAGTGTGGATAATATTCATTGCTCTCTCCAAAAAAAAGTTTTAAAAACCAATAAGCTCACACAAACATAAGGTTTGCCCAGAAGTCATGGTTAGTAATGCCATTCAAGGCGAAAGTTAGAAGTTACATATTTTAAAGGAACAGAATTCCCTGATTGGATTAGCTCTCTCTTTAATAGTATATTATGTCGTATGAATGAAGAGTAAGGTCTGAAAAGATGAAATTATGAGGTTAGCTAAGAATTAGTGGTATCAAGTTGAGCATGACTTGGAAAGATTAGGACAAAACCTCTTACTACTTGGAAGGGGATGAAAGCCAAGCTTACAGAGAAGTGAATGCGGACTAATTATTTACAAAGATGCAAGAAAATTTACAACAGGGTAGCTTGCTAAAAGCTATATAAGTGGCAAATTTTGACGCAATGAAGTTTAGGAAACAAGAGGAACAATCAAAACAGCAGCTGCAACAAGAAGCAAGTCAGCAGCTTTTAGAAGCACAAAACATCGCAAAACTGGTAGCAAACCCTGCACTGTCATTCAGCCTGAATAACAAGTTGAAGAACAAGTTCAGCAACCTAGTGCCATAAAAGGAAGGTAAGAACAAAATAATTGGAGACTGGAAGAACTGGAGATATTTCAGTAAATAGAAACTGACAATAAGCATGCAGGAAAGAGATCGAAGAGAAAATTAAAGGAAGAGGTCAAAGAGATCATTACAAGTCTGCCAAAGACGTTGGAAATCATGAAGGAACAAGAGTACAGCATTTTGGATGCTCAAGACAGAGAAAGAAAATTGTACAAGTCAATTCAATTGACATCATTGTTCTAAACAAGTTCGATGATTCAATTGTAGAGAAAAGCAGCATGCATTCCTCATTGTCTCTACTTGTGGCAAGAGGTAGTTGGTATCAAGTTCAGGGGAGTGGCTTCAAGTGACAGGTCAAAGCGTGGAAGGGGTAGTTTTTGCTATTTCGATACTACAAAAAACTCTAGGTCGAGCTTTCTCCAATCAGTGGAGAATGGTGCAGGAAACAAAAGGATTAGACAACAAAATCCACGGCTAGTTTTGCAGATTCAGGTTTGCAGGGGTATCTGTGATTTTAATATTTGCTAGAAATTATCTAGATCTAGGTTATATTTTCTAATTAGAAATGTATTAGTCCTAAAGTATTAGGATTTATTAAGTTTTTCCTATCTTAAATAGGACTGTCAGTATCTTCTTGCATAGGAAGCTAAGTCCCTGTTTGACTAGGAGTATTCAGAAATCTATATAAATGTATGCAAAATCGTTCAATAAAGAATCAGAGTTTATGAATAAAATTTCCAGCAGTTGTGCTTTGTGAACGAGTGATACACTCTCTCTTAGATGTGACTCCTAAGAAGAACCACGGGTATGAAGGTTTTATAATGTAATCCTAGAAACCTCCCTTACATCCTTCTACAGTTTCCAGCAAACAACACTTCAACCTCCATTGAACTCCTATACATTACCATATTCATAACAAATCAATCCTATAACCGTTAGCCATCAAAAGATCAACCCAAACCCCTATTCACGTTAGTGTTCACAGCCTCCTAAAACAGTCCCCAGACAGCCCCTGAGTTGTCCTGCATCATTGGAACTAATTGAAAACCTGAATTGTGTTCTTGTCTACTTCGATTACATTTAATGTTTTCTTGCTTTTTCTTCTCTCTCCCTGAATTCACCTTCTTTGACATGTGCTCCAAAAGGGTATAGTTTCACTTTCATCCTACAAGGTTATCAGTGAAGTTTTTATGCAAGACAACAACATTAACAGTTAAATCCCTGGCATGCAGACATAATGTTTATTGATTTCGAAATTCTGAATCATTTCTCTGCTTCATTTCATCATAACAACATGAAATGTTGCCTTTAATGATTGCAAATGTGGGCTTGTTCCACCATAACATAACAAGATTAAATGACAAATGATGGATGGAAAATAGAGAATCAAACATGGACACTGCAGAAAAATCTTCAGAAAACAGAGACAAAATGGCAAAAAGACTAACAGAGATTAGAAGAAAGAAAAGAGCAAGAAACCAAAATGCTGCCTCTAAGCAACAGAGATTTGCTTAGACAAATGTATTAATTACAGCAAGCTGATAAAAACACAAGAAAGCAGTCCTTGTTTACGAATTAAAACTTCAAAGCATGAACCACACTTAAATAATTAAACACAAGAGACAGGTTTGGAGAAGCGTACTCACTTGGGACCAGATGAAATGGAAACTGCAGAGTCAAAAAGTACAACACCAAAAGGTCCAACTTTTGTTTTCTCCACCTGCATTTTGTTTGTTGTAAGATCGAGCCTTGTAGAATCTTTCTTCCCCCGTAAGTCAAATGCCTACATAAGACATGATAAGGTAAATAATAATGCACAAAAAAAAAAAACAGATCACCACAGCATATATAGAGCTGTAAAAATTTCATTACTCTGCACATTAGTACTATAAAATCCATTTCAAGAGTAAAAAAAAAGATTCTAAACGAAAATTTTAATCAGGTAAGGACTCTCTTTGTCGGGTACAAAATCATCTTTACCAAGTAATGATACAAACAGGCACTAAGCACCTAAAGATGTTATTATTCCCTAGGTATAAATTAAAATTTCGTTTTCCTATGTTAGTAAATGTGTTAGAAGATGGCTAATAGCATCATTAGTTCATAGCTGTCAACCAATAGAAGACAGATGTGACACACTTCCTATGCACAGAAATCTAGGGATGTTAACATCCAAAGAATGCAGAATCATGGAACAAGTAAGAGTAGAGAGGACAAAACAAAAACAAATAAAATTTACTTGACACTAACAGCATAAGTAAAATTTAAATTTCTAACTGCAATGCTACATCTTAACATAAGAATACATGCGGCTCAAACAGAGATAAAGAAAGAAGGGGGCATGGCGAAGAGGCAATCAATAAGGAATAGAATAGAACTAGAGATTCCATCACACATCCAAGTTAGCATATTTCCTTTCACATTGTTATGCCCCTTTGTCAATGTGAAGGCACCACATTTATCTTAAATTAATCACCCATACCTATCTCTAATGTTTCGAGAGAATGACACCCATAGTCACATACTTTCTATGCTCTTTGAGATTTCCATTTCAATACATGAGAGGACATAATTAAGCATATGAAACTAAAATTGCATCCAAGTTTATAAAATTGCACTTCCAGTAGCATAATTTATTTCAGTGCTTATTGTAGAGAATTAGTCGTAGACCGTGCTGTAGGAATTTACATCATGTTCTTGAAATTTATGCCATCATAAACCAAACATGCCGATGTTAATTATAAAAAAATCAAGTACCCCATAAGATATAGATGATGCTACATTATATGGAAACAAATTATAGTAATAGTTAGGGATCTAATTATAAGAAATTCTTGTATAGTACTGAGCTTTTTGAGCTGGATCAAATTCAATTAAACTTATCTTCTCAAGTTTAAAGAAATTATCCAAATCTAATCAGTGATCCAAAATGAAGAAAACTAAAATCTCATGGGGAATCATAAGTAGCAAGCATCAGGCAGTGACAAACCAAAACCAGAGTTTTGAAGTGCATGCTTTAAGTGATGTTGAACAGTTTGGTAAGTCAAGACTTGAACCAATTGTCACAACAATAAATTTATTTCTTAATAATCAGCCACTAATCAGAAATCCAACTGAAAATATGATAACTTGAATATGATGTCTAAATGAACATGTAGACTCCTGCATTAGTCAAAGAAATGCTTCAGAACAGAAACATTTGAAAATGTTTTCAGTAGAAAGGCTTTAATTATCGACAGAAACTGTTGGTAGGAGGAAGATGTTGGAGATTGTTTATGATATATTAACCACCAAATGCATTGGGGATTTTTTTATTATGTAAGAGAAATGCCAAACTTGAACATAAAATCACGAGGTATGATGGAAATAATAAGAACATGTACCTCAAAATAGAGTGCCTTATCAGTTAATATAACTTTCCCAGGCCATGCCATGTTATTCTCCCACTTGACAACAGGCCGCTTCTTGCTAGAGCCGATGCATAAGATTCTCTCATCTGAAATCCAAGTGGATTCACGAGTCTCATATGATTTCCGTGCTCCATGAACTCTACACTAAAATCAGTAGGAACAGTCCAGAATTCATGAAAAATCATTTCATGCATGAAATAACTATGCACAGAAAGATAACTAGCACACGTTACGTTAAATACAATTTTATTTGAGGTAACCAAGCAAACTCTACAATGTAGAGGCTTAAAGAATAGTATGGGAAAGGACAAAACAAAAGCAAACACTGCCCTTAAGCTGCAGCTGACTAACAGTGACCAAAGATAATGTGCAAATGATGCCAGTGATGCATTCTACTTCTGAACAAGTGCCCTATATACAGACATAATCTTGCCAGCTATAAAGTATATCAGGTCATAAGAGGAGAGAATAGGAAAGGATAGAAGAGAAGTGAGGCACCAGGGAAAGTATGAGGCAGGACAGATTTGAACTTCTATCTTACAGGTGCTTCATTGTGGATTAGAGCTTGGAACATAGGGGATCTAAGGGTATAGATTAAGGAATAAAGGAGTTTACACCGAGTTTATTTCATGGAAAATGTCAAAATATTTGTGTATTTTATGGGGAATTACCAACTCACAACATCCCACTAACACCACCACCTAACAATGTACCGCCACTTTCCATGGCTGCTAGCACCATCATCTTGTTACCAATATAATTGCCTGTCACCAACATTGTCGCCGCCGCCACTTTCATTATCAACATAACCACCACCTCTACCACTGCTACCACCTAAGCTAATCTTTTTCATTCCACGCTAATGGCAGGGAAAAGAAAGATCTTCAAATCCATTTTTAGTAGATAGAATCTCATATAAGGTTCAACAATGCAATTTGATTTCAGCTCAAACAAACCACCATTACCTTTACCATCATCAACACCATTACTCCACCACTTATGATGCCACAACCACCCCCACCCCTTAGCCACTTGTCATCACCATCTCATCCTCAACATCTATTTTCCTTATACACCAATATCAGAAAGTAATCCTCAACTAGTTTTCATTAACTCAACCAAACAATAGAAAAAACTTTATAGTGCAAACACACCCTTAGAGTTTGTAAATTTCAATAAGGAATCAACATAAAAAGCTACATGAATCACACTAGTCGGTTTTCTAAGAGGCTCACCAAGAGGAAGGAAAACATAAGCATCACATCAAGGTTTTAAGAGCACCTAAGATAGACTGCATCAGGCACCTTGGAAAATTCAATCTGAAAATTAAGCATTACAAGCATTTGTATTTATAGACTCAATATACTCCTAAAGCTTTAGGTTGGTGGATGTCGAACCCAACAAAGACTACTCTTAAATAAGAGAACCAAATATTCCTAATTAACCCAACTTAACAAAGGACTAACACCACCCAAATTATAAAATAAAATCCTAATTCTAGGTAATTTCTAGCCAATCTAGTAATTACAAAATCACCCCTGAATTAAACAATTCAATAAAACACATAAAAAACTAAAATATCATTGTATTTTATATCATAATCTCTGAAGCTAATCAAGCTCCCGACCACCTCCTTACGTGTACATGTAAGAACAGCTCCTGCCAATTCCTCAAAAAACCTCCTCTATTATCAATTCGGTCAATTGAGCACTTGTAATTTTGATTTCAGCCAATTAAGAATAATTTACCAAAATCTGAAAAGAAACTACTCGGTGAGAAGGGAGGGGATGGGGGTAATGATATTGGCAAGAATGAAAGTAAAGTTGATGATAACAACTCAAGTAGTGAAGAGGACTGCCTAGATGGTTGAGAAAAATTTTCAATTTCAGAAAATCATATTTAATTGTACTACTTAATTGGTTGAAATCAAAAGTACAGGTGCTCAATTGACCAAATTGACAACAAAGGGTTTTTTTGGTGAATTGATAAAGAAACAAGGTGCAAATTACGGGTTTTAACCAAATTTTTCCAATTCACTATGCTAACTTGACTAGATATTGGCTACAAGAACCTCACTTTCTGCTTTAGTTAGCATAGGTTCAATGCATTTATCAAGTCCTAGATCATGGCAGTTATATTACCATAATTGCCAGTGATCTCTCTATCTCAATGGACTTGAATTATGGATAGAAAGTCAAGTTATTTGCTAACCATGCAGTAATCTATAATTTCTAAACTTTAAAACATCATTTTTTTCACGTTGACCACAAACAATATAGAGTATTGATTGCTAAATAATTTCATGTGAGAAATATCAGAAATTATAAAGTACAGAGGTTATATCATCATAAGGGATATGATGAAACTCACTTGAGAAGTTCATCAACATATGTGACCCATGTTCCCAAAGAGATACCCTGTTGATCCCCAGCAAGCGCCCTGAAAAGATTATGCACCGTGGAGCGATCAGCGATGCCTGAAATAGCAGGAGCAATACGTGCAAAAGCTTCTTCTCCAACAAGCATCCCCTTCAATGCCAGTACGAATGTGTTAAGGTTTTTAAACCATCATTCTCAACTGTAGTTAAAGATACTGAATGAGAAAAATTAACCTGACAGCTTCTTAAAACTACAACCACAATTAAGTAGGTATAGAGTTTGATGCATTCACAATGGATCAATTGTGGTTGTGAAAAGATGCAAGCAAACACTAAATAGTTGATTTGTGACATTTCCTCCATTCATTTCGTTCCCTTTGTATATTTTAGTGATCATAGTGGTGTGCAAGACATAGATAAATAGTGTACAAGCGAACACTAAAGCTTTTCACCTGTTCTGTGTAAATAAATCCCAAATTATATATAGTGAGTATAAGTGAAAAATTTATTTCAGCTAGTCAATCCCAATTGCATGCAATTAAAGACTAAATAAAATCCTCCCGTTGAAAATGAAGTACTCAAACCAAGCTTTAGGAACTTTATTCCATGTATGTAGCGAGGCCCAAAAAAACCCTTCAGATTATTGGTTAGCAAAATTAAACAGATTTAACAGACAAAATATTTGGGATTATTTAAGTGGTTCGACACATGGATTTTACAATAATTATTTAAAAAAATATTTTGGCCAGTATATTTACTAAATTGCATGGGGATGTTTGACCCTTTTTTTTCAGTGAAAAGAATAAGAAAGTAAATTCATTTTGAGCTGTACCCACTACTGATTTCCATTGATTGTATAACGCTTTATCAAGACAAAATTTAGAACGAATTTCTATAGCTTTTATTAAGTGCAGTCTTCAATAAGACAATCTACAGTAGGATAATCATTTTCACAGTAGATCATCTGCAATTCTCGGTGACATTTTGATTATTTCTCATAGGAAATTGAGAGAGTAAAAATATCATTTATACATCTCATATTCTTAAAAAAAAAAAAAACAAAACAAAAAAATCCTTTTTATAGGCTCCTATACAATAAGCCATTTTGATAGACACCCCTTATGGTGCCTTTGAATTGATAGATGACAACCCTTTTTCTGGGAAATGAAAATATTAGTTTCAGTTTATTAACCATTATTTTGATGAATTCTTTTATGACACTTGAAGGAAACATGTGATCTGCACGTGAGTTATAATGGAAATTTTGGATGGAACCTAATAGAGGAGGTCTATTCACAATTTTCCAAAGAAAAGGATGTCAATCAATGTGAAAAAACCATAGGAAGTATCTATCAAAATGACTTATGATACAAGAGCATTCGTATACATTTTCCCTTTTTAGATGTTACTTTAGTTCTCGTTCTTACAGAAATATAGTGCAATTTTTTTTCTTTTTAACTTATCAACTCAAGAGAAGAATTATTTTTTCATGTGATTCATTATTTAAACAAATATACCTTTGACCAAAAGTAAACACAAGTATCATAAATGTGCAGGATCAATGGCAAACTTAAAAAAAAAAAAAATGTTAATGATTCTTGAACAGAAATGTGCAGGATCAAGTGTTAGAGATCAATACCTACTATCACATTTTCATTTAAGAAAAAAGGTGATCATTTTTGGCCCCATAGGCCTATCGTTTTAATAAGTTCCCTCCCTTTTATTATCCAAATTTATATAACAAATGAAGTTGAATTTCAATGGCAAGATTTATTTTATCTTGGATAAGATTTGTTTTTAAGCTTTTCTGATACCATTTTTTCCTCTGCCACAACATTGATCATTTGTGCTAATAAAGATGAAACTAGGTCACTTGTACCTCATCTAAACATTGCCATTGATCATAGTCCATTACTTTTTTTTTCTGATCACAGATTCCATAGCATTTTATATTTAAGAAATGCGCCTATTTCATAAATTCTTCATCACCCTCAATCAAGCCATAATAAACTCCAAAGACACCAGCTTTTCACTATTGATAGTGAACTACTTTAATGAGTTTAATCGAATTTAAGAACAAAAACTACGATGCCAAGATAAAATTTAGAGTCCTGTATTCACGATGCTACAACTGTTCAGTTAAGTATAAAGGGAATTTGAAAAAAAAAACCTGAAAAGAAGCTTTTTCAGAATCATTTTCTTTGCGGTAAGGATTCTCCCATGCATGCATTGTGATGAAAATTAGTCGCTGGAATGCTGGCTCCTGTAAACATATCAAGCTTGTCTCATGAAATGGAGTAAATAATGGTGCCCAATATCCAACTAGCTTTAAAGAAAAAAATTCAACCACAAGATGACTAAGTTCACATAGTTCAAAAACACAACCACGTTAATGAACTTTTTGTAGAAGTCTGAAAATGCATCATACTCAGAGTCAAAATACTACAAAGTATGACATGAATATCATCATAATCCTTCTAGGACCAAATCCAACAAATTTGCTTCAGTAAAGTAGCCAACACGTGAACTTCTCACTGAGCCTTTCCAGACATATTCAAGAACCACCAAAATAAATAACGAGCATCAATACCAAGGTGGAATTATAGAACTTTATGTGCAATATCAAAGAGGTGTAACAGAAGGGGAAAGAAAGGACACCAATCATTAGAGAAAACAGCTTAAGATGGGAAATCATTTAGCAAACCCAAAATTAGAGACTAAATAAACAACGATGTGCACACTTTTGACAAAATAAGGTAATCACTAAAAATTGCTGATTTGAACAAAGTTCTTCACTAAAAATCTCACTGTAAAGCAAACTACATCTTTTCATACTAAGTATTTTCTTTCCACTCCGTTACAAACTAACAAACCCACTTAACTAGTTTTTAGATAAAAGAAAGCACAAAAGAACGGTAAATTACTTGTACCAAGTCCACAAACCTTGAGGCAGGGATGGATAGCAGAGTTATCACTAGACAAGAACCTAAAACAGCAATACTCCACCAAATTACGTGCATCATTATTAACAGATTCATTGACAAGCGCTTTGAATATCTTCTGCGACTTGTACCCCGTCAATCCATTCATCCTGCAAAGTTTAGTTTTCCAATAGTCAAACCACAATTCCTTAATCAGTCAGATAGAAAGACAAGTTTACAGTTCCATACTTGAGAATATAAAATGATCGAATATAACAATTCGGGAAAAGAATTGAGTTTTTTTGTGGTCACCTGCTAAATTGCTCAATAGATACAATAGCTGGTACTGAAAGAATCCCATTTGGTGTGCTGCTGTGAATAGTCTGCTCTGCCATAAATATTTCTTCAAGTTGTTGAGCATCAACTGTATCTCCATTATCAGGCTTCCCACTATCACCAGACTTTACCCGTGGTGAAGTTAAAGTCAAATTCACCCCATTCAAAAAGTTTTGGGTTTTTGAAAACCATGAATTCAATCTTTCTTGCACTGCATCTGTCAAGACATGACATAATAAGACAAAGCAAAAACTACTGAACCCTACTTAGCTAGGAACTTAAAGAAAGAAAGAACAAGACAACAATTTTTTTCTCAAACTAAGTAAAAATTAGTGCTTTCGATCAGGCAAAAAAAATCTCTCACTGGGATCAATGTCGTTGATCTTCCATTTGTCCCCTTGAGACTGACTGGCAACCTTAAACCTTGAGTTTCCAATCCTCGCAGAACAGCCAAACTTGTTGTACAAAAGGGAGCAAGAATTTGGGGGAGAAAATGTGATTTTGGAAAGCATTTTTTGGATTTGGGTTTTAGCATGTAGCTTAGTCCCGTCGTTCAGTTTTTTTCTGTGTTTATGATTAAAAAAAAATATCTATATATATATATATGAGAGAGAGAGAGAGAGAGAGAGAGAGAGTCACGTAAAAGAGAGAGAGTGCGAGAGAGAGAGAGAGAGAGTCACGTAAAAGAGAGAGTGACAGAGAGAGAGAGAGAGAGAGAGTCACGTAAAAGAATCTCAGCCTTGCATTTTCACCATCTCCACTGCTGGTTGGCATAGAAATACTACTACATTTCTATATATATATATATATATATCAAATATTAAATCTCATTTATAGTACATGTGAATAAAGGTCGGCAATTCCTTGTAGCTATCAGCTCCTGACTGATTTGCATCGGCAATGTGAATTCACACATTGCCGTTTTTTATTTTTTTATTTATATAGTTTTTTTTTATCTTCCTACATTGATTTTATTTGGGAATAGTTTTGATGGTTTGATCTAATAAGATCTATGTGGGATTTTCATTGATTCGAGAAAAACATCATCATTTTTAATTTTGCAAAAAAAAAAAAAATCATCATTTTCAATTTTGCAAAAAAATATTTTTTATTTTTTTTGTTTTCTAAACAATTATAACTAAAGGGAATTCAATTAAAGATTAACAATAAATTCCCATTAACAATAAATTCAGGTTTTTTTTTTTTTCATAAAGAAAAGAATATGAAATTTATGCACATGAAACTAAGGAAGGTAAGAGAAAAATAAGAGAAAAAATAAAAGAAAAAACATCCAAAAGGAATACTAAAGATTCGTTTTAAATACTTATTGCCTAGAAAAAAGGGCAACAATGCGACTCTTCCAACAATATCAAAAAAGGTTGCTTGCTTTTAAGGGTTGGATGATGTCGCCCCAAACTCAATGGCACTCCATATGATGACTTATATGATGACTTGTATACTACACGTGTCAATCTTTTTTTTCCCCTTATTTAATTTAGTTCCTACTTATATAAGAGCTCTTTAATTAAGTTCAAAAGTTAAATTTATCCCACATGATTCAAGCCCTTTTTTAGTTTATTCCCTCATTATTTAATAATTCTTTGATTTAGTCCTCATTATCATCCCCCTCGAGCTAAAATAAGTTTCGAATAGGGAGAGAAGAATGGAAAGGAAAAAAAAAGACAACTCGTTGATCGGGATAGCATATTATAGTTATCTTCATGACTCAGTTTATGAATTTTACAGTTAACTTGGGTTGACCAAGGTTGATCTAAGATGTCACCTTCTTAACATTCAAATAAAAGGAATGTTTCCTGTATTTTTTTTCTTAAGACAAGCTATATTTTCACTAGTCATCCAGATTGTTTTTGTACCAATCAAATCAATTAAGTCATGTTATGAAAGCTCTTGTGCAATTTAACTTAAAGCTCTATCTTACAAGGAATTAGGTTAGGAGATTTCAACATTAATCTTCTTGTTTAGGTTTAATGATATTGTCGAAGAGTTTCTCATGAACAAGTTGTATAATACTACTTTACATTCAACAAAACAATTAAAAAAATATTTGGCCAACATTGCCTTATGATATTTTTATAGTTAGTTCAGGTTCTGACTAATTCAAATTATATATTGTAGGTCTACTCCTATTGTTAAAAAAAAGATAGCAAAAAAATTACTAACACCTTAAATCCGAAAACTATCTTAATTTGAACGCAATAATATTTTGACTTCATCTTTTCATATATTACAGTTTACATACAAGGTAAACGTCAGGATTTAAATTTGATAAAAGGCAATTTTTCCTAATTTAATTTAATTTTTTTTCTTCTTCTTCTTTTTTCTTGGGTGTTTTTCCTTTCTAATAGAGGTGTTAGAGATTTTTGGCAAGATAGCATAAGTGAAAAAAGTGGTTGAGAAATAACATAATCAGAGAAAAACTATTGTTTTCAAGTGCGGTATTTTAAAAAGCCGCACTTAGAAACTATAGTATTTTAAGAAAAATATCAAAATGGGCTAGCACAAATTCCAAAGATGATAGAGAAAAGAAAGAAAAAAAGAAGCAAGAAACAATAAAACCCTAAAGATAAATTGAAGCTCCGATGATAATAAATTTGTTACCATTAGACTGAGTTTAACAAGACAAATACATGAACATCAAGGAATGCTACTAACAATGGCTTACGTGATCCACATATGCTTCCTAAAATGACGAGTGGTTCACTTGCATTTAGGCGATGCATGTGGATCATTGCAACTATTGTTGGTAGCCTTCATTGAAGTTCCTAGGCTCATCATGTCAATGTATTTTTTTTTAATTTCTATGATTATGCATACATAAATTATTATTATTATTATTATTATTATATATGCACACATTTTACTATGCATATAGTATCACATTATTTCTAAGCTAATTGCTACACCACTCTCTTGGTCACCCCTAGCATATTAGCATTTTTTTTTTGCCTACTCTTTATACTTGCAATGGCTAGGTCAACCAACATATTCACTAGTGGAATAACAAAATATTATAATAAATGGCATCACTAATATCTCTACCAATAACAAGAATGATATATAACCTATGACTCAACTTCCTAAGAAAATGTTCTTTTTATTTACAATATCAATAAATTATATTTTTAGTATTTTGGTTTATAAAAATGGTTTAAACTATAATAAAGAATTTATACTAAATTATTTGTCCATCCACCATATAAAACATAAATTAAATTCATGGAAATGATAAAACAAAGTCTAAAAATATATAACAAAAATAACATGGAATCTTAACACATATTTTAAACAAATATACATGATTATAAATTGAATCTTGTAACACATGTGGCTTAAATGCTAAAAATTAATTATAAAGATGGAATCATGTGTGAGTAGCTAACTTAAGTGAATTATAAAGTAATAGTTGTTATTGTTGTGTTAGAAGAAAAAAAAAAGGGGGGGGGATAGAGTGGGGGTGTTGTTTTCAATTAAATTTTATTTTTTTAATTTATTATTGAAGTTTTAGATAACAAAACTAGAAAAATATGAGAGAGGCAGGAAACAACAAAAGAACAAGGGTTAGCTTTATAAGCATTAGACATGTAAAGATTTAATGTAAAGTCATTTGTAGAGTACTAAAACAAAATATCAGTCTAGGTTATGGCAGCCTACACAAGGTTGTCTTTGGCAGCTCAAACCAAGGCTGTCAAGGGCAACTTGAACTAAGGTTGTTTTTTACAACCCAGACTGAACTTGGCTCTCTGTTAGCTAAGATTTCTTCTCTCTCTTTATTTTTTTTCTACCTTTTTTATATATATATATATAATCATATGATGTTTTATAAAAACACCCACAAATACCCATACAGTCCAATAAAAATATTTTCAAATTCACACTCTTTATTAGATGATAACTCGATCAATCAAGCATTTTTTCTTACAACCAATGTAACTCCCTCTTTTATTTCATAAATTAAGATAAAATTTCACTCCAACCAACCTTGCAAGGCGAGCTACGCCACCCTCCAACCATCCAAAAAGGATAAGCTACACCTTACCAGCCATTTTTTAGGCCGAGTCATGCCACCCTACCATCCACCATAACTTTTAATCTTTATCTTGAAAATAGTAAGTCATGGAATGAGTTTTTAAAGGGCTTCAATAGTCAATAAAAGGTTAGGACACTCATCTCTTAATTAAACACAACAAACCATCTTTTTCATCTTCTTTATCTTTTTACTTGCTTATCATTTAAACAATCAAACTAAAAAAAACTAACTTAAGCATCAAAGAGTTTATTTTGCAGGTAACACTAACCCACAAAAGCAACCTAATCCATTATTAGCATTAGAAAATCTTAGAGATTCATTGAATTTATTCTTTAACTTTATTAGTGACATCATCTGTAGGAACCTGAACATAAAGCTTGTTCATTCCCCCTCACACTTTTTCACTCTCACAAAAAACCCTTTTTATGACGAACAAAACTTTAAGAAATAAGATAATTAATAATATCCTCATAGAAAATTTGGTTTTCCGCATGTCTTTAACAGTTGTCTCAACAAATACAAATACTTAATGATGTTTTTAGCGCCATCCAACAACATTTTTTTAACCCTTCAATCTTCATAGCATTAGACTTTAAGGCAAACACCAATAAGAGCTTATAGACAACTTCAATTCCCTCTTGAAGGGGCATGATAAAATGACATGCCATTAAGATACATCAACTATCATACACTCAAAAGAAGCTACACCTAGTATTTTCACACCAGACATTCCAAATAAGGATCTAATCACAAATATTATGAGTCTCTTTCACCTACTCCATGCAGAAAAATACCTAGATAGGAGAGAGGTTATGAGAATAAACACTATTAAATGAAAGATTTCACACTTTTCAATGAGTGCTACGCACTTACCTCTTCAAAAAATAAGTTTCTGTAAAGGCTAACTTAGATAATTATAATGAACTTATAGATCCCAAGAAGTATATATAGAATGTGAGAAATACTCTAGAATTGGTAACACAAAAAGTGATGTCAAGACAAAATCTTTCCCACGACATTTTGTGGATCTCCTCGAGTGTGGTATTACAACCCTGAGCTTGATTTTATTCTTGGCCTTCATATTTTATATGGAAAACTTATCTCATGTTTCAACACCGATATACTAATTAAAAAAGACACCACTGAGCTCTTTGTCATCACACAAAGTGGAGACAAAACATCAAAGGCTATCACTAGAGACTCAATGAGAAAATGCTTAATATAGAGGATCTATAATTATTATTAATATTGGAACGACTATACACTGTTCCTAACAAAAAACTTCCTTGTAGTAAAACAAGCCATGAAAAATCACATTCAATTAGAAGAGAAAAACATCACTAGAAAAGGATATTCACGCTTCAAACCACGTAGATAATAATAAAAAAATCATTGGAATTGATTTTTTATTATTAACATCTTTTTAAAATTAATTTTGAACATTATTTGATCACATTATGATTTTTTTTTAGCTTTCAATCACACAAAATATGAAGAAATTATTTCTATATTGTTTGTTAACTTGTTTTAACGATCATAAATATATATTTTTTTAATAGAAACAATGATTCCAGTTAAAAACATTGCATTGACTAAGATTAATAAAAAAAAGATATGTTAATAGGAGATTTTGCCTTAACAGAGAAAAAATTTCAAGACGACTATATTTTCGGGTTTAATGACAATGCTATAGAATTTTCTAAGACTTATACATTATTTTTACGTTGAAAAAGAATTTGAGTCCCCTCGCAACGGAGCGCAAGCATACAAACTAGTGATGATTAAAAATCTTTTAATTATAGATTTGTTTTATAAGAAAATTGAAATATAAGACCAAAGTGTATTTCTAAAAAAAATTAATTAAAGACCAATAAGCACATTTAAAAAAAATTCATGTTGAGTGAACATGAAACATATATAGGATATGATGATAACAAAAACATAATGAACATGGATGTTATTAAAATAAAAAGAATAGTAAAAATTATTTTAAATGAAAAAATAAACAATCTAAAAAACACCAAATCGATATAATAATAATCTTATTTTTTTCAATACTTAATTTTATTTTAATTTTTCCAATTACAATCTTCAGCCAAATTAATGACCATTTTGTAAAAAATTATTAAGAATTGAAAAGTGTAAAATAAGAAGATAAAACATAGCCAATCTAAAATTCATGATAAAAGTTTTTTTAATTGTCATAATTTTATTTTTCTTTCTCTACTGTTCCTATAAATTTGTAATTTTAATTCTAGCTTGAAAGTTTATTGAAAATTACATTAAAATAACAGAAAGAGAGAAAATCATTGGTTTAATTACTTTTCAATAACAAAAAAAAAATCATCCTTCTTTGATGTTAAAATTTTCGTTCAATTAAAGAAATTTGATGGTTAAAAAGAAACTAATCTCCTCCTCATATTGGAAAAGAAAAGCAGTTTTTTCGTACCTGACCTCTTAAAACATCTTCAACGGGTGTGCTAAATGGAAAGCTAAATATTAAAAAATATTATTTTGGCTCTTTTATGTTTATTTTACATACTCCAAATAAAATATTAAACAAATGCTAAAATATATTTTTTCTCCCACAAATGTTATTCCTATATATTTCTCAAAAGAATCAAAACCAACAAAGTGGGATCTCTAAAAAAATAAATCAATTAAATATAACCATATGAAAAAAAAAATAACATCGAACTTATTAAGAAATAATAAAATATTTGTTTTTTCCACTCTAATATAATTGACTCTTTAAATAGCTTTTTTTCATTGAAGTAGATATAATTAAAAAAATCATATTTATACTATTTAAAATATTATTTATCAATTTATCTTTTTAAAATAGAATTTTTCAAAGATGCTCTTACGATGCAGTTATGAACACGCATTTAAAGCAGACAAAAACAGTATGTCATATGGACCGGACAAACTTTTGTTGCTGAGGTTGACTTAGGCTCTTGGGGTGGGTCTCAAATTCTTTTCCATCTCAGGATTTTGCAGATACAGCTTGCATGTCCAAAACAAGTCTTGTTCTTTTCCAAGAACCCTCCGTCGTCTTTCTTTTGGACCACAAAACACCTCATACCAGCTGAAGCTGATCAATCCTTGCCCAACGCCGACGAGAAAATTCTAGCTTTGGTCAGATTATCCTCGTCCTCGAGTGTAATCGTTAAAAGGATCCTACCGGCTGTATATTTCTTATGCTTTATTTCTGGTGTTATGATCCTTCAAAGACTCTTGAAGGATCACGTAGCTAGACACCAGTAACTCTCGCCATTGTAACAATCCTTGCCCAAGGATCATTTGTGTGCTTCGCAGAGGTGCTTTTCAATCGAAAAATTATACGTTTTCAAGATTTGAAAAGCACTTTGAAAAGAAAGATATATCCGAAGCTCAAACCATCCCACAAAAATATCAAATGCACTAAAATCACAAGGCATAAGATGGAGGTAAACAAGAACTCATATCTAAAAAAGATATCCCCATCACAAAACAAGTCTCATTAACTTTCAAAACAAATGTGTTACTGCTCAAGTCAACAAATTAGCTCCCTCATGAGACATACTCTCTTAATCATCACAAAAGAGAATAAAAATCATTCAGAAACTAAAGAAAGATGGAACTACAAATCCAATGATTAGTGATCCAACAGAGATGGAAAACCCAATAGAACCGGAATGACCTAGAGATGGAGCTGGTGCTTGCCCATTTCCTCCACCACTCACAGCTGGTCCAGGCGCAGATCCTCCTGCCACACAAAGCGAACAACATGATGAGCGGTGTTCAGTATATTTGATTGGCAAACAAATTAATATAGTTCTTAACAAAACAGCAAAATCATATGCGTAAATGACTCTGTGAGCAAACCACTTGCCACATTTACAACCATCAACATCCTGTTATTTTCATCATCAGATTCACTAACTACCATGGCAAGATTTGGATGCACCACAACCAGAGAAAATTGATTGCATGCGCCCAGCTGAAGATGTGAGATGGGGGTCTCTTGTTTCCTCTTTCAAAAGTGCAGATGTAAGGAATGCAAAATCGGATGAACAATCTATCTCAAGACCAAACGACCAAGAAAGATGGTCGCCGCTCTCCACGGTGTTCAAGCACAAGCAAGGGATTACAATTTTAAAAAAGAAACATGACATGAAATAAATTATACAAAAATAAGGAAAAGAATGGCAGCAAGACAACAGCCAAGCATTCAATTTCTTCTTTCTTCATCTCTTTTGTTCCCTTGATAATCCAGATACGGGCCAATAAGAAAAAAAATCTACATAATTCAACCAGTGCATCAAATGCCACATGCAAAGATCAGGAAAAGAGCGTACCAGGGGCACCAGAGGGGCTCAGGGCCAGTACTGCAGCAAGAACAAAAAACAACAAATCAAATTAGGCCCAAAAAACAAAAACAGTAACTTTCGAGAACGAACAAGAAATATTAAAAGGGAGAGCGCTGACATCCGCAGTTAGAGGCAGGAGGAGCGTGGATTTTGCAGACAGAAGGGAGAGAGAGAGCCTTCGTGACATTCAAAACGATACCCGCTTGAGCACTAGTCTTGAAGGACTCACAGAGGCACTCAGCTTTAGTGCTCAACACCGTCTTCAAACCAGAACAGCAGTTCCCCTCTGGCTTTGTTGTTGTGCTGTCGTTTAACACAAACGACAAGCAGTCAGTCAAGCTATTTATCAGATTACTGCAGTCCACAGAGGAGGGTCCTGGGGCTGAAGCGGGGCTTTGGGAGGCACCATCTGCCCAGTAACAACAAGAGATTGAGAAGGTGCAGAGAAGGATCAGAGACAACACCTTTCTTGATGCCATTTTTCTTTTTTTATCACTAATATTACTCTGCCGCGTAGAGATGGAGAGGGAGATAGTTTTTTTCTTCTTCTTCTTTTCGAAATGCGGTTGTGAGAATGGCCACTGGTGAAGTGAGATAAATAAGTGGGGAGGGACGGGTGGCAAACTCGCAATTATTACCAGGAGAATTTAGTTCCTGAAAGCGTGCTACCAACTGTTTTTTTTTAATTTAATTTTTTTAAAAAAAAAAAATTAATTTTTATAATTTTAAATCATATAATTTTAAATCTAAAAATTATTTTTAAAAAATAAAAAATATTATTTTAATATATTTTTAAATAAAAAAAATACTTTAAACAATCACTATTATCGTATTTTTACTTTTTGTTAATGTGATTTTTTGTTTTTTAAATAATATATTTTTAGATTTGTTTTTATTATGATTTGATATTAATTTGTTTTTAAAAACGGAACTTAGGTGGAAGCATTAATAAGCATACACTAATTGTATAAGATTTTTTCTGTAATAAAAAATATATTAAAAGTAGCTAATTAATTAATAAAAAAATAGCAATAAAGGCAATGGCTTTTTTCTACCCGTTTTGGGCGGTGCATTATGATTTTCATTAGTATGGGACACGTGTTGGGCATCCAATCCCACGTCTCCCATGTGTCGATTTTTTTAATGTCGTTTTCTTTTTTCTTTCTTTTTTCCGCCAAAGAAAAGGTTTATAATAATAGGAGTCTCTTTTTTACATTTCTCGTTTACAGCATCTAATTTAAATTTAATTAGTTTTATTTTTTATTATAATCATTTTATTTCTTCAAATATCTATAAATGAATATTTTAGAGAGCTTAGTTTCAACAATATATTGATTTTTAATTTATTTTATACTATTTTTAGACATTAGATTTCATTTAAAATTTAATTATTGACACTCAAAATAATTATAAATATAAGACTTCATTAAAAAAAATCTGAGTTAAATTGAATCCAAATAATTTAAGCTAGTTAATTAAGATTATATTTAAGATGATGTTTTTTTTAAATAAAAAATTAATACACACATCATTCTAAAAGGCATCTCGTAAAAAACAAAATGTCACAATAAATATCAAATTTCAAATGGTTATTATATATATATATACACACACACAATACCATGTTATATGGGAAATAATTTTATGTTTATCAGAAAAGGTCAAAACTCTGTAAATTCTAAGAGCTTCAAAAAAAGCTGGCCTTTTGAGATTTTTTACATGGATATACGCGAATCTCACGACTAGTTTTTGCTTTCTTTAGATAAGGTTAAGTGGCTTTTTTATGAAAAGGAAAAACGCATCTCCATTTATTTCTTGGAGTGCGACGTGTATTCTATTGATATTAAAAATATATTTTAAAAATAAAAAATTATTTTGATTAATTTTTATATAAAACGTATTTTAAAAAACTATTATTATTATATTTTTAAGTCAAATTTTAAAATAAGTTAATTTGGATTGACCCGAATAATTTATGGTCCAATTAATTTAGTCAAAATTTAATTTGAATTTGTTTTCAAAATATTTAAAATAAAAACATTTTAGCTCTTTTTAAAAAAAAAAAAACCTCTTAAAACTACATCAATTCAAGTCTTAAGTCATGGTTCGTGGTCCAATTGACTTAATTAAAATTTAATTTAAATATTTTAAAAAATATTTAAATTAACATTATTTTAGCTTTTTAAAAAAAAAAACTCTTAAAACTACATTAATTCAAGTCTTAAATAGAATAATTCATGGTCCAATAGATTTAGTCAAAATTATATATACAAATATAATTCAAATTCAATATAAATTAATTATAAATTGTGCACTATAAACACAATGTCAAACAAATATAATTTCAAAATCTAAAATATTTCTAAATAGTCGAAGATTAAATAGATCTTTAACTTAAAGTAATTCAACTTAAACAAAATATCAAAATATTATGAAATTAAAATGTTTTAACACAAATATTTTAAATATAAAGCTAGATCAATGTTATCAAGGCTAATGGGATCTAAAGCATCCCTTGTTTTGCTCAAATTCCTACAAAGTATAAACTTGAAAAAAACAACCATATATATTAGTGATAAATCTAATTTTAAAAAATTAATATCATTTTTAATGAAAATAGTAATAATAATTTTCAATATTATTATTAATATCATTGTTATTGAAAATAGTAATGAAAAGGAGCTTTTTATACTTGGATAGTTTAATTAATTAAATTGAAGTAGATTCAATTTGATTCAATGGCTTTTCAAGACCGGAACGGAACATATGGAATGAAACCAGAACATTACAGCGGGAATTTAGTCGAAAAATCTGGAATGGACTAAGATTTGAAATGAAATGAAAATTGTTCTGTTTTGTTTCGTTTTTTGAATTAATATGAAATGTTTCAACCATTCCGAACGATACGGAACGAAATTAACAGCCTTGTATAAAACAGAGCAGAGAATTGTTGGCTATGTAGGAGGTGAGGAAAAGAAGACAGAAAATAATGGCATGTAGGGTTTTTTTATTTCTTTATTTTGTTTATATTGTACTGTGTTTTAAAAAGAATGAGTTTTTTTAGTTATTATTTTAAATATAATACCAATTTTATAAATAAATGCATATTTCTTGTTAATTTTTATATGGCTTTAACTCTTATGGATCTTTCAATTTTAGCATTTGAAAACTTAGTTGGAAAGTAAAACAAACAATCAAGTTATCATATAATAATTTACACTTTAAAAACAATTTATTATAATTCTTTTTTTTAAAGATATTAAAACAATAAGATATGGTTTTCATCAAGTTTAATAACTTTTTTTTAATATATTTTTTATTTAATTAAAATGTTATAAAGACATGTAATTGTAAAGCAAAACAAATAAAATTATCGATGAAAAATGTATTTTTTATTGAAATTTTTTTTTCTTATTCTTTTTTTTTTTAACAATAAGAGTCATTTTATAGTAGCAATACAACCCATTAAATAAAAAGCCATAGCAATAAAACAAAATTCAGATAAACTATAATGATTTGAAATGATAAAGAAAAAAAAAGCATAGATTTTTAATAAATGCATGCATTTTTTTAATCTTTGACAATCAAGTTATTTTGATAATATTTGCTTCTGATTTTTTATCTTATCTTAAAAAACATTCATATCTTGTGTGAATTCGCTTGTTACCCGTGAAATTATAATTGTAGTTTTGTCTTTACTTGTTTTTGTATATTTCTTGCTTCTCGAGTCAATTAAACTTATTTGGATTGTGCTAATAATATGTTCTATTTAGTTGTTGATTTCAGTTTCGCAAGAGCTAAAAAAAAGGTGAGATAAGAGGTAAAAATGTACAGAGCATATTAGAGTATACAAAGATGCCTAAATGAAATGAAATGAAAATCATAAACAAGATATTAATGAAAGGAAAACTTAAGCATTACAAAAATATAAAGAGAGAAATAAAGAGCATGATCTTGATCTAAACAACCAAGATGCCTAAATGCATGGCAAATGCCTCCTTTTATAGGCTAAAATTTGGAACTATTGATTTGATAACTAATTGTTGAATGGGTGGTCACATCTTGACTTGGTGACAATTCTTATCTTTTTGTTTGAACAAAATATCATTAATAACGTTAGAATTTAAACATATTTAACTCATGAAAGTTCTAGGAAATTGTCTTAGATTTCTATAGAAAAAAAAGTAAGGTCATTTGAACTTCTAGAACTCAAGATATGGGCTGGACACTGAAAAGTGTTTGGGCTGCAGGATAGATTCGAATTTCTCCGTTGTTGCTACAATTTGAACTTGAAAATTGCCTTTTTGAATTTTGCACTCCGCATGAAATTTTTAGGCCTATGTCTTAGCTTTCCATCCATATAAAGTAGCCCTAAATCTAAGATCTACAACTCCAGATATGACCCAATGACCGAACAGTTTGATTTATGTGATAGTCATGTATTTAAGATGAACATTTACCATAAATTAAAGGTATCTTATAGTATCAGACTTGTTATTATAAAATATGTTTTTGTTAAGGAGTTATGGATACTTAAAGTGCAAAATGATGATAATTATAGTATTTTTAATATTAATAATTTTATTTGTAATAAAAAAATAATATTTATAAGACAAATAATAATATTTTTAATTCTATTACTTTTAATTATAATAAAAAAATAATATTTATAAGACAAATAATAATATTTTTAACAATAATAATAATGATAATTGTTATTATATTTTTTTCATTTTTCTTCTATGTAGGATCTGCCGATCCAACAGTGCGGGCCCCTAAACCCAAAGGCGGTCATAACAGAACTCAACGGTCGGGTCTGCACCCGACGCACGATTTTGTTGGCCAAGTGCTTGGGTCTGCTAACTCCAGGTTTGCGGGGGTACAGACCCACTCGCCCTGGGCTGTAACCAGGCAAGGGTTTTGCCCCTAGTGCCCAAGGCTAGGCAAACCAGGTGCCAAATGGCTACAGTTTGGGGTGTGGCTTGCCCAATACCCAGGCTTGGCAGGCAGGCGCTAGGTGTTCGCAACCCTAGGGGGGCATGCCTCCAACTTGATGTTTGGGCCCTGCAGGCTGTAACCTCACCATACCCCCACCAAACAATGCGGTCCACAATGAAAACATTCACAACTTACAGTAATTGCACTACAATGCAGAACAATGTAATTCACAATGAAAACATTTACAATGCACAGTAGCCCGATTTATAGTAAAACACTGATTAGTTTTAGCTATAGTTAATTTCTTCTTCCATGATTAATATTAATAGGTCATAGTAAGACCAATCTCTTTCTTTCTTTTTTCTTTTTTTTTTCAATTTTATCCTTTAATACTATATTTATTAAGAATTAGGTTTTTTATTTTTTCTTAATTTATTTTTTATAAAGTTATCTTAGACTCATAACCTAAACTGTAAATTTGATGAATTAACTCGAGTTTTTTTTTAATTGACTTTTTTCCCCTCAATTTTATTATTTAACATTACATTGATTAAGAGTTAAACTTCGTGATTTATTTTTATTTATTTTCTATGAGGTTATTTTAATTTTATGACTCGGGTCATAGGTTTAGCAAATTAACTTTAATTGATCTGAGTTGTTTTTTTACCTTTTTTTTAATCAATTTTTTTTTAATTTCATCTTTCAACACTAGATTGATTGAAAATTGAGCTTCATAATTTGTTTCAATTTGTTTGCCATTGGGTTATTTCTCAACTCTATTTTTCAACATTGAGTTGATTGATAATTAGACTTTGAGGTTTGTTTCATATGTTTTCTATGATGTTATCTCCATTTTATTACACTAGTTGACAAGTTGTTTTTTTGTGCCTTTTTTTAATTGATTTTTTTTTAATTTCTACTTTCAATATTGAGTTGATTGAGAATTTAATTTCATAATTTGTTTTGATTTGCTTTCTATTAGGATATTTTGGTCTCATAACTCGGGTTGACTTGGACTATTTTTTTAATTGATTTTTTTTTAATTTTGTCCTTCAACATAAGGTTTATTGAAAATTGAACTTTGTAATTTGTTTTGATTTGCTTTATATAGGGTTATCATGATCTTATGACTTGACTTGGTATGCACATTGACAACTTAACCCGAGTTGACCCAAATCAATCCAATATGTTATTGTCTCAATGTTTATTATAAAAATCTCATTTTAAATATATATTTTGAGTTAAACTATGTTTTTACTAGTTATTCGGGTTATTTTTAAACTCATCAAGACAATCAAGTTACATCAAATTAATTTTCATATTATTTAATTTTTTCTATTAGAAAAACAATTACCAACACTGATACTTTTTTCATGCTAATTTATTTTTAATCTGACCAACAAGGTATTTCAAGCTAATTATCTAATTCTTTCTATCTCTCCTTGTAAAAAAGAAAACGAAAAGAAAAACAAGGAAAGGGATTATATGAGAGCAATAAGAAGTGCTACCATTCTCGAATCAATCACATAAGGTTAATTTTTTTTAATCAATGTTGGAATTTGTTTTGAAAGTAAAACCAAAAAAACAACTAAATTGCTATTAATAAGTTAGCTTAAACTATTACTTTTTTAAAACTCATGTTATTTCGATGAAATAAAAAATCTTTGTAATAAAACCTAACTTATATTAAGTTTAGATTAAGTTTCAAAACAAGTTTTATATCACTATATCAAAACAATTTAAAAAACTAAAAACCTGTGAAAAGATATTATTTTGATAAAATAAAAAAAAACTAGTTTGTAATAAAACTTAGTTTTAAATTAAATTTACGAGTCGAATTAACTAGCCCGGTTTAATGAGTGTGGTTTATGGCTATGGAGCACGGTTTATAACTAGCTCCACGTAGGTTGAAGCCAACATGGCGTGCGGATGGAGTTGAAGCTCCCATTGGTCCGAAATCTATCCAAGCTCGGATTTCATTATCCCACATGGCTCCACTCTAAGCCATTCTCTAGATCCTCCTTCCCTCTCTCACTCATCGTCCAAGACAACATTAAAACCATCACCCACAACAAGTGTCTACAATTTCCAGAGGAAACAACCTCGCTAAGGAGGCGCCGCAACTTCCATCTAAGCTTGCATAGAAACCAACTTCAACTTCTTGAACCAGAGAGATGGCTGCTACCGCCGGAGCTGTCCTGAATGGACTGGGGTCTTCTTTCTTGCGAGGAGGGAAGAGGAACCAAGCCTTGTTGGGAATTGGAGCTAGTAGAACTGGAAGTTTTCCAGTTGGTACAAGGAAGCTGGTGGTGGTAGCTGCTGCTCAACCAAAAAAGTCATGGATCCCTGCTGTTAAAGGTGGTGGCAGCTTGGTTGACCCCGAGTGGCTCGATGGCTCGTAAGTCTGATCTCTCCTCCACCCTCCCCCTTTTTTATGCAACCATATCTGGGTCTTAATCTGATTTCTCTTCTATCATTGATGTCTTTTTTCTCAAGAGATTTTGAGTTCAAATCTCTTCTACCATGTGTACTCCCGGAATTTATTATGGTTGCTAGAGCTGAGGTATTCTAGTCTCCGCACATTTAATTTGCAGGCTGCCAGGTGACTACGGTTTCGACCCGCTAGGGCTAGGCAAGGACCCAGCGTTCCTCAAATGGTACAGGGAAGCAGAACTCATTCACGGTAGGTGGGCTATGGCCGCCGTGCTGGGTATCTTTGTTGGCCAGGCTTGGAGCGGCATCCCCTGGTTCGAGGCTGGTGCTGACCCTGGTGCCATTGCACCCTTCTCCTTCGGTTCCCTCCTCGGCACCCAGCTCCTTCTCATGGGTTGGGTGGAGAGCAAGCGGTGGGTGGATTTCTTCAACCCCGAGTCCCAATCGGTGGAATGGGCGACACCATGGTCGAAAACTGCTGAGAATTTTGCCAACGCAACTGGTGACCAGGGGTACCCTGGCGGCAAGTTCTTTGACCCTCTAGGGTTTGCAGGGACCATGAAGGATGGTGTGTACATTCCTGATGTGGAGAAGCTTGAGAGACTCAAAGTAGCTGAGATCAAGCATGCCAGGCTTGCCATGGTTGCTATGTTGATCTTTTACTTCGAGGCTGGTCAAGGCAAGACTCCTCTTGGTGCTCTTGGATTGTAAAACCTTTACTTGATGATCGTTTTCTGCCATTAATGTAGATACAAATCTAATTTTTCCTGCCGATAAAGTCCAATTTTTCCGACCACAACTCATAGAAGTATGAAACTGACACAATAAAATCCATGCTTATGTCTCATCACTCTCTTTTCTATGTCGTTCCCTTCTCAGTTCTGTGGGCAAAAAAGAGAAGAAAAAAGATAATAGTAAGTGCAATATGCCAGTAATGATAAACCGGAGAACAAGCTAATGAACCAGAAACTTTAGCTCGTACCACTTCCAAGTAGGGTCCCTTGAAAAAGAAGTTGAAGGCTTTTCAAGTGCCCAAACAACCACAGAAAACAGAGGGATCACATGCTTGTAATTGCCATGGATAGATTTTGACCAACTTCGGATGAAAATCATAGAAAGGATTGTCGAGTTTTCAGGGGGAAAAAGAAACCAAGAAAAATCAACTGGTGACTGGTAGCAAATAGTAAAACTAGCAGAGATTATTCACTACCAGTAGCCATAAAAAACTCACCATCGCAAACTACCTCACCTCCAACATAAGCTTTCCCCTCCATCTTTGCTATTCCAAAGCGTGTCTGCAGCTTGATAAGTGCCATTCTCATAACTAAGGTGTCACTGGCAATCACTGGTTTCCGGAATCTCACCTTGTCAATTCCAGCAAAAAGGAAATTCTCACGAGAGCCTCCAACTTCTGGTTGCAGCATGACCAAACCACCAACTTGTGCCATCGCCTGAACAAATGATCGTCAGCTTGTATCATTAGTTATGACATCTATCGAAAAGAAACACATCCATGTTCCATAAGTTGAAGATGATCCTTTAGTTATGACATGTAACTTCCTCGACTGTTAGATGAACCTTTAGTCATGACATAGAACTTCCTCAAACCATCAATAGACAAGGAATACAAGACGGGCTAACAAGGCTCAACTTTTGTTCTACTATCACAAATTGCTACGATGATAAATCCTTTATGTTATCCTAATCACTACTAAAAAATGTAGAAATTAGCAACTGAGTACTCCGTTGCAAATAATACTAAAATCTGTTGCTA
Organism: Populus davidiana; assembly: GCA_030145905.1. Lineage (NCBI taxonomy): Eukaryota > Viridiplantae > Streptophyta > Magnoliopsida > Malpighiales > Salicaceae > Populus > Populus davidiana. The sequence continues at coordinate 21,304,791 of CM057789.1, read as the reverse complement.
AAACAATTTAGCAACGGAATCAGCAACGACAAAAATTAGATGCAGATTTATCGTTGCTGATTTTTTAGCAACGGATTTATCCATTACTGATTTCGCAGCAACAAAAAAATCCGTTGCTTACAATTAGCAACAAATATTTTCCGTTGCAAAATTAGCAACGGATTCTCCGTTGCTCATTTTAGCAACGGATAAATCCATTGCTAGTTTTGTGAATCAGCAACGGATTCTCTATTGCTAATTGATGCATTAGTTACAATCACCAACGGAGAATCCGTTGGTGATTATATTATTTGTTATTAAATTTATTTTTATTTATTTATTAAAATGACTTAATTTATTTATTTAATTATTTATGGATATTTTAAAAGTTGTAGAATATATATAACCAACATAAATTAATATTAAAAATAATTGTATCATTAATAAAAAATAGAATAAAAATAATATTCATATTATAAAAAATTAGTTAAACTTGCATTAATACAATTAAGTTCAAATACAATAATAATAAAAAAAATTAACAAAAGATACAATCATGGTGCTGGTTGCGAAGACGAACCATGATATTGTGGATCGACATAAGATTGATCAGGATATAAAGGTCGAGGTGTAGGTCGAAAAATTGGTTAAGATGTGGGACCCATAAGTGTCATTATCTGAGGAGTCATAAGTGGCGGTATTGATGGAGTCAAAGGTGGTGGCATACCTTGGTCAATATTTGATGTCCCACCATGGTATCCAAGATTGTTCACAAGATATTCTTTCATGGAATCCATCTGCCATTTCATTTCAAGAATAAAATCATCTTTTTTCTTTATCTCCTCTTCTTTATCCTTTATCTCTTTTTGCAATGCTCGATACGATGAACTGGGATATGATGACTTCATCGAGTAGGAATGTGATGAAGAACTTGTACTAACTATAGATTTTGGCATACGAGGTGCATCATATACCATACCTTTTGTAACTCCTCCTGAAGCCACACACCAAGCTGCTCCATCAAATGAAGGATGATTTTCCCGATTAGTTCCATAATTTGAAATCATCTCCATTTTATAATTTTCCTACAAATAAAATACATGCAACAATAAATTCATTTGAATGTTAAATAATACTTAAGTTATATTAATAAATAATCAAATAAAAATACATACAACCATTTTTTTAGACTTGTCGTCGACGAAGCTACCAGACTGCTTAGTACTTTGATGCAAAGCTGAAAAGATATCATCCCATGGAGGTTCTTTTCCACCAGCTTCCTCTTGCTTTCAAGATTAATAAATATTATAAAAGATAAATATACAAATTTTAATTTATTATCTTAAGCATAAAAAAAAAATCCTTACCATGTTAGCTCGATATGATGCAAATGACACTGTTCCTCCAGAATGAGTGCTTATTTTGCCATCTGTTTTGGTTAATCGATTCCTTCTAGCAGATTCAGACCTCCTTTGAAATACAGGGGTTGACCAAATATCTTTGATCATTTGATTCCAGTCATCATTGTTTATCCAGGCAGGACCTTTATCAAGGCAATCTATAATATTTGTAGTGTTTTCTTTTGACATGGCTTTCTTGCGAGCTCGTGTCAATTGTTGATTCAAAGCTATCCTAGCCTTATCTTCTCAAATATTACGAACAATCGACTCATCTTCCTCAGGAAAGGAATATTTTTTCTACAAAATAATATATATACCAAGTAAAAAGAGTGCACAAAATTTCAAATTATTTAAATAATCAATCATATTGTGTTATCTTGTTCAGAATTTGCAAGATGATGTAATAACTAAAGAAATTAAATGATATTAAAGAGTAAACAAGAAATAAGAACAAATTATAACACAAATCAGTCATAGCTATTCAGTTGATAATTTTCATAATGCTACATTAAAGTGATCAAAATTGAAAAGAATATTATGGCAATTAGTGTTGGTTCTTACCTTAAACTCTTTAAAGAGTTCATCCCTGCACATTGAATCTACTTTTTCCCAAGAGTGCCATGCTCCTTTAAAATTGGACCTCAAAATATCTCCAATTGCACGTCCACACGATGCGTTATTGAACCTGAAAATATATAATAACAAACTTATATTAAACAAATAATTACACAATAATAAGTAATTTTTTTCATACCTGAAAATATAACCTTAATAAGTTAGTTTTTAAAAGTTTGAACTTACTCTGTTGTTCCATACAAACAAAGCTCTTTTTTTCTTGTTATTGGATCTATTGGCGTGTCAAAACCCTTCCTTTTAACACTTTGATCATAATTGTATGGAGAAGATGTTGAACCGTGATATGATGGAACACCATCTTGATCCTCATCACATGCACCTCTCTCATTACTACCGTCTCCCTCATCTTCATCTCTAATGTTCACATCATCATCACCACCATCAACTCTCCCATAACTCCTATATAAATTATGTCCTCCATAAACAAGTTGGTTATCTCGAGAGAAACCTCCTTGAGTTTGAAGCAAATCTTGAAAACAAAAGCCCTCACAATATTGATATGCATCAACCCTCCCATAATCATGTTGAGGAGGATGTGTACTCCCCAAAGTAGGTATATAATACTCATTTGCGTTCTGATACATAGGTTGATGAAATGTGGATCCTTTGTTATTATGCCTTGATGTAGTTTGAAATGATTTGGATGAAGTGGACCTGTCACTCGATGTGGACCTGTCACTCCTAGAATCTAATATTGATCCTTGTCGAGGCATGCTCCTTTTTCCAAAAATGATTTTTTAAAAGATCTGTTTTGTTCTCGAAAACTGAAACTCTCAATGTCTGTTTATAACAATGTTCAGGCAACTCTGGGGCTTTATGTCAAATCTCTTAGTAAAAGTAATCTAAGATGGAGGTAAGTGATGAGATGACCTTCTGCTTTGGTTTTCAAAGTGTTCAAACGATTGCTTGAAGGTATTTTGAGACAAAAGAAGCAATTTGCCTTTTATCTTTAGAAACACTCTTTTTAACAGCATGAATAATAATGAGTAATTATTTGCTACGCCATGACTCTTTATGGAAAAGTCTCTTATATTTTGAGAACGCCGTTTATTGATCCAGGTTGCTTACTTGATTAGAAAGGACTTCAAAGACACGTAATGTATTTTATGGCTTAAGGCTATAAAAGAAAGAGTATTCCATAAGCTCAAAAAAGTGTTTAAGGGCTTATAAACTATAGATCACTATTATCTTGTCTTTGCATTTTCTTTTGCTACCTTGACAACAAAATGATGCTAAATATTCCAAATGAGGAACTTTTGTTTTCTTTTGTTATTCCCATATTTGTCAGGAATTCTCTCAATTGTTTGGAGTTTTATTGCATTCTTTGTTGTCAGACTTTCTTCATAAGCTCACATGCCGTCAAGACAATTTTCTTAATCATATTTCTCTTTGTGCCCCCTAGTGTAGGGTGTGATCTTAGTTAAGGTTCTTGTGAAAGAAAAGGCTTTAAATAGACTCGGCTCAATTTGGGACTGCAAAGGATAATTTTAAAGAAAGTGAAAGGAATATCAAAGATGGACTTTCCTCATTTCAGGTAAGATCAGTTAAAACCAATAAATTTTGCCCACATCCAGCGTAATGCTTTGGATTTATAAGATACTATGTTTTGGAGTCCATGACAAACCAATGTACTACCAATCATTATTCATGCTGATAAAATGTGGATCCAAGACATAATTTGGGTGATAGTTGTTCCAATTGCATGTTTTTGGCTTGTTTGGTCATCTCTTTCAAGGGAATTGTTTTGAACATTATTCCAAACAAACTCATTGATTTATTTCATTGAAATCACAAACAAAATCAGTTCTTTTAAAACCTCATTTAAGAAGAATGGATTCTTCTGTAAAAAAAAAATTTTGAAAGATCAAATTGTTGAGTCATTGAGATCATGCATGGTTTTTTTGGTGAGGTATATGCAAAGAGAATTTCCTGGCCAAAACTTCATTGATTTGATTGGATGAAACACATCATACATAATACTTTTTCACAGAATCAGAGTTCACAAGCCTAGGTAAATCATCTCCATCCATCATAGTTAACAACAGAGCTCCTCTAGAGAATGCTTTCTTCACTACATATGGGCCTTCACCCACTTTGTGAAGTAATCAATGGCTACTAAGATAAATTGATGCCTATTGCTAGCCTTTGGGTTGATTGGCCCAATCACATCTATTCCCCACATTGCAAATGGCCACGATGATGTCATATTAAATAGAGGAGATGGAGGTGCATTTATCTTATCACTGTACACTTGACATTTATGGCATTTTCTGACATAATCGATGTAATCTTTCTCCATGGTCATCCAGAAGTACCCAGATCGTTGCATTTGTCTAGCCATCATATGCCCCCTTGCATGAGTTGCACAAATTCCTTCATGAATTTCTTGCAATGCTACCTTAGCTGCGATTTCATCTAGACATCTTACTACAGTGCCATTGAATGATCTTTTACATAGAATTTCTCCATCCAGGTAAATTTCCATGGCTAGCCTTCTCAAGGTCTTCATATCTGCTTTAGATGCCCCCAAGGGAAATTTTCCCTGTTCTTATCGCTTGTTCTATTCTCTCAGCGATAGTTACAGCATCATAGAAATGCTGAGTTGAACTACCCACCAGATGTTCAAAGTATGGAGATTTAAAAGTGTTAGAAAATAGAGTGACCATTTCTTTTTCTAACAAAGAGGGTTGCACATGAGATGCTTTTTCACGCCATCTCAAAGCATATTCTCTTACAGTCTCTTTGTTGCCTTTCTCCATGACTAACAAGCTTGACCTGTCCGGGGCTACCTCCATGTTGAATTTATACTGCTCCACAAAGGCTTTTACCAAATCTTTCCACTTTCTGATCTTAGTATTATCCAGCCTTGTATACTAGCTTAGTGCCGATCCGGAAAGACTGTCTTGAAAGAAATGGATGAGAAGTTTCTCATCATTCACTACTTTTGCCATCTTATTGCAGTAAGATTTAAGATGAGTGACTGGGCATTCAGTTCCAATATACTTGATGAATTCTGGTACCCTAAATTCTTTGGGTACAACTACATTTGGAACTAAACACATTTCTGCAGCATAAATAAGATCATATAAGTCTTCCCCTTCGACTGCCTTCAATCTTTCTTCCAGAGCGGTCAATTTATCATAATCGACATATTCAGAGAATTTCATCATTTGTATAGATATAGATGGAGTTGCAACTGCTGGCTGAGTAGAGGTACCTTCCCCAGACTTGGCTACTAGGGCCTGCTCGAGTAGACTTGTAAGTCGTGCTATATCGTTTTTCATGTTCTCCAACTCTCTTTGATAATGAGCCTCTAGGTGGGCCCTTTCTTCGTTCTCCATTATCTTCCTTCGTAATCGAGTGTAATGAATTTTGTGGTCTTTTAGGGGACCTATATTTCAACCTGAGTGAATGCAAGTAAACTAAATGAAATGCACAAATGGATGCAAAATGCCATATGCTTTATGCATGCTTGTTATTGGTTTCAAATTTTTTTTTTTTAACTTATAACGAGGAACAAACCAGATCAGATTCTCTTAAGAAAGTTCTCACTGAGGACTCCAAACCTACAGGGACTTGAACCGATTTAGGAGGGAAATTTGATGCCATGTTCTGATGGCAAACAATCTCCTTCATCATGTTGGTTCAAATCTGATCTGGTAAAAAATTCCTCAATAGTAATGTTTTTTTCAATCTCACACTTCCTATGAGGATCGGTGGAGATTTGATGAGAATATGAAATGTATGTAAATATGTATATGAATGCATTGATATTTATTTGTGTCTTAAATGGTATATCCTAATTGATAGGATCTAGCTCATAAGATTTGGCTCAGTTTAGTCTATCCCTGAAGATATTTTTTTGGTTCTTAGATTGCCCGAATTACCCATGGGGTAGTCGGCCTCTTAACCTTATACAACATGAGTATGGGAAGAAAATTCCACAATACCCGTTGCATAGGGTGAGTTACAATCCAAGCGAAAGTCCAGATGAGCATTAGTGGACATAAGTCACACTTGCCACCTGAATCTTTCTTTTCTAATCTTAAAAAGGACGAGCTCGGGTCCAGAGCTTTTATGGGTTCACTGTGAAGTGTGTGAATACACAAATAAATAACATGCATGCATGTGTAATTAAAAAATGAAATGATTTACAATTGATATTGCATAAAATAAATAGTGCAAATAAAATAAATACTCAAAAAAATAAATAGCAATAAAAAAAATGAAAAGCACACACAAGCAGTTGGTTCAACCCTATCCCTAGTGGAGTCGCCATTCTATCGATACACGACGTCGGGCGACGGCTCCGCTCTTTTTGTTTATTTTAACAAAAAAGATTGTTTTATTATTGGGGGAAATAGATTTTATTGGAGTCGCCATCTAGTAATATGAGGGAACTAGAAATCCCAAATTAGACACTGGTCCCAGAGATTCGAGTACTGGGTTAGTTATGATTAAGGGAAGGCAGACACCACCCTTAAAACATTCTTTCAAAAGAAAGGTTACCCTTACTTATGTGTTTTTATATTTGATTCGAATTGTATTATATTTTGAGCTTATTTGCAATATTTTTTATTTGTAAAATAGTTAACGTCGGTCCCTAAAAATAGGAGACACGTTAAAAATGACATCAGTCCCTAAAAATAGGAGACTTGTCTAAAATCTCGACGTTTATCCCTAAAAGAAGGTTTCCGTCTGAATTACCAAAAGGAAAAAATGGACATAATCCATATTTGGTATAAATCCTTGACATCGGTCCTTTTCTGTAAAAAGAGACGTGTCGACAAACAACGTTCGTAGGAGACGCGTTTAAAAAAATGACATCAGTTCCTAAAAATAGGAAACTCGTCTAAAATATTGAGGTTTAACCCTAAAAAGGAGAAGAACGTCAGAGTTACCAAAAAACTATGGACATAATCCATATTTGGTATTTTAACTTTTTGACATCGATCCTTTTCTGTAAAAAGAGACGTGTCGATGAACAATATTCGTTTATAAAATAAAACTATTTTGATATCATTGAGAAATGAGTATAATCATATTCAAGAATTGGGCTTTCGACCCACGAACAATAACATAACAGATGGGTGTTGGATCTGCGTCGTTATTCTTTTTATACTTGTTTTTGTTTTTTTTTTGTTTTATTGTTTTATAACATGCATGAAAATTTACAAATATTTACATAAAAAAATAAAAAATGTTAAGAATCCAAAAAAAATTACCTGAGTACCCCTGTATAGGTAAAAGACTGAAATTCCCTCGGATTTCTCAGGAATTTACAAAAATGCCACTGGCGGCGCATGTGGCTCACGCGCGGCTACTATTGGCACTGGCGAAATTTTTCGGCGAGCTTTCTGGGAAATGAACGGTCGATTCTGATAGATCTGAGGTCAAGGATTCTGATGGTGGTGGTCTCAACGACCGTTAATGGCTGACGAGAGAGAATCAACGACTTGCAGCTTCGGTGGCCGGCGACGTTCGCGGCCTTTTTCCGGCCAGATGAGGCGGTGAAAACTGTTAAAACCGCCGGGATTTTGCTTTAAACCAGTGTATCAACCTTTCTGTGGTGGTGCGGAGGCTTGATATGGCCGGAAAGTGGAGATCGGATGAGAGAGAGGGAGTCGTCGGCGAGAAGAGAGAGAAGCTCTGAGTCACGCTATGGTGTGAACGCGTGCATGGTACACCTGTACCGCTAAACTCTATACGTCGTTGGATCTTGGATGAAATGATCGGATGGTTGTGATTGGCTTGATCTGCAAGTTGATCGGACGACCCGGATTGTCTGGTTTTGGATCCTGTGTAGCGTGGTGCATCGAAAGCTCGGTACACCGGATGACGTGGCGCAACAGGATCCAATCTCAGATTATTTCAACGGCTGAGATTTGTTGGGATATGTTTGGTATTTTCCAAAAAAAAAAATTTAAATCATTATCTTACTCTCGTTGAGAAAAAGCAAAACAAAAATGAATAGTGGCAAATATAAATCAATTCTTTCACTTCTTTTCTGCCTCTGTGTCCTATCGAATTATCACAGGCTATTTATAGCCATAGCCAGTACAAGGGACAAACCGCCTACAATGCCTACCATAATATCGGCAAAATTCGGCAAAATTAGGCTGCTTACAATAGTTGACAAAAAAAAATATGCTGCCTACAATCGTTGAAGTGCACCGCCTAAATTACAAATTTTATATTATTAATTTTGTTGTATTATATATAATAATAAATAATTATATATGTAAAATTAAAAACTCAAATCAGTATTAGAAAAAGCTCGACTCAACCGCTAAAAATCAATTTTAATTACCGAAAATTATGTCGAAACATTAAAAAAAACTGTCAGTGGGTATCAACCCGGTGAACCGGGTTTTGACCACAAAATAACAGTTTTGACCCAAAATGACCTGAAACTTATTTTTCATCCCGGTCGACATGGTTAGACCCATATTGGCCTGGTGAACTCGGTCTTGGCCGAAAATGACGGTTTTGACCCGAAACAGCCCGGAAACTCATTTTTTACCCTGGTCGACACGGTTTGACCCGTATTGACCCGGTGAACTCGGTTTTGATGGAAAGATGCGGTTGACTCGAGAAAAAATATTTTTTGAATTTTAAACTTTTTTATTTTTTTTATTTTTATAAATAATAATAGAAATAAAATAACATTCGAGAAAAACTTGGTGAATCCAAAATTGGGTTACAACAATCACCATCACCATCATCATCTTCTTCATCTTCATCTTTGTTTCCTCAATTTATGTCAAGTTGAAGCAATTCATGTTGCCTGATTTCTTCATAATAAGATGATTCAACAAATATATTTGGATCATCAAGTGTTTGAGTAGGAAGGACACGACATGGTTGAGAAATCTCATCTGATTGATCAACATCAAATGATCTCACATTGTTGGCATCTTCAATAAATTCACCCATGTCAACATTATAACGACTTCTAGCAGTTGTCTTAATAACCGTCCACCATTTAGATGATTTATTACCAGGTGGATATGTATAGTAGACTTGTTGACATTGTTGTGCTAACACAAAATCTTCATTTCCGTGTAGTCGAGATGTATGCTTGATTTCAACCAAACCATTCGAAGGATGCACTCTAATCCCTCGTTTTGTATCATACCAATTACATTTAAACATAAATAACTTGCACTTACTCCCCAAGTATTTTAGCCGAACAACTTCTTTAAGCATTCCATAATAATCACGTTTATTATCATCATAGCAACTTCTTTTCACACAAACTCCACTATTCATTGTCTTTTTAAAACGGCCATAACATTGAGTATAAAATTTAAAATCATTCAGATAATACCCATTATAACAATTCACTGAAGTTGAAGGGCCCATAGCAAGTCCCAAGAGCTGATTTTCAATTCCGTTAGATTGGTATTCCACCTAGCATAATAGTTAACTCCATAAGAAATAATAATTTAAAAGAGATTAATAATATTTTTAAAGTAACTAATTGACATAAAATATAAATTAATTTTATTAAAATACTTACATTATTTTTTAACCAATTTGGAAAAATCGCTTCGCATAATTTTTCAATTTCACCATCACTCACATGTGGTTGTTGTGACTTTAGCTCTTGACAACATTGCCTAAAATTTTAAAATGTTAAAGTTAATAATAAATTATTATAAATTTAGTACAAAATAATATTTCATACTTACTCTAAATAAGGCTTCAGTTCTTGACAATTGAATATCACATAGTTATGCGTAATTTGCATTTTAGCATGTGACAACTGCCTTTTATACAATCTTTTGGATAATTTTTTCCCTCGATAGGAAAAAATTGAGAGACATCCATCTACACTTTTAAGGCCACCATCATCATTCCGTGAAACTCGATTCCAAATTGTTTGCACGTCATCACCAAAATAATGAGATGCAAAATTGGTAATTTCATCAATCAAGTATGCTTCACAAATGGAACCCTCAACTTTAGCTTTATTGGTCACTTTCTTCTTCAAATAAAACATATACCTATATCATTTATGTCAATTAGTTTATTTAAAAAAAATAAAAAGTGAATAAAATTAACGTAGTATGAAAACATACCGTTCAAATGGATACATCCATCGATATTGAACTGGTCCACCAACTTTTGCCTCGTAAGGTAGATGTATTGTCAAGTGTTCCATGGAGTCAAAGAAGGATGGAGGAAAAATCCTTTAAAGTTTGTAAATTATTTCAATTGTATTAATCTGTATTAACTCCATGTGCTGGGCATTTAAATTTGTTGAACAAATATCTCAACAAAATACGAACAGTTCAGTTAATGCCTCCCACAGTGGCCTAGGTAAGTAAGGTCGGAAAGCGGTTGGAAGAAGTCTTTAAATGAAGACATGACAATCATGGCTCTTTATACCCGAAACCTTACATTGTGCCTCTTTCACACATCGTGAAATGCTTGAAGCATAACCATCAGGAAATGATAATTCCTTCATCCATGACAAAGCTTCTTGTTGTTGTTTCTTGTGTAGACAATAAGTGCCTTTAGGTTTGTAAACCCGACCACTCATATCTTGTTGCAAATGTAAATTTGGCTTCTGACAATACAATTGAATATCCAACCTAGCCTTTAAATTGTCCTTGCTTCTATTAGGACAATCCATTACTGTATAAAAAATATTGTCAAAGACATTTTTCTCAATATGCATGACATCAAGATTATGACGAATCAAATTTGTATGCCAATATGGAAGCTCCCAAAAAATGCTCTTCTTCATCCAATTGTGTTTAACACCAAAGCCAGGAATTTTATCATTATATGATGAACCTCTATTATGTCCCTCAGTATACTTGGACACTTCGTTTAACATTTCCAAACCAGATGGACGAGGTAAAGGAGGGAGCCTTTCAATTACTCCTTTCAAAAACTTATCAGATTGAAATCTATATGGGTGGTTTATGGGTAGGAATCGTCGATGACAATCAAAAAATATAGTTTTCCCTCCATTTTTTAATCTAAAAGCCTTGATATGCTCCATACAATAAGGACAAGACAGATTTCCGTGAGTACTCCAGCCCGATAACATGCCATATGCTGGAAAGTCACTAATGGTCCACATCAAAGCTGCCCTTAATTGAAAATTTTCCTTTCTGTATACATCATATGTTTCAACACCAACAGACCACAAATTCTTTAACTCATCAACCAAAGGTCTTAGGAAAACATCAAGCTTTTTACCCGGATTCTTTGGCCCAGGAATCATCATTGTCAAAAACATGAATGGTCTAGTCATGCACTTCCACGGAGGCAAATTATAAACATTCACAATTACTGGCCAACAAGAGTATGTATTTGAAGACATGTCAAATGGACAAAACCCATCAGTGCACAACCCTAACCGAATATTTCTCGGATCTGATGCAAAGCTTAAGTGGACATGATTAAACTCCTTCCATGCCTCCCCATCAGATGGGTGCACCATAACCCCATTATCTGATTTATGAAAATGATGCCATGTCATATCTTTGGCATGATATGGAGACATGAACAGTCTTTGAAGCCTAGGTGTTAAGGGAAAGTATCGGAGTAGCTTCTTCGCCTTATTGGAACCTTTACTAGTTGGATTTCTAGGTTTGTATCGTGAACTTCCACAAAAATCACAATTTATTTTCATTGCATCTGCCCCATAGTACAACATACAGTAATTAGGACACACATTATATTTCTCATAACCAAGTCCAAGTGGCCTCATAAATTTCTTGGCATCATAAAAATTTGAAACCAAATTTTCATCATTAAGCATGCAACTTTTTGTAAAGTCAATAAAATTGTTGAAGGCATTCTGAGTCAAATTTAAAGTTGACTTCATATTAAGCAATTGTACACAAGCAAATAATTTGGATTGCTTGGTACACCCATCCCACAACGGCTCCTCCGCAGCTTTTAAAAGCTTAAAAAATTTAGTTGCCTCCGAATTTGGAATTTCCTTTGCTACCACAGGACTAGACACATTATTATTATAGAATGCATCACAAACCCCCATTGCATCCATAATCAGATTTCTATATGGATTCTCTAGACAAACATCATTCACAACATGACTCATTCTAATTGATGAAGGTCCAACCAATATTGGTTCTGCGACATAAGGCTCCCCATGTACAGTCCAATTTTTATAATAAGGTAAAAAACCTTTTGTCAATAGATGTTTACAAACATCATCTTCCTTTAAAAACTTTTGATTTTTGCACCTCACATAAGGACATCTAATTTTTCCCCTATATATATTTTTATCAATTGAAAATGCAAAATTGATAAATCTTCTAGCACCGGTAATGTATTCAGAACGAAGGCGACCATCCATAAGACGACGATACATCCACGATCGATCATCCATGTTAATTTAATTAACATGACAACACCAATAAGCATTTTTTGAAATAAGCATACTTCTTTAACTACTAGTACTTAAACAATCCTTTAAAATAAAATATGTACCACATGAATCAACTTTAATTATTTGTCCAGCTCACACATATATCAAGCTAAAAAATGTTAATGATTGGATAAATGCACATGTGTTTGTAAGAACTTGGATAACTGTTTTTCTTCTACTTTTTGTTATTGAGTTTTTAATTATATAGGTTGTTTAGTGTGACAATATGAGTGTGTGAGGAATTACCATTGCCATGGTGATGCTTTATCACCCATGGTCAGAATACGTGATTAATAACACATTCACAACTTGGAAATAAAGTTTTGTTTTATTTTAATCACAACTTGGTTCAACTACAATTGGTTTAAAGACCGATTGTGCTGTTTACCTAATAAGTTGGTCTCTTTTACTTTTACTTTTTCTATTTAATTTTAATTTTAATTTTTAACCAAAGTCTCCCTTCCCTTTGCCTCCAAGATGGAAGTACAAAAGGATCATCCATCATTTCACCAAGAAGGTGTAGGGGATTTACCCTGCGTTTTTGCTAATTGCTTTAAATAAATCTTAATAATTTTCATTTATATTTTCTAACTAGTGACAAAAGTAGACTTTTAGATTATGTTCGGTTAGTATTTTATACAAAATAAACGGATAAAGAAAAAAAATATTTAGTTGAAAAAATATTAAATAAATTTATCTTTATAGTAGTTTTGGAGTTCATTTTTTTTATTCATCCTTCTAACTTTTGTTACCACCTCAAATAGTTTTTTTTATTTATTTGGATCCTTTTATTTTTATTGGATCCATCAAACTTTTTATTTTTATTCGGATATTTTTTGCTAAACTAAGAAATGGTAAATGAAATCATAAACATGCGAGGTAATACAAGATTAAAGAATTTTTTTTTATTTTTTTAAGAAGATGAAAATGCAATATAAAAAAAAACATAATTTATTATGGGTTACAATAGTTACTCACATTAGTATCTTTGTCTCTTAATCATATACATTGTATCTATCTTTTATGTCGTAGTGAAATAATAATTAAATAATAATTATAATACTGGTGGATGAAAATATAAATACATTTGTTTTATAAATTCTTTAGGCACAATCCAATTTAGTTAATTTCATGTACTAGTAGATTTGTTGCCTTTTTTCTTCTTTTAATACGTATGGAGCATAATATTATTGTTAATTAATTGACAAGTAGCACGACATTTAAATTTGCAATTAATTGATATATTATTCAGCCACCTCTAGGTTTCATTTTGGTCTCATAATTTCCATCCAAAAGAAACTCAACATCAGATTTAATGAAAGAAAATCATCAATTAGTTTTCTTATACAAACTGTCAATATTGTCCCAATGAAAGGCAGAGTTCCAACTACTTGAAAAGATTACAATAGACATGCCCAACAGAAAAATTATGCACGATATAATTAAGTAACCATGTAAAAATGGAGCAAAATAGACTTACCTAAGCCCCAAGAATCAATGGCACAAAGTGGAGGTTTTCTTATTGCAACCTAATCAGATTTAGCCAACTCTATTGGATTATATTGTGATCCAATAAGCCATTTATATTGCTGGAAAAATAAAAAAAACATAAATAGTATGTTACACCCATCAAGTTATAACAATTGCTAGTCTTTAAAACAAATCCAAGTTAAACTATGAAAAGCAGAAAGCATATCCAAGTTAAAGTATGAATTTTTAATATTTTTTTGGCACTTGTCTTCTCATAACAAATATTTTTTCATTTAAGATCTAACCCAAAAAATTTCATTTAATTTAATAACAAGGAACTAACTTATAGTTTTAAAAAATTAAATTATAATTTACTCTAATTATTATCTCTTAAAACCTATAACTTAATACAAATTTTTATGGTTATGACATAATTTTTCTACAAAACCAAGCCTTTGCATAAAGGAAATTCCAATGAGATGCTTTTAGTTCAAAGAGCAAAACAACAAGGTACAAAAAGCATAGCACAAACAACTTAGTTGTAAATAAACCTAGCTAACCAAAACAACAATTACTGCATAATCCAAAACAGCAGTTGTGTGGGAATATAAAAAGGATATGGTGTAAATTATAAATAAGAAGGAATAACATAAAATAAATTCTTCAATTAATAAAATTGATTACTAGCCATTTCATCAATTCTTAAACTGTTAAAACATAAAACCAACACAACAATCATCAGTTCATCTTGATAAGGTAAATGCGCTTACTGTTTGATCATAAGCATCTATTCCTTCACTGTCTAACAGTAAGAGATTGTACTGAGTTCCATCAAGGGCAGTTCTCTAATGTGGCAGTTCCTTTTGTACATGGCCGATGAGTGGATGCTACTTGAAATCCACTACTCCTACCAAGAAGCTACAATACACAAGTCCACCTCTTAGTTAATAACTGACACATGAGGTTAGTTGCAGAAATGGAATGTCATAACAAATAACTCTAAAATAAGCTTCAACAAACAAAATTCTAGTAGACATTCATTGATAAATCTACTAGTATACATCTTAGGTAAAGGAATTGTGCATAACATCTTAAACCCATCCAGTTATAACACTTGCTAGTCTTTAAAACAAATCCAAGTTAAACTATAAAAAACAGAAAGCATATCCAAGTTAAACTATTAATTTTTAATATTTTTTTGGCACTTGTCTTCTCATAACAATTTTTTTCTTCTAAGATCTAACTTGAAAAATTTCAATCTTGAACATGATTCATTTTGAAATTTTAAAATAACTAGCATTTAATTTATAACAAGGAACTAACTTATGGTTTTCAAAAACATAATGACTAACTTATAAAATCATAAAAAATGCATAGACTAAATTATAATTAACTCTAATTAACAATGGTAGCAGATGCAGAAAATGGTAACAGTTTGTATAAAAACAGTAAATGACATGTAGAAAAATTGCATGAACAAAGGAAGCTAGATGCATTAAATGATATTCCATGTAAATGATATTTAGTATAAGAGCACAAGACCTCAAAAGGACAAAGCATTAAGGAGACCATATTCAATAATAGTAAGAACGCAATACACCGCTTTCGTGCCAAGAAGAACCCAAAGGCTGATTAATTATTGAGGAAGATAACTTGATGCCACGCTTAAAAACCTAAGCCATCATATTGAACAAAGTCATGTCAGGACCCATAATTTTTTTTTTTTTTTTTTAAAAGCCAAATAACTAAGCAAGCATTAGGTACTGTAACAAAATGAGTAAATATTATAGATTTTTATCCAAAATTCAATAGCTGAAGCATACATATAGATGAATTATATAGCCAGTTCCAAACTCCCTATTATATCTAGAATGCCTTTAAGTTGAAAAAAATAAAATAAAAAAATAGTTAAATTAAGGAAATTTTTAAAAACAGAGAAAGAATATTAAAAAAATAAATGAAATTAAATAGTGAAATTACTATATTTCATGTACTAAAACATCATGTCCCATTTCTTACATTGTTTCTCTAACTTTTTTAAATTCTCAATGTGACTATCATATTAAAATATAATTAAGAGCATTTTAGATTAAAAAAAAATAGTTAGGGTTTGGGATCCTGCATCCTTACGGGTGGGTTGCTGGTCTAGCTAGGCAAGGTGAGAATAATGGACATTAATTAGGGGGAAGGAAGGATTAAAAAGAAAATTAGATACCATCTAACACTTTTAGCTGAACTAAATTAAAAGCCTGCCACCTAAACCATTTAGTGATCAATAACGTTTCCAAATCATGCATGCTGACCTCAAGACAGGACAATCAAATGAAAACAGACAACATATATAGCTAATATGGGAAATTAACTGATCACCATGCAAGGAGGAGGCAACCATGAATTCTAACCTCTTTCACTACACAATTCTGCTACTTATATATATAAAGATACAAAAATGAAACAACAATCTTATTAACGAAACACAAAACACAACATCAACAAGCAAGTTTCCTTATATATATATATATATATATATATATATATATATATAAGCATATGAATACATTCAAAACACCTAGGTGTTGGCGCACAGGAGGAAAAAAAGACTTGCAGACATCAAAGAACACCCAGCATCAATAATACTAATTGTTAAAAATTAAATTGGGGGTTTTGATAAATTTTCAATTAAACAGACATAATTTCCATCAATCACTCTCTTCCAGACACAAGAATTGCCAGCATTGGTCAAGTTGCATAAAATCATTCAATTTATGAACCGTAACCCTAAAAATTAATTTGGGGTTTTTCATAAATTTTCAATTAAACATGCATAATTAGGTTATAAATCATGGTAAAAACATTTCATAAATCTTATATTATCGAATTAATAACCTAAAACCATTATTCAAAGTATTAGAAAAAAAAATTCTTACATGTGTTCTTCAGTTACAGGTGAGGGAGATGGATCAACACGACAGAATAACACCTGAGATTGGAAAAGTTAGGTTAGAACTGTTTAGTGTAACTTAAATTGCAACAAAGAAAACAAAAACCATAAATTAATTACCTGAGCTATTGAAGAAAACAGTGCAAAACCTAACCCGTTTACAGAGAAGGGGTAAATCAGGATGTTCGATGGTGATGATGATGGGTCTGGTGCGATGTTGCCGTGGGTTTGTGTTTTTGTTGGTTTACAAAGAAATATTGAAACTGTTAAGATGAAGGAGAAGAAGATGAAGAAAAAAAATTAGGGATGCTGAAGACGAATGCAAAGATGATGAACAGTTTCGGATAAAGGAAGATGAAATCGATGAAGAGAGGGTGATTTTTTAATAGTTATGGATCGATGTTATTAGGGACGAAGGATGTGCTGGAAGAGTGGAAGTAAATTAATTTTCAGTTGTAATTGGTTTTGTTGGTCTCTGTATTTCTGTGTGGGGGGAGAGAGCGAAAATAAATGGTTCAGATTTTATGTAATCAACTATATACATAATTTTAGCTTTATATTAACATTTAAATTTTTATTTTTTCAATTAACAACGGAAAATCCATTGCTAAATTCAACGTAAAGTTTGCAACGGATTATCCGTTGCTAAAGTCTGTTGCTAATATTAAAAAAAATAATATATGTGTAATCCGTTGCAAATCTGTTACTGAATTTAGCAACGAAATTATCCGTTACTAAATTTAGATGCTAATAGCCCCTGTTTTTAGTAGTGTAACTTAAGATGATGATCATAAGATCATTATGCTCTAGTACTTTCAGGTTCTATTAACACATTTAGGGGATGCCTTCAAAAAATCAAGACACTTTGTTAATTCATGCAGCTTTAGTGTTACGGGGAAAAAATTCAACATGCGAGGGCAAACAAGATGATGAACATGATAGTCTTTCATGCATTCCCATCAAATAAAGCATTACGAATGCATTATATACATGAACTGTTAATTAAGCTCATTTGGTAAAGAAAAATGACCTGCCATAAAAACTTAAGCAGCTAAAGTAGAAGATACTCCAGAACTGTAAGAGGAAGACAAAATTAAGAAAATAAAGGCTCCCAAGGAATCAATCCTGATGATGGAGATGCGAAGTGCAGCATCTGCAGTATCATGCAATTAGCAGCTTTGATCATAGACATTGAACTTAATAGTAACAAAACTACAAGGGAGATACTTAATGTGCACTGAAAAAGGTTCTTCGAGTGATATTTCAACTATTTTCCTCACAATGTAAAGCTCAGCAGAAAAAGGTGTTCCGTTTCCTTTGAAAAGTTTTTCACGGGGCCTTTTCTTGAAGCATCAATAAGGTGGCTGGAGAACATAGCAGCAGAGAGAAAAAAGGGGTGATCTAGGAATAGGAAGAGAGTGTGGATCAGAAATTTCCTAAAAAATTGGCCTATATTTCCATATATACACGGGGACCATATCAATACCTCCACTACATGCATGATGTGGAACCTTCTAGCTTAGGAAGTTTGAAGACATCTGTGTCATATGAGAGAAACTGACAAGAAATTCAAGAACTTCTACAGCGTCAGCCAAAAAGATCATCAATATATTCTTAAAGACAAATCAGGCGGTGTCCTCCTTATGATCTCAGTGAACGCAGAGGACTCAGGAAAAGGTTCTCCACCTTAAATTATTCCCTAAAAAGTCATGTAAACCTCTGACTTTTTCCACTTTTTTATCTACTTTCTGTCTGGGCATCTGAAGGGAGAGTCAATAAGACCTGATTCACACGTACGTATGCTGCAAATAGATTTAAGAGAGCCAATTTGGGTAAAGGGAAATGTCACCTACGTCGAATTGTCCCCAGATAATTCAAATCTAGGACATGTAGACATAATGCTGAGTTTGCATCACTGTTATTTAGATGATCATTACCAAGAATCACTAGAAAATCCATGCACAAGCAAAACATAACCTCAACCATAAGAACACCAGGCACAATAGGCCTCTCGGGGAAATGACCAGGGAAGAAAATGTCACATTCTTGATGGCAACAGCTGAAACTCCAGGATTGTTCTATCCACCAACAGAAATGGAAACCTAAAAGCAAAAGAAATAAAGCCCAAAATTGGAAATGGCCAGTGAATCCAGAAACACATGAAATGGCGAGGTTGCCATTGTTGAGGATGGAGTGGAGAGTTTAGAACTTACACAAGTGCTCATGTTGCTGTTATTTTCTCAAAGTGTTGTGGGCTACAGCAACGAGGTTTGGCCTTTTATTTTTTTAATATTATTTTTATAATTATTATCTGAATTATCCGATCATATATGTCTTATAAATATATCCGATCATATATGTCTTTGAAACCATCCATTAAAAATTAACTTTTGGTTAACATGTAAAATACTAGAAAATATTGATGTTTTTTATTTTAAAAAATAAAACAAAATTGTTTTGAGAAATTTTTATAAAAATAATTCACTCAGATTACAAGTTAATTGAATTATCTTTTTAGATGGTTCAATATCAAACCTAGTTTGAGTAAGATTTTGGATTAATAGATCATCAAGTTAGTATTGAAAGGGCAAATTTCATGATTATACTTTCTAGTTATAATAAATAATTGTTTTATGATATATATTTTGAAATAGATGAAAATTTATTATGTTGTCTAATTAATATATCCAAGATAACAACAACAAAAAATACATAGAATTTTAACTTTAAATTTTAAATAAAACTAAAAATTTATAATAATAATAATTCTATTACCTAAATATTCCGACATGACATTTGGAACCCGTGAAATTGAATTCAACTTTAAGAGTTAAATTAATTTTTTAGTTTTGAATTCTTTTAAGGGTATTGATTTGAATTCTAAATGGAATTATATTGCTAAAAAATAACCAAAGACAAATAAGAGGGGAGACCCTACGATTTGCTACAACAATTCCTCTTGGAATTAATATTAAAAATAATATTTAAAAAATACCCTTAATAATACAAACCCTATATTTTATAAAACCCTCTACTATCTCTTTTCCTTCTTTTCATGTAAAACAAATATTTTTCCTAGATCAAGAAGAAAGCCTAGGAGATTGCTCAATATTGGTGGTGGATGACCAAGATGACAAGTGGTAAAGTTGGAGGACTAAAATATATAAGATCAATAAAATTAGCAACCCAATTTTGCCTGATAAAAGACCCCACTAGTAAAAATATTTTTATCCGGGGTAAAGAAATACAAATTTAAATGGGTAAGGACTTAATGAGAATTTTAAAAGGTTTAATTAATATTATTGAGGACCTAATGCAAGAGAAATAAGTTTTTGGAGTCGATTTGGGTGTTAATTGGAAGAAATTAAAGTTTATGGAATTGAAATTAGACTTTAGAAGGTTTAATTGGTCAAATTAGGGGTTTAATTGTGAAAAACAACAAAGTTTAGATGTCATTTAAGGACTTAATTGCAAATTCTCAAAAGCAATGACCAACCTGTAAGTGATGCGTAATTGTAGGGGCTGAAATTGAAAAAATTAAGGGACAAAGTAAAAGGATTCGAGATTTTAAGGGTCAATTAAGGTTGAAATTGAACAAATTAAAAATCAAGGACTCGTTTGTAAAAGGCATTAAACTCTAAGGCTAATATTTGAATTTGATAGGGGGTGCAATTGCATGCGATTAAATGTTGGGAGACAATTATGGATGCAATTAAAAGGAATTGGAAGAGTAGGGACCAAATTAAAATTGGCCAAATCCCAAAATAAAATGCCTTAATTTCTAGGGTTTAACTTAGATGACATGCTGTTCACCCACTGTTCATTTTCTTTTTTGGCAATCTTGGATGCTCTAGTGAGCATGTTCAGGCAAATGAATGTGGCATCTCCAACCATCTTAGGAGCTTAACCACCACCATTCAACTAAGAAACACCCTCTCTACAACCCTATGCTTTTGAAATTAGACGTCTACACTCAAATGTTTCCACAGAAGTCTCCAATATCTTGTCCCCGATCAGCTTTTCCTGTATTTTTAAATTCTAGGTTGATCGAGTTGGCATATTTCAACGAATAAATGTGAAGTTATAGATCTTCAAATTGAGTAAACTTGGATCCAAATGATAGATATACACATTTTCTACCACTTCAGGTGGTTTTCGATGAGGTTTACATCGGAGTTGCCAACTCGATCAGTCATTTTTAAAACAAAACACCCATTTTTTTATGTGCTCACACTTAAAACTTCTCAAAGGGTTCATATTAATGGCTTTAAAAACCTCCATCTCAAAATCAAAAGGTTAGAAATAACTTTTTGCCCTCCAAGTCTAGCAAAACCACCAAGTACCCCTAAAATCAAAACCATCATTCCAAAACTAGCCTGGTATAAGATCTTCTAGTTATTTGCTTTTGTTCAAACTCCTCTCACTTTGATTAAAGGGCTAAGTTTTGATCAATTTAAGGGAATTCACAAAAAAAAAAACCCTAGAAATAATCTTCGAAATCATAGAAGAGAAAAAGAAAAGAAAGAGAGGGAAAACATTGAGAAATATATTTGTTAATAGACCTTATTGTGAAGGTTCAAGAGCCTAACATAGAAGATCTAACAAGATTTGGAAAGAAAGAAAGTGAAACGGAAAAAAGAAAGGAAAAGAAAAGAAAAAACAATAACCCATAGTCAGTAAACTTTGGGAAAGTATAACCATGTAACAAGTCAAGGCTTGTCTATTCATACTTTCTTCATGTTTAAACATCTTTTGATGTTTTTTGAATTTATTTTAGTGTTATGATGTTTTCTAAATTTGTTTTGATTATTACGTAAAAATATTTTTTTATTATTTAAATCTTGTTTGGAGTTGCTATTGATGTTACTGAGTATCAAGACAATATGTTTATGAACGATTTTGATAAAATAAGGTAGTTTTGGATTTTTAGAAAAGATGACAGTGGGTGTTTAATGTTTTTTCTATTTTTGTTAGTATATGTTCTTGATTGCTGAGCATTGTTTGAGTTTGAAGTATAATTTTCCTTTTTTATATATATATAATTAAAAAACTAATTTTCAAAAGTTTGTCACTAAATATAACCATTAGAATACAATAATTAAAAACATAAATTGAAACATAATTGTTATAATATTTGAATTTTAAACATAATTAAAATAATTTAAAGAGTATGAATATGATAATGTTAAAAAAAAACTTATTTAAATAATGTTTAAGCTAAAATTTAGTTAAAAGATAAAAAATATATCCATTAACAAAAATTAAACGAGGATGAGAAATTATTGTTCCTTTATAGATGGATTATTGTTTATTGAAACAATGATTAATTCTTTTAGTTTTTTTAATATTTAATTTCATCATTTAATACTTGATTTATTAAGGATTGAGTTTCGTAATTTATTTTGTTTTTTTCTATTAAGTTATCCAGTATCGTGATTCGAGTCACTCATTATTTAATACTTGGTTTTTTAAGGATTGAGTTTCATAATTTATTTTAATTTTTTTTTCTATCAAGTTATCCTAGTATCATGATCCGAGTCATGAGTTTGATAAGTTAAATCAACTAGCTCAAGTTTTTTATCCTTTTTTTTAATTGAATCTTTTCTTATTTTATTATTCAACAATTGATTGAGAATTATACTTTATTATTTGTTTTGATTTGCTTTTTATAAGATTATTCTGATCTCATGATCTAGGTCACAGACTTGGTGGGTTAACCCGGTTGACTCAGGTTATTTTTTTATTATTTTTTAATTATTTTTTTTCAAATTTATCCTTCAATATTAGATTGATTAGAAATTAAACTTCATAATTTGTTTTGATTTATTTTCTATAGGGTTATCTTGGTCTTATTACATGGATCATGAGTTTGGTTAGTTAACCTAGGTTGATTGTGATTACAGATTTAAGAGATTACTTTAAGTTGTTTTCATTTTAAAATTTTAAAAATAATATCGTCTTAATTTTTTTTAAATTAAATTATATTTTTGTCAGCTGTTAATATTGTTTTTAAATTTATAAAGTCAACCAAATCAAATTAACTTAAATAACACTTGACTCAAATTTTTTCTATTATATTTTTGAACATGTTAATTTCTTTTTATCCGACACGCACGCACGCACGCCAGCTGTGCAGCGCGGGATAATAATTTAGTGGATGCTGTAAGCTTAACCTAATTTCTTTATGCTAATCCCACCTTAAAAATATATATAAAAAATGTCTATCTCATTTTCCACGCCTATAAAAACCTAGACCAGGTCGATAATTCTCTCCAAGCAGTCCATTTCCCTGTCCAAGCTCTAGCGGAGAGGGAGGGACAGTCAACTCTATAATGGACTCCAACAACAATAACAACTACTCTCCCTCCTCCACCTCCTCCCCTCCCCACCCGACCACCACCAGCACCAGCACCACCACTACCACCACTGACCCAGTTCAATCCTGGTGGGAATCAGTCTCCAAAGCCCGTTCACGCATCCTCTCCCTCTCCTCAATCCTCCCTTCTTACCCTTCTTCTTCTTCCTTCTCCCTTTCCTCCCTAGCCGACTCCGACCGCCCTGCCATTTCCTTTCTCTCTTCCCCAGAAGCTTACTCTCACATCTCCTCCTCCCTTTCTTCTCCTCTTTCCGGCTCTGGCTCCGACCCCCTCTGCCAATGGCTTTACGAAACTTACCTTTCCTCTGATCCTAACCTCCGTCTCATTGTCCTCTCTTTCCTTCCTCTTCTGTCTGGCATTTATCTCTCTCGGATCCACTCTCCTGATTCCTCTTCTGCTCCTTCCCTTGCTGGCTTCGAAGCTGTTCTTCTTGCCATCTATTCTTCCGAGGTTAAATCTCGTGGCGGAAAGCCTGTGGTTGTCCAAATTCCTCATCTTTCTCAGCCTTCTCTTTATCATATCCCGCGAAACAAGCCGCATAAATCGCAGGTTCAGGCTCCTTCTACTGGGGTTCTGTCTCCCCCACTTGAGCCCCAGATCGCTATTAAGTCTACTAAAAGGCCTGTCATTGTTGGGGTCGCTTTGGACTGTTACTTCAAACACATCTCACAGATGCCCAGTTGGTCTAAAGTCGAATTGTGCCGGTTTGCGGCCGCCTGGGCTGGACAGGATTGTGCTTGCCAAGATAAATTTGATGAATCTGATGATGCTGATTATTTCTTGGAGGGAAGGAATGTAATGATAAGCAGTAATGAGATTGAAGACAACTCGGGGATCTCTGAGTCTGAGCCTAAGGGAGTAAGGATTCCTCTGCCTTGGGAGATTTTGCAGCCATTGTTGAGGATTTTAGGGCATTGTTTGTTAGGGCCATTGAATACGCAAGATGCTAAGGATGCTGCTTCTGTTGCTGTAAGAAGGTTGTATGCTAGAGGGTCTCATGATTTGGTTCCACAGGCGATTTTAGCCACTAGGAGTCTAATTCAGCTTGATAAGAGAGCACGTGAAACTGAAAAGGCAACAGCTGCAAATACTTCTTCAAATGCTAACACCCCCGCCAAAGCTAAGAAGCCTGAAATTCTCCTAGTCTCAAAGTGAAAGTGGTTTGTTCTGGCTGCGATTGGCGTGGCGGGTAACCTCTAGGTTTAAATCATTAATTTTATCAATGCTTCATAATACCTGCTTTAAATCTGTCATAGCTCTTTGCAATGGATCTTACAGAACATGCTCATCTATGGCATGTAAATGGTTTCACTTTCTTGTCAGCACTGCACACCAAGTAGAAAATTATGTTTCCAAAACTTTGTTCTTTGTGACGCATCATATATATATATATTTTGTTATCATCTCATTAGTGTTTGACTCTTGCCTATTAACTCTACAGAACGAACTGATACCCTTTGAAGGATTGATACAATCTGTCAACAAAATGTGCTTTTTACACTAATTTCTTATTCCATGGAAAGGATTGTTATGTACCCAACTTAATCAATGTTGCTCCATGAAGTCACGTATGATTGCTTTATCAACGTTCTGCTAGTGGGATAATGGCTTATCTCTAAAGTAGTGTTTGAGTACTCTTAGGAGTAAATTTAGTATCCACTCTAGTTGGTGTTTATTAGTTGCTACTTATTAGGAGATGTTATTGTGCTCCTCTCTATAGATTCAAAAATGACGGTGAATAAAAGGGGAGTTTTCATTTTTCAAGTAAAGTTGAACTTCGCTCATTGGGATGATTTTGGGTTTCCCTTGAAGAAATCCTATTACCACTAAATTTCTTTATCCAAATTGGTTAGTGCCCCCCTTAAGAGTTTCTACGAATAATCAGGGCAGTGAAAGGTTCTACTGATAATGCATTAGATTCTGCATGGAAAATTGGTAAAATTGGTTGCTCTATCACAAATGTCAGTATTCATATGCAGTTTCTATGTTTAGTTCTATTTGTGCAAATTACAACTGTTGGATCAATGTAGGAGGGAAATTTGACATCTTAAACCCGAAAAGGAAGCTTGTATGGGAAAGTTTCTAAGAGTGAGTTGAAATTTGAGATAGACCTGCTGAGCAATAGTAAGCTTGATAAGGAACAGATAAATCACCTAGCACTCCCAGGAAACATTCATCATGATCATTAAGCATCACTCCTAAGAAAGCCAGTCACTGCGAACCCGATATCTGTAGCCTCTCAACATTTTGGATGAAACATCCTTTCCAAAATAAACCTCACAGCCACATACAGCCCCTCGAAGCAGGTTACTTGGGGAGGTGCCTCCAAGTTATAGACTTAGCAGGTAACTTCAATAAGGGTGACATTCTTAAAAAGCAAGTGTCCTACACCTAGATATTCAGTTCACTGATATATTCAGTTGGCATAATGACTATTGATTAAATAGATTGAGTTTCTGTCAGAGAATAGGTTTTCTTGATATAGAGAACTACTAGCCTCGCACTAGTAGATTCAAGGATTTACTCCATAATTGTAGGCATCCCACTTTTTCACATATTTAGGCCAAGGGCTGCACTTTTTCAATCAAAACTCATACTAAAATTGAAAGAATATAAGCATATATAATGCTTGCGTTATTCTTACTCTTATGAGACTTGAATTCCTATTTAGGAAAACATAAGGATTACTTTACAAGAGACATAAATAACTGTACTCATAAAAGCAACAAGGTAGTATATAAAAGTACAGCCCTGTTATCTAGAAGCTGCCTTCGCTGGAACTCAAAAGGACTAGGAAACCAAAACCAACTCCCTTAACCAAACTTTGAAGGCATTAATCCACATGGTTAAAGCGTGGGTTGAATATCCCCTTTTTTTCTACTTTGTAAATATTGACCTTCAGTTGCATTATCTCCTGACTAGAAAGCATGCCATATTTCTCTGCGAGAATAAGTTATATGAGTTGCATTCTTTAGTGGACTAGTTCTTGATGGTTGTTCACCTGATGAATGGTTACAAGGATTTTTACTACCCCCATTGAATGTTGTTCTGAATCTCATGACTCAGAACGTGGTATGTTTGTGATCCAGTTCATTAAAAGTACCAACCCAATTGTTATCGTGTTGATAGTTTTAATTTTTGAAAGAGATAGTTTCAAAAGAGATCTAAACATCGCATCGCTAAAGGAATCCTAATGAGATAATGCAAGTAATCAAAACCCTTGATTCTCTCATCTTCATTTAACTGAAAAGGTATAGATTTAGTTGAATTGAACTCTCTGATTCTGCTTCCTAGAAAAAAATGAGGCAGGGGATAATGTTGCTGCCTTGGGAAGAAAAGAGAAAATTGGAAATAGCGTTATGTTGGAGAAAATCTTGTTCAGAAGTAATTAGATATATTTATTTTTGCTATTTACTGAATTTAAAAGGATTGGGTGATTGTAAATAATAGATGCATGCATATATAGGAATGACCTGCATTAAAGCAAACCATGACCTGAAATAGTGAAACCCAACTAAGCCTACCCACCTTGTACCACAACTGGAGTACGTGGTGAACCGCATTCCTGTAGCTTACCAAGTACCATAACGAACCAGGTCCCAAGTAACAACTTGGTATGAAGCATGTCTTGAACTGTACGATCCAACACATGTTATCATCTAACCTGACAAGTTGGAAGAAAAATCTGATTGGAAAATATTCTCAGCTTTGTCAAGGTAACATTCAAACCCAATCCTATATTATTTAGGATCAAGTTGACCTTTTCCTATAGGATTTAGGGTTACCACTTTTTTTAGTTGCAAGAAAGTGCTCTCAGGATTGTGAGGTTATATGGACTCCTGAGCAGCGCAAATCGAACTTCTTACTTGTGTTGAAAAAGGTACATTCAAGAAACTATCTTTGACTGAATAGATAATTGTGTAAGAAATTCTTGTTGAGCTGGATTAAGACTAATTGTAAGTCGCGGAGCACAGTGCTCATGGCATATGAAAGATTAGAAGTTTGGTCTTTTTAGCCTTGAACAAATATGTAGAAGCGCTCATCTTGTTCCTTCATCAAGATGCAATAAGATTTAATTTCAAAATTTGACATGGGGAGGGGACATGGTAAATATTTATCATTTTAGAACTGGAGAAGATGAATAAAATCAGATAGAACTTCTGCTTAACTTTAATTGAAACATGTTAACTATTGTTTTGCCTAGAAAATTCAGAGATTAGATGATGGTTGGATTAGAGGATAAAAATTGATAAAAGAAACTTGATCCCAAAGATCATTTAAAAGATTATTTTTCAGGTCCTTGGAAAATGTGTGAAGTCTTTAGTTGGAGCATTTCTGAGAAATAAATGAGCATAGGCTTGTTGCGTCCGACGAACCCCATACCAAAATTAACTGGTACTCAAGCCTTAAATTTCTTAGGAGTGAATATCCATAACATTTGGCTTGTCAAATTGATTCGCTCAACTATTTCCAGAACTAGCACCTTGACTAAAAAGTCTTGGAGATGAGAAAAATGCTGTCACCTGTGGCGATTTTGGAGTAACACAATGATTCATTTGTTTATTAGAGAAAAATGCCATCAACTTTTATCCTGTTAGGACATGATGACCAAGCAACTAGCATATATTGTAATTTCAATTATTCTTTCACTTTTCATTGGCAAATTATACTTGTTGTCTCCTTTTGACCTTGTTAGTGGCCCTTCTCACTCCTGAGGTATTGGGAATATTGTTTACGAGGGATCTGAGATGAAAGAAATTTATAGTGGAATTGATGATTTCAGTGATGCTTATTTTCTTAGAGGTTTTCTCACGAGTTTTTGGCTCATGCAGGTTTCTTGGGTACCTGTGACTATGAGTTGAAGCTGGATTACTCTAACATGGGTTTTGTACCTAACTACCATCTGAGGTGAAAATGCTCTACATTCAAAACAGCAAGAGAATGGCATCAAACAGCTAGAGAACTGCTTCTGTTTAGAGGTGTACCATTTCAAGAAGATGAATACCATGATCATTATTCTGTAAGCAAAACTATGTTTGGTATATATGTGGTCTTCTATTTAATGAGTGTTGTTGTTACTTTGTTGAAGGTATGCATATAGTGAGGAGGACATGCTTGGCGTTGGTGTCGTTGTGTTGTATACAGGGTTTATGGATTCCAAGGCTTGCGAGCCATAGTTGCCATCTTTTAATCTAAGTTTCTGCGATTTGATTTCTTTTGTTGATGTTAAATGTCACAGTATGTTGATTGCGCCAGGTTTCAGTCTGTTTGCCATGTATGCTACATGACTATTCTGTTTGTCTGTGGAAAACTTCCTCCTTTTCTTCATCTGATTTATGATCAATCCAGTGACCCGTGACTCAGGACTGTTTCGGGTTGGTGTATTATTCGAGGTGATTAACCGCACTATGTAACGCAAAAAGTGGTTTGCATGATCACCCTTTCCAAGTGGATCCCAACCTGATATGGTAACGTAGGTGCAGGGACAAGATGCATTTTAATATTAATCAATCAAAACAATGTAAAACAATCTAGTTAATTAACCTAGGAAACTCCATCAATTGATATCATAACATTCTTGGTTTTATCTTCAAGCAGGAACACTACTTGTCAGCTCTAGTAGCATTTTTAGTTTGGAAATTTACGATATCTTGAGCTGCTCGCCAGCTGAGGCCAATTTTGCATCCACGTCCAATTACTTAACTTCCATGGAACAGATCAGCTAGCTTCCACTTTGAAATTTGAGTTGCAATCATGGGATTTTCTCCATTCCTGATCAAGCTGCTGTATTTGCTTCTTGTGTTACCTTTCTCAATATTATACCTCCTCAAAAAAGCTACAGCAGCAGAGTTTGATCCTCACAGTAATCTCAAAGACAAGGATGCCCTTTATGCTCTCAAGAGAATGATAATTGGACTGGCCCTCAATGCAATACAGACTATTCCTCAACATGGCATGGCATCGCAAGACATTCAGTGCGTCGGTGGCCATGTTACTGGAATCTCTCTGGAAAGAATGGGCTTGGATGCTACATCAATCGATACCGATGCATTCCTCTTCCTCACCGAGCTGACTGTCCTAAGCTTCAAGAACAAATCAATATCAGGGGGCATAACAAGATGAGGAAACTTGATTTGTCGGGAAACAAGTTGTACGGATCAATCCCAAGGCCACTGCTAAGTCTTGAATTGTTGGAGTCGTTGCTTCTTCAGGATAACTATTTGAAAGGCTCAATCCCAGAATTTAACCATTACATCTTGAGAGTCTTTAATGTCTCTAGCAATGATCTCAATGGCTCAATCCCAAAAACTCACACTCTGCAATCTTTTGGCCCTGATTCGTGTTCTAGTAGCCCTCAACTGTGCGGCCCACCTACGCTTAACACCTGCAATAATGTTTCTACAGCAGTGGATGGAGCAGCTGATCACAACAACACAAATTCTCCACCTGATGAACCCCCAAGAACGTCAACTAAACCTAATTCTGCAACCACGTTCATACTTCTTGACGTTGTTGGTTTAGCTGCGGTGATTTGGCTCTTCAATTTTTACTTTAAGAAGGCTAGGAAGCTTAAGAAAATGATCAAGAAAGAGGATGAAAGTAAAGGAGGAGGAGATACTACTATTGTTGATGATGGCTTGAGGGATGAGATAGAGGAAAAGGGAAAGGATGTCTATATCAGAGAAGAAAAATGGAATCTTATTTTCAAAGAGGAAGAAGCAAAAAGTTTCCAGCTGAATGATCTTCTAAAAGCTCCTGCTGAGGGTTTAGACAAGGGAAACCTGGGAAATTGTTATAAAGCTATGGTGGAAGGCAGGGCCGCTGTTGTTGTAAAGCAAATAAGGGATTTGAAGCCATTAAGTAGTGAGGAACTCACAAGGCAAATGCATATAATTGTTCATCAGAAGCACCCCAATTTGCCACCACTTCTGGCTTACTCCTACTCCAAGGATGAGCAGTTGCTGGTATACAAATATCCAGAAAAAAGGAAACCTCTTTAATAGCATTCATGGTATTATTCACTTCGATTTGCTCTTTCCCTCTTTCTATTTTTTTTTATATACAAATAAAATAAATTCTGGTTTTTCTTTTGCATTTTCTAGAAAGTTAAAATCATTCTCTTATTCTCTCTCACACATTTTATAACATGAAATTGAAGATTGGGAAGATTACATGCATTTTTTTTTCTCTATTTTATTATCTGCAACCAATTATTTGTAATATATTTGTTCAACAATGCATGTAGCAGAGGAAGGGACAGGATTCCATGTAGGTGGAGCGCAAGACTATCCATAGCTCGAGGCATTACACGAGCCCTGTAGTATCTTCACATCAACACTACTAACTCAAAAAGCGTTGTCCCTCATGGCAAGCTAAAATTAACAAATGTTCTTCTTGATTGGAACGGGATGGTTTTGATATCAGATTATGGTCTCAGTTCACTAATAGCCCATTGCAGCTCAGAATCTTGTTTCATACAAACCACCTGGATATCATATACCAAAAAGGTCTCTAAGAAGTCTGATGTTTGGAGTTATGGTTGCCTTCTGCTATAACTCTTGACTGGAAAGCTACCAGTCTATTCGGCTCCTCCAGGAATGAAGGGAGTGGATCTTTGCAGTCGGTGAATAGAGCAGTCAGGGAATAATGGACGGCTGAGATACATGATATTGAGATTGCTGTGCAAAGAAGTGCGTATTCTGGGATGCTAAAACTACTGCAAATTGCAAGCCGCTGCTGTGATAAGTTCCCCTATAACCGACCTGAAATGACAGAGGTGGAGAACATCAAAGCTGCTGAATCAGAAGATGAAGAATTTGTGGATCAATCAGACGAATCTCTTCCAACAAGTGCCAGCTTAATTAACAATGACATTAAACTGTCAGACTAAAAAACCACAACAGATCAGTGTTCTTTTTCATCATCAGAAAAATAAAATATCCAAATGCAGAAGAATGATTGCGAGGCTTGGAACAGTTGTTGTACTTGACATTTTTTTCTTTATGTAATTACTTTGTCATTCTGTGACAAAAGTATACCTATTTCTCTACAGCTTCTCAAGTTTTCTAGTCATTTAAAATTTGGGTTGCTAAATGCAGTTTTAGAGTCACCTTCAAATCTCAAGACACTACAAAGTTGCTGGATCTTAAGACACATCAAATCTCACAAGCAAATTGACCAAAGAGAGAGCTATATCCACCCTTGAGAACAAACTGTTACATGAATCTGATCTATCAGACCAAAATAATTTTAATTAATAACTGGCACAGTAAATCGAGAGAGTGTAATTGGCTCGTCTAAGTAGCCAAATTCATGTAACGATTTCTTCTTCAAAGGGCTTGGAAGTTTTTTAAATGCTACGCTAAGGCAACCTTTTTAAGGATCTCAAAGGATAGCATTATTGTTTTCAAATTACTCATGATATGCATTTAAAACAATCAGGAAAAAAAAAAACCACAGCACCAGAAAGATGGTTGATGCTTATAGTTGGCTGATTAATCAATGCGATTATGTGATAACACGACACTTGCAGATGCTATCCAGCAAAGGAATAAAGTTGTATATGATGATGACATTACAAGAAAGTGTAAAGAAACAGAAACTAAGCACACCCACATACATGCATGCCTTCTCCACAACCTGATAAACACTACAATTTGTATTCCAGTCTGTTCACCTTTGTATTTTAGTTATATTATCGGATAGCAACTTCTGAAGGTTGCTTAAACTCATAAAAAAGAAAATAGAAAGTGTAAGCATATACAGTCAGGAATCAAAATTTACATTATACACGCAACAGACTAATACGGCTAGGAAATGTGTCGAAGGAAAACCTGCAGCAGTATGTTACATGGCCAGAACAATTACAATGCAAAAGGGAGGCATCACGGCCGACTACAAGAACAATATGGTCAATCATGATCAGACAGGAACACGGTAGGATGGATCAACCATTTTCAAGATAAACAGGTTTCCTTTGTCACCCCTGGATACTCTGTTGAAATAAAAAGGAACAATATGTTACATACGCTGAAAATAGACATGCATGGTTGTGAGCTAGTAATTTGGTTGGTTACTATTGAAACTACAACCGAACATAAAGAATAAACATCATGCAAGTATAACCTGATTATTCATCAAAAACAAAAGAAGTATAACCTGATTATTTATCAAGAACTAATACAAACAAAAATGTTCTACTAGACTTGGTATTTTCAAATGAAATGGTTACTTCCCACAGACAGATTATGGACATGATTAATGGTTTATCATCATCAGACCAAGAACTAGTCATGTGTTTAACACGGGAATGAATTGGGAAAAAACATGCAAAGAATGATGATGTGTATGTGTGTGTGTGTACACATGATCCTGCATCGAGCATCGAGCCAGAATTGTACAGCTCAGTCGACAGGCATGCAACTGATCTCCTTGGTTGGATTATGGCAGAAAGTATGTGCTTGCATGTGTTTTTTTTTTGTACATGAATGTTCTCTTTAACCTATGGTTTCTCATACAGAAATCAGACCTTATTAAGCCACTATCTCCATCATTTCTTTCAGTTAAAAAAATGGTAGTAATTAAGTAGACAAGGTTCTCTGATGTTGGTGCATTCTATTATCAAGAAGTTAAAATGTCAATAAGTTACATTATGCTATGATTGTTATCTGTATTCCATCCGAGCAGTTCTTAAAGCACTCCTAATTCTTATGAATTAATGGTACACAAAAAATAAGTGCACTGACCGTAATTCTTCATCCAAATAAGTGATTTCCAACTCACCACGAGCTCTTTCAGGTGCCTTAACTGGTATCTGTACAGTATGTCAAGAGCATTTTGTGAAAAGAAGTGGCAAAAGGACTTAGTGAAAAACATGTTGGGATATAATGCTTCATAGGCTTGATTTTAGTGTGGGATACGTGAGTCATCATCAAATTGAAAACACCTTGCTAGTTCGTATCTGTACAACTCCAGAAAAATAAGTGCTACATTATTATAGTTTACTATAAAAATTAATAGAAGGAGAGTACCTACCAGACCAAGAATTTTGAAAACATCAAACTTTACAGCAACTTTTTTTGCACTCAAAGGTGTTAAATCTGCAGTTACCTACAAAACATGAACGTCAAACTGATAAGAAGTTAGATTGAATTTACACCTCTTTTGTTTTTCAATAGAGATCCCCTAACCCTAAACAGTTTTACTTGTGGAGACTTAACGTATAGTTTTCAAGAAAAACACAGAACACGGATGCAGTGGAAGTTTCAGATAAAATGGTCGAGAGTGTAGGGTATATGTAGCTTATCTGTTCCTTATAAAAAACAAAACCAAAAAAGAAGAAGAGTAAAAGGAAAGTGGAATGCTTAAAAAATCAAAGTCCAATAATCTCTTTATGGTAGTAGAAAATTGAATTACCTGGTTGAAGAATGGCCAAGATTCCATGTTCTGGGCCCTAAGTGTATCAGCATTGATTGCTTGGTAGTTTGTCCTGGATCTTAAGAGCTTTGGCCTCTGCACGACATTATTTCTCGAGTGTTGTCAACTCGTACAAGGAAAAAAACCACCTTTTTTATTTATCATTAATATTTTCTTCATGAAAGACAAATCGAGACAAGATGCTTGACAAGTATTCATTCAATTAACAAGTCAAGTGTGCAGAAAAAGGGAAGGAAAGTGCTGCCACCAGTTCCATTAATGGTGTATATTGAATGGATAATCCCATGAAACTTGTTTAGATTAGTATACATGGTGATGCTGTGATTGTTGGGATTAATTTCATACCAAGCAAATACGCTAAGATCACCAGAAGAAGTGAATGAGAAGTGTCAATTGTCCAAACATACTGAAGTGCCAAACAAAGCAAAAGAAATATTTGGATGGATTAAATTGAAAAATACATAGAAACAACATGTTATCTCAGCTCACTTGTGTTTGCAAAATAGATTGCGAAGTGGTGTATATAAGCTCCCATTTCCCGTTTAGTAAACCAGATTTCAATGGCTCCTTTGTCGGATTCACTGCTTCGAGTTTC
Source organism: Populus davidiana (assembly GCA_030145905.1). Classification (NCBI taxonomy): domain Eukaryota; kingdom Viridiplantae; phylum Streptophyta; class Magnoliopsida; order Malpighiales; family Salicaceae; genus Populus; species Populus davidiana. The sequence continues at coordinate 21,270,542 of CM057789.1, read as the reverse complement.
CGAGCAATCTGTAAAGAAATGACTTCCAAGAATCAAAAAAGAAATAAGAGACACATACAGTACTAAAACACCATCAAAAGCTTACATTTTAATCATATATATATTAAGTTTACCAATAGAGAAGATATATATCTTTGTAACAACTTGCGCATTCATCAAAATTAAATTCTTTCTTTAAAAGATCTTAAGAACACATCCTCGACATTAGTTTGAGCATTCAACTATATATTTTCTGGAACGTTAATTAATCCTAAGTTTCCAACTAAGAAAATCTGTATTTGGGGTGCATTTTAATTAGCTCAAGTTCAAGAAAAGCTTCAACGTAATAAAATCTTCAGAGTTACAGCCAAAAATGATCATAAGGCAAAGAAGAGGTGATGGGAATGGACCAACCTCATCAACTCTTTGTTGGTCTTCAGGAATGGCGTCTGCTCCACGATCAAGGGGATCAATGGCCTCAAGAAGTTCCTCCTTGAGGACCTTAGCATCCTTTCCCTTTTTCAAGAAAGCAGGAAAGAAAGAAACCTTAGCGCTCCATGATCTATCAATGGTACTGGAGTAGCTTGAAGAAAGGTTAAAGTAGCTGGTTTGGTTGGAGGATTTAGCAGTAGAGAAGAAGAAGTGAGAGGTGGTGAGTTTTGGAAATGGTGAGTGAGTTGAGAATTGAGAGGCTGTGAGGACTGCTGGAGACTGTGGAGATGAAGATAAGGCCATTGTCATGGCAAAGGTTTTGCAGAGAGTGATCTTGAGGTTGTCTTGTGTTTTACTTTAATAAAACCAATCTGCTTTTTTGCAAGAAAAAACAAAGGGCCCATGGACTTGGCCCAACAAAAGCTAATTATTCAGCTTAAATATATCCAACAATGTTTCCATTCCATAGGGAATACACAAGAGTAAAATATTGCTCAAGAATAATTACTAATTAACCCTTTTATAGTTTTTTTTTTTGTGAAAAAAATATTTTCAGATATTTTTGTATTTATAAAATATCAAAATAAAATTTCTATAAAATTTCAAAATCTAACTTTCACTCAATACCATTAATCCATTCGAATGTATTGCTATAAAGATTTTAGATATAAAAAAGTTTTTATTGATTTGGATGAAAATTGTTAAGGGTGAGAAAAAAACCAAAAAAATGATTAAATTGAGAAAAAAAAAACAAAAGAAATCGAACTGCAAAAAAAAAAAAACAGATTAAAATTTTTAAAAATTGAGAAAAAAAAAACAAAAGAAATCGAACTGCAAAAAAAAAAAAACAGATTAAAATTTTTAAAAAACCGATCGATTCGGTTCGGGTTCGGTTTTATAAACCTGAAACCGAAAAACCTGAATCGAACCCAAATCGAAAAAAAATCAGAAAAAACCGAACCAAACTAATTTAACTGGTTTTTGTCCTAAAAAACAAACTGAAAGCGGTTAGTTTGAGCCAGTTTTTGTTTTTTTAAAAAAAAAAATCAGTTCAGTTATTTTTTTTATAAAAACCGAACCGAATCGAAAATTATTACCCCTAAAAAATGTCATACAAAATTTTATATTCAATATTATATTTAGATTTTGAATTTATGTTTACAACTATATTATATAGTACATAAATATAATATACAATATTTATTTCCTTCAAATTAACTATTGTTTCGAAAACTATTTTAATCAAAATCATTTTCACAAGCTAGATATAAAGATTTTTATGATAGGAAAAATTGTTTTGGGTTATGTGTGTGTTGATAATTAGTTTATCTTACTTGATATTATATTTAATGATATAATTCTATATTTTTAAACCACTTATAATATCAATATTCATATATAATTTTAGAAAGAGTTACATAAAATTTAAAAAGAAAAAACTTTTTTAGAGAATTACAAAAATCCATGGTTACAAAATGGGTGAAAAAGAAAAGAAAAGAAAAGAAAAGAAAAAAGCTCAGAAGAGAGACAGCCTATGTGCTAAGAGTAGCATTCATCTTCACCTCCGCTACAAATAGCCATGGTTTTTTTTTTCTTCTTTTTAATTATTTAAAAGTTAAAATTATATTTTTTAAAAAATTAAAAATAATTTTTATTTAAAATTCTGTTTATATTTTTTATCAATCATGAAAGGAGATATATATTTTATTAATTTTACACTGCGTATATATACTTAGCATATTAATATTGTCATAGCATCTTAAGTTATTTTCGATGATCACATTAAGATTTATTAAATTAATGTGCTCACAAGATACAAGCTTAATTGCAATTATTTTATAAGAGATAATGACTTGGCCTACAAGGAGATTGTTATTTTTATGATTTAATTGGAATAAGATAGTAAATGAACATTAAGGATGAATTTTATTATGGACCATCAGGTGTGAATAAATCTTATTCTTAGTAATTTATTTAATAGTCTTGTTATTAAATAATTATTAAGTAGAAAAAAATAAAATAGAAAATATGTTTCCTTCAAATAAGAGAGAGGAAAAAGCATAATAATAGAAAATTGGAAAAACATATATATAAAAATAAAATTTCTAATATGAAAAGGAACAAATAAAAATAACCTTTGAAAATTAATTATTTTCACCAAAAAGCTCACATATTAATATCCTCAGGTTGGAAGGAACTTATTTTCGAGTTTAAACTTCAATAAAAAATCGTTCTTCATCATAAACATCTATTTTTGTTTTGTGTGAGCCACCCTATTATTAGTCCTTAATATCTTTATGTTAGTTGTCTCATTATAGTTCCTAACACCTCTGTGTTGATCGCTCCACTGTGCTTCGCTAGAATTTTCAATATAACACACAATAAAAACCAAAAAGAATTATTGGGAATTTTTCAATCATGGTGATTCAATAATATACAACAAAAAACACTAGGAATTATTGGTTTCTAATACCAAATAAGGCGAACAAAAACAACAAAAAAATAATAGCAAAACAAGCAACATAGGATTTTGCTAAATAGTTTGAAATTTCATCACTAAATATTTTTCACTCAAGTTAAATTACTCTATTTATCTTAGTCTATATTGAAGAAGAGAAAAATCATAATAAATAATAAGGGAGCCATTATAGGGGTTCTAAACTAAGAAATTTTTTTTGTCAAAGTAGATTTTCTAAATTGAATAGAAAATAAAAAAAACATTACAAAAAAAAATATTTTTTAAAATTAAATAAAAATAAAAATATCTAAGAATAAAAATAACTTTACACAGCTAATGATGACTAGTTTAGTAACATTAAATAAAATGAAAAGGTGATAAAAATATATTGGTTATAGTAGTGATTATGAAATTATGAAAATAATAATGTTTAATGAAATGATATTAGTAGTTTACTGACATCTCGCTTATTGAAAACAAAAAAAAATCAATTTTTACTATTTTAAAAAACTAATTTACTTGTTTTTAAAATTTAAATATAAAAACAACTATTCAATTTGTTTTTGATAAAGAAAAAAGAAAATCACAAACTATGACACCAAGAGCACATTTGAAAATACAAATTTTAAAAGCATGTTTAAAAATATAGGTCAACCTATATTTTTTTTAAAATAATTTTTTTTATTAAAATTTAATTTTTTAATATATTTTGAATTATTTTGATATATTAATTTTAAAAATAATTTTTTAAAATATAAAAAAAAGTACTAAAAGCACCCACCTCCTTTCATTCGAGGCCTCGTGGCTTTGTGTTGTCCACAAGCCCAAGAACAGGCGCTCTCTCTCTCCCCCTCCCTCTCCTCACGGAAAAAAACGTGGACGTTTCGTGACACACCTCCACCTCCACCTCCTCGTCCTTACCGAACACTTACCGAACACTACAACAGTTGTCACACACAAAACACATAAGGGGAAGACAACAAACCCACGTAATTTTCACAAGTGACGACAAAAGAGAGAGAAATAAGGACGGGAATGCTCTTCAAAAAGAAGAAACCAAAAGGACCAAAGTTTTCTTCTGCTTCTTCAATGGCTCCTCCCTCACTCTCTACTCTTCTTCCTCACGCTCGCCACTCTTTCCTCCCCCCTACAAACCCTAATATCACCCACCGTTACATGCTCTCTCTCCGCCCTTCTCATTCTCTATCTTTTGCTGCAAGATTTTCTTCCGACAAGCAAAACGACAGCACCACCGATAACAGAATCACATACCCACCCGCGCAACCACCCGCGCCACCGCCGCCGGAGAAGAAGTCGTTTGCTGTTGCCACTGGCGAACTTTTCTTGGGAATTGCGTCGAGGGTTTTGAAAAGGGCTAATAAAATTAATTATAATGGGAATGTTGATCACGAGGAGAGGATTGGGGCTGTAATGAAGGATGAGGTTGAGCCTGATGTTATATGGGAACAAAGAGTTAAAGATATTGAAGCGGAGAAAGAACGACCTGTGGTTACAAGTCCTGGCTTTAGTTTCTCTGCTGCTGGCTTGTTGTTTCCTTATCATCTTGGAGTTGCTCATTTACTTATTGAAAAGGGTTATATCAAGGTAGGTTAATTTCTCTCTTTCCTTTTCAATTCTGGTTCTTTCTTGTTTAATCAAGTACTATGTGCATTCCCTTTGGGATTTGTAAAGTGAATTGCTTGTGTGGTATTCTCTAATCATATTTTGAATTTTCTCACTTGGTTTTGATTATTGTCCAATTTTCTCTGGAATTGGAAATGTTTGTAACATTGACTGGGCTCTAGTTTCTTTTTATTTATATTGTTTACTCAATTTTGAGTTTTCTGTATATAACTTTTAAATGTCCCAGTTGCGGAAATTCGTCAATTTGGACAGTTCTATCTGCTTTATTCTCGTTTTATTCCCTAAGAAAATTAGAAAATTCCAATGTAATTAATCTATGTATTGTATTGACATGATCAGATTCGCTCAAGATGTTGTCGTATTTGAAACTTGTGCATAATCCAAGAAATAAAGTAGAAATAGAAAGCGGAAAAGAATCCACTTCTCTTTATATCCTGGATATGTTTTTTCTTTGACGTTGTATTTAGGTTGTTTAGCCAAACTGGAGATCAATAGTTCTAATCTTTAGCTCAAGCCTCTGTTTTTTGTTTTTGTATTTTCTTAATTTCCAAACAGGAAACCACACCATTAGCTGGTTCCTCCGCTGGCGCTATTGTATGTGCTGTGATTGCCTCTGGGGCCAGTATGCATGAGGCTTTAACAGCTACCAAAATATTGGCTGAAGATTGTCGGCTAAAAGGGACTGCTTTTCGGCTCGGGGTATGTTTCTACTCCAATACTTTATCAGGGTTAGCAGAGCTTGGCATCCAATTTTTATTGACATACCAAAATTTAATTTTTGAATCAAATTGTGGTGCTTAATCTTTAAGATTTGTAGTGTCCGCCTTTCATTCTAAAGAATGTTCACTGTCAGTAACTTGCGCTTTTAATGCCATTCGGCTATAAGTGCATGTGACAATAAATGAGTCAATCATTCTGGTGTTTTGACCTTCATCATATGCTTACGTTGAGGGCAGTGTATCAATGCAATGTATGCCATAAATTTGGCATGATGCAGTACGGGGTAGATTTTTTATGAGATGAAACAAATGAGAGGAAATGTCCAGAAAATGGAAGGCCTACAAATAAGAAATATTAACTCAAGCAACACGTTTTAACAAATGTATGATGAATCTCTGCAGGCCATGAAATACCATGCTTGCAAATAAAGTTATGTTCTTTTGCTGCTTTGCTTGCTGTTCACTTTTTCAGTCTTAATGATCACTAGTCATTAGCTCATATTATCATTTGCAGAAAGTAGTGGTCATTTGCATAGCTTAGACTAAGCAAGATGCTTATTTTAAACTTACAATTAACAGCATGCTTTTTTCTTGCTACTTTGAACAAAATTGTCATGCAATTTAAAATATCATTAAGGGCAAGTTTCGTAAGTAGGTAACTTTTTGGGAAGGTTTATACTGTAGAAAGAGTAAACATGTTTTGGGTTTCGTCTTAGATTTTAGCCATAATGTAACTTTATGTTGGCTCTGTGAACTGTAAACCTTGTGCAAAATATTAAACAAGCTAGAATTAGTATGTTTTTGGTAAAATTTGTCATGCTATGTAAAATAGCCATTAATTGTACTTTCTTTTCCTTAGGCTGTTCTGCGGGATGTTCTTGAAAGGTTTCTGCCAGATGATGTTCACATTAGGTCCAATGGGAGGGTTCGAGGTGAGAACAATCTTCTTTCCTCCACCCTTCTGTTTTTTAGTTGTACTTTGAGTTAGGAAATGCTTTCTAGTAGAAAATGTTTCTTTACATGTGCATATATGTCTACTTGCTTCAGAATGGTGTAAAGGTTTGTTGCAATTCCCCAGGCAAAAAGACACCATGAATGGAATCATCCAGATATATCTATATCTATATATGTATGCATGTATTATAGATATATAATATATTATAGAAAATCATCTAGAGATTTAAATCCTATGCTATCAGAAATGTTATATGTTATAGATTTTTATGTGCTTGCTATTCTAAAGAGGTTGCATGCTGATAATTTCATGCAGTAGGCCACCATTCTCAGCTGAGATTTAGATAATTCTGTTTCCAGGTCTGTGGCCTTGCCTCTCTTTTAGAATAAAGTTATGAATAGTGATAAATCAATGTTGTTACATGTGTTGTATGTTCCAAGTTCTGTCCATTCCAAGGCTTGCTTGGGTTGAGGTTCGCTTCGATCCTCGTGCTGGTCACATGCCTTATTTTTGGGTAATGACAGGTGCAATACATTGAAGATGAAGCAAAGGAGACTACTACAAGTTTAGTTTTTGGAGAGTCGTAGAATAAGACGTGGAGAGAACTTACACAGCCTAAGGCAGTTGTTTTTCCTTTTAATTTTTCTTTAGTCTACTCCTATTATGTAGGTGTATTACCCATCCATGGAGATGACCATTAAGTCAAACCCAAGCTTTACAGCTTGTAGATGCAGGATTTATTCTTATGAATTATTATATGGGAGGTGGTGTTGCACCTAATGGGGTAGAGATTGAAAGATCTGAGGAAGGAGGATCAGGAAATAGCTAAACTTTGTGGCATGTGAAAACGCCAATACGTGCATGGGGAGAACTGAGCAGGAGTGATAGTTGAGTGGTACTTGTTTTTGTCAAAGAACCATCTCAACCCAATAGCTTAAGCTTTTAGGTGAGGTCCCAGGATATGATTTATATTATTCTCTAACAGTTTTGAATGTTTGGTGCTTTGATGGAAGATGTGGTGGTGCCATGATGGGTTTGAGGGGCAGTCTTGTTTAATGCTATGGGTTATTTTACCATTAACATGTTAGCTTTCCTTGTGATTGTTGTTAAGACAATATAAGTGGAATTGCTATTTCCAAATTATTTTTAATTTTGTTGATTGTGTAATGCGTTATTGTTTAGGAAGTTCCTATTTGTGATATGTAATAAGTATGATTTTCTTATTACTATGAGTTATTTGATTAAAATTTAATTGTAATTTTGTTTCCTGCATAAGCACGCACATATTTGTGTTTTGAGTTGCATTAGATCATGTTTGAGATTGATTCATCTTTTTCTACATGGATTGGATTCAAGGAACCTCCTAGTGGATGTCTACCGTCTATTTTACCTTTCCCTACTTGTTAAATGCCAATTATGCCTGGCCTTAAATTCCCATATGCACTGTTTTTCTTTTGGATATTAACATAAACTACATTGTTTATGCTCTTCTACTACAGTCGCGGTTACTCAGATTCTGTGGAGGCCCAGGGGTTTGCTAGTGGATCAGTTTGACTCCAAGGAAGATCTCATAAATGCAGTTGTCACTTCTTCCTTCATTCCAGGGTGAATAATTAACATGCTATCTTGAGAACAATACTTGTTATGTGAGTTCATTTATTGACGTTGAACTAAAGTGAAATTCAGTGCAGATATCTTGCACCAAGGCCCGCAACGATGTTCCGGAATCGACTTTGCATTGATGGTGGTTTGACATTGTTTATGCCACCAACATCTGCTGCTCAGACGGTATGTGGGAAAACCCGTCAAAACTTTTTACTTGTTGTTTGTTGCATACAGTCCTTGCTTACTTTTTGTTTGTTGTAATCGAGTTAAGGAAGTTTTGATGATTGATCCCTTCGTCATTACACAAGGTTTTTGTAAGTGAAAGTGCAGCTATTGTTGATGGGTACTTGTTATGATGAGCTGGGAGCAATATATATTTTGTTTTTTACTCTTCGTAAGTAAGATGAGCTAGAATAGTTTATGCATTCCAAATTCAGCATTTTGCTCTGGACCCAGCTTAAACAGTTCGATATCAAGAGCTTGCCACCATCCTTTATGCCCTTCACCTCACATAATTCAGGTAGCCTGGTCATCCTTGATTTGAATGTGGCTTTTGATTGCCATTCTATTCTATCTATTGCTATATAGGCTCAAGAGTTTGCCCCATACTAGCTTAAATAGGCTTTCTGCCTCAAGGGTTCCATGACTCATTGTTCAAAAATGGATGAATTACGCAGTTGATATCAGATCCGTTTAACGATTTATGAATTACTCTGCGGTTATTTTTTCTACATCATGGCATCATGCATGGGTCTTTACTGGGGTTAATAGCTCCATATATCCTGCACCCTTATGGATTTCAAAAATTACTCTACGTGTTACCGTTCAGGTTCGCATCTGTGCTTTCCCTGTCAGTCAAATGGGACTGCAAGGGATCGGGATTAGTCCAGACTGCAATCCTGAAAGTAGGGCCACCCCAAGAGAGGTAAAGTCTAGCTCTGGAATTGATGTCTCGTTTAATTTCTGGTATATGCCAATGAACATCTTTGTTATCAACCACTCCAGCTTTTCAAATGGGCATTGGAGCCAGCAGAGGATCATGTTCTTGATCGGCTTTTCGAGCTCGGATATTTAGATGCTGCTGTGTGGGCTGAGGAGAACCCTGTGCAGAATTTAGTTCAAGATGACTGTCCCTTGGTTGAAAATGGCTCCAGTACCTCACCATAAGGTGCATCACCTGGTTCTATTTCAAGGATGCTTCAGATTCTGTGGTGACAAACGACCATGTTAATTTCATTTACATGATCTTGACATGGCTGTTCAACCAGGTTCTGATTTTCCTATACATTTAACAAATCTCAATGTAGGGAGCAGTGAACGTTCTTGTTCTTCTACTATTTGCTGTATAGTGATTTTATCAATAATTAGTTGAACGATATAATGGAAGGAAAATAGCAACAGAAGAAATAAAAGATTAGATTTTTAGGGATTTTGGCATAGCAAAACAAGAACAGTATAGTAAACGCCATGTCTTGTCTGCAAGGAACTTTTGTTTTCAGTTTATCCGGCGGTGATAGTATCCATTGCAGGCTCTTCGTGGCACTACCCGCGTGATAGAACAAAATCACAAATAGGAGAGTTGCTAATTGCTATCGTTTTCATTTCTTATCAAGGCATGCTCGGCGTTGGGTTTATTTAGCTATCTATTTTGGATTTTTTTTGTTTTGTTTTAAATTATTTCTTTTTTATAATGGTTTTGATGTGTTAATATAAAAAAGCACATGTTAGAAAATAAAAATAAATAAAAATAAAAATAAATAAAAAAGCTTTGTGATAATTTTTATAGTTGTGATTTAAAATAATAATTAATTTTTTTTATAAATTATAGTTTTTTTATCAAGAGTTTTTGAGTGAGTTTAAGGTAAAATTATGATATTCATTGATTAATTAATTTTTTTTCAAATTTAATTTAAGATTGAGATAAAAACATAGTAATTGAATGGTCTAACAATTTTAGCTAAATTGATTTTGTCTTCAAGATTTTTAACTAATCAATTAGGTTGGAATTAGTCTTTTAAATTAATTTTTATTTAAATCTTTAGTTTTAAGTGAGTTTATTTGGTTGGCCGAAATGATTTTTTTATAAATTTTTTATTAAAAAATTAGTTTAGTTAATTTCAGATCGATTTTTACTGATATACCCAATAATTCGGATAATTTACTCCCATGTAATCGTCTCCCAAAGGGATTGGTTGACTGTCATGCACTGCCTCAAAAAACCACGTGGCAGCAAACCATGACTCTCCACAACAGGGCTTGTTGGGCGTTAAGCCCACAGAGTCCAACCCCCGGGCTCGTATGTTGTCACTGTCAGTCTCATCCGACAAACAGTGACGTTTGCTCTGCTTCTCTCACACTTCCTCCCACCTAGTCCCAGCGAAGTCCCTGCCTTGCCTGGATCCCTAAAGCAAATCTGCCGAAACCCTCTCTCTAGCCAGCCACAGCAGAGCAAAATGGGCATGAATCCTTACAATTTCCTTTTGATTCTTACATTTTTACTAAAACCCGGCAATGCCTCTATTCATGTCTACAACCAAGAATCCATCAATGAAGTAGGGAATTCTTATCTTCTTTCTGGTGGCAGCGAGGGCATTTCCTCCTCCTCCCATTCCCGCTCTTTCGTCCGGTATGTATGTATGTAAATACCCTTTCAGAATTTAGTCTGATCTGATCTGATCTGATCTTGTGCTTGACTACTTGCTGGGTTTATGGATGTCCTTAGGTTTGATAATATCACTTTCCGGAGGCCGAAATCGGCAGCAAAAAGCAGAGGATTGATACAAGTTGTGCTTTTTGAGGCAGCTGATCGGAATAACATTGGCGGGTCTGCTTATGGTGGACAAAGATCGATATGTTGCACCTCTGATCTTTCTAAGCTTCAAGGCTGTAAGCAAGGTGAGGTTATTAGGATACCTTCTGCCAATGATTTAAACTGGCCCATCATTCTAAAGCTACATTTCAGTCGCAATTCCTTGTCGACAAGCATGAAAAATCATGAGGAGATTGGCATATCAAAGACTGGAATGTATAACTTGTTCTTTATTGCTTGTGATCCAAAACTTAAAGGAGTGGTGATGAGTGGGAAGACTGTTTGGAAGAATTCTGATGGTTATTTGCCTGGTAGGATGGCACCTTTGATGAGGTTTTACGTGTTTATGTCGCTTGTGTATCTCTTGCTTGCTGTTATTTGGTTCACTCAGTACATTAGGTTTCGGAAAGATATACTGCAACTTCAACATTGTATCTCGGCGGTTGTTGGTTTAGGATTGTTTCAGATGATTCTTTGGTATTTTGAGTATGCTAATTTTAACAGCACTGGAATGAGGCCAGTTGTGCTTACTACTTGGGTTGTCACTGTTGGAGCTGTAAGAAAAACTATTGCCCGCCTTCTTGTACTCTGCGTTTCTATGGGGTATGGTGTTGTGAGGCCTACTCTTGGTGGTCTTACCTCCAAGGTGCTTCTTCTTGGAATTACTTATTTTTTGGCATCCGAGTTGCTTGATATTACCGAGTATGTGGGGACTATTAATGACCTATCAGGAAGAGCAAGACTGTTTTTAGTTCTTCCTGATGCCTTGCTCGATGCATTTTTAATATTGTGGATTTTTACAGCTCTTTCAAAAACATTAGAACAGTTACAGGTAACCATTTCTGCTTTTAATGTTTCTAGTCTTGTTGCTATCCTGCTTATTATTTTTTATCATGCCAGTTTTTCCATTTCTGTTTCATGTTGTTTCAACTTTCAGGAACTTAAATAAATTAATTTCATCCAGGTGAAAAGAAGTGCTGTTAAGTTGGATATCTATAGGAAGTTCTCAAATGCATTGGCTGCTGTAGTGTTTGCTTCTGTTGCTTGGATAGCATATGAGGTATCATTTCTGGCCAAAAGCACACCGACTTTCATGAAACCTCTAGAAATTATATTTCTTATGGTAGAACATGTTATATCTTCTGTTTGTTGGTTCAGTGACCTCACAAATTTTGTTCTGGAGGTCTTATAGCCTGTTATTATGCCAACACTCTTGGTTGCAACTTATACTGGGACAGTTAACTAGCACTTTTTTCAAGAAGAGTATCTTGAACGGGATTCTTCATTTTAAGCTGTGCTCCTTGGCATTCAAATATTAATATAACTAGCTCTTGAAAGATTTGTTGAGAGAGGAAGATAAATGATAATGAAAAATACAGAATTTACAGACAGTCAAGGGTCTGCGCAGGGGATTTAGATAACTGGAAGAGGGTCTCTGTTTGCATATACTCTTTTTCTTCTTCTTTTTTGAATGGCATGCAATTTGGCAGAAATCTGTTGGTGGGTTGAATTCAAGTCTCAGGCTGTGAGATTTTGAACTTCCATACTGACATACTATGTGAGGTTTCATGGAGGGTGAGGATGCCTTCTATAGACCTCTGGTTCAGTAAATGGGAGACAAAAAGAATAAGCTTTGAACTGTGTCTGAATTTTGCAAGTTCTTGAATCAGTTTGGCTTTTTTCAGTGCTATATTTCTCTTATTTTCTTTGAGCAGCAGTGTGCAACTAATAGAGCTTAATTATCTTTTAGGCTAATAAACACACAAACACATAGACTGGCCCATGACATTTGTGAGGATTAGTTATAATGCTTCAGTACACAAGCTGCGTTCCTGTCTCTGATCTTAGCAGAGGCTTGTTTCTGGAGATTTTTGCTATTTTTCAATATGCTCCTTACTGCATAGCTCCTTTCAAAGTTGAAGTTGGATAGTGGCTGTAAATACTTTAGAAGAAAAAAATCATGGTTTCCTTCTTGGAGTATGCCTTTTGTGGATGGGCAATTTACCTTTTCCTTATTTTCTCTGTTTTTTGCGAGTCTAGATTTCTGAGATCTTTTGTGACACTCTATGGCTGTTTGTCATTGACGTCTTGTGATAACTGTCATAAAACATTGCTCTAATTGACAAGAGATATGGCAATCTTTTTGTGGGCATATTCTAGAAAGCAGGTAACAAACCTCCACGGGGTACAGAACTAGAGTTACTTTTTTATCAAACCATTTAGTATTTGCTACTGATTCAAGTTGCTATTACCCTTAATTATACATTTAAGCCCCTTTCATTCAAATTCTTGTGTTTAGACAAGACTCGGAGGAGATTCTTGACAGTTGTTAATAACCTGATTATTTGGAAACAACTGCCTTGCTCTACTGCTGTGCATTATGAACTCTTAGATTCTATTTCGTCATTCATCTAATTTACTTCCCTTGGGGGGTGGGTCGGATTTCTTCAATTAGATGTTCTCTTTTAAACAAAACTTCTCTACTTTACTTTTCTATACATGCCAAAATGTTTACATTGGTTAATTAATGTGTTTAATGTTGTCTCTACAGCTTTACTTCAAAGCAACAGACCCATTCAGTGAGCGGTGGCAGAGTGCTTGGATAATCACTGCTTTCTGGGACATTCTTGCATTTGCATTGCTCTGCGTTATCTGCTATCTCTGGGCTCCTTCTCAAAGCTCTCAAAGGTGCAGTGCCGTCTCAGTATTTCTTTTGATGATGAAAATCTTTCTCAAGGAGAAAAATTTCAAAGAAACAAAAAAATGTTTCAGATTGAGAATAAAGTGCCTCTTTATCAAACTTCTGATGGTCAAGTTGATTATTTGATGGGTTATTTTCCTTTCAAAATCATCTGGAATAACCACTGAGTTGTCAAATTGAATCTCTGACATTAAACTGGCTGAGAAGTTTTTCCCACTTTTTTTTTCTTGAACATGTGATTTTCCACTTTCTATATTTTATGTTCTGACTTTTGCTGGCAACTTTCTTAGGTATGCCTACTCTGAAGAATTAGGAGAGGAATTTGACGAGGAAGAAGCTCAATCTCTTACCCGAGAAAAGCCAGATGGTGACATCAGTTTAGTTGAAAAGAAAGAAAAGAGTGTTGGAGGCACTCGTGTTCTTGATGAAGATGGCGAAGCCGAAGAGGATAAGAGAGAGTGATCAGCTGAAAGATTCCCTTTTTAGCAACCTTATTGAGCAGAGCAAAATCATTCTATCGATTAGAGCTCAGAGGTGATTATCTATCTGTTTTCTATGCGCTCTGTGAGTGACATCCCTTTCACTTGGTCTCCAGATATCGAAATGTCGCCATGGTTCTTGTTCCTCATCACAAGATTAGCATTCTTTTTTCCCCACTGCTGATGCATGGCTAGGGCTGGGTTGCAAACGGCTATCAGAGATACTGTAAATGCTGGTTTAAAACTCTACAAATATTGGATCTCCATGCTTTTAGCTGAAGCGTGTATCATAGTGATTTATTGACTTGTGATGCTCTAGAAATCTTAGGCATGTAACGTATTTTCCATGTGGTTACGAGATAAACACGTTTGCACTGTATTTAAGGCGCACAGTTGAATCTTTTGCTTTGTTATGTTTGGTATCTGTTGTTTTTTATTGAAAAATATATTAAAATAATATTGTTTTAAGAATATTTTTTATTAAATTAGCACACATCATTTAAAACAAGTGGAATCTAGTTATTGATTAAATAATTATCAACTGGTTAATTTGTTAGGTTATTGGATAACATGTTAATCTTTCCTAAGTTTAAAATCTGAGTTGTGCTAGTTGAACAGTAGATTAATTTATATAATAATTGAGGATTCTTAGACATTACGGATAAATGTCCATAAATAAATTTAATTATATTTTTAAATTGTTTTAATATGTTTATATAAAAAATAAATTTTAAAAAAATATTTTGACGTTGAAAAGTATTTTAAAAAATATTTGCTATTACAATATCAAACGAGCTTTATCTCTCCACCACTCCTCATATATAAAGTGATTATTTGATATTGTTGTAGTGATTGCTTTATAAAATGTTTTTCACTTAAAAAATATATCTAAATAATATATTTTTTAAAATTTATTTTTGATATTAATATATTAAAGTAATTAAATTTTTTTTTTTACATTTTTAAAAAATCACAGGCTTTTAAATTTTTGCATAACAAATCTAACTTTTAAAAGTTTTATTATTTGCTACCTTTCAGAAATTAGAGGACGAGGGAATTGAATTAACATGAGTTTTTTTCCTTGACTAGTTGCTTCTTCTTCTTCTTCTTTTTTATTTAACATGAATACATTTTTATTTTACCTCTTGTTATTTTAAATTTATTTATCTTGATAGATATATTGTGCATAAGGATGCATACTGTGAATTCATTAGATGAAATTTAAAAAATACAAATACTTATATATTTTTTTATTCAACAATAAAGAGTACCTTTTAATTAATTTGTGTCATCTGAAATTCTTTTTTTTAGACAATCTTAAAGATATATTTCTTAAATCAACTTGATATTGAACTTAATGCTTGAATTTATAAAGTCTAGGAAGGGAGTGGACCTCTTCAATCATCAGGACAACATCTTAATATTTAAATATATAAAATAAAAATACATGTACTTAAATAAAAAAATAAAAAATGTTATATAACTTATTAAAAAAATAAAAATTCATGCATATTTGTCATACACAACAACATCTCATATGCAAGTTTTACAGCCAAGTCAGCACATGTTTGACAGAATATAATAAAAACACTTACCTTGAAAAAAATCTCATACTAGTATAACAAAATTTAAACAATAATAAAAGTAGATATCATCACGTAAAAAAACACACATTATATATATAAAAATCTTTAATTGTATATTTTTCTTATAGTATTCATTAACAAGAAAAAAAAAATTCTAGTTAGCATGATATGATAGATGTATTTAATGAAACAATTCTAGAATCCGCCCTGTTTGTTTTTGCGTTTTAAAAGTGCTTTTGAAAAAAATTAAAATTTTTTATTTTTTAATTTGCTTCAAATTTTTTTTTTTGGTGTTTTCAAATCATTTTAATGTACTAATATCAAAAATATATATTTTTTTTAAAATTATTATTTTGATGTATTTACGAGTAAAAATCACTTTTAAAAACAATCATAACTACACTTTCAAATAGTTCTGCTTACCTTTTCAAACTCAAAGCAAATGTAGTCCATGGTGTATGAGAGTTTGGTCACGTACATTAAATGATATACTTTATAGGGTATCCTCATCTTCTTTAGAAAACATGGCTAAAAAGGATAATCAGTTGCTTTATAATGAGAATAATCGGGTTAAAACACTTACAGATTATATGAATTCAACAAGAACAATTGCGCGATCATATATATTTTTTTCCTCCTGATGCATCTCATTTTAATTTTAAGTCATACATTATTTAATTTTTACTGATGTAACCATATTATTCGATAGTTTCACCCATATTTAACTAGTGTTTTGCCCATGCTATATATATAAAATGCCTTGATATTCATTTTTTTTTTAATGTTTTGAAGGCACTTTGGATGAAAGATGCAAAAGGGAGTAAATTAGAGGTAATTGACAGATTTGACGTTTAGTCGATGTTTTGTGCAGATCATTAGTTCTAGGGGTCGAAATGAAGTGATTCTAGTAGCACTAAAAATCTAACATCCATACCTTTTTGGAAATTTAATGTAAGAAAAATAAAAAGAGAGAAAGATCATGGAAATCACATCCTTCAAAGTCAAATCTCGCATTCTATCAATGTTGCCTTTGGCCATTAAAAATTCAATATCTGGAGCTGCAGAAGTCCAATTGATGCACACTCAATTTTGTTGGATTCCTGATTTAAAGACCTATCAACGCTTCAAAGTTCAGAAAAAAAAAGATGTCATATGAGGAAGATATTATTTTTCAAAGATGACAACTGAATTATGCCAACAAACAGGTTTCGTGAAGGAACATGTCCAAATTATGTTTTGAAGCATCTAAACCGGTGTCCAAGTTTTTATTTCAGCAATTTAGTTCCTCTAAGTCAAAGCTTGAAGATTTAATGCAAAGTTATTTCTTCTTTTTAGGAAAATAGTTATTGAAGTACTTAAATGTAAATTGTCAACTTAAGGGAGGGCTATTTTGTAAAATAGGGACTAGGGTTTCTTAGCATATAAAAAGAAAGAGAGAAGGGAAATAGGGAAAGAAAGAGGGTGGCAACCAGAAGTGAAGAAACATAAACTCTCCTCTCTACAAACCAGAAATAATGCTTTCTTCTATCTTTAGGAGTAGGTGTTCCATAGATATGCAAGACTAAGCTCATTTTCTAGGTTGCAAGGACGCAAAAAACTTTCAGATTTCAAGAACCGTGAGATTTATTCTTCCCTTTATTTTCAGTTTAGATTATGAATGGGTATGATTATTTTCCTATGTATATTTTCTATGATTGTTGTTAATAATTGCTAGAGCGAACTCTAAGTTATTATTGTAAACAATCTATTGCTAAGTTTGATATCAAAACCGTAGTTTTTATATATGAACTTGCGAAGCAACTAAGCTTGATAATTATGGCGGAACTAAATTATTAAACTTAGGAGAACACACGAATAAAGAAACACAAGCTGCGAACAACTTGGTTGTCAAGAGATCAATTAATTTATCTAATTCTTAGGGCTGCCATTGAACTAAATCATTAATGCGGACATTGTGATTGTTTGTTGGTTAATTATACGGAGGATCTGTTAATTAACCAACATTAAGAAAAGATAAAAAATTCAGAATATAAATTGAAGTTTCGTTTTAAGGATCAGTTCTAATTTCCGTTGGTAGATGTGTACTTGCGACAAAGGTTTATTTTCTTAATAAATTTTATTTTCAATTGATTTTGTTTGCTAGTTTAATTTCTTCCATAGTTTAGATCATCACAAATTAAAACCCCTCATGGCATAACGTATAGCATAAAAATCTGAACTAACCTTCCTCGTGGGATCGACCCCTTGCTTGCTTTATACTATTTTATGTGTTGTGTTTTAAGCTAGGATAATTAATTTGTGCGACCGTGACATCGCAACATTTATCTTTTTTTCATGGCTTAGATCTAGAAAATCCATACTTACATTTAAGAGAATTTGAAGAAGTTTGTAACACTTATAATGACTCAAATTGTGGCATGAACACCATCAGATTACAATTTTTTCCTTTTTCTTTAAAAGATAAAGCTAAAACATGACTACAAAATTTGAGACTAGGATCCATTCGTGTTTGGGATGAAATGCAACAATAATTTTTAAAGAAGTTTTTTCCATCTCATAGAGCAAACTCTTTCATTTTACAAATTACCACTTTCACTCAAAAACCAGGAGAAACATTTTACCAATGTTGGGATAGGTATCGGGACTTGCTTAATACTTGCCCTCATCATGGTTTTGAAACGTGGAGATTGGTTTCACCTTTTTATAAAGGATTAACACCTAAAGACAGGCAAATGGTGGAATTGATGTGCAATAGAACTTTTGAAGATAAAAACCCTGATGAAGCAATGGAGTAACTAGACTTGCTAGCTGAAAATGCTCAAAATTAGGACACTACGGGCACTGGGTAAAACTCAACCTCATACATCTAGTGAAGGTATGTACAACCTTAGGGAAGATCATGACCTCTAAGCCAAATTTGCATCTTTAGCTAGAAAAGTCGAGGCAATTGAATGTAAGAAGAGTGGTCAATTAAAATATGTTCAAGACATTGTGTGTCAAATCTGTGAAACAAATGAACATGCAACCAATGATTGTCCAACTTTACCTTCTTTTAAGGAATGCCTCCATGAACAAGCCCATGCTTTAAACAGTTTTCAAAGGCCCAATCATAACTCATACTCGCAAACATACAACTCTGGTTGGAGAAATCACCCAAATTTCAGTTGGAAGAGTGATAACAATAGCACACAAACTTCACAGCCACCGTTTCAAACACACCATAATTTCTAAAATTCTTATGGATATGCACCTCATTATGCTCCACCTCTAAGAACAAATCTTTAGGAAACATTGCATGCATTGATTGAAAAGCACGAGATAATCAACACTCAACTTGCTCAAAGTATGACATGTTTTAAAGATGCTCTTGCAAAATTCACATATGCTCTCAGTTTTCAAGAGAATTGTAAGTTTGCATCTCAACCACAGCAAAATCCAAAGGGACAATACAGTGCAAATGCAAGTAGTTCCGGAAGCCAACACATGGATCAAGTCAAATCAGTCATCACTTTTCGCAGTGGTAAGGTTATTGAAAAACTCACTCTTGAACTTTGTGAGAAAGATGATGAGTCAATCTTTGAGGGTAAGTAAGGGGTTGAATCTGAACATTGCACAAAAAAGACTGATTCCTCGCCAGCACTTCCATTTCCTCATGCCATGACCAAACAAGAAGCAATCGAGGATTAAAAAGGCACCAAAAATATTATCGCAGATCATTTGTCAAAATTGACAATAGATTCGACATCCGACATCACACCAATCGATGATTACTTTCCTGATGAATCTTTACTTTCTCTTAGTTCAATGCCTTGGTTTGCTAAAAATATCAATTTTCTTACTTTAGGATGTTTGCCAGCTCATTAGATAACTAAGATGAAAGAAAGTTCTTGAGCGAGGTGCAAAATTTTTATTGGGATGACCCTTACTTATTCAAATATTATTATGATTAAATATTTTATAGATGCATTCTCGACAATAAGGTAAGTAATGTCATTAAATTTTGTCACTCTGAGGCATGTGGTGATCATTTATCGTAAAAAAAAATGACTGTAAAAATCTTACAAAGTGGATTTTACTGGCCCACTATGTTAAAGGACTTATATACATTCTGCAAAACGTGTGAAAATTATCAAAATATGGGATTTATTTCAAAACATAGAGTCTTTAGATAATCTTTTATTGACTATTAAGTCTCATCATAATGTGAGATGTGCATCGTGCAATTCATGATTTATGGTCCTATTTTCATAAAGAACATGCTCATCATTTTAAATTGATTTTGTTTTACGATTTCACCCTTTATTGTTTTTTTTTTCGATCAATTTTAATACATATTATTTTGATTGCCATTTTTTTCTTTAACAAGTTTTTAAAATTGATATTTTTAAATCAGTACATAATAAACTTCTTGATTGGATCTGAATTCAGGGTTTCATGGGTTACAAGTTTTTAAGAGTCTTGGAAATCTGACTAAAAAATACCATTTTGCCAGTTTTTAAGAAAATTGGATGGGAAGCCTATCTCCGACCCATAGAGGGTGTTTAAGCCATTCTTAGATGTAAAACCAAGGGAAAATATGAGCCATAATCACAACTACTTGTACATACACATGTTTTTTTTGTTTTAAAAAAAAAGAATAAAAAAATGGGAAGAAAGAGAGATAGACTCCAGCTGGTTTCCATATAGGTGATATGATTGCATTTTCTTTTTCTCATCTATACAAAATTCTTCTTCTTCCCTTCATTTCTACTCAACCCACACATTTTACAAGCATAGAAAGGTCTTGAAATGGTAGGATCCTCTGCTCTTAAAATAAAAAATATTTGTGTTTTTTTTTATCTAGTTTTGGGAAAGAAAAAGAGTTTTAGAATCCATAAATCATCTTGGTCAGATACTAGCTTAGGGAAAGATTCATTTAGTATATGGGGGAGGCAGCCTTGGGTTAATGGGGAGTGTGCCAACAACTGCATTCTTAGGAGGTAGTCAAGTTTTGGGGGTCGTCCCCAAAACTTTAGAAAAAGGGGACATCATTGAAAAAACAATTGGAGAAGAACTACAAGTCTCCACAATGTCTAATTAAATGAATGCAATGTTTAACCATGTTGATGCCTTCATTGCCTTACCAGGTGGTCTGGGCACATTGGAAGAGATCTTTCATATTTCTTCTTGGACCCAACTGCGCATTCACCATAAACCTATAGGTTTGTTAAATGTTAATGGTTTTGATGATAATTTGTTATCTTTTCTTGATCAAGCTGTAGAACATGAATTTCTAACATCTTCGGCATGACAAATCATAATCTCTGCTGCTACTGCTGAACAATTGATTGACCAACTACAATCTTTCATCTCTTTAATTGATCCCTTCATGAGTCGCATAAATTGGTTAACTAAGGAAAGCCACAAAAAAAATAAATTGGATTTAAGCCTTCGTTTGTGAAACCTTGTGTCTTTTGGTTTTGTTATTAGCATATTATTTTGTTTTGTTATTTCTTATATTTGTTTAAGTGTGTTTCAAGTTTGTTGTTTCAGGTGATGTTTTCTATACTCCATCTTTCTACCTTAGAACATTGAGGACAATGTCTCGTTTTGGTTGGGGGAGAGGGTAGTAGTTGAAATTAAAAATAAAATTACTAATTATTTTTTCTATTATTAAAGCCATTTGACAAAATTGTTATTACTAGGATGTCAGAGTAAGAGAATTTTATTGACTCTGGAGATGGATCTTAGTAAACATTTTCCAATGTTTATTTGCGATATTCATAACAAGGTCTATCACATACTTCTCTTGAAATATTCAGGTTTACAAACTCTCACATTATTATTACTTGATTCTGCTCATATACTCATTTAACAAGTATTTTTAAACCTTCATTTCCACACACACACACACCTTAACATATAATTATGGGTTGCACATTGGATTATTACATTATTTATGTTCTTTTGTTCAAGGTTGTTACTAAGGGAAAGAAATAGTATATCATTTGAAAAAAAAAAACAAAAAACAAAAAAAAATTGATGATAATAAAAGCATAGATAAGTTTGGTTTCGTAGCCTCCCTAACCTAAGCAATTAAGCCCGAAGGGGCGTTTTAACACCTAATACCCTAAAGTCAACTGACTTGGGAACTATTGACCCAACACTTGTTACATGGGTTGAGGAGAAAAGCTTAAGGGAATCAAACATTGCACTATCTACGTATAAATATCTGCAACCCGACTTACTAAGCTCGTAGGGGTGTCTTAACACCTAATGTCCTAATATCAACTGGTCTAAAGTCATTAGCCGAAAGCTCGTTATATAGGTTAAAGATGCATTGTGTTTTAAGTTATATGTATGTATATTAAAAAAAAAAAGATAATAATCTCAACCCAAGAAAGTTAACCTTAAACATTAGAACATAATATTATTTTCTTCCAATAAAAGCCCCATCATCTATGTTTTCATACATTGAGCACATAAAAAGAAAGGTTTATTAATATTTTGTTTAAAAGGTATTGAGTAGATATATGTATAAATTTAATAAGAGTTTGTTTATTTGGATAGATTAATGGAAGTTGAATAATGAATGCCTTGCTTTGTGGAATTTACAAATTGTTTTTCTATTTTAACGCTTTGATTACTAGGGACTAGTAATAAGCTGGTTTGGGGGTGTGATTAGTACTTAAAAATATATTTTTATCAAGGTGTTATACCATCATTTTGCACTTGAAGTATCAATAACTTCTTAACTAAAACAAGTTTTATAATAACATATCTAATAATATAAGATACCTTTAATTTATGATAAATATTCATATTAAATACAGACTTATCATATAAATAAAAGGATTGATTGATGAGTTTAAGTACAAAAATTGAAAGGACAAAGAGAGGGCCAAACTTAGAAAAGAGATGTTGATTCAGTCCAAACTGGAACACTGTTCAGTAATTGGGTCATATTTAGAGCTTTAGATCTCAGATTTAGGTTTGCTTTATATGGATGGAAAGATAAGCCATAAGCCTAAAAATTTAATGTGGAGTCCAAGATTTAAAAAGGTCGTTTTTAAGTCCAAATTATAGCAACAACGAAGAAGTCCGAATCTTTCTGCAACCTAGACACTGTTCAGTATTCAACCCATATCTCGAATTCTAGAAGTCCATATGACCTCAATTTTTTTTCCTGAAAAGATGAGACAATTTCCTAAAACTTTCATGGTATAGGTGGTTAAAATTCGAACGTTATCAATGACGTTTTGTTCAGACAAGAAGATAAGGATTGCCACCAAGTCAAGATGTGGCTACCCACTCAACAATTAGTCATCAAATCAATAATTTCAAATTTTGGCCTATAAAAGGAGGCATTTGCCATGCATTTAGGCATCTTGGTTTCCAGATCAAGATCATGCTCTTTATTTCTTTCTTTATATTTTTGTAATATTTAAATTTTATTTCATGTTATATTTTCTTTAATCTCTTGTTTATGCTTTTCATTTCCTTTACTATACTTATGTTCTTATTTTGTTTATTTATGTTTATCTTTTTCATTATATTTAGCTAAGTTTATTATGTCAAGGTGAAAAGGTTTCACTAATGGTGTTAGAATATGTATAATATAAACTTAATATGGACTTCAATATTTATATCCAAGAAAGTTTGTTATTAACATGACTTATCTTATTATCTTAATAATTCTTAATACCTTGCTTGTTAAATGGTTAATCTAAATTTGTGTTGTATAACACTTGGTACACCAAATGGTTGGCACTTTTATAGCCAACTATATAGTATAACCTACACCTGTGCTATGAAAGGAACTTGATTTGTTGTTAACATTAGTTAGCATCATGAATTCCTGACAATATTTAAAATTTTAGTGTTACTTAAATAAGATAATTAATATGATCATGTTAGAAATTTATAATAAACTATTAAGGATAAATTATCCGACTGGAACCTCCTATGTGTGTGGTTTCCAGTTGATTAATAAAAAAAGTTTATATTATACTTATTTCTAATACTATTAGTGGATCATCTAACCTTGACATTTGTTTTTATCATTGTTAAATTCCCACATTAATCTTCCATCTCAAAGTCCTCTTTAACTTGTCATTATTATTATAATATAGTTAATATCCTTGTGGTTCGAACCCGATCTTGCCGGGTTATTTATTACTTCAACACTCCTGCATTTGGGAGAAGATATCAATCTTTTGGTCATGTCAAACGACCAGCCTCCACCATCTCCTCCTCCTCCTCTAGCTCCGTCCTTCTAGTTTAATTTTTTTTTAAAACACATTAAATTTATAATGAATATTTGGATGAATATTATTTAACTTTATTTTTATATTTTTAATGTTTAATACAATTTTATTTGCATATTTGGTTTTTTTTACTATTAATTTATATAATTTTATATTATTTATTCTAAATAATTTTTAAATTGTTTTTTAAAAAAACACCACCAACGGATTTACATACGGAATTTTTCCGTTGGTATTTTACAGAGAGTTGAAAAATATTTACTGAAAATTCCACAATCATCGATATCTCCACATGTGAAAACATTCCGTTAGTATTTTACCGAGAGTTGCAAAACATTTACTGAAAATGTCATAGTCACTGACACTTTTACATATGGATACTGTCTGTCGGCATTTCACCAAGAGTTGAAAAATATTCACTGTATATGCTATGATCATTGACAGAAAAATTCCGTCAGAAAATTTTCAGTAGAAATTTTTTTTGGCGTGTATTTTTCGATTATAAAACTATTAGTATTTTTTTATCAATAAAATTAGCAATAAAATATCAAATGATTGATGAATACTATGCTGACAGATAATATCCATCAAGGAGGTAGTCACTGAAAATTTTACCAATGAAGTGACAATTTTACATTGACAAATTTGATCCATATAAAACTTTTAAATGTTGTAGTGTGAATGCCTTCCTCCTTCACATCCACCTCCATGTGCCATTTTGCTATTTTTCACTTTGATAATATATATATATATATATATATATATATATATATATATATATGGAAAATACTATTTAAGCCTTTAAAATCACATGATTTCAAAGA
Organism: Populus davidiana; assembly: GCA_030145905.1. Taxonomy (NCBI): domain Eukaryota; kingdom Viridiplantae; phylum Streptophyta; class Magnoliopsida; order Malpighiales; family Salicaceae; genus Populus; species Populus davidiana. Next base: position 21,246,105 of record CM057789.1, on the reverse strand, counting down.
CTGGGGCTACTAAAAAAAGAAGCCAAAACTGAGGCCAATAAGAGAGAAAAGGGAGGGATAAAATTGAATCCAATAAGAGAGAATAAAGAGAGCCAAAAGTGAGCCTAAAGGAGGGAGAATGAGGGTCAAAACTAAACTACAGAAGAGAGGAAGAGGAGACCAAAATCTAGTCTAAAATGAAGAGAAGAGAAGAGAGGACGAGGGCCATAACCAAGCCTAAAACAAGAGAAGAAAGGGCTCATGCACTGTATATAACAGTGCAAACTATTCAAAGTAAGATCTAAGATAACTGAGCCAGAAACGTTTTAGGGTTAGTTGCCAAAAACTACACCAGCTAATGAATTGAAGGAGTGGAGGAGGAGCTCTCAACGATACAATGAGATTTATTTTCAACAAGCACTGTGATTGACATGACCTTGAAGGATATTAACCATGGCTCCTGTAGTCTCCCAAGACCAACAGACCTTGCTCTGATCTTTTTTTATTTTTACAGTTGAATTTGCAGAGGTGACACTGACTTTTGCTGGACTTTTGTCGACTGAGTGAGTCCCATTTCTTGACTATTTGTGTCACAGTGGTGGGTTGGTGGCAGAACATAATGGAAAAGTTACGTTAGTCCTCATCTAAAAGATTGTTGGCTTTAAACCCGTGTCTTGTCCTGTCCACTCAATGATTATTGGTGATGTAATTTCAATTCTGCTTTATAAATTATCAAAAGAATTGATCTTTTATAATTGTTGTTTTAGACAAAAATCACTAGTCGATTATGGGGTTCTTTAAGAGTACAGTATTAACTACTTTTTAAAGTTTTTTATTTTAAAATATAATTTTTTTATTTTTTAAAATTTATTTTTTGATATCAATACATGAAAATATCAAAAATATATTAATTTAAAATAAAAAATAATTTTTTTTTAATTATTTTCAAAAACATTTCCGAAACATAACGTGAAACATTACTTATATGTGCTATGCTGAGGGTTTATTTTTGTGCTATAAAAAATGTTCATGCTACATAATTTTTTTTTTTTTTTAAGAAAACATGTTATTTGAGTGACTCAACTAAACTAGATCATTTTATTTTAAGTAAATGATTAAAAAAATAAATAATTACAATAAATAGATCAAATTAAAAAATGATAACAATAACTTGAAATTTTTTTTTCATAAAAGAGCAACAATATAGTTTAATTCTCGGTTTATTAAATAAAGAAGAACAAGGAAAAATAAAATAAAAACTCGAATTAATCCGGAATAACATAATAATATTGTAATTTAGGGAATAAGAGACGAGCTAACTCCGGTTGACCGATTATTTTCTTTTTTCTCTTTTATTTTCCAACAACTCTCTCTCCTTTTAAATTTTAAAAATTGAAAAGTAAAATAAATAAAATTTAAAACTAAAAAGTGAAACCCTCAAAACACAAGACAAAAAAAAAAGAGGCAAACTTTAGAGATCAAAATGAAGCTTTTCACATCCTATAAAGCATAAAAAAAATGCTTTTTTCAAGTGTTTAATCTAATCCCTATTGTTTCAACTTTTTTAATTAATAAAATCAAATTTTATTTTGTGATATCAAGCTTTAATTTGATGCAGAATAGTTTTTTTTTTTCAATCATGAATACACCATAACACACGAATCACAACAAATTATTATGCCTAAAATCATGTGAACATAATAGAACTTGATTTTAGACATAATAATTTAGTGACCAAAACCTAATAATTGTTCAAAGGACTAGAAAAAGGGATTGATTTAGGTAAACTCCACGCAAGTGCCATAGTCAAAGAAACAATAATAGACTATTTTGTTTTAGTTTAATTTATCAAATATGTTTTTGACAAAAAAAATAAATATGTAAGCTTTTAAAATGTATTTTTCACAACAAAAATCTTAATTATAAATTAAAAAGCCTATTCATGCATTTAATTAAATGAAACGAGAACTATTTATACCAATAAATACAAAAAAAATATTAAAACGTCTATCTGACTTGCCTAGCTGTAGGACGAATAATTTTTTACTAACGCAAATGAATTACTATATAGGTGTTATTAATGTGTTTTTTAATAACGAATAAAAAATATATTTATGAATCATTAAGTTGATATTTATATATAATAAAATATAGTGAAGATTATATGCGTTAATAAAAACTTGTAAGATTTCAAGTTTATTTTTAACATATTATAAAAATGAGACAATATTTCAATTGCTATATTGACATATCATTTTCTTAGTCATTGTATAATAATTTTTCAAACAAAAAGTTTAAAGAAAAAATAAAAAACAAATTAGAAAAAAAATGAAGATAAAAATAAAAAAAATAGTATAAATATGTCAAATATAGATTGATAAATATTCCAAGTATAAAGAATATATTTTGTTTTTTTTTTAAAAAGTGTAAAGATAAAATAAAATAAATAATAATAATAATAAATATGTCATGAGTAAAATGATAAAGAATTCAAGTATAATAAATTTTTTTTTAAAAAAATTAGAAATTACAAATTTGTCTCCAGTATAGTAAAAAAAAGAAAAAGCTGGAGAAAATCCAAATTGGGCCATTTCTACAGTAATTATTTTAATGTCTTTTACTGCATCACCATGCATTTAATAGAGAGTTATATGCCTGTGATTTCGTACCTACCAGCAACCCACCCAGACCCACCCCACCCACCACCGTTCTTTCAACGTTCTCAGTAATTATTTTAATGTCTTCTGTAATGTCTCCATTCTCCAACGTTCAAGGTTCAAACACAACAATAATGGAAGTGGCCAAACCCCATTACTTTCTTTGCTTACTTTCTGTCATTATTTTAAGACCATAAATAGAAGACTGACCCCACAAGCTAGCTCTTTAAGAAGGTGCTAACGGCATGATCAATCTAAGCAAAACCCCTCAACTAGCTAGCCAGCAAAGATCTGACCTCCTCTTTGTCTCTCATCTCTCAAAAAATGGTTCAGGGAAGAGGCAGTGCAATGGTGGCGACAGTCGCGGTTACGCTGTGCTTGCTGCTGCTCCATTTTGACATGGCTCACGCAGCAACCTACACAGTTGGAGGCCCTGGTGGCTGGACCTTCAATGTTTCTGGCTGGCCTAAGGGAAAGAGTTTTAAAGCTGGTGATATACTTGGTAAGTAGAAAAGCAACGAATAAATTACAGTTTTTTGTGTTTGTTTTCTGGAAAATGAAGCCAGAGAAATGAACTGGTAACTATATGTTCTTGTATATCTTGCAGTATTCAATTACAGCGCTGCAGCCCACAATGTTGTCGCTGTGAACAAGGCTGGTTACAGTTCATGCACGAGCCCTAGAGGTGCCAAGGTTTACACATCGGGAAAGGATCAGATCAAGCTCGTGAAGGGACAAAATTTCTTCATCTGCAGCTTCGCCGGACACTGTCAGTCTGGAATGAAAATAGCTGTGAATGCCGTGTGAGACGGCGGTGTTGGGGGATGGATAATCAGAGATGAGCCATGAGATTCATGATCTTTTCCTTTTATGTCTTGATATATATATATATATGTGCAACTCTCTGCCTTGATGACTGCATGTGCTAGCGTGTTGATCAGTGGCTAGCTACCCCTTGTACTAGTTAATTTATTACTAACATATAAAAGGAATAAACAAGAAATAATGTTGCTGCTTTTCTTCTGTTGGTGCTTAAATGCTTTTTTTTTTTTTTTTATTGAGTTTTATGATTTTTTTTTAATTAATGATATATATGTTATGTTACAAACCGTGATAAAGTTCTCCAGTAGCAAAACTCAATAAAAATATAGCATTTAAGTAGAAGGCTCACTCATACTGTTGCCTCAGGAGAATTATAGCTCTTTATATCAGTACTTTTCTCCATCCAAGTGTACTCGTCTATCATGTTCATCCTCCCTGCTAACCATTAGAAAGATTAAAAACACCCTAGCTGCATGCCTATGGCTATGGAAAGGGACTTCACTAGAATCTGCTAGAGCTAAAGTAGCCTGGCATGCAATCTGTTACATAAAATATTTGTACTCTTAAGACTTATTAGATTTTGGTTCATGGTTATTTATTATTCAACATAAACATAAAAAAAAATACATATATTAGCAAAATTTTAAGCTGTATAATATTATAACTTAATGAGTTCTTCACCTTCTAGAGGCTTATTAGCTAATTGACCCACACTTAACCACATGTCAGAAAAAAAAAAAAATTAATAAACCAAATAATAAAAAATTAACCCAAAATAAAACAAAATTGTCTGAGTCATGATATACTTTTAAAGGTGATTTTAGAGATCCAGAACACCTAAATGGATTTTATCTTGTCAAATAAAATTCATTAACATTAAAATTAACTATTTTAACGATTGAAATGTTGAGAAACTATGACTATAAAATATTTACCATTTTTTAGTGATTTTCTCTCACTTCTCTCAAACCTAAGGACTAAGATGTGAGCAAAATAAAGTTTTGTATATAAAAAAAATCAAACTAAAAAGACCAAAAATGAATTATGCTAGACTATATGCACAAAAAGTTACAAAGTTTCCCCTCAAACATTTTTGAAAAAACCCTTCAATCTTTTCTCACTAAGCATGTAACAAGAAATATAAGATGAGTTCAAAGAGGATTGCCCATACCTAGTTCAAGTTGAAGAGCACATAATCTTTCTTCATCAATGACTTTGTAAAAATATCCATGACAACAAACTCAAGAGTAATATCATTTTATATATATATATATATATATATATATATATATATATATATATATATAACCACTTAGTAAGAAGGTTTTTATCTTATAAGGTTAAAACCTCACCATTTTAAAGCACAAAAAAAAATAAAAAATTAAAGGTGTATTCTTGTCGATTCATTTAGTTTAATACCATGAATATGCATTACTTTATAAAATTCATATCCTAACTATTAATTAAACAAATAGATTTTTATATTGTTTTTTAAATTTTGATTAAATCCTAATGGATAATCACAAACATGTTGTAATACATATATATTGATTTTTTTTTCAAGTATGATAAAAATGCAATTTTTTTTTTATGAATTATGCATGAAGATTTTAGAATTTGGTTGTATGCACACAAATAAAACACACACGCACGTGCATATATATATATATATATATATATATATATATATATATATATATATTGTTTCCAATAATTCACACAATGTTTTTTTTTTTTTGTGAATTTGGCCATTGTGAATTATGCACGAAGATAATCACAAACATGTTGTGAAACATATTTTTTTTAGAATTTGTCTTTATTTTTTTCAATATATTTTTTGTAATTTGTCTTGAAATTTTGAAGAAAAAAACAGGTATATTTAATATCGGGTCTTGACCTTACAATGTAATTTTACAACCCAAATATTAAATAAAATAATTGGAAAACACGTAAGGATCCCACAAATAATTTTAAAATGATCTTTGAATTTTCTTTAGAATTTTTTGAAACTATTTCATGTCTGTTTGGCAAAAGAATAAAAAATAAGAAAATAAACATTGCTGAAAAATTGATATGGCATGTTTTCCAAACACACCATTAACTAAAGATCATAGGCTTAAATTTTTTTCTAAAGGCCATGTTTGACAAACACACCTTAAAAACAAAAAATGACATTTTTTTTCTTTGAGAATTTTAAGTCAACCAAACTCTACATTAACATAAATGGACTCATCTCAGCCATATGGGTTTGGCTTCTTGGCCCAAAGGGCCAAGCCTAAAAACATGACCGGAAATTAGAAAGGAAATAAAAAAAATAAAAAAAATGTTTGAATTGAATCAAGAACTCGAGGAACACTCGAATCAACCTAGAAATGTGATTTTAAAAACAAACCATATTAGATCAAATTGAAAGCATAAATATGTTTGAAAATAGCATTGAAGCAAACTTTTGGGGCTAGATCATCATAAAAATCAAACAAAAGTCGTAATTACTTGATTTTATGCAAAATATGAACCAAAACATCATAAATCATTAAATCAATGTTTTTAAGCCATGAAAACCTTATATTAAAGGTCAAAAAGCATGCACGCACATGTAAGAACCATCAATCAACTAAAATGACACAAAAATCAATGACCTAGGCAAAGTTCATCCAAAAAATATCAACCCATAAATGTTAGCAAACCTAGAAAACTATAATAAAACCCAGAAAAGTAAACTAAACCTAGCAAACAAAGCTTAAGCATGTTTAAAACAACATGTTAGAATCATCAAAACAATAAGTAGAGCACATGTGACAGCAAGTAAACATAACATTCTCTATGTATAAACATTGTTCTATTGATTAAAATCATTGTTTTAAAGCTTAAACAATATGCCTACAACTTCAGCAAACCCAGCAGTATAACTTAAAACAACCTAAACTACAACAACTTCAATACCTAAAACCTATTACCATAACTTCAAAAAAAAAAGCCTAATATCAAAGCATGTAAAACATCATTTTATACTAACATTTAACACTTCAATGAACAAATATAATCATTCAAATGAGTTTCAAACAAAACACGCACACACACATGCATTAAATCATGTCACAACTAATCATTTGAAAAAGATTAAATAAAGCACTAAATGCATCAAAACTAACAAAAAGCTGAAAAAGGAATGCATAATGAACATTTAACACAAATATCTAATAAATAGAATGAAAAAGAAGGGAGTGTGCTCATTGAGCTCCACCCTTTTATCACAGTTTAAGGAATATCTTAACAATGTTGCTTATTTGCTTGGAATTGCTTGCTTCTTCTTTAAGCTTTTAGTCCTCTAGTATTTGTGCTTTTACTCTTGGACTCAAAAGCTTTGCTTTGTACCTCTTTCTTTCCCCTTCTTGTTAATATTCTATAAACTTTATATTAAGAGACTTTTGGTTACTTTATATTAAGAGACTTTTTGTTCATCTATTAACTTTTTTTTGTTAATTTCCAAGATCCTATTTTTGATAGCTATTATGGTTAAAAACTTAATCCTAACTAGTCACATAGATTGGAGTCTATGAAAAACATTTATATGGCCCAAGAAGGTTGATCAAGCCTAAATCCAATAATAACTTCAGAACTTAATTGTATTTTTTAAGGTTCTATAATGTATTAAAATAGGTTTTAAATTTAAAATGGGTTTTTAAGGGTTTGCAAAGGTGGATGATTTTAAGTTGTCTAGTCTAAATCAAAATAATAAAAAAAAGGTTTGATATACCTCTCTAATTTTATGATGACAAGTCAAACACTAGATAAGACAAAATTGATGCATCACTGAAAAAAGGAAACACATAATCTAATAGATTTTTTTTGTACACCGTTATATGGGCTTAGAGTGTTTGGTCCACTCATGGGTAGGCTTGGCTCCCTATAGCCAACCACATAAAAGTTTTACATGCTTAAATATTTTATTTATTTATTTTTTTAAAAATAAGTTCTTTCTATTTTTTTTAAAATAAACAAAACCAAAATTTTATTTATTTGTTTCAAATAACTATTCTTATGAAAATTATTTATGATAAGAAAAACTTCATATTTTGTAATTGAAACATAATTTTTCATCAAATGCTTGTGAATCATCATTATTGTCAAGAACAAAAACTTCAATATATAGTAGGTGTGCATTTAAGTAAATGAAAAATCAAAGCAAGCTTTGAAGAGTAACCAAATGCTCTTGAACTCAATTATTAAGAATTGTCATATAAGCTTCATTGATGGCCTATTGGCTATAACTTGTAAATTGCTAGAAAACATGGGAGCACTCAACCAACTTGGATCGAGAAAAGACAACGAGAAGATCTTAATGGTTTGGTAATATCATTCACCATTTGAATATCAGTGGCAATAAATTAAACTTATAGCTCATTTCTTCACAAATATATCACTAATAAAATGAAAATGTATTTCAATATGTTTCATATGTAATTGAAAAACAAGATTAGTCGCGAGATAAGTTACTTTAAAATTGTCACACCATAAGATAGAAGGAGAAGGCAATAGATAACTAAGTTTAGACAATAAAGAATATAGTCATCATAACTTAACAATATCCTTATATTTAACCTTTGTAGATGATCAAGTAACCATTTTATGCTCACTTGACTTCCAAGAGAACGGTTACAACTAAGATATATAATATAAGAACCCATAGATTTTGTTGCGATGTCGCGGTCGCACAAATTAATTACCCTAGCTTCAAACACAACACACAAGATAATATAGAGCAAGCAAGGGGTCGATCCCACGAGGAAGATTTAGTTCAGATTTTTATGCTATACGTTATGCAATTTAGGGGGGTTGGATGTTATATAGGCTAAAGAAAAATAAAACAGAAAACTATCAAACAAAATTTAATAAAATCAGAAAATTATCAAGAGAACAAACCTTGGTCGCAATCACACATCCACCTATAGAAATCAGAACCGATCCTTGAAACGAAATTCCAGTTTATATTCTGAATTTTTATCTTTTCTTAACGTTGGTTAATTAACGGATCCGCCGTATAACTAACCCTAACCAACAAATAATCACAGTGTCCGCACTAATGATTTAATCCAATGGCAGCCTTAAGATCTAGATAAATTCATTATCTTAACAACTAAGTTGTCTGCTTATGTTGCTTTGATCGAATGTTCTCCCTAAGATTAATAACGTAGATCCGCTACAATTATTAAACTCAGTTGCTTCACAAGTTCATATACCACAACTCCGGTTTTGATATCAAACTTAGCAATAAATTGTCTATAATAAAAACTTAGAGTCCGCTCTAGCAATTAAAATAAACAATCATAGGAAAAATAAGCATAGGAGAACAAACATATTCATCATATAAACTAAAAAGAAAAGGTAAAATAGATCTCACAGTTCTTGAAATCCGAAGGTTTCCGTGTCCTTGCAACCAAGAAAATGAGTTTAGCCTTGCATGTTTATTGAACAACTAATCAAAAAGATGGAATAATGCATGATTTAGGGTTTCTTAGAGTAGGGGGGCGTTTTTCTCCTCTTGGGTGGCTGCCCCCCTTCTCTTCTCTTATTCTTTTTATATGCTAGGAAACCCTAATCTCTATTTTACAAAATAGTCCTCCTTTAAGTAGACAATTTACATTTAAGTAGTTCAATAACTATTTTCCTAAAAAAAAGAGAAATAGCTTTGCATGAAATCTTCAAGCTTTGACTTAGAGGAGCTACATTGCTGAAATAAAAACTTGGATGTCGGTTTAGATGCTTCGGAACGTAATCTGGACTCGTTTCTTCACGAAACCTGTTTGCTAGCAGAATTTAGTTGTCATCTTTGAAAAATCATATCTCCCTCATATGACATCTTTGTTTTCTGAAATTTGGAGCGTTTATAGGCCTTTGAGTCAGGAATCCAAAACAATTGAGTTTGCATCAATTGGACTTTTGTAGCTCTAGATATTCAAGTCGGACTAACCGAAGGTCAGCATTGGCAGATTGCCAGATTTGACTTTGAAAGCTGCGATTTCCATGTTCTTCCTTATTTTATTGTCTTGCCTTAGATGTCCAGAAAGGTATGGATGTTAGCTTTTTAATGCCACTGGAATCACTTCATTTCGACCTTTAGAGCTCATGTTCTGCACAAAACATCGACTGAACGTCAAATCTGCCAATTACCTTCAATTTACTCCTTTTTGCATCTTTCATCCAAAAGTGCCTTCAAAACATAAAACAAAGAATATCAAGGCATTTTATATATAAAACATAGGCAAAACACTAGTTAAATGTGGGTGAAACTATCAAATAATATGGTTGCATCAAATACCTCCATACTTAGCTCTTGCTCGTTCTCGAGAAAGGATAGGTAAAATCAAATCAAAGTTAAATTAAATCAAATCATTATGACCAATCTCCTAATCTCCCATCAATATCCAAGAAAATATGCATTATAAACAAGAACACAATTAAGAAGGATAAATAGTATAAATTTTCATGAATTTATTTACATGCAAACTTCAAAACTCAATTAATTGTCGGGATTTAAATGAAATCTATGCCATGACAAAGTGATAGGTCCTCTCATTGATATACACTCCAACACTCACGTGTTTAGGGCTTATGTGTTTAAATCTCTCAAATTCAATCAATGAATATGTTCTACCATAAGCTTGCTCTTCAATCTCATCTCCATTACTAACATATTACAAGCAATGCATGAATCAAAAGGTCTTATTTCCGGTTGTAATGGGGCTAAGGTTAATGTGAGGTAAAAGAGAGTAAAAGAGAAGGTTCAAACCAAAGAAAGTAGAGCATTCTAAAAAATGATATTTCAAACAAGATATTCCATCAAAGCACATAAATTTTCCATCTTTAATCACCAATGCTTAACCTTTTTTTTTTTTTTTTTTTTTTATTTCAAGCTCTTTCAACATAAAATCTTAAGAACATAAAGGAACACTTATTTCTTTCTTTCTTTCTTTCTTTCTTTCTTTCTTTTTTTTTTTTTTGTTTTTCACCTTTGGAAACTTGCCCATATTTTCATCAAGCATCACTTCTTCTTTCTTTTCACATAATTTCCAACCATAATTCCATAAGATATCACAAGTATATGCTCTACTAATCCTTGGCCAGGAGAAAGGAAAACATATATAAAGTTAAGGCTTATACATGGATAAAGCAAAGAAAAGATAAACAAGCTCAAAAGGGGCTTACTAAGGATAATATGCTTTAGGTTGGCTTTTTGGCTCAAATGGTTAAAATTCCTAATGCCTTTATCATCTTCATGTATATATGTAATGCGAATGTAATCTCAACAAGATATGAAGCAAGTTCTAGAGATACATATCATTGAAAGAATGCACACTCAAAGAATATAATGTTGAAGGCTCAAAAGCTTACATTGGTATAACACTATAAAGTCAACATGACATATTCTCAAAGTCAATCCCTAAACCAATTAAACCTTAAAATTTGCATGCATATTCCTTCATTCGATTTATATCTTCATCTATCTCAATTAACTCTCATACATAATACTCATATTCTAAAAAACCAATGGGAGTTAAAAAGATCAAACATAATTTTTTTTTTTTTTAAGAACAACAAAGAAAACTAAAATAAGAAAACCAAAATTCTCTCAATACCCCCACACTTAAAACACAACATTGTCCTCAATGTTGAAATAAAAGCAAAGGAACATATGAGAATGACAAAAAATGAATTAAAATGCGAAAAAATAAAAGATAACGAAAAAGAAAGCAAATCTGATTTTTTTTTTCTTTTTGTGCTGGGTTGCCTCCCAGTAAGCGCTTTTGTTTTATGTCATTGGCTTGACATGTGGCATGCTCATTCTTCATAGATTGGTTCAACTAACTCTACATAAGCGGTGAGTTCTACCGTCCAACCTTCATAGAAAGGTTTCAAACGATGCCCATTGACCTTGAGTACTTTGTTTGTTTCTAAACTTGTAATTTCAACTGCACCATAAGGAAAAACATTAGAAACAACAAAGGGTCCAATCCAACGAGAGCGCAACTTTCCAGGAAAAAGTTTCAAACGCGAATGATAAAGAAGGACTTTGTCTCCAACATTAAACTCTTTTCTTGTAATCACTTGGTCATGGAGACTCTTAGTCTTTTCTTTGTAAATCCTTGCATTCTTATAAGCATCATTTCGAATCTCTTCCCATATAATTCCAATCTTTTTGGGCACCAAAAAGATAGGCACCACCCATTCACTGTCCGTGATGGGGTAAATGACTCCTGCATCATTGGGAACAATTTGCAAAACTTGCAAATCCAATGCTGAGTCATGCATGTTTCGGGGTACACATATATGCCTCTTCATCTCTTCTATCTTGGTAAAATCATAGCCATAGCTCAAAGCTACGCTTAATACATCCTCACAATCAAAATCACAAACTAACTGCACACACTTATCAACTTGGTCATAACATGTGATAGAATAAACATTGCTATAAGGATATTTCATTGCATCATGAAAATTAAATTCAATCTTTTCATCTCCTACTTCCATGGACAAAGTATCCTTACCACAATCAATTTTTATATTGGCAATTTTCAAGAATGGTCTCCCAAATAATATAGGAGTGTTGTTTGATGACTCATAAGATTCATGTTCCATATCAAGAATATAAAAGTCGCATGGAATGACCAAGCTATCAATCTTGACTAGGACATCTTCTATCACACCAAGTGGGTAAACAAAACTACGATCCGCAAGTTGTATTACAATGCTAGTTTTATTCAAAGGCTTAAGACTAAGAGAATCATAAACATGTTTGGGCATAACACTAATGGATGCACCTAAATCACACAAGGCCCTTTTGAAACTAGCATTACCAATCACACATGGGATAGTAAACGCACCTGGGTCCTTTTGCTTCAAAGGCATATTCTTTTGAACAACAGCAGATACAACTTCACCCATAATTACCATTTCATGACCTTTCAGTTTGAAAGCTCTCTTAGTAGTACACAATTCCTTCAAGAATTTGGCATACTTGGGAATTTGCTTGATAGCATCAAGCAAAGGAATGTTGAGTTCTACTTTCTTGAAAACCTCTAAAATCTCTTTTTCTTTGTCCTCTTTCTTTGTCCTAGATGAACTCACAGGAAAGGGTGGAATTGTTTTAAAACTGAAATTCATTAAGTGAGGAGTTACCTTTGGAGTGTTGGTCGATGTTTCAGTTTGTGGAGGAGGAGGATGTTCCTTCTTTGTACTCAATTCAGTTTCTATCTCTTCTTCTTCTTCCATCTCAATTTGTTTCGACCTTTTCTCTTCAAGTTCTTTCCCACTTCGCAGCATGATCGCACTAACATTTTCTATTGGATTCAATGCTTGGGATGGCAATTTTCCATTCATTTGTGCTTCCAATTTCTCCACACTTGAAGCTACTTGCCCCATTTGCTTCTCCAAGTTGTGAATACTTGACCTTGTTTCCTGTTGAAAAGACATGACATTTTGTTGCAAGGTCACAGTGTTAGAAGCCAAAGTTTTCATCATCTCACGAAGATCATCACTGGATGATGACCCCATAACATTGGAGTTTGTAAATGGAGGGGGCTGTCTTGCTTGATAATTCTGTTGGGGCTGAAATCCATTAGGATGGAATTGTCGGCCTTGATTGCCTTGTTGAGGTTGGTTCCCATACCGTAGGTTAGGATGATCTCTCCATCCAGGATTGTACGTGTGGGAAAAAGGATCATACTTACGCTGAGGCTGTCCATTAAATGCTCCATCAACTGCATTAACCTGTTCAATGTAATCTTCTTGCATTGTTGGGCACACATCTGAGGTATGTCCTTGTAAGGAGCATATACTACAAGCTTTCACCTGCTGTACATTGCCACAAGCCAAAGAACGCACAAGAGAAGTAAGATCATTAACTTTATTCTCAAGGTTAGAAATACTTACCTCATTTACTCGTTTGTTTGCGAAGTCTCCACGAGTGCCAAACTGTTTCGAGTTGGCTGCCATGTTTGAGATTAATTGGCGTGCAGCCTCGGGTGTTTTATCTACTAATGCCCCTCCACTTGCAGCATCAATGATACTACGGTCAGTAGATATCAATCCTTCATAGAAATATTGAATGAGCAGCTGATCGGGTATTTGATGATGATGGCATTGAATACAGAGTTGCTCAAATCTTTCCCAATACTCGGAAAGTGTCTCTCCATGAGATTGTCGAATCCCACATATTTCTTTTCTTATGTTGGCAACTCGAGATGCTGGGAAATACTTCTCAAGGAAGATCTTTTTCATGCCATTCCAAGTTCCAATTGAACCTGGGAGAATGGAGAAAAGCCATGCTTTTGCTGCCCCTTTTAAAGAGAAAGGGAAAGCTTTCAACTTAACCTGTTCTTTGTCAACTCCATTCGGCTTCATGCCAACACAAACCATATGGAACTCCTTGAGATGAGTATGAGGATCTTCTCCTGCAAGACCATTAAATGTTGGTAGCAAATGTATAAAACCAGATTTGAGCTCAAAGTTTACACTATTGTCGATGTTTATGCACAATGGCTGATTTTCCACGTTAGGAGCAGCAAGCTCCTTGAGTGTTTGTTGTCGTGCATTAGCCATGGTGTTAAGGCGAGCTTCCTTTCGTAACCTGCGTAAAGTTTTTTCTATTTCGAGATCTAACTGCACTTGACTTTGATTAGTAGAACGGGTTACTGGCATAAAGCATCAAGAAAACTCAAAATAAACCAACCACGCAAGAGATCGAAAACAATGCAAATTGTACGAAAATCTTACGTTAGAAAACTAAAACTGCCTAAAAACCCTAGAAAACAGCGGAATTTGGCCTCGATAGAGTGGGGCTAGTGGTGTACCACAAGTTCTGTTTAGAACGTCGTTTCCCTTCAAGAACCAAAAGACCAAAACCTAATTCCACCAAAAAATCTATTTTGAACAGTACCGTTGCCGCAAGTGAACAGTACCGCCGCAAGCAAAAATTCTGTTTCTCTTTTTTTTTTTTTTCAGAAATATAAATAACAATCACAGCAACTAAAAATAACAGTAAAAGCACAAAAATCAACTAAAACTACTTCCCTGGCAACGGCGCCAAAATTTGTTGCGATGTCGCGGTCGCACAAATTAATTACCCTAGCTTCAAACACAACACACAAGATAATATAGAGCAAGCAAGGGGTCGATCCCACGAGGAAGATTTAGTTCAGATTTTTATGCTATACGTTATGCAATTTGGGGGGGTTGGATGTTATATAGGCTAAAGAAAAATAAAACAGAAAACTATCAAACAAAATTTAATAAAATCAGAAAATTATCAAGAGAACAAACCTTGGTCGCAATCACACATCCACCTATAGAAATCAGAACCGATCCTTGAAACGAAATTCCAGTTTATATTCTGAATTTTTATCTTTTCTTAACGTTGGTTAATTAACGGATCCGCCGTATAACTAACCCTAACCAACAAATAATCACAGTGTCCGCACTAATGATTTAATCCAATGGCAGCCTTAAGATCTAGATAAATTCATTATCTTAACAACTAAGTTGTCTGCTTATGTTGCTTTGATCGAATGTTCTCCCTAAGATTAATAACGTAGATCCGCTACAATTATTAAACTCAGTTGCTTCACAAGTTCATATACCACAACTCCGGTTTTGATATCAAACTTAGCAATAAATTGTCTATAATAAAAACTTAGAGTCCACTCTAGCAATTAAAATAAACAATCATAGGAAAAATAAGCATAGGAGAACAAACATATTCATCATATAAACTAAAAAGAAAAGGTAAAATAGATCTCACAGTTCTTGAAATCCGAAGGTTTCCGTGTCCTTGCAACCAAGAAAATGAGTTTAGCCTTGCATGTTTATTGAACAACTAATCAAAAAGATGGAAGAATGCATGATTTAGGGTTTCTTAGAGTAGGGGGGCGTTTTTCTCCTCTTGGGTGGCTGCCCCCCTTCTCTTCTCTTATTCTTTTTATATGCTAGGAAACCCTAATCTCTATTTTACAAAATAGTCCTCCTTTAAGTAGACAATTTACATTTAAGTAGTTCAATAACTATTTTCCTAAAAAAAAGAGAAATAGCTTTACATGAAATCTTCAAGCTTTGACTTAGAGGATCTACATTGCTGAAATAAAAACTTGGATGTCGGTTTAGATGCTTCGGAACGTAATCTGGACTCGTTTCTTCCCGAAACCTGTTTGCTAGCAGAATTTAGTTGTCATCTTTGAAAAATCATATCTCCCTCATATGACATCTTTGTTTTCTGAAATTTGGAGCGTTTATAGGCCTTTGAGTCAGGAATCCAAAACAATTGAGTTTGCATCAATTGGACTTTTGTAGCTCTAGATATTCAAGTCGGACTGACCGAAGGTCAGCATTGGCAGATTGCGAGATTTGACTTCGAAAGCTGCGATTTCCATGTTCTTCCTTATTTTATTGTCTTGCCTTAGATGTCCAGAAAGGTATGGATGTTAGCTTTTTAATGCCACTGGAATCACTTCATTTCGACCTTTAGAGCTCATGTTCTGCACAAAACATCGACTGAACGTCAAATCTGCCAATTACCTTCAATTTACTCCTTTTTGCATCTTTCATCCAAAAGTGCGTTCAAAACATAAAACAAAGAATATCAAGGCATTTTATATATAAAACATAGGCAAAACACTAGTTAAATGTGGATGAAACTATCAAATAATATGGTTGCATCAGATTTTCAATCATAGATATTACTAGCCTAATCAAATTCACTAAAGCCATTTTGTAAGATATTAAAAGTGGTAGTAAAAGATTAACCAAAATAAGATGTACCATGAGCATAAAAAAAGACTCATGTAATCGTAATCCAATGGTTCTGAAATGTCAAACCTTATTAACAATAATATATATATATAGCCTTGCAAAAGTACGATATTGAAAAGCTTCAACCACTTGATGATATATAATAGGGTTAGAATAAGTAGAATTACTGCTAAAAGTGGTGGAAAGATAAAAACCAACAATCATCAATGTGAAAATTGGCTAGTACTTGACATGTCAGGGTTGTGCATAGTGTTAGAGGAATAGCGAGATTGGGATAATAATAGCCCATGAGAAATATATTACTAGTTTTGGCAAAAAGTAGAAAACTTGATTCAATCAACATGTTCATATAACAATGTTCCTTCATATTCTTACACCATAATCATTCTTTCCCTCATATAAAGAATACACAGTTAATCTATAACAACATTAATAATAACATATTTTACTATTACATCTTCCATCAACCCTAACATCTACACAATTCTAATTTCATCAAAACATGTATTTAATCAAATTTTGTAAATTTTACCAAAACTAGCAATAGATTCAAAAAGCAATATGTCATTCATCTTAAATTGTATTATCAAATCCAACGGGAAGAATATATATCTTAGAGTTTTGCACCATATATCTCAAAATCAGAATGCTCCAACGGTTGGATCTCCATAGATTTGAATAAAACTGAGCTAACCTGAACATTGATAAGCTACTGTTCAGCATGAACAACACCTTTCTAGAGAGTGTGTTTCTGATCTCCACCGTCCATAATGACGATAAAATCTAGGCGCACCATGTATCCAAAACTTAACATGATCCAATGGTGAAAGAGAGAGAAATTGGTCGGAGACCAAAACTACTGTGCGGGTGTATTTCCTTTAGTTTTCCAAGAATTTTTCGATGATGATTTATGTCAAATAGATTTTGTACTTTCAAATCCCTCTGGTCCATTAGTAGTGGAATGTGAGAAGAACAATATATCCAAACCTCAATATGATCCAACTGTGAACGCTATAGATATGGCCACCGGAGCATTATTGGCTCCTTCAAATTTTGCACTTCTCTCTCTAGCTGAATTTTCTCTATTGTCTCACTTCTCTTTCTTTTTTTTTTCTTTTTTTTTTGTCTGGGCTGGTGGCCTCTTTTCTATTCTAAAGGCATATTTTACATTAATTACAATCTTATCCCTTAGTTATTCCTTTATATATTTTATTTTATTTTTCACATAAACTCTCTAGTTTGTTTCTACTTAAATTGCTAGTCTTTACCAAACTCTGATTGGGATGCGATCTTTAACCAAGCTAGGAAAACATATTAATAGACTTCATGTAAAATTTCATTCCAATCCGATTATTAGATTGAGAACTATGCTTTTTAATGTAAAATTGGTCAGTTCATAACTTTTCGTCAACAATCCATATTTTCTTATTCAATCTTCACTTAAAATCATATCAATTATCCTTCTAAAATTTTAAGGTTATTTTATTATTTTGGAATATATTCATTTTAAAATTTCCACCTTTATTTGTTTACCGGGCTTATTACCGTTTCAAAGTAACGCCACTAATTTTTAATCGGTGCTTGCACTTTCAGCCCTCCCCTTTTCATTGTACTATCCTTTATTATAATTTATTCTTTACTACCTCATTTATTTCTTAGAAACATTTTATCATTTTCCTCATTATTTATCCATCGAAACACTTTACCAATTTCTTTGTCCTTATATATGAATTCTAAACCAAAATTCATTTATTTAAGTTGTCCCCTCCATTATATATAATTATTTATCTATTATTTATTATCTTGGTTTTCATCACTCATTGAGATAATACCACTTTCAGTCTTACGTTTACATGAGAGTTTACACATCTACATATTTAAATTATAAATTTCCAGGGCTTCACAAAAATAATCGATAAAAATAACAAAGTACTTTTATCCATTCACCAAATAAGTTGGCGAGGGACCCTAAACATCATTAAAAACTAAATATAAGATAGTTGAACTAACATGCTCCAATGACCCGAAATAAGATTGATTGGACATGCCTAAAAAGTGAGTCATACAATTAAAATGATAATTAGTTGAGAAAGAAATCAAAAGGGTCTTCTTAGAGGAAATTCAAAGCAAGATACGAGAATATGGATAATCAAGTCATCGATGTTACACTTTAAAGATAGTTTTTTGTGACAGAGAACTCATGAGGACTATAGATAGAGGATTAGTATCGAATGCGCTATAAACCATCTTTTAATTATTCCAAACAATAATATGACTCTAGAAACTTGATCTTTGACAAGTTACCATGAAATTCAATGAAAACATCATTATTTAATGCAAATTTTTATACAAAAGGAAAGAATTTTCTTATATCAAAAACATGTAAAATATAAGATTGTTTTAGGAAATGTTGAGGTGTAT
This sequence comes from Populus davidiana, assembly GCA_030145905.1. Classification (NCBI taxonomy): domain Eukaryota; kingdom Viridiplantae; phylum Streptophyta; class Magnoliopsida; order Malpighiales; family Salicaceae; genus Populus; species Populus davidiana. The sequence goes on along the minus strand of CM057789.1, from coordinate 21,227,425 downwards.
AATTTAAAGTATATTCAAGGTGTAAGATATTAAGTGCCTTTTAATTGATTACTTCAAGTTGTTTGAAGCTAGTATAAGGATCCATATAAGTGAGTCTAGAGTTGTATAGTATGATATGATGAGTTGTCATTATATCAGGATACCATGATTGGCCATGATTCAAAAAAGAGTAACCAACTGAAATAGTGTTGCTCAAAGGTGGAGGACCTAAAATTGAAGATGTCGAAGAATTTCCCTTAAGAAGAGATCCAACACCTGAAAAGAAAAAGGAACATAATAGTGTAGTATGATTATAGTTATCACATATTTGACACTAGATACATGAGCCATGTCGTAGTTGATTCTAACCTGATTCATTCATGCAACTAAAATTGCTTTTATTTTAGTGACCTCGCTAATTTATACCATGCCTTATGTTGAAAAAGCATTCCAACTAAAGAAAGAATGAAATATAAAGTTGTTACCTTTGATAGGAGAAGTGAATTGTTTAACAATGTTGTCTAAAGAGGCACTCACGTCATCAATAGATTTAGATCCAATAGAGAGAATATGAAAGTCATCATTATATAAGAATTCATGGATTAGGAGTACAATATGCAATTATAAGAAGGTAACACACTTGAATCAAATTTCCACTAGAGCTTTTGTTACTTGTTTTAACCCCTTTTCCAACATATTTTCAAAAATCAAAAGATATAAAAAAAATAAAAAAAACCAAAAACTTAGGAGGATTAATAGCCAAAGAAGAAAAAAATCATAAGAGGTGGGCAAAAACATCCAAAAAATAAAAGAGAGAGAAACTAGCCAAACACATAAAAAAAACTCCTAAAAAACAAAAACCTAGCCCTATCTCCTTCATTTCTTCCGTCAGCAAGCAACCCCTCCATTCCTTTCATATCCTTATTCCTTAATTATTGGTCACTTTCTTTTAGCATAACCAACCATTTATATATAACCCTACAAATTAATTAGACTTTCTAGTTATCATAAAACTAGGTGACATATCTTAGTTCTAATTTTACCTCATATCAATCCAAATCTTAGATATCCAAAATGTTTCATATGATAAAATGGTGACTCCATTGGAGACTACTTAGTAAGAGCTAAGATTTGTTTGTTTGTTTGAAAGATGATTACTTATATAGCTGAGTTTTTGGATTTGATGGTAGTTTTCATATATTTTGTTATCATACATATACATATGTGGATTGGATATGAATTTATGCATGTGCATCCATTACATTACATTTTATTATGCACACACATTGTCTTATGTTAGCAATCACTACTAAAAAATATAGTAATTAGCAACTAACCATTCCGTTGCAAATAAAACTAAAATCCGTTGCTAAAATAATTTAGCAACGAAATCAGCAATGGCAAATATCGGATGCAAATTTGTCGTTGCTGAGTTTTAGCAACGGAGTTGTCCGTTGCTGATTTCACAGCAACGGAAATTCCGATGCTAACAATCAGCAACGGAAAATCCATTGCTGACTATATTATTTTTATTAAATTATTTTTTTATTTATTAAAATGAATTTTAATTTGTTTAATTAATTATTTATGGATAGTTTAAAAGTTGTAGAATATAACCAACATAAATTAATATTAAAAATAATTGTATCACTAATAAAAAATGGAATAAAAATAATATTCATATTATAAAAATTTAGTTAAACTTGCATTAATACAAATAAATCGAAATACAATAAAAAGAAACAACAAAAGATACAATAAAAAGAATCCATCTGTCGTTCCACGATACCGTTCTTCACGATCACTGTTGTGCCTATCTCTCCCCCTCCTGCTTTCATACCTAGCATCATCTTTATGGCCTTTTCTGTCCCTACCTCGGTCATCTCTCTCACTCCCAGGACTCGTAGACCTAACACTCCGGGAACTCCCAGTATAAGTAGCACAATCCTTCAATTGAGAGGGCAAAATTAGACACCATATACAGTATGTACTCTTGCAAACCACAAAATCTCGTAAAAATAATTGCTAGTAGTGCAATCCTAGCCACCACCTTGCCTTTAATCTCGTCGCTCCACCGCCAGGTCCCCTACCATACTTCCTGAACCTCCACTGCTGTCTGATATTGATAAAACCTCAGCAGCTCAGCCCCATTTAATTTCTTAACAATGATAAAACAGGAAGTAAGTTGTAGCTGATAGTGCATTAAATCAACTAAATAAAAGACAACTAAATTAGTTCTCTTCCCCTTGATCAATGTTTACCTAGTCATCGTTGATGCTTCAGTTTCATCCCTAGTACCAAGTAAAGCCAATGTTCATGATAGAAGTTCCAAAGGATGAGCTTCAGGATGTGTAAAGACTAAAGTCCTGCATTTGGAAGCACTACTGGGATCTACTGACCATCTCAAGGGAACAACCAGATTCTTTTCATATAAAAGTAGCAGTCATTAATGACAATTGTTTTTTTCTTTCTTCAAAATTAAGCCTATTGGAACTCATCCTGGCAAACCAAGAGAGAAGGGAGGACTCAAGATTGATGGATTCCTAATGCCAAATTCAACTTAAACTCGACATTTTGTCATAAAAATAGTGTTTTAGATCTCTATTATAGTTACCTACTCTATACAGTAATGCTAGAAAGCATTATGTAAGAACATGCATATTGGTATAATTTTGGATGGCACATGGACTTATTCAATCATCAAATCCAAATGAACACTTCGAAGATGTTGGCCTGCGTTATATATATGTGTGATTTATATGCCTATCATTTTTACTTTAGGCACCATTTTTAAAAGAATCCCAACACTACCATAACCTTGCCCACCCAAAAATAAAGTTAGAAAATAATCATTTAACTAGAAAGAGAATTGACAATCAACTGGCCATCCTTGGACAGCCCATGATTTCAAGCTTCCTTTTTAACATCTTCAGCGTTGTTTCTTCAAACTCTCTCAAAAGCCAACAACAAATCATAATTAGCTTTCGAGAGAAAAAAAAGAGATAACAGACGAGCCACCTTATTGAAGACCAGAGCCCCAGACGGTAGCAACCCTGGTTGGTGGAAATAGTGGTGCAAGATTGAGGAATCTGTGCTGGAGATCCGGGCAATATGGGGAATGGAATTGGAGTAGATTTCAACTCATCTTTCCGCTCAACCTCAGGCTAAATTGGAACGGAATTGTAGCACCTTGTCGTCCTCTGCCAGCATAAATGAAAAATGTAGCACGTTGGAGAAAACAGAGGTTAAAGGAGACAAAGCCAAAGCCATATCGAGAATCAATTATGAAGGAACTACATATTGCGATGGGCTGCCTCTGCAAAATCAAAGAAAGCAGGAAGCTTTGTATGGAGAACTATATATTTATGCTGCCTAGCCAACCTTCCTAAGACACATTACCCAAACTTTGTACGGAGAAGTTGGGAAGCTTTGCTAGAAAGCCGGCTAACACACATTCCCTATTGTCATATATAATTTTTACCATAAATTTTGCACAAACTCTACCATCCTTTCTAAGACACATTTCTTATATTTTTTCCCTAAAAAACAGAACACATACACCCAGTAAAACCAAAAAACCCAGAACCCTATAAAAAGTCTCACTACTTCCATATTTAACAAATAATTTACAATAGATCTACAAAATTATTCTGTAAAATTAGTTAATAAAACAATATATATTCTCTCTAAATTACAAACATAATTTTTTAAATATGGGTTTTTGATTATACCTGCTATCACACCATGTTTGCTCCCTGCAAGATTGAATTTTTGGAAGCCTAAAGTAATTGTAAAGTAACTGGAGAAAAAGTTAAGAAAACAACAAGTTATGTTTGTGGACGCATGACAAGGATATGTAGAATTGAAAGGGACATGGGATTGGCTCCTGGAAAAGAAATAGAAAGGAAGAGATATGGGTTAATTAGGTTTTTGAAGAATTGTAGAAAGGGACAGAAGATTGGGTTCTTTCGGAGAATGACTAAAGTTTGCAGCTGTGGGTTTTCTTTTGTTGTTTTCAAGGTATAGATATATATATATATATACCAATAAAAAAACAACACGTTATTATTATTATTTTATAAAATTCAAAATTTAATTTTTTATATTAGCAACCATATTAACAACGGCAAATCCGTTGCTAATTCTTAATATATTAATTTATTTTTTAGCATCTGATTTTTTGTTGCTGAATCCATTGTTAATATTAAAAAATTAATATATATTTAATCCGTTGTTAAAATTATAACTAAATTATTTTGATGCTAAAATCCGATGCTAATTACCCTTCTTTTTAGTAGTGAATGGAATCTAGTGATGTCTTAATGGTCATTGACCTTAGAAACACCCGTGAGACGACCATTAAATTCCCATAGACAATATACTTGGTCACAAATAATAGCTAATGAGCTTCATCATAGTTTATAATTTTAGCACCTTGCAAGCCTCAATCCAGTCTAGTAGGCACTTCTCATCGAGTAACGAGAGATCTTTAGAAACCATTTAGTAAGGTAACCTAATATGATTGGACAAGCATGATATGTGTAAAGGTTACTCTATAACCGATCCAATTTTATTATTAGCATCTTCAAATCATTCAGCAAAATATATATACACACATATATGATGCTTTTTTATGAAATTAGGTGTGAATCTTAATTTTACACCAAATTCTCTCATTATTCATTAGCAGGACAACAATCGACTAATAATTTTCCTTAAACGAAATAAGTTGAGGTCAAAGGATCGAACTTGGTTTGATGTGTTGCAAGAGACAGCTTGGAGACCTTATCTTTATTATTTGGTCAAGCCAGACATGCAAAAATGAGAAACAGAATGACCTTTTTCTCTGAATTGTTTGCCCTAAGTTTAGCATGCATGTTCTAATAAACAGCTGGACCCTTTATATTCGCTGCTGTTTCCTTGTCTTCCATGTCAAGCTGACTGAAACAATGGTCTACCGTTCGATATTTTCATGTCCATTGCATGAAGGCAAAAAAAAGCCCATAATTTAAGGAAAGCCGTGGCCTATAAAACTCGCCATGGTAACCATCTCTAAGCAGGACAAAGAGAGGATATCATCCTTTCCATTGTTGTTTTTCCTTCGGATTTTGTGTCCCCTTTCCTTGGCACAGAATCCTGAAGGAAAGGTTTGAAAAGTACTAATTAACATTATAAGATTGATTAATTGATTAGCAGAAAATGTTAGGCAAATTAGTTGTTACAGGGATTTCCCTGATCCTTGTCGTGGGTGTGATCATTGGCGTGGTGGCTACTGTCCAACGCAGCGGTGGGTCCGTTGAACATACAGAGAGCTTGTCTCCGCAAATGAAGGCTGTTAGCACACTGTGCCAGCCTACTTATTACAAGGAGGCTTGCACCAACACCCTTAGCGCTGTGAACTCCACCGATCCCAAAGAACTAATCAAAGGGGGCATATTAGCCATCTCCGATTCATTGAAGAAAACTTCCAATTTGACTGATGATCTCGTAGTCAAGAACAATAGTCATGAGCCCCGTGCCAAAATGGCCTTGAATGACTGCAAAGAGTTATTGCAAGAAGCTTCTGAGCGGCTTCAGGACACGTTGTCAAAGGTGGGTGGCATTGATTTACAGTCGTTATCAGACCATGCAGATGATTATCGAACATGGTTGAGCTCAATTATTGCGTACCAAGAAATGTGCTTAGATGGATTTGAGGAAGACAGCCCCTTGAAGGCTCAAGTGCAAAATAGCACGGACCATGGGAGCCAACTCACGGACAACGTTCTGAATATCCTTGCCGGGCTTTCACAAGTTCTTGGTTCCTTGGGGCTCAAGTTCAATGTTCCCAGCACCTCTCGTCGGCTTCTTCAAGCTGATGGTTATCCCACCTGGATGTCTGCTGCAGACCGTAAGCTTTTGGCCTCACGCGGCAATGGCGGGGCTAGACCAAATGCAGTTGTGGCTCATGATGGCAGTGCGAAATTCAAGACTATCAATGCAGCACTTGCCGCATACCCTAAGGGTCTCAGGGGCCGATATGTTATCTATGTTAAGGCAGGGATCTATCGTGAGTATGTTACTGTGACCAAGGACAAGCCCAATGTGTTCATCTATGGTGATGGAGCCCGCAGGACCATCGTCACTGGAAACAAGAACTTTGCTAAAGATGGCATAGGCACCTGGAAGACCGCTACATTTAGTGAGTGCATCACTCAACTCATGGACTAGTCAAAAGTTTCTCCTTGTTTAATGTCCTCTAATTTGAATGGTTTATCTGTAATCTTTAATCTGATTTTGTTGTCACTGTTGGTGCAGTTGTTGAAGCAGATGGATTCATCGCCAAGAACATGGGATTTTCCAACACTGCCGGTCCTGATGGCCACCAGGCTGTTGCCATCCGTGTTAATTCAGATATGTCAGCATTCTACAACTGCAGGTTGGATGGCTATCAAGACACATTGTGTTACCAAGCCGGGCGCCAATTCTACCGCAATTGTGTCCTTTCTGGCACGGTGGATTTCCTCTTTGGTTATGGATCAGTGGTGATCCAAAACTCCATGATCGTTGTCCGAAGGCCAAACCCTAGCCAATTCAACACGGTGACGGCTGATGGCCGGAAAGAGAGGGGACAACCTGGAGGAATTGTCATTCATAACTGCAGGATTGTCCCTGAGCAGAAACTTGTCCCCGTGAGGTTCAGCATAAAGACATACTTGGGTAGGCCGTGGAAGGCGTTCTCTAGGACTGTAGTGATGGAAACACAACTAGCAGACTTCATTCAGGCTGATGGATGGGCGCCATGGAGTGGAAACCAGTTTCTTGACACTCTCTACTATGCTGAGTATGCCAACACTGGACCTGGAGCAGCAACTAAAAGGAGGGTCAGGTGGAAAACTCTTCATTTCCTGAGAAGGAATGAAGCTCTTCAATTCACCGCCGGTGCATTCCTTCGTGGTGGTCAATGGATTAGAAACACCGGAGTTCCAGCCTTGCTTGGCCTGAGAAGATGAGAGAGATCATATATATATATATGTTTGCGCACCAGTACCACGACAATAAAAGCATTTTCCCAGTGAAAACATAATCTCAGAGTACAAATGATATAACATACACAGCACCATGCATGGAAAACCTAGTGTTTTTTCTTTTTGTTGTCTCTTAACACTGCATTCAAAATATATTTTTAAAATTATTTTTTATTTAAAATTATTTTTTATAATTTAACATTGTTCTGAGATACTGATATCAAAAATAAAATTTTTAAAAAATATATTATTTTAATATATTTTTAACTAAAAACATATTTTAAAAAATAACAAATACCATAATATCAGACACTATCTATATCCCGGTGAATGGAATTGAATTTTATATTTCCTTTAACTTAATTTGTTTAAAAAACAAAAATACAAAAAACAGAAAAATAACGTTGAAAATTGAGGCTATTAAATTATTAATTTTACTAAGATAATATTTGGTATTATGATATCAATTATTTTTTTAAGTGTTTTTTGCTTGAAAATATATCAAAATAATTATTTTTAATTTTTTTAAAAAATTATTTTTTACATCAATACATCAAAACGATTTAAAAATACTAAAAACATTAAATTAAAATTAAAAAAAAATAAGTTTTTGAGAAAAAAACACTACTCAGCCACATAAATGAACGATACCTAAAAAGAAGAAACGAAAAAAAGAAGAAGAAGAAGAAGTAACGTTGATGGTAATTATATTAATCATTATGGTAAATTATTTTGCTTGACATACTTCCAACTTCTGAGCAAACTTCTAACTAAAAATCAACAGAACCTGTGGAATGGATAATTAATGAGTCGATTCAATATACACACACATACACACTACAATAAAACGGTGTTTTCTTGTAGAAATTGAAGAATTGTAAATTTTGCTAATTTTTTAAATTATAGTTTTTTAATTTTTTTTAATTATAAAACGGTGTTTTATTTTAGAAATTGCAGTTCTTTTTTAGAAAACTAGTTTTCCTTATATTTTTTTCTCTTTGTACTTTGTATTTTTATCATTTTATACTTGGTTTTTTTATCACCATTTTTTTCTCATCTTTATTTATGTGTAATAGTTTTTTTAGTTTTTTTTTCCTTTACACTTTTTTTTATGGAAAAAAAATATTATTTTTTATTTTTTACACTTTGAATATTTATCACTCTATTCTTGATCTATTTATACCATTCTTTTTGTTCTTATCTTTATTCTTTTGTAATTTTAAAAAAAAATCTTTACACTATTTTTTGAAACATTATTATACAAAGATTAAGAAAATGATGTTTTACTATAACATTTGCAACATTGTTTTTTTTTTTGCTATGTTTAAAATTAACTTGAGATCTTATATATTTTTATTAACAGATATGATATTTACTATGAGTGTGTTTGGTATTGCGGTAGCTGTTGGGGTTGTGGTTTGAAAAAAGTTGTTTTATAAAAAGTACTTTTAGTTGAGGTTGATTTGAAAAAATAGGTGTTTGGTTAAAACTGTGGTTGAAATTGAGGTTGAAAAAAAAGTAGTTTAATGTGTTTGGTTAAAAATGCTTTTGAAATTGAGGTTATAAAATAATTTTAAAAAATATATATTAATATTAATGGTTTTAAATTTAAATATTTTAAAATTAATTACTCTTATTACATCATGAAAAAAATAATACTTTATATAAAATATTTTTTATTATTCCATTAAACTATTTATAATTCCATTACGTACAAAATTCATCCGATAAGAACTACAGTTTTCATAACTTTTTGAGCGTGTAATAAAATTAGATAAAATATTATCAGATATAAAATTAATATTATTGTGCGAGTAAATTTAATTGACTCTATACTAGTTTTTTAAGAAAAACATATTGTTCACATCGCGAATAAATTTAATTCTCTAAACTAGTATTTTTTAAAAAAAAATTAATACAACTATTAAAAAATAAAAAAAAATAAAAAAAAAATAAAAAAAAAAAGAGAAAAAGAAAGAAAGAAAGAAAAGAGTGCAAGTGAATTGCACTGTTCGGTATTATTTATCAGCTGCAGCGGAAGAAAAGCAGGTTTTGAATGCTTTTCATTTTCGGCGTTTTAAACGCAAAAGTTGCGTGGGTCACATGCACAGTAAATCGAGTTTTTATTATTACCAAACGGCTGCGGACTGCGTTTTAAATAAAACGCAGCCGCAGCCGCGTAGACAAACGGACCCTATATTTTATTACATATAAGTATCGATCTTTTGATTTACGGATATATTTGTTACTCGATGTCAAAAAACACGTTAATAAATCTTAGTGTTAAAGAAAAAATTGTTCGATTGATAGCTAGACGAGTTTAATAAACACGTTAACATTTTATTTTTGTATTTATTAGTCCAGATGGTTCTCGATATATATAACTAACTTCATCCATAGGCTTTTTAATTTATAATTAGATTTTAAAATAAATATTTAAAAAACTTGCATATTTATTTGTTTTTTTGTTAAAACAATACCTGACCTTCAATGAAATAGATCATTATTATTATTATGTATATATAATGCAAGAGAGAATTGATGACATTGCGGATGGAGATGTACTCCAAATAGTTTAAGATCATGCTATCGTTATCCATTTATGCAATCAATTTATGTAAGAGGTGAGGTTCGTTTTGAGAGTAGGAAAGGGTTATGATGTGAGCAAAATGATATCTTGTAAAAACAAAATGTGAATAAATAAAGAAAATAGTAAAAAATTAGAGGAACATACATGCAATTTAATAAAGAAGCATTGAAGCCCTTTCAAGTAAGGCATTGGAATGTATGGATTTTTGGTGGGTGAGGTTAATTTTTTAGAGCTAAGTACTCGTGACTTCACAATACAAAGGGCTAGGGAGAAAAACAATGTAGGACTAATTTTTTGTTATTATTTTGAATATAAAAGATACTTTTTTATTTTGAAGTAATTAAAATTTATTTTAATACTATTTTAGAGACACATTTATTTTTGTATTTTTTTTTTCATTCCTTCAATAAACATGTTTTATTTTTTATATATATGTTTTTAATATCCTGAGATATTAATCAAATATAATATAAGAAATAGAAGTTATCAACTCTAAAAAATCATAAATAAAATGACAAGAACTTAAATTATCCAAGAGGATTTTAATTGGCAAAGAATGGGATATCATAATCAATGAGGTTATTAATATGTTAAAAAAATTAAAGGTTCAAGACAAATTCACGATAAATACTCAAAAACTGAAAACATTTAAAAATTAAGGTGTATCTTATTTATTTGCACTTTTGTTTATTAAAAAAAAAGTGTAAATAAAATTACTATAAGACCTGGTCTCAGAAATGATTAGGTCTATCAAATGATTAATTAAGATTAAAATAACCTTTAACTTTTTTAATAAAAAAAACAAAAAATAGGTTATGCCACTAAACCAGACCTTGGTCAACAGGTTATCAGGTTAACCCATTAAGTCCTATTGAGTCTTATAACTATACTATATATAATGAGATATATAAATTCCATACAATAAAGATGTATAAATTCAAGATTAAAGTTGACAAATATACCCAAGATTCCAAGTGAAACAAGAATATATATATATAGCACATAAATATTCAATAAGAATGAAAAAAAATTGTTATTGTGAATTTTTTACATAGTTTTCATGAATTAAGTTTTTTTATATAAGCGCATAAAAATTATTAAGATATAATTTTTTAATTTTTAATATTTTATTGAAACTTTCTTTTTAGATTATGATAAATATTTATTGAAAAAACATGCTCCTAATAAAAAAGAAACATGTTTAGGTCAAAAAAAAAAAATTTTAAAATGAATAAGGACTCGGAGATTTTTTTTATTAATTTAAATTATTGGAATTCTTGCTATATTTTGATTACCTTCAGTTTCATTGAAAAAATCATGATGTTAATGTGTGTGTGTTGTCAGAATAGAAAAAAAAAATGCATAAATAAAAAATAAAAATTTTGATTAAAGAAATACACTTCTTCTCTAAAATTTAAAGCTTTTCAAACCATTTGAAAATGATCTTGTCTTCACTTTTTTTTCTATCCCATAATTTATTGCTCTGTCTCTGTAGCCTAAACATATAAGATATTTGCATATTAATTTATTTTTTACTTCTTACTATAATATTTAATTAGCATTTACAACTATTTTTACAATTTATTATTTCATATATTTTTTAATTCATTATATTATCCTCAAACATCATCTTCTCATTCCACGATTAACAAATTTTATGGCACCAGAAAACACATATTTTTGAATTCATGATATTATCCTCAAACATCATCTTCTCATTCTCCGATTAACAAATTTTATGGCACCAGAAAACACATATTTTTGAATTCATGATATTATCCTCAAACATCATCTTCTCATTCTCCGATTAACAAATTTTACGCCACCAGAAAACACATCTACAACACCACCTTCTCCTCCGCCTTTAACACCACCTTCTCCTCCTCCTTTGACGGTTAAAAAATAACTTGAAATTCTGACCGCTAGCACAGACTATCTAGTAAATATCTAAAAAGAATTAACATTCATACCAAGCAAGAAGATCCCAGAAAAAAGTCCCAACGAGATTCGACTAGATGGTGAACAACTCGCTCTAGGGTGGCATGTCATTTAGGCACAAGAGATGAGTTTGATTTCCTTGAACGTATGATGTAAACAATCACACTTGAACCGTGACCACAGAAATTGATTCGAAATTAATGGATATATGGTTGCTGCAGTTTGCATATATCTGGCATAATGGTCCCTCATGAACAAAGAAGAATCATGATTTCCAAACCAAAATGGTTGCAGCAAATTGAAGCGCCATGGTTGACAACTTCTGGAATGGTGACTCTTGTTGCACATTGCAAGCGTTTGGATCTTCATGGAAAAGCAAACGGAAGACTACCCAGTTCTCTCACACTAAAACGAAACCCCATTCATGATGATGCCTCTTCAGCCTTTTTACCCTCCAAAAGCTTCAGCTCTTGGCGCCAGCCTTCTAACCTTGTCAACTTCTCCAACTGCTCTGGATTCATATCCTGTGATGGAGTTTTCTGCTGCTGAGCCTCTGCTAGTCGAATCTGGATACAGAACAACAATCATGCAAACCAATCATTTATTTCAACCATGTAATTATTGAAAGCGAGGAGTAAATGAGGACTAAGTGCCTGAATCATGTTAAAGAGTCACGGTGTTCAATGTTTTCAAAGGATGAGAAGAATAGCTAATGGCTGCTTAAGCAGGCCAGAACCCCCTGTAGGCATGCCAGAGTTATTTGGAAAGAATATTTGTTGACAGGATCTAAAAAATCATAGATGAAAGTGAAAAACATTTGGAAAAAAAAAAAATCTGTGAAATGTAACATAATTTGTATGAGCTGGACAAAAGCTGACCAGTCAAAATGCTCAGAAGCATCGAGTAAATGTAAGCATGTGCGATAACTTGTTTAACTCAATGTTCTATCAAGGACCCAATACCTTCTTGCAATACAACAACCAAGCCTCAATACCAAACTAGTTGGAATCGACTATATGGATCCTTTGGCACCATTCTGAGCCATCATATACCAAATCCACCTCCACTACCCTCGTTCAGGCCCTCCAACCACCATAAAATTTGTTCCCACAGCCCTCTACCAAACCTCCCAGGCCCTCCAGCAACAACCCCACCCCCTCAACACCAAAAAGAGAAAAGGATGACAGCAACTTTTGAACTCACATTCTTGATCCTTGTCTTGATGTAAATAAATCTCTGTTTTTCTGCCTCTAATAAAGTTTCCAGTACTTTCAAAAAACAAAATCTTACTCTTGTGTGCAATATCTTCTAAATTGCTAGTGTATAATTTACAATGTAAGGCAAAAATTGTCAGATCATGCAAAGGAGGTGCAGCATGTGGTTCCATGTAATCAGAACTCCTCGATCAATTTATGCATCGTATTTAATGTATGTGCCTATGGAGACTGGAGAGATGATCTTGTTTCAAATTTACATCGTTCATGCAACACAATTTACCATGTTCTTCAAAAAAAAAATGACCAGCATTTGTTGCAATTCTTTATGGTAACTCCATAGAAAACTGTATCTCTTGGATTAAAGCAACAGCGTCTTACATCCTTGCAACAGAAGAAAATACTAGAAACCTCCGAAATACAAAAAATGAATGCTCATTTGTGATTGAACTTATAATTTGATTATTTATACCAAAGATGAAACTTGTGATTTTTTGAAGGACCTCAAGAAATACATGAACTGGATTTGCTTTTAAGAAATAATATTTGCACCATTAAAAAAAAAGCTATAAATATTCATATGGACCATGACCAGTTCTCCAAAACGAGGCAGTTCTTAATTCACAGGGAAGAAAGAAAACCAGTCCAAAATAAAATTTATACTCGGAACTAGAGAAAGTGGTGATCACTATACTTTGAATTTTGCATTCACCAGAGCCCTTTATAATTTTTTTATCAGTAATCATCAGAACAATTGTTTGGTTCATCATTTTGCAAACTGAGCAAGATTATTACTTCCCCCCTTTTGTAATTGACTTCACAGGTTATTTTGCATAATACAAGTTTAGAGCACATATGTCATCAGCCCTTGTGCAATCATAAACGATGGTTCATCCTTCATTAAGGCAAAACAGACGTACACTGAATAGCACTGAAGAAACTTACAGCTTGATGTATCTTTAATAATACTCACCTTAGGATTTTAAAGAGAAAAGGTAACATGCTTACAGTAGTAATACTTGTTTCTCCCTTGAGGAAATAGTAGTGATTTTTTGGTCCCAAAATTGTTAGTCCTGCCCTGACTATTTAAGAGGACATGCAATTCTTGTGCTCACAATCATCAGCAATTGTATAGGTTTCTACAACTTTTCCTCAACTGTCATTGTTTTTTTCATCTATACATTATAATCAGGGATGACTTTGTTAAAAAAATTCAGAGACAGCCCACAATACACATGTTGAAAAGAGAAAAGGTACTTTGAGAAATAAACATGATAATAAAACATGCACATTTAAAGAAAGCAGTCAATATGCAGAAAATGCCCATTTGATTTGTTAATTGTGCCCGAAACTAATTTCAAACCTGTAAAATCTTCAGATTCTTACTGAGATTTTTTAATATCAAGAATGCGCATGTTATCTTCCGTTGTTTGCTGCAGAAGATCACTTGTCAGTTCAAGTTTTAGCATCATTTTTGGAATGTTTAGGCACAACTTTATATAATTCCTTAAGAGTTCAATGGAAAACATGTTAGCCATTATTATCACTAGGCAAAGCTAAAAAGCAGGATTAAAATATACCTTCTTTTTGAGAGCCCGAATTCTCTTATCAATATCTTGAACCGGAGACTCCATATTTGAAGCATCTGCCAAGTCCGAGGAAGGAGCAACTACAGTGGGATTTGAAGAAACAGCTAGCTCATTCATCTGAGATGTCAACGATTTAACAGAGTCAGATGCATGGCCTAAATCTTCATCCGGAAGCGCCCCCTTTACCATGTTTCCATCTTCGATTGCTTCTGTGTTTTTTCCCTTTTCAAGTGCAGCCTGCTAAAGAAAATGAGTTGGGTATATTTGCATCAAATTAAAAGGAAGAAAAAAATAAAATAGATTACTAAACAACAACAAAAAGGAAATTATTGTCCTATCTGGTGGTACAAACAATGGATGAGATTATAAATGCACATATAAACTTTAGACTATCCATAGAAGAGGCACTCTTCCTCCTTTCTTATATATATATATATATATATATTCTGTTTCAAAGGGTCATAGAAGGAGACTCTATTTCAATTTTGCTTCAAGCATTGAGCTATTTTACATGCCAAAATGGCAGAAGCGATAACAAAGTACCCATTGGAGAACATCCAAAAGTAATAAGAGATTAGACATGTCGAAATCTAATACAAACATAAAATCTTGATTTAATCACAAAACTTCTCTAAATTCAATTTTCCATTTCCATTGATACCTTCCTGCTTTATAAGGTGTCTTTGATATCATTCATTGCTAGTCAATAGTTAGAGAGAACTACTCTATCTCCTTTTCTGACTTTTTGTAGCATCTTGATCTCAGGAAATACCACTGTATTTTCAATGAGCTAGTCCCCTTTAATTGCTTTAATATTTGATTTGTCTATTTCCCCTTGATATCTGCATGTTTGAATGCTGCAAAATGTTGTTGTAATCTGCATTTGGATCGCTTGCTTTCTTGGTCATACTTTACTCATGAAATGGATTGCCTGGTTATTTATGATGCCTAAATTTTTAATTCCACTGCTGCAAAATTGCTACCCATACAGATGATTTTGAACTCTTATATCTGCTACAACTTTCAATGGCCGGTAAAGGTTTGTCACAGAACACACAAAGAAAAGGAAAGAACTCGGAAAGGAAATATACATAAAAATTAATCTCGCTAGTATTTGAAGGTGAAGATAAAATACCTATGCTTACAATCGAAGGCATTGGACACAAACAAAGAAGTTTGCAATATTCAACTGAGACATTAGAATGCCAGAGTGTTTCAACAATCAAAATAAAATTAATAGTCCAAGTTCCAAGCCATCAATACATGTTGCATCCGATGCCATACCATAAATAGTTAAATATGGTACTTTTCGAATGTTGTGTGCTAGCAAGAAATAACTGTTGGCAGCTGGATACCATGTGGCTGTGAGTTTGTCATGGAGAATCACAAAGATGGGTGCTCAATATATGTGCATCTTGATCTCAAGAAAGAGCAGTTTCAGTGATCATACAAACAGATGGGTACTTTAGCAGCTAGTTTCACAGCATATTCAAAATTTGAAGCAGGCCAGGGATTTTTTCGGCGGAAATCACGAAAACACTAACACTTGTATAGGTAGAGAGAGTCCTAACAAGAAAATCGAGAATAAATGGAATCAAGGAACAGACCTGATGCCGCTTTTCCTTCTTTCTTTCATTCCTTTTAACGGCCTTAGTTTTTGGTTTTGTATGGGAGTCAGGATCATAACCAGGAGGCACTTCCTGGGATTGCATTTCCTTTCTCCACTGATTTCATCACACAAGAAACCAAACCAAACCCATATCATCTTTTTTGCAGGAAATTAAGAGAATGGAACCAAACCCATGATTCTGCTAGTAATTTGCAAAGCAAACTCAACATACCAGGGCACCTCTGGATTGGTAGATGGCGACTTCGTCTTGGGGTACATAGCCAGCCCGAATCCGAATGGGTTTTCTAAGAGTACCGTCCGGTCGTCGGCTAGGAGCCACAATTCTCTCCCCTTCTTTTAGGGTTTTGCTTATCTCTGTCATTTCTTTCAATTCTTCGTCTCCTCCTCCTCTCTTGCTACTATTACTATTGTTATTAATGCTTGCCATTGATTGATTGATTTGTTTGTAATATGTTTTTTTTTTTTTTAATATTTAAGCTTGTTGTCTCTGTGCGCTCATTAACGGGTGTGTTGGACAAATAAAATATTATATATATATATATATATATAGAGAGAGAGAGAGAGAGACATAGATTTTTCTATATTTTAAATAGATTGCATGTTTAAAAAAAAATAAAAAACAACAATAATAACACAACACCCAGTTACTATGAAATAAGTTTGACAATTCCGTTTCATTTTATTTAAAATTATCAAAATATTTTATATCAATTCAAAAAACAGAACAAAACAAAACAATTTTTATTTTATTTTAAATTTTAATTCATTATAGATTTTTCAACTAAATTTCAGCCGGAAAATTCATGTTTTATTTTACATGTTTTGTTCTAATCTTAAATTGAATCAAATTGAATCTGGTTCAATTTAATTAATTAAATCATCTAAATATAAAAAACTCTTTTTTATTATTATTTTTAATAAAAATAATATTAAAAATTATTATTATTATTTTCATTAATAATAAAAAGTTCTTTCTCTCCCCTTCTTTTAGGGTTTTGCTTATCTCTGTCATTTCTTTCAATTCTTCGTCTCCTCCTCCTCTCTTGCTACTATTACTATTGTTATTAATGCTTGCCATTGATTGATTGATTTGCTTGTAATATGTTTTTTTTTTAATATTTAAGTTTGTTGTCTTGAATTGAATCAAAGCTCTTTCTCTCCCCTTCTTTTAGGGTTTTGCTTATCTCTGTCATTTCTTTCAATTCTTCGTCTCCTCCTCCTTTCTTGCTACTATTACTATTGTTATTAATGCTTGCCATTGATTGATTGATTTGCTTGTAATATGTTTTTTTAAAAAAAATATTTAAGTTTGTTGTCTTTGTGCGCTCATTAACGGGTGTGTTGGACAAATAAAATAATATATATATATATATATATATATAGAGAGAGAGAGAGAGAGAGAGAGATAGATTTTTTTATATATTAAATAGATTGTATGTTTAAAAAAATAAAAAATAAAACAATAATAACACTACTATGAAATAAGATTATCAATTTCGTTTTATTTTATTTAGAATGAACGAAATATTTCATATCAATTCAAAAAACATAACAAAACAGAATAATTTTCATTTCATTTCATTATAGATTTTTCAGCTAAATTTTGACCGGAATATTCTGGTTTCATTTCACATGTTTTGTTCCAATCTTCAAAAGCCATTACATCAAATTGAACCTAGTTTAATTTAATTAATTAAACCATCCAAATATAAAAAGCTCTTTTTCATTACTATATTCAATATCAATGATATTAATAATAATGTTAAAAATTATTATTATAGTACAACCCTGAAACAGCACGCCAAAACACTCTGAAACTGAAACATTCAATTCCAATTAAAAAAATAAAACATCAACCGAAATGAATTGACAACCTTGTTATGAAATGTGTTTATTTTTTATTTAAAAGTGTTTTTAAAAGTGTTTTTTTTCTCTTTTCTTTTCCTTTTTCCAACAATTCTAAAATATTTTTCTTTTTTCCAATACCATGGAAAATAAGATAGTCCCTAATGGCTTGATATAGGATATGAACGATCTCTACTATTTTTTTAAAATAACATTTTACTCATTTCTGTATATTTATTATAACTTTTTTAATTCCTTTTACACGGTAGTAGAGTGAGCAAGGTTAGGCAAGTATGGTAGAGTTATTGAGAGTTTGAGTTATGTTCGGATTTCAACAAATATATATATTTGATTTGATCATGAATTTTGTTTGGTTTACAAGTTTGAGGGTTTCTTAAAAAATAGAATTCAATTTAATTATGCAATTAATGTAAATTTTAGATGATAATTTGATCCAAATTATGATGCCCATTTTAATTAACCTGAATAGATAAATAAATCTCGTTTATATAATTAATATGCCAAGTTATATGTAATTTAATAAATAATGCATGAATATTGTTAAACTCTTTGTGAACCCAACTATAACATGTAAATATAAGAAAAATATCAAATAAACCCTTAACTGTTTACCTTAATATCAATTGAGTTCTAATTGTATCATTTTTAACTCATATAGTATTGTTATTAGACGATGTTACCCTTTTATCCATCCATTATATTAACAATTAAAAGCTTTTATCTAATCAAAAACGCATTATTTTACCCTTAATATATATTATTGTCAAACTTATATATTTATAAAAATAATTAGATATTATTTTTGTACTTTAGTTTATGCTGAGTATTGAAATTAATAATATTATAATAACTCTAATTACAAAATCAGAACTAACTTGACGGTTGACCTGAGGTAATGGACTGGTCCAAGTTTAATAAAAAAATAAAGAAAATATTGACTCAACCTGAGCTAATAAAAAAAAAAAAAACCAAGTTAGTCCAAAACAAAACACGAGTCAAAAACACGTTGATTTTTTTGAAAAATGTTTTTGGTCAAAATAAGGTTGCTTTGATTATTTTTGAAAAAATGGGTCATTTGGGTTGACCCTCCTGACCCGTGTCTTGAACCTTACCTCGAGTCGACTCTCGAGTCGGGTTTTAAAACTATTATAATAGCCACTTTTATCCATACATTAATTTGGGTCAACCCATGTTAACTCTTCTGACTCATGGCCTATGCCTTGCCCCAGTCGACTCCCGAGTCGAGTTTTAAAACTATGGTAATAACAATTTTTATCCTTACGTTGACCTTCAAATCAAGTTTTAAAACTATAAAAATAATCATTTTTATTTTATGTTGACCCTCTTGACATGTGACTCAGGCCTTATCACAACTCAATCCTCAAGTCATACTTTAAAACTATGATAATAATTATTTTTATCCTTACATTGACCCGAGTAACCAATCAATAGTCAACCCCACTCGTAACCTGAGTCTTGCCACAGGTCAACCCCAGAATTGGATTTTAAAACTATAATAATAATAATAATTACTTTTATTCTTATGCTGACTTAAGTTAACTTGAGTCAACCCGAACTGTAACCCGGGTTTTATCCTAGATCAACCCTCGAGTTGGGTTTTAAAACTATGATAATAATTATTTTTATCCTAACATGTCTTAGTTAGATAATTTTGGAATCGAGAGTTTTTTAAAAATGATATTTTAGAAATAATAATAATAATAATAATAATAAATAAATAAATAAATAAAACAATGTCTCTAAAGACATGTCCTCTCTGTACATTTTTTTTTTAAATACAAAAATTCACTCCAAAATTATTCTAGAGATAGATTGATTTTTATGTTCTTGTTTCTGTATCTTCAATCAAACATATTTTTGTCTTTAATATCTTTGTCCTTTTTATCCTAAAACAATAATCAAACGTTACCTAAATACTTGTATCCATATAACAAATAAACTATAATTTTTGCTCCAAATAATAATAAATTTATGTGTAATGTGCAGCTGCTGGGATGACATCCTTGTTCCTTATTAATAAACTCCAATCTCCACTCATCCCTCGTCAGATATGCCTTCAATCATCATTTTCTTTGTTCATGTTCAATCATACTTACCTTTTTTATTTGGCTAATCCCTAACCCTATTTTTTGTTGCATCTATCCTTCCTTAGGTCGCTATAGGGTTTTTTATACTTTTAGGTCAAAATTGGTTTGAAAAGAAATTTTTAGTTATAAAATATATTTTCCCTAACTTTTATATTTTCAGTCATTGTATTATGGGGAAACAAACGGTGCGTTATCTACACTATTTTTTAAAAAAATTAAAAAAGTGGACAATGCATCGTATGTGTGTGTATTAACTAAGAAGCCTGATGCATGGGCTAGACTTTTTCTTTTTAGGTTAGGTGGATGTCTTTATTAGTTGGATTCATCATTTTTTTTTCTTCTTTTTATTCAATTTCATTCAAATAAATAATTATAAAGGGTTATCTCGGTTTTATAATCTAAGTCTTGAGTTTTATGGCTTAGCCCAAGTTGGCTCCAACTTTTTTTTGTCCTTTTAAGATTGAATTTCTTTTCAATTATTTCCTTCAACATCGCGTCGATAAAGAATTGAGCTTTATAATTTATTTTTATTTGCTTTCTATAAGACTATCATAGTTTCATGACTCGGATCGCAAGTTTGGTTGGGTAACATGGGCTGACTCAAGTTGATTTTTTTTTTGTTATTTGTTTTTTCAATTTCATCCTTTAACACTGGAGTGGTTGGGGATTGCACTTTATAATTTGTTTCTATTTTTTTATATGGTTATTATAGTCTCATGGTCCAAGTCATGGATTTAGTAAGTTAACCCAAGTTCACTCTTGTCAATCAAACATGTTGTCATCTCAATATTTTAAGAAAATAATGTCTTTAGTTTTGTTTTTACTACTATGTTTTTACCAATCATCTATGCTTTTTTAAACTCGTCAGGTCTATTGGGTCATATCAGAACTCACGCATAATTTATTTATTTATTTTTATCAAAAAACACATTCGCATTTAAAAAAATTAATTCGGCCCACAACATAGCGTAGACAAATAATCTAGTGCTATATATGAAAGATGGTTGTGAATTTTATTTTATATGAATATTCCAAATCTCTAATATGACATAATATGGTGTTTTGAACATTAAGAAAAATAAAATAACTTAAATATTTGATAAAACTCAATGCTTATTTAGCAAATAAAAAATATTTTAAATAGAAATAATCACTTCACATTAAATTAATTGCATAAATTAATATAATTGATGAGAGTATACTTAGAAGTCTATTAATTTAATAGTTAATGCTATGTTTTGGGTTGGATAAAAAAATTGAACATAAAAAAATGTTCAGTAAGGGACTATTTAATATTATTATTAAACCCAACTTAGTATTTAAACTTTGAAACCTTATGATCCAACTCATTTCCAAGCCCAAGTTTAAAATTAAATTACTTGGGAGTTGCCTCGATGTGACCCTGTCAACTTGACAAGTTTAAAAGCAACTCAAATGATCAATAAAAAATGTATTTTGGCTTAAAAAAAATCAAAATCACATTATTATTTTTAATAATTAGATGACAATATATTGGATCTAGCCTGAGCTTCATGACTTAATCCACCAAATCCGTAAGTCATATAATGGATCCCACCAGAACGTTTAACAACTTTGTATTTTTAAAAAATATTTTTCCCCTAATGGTGTGATTATAAAAACGTAGGAGCTCACAAAATTAAATATCAACTAAATGCTAAGATATTTGTTTGAAGTTGTAATAATTTTATTGGAAATTAACCTAAATAAATTATGAAGACTAATTCAAAATCAATTAAATATTAAAATATGAAATTAAAAAAAAAAGCAAAAAGGATTCAATAAAAAAAAAAATAGAAGGTGGAATTTAAAAAAAAAAAGAAAAAAAGAGAGGGGGGACTATAAATAGTGAAGGAGCTAGAGGAAACCCTGAATCTTTTAGTTATATTAGTTAGGTTATCCGCATTACACCACAACCAACCTTTCACCATAAATTTAAAGCTGTGAAATCGAAAAAACCATGGAAGTAAAAAGAGATGCATTAAGCAGCAAACTAACTAAATTTATAACAAAAATATATGCAAATGGATAAAGAGACCAAGATTTTTTATGCAAAAGTGAAGAAAGACTCCAATGATGATGTTGTTCAACAAATACAACCCATAGTTTAGAGCAATGAAGAATCGATATATGTTATGTGTTCGAATATACAAAAAAAATACAAAAAAGGAAACGTTTGGGAAATAAGGTCAGGTGACTAATTTTAATGTACTTAATAGGTTTAATTGAACTAAATGTTGCATGGTTAGAAAAGAGAAAAAAACAAATTCCTTTCCCAAGCACATTTGTAAATGTTGGTGATAGGTTCTTCAAAAAAGGATCATGCAATTTGGCACAATATATATATTCTAATCGTGCAATGGACTAAATATATAATTAAAAATAAATGTCATGCATTCA
Organism: Populus davidiana; assembly: GCA_030145905.1. Classification (NCBI taxonomy): domain Eukaryota; kingdom Viridiplantae; phylum Streptophyta; class Magnoliopsida; order Malpighiales; family Salicaceae; genus Populus; species Populus davidiana. Next base: position 21,205,086 of record CM057789.1, on the reverse strand, counting down.
TCTTTTTTTTTTTTTTTTTTATCAACAACGACGTTAGAAGCATTTCTTTAACTAAACAATAGCAACAGTGACAGTAGCAGTAGAATAACAATGAAGAAAAAGAGAGGAAGAATAGAAAGAGAGAGGGAGAGAACACCAAAGTTTGAAGTTTGAACGCTCTGATCTCCCTTCACAAGCGATGGTGGACTTCACTGCTAATCCACCCAAAAAATACGCCTCAACAGCGGCAGAGCATGAATTCCACGCGCCACCAGGCATAGCATTGTGTGGGTCCATGTGTTGTCACTGTTTCAGTCCCCTTTCAATAGTTTCTTAGCCGTTTCAGTAGTTTCCAGTCAACTCCAGTCACTTTTTAAAGGTTGATTTCAAACCCTAAATAAATATATATTTTTTTTATTTTCAAAATGATTTTAATGTACGGTGCATATTTTGTTGCTATATTTTGCTGTGGGCTTGCACTAGTTACGTTATAACCCCCCGAGAATAAGATATTGCTAGGGATTTTTTTTTTTGTGCGATAAGATTGGTGATCAATACGATGGGGTTGAGAGGATGAGATAATTTTACTAGCGGATTGGTATTTATGCTTGGATGATTTTGCGTGTTTGATATTATATGTGTGCATTAATAATCTTTTGTGTGATTGTAATTTGTATGTTGATTTTTTATTTTTTTATTGCTTTTCTAGCTAGATGCATTTTGTGAATGAATGTGCATTTGAAATGTGTTCAATGTGTTTTTTAAAAAATATAATCGAAATATTTTTCAAATAAAATAAAAATTAAAAAAATATATAAAAAATGTTATTTGCTATTTTAATGAATTGTGGTTTTGTTTTCAAAAGAGATTATTTTGTTAAGCATGAACATTGTGATTTGAAAAGTGCATTTAACAATACCCTCTCGATTCATTTTTTTCATCATATAGTAAAACATTATACTATTAGAGAGGCCACTGACAATGTATGATTTTTTTTTTCAAAAAAACTATCATGTGTTTTTTTGTCTTTTTTATTTGTAAATGTGTTTTTGATTATTATTTTATATTAAGACATATTATCCATATTGTTACAAGTGGGTCTGTGTTAGGTCAATGAAACCGCATGCATGTCTAATGAGTATAAATGATGTCATTCATGCTTATTTTGGATATATTTTAAAAAATATTTTTTTACCATCCATATAGGTTTAATGTCCATTTTAAAAATAATCAATTCAACAAGTCTTTTATTTTTAGAAATGGATGTCAAATTTTTATTAATGGCTCAATCAATTAGCCTTTAGGTGTTGGATTTTCATGAATGGCTAAATCAACGAACACCGTTTTTTATTTCTATGGTTGCGCGTGGGTTTAGGATAAGCATTTAGGTTGGGTCAATGTGACCCCACACATGCCTAACGAGTATAAGTGGTGTCCTTTATGCTTATTTTGAATGTACTTAAAAAAAAAATGGTTTTATCATCCATATAAGTCCAACACCTATTTTAGAAATTACAATAAATCTTTTATTTTAAAGGATGAATGTCAAATTTTTAGTAATAGCTTAGTCAACAAGTCTTTTATTTTTAGAGATTGACATGGAATTTTTATGAATGGTCAAATCAATGAGTCTTTTATCTATAGGGATAGATATTGAAGTTTTTGTGAAAGGCCAAGACAAAGAGTCTTCTATTTTTAGGAACCAACATTAAACTTTTGCAAATAATTATAAATAAATTAAAATAAAGTATGGAATAAAGCTTAGAAAATAATTTGAACATGTAATAGTATGCAAAAAATAAATTGAAGAGAAAACACATGGTAAAAATAATATTTATTTTTAAAGGATGTGATGTAAATGACGTTAATATTTCCTTTAACATAACTGATCCCTAAATAAAATCTATGAAATTAGTGTTTGTTTTATGATTCCTAGTTTTTTTATTTAATTACTGGGTACTCTATTTTTATTTTTATTTTTCATTTAATTTTTCAACTTATATATTGCCAGGTGGAACAATAATACAGACTTAAAATGTGGGACCGTATATGGCCTATTTATTTGGTTAGTAATTGTGAGATGTGTTATTTGGTTAGTCAAGTGTTAATCTCAATAGAAGTGACTCGAGCTTTATTAAATTATAAGGAGTTTTCATTAATTCCTTAGCAGGAAAACTCCAAAAAACAAAAATCAATGATATCGTGAAATTGGGGAACTCCAACGAACTACAAAAATAATTATATAATTTTGTACTCTATGTTAAACAATATATTAAAAAAGAACAATTACGTAAATAAATAAAAACAATTTGTAGAACAAAGGGTTTTTCCCCCCCTTTAAGAGAAGAACATTAGTTGCACTTGTTTAGTTAACTGTGAAATGCAATTATTCGATAAATTAAATGTATATACATGGAAGTCTGGTGATGTAGTTATGTTAAAAAGTCTTAATGCAAACCCTTTATACACACACACTAGCTATTTGATCTACACGATGCCGGAGCTGTAATGTTTTTTTCTTATAGAAAAACTCTTGTGTGTAATCTAATTTTTAAAAAAATTCACAGTATAAAAGTTCATGTAAACATTTAATCAAATAAATTAATAATTATTTATAAAAAAAAAATTATTAACAATAATTAAAATAGAGACTGAAAAAAATTAAGAAATGGATATAGATTAAGATATTTGATATTGCAAAATACTATATTTACCCATTTGTATTTACTGAATTGATAGAAAAAAATAGATTACACACCAAGAGTTTTTTTATAAGGTCAATAAAATATAATAGAAACTAAAAAAAATACAAAATTGATTAAATAAAAGAAAAGAAAAAATAACATCATATAAGGTCAAACTTATAAGAAATATTATTTCAGAATAATAGTTTTTTTTATATAAAATAAAGCTCACATGTATAAAATAAAAAGAATTGCTCAAAAATTAAATACAAACAAAATTATTTTAAAAAAAAACTTTATTTAAAAAAAACCTTTATTCAAAAAAGGTCTACAAAATTGATGATCTAGGCTATGAAAATATGATAAATCGATAGAGAAGAAATTAGGCTATGAGAATAGGATAAATCAATAGAGAAGAAATTAAAGATAACCACAAAACTATTTTTTTTAAAATAAGATTGAATGATAAAATCATTAAAGAAAATGAGAAAAAATGATCTTGAACCAGATGATCTTGTTAAACTCGTTACTCATGTTAGTATATTGGAAGTACCACAAATGAAAAAACTTTGAAGCTGCTGAATGATGAAATCAAAACAAAAACACACAAAAATTAGATTAAAAGAATGAGGGAGAAAATTGAAATAAAAAAAAATTAGAGGGCATAAAAAAAGTTTAAATTGGAGGGTTAATTTAAAAACGAATAAACTTTAACAAAAAAAATAAATCTAAAGAATGAGGTCTAAATTAAAAATAATAAAAATAACATAAACTTTGATTGAATGATGAAATTGAAAACCAATAAAAGAGTTAAGGAAAAAAAAATCAAAAATCAAGAGAATAAGGATTGAATTAGAAAAAATATATATATGATAAATTTTAATTCAAGAACTAAATTGAAAATATTTAAAACTTTTATAATAGAACCAAGGATGAAAATAAACAATAAAAACATAAGGACTAAAATTGACAAATTTAAAGATAAAAGGACAAACATGTAGTTTCTTTAAAAGAGAGAGAAAAGAAAGAGAGAGAAAACATCGCCGGCAACAACCAACCATAATCCATTGCCATGCGTCGCATTGTAATGAAAAGGACACAACGGCGCATCCAAAGACAAGGTACAAGAGCAAGTTTAGCCACTAGATGGCGTTGTACACACCACCTAGATACTGTAGATGACACCCACTCTTTGGCGTGTGAATAGCACGTGCCATTAACTTTTTTCAAATAAAAAATAGTTTCCCAACTTAAAAATACTAGAATGTCTTTTATGAACATGAGACTCGCAAAAAAAAAAAACATCGTGTAAGTACATAAATGCTCCTAGATCCATGCCTTGATTTTTATCTTTTCTAAGGGTATAATTGTATTTCTATTATATTCTAAAATGTAAAAAATTAAAAAAGCTTTTGGTTAACAACTCTAGTTTTTTTTACCTCAAGGATAAATAAGTATTTTAATTGTTTCAAATTATTTAAAAAAAACTAAATCACCCTTGATCAACGATTCAAGGGTAAATTTGTATTTTAATTGTACAAAAAATTGAAAAATATAAACATACCCCTAATAATTTTGTAATGATTAATGAACCACCGGAAAAAACCAAATAACCCTCATCACAAAGGTTTTTTTTTTTCCAAGAAAAAAATAGTAATTTTACTGTAATAATTCAGAATAAAATAACAATCCAGAATAAAATATGACTTGTGCTAAAGTGAAAAGGGCAAACGTTATAAATTTCTACTTAAGATGGTTGAATATGTCAAGGCTCGGAGCATGGCTATTTTCCTCCCCTCTAATTTGATCCCAACGAAAATGACTAGTAACACAGCAATACTACATGGAATTTTTTCTGACAAATAACACTCATACTTTGACTGTTTGATAAGATAGTAACAAATTTATTTATTAATTGATCAATTGAGCTGTTTTTTCTGATAGTTTTTTTAGAAAAAAGTTGTTCGAAACTCTTTTATATCTATTATTCCAACTGAAACTGCGTTCCACCATTGCCAAAACCAGTGACATTCCCTTCATGCAGAGAACCTTAATTTAGAAAGTAACATTTGTGCACTATAAAAGCTCAGCCCATGTCCCCTGTTCATCTTCAACCTGGCCACACAAACAGAGCCAAGTCTCTGTTTATCTTTCTCTTTCGTCCATATTTTTCTTTCCTGTAGAAATCAGGAATCGATACAAGCCAGGGTAAGACAAAAAAAAAATGTTTCGTAAAGTAGTTGTTCCCGTTATTTCCCTCATTCTTGTTGTCGGTGTTGTCATCGGGGTGGTGGCCGTAGTGAATAACAACAAGGGCTCCGATGGAGGCAAGAAAGAAGAAAGTTTGTCTCCAGAAATGAAGATAGCCACCCAGCTATGTCAACCATCAGATTACAAGGAGGCTTGCACCAAGACCCTCAGCTCTGTGAACAGCACCGATCCTAAAGAATTTGTCAAGCAAGCTATATTGGTTGCCTCGGATGCCGTGAAAAAATCATTTAACTTTTCCGACGATTTGGTCGTCAAGGCCGGCAAAGACAAGCGCGAGAAAATGGCCTTGGATGATTGCAAGGAGTTGTTGGACTACGCCGTCCAGGAACTTCAGGCATCAATGTCATTGGTGGGAGACAGCGATTTGCACACCACAAATGAACGAGTTGCAGAACTACAGAGTTGGTTGAGCGCCGTCCTTGCATATCAAGAAACTTGCGTCGATGGATTCAGTGATAACAGCACCATCAAGCCTGCCATAGAACAAGGTTTTGTTGATGCTAGCCACCTCACAGATAACGTTTTGGCTATCATCTCCGGCTTGTCAGGCTTCCTCAAATCCGTTGGTCTCCAGTTTAACATTCCTTCTAACTCTCGTCGCCTTCTTGCGGAGGATGGATTTCCCACCTGGTTCTCTGGTGCTGATCGGAAGCTTCTGGCTGCACAAAACAATGGTAAGGTTAGACCAAACGCGGTTGTGGCTCAGGATGGCAGTGGACAATTCAAGACCATCAGTGCTGCCATTGCCGCATATCCCAATAACCTCAGGGGACGATATATCATCTATGTTAAGGCTGGAATTTATCGTGAGTACGTTACTGTTGACAAGAAGAAGCCCAATGTGTTCATCTACGGTGATGGACCAAGGAAGACCATCGTCACAGGAAGCAAGAGCTTTGCCAAGGATGGCTTGGGCACCTGGAAGACCGCTACTTTTGGTAATGATAAATTTTCTTTTTAATCTTGAACATAAATTATGCATTGTGAGTTCTTTCCATTGATTAATTTCTGTTGCTACTGCAGTGGCTGAAGCTGACGGGTTCATTGCCAAGTCGATGGGATTCCAAAATACTGCTGGTCCTGACGGGCACCAGGCTGTGGCACTTCGCGTAAGTTCTGATATGTCAGCATTCCTCAACTGCAGGATGGACGGGTATCAAGACACTTTGCTGTACCAAGCTAAGCGTCAATTCTACCGCAATTGTGTTATTTCCGGCACCGTTGATTTCATCTTCGGTTATGGCGCTGCCGTGATCCAAAACTCGTTGATTGTTGTCCGGAGACCCAACGACAACCAGCAGAACTCTGTGACTGCCGATGGCAGGAAGGAGAAGCACGCCACCACCGGGTTGGTCATCCACAACTGCAGGATTGTCCCTGAGCAGAAGCTAGTCGCTGAGAGGTTCAAGATCCCAACATTCTTGGGCAGGCCATGGAAGCCATTCTCCAGGACTGTTGTCATGGAATCAGAATTAGCAGATTTTATTCAGCCGGCGGGATGGATGCCATGGGCTGGAAGCATACATCTTGATACTCTGTACTACGCCGAGTATGCCAACAGAGGCGCCGGTGCAAACACCAACAAGAGGGTGAACTGGAAAACTTTCCATGTCATTAACAGGAACGAGGCTCTGCAATTCACCGCCGGCCAGTTCCTTAAGGGCGCTTCTTGGATTAAAAATGCTGGAGTGCCTGTGTTGTTAGGCCTAAAACGTTGAGGAGATGCATGGTGTCTCGCCACAAGGCTTGTAGGAGAGAGTCGAATATATAAAGAACTGATCAACATGCAAAAATAACTGTATAATCAGAGCTTTGTATTATGAAATTGATTCGTTTCCATTTATACGTATACTAATTATTATAGTGTTAGGAATACCAGCACCCTCTTTCATGGACCTCTTCACAGCGTCATTAATTATTAATTAACTACAAACTAAAAAAAAAAAAAAAAAAAGTTTTCTTACACAGCATTGGAATAATATTTTACTTTGTTTTATTTTTTTTATTTTTTTCTTTAATATTAGATTTTTTTTTATTTAGTTATCACATTCTCATGACACGAATCTCAGGTTTAGCGAGTTAACATTGTTGACTCAGATTTTTTTTCTTAATTGTTTTTTTTTCAATTCCATCATAATCATGACTCGAGAATAGTGCTTAACAGATTAACCCGAGTTGACTCTTTTTTTTTTTGTCTTTTATTCAATTATTTTTTTTATCATTTAATATTGAGTCGGTTGAGAATTGAGATTCGTAATTTGTTTTGATTTGCTTTTTATGATAATATCTTGGTATAATAATCAAGGTCATGAGTCGCGGGTTTAACGGGTTAACCCAATTTATTAATTATCTCTCTCTCTCTCTCTCTCTCTCTCTCCAATTAATTTGTTTTTCAATTTCATCAATTAATATTGTGTTTGATTGGGAATTAGATTTCATGATTTGTTTCGATTTGTTTTTCATTAGATTATCCTAGTCTTATGATCCAAGAATAGTGCTTAACAGTTAACTTGGGTTAACTTGGGTTATTTTTTATGTTATTTTTTTCATTAAAATTTTATCTCATACTTCAATATTGAGCTGGTTGGAGATTGAAATTCGTAATTTGTTTCGATTTGCTTTTCATTGGGTTATGTTAGTCTTATGACTCGGGTTGCAAGTTTGACATGTTAATTCGAGTCGTTTTTTAGTTCCTTTTTTAATTGATTTTTTTTTTCAATTTCATCCTTCAATATTGAGATGATTGAAAATTAGGCTTCATAATTTATTTTGATTTGTATTTTATAGGGTTATTGTAATCTCATAACCGGGTTATGAATTTGACACATTAACCTAAGTTGTCCCAAGTTAATCCAATATATTGTTATTTTAATATTAAAAAAAGATATCATCTTGAAATTTTATTTCGTCAAATATTGTTTTCACGGGTTGTATGAGTTGTTTTTAGACCAGTAAAATTAACCGGATTACATCGAGTAAACCCTCACGTGATTTTTTTCCCGCTAGAAAAAAAAAACATCAGCAACATTTGAATATTTTTTTATGTTCAAGAAAATTTAACTCGACCCACAACAAAGCACGGGTAAATCATTCAGGTAATAGTCTATAATGCCTGTGTTTTTTATGTAAGAAATCAAAAGAAGATTAAGGTGTAAATTTGATCTTCTCATATAAATATGGTCACCCTAGCAACACCCATCCCTCCAATTGGATCCAAAACTCAGTTCAGGCTTAAAAAGAACCTATTTCCTCCCCTTGTTGTGTTGTTAGGTTTTCAGGTATCACCTGAGAAATGCATGGATTCACAGTGATCATGAAGTGTTTCATACACTGTCTACTGTTTTCCCTCAGAAATGATTTGAGATTTGAATCCTCAAAGTTGTTGCTATTCTCCATGGACCTTCACAACATTCCCAACTCGCTGTAATGCCTCTTAGGTTGATCTGTAGGAGGATTGTTGTCAGGTCTATTTGAGATTTTCTTTTTGGTTTTCGTTAGGTGATTCATATTTGGTGATTTATAGTAGTTTTATTAAACTTACTTGATTTGATTGGTAAACTCGGTGTTAGAAAGTTGAACTGATAAATTTCAGCCTTTTTTCAAGAAAAAATCTTAAAATAATGTCGTGTTATATTGATTCGGATCAGATCCAGTTCTATGGCATGTTTAGAAATGTGGTTGTGGTTACTTTTTAAAGTACTTTTTATATTGAAATACATCAAAATGATGTTTTTATAATTTTTAAAAATTAATTTTAAGATCGGCGCATCAAAATGATCCAAAACACATAAAAAAATAATTTTTAACAAAAAAAAATTAAATTTTTGTTGAACGTGATGCAGTGTTCCCAAACGTTCTCTTACCATATAATACATTATTATAGCTTTAAGTCGGTGCATGGTCAAACCAGATTTAATAACTTTAAAATATATTTGTGTTCTTAGATTTTGGAAAAGTTTTGGATGAAGAGGGTGTTAGATAACATGTTAGCTATTGTTTTTTAAAATATTTTTTTATTTAAAAATACATCAAAATAATGTTTTTTTTTAAATTATTTTTAATATCAGCACATCAAAATGATTTGAAAATACTGGGAAAATATTAATTTAAAGTAAAAATAAAATAAAATAAAATTTAAATTTTTTTCAAAACCCTTTTAAAATACAAAAATAAACGGTCGAAAAGCAAAATAAAGGAGAGAATCTTTCGAAACTTGCTAGTTCAGATCTGGTTTGTTATTAAACCGAACTCATAATTGACCCAAGTAAATCCTGTGGTCTGCCCAGGTTTGGACCGACCCCACTGGCATCTTAGTTAACGCCTGACACGACCAAAAGATTGATGTTTTCTCCCAAGTGTAGGAGTGTCGAAGTAATAAATAACCCGGCAAGATCGGGGTCGAACCACAAAGAGGTTAATTGTATAAATTATAAATAACAAGACAACAACAACAATAATAATAACAAAAATAACAACAAAAACAACAATAATAATAATAATAGTAATAGTAGTAGTAGTAATAATAATAATAATACTAATAATAATAATAATAATAACAATAAAAAGACGAGGAGGAAGAAAGTAATGAGAAAATAATACTAATAATAATAATAATAATACTCAATACGTGGCGTTGTTATACCTGAGAATGATCTAAAAGATCGGGTCACAGGTTTCCAGCCTATATACTGAGTTTATGAAAAGATCAAAGAGATATATTATATAATATAAACAGATTTCTGATGCGAATGAACAAGGCAAGATCAACAACATCAGGATCCTTGATCAAACACAGAGCATACTTAACGTACATAAAATATAACAAGAATGTAAATAATAATAATAATACTAATAATAATAATAATACTAATTATAATAATATTAGTAATAATAATAATAATAACAATAAAAAGACGAGGAGGAAGAAATTAATGAGAACTTTGAGATGAAAGATTAATGTAAGGATTAAACAATAATAAAGACAAATGTCAAGGTTAGAGGATCCACCAATGGTATTTCAAACAAGTATAGTATAAACTCTTATTACTCAATTTGGAAACCACACACGAAGGAGGTTCCAGTCGGATGATTTGTCATTAATAGCTCATTATAAATTATTAACATGATCATATTAATTATCTTATTTACATAACACCAAACTTTTAAATATTGTTAGGAATTCATGATGTTAACTGATGTTAACAACAAATCAAGTACCTTTCATAGCCCCAGGTGTAGGTAATACCATACGGTTGGGTTATGAGAGTGCCAAGCATTTGTTGTACCAAGTATTATACAACACAAATTTAGATTAACCATTTAACAAGCAAGGTATTAAGAATTAGTAAGATAAAAAGATAAGACATGTTAATATTAAACATTAAGGTCCATATTGAGTTTACACCATACTTGTTCTTACACCATTAGTGTAACCTTTTCACCTTGACATAATAAACTTAGCTAAACATAATGAAGAAGAAAAATATAAATAAATAAAACAAGAACATAAATAAAATACAAGCTAACTAAGGAAAGGAAAGGAAATGAAAAGCATAAACAAGAAATTAATAAAAGCAAAACTTAAGAATTACAAAAAATATAAAGAGAGAAATAAAGAGCATGAACTTGATCTGAACAACCAAGCCCCAAATTACATGGCAAATGCCTCCTTTTATAGGCCAAAATTCGGAATTATTGATTTGATGACTAATTGTTGAGTGGGTAGCCATCTTTTGACTAGGTGAAAATCCTTATCTTCTTGTCTTAATAAAACAAAAATTCTAACATCAGATCGGGGTCCAGATGTCCAAATGAAAGTTCTAGGAAACTCTCTTAGCTTTCCAGGAAAAAAAAGATGAGTCCATTTGGACTTCTAGAACTCAAGAAATGGGCTGAACACTGAACAGTGTTGGGCTGCAGGACAGATTCAGACTTCTCTGTTGTTGCTATAATTTGGACTTGAAAACGGCCTTCTTAGATCTTGATGTCCAAATGAAAGTTGTAGACATATGTCTTATCAAATCTCTGTAAACATTTCAGATCATTTGGATATTTAGAACTCGAGATATGGGCTGAACACTGAACAGTGTTGGGCTGCAGGATAGATTCGGACTTCTCCTTTCTAAGCTTCACCCTTCTTTATCTTCAAAATTTTAGTAGTTGAATTCATCAATCAATCCTTTGATTTATGTGATATGCCTGCATTTAAGATGAACATTTACCATATATTAGGGTATTTTATAGTATTAGACTTGTTATTATAAAACATGCTTTAGTTAAGGAGTTATTGATACTTTAAGTGCAAAATGATGATATAAACCCTTGATAAACATGCACTTTTAAGTACTAATCACACCCCCCAACCAGCTTATTACTAGTCCCTAGTAATCAAAGTGTTAAAATAGAAAAATAATTTGCAAATTCCATAAAGCAAGGCATTCATCATTAAACTTCCATTAATCTATCCAGATAAACAAACTCTCATTTCTGCTTCATATTTCTTAAACAAGATATTAATAAACCTTCTTTTTATGTGCTCAATGTATGAAAACATATATGATGGGGCTATTGTTGGAAGAAAACAATATTATGTTCTAATGTTTAAGGTTAACTTCCTTGGGTTGAGATTATTTTTTTTTCTTTTTTTTTTCTTTTTTTTTATTTACACATACAACTTAAAACACAATGCATCTTTAACCCATGTAACGAGCTTTAGGCTAATGACTCCCAGACCAGTTGGTCTTAGGGCATTAGGTGTTGAGACACCTCTACGAGCTTAGCAACTCGGGTTGCAGATACTGATACATAGATAGTGCAATGTTTGATTCCCTTAAGCTTTTCTCCTTAACCCATGTAACAAGCTTTGGGCCAATAGCTCCCAAGTCAGTTGACTTTAGGGTATTAAGTGTTAAAACACCCATTCGGGCTTAATTGCTTAGGTTAGGGAGGCTACGAAACCAAACTTATCTACGTTTTTATTCATCATTATTATATATATAAAAAAGTTATGTTTTGTTTTTTTTTTTTTATGCAAATTATGTACTATCCCTTTCCCTTAGTTGTTACCTTTAACAAAAGAACATAAATAATGTAATAATCCAATTATGCAACCCACAATCATATGTTAAAGTGTGTGTGTGTGAAAATGAAGATTTAAGAATACTTGTTAAATGAGCATATGAGCAGAATCAAGTGTTAACAATATGAGAGTTTGTAGACTTAGATATTTCAAGAAGTGTTATGATAGACCTTGTTAAGAATGTTTACTAAGATGCGTCTCAAGAGTCACTTTAACAAAATAACTCCTTTTACTCTGTCATCCTAGTAACAACAGTTTTGCAAATAGTTTATGAAATAGAAAACACAGTTTTTTTTTTTTAAGTACTACCCTTTCCCCCCAACCAAAATGAGACATTGTCCTCAATGTCTTAAGGTAGAAAGATAGAGTATAGAAGACATCACCTGAAATAGCGAACACTGACAAACCTGAAACACACTTACACAAATATAAGAAACAACAAAACACAATAATAAAACCAAAAGACACAAAGTTTTTACAAACGAAGGCTCAAATCCAATCTAAGCTTTTTACGGCTTTCCTTAGTTGACCAATTTATGCGACTCATGGAGGGATTAATTACAGGGATGAAAGATTGTAGTTGGTCAATCAATTGTTCAGTAGTAGCAGCAGAGATTATGATTTGTCGTGCTAAAGATGTTAGAAACTCCTGTTTCACAACATGATCAAGAAAAGACAACAACTTATCATAAAAACCATTAACATTTAACAAACCTATGGGTTTATGGTGAATGTGCAGTTGGGCGCAAGAGGAAATATGAAAAATCTCTTCCAATGTGCCCAGACCTCTTGGTAAGGCAATGAAGGCATCAACATGGTTAAACATGGCATTCAGTCGATCAGACATTGTGGGGACTTGTAATTCCTCTCCAATTGTTTTTCCAATGATGTCCCCTTGTGTTAAAGCGTTGGGGACAACTCCCAAAACTTGACTACCTCCTAAAGATGCAGCTATTGACACTCCCCCCATTAACCCAAGGCTGCCTCCTCCATACACTAAATGAATCTTTCGCTCAGCTAGTACCTGACCAAGATGATTTGCTGATTCTAAAAACTCTTTTTCTTTCCCGGGACTGGATCCACCAAAAACACAAATTTTGTTTATGTGATTACTTGAGGAACCTGCCATTTCTACACACGTCTGTATTTGATGAATGTATGGGTTGAGTAGAAATGAAGGGAAGGAAGAGAAGAATTTATAGATGAGAAATTGAAAATGCAATCATACCACCTATATGTAGGCCAGCTGTAGTCTCACACACACACACACATACTCTCTCTCTCTCTCTCTCTCTCTCTTTATTAATTATTTATTTTGAAAAAGCATATGTATGTACAGGTAGTTGTGATTATGGCTCACATATTCCCTTGGTTTTACGTCCAAGAACGGCTTAAACGCCCTCTATGGGTCGGGGATAGGCTTCCCATCCAGTTTTCTTAAAAACTGGCAAACAGGGTCTTTTTTAGTCAGATTCCCAAGACTAAGTCGAGCATGTTCTTTATGGAATTGGGGCCATAAATCATAAATTGCACGATGCACATCTCCACTAGGGTGCGTCTCAAGAGTCAATAGAAAATTATCTAAAGACCCCTTACTCAGGCCATCCTTAATGAATTGTATTTTATCTTCACGGTTTACAGATACCATTTCTAAAGAACGACATGTCGTATTACAAGTCCATCTAGCACATCGATGACAGACTTTCAGTCGTTTTGCACGACGTTTCTTCACAAAAGTGCTTTTACCTGTTCCAGGCATGTATGAAATGAAAGAATTGGAGGACTCACCTGATAATCGGATCTTTGCTTCAATCAGCCAGCGAATATCTTCAGGAATTCCATTGCTCATTAACAACCTCAATCTTGCACATCTAGCACGGTAAATTTTTGTAATCGCATTTTGAGGCAGAGCGGGAAAATATTTTTTAAATTTTTCAAGAGTGGTGTCCATTTTCTACTGAGAATTGGGGGAGAGATTGAAAGAAAAGAGAAAGAGCAAAGAATTGCACAAATATATACACATATATCAGTTATCATGGGAAACTGAAAGAACCGACTTAAAAGTCACGGAGTACCGTTATCCGCCATTTGACCGGGGTGAGAGACTAGCAAAACCAAAGTCACACAAAAACAATGTGAGAAAAAAAATCAATCTTTATATACAGGATCACCCAATCCAATAGAGTCATTTTCAACTGAAAAATTGTCAAAATAAACTTTTAAACGATGGCCATTTACCTTGAAAACTTTACCATTCTTTGGATTTTCGATATCACAGGCCCCATATGGATACACATGTTTCACAATAAAAGGACCACTCCATCTTGATCTTAGTTTTCCAGGAAATAAATGGAGTCGAGAATTATAAAGCAAGACTTTTTGACCAACATTAAATGTTTTTCTCAGTATTTTCTTGTCATGAAACTCTTTGATTCTTGCTTTATGAATTCTTGAATTGTCATATACATCATTTCTTATTTCTCCAAGCTCATTTATTTGCAATTTTCGCAGCTGACTAGCATCATCAATGTTTGAATTGAAAGCTTTAATAGCCCAATAAGCTTTATGTTCAATTTCCACAGGCAAGTGACAAGGTTTTCCATACACTAGTCTATAAGGTGACATACCTAATGATGTTTTATATGCAGTTCGATAAGCCCAAAGTGCATCATTAAGTCTTAAAGACCAGTCTTTCCGATTAGGGTTTACTGTTTTCTCCAAGATCTGTTTGATCTTCCTATTAGCAAGTTCTACCTGTCCACTCGTCTGAGGGTGATAAGGGGTGGCAACTTTGTGTGTGATTCCGTATTTCTTCATTAAAGATTCAAATGGCTTGTTGCAGAAATGTGTTCCACCATCACTTATCATGGCTCGAGGGATTCCGAATCGACTTAAAATGTTTTCTTTTAAAAATTTTATCACCGTTTTGTGATCATTGGTTCTACTTGGAATTGCCTCTATCTATTTTGAAACATAATCTACTGCGACCAATATATACAAGAAACCAAATGATGGAGGAAATGGACCCATAAAATCTATACCCCAACAATCAAAGATCTCAATGACAAGAATAGGATTTAAAGGCATCATGTGACGTTTTGAAATAGATCCCAACTTTTGACAATTTTCACAAGTCTTGCAGAATGCATGTGAGTCTTTGAACATGGTGGGCCAGTAAAATCCACTTTGTAAGATTTTTGCAGTCGTCTTTCTTGATGAGAAATGACCCCCACATGCCTCAGAATGACAAAATTTAATGACACTACTTACCTCATTGTCAGGAATGCATCTTCGAAATATTTGATCAGGATAATATTTGAATAAATAAGGGTCATCCCAATAAAAGTTCTTCACTTCATTCAAGAACTTTCTTTTGTCTTGGGTACTCCAATGAGCTGGCAATTGTCCTGAAACAAGAAAATTAACAATATTAGCAAACCAAGGCATCATAGAGACAGAAAATAAAGATTCATCAGGAAAGTAGTCATCGATTGGTGTGATGTCAGATCTCGAATCGGTTGTCAATCTTGACAAATGATCTGCGACAACATTTTCAGTGCCTTTCTTGTCTTTGATTGTGATATCAAATTCTTGAAGTAACAAAATCCACCGTACCAATCTAGCCTTAGAATCTTTCTTAGAGAGAAGATATTTCAATACTGCATGATCACTAAAAACAACCACAGGTGAGCCAACAAGATAAGACCTGAATTTATCACATGCAAATACTACTGCAAGTAATTCTTTTTCAGTGGTAGTGTAATTCATTTGAGCACTATTTAAAGTTTTACTTGCATAGGAAATCACATAAGGTTTCTTATCTTTTCTTTGTCCCAAGACAGCACCCACGGCATAATCACTAGCGTCACACATTATTTCAAAAGGTAATGACCAATCAAGAGGTTGAATGACAGGAGCAGAAGTAAGCAAGCTTTTAAGTTTAACAAAGGCTTTTTCACATTGTTCAGTCCATTCAAAAACAGTTTCCTTTGATAGAAGGTTACACAATGGTTTAGATATTACACTAAAATCTTTGATGAACCTTCTGTAAAAACCAGCATGTCCTAAGAATGATCTAACATCTTTAACAGATTTTGGTGTTGGTAAGTTGGCAATTAACTCGATTTTAGATTTGTCAACCTCAATTCCTGTCGATGAAACAATGTGACCAAGTACAATGCCGTTTGTTACCATAAAGTGACATTTTTCCCAATTCAGTACAAGATTCTTCTCTTCACACCTGTTCAAAACCTTTTCCAAGTTAGTTAAGCAATCATCAAATGAATCACCAAAAACAGAAAAATCATCCATAAAAATCTCAAGAAAACGTTCAACCATATCACTGAATATGCTAAGCATGCATCTTTGAAACGTAGCTGGTGCATTACATAACCCAAAAGGCATTCTTCGATATGCAAAAGTACCAAATGGACATGTGAAAGTAGTCTTCTCTTGATCTTCCAATGCAATTTCAATTTGATTGTAACCTGAATAGCCATCTAGGAAACAATAAAATCCATGACCTGCAACTCTTTCGAGGATTTGATCCATGAAAGGTAAAGGGAAATGATCTTTTCTAGTCATTGAATTAAGTTTCCTGTAGTCAATGCACATGCGCCAACCAGTAATAGTCCGAGTTGGAATTAACTCATTTTTCTCATTTGTTATCACAGTGACTCCAGACTTTTTGGGTACAACTTGGGTAGGACTTACCCATTTGCTGTCAGAAATAGAATAAATGATTCCATTATCTAGAAGCTTAATGACTTCATTTTTCACTACTTCTTTCATATTAGGATTAAGTCTTCGTTGCATTTCTCTAGATGGTTTAGCATTTTCCTCCAAATAAATCTTGTATGTGCAAATCAAAGGACTAATTCCTTTTATGTCAGCTATGGTCCATCCTAATGCATTTTTGTGCATTTTCAGAGTTTGTAATAACTTACCTTCTTGATGTGCATTAAGTTTGGAAGAGATTATTACCGAAAAAGTTTCATTTTCTCCTAAAAATGAGTATTTGAGATTGACTGGTAACGGCTTCAAATCAAGTTTTGGTGGTTGAACACTTGAAGGTATAGACTCAATTGATCGTGATGGCAATTCTTCAATTTGTGGTCTCCAATTACATGCCTTTGCTTCTTCCTGAAAATAAACCATTTGCAACTCGTCAGGTTCATCAATCTCAGTTTCACTAGAAGTGGTTTGAAATTGATCATGAACTAATTTTTCAATAAAGTCCACTTCCTGTAAATCATTATCATCTCCAGGTTGCTTGGAAATGTTGAAAATATTCATCTCCAATGTCATGTTTCCAAATGATAGTTTCATCAGTCCATTCCTACAATTAATCCATGCATTAGAAGTTGCAAGAAATGGACGTCCTAAAATAACAGGAATTGAATTACATGCTTCAACAGGTTGTGTATCCAAGACAATAAAATCTACAGGGTAAATGAATTTATCAACTTGTACTAACACATCCTCAATTATTCCTCTAGGCACTTTGGCAGATCTATCAGCAAGTAAAAGAGTTACAGAAGTTGGTTTTATCTCACCTAGATTGAGACTTTGAAAAACCGAATATGGAAGTAAATTCACACTAGCTCCAAGATCAAGTAAAGCTCTTTCAATTTTATGTTCTCCAATAAAGCAAGAAATGGTAGGACAACCAGGGTCTTTATATTTCAAAGCATTATTATTCTGAAGAATAGCACTTACTTGTTCGGCTAAAAAGGCTTTCTTTTTCACATTCAGTTTTCTCTTCACAGTGCATAGATCTTTCAAAAATTTAGCATAGGAAGGTACTTGTTTAATAGCATCCAACAAAGGTATATTGATCCTTACCTGTTTGAAAATTTCAAGGATTTCAGAATTGTGATTGACTTTCCTTTGTTTGGTCATGGCATGAGGAAATGGAAGTGCTGGCGGAGAATCAGTCTTTTCTTCACAACGTTCAAATTCAACCCCTTCCTTACCCTCAGAGATTGACTCATCATCTTTCTCACAAGGTTCAAGAGTGGGTTTTTCAATAACCTTACCACTGCGAAGAGTGATGACTGATTTGACTTGATCCATGTGTTGGCTTTCGGAACTACTTGCATTTGCATTGTATTGCCCCTTTGGATTTTGCTGTGGTTGAGATGGAAACTTACCTTTCTCTTGAAAACTGAGAGCAGATGTGAATTTTGCAAGAGCATCTTTAAAATTTGTCATGCTTTGAGTAAGTTGACTGTTGATTGTCTCTTGCTTTTCAATGAATGCATGCAATGTTTCCTCAAGATTTCTTCTAGGAGGTGGAGCATAAGGAGGTGCATATCCATGAGAATTTTGGAAATTATGGTGTGCTTGAAACGATGGTTGTGAAGTTTGTGCATTATTGTTATCACTCTTCCAACTGAAATTTGGGTGATTTCTCCAACCAGGATTGTATGTTTGCGAGTATGGGTTATGATTGGGCCTTTGGAAACTGTTTAAGGCATGGGCTTGTTCATGGAGACATTCCTTGAAAGAAGGCAACGGCACCAAAAACTTGACACGACCAAAAGATTGATGTCTTCTCCCAAGTGTAGGAGTGTCGAAGTAATAAATAACCCGGCAAGATCGGGGTCGAACCACAGAGAGGTTAATTGTATAAATTATAAATAACAAGACAACAACAACAATAATAATAACAAAAATAACAACAACAACAACAATAATAATAACAAAAATAACAACAACAACAACAACAATAATAATAATAATAATAGTAGTAGTAGTAGTAATAATAATAATAATAATAATATTAATACTAATAATAATAATAATATTAGTAATAATAATAATAATAACAATAAAAAGACGAGGAGGAAGAAATTAATGAGATAATAATAATACTAATAATAATACTTAATACGTGGCATTGTTATACCTGAGAATGATTTAAAAGATCGGGTCACAGGTTTCCATCCAATATACTGAGTTTATGAAAAGATCAAAGAGATATATTATATAATATAAACAGATTTCTGATGCGAATGAACAAGGCAAGATCAACAATATCAGGATCCTTGATCAAACACAGAGCATACTTAACGTACATAAAATATAACAAGAATGTAAATAATAATAATAATAATAATAATACTAATAATAATAATAATATTAGTAATAATAATAATAAAAAAAAAACGAGGAGGAAGAAATTAATGAGAACTTTGAGATGGAAGATTAATGTAAGGATTATATTAATTAATAGCTCATTATAAATTATTAACATGATCATATTAATTATCTTATTTACATAACACCAAACTTTTAAATATTGTCAGGAATTCATGATGTTAATTGATGTTAACAACAAATCAAGTACCTTTCATAGCCCCAGGTGTAGGTAATACCATACGGTTGGGTTATGAGAGTGTCAAGCATTTGTTGTACCAAGTATTATACAACACAAATTTAGATTAACCATTTACCAAGCAAGGTATTAAGAATTAGTAAGATAAAAAGATAAGACATGTTAATATTAAACATTAAGGTCCATATTGAGTTTACACCATACTTGTTCTTACACCATTAGTGTAACCTTTTTCACCTTGACATAATAAACTTAGCTAAATATAATGAAGAAGAAAAACATAAATAAATAAAACAAGAACATATATAAAATACAAGTTAACTAAGGAAAGGAAAGGAAATGAAAAGCATAAACAAGAAATTAATAAAAGCAAAACTTAAGAATTACAAAAAATATAAAGAGAGAAATAAAGAGCATGAACTTGATCTGAACAACCAAGCCCCAAATTACATGGCAAATGCCTCCTTTTATAAGCCAAAATTCGGAATTATTGATTTGATGACTAATTGTTCAGTGGGTAGCCATCTTTTGACTAGGTGAAAATCCTTATCTTCTTGTCTTAATAAAACAAAAATGCTAGCATCTAAACGGGGTCCAGATGTCCAAATGAAAGTTCTAGGAAACTCTCTTAGTTTTCGAGGAAAAAAAAGATGAGGCCATTTGGACTTCTAGAACTCAAGATATGGGCTGAACACTGAATAGTGTTGGGCTGCAGGATAGATTCGGACTTCTCTGTTATTGCTATAATTTGGACTTGAAAACGGCCTTCTTAGATCTTGATGTCCAAATGAAAGTTGTAGGCCTATGTCTTATCAAATCTCTGTAAAAATTTCAGATCATTTGGATATCTAGAACTCGAGATATGGGCTGAACACTAAACAGTGTTGGGCTGCAGGACAGATTCGGACTTCTCCTTTCTAAGCTTCACCCTTCTTTATCTTCAAAATTTCAGTAGTTGAATTCATCAATCAATCCTTTGATTTATGTGATATGCCTGCATTTAAGATGAACATTTACCATATATTAGGGTGTTTTATAGTATTAGACTTGTTATTATAAAACATGCTTTAGTTAAGGAGTTATTGATACTTTAAGTGCAAAATGATGATATAAACCCTTGATAAACATGCACTTTTAAGTACTAATCAACGCCACCAAACCTATTTCAAACTTGGCTGAGTCAAAAGCTAGGTTATTAAAACAAAAGACTAAAACGCTTGAAACTATGCTGTTTTGAATGAAAAAAAACGAATCCCTAAAACCCTTCCCTAGCAGCCACCGATCACAGATTAATAAATCATTCAATGCCAGCCACCACCTTGCTAATCTGCTTCAATACTCGACATTACGTTGCTACCACTCAATACTGACCTTCAATCTTTGAAAATCGACATTATGCTATATCTGAACTGCTTCCTCTTCACTATCAACCTGCAAGGTTGTTGCAACCTTTTCACTTTCATCGAGTTTAGTGCCAATCTTAATTGTTTCTTACTGCAAGACCTGTTTAATGATTATGTGGATTTGGATTTGCGTCTGAGGGTTTTGATATAGGTCTAATACTAGTTGTTCATTGATGTATGTTGAGATTGGTGCCTATGGGAAGCTTATGGCATCAACATTGCATGTGAAACTCTAATTTTATGTGCTCAAAACATTGTTTTTCATTGTGTTTTAATGCGAATTAGGCTTTTGAATATTTGGGCAACTTTTTTTTTTAATAGAACTGCAGGTTTTCTGAACAGAATCTTGTTGTAGAACCTAGTTTCCTAGAAGGTGAAACGTGAATGTAATATATCTGGAGTTGATTGGCTCTATGGTTTCAAGCCTTACTCCCTGAAACAGGATGAATTTTCCTAGGAGGCGAATATGAATATAGTGTATCACCTCAAGTCAATTGGTTCATAAATTTTCAAGTTTTACACTCTAAAGATAGGTTGGATATGCATCTATATTGTTTTCTCTTCACTTTTGTTTCTGCGTGCGTGTGTTTTGTGTATGTTGGGGGGGTTGTTATGAGCTAATGTAGAAGATTTGCAGAAAAAGCTTACAAGATACATGATTCCCGCTGGTAGAAGAATTTGCTATCATTTATCTAACACTTGGTTATAGGGTGTGATTTGTTTCTGGGATTTTAAGAAGGTTTAGATGAGATATGTGTTCTGTCATGATATAGAAGTCTCTACTAGTTGCCGAAATTAGATCTTCTCTTTTAGTGGGCTTTTGAAGAGTGAAGTTGTTTTTCATTTGGAGACCAAGTTTGACATTATTTTCCCCTTTAATTTGGTGGTTTGCATCTGATTTTACCTATTTTATGGCAATGGCCACCAGTAAACTATAGAGCACATACAACCTAGAAGAAAAGGCATGTTGATCACTTGCAGATTTCCTGAGAAGGACCAAAGCTCTTGAAGCGACTAGGCAGTACAGACCATTAGAATCGCAGCAATAAAGTCTTAAAAGTGATATTTATGCTAATTTAAGTTTACTGAAACACACAACATTAATAGTGGTAAGAAATAGGGCCATGATGAGGATTTGTTTCACCATCACCATGATTAACACCTTACACCCCATCACCCAGCAATCTCAAACCCGCCAGCCCCACCTCCCAAGAACATTTAAGCTATTGAAAAAACCAGTTTCCAAACCATTGAAGGGGAAGGTAACATCAAAAGAAAGTTTGAAAGTGTTTTAAATTGTTTGAGTGTTTAAATAAAGAAAGAATGTAGAAGTGAATTAAACCATAACTTATTGCTACTGTTTTATTAAGAAGAAAGGAATAGATTGCTTATAGTTCATAGCAATCTTTACAAATATATAGAACAAAAACAAACTGAAATGCTAACTTACAGGAACATATCATGCCATGATCTGTTAACAAATTAACAAATCAACAAGGTTCTAAAGACTAAGACAATTCTTTATTATTACAGAAAACATCATAATAGAAATAAACAATCTTGAAGCAAACTTCAACACTCCTCCTTGCTTTTAGAGCTGTAGACTCCTATCATTTGTCTTAGAAACTCAAATATGCTTACTAGAAGTGGTTTAGTAAACAAATCTTCTAATTGATCTTTAGATCTGCAGTAAATCAACTTAACATCACCATTTCTCTGCACCTCATGTAAAAAATAAAGTTTGGTGTTAAAGTGTTTGGTTTTTCCATAAAACGCTGGATTATGAGAGATTGTTATGGCTGCTTGATTATCAATTGAGATTTCTATTGCTTCTTCCTCCATGTGCAAATCACGTAATATCTCACAGTGCTTGATTTATTGTTGTTGTGGCTGCAATGAACTCTGCTTTTGTAGTAGATTGTGCTACAATATCTTACTTTTTAGATGACCACAAAAAAATTGTTGATCCTAGATTGAAACAGAATCCATAAGTGTTTTTCATGTCATCAATGAATCCACCCCAATCACTATCAGAGAAACCATGCAATCTTACTCTTGACACTTTAAAAATTTAACACCAAAACTGTATGTCCCTTTGACGTATCTCTAAATTCTTTTGGCTGCTCTCATATGTATTTCACTTGGACAATGCATAAAATGAGATAGAAGGCTTTTTGCATAAAGTATAACAGGTCTGGTTGCTATTAACTACAACAAACAACCAATCAAACTTCTAAATTTCTCTTCATCAACTCTTGCTGTTCCATCTTCTTTGTTAAATGTCTTTTTGATTAATTGGAGTGGCTGTTGGTTTGCAATTCTCTATATGAAATTTCTTCAAGATTTCCTTCGTATATTTATTCCGACAAATGAATATTTACTCTTTGCTTTGCTTGATTTCCATTCCTAAAAAGAAACTCACGAGACCAAGACCGGTCATTTCAAGAACATGCATCATTTTCTACTTGAATTCTTCAACCTGTTGTGTATTACTTCTTGTCACTAAAAGATCATCAACATAGAGGGATATTACAAGAACATCATTGTTAATCTTCTTTACATAGAGAGTTGCTTTAGATAAGCTTTTCTAAAAGCCAAAACCTGTCAAATAGTCATCAATTTTGTCATACCAAGCTCTAGGTGCTTGTTTCAACCCATAAAATGCATTCTTTAGCAGATAAACTTTGTCTTTTTTTTCTTGAATCATAAACCCAGCTAGCTGTTTAACATAAATTTCTTCTTGTAGAATGTCATTTAAGAAGGCTGATTTAACATCTAACTGGAATACCTTTCAATTCTTATATGCAGCAACAACAAACAAAAATCTAATGGTGTCCATCCTTGCTACAGGTGCAAATATATATGAATAATCAACACCATAAATATAAGTATACCCCTTAACAACCATCCTAGCTTTATGTTTGTTAATGGTGCTATCTACATTCAGTTTGGTCCTGAATACCAACTTCACACCAATGATATTTTTGTCTGGTGGTCTGTCAACTAGTTCCCACGTGCATTTCTTTTCAATCATAGATATCTCCTCCTGCATTGTTTTCTGCCATTCTAGGTTTCGCTGAGCTTCTTTATAGCCTTCTGGTTCGTAGACTACTACATTACTCCTTTGGTAAATGTCTTCAAGACATTTAGAGCCTCTGATTGGTGAATCATCAATTGAGCATCCATTATTGATGATAATGTCCCAAACTCTTATACCATACTTCTATGTCATTTAGCTTTGTTGAAAAAGCTATGTGCTCCTCCTTAAATGGTAGAAATGAGAAAATTTTGCCTCTCATCCTGGCTTGCAATATTTTTTGTCCAGTACTATCAAAGACATAGCAAGACTGATTTTTAAAAATCATATTCATACCTTTATCTATTAATTTCCCAACACTTAACAAATTTTCATTTATATCAGGTACATAACAACATCAGAAATTATTTTTGTACTTGAGTTTGTTGTGATGGCAACAATCCCTTTTCCTTTAGCTGCTATGTAATCACCATTTCCAATTTTGACTTTAGCAACTTTAGTAGATTACAAAGTTCTAAAAAAACTTTTATCAAATGTCACGTGGTTTGTGCAACTACTATCAATCAACCAGTGATCAGAGAACATTTGAATTGAAAAACATATGGCTACAAACATTTCATCTTCATCATTTTGATTGGCGACTTGAGCGTCTTCTTCTTGTTTCTGAGGTTTTATCCTACAGATAATTGCTTCATGTCCAAGTTGTTTACATTTGCTACACCTTGAATTAGCTCTCTTCCATCACTTGAATGGTGGATGACTTATCTTGTTGCAGTGTTGACATGGTGGAAAATTTCTCTTAAGAAATTTTCCTTTGCTCTAAACTTGACTAGCAATAGTCTTACTGCTTCTTGAAGCCTGGTTTTTTTTTGAAGAACATCTTCTTATAAGAATCTGGATACTTCGCTTGTAAAGCACCTTTTATAACATGATCTTGCCTCATAAGTCTTCTTGGCTCCTGAGCTTGTAAGGCATTTGAAAGTTGTGCCAATGTAATCTTTGACAGATCTTTTGTATTCTCCAATATAGTAATTGAAGTTTCATATTTTTTTTGGTACTGTAACCAGAATTTTTTTCAACAATTCTAGAGTCTGTAAATGATGTTCCGAGCAACCTGACTCTATTTACAATTCCAAGCAATCTATCCGAGTATTCTTTTATGGTCTTAAATTCTTTCATTCTTTGCAGCTCAAACTTTCGTATCAAGTTGAGGCTTTGCATTCCATGAATTCTTTCATCTCCTGCGTATTTTTTCTTTAAATAATCCCAAACATCTTTCGCTGATTTAAGATACATAATTCTTATGAAAATGGTTGTTGAAACAACGGCAAACATACGTGCTTTTGCTTTTGATTTCCTTGTTTTCCTCGCTTTGTAATTTTTGAT
This sequence comes from Populus davidiana, assembly GCA_030145905.1. Taxonomy (NCBI): domain Eukaryota; kingdom Viridiplantae; phylum Streptophyta; class Magnoliopsida; order Malpighiales; family Salicaceae; genus Populus; species Populus davidiana. Next base: position 21,179,909 of record CM057789.1, on the reverse strand, counting down.
CTGAGCCACAGTTGGATTGTTCGGCAACGAATGAACTTCATAATCTTCTTCAACAGCTTTCCATAGATCAAATTCCTCTAGGTATGTTTCCATTTTCACTGCCCAAAGCTGGTAGTTCTCCATTTGAGAAAAACTGGCTTCAGCTTCCATCACAGATCCCTTAAGAAGATTGCTCTGCTACCAATTGAAAGTGTTTTAAATTGTTTGAGTGTTTAAATAAAGAAAGAACGTAGAAGTGAATTAAACTAGCAATTTATTGCTACTATTTTATTAAAAAGAAAGGAATAGATTGCTTATAGTTCATAGCATTCTTTATAAATATATAGAATGATAACAAACTGAAATGCTAACTTATAGGAACATATCATGCCATGATATGTTAACAAACTAACAGATCAACAAGCTCCTAAAGACTAGGACAACCCTTTATTATTGCAGAAAAGATCTTAACCGAAATAAAATAGAGTTTTTGACAGCAATATTAAAAGCAAATTGCAACGAAGTTTCTTCAAAAAGCTACTTGTCAAATAAAGCAATTCCAACTAAAGAAAGAAAGAATGAAATAATAAGCATGCCTGCCTGCCTGCCTGATCGTCGATGAGGTTTTGAGATTTACATTTCATAATTGAATTTGAAAGGAGCTGGTGATTAAGGTTATTTCCTAGTGAAGCTTGATGAAAATGTGAAGTCCAGTGACTTTCAGATAGCACTTTGCTATAATTTGGTAAAGAAAATGTCTCCCCAGAGGAAGAAAGTACAAATACAGTAGAAAGTAATCTAGAAATATGTTGATTTATGATTATAAGTCAAATGCTATAGAAGGAAACACAAGTAAATCCAAGGTTGCAAGCGACAGTTGAAATCTAATATTACAAGAAAAGTGAAATCAGATTAATTTGATCTCGTGTAGCCATTTCAAGTTCATTAAAAAACTTAATTATGATAAGAAGTGATGGATATTGAATTCATGTGCTTGAATTTTCCCCGCAAAAACAAATAATTATTCACTTTATCATGTCTCTTTTAATGGTTCTTATATTTTGAGAGTGTATTTATTAGTCTTTCTAGCTTGCTTAATTAGAATGAATTTTTCAATAAACATAATAAAGGATAAGTTTTATGGCTACCAAAAAAAAAAAAGAAATTTATGGGCTCAAAATGGTATTTAAAGGTTTTTTTTTTACCCAATGCAAAATAAACCATCTCCTAAACCAATCACTATGATAAATTACATTTCTTCAAAGGCTAATACAAATCATAAGAGTTGGATGAACATTGCTACATGACTTTAAAAAATCTTAGGTTTTTGAAAAGACAGTAAATCTTGTGAAAATCTTGTTAGGAAAAACACCATAAAAAAACAAAATGTGTGTCACGTGTATTCGAGTAGAGCACATGAAAAACAACATATCGCGCTTATAAAGCGTGACATATTTAAGAAGCACGAAAACTATTTTGTCGCGCTTATCAATAACAACATTTAATAAATGTCGTGCTTTAGAAGTGCGACAAGGTAAAAATATATTGTTTCACCAAATCCTTTTTAAATGGTGCTATTCTGCCAAAACTTTTAAATTACTATGCTAATTTTAAAAAATCTTAAAATTTTGAGTGATGATGAGTTTCTCTCCTCTAAATTCTTTATTTTGTATTCTCTTTTCTATTTCGGTTTTAAGAGTAGTCGCCAACCACTAAATCCAAAAAATTAAATAATAGATTAAACTATTAAATAAGAAATTGATTGCATAGTTTATAGGCTCACAATTATTTTTTTTATTATAACAAAAAATATTCAGACCATAAATAATTATTTGGAATTGTTATTAAACTCAACTAGACAGGTCAACCTTGAAACCTTTCAATATGATTTATTATCAATCATGAGTTTAAAACTAAATCATATGAGAGTTGGCTCAATGTGACTCCATCAACTTCATTTGTCCAAAAAGAATCCAGCTAACCGGTAAAAAAGGTCTAATGATGAAATTGATTAAAAAATAATGAAATTGACAAAAACCACTTTCAACCCAACTTATTATCTAACTCGAGTTTAAAATTAAATCACGTGAAAGTTGGCTAGTCCAAAGGTAACCTAACCAATTGGTAGAAAAAATCCAATGAAAAAATTGAGGAAAAAAAGGGACAAAATTGATAGAGAAAAAAAGAAGGAAAATAGCCACACAAAAAAAAGTTAAATTGAAAAAAAAGAAAAAAAAAAGTAAGAGGAGCTTCCCCATTCATATGAACAGGGAAGCTCTATAAGTTTTCCCAAGTTTTTTAATATAGTAGGGTAACTAGTTTATTGTGTCACGCTATGTTGCGGCTCAAATAACAAAAATGAACTTAAAAACATATTCATGCCACAGGGAACTAATTAACATTGTTATTAAACCTGACCCAACAAGTCAACTTTGAAACCTCCCAACACGACACATTGTCTAGTCCATGTTTAAAACTAAACCATGTGGGAGTTGCCTCGATATGACTCAATCAACTTGAAGGATCCAAAGACAACTTGGTTGATTAGTAAAAAATATGGTTTAGATTTTTTTTAAAAAAAAAAACTCAAGATATTGTTTTTTTAATATTGAGACGATAATATATTGGACTGACCTAAACTTTACGACTTAATCTTCCAAATCCGCAATTTAGATGATGGACTACACTGAGTTTAAGAAAATTTTTTTTTTCTTGAAAACTATTTTTTACTTAATTATATGATAATAAAAATAGACCATCATAAAACCAAACATAAACCAAGCAAAAATTAAATGTCGAGATGTTTATTTAAGACTGTAATAATCTTATAGAAAACAAACTGAAATAATTTGTGAAGAAAAATTCAAGATAAAGTATATGTTGAAAGTTGAAAATGAAAAAAAAAAAGGATAAAGATGAAAGAAAAACAAAGAAAGGGGGGATGCAAAAAAAATGCAAAAAAGAAGAAAAGAAGCCACCTCCTATAGTGTTTATATGGCAGTGGATTAGGTGCGTTACACCCCAAGTGTTTTGTATAGAAAGTATAATACCATATAATGGCTTAAATAAAAAGAAAATGAGAGTGCTTTTCTACAATTCAAAGATGTTGAGAGTATAATTATCAAATCAGCTTAACCTAATAGGTCAATCTTGAATTTGGTCTGGCGAGTTTGTTTTCAAATAAGATAAAGAATTAACTTGATCAAAACTTGGATGGCCTTGCGGGTTAATCAATTCTCTATTTTTAAAATTCGAGTGACTTGGCAAAACATGGATTAGATCCGACCAAGTCAACTTCAAAGATTTTTTAAAAAATTTTTGCTCAAAATGACATCATTTTAGTTTTTATCGTATTTTTTGTCGAAACAACCTCATTTCATTTAACAAAACAACATTCTTTTGGAATAGTCTCGAATTAATTCTCTATTTCAAGAGTTGGTGCACTCAATCCATAGTCGGGCCTAATAATTATGGTTAAGAGGCTAAGGAAGTAAAATTTTGATAATATATGGTCTATTTTACAAGAATACCTCAAACATTTTAAAAGTTTAAAAGGAATTTTAGAAAATTAAGGGAGCCAAGGCCATCCTTGAGCTAACTACCCTTTTGAGTTATTTTAGGTATTTTTATAAAAGTATGGATAATCCGTATCAACACCATTGAAACATATAAAATAAAACAATTTAATGCTTTACAATTTAAAATAAACAAAAAAAATGGACACTAAGTGTAAGTGTTGTGGGATACATCTTAACAATTTGACTATGTAAAAGGGATAAAATTTTAAAAAATGAGTTGTTACTTAGTTTTGTGCTTATAAGAAATCCTAACTGATATTTATAAAAAAAAAAAAAAAAATAGTAAAGGTTTGATTATGCTAAAGGAAATATAAAAATCATCTTAAAACATTCTAACTAAGATAAACTGCATTGTTATTTGATTTTAATGATAAACATACATAATATTTCACCTAAACTAAATGCTTATATTTATTAAAGGTAAAAATTCATAGGATAATGACTTGATATATGGGCTTGACAACGAGCCTAATCCTTACTTTTTAAGATATGGGATGATGTTTGAAATAATGGTAAACAAAGACTCGAGTTTGGACTTATTTTTTTTAATTGCATAAATGTAACTTAATCTACCACAAAATAATTATTTCACAAAGCATGATCACCATAAATATTTCAACCAATTCAATTAATATAAATGAACATAATCAAACCAAAAAGAAAATCATGAAGTGAATTTATTTAAATAATATCAACTTCAACATACGTTGTGATTCAAAATTTAATAAAACAAATCACAAATTATTCTAAAAATAAATAAATCATATATTGGGATTCAAAATTAACCTTCACAAGTTATTAGAGGCGGTTAGAATTGGACTGTAGAGGCTAGAACAAGGAGAAACAATGATATAAAAAAACAGTGTTGGTGTCTATTGTTCACGTGTTGGATAACTAGTCAAAATTATGGGGTTTCTTTGCACCTGTAAACTAAGGTAGGGGGCATATGGATATGCCCGCGTGCATGACTCAGTCCTTTTTCTTTTGGTGTCGGCGATGTCGATCCCCTCTGTCAAAGTTGGGAGATTAAAGGCTTGGAAGTGCCTGCTGTGTTGAATTTTTCAAAGTTGTTGATGTTTTTTCTTCTTTTCCTCATTTTAGTGGTGTTTCTTTTTCTTTCTATTCTTATCTTGTCTTTACTAGGTGTTTTGTTTGGCTAGAGTTTTTACAAGAGTCTGATTTAATCTATACGTTTGTCATTCTCTTTGTTACTCTTCCTATATTTATATTGTCTATGATCCTTTACAAAATAGAAAACACTAAACTTAGCAAAAATAGTTAAAAATTTATATTGCTTTCTTTTTTTATTGTGATTTTCTAATTAGTTAAATTTTCTCTTTTTAAAAAACCTCTTTCAATTTTTTCCAATTTTGTTTAATTCTTCTACTTGTTTTTTATTTCTTTTGCATAGACTTCCACTATTTTTTAGTCCCTAATCATATCAGTCCCTTGTTCTCCTTCTCTTCTTATTTCACCCCTTAAAATGTCTTTTTTATCTTTTATTTTTTTAAATGCCAAAAAATAAATTGGAATGAAAGTACAATTTTTTAAGACATAAAAAAATTAAAGGTCAAAATGAGTTACAACACTAAATTATTTCACAAGTAATATAACTACATATATTCAAGAATCATGGAAGCGACATCATTTTAATGCTTCTAACATGCATGTTACCAAAGATACCCTAAAAACCTGGGTTGTAAAAAAATATAAATTTTTAACTTTTTTAAAAAATTTATCAAGTAAAAGCTATCATAAAACCAAATACATTTGCAGGCTGTTAGCCTATTTCATACGACAAAATGGGTCCATTAGCTGAACAAAACGAAAGAAAACAAAATCAGAGAAGGCAGAGAAATGTCCTGTGCAAGTGTTCATCCAACAACCGATGAACCTTCACTTCTTTCCATTACAAAATTTTACCTCCAACAACATTCCTATATTTACCACAAAAGAAAGGAAAACGAGGGGCTTACATTTCCCCCCTCTAATCATCTATTACCTAATTCAAAATTGTAGGCAATACACGCCATTTAAGACTTCAAAACTGTGCACGCATGCCACAGAAAACTTGGAATATATAGTTGCTGCCTTCATATACTTGCGAAAAAAGGCATATTCTTTTCCACATTCCCAGCCACTATGGCAAATCCTCATAGACCATCAAAGCTGTTCGCCTTTTCCAAGCTTGTACCTTGCAATTATGGGTCATCTTATTATGCAATCTCTCCAACTTCCCTCTATTTGCTGGGAAATTGAGTATCCTACAAGAAAGTGACACAGGCCGGCATTCTTAAGAGAGAGAAAAAGAAATGGCATGGATATTTTTTAAAAATAAGTTGTCACAGGTTTGATAAATTTCTTTTTTCCTTTTTCATGTTTTATATTTCTCAAAGAACTTTCAGAATGTCAGTAATCAGAAACTCAATAAATTCACAGTGATGTAACTCAAGTTACAGAATACGGAGTCATTACCGCAATGATAATATAAGTCATTTGCTTCTACTGATATAATGAACTTGTTAGAGTCTTTAATCGATCAATTGCACGCTTTATTATGTGTCTTTCTTCTATTGGCACGTTGATTTCCTCTAAAGACTGCAAAAACAACGAAAACATGAGATGACATGCATTAAAAACTAATAACATAAATTCTCAACACATAATTTCCAATGTACGAGACAGTATATTCAATGACCCCTCAAAGTCAGGAAAAAACAGAGGTTAATTTTTCTACCACTCAGACAAGTTTTCTGCTGAGACCTTACAGTCATGTCTCCAAGTATCCATAATCATAAACATCATGCTTTAAAGAGACGAGCCATGCAGATATGAGGAGCTTTCAATCCACAGCTTTCCAATAATATTTTCTACTATTAGAAATGCCCCTTTATGTACATAGCTAAACATGATATCCAGCAAGACCGATATGCACAAGGAGTATTTGATTTAAAAAAGGCCAGCCAGACCTTCAATCTCTCCTCTCTCCCCTTAAAATGGTGAATTCTTTTCCTTTGTTGATAAATCTTTTGTAATACAAAAACAGAGAAACAATAGAACATGGACAAGAAACGCCTGGGAAACAAAATTATACCTGTAAAGAGCATATGCTTCGTGAAATATGGTCAATCTCCTCCTTATATAAATAAAGAATTTGCTGAACCTTAGCTTCCCTTTGCAACCATAGTAAAACAGAAACAATAGCATTTATAATACTTGAGCTCCCCTTGGCATAACAGATATGATCACCAGATAGAAGTGAGAAACTTCTTCCATTAATCGATGACCCCATCACGTTCAACACAAGATTGAGAAGTTTGTGACTTCTATCAAACAGGATAAAGCTAGGCAGAAGATAATAACGACGTGTTTGTCCATGGATGGAGCTCATGCCCTCATCATCATCTTCTGGAACACACTGTTAGAGAAGTGAAATATTCTCATTTCAATAACTAAAAAATCATTGAGGGTTGCTTGATGTCTATGAAGCATATTCACAAAATTTAGTGCAAAATAAGAAAGATTAAATATCCAACTCACAAAAGTAAAAGGGAATTCTATATAGAAAAACTTCATCATGACCACGGAAACAACTGCTAAAATGTATTTTGTTCCATGAAACCTGGAAATTAAATGAAGATTCCTCGGCCAATAAATACTCTACCCTCCTCATTGGAAAATTTAAGGCCATCATATACAAAAACAGGGGAACTGAACAAAGATCTATGCCATAAAGAAAACAATGAAGTTTCAAAAAGCATCCCAGTTCCCATCACAAAAAGTATAAAGGAAAGATCAAATATCATTGACTTCACAAAGAAGGAAAGATCAAATATCATTGACTTCACAAAGATTTAGGTTGCCAGGGTCAAGACTCAAGATACACACAGCTGTACCATATAAAAGGAACCAATTTCATATCATCGTCTTGCAAGACCTTAAGTATTTATTGATAAGTCAAACATCAAATATCCTAATGGCAACTCAGCTTTTTTCTCTCAGAGAAGGCAGAAGAAATAGTGCTGCAAGCAGCACTCCAAAAGAAAAACAGACATTGATACAAATACAACAAAGAAAAGAGGAAGGTCTTAGTAAAGAAGAAAGAAATCAGGACAGTTGTTTAAGGGTAGGAATACTTACATGTGCAACATCAATGAGATATGCTGAAAGGACATTGCTTAAAGAGCAAATACTTTGTTCAGAAAGTCTTGTGGGCTTAGAATCCAGTGCAATAAGCATTCTGAGCATAGCACAAGAATTGTCCAGAAATGGTTTTAATGACTGAAAATATGAAAAAAGGTGTCACCATTGAGCCTCATGAATGACCCATCACGAGTCAAGCAAACAAGATATTGCAAACAAAATTCTACCTTATTTCGTGTTCACGTTTTGAAATAAAATGAAAGTGTCCAACAGAAACCTCAGAAGCCCAAAAACAGGACCATCTATGTAAATAACAAAATTGCATAAAAGTCAACCAACTTACTATCTGCTCTAGTATTACTTTCTCTAGAATCGCAAAAATTAGAGAATTGTCACCCATCTGCGACAGGCATGAGCAAACAACACTGGTCAATGATTTAAAAGTTGAACGATTTGAGGTCTTTATATCTCTCTCCGTGGCAGGAAAAATATTTTCTGCAGACATGAATTTCCTTGTCAGACACAAACTACATTAACTATTGATCCAAAATTGCTTGCCAAGGGAGAAATCATTCTGAATTTACCAGGAAAAACTTTGAAACGTGAAGCCAAAGTGATTAAGAAGCTGATGAAGTCAGAAATCTGAATGTGGCCAGCTTTGTAGGTTGAATGTAAAACCTCTATGATCCGGAATAACATAAACGGATCCAACTCGTGACCTGAAATATATCAGAAAAGAAGATTTGAAATAAACAACCTTATTAACAGTCAGAACTTAGTTTTCTCTTTCATGAGTATCAAGTCCTCCTTTAAAGTTTAATGCTTACAACAACCATCCAAAAGCAACAACATTTCTTAAAAACCTCATTAAAGAGGTATAAGGATCAAATATATAATACGTTTATAATGATAAAAGTCCATTCTAATGGGAAGAAATGTTGAAGGAAAATGTTGTCATCATTAAAGCAAATTGTCAACTAAACTGTCATTTCACAATAAGTAGTCTTTCAATACGAGCTAAATCAGTGGAAGACATTCTGTGCAAGGTTTCATGCAGAAGTCTTTTTATTGTCCCCACAATGAAAACTTTTGCACCTTAGGGAACGCAAGACACTACAAGAGTGACAGAAGCAAGCATGGGTTCAAAGATATTGGATCCTTGCTACAAGCAGCAACGTAAATTTTGGTCAAAAGGAATCATTAGAAATAAAGGTAAGTAATGCAACATCTTGAAAGTTCATATCAAGTTCAACAAAATGTTTTATGTCAGTTCCAAAATAAAGAATCAATTAGGGGAAAACTAAAGGAAGTTAGGGACTACAGTGAGGGGAAACACACTTACACAAGCAGCAAGAAGCAATTGACTTCAGCAAAGTTGAATCCAGTTGAGAAAAATAATAAAGACAACAGATAGAGAGTTCTTGTGAATCCCTGGCAAGCCTTAAAAAAGGACCATAACATATGTTCCCTGCTCAACAGAAAACGAGTATGACAATGAACCAAATAATGGACCTCCCATGGGCTTGTAACCAAGCATGGAATTTATCAGGAAATATCAGCACTAACCTTTGTCTTGATCTGTGCTGTAGAACTCTTTCAGCAAGCCTTGCATATCATCATACAACAATGAACGTTGCCCCAGGCGAAGTAGAAGATGCAACACAACCTGTGAGAAGAAAGCAATAAAAAATCGCCAAGTTTATGCATTAACTGAACTGCCTGTAAACTTGAAAGCAAGAAGAAAAGCAAAACCTAAATATTGATGACATGAGTAAAGATTTCATCTTCAACAACTACTCTAAATACCTTGGAAGAGGATGAGTGCCGGTCACCTAGCAGAATGAGTAACATAGGCAGCTCTCTTATCCAAGTAATCTTGTAGTCAAATAGTCCTGAATCATTGACATCTGTGCACAGCAGATCTTCTTGCTGCAAATTTTGCAAAAGGTATGGAATAGAAACGATGAGAATATCTTCTAAGGAGGCCAGGAATAAGCCTCTTTAATGCCTGAGGAGTTGAACATACAGAAATGATCATTTCTTCAATTGCAGCAAGGCAAGCTAATTTTACTGAAGACTCTGGACTGCAATCCTGGAATGTCTTTGTAAATGCCTGCAACAAAGACATGATTGTTTAACATCTTCATTACCACCAGATCTTACAGTTCTCTACAGAACATGTAGAGTTTTGAAGAGAAAACTATAACCAAGAACCCCGGACACGGTGACAAAAGACAATCTCACAAAGCAAGAGAGACATCAGCCAACATAATTTACTGAAGACAAGTTATCAAGCAAATTAATGATTCAAACCTGGAGAAGGCGATTCTTCCAATTTCCAATCACCCGTGACACAAGTATTGGGATAAAAGGAATCAGTGTAGATATCTGCTTTTCTCGAACTGCTTTGTTAGATCGCATGTTACTGCAGCTCTGCATAAAAAAATATGCAACAAATCAACAAAAAGTAAATAAAGGTACTGCTTCCAAATCATCTAAAAGTACTCTTTTTAAAAAATATCTGAAAATCTCCCCAAACAGCGGTGCAACTCAGAGTGATTCTCATTCCTTTTCCTTCATACTGTTCCACTATGAAATAATTTGAAGGAAAGGAACATATTAATTTGAATTATCTGGCCCAAGATCCAAGGTTTCCTAGATTAACATCTTTTCTGCTAATTCAAGTAGTTTTGACACACAGGAAGCACACCTTTTCAAGCAACACGTACTCCACAAATGTTAGAAATTTCTCAAATAAGACAGCAGGTGGGCAGATCCATTCACTTAAGTGCATAAATATTTCTGTAATTACAATGTTCAAGATAACATATCTGTCATCATCCTGCAAGCAAGCAAAAAGAAAAAGTTAAGGCACACGAGCTACTATAACAACAACTACAGTTACAAAGACATTTCTGAGACAAAAGCTTCCTTGTGAAAGGAAGCAAACAGGAAGTTACTGCAGAGAAAGATGCACTGTAAAAAGTGTTTGAAAGCGAGGAAACCATGGGATGGAAAAACTTTTTGAGTTATATCTCCACTTGTTTGGCTGAGAAGAAACAGAAGTGAGGATGTTGAAAGAGGCAATAAACTTTTCTGAAGGCTTCCCCATATCTTATCCATCAGTAAGAGGCAATAAAGTTTTTGATGGCAGATACATTATCCTTATATAAAATATGGACCTTTTGTTTTGCATCCCTTTCCCTTTTTTTCAACCAAACAGAGGAGATATACTTGGAAACAAAGTCATACCTTTTCTGAAAGGTGATGCATTGGACTGAGGGGAAACACAACCAGCAACTTCTTCAGCAGTACTGATGAGATGCTTTGATCAAGAGGTGGTGATTCGGGATGACCTTGCTGAATCCCATGGATAAAGAATGCGACTGCAAGATCTATGCTCCGAAGTATGTTAAGCATGCAATCAAATGATTGTGCATCTAGTGAGTCGTGAAGTACGGGGAGAAAATCTTGGAAGCAATTGACTAAAACTGGTACAAGGTCTTTCAGCTTCTTGATGATGACGGAATATTCTACACAAACAAAAACAAAACAAAAGAAGGTAAAGGCTTGCCACATTTTACTATTTTAAATTACAGTTATAACACAAACAAAGGGCATAAAAGGTCACACAGTTGTGCATTGAATGTTGAAAATATGCCACTCAGCCACAATTATTTATTATCAGAAATGAATGGATTTCTCCTATAGCATGGCAGCGAGAACTACCAAAGTGGAGCTAACAAGTAAGCAAAACAAAAAATAGCTACCATTGCTAGATATTAAGTAAAATTGAACATAAAATCTTCTGGTGCAAGATTAAGCATATTGTTTGTACAGTAACATAAACATATTTCCATGCAGCAACAGTTGAATGCTGGTAGCAATGAGCCTGTCACTCTACAAACCCATAAAGAAAAGTGACGGCGAGGTGTTTAGACATACCTGCAAATACTGTAGGCACATCAAGCTCAAAAGCTTGCAATACTTTTTTCTCAGGGATATTCTGTGAAATTGAAAAAAGTGTTATCAGAAATCATTAGGCAAATCAAAGGCAAGAGGCTTAGCAAAAGGACACAAGTATAGCAAACCTCATAACACAATTGGACACAAGAATAATCCATCCCTGAAGTTGTTCTTTAAAACTATAATTTTACTTTTCAATATGAAGAAGATAATTCATATATTGACGAGTTCATTTCATCTTCAATGTATGCCATAGGCATGTTGCAGAATAACAAATTAACCAAAGCTCCGGAACCATATCAATGAGCCACCAGTTCTATGAGATGCGTATTGTATTGAACATTCTATTGTGCAAAAAAAGAAATCTCTTGTGCCAATGGAGACTCACTATGAGGGTCATTGGCTGAGATCTTCCATGTTTGCAAAAGTAATAAATTATCCATGTCTATCTAATCATGTATTTATATGAGATCTGAAAACCAACTACAGATTTCATAATAAACTTCCCCAGAGCTCATGCTTTCATAAATTGTCAACCGATTCATGTAAGACATCCAACATACAAATGCAGTTTAAATTGCTTATACAAACAAAAGATCCACAAAACAGTTACAATGAACTAAATCATCTATCTGTCATAGACCACTAGTGCTTAAAATTTCTGCTACTATGACCACAATAACAACTGGAAAATTAGAGAACTATCTTCCAGAGTATGATGGTACAATCATGCATAGCTGAGTGTAAAATATGACCTAACAGTTTGTACCTGATAGAAATTTTACCAAAATCATTAGGATGTTAAAAGGAAAACAAACGAGTTTTGCAAGTGATTCTCAGGGAGCACCTTCGCAGGCAGGTTAACTTCTTTACTTGATGGCAACAGCAACAAGCATCGCACCAAACCAGCAAGAGCATTCTTCAGCTTGACTTTGTCTTCTAAATAGAACTGGTTCTTCCGAAGAATATCTTCATAATTTTGAAGTATCTATTAACGACACGTCCAGCAAAAAAAGCATCAAGATGCAAGTAGAAAAGAATGATAACCATATCAACTAAAGTTCATGAGGTATCATTTTGATGGCAAGTAAGCATTTGGGAATAGCATTATCTTAATTCATATTTAATATGAGGTTATTTTGACAGCTCAGCAGCATATATTTTGCATGAACCTAAAATGACAGCATCTACCAAACCATAAAGGGAGGGAATCAAGAATATTCAAAAAGCAAGTAACCCATCAAAGATTTGATGAAAAGAAGGATATCCAATAAGACCCGGTCCAATAAGCAACTGCAACACCATATTAGAAGCTCGTGATATTATCATGCACTTGTGGGCCACATGAAAATCTCTCCATTACAATTTCGTTTCAAATAACACTATGGTTCAAGTCTTTCACAATGAAGAGATGACTGCAGAACTTTGACAATGGCATTCGGACCCTTATTCACATTGCACTAGCCACCATGAACAAACAAAGGGTAGAACAGATACAAAACAAGTGGGTTCTCAAACACCAATAATAAAGAAATGCACTCCAAAAATTTGAATATCATGAACAAATGAAGATACCTTTTCAGCATACGAGAAAAATGAAGGAGGATGATATTCAACAGCGAGATCAAAAAATTTGAATGCCATAAGTCGAACGTCAATTGCTAAATGTGTCATTGCATTAAAAATGTAAGCCATCATTAACGAAATGACAGGTCCTTGATTATCCTGCACATGCAAGGATAGAGAAATAATGTCCAAGGAAGAGATAAATTAATGATGATAAAGGGTGATAAAATAGCAATGAAACTGACAGAATGCCTCATAAAAATGAAAAATGACCAGCAAAAAAAAAAAGAAAAGTAATTGGAAACAACAAACCATTACAACCTTGTGACTTAGATGTTGTACAGGATACATCTGATTTGAAAAGGAAATCACAAATCTCTAATCTCATCAAAAGTTAAACCAACATCTTCTGTTAAAAAATAGTAAATTTTTATTATCCCCTAGTCTCAAACTCCATTTGCCAGTCCACCCTCCAATAGAAACCGATAGCACCACTCCTATAAGCAGTATTCTGGCCAGTTATTGAATCATACAAGCAACTATACCACTAGATCAATCCATTAATGTCTCAAAGGTCACTATTAGAATATTGGGAGAGAAAATAGACCCCCTGTTATTTTTTAAATTGAAAAATTTTGGAAGAATCCTTCTTTCTCATTTTAAACAATTACTAAAGCTAGCTATATCCAAGAACCATGACAGTTTAATTTAGGCATTTTGAGTATGCCAATCTTTAGATGAAATTTCCATCGTCTGTATCAAGTCTTTGAAAGTCTGCCATTAATACTAATAACTGATTAATATGAGTGCATAGTCATGGCATTGATGTATGATATGGCTCTTCCCTTTAACCGCTTTCCATGTAGGGTTTGCTCTCAAGATTCAAACAAGAGGGCTTGTGCTTTACCAATTGTCATTAGGATATACAATGATAAGCCGAAAATCTTCCTATTGTTTTTTCCCTATCATTGTCTAACGAAAAATAACCATTAACATCATGATGATGATAGTTTCATGCTCTTGCGAAAACCAAGAAGAGCAAGAAATACAAATCGAAAACAAAACATTACAAAAGAAAAGTCATACCAAAAATAGACATAATTTTGAATGTTTATAGAATATAACTTATTGAGCCAAGGCTGATACATGTCCTTATAGATTTAAAAGTGTCCAAGCAACCACCCTTCACAAACATGCTAGAAAGAAATGATAAATTACCTCTTTGCAGCCTGGTAAAATCACTGACTTAAGAAGTTGATATAGGTTTTCTCGAACAGTTTTCTCATCATCACTGATCCGTTCACGTAATTTTTCTATAACAGCATATCTGTGCAATTTAAGCTCTTCTGGATGATTGAGGAATAAATCCTTCATGCCCATCAAGGCATCTTCAAAAGGAAAAGAAAAAAGAGGCTCTGGTCAACAACAACATTTCCAGCGAACGCAAGATAATAATTGCAGAGGCTAAAATATATACAGTAAAAATAATCATGAAAGCAACAAACAGTCAAGTAGCTACCAGATAAACTCAACAAAAGCATTTTTATGAATAAATAGTTTCTTTCTCTTTTAATTACAAACCCAAAACTCTCAAGGACAACCTTTTATTCTAACAGGATATGAAGATATTTAAAGAAAGTACCTTTACGGACTTTCGCATTGTGATGGGATGTATGTTGAAGAAGCTCTTTCAAAGTCAAGCCTTTCTTGCTGACAGCTAAACCTGCTTTCTCTGATGCCACACTCTGCTCCGGAAGAACAATTGCTGCTCATAACACACACACAAAAAGAAACTTCCATTAGTAACACTACTTCATAAAAAGTACAAAATTTTAAGAAGAAACTAAATGGAAATATTTTTTTTACCTTTGGATTTAATTTCTGTGTTGGTAGTATTCTTAGGAGGTGGCAGTTTCCTGCCAATCTTTCGCTTTATTTTCTACAAAATTGACAAGAAAAAAAAGAGAGAGCAAACAATTCAAGTTCACAAGACATGAAATTTAGAAAAAGGAGGGAAAAGAAAGAAACTGTTATTACTCACTTTGAAGTCAATTCCACGCTTTTGCTGCTTCTTGGAAGAACCCTTAGTTTTTGCCATTTTCACTGCAAATTACAGAAAAATAAAAGTTTACGCATCAAAATTACACTTCTGTTAACTGATAATAAATTAAAATTGATAATATAATTCAGAAGGAGAGGAGAGGAAATTGATGCCTACCCATTGATGCTTCTGTGATGTACTCGTACTGAACGAAAGAACTTGTCTGAGTTCTCTCAAGAACTTGTTCGATAGGCTAAAATATTTTGGACAGGCGAGAGGGAGAGCCTCTAGTACTGGGGTCGTGGGGCGGGTGCTCTTGTGAAGTTGTTAGGGTTAGCAGAGAGGGAGAGGGGGTGGCGGGTGCCCAGGTAGTTTGTCAGGGTTAGGCGAGAAGGGGGGTATTTTCCTTCTCGTCTTCTCTATTAATTTTGTCCTTATTTTTTTCCTTAATGTTTTCTACCAATTGGTTACGTTATTTTTTAGATAACTTTCAGTTATTTAATTTTAAACTCAAACTACATAATAAATTAGATTGAAAGTGATTTTCATCAATTTTATTATTTTTTATTTAATTTTATCCTTAAATTTTTTTTACCAATTAATTGGATTTTTTTTTAACAAACAAAGTTGATAAGATCATATTAAATCAACTTTCATATGATTTAGTTTTAAACTTATAATTAATAATAAATCAAATTAAAAGGTTTCAAAGTTGACATGTCTAGTTGAGTTTAATAACAATTTCAAATAATTATTTATGGTTTGAATATTTTTTGTTATATTAAAAAAATTAATTGTGAGCCCATAAACTATGCAATTAATTTCTTATTTAATAGTTTAATTTATTATTTAATTTTTTGGATTTAGTGGTTGGCACTCTACTTCTATAATTGTTTTTCATGTGCTTTTCTCAAATACATGTGACATATATTTTGTTTTTTTATGGTATTTTTCCTAACAAGAATTTCACAAGATTTACTGTCTTTTCAAAAACCTGAGATTTTTTAAAGTCATGTAGCAATGTTCATCCAACTCTTATGATTTGTATTAGCATTTGAAGAAATGTAATTTATCATAGTGATTGGTTTAGGAGATGGTTTATTTTGCATTGGGTAAAAAAAAAAACATTTAAATACCATTTTGAGCCCATAAATTTCATTTTTTTTATATAGCCATAAAACTTATCATTTATTATGTTTATTGAAAAATTCATTCTAATTAAGCAAGCTAGAAAGACTAATAAATACACTCTCAAAATATAAGAACCATTAAAAGAGACATGATAAAGTGAATAATTATTTGTTTTTGTGGGGAAAATTCAAGCACAAGAATTCTATATCCATCACTTCTTATCATAATTAAGTTTTTTAATAAACTTGAAATGGCTACACGAGATCAAATTAATTTGATTTTACTTTTTTTGTGATCTTAGATTTTAACTTTCGCTTGCAGCCCTAGATTTACTTGTGTTTTCTTCTATAGCATTTGACTTATAATCATAAATCAACATATTTCCATATTACTTTCTACTGTATTTGTACTTTCTTCCTCTAGGGAAACATTTTCTTTACCAAATTATAGCAAAGTGCTCTCTGAAAGTCACTAGGCTTCATATTTTCATCAAGCTTCACTAGGAAATAACCTTAATCACCAGCTCCTTTCGAATTCAATTATGAAACGTAAAGCTTAAAACCCCATCGACGATCAGGCAGGCAAGCATGCTTATTATTCCGTTCTTTCTTTCTTTAGTTGGAATTGATTTATTTGACAAGTAGCTTTTTGAAGAAACTTCGTTGCAGTTTGCTTTCAATATTGCTGTCAAAAACTCTATTTTATTTCGGTTATGATCTTTTCTGCAATAATAAAGGGTTGTCCTAGTCTTTAGGAGCTTGTTGATCTGTTAGTTTGTTAACAGATCATGGCATGATATGTTCCTATAAGTTAACATTTCAGTTTGTTATCATTCTATATATTTGTAAAGATTGCTATGAACTTTAAGCAATATATTCCTTTCTTTTTAATAAAACAGTAGCAATAAGTTGCTAGTTTAATTCACTTCTACGTTCTTTCTTTATTTAAACACTTAAACAATTTAAAACACTTTCAATTGGTATCAGAGCAATCTTAGGGATCTGTGATGGAAGCTGAAGCCAGTTTTTTCTCAAATGGAGAACTACCAGCTTTGGGCAGTGAAAATGGAAACATACCTAGAGGAATTTGATCTATGGAAAGCTGTTGAAGAAGATTATGAAGTTCATTCGTTGCCAAACAATCCAACTGTGGCTCAGATCAAAAATTACAAAGCGAGAAAAACAAGGAAATCAAAAGCAAAAACACGTATGTTTGATGTTGTTTCAACAACCATTTTCATAAGAATTATGTATCTTAAATCAGCGAAAGATGTTTGGGATTATTTAAAGAAAAAATACGCAGGAGATGAAAGAATTCATGGAATGCAAAGCCTCAACTTGATACGAGAGTTTGAGCTGCAGAGAATGAAAGAATTTGAGACCATAAAAGAATACTTGGATAGATTGCTTGGAATTGTAAATAGAGTCAGGTTGCTTGGAACATCATTTATAAACTCTAGAATTGTTGAAAAAATTTTGGTTACAGTACCAGAAAAATATGAAACTTCAATTACTATATTGGAGAATACAAAAGATCTGTCAAAGATTACATTGGCACAACTTTCAAATGCCTTACAAGCTCAGGAGTCAAGAAGACTTATGAGGCAAGATCATGTTATAAAAGGTGCTTTACAAGCGAAGAATCTAGATTCTGATAAAAAGAAGTTCTTCAGAAAAAACCAGGCTTCAAGAAATAGTAAGACTACTACTGCTAGTCAATTTTAGAGCAAAGGAAAATTTCTTAAGAGAAAATTTCCACCATGTCAACACTGCAACAAGATAGGTCATCCACCATTTAAGTGATGAAAGAGAGTTAATTCAAGGTGTAGCAAATGTAAACAACTTAGACATGAAGCAATTATTTGTAGGACAAAACCTCAGAAACAAGAAGAAGACGCTCAAGTCGCCAATTAAGATGATGAAGATGAAATGTTTGTAGCAACATGTTTTTCAATTCGAATGTTCTTTGATCACTGGCTGATTGATATTAGTTGCACAAATCACGTGACTTTTGATAAAAGTCTCTTTAAAACTTTACAATCTACTAAAGTTGCTAAAGTTAAAATTGGAAATGGTGATTACATAGCAGCTAAAGGAAAAGGGATTGTTGCCATCACAACAAACTCAAGTACAAAAAAAAATTATGTTGTTCTTATGTACCTGATATAGATCAAAATTTGTTTAAGTGTTAGGCAATTAATAGAGAAAGGTATGAATGTGATTTTTAAAAATCAATCTGGCTATGTCTTTGATACTACTGGACAAAAAATATTGCAAGCCAGGATGAGAGGCAAAAGTTTCTCATTTATACCTTTTATGGAGGAGCACACAGCTTTTTCAACAAAGCTAAATGACATAGAAGTATGGCATAAGAGTCAGGGACATTATCATCAACAATGGATGCTCAATATAAAAAAGCATAATGTTGTAAAAGGTGTGCCTCCATTCACTAATCACTTACCAAATTGTAATGCTTGTTAGTTTGGTAAGCAAAACATGAAACCATTTCTAAAATCAACTTGGAGGTCTACACAGAAACTTTAATTAATTCATACTGATGTTTCCGATCCTCTAAGAACTCCTTCACTAAAAGGTAGTCGATATTACATTCTCTTTATTGATGATTTCACTAGAATGAGTTGGATTTTCTTAATGAAATCCAAGTCAAAAGTAGCTGGGATTTTTTAGAGATTTAAGAAGGATATATAGAATCAAAGTAGCTGCAAAATGCAAGCCATTTATTCAGTCAATGGTAAAGAATATACTTCATCAGAATTCAATCTCTACTGTGAAGATGCTGGCATTGAACATCAACTCACTACTCCTTACACTTCAAAACAGAATGGAGTTAGTGAGAGGAGAAGCAGATACATAATGGAGATTATTATATTCATGTTACATGAAAAGAATTTGCTCAAGATGTTTTGGGCAAAAGCAGCTAACACAACTGTTTTTCTTCAAAATCGACTTCCAACAAAATTATTGGAAGAAAAGACACCTTTTGAAGTTTAGTATAATTACAAACCTTCACTAAGCTTTCTTAAAATCTTTAGTAGTATATGTTTTGTTCATGTTCCACAAATCAAGAGGGACAAGCTTGATAAGAAGGCTACGCCGAGTATTTTTGTTGGTTATAGTACTATTTCTAAAGCCAACAAAATATATCATCCTCGGACTCAGAAGATGGCCATTATCAGGGATGTTAATTTCCATAAAGAAGAACAATAGAACTGGAGAGACTCACAAATAAATGAGCTGCTTGAAGATCAAATCAAACCTTAATTGCAGGATGATTCAATTGATGATTCACCAATCAGAGGCTCCAAATGTCTTGAAGACATTTACCAAAGGAGTAATGTAGCAGTCTACGAATCAGAAGGCTATAAAGAAGCTCAGCGAAACCTAAAATGGCAGAAAACAATGCAGAAAGAGATATACATGATTGAAAAGAACTGCACGTGGGAACTAGTTAACAAACCATCAGACAAAAATATCATTGGTGTGAAGTGGGTATTCAGGACCAAATTGAATGCAAATAGCACCATCAACAAACATAAAGCTAGGCTGGTTGTTAAGGGGTATACTTATATTTATGGTGTCGATTATTCATATACATTTACACTTGTAGCAAGCATGGACACCATTAGATTTGTTTTTGTTGTTGCTGCATATAAGAATTGAAAAGTATTCCAGTTAGATGTTAAATCAGCCTTCTTAAATGACATTCTACAATAAGAAATTTATGTTGAACAACCAGCTGGATTTGTGATTCAAGAAAAAGAAGACAGTTTATTTGCTAAATAAGGCACTTTATGGGTTGAAACAAGCACCTAGAGCCTGGTATGACAGAATTGATGACTATTTGACAGGTTCTGGCTTTCAAAAAAGCTTATCTGAAGCAACTCTCTATGTAAAGAAGATTAACAATGATGTTCTCATAATATCCCTCTATGTTGATGATCTTTTAATGACAGGAAGCAATAAGCAGGTTGAAGAATTCAAGCAGAAAATGATGCATGTTTTTGAAATGACCGGTCGTGGTCTCGTGAGTTTCTTTTTGGGAATGGAAATCAAGCTAAGCAAAGAATAAATATTCATTTGTCGGAATAAATATGCGAAGGAAATCTTAAAGAAATTTCATATAAAGAATTGCAAACCAATAGCCACTCCAATTAATCAAAAAGACATTCAACAAAGAAGATGGAACTGCCAAAGTTGATGAAGAGAAAATCAGAAGTTTGATTGGTTGTTTGCTGTATTTAATAGCAACCAGACCTAATATACTTTATGCAAAAAGCCTTTTATCTTGTTTTATGCATTGTCCAAGTGAAATACATATGAGAGCAGCCAAAAGAATTTTGAGATACATTAAAGGGACATACAGTTTTGGTGTTAAATTTTTAAAGTGTCAAGAGTAAGATTGCATGGTTTTTTCTGATAGTGATTGGGGTGGATTCATTGATGACATGAAAAACACTTATGGATTCTGTTTCAATCTAGGATTAACAATTTTTTCGTGGTCATCTAAGAAGCAAGATATTGTAGCACAATCTACTACAAAGGCAGAGTTCATTGCAGCCACAACAACAATAAATCAAGCACTGTGAGATATTACATGATTTGCACATGAAGGAAGAAGCAATAGAAATCTCAGTTGATAATCAAGCAGCCATAACAATCTCTCATAATCCAGCGTTTCATGGAAAAACCAAACACTTTAACACCAAACTTTATTTTTTACATGAGGTGCAGAGAAATGGTGATGTTAAGTTGATTTACTGCAGATCTGAAGATCAATTAGCATATTTGTTTACTAAACCACTTCCAGTAAGCATATTTGAGTTTCTAAGACAAATGATAGGAGGAGGAGTGTTGAAGTTTGCTTCAAGATTGTTTTAAAGACTATTTATTTCTGTTATGATGTTTTCTGTAATAATAAAGAATTGTCTTAGTCTTTAGAACCTTGTTGATTTGTTAATTTGTTAACAGATCATGGCATGACATGTTCCTATAAGTTAGCATTTCAGTTTGTTTTTGTTCTATATATTTGTAAAGATTGCTATGAACTATAAGCAAACTATTCCTTTCATTTTAATAAAACAGTAGCAATAAGTTATGGTTTAATTCACCTCTACATTCTTTCTTTATTTAAACACTCAAACAATTTAAAACACTTTCAAACTTTCTTTTGATGTTACCTTCCCCTCCAATGTTTTGGAAACTGGTTTTTTCAAAAGCTTAAATGTTCTTGGGAGGTGGGGCTGGCGGGTTTGAGATTGCTGGGTGATGGGGTGTAAGGTGTTAATCATGGTGATGGTGAAAACAAATCCTCATCATGGCCCTATTTCTTACCACTATGAATGTTGTGTGTTTCAGTAAACTTAAATTAGCATAAACATCACTCTTAAGACTTTATTGCTGCGATTCTGATTGTCTATGCTGCCTAGTCGCTTGAAGAGCTTTGGTCATTCTCAGGAAATCTGCAAATGAACAGCATGCCTTTTCTTCTGGCTTGTATGTGTTCTATAGTTTACTGGTGGCCATTGCCACAAAATAGGTAAAATCAGATGCAAACCAGCAAATTGAAGGGGAAAATAATGTCAAACTTGGTCTCCAAACGAATAACAACTTCACTCTTCAAAAGTCGAAAGAGAAGATCTAATTCCGGCAACCAGTAGAGACTTCTATATCGTGACAGAACACATTATCTCATCTAAACCTTCTTAAAATCCCAGAAACAAATCCCACAAATCTTCTGAAATACTCCCTAGTTTACCAAGTTTGGTTGTGGCACGAGAGCATTCAAGAGCCATGCAATATTCTTTCAACAGAGTCCACTTCTGACTTTGAAAGAAGGTAAAACGTTTAAATACCTGGAACTTTGGTAGGAATCTTCAAAGCTTCTTGAGTTCTCTTCTTTTTCTTCATGGTCTCCCTTAGAGAAGTTAGCTTGTAGTCATTGAGCTCTTATTAGTGGCTGTTGAAGAACTGTATCAGATATATATGCCACCAACCATTTGTACTGAATATTCTTTGCTGGTGCTTACCTAATATGATGCCTTTATGAACCTGGAGATTGGCTCAGCTACTCGCACCTGGACTCTGCAGTGAAAAAACTGGTGCATGATTTGAAATCCAGATGCAAATGAAGCTTTCATAAGATTATTCTTCGTGGAGCAAGGCATGGTTTAGATGAAGAAGCTTGTAATTCACTGTTACTCTCTGGTAAATGCGTATCTTGCCTTCTGTTTTTGGATCAATTCCTGATACTTTCGTCAGACAATGCCTTTGTAGATAAATCAGAGGAAATTGCATTTGAATTCAAATTGCTCTTTGCTACGTCAACAAAGATAAAGTGGTTCTTTTTTTTTTTTTGTTTTTGGGCAACATGATAGATATCATGTTAGTTTTAAAGTGAAATTCTCTTACAATTTAGTCCCTGAACTTTTTTCTAGCTGTATCTTTTCATGCTCAAATTCATGACCAATTTATCAAGAATCGTTGAGGAAGGATAAAATTTTAAGCAAATTTCTTAGTTGTTGGGTTTCTTGGACCGTTTGTTTTGTTCTTTTGAAAATATTTTAAGCCCTTATCCTTCGTACCTTAGGTTCCCTTCTAAAATTTTAAGCCCTTTATCGTTTTTTTATCAGTGCCTTCTACAAGGCTAGTTCAGTATTGCAGGGTCAAGCGCTCAGGGTGACGACAACAACATCTTCGGTTTTCACGAAAGAAAAGGCAGGTAAACAATCTATTATTGTAGGAAACATGAACATTAGAATTAGATTAGATTAGAATTGTAATAGGAAAAAAAATCCTAAAATAAAAACTCAACTGTTCACGAGAGGAAAGACTATTTTTCCAAGAAAAAATAAACAAATAAGCCCATTTATAAAGATTAAACAATATTTGTACGAGAAATAAAGTTAAAAGACTTTACAAAGGTTGTTCCACAGAAGAATATTCATAGTCTACCGTGTAGGTGGACTGAAGGTAATTAAAGGAATGGCATCTAAAAAGATTACATACAAATGAAAGCTATAAGTTTTCCCAGCCAATCTAATCAGAAACCAGGAAACAGAAAGAGAAACGCATGCAATTTTCAGTTAATTTCTCCCTTCTAGGCGCCTGTGTCTCCTCCCTGAACACCCCAAAAGCATTCTGCCATGTCAACAAAGTCGGCTAACAAGTGACATGCCACCATCATCACCATTGTCATCATTCGTCAGACAAACCCAGCCCTCCATCTGGAGAAGAGTGATGAATACCAGCACTCTCGTCGGTCATTCGATTGTCGGTCCTTTCAGAATGCCGATGCATCAGCCGTCTACTGTGGTCATCACCTGCTGACCCAAATGCATGCCACAGTAGGAAGACATTCACCAGATTCTGATTGAAGCCCATATCAAAACCTCCATTCCTCTCTACAGCATCTGCATCGAAACCCCCATCTTCATCTGTATCGAAACCATGATGACTTCCCTCTATTACATAATCTCCGAAAACCATTGCGCCTGGCATTGTTGACCGAATCGTGCTGATTACATCATCATGTTCAAACTCCCCCTCGAGCCCTCGCCATTTCTGTTCAAGAATGGGATCAACTGCACGTGGTTGTGCTGAGGGGTGATTTGCCCTCATGTGTTTCCTTAACTCCTTGTAAGTCCCAACAAATGAGCAGTCATCCTGCATGCAGCTTCTCCTTTTGGCATTCAGATATTCCCGTGCAGGTTCCACCACAGTCCACCCTTTCACCTGCCCCCTACAGAAAGGGCAAGCAAGCTCTGTGGCTTCACACTTATCAACAGGCCAGCTGGAATCTGAGACCAAAATCGAATTATCAGCAGCCCTGGTGGATGAGATACTTTTAGTGTAAGCTTTCTTGTACTGGTCAAGGCAGTTGGAATAGCGGAAGCTAGTTCCACACATATAGGGACGGCAACCTTTATCATAAGATGAACAGAGTAGAAGGACGGCATTGTGCGGGCACTCCATGCAAACAGAACAAGTTACATTTTCCCAGTCTTTCTTGTCCAAAATTTTGGAGCATTTCTTTGAGCACGGGTCTGTGGCAATATGCTGATTATAAGCTGGTAATGAATAAGGTGCCTGCCTGCATTGTTGAGAAGCAATCCTACGCCTTGCCCTGCTACCTTTCGGCATTTCCAACTAAGCCTGAAAACCCATGAAGTAGAATTCATGATTTAATTCCATGTGTGACAGTAATATCAAATACCAACAAAACAAATAACCAATGAATTCAGCATTAGTATGACTAGGCGAAACTATTATAGACCTTCTCATTCCTCACACGATTACAAATTTACAAATGCACGACAGGAGGAGCTGAATGGCCTCCATCAGAAGAACTGCTTAATGTAATTATGTAGCAACTACACAAACAGCTAATATTATTTTTAAACTATGGGGCAGAAACTTCCCCAAAACAAATGATACAGCGGTTTTTGTAACACTTCCAGCATCTTAAATGTCAGCTTTCTACTTTCCAAGGCCATGAAAAAATCACGCAGCCCAATCAGATCCTGAATCTAATCATAGAAAATTATCTAATAATAAGATGATAATTATTTGCAAGTGATTCATTTCCTCAGACAAGAAACTATCTTAGACACAAATCTGTGCCAGCAATCTGAGATTTATTTTATGTCCTTATTCACAGACTCTTTATTGTGCCTTGAGGATTCCTGTCATTAAAATTCTAGCATCCAGGAACAGCATAATGTATCAGATCTAGATAATAGTTACTTCAAGAGATAACACTGAAATTTTTGCAAACTTTGAGAAAGAAGGCATTACAAAATTCAACACATAGGAAAGCAAAGTAACCCAAGTTGGCAATGTAACCATCATTTCATATAGATTGGAGAGGTTGCTTCACAAGGCAAGGATCTCAAAATATTGTCAAAATAACTGAACTAATATATTGCTTAAAACACAACAAATCCTGCTACTTAATCTGAGCAGCTCCGCTGGAAAATACCCCATTGCTATGTTCAACAGCAAAACACAAATTTTCCAACAAATCTTTGGAGCTCACACACACATATTAGGGGCATGTTAATGTCATAAAGAAGGCTTCAATTGGAAACGCAGAGAAACTCAACAGAATTGTGTTAAAAAAAATAAGTGACACCAAAACGCTTGAAAAGCAGCCCAATTGAGATTTAATTTAGTCTCATATTCCATTCAATTCATAAATATCCAAGGCTTCTATCCTTACAATCACGATGCAATTAAAATCTTTTTTAAAAAAAAAATAGCATCCCTTCTTACACCAGCAATTTACACAACTATATAGCAGATTCTTGCTAATCACAAGATCTTTCAAATCCCAACAGTGCAATGGAAACCCTCCCTCCATGTTCCACCCCCACCCAAAAAGAGAAGAGCTTTAGCGCCCCCGCCCCCCTCTTAGAATCACTTTCCATCTATGAGGTCATGTACAAGCAAGAAAAAATAAAAAACAGGACTAGAGTTAAATTCCTCCATAAACACAAAGGTAAACAATAAGAAACACAAGATTATCCAAGTCCAGCAGAGTTGAACAACTTAGAATCACAAATAACCCAAAAAAAAGTCAAAACCTGAATTCGACATGGAAAATGAACAGAACCCATCAAAGAAATGAAAGAATTCAAATGAGAAAAAACCAGCCGTGTAAGTAAATCCAAAATCCATAAAATTTGTAAATATATATATATATATATAAAGAAGAAAATGCACGCACATACGTACCTTGAAAGAAAAAGAAAAGGTAAAGTTAGGGTTTGTTCTTCTTCTTGTTATTACAGGATATCGAATCGAAAGGTAAGGCGATGAGATCGAGACTGGTAAGGGATGGATAGTGGGGGAGGGGGGGTTATAGGCGGTTGAGAGAAAATAAAGAAATAAATGAATGATTTGCTGAAGGAAAAAGAAAAAATAGAGAGCACTTTTTAGCGGTTCGGAGCATGGAGAGAGATGATTCCACAAGCGTGGCCCGTGGATGGGATGGGTTGGTGAGAAATAATCCTCTACGGTAAACATTTCGTCAGATTTAGCCTATATTCATTGCATTATTTCAATTCAATCCTCTGATTGGACTAAATTGTAAGCAAATTGTGATGAATTTACTTGCAAGGGGAAGACATGTTTACCAAGATATTTGAGGAATAGCCTAAATTTAGGTAGTTCTTTGACCCATAATTATGAGAATCGGTCTGGCCTATTTTGATAGGTCAGCTAAGAAATTAAAAAAATCAATACTTATCATGAATCAAGTTGGTAAAAAAACCTAGTTTTTGTTTTCAAAATAATGTTGTTATATAAATTTTTTTTAAAAAAATCTCAAATCAATCAGGGTACATGCCATGGGTCTTGGATAAAAATAACCCTCAAAATAAATGAGCTAGGATGATTTGATTCGATTCCATGGATCTCGAGAGAGGCTATATTACTAAAAATATTCAGTCCAATTGTTTTGAATTGGTGAAACATGATGAGTATAAGGATCTGTTTGATAATTGTTTTTATAACAGCATATTTGTCAAATTTACATAAATACAACGACTATATTAGGAGATATTTGTTATGGATACTTTGCGGGAATTTTTGGATATGCCTTGCGAATATTCACTAGTTGCCCTCGCCTTTTGTCTATCCGAAATTAGTCCATCAATTACGAATTGGTTCTCAATCTAGTCCATCAATAACCGTAACAAAAGTACTTGATTGTGAAGCATGAAATACTTTTGCATCTAATTGATAAATTTGATAATTAGAAGACCCAGTTGAGGATTTTTAGATATCTGAAACTTGTGAACTTCTATTCTTCTTCTTTTTTCAATAGCTATCAATTTGAGTCTTTCTGTTAGATTTTTTTGAAAAATCAATGAACTGTTCTAAATTAATAAATAGTACTAAAATGCGAGTTAATTACAAAATTACACACTATCAAAAAGAATTGGGGTTTTACCCCAGCCTCTTCACTTTTTCATATGAACAAAGCTCCCTCTTTTTTTGTTCTTTTTTTTTTATATTATTCTCTTTTTTTATTGAATTTTTTTATTTTATTTTTCAATTTTATCCTTTTATATTTCATTAATTTTAAATTATTTTTATAATTTATTTTAGTTTAATTTTTATAATATTATTATTATCTCAAATAAATATTATGATATTTAGTTGATGCTCAATTTTTCAAGATTCTATTTCAATTTTCTACTCTACTAAAAAGAACTAGGATTTCACTGCAACTCCTTTCTTGTTCATATAAACAGTGAAGGAACTACCTTATTTTTATTTTTATTTTTATTAAAATTATATCTTCTAACTTTTTTTCTTTTGATTGTATATTTTCTAGTTTTTTTTTATACTTCAGTATTTCATCAATTTTTAATTATTTTTTATAATTTATTTCAATTTACTTTCTATGATATTATCGTTGTCTTAAGCAAATGTCATGCTATTTGATTCATGCTCGATTTTTTGAGAGCCTATTTCAATTGAATCATTTTTATCCTCTATTTTTTCAATTTCATCATTTAGTATTTCATTGATTTTGAATCCGTCTTCAAAATTTATTTTGGTGACATTATCGCAGTCTCAAACAAATATTCTGGTATTTGCTTGGCGCTCAATTTTAAAAGTGTTTATTTTGGTTATCGTATCATTAATTAAAAAATAGTTAAAAAAACAAAAACAAAGTTGTTAAATCTAGTAAAGTTCATGATCCGAGGGTTTGGCGAGTTAAGCCATAAAACCCGAATCAATCCAATAAGTTATCATCTCAATATTAAAAAAATATCATCTTGAAATGTTTTCAAAGTCAAATCACATTATTTTACATGTTATCAAGATTGCACATGTTATCAAGATTGCTTTGAGCCCACCAAGTCGACTGGGTCAAGTCGGGGCAACTTATAAGCGGGTTAATTTTAAACCAAGAAATCTAGTCGATAGGTTGCAAAGTTAACACACTTGGTCAAACCCCTTTTGTCCCTTTTTCTTTTTTTAAAAAAAATTCATCTTCCAATTTTTTTCTTTTGATTAAATCATTTTTGGCTTTTCTTTTCTTTTTAATTTTATTTTTTAATATTTAGTTGATTTAAAATTTTTTCTTCTAATTTATTTTGGTTTGCTTCCTATGATATTATCGCAATCTCAAACAAATATCCTAGTATTTGATTTGTACTCAGTTTTATGATTTTTTTTATTTTGTTATCATATCATTAAGTAACAAATAGTTTAAAAAAAAATGTTAAACTCGGTGGAATCCATGATCCAGATAGTGGTTTTGGTGGGTTGAGTCATGAAGTTCAGCTCAATCCAATATATCGCTATTTTAATGTGAAAAAAAAAACATCATTCATGATACGGGTCATGGGTTAAGTTGACTTTGTTATGTCAAGAAAATTATCATGCAAGTTGATTTTAAACTCGGGTTAAGCAAAAAATGGAGTCGAGAGGTTTTAAAATTGACCCACTAAATCAAGTAAACAATATAGCAAATAATTTCTTATGATCTAAATATCTTTTTTATATTTAAAATTATTTTAATACTACCCACAATGAAGGGTATCGAACTAGTAAATGTCTATATTAAATGAGTTTTTAAAATTGAAGTGCATGTACGTATTTACTTTGGTCTATTAAATAACATAGGTTATTGAAATTTAAGTAATCGATAAAATTTGACAAATTATCTTTTCATTTGTAGTTTTTTTAACAATTCTTTTATTATGACTAAATATTAACAAAAACCTAAAAATTGTTACTTTCATTATAGATAGACTCATTGGAATAATATAATAATTATTTTACCATTTCAAAAAAACATTATTGAAACGACTATTGGGGTTAATATGATATTTTAACAAAGTTTATTAGTCATTAATTATTATCAGAATGATTGTGGACAAACAGGTCTTTTAACATTTTTTAAACATAATTCAATGATGAAATTATCATTAAAAACAAAAAAAGATTTAAACAGACATCTAGCTTTCCTTTTTAAGTTTTTACTTTCTAAAGCATAGAAAAATAGCTAAATTATCCTAGCCAATATTTTTAAACTAGCATTTAGGAGCTTTTTCATATTTTTATTCCAATATTTTTAGCTATAATCAAGTTGATTAAGAGACAATTTGATATTTTAATAAATATAAAATATTATTTTAAAACCAAAAGTGATTGACATGTGTATTGCGTGTGCTTTTTAGGCAGTATATACTTTATCAATTGACAATTAAATGTCGACTTTCATGGTGGCTTTGGGAGTAGTGTATCAAGCTTTTCTAGATAGTGGGACACATGTTGGTGAAAGGTTGATGGTGTAGCTCCAACATACTATTTTTCTTCTCCTTTTTTTTTTTTTCTCCTTGCCTTGGGTTTTGCGTCTACCATTCCAAGAATTAAATGTGTTTTCTTAGTTTTTTTTTTATCAATTTGGATATTAATTCTTTTAATTTCTATTTTTTTCTTTTAATATGTTTTTATTTGATTTTTATTTTCAATTTTATCCTTAGAATTTGATTTTGTTTTATACAATTTGGTCATAATTATTTCTATTGTTTTTTTAATTATTTCCATGATTTAATTCATTTTTCAATTTTGTTCATCATTATTTAATTTAATTTAATTTAATTTAATACTAGATTTAATCATTGTTCTTTTGATTGCGATTTGTTTTGTTTTTTAATCCCTTTATTTATTGATTTTTTTTCAATTTATCCCTTGATATTTGAATAATTGAGAATTTTGCTTCATGATTTTTTTTTTTTTTGTGTTTGACTTCTATGGAGTAATTTTGGTCTCATAAATCGAGTTATAAGTTTTGAATTTTTTTGTATTTTTAGGCTCTTTTTTTTTATCAATTTCATCATTTGACATTATATTATTGATTCTTGAATTTCATGATTTTTTCTTCTTTTCTTTCTATAGAGTTATCTCAATATCATATCCTGGGTCACAGGTTAATCGAGTTAATCCAAGCTGACTCGAGTTTTTTTTTAAAAAAAAATTCAGTTTTGCATTTCATCATTTAGTTTGCTTGAAAGTTGAACTCCATTGTTTTTTTTTTCTATGAAGTTATTATGGTCTCATGACTAGACCACAAATTTGACATACTGACTTGAGGTTTTTGTCCTTTTAAAAAAAATTCATATTATTCTTCAACATTTGATTTGTTTGTAATTAATCTTAATTTTTTTTTAATTTTCCTCTTCATAAGGTTATTCTATTGTTATTTAATTTTTACTTTGTTATCAAATAAGATTGTTGAGACCTTTTACGAATATTTAAAAGGTGTCTTTTTATAATATTAGCAAATGTTTGTTTTTTTATTAGTTATTGTTGTTGATTTTTATAATCATATTATTAAATTAACTAAATTTATTAAACTTATTTTAATGAATGATCAAGGTCTCATATTTTTGTTGGTCCTTTAAAAATAATATCATTATCTAGCATTTTTTTTTTTTGTGGAAAAAATATGATTTGGCTAACGGTGAAACGCAAGGCTAGAAGCCATCTATGTAGTTGAACACATGAATGGATACAAATAATAATAATAATAATAATATTGTACTTGCATTTTTAATTTTTTGCTAAACAAAAGCACCATATAATTTATTTTTTCTTCATCTACAAACCTTAAAGCCCGACAAAGTTTCATTTCGTTTATCAAACAAATTACAATAACATATTTGGTCAACTACATTCATTGTTAATGATAAATCCTAAAACAAATTATATTGTTAAGGATAAATCCTAAAACAAAACTCAACACTCAACTAAAAACCACAGAGATTAAACCACATAAATAATTTGAAAGAATTAATGAATATACTAAGACATAATGCGATCTATGCTATGAAAAAAAAAACAAAAAAACAAAAGAGTAGACCAAGTAATCATAAGATAATGAACTACCACACCATATCTATTCATGACGATTCAAAGGTCCAATAAATAGATAGATCTTGACAAAAGCTAAACAAAAGTCAAATATAACATGTAATAAAATTCACAATATCAAATGAAAAATTACAAAAACATCAATATATCTCTTATTTATTTTAGTCAACACAGTAATTTTAATTGGAAGAATTGTTTATGTTTTTTTTTTAAATTATGATTATTAAAACAAGTTTAAAAAATATGAAAATAGCATATCCATATTTTACATAATTGAAAATTAAAAAAAATTATAAATTTGATAAAATAACGTTCCAAATCTATTTAAACATTTGAATAATAAGTAACCAATTTCAATCAAGTTTTTATATATAATTTATTATTGTTGTTATCAAATACATAATAATTGAACAAAAAACTATTAAAATAAAAATAAAATTTATAATAATATTTAAAAACCATGTCAAAACCGAAGAATAAGTGAGTCCAGTAAATTTATTTTTTTGAAGTGTAAAACAACCAAGAGCACAAAAAAAAACGATCAAAGCGTTGGCCCCTAGGCAAATAGTAGGCTAGGGGAGTGCAAGCTTGAGGCTTTTTTTTTTATCACAATTTTAAAAATAAATGTGCCTCTTGGCTTACAAATCCACGATCACTTGTTTGTCACTTATCTAACTAGTTGAACCGATAATTAAATTTATTTTAAAATGATTAAAATAGTATATTGAGATGTTTTGTTGATAATAAAAAAAAATTATAAAAAGACTCTAGTTTTCTGCTTAATAGGTTAATATTACAAGATAAAATTTATAGATTGGACTGCTAATGATTTACTCACCCTTTATCATGTCATGTATAAAAAGGTAGTGTTAGGTGTTATGATAGCTATTGTGTTTTAATGTGTTTTTTATTTGAAATATATTAAAATAATAAATTTTTTATTTTTTTAATATTAAAAAAATAAAAATAATTAAAAAAATAAAAATAATAATTTAAAATAAAAAATAATAATTTAATATGGTCCACAATAACTAACAACTTGCGATGTATAATCTAACAAAACTTACCACCATTGTTGTTAAAAATGCGTTTTAACTCGTAAAATCGTACTAGCAAAACGTGTAGAAACGGAAGCAAAACTCGAAAATGGTCAAACTCGTATAAAACCGGGTCAAACTCGCACAAAATCGGGGAACTCGCAAAAAACGTTAAAAACGTTACGTTTTAACGATTTAAAGGAAATGTCCCGGTCACGGACCAAAAGACTTATTGTTATAAAACCTCAGGAAACCCGAAAACTGAGAAATTTGAAAAGCAAGCAAGGAAGAAAGGGAGAGGAAGATGTTGTTTCAAGTAGGAGGACAAGGGACACGACCCACCTTCTTCAAGACGGCTGCTGCTCAACAACTCCTTGCCAGTCTCCGTGCTTCCCTCACCTACTCCATCGGTGTAATTGTTTGCCCATAGTTATACATACCTGCATGTCCACATCTCTCGTTTTGCATATAATTGTTTGCCCACCCACTTAATTTTTCAGGTTTTTAAGGGATGGGAAGCTGATATTTTTGTGACCCACTTGAGATTTTCATCTGGGTTTCTCTTAATTCTCTCATTTTTGTTTGAGTTTGTCAATTTCATGTGTTAATCAAGTCTCTTTTTTTAAAATGTTTTTTTTTATGTTCTTGGTAAGATGCAATTACTTGACTTACTTTTATTCAAAAGGTTGGCTTGTGCTTATGTTTCCTTTGAATATTTGCATTATTGAATATTGTGGATTTGACGTCTTGAAGGTTTTGGCATTAAGAAGACCATTTCTGCATAAGGTGTTGGACC
Organism: Populus davidiana; assembly: GCA_030145905.1. Lineage (NCBI taxonomy): Eukaryota > Viridiplantae > Streptophyta > Magnoliopsida > Malpighiales > Salicaceae > Populus > Populus davidiana. The sequence continues at coordinate 21,146,760 of CM057789.1, read as the reverse complement.
ATGAAGATGAATTCTTTTCATTGCTTATGTTGGTCCTTGAGACTCATAGCTTGCGGACTACAGGTTTAATTTCGTCTTTCTATGCCCTTGCTGTTTCTTTGATAATTTCATTTGCATTTTTTTTATATAAATAAATCTAACTGCATACTCACATTAACTTTGGCTTATGTTTTTGCCATTGCTACTACCAAGTGAGTGGTTGATCGATTGTGTTTTCTCTTGTTTCTTATTTGACTGGAGATTATATCCTTCTAGTTTATGTGCTCATGTTTTGTGTCATTAACTGATTCCTTTTTTATTCTTATCTATTTGATTTTTTGTCATACATTTAATATTGAACCCCTTCAACACACGATGTCGATTTGTCTTCTGTGTCCCCATGCATCAAGAACTAAACTTATTTCCTTCCCCTTGACATGTTATGTGCTCTGTGAGTTAGGTAACTTGCTTAATCCCATTGTTTGTCCCTCCCTGGATTAGTTGGGGTTTTAACCTCTCTTGGAGATATAGAAAGTAAATTTTAGAGATTCGTTTTTTTTTTTCAAGAATAGATGATGAGGTTAATCCTCATTTGGTTAAATGGGATCGGGGATGTTTCCAAATTGATGTTGGAGGGTTGGTTGTGTGAAAGCTGTTAATAAGGCTTTGTTGGGTACGTCGTGGTGGTGGTGGTGGTGATCAGTTAGTTGTGTGAAAGCGGTTAATAAGGCTTTGTTGGGTACATAATTGTGGTGATGGTTTGATTTAATTTTGTTTCTTAAATTGCTGCGTTGTGTCTCTAAATTTGAGCACGCTGCACTCACGCAGCTTATGCTCACGGACTCAGGGGTCACCGAATGGAAAATTAGAATTGAAACAAAGTTCGCAGCATATCCGTAGCTTTCTCATTGTGATTGACACTGAGGCTGTTTGTGAAAGCTTGCAAGTTTGTAGTTTTAGATGTGTTAATTTTTAGTTATTGAAATACTATGGACATGTATGAATTTTTATTTGAATTATATATTTCAAGATGTTTGGATATTTGTATTGTTTAAAATATTTTACTTGCGATTTTACGATTTTAGTTAAAATATTTTACTTCCGATTTTACGATTTTTAGTTAAAAATATTTACTTTTGATTTTACAATTCAAGCTTACGAGTCGAGTTTAAATTATATGTTCCGTGTCGTGTCAAAAAAGTGTTTTTGACAACCTTACTTACCGCTCCATGCTATGCAAAAGATGGAGCATGATTGTGCTATCTCGGTGATATTCCCAACAATTATTCTCTCATAGGAAGTCGTTTCATCATTACTACAATCATAGGACAGACAATCTGTCATCTCAGAGATCATATGCTCTTATTATCACTCCTCCGTGCTTAATGGGTTTGGATTTTATTCAGATCCGAATATCATTCCTGCTGCTATTTACAAGAATGGCCCAATATGCAACTCATGTTGTGCTCTCATCCTCTTTGTAAACGCCGTTCAAATTATATTTTATTAAATTTTGATTTTTTATTTAAAATTAATTTTTTATATTTTAAAATTATTTTAATATGCTGATATTAAATATAAATTTTAAAAATAAAATAAAATATTATTTTGATACATTTCTAAACATAAAGTACTTTAAACCGTAATTCTTATCATACTTCTAAACACAACTTTAATTACAATACTTCAGGTAAACAAATAAAAATAAAAGAGTGTTTGAGGGTGTGGTACTAATTATTTTTTAAAGTATTTTTTACTCATAAATATATTAAAATAATTTTTTTATTTTTTTTAAATTATTTTAACATCAGAATATCAAAACAATCTAAAATCATAAAAAAATATTTTTAAGCAATAAAAAAAAATTCAAAATTTAGGGAAATGCTGTTTGGAATGCAATTCAAACGGCCTAAGAGGTGTTTGAGATAATGGTAAATATTATTTTTTAAAAAATATTTTTTTATTTAAAAATATATTAAAATAATATTTTTGTTATTTTAAAATTCATTTCTAACATTAATATATTAAAAAGATTTCAAAACATAAAAAACTGGCAGAACTACTATGTCAAACAGGTCCAAATGTATGATTGAAGATATAAAAAAGAAAGAAAAAAAGAGCGGGAGGTGTTGAAAGATTCTAGGACAATAATGGATAATAGGAAAGGAGGGGAAGTCTTTAATGAGAAAGGAGAGGAAGCCAGAAACCCTAGTGCTCGGTTTCATTAATTCATTGACTATATATATATTGTTGGCAACATTTATATTTATTCTTGTAAAAAAAAAGGTGTGAAAATCTATTTAATGGAAACCCCTAAAACTGCTTTGTGTTAGAAGAAGAATCTTGATTGCATGAACACTTTTGAAAGGGATTTGTTTTTCATAAAGAAAACATTATTTCTCTAAGTTAAATAACCAACTGAAAATACATAAAACCAATAAAGGCCTTTGATTTCACACAAATCCCTTTTTTTCTAGCATGCATATGAGTTTTAAGTGTGTCAGCTCTCATGATCTATCACTAAGAATCAGGTAAATTGTAATTAAGTTTGAACATATTCAATTTTTAAAATTACAAAATTACCTTTCTACTTGGCGTGATAATAACAAAAAAAAAAAATTGAATAAAAATACAAAAATACCCCTAGATATAAGTTAAAGAAAATTATTGTGAAATATAAAAGTTAAAGTACTCAATTTGATAATGACCAAGTAAAATCACATAATTATTTCTAATAACTAGTTTTGAGGTTTTGTTTGTAAAGAGAAAGTAGATATTTCACTATGATCTACTATAGTGAAATACCCACTCCTTTTAAAGTTTTACTAGTTCATTGGCCTGTATAGCACTGTAAGTCATATAATGTTTTTTAACATTAAAGAAATTGTCCAAGTATTGATAATGTGTTTTCTAATAAGAAAATTTTTAATCATAAACTCAAAATATGATGCATGTTGGATAATATGTTTTTTAAATATAATATGACAACGTATTGAATAATATTTTTTTTTAAATATTGAGACTATGACTGTGATATATCGGATCGATGCGAGTTAACTTGTTAAATTTACAGTACAAGTCATGAGACCATGATAATCATATAGAAAAATAAAAAAAATAAATCATGAAGTTCAATTCCTAATCAACCCGATGTTAAAAGAATAAATTGAAAAAAAAAACTATCAGGATCAAGTTGGGTTAACTGACCAAACTTGCAACCTAGGTCATGAAATTGAGATAGCTTATAGAAAGCAAATAAAAAATATATTATGAAACTCGATTTCCAACCAACCTAGTGCTAAAAGATGCGATCGATAAAAAAAGAACAAAAAAAACTAACCCAAGTTAACATGTTAAACCCGCGATCCAGGTCATGAGACTAATGTAATTTTATAAAAAGCAATTAAATTTTTTTTTTTATGAAACTCCATTTCTAGCATATCCAATTTTGAAGGTTGAAATTGAGAGAAATAAATAAATAAATAAATGAGATCGAAATAACTCCACACAAAGCAAATTGAAAAAAAATATGAAACTTAATTTCTAAACAACCTAATATTGTAAGATAAAATTAAAAAAAAAGACTAAATGAAAAGGAAGAGAGTAAGAAAGGTGAAATTATATATATATATATATATATATATATATATATATTATTCAATTAAAAAACAACCCATAAAAAATGACTTGGATCAACCTGCTAAACTCATGACTTTTGAGTCATGAGATTGAGATAATCTCATAAAAAGTAAATATAAGAAATTTATGAAGCCTGACCTATAACTAACCCAATGTTAAAATATGAAATTAAAAATAAAAAATTAATTAGAAAAGGTAGCCTAAAATAAAACAACTCGGGTTAACCTGTTTAACCCATGACTCGAGTAATGAGATCGGGATAAATTCATGAAAAATAAATAAATAAAATTATGAAGCTCACTTTCAGTAGATCTAATATTAAAGGTTAAGATAAAGAAAAAAAAACTAAATCTATAGGTTTGATATATAACCCAACAAAAGAAAAAAAAAACTACAAAGTACAATCTTCAAAATAACATAATATTAATGATATAATTAAAATGTTTTAGTTATTGAATGGTTGAATTAAAAGAAAAAGAAAAAAATATTATTATAATAAATAGTATTTTATGGGTATGATTACAATAATTTAGCTTCACTATGTAGTGTTTTGTTAATTTATGGGTATGTAGAGTTCAAAGTGATTTTTTTTCTTTAAACATGCAAAAAAAAAGAAAAGATTGAGATATGTGATTTTTTTATTAGGTTTGATTTTTTTTATCAGTTTTTAAATTGATTAGAGAATGCTTAAAGAATGGGAATATATTTATTGAAGTTTATAAAATATTTTTAGGTGAAAATAAGTTATTGAAATAAAAAAACTTGGATTTTAGTTTTTAGTGATTAGAAAATATCCATGTCAGATGGATAATGTGTTCGTTTGCAATATTAAAAGTAAAACTTGAACAAACAACTTGTTGTTTGATTCTTTTTTGAAAAAACAAAACAAAACTAGGAGAGGGAGCTCAACCTTCCGCACCTTGCAATTGAGCATTTTACTTTTAAACCAAACATAAATTTAATTTTTAATTAAAACCCTCTCTCTCTCTCTCTTTTTAACTATTTAGTTTAAGTAATTGATATTTTTTTATAATTTTATAATATCCAAAGAGATTATTTTAATTTATTTTTAAGTTTTTTTTAATTAAATTTTAGATAACCAAGTTGGATTTGCATGATAATTTATAAAAATAAAAATCATATGCATGTAGTAACTAAAGTTAACCTCCAAGACAAATAAAAAAACATATGAAATAAAAAGGAAAATCACAATAAAATATTTACATTTATTTTTCACAAAGAAGATTCTAATAATTAGAATCCACAACTCTTTTAATAGTTTGATAGTTAAACATATACGTCATTTATCATATTCCCCAATTAAAAAACTTTTATGGCATAAAAATAAAAAGCATCCATAACGGCTATGTAATTTTAATTATACTATAAATTAATTTGAAGTCTGACCCACGGCTAGCTGTTATAAATTATAAGGACTAGTATTCACCTAATTAATAAAACCTGATGTTTTTATTCCAAGGAAATTGAAGAGGCCCAAAATCGAGGCGGGAAATGCAAACAAACTCAAAATTAAAAAGGTAGTTCACTCACTCTACCACCACTCAGTACTCAGAAATTCCTAACCCTCGCCGGAGAAATGAGAGGCGCAAGTCATCGCCGCCCAACAAACTCTTTCAACCCACAGCCGACGCCCGATCACCACCGCCATCAATACGCCACCAACACCTCCCGCGACTCCGATGCCAGTTTCGCCAGCAGTCGCCCATCATCCATCGGCGTTGGACGCACCGCCGACCCATATACCGAAAAGGCCCACCAGGCCTCCGCGATTCGCGCAATCAACGCTTACCTCTCCTCGCATTCCTCCAAACTCTTGCCACCTAACTCAACCCCCTCCGGTAAAGATATCACCGAAACCCTAAAATACCTCCTCCACCAACTCGATTACGAATCGACGAAACTTGAGGATGATCTAGCTTCCATCTTGAAATCCCTCAATTGCCCCTTCAAATTCAACAAATCTACACTACGTGCCCCCAATACTCCTCACAATTGGCCTTCCTATGTAGCCATAATCCACTGGCTAGTCCAGCTTGCGATGTATAGAGAGGATTTGGCGGCCAAGACGGGATCTTTGGTCGAAAACAACAGCATGTTTATGTATGCTTTGGATAGTTACCTGAATTATATTCGGGGCAATGATGATTCGGTGTTGGAATTGGATAACGAATTTATGGGGAAGCTAGGGAAAGAGAGGGAGTCCGTGTTGGAAAATGTTAGGGTTTTGGAAGCGAGTCTGAAAGAAACTGAGGCAAAAGCGGAGGCATTGAGAGCAGGGCCTACTGAAAGGGAGAGGTTGGAGAAGGAGAGGAGTGTTTTGGAGGAGGATGTGAAGAAGTTCCATGCTATGATTGGAGAGTTCACTCAGGGGATCGAGGTGTTGGAGAAAGGGTTGGAGGAGAAAAGGAAGGAAATGGAGACAAAAGTGGAGGAGAAAAAGAAGCTCGATGAGGAGAATGATGAGTTGAAGAAGAGGGTGGAGGAGCAGAGTTTTAATCCGAGGGATGCTGAGAGGATGAAGAGGGAGTTGCAGGTAGTGGATAGAGATATTGCGGAGGCTGAGGCTTCAAGGAATGCTTGGGAGGAGAAGATGTGGGATCTTGATGCTACAATTGCACATAAGTTTAAGGAGATTGAGGCACTTGCTATGGAGTGTAACCAGGCTACTAGGAGGTTTTTTTTTTATCCTGAATATTTTCACTTAACAGTATTTGATTTTTGAAACTCTTAATTTTCTGCGTGTGTACCTGACTTGCTGCCACATTTTTTGTTTTGCCTAGTTGATATGATCAACTGTTAGAATAAATGGTTGGAGGGAAGGACAAAAAGGGGTGGGGGGAGGTGGTTTATACCTCCCTCTCCACTAAGGAAGCGATCAGTTAGTTTTACCTTAGTAGATAATTAAGCTGAACTATGTTATCTAAAGACAGATTATTTTTAAAGCACAAGTCTTTTGCTATGGAGATAAATTGATCCATTTGTTGTTAGAGACGTTGTGCCTTCTGGCTAGCTTAATGAAGTAACGAAACAGTACAAACAACAAACAAAGCAGTGCTTTCTCTTAGTTCTCTTGATGTTTAGGTTCAGCCAAACAAACAACAAATGTCTCATTTTGTGTACATATATATGATGAGGGCTAGCAGAGACATGTCCACTGCAGCTGGACACATAAGAGGGGTTAATTTCTGGGTGTGATGGATAAATCTAAGAATCGATTGAGATTTGTAAATCATACATTTGTTATTAATTTCTTGATGCTAGGCGCGTGCAAGTCCTTTAATCTGTTTTGTAAAACACACACACATGTGCGTGTGCGTTTTTAAGTTCAATTTTTAAACCAAAAACCTGTCTTACTTCTGGCGAAGAAGGTTAGGCTTATTCCCTAGGTTTGATTGCTGTACCAAAAAAATTAGATGATTCCTTGTTTTCAAATCGTTGTTGGCCTCCTCTTGACATTCATGTTGTGTAGAATTTTACTATAGTGGCTCTCCATGTTTCACTGTTCTTGTTGCTCTTAAATGGCTCCATTTTTGCAAGTTTTTCACAATCCAGGTAGGCTTGTGCAGATTGTGACATCAGGTATATGTTAATGCATTTAACTTCATCTGTGTGTGTGTCTGACTTGCTGCCACTTTTCTTGTCCCTTTTACTTGTTGTCATGCTAAACTTTTACTACTCTGCTGCATCTGATTTCATGTTGACGGTTGCAGGTTAAAGCTTGGAAATGGCTATCAATACGTGCCTAATGCCAATGGGTCCACAGCTGCTGAGATCATGGGGCTTGACTACAAAACCACAATTAAGCCTGGGCTTGAATCCTTTGCTGCTGCTGTAAAGGGAAGTTCTATGGCAAAACTGGAAGAGTTGATTTTGCTTCAAAAACAGTCATCAGAATTAGCTGCTAAGATTGAGGGAAAAAGAAATCGTACCTCCACACTTCAATCGCATATTGATGAAGTAAGTTCATTAGAACTATGTCTTTACAGTTTGGGGTGTAATTTATGCTATGCCTTTGTGGTATATTATGCTTAAATCTTAATGCAAGTGGAATTATGCACTTTTGGTTTCAACTATAGACAACAAATTCTACCCTCTTCCCCCCTGAAATCTTTGGTGATTGATGACTTATCTGTATCAATGAAAAAGCCATTGTTTAAAGGTATGTGACATGAGCTAACATACCTGGATCCCACTTCATTAATGAGAAGTTTTCTTGCAAATTAAGATAGTCGCAAAGCTATCCTAACTGGATGCACAACATCTTAGAAAATCTGTTGAAGAGAGAAAAAGTAGACACTTGGTCATGTAGCAACACATCTGATGCCTATTTCCGAGTCCATGTAGCATGATTCTTACAATGAGACTGAAATCTGAAACCACTATATTTTTTTTTTACAAAACGAGTGTGATGGTCTCTCCTTAGTAAGCGTTCCCGGGTTAGTGATTACTCTACCAAGGAACTGTCCTGTTGGAGGCTGTCTTGTTTTTTTACTAACACTTCAGGTTTGAGCATTTTCTCAAATGGAATTTCTCTATTGTGCTCTCGCTCCTTTTCACATATCATTGAAAGGAAAAGTTTTTACTGCCACAAGTTTCCTTAGTTTCACATAATCATGGCATTAGTAGAAGTCTTGGTGTTGCAACCACAAGGTGCAGGTTTGATTTCTTGGCAGTAGCCACTTCATGCAAAATCCTTGAATGTTAGGAATGTCCCCAAATTCTCCATTCTATGACCCCACCCCACTATGGAGGAAGCGTAGCTTGTGAATGGCCAGTTGTTGCAGCATAATTTAGTTCAACATTGACCTTGATTCCATTGAGGTGTATAATTGTAAGGGCCCTGGTCTCATGTTTTTGATTTTGTTCTCTATGCTCTTTTTTTAGGTGCACTTATGATACATGTAATCTCTTTATTTTGCAGTCAAAGATTTCTGTTTCATGTGATCTTATCCAAAATTTTCAACTATTCCATCAACAAATTAGTAATAGCCACTGTCATTTGTTGTTAGTGGCAAAGATGCTGCACCTATGAGGCTATTACTGAGAAAATGGCCGAGCAAGTGACCCTGTTTTACAGGAAATACTAGTTGAATTACACCAGGAAAAGTATCTAATAGAATTTGAGAAGAGAAACAAAGTAGGAAATTTTATCTCAAGATTGTAGAAGTAAAATGTTCATTGGAATCATTACTAGTCTATTGGTGAATTGTGTTGCCATAGATGTTCTCCTTAGGCGTTTATACTGCTTTGTTCCCTTTCCCCTATAATTTAGAGTGCTTATATACATCATTTCATCATGTTTCTCTTACAATGAATATGAATATTTTGGGAATAGCAAAATGGTATTTGTTGGGTATCTTTATCCAGGTCAAACACTATTTGTGCAAATCGATGCTTGCTTTTGCATCTTTTATATTTTATTAGATACCTTAAGAGTTGAGAACATGGTCTCTGTAAAATCATTTATCTTCCTTTATTTCATCCAAAGGCAGTGTTTTGCATTTTTTTTATTGCATGTTCACTTTTCCCATGAAGTTGCTACCGCAAATTCAGAAAATAGTGACATCCATATGTGATGGGACTGAAGAAGGACAACAATGGGAATTATTGTTTGACTATATAGAATTACAACATTGGATGATTACTCTGGATTTTTAGTACCTGTAGCAGCATTAGTATTTATTATTTAGTAGTTGAATTAGGAATTTAGGTTCCTTATTGGATCGGTACTGTTATTAGTTTTTTTCTATTTTATTTGTTGCCGATAAGCACCTCACCTAGACTTGAAGTAACGTTGAATATTGACAAAAAAATAAATCCGAGTGTTCTTCCAGAGAATTGGTTCTGTTGTTGGTGGTTCTACACCAGTTTAAATATTGCAAAAGTTGGGGTAAGAAACATTCTATTGAAACCGAATTTCCAAAAGAAACCTACTCGACTTCATGCTTCTGTTTGGCTATTTAGGTTCCTATTTGGTTTCAAAAGAATATTTCAGTTCAGTTTGGTTTCAAAGAAATAAAACTGAACTGACCCAAGTGAACTGTGTTTCTTTTAATTTTAGATCAATGTATCATATATTTTTAACAAAAATGGGAACTTAATAGGCTTTTAAGGTGATCTACCATTAAAAAAAATACCAAAATCTCATAAACAGAAACCATGAAAGGAATCAAACCAACCAATCACATTTAGTTTGGTTTGCTTCTTCTATGAATTCAGTTCAATTTAGCTCAGCTATTGAAATTCAGAGTTTTTGAAACCGTGTTGAAATTGCCATTTTGAATTATGGCTTGTAGGTTGCATAGCTCAGCTTTATTTATTTAATGTATCTCATGTATTTAATAGATTTCTCTGGCTTGCTTTTTAATGGAGGGATCATAAGATTCACCTTATCCTGAACAAATCATTTCTCTCAGATGGAAGCTCAGTTGAACTTGTCAAGGAAAGAAACAGAGGACAGCACTTCTAGATGTGCAGCTGAAGCTAAAAAGCTCGTAGAGGATGTTCAGATAGAGGCTCATAACTTGGATGTTTTGGAAAGAGAAGCAGCAGGAATTTTAAAGGTATGGCCTTTTGACTCGCCTATTTCTTCTAACAGTAAAGTCGAAGATTTTGGTATTGCTGGGAAGTACTTAAAAACCTGGTGGCAGAATGATTTTCTTTAGATTTTAGGGTTAAAAGCTGCTAAAAAATTGTGTTTTCTATGAAGGCTGCCGAACAAAAGTTGCAGGAGGCAATCAAAACAAGTGAAGAAGAAATTCAGACTCAGGCCGTCGAACTTCTTGCTCTGGTTGATTCAGTCTCAAAATGCAAAGAACAAATCGAGGCCAAAATCTCAGAGTCGAAAATCAAGTTATCTGAAACCGTGGTTGCTGTATCAAATGCTTACAAGGGTTCCTTATCAGCACAATTTGGTATCAATCTTGATATCAACCATTAATTTAAAAGGAAACATGTAAGCTTTTATACAATCTAAGAGGTGAAATTGTAGCCTTTTGTTTGTGCTGTAAATTTATTTCACCGTTTATCAGAACAAGGTTGTGGTTTTATTACCAAGTATTGTAGGAGACATTGTTGTGCTAGTCTTGTATGTAAAGCGATGTTTCCCCTTTGTTTTGGACTAAAGAAGTAAAGATTGTGTCTTGAACAATATAAATGAGGAACAAGATACATAGATATATTTATTTTTATGTTATAAAAGTATTTTTGAATAAAAATATATAATTTTAATTTTTTTTATTTTAAATTAAATTTTTTATTAAAATGTTCTGATATTAAAAATATATATTTTTTAAATACTTTTTTAATATATTTTTAATTAAAAACACAATAACAAGATACTAAATAGACTTATCATGGACAAATCTAAGGAAAACAAGGTCAACTTTCTTAATAGCATTTAAAGTTTTATTCAATTAAGTCCCTGTGTCCCTGTGTGTGGGCACCAGAATTTATGATTGGTCCTTCATTTAGTTATATCAATATGAATGGATGAAAGAATTGGAGCAATGTTATATTTAAAAAACAAATTATATAAATTTTTTATACAATTTGAGGCGTCAACTGCTTTTTTCCAGGCTTTTAATCAATTGTTTAATATCTATGGATACCATAAATCATTCGCCACAAATGCTCATTGATAGTATAACATTTTCTAAGAAAAAATAATCTGATTTAATTTAATGGGTATTATATAAATTAATACAAGAATAATAAATTAATGGGTATTATATAGCAAAACGTGGCCGTTTAAACACAGTTTTGAATGATTTACTAACAAAAGCCTAAATCATAATAATCATGACTTTTCATAAACTTAATATAAAAAATAAAATAAAATATATTACAAAACAAATAGCAATTTTACAAAACAATATATTCTGTATCTAAACAAAAATATTTGTAACAAAATCTTAAAATATGACAATCAAGGCCCTTTAATTTAATGAGACAAACCTAAATAATGTGAATTTAATCAATTTGAATAAATAAGAATAAAATCCTCATGAACTAATTAAATATACAACTAAGACACGTAGAACATTTAGAACCCAAATGCCAAATATCAATGTTACAAAATGATATATAATATTTGTAATAACATGTTTTTGACCTTTTGTTTTTCAATCGGGTTTTCAAAAAAAAAAAAAAAAACACAAAAACAATAAATAGTGAATGAAATTATAAGCAAGGGAGGTAAAAATAACTAAAATAAACAAGAAAATTCATAAAGAGATAGGGAGATCAGGAGATAAGCTTGGATGAGGAGATAAAAAGATAAGGAAGAAGAAGAGATAACAAAATAAAGTAGAGAAGGAGCTATAAGGAAAAACAAAAAGAAAAAAACTAAAGAGAAACCAAAAAGTAGAAAAAAGAGAAAAAGAATAAAATTCACCTAAAGGTGCTAAAAAAAAAGCAGAAAAAGAGGAGAGCACAAAAAATTTAAAAACTAAAAGAGGAAAAACTCTCTCTTTCTTCATGCCATATGAATATATTGATTTATTTCTTTAGTTTATCACCACCACATGAAACCCCAAACAACACCGAGTAAGACACCCATTGATCACCACTGCTACCACACCATCGAAAGAAGACATGACACAACCACCTTGCGAAACAACCCTTCTCATGCACGAGAAGGGAGAGAAAACTTGAAACTTTCCCCACGTTGATCTCTCTTCTCAAGTGGCGGTAGACATCACTATCAACGTAGAAAGGAATAAAGGAACAAGGTGCACCCAATCGAATGGGTCATATTGCTTGATGCGTGAATCACACGTGATATATTTCACCAATAATATCCATGTGCTGTCACTATTCACTTATTCAATACTAGAAGATCTATGAATATAAATGGAATTATCGATGGATTTTTTTCATCGGTATTTTGGGGTGATTTTTACTGATTGAATTTTTTCCATCGCTAACTTCGTTGTATTTACCTACATAATATTTCTATAGTTAAATACCGAGGGAATCCCAGTCGGAATATAAGAAATTTTAAAAAACCAAACAATACGATGACATGTAAGTTTTTGCAGACGCCATTACCAATGAAATTATAGTTTGATTCAAATAGGGAAGCTTATATAGTGATGTGTCACTTATATTGATAGAATTGCTGATGGATTGATAGATAGAATAATTCTGCTGATAAATCCATTAGTAATAGTTAATATATGATCTGACCATCAACCCTCCCTTCTCTTATTTCTTTTTTTTCTTCTTCTTCCTTGACAAACTTCTATGCAAAAAAAAAAAAAAAAAATTGCCCCCTCATCCCCCCTCATCTCAAAACAACTTATCATTCCTTACCTTTTTTAGTCACAATAACACTCTATTTGACAACATCCGTGTTCTGATTGAAATTTTATTGTGGAATTTTCATTTTAAGTAAGTAAATCTATCATTTTTTTTTTAATTTGAACACAATTTTAAAATGTTAATTTTTTAATTGTATATTTTTGTAGCATATGTATTTTGTTTCGTGTTTACTTGTTTTATTGGTTTTTCTCAAAAAAACTTCTTGTATGAATTTATGATTTTGTATATGTTATGGTTTGTTTTAGATTTTGTAAAATTATATTTGTTTGTAAATTGTTGAGACTTATGTCGAATTACCGACTTAGATGTGTTGTGATGAAATAAATAAGGGCTTGTTTAACGGGTTTGTTTTATATTTTGTTAATTTTATTGTCATGTTGTAATTTTCATAAACGCGTACAAATTTATAAGTACGTAGATAATTGATAATGAATTAAGAGAAATTTTAAAGTAGGTTGGATAATTTTAAGCTAAACCAATATATTTGAAAATTTATTTAGTTAATGTACTTAATTAATACATGTTGTTATCATTATTTGATATAGGTTCGATAGAAGTCATAGATGATCGTTCATGGATGTATCGAGATTTACCCCAAGAATTGCAGATGATGAATTATTGTAATGGAATTCAAGGTTTTATTAATTACACAATATCTAATTCGAGAAATGTTAGTGGAGACGATATTAAATGTCCATGCAATAGGTGTAAAACTAAATTTTTTTTCAATCATGATGTTATAACGATGCATCTTCTACATAAAAAGTTCATGGAGAAATACCTATGGTGCTATGCACACGGAGAAACCATTTGTTCTTCACAAGACCATAGTAGAAAGGGTGGTTGGGTCAACTTCTAGTGCCAGCAACGTGCATGGAGTTGTAAATAACAACATTAATCCTTATAGAACTATGGTTATGAATGTGATGAGAATGAATTAGGGTCATGTTGGTTAATGCCAATCATAAATGAAGAACCTAATGCAGACACGACCAAGTTTTTTGATATTTTGAAAGATTCTAACAAACTATTATAGGATGACTACACAAATCATAATAAATAATCGGCTGTTGCACATGTATTTACCATTGAGTCAGATTATGAGTTGAGTGAGGCCGATTATGACAGAATTGTCGAATGAGCAAGAAGGATTTTACTTGAAGGGGAGAATCTTTATGCTGCTAAGTCCATGATGAAACCTCTCGATCTGGAATACTATAAAATTGACATGTGTCCAAACTTCTGCATGCTGTATTACCTTGAAAATGCTGAGCTGACCGAGTGTATGATATGTAGGCATTCTCGTTATAAACCTAGAACTAACAGGGGAAAGACTCTTATAGCATATGAAAAACTTGGAAACTTCTTAATTACACCTAAACTGCAGAAGTTATCCATGTCACCAAAGACTATTGAGTACATGACATGGCATTAATAATATGATGCGATGGATGAAGTGATGGTGTATCCTTCTGACGGTGAAGCATGAAAACACTTTAACAATGTGCATTCTCACTTTTCAGCTGAATCAAGGAACATGCGTCTTGTGTTATGTATAGATCGATTAAATGCATTCAAGTCATTTTTTGCTCCTTATTCTTGTTGGCTGATTATACTCACGGTTTACAACTTGCCACCAGGGATGTGTATGAGGTCGAAGTTCATGTTTTTATCTACGTTCATACCTGGTCTTAATAGTTCAGGCTGGAATATAGATGTTTGTTTTCAATCGTTAATTGATGATTTGTTGCAGTATTGATTCTTTAGGGCTTTGACTGATGATGTATCAACGAGATAAAATTTTCTTTTGAGGGCAACTTTGAAGGCGTATGGATTTATTTTTTGGTGTGATAAGGTTGGAATCAATACTCTATTGTAGAGTTGGGAGGATGAGCTGTGAAATGTTTGACTTAGATGCATTTGATTTGGTATGTGGATGTAATTAATTTTATGTGTGAATTTTAATAATTTTTCTTTTAAAAAATAAATGGTAGGATTATTTTCATATAAAAAGGGTTTGTTTATTTTCTTTTTTATCAAGGAATCAACCTAGTGATAGTATAATTCTTAAATGGATCTTGTCACTAAGATGTTGATGCCTTTTATTTTCATATAATAAATAAATAAATAAAATGTTTTCTATTTGTTTTTTTTATGATTTATGCGTATTTTTTCTAATCAACCCAAGAATAGTATGATCCTTAAATATATTCTATTTCTTGGAAGTTGGAAAATATTGAATGTAGTAAATACACTTATATATATTATGAATCTGGCCATGTAAGTTGAAAGGTACCCTTGGTAATACCTTTTTGATTGACTTCTCTAACGTACAGTAAACCATCATCCTATTGGTGATGAGATTCATGGTGATAACATTCGATTTTACATAAACAATATATACCAACAAATATTCTTTAAACTTTTGTTTGTAAATATAGCTTTTTAATTTTTTTTTTTATGGATGCAAATGTTTGTTTATAAATTCTCACATGTCAGGATACATCACCTTTTTCATGGTGAATGAACCTTGGTTGGGTCAACATGATCCCACAAAGTCCAATTGAGTGTGACTAATGACCTCCAAGCTTCATTTAAACATAACCTGGAAAATTAGGCCAAAGCCTAATATATCATTCACCATGCTCTTAGGCCTAATGCATGTATTCCAAAACTAAGGATTGATTTTTGTTTCCCAGCCTTGGTTTTTAGTAGCCTTTCATCATCAATGATAAACATGCACAAACCACTTTAGGCAAATTATTAATATAAGCACAATAAGTACCCTTTTATCATTAAAAACAAATATATAACAATTTACCTTAGGTAGAATGTCTTAGGTGATATATATATATATATATATATATATATATATATATATATATATATATATATATATATATTGGCATAACTAGTCCCTTACCTAGAATCTTTGAATACCAATTAGGGTTTTTAGTTACTATAAAACAACTAGATAGTAACTTCTTTTTATCTTCGCAATCCTCATCATCTTAGTGAGATGTTCCATGCAACAATATTAGTGTGTATTTATAACTAAAAGATATTTGACATAGTTTTCAAAGATTTTTGTAATGAAATTGTAAGCTATATAACAATCAAGATATTCTCATTTTGAAAAAAACTTAAATCATTCGAATTTAAAGAACTTTAAGTAAATGATACTTTAAGTAAAATCAATGCACAACAAAATATTTAATGATTTTTGAAATATCAAATAGCAATGATACAAAATATGTAATATTAATGCAAATTTTGTAATGAAATAAAACTACCTCAACATAATTATAAGAGATTCTCTATCCAAATCTTAATCTATAACATTCATGATCCTTAAATAGTATTTAGTTATAAAAAATGAAAGACTCAGAATAGAAATAGAGGGATTATAATGACGTTTTAGTTCTAATAATGTGTTTAGAATAATAACAAGGAATATGAATGAAAGTTAAAATTTTTAATGCCTAGTTTTTAAGATGAAAACAAATGATGATTATAAGAATGCTTTTATTTATGTTAATAATAGTAAAAATGATAAGGATGATTGTGATGGTGGAAGGGACAAAAGAAGTGAAAGATATGATAATTGTAGTAATAATATAGTAACAAAAACAATATATTTAAATAATAATAATGAAACTAGCATGAGAGGTGGCCAGAAAAGAAGGGTTGGGGAATAATAATAATAATAAAACAACAACAATAACAATGTTTTTTGAAAAAAATCATCACTGTTATAATGAAAATTGAGAAGTGATGGTAATAGAAGTACTTGATATAATAAATTATATATTTTAGTTGTCATCAACATTCTCACTTCATTATTTTTAACAAAACACATAAAATAAGAATATAGCTTTTATTTTCATTTTCCACTATTCCATTTTTTTTTATCACCAATATCACATTCGATATCTTGGCAACCCACACTCTTTTCTTGAATACGAAGAAAACTGACTCTTTTATGTTTTGAGAGGGGGAAAAGGTCTAATCTTTGTAAAGTAGTCGCTACCTAATATTATGATAACTAGGAACTATAGATATTAGTGGCATAAATTATGGATCAGAATTACAAAAATTATGGCTGTAATTATGAGATTTATTTTACCATAATTAGTGTATTAAGTTGTATACATGTTCTTACCTATATTAGAATATTAGCAGTTAGTGTATTAACCATGTATATTTTCTTAGAAAAAATAGATTGTACAACAACTCTTATTTAATAGAAAGAATCCTCATGAAGAGGACATTCAACCATTTACTCAAATTTGGTTTGGTATCAGAGTCAGGTTCTGTAACCTTCTAATCTATCTTTTGTTTAGGGTTGATTTTTTTTTAATCAACAACTTCATTAATTTATTTTTTGTCAATCCACTTTTGGTTGACAATCTTGCTTTGAGATTTCTAGTTCTGATTTGTTTTTAGAATGTCTATAGAAACTTTGAGTATCAAATTTACAGGCAAGAACTAAACGGCATGGGAATTTCAGTTCAGGATATTTTTGAAAGGGAAGGCGCTTTGAAGGCATATTGACGGGACTTTTCTGGCTCCTGCAAATGATGAAGCATTTAGTCAATGAGAGACAAAGGATGCTTGAATTATTTCTTGGATTTTAACATTTATTGAAGGTCATATGGTGAAAAATTTATGCTTCTTTGGTACAGCTAGAGAGATGTGGGATCATCTAAAGCGTATATATCATTAAGATAATACTATATAATGCTTTCAACTTGAATTCGAGATCAATAATTTAAGTCAAGGTAATCTCTCGATTAAGCAATATTATTTTGGTTTTATTAATCCATGGAGTAAATATTCTGGTATTATCTATTCTAAAGTGTCTAAAGAGGTCTACCTAATCTTTAAGCGGTTCATGAAGTTAGTAAGCGAGATCAGTTTTTGATGAAACTAAAACCAAAATTTGAGATTGCTCGGGTTGGATTGCTGAATAGAGATCAAGTTCCTTCTTTGGATACCTGTCTAGGCGAATTATTATGTGAAGAATAAAGAATGGCTATATAATTTGTAATATGTGAATCTAAGAAGATATCTAAGGTTGTCAATGTTACTTATGTTACTCAAAGAAAGAATCGAGACAAAGGAACTATAAAGTGCTGTAGTTGCAAGGAGTATGGGCATATTGCCTGTAATTATGGCAAGAAATTCTACAATTACTGTAAGTGGAATGGACACAATATCAAAGAATGACCTACACATCCAGAAAATCAGAGAGCACAAGCTTTTCAAGCTGCTGTTTCAAACCATCAAATTTCTGGCTCTACTTCCACAACCGCTAGCATCAACCAGCCCACTATTACTCCAAAAATGGTACAACAAATAATTTTAACTGCATTCTCTACGCTTGGACTTCAGGGTCAAGGTAAAACTATCTTTTTTTCTTGGATTGTTGATTCTGGAGCACCCAATCATATGACTGGCTCATCTAATTTGTTATGTAATCTCCAGGAGTATAGTGGCACATAAAATATTTAGATTGCTAATGGTAGTAATTGATTAGTACTTAAAAGTGCATTTTTATCAAGGTTTTATATTATCATTTTGCACTTGAAGTATGAATAACTCCTTAACTAAATCATGTAATAACATATCTAATAATATAAGATACCTTTAATTTATGATAAATGTTCATCTTAAATGCAGGCCTATCACATAAATGAAAGGATTGATTGATGAGTTTAAGTACTGAAATTGAAAGGACAAAGAGAGGGCCAAACTTAGAAAATAGATGGTGGTGCAGTTCAAACTGGAACACTATTTGGTAATTGGGTCATATCTGGAGTTGTAGATCTCGGATTTAGGTCTGCTTTATATGGATGAAAAGGTGAGACATAGGGCTACAACTTTTATGTGGAGTCCAAGATTTAAAAAGGCCGTTTTCAAGTCCAAATTATAACAACAACGGAGAAGTCCGAATCTATCCTACAGCCCAGACACTGTTCAGTGTTCAACCCATATCTCAAGTTTTAGAAGTTCAAATGACCTTAATTTTTTTTCCTGGAAAGATAAGATAATTTTCTAGAACTTTTATTCGTACAGGTGGTTCCAATTCTGATGTTAGCAATGACGTTTTGTTTAGACAAGAAGATAAGGATTTTCACCAAGTCAAGAGTTGGCCACCCACTCAACAATTAGTCATCAAATCAATAGTTCCAAATTTTGGCATATAAAAGAAGGCATTTTCCATGCATTTAGGATCTTGGTTATTCAGATCAAGATCATGCTCTTTATTTCTTTCTTTATATTTTTGTAATATTTAAGTTTTATTTCATATTATATTTTCCTTAATCTCTTATTTATGCTTTTCATTTCCTTTACTATACTTAAGTTCTTTTGTTGTTAATTTATGTTTCTCTTCATCATTATGTTTAGCTAAGTTTATTATGTCAAGGTGAAAAGGTTTCACTAATGGTGTTAGAATATGTATAATATAAACTCAACATGTGCTTCAATGTTTATATCTAAGAAAGTTTGTTATTAACATGTCTTATCTTTTTATCTTACTAATTCTTAATACCTTGCTTGTTAAATAAGATAATTAATATGATCATGTTAAAAATTTATAATGAACTATTAAGGATAAATCATCCAATTGGAACCTCATTTGTGTGTGGTTTCCAGTTGATTAATAAAAAGAGTTTATACTATACTTATTTCTAATACTATTAGTGGATCATCTAGCATTGACAATTGTTTTATGATTATTTGATCCTTACATTAATATCTCATAAAATTCTCATAAACTCTTTATTTTATTAAATAAATATATTATTTGTAATTTATATAGTTTAGCTCCTTGTGGTTTGACCCCGGTCTTGCCGGGTTATTTATTACTTCGACACTCTTGCACTTGGGATAACACATCAATCTTTTGGTTGTGTCAAATTTTTGGTGCCGTTGCCAGGGAGGTAAATTTCTGTACAAATTATAAATTTTGTTATATTTTTCTCCTTTCACTTTTCTTTTATGTAACTTTTATTTCTTGTGTTTTGTCTCCTTTTCTTTTTCTTTTTCTTTTTTTCTTTTTCTTTTTTTCCTACACATGCATGAGAGTTTGGTAATGTACATTAAATGATAGACTTTGTAGGGTATCCTCATCTTCTTTAGAAAACATGGCTGAAGAGGATAATCAGTCGCTTTATAATGAGAATAATAAGAATAATCGGGTTAGAACACTTAGAGACTACATGAATCCAACAAGAACAATTGTGCGATCATGTATATTTTTTCCTCCTGATGCATCTCATTTTAATTTTAAGTCAGACATTATTCAACTTTTACTTTCTTTTCATGGCTTAGATCTAGAAAATCCATACTTGCATTTGAGAGAATTTGAAGAAGTTTGTAACACTTATAATGACTCAAATTGTAGCATGAACACCATCAAATTAAAGCTTTTTCCTTTTTCTTTAAAAGATAAAGCTAAAACATGGCTACAAAATTTGAGACTAGGATCCATTCGTGCTTGAGATGAAATGCAACAATAATTTTTAAAGAAGTTTTTTCCATCTCACAGAACAAACTCTTTCAAAAGACAAATCACCACTTTCACTCAAAAACCAGGAGAAACATTTTATCAATATTGGAATAAGTATCGAGACTTGCTTAGTACTTGCCTCATCATTGTTTTGAAACATGGATATTGGTTTCATAGTTTTATGAAAGGTTAACACCTAAAGATAGATAAATTTTGGAATTAATATGCAATTAAACTTTTGAAAATAAAGATCCTGATGAAGCAATAGAGTACCTAGACTTGCTAGCTGAAAATGCTCAAAATTAGAACACTACAAGCACTTATGAGGCACCAGGTAAAACTCAACATCATACATTTTATGGAGGTATGTATAACCTTAGGGAAGATCAAGACCTCTAAGCCAAATTTACATCTTTAGCTAGAAAAGTCGAAGCACTAGAATTGAAAAAAAATAGTGAATCAAAATCTGTTCAAGAAATTGTATGTCAAATTTGTGAAATGAATGAGCATACAACCAATGACTGTCCAACTTTGTCTTCTTTCAAGGAATGCCTCCATGAATAAGCCCATGCTTTAAGCAGTTTCCAAAGACCCAATCATAACCCATACTTGCAAACATACAACCTTGGTTGGAGAAATCACCCAAATTTAAGTTGGAAGAGTGATAATAATAATGCAAAAACTTCACAGCCACCGTTTCAAGCACACCATAATTTTCAAAATTCTCATGGATATGCAGCTCCTTATGCTCCATCTCCTAGAAGAAATCTTGAGGAAACATTGCATGCATTCATTGAAAAGCAAGAGGCAATCAACATTCAACTTGCGCAAAGCATGATAAATTTTAAAGATACCCTTGCAAAGTTAACATCTGCTCTTATTTTCCAAGAGAAAGGTAAGTTTCCATTTCAACCATAGTAAAATCCAAAGGGGCAATACGATGCAAATGCAAGTGGTTCTAGAAGTCAACACATGGATCAAGTCAAATCAGTCATCACTCTTCGTAGTGGTAAGGTTATTGAAAAACCCACTCTTGAACCTTGTGAGAAAGACGATGAGTCTATCTCTGAGGGTAAGGAAGGGGTTGAATTTGAACATTCCAAAGAAAAGACTGATTCCCCAGCAGCACTTTCATTTCCTCATGTAATGACCAAACATGAAGCAATCGAGGATGAAAAAGGCACCAAAAATGTTGTCGCAGATCATTTGTCAAAATTGAAAATAGATTCAACATCCGACATCACACCAATCAATGATTAATTTCCTAATGAATCTTTACTTTCTTTTAGTTCTATGCCTTGGTTTGCTAAAAATAGCAATTTTCTTGCTTTAGAATTTTTGCCAGCTCATATGGATAACCTAGACAAAACAAAGTTTTTGAGCGACGTGCAAAACTTTTATTGGGATGACCCATACTTATTCAAATATTATCCTGATCAAATGTTTCAAAGATGTATTCCCGACAATGAGGTAAGTAGTGTTATTAAATTTTGTCATTCTAAGGCATGTGGGGATCATTTCTCGTCAAAAAAAAAATGACTACAAAAATTTTACAAAGGGGATTTTACTAGCCCAGCATGTTCAAGGACTCACATGTATTCTGTAAAAGCTGTGAAAATTGTCAAAAGGTGGGATTTATTTCAAAACATAGAAAGTCTTTAGATAATCTTCTATTGACTTTTAAGTCTCATCATAGTGGAGATGTGCATCGTGCAATACATGATTTATGACTCCATTTTCATAAAGAACATGCTCATTATAGTCTTGGAAATCTAACTAAAAAAAAGACCCTGTTTGCTAGTTTTTAAGAAAACTAGATGGGAAGCCTATCCCAGACCCATAGAGGGCATTTAAGCCGTTCTTGGACGTCAAACAAAGGGAAGATATGAGCCACAATCACAACTACCTGTACATACACATGTTTTGTTATTTTAAAAAAGGAGGAAGAAAGAGAGAGAAACTTTAGCTGGCTTCCATATTCGTGATATGATTGTATTTTCTTTTTCTCATCTATAAAATCTTCTTCTTCTTCCCTTTATTTTTACTCAACCCATACA
Organism: Populus davidiana; assembly: GCA_030145905.1. Lineage (NCBI taxonomy): Eukaryota > Viridiplantae > Streptophyta > Magnoliopsida > Malpighiales > Salicaceae > Populus > Populus davidiana. The sequence goes on along the minus strand of CM057789.1, from coordinate 21,124,224 downwards.
TTCTATAAGCATAGATAGGTCTTGAAATGGCAGGATCCTCAGCCTTTAAAATAAAAAATATTTATGTTTTTTGTGGATCCAGTCCTAGGAAAGAAAAAGAATTTATAGAATCCGCAAATCATTTTGGTCAGATACTAGTTGATAAAAAGATCATTTATTATATGGGGGAGGTAGCCTTAGGTTAATGGGGGGAGTGTCAATAGCTATATTTTTATGAGGTAGTCAAGTTTTGGGGGTTGTTCCCAAGGCTTTAGCATAAGGGGACATCATTGGAAAAACAATTGGAGTGGAATTACAGGTCTCCACAATGTCTAATCGAATGAATACAATGTTTAAACATGTTGATGCCTTCATTGCCTTACCAGGTGGTCTGGGCACATTGGAAGAAATCTTTCATATTTACTCTTACACATTCACCATAAACCTATAGATCTGTTAAATGTTAAGTTATTGTCTTTTCTTGATCATGCTATGGAACAAGAATTTCTAACATCTTCGGCTTGACAAATCATAATCTCTACTACTACTGCTGAACAATTGATTGACCAACTACAATCTTTCATCCCTATAATTGATCCCTTCATGAGTGGCATAAATTGGTCAACTAAGGAAAGCCATAAAAAGCTTAGATTGGATTTGAGCTTTCGTTTGTAAAAAACCGTGTGTCTTTTAGTTTTATTATTATGTTTTGTTGTTTCTTATAATTGTTTAAGTGTGTTTCAGGTTTGTCAGTGTTCGCTATTTCAGGTGATGTCTTCTATACTCTATCTTTCTACCTTACGACATTGAGGACAATATCTCATTTTGGTTTAGGGGAAAGGGTAGTAGTTGATATATATATTTTTAAAAAACTAACTGTGTTTTCTATTTCATAAACTATTTGCAAAACTGTTGTTACTAGGATGGTAGAGTAAAAGGAGTTCTTTTGTTAAAGTGACTCTTGAGACGCATCTTAGTAAACATTCTTAACAAGGTCTATCAGAATACTTCTAAAAATATTCAGGTTTACAAACTCTCGTATTGTTATCACTTGATTATGCTCATATGCTCATTTAACAAGTATTCTTAAATCTTCATTTTCACACACACACACACACACACACACTTTAACATATGATTGTGGGTTGCATATTGGATTATTGCATTATTTATATTCTTTTGTTAAAGGTAACAACTAAGGGAAAGGAATAGTAAATAATTTGTAAAAAAAATAAAAAAATAAAAAATAATGATAATAAAAATATAGATAAGTTAGGTTTCGTAGCCTCCCTAATCTAAGCAATTAAGCTCGAAAGGGTGTTTTAACACTTAATACCCTAAAGTCAACTGACTTGGGAGTTATTGGCCCAACGCTTGTTACATAGGTTGAGTAGAAAAGCTTAAGAGAATCAAACATTGTACTATCTACATATTAGTATCTGCAACCCGAGTTACTAAGCTCGTAGAGGTGTCTCAACACCTAATACACTAAGACCAACTGGTCTGGGATTCATTAACCGAAAACTCGCTACATGGGTTAAAGATGCATTGTGTTTTAAGTTATATGTATATATATATATTTTTTTTTAAAAAGAAAAAGATAATAATCCTAACACAAGAAAGTTAACCTTAAACATTAGAACACAAATTTTGTTTTCTTCCAAGTAAAGCCCCATAATTATATGTTGATATTTTGAGCACAAAAGAAAGGTTTATTAATATCTTGTTTAATAGGTATTGGGCAAATATATGAATTTAATGAGAGTTTGTTTATTTGGATAGATTAATGGAAGTTGAATGATGAATGCCTTGCTTTGTGAAATTTGTAAATTGTTTTTCTATTTTAATGCTTTGATTACTAGGGACTAGTAATAAGCTGGTTGGGGGGGGTGTGATTAGCACTTATATTGCATTTTTATCAAGGTTTTATATCATTGTTTTGCACTTGAAGTATCAATAACTCCTTAACTAAAACATGTTTTATAATAACATATCTAATAATATAAGATACCTTTAATTTATGGTAATTGTTCATCTTAAATGCAGGCCTATCATATAAATGAAAGGATTGATTGATGAGTTTAAGTACTGAAATTGAAAGGACAAAGAGAGAGCCAAACTTAGAAAAGAGATGTTGGTGCAGTCCAAACTGGAACACTGTTATGTAATTGGGTCATATCTGGAGCTATAGATCTTGGATTTAGGTATGCTTTGTATGGATGGAAAGGTAAGACATATGATTACAACTTTTATGTGGAGTCCAAGATTTAAAAAAGCTGTTTTCTAGTCCAAATTATAGTAACAACAGAGAAGTCTGAATCTATCCTGCAGCCCAAACACTGTTCAGTGTTCAGCCCATATCTCAAGTTCTAGAAGTCCAAATGACCTCAATTGTTTTTTCCTGGAAAGATAAGACAATTTCCTAGAACTTTCATGAGTACATGTGGTTTCAATTCTTATGGTGGCAATGACATTTTGTTTAGACAAGAAGATAAGGATTTTCACCAAGTCAAGAGTTGACCACCCATTCAACAATTAGTCATCAAATCAATAGTTCCAATTTTTGGCCAATAAAAGGAGGCATTTGCCATGCATTTAGGATCTTGGTTGTTTAGATCAAGATTATGCTCTTTATTTCTTTCTTTATATTTTTTGTAATGTTTAAGTTTTATTTCATGTTATATTTTCCTTAATATCTTATTTATGCTTTTCATTTCCTTTACTATACTTAAGTTCTTTTGTTGTTAATTTGTGTTTCTCTTCTTTATTATGTTTAGCTAAGTTTATTATGTCAAGGTGAAAAGGTTTCACTAATGGTGTAATAATAGGTATAATATAAACTCAACATGTGCTTCAATGTTTATATCCAATAAAGTTTGTTATTAACATGTCTTATCTTTTTATCTTACTAATTCTTAATATCTTGCTTGTTAAAGGGTAAATCTAGATTTGTGTTGTATAACACTTGGTACAACAAATGCTTGGCATTTTCATAGCTAACTGTATAGTATAGCCTACACATGTGCTATGAAAGGAACTTAATTTGTTGTTAACATAAGTTAGCATCATGAATTATTGATAGTATTTAAAAGTTTGGTGTTACTTAAATAAGATAATTAATATGATCATGTTAAAAATTTATAATGAACTATTAAGGATAAATCATCCAATTGAAACCTCATTTGTGTGTGGTTTCCAGCTGATTAATAAAAAGAGTTTATACTATACTTATTTCTAATACTATTAGTGGATCCTCTAATCTTAACAATTGTTTTATTATTATTTAATCTTTACATTAATATCTCATAAAATTCTCATAAACTCTTTATTTTATTAAATATATATATATATATATTATTTGTAATTTATATAGTTCACCTTCTTGTGGTTCGACCCCGGTCTTGTCAGGTTATTTATTACTTCGCACTCTTGCACTTGGGATAAGACATCAATCTTTTGGTCGTGTCAGTAATCTCCCGATTACAGCCAGTGGTGACATTGAACCTTTTTTTCCCCATGTATTTGTTTCTCTTGGGCTGTTTACTATTTTAATTTCTATTGGAAAATGGTGGATAATAATCGGGATGCGTATCTCTCATAATGGTTGTCTTATGCAGGATCAAATATTGGGGAAGGTGATCGCGAGGGTGTTTAAAGTGGGAAGATTATTTTTATTGCAATTTACTATTCCTAAAGCTTTGTCATTAGCTTTTACTATTGTTGAAAATAAAGCAGATTGACATAAATGACTGGGCCATCCAAATAATGTCATTTTGGCTAATTTAATGAAGTGTGGTTTTAAAGATAAGGGTTCTACTCATAGTTTGTCTTTTGATTGGTCTACTTGCAAACTATGAAAAGTAAAACTTTACCTTTTCCTGCTTTTTGTAGTTGTGCTAATACATGTTTTGAGATTATACACTCTAATGTTTGGGGTATTGCTCCTATTATTTCACATGTAAATATAAATATTTTTTCACAATATAAATATTTTGTGACCTTCATTGATAATTATAGTCATTTTACTTGGATCTATTTTCTACGCACCAAAGCTGAGGTTTTCGCTGCTTTCCAAACCTTTCTAGCTTATATTAAGACATAATTCTCAACCTGCATTAAGGTGTTCCAGTTTGATAATGGTGGTGAATATATATCACATGAATTTCAGGCTCTCTTGCAACATACATGTATCATCTTGGAACGATCATATCCTTATACTCCTTAATAGAATAAGGTGGCTAAACATAAAAATCATCACTTGCTGGATATGGTTCGTACGTTGCTTTTGGAGTCTTCAGTTCCACTTAAATTTTAAGTGAAAGCTTTATCCACTGCAGTTTATTTGATTAATCATCTGCCTTCTCAACAATTGAATTTTGATTCTCCTTATTATCTTCTTTTCGGCATGTATCCTGACTACCACAATTTACATACATTTGGATGTTTTTGTTTTGTTTACTTGCCTTCTCATTAGCATCACAAGCTTATAGTTTAGTAAAAAAGGTGTGCTTTTATGGATTATAGCACTGGTCAAAAAGGTTTTTTATGTTATGATGCTGTTACTAATCGTCTGTATATGTCCAGAAATGTGATTTTCTTTGAACATGAGTACTATTTTAAGCAACACGTATCTTATTCCAATGGTTTTCTGCTTCCCACCTTTGATGATATCTCACCACCAGTTCTGTGGTATAAACCCGTTGTTTATCCACGAAAACAGCCCCCGACATCACAAATTCTCCCCGACACTGATCCAGTTTATACTCTAGTTGATCTTCGATGATCTTCTCGTATTTTTCATCCTCCTGATCGGTATAGTTTCTCTACTTTTAAATGATACTACAGTTCCTACCTCTTATTCTCAAGCAACTAAACATGTATGTTGGAAAAAAGCTATGCAAGAAGAACTTCAGGCTCTTGAGGAGAATCATACTCGGGATATTGTTCCCTATCCTACTAATGTCAAGCCCATTGCTTGTAAATGGGAATTTTCCATTAAGTTGTGGTTTGATGGCTCACTTGACAAATATAAAGCGAGGTTGTGATAACTGTCAAAAGTATAGGGTAGACTATGAGGAAACCTTTGCACTTGTGGCAAAGATGACAACTAAGCGATTTAATATATCTATAGTTGCTTTTAAGGGCTGGTCATTACGACAAATGGATGTTGAGAATGCTTTTTTGCATGGAGATCTTTAGGAAGAGATATATATGACTCGACCACCAGGGTTCTTTTCTACAACATCCGCTGATGTTTGCAAGCTAAAATGATCTCTTTGTGGTTTGAAATAAGCTCCATGTGTTTGGTTTGATAAGTTTCACTCCACGCTTCTTGGCTTCTCCTTTATCCAGAGTCAGTATGATTCCTCTTTGTTCCTTTGCAAGACTACTAAAGAAATTGTCTTGCTCTTGGTATATTGATGATATCGTTATTACAGGGACTAACATTGTATTGATATTTCAGCTTCAATAATGTTTTCAGTCTTCTTTTCATATGAAGGACTTAGGTCCTCTACAATATTTTTTAGGCCTTGAGGTGCATTCTACCACTATTGGTATTTTTCTACATAAGCATAAATATATCTATGAGTTAATTGCTTTGGCTTGTCTTCAAGAATATCATTCAATTGATACTCCCTTAGAAGCAAGGTTGTCAAAATCGCGATTTTAACACGAAACGGAAAGCCTTTCATAAACTCGGATCGTAAAAACGGATCGTAAAATCGTAAAAAAATCGTAAGGAATTTTAAAATACATTAAAAAAAATTTATGTTTCGAAATAATAATAAAATATTAATTAAAATTAAAAAAAAAAGAAAAAAAAAGAACAGGTGAATTGCAATGCCAAAAGATGTCGTCGAAAGGGATTGGAATTAACAAGCAGCACTATTTTGTGGCCCACACTTTTGCTATTTGTCCAGGAGAGTTTTGCCTCTCCCTAGGTGAAAAGAGAGCTTTAAAAATAAAAAGAAGAGAAGAAACACTTGGAGGATGCCCATTGCAGGAAGCAAACAACAAAAGGGACACAGGGCCCCACGCTTTTGAAGAGAAAAGGTGCTTACCCCAAGACCAAACCACGGGTGTCCCTTCTTTCTTTCAAAATCGCAAAATCGGTCTTGAAATCGCGATTTTGTGCGATTTCATCCGATTTTTATGATTTTACCTGATTTCAACCCGATTTTATCCATTTTCGATTTTTTCAAGCGATTCAACCCGTAATGCATGTTTTGACTAGTAAAATCGTACGATTTTACGAGTTAAAACGCGATTTTGACAACCATGCTTAGAAGTGAATGTTAAATATCGTCGTGGTAAGAGTGATTTTCTATCTGATCCCTCTTTATATAGGCAACTAGTAGGGAGTCTGAACTATCTCACTATCACTATGTATTATTTTTGTTTTGTTGTTCAACAAGTTTAGCCAATTTATGTAAGCACCTACACACCTTCATTTGGTTGCTATTCGTCTCATTGTTCATTATTTGCATGACACTTCTGCTCAAGGACTTTTCTTCTATGTGGATTCTATTTGTTTGGTTGCATATAGTGATGCTGATTGGGCTAGTTGTTCTGACACTCGATGTTCAATTACTGGGTGGTGCATGTTTCTCGGTAACTCTCTTGTTTCTTAGAAAAGAAAGAAGCAAGTTCGGGTGTCTAAGTCCTTCACTGAGTCTGAATATCGTGCTATGTCCTCTGCATGTTATGAAATTATTTGGCTTCAAGGACTCTTAGGTAAGCTTGGATTTCCTCAAGTTGAGCCTACTCCACTTCATGTAAATAATACTAGTGCCATTCAGATTGCTACTAACTTGGTATTTCATGAGTGCACTAAGCACATTGAAGTGGGTTGTCATTCTATTCATGAAGCATATGATGCTCGTGTTATCTATCTCCCTTATATCTCTACTACTCTCCAGACTGTCGATGTGTTCACTAAGGCTCTTTCCAAGCACCGACATCACTTTGTTGTTGACAAATTAATACTTCTTGATCATACAACATCAATTTAAAGGGGGATATCAATGGCAAAAATTATTGATCAGAATTATTGAAATTATAGCTGTAATTCTAAGATTTATTTTACCATAATTAGTTTATTAAGTTGTATATATGTTTTTACCTATATTAGAATATTAACAATTAGTGTACTAGTTGTGCATATTTTCTTACCAAAAATAGATTATACAACAACTCTTATTTAATTGAAAGGATCCGAAGATGACATTCAACCATTTACTCAAATTTGGTAATAACTAGTATGCAAAGATCCGTGATAAGGAACTAGTTATCTTATAGGGAAGATACTATCACCCTAAAGCATAATAATTAAGGTAAGCTGCATTGTTGGTCTTGTATTGAATTACTACTAGTTTGTTATGCCTAATCTACTAATGGTTTATCTACAAGGTGATAATGAGTTTACTACAATGAGATAAACCCTTATTAGTGGTTCAAATCTAGGCGTCCTAAGAAAGATTAATGGAAGAAGTCTCGATGAGGTTCAACTGTCTTATGATACCTTAACACTATTGACTTTGACATCAATAAATATTTGACTTAAATTAATATTTGTAATTTTGGCATTGAAGAGTATTACAAGAAGACTTGATATTGTCATAACCTAATTCTTACCCCCTTCAAAACTAAAAATTTTACATCAAAATGTTTTTGAAAAATAAAATTGGAATTTTTTTTTTGAAAAAAAGATAGCTTTTGAAAAACTAACAAAACAAAAAAAATTATAAATAATAAAAAATAAATTAAAGATCAAATCAGATAAATAATGAATTTTTAAAAAAGCAAGAACTATGTTAGAGTGGTTATAAAAAGGTGAGAAATAACTTTGAGGTCTTTATTAATTCAATCAAGGGCTTAATTGGAGAAAACAATTAATATCTAGAATCAATTTGACCAAAAATAAATAAATTAAAAAGACAAGAACCAAAATAAAAAGAGGTAAAAAATTATAGGGGCTTATTAATCCAAATAGGAGTTTAATTAAAAAAAATAATGTTTAGAGTTAACTTGACCAGAAATAAAAGAATTAAAGGTCCAATGAGCAAAATAAAAAAGATGTTGACATTAAGATGGTCTTATTAACTCAACTAAGGATATAATTGAAGAGAGATTTGAGATAGAAAATAACTTAAGCCAAAATTACACTAATTCAGGATCTAAGGACTATACTATAAAATACATCAAATTATAAGGACCAAATTAAATTGAATCAATGGTGATATTGGAAAACATCTCAAAGGTAATAGTTTAATTTAGGGCTGAATTGAGAACATGTGAAACTAGGAACTAAAATCAAGAAGGGGTTGAAATTCTAGGATAAAAAATGAATAGTCCAAAACGACATTGTTTAAATAAAATTACAAGCCCTAATTAAATAAGAAAATAACAATGCATCATCTGGTTTCTTCTTCAACCTCAGAATTATGGGGTTTTTTTGCTAGAGTGAGAGGGGACCTTTAGTCTTTTATTTCTTTGTATTTTACTCCCCATCAAGATAAAAACAAAACTCTCCCTTCAGCCTTAACTTTATACCTCCCTTACAACCTCTTTTCTAATTGTTTTTGGACCTTAAATGCTCTACCCATACCAGCCAAAAACAGTGTAAGGCTTGCATCTAAGACCTACAAAACTTGAAATTAAAATAATGCTTTTAGTGCCAGCCTTGTAGTAGGGGTATAACAAGAGTTAATTCAAATCAAGGACCAAGATGTCTATAAAAGATTCAAGTGGGTTTTGATCTTGCTAGATTAAGGCCTCCAAATCCACCCATCTTTGCTTATAAATAGCTTCCACAATAAGAATAGGAAAAAAAGAAGAAAGGTGATTGAATGATTAAAAAAATAAAAGAAAGAGAAAATATTTTAAAAAAAAAGAGTGAAAGAGATAAAAGATGAGAGGAAGAGAGATAAAAAAGAGTGGAGAAATTAAAAAAAAGAAAGAAAAGAAAAACGAGGGAATTGTTGTGAAAACATTAACAATGGACTTTCATCTTCTACAAACATGGTAGCCTAGCCACCATAACCCTTCTTTCCATCTTTGAGAGAACCATGAACTTTAAATACATGCTCAAAAGACTTCATAAATAGTTTGAATGTCATAGAAACACTCTTAGATGTTAATAAGAGTAGTAGAAACCAAGTTGCAGTGGAAAACATCTTTGGTCAAGGATTTTCAAAGCTTTGACAACATTTTGGTTTTAAGCCTCCATCTTTATTCGTGGAGTTGAAAGAGTTATTGAATTATAGAAAGATCCCTAAGAAACAATAGTGACTTTAGAAGGTGTCAACCATATTTAAAACAATGGTAGCATCTTGGTTTTTAAGAATACCATCGGAACATTAACAATAATAACCTTAACCATACCAAGTGAGTTTTTAGCCTTTTTATGTTAAATTTCATTAATTTAATCCTCTTGTAGTTGTGTCATTGCAATGAAATTTGAGTTAATGATTTTTAAATGTATAGAATACAAACCATGATATTACCTCGGGAAAAAACCTATCAAAATAAACTTTGCTTAAAGTATGATGCATGGTTATAGGTTTGTTATCTTTAGTTCATATTTTATGCTTACATGGGTGAACAAAATCTAGAATACAAGTCTTGGAAAAAAATAATAATGAAAAATGAAGTATCTTTAGCTATTTTTATGAAGAGAACCATATAAAAAAGGATGATTAGGGTTTTGTTGTTTGATTTAAATCAGGATTGGCCATTTGAAGTCACTAATATAGATCTTTACGTGCTTTTATTGCTATAATAAATAATAAAAAAGGTCTATTAGAGTTTATGTTAATCCAAATAATTCTTGTAGAAGTATTTTGTGGCTTTAAAACGATGAAAGTTGACACTTATTAAGCATGAAGTGTTTTTATTGTGGATCATGAGAAAATATGGCATGGAAAGTTTTTTTTTTATATTTCTTTAAATAAGGTTAAGCTATGTAATGTTATGTGTGGGAATGCTTTTAAATCCTAAAGATGTTCTCTCTTTTTTATGTGTGTGGGAATGCTCTATGTTGTGGTTATAAAGCAAGCTTGTCCTTTGATTTTGGAAAATATGAAAATTTAAGGTTCTTATAATCTAGGGTTTGTATTCTTTTGATGCAATGTTTAACTTGGAAATATACATTTTGGAGACTTAGAGTTCATTTCTTTAGAGTTTCTTTATATGTTAATTTATATGATACATGTTTTTTTTCTTATAATTTATTAAGGTTTATTTTAAATATCCTTTATTATATTAAACATGAAGAGTTATGGGCTATATGAATGTTTTTGTGTGCTAAAATATTGATACATGAATGAATGAAAAGGAACTTGAAGCTTTATTTGAAAGGTTTGATTTGTTTATTTAGGGTTTATGTGTTAGGAAACAATTAGTTTAATCAAGATTTTGTGTCCTAGATTAATCTTAAATTTTATAAAAATTAAATATTTTGTTAAAAAAAAAAACAAAAAAACAATTAAAGAAATCATTTATTTTTAGGGATTAAAATCCAAAATTCCAAAATCACCTATTGTTAGGGATTACCATAAAAAAATCAAATCAATAAAATCATGTATTTTTAGGGATTAATATCAAATTTTTTATTTATCGACATTTTTCTATTCTTAGGGATTGAACAGTAGTTGATGGTAACAAATTTCTTAAAATAGCAAATGGAAATAAAATTAGGGAGCAAGTCCTACTTTTTGATGAAGTCAAATATCTCAAAATGATAAAAAAACAATACAGTAAGATCTTTAAATGATCTTCTCCAAATAATAACTACAAGATGTAAAGTCTTTTGAAAACAACGAGTGGACAAGAATAGCAAACCGTGGATAAATTGTCATTCTTTAAATGATATGAAAAATAAACAAACAATTTATTCCAATGAACTTTAGTAGAGCAGTGACTTCAGTGATTGAAAGTTATTGAGACAAGAGTACTAGACTTAATTCATTAAGGGAAAATTAGAAAAGGGACCTATATTTCTAACCTATTGCTCTGCAAAAAAGCATTACAAAACTCAAACTCAACAAGTTTCCAGCAAATTCAAGCCTAACAAAGTCCTGCAAACTCAAACTTGTTTTAAAAGATTCAACCTTGAAATTAGAAATTTAACTTTGCCACTAGAAGATTCAATTTCATCATCAAGTAAAGCTTTTCTCTACTTTAGAGCCTAGCAAGGCTCCAACATCTCTGATTCAAGCCTAGTCATCACGAGGCTTTCGTGTTTGAAGGCTCTTGTAAATTTTGAGAAATTGTTATCTTGAGTCATTGAAATACAAACCAGTACCAAAAAGTTTTAGTCTACGTTATTGAAATTCAAACCAATATCAGAAATTGTTATCTCGAGTCATTCAAATTCAAACCAATACCAAAAAGTTTAATCTTGTACCACTAGAATTTAAACTAATACTAGAAGTGTTATCTTGCATTATTGGATTTCAAACTAGTACTAAGAAATTTTATCACACACCTCTAAAATTCAACATAGTACCAAAAGTGTTATCTTCTATCATTGGATTTAAAACTAGTACCAAGAAGTTTGAGTCTATGTCATTAAAATTCAAACCAGTATTAGAAGTATTGTCTTGATTCACTGGAATTCTAACAAGTACAAAGAAGTTTGAGTCTTAGTCACTAGAATTCAAATTAGTATCAAAAGTTACCAATGCCAGAAGTTTTATCTTGCATTACTAGAATTCAAACCAATACCAAAAAGCTTGAGCATGCGTAACTAGAATTCAAACTAGTACCAAAAGTTTTATTTTGGGTAATAGAAATTCAACCCTATACCAAGGATCCAATTTTTATTTAAAAACCTTAATCCAACAATCATGATCTTTTTAGATAGATTATAAATACCAAGTAAATCGTAATTGAACTTTGAAAAAATTGACATTCTTATAACAATCATGATCTTTTTAGACAAATTATATAGACCAGGTAAATTGTAACTGAACTTTGAAACAACCAACATTCCAATAATAACCTTTTGTTTTGACCACTTACAACCTTGCATAAACACTATATTTTCTTTACAAGCTTGCTACACAACCTATGAAAAAATATTTTTCATAAATCTTTGTATCGTAAGCATTATAAAGAGATGACAACAGTCATAACTTGATTTTTTCTGCTTTTAAATATAAAAATTTTGCATCAAAATATTTTTATAGATATATCATGGATTTTTAAAAAGCAAGGACTAATTCATAAAGGGTAAAAAAGATTAGAAATAATTTTGAGGGACAGTTAGAGGTTTAATTGAAGAAAAAGATCACTCCCTAAGTGACAGTTGAATAAAAAAGAGACAATTAGGTTTTTGATGTTTGATTTGAACCAAATTTGGCCATTTGAAGTCACTAATGAAGATCCTTCCATGCTTTTATTGCTGTAAAAATTAATAAAGAAGGTGCATTAGGGTTTATTAAGCCAAAATAATTATTTTGGAAGTAATTTATGGTTTTTAAATGATATAAGTTGGCATTTATTAAACATTAAGTGTTGTGTTGTGGATCATGATATCGTAGATAAAGTTTCTTCTGTTTCTTTGAACAAAGTTAAGATATGAAATGTTGTGTGTGGGTATGCTCTTGAATTCTAAAGATACTTTTTTTTCTTTTCCCTTAAGGTTTCAATCCAAGCTTGTGTCCTTTCATTTGGTAAAATAAAGAAATTTAGGGTTTTTATTCTTTTGATGCCATGTTTAAATTGGGTATATATGTTTCTCTACATCTTTTATTTTTAGAGATTAACATCAAAATATATATAAATTGATGAAATCATTTATTTTTAGGGATGAATGTTCAAAATTTACTAAATTGATGAAATCGTCTATTGTTATAAATTAACATTCAAATTTTTCTAAATTGATAAAATTGTTTATTTTTAGGGATCAATATCAATTTTTTTTTTATTGAGGTGTCCTTATTCTCCGTGATCAACATCTTTATTTTTAGAAAACAAATTATGAAATATCACAAAACCAATGCCCATCAAAATCCAAATTAAAAAAAAAAAAAACTCTTAGGAACAGGGAATCTACACTATTCCCAAACGCATCTAGTTTTAGTTTAGTCTTATATTTATGATATGATATGATGATACTATCGAGTATAATAATTACTCAAAGTGTCTTTTACCTGCTAGCATGCAGGGTCAAGCTAATATTGCCTCTCACCGTTAATGGCTTTTGATTTTCAGAGTGAACAAATCAACGCGCACATATAATATATACACATGAAGAGAAAAGAAACTAGGAGAGAAGAACCGCATTGACTTTTGTTTAGCATTTCAAGTTAGCATTAGAGATAAAATACTTATATAATATAGTATTATTACGCTTTGAACGTGGAGTGGAGAGGGAGATTTGCGAGGTTTACGAGTTGACAATTTCTAGATCTGATCCCAATATTGGGTTCTCCTGTTATGGGATTTCGTACAGGCCTCAATTGAGATGAGATGATGTCAGAGCTCCCTCTTTTTTATTTATTTTCCCCCTCAACTATATATATATATATATAGCCGAAAGAATCTGCTTATAATATCCTATTTATCATAAAAAATATATAAATTTCCTTCGATCCCATCAGTCATAAACTATACATGGAAATCCTACTTAACTTTCACCGTTAATTGAACGATTCCGTTGACAAGGAATATATATAGAGAGAGAGAATGAAGAAAATAAAAGTTGCAGAGGAGGCCATGGCCTTGATGTACGGTGCATGGAAGGGTGGATTAAGGAAGCTGCGCATAAACACAGGCTGTAATGCTGATTAATTATTCCTCTTGAGAGGGGGGGGGGGGTCAATAAATTCAAGAGGCTACATATCTGTAGGCTTGGAATGGGTGCATGCTTTAATTATTAGTATATAATCAGCTAGATGACCAGTGACTCTAGGGCTAGTTTTAAAACCGAGCTTCTTGCTTGTTAAATTCAATATTACAGGTTAGGCTCGGCTGAAATGACAAGAAAGGGCCATGCCCACGCTCAGATTCATGCTTTGTGGGGTGTTGTTGTAGGGCTAGCATGGTCTTCTCACGCTTTGGCAGGCCTCAGTTGTGAAATATTCCTGGTTAACCAAAGTTTATTAATATATTGAACTATAAGTTGATTAATTTAATTGAGAGTTAATTAAGGAGCCAATTAAAGTCAAGGCTTAGATGCGTCCTAGTGTGTCCAATGCTACTAATACTGCATCTTTGAGACGAGGGAATTGACTTTGGTGCCTCAAAAGCAGCGCATACAGACAAGAGAGAGAGATTGCATCTTGTTCTCGAATAGAAGAGAAGATGGATACTGATCTATCCCTGAAAATAGATGCTGAAAGTGAAGTAGAGGAGGATGGAGATGAAGAAAGGCGCCATGGTGAAAAAGGGGGAGGAACTCATCAAGAAGAGGAGGTAGGTAGACAAAACATACAAGATATCAGTGAAGCAGCAGGAGCTACAACAACAACAAGAGGAGGAGGAGGAGGAGGAGGAGGAGGAGGAGAAGCAGAAGATGATTCTTCCCTACTGGAAAACATGAAAACTGAAGAGGTACTCCTTTCTTCTTTCTAACAAAATTAACACAAGAGTTGTTCTAATAACCCTCCAAATATATATATGAACATGTATATATATAGTTATGTTGATCTCTCTGTCTCCTTCTCAAGAATAATACGAGGTGCTAAGCTCGACCGTGTGCGTGCTTATAACCCTCTATATATATAATTTCAAAACATGGATATGTATATCTCATGAAGGCATGCTTTAATTTGCACACAGTAATTGTTTGTGGCAATTTTGTAAAAGCAATATGGATATGCAGTTATCTGGTTTACAAATGGAGATAAGTCGCATGAAAGAAGAGAACAAAGTCTTGAGAAGAACAGTAGAGAAAACCATGAAAGATTACCATGATCTTCGAATGAGATTTGCTTCCTTCCAGCAAAATATGGACCAGAAGAAGGTAATATTTTAATACATACAATACTATTTCTCTAGTTTTATGGGTCAAGAAGAAGCAAAATATGGATATATATTCATTATTTTTATTTAGGATCCGCAAATCTCTCTCGGGCTTAATGCTAACGATAACAAAGCTGTTCAAGAAGTGCCGAAGGCAACAATACCCAGACAGTCAGATTCTAGTTATATTCAAAGACACCAGGCAATAGCATCTACGAAAGATGACACTGCTGGAGAAGGTGAATTAGGGCTGTCCTTGAGGCTACAAATTACAAGTACAAGTCAACAAGAAAGAGATGAGGATATGGAGGATAATAATAAGGAAGATCAAACTCCAAACCATGCACCAACAATATCACAGAACAATAATAATAATAATAATAATAATAATAATAATCAAAGAACTAATTTGGGAGGAGCTGGAATCACTGCTCACGGTGCTTCTTTAGCCAACAGAAAGGCTAGGGTTTCAGTCAGAGCCAGATGCCAGGCAGCAACTGTAAGTTGTTTACTTTTTCAAGATGTTATATTCAAAATTTATGCAGTTGCGTGCTAACTAAATGTTTTGATTCTCAGATGAATGATGGGTGCCAGTGGAGAAAATATGGGCAGAAGATTGCCAAAGGAAATCCTTGCCCTCGAGCCTACTACCGGTGCACGGTTTCTCCAGGATGCCCAGTTAGGAAACAGGCATGATACTTGATCAGAAAGCACAGATTAATTCTTATGATTATATATTTAAGCACATGATTAGTGTTAATCTGCTGTTTTCTCTCTTTCTTTAATATTGTGTGTTATGATTTTTACTAGGTGCAAAGATGTCTAGAGGACATGTCAATTCTGATAACAACATATGAAGGGACTCATAATCATCCACTCCCCGTCGGAGCAACAGCCATGGCTTCAACAGCCTCTGCAGCAGCTTCCTTTATGCTACTGAATTCTAGCAACCCTCTCTCTGATGGCATGATCGCTACTGGTCAAGCTAATTCCCTTCCATACCATGCCTGGAACCCTCAATATTCGTCGAACTTCAGAAGCATAAACCCTAATGATCCTTCCAAAGGGATTGTTCTTGATCTTACACACGATCGAGATCGATCACTGCTACAGTATCCAGTGATGGCTGGCTCTTCACAATATTCCTCTTCTCCGGCTAGCCATAATCAGTACCCCGGCTCGTTCGGTAATTGGATGCAAAGCCGATCAAGCAGTTACCAAAATAGCGCGGCTAATGTTCATAGAGTGCAAGAGGAGAAGTTACTGATGGCTGAGAATGTAACAGCAATTGCTTCCGATCCAAAATTTAGGGTTGCTGTTGCGGCAGCTATCACATCTCTCATTAATAAAGAGAACAGCAGCAGTCATCCTATAGAACCATCTTTGATTAGTAGGGATGGTGAGAGAGGTAGCCCTACATGCAAGCAGCAGCAACAGCAACTTTCCGGTCCTTGAATTCTCTTCCCATGCACAAGTGGTAAGCAAATTCAGCGCTTGAATAAGCTACAACGGAGGAATATATAAATATATATATGGCTTGTCTAGTTTTATTACCATTGAAGTATGTCCCTAGCTACAATATTTGCTTAATTTTCTTTTCTGCACAATAAACTCTTGCTGCCCAATTTTCTTTTACTTTGATTTTCCTTGTCTACTTAGCTAGTTAGTGTTTTTTTTTTTTTTTGAATTTGTAAGTAAGAACTTTATATGATGTACTATTCAATCCAAGGAATTGAAAAGGGACAATATCAATCTCTCCCCCTTCCGGTTTCTATTTTCTTTATTAGTTTTTTTTTGTTAACATCTATTAATTCTTTTGTTGGGTTAAAGAAATTTATATAACCTTTATATTATGCTAAAAATCTACTAATTAATTGACTAATTTGGACTACTCGATTATAATATTTCTATCATTTGTACATATAAATGTACTCACACACACATGAATACCAAGCATAATTGAGATTATTATTGATTTACATTTTGAATCTTTGATTTGTATTTCAATCACATTTTAATCATTTAAGCACTCATAAATCTATCACAAGGGATGTTACACCATCACTGCACCAAAGTTTATATAATACTATTCTATCCATTCTTTTTTTTATCCTTGAAAGTTTTAATAGACATCATTTCCTTGAAATTTTTTATATAAAAACACCAAATCTTGAATTTTTTAATCCCTTTCGTGTTTAATAAAAACAAACACGGTTTTTTAGGTTGGATCTTATTTATGGAAGACTTAATGATGATTCAAAGTGATTTTGCATTTGGACCAACAGAGAGAGTGTTCATAAAACCAAACTTATACACTTCAAGGAAGAATTAAAAACCTTAAGCAATACTTGAGTATTAAAATGAGGAACATGCAAGAAAAAATAAAAGAAAATTAATTAAGAAGAAATTATAAACCTAGAGTGTGAAGGATTTGTAGGGTATTTATAACCCATTAGTCTTGTTCTTTCATGGAGAGAAAGGGTTGGAGTGTCATCTTGTTTTGATAACATTTAATGATGAATAAATATGGTAGGCCATTGAAAGATTTTTATACATCTAGGGGGTGTAGGGAGACGAGGAAATAAGAAGTAGATGAGTCCATAAAGGCTAAGTTTTTCTCCAAGGCTAGACCCGAAGGGTCCTTCTCTTGGCTAAGCTCAAGAGAGGTGGGTCGTTTCTTTGGCTAAGTTCAAGAAAGGAGGGTCATTTCTTTGGTCATTTCCAAGGGAGATGGCGTCATTTTTTGGTCATGTCCAAAGAAGAAGGGTCATTCCATTAGCCGTGTTTAAGGGAGATGATGTCATTCCATTGGTTGTGTCCAATAAAGAAAGGTACCATTGGCCATGCCTTAGAGAGAATGTTCATTCCCTTGGTCATGCTCAAGGTAGAATGGGTCATTCCCTTGGTTGTGCCCAAAGAAGAAGGGGTCATTCCCTAATTGGCAATGCTCAATGGACAATAGGTCCTCAAAATTTTTTACGCCTGTTAAATTTGGGTTTATCATTCATACTTAGATCTAATTCTAAAGCACAATTTGGTTTTTGTAAATCCATTAAGCATTCCTATTGAAAGGGGCGAGGAAGAAGCTTTATAATCTTCATCTTGAGGGGTGTTCAGTGCTATAGTTGTACAGTATTTTTTAAAAGAATTGATTTTTTGAAAGGTTAATTTTTTTTATAATTTTAAATTATTTTAATGTGTTGATGTTGAAAATATTTTTTTTTAAATAGTATTTTGATATATTTTCAAATAAAAAACATTTTAAAAAATAATAACTACTATCCAAAATCTTGATCCTGGTGCATATGCTATACCACTCTCACTTAAATAAAGTTTGAATAAGTAAATTCCAAACGACTATGCTAATCGAAATAGAAAATAATAAAAAATATCCACGAAACTTTCAAGAGGTCTTTCTTTCGAACAGTTATATCCATTGTTAAAGTATCAATGGTGGTGGTCCTAGCTAGCTAAACCCAGATAATGTTCATTGATTTGAAGCAAACTGAGTATGAATTTGAAAGGCGTGGAATCATTTCTTGTCACCTTTGTGCTCGTAATAACACAACATGTACGATTTCAACTAGAAAAGCTCTCAACAAAAATGTAGTTATATTACAATTGTTTTCCCTCTATCTCTTATTTTTTCTCTCTCTAAAATACATAAAAAAAAAGTGTATTTAATTAACAAGTTTAATTTTTTTTAATCTTATCTACTATGGAAAAAGGTGCATTAAAAAGGGTAGTGTTGATATATATATATATATATATATATATATATATATATATATATATATAGAAAGAAAGTCAAAACCAAATCTAATTTATGATTTTCAAAGATAGATTTTTTTTTTTGAATTACAAATGATCTATTAAACACTTGTTGTAGCCATTAATAACATGGCTTAACATAGAAAAAAAATACAATATAAAGTCTATAAAGTCAAGAAACTTTCTTATAAAACAATAACCCTTCATCAAAAGATTAGAAAAATAAAATTGAATAAAAGCTATAGCCATACTACTACTAGATCAATATCTCTAATAACTTTTTGATTGGCTAGACTATATATTCACCACTTATTCTTCTATCTATGAACATGTTGAGAATCGACAGAAAAATAGCATTGAACATACCTTGCAAGCACCAAGGCCACATAATATTATTATTTTTAATCCAAGTGATAACATTATAAAAATTTGACTCCACAATTCATTGAGGAGTAAAAAGCATTGTAGTACTCAATACTAAAAAAAACATTCTTTTTAAATTCTTTTTAAATTGCAACACCTTAGCTTCATTAAATTTTATATTAATGTTTGGAAGAGTGATTGTGATCGCGATTTTTTTTTAAAATACTTTTACTTAAAAATATATCAAAATAATATTTTTTTATTATTTTTGATATCAACACATAAAAATTATCTAAAAACATCAAAAAATATTAATTTAAAATAAAAAATAAAAAATTTTCAAATATTTTCAAAAATATTTTTAAAACATAAAAACAAACATAACCTCATGATCTGTGAAAACACAATTAGATTCCTCACAACCTAAGTTTTCCTTTTAACACCCTGTCAACATTTCATTTGAGCATACATGTTAGGAGAGGTAAGTTCTCTCTGCTATTTTATTAGTCTGTATAAGAAGACGTTTTGATAAACATAATAACTTTGTTTTTATATGTATAGCAAAAACTCTCATTAGTATATTTTATCCAAATTACAACCATATAAAAAAAACAGAATAATATACATCAATCCAATTTATTTATTTTTATTAAAAATCATATTATTGCGAGCAACCCAAACATTCTAAACTATACAAAAAAAAAAAAAGAATAAACACCAAATTTTTTTTGCGTAGATTCCCAAACCATACCATTTAATAATAATTAAAAAATCATCTAAAGATTGAAGCAAAATAAATATTTGACGCAACTAATGTACCGCTTTAGACCACAACTTCTAGGCTATCTCACAACAAATTAAAATATGTCACGTGTTACCATTTCAGTTTCCTTTTCACAAAAAGAAGAATTTAAATCACTATTCCAGAACATACTCTTTGATATATAAAGGCTTAGTACGTAGTTTATACATTATGAAAAAGCCATAGATGAAACTCTACTTTCAATGGTGTAGGTTGGGCGATAAAAACACTAGGCTCTTCCACCTTACGGCTACAGCTAGACAAAGAAGGAATGGAATTTTATCTCTCAAAGCGGGGGGGAATTTGATTTCAGATCCTGCATTTATAAAAAGGAAGTTGTGGTTTTCTTCAAAAGCCTCGATTCCAAAGAGAATCTATTCAGACCTTCTTGCTCGAATTTGGAGTTCAATAAGCTGCTCCCATCCTTTTCCCCCTATTTGGAAAGTCCATTTTCCATGGGCGAGATGGTATAATTTTTCTGTTTTCGAAGGAAGCTTGGTTGAGGACTTTCACAACTCAGGTTGCTTGCCTAACAGGTCCTTTCTCACAATCATTCCTAAAGTTGTGGGCACAACTTCGTTGCAGGAGCTCAGGCCTATTAGTTTGATTGGAAGCTTGTATAAAGTTATTTCAAACTGGACTTTCACAAAATGTTTGATTCAGTGCTTTGGGATTACATTGAAGAGGTAATGAGTTATATATGGGTTTTGGAGATAAATGGAGGTGCTGGATCAGACAAAGCATTTCAACATCTAGAATCTCTAACCTAGTTAATGGCTCTCTCACGGAAGAGTTTGGTATGGAAAGGGGGCTTCGCCAAGGAGACCCTCCACCCCCTTTCCCTTTTACTGTAGCTGTTGAAGGTATTGTCTTGGGGAAGAATGGATTGAAGATCTCGCATCTTCAATTTGCTGACGATACTCTCATCTCTAGCTATGATAAATCTGCCTCCATTCAGAATGTTAAGAGAATTCTCCAATGCTCTGAGTTGGTGAATTTCTTCAAGAGAACTTGAATTGGCTTTGGCCCTGACAGTGAGATCATCTCAGACATGGCTCTTTCCTTACGATGCAAAGTAGAATCTCTTCATTTTATGTATCTAGGCTTGCCTATTAGGGCCTCCAGCCACTATTCTGCAATGTGGAAGCCTGCCATTAATAGAATCAGTAGAAGACTGACATCTTGGAAAGAGAGGTATCTTTCTATAGGAGGCAGAATCTGCCTCATCAAGTCCATGCTTTGCAATCTTCCTTTATATTACTTGCCCTTTTTATCCTATCCCTGTTTCGGTTGCCTCCTTGATTGAAAAGAAGATCTGTCAAGTCAAGTGGGGATACTATGATTCTCCCTAAGGATCATGGAGGCTTAGGAATTGGTTCTGTACTGGCCATGAATAAAGCTTTGTTCTTAGAGATGCTAAAGGCATGGTTTTAGGCATGTTTTCTGTTCCGATTGGTGTTAAAGAGTCGAATGAAGAAGAGCTTAAAGTGGTTATTAAAGCGTGGGAATTGTCTTCTTCCAGCTCTAATCTGACTCTAGCATTGTGATCTCATGGATGCAGCATAGGTCTGCTATACCATGGTGCCACCAGTACCTGTTTAGCTAGGTGGCTCGATTCTCCTCCACCTTGAATGCTGCTCACTTTGTCCACGCTTTTAGATAAGGAAACTGTGTGGCTGGTTGCATGGCGAAGCAGGGTAACTCTAGGCCCGTGGAGTTTCTGGCGAGGGTCTGATGTGGTTTTTAGTGGGCTGTGTTGAAGGTCTTATGTTTCCCTTGTGTGATGTTGCTGTCGGGTTCCTCTGGCGGTGCCTTTGTTGTTTCTTGTGTTTGCTTGTGCGTTTGCCCTTTTGTGTTTGCGGGCTAGCTAGGTGGGGCTCTTCTCATTGGTTTTGTTGTCGGCTTACTATGTAATTATATTATTTGATAATTTTATCTATATATTTTTTAATATTTTATTCATGTTTTATATATAAAATACTTTTATAATTTTTGTTATATATTTTGAAGGTATGTTTTAATGTAAGATTTGAAAAGAAATAAAATTCAGATTATATTTCAACCCGTGTTGAATATTGGCAGATTTGATCTCTAATTGATGTTTTATGCAAAACTTGAGATATAAAAAATCGAAATAAAGTGGTTCTAGGGGTATTAGAAAGCTAACATCCATAGCTTTCTATATATATATGACAAGAAAAAAAAAAAGAGCATGGAAATCGCAATTTTCAAAGACAAGTCTCGCATTCTTTTAATTTTGACTTTCGACCTTCAGTTAGAGAATGTCATTTGACGCAAACTTAATTTGGTTGGATTCTTAACTCAAAGACCTATCAACGTCCTAAATTTCAGTAGAAAAAGGAGCCCATATGAGAAAGATATGAGTTTTCTAAGACAATTCATAAACCCTACCAACAGACAGGTTTTGTGAATAAACAAGTCTAACTTACTTCCCAAGCATCCATACCAACATGAAAATTATTTCTTTGTATGGGAATCTTTATTTGGGCAATTTAACTTCTCTAAGTCCAAAGTTAAAACTTGAAGATTTTATACGAGACTATTTTTTTTTTCTTTTTAGAAAAATAGTTATTGTACTACTAAATATAGATTGTCTATTTTAGAAAAGACTGTTATTATTTTGGAGAATACAAATGGATTGGAGAGATGTGTTGATTATGGTTTCCTATCAAATAAAAAGAAAGAGAGGAAGAAAAAGGGGGCAACCAAAAAAAAAAGAGAAAAAAAAAGAAACTCACCCATTTTTCTTATACCTAAAATTAAGTTTTCATCTTTTCTCTTAGTTTTTTTATAGACATGCAAGGCTAAGTTATTTTTCTTAGTTGAAATGATATAGAAACTTTCGGATTTCAAAAACTGTGAGATCTATTTTATTTTTCTTTTTTTTTCAGTTTATATGATAAGTATAAATGTTTTTCTATGTTTATTTCCTATAATTGTTTAGTTTGATTGTTAGAGTGGACTCTAAATTATTATTCTAATCAATCTATTGCTAAGTTTGTTATCAAAATCAGAGTTATGAAATTTAAACTTGTGAAGTGACTAAGTTTAATAATTATGGCAGATCTATGTTATTAATCTTAGAAAAAATATTTGGTCAAATTGAACATAGACTGCATATAATTATGCTGTCTAGATTTATCAACCCATCTAGATCTGAAGACTACTATTGAATTAAATTATTAGTGTGGACACTGTGGTTGGTTAATGGTTATAGTTAATTATACTGCGGATCGATTAACTTATTAATGTTAAGGAAAGATAAATATTCGGAATATAAATTGACATATCGTTTCAATAATCAGTTTTGATTTTCGTAGGTGGATGTTTATTTGAGACCAAGATTTTTCTTTTAATAAGTTTTAATTTATTTAATTTAGTTTGATTTGTTTACCATAGCATAACCAATATAACCTCAAAACCCTTCAATTTTTAATCATTTAACAGAAAGACCTTAACTACATCTTTTTTTGGGAACGACCCCTTACTTGCTATGTACTATCTTATTTGTTTAAGTTAGAATAATTAATTTGTGTGACCGCGATATCACAATAGCTCCCTTCTCTTTGAGTACTCTTGACTTGATATCTTGATTGGTTTTACATAGGATTGGGGATTAATCCTTTTTGAGTTGGCTTGACTTGGTGCTCTAATTCTTTTTTTGCTTCCATCTTTTTTTAGTTCTGGCCTTGCTTGTTGCTTTCTGGGGTCTGTGATGCTTGGCCTCATGGCTATTCTTATTTATGTCTGCTCTCTCTTAAAGTACACTTGTTTCCCAGCTCAACTTTGATTTTTGCTGCTTTGTGGCCTGTTTTGTGGTGGCCTTTTAATGGTCAAGATTTTCTCTGCTAGTTCTTTCTCTCTTGTAGTTGCGGACTTTGCCATAGTTATTAATTTCTCTTCTCCAGATTTTACTTTGCTGTAAAGGCATTCTGTGCTGCTTGGTTATTTTTATTGGGTGTTTGAGAGTGTGATGATGATTATTTTTTAAAGTATTTTTTTGTTTAGAAGTGTATTAAAATAATATTTTTGACATCAACAAATCAAAATGTTCTTAAAACTTAAAAAAAACTTTTCAAAGGTGTTTTTAAAATAAAAAAAACAAAAATCTTTGTTTAGGTTTGTTTATTTCTTCTGTGGCTTTGTGTTAGTTGTAGCCAGTTTTGGATAGCTTTGTTTTATAGTGTGCTTCTGTGTTGCCTCCCCTGGTGCAATACTTTTTATTCATATTCTTTTTCGCCTTATTGGGAGATTTAATGAAATCCTGCTCATTGATATTATACCTATTAGTCTTGTGAATTGGATATATATCTATGAGTTTATTAGCCCTTTAACTTTCAGGATTAAATTAATATATGCATTATTAATCCATTTTGGCATGCTGCTAGTTTTAAAAAATTCACATTATTTTTCATAGATAGAAAGATAGAGATGAAATTATAAATTACTCCAAATTATTTTAATGAGGAGTGGATCAATGACACGATATGTCCTTAATTATGCTCTTTATTTTCTTTTTGCTTTTTTATATATAAATTGTTTTATAAATTCCATCCAATTTCATTGTGTGATCTGTCAAAAAATTATGCATTATTTATAAGAAAACTATAAATGAAAGTTTTAAAAATGATAAAAAAAAAACACTTCTGATTATTTACGAAATGGATTAAAATTATAAAAAAATGTTATCCTTTTCTAAATTAGAAATTAAATAATTAATAAAGAAATAAAAATATTAATAATTACATGAACATTATTAAATAAAGTAATCTCTTTTTACCTCTAAATGAGAAGAAAATGTTTAAGTTATTTAAAATTTTAATAAAATAAGTATTAAAGAAACGATAAAATTATAAGGTAAAATATATACCTTTTTTCCTCCCATTGGAAAAATTGTTGGGTTTTTTAAACTTGGAAGTTAAATATTATGTAAAGAAATAATTTTTATATAGATTATAAATATGTAAGAAATTATTAGCTTTTGAAAATTAATAAATTTCATTAAAATTTGACAACAAATTGATATTAATAAAATAACATTATTTCATAAATTATACATCTTTCTTCTAATAATACTAATTTATCTAATATTAAAATCTGAGTTATTTTATATTCTTTTAATAATTGCATTTAATTTTCTTATGCTTGATGTGTTGATCTTTGACACATGACATACAATGTAATAAAACTTGATTGAAGGATAAAGAATTTAATATAATTAATACTTAAAAAAAAGACAAAATTCATAATAGAAAGAAAAATAGTATAATGACAAAATATCTATAAAAATAATAGAGGAGGGACAAAATAAATTTGTGACTAAAACTTGTTTGGAAATTAAATTCTTTTTTAAATGCTCTTTTCATGAATTTTAGTTACAATTAGCAGCATGGTGGCTCGCATTATGCTACATGCTAGATAAAAAAAAAATTAAATGCAAAAACAATATGAAAGCATTGTTGATATATTTTCTAACACCAAGAAATTTTTTAACTATAAACTAATAATCTTATGTAATAATAAAAAAAGAAATCATATGCATTAATAAATATTAAAAAGAGTTGTCAATATTAACCAAAAACTAAGTTAGGAAGTTGACATATAAATACAAATTAAAATATATGATTTCGTGCCATAACGAGCTAATTAGACATTTTTATATCTTATCGTATGGCAATAAAAAAAATATAAGTTAAATTATAATGAAACAAAATGATTTACTAATACGATTCCTTCTTGTAAAACCCCAATTAAAATATTACAATATTAGAAAAATGTTAGAAGTTTAACTTGATGATCAAAAGAAATGAATAATAATGTATGAATATTAAATGATTATAGATGATGATTTATGAATTTAAATCTTAAATAATGGCAAGCCTTAAAAAAAATAAAGATATCGGGTAAAACGAAAAAAATAAAATAGCTAAACTAAAGAGCAAGGGTGAAATGGTAATTATGAGTATAAGAGAAATATAAATAGAAACTTGGCTTCCTAAAGAAGCCAAGTTGGCTGGCCACTTGAGGGAGAGAAAGAGAGAGAGAGAGAGAGATGGAAGCAAATTTGTAGGAAATTTTTGTTAAAAAAAAACACTAAAGAGAGATAAATAAAAGGATCAAAGATGGATTATGAAGAGATTAAGCAAGGAAGTTGTAGAAGATTTTGAAGAGGAGGAGTAGGGATAAAAGAATTGAACTATACAAATCGGTTGACTGATTAGGATTGCCAAACAATCTAGTCGATCGGTTGATAGGAGAAACAATGAGTTTTGCTATTGTTTGAATCAGTCAATCAAACCGCTCGACCGTTAAAGACCCTAGTGAAAGTAGTAATAACTAGATAACCAATGGGTTGTGACAATATGAACCAACCGACTGTTATAACTGACAGTGAACTATTATTATTCCATTTAAAACCTATAGTCTTATAATATGATATTCGACCGAGATAATGATAAGAGGAATCGAGCTTGTTTGATTAAATAGTTAGATACATCATGTGGACGTATGTTTGTTGATGCTAAATGAATATGAAATACATTGATTCCAAATAAATTTGAATTAAAACCATGCATTCCTTTGAGGAATGAAGTTTGGTTAGATATACATTCCTTTGAGGAAAGAGATTTATTCAGATTGAATAAAACTATAGTAAAGATTAACGCGTTATGATATTAATTTTTGTTTCAGGGTCTTTACAAGATCTTCAAGAACCTATTTTTGATATTGATTTCCTATTCTAGTTAGTAAGAAATATATGTATGTAATTTTATAGTTATGGATAATGAATTGTAATACTTTTAGCACCTCCTTTTAGCATGCAAACTAGAGCTTATAAACTCAATATTTTGTTATAAAATAACTTGAAATTTATAGTCACTACATTTTATTTTATGTTCTTCTTATTGTTTAAATTATCTTAATATTTTATTAGTATACTAAATTAGTTAGGTTGAATTGATATGGTGAGTATCATGAGATTACTGATGAGATGAAGATTTCAAATAAGTTGAATTGATGTTTGAGATTCGATTGATTAAGTCGCTTTGAAGTCAACACTTGGGATCATGACATATTAAAAAAATCCCTTGTTTTTAGAAATCATGATTTGACATGTTAATTATAAGTAGAAAATTTACGATAGTTACACTCCTTTTATTATTAATTTTTTCCACCGAAAAAATATAATTTTTCCATGTTCTTTATTTAAAAAAACCCAAAAGAAATAAGAACAAATGAAAAATAAAATTCATGATTGAAATAATGATATGAAAGGCATATCTCCAATTAAAACTCTTTTATTTTATAAATGCGCTTTGTTTTTTTTTTACCATAATATTTGTTTTTTATACAACATCATATCATAAAGGTTAAAGTAAGTCTTAATTAAAAAATTAATATTATGATAACTTCAATTCAATTGCATTAAAAAATATATAAGAACAATACATTGCCGATACATTGTTGTGGGGGGCTTTTTGGAAGTACTACCAAACTCAGCTTGACTCATCGGGTTGATATGGAGATGACCCAACCCAGGCGCTTGCCTAGTCTAGGCTTCAAATCAAATTGGATGGGAGTTAATCTAATATGACCTAATCAACTTAGGTGTTCAAAAGGCAACCTGTCAAAACTCATTTTAACTTAAAAAATCAAGACAATGTCGTTCCAGCCTTATATATATATAACCCAACCACTTCCATATCTTGAGTCACGAGTTTAGGGGCGGTGAACTCAAGTTGGCCTAGGTCAATCAAAGATGTTGTTGTTTAAGTACACTACTTAAACAACAACATCTTTGATTGACCTAGGCCAACTTGAGTTCACCGCCCCTAAACTCGTGACTCAAGATATGGAAGTGGTTGGGTTTAATAAATTTATTTTTTGGAATTTCTTATTTAATCATACAATAATAAAAATCAATATGCACAAGGAAGCAACTGAATAAAATGTTTACAAAGAAAAATTATTTTCACCCTCCTATAGTTTAGTTTTTTTTTTTCACTTTGCCTTTATTTTTTCAGAAATTATAGTTTATATTCAAAGAAGTTTTTAAGATTATATAACAATTTACATCCTCACAAAAAAAAAAGTCAACAAATTAGTTTAAATTATTTACAAGATTTTCATTATATTCTAATTATTATTTAAAGAGCCCTTGAGTGTTAGCATTATAAGATTATAAGAAGATCCAATGTTATAATGGGTTTTTCATTAATGAATATGTCTTTCTTATTGAAGAGTATGACAAGAATAAAAAGATATATAATAGTGAGGTTTGTGTAAAGGCTTTAACTTTCAATTAATTTGAAGTTGATTATTATAGCAAGTTACTAAATGTTATTGCGTTACGATATCATAGTGAGCAAGATATATTGGTTTTATTTAAACATTGTTGATATGATATTGATAGATAAATCGGAGTACATCCTCATCATGGTATAATCAAAATAAATAAACGAGACAGACTTCACAATATCAATGATGTTTCATACGTACACCTTTTCCTTTAGAAATGATCATAATAGAGTTTTTTTTATTGTGGTTTTAGGTTTAATGTTGAAAATTATTGGCATGAAAATGCTTGATGTTGTTGTCGTGTATTTAAGTTGACTATAAGATTATAAAAAGGTAAAAAATATTGAATAGCTAATAGAATTGATAAAGGATGTGTAATCTCATCGAGAAATTACAATAGACTTAGGAAAGGTCACTAAAATCACTGATGAATGTGCAATTTCATTGGAAAATTGAAATAGATTTGAGAAATAACGATGGGATTACCGATGAATGTACAATCTTATTAGAAAATTACAGTAGCTTTGAGAAATTGATAGAATTGCCAATGAAATAAAAAATAATAAAATTTTCATTTGCAATTCCATCAACATTTGTTGACATGTTAATAAGCCGATGGAATTTTATCGGTGAACATAGGTTATAATATGATAGTTCCCTCTCTTCCCATCTCATTTCATCTGCTTATTGCAAAAAATAATAATCATTGTCGTCCCTGCCTCTCTCTTGTCATTGCCCTCGTCCCCTTTCTCTCTCTTTCTTTCTCTAAGGGTAAGTTTCTTAATCTTTATGGAACTATTTATTTATTTATTTATCTCTTTATGATTGTTTGTGTTTTGGATGCTTAGTTTTTTAGTGGACTTGATGTTTTAGGTTCTTAAATATTATGATGATGGATTTTTCATTAATGGGTTATTAAATTTCATTGAATCATGGAAAAAATTATAGCAAAATGTTCAGGCCTAGTTTATATATATATATATATATATATATATATATATATATATATATAGAGAGAGAGAGAGAGAGAGAGAAGGATTGGGCAAAAAAAAAAAAAGGAAGAAGAGAAAGGACAACAATTGTTATAATGGGTGAAGAGAAAAAAATGTGGGTTCTTGGATTTCCTCACCAATATTTATTTAGATTGGAGTTGTTTTGAGGTATAAGAAGGTTTCTCCTCCTTTAATTTTATTTTTATGTTATGTACTTGACTTTTCCTAATTTGTAGTAGATGTTAAGAGATAGTTATGTGATGTGATATTCGAAATTGATGATGGAGATATTAATTAGGACATGGTTTTGTGATGTTGTTGTGAAAATGTTAATTGATGATGGAAATGTTAATTAGGTGGTGGTTATTGTTGTTATTATGTGTTAATTGGAATTGATGATGAAATTGTTAATTATGATATTATTTTGTATTGTTGTTGTTATGAGAATTCTAATTGATGATGGAAATGTTAATTCTTAAAATAACCTAATGAAATAAATAACTTTAATACATAACTTATATTGAGTGGTCTACCTTCTATTCTGTAATAATTTTACTAGAAAATAGTTATTTTAAAAAAGGGATTCCACTTTTGCTGTCCACAGTACACGAGCCTCGACCAATATCATATGCATTAGGTTTCTCTTCATGATCAACACCTAAATTTACAGCACGGTCAATAACACCACCAACACTACTAAATTAACAGTAATAATATTTATTTTTAAATTTTTTCTCTACATCTCCAAAATATAACACAAGTTAACTCTGAATTTCAATGTAATAAACTCATACGACATCCCACAATAAGCAATGGTTAAATGCATGCATTTTTTCTCATAATTAATAACAATATAGAAAGAATGAACAATAAGCAATTGGTCCCCGTCATCAATTAACATTCTCATACAAACAGCAACACAAAATTATGCTTTAATTAATGTTTTCATCATTATTTTTCAATTAATACATAACAACAAACACAATTATCGAATTAATATTTTCATCATCAATTAACATTTACATCATCAATTTCTAATTAACATATAACAACAATCAAATTAATATTTTCATCATCAATTAACATTTATAAAATTAATTGACTTTGTGTGAATTTGTTTTCATGTTTACAAATATTAAAGTTGTGTGTTTTACCACATGTGTGATGAGATCATCATTTGAAAAACCATTATTTTAATCGAGTCAGCTTTAAGATTATATTGAATAGATGAATATGGTAGATGTTTGGTGGAGACTGTTTAAGGTAAGATAAAATATATTTATTGAGTTAGTATATAGGTTTTTTTTTCTTAAAAAACTAATAAATATATGAATTGACAATGTTGGGAAAATTTTGGTGGGAAAGGGAAAACAAGGGGGTGTTAAGGAAAATGTGAGAAAACCACAGTATAATTAGATAAGTATCAAGCAATTAACAAATTTTATATTAGAAATTGTAATCCTAAATTTCCTAATCTTATATACATTTAACAATTTTTATGGACCAGGCTGCGTGATTTGTCGTATGAAGCCCATCAATATACATAAAAAGAGATGGCTCTGATGACATCATGGTATGAAAAAAGTATAGATCAAGTCATGTTATATAGGATAATTGGGTAAAGTTTCAAGACTTTGTGGCATCAAAGAACTTTAAAATATGCTTGTGACTCGGGTTGTAGAGCCAAAATAAAACAACACAAAGTTTGGTGAGCAAGCCCATTGATGGATCACTTTCATTTGTTAACCATGCAAAAAACGTTGTAAGAACTTTTTTTAAAAACATTTTTTAATTTATTGTTTATTTGTTAGAATGTTTTACAACATATTTATTTTGCAGGGACAACAACTTGTATGTAAGTCTACTCTGATAGAGTTATGTAAGGAAACTTGTATAATGAAGACAGATAAGGGGAAAGAGGTGAAGAAGTTTGTATATAACATAGTGGAAACATTGTAATTTTTTTAAATGCTCATAATTTTATAAATTCTTTTAATTATAATTGACTTGTTTTTTGATTTTGTAGGAAATACATAACATCGTAATGATTGAAAAATATAAAGAAGACACTTCCACTCATCCTTTTCATGATTTTTAGTTGTGATTGGAGGCTGGAGCAATTGATAGATCTGATAGGAATTAGGTTTATGGAATTTATTTCTACAAGAGAAAGTGCCACATCAATCTTTATAAAAAAAATATTTATGATATATATATATATATAAAAGGAAAACTAATAAAAGGTTTCTTTTTTTTTATGATTTTTGCACTCCTTTTTCTTTTTAATTCTAAGTTTTATTTCTCTCACTTTAATCATTAATTTAATTTCAATTCTTTTTAAGAATACAAATGTTATTGTTCATGATTAATTAAAAACAACTAAGGAAATCATCAGTTCTTTTTTATCAAATTTGAAAGAAAAAAAACCTATCATAACAAATTGAAAAACAAAATCTTATTTTAATTCTTATAAACAACATTTGAATTTTTTTTTTCAAAAATATAAATAATTACCAACTAGTTGTCAAAAGTTTTGCAAAAGCAAGTAATTTGTTTTTTTAAAATTGTGATGATATTTGTTTGTGATGCTTTTTTCAATAAAAAGAATCTTACAATAATTAAGTTTATTCTGTCTAAAAAATTTAAAATCAAAATAGAAAATAAAATCCATAAATAACACCAAAAAATAATACCAAACAATTCCTAAAATTTCCTAACAAGGTTACCCCACTAAATCCAAGGTTTTCCAAGGCTAACAATTAAGCTAGAATTTTTAGGATAGATCATCGAGCATATTTGTAGAGATATGGGGATCCTCTAATGCTTAAATAAGATAATCTGTAAGGAGAATATATCTTGAAAGGCTATTTCTAGTGTGTTTGTGAAAACTAAAGAAGACAATAAATTTAAATGTTGTGAAAGAATATGGGTTTGTGTATTGAATGAGTTCTCTTGCTTACATAGTATTTCATATGAGTTTTTGTTTGGTATTATAGTTGCTTTTGTGGTTGTGTTTGGTTAATATGCTTTTTGTATAAAGTTTGATTGTAAAATTACTTAAAAGGACACACACACACACACATATATAATGGCAAAACATTGGTGTTTTATAATTATGATTACATAACGGAATAAATAATTCTTGTACATTAATAAAAGTTTTTCATTGTCCCATCAAACTATTTGCAATTCCATCGTTACAAAATCCATACGTGAAGAACTCTGCGATCCTTGAATAGCAGAGTGAGGTACAATATCAGGTAAAAAGTCATCTAGAATGAAATTGGGATTGCAATCATACTCGAAAAAAACCTCATCATCTTGCGATCTCCTTATAGTATAGTTATATAGTGCCATTGATGT
Organism: Populus davidiana; assembly: GCA_030145905.1. NCBI lineage: Eukaryota > Viridiplantae > Streptophyta > Magnoliopsida > Malpighiales > Salicaceae > Populus > Populus davidiana. The sequence goes on along the minus strand of CM057789.1, from coordinate 21,091,665 downwards.
AAGTACAATCTCAACTTGTATTTTATATGGATAAGGAGACATGTTTTGCAAAATTCTGCACCTTTGTTTCCATACTCCAAAAGAATTTTCTATCACGTTACGTAGTGATAAATGTGCACGATTAAACACTTCTTCCCGACCACTTGGTTGTCCATGACGGTAAGTGATATCTCTCACCTTTATAGGGACCCAAATACCCATACTATTGGGATATCCAACATCAACCAAGTAGTATTTCCCTACAAATAAGAACAACATGGTAGTTTTTTACAGAACTAAAAATAAATAAATTATATGCCTTTACTACTAAGTCTTCAATTTATTTCAAATCACAACCTTTTGGTGGTTTTGGAAATTTTATACTGCTATTGTCAATAACTGATTAGTACTTAAAAGTGCATTTTTATCAAGGTTTTATATCATCATCTTGCACTTGAAGTATTAATAACTCCTTAACTAAAACATGTTTTATAATAACAAGTCTGATACTATAAGATACCTTAATAAATGGTAATATTCATCTTAAATGCAGGCCTATCACATAAATCAAAGGATTGATTGATGAATTCAACTACTGAAATTGTGAAGATAAAAAGAGGGTGAAGCTTAGAAAAGTGATGTTGGTTCAGTCCAAACTGAAACACTGTTCAGTAATTGGGTCATATCTAAAGCTGTAGATCTCGGATTTAGGTTTGCTTTGTATGGATGGAAAGCTAAGACATATGTCTAAACATTCATGGGAGTGTAAGACCCAATTTTTCTATTTGGAAGTCCAAATCTTAGCAACAACGGAGAAGTCAGAATCTATCCTGTAGCCTAGACATTTTTCAGTGTTCAGCTCATATCTCAAGTTCTAGAAGTCTAAATGACCTCAATTTTTCTTTCCTGGAAAGCTGAGATAATTTTCTAGAACTTTCATGGTAAAATTGGTTCAAATTCTGACATTAACAATGATGTTTTGTTCAGACAAGAAGATAAAGATTGTCACCAAGTCAAGATGTGGCCACCCACTCAACAATTATTCATCAATTCAATAGTTCTAAATTTTGGCCTATAAAAGGAGGCATTTGCCATGCATTTAGGCATCTTAGTGTTCAGATCAAGATCATGTTCTTGCTCTCTTTCTTTATATTTTTGTAATGCTCAAGTTTTATTTTATGTTATATTAATCTCTTATTTATGCTTTTCATTTCCTTTCCTTTACTTATATAATCATGTTCTTATCTTGTTTATTTATGTTTCTTTCTTTCATTATGTTTAGCTAAATTTATTATGTCAAGGTGAAAAGGTTACACTAATGGTGTAAGAATAAGTATAGTATAAACTCAACATGGACTTTAATGCTTGATACTAACATGTTTTATATTTATTATTTTGCTCACTCTTAATACCTTGCTTGTTAAATGGTTAATCTAAATTTGTGTTGAACAACCCTTGGTACAACAAATATTTGGCTCTTTCATAGCCCAACTATATGGTATAACCGACACCTGTGCTATAAAAGGAACTTGATTTGTTGTTAACATAAGTTATCACCATGAATACCTGATAATATTTACAAGTATTGACATTACTCGAATAAGATAATTAATGTAATTATGTTAACAATTTATAATTCGAATGGAACCTCCTTTGTGTGTGGTTTCCAGTTGAGTAATAAGAGTTTATATTATACTTGTTTGAAATACCATTAGTGAATCATCTAATCTTGACATTTGTTTTTATCATTGTTTAATCATCATATTAATCTTACATCTTAAAGTCCTCTTTGTTACTACTACTACTACTACTACTGTTGTTGTTGTTGTTGTTGTTGTTTATAATTTATATAGTTAACCTCCCTGTGGTTAGACCCCGGTTTTGCCGGGTTATTTATTACTTCGACACTTCTGCACTTAGGAGAAGACATCAATCTTTTGATCGTGTCAATAGCCTCAAGAAAAATACATGTATCGTGTGCATTGTATTCTCATCCTGCCCACACAAACATGAATTGCATGTCAAAAACACAAGCGGCCATGACATTTTGTGTTGGTACACCTTTTCTTCCAATAAATGGAATTTGATTATCAAATGATATGCAGGCACGAACATGTGTGCCATCCATTGCACCGACACAATTCTATAGGCCAAAAACAATTAAGTAATCATAATCATAATCATTTATAAAATATTTCATATTCATTTAAACAACTTAGTTAAAAAGAAATTCATCTTACCTTAAAATATGGCATATCTCTTGGATTCATTGCAATTTCTCTTGGTGTGCTCGTAAATTGTGGATCTACTGGTTTTATGACTTCTACAGCAAACAAATATAATGATTTTAGGACTTCTTTGAAACATTTACTAACAGTTTCACCTGAATGTTGAAATCTCTCATGCACTTCCCTATTTGACGCCCTTACTGTTATTGTAAATAGAGACATTGCCACATTTTTAATAACGCTCATTCTTTTTGAAGGTTTTAAGCCATGATGCATTTCTAAATCATTGCATAGACTCAACAAAGTGGTTGTGTCCATCCTAAACATGTTAACACATCATTTCCAATGACCTCCTAAAACCTCATTCAACCAACGCATCCCTGTGTTGTATGAAACCAAACATGGTTCTTTGTGCATATAATTAATATAATACATGTTTATAGCTTCAGCCATATATATAATTAATTTATTCATATCAAACTACCTCCTTAAAATAAATTCATCATCACCATCACTTTCATCGTCACCGTCATCATCATCATTGGTGCACGTCTCCCACACGGTGTCGTCTAGTTATTTTTCGTTGCTTGCTTTGATTGGTTCTTAGGAGTCACCACCTAGTATTTAATTGAGCGCTACTAGGAAACCCAAGTGTGTTGGTCTTGTCAGAGATTCACATGTAAGGGACTGGTTGTGGTTAGAGAAGGGATTAGCACCCCTAAAACACCCTACCTGAGGTAAGCTGCTTCGTGGCTTTGATATGTTAAAGAGGTTTTAAAATTTTTATTTTTTTAACGGATATTAGAAATACGACTTACGTGTAAGTTCATAATTCTCGACCGTAAACAAATCAAAATATTAAATTCTTCTTTATTCTTTGCAATTTTATCATAAATAAAAACATCATCCAAAAAACAAATAGAAAAACACACCCATACACTTTTACTATATTTTTTTTTATTTTTTCATTTTTTTTACACATTATAAATTATACAAATTCAAAAAGCAACTAAACAAAAATTACATTAAACACTTTAAAAATTACAAAACAGACCCCCAAAAATCAATAACAGTGTTGGGAAACCTTTTAGGCCCGTATGGACAGTGACAATGCGTCTCCTACACACGCCACCGCCACTGGTGGCGCGTGGGTTCACGCGCCATCGATGAAGCCAACTAACTGGTGGATCGGGAACGTCTTCTTCTTCTCTGTCTTCCTATGCCGGCAATGAGGGTCACCGTCACCTACAACAATAAAAAATGCACAAACAACAGTCGGTTTTAATTTTTCTTTCCTTCTGTTTCTCTTCTTCTCCATTTTGGATCTACTTCTCTCTATAGATCGATTCTTTTCGTTTGCTTTCCCATTCTTCTCTATTCTCGGTGGCGGCAAGACCAATGTGGGTGTTGCCACTGGGGAAAGGGACAACGGGGGGTCTAGGGGGCGCGTTGTGTGTCTACTTTGGGGTCGGATGGAGAAGCTGGGAGACGGTGTGGATGGTGTTGATGGCTCTATGGGCGTGCTACTGGATGGTCTGCACTACCGTCGGTGGTAGTAGTCTGTGATGGCTGCAAGTTGGCTGAGTGAAGGGGAGAGAGTTGGGTCTCGGTTTAAAAGAGATGGGGGCGGTTGAAAGAGCCTAGGGGTGGTACTATCAATGGATATGAAGGTTCTGGTTCGGGTCTATAGAGGATAGTCGGCAAAGGCTGGCGATGGGGTATTTATATGGGTGTGGTGGTAGTGAAGGGGAGTAGGAGATAGTGAGGGAGAAAGACGGCTGGGGGGGTGGCGGCTCCTGGAAGAAGAAGAAAAGGGTTTGCTGTGTTTAGGCTTTTTTTTTTTCCTTTTTTCGCCAGGGGGTGACCAGTTACTTGAAAAAGATGGGTTAGGGTTAGGGCTTTTTTTTTTTTTTTCTAATGTTTCAAAATTGCCCCCTCCCTTTTATGTGTGTTGAAGACCAGTATTTATAGGCAAAAATATTGTTAGGTTTTCAAACTTTGTCCCTCAACTTTTTTTTTTGTAAATTTTAATATTTTCTTATTTTTTGGATTTTTCTTATCAACATCGACTCGAATGAGGAAAATCAGTGATTTTAAAAATAAAGCTTTAAAAGTCGAATGTGTTCTAAAAACCTTTAAAAATTTAAATTCTTTGAGACGATGCTAAAAATTCTAAAAATGATGCAAATATATTAAAAAAAACATATTTTTTTGGATTTTCAATGTTTTTCTCTATTTTTGGATTTCTCTAAAAATTTATCAAAACATGGGTCCAAAATTGGGTTGCAACAATCATCATTATTGTCGTCGTCGTTGTTGTCGTTTCCATCACCGTCATCTCTAGCATCACTAACTAAGGCACCACTACCTTCACAACTAGGATAATTAATATGGTCTACAATGCGGTTCATTACATTATCATAATCGTCATCGAAATCTTTGTTAAATATGACATTAAACCGTGGATCATCCATATCTTCAATTACATGTAAATAAAAAAAATTGGTATGTTGTTAATAAAATACTATAAGTAATTAAATATCATTCAGTTAAAGAAAAATAAAATCAAAGAGTTGGTGATAAATCATTTGTTACATACCTGTAAAGTAAAAAAAGAAAGTGTTCCACTTCATTGTATCAAATACAATTAAGATGTTTGTTCTGAAAGAAGTTATGTCATTGAAAAACATGAAACACACATCCCTCCTTATATAGAAAAATTTAAATGATGTCTACGTCTCTTTTGAATTATTTTTCTTTCAAAATAATTGTATTCTAACACGTATAAGTTGTAAAATGAACATATAGATGTTCTTTTGTAGGTAGAATGTTGATACTTTCACGTGAATCCAATAAAGCTATTGTCCTACTTCAATTATTCAAGATGCTTTGGGCATACTGTTTTGTTTCCATTTCTCTACATTTTTGTCCATATATGTTTTGAATTTCCGCACTCTGAAACCATCACATGCATCATTTTCATTTGCAGCTTCATCTTTAACTTTTGTACCATTTATTTGCTGCTACTGTAAATAGTTATACTCACAATTAATATTACCTATTTACATTGACTTAAATAACATCGAGCTAATCAATGCAATAACACAACATACATAAAATTAAAAAAATAATTTGTTTTGAAACATAGACTAATCTCTAAAATATGAATTCGAATAAAAAAAATACACGCAACTCAACAGTCCGATAACTAACATAAAAAGTCCATAAATACAACGACTAATCTCTGAAATATGAATTTGAATTAAAAAAATTCACGCAACTCAATAGTCCGATATCTCACGTAAAAAGTCCATAGATATAACAACAGTAAAAAAACTAACCGCAATGGATATGCCCATATCTCTTAACACGAAATGTGGAATAATATAATAACTTAAACGAACTTTGACAACTGGAAACTACTCTTTTCAAAATTATCATCACTTTATTTTGCAAAAATAAAATAAACATGTATAAATAAATTATCGATCATGCCAAATAACATCACACAAAGCATTTAGCAAGCACTTGACTATAGTTAATTAATTAACATTTAAGAAAATGAAATCATACCATGTCAGCTAAGCACGTTTACTTCATGCATACATTCGTTGCAACCATTTCAACTTCTGTTCAAGATCACCCATATTGTATCACATTTCTCTTTTGCTTCTTAAACTAAGATACTCCATGGCAAAGTCGTGAAAATCATCATCAGTTGAAACTCCAAGAATTGAGTGGAGCTCAACCATCACCTCGGGAATACTTTGGCCTTCTTAATCCATATTTAAAGAAGTTGAATCACTCTTAGTCGACATACTCTCAAGTAGTTGATCCCACATTGACAATAGCTAAACACCAATTCCAGACGTTTTCTTCTTTCTACCTTGAACCTCGAAAAGAACTTGTTCTTTTCTTTTGCCACTGCTCTTTGTGTTACTACTACTTGACATATTCATCCCACCAACCATTTGAGACATGTTAGTGTCTAAAATTAGAATCCCATCCTCCTCTGAATCACCGCTTTCTTCTTTGAAATCAAAACCATCAATGTTGGCTTTGCTTATGGTAGGATTGACATCATTTCCATTAAGTACTCATGGCGAAGGAGCCCATTGAAACTCTCCAGTTGCGACAATGTTGGAATACATCCTGTCAAATTTAATCTTCAAAGATGGTTCAATACTGTTTTATCTGAATTTTTTTGCTCCTCTAATTTCTTACATATAATAAGTACAAGTAAGTAATGAAGGGTCATGAACTGAAATTGTTTTTTGAATGTAATAACAAGAAATGAAATTGTTAGGATGATGAGGAATTGACTTGAATTTTTGCTTTTTACCACTTATTGCTAGCTGAAATTGTTCCTAATTCACTACTCTAGCCGACACAAGTTTCAGAAACCAGCTTTGTCCATATCCTCCAATCCTTTTTTCATCCATCCTTTTTGTTTTTCAGTTGTATTTTATTGAATATGTGACCAATTTATTCTTTGAATGATGTTATAAGAAAATTCCACCCCATTTTATTGAAATGAGTATTAGGTCTCATTCCCATATCAATGACCTTAATGCATAGATCACAAAATATATGCAACATTTTCTTTGTCCAAACAGCCTTATCCAAAGATTTAAGACCATCTATGGTATCTTCTAAAACATTTAACAAAAGAAAATAATCAATGATATCAATTACTTGGAGGGACAAATAAAACCGTAGATTCAATTAATACAGCAGAATAATCTATGTTTTTTTTTTTTTATCATGCTTGCTTGTTGGTGATTCCTCTCTTTAGGAGAAATTGCTTAAGTCAATAATTATTTTGGACATATTTGTCAATTTAAGCTTTATGTTTTGGAAGACATTTTTCAATTTTGTAGTTCTAATCCATATTCAATGAAACATCTATTTTATGTTATTATGGTTATCTTAAACAAGTGAGATTGGGTTCATCTCTCAACGATAGAAATTGAAGCATATGAAAACATATTCTCTATTTTTCAATTCAAGGCAGCAAATACAGAACAGAGGTTTTGCAGGACAAACAAAAGGGCTCACAAGACAATATAATTGAAGTAGGCCACAATTAATTTCATTGCAATATTCTAGCCTTGCATCGCAGGATGCAATTAACTATAGTTATCTGGAATTAAAATTTTCCAGGGAAGCTTATGGCAAGGCAAAAATCAAAACATTTATATTGAAAATGGCTGTAAAAAGTGATATTATAAGTCTAAAATTCAGCATTACATGGGGATTTTTGTGCAAATAGAGGATGACAAAAACTACTATGCTCATTAACGTAAAACGGATCAAGCAAAGCACAAATGAAATAACTTTCCCCCTCGGTTAATCACACAATTACTAGAATTAAAATTTGTTATAAAAAAATGCTTGTAAAGAACTCTACCATTTATCAGATTCAATAATAATCAACATGGATGAATCACATTGTTTCCAATAAACAAACGAAAAATCAAGCAGCAGTAGTGTAAACTAGTAGACGATCAACTAGGAAACCGATTTCAACACAAAACAACATAATTACGCATAATAAACATATTTCATGAAGCAGCAAAAAATTAAATTTAAAGCTAAATAAAAAAAAATTAAAGATGGAGATAAGGCGGGAACTTACGATTCTCTCTCTCGTGTGAGTTTTCTCAGCATAGATCTGCTGCTTTTTTCTGCAAACCGAAACTATATAGACCTCTTAGTAGAATTTATATTGGTAAAGGTGACAGATCTTCATTTGAAAAAAGAAGGGATAGAGGGGAACATAGCAAACGACAATTGCTTGAAAGAAGATGGTTTGAAAGAAAAAGACACCCTTTTCATTGTCGTTTAGGAGACGAGAGAAGGGAACAGAGGGGAATAAAGATGTACACTCTCTTTGGCGTCTAACTTTGGGAAATAAGGATAGGATTTTTACATATTTGAATAATGGAGCCTCTCGGGTTGTTTCTGAAAAGTTTGCAATGGTTTCGTTGTCTTTTGGCAAGAGATGAGAGAAGGGAATAGAGGGAAATGATAAAATTTGGTAAATGGCAGGATTTTTCCATATCAATGGAGATGAGCTCTCGGTTTGGGAAAGTTTTGTAATGTTAATTAATTTTGCAGTGTCAGTGAGAGAGATGAAAACACGACCACGAGAAAGGCAATTGGAAATTGGTGTTCACAAACTGAGGTTTATCCTCAGTTTCGAGTAGGACCCATGTGTAATAAAAGTGTGGTTAATATTTAACCAAACAGTTTTTCACAACGTTTGTTTGCAATCGTAGCCGCAGCGCCAAACACCCACTTATACACATAAAAAGAATTCAACTTGCATAAATGGAAGGACAAATATAATAAGGCATATTTAGCCTAGTTTAAGGGTAATTATATGGAATAATAACCTATAATGAATGATAATATTCTATTTGGGATAAAAGACCTTGTCACAATTGTCCATTAAACCTAACCATATTTAATATGACAATCATTATTGCATTGACTCACTTGTGAAGGGATGATGCATTGACCATAGAGATGAGTGGCCTTTAGCTGGAATTGGAGTAGGCATTCTTGGACACAAGGCTTTATGGAAAAAAAGAATACTCTCGAACCTATTTTGAGGGCACCAGGGTGCTTAGATAGATTGGTGTTCTTAGATGTTGTGCCTGCTAGGCCATTTTATTCCTTTTTATAGACTATGTATTCTTTTTATACCCAAACATAGGCTTTTGTTTGGGTAGGTAAAGGATGCTTAGACAAGACGATCCACTAAACTTATAGATTAGGCCTTCTAATGATGCGCTCGATTTAGGCCTAAAGGTGAGGTTGTTAAATTTGACATGTCATCTCCAAATAGAAGCAAATTAATCAAACTTAGAATTATAAACTAATGAATTATAAGTGAATTTTATTTATTTGTGTGTTTTTAGATCAAACTATGGATAATTTGTTTTCAATGGTAACTATATACCAAATTTCTTTTTTAGAAAAATAATGTTTAGAGATGGGCATTTTGCTATAGCCCGGGCATTGTTTAAAAAGACATAAATCGTTATTGATTGCCTTGTTTCCTTGCAACACAATCTTTAAAATTTTAACTTGATCCCTGAAATTTTTATAAAATCTCAATTTGATCCCTAAAGTTTTTTTTTTTTTTTTTTGCATTTTCTTTATCCTTGTAGTTTTATATCCTTATGTTTTGAACTTAAAACTTTATTTTCTTCATGTTTTAATCACAGGATATTGAAAGAGGAAAGACAAAGTGACTAAAAAAAAAGATAAAAGAGAAAGAATTGGGCGACCACATTCATGCTAAAAAAAGATAAATCTTGATGTTAATGGATTTGTTCTGGATAAGAAAGTTCAATTAAGATGGTTTTGACCTCTAACTATAATATATAGAAAGTATATCAATGCCAATAAAGTTTTTTTTTTATTCAGTTTGATGTTCGATTTTTAAAGCGGTTAAATGTTGTTTTAAGATTAAAAATGAGGTTATTAAAGTTATTATAACTTTTAGGGGCATTTTCATATGAAAACAAGTTAAAAACTGAGTTTAAAAGGTCTAAAAACTAAATATCAGTTTTTTCTGATCACCGATAATAATATAAAAATGTACTAATTGATGGTATATTATTTTCCCCAAGTAGAAAACATATCATCCATCCATTTTAAAAATTAAAGCAAGCCTAGTTTTCCATGCTCACATATAAGATTTTTTCTTTTGAACCAAACCTATGACCTATCATTTAACCTCTAGACATGCCTAGCCTTCTTTTTAAATGGCCTTTCGCCTTTTGTTTTTTTATTTTAATTTTTTATAAATATAATAAAATGTGATTTAAGTAAGATTATTGAAATGATATATAAAAAAATAATTTGAATATGATATTATTTTTAAATAAGATTAGAGCTTTTTTTAGTAATATTAATAATTATTTTATGAATAATTATATATATAACTCGAATTATTGATTTGTTTTTCATACAATCAAATAAAAATAACAACATAGACATTAATTTTTATTTCTTAGTTAAAAATTACTCTATATATCATAATAAGTTTCTATATTAAGAACCAAGCTTCTAATAAAAAAATCATTGTTTTATATTACAAATTAGATGAGAATTATTATAGGATAAAAGCATCACATTTTCTCCACAAAATGGAGAAAAAATGGTTAAGTTGTTTAGAATTTTAAATAAAATCATTGTTGAGAATGTTCTAAATCCTTGGAAAAAGCTGACAGCCCCTTGGGTTTTTTAAAATCATAAATTAAAAAACAATAGTACAGGGACTAAATGTATATAAAATAAATAGTAGAGGCACGAGATTACAAGAAAAGAAAAAAAAAACCCTCTCAAAGGCGAAACAAAGCAAGGGTTTGTAGAGGCAGGCAGCCTTCAGCTCCTTCTTTACTCTTTGAATTTCAATGGGTAGTAGCAGTGCTGTAGAGAAAACGGAGGAAGAGCTCCAACGAGAGATCGATGAGCTCCATCGCCAACAGCGCCAGGTTTCCTTCACCTTTTCCTTTATTAAAACCACCTGTACCTTTATGTACAACTAATTACATGCCCAAAATCTTGTAGATTTCGGAGCGCCTTCGTGATCCTCGGGGACTTCGAAGGGGAGGCTTTTCCTCCGCCGCCGCTGCCGCCCCTCGAAACTTCGCTTCTAACGGTGCTCGTCATCGCGGCTTTGTTCGACCGGTATTCTAGTTCTTTCTGTTCAACGAGTTTGTTATTTCTTGGTTTTATTTATGTATTTATTTTCTTGAGTGGTTGGGTTTTAGGCTGATAGGAACGAGGCAGAAGATCAACCTCCTGCAAAAAGGCGACTTTTATCTGCTGTTGTTAAGGTAGACGCGAAACCATTTACATTGCCTATGTATATATTTGGTCATGTTCTTGGATTCTATCATGTCGAAACTTTCTTAGAATTGAATCTTACTTGCAATCCGGGATTGAAGGTGGAGGAGGATGGAGAGATCATTGAGGATCCTGCCAGAGCAGAGGATGTGAAGAAGCAGCAATTGGCTGAGGAAGGAAATGTTGACCCTGCTAAAGGGACTCTGGCTGATGGAAAGCCTACCATGTTAAGGCAAAGTGGTTGGTCTAGGAGAGATGTCAATCAAAGAGCAGTGAAGAGGGTAACTGTGGAGTCTTGTCTTGTTGTGGAGGGTGTTTTCAGTGGGTTCGACTCGTAATTCTTTCGTTTTGTTATGATTGTTTTCTTTTTAGGTAGTTGAAACTCCAGTGATTGAGCCTGTTCCAAGGGTGTTACCCAAGAATCAGGATCCAAGCTTGGTTAGCAGAAACAAAAGAATGCTGGGGCAACTTTTAGGTACTCTGGAGGTATGTGTAAGCTAGCTCCTTGCCTTCTGTTACTTCTATGGATTTTGACTGAAATGACCAGAGTGGAACTTAATTGCGTTGTATGTTTTTTTTTTTTCCATGACTTGAATTATGCTACATATTTTTTTTTTATCAATAAAAACTATAATCTTCCGAAAGATCTCATATCTAACTAATGGTCAAAGTGAGTAATTTTTTACTATTTGAGTAATTAATATGGGTATTGAATAAAAAATAAACTTTTGATAGCAGATAAACACTATGGTATGTGCATTGGAAAAAAAGAAAAATATATTCTTTATGGGACTGGGAGCATCTCTTGGGATGATGTGTTTTTTCAATATAAAAGGCAAGACATCATTGGATATATGATAGCCCACAAGAGATTACACTAGAGATTTAGGGTTTTTTGTGTTTTATACAGTACTTGTGATTGCACTAATTTTATTGCTTGTGGGGTTGCCATAGGTTAGTGAACAGCATATATTTTCTAGAATAAGCAAGCGCTCCTAAAGCTTTTCTACATAAACTCTATCCCTAAAAAATTAAAGGTTGAGTTTGAGTTAGTGGTGGAAATTGTAGATCTTGATACTTGATCTCTTGAAAAGTTCAGTCTGCTAGTTTCTCAAGTCTCTGGCCTTTAATAATATGCACATGAGTTGAATGTTAGACCAAAGGACGAAGAGAAGGAAGCTAGGGTTTTGAAAAAACCTGAAGCTGAAAAAGTTAAAGGGAGTGCTGGGTTATGCACACAGCTAACTAAAATGTTGTGCGATGTTTTGTGTTGTGGTATGAGCATGGGGAAGAGGTGTGCACTTGCATTAATTTATGGTAGGTGGACATTAGACTTACTTGTATTTTGGTTTGGATTGTGATAAGCTTTGGAGAACCTATTTGCTCATTTTAAGTGTTGAATTTCATACTAAACAAGTCTTTCAGATGTATTTGTGATTTTATTTTTTGAGACTTTGAGTGTGACACACAAGGCAGTGTGGCAAGTGTTTAGTTGTTGGAAGTGCGAAAGTAAGTAATGTGTGGAAGCTGCCATCAGTATTTATTTCTCCTTGCCCTTAAAAAAAGAAAAAAGGAAATCCAGATTGCCAATTTGGTTGATACCAAACACAAATTTACCATGAATCAATCCAGATCATGGTTTTCCTGGGGGAGCTTGATCCCAGTAACAATGGTAACTAGGAATCTTATGACAGGACCAACTAAAACTCCCATAGCTAGCAACCTTTTGAAGAGTTTTTAGGAGATACACATCTGAAATTCTTAGCTTAAAAATGTGTTGTCTCATTGAGGAATCCCTGAAATTTAATCCTATAATATTTATAATAAATATAAATAGGAACTTGCTTGTAATGAATAGCAAACAAAGATAAAAATTAGAGTAATTTTATGGTGCTTAGGGAGTAACTAGTGGTATATATTAGTTACTCCTTGTAATCCACTTTTAAAAAAGAAGATAGATAGATAGATACAAGGAGAAGAGATAAATCTTATGGAGATATTCTTATCACTTTTAATGGGTTATGAATTTTATTCTCTGCTCCTTTTATCCATCTCTTTCTTTAAAGTGGGCCCTAGAGAGTAACTAATAGGATACCACTAGTTACACCCTCTGGACCATAAAAGTTTTCTAAAAATGATACTCTTTTGTTTACCCATGTCATCAAGATTTATAATACTCTTTTAATTTTTGCCAAAATATTTCTTTACAATGTTTGGATTAGCAAATCTGTTATTATCTTCTTCTTTCTTTATGTGTGGTCCATTATTACTTATTTTCTTCTCTATTTTTGGTATTGTTTGAAATGGCTTCAGAAATTCAGGAAAGAAGATATGAAAATTTCAGGCACTGAAGCATTTATACAAAGGTCAAATGCCTTGCAAAGAGTGAGTATATCTGCTCTTATCAATCCAGCATTTCTGTTCCTTTTTTAATCATTTTATGTAAACTAAACCTTAATCACAAACTTGTTTGCCTGGCTAGATGAATACTTTCCTCTGTTATCAAATTTCATACTCTCTTAAAAATCTGAAAGTCATTTTTGACATATTACAAGTCTTTCTTTGAGGGAAGCTCAAACAAAGAAAAGCAGATCTCATAGTTAGAGATTGTATCATGGGATACAGCTCTTTGGCACCTCATAGAATGACTAATAGGTCCATGGTTTTGTTGCTGTGAGACTCTGGAAGTTTCCAAAGTATGCATGCATTACATTTGAATTTTTCCCCTTTTTTCTAATGTGGTAAGGCTTTTTTTTTTTGTCATGTTTCATGCTATATTTTTCAAAGTCGTTTTTGGCCCTGCTAGAGACAAGTTTTAATATGTTGAGATTTAACTGGTTTTGTGTGATAATTGAATGTCTAAAAACTCTTCTCAGGCTGAACAAAAAGCACGTGAAGAAAGTGAAAGGCTGAGGCAACAAGAGCGTGAACAAATTGCTGAACAGAGGAAGAAAGATCTGGTTTGTTCTTATATTGGTAGATTGTAACTTGTATAGGCAAAGCCTTTAATTGTTCTTTTTCTCTGCATGCAGAAACAATTGATATTTTCTCTCTTTTATTGTACTTTTACTTTATCAGACTCTCAGAGCACGCATCGCTGCAAAGGCTGAAGAAAAGAAGTTGGAATTGCTGTTTCTTCGCTGGAGTGAGCACCACAATAAACTTAGCAATTTTATAAGGTACACCATCCATTTGACATAAGCTCTTGTTCTGTGCTGCTAACTTCTCCCAGTTAAGCATTATTTTTTTAATGTTTTCCTGTGTATTCTTCTTCTCCTGCAGGTTATTTTTAACTTTGGTCCAAAAGTGTCCATATTCACAATTTTATTGAGACGAAGATAAGTTTCTGTTCAAGTGCATAGTAGTAGTATTGAAGGAACTGGGCCAGCGAATCTTTACTGCATCTTTGCAGGATCTTAGGGGAATTATGCTGTAGTTTTGCGATAACTTTCAACTCACTTTGATTGCTTGTGGGATCTGTTTTTCAGGACCAAGGCAGAACCTCCGATTTATTATTTGTATAAAAAGCCGTTGGAAAAAGATGCCGCCTTACTTGACCAGCAAAGAGAACAGGTGAGTTGACTGGGACTTTCCCGGTCCCTCAGCCTATTGATTTATGGAGAATGATTTGGATGATAATGTTACAATTCCAACAACGATCTTCTCCAAATTATACATTTATGTGATCTGTAGATCTTAAACCGGGGGTTGAGATTTGGATTTGAAATTATGGACTATTCCCTCAAGATTTGTTTGATCTGAATTCTTTCTGTTCATCTCTTTTCACAAATTTGTACATCAGGCATTTTTAGAGTGGAAAGCTGCTAGGAGAGAGGAATTATCCGAATATCAGAAGCAGATTGGGGATCAGCATCTTGGTTATGTGGAAAAGGAGTTGGAGAGGTGGCAAAATGCAAGAAAAGCGAGGAGAGCAAACAATGATGCGAACTTGCAAGAAACAATGGACAAAGAACTGGATACCCACAGGCTTGAGCATGGTCCCAAGACAAGAAAGATACCTGGTGGAAGCAACAATGAAGACGAGGATGACGTGGAGGATATCAATGTCGGGGAGGATGACTTGATGGATGATGTTCTGGTGGTTGATGATAACAGCAGGAGGGTTGATGAGGTAGCCCAGCCAGAACCCAATGATACCAGCCCCCCCTCCTAATCAGTAATGATTTAAGGCATCATGTTGCGTTCCTTATATCAGGTTATTCTGTGGCTTAGTCTTTTTTGCTCTGTATTTACTTGCTTTTGACTGGCTGTCACATTGTTTATTTATCTCGTTAATGTTAGATCGTCATGGTTTTTTTGTATTAGGATAGACTGGTTCTCTTGTTTCCCTTTTGATAATGGACTCCCCGTGTCTCTAGAAATGGTGATTTTATTTGGTTTATTTCCTACAATCATCAATGCGAAGCTGTAGATGAATAATTGCATGCAGTAAACCTGGATTTGAATTGACTAGTTTTGTTTTCCTTCCTAAGAGCAAAGGGCTTCCCTTGAAGCTTTAAAGTTATCTTTCCTTTTTTTCTCTCCTTCCACTTTCTCCTCTCCCAAAACCTTCGTTTGAATTTTCCATGATCATCTGGTATCAAAGCTGTCTGAACTGATATGCATCTATTTTGGTATAATTTTCCATGATCATCTGATATCAAAGTTGTCTGAACTCATATGGGTCTATTTTGGTATAGTGCTTGGATTAGTAGATTGTTAGGTCAAAACAATACCATTTTGTTCTTTAAAAAAATTGCTTTTATTGATTCGGTACGGTTCAATCAAGTTATGAGTTAACTTGTCAAGTATTAGGTTTGGTTAGATGAATGTCAAAACTAGTATAATTTAAAACCTAACTAGAGATAGATTTTTCAGGTTGTCTAGAGATAGATTTTTCAGGTTGTCTATTTATGACTAGAATTTAATAGCTATATCTGATATTTCTTGACCAGGGCTTGGAACTAAATTGATTCCAAAAAAAAATTGAATAAAAAAAAACCGTAAACACAAAAATAATCATTTATAAAATAAACACAAAAGTTTGACCACGTGGATCCATGTGAACCGCCTTCTTTCGGCGTTACCCAAAACTTTTCTTGAACCTTTATGCTGCTACAGCCAAGCTTCATTCTACATGAGGGTAAAAAAGTCAAATCTACACTTCTGAAGTATTCAGTATTTGGTTTCTTGTCAATGTGCAAGCAGGAAGCAACTAAAATACTAGACCTAGTTTAGATTATACTTGATCGGCCCAATTATTTTATTTTTTTTTTGACAAAGAAAAGATACTTAGCGCTGTAAATGTGTTTTAAAAAAGAACAAGCCGTCAATCGACCTGATTAAATTAAATAAACTGATATTATTTAATTAGAAGATGAAAAAAGAAAGAAAGACAATGAACATAAATGGATTGAGTTACAAAAAAAGAGTTAATCGTGATAGCTTGAACAAAAATAATGCTTATCAAAAGAAAAAAAAATGATAGATCATGTAAAATGATGGGGAAAAAAATATTATTTGAGTAAGATAACTTAATAAAAAGTCAAAAAAAAAAAACGAAGCTATAATTACTAACAAATCAAATGTAGAATAATAAAATTGAAAAAAAATTCAATTAACAAAAAAAAAAAAAAACCTAGCAAATCAAGGTAAGCCTACCAAACCCAGCACCCCATCTAAAAAAAGGTAAATAAACAAGAAAAAAAACTATCAAGCTCAATTGTAAAACAAACTTGAAGGTCAAAATAAAAAAAAAATCTAAAAAAACCTGAATAAGATCGAGTTAACTCATTAAACTCGTGATCTAGGTCATGAAATCGGAATAATCCTATAGAAAAAATAAAATATAAAGACTGATTTTTTTTAATAAAAAAAAAACACAATGAGTCCGGATGTCAAAAAAAAAAATCATAAATAAAAATAATTTTTTTCAAAAAAAAAAATATTAACTTGAAATAACTTTTATAACTCTTGCTCATCAAATTTGAATTTGAATTTGAATGGGCAGGTTTAATAACATTACATTACATTTTACCATGACTGCTAAATTGACAATGAAATAGAACAATAAGTATCGCATTACATGACAGTAAATGAATTGTCCATCGCTGCTACTACTAGATAGACAATGGATTCTTAATTTTAATCCATTGAAGCTTCAACTCTATAGTACCATGTGTGGAGAGAAATAAAGTTCTCATTAATATATTGAGTTATGTTTGTGATGAAAATGGTCATAGAATCAATGAGTGAAACATAAAGGTTATAGTTTTTGTCTAAAATCTTCTTAAGCTGTCGAGTCAACAATCTTCCCTTTTCTTGGTGAGTTAATTATTATTTTTTTCCGTTCTCAAGCTTATTAATTGAATTATAATTTTTTTAACTAATTTTTTTTTTTTATGTTTTTGCTCTCAAACTTGTGAATAGGATTATAATTTTTTTAACTAAAGAAACTGTTCAAGATTCAAGAAAATATTTTGTATTATTATTAAATTAAATTCAATGAGTCAACCTTGAATTTTTTTAACCTAATTCGTTGTCTAGCCCTAGTTTTAAATTAACCCTATAAGAATTGCTTTGACATAAGCCAGTAGATTTTATATGTTCAAAAATAACTAGGATGATTAGTAAAAATATAATTTGACTTTAAAAATCTTTTTAAGATGACAATTTTTTTTTAATATTAATATGACGACATATTACATTGACTTCGACTTTGCATCTTAACTAATTAAATTCGCAATTCAGATTATGGACTCCACTGAGTTTAACAACTTTTTTTTTTAACTATATTTTGCTTAAAAATATAATAACAAAAATAGATACTCATAGAATTGAGTATCAACAAAATATCAGGATATTTGTTTGAGACTATGATAATAGCATAAAAAGCAACGCAAAAATAAATTTAAAATTAACCAAATGTTGAAAGTTAAAAATGATAAAAAAAAAGAGCCAAAAAGGATTTAATCGAAAAAAAATGGAAGATAAAATTTTTAAAAATAAAACTACTTGACATTATTATTAAACCTAGAGGTAAGCGTTTTCTGTTCGGTTCGGTTTTTATCTAAAAAACTAACCAAAATCAAATTTTGAAAAACTTAAAAATTCAAACTGAAACTGGTTTAAACCGACCGATTTCGGTTCAGTTCGGTTTTGTTTTTTTAACAGAAAAACTAAAAAACCTGTATTATTGTTTTTTTAGGTTTTTTGGGCTCTTTTGGACTTTCTAATGAGTTTTCTAATGTGCCTTCTGATGGGTTTTCTAATGTGCTTTTTGATGAGCTTGTAATTAATGTAAATATTATTTAATTTTGTTACAAAATTCTATAATATATTTAATATTTTTTGTCACTAAATATTCATTTATATTAAATTATTAGTGCTAATATTGTGTTTAATATGTTGCAAGTCTTTCTAATATTTGTGTTTTGGACTCCTCATGGATCAAAGTTTAAATAACACACACACCAAATTAAAAATTAAATTACAAAGCATTGCCTTCAAAAGGACTAAAAAAAAACAACAAATAACATTGCCATAAAAAATAAAACACTTCATGCAAAAAATATAAATCTTCATTGTGCACATCATCTCAATCAAAAAGCACATCAAGATGACAAGAACATTGCACTTTAATTCTGTAATACCATTGATATCAAAACCTGAAAATCAAGATCTAAAATTATAACATGATAAAATAAATTTGAATATATAAAAATAAAAAGTAGTATTTTACCATCAAAGTAACTTTTGAACTATTATCATCCGTTACTAAATGTAACTTTCCACCAAATTCTATAAAATAAAAAATTAGACATGTTAGATGATTGCAAACAATTTAATTAATAAATAACAAAATAAAAGGTGCAAGTTTCTAAAAACATTTACTTGACTCAAGGTTTTCGTAGGTTTTAAGATCATTTATCAAGCTTCGAATATCAATTGGAATTGATCCATGATGCAACCAATTTTGATCTAAAATTATTTTGGTTGATATGCTGTAAAAAAAATTATGTTGTTGAGTGCTGAGATTGTATTTTGTAATGTCAATAGACAATAATACAATAAAGTGTGTGTGCATATATATATATATATAAACATTGTTTTCTTTTCATAAAAAAAAAAATTTTCAGAATTGATAAATTACAATCACCGAACCCCCCCTCTTTTTTTTAACACATGTTTTTTTAGCACACAACACACCACAATAATGAAAGGCACTAAGCCACTAACTAAGAGATTAACCTACATAGATTGATCATCACGTTGCTTCCTTTTATAGATCAAACGCAATAATGAAAGGCACTAAGCCACTAACTAAGCTTAGACACCTCATTAAAGTAACCTTTTAGCATGATAATAGTCCTATTACCATGTTAATTGTAAGCTCCTAGAAAGGGAGGTCATTCAGAATTTGACAGCAAGTGCTGGTAAGATTATACATAATATAACCAAAATATTAATTTTTATTCCCAGAATCCACAGAATACAACCAAAATATTAATCCATAAAATACAACCAAAATATTAATCACAGAATCCATATTCCCAGAATCCACATAATACAACCAAAATATTAATCACAGATTTTTTAATGCATAAAAAAATTACAAAATACAACCAAAACATTGTTGGTAAATTAATCACAGAAGCAATTTTACAGGTGAAATGTCAGGACAATAAAATTTTACAAGTGGGTAGAGACTACAAGCTATTAAGAAGCCTAAGATTTATTAATTGGATCTCTGGTGGACAAAAAAAAAAGTGTTAATTCCGAATTAAGACTCACTGTAGAAGATCTCTTGCTTCAAAATTCCTATATTAATCTAGATTCCATTATTTTTTTCATTGCTACTCATGACCTTAATAAAACACGAATTCATTAACATATTGTCTTTCTTAGCAAAGAAAAACACGTTGTCTCTATCATAAATTTATTCTTAAGAAGTTTATTAAAAAATAAACAGAATCACAGAGCATATGTTAAAAAAAAAAAAAGATTGACAGAAAAAAGAAATCATACCTGGTGTGAGTTATGACACGATTCAAGGTCGGGTGTGAGAGAGGGAGGTGACTGCCTGGCTGGTTTGCTAAAACTAGAGTTGGACTCTGGAGGTTCGGTGTGCCGGCGTGGTATGTGTCCTACAATTCAAGGTCGGGTGTGACCGTGTGAGAGAGGGATGTGGCTGACTAGCGTTTGAAATGAAGATGGTGGGAGAGGGATGTGGCTGGTTGTGGTCCAGTAGATGAAGATGGATTGATTTTTTTACAGATGTGAAATTGTGAATTGCGAATTGTGAGTTGAGGGAGTGGCTCAGGAGCAAGGAGAAGGACGACTGGAGTCTGGATGCTAAGGTTAAGAAAAATAACATGATTTTTTTTTATTTATAGTACCCCCTTAAACCGAACCGATTCGGTTTGGTTGAGGTTTTTCCAGTTTCAGGTTTCTGAAACCGAAACCGAACCGAACCGAACCGAAAATTTTTACAAAAAATTTAATCGGTTTTTTTTTTTCGGTTTGATTTTTTCGGTTATTTTTTTCTCAGTTTAATTGGTTTCTCGATTTTTTTGCTCACCCCTAATTAAACCGGATCCAACAAGTCAATCTTGAAACCTTCCGACCAAACTTCTTGTTTAGCGCAAGTTTAAAATTAACTCGTATGAGAATTGACTTTATATAACCTAGTTGACTTGACAAATCTATAGGCAACTCGACTAACTAGTAAAAACATAGAATTAGAAGAAAAAATTTGGAAGATAGAATTTAAAAAACAAAAAAAAAATTAAAGAATTAAAAGAAAAATTAAGGTGGTTCATTGTTCATGTAAAACAGTGAAGCACTATAAGACTATAATAATTCTCAAACATTATCTTATGGTACGATGCTAATTAGGCTTTAAAAAATTCAATTTCAATACGGTTACTATAAGAAAGAAAGAAAAGTCCTACTTCAAAAGGGGTTTTTCTAACTAAACTAACATAGTTTGGTAAAAGTCTTGAGCATATAGCATTCATATGAAAAGTTTTACGAAATTAATATATTTTTATATAACCATGAATGAAACTATCGGTTGTGATAAACAATAACAAATGAGAATATTATTTTGATTTAAAACAGTTAATGGGAAGCACAATTGTGTTATTAACCAAAATTCTAAACTACCATAACCCCAAATTTATATCCCTAAATCAAACCATAAGCTATCATAACTCCAACTTAACCCCAAATTAAAGCCTAAATTAACCCCAAATCAAGCCTTAAAGTACCCTAACCCTAAGTTAATCACAAACAAAACCCACACACTATCTTAACCTTAAATTAACCCTAAATAAAACTCTAATCTCAATTTCCAAACCCTAAAATCCAATCTCTAACCATAAACACTAACCATAACCTTAAGCCTAAAATTATAAAATCCAAAACCAGAAACTTGTAATTTAGGGACCTTAAACCCCAAATTCTAAAATCACAAACCTCAAACCTATAATCCCTAACCTTAAACTCCGAATCCTAAAATCTTAAATTCCAACATCCAAACCCCAAGCCTATAAACCCTAAACTTAAACCTCAAATGAGTGTAATTCAAAATCATAAATCTCAAATTCTAAAATTTTAAATTCTAACATCCAAACCCTAAGCTCATAAACCTTAAACTTAAACCCCAAATGAGTGTAACTCAAAACCCCAAACCCATATTACAATATGGTGGTGAATAAAGTAAAGGATGTAAAATAAAATTTAATAAGAAATCAGGTAATTGATGTTGTTTTTGCTCATTAATTATAATAGAAATTTGGTGCAATGTTTTAACATTGTTTTTGTTCATTAATTATAACGGTAATTCATGCAATATTTTAACATTGTTTTATTTCTTAATTATAAAGATAATTGATGTTGGCAATAACGGAACATAACAATGTGTCTTTTTAACTTGTAAATGTTTTATTTGAAATTACAAAAACTTGTTCATAATGTTCACATGTTCATATGTAAATTAACAATTTAAACTCTACCAATCCAAATTAAATATGAAAATTCATAATGTGCAAGACGATATTAAAAACAGCTTGATAATTAGCCAAACTAGTATTATGAAAGTAATAAAAAAAAACTCATAACTAAATTATACACAACAAAATTCTTCTCTCAACAAATATTCGAGTTTATTTATGTATGTGATGATGAGCGGATGGGCTAGCCTCCACATGTCTACATGGTCTTATCCTTCAAGACAACATCATCCGTACATTGTTTATCTAACTACTGAGATAAAATGATAGAATATGAGTTGTATTATTTTCAAAGTACATCCTCTCACACCTTCTAATAATAAAGAACCGATGAACTTATTAAATAATGTTACAATAAAAATTATTTTTAATTTGAGTATTACATTATAAATAACATATTACATATATCCTAATGGAAGTTTTAGCTTTACCTCTAAAACCTGAATAAACATATTATGTTTCGTTTTATTTTGGTAACGCTCCAAGTGAAAATGCTCTCATGACTATAGTTGTATCACACAAAAAATAGTGATTAGTAACTAACTCAAACATTGCTAGAAAATATAAATATAAAAAACTTTGTATATTGTTTAACTTGTAAAAGAAACAAACATCCTCCAACTTGCTTTGTTTTTTCCAAGCTTGCTTGACATAGGTACCTATATAAATATGAAATGATGCCTGAACCCCAACTATATAGTTGAATAGAGTCAAATTTCTCCATCTAAGGTAGGTAGAACAAGGGTATATATGTCCCACTAAGATCCATGAAGAGTATGTTGTCAAACCTATGAAGTATGTAGGCTCTAGCATACTTGCGTAATAGAATAAGGACTTAAAATCCACATAAGATCAATCAATATGTAAATTACACTATTAGTCCATATTAATATATCATCGTAGGATCTCATCATCAAAATAAGCAAGTAATTTAAAGAAATTATCCTAAAGTCGTCTCATATATAAAGTGTTCCTCTTAAATATTTTAAGAGGGGCTGCTTGTCCAAACACACGCTCATATAAAGTGATCTTATTTTGAATACCCATGACAATAAATGTTTGCCTATTTATAGGTAAGACAAACAAAACAATAATGTCCTACAATATAAACATCATCTCACCTACTTGAAGATGTAAGGTATTAGTCTCTCATCTCCATCTCTCAATAAATGCACTAAGCAAGTTATGATCCATCTTGATATACTCTAGAAAAGTAATTTAATACGAACTCGTTTGCATGATGACCAGATCATAAGATCTGAAAGCAACATCAGCTTATAGAACTGATAATACATCTTACCCATATCCTACAAAATTAAAAAAACTTAAATGTATTAATATGAGTTATAGGATATCAAATGCATATGTTATTATAATTAGCATAATATTTTTAATTTGTTGTGATATAATTTTATATGGCCTCTAATTTATGCAACTCCTATAACTATAGAACAAAAAGGTCAATTGGATCAAGATTCATGTACTGAGAAACTCTACTTCTACTTACAGATGAAGAAGCACCATGTTTACATGGCATCCTAACCAATCATACCTATAAAACAAATAGTTTAAAACATCAACATAATAAAATACAAAAATCAAATTTGATATATAACATCATATTTGAAACACTAACAAATAACAATGTAACGTTTAACGTGTAACATGTAATAAGTAGATACATATATTGTTTATATTCACAAGATTTCTTATTATATCTGTCTAACCATAAATGCCAAATCTATATTGGAAAGGCCCCTCCCTTGTGTATATTTTGTTATGTAATTGAGTGGATTTTTATCGACCTTAATTGATTTTCCATCTAGATAGAAAGAGTAATAGTTTCAAGAATAGCATGATTATTTGCACACATCAAAGGTTTTACTCGGTGACAACATCCAAAGAAAGAATATGACATGATATCTTATAGGGAGCATAGTGATAAAAGTTTTGATAAACAAAATTTATATAAAAAATAGAATTAAATTAATTTGAATCTTTGTTTTTTATTTAATTATATGTATTGACAAAGATAAAGATTATGTTATGAAAATGGTAAGATTTTGAGATTTTTTGAGAAGCTAAACCCCCCCCTCTCTCTCTCACACACGTATGTTTGTATTCTATTTATTTTTATTTATATTAATTTTAATTTGTTGGTATTGAGAAATTTTATTTTGGAAATGAAATTAAAATTTACATCCATGAAGAAAATGAGTAAAGGGGGATTTTTAGATTAAAAGTAAAAGATGATGACTTATTAGAATATATGGAGTCTTTTGAAACAAAAATAAAATCTTAAATGAAACTGGGATTATATATATAAATTGATTTTTTTATTTTTTTTTAATAATTTTAATGTGTTAATATAAAAAAATTTAAAATTTTTTATTATAATATAATTTTTAATAAAAAATACTTTTAAAATACATTTTGTATCATAACATCGGACAGTGTTTCATCAACTAATAAATATCTTGTTTGACAATGAGGTGCATTGAGATTGTACCGGCATTTTACTTCTAAGAGGCCGATTGTTTTTCCAGCCAAGCTTCACTTCATCAGAAAATGATCACAAATTTTGACTTTTTATAAAACATTATTTTTTTTTTATTTTTTAATATTAAAAATATCTTTTTAAAAATATAATTTCTACCGCAAGAAAGACTAATGACTCTCACTCCATCTCTCTTAGCTTTCCTCAAAAGCAAAGCAGAGCACCACCAACGAAGTGTAGAAACTATAAGCTAGAAAAAGAGGATATTTATAAAACCAGAGTAGAGAGAAGAAGATCGACAAGAAAACTGAGCTTCTTCTTCTTCTTCTTTTTTTTTTTTTTTTTAAATCAAAATAGCTACAAAAGAAAAGAGAAGAGAAGAGAAAAATAATGCCACCCAACAGTAATCTCAGTAGTGGTGAGAACCCAACAACAAGACCTCGGCCACAACCACCGCCTTCAAACCAAGACCACCACCACCTATGCTACCCAACAACAGCAAGAACAACGTCGTCGTCGTCGTCCTCACCCTCCTTCAGAGGCTGCTGTTGCTGCCTCTTCCTCCTCTTCTCCCTCCTTGCCCTCCTAATTCTAGCCGTTTTCCTCGTCATAATGCTGGCAGTCAAACCCAAGAAACCCCAGTTCGATCTCCAACAGGTTGGAGTCCAGTACATGGGCATATCCGCACCCAATCCATCAGCCTCTCCGGACCCCACAAGCACCGCCACACCAGCCTCCGCCTCTCTTTCTTTAACCATTAACATGCTGTTCACCGCTGTTAACCCAAATAAGGTAGGGATCAGGTACGGGGAGTCCAGTTTTACTGTCATGTACAGTGGGATTCCTTTGGGGAAGGCTTTAGTGCCTGGGTTTTATCAGGAAGCTCACAGTCAGAGACAGGTGAAGGCCACCATATCCGTTGATCGATATAGCTTGATGCAAGCCTACGCTTCTGATTTGATCAGAGATGCCTCCTTGAATGATCGTGTGGAGCTCAGAGTTCTTGGTCAAGTCGGTGCTAAGATCCGCGTTCTAGACTTTGATTCCCCTGGTGTTCAGGTCAGTCCATTTTTTATTATTAATATTTATATACCCAAAAAAAATAAAGAAAAAACTCCCCTCGTTTATGCATGGGTATATGAGTAATTTACTTTTTTTTTAGCATTCCCTGAAATAAAAAGATTGTCTGAGTATTTTTGGTAGTTGAATTTTCTTAGTATTACATGAAATATTAATTTTTTTTATATAAATTATAGTTTTTTTAATTAAGATTTTAAGATAAAGTTCGAGTGAAACTGTAATGTGTATTTATTAATTAAATACTTTAAAATATATAGTTGAACTAAAATGTAGCATGCATCACATAAATAAACAAAGTCTAACTAAGATAATCAACTCGATACATATAACACATGTTTTAGAAAGGATGTTGTTATTATTTATTTATGTGAATGTGTTTAGATATAGGATGCTGACATTATTAATTCATCTCGTGGACAATTTAGTCAGAATCCTTAGGCAATCAACGACATGTATCCCATAACACTTAGTGATGAGACAATTGTTTGGGCTCAATATTTTTTTTTGGCTTTTAAAGAGCATATATATATATATATATATATATATATATATATATAAAAGGTGTTAACTCAATCAAATGTGAATATGAGCGGCTAGATTCATTTTTTTTAAGTTAGGCTATTCGCTAAACCCAATTGATTTTAAAAATCTATGTTAAGATCATATAATTCTATCCTAAGATTATTGACATGACATTTTCATGTCAGAAATGATTATTTCTTAGTATTTTTAGGTGTATAAAAAGTAAGAAATGATCATTTCTTAGTATTTTTAAAAGCCTGCTATATTTATATCTTATTAATGACGTGTAAGGGATTTTTATCCTTTATTAATGTCATTTGAAGAAAATGATTCTCCAACCCCTTCACTTCATTAAAACGACAAGGTTCATAGAGTATTAATACTCCTTAAATCACTTATGTAAAATGTTCATTTTTTTTCAACTCTCCAAACTTATATATCTTAGTTCTTAGAGCATTAATCATACAAAAACAAGAACAAACATTATTGTTCTTGGAATCTAAAGTTATTTTTTTATTTACTAACATTTTACTTAAAGTTTTTAATTTTATTATCGGATGGTCTTTAAATTCTACCAATAAGAATTGTTTTGCAGGTACCAAAATTTATACCATTATTTTCATACTTCATGGCCTAAAGATAAAGAAATATTGACATAAACATTTGATTAACCAATATCCAAACGTCAAATAACCTTATTCTTGAGCATATAGGTTTCGGGATATCATCCCTAAGATTAATATCATTAAACATTACCCCAATGGCATATTATGACTAATAACACTTTGAAGGATTGTTTATAACTCTAGGAGGAGGATGGTGCTATCTTTAAGCCCTGCCTTTGTTGCCAAAGCAATTTAAAGGATCATTCAATAATTCTTGGTCTTTTGCTTCTTTTTTTTTTTTTTGAAATCGAGAATAGATATAATATAAAAGAGAAAGAATAAACAGTGCGAGCAGGGCTTTAGCTTTAGCTATATAGATTGTAGCCTAGGCATCAACCTAAATACAATAAATGAATACAAGAAACCCTATAACCCTACTATTAGGCCAAGCAAAAAACATACGTACTTGGAAACTACATACGTACTTGGATGCTTCGATGTATATAGTATATTTAGTGTCTCTGCATTCTATTCTATATAAAACAGTAAAGGGTATGAGTTTATTTTTCATCCGTTCACATTTTATTGTAGACTTACTTTTTAAACTTATGCTTTTTTTCCCCTTTAATTTGGTCTTCAAATTGTTTTTATGCAATTGCATCCTTTTTGAACCAAATTCAAGGGTAATTAAATCAAATTTGTTGAATAAAAACAAATTAAAAGACAGACAATCAAAATAGAAAAAACACCATAAATGAATGATGATTTCAAAGTTTAACCAAAAAGTTTAATTTAGTCATCATACTTTAAACATTATACATATTCGATCTCTCAATATTTTTTCAATTTAATTTTGATATAAAAATTTATTTTTGTTATGTTTTAGTCTCTGATTTGAGAAAAGAGAGAGAGATTGCTAAATTCTAGTGGTAGAGAGAAAAGAATATCATTGACATCGATTTCAGCCACGAAAACGGTCGAGCTTTGTGTTAAATGATTTTATTTAATGAGGGGGGTTCATATTAAGTGTTTTGTTTACCTTGAAAGTTCCTAAAAAAACATATATGAGCTCTAGAAGATTTTTTGTTTCAAATTAATTTTGAATTTTTGGATGGCTTTTTATGTGTTTTTTTTAAGATGGATAAGTTTATCAAGGTTCTTAAGGTGTTTTTAGGTGTTTTTTTGTGTTTTGGGTAAAAATGATTGAAATGAGATTTTAGATAAAAAAAAAAAAAAAAAAACATTTAGCTCTAATTCTACAGTGACAGTGACACCTTAACAAGCGATGTTTTGTTTGATTTATTTTTTTTCCAAAAAAATCATGTTGTCCGCCCCAACTACAATAAAAAGAAATATATGGGTTCAAACATGTGGGTTCCAAGGCGGGCTAGCTTGGTTTGCGAGACCTTATGATGCTTGACCTTTTCACTGTTTTTTCTATTTTTTTAAGTCGATGCTTTTTTATATGCTTTTGTTTTTTTCAAAATTATTATTTTTATTTTTATTTAAATTAATATTATTTCTCTGTTTTATTTTATTTATATAACATCTTTTAAATAATAAGTATTTTTTTAGTTATTTTGTATGTATTTAGATTTTAAAAAGATTTTTCTTATTCATCTATGATGCTTTTTTTTATCTTTTATATAAATGAATTTTATTTTTTAAAATAAAAAATATTTATTTTCAAATAATATTTTTAATACGTGCATATATTTTTTTTATTAAAATAATTTAATGTGCGAATTTATTTCTATTATCGTTTGATTGAATAAAAAATTATTTTAATAAAAAATTTAGCAAACACCACCTGATAAATATCTCATCTTGCGAGATTAAATACTTTAATCTATATTTGTCTCTTATATTTTGTAGTTTTATTAGGTATTATTGATAACTTTTTTTTTTATTAACACATATTTCTCAATTTACTTGGATTACATGTATACATAAACTTTTTTTTATTTTCCATTAGAATTTTTTTTTAACTACAAAAACATGTTATAAAAGCTTTTATATACAATATTTTTATAGAAAAAAATACCAACCCGTGACAAAGCTTATATCAAATAGCTAGTATGTTGCTATTACTTGTTTTGTTACTTGATCCACGTTACAAGGCTTTTTAAAAAATCAAGATGCTACCTAGATTCTTTATGGAAGCATTTAGTTATTATTTTTTAAAACAAAAAGACAAAAACAATTGGAATAAAAAGGGATGTGTTTTGTTTTTTAAATAACAAAAATCTCATTATAAAACTATCTTAAAAAATAATTTATTTTTATGTATTTGTTTTCATTAATTATTATATTCATTATGTAGCCAGAGCTGGTTTAAGATGAATAAAGGCTTTAAAAAAATTATAAACGAAATCTTTTAAAATGTTTAAGAAATATTTTTATTTTTATTTTTATTCTTTATGTATTTTTGCCAAGTGGGGTATTGCTTCAATCTTCATTTATCCACCGTTAACTTCATACACACGGGTGAGAGAAATTTCTTCTCGGTTTCCTTTACAAGTATGGTTCATGTTTAACTGTGGATATCACCTCCCAGCAACAAGGAGCATGTGAACTGGTAATGGTTGGCTGGAATGTTTTTGGGTCCCTTTTTCTTGTCGTTTTGGAGGTATGCTGTGTGAAGAGCTGTATTATAGTGGGGCATGTCAGGTAGTAATCACATCTTCTACCTCCTCTGTTATAGTGAAACTGCTGTTGCTTCTGCTTTTGCGTTTGCTGTGGGGTATACTTACCGCGTGGATGTGTCTTGTCTGGCTTGAATTTCTGGGTTTCATTTTGGATTTATTATACATGTCTCTTTGAAATTTCAACCTTGGCTTTTTGACAAAATGAACAAAAGCAACAGTCCTTCATGCATTGCTAGCCTCGATCATCTTCTCCCACATCATGGTTCTTAGGTGTTGGTTTTGCTCTCTATTTTTATAATCACTCTTTGCCGGTGGCATATTGTTCTGGTCGCCTCATTCATTATACTCCACGGCTGATTCAGGGTGGCCGATGGAGAACTCTCGACATAGTCAAAATCCAATTTGATTTTTATTAAAAAAAAAAAAACTCAACACTGTTGTTTTAATTTTTTCTTGTTTTGATTATCCATGTTTTAGTAACTTTGATCAAACAAGGTGAAGATCTAATTTGAGTTGGGATGTGCAGGTATCAGTGGATTGTGCAATAGTGATAAGTCCAAGAAAACAGTCTCTTACTTACAAGCAGTGTGGATTTGATGGATTGAATGTCTGAATTGCCACAAAAAAATCTAATTTTTCTTTGATTTTGTCTCGCAATAAACAAGAACAGAGAGAGAGAGAGAGGAGAAGAGGAAAAAGGGGAACGCTACACTTGTGAAAATGGGAGACCAAAAGGTTTTCCCAAGATTTTGCAGAATCTTATATAGTATTATTATTTTTGCTTCATTGTGAAGGAAAGACTAAGATGCTTGCTGTGTGTAAACTGCCAAAACAGTTGCCCTATTCGCACCCTCTCTTCCCCCCCGTGATATGGTGGCCGATGAAGCACTGGATATCCTCTCAGTTAATAAACTGTGTCAGGACTCCATACGTTGATGTGACACAGCACAATTCCGGCACCATTAATTGTTGCCCTAGTTGCTTGGCTTTATCTATCAAGTCCTCTTGAGTGATGTGTGGTCCCATTTTCATCCACTTTGTAAATTAATGTCCAATTAAGGGAGTGATAGGATGTTATTTGATTATTAGTATCAATTGAGTCAATTTTATAGATTTATAGTGTTGTTGAACAAGTTAATAATATATCGATAATTTTGAATAATTAAAACAAATACAAGGATAAAGTGGCACTAATTTGTTTTAAGAAAAAGAAATGGCGTGCTCGATGAATCAAAATTTATTTTTAATGTAAAAATAATATTTAACTGTTGTTATTATGACTTGAGTAATAGACTTGATTGGATTTAATAAGTTGATTTATTTAACCATGTAATTAAATTGTTGGTGAATATGTCTCGTAGTCAATTAGTTTAAATCGGGAATTTCAAGCTAAGAACTAGCACGAACAACAACGATTTCGCTCTAAGAGAAAATTCTAATGATCTTGGCATAGCTAAACAATACAAGCATTTGTGGGTTCAATGTGAAATTCTTGACATTGATTTTTTTCATGTAGAATATATTTATTATTAATAAAGATTTTTTTTTATCTTTAATATTTATTTATATTTGATTAATGAATCTAATGTTTAATTAATGAGTCTAGAGTAAAGATAAAATTCACGGGATAAAAATACTTTGCAAAGAAAATTATAAAGTTGTTATAATTATGATATTCATATTGCATCAAAGCATTGTCCATAAATGTTCATGTCAATGTTATATTAAGACTAGATATTAATTATAGTTGTTGAGACTGTTAAATATTATGTTTCTTTTTTTATGAAAGGAAGCGGTTGCTCTCATAAATTGAGGTATGAGATATATTAATTAGAGTTATTGAGACTGCTACATATTATGTTTCTTTCTTTATGGAAAGGATACCTAAAACTAATATGTATGTACTTGTCAAATGACATGTACACTGAACTGACCCGTAAGAGAATTTTATATGGAAAGATCACATATATCTATGAAAAGACTCACATGATAGTTGTGTAAGTAATCATTAGACTTGATATCACTAAGTTATTTTATATATGAAGGACCTGCTTGGGATTGTGATAGCGGTGGCGGTTCAAAGTGCTTTTTACTTAGAAATACATCAAAATGAAGTTTTTTTTATTTTTTAAAAATTATTTTTGACATCAACACATCAAAACGATCTGAAAACATAATTTTTTTTTCATTTTAAGCAAAAAAAATTAAAAGTTTTTTAAGAACGCGGTTTGAACCGCGTTCCCACTCAAAGTGTTATGCTTTGATCCTGACCATATGCTGTCCTAATCAAAAGTAACAAACGAGCAAATATTTGGTATAATATAAACTATATGAAAGTATTTGAGTAAACAAGAGAGGATTAATCACCCTAAGTAAACTATAGAAAACAATACAGTTGTTCTCAAATAATATTAATTGTGAAATTCTTGCCTAAAGTGGAATGAGTTTTGAAAAGAGTTACAGAATATTATTCAAAGAGTCAATGACCATAAGGTTAAGAACTAAAATGAGTTATCAAAGCAGATATACTTCATGCTATAATGTTTAAATATGAACATTCATGATGAAGTGATAATAATTACACCGAAAACTAGTCACTGAAAGGTTAAGTTAAACTATAACACGATCAAAAGATTGATGTTTTATCCCAAGTGCAGAAGCGTCGAAGTAATAAATAATCCGGCAAGACCAGGATCGAACCACAAGGAGGTTAACTATATAATAATGATGATGATGATGATGATGATGTAAAGAGGACTTTGAGATGTAAGATTAATGTGAATATTAAACAAGGATAAAATAATTATCAAGGTTAGAGGATCCACTAATAGTATTAGAAATAAGTATAGTATAAACTCTTTTTATTAATCAATTAGAAACCATACATAAAGGAGGTTCCAATCAGATGATTTATCCTTAATAGTTCATTATAAATTTTTAGCATGATCCTATTAATTATCTTATTTTAATAACACCATACTTTTAAATATTGTCAGGAATTCATGATGCTAACTTATGTTAACAACAAATCAAGTTCCTTTCATAGCATAGGTGTAGGTTATACTATACGGTTGGCTATGATAGTGCCAAGCATTTTTTGTACCAAGTGTTATACAACACAAATTTTGATTAATCATTTAACAAGCAAGGTATTAAGAATTAGTAAGATAAAAAGATAAGGCATGTTAATAACAAACTTTCTTCAATATAAACATTGAAGTCCATGTTGAGTTTATATTATACCTATTCTAACACTGTTAGTGAAACCTTTTCACATTGACATAATAAACTTAGCTAAACATAATGAAGAAGAGAAACATAAATAAACAACATAAGAACATAAGTATAGTAAAGGAAATGAAAAGCATAAACAAGAGATTAAGAAAAATATAACATGAAATAAAACTTAAACATTACAAAAATATAAAGAAAGAAATAAAGAACATGATCTTGATTTGAACAACCAAGATGCCTAAATGCATGGCAAATGCCTCCTTTTATAGGCCAAAATTTGGAACTATTGATTTGATGACTAATTGTTTAGTGGGTGGCAAACTCTTGACTTTGTGAAAATCCTTATGTCTTCTTGTCTGAACAAAATGTCATTACTAACATCAGAATTG
Source organism: Populus davidiana (assembly GCA_030145905.1). Lineage (NCBI taxonomy): Eukaryota > Viridiplantae > Streptophyta > Magnoliopsida > Malpighiales > Salicaceae > Populus > Populus davidiana. The sequence continues at coordinate 21,058,603 of CM057789.1, read as the reverse complement.
GAACCAACTATACTTATGAAAGTTCTAGGAAATTATCTTATCTTTCTAGGGAAAAAAAATTGAGGTCATTTGGACTTCTAGAACTCGAGGTATGGGTTGAACACTAAATAGTTACTAGGCTGCAAGACAGATTCAGACTTCTCCATTGTTGCTATAATTTGGACTTGAAAACGGCCTTTTTAAATCTTGGACTCCTATGAAAGTTGTAGGCCTATGTCTTACCTTTCCATCCATATAAAGCAGATCTAAATTTGAAATCTATAACTCTAGATATGACCCAATTACCGAACAATGTTTCAGTTTGGATTGCACCAATATCTCTTTTTTAAGTTTGGCCCTCTCTTTGTCCTTTCAATTTTATCAATCAATCCTTTCATTTATGTGATAGACTTGCATTTAAGATGAAAATTTATCATAAATTAAAGGTATCTTATATTATTAGATATGTTATTATCTAACATGTTTTAGTTAAGGAGTTATTGATACTTCAAGTGCAAAATGATGATATAAAACCTTGAAAAAAATGCACTTTTAAGTACTAATCACACCCCCCAACCAGCTTATTACTAGTCCCTAGTAATCAAAACGTTAAAATAGAAAAACAATACTTCTTAAACAAGATATTAATAAACCTTCCTTTTGTGCTCAATATATCAACTCATAGTTATGGGCTTTACTTGGAAGAAAATAAATTTTTTGTTCTAATGTTTAAGGTTAACTTCCTTGGGTTAGGATTATTATCTTTATATTTTTTTCTTTTTTAAAATATATATACATATAACTTAAAACACAATGCATCTTTAACCCATGTAATGAACTTTCGACTAGTGACTCCCAGACTAGTTGGTCTTAGGGCATTAGGTGTTGAGACACCTCTATGAGCTTAGTAACTCGGGTTGTAAATACTGATATGTAAATAGTACAATGTTTGATTCCTTTAAACTGTATTAAGTGTTAAAACACCCCTTCGGGCTTAATTGCTTAGGTTAGGGAGGCTATGAAACCAAACTTATCTATGTTTTTATTATCATTATTTTTTTGTTTTTGTTTTTTTTTTTTTACAAATTATATACTATCCTTTTCCCTTAGTTGTTACCTTTAATAAAAGAACATAAATAATATAATAATCCAATGTGCAACCCACAATCATATGTTAAAGCGCGTGTGTGAAAATGAAGATTTAAGAATACTTGTTAAATGAGCATATGAGCAGAATCAAGTGATAACAATACGAGAGTTTGTAAACCTAAATATTTCAAGAAGTATTCTAATAGACCTTGTTAAGAATGTTTACTAAGATGCGTCTCAAGAGTCACTTTAACAAAAGAACTCCTTTTACTCTGCCATCCTAGTAACAATAGTTTTGCAAATAGTTTATGAAATACAAAACACAGTTAGTTTTTTTTTTTTATTTAATATCAACTACTATCTTTTCCCCCGAACCAAAATGAGACATTGTCCTCAATGATCTAAGGTAGAAAGATAGAGTATAGAAGACATCACCTGAAATAACGAACACTAACAAACTTAAAACAGACTTAAACAAATATAAGAAACAACAAAACACAATAAAAAAACCAAAAGACACAAAGTTTTTACAAACAAAGGCTTAAATCCAATTTAAGCTTTTTACGGCTTTCCTTAGTTGACCAATTTATGCGAATCAAGAGGGATCGATTACAGGGATGAAAGATTGTAGTTGGTCAATTAATTGTTCAGCAGTAGTAGCAGAGATTGTGATTTGTCGTGCCGAAGAGGTTAGAAATTCATGTTCCACAGCATGATCAAGAAAAGACAACAATTTATCATAAAAACCATTAACATTTAATAGACATATGGGCTTATGATGAATGTGCAGTTGGGCCCAAGAGGAAATATGAAAGATTTCTTACAATGTGCCCAGACCACCTAGTAAGGCAATGAAGGCATCATCGTGTTTAAACATTGTATTCATTATAGCAGACATTGTGGAGACTTGGAATTCCTCTCCAATTGTTTTTATAATGATGTCCTTTTGTGCTAAAGCTTTGGGGAAGACCCTCAAAACTTGACTGCCTCCTAAGAATGAAAATGTTGACACACTCCCTATTAACCCAAGGCTGCCTCCCCCATATAGTAACTAAATCTTTCTCTCAGCTAGTATCTGACTAAGATGATTTACGAATTCTATAAACTATTTTTCTTTCCCAAGACTGGATCCACAAAAAAAAACAAATATTTTTTTATTTTAAGAGCTGAGGATCCTGCCATTTCAAGATCTGTCTATGTTTGTAGAATGTGTGGGTTGGGTAGAAATGAAAGGAAGAAGAAGAAGGATAGATGAGAAAAAGAAAATGCAATCATATCACCTACATAGAAGCCACCTGGAGTCTCTCTCTCTTTCTTCCCCTTTTTTTTGTTATTATTTAAAAAAAAAAAAACATGTGTATGTATAGGTAGTTGTGATTGTGGCTCACATCTTCCCTTGGTTTTACATCCAAGAACGGCTTAAACGCCCTCTATGGGTCGGGAATAGGCTTCCCATCTAGTTTTCTTAAAAACTGGCAGATAGGGTCTTTTTTTAGTCAGATTCCCAAGACTATGATGAGCATGTTCTTTATGAAAATAGGGCCATAAATCATGAATTACACGATGCATATCTCTATTATGATGAGATTTAAGAGTTAATAGAAGATTATCTAAAGACTCTCTATGTTTTGAAATAAATCCCACCTTTTGACAATTTTCACAGGTTTTGCAGAATGCATATGAGTCCTTGAACATGGTGGGCCAGTAAAATCCACTTTGTAAGATTTTTGCAGTCATCTTTTTTGACAAGAAATGATCCCCACATGCCTCAATGTGACAAAATCTAATGACACTACTTACCTCATTATCGGGAATGCATCTTTGAAATATTTGATCAGGACAATATTTGAATAAATAAGGGTCATCCTAATAAAAGTTTTGCACTTTGCTCAAAAACTTTCTTTTGTCTTGGGTATCCAAATGAGCTAGCAAAAATCCTGAAGTAAGAAAATTGATATTTTTAGCAAACCAATGCATTGAACTAAGAGAAAGTAAAGATTCACCAGGAAAGTAATCATCGATTGGTGCGATGTCGAATGTCGAATCTATTATCAATTTTGACAAAGGATCCGCGATAACATTTTTGGTGCCTTTTTCATCCTCGATTGCTTCCTGTTTGGTCATGACATGAGGAAATAGAAGTGTTGGAGGGGAATCAATCTTTTCTTTGCAATGTTCAGATTCAACCCTTTCCTTACCTTCAAAGATTGACTCATCATCTTTCTCACAAGGTTTAATAGTGGGTTTTTCAATAACCTTACCACTACGAAGAGTGGTGACTGATTTGACTTGATTCATGTGTTGACTTCTGGAACTACTTGTATTTGCATTGTATTTTCCTTTTGGATTTTGCTGTGGTTTAGATGAAAACTTACCTTTCTCTTGGAAACTGAGGGCAGATGTTAACTTTGCAAGAGTATCTTTAAAATCTGTCATGCTTTGAGCAAGTTGAGTGTTGATTGCCTCTTGCTTTTCAATGAATACATGTAATGTTTCCTCAAGATTTCTTCTAAAAGGTGGAGCATAAAAAGGTACATATCCATGAGAATTTTGAAAATTATGGTGTGTTTGAAATGGTGGCTGTGAAGTTTGTGCATTATTATTATTATCATTCTTCCAACTTAAATTTGGGTGATTTCTCCAACCAGGGTTATATGTTTGCGAGTATAGGTTATGATGGGCTTTTGGAAACTGTTTAAAGCATTGGCTTGTTCATGGATACATTCCTTGAAAGAAGGCAAAGTTGGACAATCATTGGTTGCATGTTCATTTATTTCACAAATTTGACATACAATGTCATGAATAGATTTTAATTGACCACTCTTTTTACATTCAAGTGCCTTGACTTTTCTAACTAAAAATGCAAATTTGGCTTGGAGGTTATGATATTCCTTAAAGTTGTACATTCCTCCACTAGATGTATGAGGTTGAGTGACATGACCAAAAGCTTGATGTCTTTTCCCAAGTGCAGGAGTGTCGAAGTAATAAATAACCCGGTAAGACCGGGGTCGAACCACAGAGAGGTTAATTGTATAAATTATAAATAATAATACAACAAAAACAATAATAACAACAATAATAACAATAATAATAACAATAATAATACTCAGTACATGGCGTTGTTATACCTGAGAATGATCTAAAAGATCGGGTCACAGGTTTCCAGCCTATATACTGAGTTTATGAAAAGATCAAAGATATATATTATATAATATAAACAGAATGTAAATAATAATAATAATAATAATAACAATAATAATAATAATAAAAGCAGAAGATGAAGAAATTAATGAGAACTTTGAGATGAAAGATTAACGTAAGGATTAAACAATGATAAAAACAAATGTCAAGGTTAGAGGATCCACTAATGGTACTTCAAACAAGTATAATATAAACTCTTATTACTCAATTGGAAACCACACATAAAGGAGGTTCCAATCAGATTATAAATTGTTAACATGATTACATTAGTTATCTTATTCGAATAAAGCTAATACTTGTAAATGTTGGCAGGCATTCATAATTATAACTTATGTTAACAACAAATCAAGTTCCTTTCATAGCTCAGGTGTCGGTTATACCATACACTATGGGCTATGAAAGAGCCAAGTATTTGTTGTACCAAGTGTTATACAACATAAATCTAGATTAACCATTTAACAAGCAAAGTATTAAAAGTAAACAAGATAACAAATATAAAACATGTTAGTATCCAACGTTAAGGTCCATGTTAAGTTTATATTATACTTATTCTTACACCATTAGTGTACCCTTTTTACCTTGACATAATTAACTTAGCTAAACATAATGAAAGAAAGAAACATAAATGAACAAGATAAGAACATAAATGAGAAAGAAGTTAACTAAGTAAAGGAAAGGAAATGAAGTGCATAAACTTGATATTAATGAAAGCAAAACATAAGCAATACAAAGAGAGAAAGCAAGAGCATGATCTTGATCTGGAAACCAAGATGCCTCAATACATGGTAAGTGCCTCCTTTTATAGGCCAAAATTTGGAACTATTGATTTGTTGACTAATTGATGAGTGGGTGGCCACATCTTCACTTGGTGACAATCCTTATCTTCTTGTCTGAACAAGACGTCATTTCTAACATCATAATTTGCCCAGAATCCTCAGGAATGTTCTAGGAAATTGTCTCAGCTTTCCAACAAAAAAAAGATGAGGTCATTTGGACTTCTAGAACTCAAGATATGGGCTGAACACTAAATAGTGTCTGGGCTATAGGACAACTTCGGACTTCTTCATTGTTCCTATAATTTGGACTTGAAAACGGCCTTCTTAGATCTTGGTGTCCAAATGAAAGTTGTAGGCCTATGTTTTACCTTTCCATCCATATAAAATGGACCTAAATTCGAGATCTAGAGCTCCAGATATGATCCAATTACCGAGCAATGTTCCGGTTTGGACTGCACCGACATCTCTTTTCTAAGTTTGGCCATCTCTTTGTCCTTTAACTTTCAATGCTTAAACTCATCAATCAATCCTTTTATTTATGTGATAGTCCTGCATTTAAAATGAGCATTTACCATAAATTAAGGTATCTTATAATATCAAACTTGTTATTATAAAACATGCTTTAGTTAAGGAGTTATTGATACTTCAAGTGCAAAATGATGATATAAAACCTTGATAAACATGCACTTTTAAGTACTAATCATTGAGTTCTACCTAGTGCCTCATAAGTGCCCGTAGTGTCCTAATTTTAAGCATTTTTAGCTAAAAAGTCTAGGTACTCCATTGCTTCATCAGGGTCTTTATCTTCAAAAGTTCCATTGCACATTAATTCCACCATTTGCATATCTTTAGGTGCTAATCTTTTATAAAAATATGAAACCAATCTTCATGTTTCAAAACCATGATGAGGGCAAGTATTAAGCAAGTCTTGATATCTATCCCAACATTGGTAAAATGTTTCTCATGGTTTTTGAGTGAAAGTGTGATTTGTAAAATGATAGAGTTTGTTATGTGAGATGGAAAAAACTTCTTTAAAAATTGTTGTTGCATTTCATCCAAGCACGAATGGATCATGGTCTCAAATTTTGTAGACATGTTTTAGCTTTATCTTTTAAATAAAAAGGAAAAAGCTTTATCTTTATTCTCATTATAAAGCGACTGATTATCATCTTCAGCCATGTTTTCTAAAAATGATGAGGATACCCTACAAAGTCTATCATTTTAATGTACGTGACCAAACTCTCATGCACGTGTAGGAAGAGAAGAAAAAGAAGAAAAAGAAGAAAAAGAAAAAGAAAAGGAGACAAAACACAAGAAATAAAAGTTAGATAAAAGAAAAGTGAAAGGAGAAAAATATAACAAAATTTATAATTTGTAAAGAAATTTACCTCATCGGCAATGGCGCCAAAAACTTGTCACGATCAACAGATTGATGTCTTATCCCAAGTGCAGGAGTGTCGAAGTAATAAATAACATGATTAGACCGAGATCGAACCACAAGGAGGTGAACTACATAATGATGATGATGATGATGATGATGATGGTGTAAAGATGACTTTGAGATGTAAGATTAAACAAGGATAAAACAATTGCCAATGTTAGAGAATCCACTAATAGTATTAGAAATAAGTATAATATAAACTCTTTTTATTAATCAACTAGAAACTACACACAAAGGAGGTTCCAAGTGGATGAATTATGCTTAATAGTTCATTATAAATTTTTAACATGATCATATTAATTATCTTATTTTAGTAACACCATACTTTTAAATATTGTCAAGAATTCATGATGCTAACTTATGTTTACAACAAATCAAATTCCTTTCATAGCACAGGTGTAGGTTATACCATACGGTTGGCTATGAAAGTGCCAAGTAGTTGTTATACCAAGTGTTATACAACACAAATTTAAATTAACCATTTAACAAGCAAGGTATTAAGAATTAATAAGATAAAAAGATAAGACATGTTAATAACAAACTTTCTTCGATATAAACATTGAAGTCCATGTTGAGTTTATATTATACCTATTCTAACACCATTAGTGAACCTTTTAACCTTGACATAATAAACTTAGCTAAACATACTGAAGAAGAGAAACATAAATAAAAAATCTGAGATGATGCAACTAGCTGAAGGGAATTTCCCAAGGACCAAAGCCAGAGAATTACCATACATAACTAAAGTACATTGTTCTATAAATAATATGAAGAAACTTATGCCAATTATAGGTTATGTGGACGAGAATCTTTTTAAAAGGATGTATGTGAGGATCGCCCATCTAATAAGAATTCCAATATAAATTTCAGCAGTCAAAGCCCTATTGTATTTCTGAGACCTGAATTACAGATGTTTCACCTTTAAAGATATTGACATGACCCCTAGTATTAAGGAGTATACTTAGATTTTGAATTTCCCAACAATCTTTATAAGGTTTATTTCAGAAAAAGAATTGAAGAAACCGCCACTGAAATCGCTAAATTGCTACACTTAAACAAAATTGGCTATTATAGAACAACTGATGCAAGTTTTAAGTGGAAGCTTATTGAAGCTAGGTTGGAGAAAAATAAAGATGAGGGGAAATTAGAAGATGAAAGATACCAAGCAGTTTTCTTTTCCATTTTTGGGTTAGTGTTTTTCCATTAGAAACTACTTGGATTATTAGTGTTGAAGCCGCTAATTCTTTTATTGAATATGAGAAAACAAAGAGCAATTATACCATAACCATTTAGGCTGAGACATTCTTGTCACTGAAACATTGTAGATTATATAGAAGAGGTGCAATGAGATGTTGTATTCCTTATTATTCATATGGGTGGTAAGCCATTTAGAAACTCCGAGAAAGGTTTTCAATAATTTCTAGTGGTTTAACAGGAGGCCTTTAAAGCTTGTTGTGAGTGAAGATTGGAGTAACTTGGATGAAAGAGCATAGGTAGAGAAATATCAGGTTATCCCTTTTACTAGGAACTTGGGGTTTAACTGAATACACTAGGTTGTTCAAGGATTCTGATTCTTTGGCTGAATTAGAAGTTATCAAACAAGATTGAAGGCAACTTATATTGGTTCCCAGAGGTAAAGAAGAGACCGAATTCCTAGTTAGTCCTAATTATTTCGTTTAGAGAAACAGTGGGTTGTCCAAAGTATTTGATAGCTTTGAAGTACAAGGCCCAATAATAGTTGGCAAAGCTGGACCATCTGTCACCAAAGAACCTAAAAGAAAGAGAATTAGTAATAAAGAGGAGCTTCAACATGAACTAGATAAGCTTAGAATTGAGTTAAGTCATATAAAGAGTCAACATAAGATTTTAGAAAACTAACTAATAAGTCATATAAAGAGTCAACATAAGATTTTAGAAAAGTAACTAATTGATGAGAACAAGATAAAGGCCTTTTTGAACCAACAATTTTAAGAAAATGATGAAAAGATAGTTGCCTTAATGTAAGACTTGGAACTAAGAAAGGGCAACCAAAAAATAATTAGTGAATGGCAAGACATAGCTAAAAATTTTAAGGAGATTGCATAAGGGATCAAAAAACAGTTGAAAAGAAGGGTGACCAAGTATGATGATTTGGTAAGAAAACATATGATGATAGAAAAAGAACTAGTTACTTTAAAAAGGGCTTTCAACGGCAAAGTAAGTACTGACAAAGAACTTATTGCTTCTTTAATAAAAGGAAAGAGATAATAGTATAAGAACAGGTTTATCAATCTTAGTATTGAAATATAAAAAAAATTATGAGCTCAGTATTTGGCTCAAGCTGATGATGAAAGAGAAGTTAGAAAAACAATTGAATCAGACATGGGGAACTACTAAGATAGAACAAATGCCCTAAGAGAACGAGTCATCATAGTTAAATTTGAGTTAGAAATCCAAGAGGAGGAATTAAAGAATCTGAGAGGGCAATATCCAGAGGCTGAGGAAAAGCTGAGTAAACTAAGAATGATAAGATGACATTAGCAGATTTGATGTCTAGATGAACATAAAGATAACTGAACTTAATATTGAGCGCGAAGAACCTCAAAAGGCTAGAGACTAAATCTAATAACTAGAAAGGAAAATTTAGATACTGCATAGAAACAACGAGTCATTAGCCACAACCAATAATGCGCTGCTTCAAGACAACACTTTATTCCATTGCAAAATAAAATAGACAAATAGGTTAATTGATAGGGTGGCTTGATAGGCAAATGAACTATAAGTGAAGGCCTTTCTAATTAACAACAGTGCTAGCAGATACCAAGAATACTTAAATGATGTTTTAGCCTTCATTAAAAATGTAACCAATAAAGGTATTGCTTTTAAGGATAAATAAAGATGTATAAGAATCTTATCTCTTCACATGTAAAGAAAGTCATTTCTATATATAAGAACTATTTGTATTTATTGAATGAAAAAGGGCTTAGACTTGGCCCTTTTATAATGTACTCTCTAATGTGTATGTGATCTAATCGAGATGAGAACTTGGAAAAAGATCTTTTCAGATTTATTAGACTATGAATTTTGCTTATATTCAATAAAAAAGTCATGAATTAACTCTTTGTACAAGCTAATCCATATTTGATGTATTTGTATATATACTCTCATTTGCATTCATATATGAGCATAAATGCATATATGCTTTGGGTTTTAAATGTCATGTGTGCATATACAAGTTGAAATATAGGTCTTTGAAAAATCTACAACACTAGACTTTGATAAAGAAACATAAAAGACAAGGAATGTGCCTATTATGATGCTTATTTTCAAGGGGAGTTAGACTCCTTGAAACTCAACATGGCTGGCATTACCGGCCTACTCAAGTAGACACATAAGAATATCATTGGTGAGTGTTCATCTAATTGACTTGTGACCTTTATCCAAGCTCAGACTACAATTCAACCAGAAAAAAGGATAAGTGGCCAAGGTCAGGAACCAAACTACAATATGACATTTATACAACTGACTATACATGCACCATCCCCAATAGCTATGGATGCAATTTCTAATGTGTTTCACAAGATAAAATACTTTGAGAATATTGAGTATGATAAGATAACAACATTAGAGGCAGGAATGAAGGCCATTAAAAGTGTTGAGTTATATGATCCTTCCAAATTGCTAAGATGTGCCTTGTTTTAAATATGGTCATGCCGAAATAATTTCTCATACTTGAATTCATGAAGTATACTATAACTCCATGTCCATCCATTTATCTTAAATCCTACTATAATAATATAGCAGGGGTTGTGTAGGATGAAAACCTGTTAATGCATTTCTTTCAAGATAGCTTTAGTGAAGCTACATTAAACTGGAATATGAGGCTAAACAACACGAAAACTCGAAAGTTAAAGGATCTCATAGATGCTTTTATTAAACAATACAAATACAACATGGATATTTCTACTAACAGGTCTAATTTGTCTTTTTTTTTAAAAAGGAGATAAGAAGACTATGCATGAACATGGTCAATGATATAGAGATTTAGTCACCTAAATACACCCTTTACTTTTAGATAAAGATATGGTCACCTTGTTTGATAATATCCTTAAAGCTCCCTATTACAAGTATGCAATGGATAACTTAGCTTAGTAGTTTACAAATGTTATGGTGGTGGCTGAGTGTATTGAACAAGGAATATAAAGTGGAAGAATCATTGCACCCATAGAGAAATAGGGTTTTAAAGGGAAAAAAAAATGTTAATAATGTCAAAGGTGGGTGTAAAAGTAAAAATAAAAATTTCAAAAATTACAACACTCAAACCCCTCGTCCCAAATTGCCAATATCAACTTCAACTCATATTTTCCCACTAAAAAACCCGAAATACAAAATAACCCAACTAATAACAAAACTAAGAATTGACTAAGAAGAAACTACCAAAGAACCCAGGAACAATTACCCCCACTACCTTTACCTTTGAGTGAAATGTACTAGAAGTTACTAAGTATTGGCAAGTAGCTTTAGTTCCTATCACACAACTATAACCACTCAATCCTAATTGGTAAAAAATCAGAGCTCACTTGTGAATATCATGCAGGCATATATGCATAACATTAAAATCTCAATATGTTAAAAAACAAGATTTTACAATTAATCAAAACGGGATGGATAACATTTGATGAAGCTTCTAATATAAATACAAATTCTCTGCCTAATTGATTGGTACTTAAAAGTATATTTTTATCAAGATTTTATATTATCATTTTGCACTTGAAGTATTAATAACTCCTTAACTAAAACATGTTTTATAATAACATATCTAATAATACAAGATACCTTTAATTTAAGGTAAATGTTCATCTTAAATGCAGACCAATCACATAAATGAAAAGATTGATTGATGAGTTTAAATACTGAAATTAAAAGGATAGAGAGAGGGTCAAACTTAGAAAAGAGATGTTGGTACAGTCCAAAATAGAACATTATTTGGTAATTGGATCATATCTGGAGTTGTAGATCTCGAATTTAGATCTGCTTTATATGGATGGAAAGGTAAGACATAAGGCCTACAACTTTCATTGGAGTCCAAGATTTAAAAAGGTTGTTTTCAAGTCCAAATTATAGCAACAACGGCGAAGTTCGAATCTGTCATCTATCCCAGACATTGTTTAGTGTTCAGCCTATATCTCGAGTTCTAGAAGTTCAAATGACCCCAATGTTTTTTTCCTAGAAAGATAAGAGAATTTCCTAGAACTTTTATGGTACAATTGTTTCCAATTCTGATGTTAGCAATGGCATTTTGTTCAGACAAGAAAATAAGGATTTTCACTAAGTCAAGAGTGGGCCACCCACTCAACAATTAGTAATCAAATCAATAGTTCCAAATTTTGGTCTATAAAAGGAGGCATTTGCCATGTATTTAAGAGCTTGGTTGTTCAAATCAAGAACTTGCTCTTCCTCTCTCTCTTTATATATTTTTTTGTAATTCTTAAGTTTTGCTTTCATTAATATCTTGTTTATGCTTTTTATTTCCTTTCCTTTACTTAGTTAACTTGTATCTTATTTATGTTCTTATTTTGTTTATTTATGGTTCTCTCTTTCATTATGTTTAGCTAAGTTAATTATTTCAAGGTGAAAAAGTTACACTAATGGTGTAAGAATAAGTATAGTGTAAACTTAATATGAACTTTAATGTTTGATACTAACATGTTTTGTATTTGTTATCTTGTTCACTTTTAATACTTTGCTTGTTAAATGGTTAATCTAGATTTGTGTTGTATAACATTTGGTACAATAAATGCTTGGCACTTTCATAGCCCAACTGTATGGTATAACCTACACATGTGCTATGAAAGAGACTTGATTTATTGTTAACATAAGTTATAATCACGAATACCTGACAATATTTACAAGTATTAGCATTATTCAAATAAGATAACTAATGTAATCATATTAACAATTTATAATCTGATTGGAACCTCTTTTATGTGTGGTTTCCAGTTGAGTAATAAGAGTTTACACTATACTTGTTTGAAATACCATTAGTGGATCCTCTAACCTTGACACTTGTTTTTATCATTGTTTAATTCTCACATTGATCTTCCATCTCAAAATTCTTATCAACTTCTTCTTTTTCTTCTTTATTATTATTATTGTTGTGTTGTTGTTGTTATTATTGTTGTTATTATTGTTATTTATAATTTATACAATTAATCTCCCTGTGGTTCGACCCCGGTCTTACCGGGTTATTTTATTACTTTAACACTCATTCATTTAGGAGAAGACATCAATCTTTTGGAACTGTAAATGCACGAAAGACTCAAGGCCTAAGGACTTAAAGGTGTCTCTGGATAGGATCTATAAAATGCTCGTAAGAGCTAGATATAAGAAAATTTGTTGTGAGAATAAGATGATGAATAAGAGTTTTTGCAAGTATCACAAGAATGAGAGTCATCTGATTGATCAATATGAAGATTGCCTTAATAAAGTGATACATATGCTAACTTAAGGCACTTGCAAATAAAAAAGGCAACGAGCAAAGAGATACTTGTAGTTGATAAACATAGAAATAATATAAAAGTTTGATAGGTACAATTTACTGTCAATGGGTTGTCCAAATTCATTTTGTCCAAACCCAAAGTAGCAAGTAATGTGAGATATAGTGTTTTGCCATATAATTATGGGTATTTCTTCCGAAGCTCACAACCAACACCTGTTTTTCAAGGAGACATTGGAGCTTGGTGATGCAACCATATTATTTGATAGTTTCACCCACATTTAACTAGTGTTTTGCCTATGTTTTATATATAAAATGCCTTGATATTCTTTGTTTTATGTTTTGAAGGCATTTTTGGATGAAAGATGCAAAAAGGAGTAAATTGAAGGTAATTGGCAGATTTGACGTTCAGTCGATGTTTTGTGCAGAACATGAGCTCTAAAGGTCGAAATGAAGTGATTCCAGTGGCATTAAAAAGCTAACATCCATACCTTTCTGGACATCTAAGGCAAGACAATAAAATAAGGAAGAGCATGGAAATCGCAGCTTTCAAAGTCAAATCTCGCAATCTGCCAATGCTGACCTTCGGTCAGTCCGACTTGAATATCTAGAGCTACAAAAGTCCAATTGATGCAAACTCAATTGTTTTGGATTCCTGACTCAAAGGCCTATAAACACTCCAAATTTCAGGGAGATATGATTTTTCAAAGATGACAACTAAATTCTGCCAGCAAACAGGTTTCGTGAAGAAACGAGTCCAGATTACGTTCCGAAGCATCTAAACCGACATCCAAGTTTTTATTTCAGCAATGTAGCTCCTCTAAGTCAAAGCTTGAAGATTTCATGCAAAGCTATTTCTCTTTTTTTTTAGGAAAATAGTTATTGAACTACTTAAATGTAAATTCTCTACTTAAAGGAGGACTATTTTGTAAAATAGAGATTAGGGTTTCCTAGCATATAAAAAGAATAAGAGAAGAGAAGGGGGGCAGCCACCCAAGAGGAGAAAAACGCCCCCCTACTCTAAGAAACCCTAAATCATGCATTCTTCATTCTTTTTGATTAGTTGTTCAATAAACATGCAAGGCTAAACTCATTTTCTTGGTTGCAAGGACACGGAAACCTTCGGATTTCAAGAACTGTGAGATCTATTTTACCTTTTCTTTTCAGTTTATATGATGAATATGTTTGTTCTCCTATGCTTATTTTTCCTATGATTTTTTATTTTAATTGCTAGAGCGGACTCTAAGTTTTTATTATAGACAATTTATTGCTAAGTTTGATATCAAAACCGGAGTTGTGGTATATGAACTTGTGAAGCAACTGAGTTTAATAATTGTAGCGGATCTACGTTATTAATCTTAAGGAGAACATTCGATCAAAGCAACATAAGCAGACAACTTAGTTGTTAAGATAATGAATTTATCTAGATCTTAAGGCTGCCATTGGATTAAATCATTAATGCGGACACTGTGATTATTTGTTGGTTAGGGTTAGTTATACGGCGGATCCGTTAATTAACCAACGTTAAGAAAAGATAAAAATTCAGAATATAAACTGGAATTTCGTTTCAAGGATCGGTTCTGATTTCTATAGGTGGATGTGTGATTGCGACCAAGGTTTGTTCTCTTGATAATTTTCTGATTTTATTAAATTTTGTTTGATAGTTTTCTGTTTTATTTTTCTTTAGCCTATATAACATCCAAGCCCCCAAATTGCATAACGTATAGCATAAAAATCTGAACTAAATCTTCCTCGTGGGATCGACCCCTTGCTTGCTCTATATTATCTTGTGTGTTGTGTTTGAAGCTAGGGTAATTAATTTGTGCGACCGCGACATCGCAACACTTGGACTCGTAGTGGAAGGTGTTTTACATCTGAAGAGCTTGAGAAGCAAAGAAAAGCTAAGGTTAAAGAGGTAGTTGACTTGTCTGAGGAAATAAATAAACCTATAATTGAATAAGAAATTAACGAATTCTTAAAGTTGATAAAGCACAATGAGTATAATGTTGTTTAGCAACTCAAAGGAACTCATGCTAGGATATCTTTGCTATATTTGATCTTAAGCTCTAAACCACACTGAGAGGCTTTATAAAACATGATAAACGAGGCATTTGTGTCTCAAGATATAAGTCAAAAGACTATGGAGCACTTGGTAAGCAAATTCAAGCCTTAAATTATATGTATTTTGTTGAAGATGAGTTAGACCCCGAGAGTACTAAACACAATAAACTGTTATATATCATGATACGGTGCAAAGACGTTTTGATAGGAAAGGTATTAATTGATAATTACTCTACATTGAATGTGTTACTAAGAGACATGCTAGAGGAGATACTTATTGATATATCTCATATAAAGTTGCGTATCAAGATACCAAAGGCGTATGATGGCTCACTAAGACAAATAGTTGAGACTATAGAAATAGAGCTATATATGGGACCACAAATGTTTATGATATAACTACAAGTGATGAACATTCATCCTTTTAATAAAATGTTGTTGGGAAGGCCTTGTGTAATGACTTTATTTTTTTCTACTTGAAATCTAGCAGAGTTTTTCTTATATTCTTCCCATACTAAGTTATCAACTAAATAATTTTCATAACTTGCAAACAATAATTTTAATATTTGTTTCATTATCCTAGATTTCCTTAACTTGGCCATAAGATCAAGTTCCCATTTTTCTTCAATATTCGCTCAATAGAGCAATTCTTATAATATTCCATATTTATGACAAATAATAGTACAATTAATTTACTTACAACATAATTCAAGCCACATGTTCTTATAAATAATAAAAGGATATCCAAAGTAAAGTACTACTAAATTATATCATACTTTAAAGAGACAATTTCTTTAAATAGATCTTCAATAATTATATTAGATAAGTAATTACAATTTTATATACAAAATTATATTACAAAAAAAAAATTGTTCTTCCAAATATATCGTTTGATTAGATAAAAAAATACAAATTCATTAAACTACAACTCGGCTCGGTATTGCGAGGTACCTGAAAAGTTATTATATATTTTAGACATAGTAAGTTTTACACTTAAATATAATTAAATATTATGACCTACGTATACATGTATATATGTATTCGCCACATCCTTTATCGAATAATTTATCTTTATTATTCCCTTACATTTGCAAATCAATATCATTAATACCAATTCTTATGGACATACCAAGATCATCACTAGCCTCAACTAGGCATTTATTCTATCAATAAATCATCTAGATACTCTAATTGACCATTAACCAGGGCACTAATCACATTATCCAGTGAATTAGTTTATTTGATTGCTCTTATTTTCTTGTTTGTGGGCTAAGCCTAGCCTATATAACTGGACATATCCATAAAACTTCAAGGCTTTGTTTGGTCTATCCCAATTTTACAAAGGAGAAACTCATTTTTCTTCCCTCGAGATGTATTTGGCCAACATGCCCTTAGCCCTAATCATGTATTTTTCTCCTTTGTATATCAGACCCATTGCCAAACAAACCCAGAAGAATTTTAAAAAATCTAAAAAATTCAATGAACATTTAAAAATTATTTTTAAATCCCTCACATGTTTTTTTCAACCATTTCATTTAATATTCGAGCTGTAAACTTACACTGTAGATATTGAACCGATATTAAATATACATGCTTTTCTTTAAAATTTCAAAAAAATACAAAAAAAATCCAAAATTCCTTATTTAAAAAGTACAAAAATACAGTTTCATTTGTGTGCATACGACCAAATTCTAAACTTTTCATTCATATTTTATATATAAAAAAAATTATATTTTATCATACTTTGAAACATACAAAAATCAATTAATGTATCATAATAAGTTTATGATTATCCATTAAGATTTGATCAAAATTTCAAAAACACCACATAAATCAATCTATTTATTTAATATTTGGGATATGAACTTTATAATCTAATGCATATTCCTAATATTAAATTAAATGAATGACAAAAATAAAATGTTAAGAAATAATTGTAAATTTTTATATTTAGGGGTATAAAATTACTATATAAAGTATATCCTCGTGTAATAAAGACACAAAATTAAATTAAATACACTATTAAAACTTAGGCCTTAGAATTGTTAAGTTTTAGCTTGATAACGCAAATACCTCCTTACTAAAGGGAATATATTTTGAGCCCATGGAGATAAAGACCTCCTTACTAAAAAGGATTTACCTCAATTCCATAAGATAGGGGCCTCCTTACTGAAGAGAACCTTTCTTAAACCTTAGACAAACCAACAAATAGAAATATGACTTAGAGAAAAAAAAAAACAATCAATCAATATTGCAATTTACCATAGATAGGGTGTATTAGGGTGATGTGTCTTTCTCATGCATAATTAATCCCCTTACCTAGACTATTGCAGATTAGTAGGTTTCCTAGTGACCCTAATACAAGGTGGCAACTCCTGAACCCTTCAAATCATAATTTAATGATTAATCCAAACATATCTAAAACCCCATTAATCCAGAAGAAAGATTTGTCATTCATCATCGTGCACGCCACGATAGGGGTTTTAGGATTAGATAAAAAGACCAATTCATCCAAAAAGGATGTTTCCATAACATGGGGAACCATGACTATGTGGATAGGGACTTGTACTCTACTAAATTGAAAATTCTTAATTTCCAAGGAAAAAACAATCATAAGGCTTATTTGGAGTAGGAGAAAAAGGTTGATTAGATATTTAATTGTCATAGATATTCTGAACAAAAAAAAAATGAAGTTGATGGTCATTAAATTTGTAGATTACACATTGATTTGATGAGATCAGATTTTGATCAGTAGGATGAGAAATATGGAGCGGCTTATAGAGATGGGGAGAAGATGAAAGTCTTGATAAGAAGGAGTTTTGTTCCTAATCACTATTATATGGATTTATATATGAAACTATAAGGTTTGACATAAGGTTCAAAAAAATAGATGAATATCACAAAAAGATAGAGATAGAAGTGATTTGGGCCAATGTTGTTGAAGATAGAGAAGCTACCATGGCTAGACTTCTTAATGGGTTGAATATGGATATTGCCAATGATTTGTAGTTACAACATTATGTGAAGTTGAAGGACATGGTATATATGGCAATAAAAATGAAAAGACAAATTAAAAGAAAAGGTAGTGTAAGACCACAAATCAGTTTAGCATCTTCTTCATTAGTTTAGAGGCCGAATATAAAGATAGAAAAGGTTGCACAACCGAAGTCCTTTATGTATGCTAAGGTTAAACTACCTAAGGCCAAGAAGGAGACTCCTACATATGGGAAAGGTAAAACCAATTCACAAACCATGTGTAATCATGATATAAATTGTTTTAAGTGTTTGGGGAGTGCACACATTGCTTTTTAGTGTCCAAATAAGAGAAAAATGATCATAAAGCATGATGGGTGAGATTGAATCTAAAAGTGAAAAATATGATGTGGATGAGATGTCACCTATGAAGTATTGCAGTGATATAGAGATTGCATATCCAGTTGAGGAGGAGACCTTGGTTATAAGGCATGTTCTGAATGCATAAGTCAAAGAGTATGATGTAGATCAGCAAGGAAGAACATTTTTCACACTAGAAAACACATCCAAAACAAGGTATGCAGTATGATAATTGATAGAAGCAGTTGTGCCAATGCAACTAGTATTACTCTTGTTAGAAAAGTTAATATGAATACAGTGAAACATCCTAAACCTTATAGATTATGGTGGTTAAATGAATGTGGTGAGGTGAAAGTCATTAACCATGTGTTGATTTCCTTTGCTATTAGTATATATTATGATGATGTTATATATGATGTGGTTCTAATGCATGTTAGTCATTTGTTTTTAAGACGTCTGTGGCAGTTTGATAAAAAAGTTATTCATGATGGATTTAGAAATAGATACATTATTGTAAAAGATTGTAAAACCATCACTCTTATACCTCTATCTCTAAAACAAGTGTATAATGATTACTTAAAGTTGAAAAGAGAATGTGAGATTTGGGAGAGTGAAAATTCCTGTAAGGAAAATTATGAGAGAAGACCATTAGATTTGGCTAGTTCTAAATCAATAATTAAATCAGTTGAAAGTAGAGATAAGACCTGAGGAGTGAAAAAAGTAAGTGTGAGTGATGACCACCAAGTTTATATGTAAGAGATGGTGAGATCAAATATATATTTTATACTAGTAAGCCAATTATTTTACTTGTGTATAGGAGGCTTACTTTAATGCTAACGATCTTGATCATATTGACCTTGTACTCGGAGTTGTAATTCCTAATCGACCAGCTTATAGAAGTAATTCTGAGGAGACAAAAGAGCTTCAATGACAAGTTGATGAGCTGATGATGAAAGGGTACATTCGTGAGAGTATAAACTTTTATGTTATACCAGTGTTACTTGTGCCTAAGAAAGATGGAACATAAAGGATTTGTGTTGATTACATGTATTTTGTCAACACCATAACGGTAAAGTATAGACATCATATCCCTAGGCTTGATGAAATACTAGATGAGTTACACAAATCATGTATTTTCTCTAAAATTGATTTGAAAAGTGGATGTCATTAGATTAGGATGAAAGAAAATGGTGAATGGAAATTTTCATTTAAGACTAAGCATGGTTTGTATGAAAGGTTAGTCGTGTCATTTGGACTTACAAATACACCTAGTATGTTTATGAGGCTAATAAATCATGTGTGTATATATTTATAGGTAAATTTTTTGTTGTATATTTTGATGATATCTTAATCTATATCAAGAACTTGAATAAGCATCTTAATCATATGTGTAGTGTCCTTAATGTATTGCACATTAAGAACTTGTATGTTAATCTTAAGAAGTGTAATTTTGCATGGAGAGAGTTGTGTTTCTTGGATATGTTGTAACTGTACAAGATATCGAGATGTGTCGCGGGGTGCGCGAGAGGCGCGACGTCGTCTGGCGACATCAAAGGCTCTTGTCGTGCCTCCTGTGTGAGGTGTTTTGTGTTGGGAAGGGTTTTTGGATTTAATCATAAAATTATGATTAATGTTTAGGATTCGCCACCTAATATTATGGTCACTAGGAACATATAGTCTGCGAGAGTCTGAGTAAGGGACTAATTGTGTAAGGGGAAGACGCATCACCCTTAATGCACCCTACCTAAGGTAAGCTGCATTGTTGTTTGATTGTTTTTTTTTTTTTTTTAAGTCAGGTTTCTATTCGTTGGTCTTTTCTAAGGCTCAAGGCAAATCTCTCTTCATGAGAGAGTCTCTACCTTATTGGGTTAAATCCTAGTCATTCTAAAGTCTGAATTTTAGCATCGCATTTATTTACACTTTGTATCTTTGATACCTGAGGGTGTACTTTATCATGTAATTTTACACCCCACAATTATTAAAGTCTACATCTGGACCCTAAAAAATATTGGAAAAAAGGTTTTTGTTATTTTGGCCAAACCCTAATGGATGATCATAAACTGGTTATGATATCCATTTTTTGGATTTTCAAAACATGAGAAAGATGCAATCTTTTAATGAAAATATGCTTGGAAAATTTTTAGGATTTGGTCGTATGCATGAAAACAAAATATTTTTTGTTTTTGAAAAGGGAAATTGATTTAAAAGTTTTTGAGATTTTTTGAAAATGTTTTGATGATTTTTTTTGAATATTTTGAAGAAAACCGGGTATTTTAATACCAGATTTGTATTTTACAATGTAAATATAAAACCCGATATTATGCAAAATTGATAGAAAAATATTTAAGAAAATCACATTTTCTTTTAAATGATTTTTGAAAAATTTTGATTTTTTTTAAATAGGGGTCGGGCCGGATCTAACCCGCCTTTTGGGCTGGGCCAAAACTGGCCTGACCCAAGTGAGTGAATTACTTGCAGAATGTGAACAATAAGTTCATGTTCTGCATTCAACTTTACAGTTGCAAAAATGGTAGAGTGAAGTGGGAGGCAACCTTTCGAAAGAGAAGAAGCTGTTGTCCCTGGCCTGGAGTGAGGTTGGAGGTGGTCTGGTCGTGGAAGACGAGAGGTTGATGGCGGCGTTGGTGGAAGTTTTGGCTGCCGAAGTCGCTGCCTAAGAAAGAGGAAACCGGTTTGTAGAGGAGAGAGAAAGGTTCATGGTGGCTCTCGGTAGTCAGTTGGTGGCTTCCTATGGTGGAGCTGGTGGTGGGAAGACTAGTGATGAGGGTGGTGATGGTTGAAGGCCATGATGGAGAGAGAAAGAAGAGAGAGGACTGTGCAGAAAAACAAACTGGGGAGGAGGTTGTTTTTTTCCCGATTTTGGACCCGATTTTCTCCTCTCTTAGATCATCAACCAAGCCTCTATTTATAGAAGGTGGAAGAAGGTAATCTTGCCTACACCGGGGTAAAATTTTAGCTCTTGATTTGGTTGGGAAGGATCCCAACCGTTGGTTCAAAGTAGCCTTCATGAGTTGTCAAATCTGCATGAAAAGGCTGCCTGAGTGGGCCTCTTCACGCCGTCGCCGGTGTATCTATGTTGTCATTCATCTTGCACCATTCAAATAGGGTTGTAAAGAAACTACAGGGGATCATTTTCATGCAAGTTTTGTTCGATTTGATGGAGAAATCAAGCATTAAATGCATCTACAAACTAGGCTCCCACGTTGTTTATTTCGGGTAAAACGGGTAAGACAATGAACAGTGCCAAACGACGCGTATTCTGGTCCTCTCCTTTTCTTTTTTTTAATACTTAAAACGGCATCGTTTCAGGTTAAATTAAGGATTTAAACTGATTTTCATTTTAGTCCTCAAACTTTTAATTGCTTTTAATTGAACCCCTAATTGACCCTAAACTTCTGATTTAATGCAATTAAGCCCTTGATGAACTTCAATTGGAACCCCAAAGTTACGCGCCTTTTACAATATGGTCCTTGGTCTCGGCATTTGTCAATTTAACCCCTAATTGACCACTAAAATTTAATTTTTTTTAATTTTGCCCCTGATTTTTGTCAATTAAGCCCCTATAGTTGGGCGTATTTTGCAGATTGGTCCTTGGCTGTGAATTTTGTCAATGTAACCCCTAATTGACCCTAAAACTTTAATTTTCTTGCAATTTTGCCCTTGATTTCAATCAATTAACTTGGTAAAAATTAAATTTGGTCTCTTAAAATTTCAATATTCTCAATTAAGCCTAAATTTGGCTTCCAAACTTAATTTTTCACCAATTAAGCCCCAAATAAAATTAATTTGACCCATTTAAAGTATAATTAAATCCTTGCACTTAATTAAACCCTTCAATTGGACCCAAATTAATTATTAAACATAATTAAATTTTAATTTGGCCCATGATTAAATCATATTGGCCTATTAAAAATTTATTTATGTCCTTTTTTACATCTAATATTGAAGAATAAAATTAAAAAAATAATCAATTTGAAAAGGTGTAAAAAAAATGATTCAAGTTCAATCAAGTTAACATGTTAAATCAACGACATGAATCATGAGATGAAGATAAATTCATAAAAAACCATTTGAAAAAATATATTAAACCCTATTTCTAACAAATCTAATGTTAAAGGTTGAATCAAGGAAAAAACATTTATTCCATGAGACTGATATATAAACCTATAAAAAAAGAAGAAAAAAACTACAAAGCACAATTCTCAAAACAATCTAATATTGAAGAATAAAATTGAAAAAAAAATAAATTAAAAAAATATTAGGTTGTTGAATGATTAAATTGAAAAAAAAAACTAAACAAAAAAAAAGTAAAACAAAACACTATTTTAATAGATAGTGTTTATCGATTTAGGTTATAAGATCGAGATAAATTCATAAAAAAAAAAACCCTGCTTTCAAGAAATCTTATGTTAAAATTGGTAAAAAATAATAATTTCATGAGATCGGTATATAAACTAATAAAAAAAAAAATAAGAAAACACAATTCCAAAACAACCCAATATTAAAAAATAAAATAAAAAAAATTTAAATTAAAAAAAAAATTAAGTTGTTGAACCTTAAATTGAAAAAGGCCTAAACTAAAAAAGAAAAAACAAATAATTCAATGAATAGTATTTTGTCAGTATTATAAAATTAAAATAAATTTATAAAAAAATAAATTAAAAAAATATAAATCCTTGCTTTCTATAATATAATATTAAATATTAAAGTTAAAAATAAATTTATGAGACTATTATATAATCCAATAAAATATAAATTGAGAAAAAGAAGAAGTAAAACTCTCTAAAATTAAAGAAAAAAAAATTGAAAAACAAATTATGTTATTAGGAGTTAAATTAAAAAAAATAAATTATTCCAATAAATAATATGTTTTTGACTTGAACATGATAAATTAAAAAAAAAAACAAATAGTAGAAAATAAAAAAAATAATTTTTAAAAATTTAATATTAAAATTAAAATTAAAAAAATAATTTAACAGATTGATATATAATCTAATAAAAAATTAAAAAAAAAACTATAAAACATAATTTTTAAAATAAATTAAGTGAAAAGATGAAAAAAAAAAAAACAATATTCAAATTAAAAATGTTTTACGGGGAATGATAATTAATTTATGTTTAATAATTTAATTTAAGTTTAGGGTTTTAGCCACCCCACCAGAATGGCTCTCTTTGCGCTCAGGTAATATTCGTGAAGAGTGGGAAAAAAAAAAATCCGTAGTGGTAGTTGTAGGTTTCGGAAGAAGCAGCAGCAATGGATTTCAGTCCGCTCACGGACGCCTTAGCTTCCAAATCGTACGGAAAGATCGCTGATATCTGTGATGAACTCATGCTCAAGGTTTTCATTTTTACATTTTTTTTTGCTTTTCTTATTTTGTAAATTAGAATAAACTCTTAATTAAATTGAACAGGGTGCAGCAGAGATGGAGGGGGTTCCGTTTGAGGAGGAGTGGCCTTTTGCTATTCATCTTCTTGCCCATATTTATGTCAATGATACGTATGAATTTCTTTCCTTTTCTTTTTAGTTTGGATATGAAATTTAGGGTTTAATTATTAATTAATTTGATTTAAAAAAAACAGTAACAGCGCAAGATTTCTGTGGAAATCCATACCTGCTGCGGTGAAAGAGAGGCAACCAGAAGTTGTTGCAGCTTGGGGAATTGGTCAGAGGTTATGGACGCGTGACTATGCAGCTGTGCATGAGGCTATTCGTGCTTTTGATTGGTCTCAACAAATTCAACCTCTTGTTGCTGCTTTCTCAGGCAAGTTTTTTTGTTTTCCGTAGTTGAATTATAATTTTTAGGAATGCTAATTTGAACTAACTAACTAACTAACATTAGTTTAGTTATGGGGCGGGATCACCTCTCTATTATGATGAAAGGTTTAGCTTTTGGTTCTTTATATTGTTTGTTTACTTAGCCAAATTTGTATCAGAGTTCTAGGCCGCCCGATATTGGAAAGGGATAGATTCTTTTTAGTTTTTAAGATTGCTGCGCAATTCCGTGAAAATAGATAGCAAGTGATGTGTTGACTCAATAATTATCTTATGTTATAAGAGTTTGGTTGTTGATTTAGTTTCTTGCCATTCCTTGAGAATTATTAACCTGTGGGAGAAATGATGAGAATAGGTGTGGTTAATACTGGCCTTGCGAGTTTCATTTAAATGATCATGGATTTGTCATCAACAAACACCATGAGAATAGAAAAAAAAAAAATCCCTTGTATTGGAGAAGCAAATGTGCTTGTTCAGAGCCCACAATTGCATGTTTTAATGTTCTTTCAGTTCTTACATTTATTTGGTGTACATTGATGAACTTTGATCGGCATGATCAAAAGTTTAAACATTGTTGGATCAGCATGTTAGCTGTGGACAGGTTTCCTAACTGGAAAGGTGTGGCTAAGGATGATCTTAACATTTCAAACTAAGAATGTTATGAGATACAATTATGAAACTCTAGTATCATGTCTCGACACAGCATCTGCTGATGGCCTGATGCGGTGTTCAATTCATGTCCTTGTCTGGCACAATGATGGCAAATTGTTGCACAAGGATTACAACTTGTAAATTTAACAGGTCAGGATTAAAAAAAAAAATTAGTATAATGATTTGTCTTTGATGGAAAACATTGAAAAAACGGATGTAGTTATTAACATGTTCCAGGAGTTGCATTTATTAGCATTAGATGCTGTACAACAAACAATTCCATCACATATGATGACATTGTTGAGCTTTCATTTTTCAGCATATTTTATCTAGGAAGACACCAAAAAAAAAAAAAAAGGTTTCCTATCGTTTAGGTGAAGAAAGAAAAGGATGCTCTTTGTTTTTCATTTTTTCTTAAATGGTTAGAAACACGGTATGTTTGTGTTCACAGGTAGTCTATGAAGTTAGTAAATTTAATTGAAATATTTGTATGCACTTGCAAATGCAAAAATATGGAACTGTAAAAGTAGTAATTACTCATACTTGTGATGCAATTTAAAAAGATGGAAGCTTTGAAACAATTGTTTCTGCAACCAAACTCCCCTTTTGAATGGAAATAACATGGCCAAACTATGGAACTGGTACAATCTAGAATTCAAAATATATTCATCTTCTTTAATTCATTGTAAAAAACTGTCCTTGGATGTACTGGATTTGTTTTGTTTGGAAGTTAGCAACTAGGTTATTTCCTATAGTTTTTTATGTCTGTATCATAACATGGTAAACAACTTTTGTTTGCAGAGGTTTACACCAAGAGGATGTTTCAGCTTTTGCTTTCTGCTTATTCAACTATAAGCATCCAAGATACAGCTCTCTTTCTAGGAATGAATGAAGATGATGCCACAAGTTGTAAGATTTTGATACTCCATCCTCACTCTCAATCTTGATTTTTAGTGACTTAGGGGATTTGGTTTGCACATTCTTAGTACAATTAATGAACACCAAATCTAAAAGCATTTGTTAGTCTTGGTCCAAATAAAAGTCAACAAGCATGAAACAGTGTTTGACTAGAAATGACTTGGTGAATTTTGAAGGGTGACCCAACTATCTTTAAAGCAAGTACCCCAATGGAGGTTAGTTAACGTTTGAAAAAACAGAAGATGAACTCATCCAAATCTTGGATTGGGAGACAATGGCTTTATGGTTTTTAGATTGGCATTTAATGATAGAACCCTGGGTCTCTTATAATGTCAGGAAGGGCGAGTACAACAGTAGAGTGGTTTTATTTCTAAATGGGAAGAACTGAAAACTATATACTAACTTTCTATCTGTGATCTTAAATGGAAGGTGCAGATTTATTCATAATTTATTAGTGGGACACTAGTCTCGTGTTACAAATCACCCACATGTATGGTTGAAGACAACAAAGAATAGCCGAACCTGTTACTCTTTGGTTGAAAAATTGAGCACATCCTAGTCCATTTTATTGAATCTTTATTTAGGTTTTTGTTATTTGGCTTAATTTTATGTTATGTTGAACTTCATCGTATTTTAGTTGGCCTTTAGCCTAATTGTTGGCTGTGATTGAGGTTTTATTGAGACTATTTATAACTTATATACATGTTAGATAACTTTGATGAATTAAGCAAACCTTGCAGCCTCCTCCTCTCCCCTCTCTTCCCTTTCTTTTCTTTTGCTCATTTTCTTTTTTTCCTCTTTCTTCTTCTCCTCTTCAATTTAATGTTGTCCCACATCAATTTTGGTATTAGAAAAGGCTTTTGGTTGTTTTAACAATCAAACGATTCAAACAACCCTAAACAACTCCACCTTTGTCATTCTGTCCAGCCACCTCTCTAACGTTAAATATTCATTGAACCAAACACTCCCCAAAACTAAACCAACAATATCTCTCCAACACTCACATCAACATCAACATTGAACCTTCAACAAACCCAACACCAGCCAGCACCCTGCTGCCCAACAATACAATTGCCCCCACGCAGATAGCCACCAAATCAGCAAACCTCCGGTGCCATCAACTTCTTTTCATGCCATCATCGAAAACCCAACCTACTTTAAATCTATATCAAACTGCCATAACAATTGCAATACCAGAGAAATAAAATTCAACGAATCAAAGGGTTGAGTGATTTACCGACCAGGATGCTTAATAGTAGTGATAGATCAATTGGATCATGCAAGTTGTTGATTTAGTGGTGTTGTCATGGTGGTGTTTTGGCTATGATGATGTGATTTTTTTTTACCATGACCTTTTTCTTGTTATGGCACTAGTGCTACTTTGCTGGATTTTTTTTTTTATTAAAATACCACTGGCTGATTCTGTTATACTTAGCTTTTAAAAATATTTTAGTAAAAAAAAATGTTAAAGAATATAGGTATGCTTAGCTTTACAAGAGAGATATGTTGGTGGGTTTGAATTAAGAATACATGGTTAATTTTAATGGACTTTGTTTCAAATGAGTTATGTTTTTGATGGTGGTGTGAAGTGAAGTTGATGGCAACAGATGTTCGTTGGGTGTGAGGGTGGTTGTATTGTTTGGCAGAGAGGTGGTGGCTGGTGGCTGATTTTGGGCTTGTTGATGGTGTGTGTTGGAGAGGCGGTTGGACAATATGGTAGAGATGGAGAGAGGATGTTTAGAATTGTTTGATTGTTAGAACAACTAAAAATCTACTATGATACCATAGTTGATGCGGGATAACATTGAATTGAAAAATAGGAGCAGAACAAGAGAGGGGAAAGGGAGGAGAAATCTGCAAGTTTTTTTTATTTATTTATCAAAGATGTCTAATATGTAGAAAAAAAGTTACATATAAAAAGTCTCAGTAAACTCACAATCAACAATTGGGCTAAAGATCCAATAAAATAAGATGAAGTTCAACATAGAATAAAACAACGCCCAATAATAAAAACGAAATAAAAATTCAATAAAATAAATCTAAGATGTGCTTAATTCTCTCAACAGTAACAGGTTGAGTTATCTTCCGTCATCACCAACCATACACTAGTGTGATTTGTGGCATGGTTCTGTGTTGGTGATGATGATCGTAAAGCATGAATCAGTCTCTATCTAGAAATACTAGGGGAATATTGAAGGATGACCCAACCGTCTTTAAAGCAAGCACCCAACCATACACTAGTGTGATTTGTGGCATGGTTCTGTGTTGGTGATGATGATCGTAAAGCATGAATCAGTCTCTGTCTAGAAATACTAGGGGAATATTGAAGGATGACCCAACCGTCTTTAAAGCAAGCACCCAACCAAGAAAGCTTTTCAGCGGGAGGTTTAGTTAATGTTTGAAAAAAACAAAAAAAGGATGAACTTTTCCAGATCTGTGATTGGGAGCCAACTGCTTTATGGTTTTCAGATTAGCACTTAATGAAAGAACTCTGGGTCTCTTGTAAGGGCAAAAAGGGCGAGTACAGCAGAAAAGGATGAACTCTGGGTTTAGTTAATGATTAAAAAAAAGGGAAGAACTTTTCCAGATCTGTGATTGGGAGCCAATGGCGTTATGGTTTTCAGATTAGCACTTGATGACAGAACTCTGGGTCTCTTGTAATGTCAAAAAGGGCGAGTACAGCAGAAAAGCAGTTTTATTTCAGAATGGAAAGAACTGAAAACACTATACGAACTGTCTAACTGGGAACTTTATTGGAAGGTGTGCGGATATTCATGATTCATAGAATCTTGATATTATGATTGATTTTAAAGTCTCATAGTGCGCTGATGGTTATGGTCGATGCTACAATGTCCCTTCCCTATACATGGTGATGGTTTTAGTTTGTGGAAACAACATTTCAAGCAAAACTTCTGTCCTGAGTAGTTTAGGAGTTAGTTGATTCTCATGTAGTTCCAACAGGAATAGAATTTGATTACTCTAACATAGGATATGACATAAAAAGTTAGACCTTTTGTCTTTTACCACTGGCTTTTTGGCATAATAAACTTGAACACAGTCCAGACTCTATGTATGTATGCGTGTAGCTAGCTATCTATCTATCTATACATCCATCTTTCTGTCTATCTTTCTAATGCATTCATGCACACTATATGTTAGATTGTTGTATGTATCTAATGCTTGCGTACATGCTGTGCTGCTAATGAGATTCTTTTTATCATATGCAGATGTATTGCAGCAAGGTTGGGTTGTGGATCCTGATTCTCGAATGCTAATTGTGAAAAAGCAGCCTGTTAAAACAGAGCAGAAACTGGATTCCAGTAAACTACAGCGCTTGACAGAGTATGTGTTTCACTTGGAGCATTAATAGAACTCAAAACGTTATCAAACTTCTACTGAAAGTCTTCTTATCAGATCTCTAGTTGTAATGAGAAAAATATTTTGAAGATGTTGAGTACTTGAATGTGCATCAAGGAAGCTAAGCGAATTGGTTTTTCTTTTAATCGGGGGTTCCTATGGATGTTTTTCTTGGAATTGCTGTAAACACCCTTTGATAGGTGAAACGGCATTAATTTAACTAGAGTGAAAAATTAGGAGGTGAGGAACATGGTTCATGGAATCAGATGGCTGAATTTGCTAATTGTTTGGCAAAACATCTATCCCTTGCAGACTACAAATGCACCAAAATCCACGTACAGCTCCATCTTTCCTTTAAACCCGGATCAAAAAAGACTTCCTTTCCTTCAAAACTCTCCATGAAAACCCCCAGTTCCTTCATAGAACAAACAACAATTAGATTCAGTTAGTGTTTTTCTAGCAAACTTGATCACGTTGCCGCACTCCACCACTTCCTCTTCGCCATTCAGGTGGTGGAGTCATAAAGTGGTCGAGTTGATGTGGGTTTTGGGTTGGTTGAGTTGGTGGAGTTGTTCCTCAAAGAGTTTGTGCTAGATGAGTGTCTTGTGGTTGGTAATTTGTTGTGACCATGGATTGCAGTGGTGAGAATTGCTTGATTGATTTTTCCTTAAAAAAAAAATGATAATTGTGGAAACTCATGAATCTTGGTTTGGATCTGTAAATTAAATTCTGGTTTCACCAATTGTGGTTTTCTTGTCAGTATGGTGGTTTTGATTTCAGTACCTGTTATACTTTTGTGAGCACTACTGTTAGGAATTTATTAAAAAAATATTGAGACCTCTGTTTCAAGCAACAGGTAGTAGTTCATGTGTTGAGTCAAGTTCAATATCTGGAATTAGCTAAGTTGCCCCCTAAGTTGCGTCTCTTTCTTTGATTGAGGCTTTCCCTTTAAGCCCTTGTCTATGGCCTAGACAGAGATGGCTAAAATTTAGTTTTTTTAATTTTTTTTATTTTAAATTAATTTTTTTTTATTTTTGAATTGTGTTAATAATAATTGTTAGATAAATACTCTAACAGAGTGGCTTAACACGGCCCTCTTTGTAGGCATTCAACAACTACTCACTAGAGTCATGTTTTATTAAATAATAACAAAAGCTTCTAATTTTGTAATGTAAAGAGAAAAAAAGACTTGAAGAATAGAGAATTAGAAAAAAAAAAACAAATTCTTTATTAAAGAGGTTTCTCTTTCGAGGTCTACCCTCTCAAGGTTCTGCCTTATAACTAGGGGTGAGCAAAAAAACCGAGAAACCGAATAAACCGAGTAAACCGAGGAAAAAAAAATTGAAAAAACCGAACCGAAAAAAAAAACCGATTAAACCGATTATTTTTTTTCAAAAAATTTTCGGTTCGGTTCGGTTTCGGTTTCCAAAACCAGAAACCGGAAAAACCCCAACCGAACCGAACCGGTTCGATTTAAAGGGTACTATAAATAGGAAAAAAAATCACTTTCTAAAACCTAATTAACCTAAACACTCTGCGACTCCACCTCCCTCTTCACAGCCGCACCTCAATCCTCACAGCCGCACCTCACCCAATTCCCACTTTGTAACAAAATCGAGCTAATCCATCTTCGATTCTTCATCCATATCCCTCTCTGGCTCTCCCACGCCATCTTCATCTTCAAAAGCCACAACCCTCTCCCACATGAGCGCGAGTCACCTGATACACACCAAATCGGCACATCGAACCTCCAGGGTTCAAATCTAGCAAACCAGTCCCTCCTTCTTCCACACCCGAACTCGAATCGTGTCCCAACTCAGTGAACTCACACCAGGTATGGTTTTTTTTTTTTCCTGTCAATCTCTGTTTTTTTTTAAAAAAAAACTTATGCTTTGTGATTCTGAGTATTTGCTAGTATATTCTTACAAAAAAATCAGAGTTTGAGCATTTTGTGTATTTTGGTTGATTTATTTTTTGCATTAATAAATATGTTATTATGTGTAGTGTGTATATTTTGTGATTTAGCGCAGGGATAATTTATTTTTTTTGTGCATTTTGTCTCCAGAGTCCAAATCTAGCAAACCAGCCCCTCGTTCTTTTACACCCGAACTCGAATCGTGTCCCAACTCACACCAGGTATGAGTTCTTTTTTCTGTTATTCTCTGTTTTTTTTTTAATTTTTTTTTTAAATATGCTTTGTGATTCTGTGTATTTTTTGGTATATCCTTACCAAAAAAATCAGATTTTAAGCATTCTGTGTATTTTGGTTGATTTTTTTTTTTTGCATTAATAAATCTGTTATTCTGTGTAGTGTGTGTATTCTGTGATTTAGCATAGAAAGTACACCAGAAAGAAAAGAGTTGAATGGAAATGACCCAACAATGGCCATGTAAACTACCTATTGATCACCAAAACAAGTTACGCAAGCTGGACAGCATAACTAACCAAACTGACATTGAACAAATCATGCAAGAGGATTTTAAGGGAGGAGGGGTAAGTTTGAGATGGCTTGAAATATGTGCTTGGCACAACAGATAAATTCTATATAAAATTACATCCTGAAATGGTCATTGAGTGTTACCCTTTGAATTCAAACAAGAATGCATCTTTGATGGTCAAAAACATGAGTAATTCTAGAAAGAGAAACTGGATTAGAGTACTTATGCTATTCTAACTCAACAACAAGAAGAAAAACATTCACAAAAGGGAGAAAAGACATTAAAAATGCAGAAACAGCAAGTTCTGAAATTGCAGCACCTCCTCCAGGTAAATAATGCAGCAAAGGAAGAAGAAACTGGGAAATGAAGCTTTTGGAAGGCAGAGACCAGAGGAAAGGTGTGAGATTAGCATTGATGATCTTTACGCACAATTGTCCTTGTAAGTTCTTACTATTACAATATTTCCATGTATCAGTATGCACTGTAAATCTAATCGCACATGTATATTCCAAGACACCCACCATTGAAAGGAACTTTAATGCTTTTTGTTGGGTGTATATAAAGCTTAAGGTGCATATAGAGCACAACCATAGTATATAAAATCAGGTTGATGTGCCAGCTTATTTGAAAGATTAGAAATCTATCCATGATTTTTTGAACATAAAACTGCCTTTGGTTGTTACCCCTTCTTTTTTTTTTTGCTCAATAATTACAGGTATGAAATTTTGTGCCAAAGGACATGTTGCTAAATCCAGCTTTTTTTAAAATCTAAAATGAGCCCTTTAAAAGAGATGAATGACTGTTGCATCCGGGATTCATCAAATATGTCACAGGGCTCATAAGTTCTCCTTGTTTTATTCATTATTGTTTGGACCTTGAGACTCATTAGTTTTCAGGCAATTCCTGAGCTTCTTGGTGTGGTGGTTAGTACTCCAACAAAATGAAAATAATGTCCTAAAGCTCTGAAAATACACCAGTGAGTAAACAAATGCTTAACACTTTTTTGCATTAATAAATCTGTTATTCTGTGTAGTGTGTGTATTCTGTGATTTAGCATACGGATGATTTTGTTTTTGTACATTCTGTTTAATCTCAATTTTGTATGATTCTGTAACTTTTGTTTTTATAATATAGGATGTAAATCTGTTCCTATTGCATCTCGAAATAGAAGCTTGATAAATGATCTTGAAACCTACGAAAACCTTGAGTCAGGTAATGTTTTTTTTTATAAACTTGCACCTTTTATTTTGTAATTTATTAATTAAATTGTTTGCAATCATCTAACATGTCTAATTTTATATTTTGTAGAATTTGGTGGAAAGTTACATTTAGTAATGGATGATAATTAGTTCAAAAGTTACTTTGATGGTAAAAAACTACTTTTTATTTTTACACATTCTAATTTATTTTATCATGTTATAATTTTAGATCTTGATTTTCAGGTTTTGATGTCAATGGTATTACGGAATCAAAGTGCAATGTTCTTGTGATCGTGATGTGCTTTTTGATTGGGATGATGTGCACAATGAAGATTTATATTTTTTGCATGAAGTATTTTATTTTTTATGGTAATGTTATTTTTTGTTATTTTTTAAGCCCTTTTGAAGACAATGTTTTGTAATTTAAATTTTAATTTGGTGTGTTATTTAAACTTTGATGCATGAGGAGTCCAAACTCCAAAACACAAATATTAGAAAGACTCGCAACATATTAAACACAATATTAGCACTAATAATTTAATATAAATGAATATTTAGTGACAAAATATTAAATATATTATAGAATTTGGTAACAAAATTAGATAATAGTTACATTAATTACAAGCCTATTAGAAAGCCCATCAAAAAACCCATTATAAAGCCCAAAAAAGCCCAAAAAATAATAATACAGGTTTTCCGGTTTTTATGAAAAAAAAACCGAGCCGAACCGAACCGAAACCGGTCGGTTTGAACTGGTTCCGGTTCGGTTCCGGTTTGAATTTTTAAGTTTTTCAAATTTCGGTTTTGGTTAGTTTTTTAGATAAAAACCGAACCGAACCGGTTTTGCTCACCCCTACTTATAACATTACACATAATATCTATTTATACTATTTTTGAGGCTTTTGCTTAAATCACTCAATTTATCTGAAAGCATTGAAGCACACTTATTAATAATTTACCCTTATGATACAAGTGACAAGCTAGTACAATACTAATATCAACCGACAATAGGTTCATGATCTGGAGAGAGATTATGATCTGATAGGTTATCTTGATCATGAATAATTTGGACTTGTAGGGCCAACACAGTCATCATCTGCAATCATTTCCATCTCATGTGGTTCTAGAAGCTGTGATATGCCTAAAATTATCTGCTTGAGTTTTTTTGTTTTTGTACTTCATCTGCAAGTCATGGAAATGAGCAGAATATTGAGGGTCATACAAATTATAGCCAATTTCTTCATCAGGATCTATTCTTTTAGGCCATATTTCATCAGGAATAATGTTATTCTTAAGGCACACTGTTTTTTTGCAAGGTCTTAATGTTCGAAAGGTTATCTAAAAGGTTTTCATTTAGGGAGTATGGATGAGTTTTGTATACTACAGCTTGTGGGAAACTCATAACTAGATTGTCTGCTGAAGCTTTGAAGGGCTCGTGGAATATGAAAGTAGAGAACAAATGGACAAAAGCTTGCTTAACAAACTTATTACGAAGTGTACTGCGATGTACTTCAATCCAGTAAGTTTGTGGATAGGGTCATTTGGATTTTTCTTGTTAGAGAAGAGAGATCCATTATGTGGGATTGTGGAATCAAGTGAGTAATTTTAGAGTATAGTACCAAGAGTCTGTTGGCCAAGAAGTCTTGAAAAATCTGGAAAGAAAGAAATTAGTAGGAAACTCGATAGTGATATGGTACAGGTGACAGAAATACCATAAGAAAAAGTAGAGCTCTTTGGGGAACAATCCATAAGGTTTAAAGGTGAAGAGGTGAATGAAAGGATATTTAGGATGGATGCCTAAGCTTTGGAAACAAAGAGAAGACATATCATAGTTGAGAAGAAGGTAGTATTGGAGGCTAAATAGTTTGTCTCTGGCCTGCAGGTCAAGAGTGTGGTTAAGAATAATTTCTTAAGCAAGGGGGGGTAAATCATTTGTAGGGAAGTCTTGTTCAGGTGGAGGTGGATTGGAAGAGGAAGCCATAAGAATCTGAGGAAGGAGTAATGTTTGTGATTTGGGTGGTCTCGTGAGCATGTATGAGATCAAGTTCTTGGTTCCTTTTATATGCTCGACAATTGTTTAGTACTTAAAAGTGCATTTTTATTAAGGTTTTATATTATCATTTTACAGTTGAAGTATCAATAACTCCTTAACTAAAGAATGTTTTACAATAACAAGTCTGATACTATAAGATGCATTAATTTATGGTAAATGTTAATATTAAATACAGGCCTATCATATAAATGAAAGGATTGATTGATGAGTTTAAATACTGAAATTGAAAGGACAAAGAGAGGGCCAAACTTAGAAAAGAGATACTGGTTCAGTCCAAACTGGAAAATTGTTCAATAATTGGGTCATATCTGGAGCAGTAGATCTCGGATTTAGGTCTGCTTCATATGGATGGAAAGCTAAGACATATGCCTAAAACTTTTATGTGGAGTCCAAGATTTAAAAAGACCATTTTCAAGTCCAAATTATAGCAATAATATAGAAGTCCGAATTTGTCCTGCAGCCCCGACATTGTTCAGTATTCAGCCCATATCTCGAGTTCTAGAAGTCCAAATGATTTCAATTGTTTTTTTCCTGGAAAGCTGAGACAATTTCCTAGAACTTTCATAAGTAAAGTTGGTTCAAATTCTGACGTTAGTAATGACGTTTTGGTCAGACAAGAAGATAAGGATTGTTACCAAGTCAAGATGTGGCCTCCCACTCAACCATTATTCATCAAATCAATAATTTTAAATTTTGGCCTATAAAAGGAGGCATTTGCCATGCATTTAGGCATCTTGGTTGTTCATATCAAGATCATGCTCTTTATTTCTTTCTTTATATTTTTTTAATGTTTAAGTTTTATTTCATGTTATATTTTTCTTAATCTCTTGTTTATGCTTTTCATTTCCTTTACTATACTTATGTTCTTATGTTGTTTATTTATATTTCTCTTCTTCATTATGTTTAGCTAAGTTTATTATGTCAAGGTGAAAAGGTTTCACTAATGGTGTTATAATAGGTATAATATAAACTCAACATGGACTTCAATGTTTATATCCAAGAAAGTTTGTTATTAACATGTCTTATATTTTTATCTTATTAATTCTTAATACCTTACTTGTTAAATGGTTAATCTAGATTTGTGTTGTATAACACTTGGTACAACAAATGCTTGGCACTTTTATAGCCAACCATATGGTATAACCTATACATGTGCTATGAAAGGAACTTGATTTGTTGTTAACATAAGTTAGCATCAGGAATTCCTAATACTATACTTATTTCTAATACAGTTAGTGGATCCTCTAACCTTGACATTTGTTTTTATCATTGTTGAATTTCCACATTAATTTTACATCTCAAAGTCCTCTTTAACTTATTATTATTATTATAGTTAACCTCCTTGTGGTTCAACCTCGGTCTTGCCGGGTTATTTATTACTTCGACACTCCTACACTTGGGATAAGGCATCAATCTTGTGTTTGAATTGTAGCATTTTTGAAAAAGAGGAACAGTCCATGACCACTGTAAATTGATAAGCTGCCAGGTGGAAATGTCATACTTTACAGCTAAGATTTCCTTGAAAATGGAGTGGTAGTGGGTTTTTTACTCCTTGAAGGACCCACTTTTGTATCCACATATATATCGGTGGCTATCTTTGTCTTCGAGGAGTACAACACTCCAATACTTATCACTGGCATTAGTTTGGAGTATGCGTTGTCCTGTTGATGGAATGACTAAAACAGGCAAATTTTATGTGGTTATCTTTAATTATTTGATAGCTTATGTCTATTTTTCTGTCCAAGGGTCCACATCTTTCTTGAGCATGAGCTGAAGTGGCCTTGTCATCTGTGCAACTCTAAGAATAATATTTCTAAGATATTGGATAATGCCCAAAAATTGTTGGACTTGCTTTCTCGTGAGGGGGCCATCTAGAAACTTTTGAAGTTCTTCAGCTTTATGGATGCCATGTGTATAAGCCCCATCTGCAAAGATCATGCCAATAAATTTGATTTTCTTTTGACAGATGAGCATCTTGCTTTCATAAAGCATGTTACCATGGTGGTGAACAATCTCTGCAAATTGTTTTAACAAAGTAGCATGTGACTCCTCATCTTTGGAGAAAAGTAACACATCATCAATGTAGATTAAAGCTGATTGAAGTATGGGTTCAAATACTTTAATCATGGCCTTTTGAAATAATGAGGGTGCCATTTTGAGACCAAAAGGCATGACTCGCCATTGGTAATGATAATATGGTATGCAGAAACCTGTTTTGTATCGGTCTTCAGGATGAATGCCAAATTGACAAAATCCAGCCTTGAGATCAAACTTGGAGAAAACTTTGGCATTGTGAAGGCATGAGAATATTGTCATTGTATGTGGTTAGGGGAACTTATCATCTTGTAGGATATGATTCAAGGGCTGATAATTAATTACAAGCTTGAGCTTGCCTCGTTTTTGTTCAAACCTTTTATTAACATAAAAGGCTTCACAAGACCATTGTGAGTCTGTAGGTTCAATTAAACCTTAGGCTTGTAACTAGGCACATTCCTCTTGAGCTAGCATTTTGTGCTCAGGATTCATTCATGAATGACTGGCTTTCGTGGGAATGATGTCTTCATTAAGCTTGAAAGGAAACTTAATAATAATAAAAAAAAACTGTGGATTTTTCCATAATGGATGAGAACATTTAGCAAGAAATTCTTGATGAGAGTTTGAACATGAGTGTTGGATTATTTGGGCTTTGATGAGGGCAATGTTTTCTGTGAGAGAGGGTTGGATTTCATAGAGTGAAGGGATAATTATATATGGAAGAAAATGGGCTTTATATTGAATATCACGAGGAAGGATTCAGAACTTGGATTTGAAGTAAACATCAAACCCAATAACTAAATCTTTTCCAAGTAAAGGAGAACTAAGGACATGGGTTTTGACTGAACATTGGGGTAGGATTTGTATGGTAATAGGCCTTTTGGTTTTGAATTGGGTGCAAAAGACTTGATTATCGGCGACTTGGAAGTATTCTTTATGGGTGACCCAACAATGAGGTGAAAGAACTTTAGGGTTAAGAATCGTTCTATGGGCTCCTATGTCAAATAAGGTTTTGGCTTTGATGGGCTTAGCATATGTGGATGTAAGAATGGTAACAGAGGCTAAAGGTATTGGATGTGAAGGGGAAATGGTAGGTTGGGCTTGGTAGAGTTCATAGATCTCATCATCAGAACTTTCATTTGCTACAGCAGTTATGGTATCAGGAGTGATCTCATCCATGAGTAAGAATAAGGATTCAACTTCATCATCAACAGGATTAAACTTTGTATTTGGGGCCAAAAAATCAATTAACTTCAATGACTGGGCCTTCTTCTGTGGACAAGTTTTTACAAAATGACCTTTGCGCTTACAGATGAAGCATATGTTGGAGCTAGGAGTGAAGTGTTTGGGGCATCTAGTGTGGCGGCGTCTTAAGAACTTTTATTTCTTCTAGTGACCATTAAAAGAAGATCGGTGAATTTTCTTGAAATGCTTCTTCTTTGTCATGGAACATAGTTTTATCAGCAAATCTGGTCTTTTGCAAGCTCGGAGCATAGTTTTATTAGGTTGTAATATCTTGGTAAAATATTTGTGTTGATCACATATTTTGTTGAGTGCTTCCAACATCTGATGAAATATGGTGCCGAGAGATTGGTTGTCAATAACTTCTTTTCTGGTTTTGAATAATCTGAAAGTTTCATCAACCAAATCTATAAGTATAGATGCCAAAAAGGCATGCTTGAGGCTTGGATCATCGAGACCAAAGAGAATATGGTATTGTCAGCACATGTCTTTAAAATGTCTTTCAAGATCAAATCTCAAATAGGAACACTTCATTTTGAAGTACTAATACCATGCTATTTCCTTATCATTTAAAGCTTCCTTAAGGAATTCATAATAGAGCCAGCCCAGAGCTTTACAAAGAGACGCACTGTTCACAAATTGCATTTGCCTATAATCACCTAAGGTATGGAACCAATTCTAGAAAGTGCCAGAGAACTATGCAGAGAATTGTTGTAATGCATAAAAGACCATTTGTAATTCCTTGCCATTATCACTGTTCCTTGAGCATGTAGCTAGTTAGCCATTAATAAAATTCAAGGATTCTATCTTGCCATTTTACTCATGGGATATCATTTAGAGTAAAATAACCACCGGTACTTGAAGAATGGATATGGGGTTGATAATGGTGAAGATTGAGATTTATTTTATTATCACTGCTAACTGGTTCATCCACACTAACTCTTGTGGTGGAGGTCGGAGTAGGCTCTTGCCGAGTCCGTGATGATTGAGGATCTGATGTCTGTGTTGGAGGAGGATTAGCCATCAGTAAGGGCGACATAGAACAAGTGTCAGAAGAATCATCTTAAAAGATTCTTCAGAAGTTAACAAGAGTTTCGTCATCAAGAGTCTCTTCTTCAGATGTATTGGCAAAAGGTTCATGGGTAAGGATTTTAGGAATAGTCTGTTGGGAATAGGTAGTAAGAAAAGACTGGATAGGGTTAGAAGGTTGGTTTGACTGAATCATAAGTTGATAAGGGTCGTAAGAGTCTTGGAAGGGGTCATCAGGTTCATGCTTTTTAGATTCAAAAGAATTAGAGGATGAGGAGATGATAGGGGCTGATGATCTGGGTTTTTTGGAAGTGGTTGGTATTGGGGTTTTCCCTTTATCTCTTTTGGAGAGAGGTTTGAAAAGTTTTTTAGTGTCTAGGTTTCTAAATAGTTGAGGTGTGGTAGGTAGAGGTTGTGGGTTGTAGGAAGGGGAATGTTTAGCCCAATAAAGGTTTGGATAATAGGAGGTCATCCTAGTTTGTGGAGGTTCAGGAAATGGTAAAGGCTTAGATTTGGATTTGGCTAATTCAACCTGAAGAGACTTGAGTTATATTTTGAGAGACTGAATCTCGTGTTCCTTCTGAGGGTCTACATATTTGCCATTAGAAGCTTGAATGAGTAAATACTCATGGATGGTGGAGATCATTTGTTGAATTTCAGCACATAGTTGTTCGAGATGAAGAATTTGAGAATCAATAGAGACTGTCATCTTTTTCAAATTAGTCTTAACCAAGTCAACCTTAGATTTTATTCTATGAAGAACAGAATTTTGAGCGATGGCATTTTGACTTTGCCAGTTGAGAACTGCTTCGGCTTAGGTGACTTGTTTAGGGCGGCCATCACCATTTACGCCTTGAGGGTTGTGAACTTATGGAAGAGTACAAATCCTATCTTTGACTTGTTCTTGTAAAGCAAGAAAATCATCATTATAAGATCTTGTAGGTTGATACATGGAGATTGTGGGGACTTGTTCTGGAGATACCCAAGAGGGAGGAGTATATTTGACAAGATAGTCAAATTTTCTAGAAGGTTGTCCCAAAGTGTCAATTGTTATGTCGCCTTAATTGTATCTGGCTTTCAGCTTCTTACTGTAAGATTTCCTTTTTTACTTGGAGGAATCAGCTTCCATGTCTGGATTACAATAACTGTCACAAGTACAAGTATCCCAAAAAACATGGTTGTCCTGAGCAAAAGAATAGACGGGGAGACCGTCCTTAGAGAAGGACTCTACAGGTACTAGGAAAGGATCTTGAGCTTGTTGCACCATCGAGATAAAAAAGGAAAAGATTCCTGGTCGAGAAGCGGAAGATTCTCCCTTCTTGAAGATGATTTTAACAATACCATCAGGTTTTTTGGTGAACTCCGATTATGTGGATTGTATAGGGACAGAGCTTTGATGCAGCTTTTCATAATTGGTAATCCAATGAGAGGGGAGTAACTTTTGTAAGTCCTCTTTCGGGATTTGTCGCGGGACATGAGTACAGGTGGCTCTTTGATTGGTATCAACATTAATAAGCAAAGCATCATTGGTAACAGGAAGTACTAAATCAAAGGCATGATTTGGACCCGATAGGTCATTTGATAATGAAAAAGTGGCTTGATAAGTGTCTAAAACTTGATAAACACCAGTGATTTGTAGCTGGACTTTCAAAAAGTGATGAAGTTGAGGATCATCCAAAGCCATATTGAAGTTGGGATAGAAAGTAACAACTATCGTGCCATAATTGAGTGTGGTTTCAAGAGATCCAATGCATGCATGTTGATACTCTAGATATATGGTATCTAGAAGAGCTAATCTTGCTGCAACAGGTAAACCTTTACGACCATGATAAGACAATGCTAGCCGAATAGCACCAAAATGAATATGTGTATAACCTTGAGAAATCCATTGGCCTAGAAATTCAGATGGAATTTCAAGAGTAACAAATTATTCGCGAGAAGTAGCAGGAATTTTATGTTGGTTAGAACAGGAAACTTGAACATATTCTTTTGCCACATGAGAAGGTTGTTTGATGAGAGTTTTAATATTGCGGATAACAGAATGAGACTTTTTGGCAAAAGCATGATAAGGATTAACAAGAGGAAGATCTGTTTCAGAAATTTTTTATGTATCACCTAAAAGGCTAACCTTACAAAGATAGTCAAGTTTAATAGACGTAGACTGGCAAATGAAAGGGGGAGGGGAAAGATGGAAGGAGGAGGAAGAAGAAGTCAGAAGGGAAGTGGGAAGAGGTGAAAATGGAGAAGAAAAGGTCATGGTCACCCATAAACCAGAAGGGCCCTGATACCACAATTGTTAGAAAAATACTCTGACAGAGTGGCTTAACACGAAATAAAATATATATATATATATATATATATATATATATATATATATATATATTATTTTAATATATTTTTAAATAAAAAATAATTTAAAAAGTAAAAACTATAATACTCTCAAACATTCTCGAAACAACAACCATATTTCCTTATTATAACATATACTAAAACGCATCAGTGTTTTACTATGGACTTCACAGTGCAGTCCATAGTAAACCACTTATGCTTTATTTTTATTTTATTTTTGCTAAGTTGTCTTTTTAAAAAAAAAAATTGTTTTTTGAGTTTTTTTTTTTTTAACTTTTTTTTTTGTTTTTTATGCCTTTCGGTTTTTTTTTTCTTCTTTATTTTGTTTTCTTATTTTAATATTTTTTTTTTAATTTAGTCTATTAATGTTATTTTTTTTTATTTAGTTATCAAACTTTCATGACATGGATTCTGGGTTTAACAGGTTAACCTGGTTTGACGAGTTAACCCGCATTTAATTTTTGTTTTTTTCTTTCTACTTATTTTTCCGTTAACTTTAGTTTGTTAATGTTAAATTTCTTTCTATTTAGTTATCAGACTTTCATGACACATATCCTAGGTTTGACAGGTTAACCTGGTTTCACAGGTTAACCTAATTAATTATGGGTTGACCCGTTAAATTTTTTTTGTTTTTTTTTTAATAATTTTTTTTATTTTTTTATCAGACTTTCATGACATGAATCCTGGGTTTAATGGGTTAACCTGGTTTGACAAGTTAACCCAAATGATTTTTTTTTGCTTTTTTCTTTTTAATTAATTTTTTTCGTTTAGTTTAGTTTGTTAATGTTAAATTTCTTTCTATTTAGTTATCAGACTTTCTAGACACATATCTCGAGTTTGACGGGTTAACCTGGTTTTATAGGTTAACTCCATAGTTTTAAGACCCGGCCCGGTGGTCGGCCCAGTCCAAGGCCCGGGTTCCGGGTTTTGATCGGGTCGCCGGGTTTGCCGGGTCAAAATTTATTTTTTATTTTTTAAAAAAAAAATCAAAACGACGTCGTTTTAGGAAAAAAAAAAGTCAACGGGTTTGTGGCCGGGTCGACCGGGTCTGGCCGGGCCAATTCCCAAGCGGGTTGTGGCCTCCACCCGGACCGGTCCCATGCCCGGGTCGGCCGGGTCCCAGGTCGACCCGCCGGGCCGGTCCGGGTTTTAAAACTACGGTTAACTCAGTTAATTATGGGTTAACCCGTCAAATTATTTTTCTATTTAGTTATCAAACATTCATGACGCGAATCTCAGGTTTGATGGGTTAACCCAATTAATTCAGATTTTTTTTATTTTTCTTCGTTAGTGTTTTTCTTCTTATTGGTTTATTTTCTTTTTTTTTCTAATTAATTTATTTAATTATCATATTTTTATGACACGACCTTGCAGCCAGATCCACATCCAAGGCTCTTAGGTCTGGTGTTGTAACTAGACTCACTTAAACTTGAGTTATGTAAGTTTAATATTATTATTAATATTTTAAATATTACTCTTGGGTCAAGCGTTGCAGCTATATCGAGGTTTTTAGGTATATCTTTGCAAAAAGACCTAACACTCTTAGATCTTAGACTTTTTTGATATTTTTTATGCAAGGAAAAAAAATTAACCCGTTGCGTATGCTTTTGTTTGTTTTTTTCCTTTTCTTTTCCTTTTTAAGCTTTTTACTGTGGACTGCAGAGTGCAGTCCACAATAAAAAAGCTGATGTCTTTAGTTTTTTTTTTTTGTCTTTTTTTTTTAATTATTTTTTTAATTTACTTCCTTAATATTAAATTTTTTCTATTTAATTATCAGATTTTTATGACATATATCCCAGATTTGACAGGTTAACCTGGTTTGATGGGTTAAACAGTTGATTCAGATTTTTTATCTTTTTTCTTCATTAGTTTTTTTCTTCCTGTAGGTTTTTTTCTGTTTACTTTTTTCCTTTTTAATTAATCTTTTTTTTTAATATTGTTCATTAATATTAAATCTTTTTTCTATTTAGTTGTCACACTTTCATGATACAAATCCCAAGTTTGGCAGGTTAACCTAGTTGATTTAGATTTTTTTTTTTGCTCATTAGTTTTTTTCTTTCAATTTCATCTTTTAATATTGTATAGAGTCCATAGTTAAAAGACTGATGCTTTTAGTTTTTTGTTTAGTTTTTTTTTTCTTTTATGCCTTTCACTGTGGAGTCCACGATGAAAAGGCTGGTGCCTTTTTTTCTTCATAATTAATTTTTTTATTTAGTTTGTTGGTATTAAATTTTTTTTCTATTTAGTTATCAGACATTCACGACACGGATCTCAGGTTTGACGGGTTAACCCAATTAATTTAGATTGGTTTTCTTTTTCTTCTTATAGGTTTTTTTCTTTTTAATTAATATTTTTTTATTTAATTTAGTTCATTAATATTAATTTTTTTTCTATTTAGTTATCGGTTGATGCTTTTATTTTTCTTTTGCTTTTTTGCCCTTTTTATGCCTTTGACTGTAAACTGCATAGTGAAAAGACTGATGCCTTTTGTTTGTTTTTTTCTTTTTAATTAATTTTTTTCGTTTAATTTAGTTTGTTAATGTTAAATTTTTTTTCTATTTAGTTATCAAACTTTCATGACATGGATCCCGGGTTTGACGGGTTAGCCTGGTGAATTCTGGGTAACCCGTTAATTTGTTTTCCTATTTTGTTATCAAACTTTCACGACACGAATCCAATGTTTGACAAGTTAACCTGGTTTGAAGGATTAACCCAGTTAATTCAGATTTTTTTTCTTTTTCTTCATTAGTTTTTATTTCTTCCTGTTAGTTTTTTTTCTTTTTAATTAATATATTTAATTATCATATTTTTATGACACAACCTTGCAGCCAGACCCACATCCAAGGCTATTGGATCTGGTATTGTAGTCAGACCCACTTAAACTTGGGTCATGCAAGTTTAATGTTATTACTAATATTATAAATATTACTTTTGGGTCAGGCGTTGCAGCCAAACCTAAGACTCTTGGGTATAACTTTGCAGAAATAACTTTTTTTTGATATCTTTTATGCAAAAAAAATAAAATTAACCCGCGACATCGCGAGGGTCATGTAACTAGTACTTTAGCTAAACAAAATCATTTTTCTTAGCCGATTTATATTAGTATTACATTTAAAATTAAAACAATAACTATATACATCATCACCATTGCTAAATCATTGTTCAACATGTGGCAAAGAATAATAGATAACTAAAAATTAAAGGAGAGGAAATCATTGTTCCTCTGCATTTTTTTTTTAATTTTAAATTTCTTATTTATTTTATAATTTTATTCTTTAATATTATATTTATTAGATATTAAGATTCATGA
Source organism: Populus davidiana (assembly GCA_030145905.1). Classification (NCBI taxonomy): domain Eukaryota; kingdom Viridiplantae; phylum Streptophyta; class Magnoliopsida; order Malpighiales; family Salicaceae; genus Populus; species Populus davidiana. Next base: position 21,013,877 of record CM057789.1, on the reverse strand, counting down.
TTTATTTTGGTTTATTTTCTATGAGGTTATCTTAGTCTATGATCCGAATCACTAGTTTTGCAAGTTAACCTGATTGATTTTTTGTCTTTTTTTATTATTGATTTTTTTTTCTCAATTTTATCCTTTAATATTTGAGTTAATTAAGAATTAAGTTTCATAATTTGTTTCAGTTTGTTTTTATGAGGTTATCTCGGTCTCATTACCTAAGTCAAGAGTTTGGCGGGTTAATCTATGTTGATTCGGGTCTTTTTTTATTTTATTTTTTATTGATTTTTTTAAAATTTCATTATTCAACATTAGATTGATTGAGAATTAAGTTTCATATTTGTTTTGATTTATTTTCTACTGGGTTATCCTGGTCTCATGATCCAGATTTGATAAGTTAATCCGGGTTGATTCAAGTCTTTTTTTATATATTTTTTAATTGATTGTTTCAATTTTATTCTTCCATATTGGGTTCATTAAGAATTGAGCTTTAATATGTTTTTTATTTGCTTTCTATGAGGTTATTATAGTCTTATGACCTAAATCATAAATTTTACATGTTAACCTAAGTTGATCTAGGCCGTAAATTTTACATGTTAACTTAGGTATATCCAATATGTTGCCATCTCAATATATTTTTTTTAAATATCATCTCAAAATATTTTTGATCAAATTATATTTTTCTAGTTATCAAAGTTACTTTTGAACTTATCAAGTCGATTGGGTCACATAAGATAAATCCCATATGTTACAATGCTTAAACATTTTTTTTTAAAATAAAAGTTAATTTGTCTATGATGTAGAACTAATAAATGATAAAAAAAATTATATATAAATGAACTAGTTAGATTGTCCGCACTACATTGCAGGTATTCGTAAAGAACATTAATGAATAATAGTTAAAAAAACAATATCTTCTAAGATTGAAGTAATTAATATGCCTTTTTAATTATAAAATAAGGTTTACCATTTTCATTGCATGATGCAAGGTTTGACATTATTAAAAGACAAAATACATAAAGCAGTAATGCTTGCTACTGGAGCACATCAATAGACCCAGCTATAAAAACATTAACACAAAAGTCTCATGGTTTAGCTAATGGAAATGGATAAGTGCTTCCAAATTTCTTTTTATATGAAAAAGATGAAAAGATATAGCCCTTTCTAGCAACTGCATTAACATGTTTGCTACTGTAAGAGTAATAATCTCGCACAATAGAAAAGGTGAAAGTCATGGTCTCGAGTGTTGTCATATTGGTGGTTATGTCATAAATTGTCATAGTTTAAAAAAACTATGTGATAAATATGATCTAGTTAATCTAAAAAAGTTTCGAAAGTGATGACATAAAAAAAGAAGTATCATAGCATGTCACCAGTAATTAGAAACTTAAAGCTTGATTAATCTGGAAAAGACAGTTGCAATATTGTATTGAAATCAAAGCTAATACAAAGTAACGATGACATGCCATATTCATGCCAACTCAAGGCACTTTTATTAGCAAATTGATAAAAAAGATAAAAGAGAAGCCATTTTCATGCCAATCCTAAGACATGCATAAAAATATATGCTTGCAACCAAATCATAAATCAATTTTAAAAAAAGAAAACCCTCCCTCTTCCCAAAACTATATGTGGCTGCTGCATGTTACTTTTCTCTTCCTCCTTCCCAACAAAAACCTAAACCAAACCAGTAGAGAGTGCCTTGTGAAAGTGTGAGGCAGAGTTGAGATCTTGATAGAAGATTGGACAGTTGCCTAAAGGGAAGGAAAAAGGGGCTAGAAAATAAGAAAGAGCTCTCAGTGAGTGATTCAAGAGAGAGAAGCACTTGGTTGTAAGTGAGAGAAATTGCTTGTAAGCTCTACCCGAGCGTCATTCTCATATCATTGTGCATCATTGTTTTCTCTTGTTCTCAGCTCGCTACAAAGCTCCTCTTCTGTCAATTATGACCAAATCAAAGACAAAAACTTCGTTCCTTAAGAATGTTCAAGGTGATTTCAGTCTCCAAATTCCTCTTCATGGGTCTGCTTCACGAGCGACTAAGGTTTTGTCTCGTAGCCGCTCGCCGGTCCAACAGGCCATCAATGTTGCCTCCCCTGTCTCCACACCCAGGATAAAGGCGGTTTTAGCTGATTTTGTTAATCCCTAAAGTGGAGTTAAGGTTTCATCCAAGCATAGGAACAAACTCATGCAAAGGAACAGTTCTTCACACTCTTCCACTGCTCCTAGTGCTTGTAATGATGGTTCTTCTGGAAATTTTGTATCTCACATCGCACCGAATGCGTGTTTGGCTGGGTCTCACCTGAGATGTTCCCACCTGGGCTTTGGTGACCCTACCTGAGGTCCATCTTCAATCTCCCCTTCTCAACCAACTTCTGGTAAAGAATGCTTTACTTCTCAGCCTCCTAGCAGTGCTCCTCCCACTGATGATGGCCATACTCCAGCATTTAGGGCTCAAGGCACGCCTTTTTCAGGAGGTTACAAATGCTCTACTTCAGAAATCCATACAGGTATTTCAAACTTATCACCTCCTTCTCTTGTCCATTTTCCTGATTTCACATTATCTGAATCCTATCAATTTAAAGAGACAGACCTAGGAGAAGTTACTCCCATGTGGCGCTTTTGTTTGATTGGGTACGTAGCTGGGAAATTCCCTAACTATGCGTCTCTGTTACATTTCGTTGGAAAGCATTGGCAGCATAAAGCAAAATTCATTATACATGATTCTAGTTGGTTAATATTTGCTTTTCATTTGGAACTGGAAATGCAAGACACCGTGAGTGTTGGTCCATACTTTGTGTTTGGCCAACCCCTTATCTTGAAAATTATGCCTGAGTTTTTTTATTTCCAAACCTTTGATATGACTACGCTACCAACCTGGGTAAAACTTCACAACATGTCTCTATGATGTTGGACTCCTTTGTGCCTCTCAAAGCTTTCCATAATGATAGGGAAACCAATACACTGTGATATTCCCATTGCAAATATGTCCAGGCTCTCTTATGCCAGGATACTGATTGAGGTTGATTTGTTACATAAGTTACCAGATGTTATCCAAGTTGTTTTGCCCAACGGCACGCCTTTCTCCTAGCAGGTTACTTATGAATCCCTCTCCAAGTTTTGTAAGAGGTGTTGGGTTATAGGTCATTCTGCAAATGCATGCAACAGGGGGCTTAGTTCCATGAGGAAAAAATGACCTCATATAGCTACTACCAATTCTGTTATTGTTCCTTCTTATGATACTGCTATTGTTAAGAAATAACAGACTTATTTTGCATGCCCTCATGCTGATCCTTTTGCTGATCCAATGTGCACAAAAGATGATACAGTTGATAACCTGAAGACCCAATCCCCTGGACGTAAAAGATCCAAGATTGTTGCCACTGATTTCAAGCAATCTACTACTCTGAACTTTGTGCACATTTATGAAGAAGGAGATACTCCTGCTATGAAGGCTCCAAGAAGGCAGTATCTAACGAGAAGCAGGGTTGCTGCCACCTCTGATACGGTTCTTCAAGAGAAGAAAAAGCTCAAAGGCCCTGTTGTAGCTCCCATGTCAATAAGCAGTTTTGATGATACTGCTTCAACGGTTACTTTTTAGCTGATTGTACTGTGGTTTTTAATTTGCAGGGAGGTTTCCCCTTGCTAGTTGTATTGGTTACTACTTGTTTTATTTTATTTTTCCTAGTCTCTTTTTGCTAGCTGGTTCATTTGTTTTCTGCAAGATTTCTACTAGTGGTTGTGGTCCTGCTAGTTGTTTTTGGTTGGGTGGATTTTAGATCTGTTATTGTCTTTGTTGGTTTGTGTAGGCTCTGTTGTGGGGTCTCCATGCTTGTTCATGTAGTTGTTATGTTTCTCAATCGCTGTGGTTGCTTTTGGGTTTGTCTTCCCGAGCTTTTACTTGTGCCCTCTATGTTTGGCCTATGGTTCCAGCTTCTTCTAGCTTGGTGGAAGCCAGTAGCTTTTGTTTGTTTGCCTCCTTTGGTGGTCCTGGATGTTCTGGAGTTGCTTCTCTTATTTGCTGGTTGGCTTGATTCTGTTGGTTTGCTCTGGGTGCATGTGTTTTGTGTTTTGTTATGACTTTGTGGGAGCCTGTTCGCCTAGCCTCTTTTGTCTGCTCTGATGGTCCTATGTTTGACTATGCTGGCTTTTTGGGTTCTCTGTCTTTGTCCCTTGTAGTGGTTTATGTTCTGCTTTGCTTTGCTCAGGTCGATGGCTGAACTGGGCTACTTTGTTTGGGGTTTTATTTCCTCTATCTTCAGGGAGTCTGTTCCCTGTATTTGTATATGCTTGTACAGTTGACTTGTTGTTTTTCAGCTTTGTTTTATTTTGATCTTTAATACACTTACATTTTGATCAAATTTTTTTAAAAAAAAAAACAGCAAACCAATACTCTAGGCAATCAGGTACCAAGTTAAGAGTAAGGCATCTGACATAAATAAAACTAACAACAAATGCCGCACGTGTGCGACATCACAGCAATCATCCACCTTTAAGGAAAATGTAAATGGTTTATCTAGAACATATGTAAGACAAGAAATTCTTGTCTCTTATCAGTAAAATATGGATTGGGAGTTGCCACCTAGTATTCTGGTTACTAGAAACCCTAATTGGTCTTAGAGATCAGGTATAGAGACTAGTTGCGTAAAAGGAAGGTATTAGCACCCCAATTACGCCCCAACTAAGGCAGGCTACATTGTTTTAATACCTGATAAAATCTAAGGTCTTGTTATGTTTTCTAATTGTTGGTATGTCTAAGATTCAAGAAAAGCCCTCCTTATTAAGGAGGTTCTTATCTTAATTGAGTAAAACCTAAATGTTCTAGCGTATTAAAAAAAAAAGACTAAAAGACAAACAAAATAAAAATTTTGTTCTTTTTGCAATTTTGACCAATGTTCTCTTGACTTTAATAAATTGGTTATTAAAGCCAAAATACATGCTAAAACATTGTTTTTTTAGTATATGAAAAACATAATATGATTTTTTTAGCTTTGAGACACTTGGTCGTATGCATAAAAATATTTTTTTTCTTTTTGTAATTTTTTTTTATTTTTGAAAGTTTTGACAAAAACCGGGTATTTTAATACCAAATTTGTATTTTTACGATATAAAATACAGTCGATATTAAGCAAAATTGATAAAATAAAAACATGAGAAAATCACTAATGGGTTATTTTAGAATGGGCCAGCACCGGCCGAAAAATTATAATTAGCTGGTTACACACAGCACAATAACAAACTAATTATTTTCATTTGCTACAGAAAGTGAATTGCTCACGTTTTGCATGCTAATGAAAACAAAGGGACGGAGCAGCGAAGGGGAAGAAGGAAAAAGAGAGAGGCGGGGAAATTGACCTGCGGTGGTTGCTGTGGAGGCTCCCAGTGGTGCTCGCAGGTGGCGGTGATGCTGGCGGTGAAATGGTGGTGGCTCCAGACTTCGTTCATTCTCTCTTCTCTCCTCTATTTTCCTTCTTTTCTTCTCCGGTTTTTTTTATTTACTGCCTTCTTCTCCTTTCTTGTTTTCTTTTGGTCTTCAGCTCTTTTTCTCTCGGTCTCTCGAACCTATCCTTGTGCCTGTTCTCTGCCTCTGTATTTATAGGCAGAGAAGGGTGGTGAAAATGCCTTGCCTCTGTCCGGTCAGGGAACAGGGTAGGGTGGACATGCACCAACTAGGGCTTGTCCCCTCTATTTTTTATATCAATGGTAGGCCACCAGTCAATATTCACGCAAGTGGGGTACTTGGGTCGGCGTCTTTTTGAGTTTTAGGAAAGAGAGGAAAAGGAGAGATGTCGGTGAAAACAGGGGAACAAAAACTTCTTCTTCCCTTGTTTTTTGCGTGTCCAGGGGAAGATGAAAGGCTACAGTGCTGTTCAAAACGACACCGTTTTGGGCTTCTTTTTTTTTTAACAGTGTATGAAATGGTGTCGTTTTGAACAAAATGAGTCATTTCATTTAAAAGGAAAAGGTGGAAAAACATGATAGAGTTCACATTGGTCCTTAATTTGTGATTTGTTCCATCGAATCCTCAATTGCAATTTTGATTGTTAAAATCAATTCAATTACATCCCTGCTAAATCCAAACAACGCTCTTGAAGTTGGCCGCCTTTTTCACTTTGGTCCTTGGTCTCGAATTAGTGCAATTTGACCTTCAATCGAGCACTAAACTTCTAATTTCTTCAATTTGGCCCCTAATCCGGTTTTAATTACAACCCCCTATTTACGTCTTTTCCAGTTTGGTCCTTAGTTTCGGATTTCTTCAATTAAATCCCTAATTGGCCATCAAACTTCAGTATTTATGCAATTAAGCCCCTGATTTGACCAAATTAACTCTTAAAAATTATAATTTGACCCTAAAACTTTAATTTCTTCCAATTAAAGCCCAAATTAACTCCAAAATCAATTTTTCTTGCAATCAAAACCTTCATAAATTCAATTAAACCTTCAATAAAATTTAATTGAGTCCATAAACATCTGATTTTGGACTTTTCTTCCTCAAATCAAATTTTCTTTGTCAACAAGGCTTTCATCAATTAATAAAATACAGTCATTTTCAATATTTATATTTTTAAACCACCATAACCAATTTTTAACTATTTTCTGGGCACTTTGGCATCCTTTTTTCACAGTTATTATTTTTTTGGGTTTTTTCGAACATATATGTATTTTTTATATATATATTTTCTCTTTCTTTGTGTGGGGATCCAAAAATAGGTTACAACAACAAAAACTAAATTTTATATAGCTTGCAAAACAAACAAAACCAAGTTATCCAATAGGGGAAAAAATAAATAAATTACGTCTAAGATTTTAAAAAAAAAACCTCTAAATAGCAATAAAGCACATTGCACTTCCCAACAAAGATGCACAACATAAAATATATCGACAAACATAAATATATAATCAAAACAATAGACCAAACAAACATTAAAACAAGACACATGCACAACCTCAACCATTCTCAAATTAAATTTATTCCAGCCATTATCCTCCATGACATGAAAATACAATGATGGACTATGTGGTAAATTTTGGAGCCTACAAAGCTACAAAACAGCTTAGTTTTTCAAGAAACCCAGCACCCAAATATAAAAAAAGAAAAAGAAAAATTAAAAACATCGGCAAGAAAGCTAATATTCACGGTACTAATTATTAACTTCCTCCGTAATCAAACAAAACATTAATTATTCAATTTTCTTGACTAATTTCTGCACAAAATCATCCATCAAAAGCATATGAAACATAAACCAATATCTAAACCACCAAACATGACAAATACTCTCAACTAAAAATGATAGATTCAATTTTCAAGGCAGAAACAAATGACTAAATGCAATGATCAACACAAAACTCATTCTGACTCACCTCAACCATCTTCTAAACCAAAAGAATAACATATAATTCTGTTGACTACAATGAAAAACAAGTCTTTCATTTACACATATAATGATGAATCAAGTGTCAGATTATGGAGCAAACATAGCCATAAAACTACTAATCATTTCAAGAAAACCATCATTTATATATAACAATAGAAAAAATCTAAAACATGATCAAGGAAACTCACATCCACAAAACTAACTATTTACTTCCATCAACAATCAAACCAAACACTAATCCTTTTTTTTTTTTTGTAATTTCAAGGCAAAATCATCTAACAAAAGCACATGAAAAAAAAGTAAACATTTGAATCACTAAACTTGAGCAACCATATTAAAAAAAAAGTATGCCAAATTTTTAAATTAGCAATAAATGATCTGTTGTAATTACCAATACAATATCCACCATCATTAACCTCAACTTACATCAAAATTAAAAAGAAAACAAATGGTTATGTTGACTATGATCAGCACCCACAACTTTCCAAAAAAAAAAGCTACATTTATCACAAAAAAAAAGTAGCAAAGGATAAAAAGAGCTCCAAACCTTTAAAGAAGATCACAAACCCAGCACGAGAATGTAACCAAACTGAAAAAAGATTTCAACAATTTCACAACTAAAGAATACCACAAATAACATACAAAAAGTAAGCAATCACATAAAAACCTATAAGACACCCATGCAACCACAAAAGACAACTATAAAATCTGTAAAATAGAACATGCAATAACATCACAAAATTTCAAGTAATTAAAAAATCCAAACATAATAAAACATTGCCTTGCAGGCATAAAAAAAAAAAACTCTCAACAGCATCAAAAAAGTAAGCCAAATTGTCCAAACAAAGGCAAACAACATTAGGTGTGTCAACTAAGGATAAGCTAAAAAAAACATGTAACCAGCTAAAAATAGATCATATACAGCAACCTCTAACAAATGCCAAATTGAATTTCCCACCGCCCATTCCTTCTCTTATGTTCTGACATGATATTCAATTAAAATCAAAACTAAAAAGTGAAGAAATTCATGAGATAAGCCACTATTTCCATAATTCCATGAACCAAACATAACAAAAAAAAATCAAGATTTATGAGTAAGGAAATTCATTTCCAAAGAACTTATTATTTATTTCCATTAACAAAACCCCCTAGAAAAAACAAAACAACAATCCAATTCTTTTATACTAACATCAATGCAGAATTATCAAAATAGGTCCATTAAAACCTACAACCAATTATGAGAAACATTAATTGACACAATAGACATCATCATTCAACCTAACAATCTACAAAACTAAAAAAATAAATAACAAAACCCAATCAACTAAAATCAACATCAACACACACACACACCCACCCACCTTAAGAACAAACAAAGAAGGCAAACACCCTAGGATCAAAACACTTCAAACCTCATATAAAAAATACAAAACAAAACAAAGAACAGAAACCACAAATCAAGTTGAAGACAAAGTAACACGAACAAAAGATTGATGTCTTCTCTCAAATGTAGAAGTGTCAAAGTAATAAATAACCCGTTAAGACCGGGGTCGAACTATATGGAGGTTAATTATATAATAATAATAATAATAATAATAATAATAATAAGACTTTGATATGTAAGATTGTTGTGCGGATTCAACAATGATAAGAATAAATGTCAAGGTTAGAGGATCCACTAATGGTATTAGAAATAAGTATAGTATAAACTCTTTTTATTAATCAACTGGAAATCACACCCAAAGGAGGTTCCAATCGAATGATTTATCCTTAATAGTTCATTATAAATTGTTAACATGATCATATTAATTATCTTATTTAAGTAACACCAAACTTTTAAATATTGTCAGGAATTCATGATGCTAACTTATGTTAACAACAAATCAAGTTGCTTTCATAGCACAAGTGTAGGTTATACCATACGGTTGGCTATGAAAGTGCCAAGCATTTGTTGTACCAAGTGTTATACAACACAAATCTAGATTAATCATTTAACAAGAAAGATATTAATAATTAGTAACATAAAAAGATAAGACATGTTAATAACAAACTTTCTTGGATATAAACATTGAAGTCCATGTTGAGTTTATATTATACCTATTCTAACACCATTAGTGAAATCTTTTCACCTTGATATAATAAACTTAGCTAAACATAATGAAGAAGAGAAACATAAATAAACAACGTAAGAACATAAGTATAAAGAAAATGAAAAGCATAAACAAGAGACTAAGGAAAATATAACATGAAATAAAACTTAAACATTACAAAAATATAAAGAAACAAATAAAAAGCATGATCTTGTTCTGAACAACCAAGATGCCTAAATGCATGGCAAATGCCTCCTTTTATATGCCAAAATTTGGAATTATTGATTTGATGAATAATTGTTGAGTGGGTGGCCATATCTTAACTTGGTGACAATCCTTATCTTCTTGTCTAAACAAAATGTCATTATTAACGTCAGAATTTGAATCAACTTTACTCATGAAAAAGTTCTAGGAAATTGTCTCAGCTTTCTTAAAAAAAACAATTGAGGTCATTTGGACTTCTAGAACTCGAGATATGGGTTGAACACTGAACATTGTCTGAGTTGCAGGACAGATTCAGACTTCTCCGTTGTTGCTATAATTTGGACTTGAAAACCGTATTTTTTTAAAATCTTGGACTCGTCATGAAAGTTTTAGGCCTATGTATTACCTTTCCATTCATATAAAGCAGGCCTAAATCTGAGATCTATAGCTCCAGATATAACTCAATTACCGAATAGTGTTCCAGTTTGGACTAAACTAGCATCTCTTTTCTAAATTTGGTCCTCTATTTGTCCTTTTAATTTCAATACTTAAACTCATCAATCAATTCTTTGATTTATATGATAGACCTACATTTAAGATGAACATTTACCATAAATTAAGGTATCTTATAGTATCAGACTTGTTATTACAAAACATGATTTAGTTAAGGAGTTATTGATACTTCAAGTGCAAAATGATAATATAAAACCTTGATAAAAATGCACTTTTAAATACTAATCATAAAGCAATGCAAAATAAAATAAAAACAATGAAATGGTGATCAAGTTGCGAACATATAATGTTTGTTTGCACTGAAAAGAAAGACATAAACAACAAGCAAAGTTCTAGAGCTACACACTAACCTAAAATCCATTAATTTGAATCCAGTAGACAACAAAAAAATTTGTAAGACTTTATTTAGCATGCAACCCAAATTACACCTAACCTTATAGAGAAAAAAAATATAAAATATGTTTACTGAACAAAAAATGTCATTTAGTAACAAAAGTCATTATAACAGTACAAAAGATCTGAAACAACAAGAAGAAAACGCCCTAATATTTTACCAACTTCATTGCATAAAAGCAAAAAAAGTAAGTAAATCTTGTAGAAAATAGTAAACTTATTTTGCTACTTCATCCAAAATGAGACAACATGCAACAAACACAAATTGACAACAAATCCAGATAATGTAAAACAATCAATCATACACCAAATCCATAACTGCACAGGACATGGTAAGTAACCCTCACATGCACCCTTCCAAATAACAAAGTTTGGAAATGCTCAAACAGCGACTGTGCTAAGACATGGTAAGTAGATTGTGCATTTAATGCAAATCGCTGCACATAAACCAACTCTTCTAGAAAACAAACAACCAATCACATCGACTTGTTGCCACACTGAAACAATACTCTACTACCAAGATACCAGGTGAAAAACCTATAAAATTGAGTCGAACAACCAAAAACACCAGCTTTCATCCAATCTAAAGCAAGCCTTCATTACCAAGAAACCCAAGAGACAATTCCATGAAAGTTGATACACAAGCCAACCCCAAGAACCAAACACAAAGGGATTGTGAGAGCCCAAGAAAATAAACATCAGCTGCAATCCACAACAGCCAAGAAAAAATAATAGTTGAATTTAAACAATAATGCCTGACTACCCATTATTATATAATATTTTTTTCCTAAATACTCTGCACTTACTCCTTTCAATCAATTGATGTGGCTCACAAAAGGAAGGTGTGAGTAGGAAAAAACTAGAACCAAAGTGGCAAAAATAAAAAATGAAAAACATAAAAGAGAAGAAGATGTAGTAGAGAAGCCACCATGTGCATGGAAAGAAAAGGAAAAATCACTTTCAAAAACCTACAATTAAGCAAAAATACCTTAAATACCCTACCTAAAGCATCTAGTACCCCCACACAAACCATGGGCAAAATAACTTTTTAATAATTAAATTTATTGAACAATCAGAATCTATATGTGAAAGCTCTCACATGCTACAAAACTTAACACCTGATTTCATACACTACAACAGCCATCAACCAACCAAAACAAAAGGTAGAACAACCATTCAACTATTAAAATCTATAGTCAAAAGCTCTCACATGCTACAGTGCAAAGCTGATCTCTTTTAGTATATTGTATAATATTCTTGATAGTAACTTCTTATTCCTTCGATTGTCAAGCCATACCTAGAAAGTAGAAAAGCAATGACATGTAGATAAAAACTAGAAAATAATTTGTGTTATGTAATAGGTGGGTTCAAAGTTATTTTTTAATGTAAGTGAAAAATGTTTTGTATAAAATGTTAATAATTGTGTTTAATGAAATATAATTATAATTAAAGAAACTAATAAATTGTAAAAAGAGTTGTTAACATTAACGGAAAACTAAAGTGAAAAGTTGAAAGATATATGCACATGACGATATTTAATCTCATGACATGGGGTGCTTTTTGAGTTTTTTTATTTAATTATATGGAAATAAAAATTAATTTTCATCATAAATATAATAATTTAATTTTTATAGAAAAAAATGTAATTGTTAGTACATTCTTTTTTTTTTACTAATGAATTTTTTAAAAAAATATATTTCTTTAGCTATGTTGTTTATTGTATAAAAACTATAAGCAATAAAAATCAATAGAAAAATAATTGTAACAATTTAAAATAAGTCTATAAAGGTATTTCTTTACCCCAATTATGCTTCCCTTGATAATGCATTTTTAAGAAATATTTTCTTATCATAAGTTTTTTTCAAAACAAAAATCTCATCATAATCTTAAAAGCAAGTTTTAATATAAGAAAACAAGTGATGTATTAATAATTTTGATGTGAATGTATTTAAAAAGCATAAAAAATTAATATTGAAACAAGTTATATACAAATTTTACAAAAAGAGTTTATTAAATAGATATTTCATACGTATTTAGAAAATTATGCATATTAGGTTCAAAAACACATATTATATATGTAAAGACTCTTAATTTATATTCTCATTTTAGACAAGCATCAATTCAAAATCATGGCATTAACATGTAAAAATAATCTTATTAGTTCACTATGTGAATTTATATAATTGAAATGACAGCATACAAAATTTATTAGTTCACCATGTGGATCGAGGCAATAACATTTTCTTTATATGGAACACTACCCAAGAATTTTCTTGTATTGAATCTTGTAGAAAAACATAATATATATATATATATATATATATATATATATATATATTCATTAACTCTATGCTAGTTACAATTCAAAACATAAAAAGTGTTACTTACTTGTATATGTATCTCAAATAAAAATGTTACACAAGGTATTTAATACTATGACATCAAGTTTTTTAACCCATGAATATGAAAGAATATATTTTGAGAGTAATATCTAAAGCTTTTAGGAAAAAATGAGTTATATAAGAGTGTTAACAATGTTAAAACAAAGTTTGACCATTAGTTGTTGGAATTCCTAATAAACATTCAAATCTAACTATTCTCACCTAAACTTCTCATAGAATAATAATCAAAGTCAATATCACTATAACTACAATAAATACTAAATTTCAAACAAACATCAGTATCATATACAATTTACGCAATGGTGTCAGGGCTCACCAATTTGATAAAAAATTATTTTTCAAACAAATCGTTCTCTTTGTCAGGTAATGCTAATTATTTTAATTAAGTAAATCATGAAAGTATATGCATTAATTGTTATATTCATGCTTAACTCACCACAAAAATAGTTCAAGAACCTAGGAAAAAATTATGTTAGTTTATGTGCACTTGAACTTATCTGGTAAATTTCTTTCATTCATCTTATGACATTACATATGAGCTCATATCCACCTTGCAAGATATATATATACGTGTGTGTGCGCGCGCGCATTAAATCCATGCTAGCTACAATTCAAAACATAAAAAGTGTTACTTGTATATGTATCTCAAAACAAAATGCTACACAATGTATTTAATACTATGACAAAGTTTTTCAACCCATGAATATGAAAGAATATATTTGAGAGTAATATCTTAAACTTTTGGGAAACAATGAATTATATAAGGGTGTTAACAATGTTAAAACAAAGTTTGACCATTACTTGTTGCAATTCCAAATAAACATTCAAATCTAACTATTCTCACATAAACTTCTCATAGAATAATAATCCAAGTCAATACCACTATAACTACAATAGATACTAAATTTCAAACAAACATCAATACCACATACAATTTACACAATAGTGCATCGTCTATATTTGAAATAAAGATACATTGCATGTTCAACAACAGAAAAATAATAGAGACATGTCAAAATCAAAAACAATATGACAGTCATGTCTATCATAACAGTGGCAAGAAGTGCACTGAAGCTTCAAGCCTCATCTAGACTATATTTGAAATAGAACAATTAAAATTAATATTAGGTTTATGAAGAATTTTACACATACATGAACAATATAATTTATAGCATGGAAAAAAATTATAATTATTTATCTAACACAAACAAAATTAAAATATGAACATCAATCAAAACAAAAAAGATGTTAAATACATAAAAGTTTGTTAATATTTTTTATAAAACATAAGTCAAACATTATTAAACAAAATATTATGGTTTAACTAGGATAAGAAGATTGAACATAACTTCAGGGTTCAAGGTTTGATCTTCTTTCAAACATTAATTTTAACCATACAAATTTTCTTTTCATATTTCTTATTGCTGCCCACATTTCCTTCTTGTTTCTAAATAAAAAAAACTTAGTTGCAAAAACATATAACTCACTGCCAAAAAACAACATCATCAATGGAGTGAAACTTTTGCATTATCTCTTTTATGATACACCCTTTATTATCCCTAAAAGTGGATGTGCAATCACTCATACTAGACATGTTATCAACCAATCGATCCAAATATCAAAAACATTGCGATCACATTCCAAAACCTCTCTCTCTCTCACTCACTCTTATGTATAGATTGTTGAGTGGCTTTTCTCTTCTCACTACTATTATGGTTGTTACCATCATTTGCAACTTTAAAACCAGCAACCATGTTACTTACATCATCAATAAAATCCTATTTTGAATCTTTACTTCCTTCCTCAAGATTAAAATCCTTCTTATTAGTATTCCATAATCCATCATCCCAACCATCATCATCAGATAACATTTCTTGAGATGAAGCTAAAACAAATTATCCAGTTGTAATAATATTTGTAAATATATTTCATATTTACAACACAATGTTGGCTCAATACTAGGATGCATAAACTTTCTAACTCCCTTTATTTCTACAACAAAGAAAATAAATACAATTAATGAATCACAATGAATGAAATAAAAACTTAGACTAGCTTAATGTAATTGCAGAGATGAATTACAACAAAATGACCTGGATTTTGGATTTCCACCACTCATGAGTTGCATAAATTATTTCTAATTCAAAGCTCCAAGCAACTCCAATTTAAAAAATCAACTTTTTCCATGTCCTCAAATCTTTTTTTACTCCATCATATTTATTCTTCAATTGTGCTTTTATAAATGTATGCTCAATCTACTATTTAAATCTAGTTATAATGATTTCCATCTAGCTTTGTCAAAATGTATGTTTGGTCTCATGCCTTTCTCAATCACCTTGATACATATGTCACAGAAAGTGTGTTATATATTTTTAGTCCAACATGCTTTATCTTAACTTTAAGAATCTTCCATATCCTTAGTTAAAATCTTATTTCTATATAAATAATTAAACAGTTAATATCCTAGGTACAACATAATAATTAACAATGAGCATATACATATTGGGTGATAAATTTTGAGAATAATAATTATAAATCAAGTGTTGTTGATGGATAATATGCAAATAATAATAATAATAATAATAATAAACATGATAAAGGTTGAAACAAAATAGGGTAACATATAAATGAAAGATTAAGCTAGTGATAACCATAAATATTGCTACACAAGAAGAAGAAGAAAATGTGACACACCATGTTTTAAAAAATAATGGAATGTCATTGAAATTTCCATCAAATGAAAATAATAAAAGATAAAATTAGCAGCATAACAAAGAAAAAACAATAACTTTATGACCATGAAAAAAAAAAGCATGACAAAACATATAACAAAAGAAGTATAATAAAAACAATAATATGTATTGTACTGAAACTAATAAGAATAAAAAACAACAATCTAACACAATGAATATGCAACTTGTAGGCAATCAATGATAAATATGAAATACACTTCACATTGCAAGTGACAATTTCAATCTAGTATCTTATCTGAAAAATTATGATGATAGTCGTTCAATCCTTTAATGTTAACATTATTAATTCCAACTAGCAACATGAATTATAACATATTTTTTTATATTATATGCTTTAATGAGATTTCTTTCGAGCTTTGGCTATTGTTGACTACTACATGCCAATTGGTCATTGTTGTTCTCTACCAACAACCTCACTTGTCACTGTCTAATTTTACTTGGATCGTGCCTTTTATTTTTATTTTGTAGATAGTTACGTAATGTATGCAATCATCAACATAACATAATTGATTTTAGTTTACATCTAGTTTTGAATGGAGGATTTTGGAGGAAGATTGGATTACCCAACTTACAATCGCTCGTCTACTGAAATTAATTTCATGGTTTAGATTCTTTTCTTCTTGATGAACCCTAAAAATTACAACGCACAACTTTCATTCTTGTAATAAAACAAAATGCAAAGCTTTAACTTAACAAAGAAGAAGGTGATGATTTTTCACATGATAAACAGTTACATAACATCTAACATGCGAAGACTGCCTATGAGCACAATAAATGTCAGGCTTAGCTTATCAATATCTATTGGCGCAAATCACAATGGTTTGTCAACACAATAAAGAAAAAGATGAAAGTAAAACAAATCTAATGGAAGGATATTAGTAATCTTAAAAGATGATAAGGGTTATTTGTGCCAATTGCTTACTTATTTTTTTAGTGCAAATTTCTTTTTGGAGAGAATAAAATGAGATATAACCTTTTTATATTGTCAATATCACTAACATAAGAGAAGCAAACACAAGAAGGTGTGCATGACCATAAATGAGTGAAGGAAAAACAGAGGAAGAGGAGGTTGATTGGGTAGGTGATAAGGTTATTTTGGTTAGTGAATAAAACAATGATTCTTTTCTTTTTTCTGTCAAAAGTTATTGGTTAAGAAAAATGAATTAAAACTAAGGTTGTAATTCAGCAAAAGCAAGTTAGACTTGTTTCTTTATGAACCTGTGGTTGGACCATCATTTTCAATAGATCCTACATTCAAAAATATTAACCAAATACTTTAATTTCATGATTTGTTCTAAACACAGCAGTTGCCACGAAAACAAACACCCTTAAACTCATTTATATTAGAAAAGATCTGCTCTTGTGCGATGTTCGCTACCACTTTTAAGTACTACAAAAGTCGAGGAAACTTCAGAAAAAACAAAGCAAAGAAAAGATGGCTACTTAGGGCGATGATGTTAATGTGCGAAAGAACCACAACATAAAAGGCAAATTATAGAAAAACAAAAGGTAAAATAAAATAACGATAAATCTCATATTAGTGCCCCACTATATATAGTTTCTTTGATTAAGTACCCAATAATCAATTTTATCAGTTAGATCCCTAGTTCTTACGTCACCTTTGCTCGTGGCAATTACTTGTTTTTCAATTGATCTTAATTTTTCCAAGTATCAACCATCAAAATACCCTATTGTTATTTTATTAGTGTAAGGCAAGCTTGGGTAAGATTTTACTAGTGTCAATTATGATTTAACATTAAATATCTTGAAAAGAAGATTTGTTGTGAGAAAGATAAGTTCTTAGTTATTTTTCAATATTGATAGTCATTAAGAACATGTTTATGATTATGGTAAAAATTATTTTTAAAAATATTTCACGTTTAAAAATATATCAAAATAATTTATATTTTTTATTTTTAATATTAACACATTAAAATGATTAAAAATATTAATTTAAAATAAAAAAAATTTAATTATTTTTTAAAACACAACTACAAACAAATACCACCCAAACATTGATGGAATCATGCATGTGCATTTGCGATAAATCACGGATTATATTTTCAGAATACAATCAACTCAAATTGGATACATCTATGCTCGTTAAAATATATTGAGCAATTTATAGTCTAACCACTTCACTAAACAAGTACTTTTCCATGCTAGATGACTTTTGGATTAATTTGAAAGCACACGTTTAACAATTGCGTTTCATAACTCCTTCAAGTATTTTAATAGAAGGATTTGATTGGGAAAATTTCAGAGATGGGTGATCTAATTAATAAAATCAGCAGTTGGGGGACTCAATTGATAAACTATATATACTTGTAAGACTATGAGGTTTCCCGAGAAAACACAAAATATTTTTCTTCTGTTTATTTGTATTTTATACACAGTACGTAAAAAAAATACAAAAAAAAAAGGAAGGTGAAGAAAGGGACCAAATCTGAAACCCTAACGCCGAAGAAAACGGTGGAGAAGAAGAAGCCTTCTAATGTGAAGAAGATAATTTCCTCACAATTTTATCACAGCCATTAGAGTCGTTTCCTTCTCCATCTCCTTCAGGTTCCTGTGGACATGCAGGCGGTTAATTTCATTTAAGAGAAAAAAAAACGACAATGGCGTCGAAAGGCCCAAGGTCTAAGCTCGATCACGAGACCAGAGCTCGGCGTCAAAAGGTTTGTAGTTAGTCACTCCTTTTATTTTATTTGTTTCCTGAGTGAATGTGTGAAGGTTTTTTAAATGGACTTTGAAGAGCTAATTTCTACATTTTCTAGTCATAATTTTGAAAAATAAGTAATCTTACTTAATTTCTATGCAAAATTTAGAAGCTTTGGGTTTATTGAATTTTCTATTATTTTATTGATAAATGGGTTTGTAGGCACTGGAAGCTCCGAGGGAGCCGCATCGCCCTAAGACTCACTGGGATCACGTCTTAGAGGAAATGGTTTGGTTGTCGAAGGTAACTCATTAAGTAGTTGATTGATGCATGCTTGAAAGTATTAAGTTTAGGTTTTCTCTTCTTATTAAACTGTTACTTACAGGACTTTGAGTCGGAGAGGAAATGGAAATTGTCACAAGCGAAGAAAGTGGCTTTAAGAGCCAGTAAGGGCATGTTGGATCAGGCCACCAGAGGAGAGAAGAAACTGAAGGTTCTGATTTCTTGATTCTTTATGATTTTTTTGGGGTATATCTCACTTGGAGATGAATGGGCTGAATTGATTTCATTGGTATCAGGAAGAGGAGCAGCGGCTGCGAAAAGTTGCTCTTAATATTTCAAAGGATGTAAAGAAATTCTGGGTTAAAATAGAAAAGCTGGTAAATTTATCTATAATGATTTGATTCTTCATCAACTTTCTCTCTCTCTCTCTTTGAAACCGTATGCAACTGTTTCTCCAGGTACTTTACAAGCATCAGATGGTGCTTGATGAGAAGAAGAAAAAGGCACTTGATAAGCAGCTTGAGTTTCTTCTAGGACAAACTGAGAGGTGGTGTTTCTTTTTCCTTATTCTTGTTTCTAACATTGACTTGGAACTTTTCCCTGTTAATTATGTTTTGTGAATGGGTAATTGAATCTGCATTTCATGTTGCTAGGTACTCTACAATGTTAGCAGAAAATCTAGTGGACAAACCATCTGAGCAATATGCTGCACAAGATAAACCGAGAATTGCATACAAGAAAGGAGATGATGCTAATATACCTGAGCAAGTCAATGATGGTATGCAGAGTCACTTAGTTCAATTATTAGTTTCTTACTTAGGTAAGAGGCAGATATCCTTACCTAATGTTTGGCACAATTGTTTAGAGCCTCAGTTGGACACTACAGACAATGATGATGAGTATGATGTGCAATCTGAAGATGAAGTGGTGAGTTGCCTTTCATGTCTCTTTCATCTTATGTAAAGTATTTTTCCCTTACTTTTTTTAACTCAAGATGTAGTTATAATTCAAAAACTCCTGTTTGCGATCAAATTAGGACTGGCTGTACTATCTGTCAGTTGATCTGCTCATTTAGAGGCTGTTTGTTTTCGTGTTTAAAACTGCTTTTGAGTGCGTTTGGCTTGAAAAAACATTAAATTGATGCTTTTTTTAGTGCTTTCCAATGGTTTTGATGTGCTGATGTCAAAAATGAAAAACAAATCTGAATTTGTTTTTATTTTGATGCATTTTCAAGCGAAAGCTTTTGAAAAGCACCTTGCACCACAATACTTATCTGTTGTTTATATATAATGCTTGAATGGTGAGATTCTGTTTTGGGTATACCCTTTTGCTTACTATTGTTTTCTCAGGTTCCTTATGTGAAGCTTTAAGCTGTATTTGATACTGCCCCATTTGTCAGCTAAAAAATTTGTGGAACTGTGATGGTGATTCCTTTGTTTGTCCTGCATTTTCAATTGGCATACAATTACTAACGATCTTGCTTACTAATATTTGTTCTAGGAAGATGATGAGCATACTATTGAGGAAGATGAGGCTCTTATAACTGCAGAAGAAAGACAAGAAGAATTGGAAGCTCTGCACAATGAAACAGATATTCCACTCGAGGACCTACTTAACCGTTATACTGTAGAGAAAGGTAGAAAGCTGTTCTCTTGATTCTTCTTTTTAATTTTTGGAGAAACCATTTTCCCCACACCTTTTATTCCATTTGCTGTGTTATGCGTGCTGTCTATGGTTATAACCACTTAAATAGTGTTGTGTATGAGTTGATGCAAACCGTCTTGTTAAAGGATCTCTATCCCTGTCTACACGCACATGTATTTATCTAGATGACCTTGTTCACTGTGTCTCTTCTCTGCTATATCATTCAATTGGTTATTTCCCCACCTGTTTTTTCAGGTAGCAGAGAAAGTAGTGAAAATGGAGCTACGCCATCTGCAAATGGGGAAGACCATTGTGAGAGTAAGCTGCTGTGGATGAAATCATGTCTCTAGCAAGCAATTTGATTGTCTGATGCTATTGTTTGGTTATATAATTTGCAGGAAAAGGAAACAATATGTCTGCTGCTAGTGACATGGAGATAAGCTGCTCACCTGTTAATGATAGTCGTCGTTGTGTAAGTTGTATGTGTTTATAGTTGCCATTGCTGAATTACTAAATTCAGCTAAAACGGTTCAACATAATGTCTATTATCTAATAATAGGGTGAAAATAATGGTGCCTTGCCCATTCCAGACAATGACTTATTGGAAATCAGGACCAATGAAACCAGAAATCAGTTAAGTATTTCTGATGATCCAGCCAAAGAACGTGTGCCATATGATTTCAGTGATGAACAGGCAAGATACTACACACACACACACACACACACTAGTCTCTGAACTCTCTGCCTTCATATTCTATTTTGTCCCTTCTAGGCTTCCTATGTCTAATTATAAGAGATTTAATTATCAGGTGTAAAGAAATATATACACATGCAAACAATCCGTTTCTGCAGATATGAATTTTTCATATAGTTTTTATTTTTGTCAATTTGGTGATTATTTGGGAAAATAAATCAATTTACTGTCAAGCAACAAGAACAGAATTTGACCTGGATCTCATTCTGAAAATCATCACTTGCATCTCTACTTCAGAAGCAAATATTTGATGATCAAAGCTTGATTGTGGTAAAACTACTTCAGAAAATTAGTGGGGAGCATGGAGAATGGACGAAGAAGGTTGTAGGTGATAGAATAAATTAATCGGTTGAGACTGATTTTTTTTGTAGCATTCATAACAGTCATTACTATTATCAAACCAATTGCAACTTTTTTTTATGACGTGGATTCAAAAAAATGCTGTTATATTGCTGTATAATGGTAATGGGACCCTAAGATGCTCTTAAAGATCAGTGTAATGGCTGATATTTAATGGTGAATCCATTTGAGGGACCAGACTAATGAAAATAGAGTCGATGCCTCTCACATCAATTCTGGCTGCAAAGAACTGCTACTTGATTTCCTTTCTTTCAGTTATTCTTTTTTCCTTTTCTTGAATAATAATGCAGATTCTTTCTTATATACACATATATGGTTTTCAAACCCCCCCCCCCCCAATGCTATCTGCCAGGAATCTCATCTATTTCTTCTCCCTATGGAATTACGAGTTTCTGTTTTGATCGAGTGGGACTAACTATTACTAGAAATATCTCAAGAGAAGAAAAGATAAACAAAAAATGGTTTAGATTTGAGGTGAAACACTTTCTGCTGTTACAAAGTTCATCTGCTCTGATCTTCAAAAAGGAAGGCTAGTGTAAGGGGGGATGTGGTCTCATTTCCACAGTTGCCCCAAGAGAACATTTTGTTATTTCAGAAAAGGGGAAACAAATAACTAAAGGAAGGAAATCAATTAGCTATTAATCAAAGTTTTTCTGCACCAAATTTAATTCTTACATATTCCAGGCATGAGCTCATCTATGAAAATATTAATATTTTTCTCCTCCTGCTGTGTGAAGCTTCAACCAAGTCCTGTTTCTTGAATTGCACTTGCTTATCTATGCAAAGCATGGTCAGCTATTGAAAAAAAAAAAAAAAACACTTTTTGACCCTGAGTTGTGTCCAAAATCTGTGCACTCCTATTACTTTGATGCTGCCAATAGTTCACCACCTTTTTATTTGTTTTTCCTTTAAAATTTTATTGCCAGTGTTATAATAAATGGTGTCATTGATTTATATTTGATATTTATACTCACTTGTATCTTCTGTGATGTAGGAAGATGGTGATTTTAATCTTGTTGCAGAAGAAGAAAAGGTACTTGTTAGCTATGATTTAGTCTTTCATGTCGTTATGATTCTGTTCTTACCCTCTTTCCTGGTCTTATAGTTTTTTCCCTTACACCCTGAGCATAAAATTTTATTTTTATTTTCAATAATGAATTTATTTTCCCAAATGCAAATTCAATAGAATCCATTTGTAAATTTTACATGGGATGAAGTTTTTTTCAGTACCTTTCCTGCTATATATTGGTTGAAACTTGAAGTAATGATTTTAATCAGTGTGTTGTTATGGCAGACGTTGATATGGCTTTTGCGTTTGTTGGAAGTCTTATTGTTTCTAGGCTGATATAAGAAGTCTGTGATGCATTCTGTTGAATGGAGGCTACTAGGTTAACCTTCCGGCTTCCATAGAGCTGTATCTGCTTCCATGCACAAGGCTAAACCCATAAGTTCACCCTTGTGTTATCCTAAATTTGTTGACTGAGCTCCTATGTAAATAACTTGGTTAGTCGAACCCTAAATTCTCCAATTTTGATCAATGAAGAAGAATTAATTCAAATTGATATGCATGGTAGTATTTTTTGTCATGGCATTTATCCCCCCTTCTAATGTTTTTCATGTCACTAATTTGAAACTTCAGAGGGTGCATTAATTGCTTGTTTCTAATTAATGGTAAAAATCATGAATAAAGTTTGAAATACAAACAACCAGGCATAGAACATACTGTATGCTTTTCTGAAAACCAGATGAAAATGGCAAACAAAATCAAAGGGATCCAGATAGGCACTTGAACAAATAAAAAAACAAAGACAAACGGTAAAATAATATTATATATATAAATATAGAAACAATTGCACTTTTACATCTCCATTGAACCCATTACAGTTTTTCATCTCTGTTGAAATGCGTTGCTGCAAGTAGTGCAGGGGTGTTGCTGGGGAAAACAGTGTTGGAGTACGTTGTGGGTGGAGGTTGCATTGTTGGTGGCATGACTGGTAGTGGCTATAGATCTTGCTTAAAGAGATAGCAGATTTGTTGTTTATGGTTATGGATTGAAAGCACGAGAAAAGAACCGGATTTTGTTAGAAAAAAAGGCTCTTTTGTGTCCAGTACCAAAACCATCGAGTTATTCAATGACCTGCATTTCTTTTTGAAAAAGAAAAGAAAAGGACCTTTTTAGAGTAGTTTTCACTGGTTTGTTGGTTAAAAAGAGGTTTTGGTATGGGCTAATGAAATAGATTTTGTTGGATCAGTCTGAATAGTAAAGAGGTTGGAGATTGGGATTTCTATCCCATGAGAGGAGGAAGAAATTGGACTTCGGGGACTTCGCATGATTTTTCAATTTTAGATTTTCAGTCTGCAGTTGTGCAAATCACCAGGAGATTAAGCTCTTCCCATGTGTCAAGTTGAATAAAGAAATGCAGCCTCAACTAGAAAAATCAATTTGCACCACCGCTGATGACTCAGAATGTGCTAATCCACCACCAGCAAGTATTTCCAAACTGAATAAAAGTCTTACTTAAATACTAAACATAGGAGAAAAAAAAACAAGATTAAATTTAAAGAAGAATACGAGCCACTGGATCATAATCTTAATGGGGGACCCAAATAGTGGGCCCACTAATCCACTGGCTCGTGTATTCTTGAAGTTTTTTATTCATATTCAGCATTACTCTAACAGAGAATAAATAAGAATAGTATAGATATTTGAATTTTTTCTTCTTAAAATCTTTTTTCTTTATTAAAAACTGTTGTGTATATATATTCTGTTTCTTCTTTTCAGAATATACTAACACTCAAACAAACTGACTTTAATAATTTGGCTTTGACTGGCCATTTTATTTATGTAGGGGCTTATTGAAACTGATGAATTTAAGGTTTGATGGAAAATGATGCATGTCATAGGGGCCTAATTGACGCTAGATTTTATCGATTGAAATTGATGAATTTAAAGTTTGATTGACCAGGTTATTTATATAGGGGCTTAATTCATGAATTTTGGATAACGCAAGGACATACTTGTGAATTCAGCCAACTTTAAAACATCCTACTTTGCATGGAATTTATTGCAATGGGTTACTATGAAATGTTGTGACTGTCTGATTGTGTACTTCATCTTTATTACAATCCTAAATCATACAATGAACTGAGTGTCGATTATTAGGTCCTCTTTCTTGTATGTATTTAGATGTGATTATTAGGTCCTCCTCTCACTAAGTTTTGAACAGAATAGTTTTAATATGATCAAGTGAAGTTCAGATAGTACAATTTATGTGTATGCTCATTTGCCATGTTACAGATTTCAAAGGCTGAATTTTTTACTATGATTTGTCACTGGCTTCAATGTTCAGGATGATGAGACAACCTTGTTGGAGGAGGAAGAGCTGGCAAAAGCAGATTCAAAGAATCCCATAGATGAGGTAAAGAACTAGTTGGATGTATCATATTTCTTTGTGTTCCATAACCTTGCGTTTTGGTGAAGAAATCCATGGTTTTTCAACAAAATTTTATTATAACTCCTGATTGTCTTTGCTAGTTTAATTGTTTTATTTTTAATCACTCTGCCTGAGATAGCTGCTAATTCACAGATCTCATTGCTGCAAAAGGAGAGTGAAATCCCTTTGGAAGAATTGCTTGCAAGGTATACCAAGGTGGGTCAAAGAATTGCTTCTGAACAGACATTTTTCTCATATTGTATGTTGATTTATTTATATTATCCATGCCTTCTTATAGGAGCCTAACAATGAAGTTTCAGAGGATGAATCTGAATATGCATCTTTATTATCAGACAATGTGTCAAATTCCCCAGGCCATGAAGATGAACTGAAGCAGCTGGATAACTCAATGGATGGAATTGTTGAACATGGAAACCATCCTCTTGTAGAAGAACAAGAAAAGGGAAATGGAAAATTTTCTGAAGATGGAAGGGAGAGTGAGAATAGGATTGCAGATGCTGCTGCTGCTGCAAGATCTGCACAACCAACGGGCAATACATTCTCAACAACTAAAGTGCGCACGAAGTTCCCTTTTCTTCTTAAGTACCCTCTTCGTGAATATCAACATATAGGCCTTGATTGGCTTGTTACAATGTATGAGAAAAGATTAAATGGGATTCTAGCTGATGAAATGGGGCTTGGAAAGACAATCATGACTATTGCTTTGCTTGCACACCTGGCATGTGAAAAGGGAATATGGGGTCCTCATCTGATTGTGGTTCCCACAAGTGTCATGCTTAACTGGGAAACAGAGTTTCTTAAATGGTGTCCTGCCTTCAAGATTTTAACATATTTTGGCAGTGCAAAAGAGCGTAAATGCAAGAGGCAAGGTTGGCTGAAACCAAACTCCTTCCATGTATGCATAACAACTTACAGACTGGTTATACAGGATTCAAAAGTCTTCAAAAGGAAGAAATGGAAGTATTTGATATTGGATGAAGCTCATCTGATTAAAAATTGGAAGTCTCAGAGATGGCAAACTCTTTTAAACTTTAATTCAAAACGACGAATCTTATTAACTGGTACACCTCTGCAGAATGATCTCATGGAACTCTGGTCACTGATGCATTTCTTGATGCCCCACGTCTTTCAATCTCATCAGGAATTCAAGGACTGGTTTAGCAATCCAATAACTGGGATGGTGGAGGGACAAGAAAGAGTGAACAAAGAAGTTGTTGATCGTTTGCATAATGTTCTCCGTCCATTCATCCTCCGTCGATTGAAAAGGGATGTGGAGAAGCAGCTGCCCATGAAACATGAGCATGTCATCTATTGTAGACTTTCAAGGAGGCAGCGTAACTTGTACGAGGATTTCATTGCTAGCTCAGAGACACAAGCTACCCTTGCCACTACCAACTTTTTTGGGATGATCAGTATCATAATGCAACTTCGTAAAGTTTGTAACCATCCTGACTTATTTGAGGGTCGTCCAATTATTAGTTCTTTTGATATGGCTGGTATAGACATGCAATTAAGTAGTTCTGTTTGTTCAATGCTTTCACCTGGGCCATTTTCATCAGTAGATCTTTGTGCTTCGGGGCTTATATTTACTCATCTTGATTTTAGCATGGCCTCATGGGAGTATGATGAAGTAAAGTCTATTGCAACTCCATCAAGATTAATTAAAGAGCGTTCCAACCTGGATAACATAGAAGTTGGACCGGGATCTGAACATTTGAAGAAGTTGCCTGGAACAAATATTTTTGAAGAGATTAGAAAGTCATTATTGGAGGAGAGATTAAGAGAAGTGAAGCAACGGGCAGCATCTATTGCATGGTGGAATTCCTTGAGGTGTCAGAAAAAACCCATATACTCAACAACCCTAAGAGAACTTCTCACAGTGAAGCATCCCATCTATGATGTCCATCGCCATAAAACTGAGCGACTCTCCTACTTGTACTTCTCTAAGCTGGGTGATGTTATTCTCTCTCCAATTGAACGGTTCCAGAAGATGATTGATCTCGTGGAATCATTTATGTTTGCAATTCCAGCAGCACGTACCCATGTGCCTGTCTCCTGGTGTAGTCAGACTAGAACTCCAGTGTTTCTTCATTCAACTTATGAGGAGAAATGCTCTGAAATGTTGTTACCTCTTCTTTCACCTATTAGACCTGCAATTGTTCGGAGACAACTTTATTTCCCAGACAGGCGTCTAATACAGTTTGACTGTGGTAAATTGCAGGAGCTTGCAATTTTGCTCAGGAAGTTGAAGTCAGAAGGACACAGGGTATTAATATTCACACAGATGACTAAGATGCTTGATATTTTGGAGGTTTTCATGAATTTGTATGGCTACACTTACATGCGCTTAGATGGATCCACTCAACCAGAGGAGAGACAAACATTAATGCAGCGTTTCAACACAAATCCCAAAATCTTTATCTTCATTTTATCAACCCGTAGTGGAGGTGTGGGCATCAATCTTGTTGGGGCAGATACTGTAATCTTCTATGATAGTGACTGGAATCCTGCTATGGATCAACAGGCCCAAGACCGCTGCCATCGGATAGGACAGACACGTGAAGTACATATCTACAGGTTAATCAGTGAGAGCACCATTGAAGAAAACATCTTAAAGAAAGCCAATCAGAAGCGTGCTCTTGATGATCTAGTTATACAGAGTGGAGGGTACAATACGGAATTTTTCAAGAAGCTCGATCCTATGGAATTATTCTCAGGGCATAAAACACTTCAGATTAAGAATATGCAGAGGGAGAAAAACCATAACAATGGAAACGAGGTGTCTTTGTCTACTGCAGATGTGGATGCTGCTCTGAAATATGCAGAAGATGAAGCAGATTACATGGCATTGAAGAAAGTCGAACAGGAAGAGGCTGTAGACAACCAAGAGTTTACTGAAGAGGCCATTGGGAGATTGGAAGATGAAGAATTTGTGAATGATGATGATATGAAGGCTGATGAGCCTACAGACCATGAGATGACAACTTATAGTAAAGATGTTGCAGTGAATTTAAAAGAGAATGGTTGCATTGAAGAGAGAGCTGTAACTTTTACTGGCAATGAAGATGTTGATGTGTTGGCTGATGTCAAACAGATGGCGGCAGCGGCGGCGGCTGCTGGACAAGCTATCTCATCATTTGAGAATCAGCTACGTCCAATTGACAGATATGCGGTTCGGTTTCTGGAATTGTGGGATCCAATTATAGACAAAGCAGCCTTGGAATCTCAAGTTGGGTTTGAGGAGACCGAATGGGAGCTTGATCGTATTGAGAAGTACAAGGAGGAAATGGAAGCTGAGATTGATGATGACGAGGAACCATTGGTGTATGAAAGTAAGCATTTTTCTTTTGTGCTAGTCTGTCCTTGAATGAATCAAATCTACAAATTAGTAACTTGTAATACTTCTTTCTGAAAAAAGTGGTAGTTTTTTTTTCTAGTCTTGATAGCAAAGCATGATGGTGGGATAGAAATATTGAAATCATGTTTTTCTCCTTTTAATCGTTTCTATTTTTCTTGTTGAAACCATTTCTAAAACTCGTAATTTGGGTTTCAAGACCTTTCTTCAACTTAAGTTTATAATGAATAACTACATGGCATGTGATATCTAGTTTCTATTTTTCATTTGAATTTTTTAGGATAAGCAATTTTTATATTATGTACAGTGCCAATCATAAGCAGAAGTGATGAATTTTCTCATTGTATCAGGATGGGATGCTGATTTTGCGACTGAGGCATACCGACAAGAAGTTGAGGCGTTAACTCAACATCAGGTTAGTGAATTTTGTCACAGGCTGTAAATTTTATTTTCTTTAAATGTGTCTGAAAGCTTATTATTATTGTGTTTTTTTAGCTGTTGGAAGAACAGGAAGCTGAAGCTAATGAGAAGGAAGGTGCAGATGATGGACATTTAGATGCTATGGTGTAAGACAATTCTGAACTTATCATGAATTTATTGTGCTGGCTATCTAACTTTGTTTATTAAGAAGGATGAAATTATGGTGTTTTGGGATGTAGGTCAGCAATTAGGTAACTTTTTTCGTCTTTTTAATTTTTTATGGCCGAGGGCTGAGGGGTGTTCTGTTATTTTATACTTACTCTCTCTTGTGGCAGCATGTGGCTTTTGGAAGCAAATGCCCTAGTATCATTAAAATTTAACACAAGCAGTTGATATTTACCAGGCAGTGCATTTGTAGCGTGGGAGACACATGTTGGAGGTCTCCTGGGCACAAACTACTGCAATGACAAGTTATTAATGCTGAATAGAATGGATGCTTCAGTATAGATTGAGTTTTTTGACCAATTATGGTTCCACTGAGACGTCACTTAAATGGTTCAGATATTAATGTCATTAATAAATATGAATAAAATTGAAACTTGCATTCTAACCGAGCTATTCAACACCCCATCTTGAGATGAAACTAAATAGTGCATGAGGGTTGGGTTTAGAACAATGCTTTAGACAAAGGGAAAACAGAGCCTTGTGCCAAATCCTTGTTGGTCATTAAGAATGAAGCAGGCACTGTTCTCCTTACTTTCCATGAATCTGTCTGACAAGCTTGCTGCTATGTATTCTGGTGGTAAACTTGGAAAAATCATTCCGCTTTATTGTCTCTAAAGGTGGCTTTTTCTCAGGCACACCTGACTGGTACTTGTTCCTTTTATTGCCAGATCAAATGCTCAGCTACTAACCTGTTTCATTTTAGCAGGTATAAAATGCCACGGAATCCTAAATTGAAGTCTAAGAAGAAACCAAAGAAAGCCAAGTTCAAATCTCTGAAGAAAGAATCTTTGACTTCTGAATTGAAACACGTGAAAGAGGAGGAATCAATGGAAACTTTGTCTGTAGATGATGATGATGATGTAATAGATGTTGATGATGGTACATATTCGGATACGATGTCTCCTTGTTCCAGTATGCGGAGAAAGCGTAAGAAAGCAGAATCAGCAATTGGTATTGACAAAACGAGGTCGAAGAAGAAGACTAAGAAATTCAAAAAGGGTCCCGAAACGTGCACTTTTAATGTAGATTCAGACCTGTCTGGAAAGCAGCATGACAAATCTATGGAACTAAAACCAAATGAGGTTGTGGTTTCCGATATTGAGCAGAAACCAGCTAGCAGGAGCAAAATGGGAGGGAAAATATCCATCAGTACCATGCCAGTGAAACGGGTTTTGATGATAAAGCCAGAGAAGTTGAAGAAGGGGAATGTTTGGTTGAAAGATTGTGTTCCACCACCTGATTTATGGATGCCACAGGAGGATGCAGTATTATGTGCTGTTGTACATGAATATGGTCCACATTGGAGCTTGGTCAGTGAAACTCTGTATGGGATGACTGCTGGTGGGTTTTATCAGGGAAGATACCGCCATCCAGTTCATTGTTGTGAGAGATTTAGGGAGCTAATCCACAGATATGTTTTATTTTCTCCAGAAAATCTTATTAATAATGAAAAGATGAGCAACATGGTCTCTGGGAAGGCCCTTCTGAAAGTAACCGAGGTAAGTCTGATTTCCTTTGCATTCAAATGTGTTCCATATAGAGAAATTAGGGAAAGAAGATGCTGAGAATAGGAAAAGACTCCTGAAGACATTCATTTATTTAATCAGACTTGCTAATTGAAAACTGGATGCTTATTTGCACTCGTGAACCCTATTCAGTCATTGTCCTGCAGATACTAACCACACTGTTCAGTAATTCCAACAATTGATTGATATCAGTTACTGATGTTTGGATTAGCTATCCCTTTGGTTTTTGTTATTCAATTTTTTTATATATTTATTTGTTTTGGTGCTCAAAAGATAGTAAAACAGGCTCTTTGGCCATAGAAGAAATGCTTTAATTAACTGCTAATCATTAATATTCATCACGGGTTTGGGATTTATGATGTACCATCGAATAGGATTCAACTAATGCAAATTTCTTGGTGATTAATAACAATAAACTTTATCAGCCTGCATAGCCATTATCTCCGAAACTGCAGTTATGCACGTTTTTTTTTTTTCAGAATAATCTAATTCTGAATATATGCGTATATGATCATAGTGAAACTACTACTACTTAAACAAATGCAGCAAATGCCTGCTGCATTTTTTATGACTTTGAGTGAAAATCAATTTTAATGATTGATGGGAAATATCACAATATAACTAGAGAGAACAATAGTTTGGTAATTCTATGATGAAATAGATTACAGTAAAGCTTGTGCTGATTGATTTTTTGTTGCATCAGGATAACATACGGATGTTGTTAAATGTTGTTGCTGAGCAGCCAGACCATGAGTTACTTCTCCAGAAGCACTTCACAGCCCTGCTTTCTTCTGTGTGGAGGGTGAAATCTCATGTTGAAAATCAACAAAACATGCCATCATCTCGAAATGCCCTTTATAACAGTGGAAGGGTTTTCAATTCTCCTGTCAATCCGTTACCTTGGAACTCCTTGAGGGAATCGGCAAAAAGAATGAAATTCACAAATTTGGGACAGAGTACCAAGTTGCTGGCAGCCGCACTCCATGATGCCAGCAGTAGAAGGCCAGGTGATAGAGTTTCCAATTCCAATGTGAACGAAGAAGCTCCTGCTATTGGCGAGAAGCTGGAAATAACATTGGAATTCCAAAAGGAGGAAAATGATTATTTGATTCCATTCCCACCTGTAATAAGTTTGTCAATACCTGGCTCAGCACCATGGACGTCTGTAAATAAGGATAGAGCGGCGGCTCACCATCTCAGGGCATCCACAAGCATAGCTGAAAATCGATTCAGGTATGTTTTCTTGCAATCATGAAGATTACATGGATCTGCTTGTGTGGTATGGATAGTCTACTTGTATTTCCTGTTTGATGACATTGAAGACACTGGCGTTAGCAGCGCAGTATTGTTGGACAGAGAGTTTAAGGTTTCACTCTTGCAATGCATTCAATTTGTTACTTTCTTGTGCTGGAACTGGGTTGACCGTTTGACTTATGCTGCTTTTGTTTTCTTCACCTCTGGCAGCTATAGTGCTTGGCTAGTCTCTTGATTTTCATGCATTTTATCAATTTCTTGAAATTTTAATGCATCTTTTCCAAAATCCCCGGAGATTTGTTTTATTATGAGTGAATGTAAATATTGAGGAATTGATATGTGGTACTGAGGCCATTTATCATTAGTTTCAGGTGCTAACAAAATGAATCCATGCCATTGGTATGTGAAACATGTACAAGTATTTAATTCTTTAGCAACTGGCTAAAAGTCTTTTTTTCTCCCTCTTCACAGGGATGCAGCAAGAGATTCATCATCTGTGTTACCAGCAAATGATTTGAAGTTGTGGCTGGCCTCAAAGACTCAGTCCTTGGGAAAGCACAAGCTATCCGTCTCTGAGTCAACCAAGCCTCCTAGGTCAAAGACGAGGAAAACGAAAACTTTGCTGGAGCAAAATGAAGGACACGCCGAGCCAGTAACGCAACCACTGTCAGTTAGGGATCCCAATTTAAGGTTTGACCTGCCACCAGCAGTCATCCAGGATGATACGGATGGGTTTTCTATTTCATGCATGGAAAAAGAACTTTCAGTGGAAACAGGGATTTCCGAAGCTGTCCCGCATAACTATGTTCCTGATTTGATATCGGGTCTTGATGATTATTCTTTGTTGCCAGAATACACCGACATTGGATAGGATTAAACTAGAGAACCAAACGACATTTTCTCGGCTTTGGCTCTCATAACAAATGTCTTCTGGTTGGAGAATCACCTACAGTTGGGCGACCATAATTGTGTCGCCGGGACATGATGGAATCAACTGCCCATTTTAGGGACGCCAATCAAGGACATGGTTTCTCTCGCATGGTTGGAGTTTTGTCTGCAAGGAGGATCAGAAGTGGCTCTGCAGGAAGGATCCCCAGGGTAATGAAATCACAAAATGTAACATAATTTTTTGAATTCGATTCTTATTGGGGGATGCGTGCCAGGCCAGTTTTGTTGGGGTGGGGTCAGTTAAATGATCAATTTACAGCATATTTCCGCATAGAAAGGAATTAGGGTAGGGCAATAGATACGAATGAAAAATGAAAGGTTGAGTCTCTCTCTCTCTCTCTCTCTCTGTCTACTCTAAACCCTAATCACCTGCAATTTGTTTGATTCCAATCTTCAATTAATTGCTAGCAGATGCTCGAGCTAGGTAGGGTGTGTGATGGTTCTGACTCCCAAGCTAAGTAAGATAGCCATTCAAAGCATGTAAATTGATTGTAAATTCTGCATTTTTAACCTTCTAGAGTTAATTGTAAGGGTATAATTAAAGAAAATGAAAGTAATAAAGAATTATAAAAGCATGAATATCAAACAAGTGTTAATGGGAGGTTTGCTTAGTTCTGCATCTTGAAACGATAATTTAGGTGCACAATATTATTATTATTATCAAATATATCTAACATTAACAGTATCCATCTACGTGTGTGTGTATTATATATATAAACAATTTTAATTATATTATCAATTCTAATTTGTATTTAACTTATCAAATTTGTTGGAATCACCCCAAAAAGAGGAGGAAAAACAAGGGATTTAATGTAATTGAAGAAATAACAACTCTCGGTGCTGTTTATAAAAATATACACCCGCAAGTGTGGCAGATGCTGGAAAAGCAAGTATTTCATTAAATTTCTTTCTAAACATCCATGGCTCTCCAAGTATAATTCCTAATTGTCTTCTTTCTTTTCTCCTGTTACCTTCTCCTCAGCATTCTTGGTTTGTTCTTTCTCTGATTCAGCCGCAGGAGCCTCAGTTGCTTGCTGTTCTTGGTTTTGCTTGCATGGAACTTCCTCTTCCTTGCTTTCGCTTGTTGTTTCCATCTTTACTTCATTCTGGAAACGCATTTGAAATGGCTTGAGAACAACTTGATCGATCCATGGGTAAAATTGCATGGCAATACTCATGCATGGATGGATGTTTGAGAAAATAATGGAAGGCAAGAAAATAATTACAAAAACAGCATAGAATGAGAAAACTGTCTTAAGGTATTTAATTACCTCATTAAGCAATGATCCAAGGGACTTCTTATCATCGTCACTCTTCTCGGCATTTTCTTCTTCAACCTTTTCTACGGCCTCAAGCTCAACCTTCACAGCTTCATTGTTCTCCGCGGTTTCCTCCATGGGAGGCTCGGGTGCTGGGGCGGAGCCAACCTCGTCCTTCAAGTCCTTTGGTACACTAGCACAGCCTCCCATATTTGATGTTCAGAGACTAAATTCCCTCTCCTCCTTTTTTTCTCGGTTTTTGAAAGAGGAGAGAAAGCAAATTGATAATGCCTTTATGGGGTTGAGATGCACAGAGTTTTTCTGGTTTTCAAGTACTATATATAGAGAGTGGAATGTTTTTTTCTCTTGTAGAAGCTAGCTACCTACCGGGTTTCTCTCTGTGGCTTGGAAAGATTTTAGGTGTAATTTTCAGAATTAGTACTCAGCAGGTTTGCTTTTAATAATCACAGGTTGTGGCTGTTCTTAATTGCACATCATTTACCAGTTGTGTATGCTTAAAAATAGACGACCCCATTTGCTACCTTTCCAGCTTTGCACTTTTCCTGTTTTGAGACTTTTGGCAAACTCTTCTTCTTCTTCTTTTTTGTGCTGTCTTTTTTTTTTTTTTTTTTTTTTTTTTTACATGTGCTCAAACTTCAAAGTCAGTTAGTTTTTGGTGGGCCGGTGATTAATATTTTGGTGGTTTCTGTGATTGTGATTTTTAAAAAAATAAAAAATATAATTTTAGTCCTGATATTTTTTTAAAATATAGATTTAAAATATATGTATTTGATTAATACTATGAGATAGATTTTAGCTTGTAACAAAAATGAAAGCAGGTTTTTATTAATGAAAATCTTGTTATTTTAGCTTTTATAAAACTAAAATTTAAAACATAATTATGTATTAGACCTGATATAAAATGTAGAAATTATTGGACTAACTAGATAAATTACCATAATATTACACGATCTCTTATTCTCATGTGAAGACTAGCCTTTTATAGTTATATTTATAAGATTCGACCTGGCTTGACTGAGCAATCTGGTGATCCAAAAATCCAGAGCCTAGTATGAGGTAGAGGTGTTAAAAGAAATTGATTCATCTTTAATATTTGTAATATTTGACTTGATTCAACCCGTTGAATAATGCAAATATTATTGATTATATTGGATGAAAAGAATCTAGGAAATAGATATTACAAGTCGAGTAACTAGTTAGGATTTTTGAAACTCGATCAACATAACCCAACCCATACACCCTAGTCTTTTTGTTTTTAAATATTTATTTTTATTTTATTTAAAAATATTTCAGTTTCAAAGTTTTTAATATTGAGTTTCCTTCTATGTTATTTAACATAACAAAAAAAAAACTTGTCTCTGTACTAGAGAAGAGAATGATAACTACAATCTAATGATGATGCAATTAGATTTAATATTAGAAATGTTCATATTGTAAGTTTTATTTAAATATAAACGCATGAGAATTAAAAATATAAACTCAACTCATAAATATCTATAATATCTACTCATATATCACTAGCTGGATCCAAAAAGTAATTGAATTTGTTAAATTTATAATTTATAAAATATTAAAAATTAAACTAAATATAACTCAAACTTAATCTTGCTATACCCTTGAACATTCAAGGTTACGTTTCATGACATTGTGTTTTAAAAAAGAAATAAAAAATATGACTGTTTCAAGTGTTTTTTTTTTATTATTCAACCAACAACCTGGGTTATAAACTGAGTTGGGTTTTATAACTATAATATTATGCTTAATGACTAAATTAGTGCATTAACCTGTTGATTTTCTCCATTTGATTGTCCGCACGCAATCATTTTTGTTACTATTTATATTTCTGTGTTGCTATTTTCTATTTGAACTAAACATTTATTTGGATATATTAATTTATTACATCATTATTCAATAAAATAAATAAATAAAACAAACGTATAGTACTAACACTGTCTATCACTAATCGTACAAAACTAAATCAA
Organism: Populus davidiana; assembly: GCA_030145905.1. Lineage (NCBI taxonomy): Eukaryota > Viridiplantae > Streptophyta > Magnoliopsida > Malpighiales > Salicaceae > Populus > Populus davidiana. The sequence continues at coordinate 20,978,020 of CM057789.1, read as the reverse complement.
ATGGATGAATTTGTCAAACTCAAACATTGATGGCGTACTAAAAGGAGAACGTGAGAAGCCCTTTTCAACCTCGATGCCAATAGCCACCAAATCAATAGATGTAATAGTCGCAAGTTTGTCAACATGGCAAGAAATGATTCACGCTCTGCATTGCAATGTAGTGAGGTAAACCATCAAAATATCCAATAATTCTTGATTGCAAGTAAAAAGAAGGGTAGCGCATGATAAAAAATTAAATAATAATAATAATAATAAAAAAAAACAACCCTGAAAATACAAGGATAAACTAGGCTACTTTCTAAAATATTGTTTTGTTAGAATATGATACTTGTTATAGTGTGGTAGTTTAATATATTATGTAGTCAATTGATTGATTACATGTGATATTATTATATTTATTATTAATAAAAACTTAATTTATTCTTAATATTTATATAGTATTAGATTTATTAATTTTAAAATAAATATAAAGTCCATGAGAAAAAAATACTTTGCAAAAAAAATTATAAAGTTGTTATAATTATGAAATTCATATTACATTAAAATATTATTCCTAAAATGTTTTTGGTTGATGTTCTCTTCAATATTGGACATTCATTAGATCCGTAAAGACTGGTACATATTACATTATTTCATTTATGAAAAGAAGTAGTTGTTCTCATAAACTAAGATGTAAAGGATACCTAGAACTAATATATAGGTATTTGTCATAAGACATGTACACTGAATTAACCCGCATGAGAATTCAATATGGAAAAATCACTTATATCTATAAAAAAGCTCACGTGATGGTTATGTAAGTGATCCTTAGATTTAATATCACTAAGTTATCTTATATAGAGAATGTTATGCTTCAATCCAATTACATCTTATCTTAATCGAGATGACGAAATAGCAGACATTGAGTATAACATTAACTATATGAAGGTACTTGAATGATCAAGAAATGATTCATCACCTTAGATGAATTATAAAAAATATTATATCCGTTCTCAAATAGTATTGACTAAAAAATTAGCAGCCAAGGTGGAATGAGATTTGATAAGAGTTTCAAATCTTATTCAAATGATCAGTGACTATTATATAGAGAACAAACATGATTTAACATGACAGACATACTTCATGCTTTAATATTAAATTAAACATTATTGATGAAAGGATATTAATTACATTGATAAACTAGTCACTAAAAGGTTAAGTCAAACCACTAATAATTTTTTCTAATATTAGAGGAATCATGACATGATAGAAATGCATCTGATCTTCAAATATAAATTAATCAATTGTTTAATTGTTAATAAATTAAATTGTTTAATTTATTTAATTCTATTTAATTAGAATTAGAATTTACATTTCGGTCAGCATATTAAGAACATAATGGGTCACACACATTAAGAATTATTAATCATAAATTAAAATGGAATGATTTAATTAAGTATAACTTGATTAAAACATATTTTAAAAATTAAAGACTATAATATAATTAATACAGAGATTATATTTTTAGACCTAGAAAAATCAAGTAATAACTTGATTGAGTTAATTTCTAAAATTTTTCTGAATTAATATATGAATATTATTCCAAGAGAAAATTAATATTTTTGTCAATTTATAGTTTTTTCAAATTTCTCTATAAATAATAAGTCATGTCTTTTATTTGTTTAGAGGTTTTTTGTTAGATAGAAAAACTATGTAAATATAAAATTAGAGCTAGCATCTTAGATATAACAATCTCTTTCTCTTAAATTAAAAATTTAAAAGATTTCTCATTAATGGTTCGTATGGATTACTATTGAATACCAAATAATTAGATAGTTTGTAGTTTGTAACAACTCAACCTTTAAATAATTATTAACAGTCAAAGAATATCAGATCTTTAAATAATAAATTTCTAAACAATTCTATATTTATTAACAAAATCATAAAAACTCCTAAATAAACTTATTTCACAATTTCCATAGTGTATATGATATTCATTAAAACCCAACATAGCTAACCCACTAGTTCAGGGTTTTTTAAGCTAAACATCATAAATCTTCTATGCTAAATCCCTTAACCCTTTTTTAGCCTTGTAACACTCCCTTAAAAGTCGTTTCACATTAAAAGTGATGTCAGAAATGAAAAGGGCAGGTTAAACTTTGAGATATTTGTCATGTACCTTGATTTTCCAGAATAAAGATGTAGGAACTATCAACTGCATATTTTAGTTGAGATGATGGACTCCTATTTGTACTATTTTCTGATAACTTCCAGACTCAATCAAGAGAGCAACTCTGTATACAGTGATTGTTTTCTCTTCAACACTTGGATAAAGGCATTCAACCCAAGCCATTCAACTTCTCCATCCTCCAATACTAGACTTTGGCGGAGACAAGATGTAATGTGCATAGAACTCATCCTTCTCTTCATGAGAACATGCATATGCCCAGTAGTCAATGAACAAAGAGAGAGAATAGAAGGTCATAGAGGTGAAAAGGGAGGAAAACAAAAAAGATGCCCTAAACTAGTCTAGATCCTAGTTCAGAAACTGAAAGAGAGCATATAATAAAAGAGCCGTTTGTTAGCATCTTAATAACTAGCAAACTTTGTGCATATAACCAACAACTCAATCCCAGTTTACCATAGAAGTGAATATGAATAAACCAAGCTTCATAATATCAATTTCAACTATAAAAAAGAACATCTGGGAATAGATTCATACCTCAAGGACCATTCAATCATGTTTACATAGAATTCGCACTCAGTCGGCAATGGAAAGACATGTTAGAAACATAACAATGGAACTTAACTGCACAGAACAAAAATGCTTGGTAGATGTTTAATCTGGCAACAGGTGTTGAGTTAATATTAGAATCAAAGAAAATGGGATGGCACTCAGGTCTCATGAAGTTGCATTGCACAGCTTCCTCTTCAGATGTTGTTAAGATCACTTGACAAATCAAGAAGAAGACGAGGTTAAGAGCAGAAGGATATTAGCAGAGAAGAGTCAGAGAAGAAGAAGAAATGAGATCGAATTTGGACTGCAATCTATTCATATCCACTATAATCCTTGTCATGTGCTTTTATAGTAGTAATCTATATTGACTGCTAACAGATTAATCCAACCAACTCTTAACTGATTTAACAAACTCTGCTAACCGAATGAACTCCAACTAACAAACAGAATATTAACAGCCCAAACATCAGGTTGCGTGCTCTTGACGTCTCTACTCCCCGCTTTTTCTTGCCTTCCATGTTAATCTTCTTCTTGTTGTAATTCTTCCACTTTCTGTCATCCAGGTACGTAACAGATGTTTACAAGGCAGCAGACAGTAAGAGTAGAGTTTAAATGATTATTCAGATACCTGTTAATAGATTAAACAAGTTATCGCTTGAACACATTAAACAAAGATATTGCTTGCTGTGGAACGTATGGTAACAAGTTTAAGAGATGATTGCTTACGAAACATACTGATGTAGAACCAAGAGGGAAAAGTTCCATGAGCAAGAGGAACCACACACCTTATACAAGAACACGAGGAATCCACCTCAAAACACAAGAGGGTATCATCTCTCGTTTGTAACCCTAGTGTAAAATTTCATCAAATTAACAGTTCTAACACATAATAAAGTCTTGGGTACTCTATGGGTGCCAAACCTTACGGTCTTGAATAAATAAATAAGTGTAATCGGTATCCTATCAAATTAATTAACATCAAGTTCTCCTAAATAATTCAGTTCACACAAGATTTTTTAGCTGGAAAGGAAAAGGATCTCTTTTGAGTAATGTTATTATAAAAATCTACTTCCTAGAATAAGAACATCCTTTGATAGTCAAATAATGTATACATCTTCAGCAGATTCTCCATCCAATTCAGATTAATTGGATCAATTTACAAGTCTAGAAAAAAATCCTAAAGACTCAAAGTCTTTGGGGCAATAGCTTACAGCTACGAGTTTCATGGCATCCATTAAAATTAACAACCAAAAAACACCACAGGAAAGCCAAAGTAAGCATATGGACAAGACCTATCCAGCAAAAACACTAATGAGATAACCTCGCATAATCTGCCTGGACTTCTAAAGTGCACGAGTTTGAAAGTATGCCACTCCATTGAAGAAAGGAGATAATGTCCTCACCAATATAGAGCTTGTTTGACTGAAGCCCTGATACGTGTTCAATATCAAAACTAAGACAAAACTTTTCCTTATTCATGAAGCAGTTATAATCCCAAAATCTACTCCTTGACTGAGAGAAAAGGCCAGTAGCCTGCTTTTCAGAAGTTGATATAAAAAGGAGGTCATCAATGAACCTAAGAAACATGTAATGAGGGGGTGAGACGACTCTATTCCTACTGCTACTTCCTATAGCAGAAGCATCCTGATAGGAATGTCTTCTGGATAAATCTTCAAGAACAGGAACGATCACATTCCTTTCAAGGTGCCCATAGTATAAGGAGCAAAGCAGAGAAGACAAAATGCTTCCTTGAGGTATACCTTTGACTTGCAAGTGAAACTTGTCATCCAACTGGAGTACATTGCACTTCACATGCTCAGTGAGATTGAAAAGAAGCCTTTCCTTTTTCAGATACCTACCACAACCCAGCAAAATAACAGGACAAATTTTCAAGCAACAGTTACCTTTTGACAAGAAAACATATCTACAGCAGTAGAATCTTTATACCTCCGCAATTCGGTCAACCATCTATGTTTGAAAAAGTGATTGGTTTGTTAACCCGTTAATATAATAAAAGAGATCTGACCGCCAAGTCTATTTGCAAAGGGGGCTCAAGAAAAGTGAATCAATGAGGAAAGTGCATTGGTGGTTAATGGAATTACTGTTCTCAGGGGCTCAAATGAAGTAATGCAAGTGATAACATAAGAAACTGTACGCTTAAATCAACATTGAGGGATCATTTCTGCTGGCAACACTACTACAACTTTTCTGTTTGATGCAGCCAATGATACATGTATAAGTGGATCGCTCCTCTTTTATATTTCCTCTAAAATTGGGTCCATCTAGGATTTTGTTTACTTTGGATTTTAGCTTGTAGGACACAAATCCAAATGTGCCCTACATCACCTTCATCTCTCCTTCCCTTTGGTAAGTCCATACGTTGATTTTATGGTAAGGAATCTGATTAGGATGAACTTGTTTGACAAAGAAAGTATGGGGAGAAATTAGCAAATTCTTGAAGATTGGGGATTGATCTGTTAACGAGTATACAAGTTGGAGACTGATTTAAAGTTATCCTTTTTACAATTAAATTACATGTCAAAAATAAAACTAATAGACACAGTGACAGACAATATTGATTGAGTCTATTGGCCTTGTTTGACAATATCTGTATAATATAGGGTTCAAATGACTCAATTAACAACACATGAGATAAATTGACAGATTGCAAATAACACAAAGGCCAAAATATGGTTTCGAGGGCAAGAACAATATTGCCTATAAAAACTACTTTGCCTGACCCTCTTTCAAATCTGAAAATTACCAAAATACACTTATCTTTTGGAGGAATGGAGACACCATAATTACAGAATCACTTATGACTTAAAAGACTAAAAAACATATATAACAATGTATTAAAGTTGTTCAATTTCACTGTGGACTTGAAAAGTGGCAAAACATGATTGGAGGGTTATTTACTTTTTTAGGATTTTTTTAACTTTATTGTTGTTCGAATTTAGGATAACACAAGGGTGAACTTATGCGTTCAGCCTTATGCAAGGAATCAGATACAGCTCTATGGAAGCCGGAATGTATGGCAACCTATTAACTTCCATTCAACAGAAGGCATCACAGCCTTCTTATATCATCCTAGAAACAATACGACTTCCAACAAGAAGAGAAACGCAAAAGCCGTATCAATGTCAGCCATAACAACACACTGATTAAAATCATTATTTCAAGTTTCAACCAATATATAACAGGAAAGGTACTGAAAAAAACTTCATCCCATGTAAAATTTACAAATGGATTTTATTGAATTTGCATTTGGGCAAATAAATTCATTATTGAAAATAAAAATAAATTTTTATGCTCAGGTTGTAAGGGAAAAAACTATAAGACCAGGAAAGAGGGTAAGAACAGAATCATAACTACATGAAAGACTAAATCATAGCTAACACATACCTTTTCTTCTTCAGCAGCAAGATCAAAATCACCATCTTCCTACATCATAGAAGATACAAGTGAGCACAAATATCAAATACAAATCAATGACACTGTATTATAACACTGACAATAAAATTTAAAGGAAAAACAAAAAAAGGTGGTGAACTAATGGCAACATCAAAGTAATAGGGGTGCATAGATTTTGGACACAAATTAGGGTCAAAAGGTTTTTTGTTTTCAACAGCTGACCATGCTTCGCATAGGTAAGCAAATGCAATACAAGAAACAGGACTTGGTTGAAACTTCACACAGCAAAAGGCAAAAAATATTCGTATTTTCAAAACTATGTATGAAAGCAATATTAATGCATAAACAAGTAAGCTTACATGTTTAGTGAAGGGCAAAGGCAATAATATGAGACAAAGTACATTTTTCTATTTTGCTATGATAGACAATATTCCTGCAACTCACACACAAATTTTGCTTGTCAATAATCTGACACTTCTACAACTAATTTATTTGCAAGATTAGCATTGTTTCAAAATCTTGCACTGAAATGAAATTTTATTTGATTAAGAAACCAAAAAAAAAAAAGGGTCAGTAGGTAACAAGAAATTGAGAAAAGTTACTTCCATCAACAACTTTAAGATGCAGTAGAAAGCATTTGTAAATTAGAACCGTACAATGGTATTACAGCAAACTCAAATCATTATTGAGCTGGAGGAAGAGATCTGATCTTAACACTACTACACAATACACGTATGAATCTTAGCAATTATTAATTGGTCGCCTGTACATCTCAGTGCAAGTGGATCAGAAACATTTGTTTGTATAGGTGTTCAAACACTGAGCAAGACTAAGGCAAAAGGCTATAACAATAAGCACAGCACAAATGTATGTGGTTTGGTAACAAATTTTATATATATATATATAGACACACACCATGTAAATGGTATTTGGGTGTCCAGGGAATGAAAGACCAATGGAATTTTGCAAGGGACAACAAGTGTCGAAAATGTAACAGAAGTTATAGGTATCAATAGCAAACTCCACTCGACTAAACCTCAATCCAAGTCTATTTGCAGCTGTTTAGATGGATCTGATTCCTCCTTCCATTACACAAAGCAATTTGTCCTGATCTATGGAATCAAATGCATCAGAAACAACAACAAACACATTCGGCATCATAGTTGATCTTTTATTCAGATCAATTAAAAACTAGCATGACTTATGGTAGATATCATTATAGTCACACACTGATGAACCTAACTTTTCTGGTTCTTTCAACCGTGTGCCTTTCAGAACAGCATGGGTATCATGAAGAACACTATTCACAGACTTAAAATGTTCACATTTGACAGAATTAGTAAAGAATTGTGCTTTTCTCTGCATTCCAAATGAGTAAAGTTCAGAAGTGGATTTTTTAGTAGGCATTGTTGATGATGTTTAAGACTTTCCATCATCCTTACTCCATTTTTCTTTGGAAGACGCCTGAGCTTTGAGAAACAAAACAACCTACATCCTATAATACTTTCAACACTAGCTTTATCCGAGCACTGATAGTTATGATCTTCAAGCAAGAAGGGGCCTAATTTCTTAATTTCTCCCAAATTGAGTTCTTATAATAATATATTTCATGTTCTCCATGCTCACTTTCAGTGACATAGAAGTTGGCTAGTACCAGTGGCACAACCAGAAATGAAAAGAACCAATATATCCATTTATATAAAAGTAGTGTTTCAAATCATTTACAGCACCATTGCATTTATATAAACCCTTATGCAAGCCTGCAGTCTGCCCTGGCATATTATTCAGCATTCAAGTATCCAAGCAGCATGAATAGTGTTTATCAGACAGAAATAGAAACCCAGAAGCCTTCAATTTATGCATACATTGCTTTAGTGAGAATTTTTTGAACTTTCTTTGCCCAATAAACTTGGCAACATCTCTCCTTAAGATTCTCCAGTTAGCAGGACTTCCTAGCAATTCAGGAGGGACTGCATTTCTACAAACAATCCATACCAATGACACTACCTGACTTTTTGAGCAATAAGATTTTAGCATCAGTGTCTAAGGATTAATGGTTTCCAGAGTTTTATCACCCGTTAACAAAAACTATGGAATTTCCCTGAGAATTATCTCTCTAAACCATCCCCCTAAAAGAGAATTGTCCACAAAAAAAAAAACTTGCAAGCAAAAGGAAATTAAACTAGTTTGAATTTTTACACACACCTCTCAGACTTCACAGAGGTCCCAGGATGAAAACTTACCTCAAACACTGAGTTTGAATTTCCATGGCATTTTGATTTGATGCTGAAACAGAGCAGTGCCTCTACATTAATCTTGAATGCTTTCAGCATTGAGTTTATCGTATAAGAACCTTAAACAATTTAACAAAGAAAAGATACCAAGGAAGGAAAAATAACAATAAATCAGTTCACTGCTCATAGTGGTCATTTTGGATCCATTCTGCGTGTAGTATATTCCTATCTTTTCCTAGGGTACCCATAGTTTTGCATAACCTACATGTTTGTGCTTTAAAAGACCGAAAAGCTTCTCCTAAATAATACCTAGTTTATGAGCAGGATAGAGCAATCTGTGGCAGCAAGCAGTGTTTTCCGATATTTGGTTTGTTTGGCAAGACATAAAATTCAGGACTGTTATTTTTTTCTTCAAAAAGCTCCCTTTCTAATCATTAGTTTAATAGAAAGATCACTTGGCTTCCTCAGGGTATCCTCTATCTGAAACTTTCTGAAGTTTACTTTAGCTGGGAATAAATGAAACTGGAAAGCATGTTCATATTTGAAGCACTTCCCTTGCTTCCTTATAATTGTCGTTCACAAAAAAGAAAGAAAAAACAATCAGTGTTGAATTAATATCATCTGATGGAAACTCTGACTCTGAGGAAACCTTGTCTATGGATTGGCTTGTATTGGATCACAAATCTAGTGAAGACACTTTAAAACCGAGATGGAAATTTTCTGCCACAAAAGTTTTGATTTGGTTATTGACAGCATGCCAGATTGCAGTTCACTGTATAATGATCCATTAGAGATTCTATTGGCATTTGGTATCAATATAATACATTTCGTATACTCGTTTATTCAGTATCGCACCATTCATAGAAGCCATATCAAGAAAGAAACAGAAGTTAAGGAAATATAGTGAACCAGTCTTACAGAGAATTACAAAATGGCTTGCAAATCCTCCTTCCCTACCACACCCGTTTGGAGCCTAACAATTTCAAGGAACTTATATCCGTGTTTGCTCCAACTAGGCCTCTAAACAATCTAAGCCAACCATCTCATTGTTCAATCTTGGCTCAGCTGGAAAATATCACATTTACATTGAAGTTTCATTAGGCATAGTTTACAGAATGTTCTTCACTTCACATAATTGTTTTAGATAGAATATTGCAAATAGACTCTAAAAATGATTAAAGAGCAGAAAAACCTAAGTGGTCTGTTGGGCTTGGTTTATATGTTCATAGTAGCCCAATGAGTTGAATAACATGAGGATTTATAAACATAAGAGGTGGTGCAAATGTTACTAGAAATCACTGAAGCATGGTTAAGAAAACTCTTAACAGCAACAAAATATTGCATGTAGAGCTTGACTCACAGGCATGTGGATCTAATGAGACAAAAGCCTTTGCTGTAGGAAAGTGGCATTGATGGAGCACTTGCATCTTCATCAGATATGCCAAAAATACTCTGAATAAGAGACTTTGAACCAGCCAAATTAGGCTTCAGGCACTTCAGTACATCTAAATATCATTAAGGTTATACAATAACCAAGAAAACAGGAGCAAAGTTGGGAGTTTGTAGCAAGACGACAACAGCATTGAGGCAGCATCTGCAGATACAAAAAACCAAAGAAAAAAATCTGATAAAAAAGACACTAATTTGAGGAAACCATCTGTACAGACCATGGACAAAAAGTTATAAACAAACATGATCTTCAGAAGAAATTACCTTTCCAGAGGTGTGACTGGAACTGTTACTGAATTCAACCGGAAGCCTCTCAGGTGAGCTACCCCATTTATAGAACCCATAATTTAAAAAATCTTACCACCAGTTTGTTCAGCATCCAAAGGCCTTTGCTTTTTGCGGCGCTGCCATCCAAATGGCTTTCTAGATCTCAATCTACTCTGACACAAGCCTTGAAGAGCATCATTTGAACGCCCTTCACTGTTGCCGGCAGCCGGTCCATTTGTTTCGGATAATCTCCCAAATTCTAAGCTTAGATTCACTTTTACTGATAGATTATTGAATTATTTTATCTTTGTTCAAAGATTAAAATTAAATTTTGAAGTTGTTCTTGAATTTTAAAAGTGATTCTAATTGTATTAATAAAAATTTTAAAAAAAATCATTTATTCTTTATAACAATAAATATTTTATTGCTTTAAAATATTTTATCTTTTATTTTAATTTAAATATAAATATTTTATTATTAGTATGTATATACTAGAATTTTAAATTAATATTACCTATAAATAATAAATTTGAATATATATTTAGTATATATTAATATTCTATTATTATATTTATATTAAAAGTAAAGTTGCCATTAATTTTTATTTTATACATTTATACATTTAGACTTATTTCAGCTCTAAATTTTCTTTAAATTTATTTTATATTTTAAAATAAAAAAATTAATATGTGAATCACTAAATATGTATTTAGTATTTCAATAACTTTTATTGTTGTGATTTAAAAAAAAAAAACACATTTACAAGCCATTTTAACAAAATAAAAATATATGTTCAATAGATAAGTTTTTATGAATCAAAATCAAGTTATTTTAATTTTTATAAAATTAAAATTTAAAGCGTAATGATATGTAAAATCTAATATAAAAAACAAAAACATAAGCTATTCGGTTAACTTTATAGGTTGTTTTATATGATTTGGAAAAAACAAAAAATATAACAACATTAAATAATTTTTATATCAACTAAATTTATTTATTTTTTCAGAACAATATTATTTTAGTTTTATCAAATCAATAAATCAGGCCCAGGCTCAAGATCTCCCCATCGAGCCAAATCAAATTTATTAGGTATGCTTTTTTGTTCTTCATAACCATAACCATTGTACCGATTCCATGGTATTCCATCAAGGTCTTGGTGAAGAACGTAATCAACAAAAAAAATATATATGAACCTTTGTAAAAAATTTGCTAATGGAGGTCGGAAGATGCAAGGTTACAAAATTTGTATAGAACATACGAAGTCACTATCCACCCTCATCAATAATAAAGTAGCCGGTTGGTGGTTCTTTTACATTTTTAGTCCTTTTCGTTTTTATATTTTAAAAATATTTTTAAAACAAATTTATTTTTTTTATTTTTTTATTTAAATTAAATCAAAAATAATTTTTAAATAATAAAAAATATTATTTTAATATATTTTTAAATAAAAAAATATTTTAAAAAACTACAACCACAACTTCAAATAAATACTAACATACATATCATGCATTATGTTTTCAGGGACATTTCTGCCAAGTTGATGATTACTAGTACAAAAGACTTGACTTTTCAAATAATGAAAACAGCCATTAAATGATTTCGCAATAATGATGATGCTGTAAAATTAATTGCAAGGTATTATAATTAGCACTATATTTTAAGGGAAAAGGTTTGCCCCAAAGAAAGTGTCACCTAGGAGGCAAAAATAAGAGTAAAAACCTCATTATAGAACAAAAAAAGACTCAATGATCATGTTCATTACATTCATGCATGAACCAATGTATATGACAAAGGAAACAACCTTAATATCAAAAAGATACGCTTCTTCCTTCCTCAATTAAGAACAATGTAATTGTGTTCAAAATACTTTCTACTAATAAATTCATCAAAATAATACTTTTTATTTTTTAAAAAACACAGATTCAAGAGTGTTCCCAATCACACCCTAAGACCACCACCTAAAAGAATTTAGTAAATTGAGGTGGATGTGGACAGATTATTGAATTTTGAAATCAATTTAACATGATTTACAAGTGACTATATTTTGTTTAATATGCTTCATCACCACATTCTTTAAATATAATACAAATTACAAACCATTACATATGGTATGGTAATAAATTTTATTGATAGCCATAGCAAAGCAAGGCCATCTTGCAAGTGAATAGTGAAAGACAAGCACAGAAAACTCACCAAGAGAAAAAAGCGAAGCTTAGGCATGCAAAACACAATGTGCAATGGGCATGAGCGCCTTAGGTTCTAACATCAGGTCAAATTGCTTTAAGAACAGAAGGTTGATTAATCACCTTCAGAATATACAAAGAACAAACCCAGAAAATAATTTTCCTGACTGCTTCACAAAGGACAAGGGAAACAGGAAGAATTCTCCAATAGAGAACCTGATGATGCTCCCACCCTCAAACCAAAGAAAAAGAATTCAGGAACCCCAACCTGACCTGAAAGATATTTGCCAACTTTCTGGATTCCAGCAAAGAAAACCAAGACATTGCAAGCAGGTGCAGAAACAATGTGAGAATAAGAACCCTCCATCGAAGAACAATATGAGATTTAGGAAGTTAACAAAAATACTGGACAGCTGTTTCAACTCATCAAGAGCTTCCAAACAAAATGCCACACGTGTATGGAGAATCGAACCCTTGGACCAATATGCCATGCAGAACATGAAAACTAGTTAAACTCTAGATCACTTGCCGCAGCCCAAAAGAGACTCTAACATAAAGTTAAAAAATTCTGTCCAGTTAGCAACAAAGACACCCAATCATGTATCCCAAAGAACCATAAATAGCCATGTATCCTGCCAAAATGTTGAAAATATTAATAAAGCACACTCCGTTAATTGAAAACTAGCAGGCAACTAGTGCAAGAAAAAAAAAGAGATTACCCTCTCTCTTGTATAATAAGATATGAAAACAGGGTAACCAAAACAGTCATTTCCATTTAAAACAGCAACTAATCCCGAAGTGACAAGAAGCAGACCCCAATAGTAGAACCCACATCATCAGTACCCTCCAAATGCTAATTTGACATGAAACTATCTTCAGTACTTGTAATTTCCTGTACAAAAAATCAATGAAAAATTGGGCAACGGTTTCACAACTGCTTACATATTAAATAAGGAAACTCAGAAGCAATAGTGGCATTCAAAGAGAATTAAACCCAACTAAAATGTGCATGACAAGCAAGCATAAGGTCCATTAAACCAAGAGACAGAAGTCAGCATTTTAGGAACACAAAAACAGTCGAACATCCACGCCTGATAAAACTGATCTACTAGATTTATCCAGCGAGACAATGACAGAGACAGCACATCTTTGATAATTAACTTAAACGTTTTGCAGGCAGTAACAGCAACACCACCAGCTCTTCACCTGCAAGAGGACACATATTCCATTACTGCCATGCTAACCGTGCAAAAGAAGACAGTCAATTACCAAGTATCATACCTAAGTATGAAGTCATTCTATCCTGAACGAAACCCTGAAGTACGACGCTCATAGGGTCCTGAACGGTCACGATTATATCGATCACCTCCAGGACCTCCACGACTACCACCATCCCTATTACGCCCACCAGATCGATCTCCATTCCGATCAGGGCCATAGCGACTACCACCACTACTGCCGCCGCCGCCACCAGAATACCTCTCATCTCTGCCACCATACCTGCCACCTCTTGCCCCTTCACTTGGACACTCCCTAGCAAAATGCCCAGGCTTGCCACACTTAAAGCATTCTCCACTGTTAGATCCTCGCCCACCTCCATAGTCACGATTCCTGTCACGATCATGCCCACGGTCACGGTCCCTATCACGGCTGCGATCACCATCAAGATCCCTGCTTGAACCTTGCTGAGGCTGGGCTTTATCAACAGTGATGGTTCTGCCATCTAAATCCATTCCATTCATCCCTTCAATGGCCTCTTCCATTGCTTTCTTCTCATCAAAAGTGACAAACCCAAATCCACGAGAGCGTCCACTGAACTTATCAACCACTACCTAAACCATGGAAGATAAAAACGCATCTGTGAAGATATAACACCAAAAGGGATTTTGCTAGTTACCATGAGTCGGGCAATTAGTTAATAACTCATCAATTTCAGCATCATCCTCTCCGACGATAGAGGATTTTTATTTTTATTTTTTTGCACAAAGAGAGCATGGCTATAAAGAAACAGCTAGGAACTTTCTCAAGGAGTAATTAATAAGAAAAAAGATTACCTTAGCTTCAAGAAGATGGCCAAACTTTTCAAAAGTCTCCTTTAAACCTCTATCAGAAGTAGACCATGAAAGGCCGCCAATAAAACAGCGGTACTCTAACTCTTCTGACATGATCTCTCTTTATCTCAACTGCATGTTTTGTTTTCAGAAAATTATACTGTCAGTTTGAAACCTAAATCCATTCAAACTCATATGAGTACGTACATATATTTCTAGATCTAAAGCTAAGCAAATAAGAAAAACAACATTCAGCCAGAAAAGGAAATAGATTTTCAACTTTAAACCTGTGGAGGTGTAGGAGGAGGAGGAGGAGACAATCTGGTTTTTGGGTGAGCGCAAACCCTAATAGAGAAGAAGCAGATAGATATAGAGAGGGGGAGCTGGAAAGCAATGGGAATAGACGAGGTGGCGTTGGAGTTGGACTCGTCAACTTGTAAAGGGATAAAAAATAGAATCGTATTTTGAAAAAAATATTACAGTAAAAAGAATGATAAAATATAGATAAAACTAGTTCGATTACCCGCGATGTTGCGGGTTAATTTATTTTTACTTAAAAAATATCAAAAAAAACTAAGGTCTAAAAATATTATGTCTTTCTGTAAAGTTATATTCAAGAGTCTTGGATTTAGCTGCAACACCTAACCCAAGAGTAATATTTATAATATTAATAATAACATTAAACTTGCATGACCCAAGTTTAAGTGGGACTGACTGCAATACCAGACCCAATAGCCTTGGATGTGGGTCTGGCTGCAAGGTCGTGTCATAAAAATATGATAATCAAATAAATTAATTAAAAAAAAAAAAACAAACAGGAAGAAAAAACTAACGAAGAAAAAGAAATTTTTTTTTTTGAATTAACTAGGTTAACCCGTCAAACCTTGGATTCGTGTCGTGAAAGTTTGATAACTAAATAGAAAAAAAATTGATGGGTTACCTAGAATTAATTGGGCTTACTTGTGAAACCAGGTTAATCCATCAAACCCGTGATCCATATCATGAAAGTTTGATAACTAAATATAAAAAAATTTAACATTAACAAAGTAAATTAAACGAAAAAAATTAATTAAAAACAAAAATAAATAAAAGGCATCAACATTTTCATTGTGGACTGCACAGTGCAGTCCACAGTCAAAGGCATAAAAAAAAACTAAAGGCATGAAACGATGACTAAATAGGAAAAAAATTTAATATTAATGAACTAAATTAAATAAAAAATATTAATTAAAAAGAAAAAATAAAGAAAAAAAACATATAAAAGGAAAAAAACTAAAGAAGAAAGAGAAAAAAAATCTTAATTAACTATGAATCAACTGGGTTAACCCATCAAATCTGGGATCCGTGTCATAAAAGACTGATGATTAAATAGAAAATAATTAATATTAAAATATAAAATAAAAAAATAATTAAAAAAAACAAAGAAAAAAGAAAAAAAACTAAAGGCATCAGCTTTTTCACTGTAGATTGCACTGTGCAGTCCACAGTAAAAGGCTTAAAAAGAAAAAAAGAAAAAAAACAAAGGCACACGCCATGGGTAAATTTTTTTTTCTTACATAAAAAATATCAAAAAGGCTAAGATCTAAGAGTGTTAGATTTTTTTGCAAAGATATATCCAAAAGCCTTGGGTTTAGCTACAACGCTTGATCCAAGAGTAATATTTATAATATTATTAATAATATTAAACTTACATGACTCAAGTTTAAATGAGTCTGACTGCAACATCAAACCAATAGCCTTGGATGTGGGTTTGGCTGTAAGGTTGTGTTATAAAAGTGTGATAATTAAATAGATTAATTAAAAAGAAAAAAAACCAACATGAAGAAAAAAACTAATGAAGAAAAAGATAAAAAAAAATATGAATTAACTGGGTTAACCCTCAAACCAAGTTAACCCGTCAAACATGGGATTCGCGTTATGAAAGTTTGATAACTGCATAGAAAAAAAAATTGACGGGTTAACCCATAATTAATTTGGTTAACCCATAATTAATTTAACAAAATAAATTAAATGAAAAAATTAATTTAAAAAAAAACCAGAAAAAAAATCTGGGTTAACCCGTTAAACCCGGAATGCGTGTTATAAAAGTTTGAGATAGAAAAAAAATTTAACATTAACAGAAACAAATTAAAAAAAAATATATCCATTAAAAAAACAAAGAAAAAAAGGAGAAAAAACAACTTAAAAAAAACACAAAGTAAAAAAAAAAATACAGAAAGAAAACAAAAGGAGAAAAGAAAAGAATACAACTCAGCTTTTACTGTGGACTACACTGTACAGTCCACAGTAAAAGACTGAGCCTTTTTAGCTATAGTTTAATTACTAAATGATATTAGAAATAGTGTAATTACATCCAACTTTTTATTTATTTTTTTTATTTAAAAATTTTCATTTTATATTCTGAAATTTATAAATTAAATAATGCTTTGTATTCTCACTGACATGTAAAAAATCAATAAAACAATCAAATTATTTACAAAATATTCATTATATTTTATTTAATAACTAAATGACATATTCTCACTTACACTTATATTAAATATTATATTTTTATCATAAAAAAACTATTCACCACTTTCTCTCTCTCTCTTTTTCACTTGTTTTTAATTCCAGATAAAATAATTCACCAATCTTGCATTCATGATCAATTTCATACCCATATATAATTGTTATAAATAATAATAGAAAAAAAATCATGGGAACCTAGAGAAAAAAGCCCTAGAACTTAGAATTCAAAATTAGGATAATTACTCAAAAAAACTAAAATTAGATTAATAAACCATGACTTGTTGATTATATGAATCAAGAACCAAAAATATATAGTTAGAATGCCACAAATATGATCTTTTTAATAAATTCTAAAAAGTTCAAAGAAAAACTAAAAGCAATATGGCTTGCACAACTTTTATTAAAAAAAAAATGTTTTTCACATCCAAAAAAATAAAAGGTATTTATATGTTTGACTTAAACAAAAATAAACCATAATTAACTATATGTTTAAAATTAAATCCAAATAACTATATAACATAAATATATAGGTAAAATAAAATATGAAGTTAGGTATGAGTTCTGGAAGCTTGCTCAACCTAAATGTCATGAATCAATCTATTGAATGTCTTTTTTATCATTTTAGTTATTGCCCTTGTAATTGGTCTAATCGGCACAAACAATGAATCTTGTGGTATTGCTTATTGATTCTCATCTTTCCTTTTTCCTTAAAAGATTTAAACCTCAAATTGTCACCTATATTAAAAGGAGAAAGATCATAAACATTAAATATAGCACTAACATTATACTCATATGGAAGTTTCAATTTATAAGCCTTGATGTTAATTCGTTCAAGAACTTGGAATGAATCATCCCCTCTAGACTGCAACTTAGATCGCTAAAGGGTTGAAAATCTTTTCTTCCTTATATGCACTCAAACTCAATCATCAGGTTCAAAGATAACATATAAATGACCTTTGTTAGTTTTAGTGGCATATTGTTCATTCTTCTCTTTCTATTTGTTGTTGAACACTCTTATAGAGTTTCTTTACCATTTCTTCATCTATCCCTATACCTTTTTTATTAACACTGTAGCGAAGAAAAACAAATTTATCCATGCAAAAAGTATGTTTCTTTAAGTTAGCATACAATTTTTCATTTCTCAAGACATCACAAATGGCTAATATGCTCCTTAAAGCTTTATTATACACCAATATATCATTAAAATATATTACAACAAATTTGCCTATAAAATTCACACAATACACTATTTATCAATCTCGTAAATGTGTTTGCTGCATCAGTGGGATCAAATGGCATAACTAACCATTCATATAACTCGTGTTTACTCTTAAAAGTAGTTTGTCATTCATCTTTCTCTTTCATTATAATTTGATGATAACCGCTTTTTAAATTATTTTTTGTGAAGTTATAAAAACCATACAATTCATCTAACATATCATTTGGCTTATGAATTAGATGTTTACATTTTACAATAATATTGTTGATAACCCAAATAATTCACACACATCCTTTAAGACTCATATTTTTTTAGCACAAAAGCACTAGTACCATACATGGACTCATGTTCTCCCTCACATTCCCCTTATCTATTATTTATTTATCTCCATCGGATCACTTCTATAACTTAGTTGGTTATGAATTACAACTCCATGTATGTTATCAAATTTATATTTTATTCCCATGATTAGTGGTAAACCACTAGGAACATCATTGGGGAATACATTTTTATATTTTTGTAATAAATGAACAACAATACTAGGAAGGGATAAATCAATATCATTAGTATTTAAACATGTTTTTTTCTATAAAAATACAAACATAAGCCAGTTAGTATAAAAACACTATTGACATCACTCTTTTTTGCATAAAAACCCACTTGCTTCTTTGTTTTTCTCTCCACGACCTCTTTTTCTTTCTTCTCATGTAGCCCTTTTATATTTTCTCTCATTTTGATCACCTTTTCTTTTTAGTCATCTCAACCACCTCTTTCTTTTCACTCTTTTCTGTCTTGGTCTCTCTTTTTAATTTTAATTGATCTTCTTATACTTGTTTTAAGGTTAAAGGTATAAGGGTAATGGATTTATTATCTTATACAAAAGAGTACCCATTCTTGAACCTATAATGAATAACATTCTCATAAATTACCATAGTATAACCAAATTACCTATTTGTAAAGTACATCATCGTTATACCTCCTGATTGAAAAGGAAACTAACACATGTTTATTCACCTTTACTTTATCACGCTCATTCAACTATTGCAGCTTATATGATCTATGATATTTTATAATAAACAAATTCAATATTTCCATAAGATTATTACTAACTATATTAGCATAACTCCCTCATCTATAATCATATTTTATGCCTTATTATTGATGTGGCGTCCAATATGTAAAGCATTTTTTATTTGCTACTCTAATTCATCCTATTTGATTTGAGCACTTAATGCAAGCCTAACCATAAATGACTCACCCTCAAGTGGATACTCTACCTCATCATCATTAGCATCCTTAAGTGACAACATCTTTTCAGCATCACTGTCACCTACAGTTTCCACCTCCTCATAATCATGCAAGATCATGACTTTTTTACTTAGATATTGAGAAGCTATGCGACTTAATCTTAAGCAATGAAAATATATAATATCATGATTATAAGGTGGTTGTGATTCAGATTTACCTCTAATATCGATATAGACTTTTTTATTGCCTCTAAGTGTTTCAAATTTACTCTTTTGAGTAGCTTTATCATCATTCTTCCAATTCAGTTTCTATGACATAAATGAACCAAAATTGTTGACTCAACTTTAAATTCCTTTTCCTCTTAAGTTGTCATTTTACCTTCATAATCATATGTATAGTTTCTTCTAATTCTTCATATTGTTATAATTCTCTAACATATTCCATCTCACGGTTTAAACCATTCAAAATCTTACAACGATGGCTTCTATTTCTCCCTTTATATTTGCATGAATTATAACTACCTTTATTTATTTATGGTAATTCTCTACACTTTCGGAACATCGATTAAAGCCTTCCAACTTCTGATATAGGTTCCTATAGTAGTGGACATGGATAAATATTCTTCTCATAATAGTCTTTGCTTCATCCTAAATCTTAATAGGCTTCTTATGATTTCTCATCTCATTTAACACAAGTTGGTCCTACCATATAAATTCATAATTAGTAAACTCTATCACAACTTAACCTTTTTCTCTTAATAATAGACATGGAAATCAAAGATCATTTCTTCTTTCTTGTACCATACCAGGTAAGTTTCTAGATCATTCCTCTATTAAAAAAAAAAACATATTCATACACTTAAACTATTATTACATTTCTTGTAACACAAAGAACATGTTTTTCTTCTCTTTGGGTGATGATTTGCTTTTGAAAGACATATTCAAATCTAAAGAAAATGTTAGTAATAAACATTTTCTCTGTGTTTACACTCAAAGATATGTCACTTCACTTGTGTTTTACTCTCAACTTGGTTTTTTTCGATGTTATTCTCACACATCTTGCTTTTTACAACTCTTAACTCCCTTCTTTAATTTTTATTAAACTAAAAAAATGAATCAAATTATAGAGTTTAAACTACCAAATTTAAAATGACAAGGACAAAAAAGAAACATCAAATAAATTTAGGAAGAAAAGGCAAAAGAAATGAAATTTGAAAGGATTGGGTATAATAGAAGTTAAATGAAATATGTAAAGACAAAAGTTTAGCACCAAAAACTATTTTGAATGGAAAATTAAACACGAAATATCCATACAAAAAGAATTTCTTGAAGAATAATTCAACAGAACAAATTTAGGATTGGATGGAAAATTAAACATCAAAGATAAATAAGAAAAAAAAGGCTTTCTTGAAGAACAACTCAAGAAAAAAAATTCAAGATTAAACTTCTTAACTTGCGTTCATGATTTTTTTTCTTCTCTTTTTTTTTTACAGCAAAATCCAATTAACTAGAAGATATTTTCTTTTTTTAATCACTAGCAAAACACAAATGGAAGATAAGAAAACCCAAAAATTAAAAACATAAGCATAAAGTAATTTGTGCTCACTATTTTGATGAATGCATGTAAGGTTAGTTTAAACCTATATAGTGTGATTTCATGCAAATAACAATTATCTATATTGTAATGTTAAAACAAAAGGAAAAGAAAATTCAAATGATAAAAAATAAGAACAGAACAAAAAAATTTAAGGATAATGAACTTGATTTTAGAGCTAAACTCTAATTCCAAACTATTACAAACTTGAAGAGCAAAATTCTTGAACCCACACTCAAGAATTGCGATACTTATTTAAGAAAACTAAAATCATATTAAAAAAACTCAGATCCATTGTATTTGAATTAATAATTGAATTATATGGTTAGAAGACTATAAAGATGATTTATTTGATAAATGCTAAAAAGCTCAATGAAAAACCAAAAGCAAAAGTGTTCACTTGATTTTTATTTGAAAAATCATTGCGTTTTTCAAATCCAAAAATTAAAAAGCTATCTATATGTTTGACTTAAACAAAAATAAACCCTAATTAACTATAAGCTAAAAATTAAACTGAAACAACTAACTAGTTTAAAAATATAAGTAAAATTAAATACAAAGCACAAGTTTTTTATAAATAAAAGCCCAATCTATATATTCCTAAATAGTAACTTATAGGCCCTATCGGAAGGCTATCTCGATATTTAATTGCTATAAATTTTTAACCCTATAGAGAAAAAATGCCGTTTAAAACTTTTGGTAAAATTTTAATCTAATCCAATCATCGAATCTAAAATTCTAGTTATTAATATAAAGCTATGGAGTAAAGCTCTAGACATGTTTAACAACCATATCTCTTGTTTGAATCACATTGATCAAGGCTTGATATTTTTTTTTGAACTCAACTTCATGCTTAATAAAATCCTTGAAGGAGTTCTTAAAGCTTACTTGACCCAAGTGTCATAAATTAGCTCATCAAATGCTTCTTTAATGCTTTTGCCTTTATAATTGATTCAATTAGTATATACAATGAATTTTGTGATGTTACTTATTAATTCTCATTAAAAAAGGGTCAAAATATTATTTAAAATTCATCATCTTCAATCTTTATATTTTCCTAAGTTGTGTGAAATTTGAGGTTAACTAGCATGAGAAGATGGAAAAAGCTTTTCCTAGCCATTATGGTAGTTTTAAAGATTTTGATTTCACCGAACTTGGAATAATCCAAAGTGAAAACTATATACCTCAATTCATGTTCTTCTAATACACTATTTGATTAAAAAATTTGTTAAACAAAACATCTCAGCTTCAACAAACATGAAGAGACTGTACCAACACAACAAGAAAATCCTAATAACCCCATCTTTTTTTCTTCTCGTATTCACTTCTTTAACATCTACAATGTTGAACCAACCTCTAACTTTGTATTCAAAAATCTATTTTAATCTTTTTAATTTCACCTTGTTCCTTTGACCATCTTAAAAAAGTTGAAAACTTTGAGCTACTTGAATTTTTTTTTTTTTTATCTAATTGAAGTTTATGGAAGTGCAAATAATACCCATGAAACAATTGAATTGTTTTATAAAACTTCAAAGTTTAGATGTGTCCCTTATGTTCACTCACTCAATATTTTGATTTCTACACATCAAATCGAACCATATGATTGATTGGTATCAGTATAGTTAGTCAGTCAATGAAAGTAGGTCAATCAATGTGTGGCTGTAGGTGGTGGTCATAACAACAACAACTCCTTTCTTTGGTGATTGTTGAAAAGAGTGCAAAACCTAGATGTGGATGTTTAGGTAAAGATACAAATCTTTCTAAGTAAATAATCCTTCAAAACCTAGGTTTTTATTTTAGTTGATTTTGTTTTTGTGAAGAGGAGAGAGATAAATCATGTATGAAAAGATAAATGTTTTTTGACTGATTTATTGTTTGTGGTGTTATTAATATATTATATATGAGGGTAATTTAGTTTGTTTCTTTAATTTGAAAATTTAGATTGACCCAGGATATAAAGTGTGCTTTTATATATATAAAAAAAAAGGCAAAAAAAAGAGAAGTAAAATATAAAGCTCGGTGTAATTAATCCTTAGAAATAATAAGAAACCAATTTTAGGAATATTACTAGTTGATTTTATCTCAAAACCTTAGTTTTATTGTTTTATTGTTCTGACATTAAAGGAATAACTCATGGTTTTAAAGAACTAAAAAGGTTAATTAATTTATTTTTTAAGGAAACAAGAAATAATTTATAATCTACTCCTTTTGCTATGAAGAGAAATTTTGTTTTGCTTTACATAAAATATTGTTTATCAAACCATTTTTTATTGAATAAATTTTTACAATATTTGATAAATACTAATTTAAAATAGGTTGGTGATGAAACAACAGTGATATTTGTATTTGTGATAATAAAAATGAGATAACAACAATTATTGTGATGGAAAATGATGATGGTAACCAAATAAAGAATAAATAAAGGGATGATAGTAATAATATTTGAAATATTTGAATGAAATATGAGTAAATTATTATTTATAAAATATTATGAGTTGAAAGTATTTTATTATAAAATATTTTATCTAAAACAAATAGAGAAATATTTATTTTATAAGTTATTCTATGCAAAATAAACTATCCTTAAACAAAACATTGAGAGTTGTTGAGTTTTTTTTTTTTTTTTGGGAAATAAAGGTGTTTTTGTTAGTGTTTTAGTAGATTATATTATATACAGATGGCTCACATTGCACCG
The DNA here is from genome assembly GCA_030145905.1 of Populus davidiana. NCBI lineage: Eukaryota > Viridiplantae > Streptophyta > Magnoliopsida > Malpighiales > Salicaceae > Populus > Populus davidiana. The sequence continues at coordinate 20,954,443 of CM057789.1, read as the reverse complement.
CAAGTTGGATTAAACTTCTCCTAACATAAAAAGATGTTTAAGTGATGCCAATATTTTATAAAAAGCAAGAAAAATCTAAGACTTAGATCATTGATTTATTGAGTTCAATAAACTTGGTTATTTAATAACATGATTTAAAAAAATATCGACAATAAATAAAACAAACAAAATGTTTTGGCAATAATTAACTATAAAAAATGAGTTGTCAATATCATACATGGAAGATGAATTAAGAAAAGTCTGCTGAAAACTTACCATTACTCCATTTAGAAATGGCAATAGGTACCTACATGTCAGATTTTTTGATAGTTATATCTTACCTATTATCATTTGGGTAAAAAATTTAGATATTTAGAAAATATCAATTAGGTTTCGAATAACCAATGAATATCCATTATCTATTATTATTTATTAAACAATAAAAAATAAAATAGTTGATATATGTATGAAGTATGTATATGTATATGAAATTATAAAATGATACATATTATTCATATATATGTGTTTTATATCAATATTAAGGTATGTATATATCACATCTTATTAGAAAAGGTCCAAATATTCTACAAATATATTTATATAATATAAATATATATTTCGGGTTGGGTTTAAACGGGTTTCGAGTCAGGTTTCACAATATCCATACCTCTTATCTATCGGGTACAATATTCACTCATTCATGTCAGGTTGGGTCGATATTTATTGAGTTTGGATTAAATTTCCATTCCTAACTCTATCGTGGACATTGCCCCACCACCAGAAAGAGCTTATCAAGATGATTCTAATGCCACTGTGAAAGACTATACAATGACACAAAAAGAGGTTGTATGCCTTATTAGAGAAATGATCCAAAAAGCAAATAAAATAAAACATCATGAAATGAGTATCTAATACTTATATTTAATCAATTAAATTAATTAAATTAATTTAATTAAAAAAATCTATGAAGAAAAGGCTAAATTAAAAAGAAATAACAAATAAAAAGACTTGAGATAACCTATATTATTTTTAAAATCTACAAATCCTATAGAAAGAAAATAAATAAATAAATAAAAATGGAGTTCAATATCCAATTAAATAAATGCTAAAGAATGAAACTGAAAAAACATGAGTTTAAAAAAGAAAAAAAAATAGCAAATCAGTTCCAATCTTCTAAACCTGTGTTAATTTTTTAAACTCATAACCCGTAAAATCCTAGTCCTAGGCTCAATAAAAAAGTTCAATTCCTAAGTAATTTAATATTGAAGAATAAAATATATAAAAACTAAATTTTAAAAAATTTGTCAAAGTAAAAAACATAACAATAAAAAAAATAAAAATCAAATTTGTCAGAGAGAAAAAAACTAAAGGAGGATGTAATAGTAAAAAAAATTAATTTTAAAATTTATCTCAAATAAAATCAATAAAAATAAAAAGAATAAGGATAAAATCTGATAAATAAATAAAAAATAAAGGATGATGAAATTGAAAAAAACTCTAATGTTATAAATTATTTCAAATAAAATAAATAACAATCAAAATAACATGGATCAAACCTAGAGAAAAAATAAATTGAAGGATTACTTTGAAATTTTAAGGGTCATATATGAAAATTGAGGAGATAAAAAAAAAAAGAGAAAAATGCTGGCATCGAACTAAAGGTCAACAAGCCACACGCGCCACTTAGAGATGAAAGGGTCGCTGAGACAATTCAAATAATGCTTTAAAAGTCATGGTTTGGCTATCAAATGTCTTCTAACGCATTGCTTGAATGGAACAGACAAAACCTATTCCTGGATGCATGCGCTTCAACTTTTGTTTTTAATAAAATTTGTATTTATTAAATTACCAAATTATCCCTTGATCAACTTGATTATAACAAAAAAAACATGATGAAAATACAACAAAGCATCTGAGTGCAAGTGACATAATAAACTTAGCTAAACATAATGAAGAAGAGAAACATAAATAAACAAAACAAGAACATAAAGAAAATACAAGTTAACTAAGTAAAGGAAAGGAAATGAAAAGCATAAATAAGATATTAATGAAAGCAAAACTTAAAAATTACAAAAAAATATAAAGAGAGAAATAAAGAGCATGAGCTTGATCTGAACAACCAAGCCAACCAAATGCATCCTTTTATAGGCCAAAATTCGGAATTATTGATTTGATGACTAATTGTTGAGTGGGTGACCAACTTTTGACTTGATGAAACTCCTTATCTTCTTGTCTGAGTAAAACAAAATTGCTACCATCCGAACTGGGTCCACTTGAAAACATGAAAGTTGTAGAAAATTGTCTTAGCTTTCCAGAAAAAAAAATGGAGGTCATTTGGACTTCTAGAACTCCAGATATGGGCCAAACACTGAACATTATTTGGGCTGTAGGACAGATTCGGACTTCTCCATTGTTGCTATAATTTGGACTTGAAAACGGTCTTCTTAGATCTTGATGTCCAAATGAAAGTTGTAGGCCTATGTCTTACCAAATCTGTGTAAAAAGTTGAGATCATTTGGACATCTAGAACTCGAGATATGACCCAATTACCGAATAGTGTTCCAGTTTGGACTACACCAACGTCTCTTTTCTAAGCTTCACCCTTCTTTATCTTCAAAATTTCAGTAGTTGAATTCATCAATCAATCCTTTAATTTATGTGATATGCCTGCATTTAAGATGAACATTTACCATATATTAGGGTATTTTATAGTATTAGACTTGTTATTAAAAAACATGCTTTAGTTAAGGAGTTATTGATACTTTAAGTGCAAAATGATGATATAAAACCTTGATAAATATGTACTTTTAAGTACTAATAAGCAAGTTAAAAGAGATTTTGCTTTGAGTGTAATTTAGTTATTTGACTACATTTTGAAAAATAAAAATACAAAAAAATCCTTCGACACAAGTTTAAACGTTTTCTTGTTTTAAAAGATAATTTACTTATTTAAATATGTTAGAAATTGTTTATCCTTTATTAATATAATAATAACTAATTAATTCTTGTGAAATTACAGTATTATTTTCAATAGGTAGTTTACTATTTTTTTAGACTATACTATTTAAATTCACAGTTGATTTATAATGAAAGATTAAACCTTTTTTGTTAATTTTTTAAATCTCACAAGTTTCAACAATAATTTTTATTTAATTTATTTTTTGCACTCTTAACAAAAATATTTTAAGTAGTACAATGGCAATAAATATGGATAATAATTTAATTTCAAGTCATTATATATGATTCAAATCAGATGTGTTTTTTTTAATATAATTTATTTATTTAATAAATAATAATAAAATATAAATATTACTGAACCCAATTTAAAATTCAATTATATATGTATATATATATATATATATATATATATAGAATAATAAAGTATAAATATTTGTTTTTGCTAATTTGTTTATAATAAACAATGGATATATTATAAATACAGTAAAAAGTGAGCAGCCATTATAAACCCTGATAATAAGCCTAGGGTTTTGCTAGCAGTCTGTGCCACTGACACCCACCATAGCAAACCGTCGTAAGATATCGGTGGCCGCTGCTGCCCCCTTCCCGCCCTCGCTCTGATAATATAATTGCAAGAACTATTATAGTAGAAGCAAAGAAGAAGAAAGATGTGGTATCTGTGCGTGTTTTACCACAGATTGCTAAGTTACAGAAGGGCAGAAGTGGAATCTCTGGCAGAAATGTTTGGGGTTTTTACGAGTTTGGAATGGAGGCTTCCAGAAAATCAGCATCCCGACTCTCCTTTCCATTTGGTCAATCTTCCTTCAGAAGATATCGCTCGAAACATTGCCAATCGAAGCATACTTGTCAAAGGAATCTATGAACTTTGGGGAGAAGGAAGTAGCTTTGAGCAACTTGAAGAGGCTATAAAGAGTTATCCGGAAGACCGAAAATTGCCTTACTTGACTTGTGAAACTACTTTCAAGGTCACTGTTGACAGCTTTGGAAAGGCAATCAGCTTCCAGGAACAGAATGATCGTATCAAGAGTCTTGCTTACATCCCTTTCAAGGTTTCTTTCTTTTTCTTACTCAGTAGTTTTGATTCAATCTTGCCAACATTGATTAATAGATGGACTTAGTGCTCTTATGACTTTTTTTTTTTGAATGATTGGGATTACATTGAACCCTTTTAAGAAACTTATTATGCTCCTTATTCATTGCCATTTATCAGGGCCGAGTTAATTTGAAAAATCCAGATATCAACTTCTGGCTCATGGAAACTGATGACTATGGAGCTCCCAATGGGCTTCCACCGGTTGTCCAAAAAAGAATCTTTTTTGGTCGACTGGTTGGTGGTGCTGACAGGAAGCTCTTACCAACTTATCAGTTGAAAAGCCGCAGATATCTGGGCCCAACTGCCATGGACGCAGAGATGGCTTTCTTGATGGCTAACCAAGCACTGGTCATGCCAGGGAAACTCGTCTACGATCCTTTTGTTGGAACTGGCAGCATTCTTGTTGCTGCAGCTCACTTTGGGGCAATGACCATGGTTTATATTTTATTGCCCTTTTCTTTCATGCTAATTTGCTTTCCATCTGCTGCCTGCCTTTCAAATTTCAAACAAAAACCTATTTGCTTCTTATATTAACATCAACCGATGTAAATTTCTCAGGGTGCTGACATTGATATTAGGGCTGTACGTGATGGTCGAGGACCTGACTGTAATGTTTGGAGCAATTTTAAGCAGGTGAATGTGGGAATACATTGTTTCTTAGGTTTTGTGTTGTGTGACAGAAAATACTTTGTGAAACTCAGCTTATTATCATAACTGATGCATCACTGAACTCTCCTTGTATACAAAACAATTTGTTTTAGAGTTAAAATATTTCTTCTTTGTAATTTTGTTGTTTAGGTTATTTGAGGAAATAACATCAAACTTGCATAAACGATGCTTATTTGTTAATGCATTTTTGCAGTACGGATTACCCTTGCCAGTTGCTCTTTTAAGGGCAGATAATAATCTTCCTCCTTGGCGATCTGGATTAAAAGAGGTAATCTTTTTTGATAATGGTTATTTCTTCCTGAATACAAATGATTCCATTCCACCTTCTTGTGCCTTTATTTGAATTCAGAGAGGCATGCTGAATTTCCGCCAGGTTTTTGTGATTATGTCTTTATGCTGAAGCCAAACCAAATACTATATTGTTGCAAGACAATATTGGTGCATTTCCTGATTATTTTGCTATCTAAAGCTAAAAACTAAATCCATTACTTAGGTGCTTGTAGTTTGCAAATTTAATACCAGTGCTTTGTTCAAATTTAGCAATTAAGTTTGTTTGGCATTGTTTGGTTTGGACATTTTTCTCTTTGCTCATTTTGGTGCAGAGACGTGTTCACTGTTCAAATAGAGACAGCTCTATATTAAACATTGTACAGCACCAAGGTTACCTTAAATTTGTTTATGTGAACTATGCATACTTTCAACATTAATATCATGATTTAAAACATGGGTTGCTTTTGATGTCTTCCCAAGTGATTTAAAATGTCAAGGAAGCCTGGTTGGTGAGGGCTTTGACAGTTGATGAGATAGTGTTATTTGCTTCTGTTTGAATACTCTTATGTTCTTGAATTCGTGTTCTTGAACATGAAAAATAGAAAATGGTAACTGGTCATTTTTTAATGAATATTTGTTCTCTGCAAGAGAGTTTTGAAAAGCATTGAAAGTATCTGTTTTGGTTTCAAAACAATAAGGACTGTTTTTCACAACTGACTGGAAAATGTTCCAAAACAGAAGAAGCTTTTAGAAACACGAACCATGCTGGCCCTAAGCATCTTACTTGCCTTGTAGCGTTTATTTTGAGTTCAGAATTGAACTGAAGCACCGATTGTACAAAAAAAAAGTGGGAATGAATCCCATATGACAGATCTTTTTTCATAACTGAAAGGATAACTTGATGGAGATGACCCTAGCTGCAAAAGCCTTTTATTTGTTTAAAGGAAACCCTTGTGAGTAAACTTTGGAGATCTTGCACCACCCTACAGGGAGGGACAAGTATCAACCAGTGCTAGATGCCTAGGAAGGAATGAAAAACCAAGTCATGTGCTTGGCCGCATTTCCCAGGCTCAAACCATTTTCCACCAGACTAAGCCTGTGGGGGCTCAAGTTCTTATGATACTTGAAAATAATTTTGATGACCTTTAGAGGTCAAAAGTAGTTCTTGGGCAAGGAAGAGCTTTCCAGTATTACTAAGCGCTGATCTGATAGTATTCTTTCAACATGCTCTTTGTGATTAATGATGTTGATGTGTTTTTGAACTTTCAGACGATGACTTCAGGTTCTTTATTTGTAAATGACTCGACCTTTGCAGATCATTTCTCTTCTTTTTCCTTGGGAGCGAGTAGTTTTAATCTTTTTAGCCTCTTTCAAAGTTGCTGGCAATTGTCTTCAACTTTTCTATTTCAAGATGGAAACTTGAATGGTTGCTCTAGCTCTATGTATGGTGGTTTATTTAGTCTTCTGTTTCATCGAAATAATAGTATGTTGATTTCGGTACCTGCTAACTTATTTTGTCTTCATACTGTTTCCTGATTGTTGTATTGATTCCCACTTCATACCTGCTATTCAATAGATTTTTGATGCCATAATCTGTGACCCACCTTATGGGGTTCGTGCTGGGGGACGCAAGTCTGGTGGCCGGAAATTGCTCAAGGGAATTGTGGGCCCTTACACTGTTCCTGACGATAAGAGAACTGACCACATACCCTCAACTGCACCTTACAGCTTAGCTGAGTGTGTGCATGACTTACTTGACCTTGCCGCTAGGATGCTAGTAATGGGTGGCAGGCTTGTATACTTTTACCCTGTATTGAGAGAAGATGATGTTATGGAAAATCACTTTCCAGAGCACCCATGTTTCAAATTGATTGCATCTTCTGAACAGATTTTAAGCTCCCGTTACAGCCGGGTATTAGTAACCATGGTGAAGACAGGTTCATACACCGACAAAGTGGCTGAGGCAGCCAAGATCAAGCATCAGGAGTTCAAGGAGAATTATGTGAAGTGGTTAGAACATGGTAATCTCCATTCTTCTGTTTTTGGTCCAGCTCATCTGCATTTAGGTGAAGAAACTGATTCTAAATTATGTAAAGAACTGAAACCAAAGTACAGAGGAAAATATGTATGACATAGCTGCACCTCCAGGTTGTTTATCTGGGAAATAATGCTAGAAAGAAAGAAAGAAAGAAATAGTAGCTACGCATTATGCTTTGGTGACTGCATTTTGCTTTGTCTTGTATTTTCATCCTGGTGGAGAAAGAGGATAGATGGAAGAGTAATTACGAAAGCCATAACAATGCATCTGTTATATCTGTCCTTTTCGACATGCGAATCAGTGAGAAGTCAGCATTTTTCACTTGTACCATCATCTTTAGCCGGATTAATATAAATCAGTGACACTTGCTCACATAAAATTTCTGCTGTCTTTTCTTCATTTTGACTGCGCTTCTAGTCTTCTATCCCTGTTGCTTTTTCATTGCTCACCTTTTTGCATCCTGAGCCCCTTTTGCTTGTATGAAAATGAATTCCAGTGGAAAGGATTTTCGAAAAAAGTATTACTTTTCCATGTTTGGGTGTATTTGGTGTAGCACAGTACTTCAGTCTTTTCATGCCTTTTATTTGTACGAGTACTGGAAAAAAAGGATTCTCCTCTCTTTTTTAACCAAAAATTATCTTTGTTGCTCGCAATCTTCCTCGGTACTTGGTATGATTTGGACTTGGGAATTGTCTGGTGGAATTATGAGGTAGTTGAGGGTATCTGTCCATTCCTCGTTACGTTGGGAAGGTGGACGTCAAGCCAATCCTACAGGTTTTTGCAAGGTATTATTAACATCCCAATTTTTGCTAGGAAATATCAATGATTTCTCACATGGTTATTAAAATCAGGTCGGGGTTGATCCAGTCAAGAAGACTGGTTTTGAGTTTCATGAATCAACTCGGGTCAATCCAGAAAGTTAAAAAAAAATAAAGTTTTAATATTTTATATGAAAAAATTAAAAAAAAAATTATGTAAATATAAGCTATACATATTATAAATAATGAAGTTTAAAATAATATTTTTTTAAAAAATTTATTTCACATTAAAAAAATATTATGTTAAGTTTTTAAGTTGAAGTATTTAAATATAACTTTTTTCTCAGGAACTGGGTTTCAAATCGTACATTGAAAAAAGATAGCTTTTTTTTTGTGAACATAGAGTATATATACTAATGAATTTCAAATTCAAATTGAAAAAACATATTTTTTTTTTTCTTGTGAACATAGAGTATATATACTAATGAATTTCAAATTCAAATTGAAAAAACATAGTTTTTTTTTTTCTTGTGAACATAGAGTATATTAAAAAGATATTATGTTATTCTTTTTCAGTATTTAAACTAAAATGTTTTTTTATCTTACATTGAAAAAACATTTTTTTTTCTTGGGAACATGGAGTATATATACTGATGGGTTTCAAATTCCACATTTGAAAAAAAAAATTGGGTCTCATCTGAGTCACTTGGGTCAAGGGTTGACTTATCGGGTCGATCGGGTTTGGCCGGGTCGTTGCACCAGCCGGTCTTTTAACAAACCCGAACCAGTCCAGCCCTCGGGTCGATTGGGTCCTGGATCGACCAGCCGGTCCAGGTTTAATAACTATGGTTTTAAAGACCATTTGGTTGCACCGTGTTCTTCCAAATTTTAATTTATTTTGTTTAAATTTATTTTTTATATATCTTTTTAGATTTTTTTGATATGTTAATGTCAATTTTTTTTTTTAAAAATAATAAAATATTATTTTGATGTATTTCTAAACAAAAGATACTTTAAAAAGCAATTGTTACTACATTTCTAAACATTCATTTATTACATAAAACGAGCCAAATTAATTTTCAAAGATTCAACTTTTTAGGGATTTAATTGCACAACCTTGATTTATTCTAGGGCTAAATTTAAAATCTTGGAAACGAGGTCACATGGAGCATAAACATTATCCGTATCAAGAAAACTGGTTCATTATGGCCTCATTTGTTCCATAGAAAATGGTTTTTAAAAATTACTTTTCAAATTTTTTTATTTTTGTTTATCATTAAAACAATTGATCAACGAAAAACATTTTCCAGCTAAAATTTTTTTTACCTTAGTTTGTAGAAGAGTTTTTATTTTTATTTTTGGATAGAATACACTTTTTGTAAATTACAAAACAATATTATATTATTTGTTGATTATATCAAATTTGATTATCAATATTTTGGTTGTTATATATCTTGTTTTGAATATTTTTTTAGAATTTGATTTAATTTTATTTTTATATCAATTTGTGTTCTCATTTTTTTAATTATTATTTTTTTATCCACTTTTTTAATTGAAATATTTTTATTTATCAAATTTGGTCCTTATTCTTTTAATTGCTATTTGTTTTATTTAAAATAATTTTTGAAATTATAATTTTTTTTCAATTTCATCCACTTTTAACTTTTTTACATGTTTGATTTGGTTCCTATTCTTTTAATTATTATTTGTTTTATTTAAAATAATTTATGAAATTGATATTTTTTTTAATTTCATTCTCTATTTTTTTTTATCTATTATATTTGGTCATCGTTCTTTTGATAAACTTGAAAAAAAAATTAATACATTAATAAGTCATTTTTTATCTTATTTTCATGGCATAGCCAAATATTAAAAAATATTTTTCAACTTATTTTTCATGATATTGTCAAACATAAAAAAAAAAAATTTACTTTTAAGAAATATACTTTCCATGAAAACTAATATTTTTTTTAAAAAATACTTTCTAGCAAATAAATGAAACCTAGAATACTTTAGGTCACGTCATGCACAAATATTATCCGGGTCAAGTAAACTAGTTCATATTATATACTAGCCAACTTACTCGCATGTACCAATGCTTCGCAAAAGCTAATATGTTCCGGAAAAAAAATACGAATGTTGTTGACACATTTTTTAACTTCAAGAAAATAATTATTAAGATATCCGATGTCATGTGTGGAGGAGAATAACCATTTTTTTTTATCTAATTATATGTTAATAATTTTTATTTAAGTTTCACTAATAATTTTTTTTAAATGCATCCTTTTAGATTTTGCATAACAACTATCTTAACATGTATTAACTCTTATAAAAAATTAATTTTAAATTAATTTTTATAAAGTTTGTATAATAATATAATAATTATATATATTAACAAAAATACAGAAATGAAATCTCCATGCCTACCCTACCTCTTATCATTATTTATTTTAAAAAAACAAATTAAAAAAACTATTATTCATTAATAATATGCTAAAACATGTGGAGAAAAACTGTAGTAATGAATAATATTTTTCCCACATGTTTTGGCGTGGCTCTAAAAACAATATTAGCCTTTGTTGATTTTTTTCTTTGATTTTTTAATTAATAATTTTTTTCTTTATAATTTTATCATTTAATATTATTATTTTTTTGTTTGGTGGGTTAACCCAATTAGTTATGATTGTTTTTTCCTATTTTTTTTTCAATTTCATCATTTAATATTGAGTTAATTGAGAATTAAATGTCATGATTTGTTTTATTTGCTTCCTATTAGATTAATCCGGTATCTTGACTCGGGAATAGTGCTTAATGGGTTAACTAGTTGACTTGGGTCAGTTTTTGTGTTTTTTTAATTGATTATTTTTCAATTTTATCATTTAATGTTGGGTTAGTTGGGAATTAAGCTTCATAATTTGTCTTGATTTATTTTTTATTGGGATATCTTGATCTTATGATTAGGATCGCGGTTTTTGTATTTTAACCCAGGTTAAATCAAATATTTTTTTTTATTTTCTTTATAAGAGGTTATCTCGGTCTCATATCCTTCAACATTGGATTTTTTTATTGGGTTGTCCCCACCTCATAACCCGAATTCCGAGTTTGATAGGTTAATCCAGTTGACTTAGTCTTTTTTTTAATTGATTTATTTTTTAATTTTACCATTTAATATTGTGTTCAATTGAGAATTAGACTTTATAATTTATTTCGGTTTTATTTTTATGAGATTATCCCAAATTTATGACTCGAAATTAATACTTTACGAGTTAACCCATATTGACTTAGCTTAATTTTTTTTTTTTCATTTTTTTATTAAAATCTTTACAAATTTCATCGTTCAATACTAGGTTCAATAAGATCAATCAGGAATTGAGTTTCATAGTTTGTTTTCATTTGCTTTTTAAGGGGCTATCTCAATTTCACGACCAAAGTCGTGGATTTGACAGATTAACTCGAGCTGCTTTTTTAGGTTTTTTTTTAATTGATTTTTTTTCAATTTTATTCTTCGATATTAGATTGATTAAATATTAGACTTTGTAATTTGTTTTGTACGAGGTTATTATAGTCTCATAACCTGGGTTATAAATTTGACATATTAACCCAGGTTAGTCCAGATCAATCCTATATATTTATATCTTAATATTAAAAAGATGATATCATGAAATTATTTTTTAATCAAATTACGTTTTTACGAGTCATCCGAGTTGGTTTTATTTAAATTTACAAAGTCAATCAGTTACATCAAGTCAACCTCTAACCTTTATTTGATTTTTTTTAACTATAAACATTAATAATATTTAAATATATTTTTATTTTTTAAAAAAATTTAATCCAATTCATAGCATGACGTGAGGCAACAATCTAGTTATTAGTGGTATTACTCGTGAGTGATATAAGCATGTGAATCCTTGCGTCATACATCCTTTTTACAATAATAAGAATAATAATAAGAAGAAGAAAATAAAAACAAAAATACAATCATAGTAGGAAAAGCCCAATAGCAGTACAGTGGTCAATGGGCTCCACTTCTCTGACACCGTCTGCCCACCATATACCTCAACTGAGGATCTATCCAATAAAAAAAGAAGGTACAAGCACGTACCGCACGCACATAGCCACTCCAACATTCTCCCTTGCACTCCTTTTCTATCCATCTCACCATCATAAGCTCACCCATTTCACGCGGTTCAGCTTAAGAATTGCATGATTTTTCCCTTTTATTTTAGATAATATTTGTTTTTATGTTATAAATATATTTTGAGAAGAATAATTTTTTTATTTTCAATTAATTTTTTTATGTTTTTAGATTATTTTGATATATTGATATCAAAAATAATTTTTAAAAATAAAAAAATAATATTATTTTAATGTATTTTTGAGTAAAAACACTTTAAAAAATAATCACTACCATACTTCCAAGCACTCTCAAGTGTATCTCTTGTTATGCTACTCATGTATATTGATATTAAATTTGTTTTTAATCGAATCTTAAATATTTCATTTATATATATAATAATTAATAAAAAAATTATTATTAGATGGTAATACAATAAGCAAACTCAAATTAGGTCTTAGTTGCAATTTATTTTGTTGATGGAGATGGATGAATCTTAAACCAGCTAATAATATTTAAATTGTAATCCGTGAAAGGGAAAGTGTTGTGCAGCGCAAACATTAAAACGATTAAGTTTTTGAAATTAAAAAATATTATGGTGAAGAAGTTTAAAAATATAATAGTTATTATTTTATAAAAATATTAAAATAATATTATTTTATTTTTAAAAATTTATTATTGACATCAGCATATTAAAACAATTCAAAAACACTAAAATATTTAATTTTAAATAAATAAAATTCAAATTTTAACCGAAACAAATAATAGTTGAAAGTTGAAACCCACTTTCCAAACAGTTGCTGACGAATCAGTTTATAATTTCTAATCCGAGCTTGCAAGTACACACGACAAGACTGTCCACTAATTAATGTACAAAAACCACTTTCCATAATTGGATCGAGCCTTGATATATAATGGAGCACAAAGCCACAAAGGCGACAACATGTTAAATCTAATCTAAATTGCAATTATTTTGGCAAACTTATTTCATCAAGATCGTCCAAAGATAGAAAAACTTCATCCAGACATGAGAGCCGATCTGTTCCACTGTCGTCCTCGTCAAGATCTCGCTCGTAGACTCGACAAATAACCCATTTACTATAAACCTGAGCAAGCCAAGAATCCAAAAAACAAGAGGCCCTAAGAGTTAGTATGTGGTGATCGATCGACAGCCATAATCCATATCAAAGCAATAAGAAGAAGAAGAAACAGGGAAAAACCCCTCAGAACTCCCCTATTCTGATGAGCAATTATTAATTCCGATGAGATTCACGTACTTGTTTTCGCCGGTTTCTTGTTTTAGTAGAGGCAGAAGTGCCAAATCCTGATAGCCTGTACTCCTCCATTACCCAGTTAGTTCTTATACCATCAGCTGTATAAAACAGAAAATACTTCTTCGTTCCTACTGTTTTGTTGCTGTCACTTGCAAGCACAAGCTCTTCGCCGCGGCCGGCCATCGGCTTCCAGCATCCATTGCTGGTAATCTTGTTTTGTGTCCTTCTGCTGTAGAAATAGCGTTGTTTACCCTCCGACAGAGCTTTGCCTGGTCAGTTTTTAAAACATATAATTAAATTAAAACCCATGTAACTAGCTAACAAGCATGCATGCATGCTCATAATTAACAGCATAAAACTAAGAAAAGAAGAGTGAAAATGGGAATATTAAACTCAAGATGCTGTACGTGCCATCAAGTTGCCATGGATCATAAGGATAAAGACCAAGATCGGGGATCACATCTGGATGGCAAGGTAAAAGAGCTGCTTTACGATGAAGAAAATGCACCACAAGCTCTTCATCACTAGGGCAAAACCGAAAACCAGGAGGAAGATTGACAGTGCTACCCATGATGATCTTCACCAGCCCCACTCGATCAGTATATATACACGACGAAACAAGCTAGTTTCTAGCTCTGGTTGTAGCCATACATGCTGTCAATGATGTTTTGGACCTAAGATGATGATGGGATTTATAGAGCTAGGGAACATGAGAGATAAGGGTAAACTGCATGTGACGTGAAAAGGAAGGCGTATTCGATGACAAATCACAGTTGGGATCATAGTGGGTGGTGCTAGACTTGAGCTAGCTAGCTCCACACAAACACATATATAATTTTAAAGATAGTGGTTAAAGGATACTTCCACTCTATGCAAATAAATATTTTTTTTTTGGTACAAACACACGTATCTATTTTATGTGAAACATTAATCTTTAAAACATTATTAAATAAATACTATTAAATTATATATTTGCATATTATTTTATGCTAAAAAATCATCTCAATTTAATAGTTTAAATTGTTAGGTGAGGTTTTAAGATATGATTTATATTATTTTTTAACATATCTCTTCAAATAAAAATCTTTTGGATTTAAAATTTATATATTCCCATACTATTTTGTGTTTAATTGTTATTAAATAAATAGAAATAACGAGATTTGAACTTGAGATCACTTACTTATCAAAGTTTTAATACCATGTTAAAGAATCATTTCAATCTAATAATTTAAATTATTAATTAAAATTTTAAGTTATGATTTATATTATTGTTTAATATTTTTATATTTGATATTAAAAGTTTGTTGTAAATAATTTTTTTTTTGGATCAAGTGATGGCAAGTGTTCGCTTGCTGTTGAAGGGAGCTAAAGAGAGTGTGGCAGCCTACATTCAGTTTTATCCCTTTTTTTATTCGTGTCTTTTTATTTTTAGTAATGGACTTTTTGTGGAAGAATTGAAAAAGAAAAAGAAAAAAAGGATTATTTTTGTTGACATCATCACACTTCATGCTTATGTCACGCACCTCTGTCATTCACGACTGCAATAAGAAAATGGGTTTGGTCTTGGACCATTAGAGATTTAAGCATTGGGTAGGCCCCCACCTGTAACAACAAGCCTGTTGGTTTCCTTTTGTTTTTTTGTTTAATATTATATCAACAGTACGCAAGCAGAAATCTTTGCTTGTGTGTGCAAATTGTAATTATATCATGCTCCTTTATGTATTTATCATGTTTTTCTACATGCAACTCTTCCAAGTAGATTTCCAAAATGTTTTCTATTCTCTCCACTGTAGGCAATAGTTGTTAAATCTGACCTCGTTGATGAGTTGATTCAGTTACTCCAGTATTTAATTTGGGCTGTATTCTAAATAAATCTTATTTGAAAGTTAATTTTGTATGATTCAGTTGATTTGATTGATTGGTTTTTTATTTATTTAAAAATAACATTGTTTTAATTTTTAAAAAAACTAAAATAATATTATTTTGATTGATTTAGATTAACTTGATTAACCGAACGACTTAAATTTATAGATACCAGCTTTAGAGGAAAAATAATGTTTAACCTTCTTTATATGATAATATAAACATTTTGTTATAAGTGATATGTCATTTTTTTTTTATAACTCGATAATTAATAGTTGATGATCGTAAATTAGACACTCTAAATTTAGATTTTATTAACAACAAGCTTAAAAACAAATAATCATAAAA
This sequence comes from Populus davidiana, assembly GCA_030145905.1. NCBI lineage: Eukaryota > Viridiplantae > Streptophyta > Magnoliopsida > Malpighiales > Salicaceae > Populus > Populus davidiana. The sequence continues at coordinate 20,939,058 of CM057789.1, read as the reverse complement.
TCTTTTTTATTCTACTAGACCACATAGATTGTTAGGCATTTATTTGAAACAAAATAATTTTTTTAGGCCTTGTTTGTTTCTAGAAAAACACTTTCGTGGAAACTATTTTCCTTACTTTTTTATGTTTGGTAAACTTATGAAAAGTTAGTTAAAGGAAAATGAATTCTAATCAAATAAAAAGTTAAACCTTTATGTTAGGAAAGTGTTTTCCTTTTCTTATTCCTAGAAAACACTTTCCTTTCTTTACAAAATACATAATTTACTCCAAAAAAAAAAACTTTCTTGTGGCTGATGCAAATCCCTCCCTCTCAAATCTCTTTACTAGGAACAAAATCATCATAATTTCCTTTTTTTTTCTTTGGTTTCTGCAACAATCTCTATTGAAGCATATTGAATCCTCTTATTTCAGGTTACCCTTTTTCCTTAAATGTCTCTTTATTATTTGCCTTATTTTTTCCTCTTATTTGTTTGGATTTGTAGTTATGATTATGACATAAATCTTGTGATCTTGTTAATTAGTTGTGTTTTCCATGTTTTGTTTGGTTTTTGTGAAAAAATCATAGCAATCCCATGCTCTGTTTTATTTAGGATTACATGATCAACTATAAGAGTTCGTTTTAGTTTTCCAAACCATTTTCAATTCCAGTTGATCTACCAACTCCCTTTACATTATGTCTCGATGATCTCCCTCTCTAGAATGTCCCTGTTCTTGCCTTTTCCACAGTCTGTGTCTCTCACCAAGTACTCTCTTTACTTTTGTGTCCTACCTTGCTTTGGCTTAACAATTGTGGTGTCGTTTGTGGAAGGAAATGTTTGTTTTTGGTGGGTTTTGACTTATTTTTGCCTTTTCTGCTTTATTTTCTCTCATAAAATTTTTTAAGACTCATTGCTTTACCCAACAACATAGCTTTTCTTTTTCATGTTCAAGTATGAGTTTTCCATGTCTTTTCTTTCAATCCATATTCTATTTTTCTTTCAATTTTCCATTAGAGCTGCTTTCAATTCCACTCCATCTCTTCTTCTTCCTTTTCCTCTCATTCTTCTACAATTGCTTCTCTTTCAGTAGAACCTAACCCACCTGATGATCTCTCCTTGCATCACCTTCTCTCCATCCTTTCCCATCCTAAATGAAAAAAAAACACCCTTATTTCCAAAAGCTAATCCCAAATCTGTCCCGTTTCTATATTTCCTCCCTCTTTAACAACAACCTTGATCTCAACCCCAATATTGCCCTCCAATTCTTTAACTCATTACCCCTTATGAAATCCAGCTTTAAACACACTATCAAATCCTATTATTTTCTGGTGTGATAGTTGCTGATAACTTCTCAGCAACATTACAAACACTCTTGAAGTGCATAGTGTGAGATTCTACATTGGGCTCTCATTCTCCTTATCTTCTGCTTTCCTAAAAATTTTGATTCCTGATAATTTATTTGGTGTTGGCGAGAAAATCTGCATTTCCATAATTAAAGCTTGCGTCTCTGTTGATGATATGCATTTTCTGTTAGGTATTTTGAGGCAAATGAATAGAGATGACAACGATATTAAGTTTAAGTAAAGGTTTTGCAAGAAAATTATATTTTTGGACCATGAAACATAAGGATTGATAATTTATAAAATAATCTACTTTAAGGCCTCATTTGCTTAAGGGATTAGATATCATTATCATAACTATTATACATTGTCAGCTCCTTTTATTTCTAACATTTTAATTTATAATGTGTGTCAGTTTGAGCATAATTTCTTGTATTGATTGTGTAAGTATTTGGTATGCTTTTTTAATGTTTATTTCCTCAAATGTTTAGGTTTTGTTATCATAAAACTTCACTTTCTTGTTATTGATAGTAAGATTATTCATGCAACATATATAAAAGCAGCAGGGTTAGCTATTATTGAACAAGAAAGAGATATAATTTATATACCAAGAGAACCACGTATAAATGAAATTGCTCAACGAGAATTATATATTGATAGCATTTTGAAACGAGGTGATAGACATTGCATTGAACAAATTCGTATGAAATTAGTTGTATTATATAATATGTGTGATGTTCTCATAAGTCATGCCCTATTACGATCAACTCAAAATGTGTCTATTAGGGAGCAAGTAATTATGTTCTTACAAATTAGAGGCTGAAACCAAAGATTCCATTTTAATAGTGGTATATATTATAAGTTTGTTGAAACTATCAATCATTACTTTAGAATTGTATTAAAAGTAGTTCTTAAGCTATACAAACACCTTATTAAAGATCTAGGGGATACAGTTCCCGTAGAGATAATAAATAATTGCATATTCTATTGTTATTTTAAGGTATGAGAACAATACCAATATTTTTATATATTAATTAATTACATCTAGAAGAAAAGGTTATAAATTATTTTTCATGTTTATATATGATTGTGTGGGAGCAATTGATAGTACCCATGTTCCTACATATGTTCCTATTGAGATTTAAGGAAAGTTTCGAGGTCAAAAAGAAGGAACAACATAAAATGTTTTAACAACTATAACTTTTGATTTGAAGTTTATATATGTTTTAACTAGCTGGAAAGGAAGTAAACACGATTCACAGGTTTTAAGTGATGCACTATGAAAACCTAGCGGTCCAAAAATTCCAGAAGGTATATAATACAGTGTTTATTATATGCAATAAACATATAAAATGTCTAATTAGATAAATATGGTAATAGTTTTTTATTTTAATTTGTAGGGAAATATTATCTTGGTGATGTTGATTACGGTATTCGAAAAGGAATCATTTCTTCTTTTCGTGGAGTTTGATATCACTTGAATGAGTTTACAGAATATTCACCAAAAAATAAAAAATGAGCTATTTAATCTGCGATACTCTTCATTGAGAACCGTTATTGAGTGAGGGTTTGGTATTTTGAAGAGTGTTTTAGATCAATTGATGGAAAACCTTTTTGGTCTTATGAAACACAAGTAGATGTTGTGCTTGCATATTGTATTATTTATAATCACATAATGAGAGTTGATCTTTGTGACTTTTTAATGGAAAAAATATGTTTGGAAAGTAAACCAATTAGACAAACATTCAACTCAAGTTAACGGGAGGAGAGGGAAAAGAATAGGGAGTGGATAATAAAAAGAGAAATGATTGCATCAACCATGTGAAATGATTATAACACTCAAAGAAACTAGTAATTGAGTGTTAATTATATGTGTTTGTTTTTATTGTGTCTTTCTTGAGTTTGTATTATCTTTGTTATGTATTTGGATTGCTTGTTGACTTTATTATTATTCTTACGTATTTTATGTATTCTTTTTTAAATATTAACTATAGTTTTTGTATAAAATTTATTAAATCTAAATATTGTATGATTGTATTTAGTATAAATTTATATATTTTTTTGTAGAAATGAGTACCACACAGAATGAAAAATGCAAGGGTAAGCACTTCACATGGTCTAGGTCCATATCTCACGTGTTACTTGAGATATTAGCTAAGGAGGCACTTAAAGGAAACAAGCCTTCTTTCACCTTTAAAGCAGAATCTTTTGTTAAGATGGCTACATAAATTAACTAAAAGTTCAACATGCAATGCGAGCCTAAGCATGTGGACAATCATCTCAAAACTGTGAAAACAAAATTGAGAATAATAACCAAACTTAAAAATAAAACTGGCTTTGGTTGGGATGATTGTTTGAAGATGAATATAATTTTGAAAGATGTATATAATGAAGAAATAAAGGTACAATAAATATTATACTCTTTGTAATTTTTATATTTACTTTTGTTTTCTAAATTTTATGCAAAGAACTAAAAAATTGCATATTCTAAACTTTATAAACATGCACATTCCAATCATGACAAGTATCTCAACACAAAACTTGACATGTATGGGGCAGTGACAATTGTTGTTGAAAAAGACATGGCAACCGAAAATTATGTCAAATCATATGCTGATATCAACATGAAAGAGAACATTGAAGTGCAATCGATTTCAATTGAAAATGAAGGGGAAATATGAAGAAACTTCAAAAGAAAAAGAGATATCTTCCTCTAGTGCACAAACAAAGGCAACATAGAAAGAGAAATCACATGTATAAAGATGATGGTGTTGAAAAGTTGTCTAAAAAGATTGGAGATGTAGCGTTTGCAATTCAAAACCTAAGCAAAAATCAACTTGATGTTAATGAGCTACATACATAAGTGATGAAAATTGAAGGCTTTGATAAGATTACTCTTGAGGATGCGTTTGATTACTTGGTCCAAAATGAAATGTTAGCAAAAGTATTTATGGCAAAAAATGCTAATTTAAAGAAAATTTGGGTTTAGAATCTTGTGAATTAACACTACTACATGCCTGATTGCTAAGATAATTTTACTATAATAAGAAAGTTTATGCTTGTTATTTGACAAGTATATTTACCTGCTTAATTTGGTCTAGCATGTTTGTGTTTATTAATTTGAATAAATATGCATATGGAGGACATCAAAACTTAATATTTATGCATGACTATGTTTGATGCAAGATATTTATATTTATTTCCTAATGCTTATTTGATATATATTAAAGGGATAATTGCCCATACCCTTAAAAAAACAATCTTTATCCAAAAAACTCATCAAAATATTTTTGTATCTATTTATCTTTTTTAAAAAATCTTCATACCAAAAAAACTCAAATATCTAACTCTTACTTAATACCATTAACTAATTTGAATTTTTTAATATGAAAAAAATATTTTAAGTTTTTAAAATTGAAAAAAAAATATTAATAGGTTTTACTTAAGATATTTCACAAGATTATATATCTATAATATTATATGACATATATAGTTATATTTTATAAAATGAGCTATATATGAATATATGATATAATAAAAAAATTTATAATTACACTTTTTAGATTTGATTCTTTTATTGTAAGTGATTAAATATTTATAATTAATATTCTATATGTATTAGATAAACTTGCAAAAAATAATATTAAAGCATTAATATATTATTTTCTAGCTTATTTTTTGTGATATATCTAAACACTGAAAAGTGTTTTCCAATTTATTTTTCATGGTACTACTAAATATATAAAAAAAATTCACTTTTCAGTAATCTACTTTTCAAGAAAACCACTTTTTTAAAAAAATCTATTTTCGAGCAAACAAACGATGACTTAATCTATAAATGAGTTGCCTTTTATCATTAAAAAAAACTGAATTTATAAATGTGACTACTATAATTATATTACTATAATATTTATATTACTTGGTATAATTTAGGATAGCTTTCAGCTTTTCCTAGCAAGAGAGAAGCATCCTAAATAAGTAATAAATTCCATTTACCAAAAATTAATTCAATTTTAAGCTCTATAACTAAAATGAAAGGGTGATTTCTTATATTTAGTTACAATAATAAAATAAAATAAAATGGATAAGTAGTTTACTATAGCAAGCGCCATTCACCCACTCTTATTTCGTTGTTTATAGCCAATTTATTTTTTGATCTCTATTTTTTTTTTCATTTTGCACTTCAATCATTAAATTTTATTTTTTTTTCCATCCTTCCAATTTGTGTTGACATGATTTTATGTATTGAAATGTGTTTTCCATTGCATAAGCTCATGTATGCAAAATGTTAGATATTATACCAATGTTAAATTAAAGATTACTATTACAAAATAAAATTTTAGCTTATAGTTAGAAAAATTAAAAAAGAAATGACCAAGGTTGACTCAATAAAAAATCCACTTTTTTTTTTCATTTTTACTATTCAAAAGACATGTCCTACATTTTGATCCTTGTAGATTTCAATTTTTTTTTTTCAGGCATGGATTTCATTTCATTTATATTTCAGTTCCTAAAAGTTGAGATAGAAAAGAGATACAAAGAGAGAGTCATCAGAGAGGAAAGGGAGAGAGAGAGAGCTTTTGGCTGCCCCATTCTAAAGTGTGTTTCGTGACTAGGGATAAGCTTTTTTAGGTGAAAACATATTGAATTTCGAGGTTTTAAGGCCTAAAATGTAAAATTCAAACTCTAATTCTCTAATCATTGAATACAACTAAGGTTTTTTTGCAAGTGGAGGACGCGTTGTTCACTATGTTCAATTTAAATATTTTTTTTGTTAGGTTCCTGAGTCTAGCCTTACAAGCTAAGACATGCATGAGTTAGTCCTTTCAAGCCTAAACACATGTGAACTTTATTCACTTGGCCTTCACCTTTTTTTGGATTGCTACTAATTAAAAAACATGTTTTCACCAAAATAGAGAAAAATAAATGAATAAGAAAACTGTATTTTTTCCTTAAGAAAAACATTTTTTCTCAAATCTAAATTATTAAAACTTTTATGAATGTTTATTTTAATTACCTAGAGTTATTATAAAGTAAACCATGTTGTTGATATATATATATATATATATATATGTTTCATAAAATAAAAAAAAGAAAGAAATGCATAAATAAGAAAGAGAGAGTTTCTACTTAAAAAATGATTTTCTCCTATGGAATCTAAATTATCCAAACTCTTGCAAATACTTTTTTTAATATTTATATAATTAAATAAAAAAGGCTTTGATAATTGTCTCACGATAGCGCGTAGACACAATAAATAGTCACTACTAAAATAAAGGAGATTAATAAAATAATATAATTCTATTTACTATTTAGCTACACTCAAATCACCATTCATATCATTGTTCATTGAACTTTATTTTATTTATTTATTTTGATCCTTAAAAAAATTATGTTGGTATGATTTTATATTTTAGAATTTGTTTTGGTTTACATTATCTTGCTTGTGTGAGTTGTTAGAAAATATTTTAATGTTGAAAGTCTTTAAATTGTTAAGAAGACAAAATCTATAAATATTGTCATTTATCTTCTACAACACCTCACAATGACCTATCTTTCTTTCCTTTAGCCTGTTGTATTTCCTCGTTAGAAACCTATCATGAATAAGTATTGCCCATACTAGATCACTAACCTTAAACACCACTCTCTTGATATGAGTATAAGCCATGGCCTTGTACTTGGCATTGATGTTGTGATTGTCTTCTTGACATTCTCATTAATACCATGTAAGTAATCTGCTGTAACTTCAGCTTGGACGCTCAACTATATGATACGAGGAACATGTGTTAACTCCAGCACACTACAAAGATTCTACCAATAAATGATATTGAATTGACTTAACTGGGTAGTTTAATTTTAAGACCTATTATAAGAAAACTTTGCTTGTGGCAAGTCCATATCCTATTACTTCATTTTGTGTTCTATTAAAGCTTTTGAAAGTTGCTAAGGATATGGTTAATCGCCTTAATCAACCCATCTATTTAGGAATGCTATGACTGCTAAAGTTCAGTTGAGTTCCTAACTTTCCCCACAAGTTCTTTCAAAATTTACTTATAAACATTGAATCTCTATCCGAGATGATGAACCTAGAAATGCCATGTAAATGAACCACTTTGTTGAGCTAAAGGTGGGCTATTTAGGATGCATCCATGGTTTTCTAACATGCTATGAAATGACTCATATTTGAGAACCAGCCAACAATAATAAAAATAGAATCCATGGCCTTGTACTTGGCATTGATGTTGTGACTATCTTTTTGACATACTTATTAATAGCATGCAAGTAATCTGCCATAACTTCAGCTTGGACACTTAACTATCTGATACGAGGAACATGTGTTAACTCCAGCACATCACAAAGATGCTACCCATAAATGATATTGAATTAACTCAACTTAGTAGTTTAATTTTAAGATCTATTATGAGAAAACTTTGCTTGTGCAAGTCCATATCCCATTACTTCAATTTTTGTTCTATTAAAGCTTATTAGAAGTTGCTAAGGATATGGTTAATCACCTTAATCAACTCATCTATTTAGGAATGCTATGATTGCTAAAGTTTAGTTGAGTTCCTATCTTTCCCCACAAGTTCTTTCAAAATTTACTTATAAACATTGCATCTCTATCCGAGATGATGAATCTAGGAATGCCATGTAAATGCATCCATGGTTTTCTAACATGCTATGAAATGACTCATATTTGAGAACTAGCCCATAATAATAAAAATAGAATCCATGACTCATTGGGTATGAGGTAAGCGGTATATAAAATCCATACTGACATCCAGACACAACATCAAGAACTGAATTTGGAGTGTACAACCTAACTGAAAGGCCATAAAAAAAGGCTAGGTGCGCAAACCTGAACTGAAAGAAAAAGAAATATTAGGCAAACCTTTTTTTAATGAGTGGGCTACACGATGTCTACTATATCAAGTTCTAATCATCTTTGGTGACTGAAAAATCAAGGTTTGAGATTTTAGATCTTCATAAACCAATTTTCCACTAAAAATACTTTAAAACAACCATAATAGGAACTCCAATAATCCTACATTCAACTCCAAAATACCTTCTAATCAATCTAATACCCAAAAATCAAGTTGAATAAAAAACAATTTCTGGATTCGATCCACCTTTTCCCGTATGCGTAAAGACCAAAACCATCTCCATTGACCTCTACAAGAAGGTGCAGGTTCATTCCATAATCGTTAAACTACATTTTGTAATGACATAGTGTGTTTTGTTTACTTATTCTTTGAACAAGAAGTGTGCAGGTTCTGAACACAAGTTCATTGGAGTATTTGTGGCGAAGGGAGTCTACAAACAATTATCAAGTCCAACAGACATTTTTCAAGTCCAAAAACTGCTGACTCCTTCACAAGACTGGCTGTGAAAACTCTATTTCTCTGTAATGAAAACCCATTAGTTCCCAAAACTGTTACACGCAGATAAAAAGCTAAGCTAAAATCCAAACTTTAAAATAAAAACAAGTGAGAAACCGGAGAGTAAATTGTAACGATGCAACGTACATGATCACTAATGGGAAAACCCGAAAATCAAAACATTTATAGTACCGACTAGTTAAAAAAGTTGGTTTTATTTGAATAGAAAAAAAGAACAAGAGAAGCAACAACAATGTTTAATTTTAAGCTAAAATATGAAAGGATGAAATAGAATAATAATAATAAAAACTTGTGTGAGTCAATCTAAACTAGCATGATAGATATTTAATTTGGGGATTAAGAGGTGAGTCGATCTAGGTTAATTCGTCAAATCTACATTATAGGTTATGAAATTAAAATAACCCAGTAGAAATGTTTTTGAAAAAAACTATAAAGCTATTTAAAAATAAAAAAAGCAATGTCGAATGACAAAATTAAAAAAAGAAAATAAGCCCATAAAAAAGGATGATGACCACTTTTAAGTTTTTAAATTTGTGACCCGAGTCATCATACCAGAAGTGCTATGCATGGAAAAACCGCGAAGTTCAATCATTAAGAAATGAAACATTAAAGGACATAATTGAAGGAAATGAAACATTTGTAATTTTATAGCTTATTCAAAATAAAAAAAATAATGGTAAAAAAGACATGGACCAAATGTGAAGGAAAAAGAAACTGAAGGGTTTGATATGAAATTTTGAAGGAGGTGGTGCTGAACTTGAAAAGGAGAGAGAAGATGAAAAATAAAATAAAATTGTCGATGCCAAACTAGAAACGTGTCTAGTTCACATCCCATTGCGTAGGGGCGCCGAGATCTTCCAAACACCGCTCTGAAAGGCGGTGTTTGGTGGCCAAAAGGCCCCGCACGCACCTCATGAACGGTACAAGGGTTATCCACATGCTGGTGTGTGCTAGTATGTTTTTTTTTTTTTTTTAATAATATTTGATATATTTCAATTACAAAAATGCCTTTAAATAATCTCTAAATCTACAATAAAATCAATGTAAAATGATAAAAAAAATAAATAATTGTGAGAGAGTTATGTTCATCTTGCTTTTAAAGGCATCAAAATAATTACACTATTTTTAAAAAATAAAATACCAAAACACCCTCGAGTAATAGCTGTTATATTTTTTTTTTATTCTAGAGTTAAAATAACAATTTTATTGTGCAAAAAAAAAAAAAAAATACCAATCCAATCCTATATAATTTGTAAAAAATAATTGTGTTATGTTGAAAAGATTATTTTACTCTAAATGCATAATTCAAATGTTGAGCAATTTAATCATCATACTATTATAATGAATAATGTTGGAGCAATAATTTCTTTAAGAGATTTGTTTTTTATTTATTTAATTCAATGTAATTACTATCACTATTTGTTTTTAAAGAGCTATAACAACACAACTGCAAAATATAATTGTTCTTGTTAGCTGGAGTTATATTATACCAAGGAAAAAAAAAACTAACAAGCTGAAAAGCTACCAAAGAAGAGAAGAGTGGAAGCCAAAAGCCAAAACGCCAGCTCCATTCTTCATGAACAGACAGTTAAAATCTATAATACCTGGAAATGATGGAGCATTGTACAGCCCTCTTAAGAATGAGCCAATTCGTTTGCTGTTCTTCGGCACTTCCTGTGTCATGCTTTTAAAATTAGATCCCGGGTGTTTGATACACACACATGCATACATGTGAGTTTCTTTTTATTTTGCTTTTCTTTGTTCTTTGTTTATATATATATATATATACTAGTTAAAAGAAGAAAATATTAATATTAGATGACAACAATTCTAGGTTATAATTTTATCTATGACATCATATAGATTTGAGAATATGCATTGTTTAAGAGGATTCATATTAGTGTTCAAAACTTTTAGTTTGGTGTTTGAAAATATGGTAACGATTATTTTTTAAAATGTATTTTGCTTGGAATGTATTAAAATAATATATATTTTTTAAAAAATATTTTTGACATCAGTATATCAAAATGATCTGAAAAGATAAAAAAAAAAAAATTGAAGCAAAGAAAGAATTATTTTTTTAAATTTTTTCAAAAACACTTTTAAAATGCAAAAATAAATAGGTCCAAATCAGATTAGGCCCAAACAGCTAAAATCCTAGTATTTGGGGTCCTAGTTCAATCTTGACTCACCTTAGTTTATTTAATTTTACCTCTTCTCACATCTCTATGTATTTTTTTCAAGTTTTCAGGAGTTATGCACACAAAATTTCCACACACATATTTATTTTATGTATACAATACTTTTGTATGCACTATATACACCACTTTTCTATCCCAATGTTATTTCTTGGCTCAACGACCAACAAATAAAAAATTAAAAAGAAAATGTTACCACCATTGTCTTCTCTGTATGGTAATTTCAAGTACTAGGTGTATAAATACACCTAGTAACCAGGCAAGAAAGCAAAGCTAGGTTTAGGTCATACAAGTTCTAGGTTCCAAGTTCTGGACTCCATTCATAGTCTACATTCATAAACTCTTTTCATACATTTCTCTTTATACACTCCACGCTCCTCCTACTCTTGTTGTAATATATTCCCAAAAATCATATAATTTTAAAATTTTTATCTCTGATCTTTTGAACTTTTTGAATAAAAGTAGTAACTTCTCCATATCTCTAGTGTTTTCAATGAAAAATCTCTATGATGAGATCCTGTTTCCATCAAATTATTTATGTCTCTAAATGTATCACCATGTCTTTATAAAAAAAGCTTCACGGTGAAATCTCCATTTCTCCGTTGATATCCTTATATCTCTAAATAAATTCTTCATATTTCTAAATATATCATTAATAAAAATCTTCATGGCGAGACCTCAACTAAAAATTCCACATCTTTATGCAACATTTATTTATATAACAACATTGCTTTCCTAATCATAGAGCCTTCTCATTTGTTTTAAGAAATAATGTACTATATTGCAAGTAGGATTTCTTTAATTAAACTCTCATCTATCATGCAGAAAAAACACTTATATGCACGCCTAATCACATAAGGTAACATTTCATATAGGTATTTATATTGGAGAAATAAAATATGTTTTATATTTATGAAAATTTTATGCCAGACCTTTTTCTATTTCTCAAGCCTTATCTCTTCCAGCCATTCGGGTCAGACCTAAAAGACTAAAATCCTAGTATTTTAGGTCATAGTTCAATCTTGACTCACCTTGGTTTGTTCAATCTTTCCTTGACATACACCTCTATTTATGTTTTCAAGTTCCTAGAAGCAACACACATAAATTTTCAATTCATACAATATTTTCTATACACACTACTTTTCTATATAGTGTAGGCACCCTTTTTCTACGCCAATGTTATTTTCTAGTGTTGTCATCGACTAATATCTACACCAATAAAGTACATAGCACAATAATCAACCAATGAAAACTTTCAAGAAAAATATTACCATTGTTTCCATCAATGATAAACATGACACAACACTTGATAACTTAGTTTTTTAGAAAAAATATTTTCCTTCTCTATAAGATAATTTCAAGTATTGGGTGTATAAATACACCCAGCCACCAGGTAAGAAAACCAAGCTAGGTCATACAAGTTCTAGGTTCTAAGTCTTGGATTCTCTACAGGCTACACATAAAAACTCTCTTCATACATTTTTCTTCACACACATTATACTCCTGCTACACTCGCTAACTTAAGAAATATAAGGTCCACTATTCTAACAATTGACTAGTTTCACAGGAAAGCTCATGGACCTGCCAAGGCTAATCACTTCAAAAATTTAGGACGCAACCATGGTAAACCTAATTTCTGTTTATGGTTTTTTTTTTTTTATGATTTCATCAGCACTTATATATAAAATAAGGTAAATAACATAAACTTGCAATAAAATTAAAATAGAAACCTAGCATGCATGATAAACATTGAATTGAGTATATAAAGTTGTACTTGAATTATAAAATATCCTAGCGTGCTATTAATATATATAATCATAATTTTAAAATTAATATAAACCATTGTAGATATAAAATGCTAACTTATTAAAGACCTTAGAATAAAAAGTAGACAATAATATATTATTATAAAGGATCAATTCTTTATCCTTAGATTTTATTGCTTATCTTTTAGTCAGATGAAATGATGTTAATAATCCTCATAGGATTTTAGCAACTACACTTTGAATGATGCAATTCCTTTAAATGCCTACGAACTAAAAGAATAAGCAACTCATTTTTTTTTTTAAGGGACTAGATCTTAAGCTCTAGAACAAAGGGGAAAAGGGAAAAATAAATTATAAAACATAATAAAGAAGAAGTCTACAGAGCTATTGCAAGGTGTAGATAATATTTTCCCTTCAACCTTTATTATATCAATTTTTAAAATCAAAACTGATATAAAATTAATTTTGATAGTTACTAGAATTGATTCCTACCTTTTTGCCTTAATTACCCACCATATAAAGAATAAAAACCTGACAATTTTTGTATTAAAAACTAAATGTTTTTCCTTTGAAAATGAATTCTTTTAAAAGAGGAAGAATGTTGTTTAGACTCTTTGAAAATGAGCTCAAGCTGGGTCAAGCTGAACAAATGCTTGTGCATAACTTAAGCCCAAAGCAACTTTATACAGGCTCATTTGTGACTCTTCGACTTTCTATCATATAAACTATAGACAATCTTGTATTTTTTTTTTTTGTAAATATGAGATAATGATTTTTGGGTTTCACAAAAACATACTAATCAATAGTACTTTGAGATCAGTTTCTCATTCACCCAAAATTTATTTTAATCACATTAATGTCATATGTTAAAGAACTTTTTTTTTTGGGGAGTAATTCACAATAAAATTTTAACACTAAAAATGAGTGAATCCCACTTTTAATTTTGTCTCAATTGTGTCAATTAACCATAGTTTTATAACATTTTTTTTTAAACCCATCACATTAATGGAAATTTTTTTCTAGCATAAAATACTTGAAGATTTGTAGAGAGATAATGATTTGATACATCATTACATTAGAATAGATAGTCTTTGACTTTGAACATTTCTTAATGAAATATTATTAGATTTATTTAGCTAATAGTCAAAGCGATGTATTGAATTATTCACTTTTTTTTTATGTAAATTAAGACAATAATACTCATGTATTTTTAGATTTTATTTGGTTCTTACGGTTGTGTTCATTTAGGTTTTGAATAACTCCTAGATTTATAAGTGTTTTAGAGAATTATATATTTTCAATTTTTTTTAAAGAAACAACAAAAATTCTCACTTGTATAGGAGATGTTTCATTAAGAGTATTTTATTTTACTCAACTTGGTATTCCAAGATATGAAAATAACTAAGACTAGAACTTGCCTTTTATCATGTTGCAACTAACACCTTTTTTGTCATAGAAATAGTCAGGAAATAATAATTTTTAAGTGCTACGGAGAATGTTATATTATTTAGTTTTTTATTTGAACATAGATATTGAGATATTTAGTCAACTAAGTATTTCTTTTCATTTTTATTATGAAACTTCGCCTCTTGTTCAATAGTTTTTGCCTTAGGGACAGTGATGGAAATGTTTGCTCTTCTTTCAGATAACTTATTGTCCTCTATTATCCCAACTTTAACTTTTCAAATTTCTCTTCATACATCGTAAAAAATGATGATGAAATCCTCTCCATCTAAGTAGTACTTGTCTAAGGAATATTTGTTGGGACAACCAAATCTTGAGCTAAAGACATATTGATATTTCTAAAAAATAATAGCCAAAATTAAAATCTTACTATACACAAGCAATTATATAAAATTGACAACTTAATAACAAACTAAAGCAAGCAGTTAAACAAATAAAAATTTTACAACTATTTTGATCTCACAAATTAATTTTGTTTCAATATGTATTATAATTAACATGCATCATCCAGATATAGTTTCATGTAAAATATAAAAAAAATCGCATGGACTTAATAAATTAGATTTAAAGTTAAATTTGAACTTAATATTATAATTGCCACAACTTCCTACAATTATTTTGTGTGTTTGGTATTGTGATAGGTTTTGTGGTTGTGATTTTTAAAAAAAGTTATTTTTATTTTTATTTTTATAAAAAGTACTTTTAGTTGAGGTTGGTTTGGTATTTATATATGTTTGGTTAAAAATATGATTGAAATTGAGGTTGAACAAAAAGTAATTTAATATGTTTGGTTAATAATGCTTTTTAAATTAAGGTTATAAAATAATTAAAATATATATATATATATATATATATATATATATATATATATATATTTAATGCAAATGCTACATCATCATGCGATCTCCGTTTAATCATCATGCAATCTCCGTTTAATTTATGTAGTGTAATTGAATAATGTTAAACACTAGTTTTTCGAATAAAACACAATTAAAAATCAAAATAAAAATTGAATTTTTTTTACTGGGTCGGACCCGGTTCAATGCATTTAGCTTTGGACCGAACCTGGTCCGACCAGAACAGTGGAGGGTGTCTCAACCATTCACGTGAAAACACTAGTTTTTTCGGATAAAACACAAATAAAATAAAAATAAAAAATAAATTTTTTTTACTAGATCGGATCCGATTCAGTGCATTTAGCTTTGAACCGGATTCAGTTCGGCCGGAAAAATCCAAACAGTTAAAAACCAAAATCATGATACACAAAAATAATATATAATTATAGTAGAGTTGGAAGGGAACAAAGATGGAGATCAAATATCTTGAATAGGAGATGAAAACAAAATCCAGAGATGAGATGGAAAGGCAAGCCAGAGTTATAAATGGTTCGAGATTTAAGATTTACAAGGATTAATAAATAAAAAGAAAAGAAAAGAAATAGTATAGCTTTGCAAAAATATATGGAATATCAGTCAGGAGATATAAATATCAAGATACTACACAACAACAAAACAACAACATTAAAGCTAATAAAGAGAGAGGTTGTGTTACAGGAACGCAACGCAACGAGCAACATGGGAATTCAGCTTCAACAAAACAGAGTTTTCAATGCAGATAATAGTAGGGCCCATACATAAAAATTAAGGTTGATTTTATAACCAAATGATATGTTGCAATTGTTAAATAATAAACGTTTAGCCAAACGGGCTCTAAACTAGTTTGAAGAACTCTATGTTTATAAACTAAACAAATAACTAGCAAGATAAAGCCTTAAGTTTGTTATAGAAGATTCAAACTAGTGTTTATAATTTTAGATTATATTGTATACACTTATTTATAAAATAAGGTAAATGGCATCAACTTACAATATAATTAAAACAAAATTCTAGCATGCATGCTAAGCGTATAATTGAGCTATAAAAGATCAATAACATGCATACTATCATATATAAATATAATTTTATAATTAATTTAAAAGTAGTATAGATGTAAGATACTTGTTAAATTCCTTAGAATAAGAAGTTGGTAACAATATATTATTGTCAATGATCAATCCTTTGTCTTTAAGATATTATTGCTCATCTCTTGGTGTAAACATATTGATACTAATAAGTATCTTAGGATTCCAACAACTACACTTTAAATGATGCACTTCCTTTAAATATTTACGAACCAAAGGAAAGATGAACTCATAATCTTTTTATGAGGGAATAGATCTTAAGCTTTATAACAGAGGGAAAAAAGAAAATGAAGTTAGAAAAAACAATAGAGAAGAAAGCTACAAGGCTACTGAAAGGTGTACAAAACATCAACCTCTATTTATACTGATTTTAAAAATCAAAATTAATGCAAAATTAATTTTGATAATTACCATAATTAATTCCCATTATTTTTCTTAATTACCAGTGTTTTGTACTAAAAAACTAGATGTTTTCTCTTTAAAAATAAATTGTTTATGAAAAGAAAGAGGATTGTTTGAACTTTTTACTCATGAGTTGAAATATATATATATATATATATATATATGTTGATAAAAAAATGATTTTTTATGGGCCAAATAACTAATTTATAATAAATGCAAATCCAAGTCCAAAATAGATCGATAAAAATCAAATTCAAAGCCAAACCTAGTCCTCAAGGCTTGAGCCTGAGCTTGAGTTCAAGTTGAGTGAGCTTGAGTTCAACTTTTCATAGATTTATTTGTGATTCTTCAACTTTTCACTATATAAACTATAAGATAAACTATAAGACAATCTTATATTTTTTTTTCAATATAGGATAGTGATTTTTGAGCTTCACAAAAACATGTCAACCAATTATTACCTGGGATTAATTTTTTATTTATCTATAATTTATTTTAATTATATTAATATTATATATTAAAGAAAATTTGTTAAAAATTAGTTTGTAATAAAGCTTTAATCATAAAAATGAGTGAAGCCACTTTCAATTTAACCTAAAAATATCCCTTATCCATGGTTTTAAAACAAGATTTTCAACATTTATTAATCATGGTGTCCCTAGAACCACTATCTCTAAGCAACATAGGCTTCTATAGACGTTATAGGATAAAATCGCAGTCCTGAATTCTCCATTCCCATCATTTCTAATTACACCTGCCATTATCCCACCCTGTTTAAACGCTCAGAGGGAGGGGTTTAGTTTATAATTGAACAATCTCTAGGCTTAAAGATATAATATTCATTAGTCGGGAATAGATTTACTTGCATACATATGAAGAGAGTATCTGTATATAATTAGGAATCGGCCAGGGCGTAAAGGTTAAGTATTCATAACAAAAAAATAAAATAAAATAATAATAGAATCTTAATCTATATAGTAATCATAAATTTATCAAGGATTTGGCTGCTATCTTTAATACGACATAGAAAAAGTTGTGGTTGCTGACTTTCCTATCTTTTAATCCTTGTTTCCTAGCTAAGCTTCCTTGTTTCTTCGTGCAGTATGTGTGTGTGTGTGTGTCTACACACCCACACACACACACACACACATATACATATATATCCGTGCAGTAAATGTGTGTCTCTTCACACTGGCTGGCTAGACAGTATATATAGTCTCAAATGACTTGTCAAGTGTTGGCATTGCATGTATTCTGGATATATATATATATATATATATATATATATATATATATATATATATATAAACCATCCCATTTTGGTTTATTTTCTGTTTCATATCTTGGCTTGGCTGGATCATATCAATTATTTCTTGATCTGTCTAGCCAGCCAGCATGTTAGATCAGACTGTACAAACAAAACCCATAATA
Source organism: Populus davidiana (assembly GCA_030145905.1). Lineage (NCBI taxonomy): Eukaryota > Viridiplantae > Streptophyta > Magnoliopsida > Malpighiales > Salicaceae > Populus > Populus davidiana. The sequence continues at coordinate 20,921,121 of CM057789.1, read as the reverse complement.
ATCTTAGATTTAGCACAGTGATCTGGAGAAGTAAGGAGCGAGGATGCTCACATAAAATTGTCAAATACTAACAAAATAATTATAAAATAACGGTAAATTACTGTAATATTTATCGATGGAACATAACTTTGTTGTTTCTATCAATTCTCACCGTGAAAATGTTTCTTTTAGTGAATATCAAGAGAATTATTGATAAAAATCAAAGAATGAAAAAAAATTGGGCAATATTCCCTTTTCTTTTCCGTTAGAAAATATAACGTGTCAATATTACTGACAAAATTATCGATTAAAACTAAACATCACTAATATCTATCTAGGAAACTACTGATAATATTTAAGTTATAACCTGTCAGACAACCCTCCTTATTCCCCTCCCTCATTTCTTCTTCTTTTTCTTTTTTCTGTAGAAAACAATATATCCCACCCTTATTTTGTCACAAATCAAGCTCCCATCATCACAAATCCAGCCACCCCAACACTCAGCCTGTCAGTAACCCTGTTGTAGTTGAATTTGTTTTGAAGATTCGCCACATCAAGGAAGCAAACCTACCTATTTTTGTAGCCTTTTTTATGTTATTGTTTTTGGCATTTTTATATAGTATATGTTGTTTGTTTGTGTGTTTACTTGTTATATAGCTTTTTTCTTTAGAAATTTATTGTATGAATGCATGATTTATACATGTTAGGATTTTTTAAGATTTTGAAAAATTGTATTTGTTTCTCATTTGATGGCATTGTGTTTGATTTTGTAACTTAAGTGTTTTATAATGAAATAAATAATGAGTTATTAAAAAGTACGTTTTATATTTTATCAATTTTATTGTTAAGTTGAAAATTTAGGTAAATTTAGACGAATTTGAACTTTTTGGAGAAAATTGATAATCAGTAAAGGGTACTATTAAAATAGATTGAATAATTTTAATTTCAACCAATGATAGCTAATTAACTAGGTATCAATAATTTGTTTAGTTCATATTATTAATTAATACATGTCATCATCAATATTCTATATAGGTTTCATATAAGTAATGAATGATTGTTCTTGGATGTATCAAGTTTCACCTAAAGGGTTGCCCAAGATGGATTATTATAATAGGGTTAAGGTTTGTATTAATTATGCATTATCTTATCCAAAAACTATTAGTGAAGGCGATATCGATGTCCATGTAAGAGGTGTAAAAATAACATATTTCTCGATCTAGATGTTGTTACAATTCATCTTCTACAAAAAGAGTTCATGGAAAAATACTTATATTGATTTGCACATGGAGAACCCTATATTTCTTATGAGAATATGATAAAAAGTATGGTTGGGTCAACTTCTAATTGTAGCAATGCACATAAAGTTGTGGATGATAATAATAATCATTATAGGTGAATGAATGATTATGGATGCAATGAGAATGAATCAAGGTTATGAGGTGAATGTTCAATTGTAGATGAACAACCAAATGCAAACACAACTAGTTTTTTGAAAGATTTTAACGAACCATTATGAGATAGGTGTACAAATCATAGTAAATTATTGGTTATTACACATGTTTTCACCATCAAGTTAGATCATAGGTTGAGTGAGACCGGTTATGACAAAATCATTGAATGTGTGAAAATTATTTTACTTAAAGGGAATAGGCTGAAAGAGAACTTTTATACTGTTAAATCCATGATAAAATCCCTTGGCCTCGGATAACAGAAAACTAACAAACTTCTACATGTTGTACTATCATGAATAGAGATTTGATCGAGTATAAAACTTGTGGGCATGCTCGGTATAAAACCAAAATTGGTAGGGGAAGGACTCTTGTTGCATATAGAAAACTGAGATACTTTCTAATTATTCCTAGACTGTAAAGGTTATTTATGTCTCCAAAGACTGCTGAGCACATGATATGACGTCATTCACATGATGTGTTGAATGAGTCATAGTACACCTTTCTGATAGTGAAGCTTGGAAGCAGTTTAATAGAGTTTATCCTTAATTTTTAATGGAACCATGAAATACACGTGTTGGGTTATGTATAGATGGATTTAATCTATTCATTTGCTACATCCTATTCTTGTTGTCTAGTGATACTTACGATTTACAACTTACCATCGAGAATGTGTATGATATTGGATTTGATTTTTTTTATGTATGATCATACTCGATTCTAATAGTTCGAGTTGAAATACATATTGTTTCTCTTTGCTCGTTGATTGATATGTTGAATCAATAGTGGTTATTTATAAAATATGATGTCTCAAGGAAACAAGATCTTCATTTGAAGATAGCTTTGACATAGATTATCAATAATTTTCTTGTATATGAGATGGTTTCTGGTTGGAGCATGCATGGAAAATTAGCATGTCCATACCGTATAGAACATAACAAGGCTTTTACTTTAACAAATGGTGGTAAAACATTTTTTTTATTGCTACTGCGGGTTCTTACTAACCAATCACAAGTACAAAAGGAATAAAAAAGAATTCTTTGTAAGTATAGTTGAAAGGGATATTACACTGCTGGTTCTATCGGGTGAAGAATTGTATGATATGGTCTTGCAGTAGGAGGGCATTGTATTTAGTTTTCAATCTAGTAAGCAGAAGTTTCATGGTTTTGGTGCGACCCATAATTAGGTAAAGTGAAGTATTTTTTGGGAGCTTATTTATTGAAAGACTAATATTGTCCATCATAATCTGGATGTCATAAATATATGAAAAAACATGTTTGAAAATATTTTTAACATGGTGATGAACATGAAAGGGACAACATAAAGGCTAGAATAAATATACCTTTGTTTTCTCACTGTAAGAATATGAAGTTTGTTTATGATAGACCACAAGTTGCACCCAAATTCAGCTTCGCCTTAGACAAGAATACACAATTACTAGTATACCAATGACTTAATAGTCTATTTTTTTCCTGATAGATATGCTTCAAACATATCTAGATTGGTGAATTTGGAGAATAAAATGTTGTATGGAATGAAGAGTCATGACTATCACGTATTTATGAAAACACTCATTCCATTTACGTACCAGGATTTATTGCCAAAAAAGATATGAGATGCATTCATAAGGATCATTCATTTTTTTAAAGATATATTCTTTAAAAAATTATATATTTAACATATAGAGAAGCTTGAAACAAATATCGTCTAGACAATTTGCAAATTTGAGATGATATTCATTTTATCATTCTTCGACTCAATATAAGTATATACCTATATACTTATAATTGGAGGCAAAAGTTAAAGGCCATGTCTAATATAGATGGATGCATTAATAAAATAACTACTTTTGAAACTTGAATATGTTTTTTGTTAAGGCTTTTTGTTTATTGTGAAGTTTTAATCATAGTGTTGTTATTTCCTCTTAGTTGTAGTTCTGTTTTATATTGATAGCTCTATTAGTTAAATAATTATTTTTTTTAAGAAAAACTTTTTGATTTGAACCTTGCAGTTGTCGACATAGATTTCAAAATAAATAAATTAAATATTATTCATTTTTTACCCCACAAAAAATAAAGAAAAGGAAAAAAAATACAAAAGGATACACATAAAAAAAAAACATAGAAGATTGCCAAAGTTGGTGGTGAAGGACCAAAATAACAAGTGAAAAACTTGGAAGACCAGAATGTATAAGATTGGTAAAATCGGTGATCCAATACTGATGATAAAAGACCCATTCGGTGAATTTTTATTATTTGGGGTAATTAAATACAAATTTTGATGAGCAAGGACTTAATGAGGATTTTAGAAGGTTTAATTAATTTTAATGAGTACTTAATTGTAAGTAAAATCAATGTTTTAGAGTTAATCTGGGTGTTAATTGGAAGAAATTGAAGTTTGGGGACTGAAATTGGACTTTTAAAAGTTTAATTGATCAAATTAGTGGCTTAATTATAAAAATAATTTAATGCTTGATTGCCAATTAGGGGTTTAATTGAAGAAATTCAAAATCAAGTATCAAATCGTAAAAGGCGCAAGACTACAAAGGATGAAATTGACCAAATCAAGGGCCAAATTGAAAGTTTAATAGTCAATTAATGGTTCAAATGCTTAAATTAAAAACCAAGGACCAAGATGAAAATAACACTAAACTTTGGGGTTGGTAATTGAGTTTGGTAGGGGTGAAATTGCATGAAATTAAGAGTTTAGGAGGCAATTACTGGTGCAATTAAAAGAAATTGGAAGAATAAGGACTAAAATGAAATCTGTCAGATCCCAAATTAAAAACCTAAATTTCTAGGGATTTTACCTAGACGACGCATCGTTTACCCACTATTCATCTTCTTTTTTGGTAGTTTTTGGATGATCGGGTTGACATCTTTTAAGAGCTCGTTGTAGAGCTCTAGACCTCTAAATGGACCTCCAAATGGCATGGGGTATTTTGAAAATGGAAGAATAAGATCCCTTCTATAACCCCATTTCCATCAAAATTGGACATTCACATCACAATTCTTTCATAAAAGTCTTTAATATTTTGTTCTTGACCAACCATAACTATATTTTTAAATTTTGGGTTAATCGAGTTGACACCTTCAAGTGAATGAATGTGGAGCTATAGACCTCCAAATATAGCAAGGATAGATCTAAATTAAAGGTGTGCATCTTTTTCAGGTGGTGGTTTTCGGCGAAGCCTTGAAAGTGGCCAACACATTCAATCTTGACTGAGATACCTATTTTTATAAAACCACATAACCTTTTCATGTGTTTGCATTTAAAAACTCCCAGACATTTCTTATCAAGAGCCATAAATCTTTGTCCAAAATTAGAAGGTGAGAGATGAATGTTTTTATCTCTAATAAAGAGAAAAACACCTAGATAAAACTACCATCCCCAAAAACCATTGAAGGACAAATGTTCCAGCTGTTAACATTTTTCCAGAGCTCTCTCATTTTGATCGAAGGATTGAGTTGTGATCAATCTTTGAGGGAATCCATAAAAAAACCAAGAAAAACCCTATAAATATCCTTATAAATCAAATAAAAAAAAAACAGGAGAGGGAAGAGAGAAAAACATTAGGATATACTATGTAAAAAACAAGACCTTAGTATGAAGTTTCAAAGACTTAACATAGAAGGTCTAGCAAGCTTTCAAAATAATAGAAATGGAAAGGGAAGGAAGGAAAGAAAAGAAGAAGCAAATATCTTTGCCATCATCTTCTGAGACCAGTTCTTCATCTCGGGTACCTATCACAAACTTACCTGAATTGAAATTGAAACCATCTTGAGCACCTCCTCCAGCATCTCCATCTGTTACACCATCTGTTGGATGTGAGGATAGGTGATTTACTCTTGCTACTTAAAGGAAAAAAAGAAGGATATCCCTGAGATGACAACTTGAGCAACTCATACATTTACTCTTCATGTGGTACCATCTATTATAGATGGTGCTCTTGCTTCACACAGAAAGTATAATCATAACCTTCAAATTGAGTGGTGATCGTACTTGAGTTTTGGTTTTTTTTATATCAACCGGCTGACTGGTTTATGCTGCTTTGTATGTTTTCTTTTGATGCATAATTTGTTTTCTTTTTTGTTAACCTTACAGGTATTTTGTAATACTTGGGGCATACCTTTAATATCTTTTACTTTTTTGGATCTATACAACTTAACTTTAACTATAAAAGATGAAAAAAGAGAGAGAAAAGAGATATCAACCTATACCCAGTAAGCTTGGAGAAGGTATAACCATGTGAAATCTCAAGCGTGGAGTTCATGTGGCCTGCCCATTGATGCTTTTTCAATTTTAATGATTTTTTAAACCTTTTTGGCATTATTTTATGTTTTAGCATTTATATGGATTGATGAATGAAAATTTTGTTTTGATTGATTAACCTTGTTTTGAAGTTGTTAATGTTACTGGGATGTTTAAAAGGTGTTTGTATATTTGGTTTTGATGAAGTATAGTAGTGTTGGAATATGTCAAAGGTTGGTAGGTGTTTGATGGTTTTTTCTAGGTTGCTAATGCATGTTCTTTATTTTTTAGTTTAGTTTAGGTCTCAAAATGTTTTAAAAATTTTGTTTTGGATTGAGCTTTGATGTTTTTATTGGCTGATAATACGACTATAGTATTGAAAGATGGAATCTTATACATGTTCCTGGTGATTCAATGTTATTGTTAGCGTTTGTTTATTCAAACCTGTTTATTTATGATAATGTGGTTTATTGGGGCTAAAAGAGCTTTGTTTGGAGGCCTAAAATGTATTTTTAATATATAAGGTATATGATGTTTGGTAGTATGCAAGTTCAACTTTTTAATCAATTCAAGACTAGCTACATTAATACAACTTCCACCATTTATAATTAATCTACATACTTATTATGAACATGACATCTCGTATGGAATATGTTCTCCCTCTAAGCTTCCAAATAATCCACCTTGACATGCATATTCAGTGCTCTCCTTACCACAACTACCTCTCCCTCAACCAGATACTTAAGACAAATATCATCAGCATCCTCTGATGGTGGTATCATCTCCTCTTCATCCTCCCTATTGGTCACAACCTCATTATTAGCTTTCATAACCATGACTCTTTTTTTTGGATACTGTGAAGCAACATGACCAAAAGCTAGACAATAAAAACATTTAATGTCATGGTTACAAGAAGTAGGAGTAACCTTATTACCTTTAACAATAACTGAGGTGTTTTTATTTTCTCTAAGATATTTGACCTTACTCGCCTAATTCTACTATGATGGACCACCCCCAGTGGTAGCCTTCCAATTGGGTTTCCAAGGTTTTGAAAGGCTTAATGGTTGGCTTTGCTAAATGGTAGTCTTTTATTTAAGTTGTTTCTCCACCTTCATAGCCATATGAACAATCTCCTCCAGCTCCACGTAATGATGCAACTCCATAATATGAGTTATATCATGATTAAGGTCATTCATGAATTTAGCCTTAACCTCTTTGATATTAGATTGAATCTTAGAAAGTTTCATCTCCTTGAAGTGCTCATCAACACTCTTTATACCTCAATTTAAACTTTGCAACACTTGATACAATTATCTATAATATGGCTAAACACAAATCTTCTACTCATAAAGGATTTCATCTTATCCCAAGTATCAACTTGCCTCTCATAGTTTCCTATGCGATTTGTCATTAATTGATCCCACCACACAATGATATAATCAGTAAAGGCAATCACATCATGCTACTTTCTTGGGTTCCGGATAATTGTGACACTCAAAAACCCACTCCACCTTCTTCCCCAATTAGGATCATTCATCTCTTAAAAAGCTGATATTTTCATCTTAGTTGTACCTAAATCTCCACTAAACTTGGCATTATAGTCTCGGTACCTATATACCCCTCTGGCCAAAATTATCACCTTCTCTTCCTTTAAAAACTAATAATTATGATGTTGTCCAAAACATTCCCCATGTCCCACGGACACATCTTCAAAATCAACATCACTCACATTCACATCATTAGCCACAAACATATCCATATTAGTGTTAACTCGCCTAATAGCTCTCCTAACATTAAATTATATTCGCTCAGGCCTAATTTGAACCCCACCATGATCATTAACTCGTTGTCTTTCCAACCTATCTCTAAATTCATTGGTCATTCAATCAATTCTCTGATTTATAATGCGTAACTGAGTTATAATTTCATTATCTTCTCCATGTGGTGTCATGATGTTGCTTACCTTCAACATCTTTGAATATGAAAATTGGTTAGTTGACAAGAAACATATATTCCTCACCCACTCCCTCATGTGTTTACACTACTCTAATGTTTCACTCAAATATATTCGTTATGCCTTTTTTCCTCTCGTCTCATCTTTCTTCGACTACTGTGGAACTAAAATCAACCATTATATATAACAACCATGGTAGCATATCTAAATATGTGTATATGACTCATGAAGTAAGAAAAATATGAAAACAAACAAAGATGAAATTACGATTACAATTTCGCGAGTAACAAGTGAATATGTACGAAAAATTGATGTTTTTGAAGACACAAAAGAAAAAAAAGGATGAAAAGTTCATATAATTTTTTTTAAATGACACCTAAAATATCAATTATGATGTTATTATACTGTCATAATTGAAAAATAATAGTAGCAAAACAAGTTTGAATTACTGACGTGAATTAGATCTATTACGACAAGTTCCAATCTTGAATTTAGTTCCTATATAAAAAGAACTCCAAATGACCTCAAATGTTACATGGGATGTGATTAAAACCTTAAAATTAGTATATAAAATTTGAGAATTCTCTAAATTTATTTGACACGATATTTCCTTCTGATACAAATTTGACCTGTTACGACAAGTTTTAATCCTGACCTTGGTTACTATAGTGAACAACCTCCAAATGAGTTTATATTTTATATGGGGTGCGATTTGGACTCCTAGAACTAGTATATAAAATTTGAAAATTTTCTGAATTGGTTGGGACTAAATTCTCCTTTGTTTGTGTATTATGGAAAATTCAACAAAAGTAACTTTTGGATGTTTTTTTTTTTACTCTTTATAATATTGATATATTCTAAGATAACAACAAACTAAAATAAAATCTAAAAAACAAAACTCTTAATACAAACTATTAAGCTTTAGACATGAAATAACCGAATACCAAATCAAAGACAACGAAGCCTAAGGAAACCGAAACTAATAAGAAGAAAAAAAAACTATAACTTGATTTTTGAAACCAAGCATTGATATCAAGTGATCAATCAACCCTCAATAAAATAGATAACAACCCAGAAAGCTTAAATCAAATTTGATAGAACCTTAACCTAGAGGTAACCTTATAACTAAGAACCAAATGTATTGAAAAAAGAATTGGGCTTAGAGATAACCTTGTATCTAACTAACCCTAATAGACCCTTTTTGGGTTGTAAGTTAATGGACCTAAACTAGTAATCAACTAACATAAGTTCAATAATGAAATACACTCTTAAACAATGTTTAATGGGCCAAAACAAACCTAAATTAAAAATAATTATTCAAAAATAAATAAATAATTAAAATAAAATAATAAAAACAAAGTTTTCATGCCAAAATTCTTCCATGTAGCCCAAATCTATAATGTTTTAACATTCTTGGTAGATTTTTAGTCTTGGATTCAAACATGTTGTTCCCTCTAGTCTGGATGAATTACTGGGCCTACCATATATGGTTGGAAAGCTTAAGATGTCTAGTTTCCAGAAAAACTTGAATCATAGATAAATTCTGTCTATAACTCTAGATATATCCCAAATCATATACAAAGGTCTAATTTCATAGATTTGACAACATTTATTTAGTAACTATGACTCTCTAAAATAATATGTTTATGAACTCCATTTTACCTAAACACTTACCAAACTATAGTTCCATGTGTCTAATATCTCTCTGTAAAATTTCAGCTTTTTTCGATGTATGGTTTGAATGATATGCTCGATCTCGCAAAACTAGTTAGCAGACATTTTAAGGTCAAATTCAGACCTGACTTTGTTCGTATCACCAATGAAATTTGAATCACTGATGGAATGACCGATGGATTAGAAAATTCTAAAGAGCTGAAAAAAAACTATAGTACTTGCCATTGTTAGATGTAATTCTCCTACGATTTCATTCCGTATGTAATTTGCATATGACATCAATGGATTTACTAACAGTTTTTCTATCGATAATATGCTATAATCACTGATAAATTTATCAATGAAATTAGTACCCATTAATTTTTTTCTTATACACACTATTATTGTATATAAATTCATTGATGATTATATTATTGATGGATTGACCGATAAAATATAAAGGATTGACGATATATTTTCTAATGACATTTTTTCATCCATAATTTCATCAATAAATTTATTTTTGACATAAATAATTTTTAAAAACTGATGAAATATTATATCGGTGATATAAAATATTCTAATAGTGGCTCTCTTTTTCATACACCCTCAATTGTGACCTTTTAAACTGTATATATAAACTATAGATAATGGGATAATAAATGCAGAAGTAGAAAAATATTAGGAATCCAGGGAAATAGCATAACTATCTTGGGCCAAACAATGTCTGATTGTATCTGGGCATATTTCTATGCATTATTTTCATTTATTATTATTATTGTCTCAGCAGTTTAACGATGATTGCTTTTCGGGGTTGAAATCTTTAAAATGTGAAAGGTAGAAAAAACAATAAATTCTTATTTTTTATCCGTAAAAAAAGTAAAGTTTTCACATAATATTTTGATCATCTATTACTACTACTATTGTCACGATGATGAACACTTTGATGATGCAAAATCCTGATTTTTCTATAGCCAGGTTAATATATATATCTCTTTGTACACCATGACTAAAAGTTAATATATCCAGATGCATGCCATGCCAACGCTTGAATCCTGGCAGTAGAAGATTTAACAATCAGAAGCCAAAACAATCACACTAAGAGCTTCTTAAAAAGGAAAGGGGTGTTTGCGAGTGACACCACAGACTCGAAGCCTGATAGCTGCAAGTTGGCCACAAGCTTGCAAATGTACGTTTAGTTTTGCTGCCTGTATGGGTCAATAATTTCGACAAAGAATCTCGTGTGTGATTTTGGATGTTTCCTTTCCTCATTATCAATGATTTTGCCTGAGCTGAGCTGGAAATCTGGTCACGGGGTGAATGGAGTTAAAAATGCAGGCCAGAACTTAGACCATTCTCTGATGCTTTATTTGACTTCAAAAAAATCTGAAGAATTTACACCATCATCCTTTTACCGATCGAGAGAAAGGCAGCGCGGTGGGCTTTTTTACACCATGGCTTTGTATAATTACAAAGGGATTGTAATTTCAACGCGTTTGACCTTTAAAAGATGGCACGTGAAAAAAATAAATAAAGAGATGACCGGAAGTTCTTACCCGTGAAAGCCAAAATTTGATATCTGTCATCAACACTATTAATAAATGAAAGATTTCATTACAAGGAATCCATGGGTATCTAATTTAGATCAATGGTGACCGTTTGTTTTTGCGGCGGCTGTTTCATTTTTATCCGATCTTAATTGTATGGTATTTGATTACAAAATGAGTTTTTGGTTTGGTTCACGAGACTCGTGAATAAATAAGGATTGAACTTAATTTTTGGTGAAGCAACTTTTACATGCTTCTAGTGAACCACTTATCCTATATTTTTTTTACATGTTTCTTTTTTATTGTTGAAACACATAGACCAAAACAACCTTTGAAATTTTTCTTAGTTCATGAAATAACGGTACGAATAAAAAAGCTACAAATTATCTCTAAGAATTTGGAGAGTTTGTATTTGCACAGATTTACATCGAGCGTGCTTGACGCCAACAACAAAAAAACCAATTTATTTGACGAGTTTGAATGAATTTCCTAATTAGATGTAGATCACAAATCTTAAATTATAACTATTTGAAAACATTTTTTTTTCAGCTTCAAACTCGTTTTTTAGCTTAAAAAATTCATGGGTTTTGTTTTTTTAACCTAAGGTTCTCAATTCGTGAAAAAAAAAAGACATGAATTTGCTCTTTGATAATCATTGTCTTTTAAAAAATTATATCGATCATTTCATACTAATATTAATTTATTAAATGATAAAGTAGAATGAAACAGATGAATGAATTTAATTGCTCTTGTTTTTGTAGTTAAGTCATAATTAACAAGTACATTATAGTGAAATGCATGATCCTTCATTTATGGATTATGTTCATGATGAGACTGTAGTAAATTTAATAGGACAATAAAACAACCATTGTAATTCACATGACTGTTTTTAAAATGCATTAATAATCAAATGCACATAAATGTAATTACAAAATAAAAAATTACTACGTGTTCTTTTTGGTTATTTTATTATTAATATTAATTTCAACCATAATTTTAACCAAACACATTAGATATGCTTTTTGCTAGAAAATAACTTCGACCATAATTTTAATTAAACACATATTTTAATCAAACCAATCACAACTAAAAGTGATTTTTCTAAACTAACGTTTTTCAAACTATAACCACAAAAACTATCATAATACAAAATACACTCTATACCTCATTGAAATTGATTTTTGTGTTAAAATATTGTTTGGAAATGTTCTTTAAAGTTATATTTGAGTTTAACAAGTTCTAGAAGTGTGTAAGTTGAAGGTGAATATACTTAGGATAACAACATCACATAAAATAAAAAAAGAAACACATAAGATTTAGTGGAAGAAAAAGGATGTAGATATGAACCCTAAATTTGCAGTTTTCTTCTCTTAAAAGTAAAGCTAATAAGATATGCCTTCTTAGAGGTTTGCAAAATCTTTAAATAGGTCAGAAAACCCTACCTATAATTGAAAACGAATAACAATCCGAAAACATATATGAAATAAACACAAAATCCAAAAATAAGTCATAAATCTAGAACATCCTAGGAAAAATAACAAAATTGGCTCGAAAAACAAATTTTAGGCCTAATTCTTGGAGCTCCAATGGTTTGATAGGTGATGAAGTGGCTTCTCATAACTACATGTAGAATCACCTAAAATAATTTGAGCCCGATTCAATAGTTGAATCTTCCATTATCATCGTTTTAAGTTATTAATCTAGTATGGCACGACTAAACCTTCTCTTTGACTTAGACTTATCCTACTTGTCCATAAAAATATTTTTTAGGTCATTCACATAGCTTGTCTAGATCAGACCCCTATATATTTGTGTCAGATCCTCGCCTGAATGCTTAGAACCTTCAATTTTCACAAGCCCAACATTCTCCCCGTGTTGGACAAAACTTATCCTCAAGTTTTGTTCTTACTCCAGATAAGGTGTTAAGTGCTAAACATCAAAGATATTAGAAGTCTTCAAATGGCTAAGAAGGAAAATTATATAAGTATTGTCATTTATCTTTTACAACACCTCATAATGACCTATCTTTCTTTCCTTAAGCTTGTTATATTCCCTCGCTAGAAACCTATCATGAGTAAATATTGTCCATACTAGATCACTAACCTTAAACACCACTCTCTTGATATGAGTATCATTCAGGGCCTTGTACTTGGCATTGATGTTGTGATTGTCTTCTTGACATGCTTATTTATACCATATAAGTAATTTGTCATATCTTCAGCTTGGAAACTCAACCATTTGACACGAGGAACATTTGTTAACTCTAACATCTTAAAAATATTATACCCATAAATGATATTGAATGGACTCAACTAGGTAGTCCGATTTTAAGACCTATTATAAGAAAACTTTGCTTATGGCAAGATCATATCCCACTACTTTGATTTGTCTCCCACTAAAGTTTATAGCAAGTTGTTAAGGATATGATTAATTGTCTTCATCAACCCATTTGTTTAGGGATGATATAAACTACTAAAGTTCAGTTGAGTTCCTATATTTCCCCACAAGTTTTTTCAAATTTACTCACAAACATCGTATCTTTATCCAAGGGGATAAACCTAGGAATGCCATGTAAATGAACCACTTTGTTAAAATAAAGGTAGGCTATCCAGGATGCATATGTGGTCTTCCAACAGGCTATGAAATGAGTCATCTTTAAAAACCTGTCCATAATAATAAAAATGAAATTCATGACTCATTGGGTATGGGGTAAGTGGGACACAAAATCCATACTAATTGCCAGCCACAAAGCATCAAGAACTGATATTGGAGTGTACAACCTAGCATTTGATAAGGCTCTCTTAAACCTCTGACAAACAACACATATCCTTATAAAACAAGATATTTGGCCTGATAATTTAGGCTAATACTAATCTACTACATTAGAGTCAATGTCTTATCCTGACTAAAGGTCCTTTGTAATACAATTCATAAATGATATGTTTCTATAAGAAGTAATATGTGATACACAACTTCAAACAATGAAATAGATAACCATCCATAAATATAAAGTTATCTTGCTTACCTCCATCTATTAACTCAATATAAATATGCATGAATGATAAGTTAATCAAATATAGCTCTTGTAAAGTATCAAACCCTGTCACTTAAGTATGTATAGTATTGAGTAGAGCAACCTGCTTACTGAGGGCATCTACTACTTTATTTAAGCTGCCTAATCAACGCCTTAGAGAAAATATGAACTCTTATATATATAAAAAAGAAACCCATTTTGCATGCTGACTACTTAACTTATATTGCTTATTTATGTATTTTAAAGCTACATGATCTATGATAATGACAAACTTCTTTTACGCGAGGTAATGTCACAATGTTTGAGACTCTTAAACAATATCATAACACTTTAAATCATGCATAAAGTAATTTCTTTTTGAGTTGTGCAACTTCTCATTAAAAAAAAAGCAATTTATTACTCATCTTAGCTAAGTAATGCAATTAGGATTTGCACTTCCTAGCTCCAATGACTAATCTCAATGTTTTATTTTTAATCATTTGCTTGATGTTGTGTTAAAAATATTTTATTTAGCTCTTTTTACACTTTATAACTCTATAACACTATTAAGCACAAAACTAGTTAAGTGGGCTATTGTAAGACATAAAATATGCAAAAAGACTAAGTGTAAGATACTAAAAAGATAGAATAATATGAGTCTATCAAATACTTAAATAATTTCATATGAAAACTATTTAATAAGAAATATGTTAGTACATATTTTTGATTAATTTTCCTACCAAAATGTCAAGGAATAATTTATGTGACTATTGATTGGTAGACTAAATAATATTTACAATTTATTAAATCTTTATAATAAAAATTTCCTATTTAATTAATAATAACATTACTTATTCATTTTTTGTAATGAAAACAACATAACCATAATTCATGAAAATATGACTTATTCACTTTTATCATAACAATGAAGCCCTATTTAATTATTAAAATAGAACTTTATTGACTTCTTAAATTAGGTTTGACTTTTTTTTTTTTTTGCAATTTTCTTAACATTTTCATCCTTTTCTATGAATTACAAAATAATTTAAATGATGAATGAAAAACATATACTAAAGAAGAAAAAAGAAGAAGAAGACGACGATTAAAGCCCTAAAAATATAATCAAGACATAAATACTTATGCTCAATACTAACTTATCATAGTTCAAGCTCAAGCACTGATGATGATTCAAATTTGGATGAGTTAGCTAACTTGTGTTTAAGGACGAGTTTGAAAGATCATAGCTCATTAAATGAGGATATTAGTTGCTTCATGGAAAAAAAATAATTTAAAAGATGCTTGATTAAACACTCGAGAATGACCACAATATTGAGAATCCATCATGATTGGTAATTTAAGGAAGTTAACAAAAATTAGGGTTTTGAAAAACATAATGAACTAAGAATTAAAGGTTTTTAGATTTAGAGTTTTTTATATCTTAGTATTTGATAGTGATTGGGAGGTAGAGTTTAAAGAATTGTAAGATTAATTATTGATTTTGAAGCAAAAATAAGTGGTTGATTAAGAATAGAGAGAAGTGATGAAAGTTTAGGGTTTTTTAATCAGTAATAGAGTTGTATTCAGAGAGGAGTGTTGAAATAGGCTTACGTATAATGAGTCTTTTGGTTCAAGGAGAAATGTAATTAACTTTTCTTTTCTTTTATGTATTATTTATTAAGTTATTTTATGTATTTTAAAATTATTATTCAATATATTTATTAACCTTCGCCATTTATATGCCTCGGATCTCACCATCCATCTTTTATTAATAACAGATTTGTATGAAGGACCAAACTTGATCAATTAATGAAAATTTAAGATATATGATACCCGATTTCATAATTGATTGATAAATTTAATAAAAAAAAATTCTAAACTAGATAGACCATGTGTGTTTTCTATTTATTTTTACCTCTTCAACTTTATTTGTTAATTAAGTTTAAGTTCTATAATAAATGTGAATATGTGTGTGGGTTTTAAAAAAAGATAATCTTACTTTTTATTTGCTTTGATAGATTTATAAATGTTCCACCTTGACGAGATTTAAAGAAAATCCTAAAAAAACAAGGATTTTTTCAAGGTTGTTAAATTACTAGAAGGTTAGGACTATTGTGCTTGGGTAGCACAAGCACTTGTAAAACAAATCCCTTATTAGGCTTAGATGATCATTTTATGTATAAAGAATAAAGACTTAGATGTTGTGCTTTATGTTTTTTTGCAGAGAAGATGTATGAGATGATTAAGGGTTGAAGAAGAGAATGTGAGATCTTAATTTGACCTATTTACCTTATGGCCTTTTAAAATTTTAATACTCATAAGACACAACTTTTATAGAGATAATGCTGGTAGTTAATTACTGAGTGAAATGAATGACATCATAAAGGCCATCTCCTAGGTATGAACACGATATAACGTCATTTTGTAGGCTTTATTATGGTAAAATAATGTATGAGCATTTAATGAATGCATGTTTTAGATTATAAGCTCTATTTATAGGGATGCACGATCGGTTCTTTAAGAAAAGGAGATACAAAATTAGCTCACCAAGAAAAAGGTGTGTGGTTGGTCTATTAAAGAGATAGAATGATGAGTCTTCTAAGTAAAGGGATAAAAATTAAGCCCTTTAAAAGGGACTTGGTAAGTTTATAAAAGAAAAAGATATAAGTTGAGTTTGCTAAGAAGAATAACCTAATATGAGTATGTTAAGAAGAAAATAATGAATCTAGGTCCATTAAGAAGAGGGTGAGCATCTAAGTCCACTAATGAGGAGGGATGCATGGTTTGTACTGTTAAGACAAGATATATGATTGGAAATCCTTTATCAGTTTCCTCTATCTTAAAATAAAGTTGACTCAGTTTGAGATATAATGATTTTCTTATACATGTGATTTGAGTAAACCAGAGCTTTAGAAATGAAAGTCATCAAGTTTGAGCTATTTAGCAACGAGATAACTCTAGAACTTCTCTTGTGATAACCCTACATACTAGGTGGTATGGTGCCCTTATACTTGAGCATAATGTAACCACACATATATGTAGGAGCGACGTCTTTATACCCGAGCAATGTGGCCTTTTCTACCTAATATAAATTAAGTTTTTATACCTAGGCAAGGTCCACAAAAAAGGGCAAATGCCTATATATTTGGGGAAGGTGGTTGATTTGAACAACGTATGAACAATGACTTATTAATAACAACACATGGAGAAAAAGTCTTGTAGTTACAGTAAGTATTACCATAACCTACATGGAGGTGTCTTCTTCATTTTTCTTGGTCTAGTTTGTCCCTTCGTGATTGTTTTGAAGACCTCACTAAATTTTATTTAGGTGTTGCTCTAAGCTTAGAAATAGAACATCTTGGTTCTCTTATACTCAAATGGAGATCATGTTGTACCCAAGTATAGGTGTTCTTTTAGCCAAGTTGGAGAGTCTTATTAGAGGAAATGTCATTTGGCGAGCATTTCATGAATATCACGTTGAGCCTGAAAAAAGAGTGTTCTCTTGTTTTGGCTAGACATTTATATAGAGAAAATATGGGATATTTTATAGAGGTCACATTGTACCCTAAGTAAAAGTGTTATTTCACCAGATTATAGAGCTATTTGAAATATGCCTAACATATCCATATAGAAATTTAGCATAAGGGGTTTTTTCATGGAGAACATACTCAGTGATTTATCTTGTTGAAAAATTCATAAAGACTATACTAAGTGATTTATCATGGGGATCATCGTATGATAGTAATTTTATAGAGACTGTATATTTCAATGTGTCATTGGGATTTTCATAGAGATTTCTATGAAGATTATTATAGATATTTCTCAAGTATATTATCATGAATATTTCTCATAGAATCTATACATGACAATTCATTATAAACATTAGGTTGTACCTAGGCATATAATTTTCTTATATAGGAAAAGTTGTTTTTTGTACGTGCAATGAAAAATGTGTTTTGTATCTAGGATGAAGAGTATCTTTGTACCTAAGAAAAGTTGTTCCTTATACCTATAATGGAGAATGTATTTGTACTTGTGTTGGAGAAGAGGTCTCTTATCGAGATGGAGAGTTACATGTTGAGATCTATCTGCCAATTTCATATGATGATTTGAATGAAGGTTTTTTCACAGAGATCATATCTGGCAATTTATCATAAAAATCATCATATAACAAAATTTTATAGAGACTACATATGGTAGTTTGTGATGGGGATTGCTCATGAAGATTATAAAAAAAAAAGATTATTATAGACATTTCTCAAAGAGATTATCATGGAGATTTCTCATGGAGTCTATAGTGATTCATCATAGAGATTAAGTTTTATCTAGGCAAAGATGTTTTCATATCCAGAAAAAGTTATTCCTTGTACTCAGGGTAAAGATTGTGTATTTATACCTAGGCAAAAACATTTCTTTTATCTAAATGGAAAATGTCTTTGTACCTAGGTAAAGTTCTGCTATACATTCAGGATGAATAGTGTTTTATAGTCGATAAAAGTTGTTTTTTATTGCTCGATAAGGAAAAAAAATTCTCTTTATAAGGTCACGTCATGGATCCTATTTATTAAGGCCTTAATGATAAATGGTTCAATAAGGCCCTCTACCTTCGATATCTCTTAATTGGATCTTTTTATATATACCTTAGTGCCCACATTCTCTTTTAAATGATGTTGAACAATTCGATGAAGCTTTTCTTAGTCAGAATGCTAGTGTTAAAGCATATTATAAAATTTGCAAATAAATCCTCAAAGTCAAGATATGGCTTCAGGATCTAAATAGTGATATCATATTTGGATTGACCCATAAAACATGGTCGAACGAATCTTATACATGATATTTGTGTGCTACATGATCAATTATAGATTGTTATACATGTTTTACACATGCTTTCTTGTATCTATGAGCTCGTCATAATTGTTTAGGTTAATTTAGAAAGACACGGGGTCTCTAAAAAAACATGTGCCCAATGCATGTTTGGCTAATGAAGAGGCCCTCACCTAGTAAGTTCTATAAACCTCTACATTTAAAGCTTGTATCACCACATACTTGATCTTATTATAAGAGAAGAACGTGTAAACTTTTAATGCACATACATTTTATCTTTAAAGTTAGTGGGGTTTAGCGGTTGGATTTAAAAGTGTAATCCATGTTTAGGAAGACATATAGCCAGTCTCTTGAGGAGGGGAGCCGCAAAGTCAATTCACCAAGGAGAATGAGCATTGTTATTTCATTAAAGAAGGGGAAAAGAGATTCTACTAAGAAGAGGGACCCATTATGAGTCCACCAAGAAGGAGGATCCAAGGGGATTCCATTATGGATAATGACATATGCATTTGAGACTTCTAAGGATAAGGGCGCATTCATCCGAGTTTACTAAATAGGGGTAAATCCAAGTATGTTATTTTTTGAGTGGACATACTACTTAGCATCCTTCATCACACGTATGCCTTTATAGTTTAATAGTAGATACAGACCAACACTATGCTGAGAGCTGACCCAAATCTTTTCCAACGTGAAAAAAAGGATGGTAAGGTGACATAAACGTTAATAAAAAAAATTGAAAAACTAGATACTCTGTCATTAACTTGATTGGGTTTAATAAGCTCGACTATTTTAAATAATATGAATAAAAAAATACAACAACAATAAATAAATTAACAAAAAAATTGACGATGTAGAAAAAAACCTGCATCCATCCAAATGAGCATGCCAAATATAAGACCTAGTTGTGATACTAGATTAACCTCATTGAAAGCATACTTAATAAAATTATGAAACTCAATTATCAAACAATTAAATGTTAAAGGGAAAAACCAAAAAGATAATTATAAAAAATCAACAAAAAAAAAAACTCGGGTCAACTCGGGTTAACCTTTTAACCATGCGATCATTGGCACAAGATTGGGATAAGCCAATAGAAAAGAAATTGAAAAAAAGCATGAAGACTATTTTTTTCAATAAATATAAGTTGAAGAATAAAATTGAAATTTAAAAAAAAAATGACCTAAAAAAATGCCAAAGTTAACTCGTGTTAACCTTCGAAACTCATAACCCTCGTTATGAGCCTAGAACCAACCCTACAAAAGGCAAACTTTAAAAAATAATGAAGCAAAATCCCAAATCAATAAAATAATAAGGAATAAAATTGAAAAAAATATAATAAAAAAGATTAAAAAAATAACAATTAAAAGAATGAAGACTAAATTTGATATAAAAATAAATTAAAATCAAATGTTGAGGGATATGATTGAAAGAAAAGATCAATTAAGAAAATAAAAAAATATCAATTAAAATAATAATTTGATATAAAAATTAAATAAAACAAAATGATAAAAGATGAAATTATAGGAAAAAAATCAATCCAAAAAAATTTAAGAAATAAAACAAATAGCAATCCAAAAAATAATGATCAAATTGAATACAAAAAAACTAAAATGATACATTTATAATTTAGTAAGGAGAATAGAGAAAAGATGAGCCCTGTTTGTTTGTTAGAAAGTGAATTCCGGAGAAAGTGAATTTCGAGAAAGTGAATTCCGAGAAAGTATTTTTTGATGTTTGGTAGTGTAATGGAAAATAAGCTGGAAAACATTTTCCAGTGTTTGGTTATGTCATGGAAAATAAGCTGGAAAAATAACTTATTAATATTTTATTTTTCTCAAATTTATTAAAATAACGAGGAACAAATATTACAAATTAAAAAGTTAAATGAAAATAAAATTGAAAAAAAATATAATTTCATAAATTATCTCAAATAAAATAAATAATAATCAAAATAATAGCGATCAAATCTAAAAAATAAAAAAAATAGAATATGAAGAAATTAAAATAATAATAATTAACATTTCATAAATTATTTCAAATAAAATAAGTAACAATCAAACGAATGAGGACCAAATTTGATAGATAAAAAACTTTAATTAAAAAATGATATGGGCAAATCAAGTAGCAATTATAAAAATGAGGATCAAAGTTAATATAAAAATTAAATTCTAAGGGATAAAATTGAAAAAAATAATATTCAAAACAAAATATATATATATAGCAATCAAAAGTTTGAGGACCAAATTTGATATAATTAGCAAATAATATGATATTTCTAAATTTTTCACAACTTCCGGAAAATATTTTCCGCCCAAAATAAAAGGAAAACACTTTTCTGAAAACCAAGCCAAATTTTTCATTGACTGGAAAGTGTTTTCCGTTGACCAACTTTTCTAATGACTAACAAACATAAAAAAATTTAAAAAATGATTTTCAAGAAACAAACACAATCGAAGAAAAATAAAAAATATTCATCAGAGCTCAGCCATTACACTATCGTGTGCACTCGTCAAAGCATCATAAAGATAATGATGAAACTCTTTCAAATCGTCTCGAAATCAATTTTATATTTATAAATAATATTTATATTTATTGAAAGATCAAATCACTCCCTAGTAAACTTAATAATAAATAAATAAATCCAGTTTGAAAAGATAAAAGAACCACTAAATAACAATTAATTATTTTATTTTATTTTTGAGAGTAATTTAATCTTTACACTTTACTTTTAAAATATAAAAATCAATATTTTTAAAAATTCTTTCAAAGATAATAAAGACCGTGCATATAAAATATTAAAATACCGAATTCTACAGGGTAATTTCATAGTAATCAATGGAACAGGGGGGATTAAAAAGGTAAAATAATAATTATAGTGTTACAGTAAATAGTTATCTATATATCTGTAAACACAGTGCATCCTGGCAGGCATTTCAGTTTTTTTAATTTTCCAAGGTCATCATTCTATTTTCCCCCCAAAGCACGTACTGAATAGGACTAAAAAACAAAAACGCACCTCCATTGTTGAGGAAAGAATGAATCAATCACGGACTTGTTAATATGCAATCATCATTTCTTGAACCACATAAGATTCCCTCTTAGTGGTCACTGTCAGAACAAACGAAAAAATATTATCATGCAATTATTATTTATTATATCGTCATCATTCTGATCCTTTCCTCTCCTCTCCTTTCCCCATATATATCCATCACGGGCTGCTCGAAAACAATGTCTCTGCTTTTTTTCTTTTTCTTCTTTTATAGTTATTAATAATAATAACTCTCTTCCTTTTTCTATATAACACAGCGCTTGTTTGCCCTCCTCTCTTTAACATTTGAATGGCCTCGTTTTCTTCCCAAAACAGAGTACCTAAGGTCTCTGTTTTTCTCTTCTTTTCCCTTATCTGCTTCTTACTTTTTTCTTCTAGCCATGTAGTTTTGGCACAATCATCAGCAGTTTTTGCCTGTGATGTTGTGAGCAATCCATCCTTGGCCAGTTTTGGGTTCTGTAACACGTCGTTAGGGGTGAGTGACAGAGTTGTTGACCTGGTGGAAAGACTCACATTGCAAGAAAAGATATTGTTCTTGGTGAATAGTGCAGGGAGTGTGAGCAGACTTGGGATACCTAAGTATGAATGGTGGTCGGAGGCTTTACATGGAGTTTCCTACGTCGGTCCAGGCACTCATTTCTCTAGTGTTGTCCCCGGAGCTACAAGCTTTCCTCAGGTCATCCTCACTGCTGCTTCCTTCAACACCTCTCTCTTTGTAGCCATTGGAAAGGTAATATCATATCTCTACAAATTTACTCCCTCTTTTTTTTTTTCTTTCATGTTGTTTGTTTTTCTTTCCCCTTCAATTCTTCCTCTTCTTGACTTCCTAAATCTTAGCAACGAAGACAAGTCTTTCTTTCTTAATTATAGTTTTTTTTATATATATATATATATATTGTTTTGAAATACGAGATAGATTTGGTGGAAGTTGTTTTCTTGTCGGAAAAAAAGAGGTTTGAACTCGAGACCTTCTAGATTCTATCCAAATGTAAAAAAGAAGAGAACCAGATGCTGGGAAATATACACTCAGCCAGTGTAGGAAATGCCCAGAAGAAATTTTTTTATTGTTCCATTGGAACTTCACGGTGAGGATTTCGGTGGCGCTACAGTTAATCAATAGAATTAGGTCCAAAAGCAGAAAATTTCATGTACATTATGCATGTGATGCTGAGTCAGAGTAGGTGGAATTGTAATTGTATCCCTTGAAACAACTTTCAGATCCGAAGACTTTTTTGTATCAGTTGGGTACACCTTTTTCTTGTGGATTCCAGCTTGCGTGTTAGCGAGACTGAAGTCGTCGGCAACGTATGGAAATTAATTGACGGCCACCGGTCTATTTTGATCACACCTTTAATTACTTTGAAGAGGACTCTTCATATTTCACCTTTATTTTATTATTTATAACACTTTTTTTTGCAATTTTTGCTAACCGAATCATGTTGAAGATAAACAAGGATCATTTACTTATTTTGACCAGCCTTCGAACACCAATACTTCTCTCTTGACTTGAAAGGAGGATTTACCTCGTTAAAAAACTGAAACAAAAAAGAATTGAAGAAGGAAAGGAGTTCTGGTTTTCATGTTTAACTAGCTCCCTTTTGGTTGAATCCATTGATTCTGGTGTCCCTCTATGGTTGTGTTCTGCAAAACTCGAGTACTCCATTCTTATGACTGAAAGGATTATCGAGTCTAACCAGAATTGTGGTGGAAAATGCTTTCCCAGATGGTTAAACAAACCATTAATTTTTTTATTGTTTGAAGGCTATATGTTAAAACTCTCAAGGTTTTGCAGGTTGTTTCAACGGAAGCAAGAGCAATGTACAATGTGGGATTGGCAGGGTTGACGTTTTGGTCACCAAATATCAACATATTTCGAGACCCAAGATGGGGAAGAGGCCAGGAAACTCCAGGAGAGGATCCCTTGCTCTCAAGTAAATATGGATCAGGTTATGTTAAAGGACTGCAACAAAGGGATGATGGCAATCCAGATGGACTTAAGGTTGCTGCATGCTGTAAACATTACACAGCCTATGATCTGGATAACTGGAAAGGGGTTGATCGTTACCATTTTAATGCTGTGGTAATGTTCATTTATTCAATCCAACTCCTTTTTTTATTAGGAAGGTCACTTTCTCTCTCAATTATAGTGTTTTCTCTTCAATGATTTTGGCTAAATTCGTACAGTTTGTTTATGATGAGTTAGGTCACAAAGCAAGATTTGGATGATACGTTTCAACCACCTTTCAAGAGTTGTGTTGTTGATGGGAATGTTGCTAGTGTTATGTGTTCTTACAACAAGGTTAATGGTATTCCCACCTGTGCTGATCCCGACCTCCTCTCTGGTGTAATCCGAGGGCAATGGAAATTAAATGGGTATGTATGAAATTTCAAAAATGTTCACAATTTGATTGTGTTTATATCATATGTTCTTTCCTGGAAACTAAACCGGGCATCTGCAGGTACATTGTTACCGATTGTGATTCCATAGACGTGTTCTACAACTCCCAGCATTATACCAAAACACCAGAAGAAGCTGCAGCCAAAGCTATATTGGCAGGTATTCGTTCTTGGATTTCTATGTAGATTGATTTTACTTTGTCAACAAAAGTCATATAAGAGTTTGGATATACCTTATTGAATATTTCTCGTTTATAATTTGAACTTGTAATCGTTTAGAACTATTTTAAATGTCTAAAAATAGTACTACCTTTTGTTTTTATATATTTTAAAAGAAAAATTAATGTTAAAATTAGTTTTTTAAAATGTATAATTACTTTTCTTTTTTTTGAAAAATCTTGATGAAGATAATATAGGAAACAAAATGAATTATATTTTATTTTATTTAAATATATAAATTCAACTTAATCGAATTCAATTATATAATTACAAGCTTGGAATATGTCTGAAGAGAGATGCCCGAATCCATGCCTTTTTTAATGTAGAATGACATTTTTAATAATCATATATTTTGTTGTATATTAAAGTGGTTCGAACCACTCCTTTGCAATAACAACAATAGAAAAGACAACACTTTTGGACATATCTTGTTATTTTTTTATGATTTGTTCTGCAATTTCTTTTTCTGATTTCCATTGGATTCAAGGGGTTATGTTGCTAAAATGTTTCGATTTGATAGGGTTGGACCTCAACTGTGGATCTTTCTTGGGACAGCACACTGAAGCAGCAGTAAAAGCAGGACTTGTGAATGAGTCGGCCATTGATAGAGCTGTCTCCAACAATTTTGCCACTTTAATGCGACTTGGATTCTTTGACGGTGATCCCAGCAAACAACTCTATGGGAAGCTAGGACCAAAAGATGTATGCACAGCAGAGAATCAGGAGCTGGCCCGTGAAGCTGCCAGGCAAGGGATTGTGTTGCTGAAGAACACCGCAGGATCACTTCCTCTATCTCCCACTGCCATCAAGAACCTGGCAGTAATTGGACCAAATGCCAATGTCACTAAAACAATGATTGGAAACTATGAAGGTAAAACTTCAGTTAGTTCATCCAATTTCCTTCATATTACTTCCAATGTTCATCAAATCAACTTGTTAAACGATGTGTTTTGATATGATTTAGGTACACCCTGCAAATATACAACCCCTTTACAAGGACTAGCAGCTTCTGTTGCAACAACATATCTACCTGGCTGCTCAAACGTAGCCTGCAGCACTGCCCAAGTAGATGATGCCAAGAAAATAGCAGCTGCAGCTGATGCCACGGTGCTTGTAATGGGTGCCGATCAATCTATAGAAGCAGAGAGTCGTGACAGAGTGGACATTCTTCTTCCAGGACAGCAGCAGCTTCTGATAGCAGCAGTTGCAAATGCATCCACTGGACCTGTAATCCTTGTTATAATGTCTGGGGGAGGCATGGATGTATCATTTGCGAAAACTAACGACAAAATCACAAGTATCCTATGGGTTGGCTACCCTGGCGAAGCTGGTGGAGCTGCCATAGCTGATATTATTTTTGGTTCCTACAACCCAAGTACGCACCAACCATCCCATAACTGTGTTCTCTTAGTTTTTCAGATCTTTGCATTTGATTCTAAATTTGTACATATTATAGTAGAATATGAGTTCGAATTTAACCAAGAATCTCTTTCCAGGTGGGAGGCTACCGATGACTTGGTATCCACAATCATACGTAGACAAAGTACCAATGACAAATATGAACATGAGACCAGATCCTTCGAATGGCTATCCTGGCAGAACCTACAGGTTCTACACCGGAGAAACTGTTTACTCATTTGGAGATGGACTAAGCTATTCTAAATTCAGCCACGAATTAACTCAAGCACCTGGACTAGTATCTGTTCCTCTAGAGGAAAATCATGTTTGTTACTCTTCAGAATGCAAATCAGTTGCTGCTGCTGAACAGACTTGTCAGAACTTAACCTTTGATGTGCATTTGAGAATCAAGAACACGGGAACAATGAGCGGAAGCCATACAGTGTTCTTGTTCTCTACTCCTCCATCAGTGCACAACTCACCACAGAAGCATCTGGTGGGTTTTGAGAAGGTCTTCCTGCATGCACAAACAGATAGCCATGTGGGATTCAAGGTGGATGTTTGTAAGGATTTGAGTGTGGTTGATGAGCTCGGAAGCAAGAAAGTTGCCTTGGGAGAACACGTTCTTCATATTGGAAGCTTGAAGCACTCCTTGACTGTAAGGATTTGAAACAAGACTTTCAAGTCCTCTGCAGTGTTTGATTTGTTGTTCTTGTATTCCCTTTAGAAAGGCATTTCAAAATGCAATTATTGGCCTATGGATAATAAACAGGTCGAGAGGTTATGAAAAATCTCTCAATTATTTCACATAAAGCCCTATTACTCAGAATTAAGATTTGAAACCCGAAGGAATACAAAGCTTGGCTCCAAAAGAAGAAAGGCTGAGCTTCATTTTTCCTATTGATCTTTGCTTAAATTACTGCTATCCCTCTCCTATCCAAGAGAGTGGATTGATGAACTCTACTCTATAATTATTTATTTTTCCTTTTTATATACCTATTTATTTTTTATTAAATAAATATTGATAATTATTATTTGAGTATTTTAAAGGTTTTAGGAATGGAGTAACACTCATCATCCAATGATTTATACTAAACTAAAAAAAAAAGGTTATTTGACCTTTGAAAAATGGACTTAAACTTGGAATAAAAAAAATGGAAAAAAGGAGAATTAACCACAGTTATTAAACCCGGCCTGGCCCGGCGAGTCGACCTGGTGGCTGGACCGGTCCGGGTTTTATGAAAGACCGCCTGTGGCAACAGCCCGGTCAAACCCGGGCGACCTAGCCGGTTGACCCAGGACCCGAGCGACCCGGGCAAACTCGGATGAGACCTTTTTTTTTTTTTTTTTTAAGATGTGGGATTTGAAATCTATTAGTATATATACTATATGTTCCCAAGAAAAAAGTCATGTTTTTTCAATGTGGGATAAAAAAATATTTTGGTTTAAATACTTCAACTTAAAAGGATAACATAATATCTTTTCAATGTTGGGATTTGAAGCACTTTCATATATATACTATGTGTTCCCATGACAAAATTTATGTTTTTTCAATGTGGGATTTGAAACCCATTAGCATATATATTCTATGTTCCCAAGAAAAAAATCATGTTTTTTCAATGTGAGATAAAAAAACCTTTTAGTTTAAATACTTCAACTTAAAATGATACAATAGTATTTTTCCAATGTGGGATTTAGAGCCCTTTCATATATATACTCTATGTTTCCATGAAAAAAATTATGTTTTTTCAATGTGGGATTTGAAATCCATTAGTATATATACTCTATGTTCCAAGGAAAAAGTTATGTTTTTTCAATGTGGGATAAAAAAAAAAATTTAGTTTAAATACTTCAACTTAAAAGCTTAACATAATATCTTTTTAATGTGGGATAAAAAACTTTTTGGAATATTTTTTTAAACTTTATTATTTGTAATATGTATAATTTATATTTACATGGATTTTTTCATATGAAATATTAAAATTTTTATTTTTTTTTAATTTTTCCGGGTTAATCCGGGCTGACCCGAGTTGACCCGGGTTGACCCATGAAACTCGGGACCCGGTCCCTTGGCCGGGTCAACCCTCGGGCCGGGTTTAATAACTATGGAATTAACCAATAAATCCTAAATGCATAAGAAATAATAAATTTCAATATATATATATATATATATAAACAATAAGGTCAACATAGTATTAATCCCAAAAAAACAAATACTACAAAAAATAATAAATAATAAATAATAAATTCAAATATAAACTTATAATCGAAATTTTCCCAACATAACATGTTATTATAAACAACAAATTAAAATAAATACTAAAAATATAAATATACCATAAACAAAAAAACACAAAAACAGAAACTAAAGCATTTTAGAGTTCTATTCTAGGATCCTATACTCTTTGTGTGTGTGTGTTTGTGTGTCACACACACACACGTAATTCAAAATATTAATTTAACATATATGATTCAAATTCAATTCTAGAAATCAATTCACTTCAAATTAGACAATACTAACATAATGTCAAGCATCTAGATGTGAATCTAGAGAGTAAAAACCCTAAAATTCACAATCAAGATTGAACACAACCCAAGAAAGCTAAAATCAAGTTGAAAAGAACTTGACCTAATGATCACTTGAACCAAGGAACCATAGTTATTGGATGCAAACTCATGTTTGTTGAGTATAAGGAAATCAAGAATTGAAAGTATAAGGATGAACGTCACAAAGAAGTAATCTTTAATAAATTTCTAAGAGTTTAAAGAAGAACTAAGAATATGTGTAACCATGCACAATCTAAGAAAGCTAAAATTTAAGTTTTGATAGAAACCTTTACTCAGAGATAACTTTGTATCTAAAAACAAAAGGTATTGAAAATTAAATCTGGACCCATTAATTATAGGGAATTAAGAACTCGAAGTATACAAAAATGTAACATGATCAATTATACATTGATAAATCAAATTTGTTATTTGTCACGACAAAGAGAAAAGTGTTACATAATGACTGTTGAATTTTACAGTAAAGAAAACAATATATAGTCCTTCTAAATAACCATAATGGATCCTTATTGGGCTGCAAACCAATGAGCTCAAGTTAATAATCGGCTAACATAAACTTAATGTCTAAAAGAAATCCTAAAAACATTGATTTTGGGCCAAAACAAACCCGAATTAAAACACAAGCCCTAAAATGAAAGTAAATATCCAAATAATAAAATAAAACAAAAAATAAAATCTTAAAATAATTTAGATTAATACAAAAAAATAATTTAGCCCAAAAGTAATCCGAAATTAAATACTTTTGCCCTTTTTTTACCTTGAATAACTAGGATAAATAAAGAATTCTTGTCAAAAAAGGATTTTGGAATGTTAAGGAATCTTTATCATACTTGGAAGCTATGTTGTTGCCTATTAAAAATCTTTATAAAACTAAAAAACTTTCAAAAAAATAAGTTGTTAAATATCCTTGCATCATGAGAAAAAGAATCCTCTTTAAATAGAAAGTTCACAAGTCAAAAGGCATCAAACAAGAAAATCTATATTGCATGTGATGACCTATATCGCAAGACCTTTTCAAACTTTGACTGACCTAACATTTTAACCAAATATATAACAATATGTTTGGAAAACTTCTAGAAAATTTCATTTTGATTAAACAATAATTGATATTTATGCTTGATAACGTAAAATTAAAGGATAAACATAATTACGTTACAGTCCAAATTTGCATGTTCAACCTTTTTTTGGATCATATTATTCCTTCTCTCTTCAAGATTATTCAACCTTGAATCACCAATAGGTACAACGGGTTTTTTATAGGCTTTTTTTTAGCCTTCAAAGCTCTTTTATCTCTAACATTTGCCTCCAATAACTTTGTATAAAAGTAGTAGTTCTTCGCTTTCTTCTTTCATCATTTTGGTGTTGTTGCTCCTCTCTCTCTCTCTCTCTGAAGGTTGCTATTCATAGAATTGTTCTTGTAACTTATCAAATTCTTGCCTCAAAACACCAAACATTTAGGATATGTTCTTGCATTCTTGAGCGATAACCCTTTTTTATTCCCTCTTTCTTAGTGAATACATGACACAAATAGGAAAGCAAAATGAAAGACAAGCAATATATGATATAAAAGCACCATGGAATAGGAAGTTTTATCCAAAATTTCTAATCTCAAACTATAGGTACCTAACTGATTTTAATAAGACTAAACCTAAGAACTTCAATTTACCTTGTTACCCAAATAAATCACCCCTTCTAATACCTAAAATTACAATCTTGCTCCAAATAAATCACCATTTCTAATACCTAAAATTACAATCTTGTTGATTTCTATTTTTTGAACTATAAATAGATATTCTCAATAGAATTAAATGTTGAATATTTTTCTCTCTCTTTTTATCATAAGAACCAATAATGCAAAACTTAGACAATAATGAAAGAAAACAAAACAAAACTGATTGAATAAAACTTTAACTAAATCATACTTGAAACAAGACACAAAGAAAAACAAAAAGAAGATACATATAGAAACAAATTTAAACAACGAAAGTAAAGAGGATGTAATCGATGCGTACCTCTAGAATAGCAAACTCGAAACCCACAACGAAGTAAATAAACAACCTAAGAAGACCAAAATCATGTTTGGATAGAAACCTTAACCTAAAAATAACCATGTACCTAAGAATCAAATGTATTGAAGATGTGACTTATCTTGTTGATTATAAAAAAAATCAAGAACCTGAAGCGTGCAAAGTTTTCATAAGGTCAATTATACCTTGATAAGTCAAATTTGTTCTTTGTCACAGTAAAGAGACAAGTGTTGTGTTATGCAAAACACAAATTTATTCAAAACATCATGGTTGCTAAATTTTATAGCAATGAAAACAATATATAGTTCTTTTAAATAACCCTAATGGACCTTTATTGTGTTCCAAACCAATGGGCTTAAGCTAATAATTTGCTAACGCAAACCTAATGCCTAAAACAATTCTAAAACATTGATTTTTGCCCAAAATAAAACACAAGTCCTGAATTGAACATGAATATCTAAATAATAAAATAAAAAACAAATAAAACCTTAAAATAATTCAGATTAATACAAAAAGTAATTCATCCCAAAATTATTTTGCCATTAAATACTTTAGCATTCATTTTCTTAAGTAACTAAGATAAAAAGGAAACTTTATGAGAAAATTATTCTGGAACATTAAGGAATCCTTGCCCTAATTAGAAACCATGCTGCTACCCATTAAAGATTCTTATCGAACTAAGAAAATTCTAAAAATAAATTGTTGAATATCTTTGAATTGTGAGGGGAAAAAAATCCTCTAATAGGAAGTCCATAAGTTAAAATGCAATAAATAGTAAGATTTGTATTTCATGTTCTAACTTTTATCGCAAGACCATTTCATACTCTAATTGACTTGAAATTTTAAAACAATATGCAACAATATTTATAGAAAATCATTATAAAATTCCAACTTGATCTAATTGGTGGATTAAAAGTTATTCTTGATTGTGTAAAACTGGACAGTAAGCACAATTACCCTAGAATTTGAATTTTCTTGTTCAACATTTTCTTGGATCGTATCAAATCCTAAATTAACTAGAAAAATATTGCAAATCCAAAACTGTAACTTTTAGGCTTTATCACAAAGTATTTCTTATGATTAATTTCTATAAAATTTTAACTCTATAGGAAACAAGACCTTCAGAATATTTTTTTTAAAATTCAATATGATCTAACAATCATATCAAAACTTGTGTTTGTTAATATAAAACTATACATTAGGAAAATAAGTCCAATTTGCATGCCTCAAGCCCTCCTATGCATGTATTACATTGATTGAAGTTTGATCATCCATTGTTGTAATTTTAATGTTTGTCTTGGACCAAATATCTTGAATTGGCCAATTGAAAGCTTTTTTAATCTTTTTAGCCATTGGTCTTGTGATTGGCCCAACTAGCACCTCTAATATAACTTTTGGTGATGCTTATTGATTCTCATCATTCCCCTTATCCTTAAAAGAATTCAATCTTGAATAGATAAAGATTAGAAACATTAAAAGTAACATTAATGTTATTCCCATAGAGAATATCCACTTCATATACATTGTTATTGATTTTGTTCAAGAACTTGGATTGGACTATCTCTTCTAAAATATAACTTAGATCTCCAAAGGTTGGAAATCTTTCCTTCCTCATATACACTCAAACCTAATCATTTGGTTCAAAGATAATAAGTCTATGACCTCTACTAGCTTTAGATGCATGTTCTTTTTCTCAATATATTGTCGAGCATTATCATAGAGTGTCTTCACCATTTTTACTTTTATAATGTCATTAAGACTACTAACCTTTTTACCAACAGGTAAAGGAATCAAATCCAAAGAGGTTAGTGGATTAAAACCATAAACAATCTCAAATGATGAATGATTAGTAGTAGAATGAACACTCTTATTATATGTAAACTCTATGAACAACAAACATTCTTCTTAATTTTTCAAAATATTTTGAATGATAATATGTAATAAAGTAGTTAAAATCTTATTTACTACTTCCATTTGACCATCCATTTATAAATGACAAGTTGTCAAAAACAACAACTTAGTTCCCAACTTTCCCATAAGATCTTCCAAAAGTAACGAAAGATCTTAACATCACAATTAGAAACAATACTCTTAGAAACACCTTGAAGTAGTATTATCTCTCTAAAGAACAATCTAGGAATATTGGTTACATCATTAATTTTATGACATAATATAAAATATTTCATCTTAGAAAACTTATCTACAACCATAAAACTTGAATCCCTATCCTTTTTTCTTCTTTTTTTACCTAGGTATACCTAAGACAAAGTTTATGGAAACATCTAACCAAGGTTCATTAGGTATAAGTAAAGGAGTATGTAACCCATACAGTAAGATCTTAGGTTTACCTTACCTACATTCGATCACATATTCTTTGTACATCATGTTTCATTTTTAAGCCAATAAAAGTGTTCATGCAAAACTTTTAAAGTTTTCTTAACACTAAAGTTTTCCATTAAACCACTTTCATGAGCTTTACATACAAGCAATTCACGCATAAAATTATCAGTCACACAAAGTTTATTCTTTCTAAAATAATAATAAAGTCAATAAAACTTATCATAGCTAACTTCTTACAAGCTTCATACACGTTAGCAAAATCACTATAATCGGCATATAAATCTTTAACATATTCAAAACCCAATATTTTTATATTAATAGTAGAAAGAAGGTTGTATCTTGCTTATACTTAATAACATATGGAAAGATTTTAATGAACTCTATCCATTTGGCATGTCTTTTATTCAACTTACTTTACCTCATCAAATGCTTTAAGGTTTCATGATCCAAATGAATAACCAACTCTTTCAAGCACAAGTAGATAAGCTAATACAAATCTCGTAATTACATAATCACGCAATCCACAACAAAAATGCTAACTTCCCCAAGAAAGTCAAATAATCAGGTCTGATAGGAGTGTAACACAATAAAAACCTATATCACGATGTCAACACTATAGGAATAAGAACCCTCACCCTATGAATATCAATTCATGAACGAGAAGTATAAGAAAGACATCACAAACTTCGTTAATCTTTGAGAAATCAATTTAGTTTGTTAGAAAACCAAAGAATATGAGAATCTCTCTCACACTAGCTAGATAAAGTTGGTAGTAATAGTAGTATCCTAAATATTAATTAAAACAATAAATAAACCTTAAAAAATATTCAAATTAATACAAGTTATCAAAACACCTCAAAATCATATCTCCTTACATTAGATCACTTGTAACTGAATCTGAAACTTGTAGATGGAATATTGTCCTTTTGTGCCATCCATTAATCCTCTTTCCTTGCTAGAAAGATGTTGTCTTGAATGCTTAAGTTTCTTCCTTTATTTGCTAATATTTGATATTGTGGTCAAGGTTGTCAAAACATGCATTACGGGTTGAATCGCTTGAAAAAATCAAAAATGGGTAAAATCGGGTTGAAATCAAGTGAAATCGCAAAAATCGGATGAAATCGCGTAAAATCGCGATTTCAGGACCGATTTTGCGATTTTGACAAAATGAGATCCTGAAACAAAATCTCTCCTTTTGGACAGCTTTCAGATGCTTTGGTAAGAGCGCGGGCATGATTTGCTTTCAATTTTGTGTAGCTGTTTTCTTCTAATCTACTTTTTGTGTTTATTTTCCTGCGCAAGTTGTATTTTTTTGTGCTAGTTCAATTGTTCCATGGAGTCAGGTAATTGATAGCACTCCATTGGAAATATCAATAGCTCTAAACTTTTAGGAATTGTCATAGTTTTTCGTGTAAAAAAAATCTCAGAATCCTACATTTTTAAGTTAGAATTTTACATTTTTAACGCAAATTTGAAGAACTGGACCATATTTTGTGTGATACATGATTAAGATTCAAGTGAATTTGGGATGGATTGGACGGAGATAAATGCCGAATGAGAAATGGGCTTTCAATTTGCTTTCCCTATGATGTTGTTTAGAAAATTGTGTTTGCAATTTAAAAAAAAAAAATTTCATTAAAATAATTAAGAGATGCATTAATAAAAAAATAAAGTTTAGATTAAAGAAATATATTTTATCTACATATTTCAAATGCCTTGAATTTTTTTTAAAAAATCTTTATTTTTATTTAAAGTATGAATTTTTTTTTATGTATTTTAAAATTCCTTACAATTTTACGATCCGTTTTTACGATCCGATTTTGTGAACGGCTTTCCGTTTCGTGTTAAAATCGCGATTTTAACAACCTTGATTGTGGTAGATGGTTTTTTGGTCTTTTTATTATGTTTTTTTCATTAATATTGTGAGGGGTCAAGGTCACTTTGGTATTTGAATAAATTAAATTAAAAAAAGAAGAGAAAATTTGTTGGCACGTGTATCTTATGTGTCATTGTGTGCAGTACCTCCTAGTGGTCGAACACCGTATTTCAAGGCGGCATTCGATGTCAAGAGCTTCGATGATGTTTTTTTTTCCTTTGTTTTCCCTCTCTTTAACCTTAAAAAACATGTTGCCCTTGTAAAAAATAAAAAAAGAGTGTTATTTGTTAATTTTATCACATTTGATCCTCATTCTTTTGTATTTTTTTTTCAATTTTATCCTTTGATATTTAATTTTTATATCAAATTTATCCTCTTATTTTATTATGTTTCATATTTAGCCCTCAATTTTTTGATTTATGATTTAAATTCATGGCTTTTTTATTAAGTTTTAATTTCTTTTTAAATTCATCTTTAGATCCATGATCTTGTTTTTATTTTTCTCATATTTGGTCCTTATTCTCTTGATTTTTACTTTTTTAGAGTGTTTTGTGAATTTGATTTTTCTTTTTAATTTTGGCCTTCAATTCAAAATTTGATGATATTTAAGGTTTAACCCGAGCTAATCTAAGTCAACCAAATGTTTTTGTTTTATAAAGTAGAAATTATACAATTTTGTTTTTTTTAAAAGAGAGGAAAATAGTCAATGGGTTTTAGCTGGATTTGCCCCAGGTTACTGGATATAGGTCAACCTAGCTTTTTAATCATCTTATATTGGATCAATTCTTTCTTAATTTCTTTTGAAACCCGACTTGGTCTAAGACATAGGCCACGGATCAACTTGTCGGGTTGAACCGAGTTTTAAAATAGTGGTTTTCTAATGCAATAATTTCAGTTTAGTCACTAGTTAGAGTCATGAGTTTGAAAAGTTAACACGAGTTGACATCATTTTCTTTCCCGAATATATCCTTTGAAGTTTTTCATTTTAAAAAATAAACTTTGTTATTTTTTTTATTTTATTTTCAATCAAGTTATTCTTATCTCATAGTAGGAGGCTTGTTTGGACAACTCAAGTTTTTTAGGTCGTTTTTTTTTATCTTTTTAATTTTGTCCTTCAAAATTCAATTATTTTTAAAATCTAACTTTGTTTTTTTTTTTTCCTATTTTGCTTTTTATTGGATTGTCCAATTCGCATGATCTTACTTGTGAGTTTTAATGACTTCATCTGGTTTTTATAAGTATTTTATTTTATAAAACTTTTTTTTATTGGTTTTTTTTTAATTTTATATTTTTTATATTTTAATTATTAGAGATCGATGATGATTATTTTTTTCAATTCTCTTTCTCTAACGTGCTGTTATGAATTTTTTTATTCTTTAAAATATATTGATGACACTAAGCTTTTTTTTTTTTTACACTGCAAAAAAATCAGCCAAACTCCCAGCAAATTACGTGCCAACTATCTAGTTCTCTCCATTTATTTACTTGCTCCATTTCTGTCATCTGTTTTATTAGGAATAACAAGTGCTATTATCTATTTTCTTTTTCAATCAAGTTGTGTGTTAATTAAAATATGTAAAAGATAAATAAAAAAGCAGAAACAAGGATTGATTTGGTTAAGTAGTAAAAAAAGTATCAATTTTTTTTTTTTTTTTTTTTTTACGTTATGAGTTAGAATAATTTTAATTAAAAGAAAAGAGATGAAGATATAAAATAAATAATTTTAAAATATAAAGAACATGATAATATTCCCCCTCTCCCAACTTTCTTTGAACTTTCCTTTCAAAAATAGTAACCAAATAAAATAATAAAATAATAAAAAATTCCAAGGTGCAGTGGCATTCCAAATGGGTTTGTGTGGGTAACTTGAGATGTTGTTGTCTTTGACTAACCCCTTTCCGTCCTAAGCCGTAGATCATTGAAAACTTCCTGCAAACAACTCTTCTTTCTCTTACTATTCTCAAAAAAAAAAAAAAAACTCTCCTTTTCTGTTGCCCAGCTCTCTCTGCCTCTCCCACCAAACACGCCGAAATCAACTCTCTATCTTGCTCGAATTGCAAGTTCTTGCTTATAATTCATATTGGGTTGTGAATAGTTTTGATTATAGTGATTTGGGTCAACGGGTTTGATTCTTGTAATTTTGTTCTTCTGTGCAAAGTCAAGGTGGGCTAAAGAAATGAAATAAATTTCTGGGTTTAAGAAATAAAGGAAAAGGGATGTGGGCGATCTGGACCTCTGCTATCTTTTTGGTCTTTCATTTGGTCGTCGTCAGGGTCTCCAGTAATGTAGAAGGTATGCTTCTTCTTCTTCTTCTTCTTGTTTTTTTGTTTTTTTACTTGTCGGTTACCAAATTTGCATGATATGGTTTTATGTGGCAAGACAGGCGATGCCTTGAATGCATTAAAGACGAATTTCCTTGATCCGAACAATGTTCTTCAAAGTTGGGATGCTACTCTCGTCAATCCCTGCACTTGGTTTCATGTTACATGCAATAATGAAAATAGTGTCACGCGTGTGTAAGTTTATTTATTGAGTTGGTAATTTAAATTTACTTGATGATGATGATGATGATGATGGCGGCTACCATAGCTAACAACTCGCTACTTTTACTTTCAGTGATCTTGGAAATGCAAATCTATCTGGTCAACTGGTTACGCAACTTGGGGTGCTTTCAAATTTGCAGTACTTGTAAGTCGTTCGAGTTCTTCTCTGTTTGATTGCTTCACATCATGAATTGTGCATAAAGTAGATTGTATGGAAGAATGGTTCATTATATGTGCCTATTAAAAATGAAAAGAAGAGAGGAAAAACAGTCTGCTTATATCCATACCCATATCGATTTTCCATACCCATGGAGCCTGCTTTGCCCTTTATCCACTTGAAAAGGAGCTATCTAAATCTACTTGAATGAATTGATTCTAGACATGATCCTGCTAATAAATACCAAGGTTTTAAAGTGACATCGCATTTCATAGACTCTCGACTTGTTTTTTGTGTATATCTATAATTTGGAAACCATCTAATATTAGCTATACCATAAGAGAATTTTTCCCCTACCATCCATTTCCTAGCAACATTTGATAGATGAGTTACATTACCTGGAATTAAATATTTTTTTATGGCACGCTTTTGTTGAAACCCCGTCCCTTTTTTTGTCATTGAATTACACTTGGTAAATGGAGCTCTTTTGACAGGGAACTTTACAGCAATAACATAACTGGACCAATTCCAGATGAGCTTGGGAATCTGACAGACTTGGTGAGCTTGGATCTTTACTTGAACAACTTAACTGGTCCGATTCCTCAGACATTGGGCAAGCTTCAGAAACTACGTTTCTTGTATGAAACCATTCCTTTCATCCAATATTTCTGTAAAACTTGGAACTCATTTGCTGTGTATTTTATATTCTCATGGAAGTTTGAGTCTACTGGCAAGACTTGCATGTGTGTGTGTGTGTGTTGGCTGTGGCCCTTACATAGCTGTTCTTTTTGTGGCAGTATGAAAAGAAGAGAAATATTTTTCCATCTTTTATCATAATAATTTTGCTTTCACTTGCATAATTTCACTGAAGAATTGGCAAGGGTTGAAGTAATGCATGTGCAGGCAGTAATTGGTCCATACAATATTTTATGATAATCAGAGTAGGCATTATGTTATAAAGAAATGGGTATGTATGTGTGCATTTTGGCTGTACACTTTACATGACTGTTCTTTTTGTGGCAATATGAAATGAAGATTTTTTTCACTGAAGAGATGAGGGGTGAAGTAAGGCATATCCCAATCAGTAATATATCAGTGCATGTTTTTATGATAAATCAGATTACACAGTTTGTTGATAAGCAATATTTTGCACTTCAAGTATAGCAAGTTCCATCTAGAAATCTGGCTTTCCACATCTAGCAGTGCATAAAGTTTTTTCTGCACGTGCACTGGCTGTTTTGTTTAAATGTAGTCTAGCAAGTGTAATGGAGATTCAGGACATGACTCTTCTGTTTTGTGAAATAGGCGTCTCAACAACAACACCTTGTCGGGAACGATTCCTATGAATTTAACTACGGTTACTACCCTGCAAGTCCTGTGAGTAGTATTTTGCTGATGACAATATTTTTGTTATCATGAATAGGTGTATCCTTAATTTCCCCAGGCACCAACTATTGCTTGAATGAAAATATATTGCTATTTGTGCAGTGATCTTTCTAACAACCAACTAACAGGAGATGTCCCTGTAAATGGCTCATTCTCTTTTTTCACTCCTATCAGGTTTGTTGCTAGTAACTCTACTTGTCAGTATCATTTATTGGTTGTGGATGCACAGTACCTGTTTTACTAACCTCTGCATTTTTTTTGCAGTTTTGCCAACAATAAATTCAATATTTCTCTAGCTCCTCCACCACCTCCTCTTTCTCCACCATCAAGGGGTCCTTCTAATGGTCAGTTACAATTTCATCTTTTTATTTTCTTATTTAACCAAAAGGGGGAAGGGGCTGAGAGTGTTTAAGATAAGCACCTCATGTTGTCTAGGTGTTGAGTTTGAAGGTCTCTTCCATTTGAAAATGTATGTTGTTCTGGGTATTTCTGAATACATTCTTGGCATGGTAAATTTTTGAAATATCATTTGCAATAGGAAATAGTGCCACTGGAGCTATTGCTGGGGGAGTTGCTGCTGGTACTGCTCTTCTGTTTGCTGCCCCTGCAATGGTACTTGCTTATTGGCGAAAAAGAAAACCACAGGACCACTTCTTTGATGTACCTGGTCAGTGTTTTTTTGGAAGAGGTCATGATTGATCAGAACTGAAATTTATTCTGTTTAGGATGCATTTTCACTCCATCTACATCTGTGCAGCTGAAGAGGACCCAGAAGTTCATCTTGGACAGCTTAAAAGGTTTTCTCTGCGTGAGCTACAAGTTGCAACTGACAATTTTAGTCACAAAAACATTTTGGGCAGGGGTGGGTTCGGAAAGGTTTATAAAGGACGTTTAGCTGATGGTTCTCTAGTGGCTGTTAAAAGACTGAAAGAGGAGCGCACCCAGGGTGGGGAACTGCAGTTTCAGACAGAAGTTGAGATGATCAGCATGGCTGTGCATCGGAACTTGCTTCGTCTACGTGGCTTTTGCATGACTCCAACTGAGAGGTTGCTTGTCTATCCTTATATGGCTAATGGAAGTGTAGCATCATGTTTAAGAGGTACTGCTATCAGCCAGGATCTTTCTTTGCTATATTTATCTCCTTTTGTTATGTAATTTATAAGTGATTCCTTTTACATGATGCCAATCCATTTCAGTTTTTTCCCCTTAAGGTAGCTTTATATATTTTGCATATTTTTGTGACATCAAGTCCATATTCTGGTCAACTAAGGATTTCAACCTTTAATCCTAACATTAGTTTAATTTCAAGTCTAATTTTAATAGAAATTCTCCAATTGCAATTCCTAATCTTGCATTTTGGCTTCTTTGTTTAGTGCCTTTTCAGCCTGCAGGGATCTTTGTATTTCCTCATTATACATTCCGTGGGAAAAATATGCTTTGTCAACTTAATTTTATTTTATTGTTTTTCTTCCTTTTTTAGGGTAAATTACAATCTTGAGAGTGAAATTCTTCCAAAAATTTGAAGTTTTGACTAAACCCCCCTTCATGTTTAAGAAAATGTTACCTAAATCCCTCTTTGTACACAAAATGTCCTTAATCATTGTTTAAAAAAGATAGTTAAATAAAAACTAGATAATTAGAGAAAGAATATAAAAAATTGGACATGATTATTTTATTATCTTATATTCCTCGTGTTATTTTCTCTCTCTTAACAAGATTCTTCTTTTTGTGCCAAAAGAAAATTAGATATATATATATATATTCGGTATTGCAAAAGCATGGAAGTTGCTACACATTTTAGAAGTTTGTATACTGGCTCTATTTGTAGACAAGTTATTGAACTTTCTATTAACCCCAAGGCCTGTTTTATGAATTATTGTTTTTTCTCAAATTGACGCCTTAAACAGAGCGTTCAGAATCACAATCTCCGCTTGAATGGCCAATAAGGAAGCAAATTGCATTAGGATCCGCACGAGGGTTGGCTTATTTGCACGATCATTGTGATCCTAAGATTATTCACCGCGATGTGAAAGCTGCAAATATTTTGTTAGATGAGGAATTTGAAGCAGTTGTTGGAGATTTTGGGTTGGCAAAACTCATGGACTACAAAGATACTCATGTTACTACTGCAGTACGTGGCACAATTGGGCATATAGCACCTGAATACCTATCAACAGGAAAGTCTTCAGAGAAGACTGATGTTTTCGGGTATGGTGTCATGCTTCTTGAACTTATCACTGGACAGAGGGCTTTTGATCTTGCTCGGCTTGCAAATGACGATGATGTAATGTTACTTGATTGGGTATGTATTCGCTGCATTCCCTCATTGTCTTACATTAGAACTTTGATGACATTGGAAGATGGTGAATTTTCTAGAATCCTTCATCACTTGGGATTTTCATATTTTTGCTGAGGTGGTCAAGGAAAATGTGATGTAGGTGAAAAACAGATAAGATTTATGCATCTTAATTTAAATTCTAGAATGCTGGAGTATTTTAGTAATTTTTATGTTTACTGGAAAATTGCTTAGGTCTAGGTTCTTTCTTTGTTTGTTTTCATTTTTATTTTATTTTTGAAGAAAAGAAGCTACATGTATACAACCACTAGACTAAGCTTGCTTGTGTAGGTTTATTTCTCTATAATATTTATTTTATTAGTCAAGAATAGTTATATTGGTGGCTTAAGATTCTAAGTCCTTGCTAGATTAGGAAAGGAGCTGTAAATCAATAAATACAATGGTTGTAATGTTTTATTTTCAGAATCAGTTAAAATGAATGAAGTTCCAACTATTGTGTTTGTTTGTGTGATGCAATCTCCTCTTAGGTGTGACTTCAAAGAACCCTAAGTGTGAAGTTTAGGTTTTCCCTCCTTTGTGGACTCCTAAAAATGTACCCTAAACCTTCTACAATTTCCATCAAACTAGCCTTAAAACACTCACTAATAATCCCCAAGCAACCTCATGTGCTAACCTAACCAACCCTGCAACAATTACACATTAAAGATTCAGCCTAAAATCCCCTGATATATTGTTCATAGAGCCTCTACAATCAGCACCAAAACATCCCCCCATGCTTTTCCTGTGTTAATATGAATAAATCAAATCAAATTGAAGGCTTCTTTTTGTTTTTTTCACAAATAGATAGAGTTTGCTTTGATCTATAATACATCAAATGGTTTCTAGTTCATAAATGAAGCCCTCCACATTTGACATGATTAACCCAGTTTGCAAGGAGCTGGATTTTACAAGGTTAAAAGTTTGTCAGTTCAATGTCCAAACTTTTTTACTGCTGTCTATTCATAGTCTCTTCAAAGCACAGAGGTAGGTATTGGGCTCAAGTCTTGCAAATGGTTTCCTTTGCTTTCTTGTTTTTGTTCTCTTTCAGTCTGACTTCATCTCTGAAATTTCAGGTGAAGGGACTTCTAAAAGATAAGAAGTTGGAGATGCTGGTTGATGCTGATCTGACGGGAAATTACATCGATGACGAGGTTGAGAACCTGATCCAAGTGGCTCTACTGTGCACACAAAGCTCCCCAATGGAACGACCCAAGATGTCAGAAGTGGTCAGAATGCTGGAAGGGGATGGCTTGGCGGAGAGATGGGAGGAATGGCAGAAAGAGGAGGTGTTCCGCCAAGAGTTTAACCACACTCATCACGCAAACACTAATTGGATTGTTGATTCTTCATCCCACATCCCTCCAGATGAATTGTCTGGACCAAGATGATCCTCCCTTTTAAGGGCACAATGGAAGCCTCTTCAAGAACTATTTTGTGTTTGAAAGTGATATCAACAGATGTGCATAATTTTTTTCTTTTCTTTTACCTTTGTTTTCTTTTCAATGCCTAGTTTATATCATATATGGAAGTTTCTCGCTGATGTAATTTCTATAGGGAGATTTGAAAGTTCAGGTGCCAGCAAACATGGCAGGAAGGGCCATGGAAGCACACATATCACTCTTATGTAATATAGAGATCAGTCAAGATTGTTACAGGAATAAAAACAATTATATTTTCCATCTCCAGTTGGGGTAATCAATTTCATCAAAGATTTGGTATGCATTGATTTTTCTCTCACTAATTTTTTTTTTTTATAATGTTGGCAGGTATTTCTTGGTAATTATTTTCATCCAAGTTAAAAACTTTGGACTAAATCTAGTGTAGTGGCCAAACTAGTCTTAAGTGATATATATATATATAAATTACATGGTAGATAGAGATGTTTATTTTATACATTTACTAATAATTATGATTTATTTTGATTTGATTA
Source organism: Populus davidiana (assembly GCA_030145905.1). Taxonomy (NCBI): domain Eukaryota; kingdom Viridiplantae; phylum Streptophyta; class Magnoliopsida; order Malpighiales; family Salicaceae; genus Populus; species Populus davidiana. The sequence continues at coordinate 20,878,230 of CM057789.1, read as the reverse complement.
GAGAAGTGAAGTTAATCTTAAAATATGAAAACTAATTTGAAATTTTAACCCATTGTAAAATCAAATTATAAAAAGAAAAGAAAATACATGTGAGTACAACTATTATAACCTTTATACACAAGTGTTTTTTACTTGCAATTGATTAAAAAAAAAATCAACAACGATTTTTTTATATTTTATTTTAAGTCATTAGAATTAACATTAACAAACAAATTAAAATAACATGTATATTTACTAAATTTGTAGTTTTGTTGACATTTAAATGTGTTTGATATTGTGATGTATGATACTTTTTAAAAATATTTTTTTACTTGAAATACATTTTTTTTTAATGTTTAATATAAATACATTAAAATCATCAAAAATCAGTAAAAAAATAATTTAATAATTTTTAATATCGAACACATTTTTAAAACACATACAAACCAGGTTGAAATGCATGTCAAATAGTTTTTCTCGTTAGTCGTTACACTTGTACGATATAATTAACTTTCATAGCACTATATATAGGTTCTCATTGATTATTTCTAGGTTTCTATAGTTTGTCCATGAATTTTTGTTATTATGACTTATTTGAGAGTATGATAAAAATTATTTTCAAAGTATTTTTTATTTAAAAATACATTAAAATAGTATTTTTTGCTTATTGCTAGGCTAAAAACTCCACATAGTAGAATTTGTTATTCCTTCATTTATTTATAAGTATTCTTTAGCATAAGTTCATTTCTTTGATATTCGGTGACCTTCATTTATGTATCAGATTGCTCAATAAAGTTTTGGTGATACATTTACAAGTATCTTAATACTTTGTGCCTTGAACTTAGTATTAGCTAGTCCTCTTGTCTATGGAAAACAAAGACATCCCTTTAATGGTAGAGATTTGTTTTTATTCGAATCATTAACTTACAGCATAGAACGGGTAATTAATTATTATTGTTATTATTGTTATTATTATTATTATTAAAATTGAATAAATAAATATTGGAAAATGTAGAAAGATAGTGAAAAAATATCACAAATTTGTTGTTGAATGATTCCTTGAGGAGATATTATCGATCCCGTTAAATGGGAAGGACGAAAAGAAAAGGAAAGATCCTCCTTTCCATTAAAACCTAGCCCATTTTTTTTTACAAAAGAAAATAGGAAGCCTCATCACCCATCAACCAATCAAAACATTCCTCACCCACAAAGCAACCAATAGCATTAATCTGTCGCCATTCTGCCTTGTTGACTTTTCCCATCTCCTTGTGAGTAATAGACGTGTCGAAAACATCATTATTCAGCACGAGTTCCTCTATGATACTTGCCTTCATGTCGGAAGGTCAAAGGTTGGAATCTTCATTCATTCATGATTGTAGTTATCTTCTAAAACATGCTAAACCTTGACTATGATACAAGTGTAATAAGAATCCTTCCGGGTAAAAAAAACAATGGTAGTTCTGCACAGAAAATAAGAGGAATAATTCCACGGAGGGAGGGGCCGCCGGAAGCAATGGCGGCTATTGATCCCATGAAATCAATGCCTAGCTAGAGAAATTTAAGTGCCTCAAACAGTAGAATCCTGCCATAATCAAATAAACGCTATGTACTAACACCAACTATACACAGGCTTCACACTTTTGTACACTATTTCAAGCTATAAATCACACCATGGTCCCTCTATTTACACATTTGGTTAAATCAAACCCCTACTTTGATTGGATTAAACCAGCCTATTTACTTCCAACCTCAGCCCCTTCATCCATTTCCATTACTGAATGGAGGAAGCCACTTGTTGTGATGCAATTGGACAGAGGATCTCAAATTGTCTTTGCTTGAGAGTAGAGCAGGGTGTCGTGTGACCAAATGTACAAAGTTGAGGGAGCAATGAATTTCAGCCCACAATTTCATGATTGGAAATTTTCTTCCTGGATATATTTCGACGACTGGAATTCACCAGCTTCAAACTCCATCGATTGAATTCTTCAGATTTCCACCAAACAATGACATAAGGGCGCCGCCATGGACTCTTCCCTCGGGAACCAGATAATCACAACCCTTTATCCCACCATTGCTGGCACCATAACCATTTGTACCGTCCTCTAGGTTCTCAGTATTCATAAAACCTGTACAAGACGAAGAGACCTTCATTGAAAGAGGAACCAGTACTTGTGGTGGTATCAGATGTTGTCTTTTTGCTGGCTTTTCTAGGGAATCAATGGAGTCCGAGACAGCACTGACTCCAGAATATGAATGGTTGGTGTCTATGCTGCTCCCTGCAACTGACGAAGCAGATACAAGGCCATGGAAGAGTCCTGGTCCGATCAAACCAGTCTTGTTTGCCTTCCTCTCTTGGACCATGCTGCTGTGCGCAGCACATAGACCACTCTTACCCCTGGCAAACTTCTCACATTTTCCCTCACCCCAGGTACATCGTTTACCCCCGCCATGAGCCTTGCAGAAATCAGTGCTACCTTGGGCACTCTTCCCACAATCTTCAAACTTGCACCGCTTCCCACCACCATGCCTGACACAACAATCAGTACGGCCACGCGCACTCTTTGTACAGCCTGGCACAACACACCTCTTTCCACCACCATGGGCAACACAGAAGTCTGTCCCTCCATGGACACTTTTCGGACAAATTCCACCACCATCAAACAGGCAGCGCTTTCCCCCACCATGTCCCTTGCACAACGGCGTACTCCCTTCGGCTCCTTTGCTGCATCCTGCAAATATGCATCGCCTTCCCCCACCATGAGCTTTGCAGAACATGGTACTCCCCTGAGCACCCTTCGTACATGCTTGGTATAGACAACGGCGTCCACCCCCATGAGAAATACACAACCCAGCCTGTCCTTCAGCACTACGGGTGCAGCCTTCAACCTTACACCTCTTCCCCCCACCGTGTCTAATACAAAGCCCTGACTTGCCTCGTGCAGCCTTAGCGCATCCCCCTGGAAACCCACATCTTTTGCCACCACCATGGGCGATGCAATTTTCTGTCTTCCCCTCTGCGCTTTTAGTGCAACCCAAGTGTTGACACCTTCTTCCTCCACCATGGGCCTTGCAATATGCTGTTCGGCTCTCAGCTCCCTTGTTGCAACCTGGCTTTTGGCATCGCTGTCCACCCCCGTGACCAATACAAAGGCCTGATGCCCCCCGTGCTCCCTTTGAGCAACCAAAGAACTTGCATTTCTTTGGACTTTTAGTTCTGTGGTCAGAAGAAGTGGATGAAATCGCTTGCTCGGAAGTAGTGCCCACAGAGAAATCTGTGATGGCAGGTAGTTCATGGCTCATCTGAAATTGATGATGCGATCCAGTCCCAAAGTTCACAAGTTCTGTCTGTGACAGAGCTTTTCCAACATCCATTCTAGGAGCCAAAAGAAGTGATGCTATATAGCCACCAGACTTCTTTGCTGAGGTGGAACCCTCATCGAAAACAAGAATCGGGACTCTAATATCATCACCAGAAATTTGGTTCAGCATAGGAGTATCTGTATCAGTCCCCTCAATTGAACAGCCGAGACCACTCAAAGCTTCCTTCGCCCCTCCAGAAAGGCCAAGTTTTAGGATTGAATCGCTCTCAGACAACAGCCCCTTGGGAAATCTAGCACCAGAAGCCAGCCCTTTATTTTTGTTGACCCCAAAGCTGTAACAATCATCAAAATATGCACTTGGTGTTGGACCCAATCCAAGCACCAACTTGCAACCGTCATCAGAAGCATTAGAGAAATCAACCTTAAGATTATTATCAGCGCCCTCAGCATTGGTCGAACTGCTTCCTCCATATCCAAGGCAGTTCAAGCTCAAAGCAGTATCACCAAAACAGTCATTCTTTGGAAGCTCATTATTATGAGAAAATCGTGGGCCCTTTTTGATAAGATTCATTGTCCAGAAGCACTAAATTGTAGCACTGGGGAACAAGAGGCTTATCTGGCAGAAAATATTTCGACAGAGGATACTAACAGGTACAAGGTATAGAGAAATGGAAAATTCCCAATATTCTACCTCCACCACTTACAAAGCCTGAAGTATCTGACCTGTCCATCTTTGCAAAATTCAGAACCAACAATAGAACCCTTTAAGCCAGAATTGCTGTGCTTAGAACTTTGGAGCCTCTTATGCTCCTCTCTTCACAAATCTTCAGCTTCATCAATCTGACAGGAAGCAAAAGGAATGAGAACCTTTGAACGATTACTGAACACAGTCAAACAAAAAAGGTTTTCTGCACAGAGATCAAACCAACATCAGATATAATTCATACAGATGTATGATTTCACAAGTCATTGAACAGAATCTAGTAATATAGACCATATTTTACCGGACAGGATACAATATCTTCAGCACATTAGACTGCAGAAAGTAGGACAAGGCAATATATTGCAGAATAATAATAGGGAATTAATATGATATGTCTTCCAGAACATTGTCATGCAATTTCAAACTCATAGAAAAAATCTGGAAAGTAATGTGCCCAAACCTTAATCGGAGAGGGCCCTCCCTACCAAAATGACATTGATAGCGGGCACAGCCATTTATTCACCACAGAAACAAACCAGACTTAATAGGAGAAGACCAATAAATAACAAGTTTTAAAAAAGAGAATTATTATTTGGTCCCCATGTTTTTAGCAAAATAATTAGTTAGTCACCCTATTATGTAAAAATCCCAATATCGCATCCCTATTTTTTTTTTTTTCCCGTTTATAGCTTAGTCCCTTCGTTAAGTGTCCGTAAATAAGGTGTTGAGCTATCACCAATTCAGTTATTTTTCTTCCCAGAATACCCTTTTGACTATATCAACTGAAAGAAACCTAGAGGTATTTTGTTGATTATTTTTTAAAAAACTTATCTTTTAATGAATTAACGGTCATAGACAGTCAAGAGACTATGTTATGGTTTCTAAAACCAGAGGGATTCAGTTATTATATTGTTAAAAACAAGGGGACTGAATTATTATTTACACTTAAGAATATTGATACTGTTGAAAAATCACGCTAATTAGACATTGTGCATAAAAAGATATGAAAAGAAGGATGTCAAACAGAATCAATAGTATTCATGTGCACTCCAATAACTTCTATTCATTTAAATGTGGGCATATAAGGCAGATTGAACATAAAATTACATAAGATGTGTAACCCTCTTTAATTTTCTTATAACCCAGGTCAAAAGATTCAAAAGGGCCTCCAAAAGATCAAGTAAAAATGACATTGAAACATAACCCTGAGGGGTATAGCTCAACTGATCAGGCTCTAGGTTTGCTCCCTAGAAGTCACCAGTTCGAGTCTCACGAACTTTAGGGCCACTGGAGGTTTACATGGTCGTTAACTTCAGCGCCCGTGGGATTAATCGAGGTGAGCGCAAGCTGGCCCGAACACCCACGTTAATAATAAAAAAAAATGATACTGCAACACAATTAAGTAATGGAACAAGGAATTTCTAATGGAAGACAACATCAATGAAACTGTAAGCAAATTATATTAGTTTCAATTTCACTTCTTTCTATCATTTAGAAATAAATAGATCAAGAAGCTCCATGTAATGCAAAATGAACACAATAACAGTATGTATAGATAACTAACTACATATGGAAAGGAAAGGAAAGGAAAAGAAGGGAAATGATATGAAGGAAACTGAAAAAAACAGAAATTTAACTTCCTTTTCTTCTCATTTCTCTTCTTTTCCTTTCCTTATTTTGACTTCCTCTCTTAAATTTCCTTACTTTACCTCGACTTTCATCAATCAACTTATGCAACATTATGTATACCTAAATTGCATATACAAGACGTTAGGAATTCCTCTACTCAACACATGACAATCTCTTGTTCCACGAGTTGGACGACATATATTATTTTGCAAATATAGTGAAAATCCAAAGCACTCAGCCACAACAAAAATAATAATAAATAAAAAAGTTCCTTATAGATAAAAGATTATAATAAAGAAAAATATCTTCATTAACTAAAAAATGAAAAGTAACCAATGCTACCCACACATGATATCTTGAGAGACTGCCATGCGTTGGGCAGGAGGAATTCCTACAGACTTGTACAGCATGAGATGGTTGCTCTAAGCGAATCAAAGATGGTATTAAAGTAATTAAATAGGCCATTCCTCATTAAAAATAAATAAATTCAAATTTCAATACTATGAGTCTGAATTTCCAATATAATAAGTTATTTTTTTCTCTCTCTAAATGCTAATGCCTAATCTGGAGACAGCCATGTCCATGAATTATACGAGCAAGAAAAGAAACAGGACTCTTCTATCAAAACACAATAAATAAATAATCAATCAATAATGATAATTCATCTTAAATACTAGATCTGAAACTAAAAAAAAAATCTAAAAACTACAAAAAGAAACAGAAATTAGTGATAATATTAGCAAAAAAAACAAACAAACACAAGATAAGAAAGTCTATATTCGTCGTAATCTATTTTCATTCATTTAAAAGAAAAACAAGAAGGGATTTCAACAATTATTGACTGCCATAAATACCATGTGTTCCGAAAGCATAGTTGAAACCAAAAAAGAAAAGAAAAGAAAGTCATACCGTGAGGACAAACATTAGAGGATAAATGGAGAAAGCGAGCGGATCTGAGAAGTGGCTACAGACATCGCTGGAACCTGACAGAGAGAGTTAGGTAGAGGGAGACTAAATGGTAATAATTGGACAGCAGCAACTATTGTATTCTGAGTGCTGTACTTGTGTAAGAGAGAGGGGGAGAGATATCTGTTCGGTAATAAATCCAAGAGCCAATGAATGAAAAGCGCATACTGTTTTGGGCGGCTCAAGTCTCCCTCGTTTCTTTCGTTTTCTTTTTTTTCTTACACGATTCTCATTTTGAGTTAACTATTTTATTTATTCCTTGTAGTTTTTACAATATCAAAAGTTATTCCTTGTAAGAAGTTAATTTATTTATTTATTTGTTTAAAATTAATTTTTAAAATTTTAAATTATTTTAATATGTTAATGTAAAAAATAAATTTTAAAAAATAAATTATTTTAATGCATTTTAAATAAAAAAACAGTTTAAAAATAATTATCATTATACTATTAAATACCCCTAAATGATCAAACTACCCTTGTTTTGTTTTTAGTGGGTGAGATTGGGAATTTGATTAAAAATTAGGAAATAATTATTAAATTGCAATGATTCATTAACAAAATCACCTACTTTTTAAAGGGACTAAATTATAAGGATTAAATCATTGTTTCTTATAAGATGTAAAGACTAAATTATAGTTAACTCTTTCTATTTTGATGGAGGTATATATTTAAATAAAACCTTAGTTTTAATGCATAATGTATTACACCATTATCAATTAAATCTCAAATCTTTTTATCTTATCAATTTTGCCTCAAATGGTAATAGTTATTAACTAATGTCACCTCTTATTCCATCCAATATTAATTATACTTAAATATTGTTATAACTTGGTTTTTGGCCGGTCTCAAAAAAAAACAAATCCAACCAAAAATAAAAACAAAATACTTCAATCAATAAAATGTAAAATAAAAATATCCTAAAAAAAATATTTCAAAAAATAATTTTAAAAAATAAAAAATAAAAACTTCAATTTGGGATGAAACTATGGAGAAAATTGAGAGAGAAAAAGGTTAACATAAGCTATATAATTAAAAATTAGAAAGCCAAAAACAAAGTTGGATGAGGCGGCAAAAGCAAGGGCCAATTAAATGCAGTTAGAGATAATATTGTGAAGAAAAAACTAAGCAAATAGTTGAAATTAACTAAATTATTGAAAATTGAAAAGTTAATGACCAAATTGGAGTAGGTGAGGAAATTAAGGGACTATTTTTAAGGTTATGAAGGACAAAATTAAAAAGGAATTGAGAGAAAAGAGTTGAAATTGGATAAAAATTAAAAACTGAAAAGCTAAAGATCAAATTGAAAAAGACACTACAATTATAAGTGTGAAAATTTCAATTAAATGAAATGTTGCATTGTGGATAAAATGACATTGTTGAATGCTTTAATTATATATATATAACCAAAATAACATCATTTTGGTTCATGGCAAAAAACAAGGTCCTTTTTCTTCCACATGTTATCAACTTTATCTTTCTTTTCTTTTATTATGCATGACTTTGGCCCTTTTTTTTTATCTCTCTCTCATGCATCCTAAAAAAGTCATGATTTTGGCTTTTTTTTGGTCCTAGAATGGTAGCTCCTTTAACCCATGACAGTCACGGTAGTAGAGAAACCAACTTTCATCTCCTCTATTTCCAATTCTGACCCATAGAACTGATGTTGCTTTTCCTCCAACCAACAGACCCAACAAAATTTCTCTCTCATTTCTCTCAACGTTGGAAGATAACCAACCACAACAACAGTCATCTATGAAGAAGAAGAAGAAAAAGAAATTGATTGAGAAATATAACCAAAAGAACATAATCAAAAGAGAAAATAAAACAAACTATTTGTGTTGATTCTCTTTTTGCAGGTAACAGTTAGAGTCACCGCCAACAAATGAAGGAAGAGAACACAAAAACATTCCAAATCAACCCATTTTTTTGTGTCACCCGCGGCAGCGCGTGAGCCCACGCGTCGCCAGTGTTACTGCACTTCTAGAGTCTTTCAACATTGGTTTTTGAGTTTCCAACAATCTCTCTAATCCTTTTCTAGCCGTTGAAAGGATCATTTTGAAAGTTTTAGATATTTAATATGTGTATTTAAATTATTGTTAAAATTTGAGATTTTAGTGGTTTGTAAACATGTGTAATTTTTTGGTGTGTAAGTAAAATATAGTAATAACAAAATTGTTTGTATATGAGTGTTTGTATTTTATTTTATTTTGTGTTAAATAAATGAATAAAAGGGACAATGATAAAAGATAAATTTTTTTTAAAAAAAATGTTTTAATTTCATATGGCCAAAAATCCTTCAAATTATTTGAGTATTTAAAAAAAAAAAATTAAAAGTACTTTGGCATGTTTAAAAAAAGGTGTTGCTTGGATTTTACAATAAGTTTGTAAATTTCAAAGGATTTTGGCCTATATTACAAGAATATTAAAATTTTATTTTTGGCAAGAAAATATTATTCACTTTTAATATAAGGATAAAAAAACCTAAAAAGGATTAATATCCAAAATTCTATTATAAATAATAATTTATTATTACTCACTTTAATATAAGGATAAAAAAGCTGTATGAGGTTAATATCCAAAATAGTATTTGAAATAATACAATTTATTCACTTTTAATATAAAGATAAAAACCACAAAGAATTTTATCTAAAATATTATTTGGAATGACATGATAGTAAAAAATTCCAAGTTCATCCTAAAAACGCATCAATGATAAATGAGGATATTTCACCATTTCAACTCAAGTCCTTGACCTACCAAGGTTTATTCATTGTAGAAAAACCGTCATAGTAGGCTGATAAAACATCATCAGATCATAGCAAATAAAGAGAAACAACAATACATCCTATTTTAGGTATGGCATATTAGGGGTGCTAATATTTTTACTTTACACAATCAATCTATTGCCTAGATTCTCTAAAAGACTCGTTAGAGTTCCTAACAACCATAATATTATGTGATAATTCCTTTATCCAACCAAAAAACCATACCAGGACACTGTCCGAGAAATTTCTCCGTGACGTTGTGATGCCGCAAGGAGGGAACGACACCAACCATCCGGTATTTCTTTATGAACACCAATCAATCCAACCATCCTGTTATGGTTTCCAGACAATCCAGTATTCTCAATTGGAAGCCAACCATTTGGTATTCTTTCATGGACACTAATCAATTCGACAAACCTATATTGTCAATCAATCTGACATTTCCAATTGAAAGCCAGCCATACGGTATTCCTTCATGAACACTAATCAATTTAGCAAACCTATTATGGTTGCTAATCAATCTAGCATTTCTAATTGGAAGCCTACCATTCGGTATTCTCACTTGAATATCAATCAATCCTTACAATATACAATTATTTTCTCTCTACTTAAACTATCAAATATTATGATTTTACATTTAATAAACTATTAATTCACCATTACAAATAACGAGCATATAAATGAAAGTTTATAACAGGGTACAGAATACTTACTTGCAGTCTGGCTATGTCCAGCTCCTTCAACTTGTCGAACCACTCCAATGGTATCCCTTGTATTGACAGGTTTTCAACTAATTATTATTGTATCCAAAATACTCCTCATTCATCATAACATGTATTATAATTCTACTTAGTTATTAATCCCCAACTAAATTCATTTTTTTCAACTTATTTGATACAAATCCTATTATCATACAATTATTTAAGATCTAATTCTTTCTTGGTTATAATGTTAACCATATCATTCTTAGGAAAATATATATTTTCTTTTCTAAATTATCTTCAATATATCTTGTTAATCAGTTATTAATCCACAACTAAATTCAGTTTTTTCAACTTATTTGATACAAATCCTATTATCATATAATTATTTAACATCTAATTCTTTCATGGTTATAATGTTAACCATATCATTCTTGGGAAAAATATATATTTTCTTTTCTAAATTATCATCAATATATCTTGAATCATTAGTTAAATAAAAATCAACTTAATTACAAGGTAACTTATAATTTCTTCAATTCTTCACTTGATTTCTACAATATTCTCATTTAATTCACATAAAGGTTTTCATAACTTAAAAATTATGGAGACTCTTCTAAATTCTAAAACCTCCACTATTATTTCTTTACATATTATTAACATATAACTTATTAATGAATCCATGAAATCTCAAAATCCTTTCTCATTTTCTTTTACCTTGGCTAGCATCAACATCATCCTTACCCTAGATTTTCTTTCCTTGCCTATTCATTATTTGGCTAATTCAATCCCATTCTATATTGTTTTAGTTACTTATAAATGAACATGAATTCCATTCCATCTTCCTTTAATCACAAACACAACCAAAATTCACTTTAAATTCAACAATTCCTTAAAGGCATTAAATTCATAAGACATTAAAAATTCATATTCATCATATACATTATAAAAAAGACTTTTTATTTAATATCAAGAATACATCTTATGTATAAGTTCATAATCTTGTATATTAAAAGAAATAATTTTTTAGTGTTTTTAAAATGTACACTAAGTTCTCATAGCTTTAATAAACTAGTTATTAAATCTAAAAATATATGCAAAGATATGAACAAAAATATTTTTCTTGAATTTTGGTATTTGAAGATGCTAATGTCATGCTAAATATTTATTTTTCAAGGTGTGAGAAGGTTGAAATTAATATCTTACAATGAGGTTGGAAGGATGAGATGGAATAGGATTATCCAAGATGTAATTGTTTGACCTTAGTGTGAAAATTTTATATGTGGATATGTATGTTTATTTTTTGTAAAAGTTGTGTCGTAATAAATATTTTCTATTATTTTTTTACAAAATAAATGGTAGGGGTATTTTCATATATATATATATATATAAAATAGTTTCTTTTGTATAATTGTTTAGGTTGATTATCTTTTTTCTATCAAAGAATCAACACATGAATGGTGAGATCTTCAAACAAGTATTGTCCTTTAGATATTGAGAATTTATTGGATTCATGTATATAAAAAAAGATTTTTGCTTTTGCTTTTCATTATATGCTTGTTTGTGTGTATTGATTTTTTTTTTTAATAAAAAAATAAAAATGACATGATCCTTAGACGAGCCTTGACTCTCGTCGAAATATCCTCTACAACAAGAATTGCCCACGAGAAGTTATTACTATTTTATTTTATTTGTGTAGACTATCCATTTAAGTTTTATAAGTTGTTATTTGCATTCTAATAAGTAAAAAACATGCATTAAAATATTTTGAGTTTTTTTTTTATATATTGAAGTCATTTATTGTGGTCTAAAAAACACTTTTTTGGTCATTTTCAATAATTTGATGGTTATTTCAAGCATATAGTGAATTTTCAACCATGTAATTAAAGTCGCTTGTTGCATTTGAATTAAGAGTATATGATTATGATCTTTTAGCTCTTTAACCACTTATATATTTCTTTGTGAGTGTTGTATTTATCCTTGACTCTATATCTTGGAAGCGATGAGTTCATTGATATCCTTAAGAGTTGTGGGGTACTTTCATTGTATCCTGATGTTGTGTCTCGTAGTGGTGAGAAATTGTTTTTCTTCGTGTGACTGCTATCTACTTTTTTTACTTTATCTATATAATGTCAATCCCCTCTCTTGATTTCTTGAGTTAAAATCTTAGAGCAAATACCAGAAAAAATTATAAATTTCTCTTAATATATCAGGTTAATGCAAAAGATGCATTTTTAAAATCATCAATAAATAAAACATAATTTAAATTAATGCACAAGCTAGTTTAAAAATATCTTGACTTGTGATGGAAGTACATGCAATTCACAAGCTTTTAGATATGTAACAAATTATCAAATTTATAGTGCTTCCAAATTTTTTTAGGAATGAAAAGTGATTTTGCATAAATAAACTATTTTTCTGCTTCAAACTACTTTTTCCCCCTTATATTATGATGGGAAAAAATTAAATTGCTATAGAAAACAGTTAAAATAAAATAAAATATGTATATTGATATGACCAGGGAAAAAGATCATCATCTATCAATAATATTCCAAGCCTTTGTCTGATCTTTTCCACCATCATCAAACGAGTAGAAAACCTTTGTATTATCTTGTCAGCCATTATCAGGCAGGATAGATTCTATAATGCTGTTCTATCAGACACTACTTAAGATAATGCATTCATAAATATTCCAGTTAAAAGCGTAATCAGTTAAAAAAAAAAATGGATAATAACCTGATCACTTGAGCATGAAAAATTTGCAAAAGGAAATAATTCTCTTCTTTTTTTTGACAGTGGCAAAAGGAAACATCTCCGCTTGAGTTAGTGGCTCTCTATAGGAACGCGAGTCCCGCACCTTGATTAATCGCAACACAGGCGAGCTTTATTTTAATGGCCTCAAACTCGGCTGTCTGCCTCTCCTCAGTTGTTAGCCACAATGATAAGCAACGATCAATCAAGTCCTTCCCACAACTCATTGGGGAGTTTCCCTTTAAAATCTTTGCTCCCCCAAACTTTGTTATCCTTGCTAGGTTCGAATCAGAGGGCTCCGCAGCATATCTCTCGAAAATATCTTTTATGGCACCATACCAGATTGGGCGTGCTACCTTCAGGAAGTCGTGCAAAGCAATTACTGGGAGGTTAACACTTCCTAGTTCAGATTCACTGTTTCCACCTTTTCCGTGATAATCTGAGCCTCCTAGCTTCAAAAGACCATAAGCATCTGCTAGGTCGCTGTATACTGGTCAAAAGAGAGCAAAATGAAGACAAAATGAGGATGGAAGAACAAAAGGAAGCGCGAAAGCAGAAATGTATACCAAGCATCCTTGTGCAGTGAAAAGGTCAGTGATGAAAGATGCATATTCTCATTTAGACCAACAATGTTGGAATTAACTTCGTCCCAAAATTAAGAGAATTCAGCTTTTCCATAAATAATAGTTGTAGAATTTCAATCTTGAGCGATCCACAATGCACTCTAGTCTCTATATTCTAAACAAAACAGGAAAATGTGTTATTACTACTAGTGGCATGATTCACGATGAATTTTCAGATTTTTTATATAGAAAGGAAACAATTCTAAGTTTAAACCAATTTCAAAATGACTAAAACCTCATTGATCATATTTTCTCGGTACATCAAGATTAATGATACCAAAACATAGCTCATCTCTCCCAGTTAACAGTTAGGACTATTGTGGTTGGAGAAACATTAAACTTATTATGTATGATTCGGCACCAGTACATGCCCATTACAATGCACATTTTTGAAATCCAGCATAAATTTCAGTAAGAAATCATTAAGGGTCATTTCAAGAAGCCAATTGCATAATCTCTATATTAACATGCAGTTAAGTTATTCACTCTAGAATCAAGATTATTACATTTACATCCATTCAATTTAAAGTTCAGGGGCGGGGGTTGCACAGCTCTAAAGCATTCAATGCCCTACCATACCCCTCCTCGAAAGGAAAAAAGAAAAACCTTAATTTAAGATACGAGGATAGAAAGAAGGGGGGTAGTTGGGGACGTGCAAAAACAACATACCAGCCAGTTTGCCATCACTTCTGTAAACCTCCATCCCATGAAGACCTGCATCTTTCAACCTTTGTATTATTGCAACAGGGTTTTTCAATGCCCAAGGATGAGCTAGCACAGCAACACCCCCCGTTTCACATATCAATTGTACTGCCTCCTCTACAAGAGGCTCATTTCCTCTGTTCAACAGCACAAAAATAATTTACACCCGTCAACTTTCTGAATAAGAAATATGCTCAGTATAGCCAATTAACTAAAAAAGAACTGGATTATTACGTGGAATAAGCAGGTCCACCATCATACAGATATCTGGCAAAAGCTTGTTTCAGGTTCTCTACGTAGCCTGCTTCAACCATAGCTCGAGCCACATGCAGTCTTCCAGGAGCAACTCCTTTTCCTGTAATTCTAGTAACGTGCTCCCACTTAAGAGGCAACTTGAGTTTATTGAGTTTCAAGATCATGTCCTTTGCACGAAGGTAACGACCATCTCTTATGTTAGCCAAAAACTTTTCCAGGTCATCAGACCTAGTTGGCCCACCGCTGCTGTAATATGCCAGGATGTGCACTGGCTCCTCTGCTTCAGGATTTCTGCATTATGATCAATTGACCAAATTACAAAGATGGAAATGGAATTTATTTTTTAAAATTTTCTTTTTCATCAGTTCTCGTAACAATATGACCACCCACTACCGCAGTAAATCTTGAACTTGATGAAAGCAGATACCTTGGAGAGAACATTGTGCTTATTTCAACACCTGGGATTATCTTGATGCCAAATCTGCGAGCTGCTTCTGTAGCTTCAGGTATACCACACATTGTGTCATGATCAGTGAGAGCAAGAACTTTCACCTGTTCTGAACAAATTTTACTAATTAAGATATTGGCACTAAAACCAGAAAGAATGGATAAATCAAAACATAGCAATCACCAAAAAAAAAAAAAGTGTATACAGACTTGAAAGGGCATCATCCATTACATAAACTCCTTAAGGAAACAAAATCATTGTTATATAACAGATAAACACTCCTCCAAGACCTAATAATGCAATCTCGACCGAATAACTTACACTATAATTAATGAGTTGAGTTTCCTGACTGTAATAATTAACAATTTTGATAATTCAACATCTATGTAACAATTAAAAACCCCAAACTACTTGCATTTTAATCCAAGACAGCATGTGAAAGGATCAAACCCAAACAAGATTGGCGCTTGCTTTGAGCTGAAGCCTAGATTGAACAAAACCAGGCCGCGTGATATAAAAAATAATAATTCTGATGAGTTTGAATTCTTACAACTACTAACATGCTAAAGAGATGTGCCTTTTTATAAAGGCATTAATCAAGAAAAAAAAAACATTTGAGCAATTTATTCAGTACATGTCATTCTAACACCATCACAAAAGCATTAAACACTCAGCATGTCTAGCCAGTAAAAAAAAAAAAGACGGACCCCATTTCCATGAGCTCGCTCCACAAGCTTGGAAGGAGACAAGAAGCCATCACTGAACTTGGAATGAGTATGCAATTCAAACACAACCTTGTCTTCTCTCCTCATCATCACAGTCTTATGCACTCCAAAATCGAAATCATCAGCAACCAATTTCCGATCCAAGTAAACCCATTCGCTGACAGATTTGGAAGCCAAGGTCTGCTCAACAGTCATCTTCTTCTTGCTCCCGCCACGCTTCTTCTTCTTCTTCTTCTTATTAATATCTTTTGTTTTTCTTGGGCTCTCTTGGCTGCCGTTGCCGTTAGAAGAAGCGTTCACAAAACCATCATCCACCATAACGAAAGAGACAGAATCCCACACAAAATCTACTCTCTCTTAACCTTTTAAGGAGATAAGAAATGGGCAGCCTTTTTTAGGCTTCTTGAATCTTTCGAGTTCGGCTTTTGCTGGTTCGACCAATCCCCCACACAAGAGGATACTTCTAAAGCATGCGTGCTAATAATATATATATAAAAATATATTTGGGATTTTTTTTTTAGGAGACGACGGTAAGGTAGGGAAATGAAAAGTTGCTCTTTGTTTCGTTGAAGAGGATGGAATGAAAGGGTTCGCTATTAGTAGATTACATTTATGTGCTTTGAATACGTTCCACCTTTTACGGATAAGGCAAAATTCATTTTTCACTGTTTTTTAAATTAAAAAAAAACATTAACAATATATTTTTCTTTTCTTTTTACATACAAGTACATTTTAGAAATATAAGAAACTAATTTTTTTTGTATTTAGCTAGTGTTATAAATTTCATTTTTTTATAAATCTAATAAAAAAAATTTGAGTTAACAATATAACTTTTCACAATAATTTCTAATTTGAAAGATAAAACTCATGTTCTATGAAAATATTAAGATGAATATTATAAATTATAGTTTTAATTTTTATAAAAAAATTATTATAACCTTGATATATTTCTTTTCAGTTTCAACAAATGAGCACATTCTATCAATTTTTTTTTATTGGAAAAGAAAAATTGAAGAAAAATAGGTTTTTTTTTTTTTTTACTAAACACACTCTTAATAAAGTAATTGATTTTTTAATGGAGAAATCTCTCTTTCTCTCTCTTTTATAGTTTTAAGTACAAACCTTAAATGAATTCCAAAACTATTTAGCTACCATCAATTTTGTATCAAAACTATTGTTTATATCAATTTTATATTTTAATTTCTCTATTACGAATTTTCATTAGAATAATTGACGGAAAATGCTAAATTACGTACAAAATATTTTCGTTTCTCAAAGTGAAAAGGTACAATTTGGATAAAAGTTTGTAATTGCATATTAAAATTTTATTTTAGTCTTTGAAGATTTTATTTTTTATAATTTGATCCATGGAGTTTTAGGTTTTGACTTTTCAGTCCATAAAATTTATGTCATCACATTTTAGTTTTTAAATTCTAGGAGATGAGAGAAAAAATAATTAGAAAAGAAAGAGAATAAATAATGATTTTAAAAGATTATATTATGACTTTAAAAACAAATCAATCTTAGTCTTAGAGAGGGGAGTTCAAATGTGGTTATTTTGTCCTTTAATCATGCCTAAAAAAGAAGATTAGGGACTGTAATTATTTTATTCGAATTGATTTTTTATTTTTCTGGAGAATAAAATGTATTTTGAGGTTAGAGATAGGGTTTTTAAGGTTTTTATATTGCTTCTAGGATATTTTTCTAGTGAAAACAAATTGAAAATTGAGTTTTCAAGGTCTCGACTTTATTTTTTTAAACAGAAGCTTATCATGATCTAAAAATTAAGGTTCAATAAAAAAAATGACTTAACAATTTGTAAGTGATAAGATAAAAAAAAATTAGAATAATTAATTAAAAAATAATGTAAAAGCTTTACAATAAGAAATTACAAAATATATATTTTATTTTTAATTAATATTCATGATAAATTGTTTTTTATAAGTTTTTCGTATTAGACTCACATATCATAATTTATAAAGTAATTGTTATGTTGCTGTTATAAAAAATATAAACTTATTTGAAAACTATGGTGAAGTTGGTTAATATCTTTTTAATTATTTTGTTTGTTGTGACTTTGATTCAAAATAAAATAAAATAAAGAATAAATATAAAAAAAGGTAAGATATTTGGCTTAGGAGAATTGGTTAGCAAGCTTTGCCCAAAAAATAACTTCAAGCAGGTATGTATCTTTAATTTTAGGCTTGTGCGCTTGATCCTTTCATTATTTTTTTTTAAAATGGGTGGACAACATTTTTTATCCAATTTTTGAAAATAAAATAGACAATGTATCATTTATCTAAACAGATGACCTGTTATTGTCTAGTTGTAGAAAGTCGAGTTTTTAATTCTTGAACCTATAAAACATCATAGAAACCCAAATAAATTTATTTTTAACCCTAAAAACATAATAACATGGGTCCAAAAAAAAACTAGAATGGTTTAAATAAACCTTTTAAAGTTTGGATATACCTTTTTAAGCTAGATATAAGTTTTATACTACTTTAATGTAACTCCACTCTTTAAGACCAACCTAGTAACAACAAGATAAACCTTTTTTTGTTATGGAATATGGGCAACCAAATATTTTCTGTCTCCTCTCAATTTTTTCATGACTTTCTCCTTTGTCCCTCAACATGCTTCAAAACACAAACAAAATGAAGTTGAACCTAAACATAAAATCCTTAAATAATAAGGAATAAATATAAAAAGAAATTAAACTTTAGGGATCATATTGTAGTTTTTTCTTAATTTTAGTCCTTGCTCTTTTACACTTTTTCCAATAATAAAATAAAATTATTTTTCATAAAGTTGATGTAAATTAAAATTTCAGAGACCCCGTACACGTAATTGAATGCAAATTAAAGTGAATTGTGATACATAAATCAATGCAAATATCAATTGTAAGGATGAAATAGAAAATAAATAAAATTCAAGAAAAAAACAATAAGCACTATAGCATTAACAATGCTTTAAGACATAACTCACAGTAAATATGAGTTATATTTTAGGTTTTTTTATTATTTTTATTTTAATTGGGATGGTGTTAAATGACAATAATATGATCTTATTAAAGCTTATATCAATGAAAATAAAATAAAAAACTAATTTTTGTCTTCAATTTAATTTAGAGATAAATAAATAATTTAAACATGATTCATGCTTTATCCAATTGTTATGGAGTTAATGGGGATTGTATTATATTACAATAATATGATCTTACTAAAGCTTATATCAATGAAAAAAAAAACTCCTTTTTATCTTTTATTTAGTCTAAAGATAAATAAATAGTTTAAAGATGACTCACGCTTTAACCAATAGCTCTAGAGCCCTAACATATAAATTAAGTAAAAAAAACTAAAAGAGCTAGGTATTTTACTGTTTATTCATTGTTTGCTTTTTTTTTTCATTTTATATTTTTCTACTCTTTCAATTTTTTTCATTACCATATTTTTTTGTTATTCATTTTAATCCTTAAATAGGCTTACACGGTGCATTTAATTGATATTGGGCTCTTTATTTTGGTTTGATTGGCTTGGTATGGGATTTTTGTGGTGTTGAGAAAACATCATAATGTTGGGTTGTCACTTGATTTTATAGAGAATAATTCATATATTTTATTTAAAAAAAAAATAAAAGTAGTTGGACTATAATTTAAATTGAGAAAAAAATGCAACCTTATACTTTGATAGAGAAAAAACCAGGCACAAAAACCAAGAGGAGATGAAAGAAATGAATATAATGAAAAGAAGAAGAATTGGTCATTAGAGCTATACCAGAGTGAGCTCTATCACCACTATCCACCACTTGGGAGGAAGGCCTTGTTAAAGCAATTCTAAAGACACTAAAAAAGGTCATCATTAAAGGTTGGATGAAGCTACATGCGTCTCTCCAGGCGATGACTCCTTTTGCATTCTAATGCTTTGTAATACACGTGCAAGATACTTTTTCCCACTTCATTAAGTTTATTCTATGATTCTCTAATAACTCTTCAATTTATTCTAGAATTTCATCCCAGTACCCGAGCTTAATGAAGGTCTATCTATAGAAAAAAAAAAAGGAAGAGAAAAGAAAGAGACAGATGGTTAACCGAGTTAGCTCGTTGAGGTCATATTAATAACTTGAGTTGTGAATTTGACATGTTAACTTGGATTGATTAAGACCGATCTAACATGTTTTTATTGTTCATTCAACTTATAGACCTATTAAGTCAACCAAACAACATCGTGACAACTCTCAAAACCTTACTTAGCTCCTAAATAAAATCTTTTGATTTTATCAATTTATCCCAGCTTTTAATCGATGTTAGATATGCCTCCTTTTCAATTATCCATTATTAGTGGTAGTCAAAATATTTTATTTAATTTGCACATCATTTTCATTTGCTTGTTATATAAAACACCAAAATAAAGTTGAGATATGCAATAAAAACACATTTTATTGTCAAATTAACAAAAAAAAAAAAACTTTTAAGCATCAAAATATCTTTTATTTTATAACTATAACTATTAATTGCCTTTAGTTGGAAAGATCTTTAGTATATCAATATAATAGTTATATATATAGTGTAATACAATTAAGATAGGAAGATTAAAGTTTTTATATATATAGTAATCAACTTCATTTTATGAAGTTCCAATATCACAATATTGATTTGTTTTCTTTGATAACATATTGGGGTTAATTAATTTTTTTCATCCATGATAAGAGTGACTTTAAAATCCCAGTAATAATATTCTTATAAATAATTAGGAAGTGTAACCCACATGATAAAATTAAGAAAAAAAACTTGAATTCTAATAAATTTGATTTAGAGGCATAGCGGGGAGAGATAACAAATAGAATTTGAGAGCTAATTATGCATAAAAGCATGCTTTCAACATCTTGGTAAGTCACGAGGAGGTTTAAGAATTCGAGCTTGAGGAGAAACACCATTTTTCACAAGAAACACCATTCCCATTCCCCATGTTACATGACGCTCAATATGGCAATGTAGTAGCCACACTCCTGCATGTTAACAAGAATACTATTAATTCAAGATATGTACAAATTAAATAATATTATTGTATGAATATTTATATAAATATGGAACTAACAACTCGATCTAAAATAATCAAATTAAAATAAAGGAGACAAGTGAAAAGGTAAACAAATTGAAGATGAAGAGAAAATATAAAAGTATTTAGCAAAAAACCATGAACTTTTCCTTGTGTAAGTGTAGGTTTTCTCTAGCTATAATATAATTAAAGTAGCTTAAAACCATTAACTTTTCTTTATGTAAGTGTAGGTTTTGATTTTTAGTAGGGTTGTGATCGTTGTTCATTATGATGCTCATTGTCGACAATAATTGCAGTTATTAATTTATGCTCATAACTCTTTATATTAAATGAAAAGATAAATTAATTAATGTTTGATATGAGATATGATTGATTAATTAAATGAAAAGATTAATTAATTAATATTACATTACATCAAGGATATAAATAGAAAGAAAAGTAAAATTACTTCAATTTCTTACCTGGGTTATCTGCTCTGAATCTGATCGCTGTCCATCCATTATGAGGAACTCCAACTGTAGTCTCCTCAGGTGGATCAACAAGATTATATCTTGAAGGATCCTCACTGGGATCAAAATTCCCAAATCCTCTTCCAACCACGTAAAAGCTGTAGCCATGTAAATGGATGGGATGGTTATCAGCAGCTAAT
This sequence comes from Populus davidiana, assembly GCA_030145905.1. Lineage (NCBI taxonomy): Eukaryota > Viridiplantae > Streptophyta > Magnoliopsida > Malpighiales > Salicaceae > Populus > Populus davidiana. The sequence goes on along the minus strand of CM057789.1, from coordinate 20,856,957 downwards.
ACATTTGTCCCTTGAAGAATGATCTCAGCACTTGCGTTGTACTCCAAAACCCTCACCTCGGTACCAAAGCTTGGTGTCAGAAGGTTGGCTGGGAGATTCTCAGCAGTGTAATTGAACTCATTAGGAGGCTTACGAGGAAAATTCCTTTCAAAAACACCAGCAACCCCATAATAGTAAGCTTGAAGGATGTCCAAAGATGGAGGATTTACAAAGCTAATGTTATTCATACTAGCTGCAAACCTCTTGCCAAAGGGACCCGCACAAGGCTTATCAGCACTGCAGTTAAGTAGGTTGACAGATATGGTAAAGAACAAATGAGTGTCAACTTTTTGTGGAACGTTTGCTTTTACTGGACTCCGAAACTGCTTAGTGAAGTCTGTGGATGCTTGTGTTCCATTGTATGGAGGAAGAGGTGAAAGATGAGGAGATTTTGGTGTGTGATAAATGCCATGGTATTCTACTATGGCTGTTGCTGTTGTGTTATCGAAACCAGCCCCGAAAGCACTCGAGTATGCCCTAGAAGCCATGGAATAGTGGCTGGGAGGTTGGTTTGCTTCAAATAACACGTCCATGGTTTGGCCAGGGGTGATCATTAGATAGTCTGATGTAAATGGTTTCAAGTAACACCCATCTTTTCCTACTATCGTCAGTTTGTGTTTTGCTATGGCGAAGAACAGATTTTCATCTAATACTGCGTTGATTATCCGAAGGAGATAGGTTTTTCCCTGCTCCACCATCATTTTGAAGGTGCCTGCATGCACAATATATGAAGCATATCATTTTGCGATCATTTTTCAAAGGTACGCAAGCACCTGTGCCCTCGAACCAAACCAGTTTGAGCAATAATCTTCCTTGAGCTAGCATATATATATATATATATATATATATATATATATATATACGTACCTGCTTTGGAGCATGGATACATGTATCCTGGTTCTCCATTGATAGTGAAAGCAGCAGAAAGAGTTGGCTCACCACCTGTTATATTTGCATCTCCGGGTATTTTCATCACATCTTTCTTCCACCACTCTCCTACGTACGTCAAAACCAGCCTCGGCATTATACACACACACACACTCATACTTGCAGCTAGCAATTAAAATCAAGTGTCCCGAACTACTATTGCATCTTATTCGTCATCATTCGATTCTTCTTTTAATTGAGATTTTCTTCAATTGAACAATATTAAGGCAGCAATCAACTTCATCCACCCTCAACAATAATAATAAATTAATAATCAATATTGATTCTCAACAAACCATGCCAAAAAGTATATAAACCTCCGGTTTAATGATATTTTTATAGTTTTAATTTGAGTGATTGAGTTCTCAGCAAAGATCTCTCGTAATAAATCTATTTTTAAATTAATTTTAAACTTTTAAGGGGAGGGGAACACGTGTTAGCTTCTTATTGGTTTCAATTTAAAAAGAAATATTGATTAAAGACTCAAAAAACAAATTGTTAAATTTTTTTGACAACTTTATATTTATTTATTATTATAAGTTATTTTTAAAATTTTGTTATTTACATTAGAAATATTTTTGATTTATTTTGAAAAATACAAAAAAATAGTTAATTTTTTTTATTAATGTATGTTGAGTTGTTTTTAATTTCTGGCCTTTTTTTTAATTTTTAGATGAGTTTTAATTTTATTTTCAAAAGCCAAAGAAAGGAAATAAATTTTATATAAATATTATAAAATATCAAAAACATAAAATCAAAACTTTTATAACAATTAAATTCAAAACTTCTGCCAATTAAACCAGAAGGATAGCTTCGTCAAAAATCAATATCACATTGATCTCAAGTATCATTAAACCATAAATTCCTCTAAGAATGAGCACATATATGTTAATCAGAAGATCAATGTATAGATGAATCAACACATGTGAGGTAATAGAATTTTATATAAATGACTTATAAATGTTAATTAATGTTATTTTTTATTAAGATCTTCTTATATATGGGGAGAGAGAGAGACCTAGAATAATTGGAAACTCGGCATGGGGCTTGGGGAAGGGATAATGAGATCCATGCTTTGGATAAATAATGAGGGCTCCATGGACTGTTGCTCTTGCCCAGCTGTTATGTGCATGCCACCATATTGTTCCTTCTTCGGTGGTCAACGTGATTTTGTAGTTAAACCTTCTTCCTGGCTGAATAGGGCACTGTGTGATGTATTCAGGCCCATCTGACCATGGATTTCTTACCTGTCTAGCTCCATGCCTGCCATTTTCATTACATCATTTCCATAAACCATCCCCACACCACACAGCAAATTCATCAAACTATATTTTGTAAGAAAATAGTTTGCATTTTTGTACGCAGGCAAGGGAGAACATACCAGTGGAGAGTGATGTTATATTTTGCTCTGTTGTAGACAGTTACTATGAGTTCGTCTCCTGTATAGGCTTCCAATGTTGGCCCTGGGAATTTCCCATTTACTGTCAAGATCTCCTTTGTATTGCACAGTCGAGTAAAGGATGCTGATTTCACCTGCAATAGCAACTGGATGAGAGAGGAGATGAAAAGAAGGAGGAGAGATGAGTAGAGAGAGAGAGATGTAGATACCACAAACTTATGATGATGGATCTTCCCGTTTGCAGTGGTGTAGTTCTGAATTATCAGAGAAACAATAAAACCTAAAAGCCTGAGAATCTTAACCATTGGAGGAGCAGTCTTGAAGCTCCTCCTCCTCCTCCTTGTATATTTGCCTAATTAAAATGCACTGTCGTCGTCGTCGTAAGTTTATCTTATTCTCATCGATCACCTTTTGCTTTCCAGCTTTGATACCTTGAAGCATTCAGTCCTAACATGGGGACCCTTTCTTAAATAGTTAAAATAATTAATATTGTATTTATGTTTCGTATCTTTATGCTTCGTAATATATATATGTGTATATAATTTTTCTATTTTAGTGATAAGCAAATTGGTCAATTAGATTCATCTCTCCTTTTTTATAAAAAGAGACTACTCGTCATTTTCAATTCATATTTAATAAAATAAGGTATTTCTAATTCTTATTTCCTAAAACAGATTTTTTTTTTCTTTTTTACCTCATAGGATTTCGGTTAGCATGTCATTTTATTTCTTACTTAACCAGATTATTTTCTATGTTAATTCTCCACCAATTTAATATTAAAAAATAAAATTAAAAAAAATTAATTAAAAACAAATTTAAATCAACCGACTTAAACTGCAAAAAAAATTTCAATGTTAAATTTTAACCCAACAAAATCTTGACTAGATCATCTAAGTTACACTAAATCAATGTCTTAATTAATTTAATAACAAATATTATTTGATGGTACTCAAGCAATAAATAGTAATATTATATAAGTTACATTTTGATTTCATTAACTAATATGTCACATGATCTTCTAATTTTGGCGTATATGGTTAAAAAAGCAAATTTTATTTTGTTTTTGATGTGGATGATCAAAAGAAAAGCTTAATATGGGTATATAAATTTTAATTTAGAAGAGAATCTAATAATCAAAGGAGAAAAAAAATAAGAAAATCATGAGATAGAAATTTATTATGCTTTTCAAATAACATAATTACAATTAGTAAGAAATCAAGAACTTTGAAAAAACAAATCCTAGTTTCCAAAAAACGATTTACCAAGAAGTTTTTTTTATAAAATCTCCATATATCATATTCTTGGACTTCCATCTAATATATGCACAAAAGACATGTGTTTTTTCTTTGATTTCGACCTCTTGTAAATGCAACAAGAATGGAATTTATGCATTACATTCCATAGCTCTATCTTCCTCTCCATCCTCTTAACAAACCCCACAAATCTCTCATTCTCATCAATCACTAAACTCTATAATTTTATAAGCACAATATATCATGTTGTAAACTTAAATGGAAGTTTAAGAATATGATTCATAGAGCTTTTAGAATTCTATTTCTCATTTCAGTAACTTTTTTTTCTTGGAAACTAGGTTTTTTTAAATGAGTAATCTTGTTTTCTTATTCATCATAATTATAATCTTTCAAAAGCATAATAAATTTCTATTCCATTATTCTCTTAACTATTTTTTCACCTTTCATTATTTGGATTCTCTTTCTAAATTAACATTTGAGTACCCATATTAAATCTTATTTTTATAATCACTCACATAAAAACTAGAAGATCAAGGTATTACTTATTTTTTATAAGCATTCACATCAAAACTAGAAGATCAAGATATTAATTATAAGATACCATTAGTTACACTTTTTTACTTCTCTAGCATCTAGCCATTGCAATGTGAAAGATAATTTAGTTATTTTATCATGCTTTAAAAAGTAATAACATAAAAAGGCTATAATAAGTGCCCATTTATAAAAATCTCTTTTAAAGGTAGTTTAGTCATTTCATTGTTCTTAAAAAATATTAAAAGATCGATTTGTCTTTGATCATTCTGATAATAACCAATTGACCTTATGTTTACGAGAGAGAGAGAGAGAGAGAGATGTAGATACCACAAATTTATGATGATGGATCTTCCCGTTTGTAGTGGTGTAGTTCTGAATTATCAGAGAAACAATAAAACCTAAAAGCCTGAGAATCTTAACCATTGGAGGAGCAGTCTTGAAGCTCCTCCTCCTCTTCTTCCTCGTATATCTGCCTAATTAAAATGCATTGTCGTCGTCGTCGTAAGTTTATCTTATTCTCATCGATCACCTTTTGATTTCCAGCTTTGATACCTTGGAGCATTCAGTCCTAACATGGGGACCCTTCCTTAAATAGTTAAAATAATTAATATTGTATTTATGTTTCGTATCTTTATGTTTCGTAATATATATGTGTGTATATAATTTTTCTATTTTAGGGGTAAGCAAGTGGTCAACTTGTGTATTAGATTCATCTCTCCTTTTTGATAAAAAGAGACTATTCACCATTTTCAATTCATATTTAATAAAAAAAGGTATTTCTAATTCTTATTTCCTAAAACATATATTTTTTTTCATTTTGCCTCATAGAATTTCGGTTAGCATTTTATTTTATTTCTTAAGAAACCACATTATGTCCAATGTTAATTCTCGATCAATCCAATATTGAATGATAAAATTTTAAAAAAAATCAATTAAAAAAAATCTTAGTCAATCAACCTAAATCGTGATTCTGATCATAAAACCATAATAGATAGAAAAAAATAATAATATATTACGAATTGAAACCCTTTAGTTTGTATTTATTTGAATTCTAAATGGAATTCAATTCATAAAAAATATGCAAAAGCAAATCAAATGGAAAGTAATCAAAGAGGAGACCCTCTAATTTGCTACAATAATTTATTTTAAAATTAACATTAAAAATAACATTTTAAAAATACCAACATTTATATTTTCTCTTAAAAACCCTACAAAGTAAATGCGATTCAATTCATAAAAAAAATAAAAAAGCTACAATACTTGCTCTTAAAATTAACATTGAAAATATCAACATCTTCTCTTTTTTTTTCCCTCAAAAACCCTACAAATTAACTTTAACTATCTCATCAATAACTATGTCTCTACCAGAACCCCTACATTCTCTTTCCTATCTCCTTTTCTAACTCCACCTTCTTCAACACCCCCTGCTTAATTTCTTCAACAAAAGCAAGTCATGTAATTCTTATATTCTTGGCAACACAACACCATCGTCAACAGATTGTAGAGTTTATGTTCTAAAATCTTTTATAGGGGGAGTGGCACTTGATTCATATTTTTATGATCGGTATACTAGCGGTAAATATAATTTCATTTTGGTATGATACAGGGAGTTATCTGTAACCGATAAGATGTGTAGTCATTAGTGTGTTTTCTTGTTATGTAATTTTTTTTTTCAATATTTCAGCAAATGCTTATATACCCAAAGGATCTTCTAGCATGTTTGATATGTATCCATTGACCAGAAAAAAGAACTTAATATTTATCCTAGTTTCTATCATAGGCTCTTTTTTATATATATATATAAAGCATAGTTTCAATCTAAGATGTTCGTCTTCTTATCTATACAACAGTTGTTTCTGCAAAACCGACTTTCAAACATTTTCTTAATGAAGTCCCAAAAATTTTAAGTAATTTAGGAACAAAGCTTATGTGTTAGATAATCCGTTTATCTCTTAGTTCTAGCAATCTATTTCATTCTTCCTAACTAAGGTGGTTAATGGCTAGTCCCTGCTTCCTAGTACGTCAAGGTGGTCGATTGCTGATACCTATAAAAGTTCTTCTTTGGTAGATTTGAAGACTCTCAGATGCTTAAGTAAGTATCTTTTTAGAGAGAGTAAAATGATATTTTAGAGAGAGATGCTAAAAAAATATGTATGTAGTAGAGAATAGAGATTTGTGAGCCTAGAGCTTGAAGGATTCATAAGGTATTTATAGCTTATGAGTCTTATCCTTTTATATAAAGAAGGAACTGGAATGTAATTTCTTTTTTATGGTATCAATAAGGGATAAATATCACTTACACATCATTAACGTTAATGAAAAAGTGACAGACTATCTTTAGAAGACTTTTATACACCTAAAGGTGTTTAGAGATAAATATCTTTAACCTATATAGGGCCTAAAAAGGTTGTTAGTTCTATATCTATTCATGCTCATATATATTTGGGCCTGGTGTATAGTTGAGTCTAAGGATGTTTGGTCTAATAGCTCGTTAAACCCACATATACTTGATGTTAGCACGTAACTAAGTCCAAGGATGTTGGGTCTAGAAGTTTGCTAGATTCATATGTACTTAGACTCAGTATGTAGCTAAATCCAAAGATGTTGGGTTCAGCAACTAGCCACACCCACATGTATTTGGGCTTAGCATGTAGTTGAGTCCAAGGATGTTGGGACTAGTAGTTAGCCCAACCATTACCCCTCGTTGCCTTCCTCATTTCCATTCTCTTTGCTTCACCATTACCTCTTTATTGCCTCTGTTGTAATCCCCCACTACAAGCCACAAGAGAGAGAGAGACTTGACATTTAGAAGAACCTTTTCTTGGGGATTGGTAATGTCATAGTCGGCAAGTGTACGGACATCTTCAAGTTGTTTTCATGTGAAAATGAGATGACATTATTGGTCTGGTGGGATGCCTTCCTTGTCTTGGATTTTGGCTTTCACATTATAGATAATGTTTAAAAATGCAAAGTTTGTTATAACTTGATTTTTTATTTTAATCTCAAAAATATTTTTTAAAAAATCTGAAAAGAAAAATGTAAAAATTAAGAAGAAGAAGAAAGATAGGGGAGTGGAATGATAACTAAAAGAGTAAAGAAAGACCGAAATAAAGTTTTGGCCTCTTTTCAAAATTAAAAAAAAAAGATTTAAAGAGTTGTTTTTAAAAAATCAAAAGGATTTAAAATTTAAGTTTGAAAAACAAAAAATGATTTAAATTTTAAATAAAAAATAAAAAATATTTAAATACTTTAATTTTAAAAAAAATTAAACTTAATTTTTAAAAAATAAAAAATATTTAAAATTGAACTTTAAAAAACAAAACATAGAACTTATGATAGGATTTGAAGATTCAAGGACTAGAAAAACTTTATGTTGCTTAGGGACTAATTAATGGATTTCTATTAGTTACTTCTTGAATTTATTCATCAAAAGTAATAAAAAAAAAAAACCACTCTTTAGAATTATTATGTTTTTAAATAAACGTTGTCATATTTTATCATAATTCCATTAATAATTATCACAAAATAATAAAGCTTTTTATAATCACTCCTATGCATGTTGGAGGTGTCTCTACAACTATTTGATAAGAAAAAAAAAACCAACATCACTAAAAAAAACAATAATAACAAATAAAAAAAATAAATACTTGTTAATATTATAAAAAATTCTCTTTAAATATTTTTAATATGTATAATCTTATTTGATAACAAAAACAAATGAATGAGAATTGGAAAAACTCACAAAGAGCAAAATACATTTGAAGCTAAATTATCAACTCAAATGCTAAAGGACAAATCAGGAAAAAATCAATATTAAAAAAGACAAAAAAAAAAAAAAAAACCTCAACTTGAGTCAATATGCTAAATTTACAGCTCAAACATAAAATTGAGATAACCCGATAAATTTAGCATTAAAACAATATAGGTCAACTCTCAGGTAAACTAAATGAAGAAATGTGAAATTAAAAACAAAATCAATTAAAAAAAACATTAAAAAACCCCAAGTTTGCCCGGGTTAACTCAACCAACCCGCAACCCATGATATGAGATCGGGATAACTTTATAGAAAGAAAAGCAGAAAAGACCATGAAACTCAAGACCCAATAACCTAATTTGAAAGGATAAAATTGAAAAAATAACAATTTTTTTTTTAAAAAAGACCAGAGTCAAATCGAGTTAATCTTCAAAACATGTGAATAGATTATAAGACTAGGATTGCCCCATAGAAGACAAACACTAAAAAATCACGAAGTAAAATCTTTTATCATCCAAACATTGAGGGATGAAATTGAAAAAATAATCAATCAAGAAAATGATTAAAAAAATAAAACAAATAGCTATAATAATAATAAAAAAAAAGATAATCAAATCTGGTATAAAAATTAAATGAAATAAAATAATAAGGGAAGAAAATGAAAACAATAAAATAAAATAAATCAAGAAAAGAATTAAAAATAGCAATAAAAAATAAGGACCAAATTAGATACAAAAATTAAATGAAATTAAAAAACAAAATTAACTTCAAAAAGCATTAAAAACAAAACAAATAGCAATCAAAATAATAAGAATTAAATTTGATGCAAATACAAATTGATAGGACATGTTTAATTTTTGAAAAGGCATGTGTGACACCCTAAGCTAGGAGAAAGAAAAAGGGAGGAGAAGAAAAATAGTATACGAAAGCCACACCGTTGATCTTTCCCCAACACACATCCCCTCACTTAGAAGATCTTGGTGTGTTACTCCCAACGTCACCATAAAAGTTAGTGTTTTGCTATAGGGAGACGCTGCACTCAGCACCATGCATCAACCACTTTTAGTTTTTAAATAATATTTTATATTTATTAAAATTTCAAATTGTCTTATAATCAACTTGATTATAACTAAAAAATCAAAATAAAAATACAAAAAAGTCCCTGAATGTCAGTTCAAAAATTTTTGCTACTAAGGGTGATTAGTCATTTTACTATACTTTAAAAAGTAAGAATTTAAAAAGACATGTAAGTGCTATTTTAAAAAAAAATTGATTTGAGGGTAATTTAGTCATTTTATTGTTCTTAAAAAATATTAAAATATTGACGTGTCCCTTATTATCCTGATAATGACCAATTGATCTTTTAAAACAACTATATTACCTCCAATAGATAGTTCAATAATTTTTTTATTGGAAGAGAAAAATAACTATTACATTGCTTCAACCCATAATGCAATGAGTTTAAGTGTACAATGAAAGATGGAGCACTCTTAGTTTTTTTTTAATAGCTTAAATATTATATATAATATTAAAACTAAATTATATCACATGTATTGGTATTAACAAGTTAGAAAATTATTTTTAGTTAATAAAATCGAAAATATTTTCAATGTCAAACTTTGACCTAACTAGATCTTAACTACATCTTTCGAGTTATATTAAATCAATGTCTTAATTAATCTAATAACAAATATTATTTGATGGTATTCAAGCTATAAATAGTAATATCATATAAGTTACATTTTGATTTTATTAACTAACATGTCACGTCATCTTTTAATTTTAGCATGGATGGTCAAAAAAGAAAATTTTATTTTGTTTTTGATGTGGATGATCAAAAGAAAAGCTTAATATGGGTATATAAGATTTTAATTTAGAAGAGGATCTAATATCAAAGGAGAAAAAAAAATCATAAGATATGAATTTATTATGCTTTCCATAACATAATTATGACTAGTAAGAAATCAAGATCACTTTTGAAAAAACAATTTACCAATTTTGTTTTTTTATAAAATCTCCATATATCATATTCTTGGACTTCCATCTAATATATGCACAAAAAAACATGTTTTTATCTTTGATTCCAACCTCTTGTAAATGCAAGAAGAATGGAATTTATGCATTACATTCCATAACTCTAGCTTCCTGTCCATCCTCTTAACAAACCCCACAAATCTCTCATTCTCATAGATCACCAAACTCTATAATTTTACAAGCACAATATATCATGTTGTAAACTTAGATGGAAGTTTAAGAATATGATTCATAGATCTTTTAGAATTCTATTTCTCATTTCAGTAACGTTTTTCTTTGGAAACTAAGATTTTTTAAGTGAGTAATCTTGATTTTTTATTCATCATAATTATAATCTTTCAAAAGCACAATAAATTTCTAGGGGTGAGCAAAAAAACCGATAAACCGATTTAACCGAGAAAACCGATCAAAAATTAACCGAAAAAACCGAACCGAGAAAAAAAACCGATTAGAATTTTTAGAAAAACTTCCGGTTCGGTTCGGTTTTCGGTTTTGTACTATTAAAACCGGTAAACCCAAACCGAACCGAACCAGTTCTAATAAAAAAAAATACTATAAATAGAAAAAAATATTTACCTAATGCTCAGTAACCTAACCCTAGCAGTGCGGCCGCCCTCTCTCTTTCTCTCAAATATTGACAGGTTAAAGGACTTTCTACAGAAGAACTTGCTGCACGAAATGATTTGGTCCTTGCATTGCCAGATAGGATTCAAGCTATACCAGATGGAATTGCAGCTGCGCCCAAACAAACTGGAGGTTGGGGGACTTCAGCTCCCCGTGCTGAAATCAAATTTGATTCAGGTTATTTGTTCACTTCTATTGAAGCTGTGTTGAACTGTGAATAGTACATTTTATTTCTCATGATTCCTAAGATTGTTATGAGTGGGAAGGTTTTGAATCGTTTGTAGCTTATTTCAGTATTTAGATAGCGATGTTTGATACTTTTCCTCCTTGTTGGCTCATGGTTCATGGATAATTAGTGTATTCTACTTATATATTTCCTTTGGGTAATAGATGGGCAGTTTGATAATGAATACTTTCAAGAAACTGAGACGTCTAGTCAATTCAGGCAGGAGTATGAAATGCGTAAAATGAAGCAGGTAAGTCAAATAAAGTAGCAGTGTGTTTGTTTTTCATCTTATAATTGAAGGAAGTTGTTGGGCTCATGGTTTCCCTTGTTATTAACTTTGACATTCCCTCAGGATCAAGGATTGGATATGATTTCAGATGGTTTGGACACGCTGAAGAATATGGCTCATGACATGAATGAGGTATTATTTCAATAAATGTCTTATTTCTTCTCTCCTTTTGTGTGGCAAATATGTTGTAGCGTGGGATGTGCAAGCAAGGCTATTTGTAAGTGATTGTTGGCAGATAAGTAATTATCCATGGCATTTGAATTTGTTTGTGCTACGTGATATGTGCAGGAGGTGGACAGACAAGTCCCTTTGATGGATGAAATTGACACTAAGGTGAGAAGCATTGCTGTATCCTTCTAAATTTTCAGTGCCACTCTGATGGAAATAGAGTTTACAAGAAATGCGCCCTATGCTTCCTTACAGGTGGACAAGGCGGTTGCTGACCTTAAGAATACCAATGTTAGACTTAAAGACACTGCTAACCAGGTGATTGAGCTTCATCTTAACAAAGTTTGATTTTTTATTCTTCTGAGATGCATCCGGATTCAGGCTTATTTTTTAATCTGACACAAGTTTGCATTCTGTTCCAGTTGAGATCTAGTCGGAATTTCTGTATTGATATTGTTTTGTTGATCATAATCCTCGGAATAGCTGCCTACTTGTACAAGTAAGTTCCTACTATTTTCATAAGTATTCCTTATATGTATTTTGATCTTCAGTGTACTTGGTGGAAAATCATATTGATTTTATTTTTTATATGAAAAATTGTTTCTACTTCTATTTGTCTTTTTGTTTCCCTGTTCAGCTTCCTATTTTCATTCTATTGCTTGAAATTTCTCTTGAAAATTGCCCAAATCTAATGTGGAATACTTTTATTTTTATATCTTCTAATTTAATTTATCAAGTTATAATTTTATATTTTTAATTTCAGGTTTCGATGGTGATAATTGGACTATTAGAGTGTTTTATGATAATATTATTTGTTGTTTTTGTTAAGCCCTTTGAAGGCAATGTTTTGTAATTTGTATTTTTTGTTATTTAAACTTATCTGCAGCAAGAGTCCTGCCCACTCAAACAAAACAAATGAAAAATTATTAGGAAGGCAACAAATGAATATTCAGTTGTAAAAAATAACCCAAAATTTTTTTAATTTGATTAAGAATCTTATAAGAAAAGTAGACAGTATTATCATTAATTACAAGCCCATCAAAAATTGAATTAAAAGCCCATTACAAACAGCCCAAAATATATTATAGGTTTTCTCGGTTTTTTAACATTAAAAACCGAACCAAACCGAACCGAAACCGGTCGGTTTGACTCGGTTTCGGTTCGGTTTCGGTTGATTTTTTTGAAAAAAATATAGTTCGGTTTGGTTGGGTTTTTTAGATAAAAACCGAACCGAACCGAAAATGATCACCCCTATAAATTTCTATTCCATTATTCTCTTAACTTTTTTTCACCTTTCATTATTTAGATTCTCTTTCTCATTAAGATTTTACAACCCATATCAAATCTTATTTTTATAATCTTTCACATCAAAACTAGATAATCAAGATAATATCTTATAAAATACCACTAGTTGCAACTTTATATAGTTATAGAGTGTAGCCATTGCAAGGTAAAGAGTTGATTTCTAACTAAAAGATTGTTTTTTTCTATGTTTCATAAATATTTTTTAAAAAAATTAAATTTTTTTCTTTGTTTAATATCAAAATTAATTTTAAAATAATAAAAAATATATTATTTTAATATATTTCTCCTGTTTTTCTAAAACCTACTCTCGTCTTTGGCTAGCAACCTTGTCAGGGACTTTCCTGGTCGATCATTGGTTGCAAGTAGATTTTTTTTTTATCATCTTTTATTCCTCCTATACAACAGGCTGGAAGCAAGCCTAGTCTCTTTCCCTGATCGACCAGGAAAATTATAAAAACCACGATGATAAAATATATTAATCACAGGCTTGCTTGTTTCCAGGGGATCCTTGTTAATAATTAAACTCGTATAAAATGGTGTTTTTTCTTGTCTTTTTTCTGAAGAGACCTTTGAGTAATATATTAAATGAACTCTGGCACGATACAACTCTGTTACTATATTCTTAATATTTTCTGTAGAGTCTATGACAGAGGAAGGAACTCTATTCAACTTCTAATTAAATCTTAATAGATAGTCCAAAAAGGAGTCTAAATGCGAACTAACCGGAAACACTTCATAAATTAAAAAAAAAAGAGTTGATCTTGATATTCTACAGAAAAGAAAGTCTCAGCCATCCATTGTCCAGGTCCTAGCAAGCACTAGCTATCTAACAGCCGAGCAGAAATGTGTAGCAAGTATCAATCAGTTAAGCTGTAGATGAATGCTTTGTTCTTTGACTTCAGCGTATCCTTCTGGGTGTAGCATGCATGTTTGTGTGACATTTACAGCCTAAAACACCAGGTTCGCGGGAAAGGGAATTTACCCTCGACTCAGGGAGTGAATAATCATATTGGCAGATAAATTACAAATCTAAAAACAATGAAAATACCTGAAAATGTCACAGGAAGCCACTGAAAACGTCAGCTGAATTTGCCAATTTCCATTTTCTTCTTGATTGCTCTTCGACCATGATAAATAAAGGAATCTACTATCCCCGCGATAGTGAAGATGCCTACAAAGGTTACACTATATTAATCATTCAAGAGAGAGAGAGAGAGAGAGAGAGGCACTTACGCAGGAATATGACATGATGTGGTGACATCGTAATATCATTCTGATAAAAGTCTCAACTATATATATTATACAATAAAGCAAAAGAGAATGTACCATATTGCAGGATAAACCAGTACGGCCAAGCTTGTAGTATTTAAGGCTCAGCGCACAGATTCTGATGTAGATATATGCTACTTTGACTAGTACAACAACTTTACAACAGGCTTAGTTGAATTGGTATTTCGTATTTTAGAGTGTTTAGGAGTATTTGTTGAGGTCGTTTTGATTGACATCCTTGCAAAAAATACACATCTTATTATTACAAATGATTGTGAGTTAAAAAACCTAAGAAATGGATATCACAGGTCGGGTGACAGGTCTGAATTTTTAAAACCCGGTCAACTCAACCTCTATACCCTATACTCCTTATCTTTATATTTAATAGTTTGTGGATTGAGCATTTATTTTTATTTTATTTAGAAATGTTTCAGCTCCAAAGTTCTTATTAGTGGACTTTCCATTAGATTTCTTGAACGTAACAAAAAATAGCTTATCTCTTTGCTGGAGGGGAGGGTGAGGCAGCTAGAATTTAATGGTGGTGCAGAGTATGAAAATTAAACCTAACAATGAGGATGTTATGGCACCTACGGTCCATGTTTTATATTTGTTTATAGAAGCGGATCCATGAAAATTAATAATATAAGCTCAACCCCTGGATATCTGTAATATCCACAAAAAATTTACCCCAACCCAATATGGGTCCAAAAAAATTGAATGGGTTAGGTTACAATTTATAAAATATCAAAAGTTGTGTTTGATACAGTTATGGATGCAAACCTGACCCAACTATATCCATGATTTTCCTAGTATTTTGCAAGTAAATTTTCTATAGATTTGCAGAATTTTCCTTTTGGAGATGCTTGCAATTTTGTGACTTGAGAGCTTCTTCCACATTAGTTTTTGCATCTTGTTGATCCAAATCTTGAATTACAACTGTGAAAACTCTTGAATGTGGTGCTAGGGAAGCCATGTGAATGGATTAACAATGGGGAAAACCATATTTAATTTCGTGTTCTCTAAAATATTTCCAAATCAGAAACTAAATCTGTGATACAGAAAATAGCTGTGATGAGAGTTCTAAAAGTCCTAACTTGTAATATTTTGAGTGTTTGAATTGTAAAAGAAATCATGGAAGTGCTACATGTCAAGTTACCAGTGTTCGTTCAATTTGCAAATTGAGCTAAATGCATCACATAGCAGAGATGAGAATGCATTGGTAAACAAAAAACTATTGGCTTGAAGATCGGAAAGGAGAACAAACAGAGCTAAAGATAACAGAGTGAACAAAAAATATCCAGTCAACCACACTAGTTAGAAATGAGACTTAGTTAAGTGGATAAATTATGCTCACAAATGCACAAGAAGTTGAGATTTTATGTATAATAAATAGTGATTTCCTGTTATTTTCACAGCGATACAACAAAATGATGTTTCCTAATTTAAGGCACTAAACATTATGTTCCTAATCTTACTAACCAGGAGCTATCAATTTGGATCAAAGCCCTAAAGAGAAACCCAGAAGCATGGGAATCTCAGGGTCCACCAGCTAGAAACAGCCTTCTCTGGCAGCAGCCTAACTAATCTCTTTCATCCTGTATACAAATACAACTTGGCCAAAGTAAAGTTCTTTAAGGGTTTCTCTGGTGCTAAAGGTTACTTTGGCATTAGTTCTCTAGCAAGGCTAGTGAAGCAAAAGCAGCAACTTCAAAAGCCATTTCTCGACTTCGTACCGGGACTAATTATTAGACAATGAAGGACCTCTAAGATTCATATTTTTTTTAGTTTTATGTAATTATCCAAGTCAGGTTCTCTACTTATTTTCATAATTCTATTTCATATTTAGCAGCTATTCCAACTCTCCTAATTTTCCAGTCCTCTGTTGGAATTGTGCATCAGATTCCTAATCCTATGGAGAAATATCTTCGTTTAAAACAGCAATCCTTTGACTAAAATAGCATTCCTTATCACAAGGTGTGGGATTTCCTTTTAAAGTGTATTTGAGAGGTGTTCTTGGAAGGTTTTATTTCCCTTGATGGAGACATTTTTTTCACGGATTTAAGTAGTTTTTGTTGTAAGAACTTTCTTGGGTGTGATTGGACTTTGGGCTAATTAGTGAGAGAAATGGTTGAGAGATTGTCTTGAGAAAATCTATCAGTGATTGTAATTATTATGATTACTGACGGTTTGTGTTGACAATTGCTAAACCACAGTAACTTTTTGGCTTGTTATTTATTTTAGTGGGATTGCCAACTCCAAAGGCTAAGACCACTGTATAACTACTTAGGCATGTGGGTGCAAATTGAAAGCCTAATGCATCCGCCATGAAGAATGTTCCTGCAATTTAACTAAATTTAAATAGACCTATACGAGTTTCAGTATACTCCAGAGTTGTCAAAAAGGTCTAGTGAAAAGCATCACACTATCACAATGCTGCAATGCATTTCAAAGCTACCAATTAACGCCATAATAAACACTCTAATGATGAATAACAAGAGCAAACTTTCAAGATGTGGGATAAACAGCAGCTGCGTGTATGTTCAGGGATAAAATTGTAACCTTTCTAGGGCAGGGGGTTGAGGAGAGCAAAAGACAAAGAAACTACCTCCAATTATTGCACAAATACTTGTCATGAAGTGTAAAAATGAAGTATGCTCCTCTTTAAATGTCACCTGCAAAATGCAAAGAGTGTGATACATGGCAAATGATTAGCAACACAAAGTGGCTGTTTGTTTTCATATAGCACCATCTTGTGCATTGACAATCAAAAGATTCAAAACATGTAGATTGCAGGCTCTTTTTTTTCAACAATATTTTTCTCCAAGCACTTCTATTATTTTTTATTTTTTTTCACCAGATGGACTCTTAAAGAACTTTCTAAAATCCAACAATATAATTTCCAAAATGTAGAGTCTAAAATTCCCTTTTGTAAATGGTAAAAATGTATGGAACATATAAGCAGTGGAAACGCAAACAAAATTAGTTTAAATAACAACAGTCAACAGAATGGAAGCTTTACATTAGTAACAGCTTCGGCACCAACATAATAATGAAAGACTCTCCATGGATGCTCAACAAGATTATTGTATATGCAAGAAGGAACACACCTTAATTGGAGAAAAGTCATAGATGAAGTAAACTCCAGGAAGAGAATCAAGGCGCATCAATTCTGATTTCTTGAAATGCTCTGTAACAGAGTACTGACAAAACATCCATGCTACTTCAGGGCATGATGACATGAATAAATCATCAAAAATTTTATATTTTTTTGTAATACCTGATTTGAATGCACAGTGCGGCCTCGAATATCAGTGTATATTGTAGGAACAACCTGCAAAGTTAAAGCTGATTCTATTGGAACATTGCCAGCTATTTGTAAGATAATGATGAGAACATGACATAGGGCACACACAGGTTGTTCAAATAATACAAATTTCAAAGCTGTTAAATATATAGTATACATGCATCCAGTAATCTTCCATAAACAGTCAGAATTCATTTCTCTCATATGCTAGCAGCTTATGAACAAAAGACAGAAATACATTAGAAATTCTCACAGTTAAAGGGTAAGATGTTTGGAAAAACAGAATCAACTACAAAAGGTGGAAGACAACTGAAACATGCCCATGCAGTAATTTTACTTTGTTGGATTTAAGCCAAAATTCCATAGGCATGCACAAGTTTGGATGGATTTCTAAATCAAAAATATTAATTGTTTTTAACATTCGAGAACAAGATTCAGTATCAATGTACAGTGTCAGAATAATGCCTTGGCATTGAAAATACAAACCTTAATGAAAAACTGCTGCACACCGTTTGGTGTTTCATGCATCAACTGTATCCTGGCAAGGCAATAAATTAGAACTATTAAGAGAAAAAGGTTAAAACATGTGGGAGTGAGGGAGGGGTAGGAAGATGGAAATAAATTAGAACTATAAAGATAAAAAGGTAAAAAACATGTGGGGATGAGAAGATGAAATAAACAAACAGGAAACATCCAAAATAGAAAGGAATCTTAACTTGACAAAAGATAAACCACAAGAATCTCAAATGACAATAGATAAATCACAAGTATCTATTTTGAATATATGTGTGCTTATCAATTACTCAAACACAGACTATTTCAATTAATACAACAAATAAGCCCATAAGAACAATCTGAGCACTTACATAAGTGCATGTAGCTATGCAAAAAATGAAAGAGAAAATTACCCATCAAGGGGATTTACCACGCCTGGAAAGTAGTCACCAAAAGCCAGTCTATTGATCCTGTGACTTATCTGTATAATGCTCCAAGATGTTTAGAACGACATCAACGTATTAAGATTCCATAAAAAGAAAAAAGTATAGGAGAAAAGTTACAATACTGACATTAACATATTGGAATTTCATACAACATAGGAAAAAAAAGGACATGACAAAATTCTGAAAAGAAATTTTTAAATCATAACTGAATTACTTAAGGTACCAAAGACATGTCTTACATTATAACTCTCCTTCTGCATATCCAGTAAATCCAGTAGTTGAAAATTTGATTGATGGAAGCTTTTCCCAGGAACAAAATGAAAATTCCCAGCAACTCTATTTACTTCCAGGGATCCATTAATATTACATCCTTCACCTTCTTCGTCCTTTATCATTTGGACAAAGCCTTCGCGTTTGCACTGAAAGCAAATGGTACTGATGAAAATTAAGAATATAAAACTCAAAATAAAAATTTCTCAGGCTAAGCAGCTAGACAATCATTATAAGTAGAAATTGAAAACTAGAACCTTTGAACAGAATGTGCATGTGCATTTAACACACTGAGATGGATATGGCTATTGATTTAACTAATAGATTGATCCATTCGCGGTAATAATCAACCCACCCACCCCCACCAAAAAAAAAAAGAACAAACCATGGCTACCCTATGGATAAAAGGAGATACTGGTGTGGGCCCACCAATAGATAGATATAGGACCACATATTTTAGAAAGAAATATAGACTTTAATTTTGTTATTTTAGTTTCGTTATGATTTCCTATTTTATTTGCTTGGGTGTCTATGAATAAACACCTCATGAAGCATTTAGTTTTAACATTGAATATTGATATCAGAATAAGACTTTGAGTTTTCTTCCAGTGAATTGGTTCTCTGTTTTGTGATCTTGTTGGTTTCTACACCACATACACTGGTACCTCACTAGTTTGAGGTTTTTCCTCTTCAATGCCAAGTCTTTGCTTTCCTTCCTGTCCACCATGCATTAGCAATTGGAGTCTTGGCAGTGGATTTGATCCATAATTTATCTTGTGGGGAATTGTTAATTTTAATGCACCAGCTTTCTTCACCTGTCTAATTATTAATCATTGAATTTTGACTAGTCAAAAAAAAAAATACACATAAGCCCCATTAGCCAGGCTGCCTTAATTAACATGAAAGGCAAATGACGAAAGCATCTTCATTCCAAGTCTATAGGAGTCCAAAGGAAACCAGTTATGAGTCCGCAGAAAACAATTTTGGAAGGAATATCAAGAGGCACACCTACCGCATGGATGCTTTCATGCATGATGTGGCAACTTATTCAACTGAACTAGATGAGATCACAGTTGACAAAACAGCAGAGTATGCAAGGCTTAACAAGGAATGGTAACTTGCTATATTGACAGTGAAAAACTTTAATGAATAAGATGCACCTTTTCAGTATGTACAATATTTCCCTATTAACTGCAAGAAGTGGAATGTCTCCACAGAGGAATTTGGTTAGGCATTGGTGGTTCACCCACACATAAAGACTCAGCAGAGGCATCAATATGGGAAATTAGTTTTTGGCTACTGTGTGGCAACAATCATACAAGCGCATCAAGGAATATGTATAAGCAAATCCCCAAAGGCTAAACTAGCAAGACAGATATAAAAGCGAATTATAAAAATAATTCTAACTACAGATTTAGCTGCACAAAGAAATTGTCCCAGCAAGTTTCCTCAAGGCATGATAGAGAAGTAAGTGTGACTTCTAGCACTGTTATATCGTTCCCTTTATTCATCTGAATTTTTAATCATACTAGCAATCAGAATAAGCTCACAAACCAAAAGTACTATCTAAAGTTGTTTCAGTAATTATTAGAATTATGAAAGAGTTTTGCTAACAAGACCTGTCCACCTGACTCCACTCACACAATCACATGAAATCAACTTTTCTATAAGGTATACGATAGCCCCCATTTAAGATGTTAGGACTCTATATTCAAGTGTTGTGATGCACTTTCTACTGCTAGATGAGCACAAATCTAGTCACACCAGAAAAAACATAAGGAAAAAAGTTCCATCATAAAGGTAACTAGAATACCTCCTTGAGATGATGTTCTAATAAGGGATAAATCAGCACCCACAATAACAAACTCCTTTCTAAGCCTTGCTAAGAAATAGAATAAAATACATGTGAAAATTCTCTGAAGTAAAATCTAGAGAACTTACTTGGTCAATCAGATCCATATTTGTCAAAGCCCACCCTTTTTTCCTGTATGCTTCACGAACTTCTTCACATGAATTGCAACAATGATCTTCTGACTGCAGAGTAGAGATTGATTAATAATCTACAGAAAAATAAAATTACGAGCAAACCTTCAAAATGTAGCTAGTTGTGGAAGTGGGAAGGGAAGACTTATTTAGTTGCTACTTCATATTGCAGTATGCTCTGAAGCACTTGCTTAGGTTGCTTAATAAAATTTTAAGAAAAACAAGTTTCCTACAACCCTTGGCTGTAGGAATTCCTGCTTCCCATAATATGTGAAAATTTCTTAGGTTACACACTGGGTCAGTAAAAATCTATTGCCACTATACACCTCTGCTCCTCATTAACTTATCATTTTTGTTATACAGCAATGATTTTGATTCCCCATATGTTGCCATATGAATTCCTACAGCCAAGGATTGTAGGAAACTTTCGTTCAGATTTTTCCTGTAATGTTAAGATAACACAAGCCATTTAAATCCGTGCACGGCCATGAATTCAACCCTTTTTATTAATTAAGAGAAGCATCATCCCATTTAATTTCTGTAGTGGAATAAAAAATCAGTATTTAATTAACATCTGTAAATGAGAAAAAAAAAATAGCTGTCCATGTTTTCTTTCTAAACAATGTGCCATAACCATCATTAGCACAAGATCCTTGCTCAACTAGACCAAAAACCTAATGCACCACATAAATTATGGCCCAATTCCAACTAGTAAACCAAAGAGAGCCTAATTCAGCTAACCAATAAAGTAAAATGCAAACCCAACCTAACCCAATGATCAACAAGGCAAACCCAACCAGAGCTAGCAAGCAAAGTAGCCCTGCCTAAACCCTTCAACTGCTTCCCTTTTATTCCATCAGCAACACCTTTCACTAAGCATACCACCCAAGCAACAGTGGTCAGCTCCTCCTCCTTTATAATTTCTTCTACTTGATTTCCCTGTCTTTCATTTCACAATCACTAGCAAATTCTGATAATCACTTGCTTAATTTGATCCTTAGGTCTAGATTGAAAAATTTTCAAGTCTGGGAAGTGAGTGCATTCTCAACAACTGCTTTATGGAGATTGGATTGACAGCTTTGGTGATAAAGATTGCAATATTTGTAAAACACCCTGCTATGTAACTCCCATGAATCAGCAAGACTGATTGCAAATTTAACAAAGAAAATTACAGCCAACCTTCTGGCTCTAGTTTAGATCAGAAATCAATATTTATAACCAAGGAAATCCTTAACCTTTTTCATTTTCCTCACTATTCTACTCTATATTCATTACTAACTATGTTTCCTAACAACAGTAATAACCTTTTCAGAGTACAAAATCATGTAACAATGAGCTCTAGATGACTGGTTTCCTGTATTGTCAAAAAATCAACCTAGAAACTCTTTTGTTTCATGTTCATACATTTCTACAGACACCTAGGCTATGATTTTTAAGATTTTCCAATTGACATTACAAAATAAGGAGTAGAATACATCAACATACCATTTCACCACCAAAACATGAACCGCAATATTCCTCATTGTGTTCAAGCCTGCCACCATGCCGCTGTAAAGGCTTGTCAATCTGCATGAAGAGGAGGCACAAAATAAAAAGGCAGACAGCCAATGTGAAAGCAAAGAGCCAGATAGAAAAATGTCGGAACAATGGATGAAAAAGGAAATAAATTTGAGGGCAAAAAAACACCATGCATTTAAAAGGAAAAAAGAAGCCTAAAATGGCACAAGAATCTACAGTGTTCTAAATCAAAATTCATCTTTGTACAAGTATATCAACTTTATGATTTAGACTCAGAATCTTCGTTCACGATTTCAAGTTAAAAACAAGCAATGCACAGAAATCACTTTATTTCTTTTAGCATAAAATGCTTCAACTCTTCTTCTTGGTTACTGACCTTTGGGGCACCAATCCCATCCTGGCGGACTTCAATTACATCGCCATGAGCGTTAATTCTTTTCTTAGTTATATCATGCCTCTGCAATTGCAATTAGAACCAAATCAATCAATGGGAAATTAAATTAAATCAAAAACAACAACCACCATATACCCAATTTCAATTTATGTATTTATTTATTCTAGGGTACATACAATATCATGATGCTGCTCTCCACTGATATCAATGGCGTCAACACTCAGTAACGAACATCGAATGGCAGGAAAAGTGATATCAAACTGCACATAAATATAATCATGACAATATTAGTAACTCTAACTATATCTTTTCTCCGTAAAAAAGTAAAAAGATGAAAGATGAAAGGGGTACATTGATGCGTAGGGTTTGTCCCCTTGTAGTGTCCACTAAAAGCGTTGTCTCAGTAACCGCGTGTAGATACAAGCCTTTCAAAAACAATAACAAAATTGACCAAGATAAGATAATTAAGAGATATAAAATGAAAGAAAAGAATAGGAAAGGTTACGTACTGAATTCAGAGAAGAAGAGGAAAAGCATGAGAATAGAAGAGATGAGAGTGATAAGGCCACCGGAAAGAGTACGGCTGTAGAAATCCTCGTTTATTTTTGGATACGCATCCAAGTTCCTCAGTTTCTGATATATACCCTCCATTTTCTTTCCTTTCGTTTCTCTGCCTGGGGCTGGTTTTACGACGAGAAGAAGAGGAGTGCCGGCCGGTGATTAGAAGAATATACGAGTCCTCCCGAGCCTGTTTCCTACCAAAGAAAGAAAAAGGAGACATGACACAAGAAGACTTGTATCTGCTTCCGTTGGGGTCAATGGGGTCCACTCTCCGTGTTTTGTTTTTATATCTTTTTTTTCAACTCATGAATCAACCGACAGAAAATAACCACGCGATGTTAACTATGCTAATTATTGGTGCCAGCGTTATGGTGTCTATCTATATTATTTTTTTAGTAAAATATTTTGATGTGCACATATATTTTAGTCTTCATCAATTAAATAAATTAATTTTATTTGAATTATATTGAAAAAAAATTGATAGTAAACAAAAAAACATAGATATAAAAAACCAATTAATGAGGAATAAAAAAATAATATACAATATATAATTAAATAAACTTGAATATATTTAATTTTTCAACATAGGTTTTTACATAAAAAAAATTATAAAAGTAAATTGAAAATTTTAAAATATCAATGCATATAAAGATATTTAATATCACAATATTAGCTATTTACTTGATTATATTTAATGAATTTATTTATAAAAATTAATTTGTAATAGAAAATAACGCACATAAAATTTATTGAACAAAATAAAAGTAAAACAAATATTATGCAAGGTTGCATATATTAAAAATATTATATAAAAAATATTTAATATATATAAAATATACAAAAAAAAATTATAAATGAATCATACTAACCTCTGAAAAAACTAAACACATCTAATATAATTAAAAACTAATCACTATTCAATAAAGGCTAAAATATTAAAAAAAAATCATAGAGAAAGGGTATCAAATAAAATTTTAAAATTATAAAAATTATTTGAAAAAATAATATAAAAAGCCATTAATATATATATATAAAAAATTAAATAAAAGGAATGAGGTCAGGCTCTATTGAGCCTGGTAAGCCAGGCCTAACACTTGTCCCAATCAAGAAAGGGCCCGTGTGCAAGCCTTTAATTTTTTTTAAGTTTAATGTGGCCAAAAACGCGTTGTTCGCCATAGTTTCTTTGAAAAAAAAACAGACAACACTTCATCAGCCTCACTAGACGACGCGTCGTTTGACAATCCAAGAATCTTGCCACTAGTGTGGTTGAAAAACAAGGTTATTTGTTTTTTTACCAAAAAAAACATAGAAAACACTAGAAACCTTTTCAAACCAATCTATAGCCTTCAAACACACAAAAAACTGGTCTAAAACCCAAAATCAACTCGAAACCAAGGTAAAAAAACACATAATCAGAACTCCCTCATCATAAGGAACCATTTAACACAAAAACCAATGATTTTTGTGACCTAAATCTTCCTCAATGCCAACTTTCTCTCTTTAAGATTGAATCTGGCAACTCCTTCTCTCTCCTCCACCGAAAAAATACTAAAAATGAGAAAAATAAAGTTTAGTGCCAAAACATATTTTAAAAAATATAGGAACTGATTAACAAATAGCTTAAAAAGATAAGGGATTCAAATAAACATTTTCAACCAATTGCAGACCTGCCATCTTTTTTACTTGATTTTTTCACTTCAATTCTTTGTCTTTCAATTCAACCCTTACCCCCAAAAAACATGCAATTGAGCTCAATTTTGGCTCAAAATGGCTCAATTGTGCCAAAAAAAAAGTTCAAATATCAAAGTAAATTTTTTTAAAAAATACATTATTGTAATCTACAGTAATATATGAGATGGTGAACAATGAAAAGACCATGTCTTTTGGAGTTATTCTTAATATTTTTAAGGTTGTGTTTTTACATAAAGGACATGACCATATTGCAATAGAAATAATGATATAAAAATATAAAATAAATTTATTTATGTCATGTTTTTAGATTAAGTTTTTATTTATTTTAAAATATAAGGTATAATGGACATTTCTCCACTATTTTTATTATTTATAAAATAGTAACAAAAGGCTACAAGAGATTTAGGTTATATGATTAGTGATTAATACTTAAAAGTGTATTTTTATCAAGGTTTTATATTATCATTTTGCACTTAAAATATCAATAACTCCTTAACTAGAGCATGTTTTATAATAACATGTCTAATAATATAAGATACCTTTAATTTATGGTAAATGTTCATATTAAATGTAGGTCTATCACATAAATCAAATGATTGATTGATGAGTTTAACTACTAAAATTGAGAAGATAAAGAAAAGGCTAAACTTAGAAAAGAGATGTTAGTTTAGTCCAAACTGAAACACCATTCGGTTATTGGATCATAACTAGAGCTATAGAACTTAGATTTAAGTCTGGTTTATATGGATAGAAAGCTAAGACATAGGCCTAAAAACTTTCATGAAGGTCATTTTCAAGTTTAAATTGTAGCAACAACGAAGAAATTGGAATTTGTCCTGCAGCCTAGACATTGTTCAGTGTTCAGCCCATATCTCGAGTTCTAGAAGTCTAAATGCACCGTTTTATTTTTCATGTGGAAAGCTTGGACAATTTCCCAGAACTTTCATGAAGACTATCTGTTCAAATTCTGATGTTATCAATGATGTTTTGTTCAAACAAGAAGATAAAGATTGTCACCAAGTCAAGATATGGCCACCCACTCAACAATTAGTCATCAAATCAATAGTTTTGAATTTTGGCCTATAAAAGGAGGCATTTGTCATACATTTAGGCATCTTGGATTTCATATAAAGATCATGTTTTTGCTCTCTTTCTTTATATTTTTGTAATGCTTAAGTTTTCCTTTCATTAATATCTTGTTTATGCCTTTCATTTCCTTTACTATACTTATATAATCATGTTCTCCTCTTGTTTATTTATGTTTCTCTTCTTCATTATGTTTAGTTAAGTTCATTATATCAAGGTAAAAAAGGTACACTAATAGTGTTAGAATATGTATAATATAAACTCAACATGGACTTCAATGTTTATATCAAAAAACATTTGTTATTAACATGTCTTATCTTTTTATCTTATTAATTCTTAATACCTTGCTTGTTAAATGGTTAATCTAGTTTTGTGTTGTATAACACTTGGTACAACAAATGCTTGGTATTTTCATAGTTAACCGTATGGTATAACCTACACATGTGCTATGAAAGGAACTTGATTTGTTGTTAACATCATGAATTCCTGATAGTATTTAAAAATATGGTGTTACTAAAATAAGATAATTAATATGATCATGTTAAAAATTTATAATGAACTATTAAGGATAAGTCATCCGATTGAAACCTCATTTATGTGTGGTTTCAAGTTGATTAATAAAAAAGAGTTTATACTAGGGGTGAGCAAAAAAACCGATTTAACCGAGAAAACCGAAAAAAAATTAACCGAAAAAACCGAACCGGTACAAAAAACTAATTGAACCGGTTAAAATATATAGAAAAATGTCTGGTCCGGTTTGGTTTTCGGTTTTGGTGTGCCTGAACTGGCCAACCCGAACCGAACCGAACCGGTTCGGTTTTAAAATGAAAAAAATAAAATAAAGCAATAAACCAAGCGCGGGCCACCCCTCCCTCCCATTTGCCAACAACCCTAGCAGACCTTTATCATTTCTATCCCTTGCACACAGCCGCCATCTCCCCTCCTTAAGTCTTTGAATGCTTTCACATTAAAGGGTCCCTTCATTCATAGCCTGAATGCTCTCTTTGTCTCTCATCTCTCAACGTGAAGGAAAGGTAAAGATTACAGGTAAAGCTTTAATATTTCCTTTTAATATTTGAGTAAATTTTGTCTTTTTCTCTTCTAATCTTCCATGCTTTCTGTCTCTCATCTCTCAAACTTGCCATGTCAAGATGAATGACTGATGATTCTTCCATTGATTTACTTGATTTTCCTTCATGGGTCATGGCTTTTAACAGATCCCACCTCGATTGCCAGAGAAGGATTATTTCGGGTCTAGAAGTTGAAGAGTATCCAGAAGATTGCTAAGAATTGATACTGTTTTTTTGCAATTATTTTTTCCTTTGCAAGAAGTTGTAACAAAGAGAACAACGTTGTTGATTCTTAAAGGATGGCATCTTGGCATTGCAGTTCGGTTTGAACCGGTTTGGAAGGGAAAAAACCGAACCGAACCGAAATTAATCGGTTTGAACCGGTTTTCGGTTCGGTTTGGTTCAAAAACTAAAAAAAAATGGTTTGGTTGTTTTTTTTGGTCCAAAACCGGACCGAACCGAAAATGATCAGCCCTAGTTTATACTATATTTATTTCTAATACTATTATTGGATCCTCTAACCTTGACAAATGATTTTATCTTTGATTAATACTCAAATCAATATCACATCTTAAAAGTTCTCTTCAACTCCTTTTCATTTGTTGTTTATAATTTTATATATTTAACCTTCTTGTATTCGACCCTAGTATTGCCAGATTATTTATTACTTCGACACTTCTGCACTTGGGATAAGACATCAATCCTTTGATTGTGTCAAGTTTTTGGCGTCGTTGCTGGGGAGGTAAATTCCTGTATAAATTATAATATTTATTTTATTTTCTCTTTTCACTTTTCTTTTATCTAACTTTTGTTTCTTTTGTTTTGTTTCATTTTGTTTTATTTTCTTCTTCCTTTTATTCTTTTCCTACACGTGCATGAGAGTTTGATCATGTACATTAAATGGTAGACTTTTTAGGGTATCCTCATTTTCTTCAGAAAACATGGCCGAAGAAGATAATCAGTTGCTTCATAATGAGAATAATCGAGTTAGAACACTAAGAGACCATATGAATCCAATAAGAACAAGTGCACGATCATGTATAATTTTTCCTCCTAATGCATCTCATTTTAATTTTAAGCTAGACATTATTCAACTTTTACCTTCTTTTCATGGCTTAGATCTAGAAAATTCATACTTGCATTTGAGAGAATTTGAAGAAGTTTGTAACACTTATAATGACTCAAATTTTAGCATGAACACCATCAGATTAAAGCTTTTTCCTTTTTCTTTAAAATATAAAGCTAAAACATGGCTATAAAATTTGAGACCAGGATCCATTCGTGCGTGGGATGAAATGCAACAATAATTTTTAAAGAATTTTTTCCCTTCTCATAGAACAAACTTTTTCAAAAGACAAATCACCACATTCACTCAAAAGTCAAGAGAAACATTTTATTAGTGTTGGGATAGGTATAAAGACTTGCTTAATACTTATCCTCATCATAGTTTTGAAACATAGAGATTGTTTTCACATTTTTATGAAGGGTTAACACCTAAAGATAGGCAAATGGTGGAATTGATGTGCAATGGAACGTTTGAAGATAATGACCTTGATGAAGCAATGGAATACATGTACTTGTTTGTTGAAAATGCTCAAAATTGGGACACTACAGTTACGTGTGAGGCACAAGGTAAAACTTAACCTCATACATCTAGTGAAGGCATGTACAACCTTAGGGAAGATCATGACCTCCAAGCTAAATTTGCATATTTAGCTAAAAAAGTTGAGGCACTAGAATTAAAAAAGAGTGGTCAATTAAAATCTGTTCAAGAAATTGTGTGTCAAATTTGTTAAACAAATGAACATTCAACCAATGATTGTCTAAATTTGCCTTCTTTGAAGGAATGTCTCCATGAACAATCTACTGCTTTAAACAATTTTCAATGGTCAAATCATGATCCATACTCACAAATATAAAACCCTGGTTGGAGAGATCATTTAAATCTAAGTTTAAAGAGTAGTAACAACAATGCACAAACTTCACAGCAACCATTTCAAGCATGCCATAATTTTCAAAATTCTTATGGAAATGCATCTTCTTATGTTCCCCCTCTTAGAAGAAATCTTGAGGAAACATTGCATGCATTCATTGAAAAGTAAGAGACAATTAACACAAAACTTGCTCAAAGCATGATAGATTTGAAAGATACTCTTGTAAAATTCACACCATAGATAAGCTATGATAGATTTGAAAGATACTCTTGCTCAAGGCCTTTTTAAGCATGATAGATTTGCCTTGTTTGCAAATTTGCATATTTAGCTAGAAAAGTCGAGGCACTAGAATTTAAAAAGAGTGGTCAATTAAAATCTGTTCAAAACATTGTGTGTCAAATTTGTGAAATGAATGAACATGTAACCAATGATTGTCCAACTTTTCCTTCTTTGAAGGAATGTCTCCATGAACAAGCTCGTGCTTTAAACAGTTTCCAAATGCCAATCATAACCCATACTTACAAAGATACAACCCTGGTTAGAGAAATCACCTAAATTTCAGTTGGAAGAGTGATAACAATAATGCACAAACTTCACAACCACCATTTCAAGCACACCATAATTTTCAAAATTCTCATGAATTTGTACCTCTTTATGCCCCCCCCCTCATAGAAGAAATCTTGAGGAAACACTGTATGCATTCATTGAAAAGCAAGATAAAATCAACACTCAAAATCCTCAAACTATGGCAGATTTTAAAGATACTCTTGCAAAGTTCACATCTGCTCTCAGTTTTCAGGATAAAGGTAAGTTTCCATCTCAACCTCAACAAAATCCTAATGGGTAATATATTTCAAGTGCAAGCAACTCTAAAAGCCAACACATGGATCAAGTCAAATAAGTCACTACTCTCCGTAATGGTAAGGTTATAGAAAAACCTATTCTTGAACCTTGTGAGAAAGATGATGAGTCAATCTCTGAGGGTAAGGAAGATGTTAAACCTAAACATTGCAAAGCAAAAACTGATTTCCTACCAGTACTTCCATTTCCTCATGCCATGACCAAACAAAGGAAAGTTAATCACAATTCTGAAATCTTTGAAACTTTCAAGCAGGTAAGGATCAATATACCTTTTATTAGATGCTATTAAACAGGTACCTTCATATGTTAAATTTTTAAAAGATCTGTACACCGTGTAGAGAAAACTGAATGTGAAAAAGAAAGCCTTTTTAGCCGAACAAGTAAGTGTCATTCTTCAGAACAATAATGCTTTGAAATATAAAGAGCCTGGTTGTCCTATAATTTTTTGTTTTATTAGGGAATATAAAATTGAAAAAGCTTTACTTGTCCTATAATTTACTTCCATATTTAGTTTTTTCAAGGTCTCAATCTAGGTGAGTTAAAACCAACTTTTATAACTCTTTTATTTGCCAATAGATCTGTAAAAGTGCCTAGAGGAATAGTTAAAGATGTGTTGCTACAAGTCGATAAATTTATTTATCCTGTGGATTTTATTGTATTGGACAAACAACCTGTTGAAGCATGTAATTCATTTCCTGTTATTTTAGGATGTCCATTTATTGCAACTTCTTGATTAATTATAGGAATGGACTGATGAAGTTATCATATGGAAACATGACATTGGAGATGAATATTTTCAACATTTGCAAGCAACCTGGAGATGATAATGATTTACAAGAAGTAGATCTTGTTAAAGAATTAGTTTATGATCAACTGGAATCAACTTTGAGTAAAATTGAGTTTGGTGGATCTAAAGATTTGCAAATGATTTATTCTCGGGAAGAAATCACGGACAATAAAGGCACATAATATATTGATGCATATATTTTATCAAGAGTGATAATAGATTCAACATCCGACATCACACCAATCATTGATTACTTTCCTAATGAATCCTTACTTTCTCTTAGATCAATGTCTTGGTTCACTAATTGTGTCAATTTTCTTGTTGTAGGATGTTTACCAGCTCACTATAGTACCCAAGACAAAAGAAAGTTCTTGAACGAAGTGGAGAACTTTTATTGGGATGACCCTTACTTATTCAAATATTTTCCTGATCAAATATTTCAAAAATATATTCCCGATAATGAGGTAAGTAGTGTCATTAAAATTTATCATTCTGAGGCATGTGAGGGCCATTTCATGCTGCAAAAATCTTACAAAGTGGATTCTATTGGCCCACCATGTTTAAAGACATACATGCATTTTGCAAAACCTATGAAAATTGTCAAAGGTTAGGATTTATTTCAAAACATAAAGAGTCTTTAGATAATTTTCTATTGGCTCTTGATATGTATCCTAGTGGAGATATGCATCGTGCAATTCATGATTTATAACACCATTTTTATAAAAAAAACATGCTCGACATAGTCTTAGGAATCTAACTAAAAAAGACCATGTTTGCTAGTTTTTAAGAAAACTATATGAGAAGCTTATCCACGACCCATAAAGGGCGTTTAAGCCTTTCTTGGATGTAAAATCAAGGAAAGATGTGAGCCACAATCACAACTACATATACATATACATGCTTTAAAAAAAAACAAAAAAAGGGAAGAAAGAGAGAGAGACTTTAGCTCGCCTACATATAGGTGGTATGATTGCATTTTCAATTTCTCATCTATAAAATCTTCTCTCCCTTCCCTTAATTTCTAATCAACCCATACATTCAACAGATATACAAGTGTCTTGAAATGGTAGGATTCTCGGCTCTTAAAATAAAAAATATTTGTGTTTTTGTGGATCCAGTCCTAGGAAAGAAAACGAGTTTATAGAATTCACAAATCATCTTGGTCAGATACTAGCTGAGAGAAAGATTCATTTAGTATATGGGGGAGGCAGCCTTAGGTTAATGGGGGAGTGTGTCAACAACTGCATTTTTAAGAGGCAGTCAAGTTTTGGGTATCGTTCCAAAAGCTTTAGCCAAAGGGGATATCATTGGAAAAATAGTTGGAGAGGAACTACAGGTCTCCACAATGTCTAAACACCTTAATACAATGTTTAAACATGCTGATGTCTTCATTTCCTTACTAGGTGGTCTGGACACATTGGAATGGATCTTTCATATTTCCTCTTGGGCCCAACTTCACATTCACCATAAACTTATAGGTTTGCTCAATGTTAATGGTTTTTATGATAATTGTTGTCTTTTCTTGATCATGCTGTGGAACAAAATTTTCTAACATCTTCGGCATGACAAATCATAATCTCTACTGCTACTACTGAACAACTAATTGATCAATTGCAATCTTTCATCCCTGCAATTGATTCCTCCATAAGTCGAATAGACTGGTCAAACAGATAAAGCCGTAAAAAGCTTAGATTGGATGTGAGCCTTAGTTTGTAATGACTTGTGTCTTTTGGTTTTATTACATAGCATGTTATTTTATTTTTATTTTTTTTGTTTTGTTATTTCTTATATTTGTTTAAGCGTGTTTTAGTTTTTTAATAGTCGTTATTTCAGGTGATGTCTTCTATACTCTACCTTTCTACCTTAAAACATTGAGGTCAATGTCTTGTTTTGCTTGGGAGGGAGGCTAGTAGTTAAAAAAAACTTTTTGTTGTTATTAAAACCATTTGACAGAACTATTATTAGGATGGCAAAGTAAAGAGTATTGATTCTTGAGACGCATCTTAGTGAATATTTTTTATTGGTTATTTACAACCATAACAAGGTCTATCATAACACTTCTTGAAATATTCAGGTTTACAAACTTTTGCATTTTTATCACTTGATTATGCTCATATACTCATTTAACAAGTATTCATAAACCCTTATTTTCACACACGCACTTTAACATATGATTGTAGGTTGCACAATGGATTATCACATTAGTTATATTCTTTTGTTAAAGGTAACAACTAAGGGAAAGAGATAGTATATAATTTGCAAGAAAAAAAGGAAAAAAAAGTGAAAAGAATGGTAATAAATATAATAAAATAAATAAATAAAAATGTAGATAAGTTTGGTTTCGTAGCCTCTCTAACCTAAACAATTAAGCCCAAAGGAGTGTTTTAACATCTAATACCCTAAAGTCAACTGACTTGGGAGCTATTGGCCCAATGCTTGCTACATGGGTTAAGGAGAAAGATTAAGAGAATCAAACATTGCACTATCTATATTTTAGCAACTGAAACCCAAGTTACTAAGCTCTAAGGGGTATCTCAACACCCAATACCCTAAGACCAACTGGTCTGGGAGTCATTAGCCTAAAGCTTGGTACATGGGTTAAAGATGCATTGTGTTTTCAATTATATGTATATAAATAAAAAAAATAAAAAATAAAAAAGATAATAATCCCAACCCAAGGAAGTTAACCTTAGAAAAACATTAAACATAATATTGTTTTCATTTCCTTTACTATACTTATATAATTATTTGTTACTTAATCTCATGTTTATGCTTTTCATTTCCTTTACTATACTTAATAATTATGTTTTTATCTTGTTTATCTATATTTCTCTTCTTCATTATGTTTAGCTAAGTTTATTATGTCAAGGTGAAAAGATTTCACTAATGATGTTAGGATAAGTATAATATAAACTCAATATAGACTTCAATGCTTATATCCTGAACAACTTGCTATTAACATATCTTATCATGTTTATCTTATTAATTCTTAATAACTTGCTTGTTAAATGGTTAATCTAGATTTATGTTGTATAACACTTGGTACAACAAATGCTTGGCACTTTCATAGCCAACCGTATGGTATAACATACACATATGCTATGAAAGGAACTTGATTTGTTGTTAACATAAGTTAGCATCATGAATTCCTGACAATATTTAAAAGTATGGTGTTACTTAAATAAGATAATTAATATGATCATGTTAAGAATTTATAATGAACTATTAAGGATAAATCATCCGATTGGAACCTCCTTTGTGTGTGGTTTCCAGTTGAGTAATAAAAATAGTTTATATTATACTTGTTTGAAATACTATTAGTGGATCCTTTAACCTTGACATTTGTTTTTATCATTGTTTAATCCTCACATTAATCTTGCATCTCAAAGTCCTCTTTAACTTATTATTATTATTATTGTTATTGTTATTGTTATTGTTATTGTTATTGTTTATAATTTATATAGTTAATCTCTTTGTGGTTTAACCCCAGTCTTGCCGGGTTATTTATTACTTCGACACTCTAACACTTGGAAGAAGACATCAATCTTTTGGTCGTGTCACTCTTCATTCTATACAATATACAATCCTCTAAATTCACCAATCTAGATATTTTTGAAGCATGTTCATCAGGAAAATGCAGACTTTTAGGTCATTGGTAGACAAGTAATTATGCATTCTTGTCTAAGACAAAGTTGGTTGAGGGTTTTACGACCCGTGACCCATCATAAACTGACTTCATATGTTTACAGTAACAAAACAAAAGTATATTTGTTTTAGCCTTCATGTTTTCCTTTGTCTTCCCTTTCACATTTATAATCGTGTTAAAAATGTTTTCTAACATGTTCTTTTTAATGTGCATAACATAAAGATTATAGCGGAAGGGATTGGTCTTTTAATAAGGAAGCTCCTAGAAAATACTTCGCTTTATCCAATAATGAGTCATACCAAAACTAGGAAACTTCTACTTACCGGATTAAAAACCAAATACAATGTCATTGTACTGTAACTGACACGACCAAAAGATTGATGTCTTCTTCCAAGTGTATGAGTGTTGAAGTAATAAATAACCCGGCAAGACCGGGGTCGAACCATAGAGAGGTTAATTGTATAAATTATAAATAACAAGACAACAACAATAACAACAACAATAACAACAACAATAATAACAATAATAGTAATAATAATAGTAATAGTAATAGTAATAGTAATAGTAATAATAATAATAATAATAATAATAATAATAATAATAATAATAATAATAATAATAATAATACTCAGTACGTAGCGTTGTTATACTTGAGAATGATCTAAAAGATCGGGTCACAGGTTTCCAGCCTATATACTGAGTTTATGAAAAGATCAAAGAGATAAATTATATAATATAAATAGAATGTAAATAATAATAATAATAATAATAATAGTAATAATATTAACAGTAATAGTAATAGTAATAGTAGTAGTAATAATAATAATTATAGTAGTAGTAGTAGCAGTAGTAGTAGTAGTAGTAGTAAAAAGAAGACGAGGAAGAAATTAATGAGAACTTTGAGATGGAAGATTAATGTAAGGATTAAACAATGATAAAAATAAATGTCAAGGTTAGAGGATCCACCAATGGTATTTCAAACAAGTATAGTATAAACTCTTATTACTCAATTTGGAAACCACACACGGAGGGGGTTCCAATCGGATGATTTGTCATTAATAGCTCATTATAAATTATTAACATGATCATATTAATTATCTTATCTACATAACACCAAACTTTTAAATATTGTCAGGAATTCATGATGTTAACTGATGTTAACAACAAATCAAGTTCCTTTCATAGCCCAGGTGTAGGTAATACCATACGGTTGGGCTATGAGAGTGCCAAGCATTTGTTGTACCAAGTATTACACAACACAAATCTAGATTAACCATTTAACAAGCAAGGTATTAAGAATTAGTAAGATAAAAAGATAAGACATGTTAATATTAAACATTAAGGTTCATGTTGAGTTTACACCATACTTGTTCTTACACCATTCGTGTAACCTGTTCACCTTGACATAATAAACTTAGCTAAACATAATGAAGAAGAGAAACATAAATAAACAAAACAAGAACATAAAGAAGATACAAGTTAACTAAGGAGAGGAAAGGAAATGAAAAGCATAAACAAGATATTAATGAAAGCAAAACTTAAAAATTACAAAAAAAATATAAAGAGAGAAAAAAAGAGCATAAACTAGATTTGAACAACCAAGCCCCTAAATACATGGCAAATGCCTCCTTTTATAGGCCAAAATTCAGAATTATTGATTTGATGACTAATTGTTGAGTGGGTGGCCAACTTTTGACTTTGTAAAAATCCTTATCTTCTGGTCTGAATAAAACAAAAATTCTAGCATCAGAATTGGGTCCACTTGAAAGCATGAAAGTTTTAGAAAATTGACTCAGCTTTCTAGGAAAAAAAAATAGAGGTGATTTGGACTTCTAGAACTCTAGATATGGGCCAAACACTGAACAGTGTTCAGGCTGCAGGACAAATTCAGACTTCTCAATTGTTGCTATAATTTAGACTTGAAAATGGCCTTCTTAGATCTTGATGAAAACATGAAAGTTGTAGGCCTATGTCTTACTGAATCTGTGTACAAATTTGAGGTCATTTGGACATTTAGAACTCAAGATATGACCCAATTATTGAACAGTGTTCCAGTTTGGACTACACCAACATCTCTTTTCTAAGTTTCACCCTCTCTTTATCTTCATAAATTTCAGTAGTTGAATTCATCAATCAATCCTTTGATTTATGTGATAGGCCTGCATTTAAGATGAACATTTACCATATATTAGGGCATTTTATAGTATTAGACTTGTTATTATAAAACATGCTTTAGTTAAGGAGTTATTGATACTTTAAGTGCAAAATGATGATATAAAACCTTGATAAATATGCACTTTTAAGTACTAATCACACCCCCCAACCAGCTTATTACTAGTCCCTAGTAATCAAAGCGTTAAAATAGAAAAACAATTTGCAAATTCCATAAAGCAAGGCATTCATCATTCAACTTACTTTAATTTATCCAGATAAACAAACTCTCATTAAATTCATATATCTGCTCAATACCTCTTAAACAAGATATTACTAAACCTTTCTTTTGTGCTCAAAATATCATCATATAGTTATGGGGCTTTACTTGGAAGAAAAACAAATTTTTGTTCTAATGTTTAAGGCTAACTTCCTTAGGTTGGGATTTTTTTTTCTTTATTTATTTATTTATTTATTTATTTATATACACATACAACTTGAAACACAATGCATCTTTAACCCATGTAATGAGTTTTAGGCTAATGACTCCCAGACCAGTTTGTCTTAGGGCATTAGGTGTTGAGACACCCCTACGAGCTTAGCAACTCGGGTTGCAGATACTGATACGTAGATAATGCAATGTTTGATTCCCTTAAGCTTTTCTCCTCAACCCATGTAACAAGCGTTGGGCCAATAGCTCCCAAGTCAGTTGACTTTAGGGTATTAAGTGTTAAAACACTCATTCGGGCTTAATTGCTTAGGTTAGGGAGGCTACGAAACCAAACTTATCAACCTTTTTATTATCATTGTTTTTTTTTTGCAAATTATATACTATCTCTTTCCCTTAGTTGTTACCTTTAACAAAAGAACATAAATAATGTAATGATCCGATGTGCAACCCAATACGAGAGTTTGTAAACCTGAATATTTCAAGAAGTATTCTGACAGACCCTGTTAAGAATGTTTACTAAGATGCGTCTCAAGAGTCACTTTAACAAAAGAACTCCTTTTA
This sequence comes from Populus davidiana, assembly GCA_030145905.1. Taxonomy (NCBI): domain Eukaryota; kingdom Viridiplantae; phylum Streptophyta; class Magnoliopsida; order Malpighiales; family Salicaceae; genus Populus; species Populus davidiana. The sequence continues at coordinate 20,819,926 of CM057789.1, read as the reverse complement.
CTCTGTCATCCTAGTAACAACTGTTTTGCAAATAGTTTATGAAATAAAAAACAAAGGATTTTTTTTTAATATCAACTACTACCCTTTCCCCCCAACCAAAATGAGACATTGTCCTCAATGTCTTAAGGTAGAAAGATAGAGTATAGAAGACATCACCTGAAATAACGAACACTGACAAACCTGAAACACATTTAAACAAATATAAGAAACAACAAAACACAATAATAAAACCAAAAGACATAAAGTTTTTACAAACGAAGGCTCAAATCCAATCTAAGCTTTTTACGGCTTTTCTTAATTGACCAATTTATACGACTCATGGAGGGATTAATTACAGGGATGAAAGATTGTAATTGGTCAATCAATTATTCAGTAGTAACAGCAGAGATTATGATTTGTCGTGTTGAAGATGTTAGAAATTCCTGTTCCACAGCATTATCAAGAAAAGACAACAACTTATCATAAAAACCATTAACATTTAACAAACCTATGGGTTTATGGTGAATGTGCAGTTGGGCCCAAGAGGAAATATGAAAGATCTCTTCCAATGTGCCCAGACTACCTGGTAAGGCAATGAAGGCATCAACATGGTTAAACATTGCATTCAGTCGATCAGACATTGTGGGGACCTGTAATTCCTCTCAAATTGTTTTTGCAATGATGTCCCCTTGTGCTAAAGCTTTGGGGACAACCCCCAAAACTTGACTACCTCCTAAATATGAAGCTATTGACACTCCCCCCATTAACCCAAGGTTGCCTCCTCCATACACTAAATGAATCTTTCGCTCAGCTAGTACCTGACCAAGATGATTTGCTGATTCTAAAAACTCCTTTTCTTTCCCAGGACTGGATCCACTGAAAACACAAATATTGTTTATGTGATGACTTGAGGAACCTGCCATTTCTACACACTTTTATATTTGATGAATGTACGGGTTGAGTAGAAATGAAGGGAAGGAAGAGAAGAATTTATAGATGAGAAATTGAAAATGCAATCATACCACCTATATGTAGGCCAGCCGTAGTCTCTCTCTCTCTCTCTCTCTCTCTCTCTCTATTTATTTATTTATTTTGAAAAAGCATATGTATGTACAAGTAGTTGTGATTGTGGCTCACATCTTTCCTTGGTTTTACGTCCAAGAACGGCTTAAACGCCCTCTATGGGTCGGGGATAGGCTTCCCATCCAGTTTTCTTAAAAACTGGCAAACAGGGTCTTTTTTAGTCAGATTCCCAAGACTAAGTCGAGCATGTTCTTTATGGAATTGGGGCCATAAATCATAAATTGCACGATGCACATCTCCACTAGGGTGCGTCTCAAGAGTCAATAGAAGATTATCTAAAGACCCCTTACTCAGGCCATCCTTAATGAATTGTATTTTATCTTCACGGTTTACAGATACCATTCCTAAAGAAAGACATGTCGCATTACAAGTCCATCTAGCACATCTATGACAGACTTTCGGTCGTTTTGCACGAGGTTTCTTTGCAAAAGTGCTTTTACCTGTTCTAGGCATGTATGAAATGAAAAAAATTAGAGGACTCACCTGATAACCGGACCTTTGCTTCAATCAGCCAACGAATATCTTCAGGAATTCCATGGTTCATTAACAACCTCAATCTTGCACATCTAGCACGGTAAATTTTTGTAATCGCATTCTGAGGCAGAGTGGGAAAATACTTTTTCAATTTTTCAAGAGTGGTGTTTATTGTCAAATGAGAATTGGATGAGAGATTCAAAGAAATAAAACAGAGCAGAGAATTGCACAATTATATACACAAATATCAGTTATCATGGGAAACTGAAAGAACTGACTTAAAAGTCACGGAGTACCGTTATCCGCCATTTGACCGGGGTGAGAGAAATTAGCAAAACAAAAGATACACCAAAACAAAACATAAAACAATGTGAGAAAAAGAATCAATCTTTATATACAGGATCACTCAATTCAATAGAGTCATTTTCAACTGAAAAATTATCAAAATAAACTTTCAACCGATGCCCATTTACCTTGAAAACATTACCATTCTTTGGATTTTCGATATCACAGGCCCCATATGGATACACATGTTTCACAATAAAAGGACCGCTCCATCTTGATCTTAGTTTTCCAGGAAATAAATGGAGTCGAGAATTATAAAGCAAGACTTTTTGATCAACATTGAATGTTTTTCTCAGTATTTTCTTGTCATGAAACTCTTTGATTCTTGCTTTATGAATTCTTAAATTGTCATATGCATCATTTCTTATTTCCTCAAGCTCATTTATTTGCAATTTTCTCAGCTGACTAGCATCATCAATGTTTGAATTGAAAGATTTAATAGCCCAATAAGCTTTATGTTCAATTTCCACAGGCAAGTGACAAGGTTTTCCATATACTAGTCTATAAGGTGACATACCTAATGATGTTTTATATGCAGTTTGATAAGCCCAAAGTGCATCATTAAGTCTTAAAGACCAATCTTTCCGATTAGGGTTCACCGTTTTCTCTAAGATATGTTTGATCTCCCTATTAGCAAGTTCTACCTGTCCACTCATCTGAGGGTGATAAGGGGTGGCAACGTTGTGTGTGATTCCATATTTCTTCATTAAATACTCAAATGGCTTGTTGCAGAAATGTGTTCCACCATCACTTATCATGGCTCGAGGGATTCCAAATCGACTTAAAATGTTTTCTTTCAAAAACTTTATCATTGTTTTGTAATCATTGGTTCGACTTGGAATTGCCTCTATCCATTTTGAAACATAATCTACTGCGAGCAATATGTACAAGAAACCAAATGATGGAGGAAATGGACCCATGAAATCTATACCCCAACAGTCAAAGATCTCAATGACAAGAATAGGATTTAAAGGCATCATGTGACGTTTCGAAATAGATCCCAACTTTTGACAATTTTCACAAGTCTTACAGAATGCATGTGAGTCTTTGAACATGGTGGGCCAATAAAATCCACTTTGTAAGATTTTTGCAGTTGTCTTTCTTGAAGAGAAATGACCCCCACACGCCTCAGAATGACAAAATTTAATGACACTACTTACCTCATTGTCTGGAATGCATCTTCGAAATATTTGATCAGGACAATATTTGAATAAATAAGGGTCATCCCAGTAAAAGTTCTTCACTTCGTTCAAGAACTTTCTTTTGTCTTGGATACTCCAATGAGCTGGCAATTGTCCTGAAACAAGAAAATTAACAATATTAGCAAACCAAGGCATTGTAGAGACAGAAAATAAAGATTCATCAGGAAAGTAGTCATCGATTGGTGTGATCTCAGATCTCGAATCGGTTGTCAATCTTGACAAATGATCCGCGACAACATTTTTGGTGCCTTTCTTGTCTTTGATTGTGATATCAAATTCTTGAAGTAACAAAATCCACCGCACCAATCTAGCCTTAGAATCTTTCTTAGAGAGAAGATATTTCAATGCGATCACTAAAAACAACAACAAGTGAGCCAACAAGATAAGATCTAAATTTGTCACATGCAAATACTATTGCAAGTAATTCTTTTTCAGTGGTAGTGTAATTCATTTGAGCACTATTTAAAGTTTTACTTGCATAGTAAATCACATATGGTTTCTTATCTTTTCTTTGTCCCAAGACAGCACCCACGGCATAATCACTAGCGTCACATATTATTTCAAAAGGTAATGACCAATTAGGAGGTGGAATGACAGGAGCAGAAGTAAGCAAGCTTTTAAGTTTAACAAAGGCTTTTTCACATTGTTCAGTCCATTCAAAAACATATTTCTTTGTTAGAAGGTTACACAATGATTTAGATATTACACTAAAATCTTTGATGAACCTTCTGTAAAAACCAGCATGTCCTAAGAATGATCTAACATCTTTAACAGACTTTGGTGTTGGTAAGTTGGCAATTAGCTCGATTTTAGATTTGTCAACCTCAATTCCTTTCGATGAAACAATGTGACCAAGTACAATGTCGTTTGTTACCATAAAGTGACATTTTTCCCAATTCAGTACAAGATTCTTCTCTTCACACCTGTTCAAAACCTTTTCCAAGTTAGTTAAACAATCATCAAATGAATAACCAAAAACAGAAAAATCATCCATAAAAATCTCAAGAAAACGTTCAACCATATCACTGAATATGCTAAGCATGCATCTTTGAAATGTTGTTGGTGCATTACATAACCCAAAAGGCATTCTTCGATATGCAAAAGTAACAAATGGACATGTGAAAGTAGTCTTCTCTTGATCTTCCAATGCAATTTCAATTTGATTGTAACCTGAATAACCATCTAGGAAACAATAAAATTCATGACCTGCAACTCTTTCTAGGATTTGATCCATGAAAGGTAAAGGAAAATGATCTTTTCTAGTCATTGAATTAAGTTTCCTATAGTCAATGCATATGCGCCAACCAATAATAGTTCGAGTTGGAATTAACTCATTTTTCTCATTTGTTATCACAGTGACTCTAGACTTTTTGGGTACAACTTGGGTAGGACTTACCCATTTGCTGTCAGAAATAGGATAAATGGTTCCATTATCTAGAAGCTTAATGACTTCAGTTTTCACTACTTCTTTCATATTAGGATTAAGTCTTCGTTGCATTTCTCTAGATGGTTTAACATTTTCCTCCAAATAAATCCTGTGTGTGCAAATCAAAGGACTAATTCCTTTTATGTCAGCTATGGTCCATCCTAATGCATTTTTGTGCATTTTCAGAGTTTGTAATAACTTACCTTCTTGATGTGCATTAAGTTTGGAAGAGATTATTACCGGAAAAGTTTCATTTTCTCCCAAAAATGAGTATTTGAGATTGACTGGTAACGCTTCAAATCAGGTTTTGGTGGTTGAACACTTGAAGGTATGGACTCAATTGATTGTGGTGGTAATTCTTCAATTTGTGGTCTCCAATTACATGCCTTTGCTTCTTCCTGAAAATAAACCATTTGCAACTCGTCAGGTTCATCAATCTCAGTTTCACTAGAAGTGGTTTGAAATTGATCATGAACTAATTTTTCAATAAAGTCCACTTCCTGTAAATCATTATCATCTCCAGGTTGCTTGCAAATGTTGAAAATATTCATCTACAATGTCATGCTTCCAAATGATAGTTTCATCAGTCCATTCCTACAATTAATCATTGCATTAGAAGTTGCAAGAAATGGACGTCCTAAAATAACAGGAATTGAATTACATGCCTCAACAGGTTGTGTATCCAAGACAATAAAATCTACAGGGTAAATGAATTTATCAACTTGTACAAACACATCCTCAACTATTCATCTAGGCACTTTTACAGATCTACAGCAAGTAAAAGGTTTTAACTCACCTAGATTGAGACTTTGAAAAACCGAATATGGAAGTAAATTCACACTAGCTCCAAGATCAAGCAAAGCTCTTTCAATTTTATGTTCTCTAATAAAACAAGAAATGGTAGGACAACCAGGGTCTTTATATTTCAAAGCATTATTATTCTGAAGAATAGCACTTACTTGTTCGGCTAAAAAGGCTTTCTTTTTCACATTCAATTTTCTCTTCACAATGCATAGATCTTTCAAAAATTTAGCATAAGAAGGTACATGTTTAATAGCATCCAATAAAGGTATATTGATCATTACCTGTTTGAAAATTTCAAGGATTTCAGAATTGTGATTGACTTTCCTTTGTTTGGTCATGGCATGAGGAAATGGAAGTGCTGGCGGAGAATCAGTCTTTTCTTCACAATGTTCAAATTCAACCCCTTCCTTACCCTCAGAGATTGACTCATCATCTTTCTCAAAAGGTTCAAGAGTGAGTTTTTCAATAACCTTACCACTGCGAAGAGTGATGAATGATTTGACTTGATCCATGTGTTGGCTTCCAGAACTACTTGCATTTGCATTGTATTGCCCCTTTGGATTTTGTTGTGGTTGAGATGGAAACTTACCTTTCTCTTGAAAACTGAGAGCAGATGTGAATTTTGCAAAAGCATCTTTAAAATTTGTCATGCTTTGAGCAAGTTGAGTGTTGATTGTCTTATGCTTTGCAATGAATACGGTGCATATCCATGAGAATTTTGGAAATCATGGTGTGCTTGAAATGGTGGCTGTGAAGTTTGTGCATTATTGTTGTCACTCTTCCAACTGAAATTTGGGTGATTTCTCCAACTAGGGTTGTATGTTTGCGAGTATGGGTTATGATTGGGCCTTTGGAAACTGTTTAAAGCATGGCTTGTTCATGGAGGCATTCCTTGAAAGAAGGCAAAGTTGGACAATCATTGGTTGCATGTTCATTTGTTTCACAGATTTGACACACAATGTCTTGAATATATTTTAATTGACCACTCTTTTTCAATTCTAGTGCCTCGACTTTTCTAGCTAAAGATGTAAACTTGGCTTGGAGGTCATGATCTTCCCTAAGGTTATACATACCTCCACTAGATGTATGAGGTTGGGTTTTCCTTGGTGCCTCATAAGTGCCTGTAGTGTCCCAATTTTACGCATATTTAGCTAGCAAGTCTAGGTACTCCATTGCTTCATTAGGGTCTTTATCTTCAAAAGTTCCATTGCACATCAATTCAACCATTTGCCTATCTTTAGGTGTTAACCCTTCATAAAATTGTGAAACCAATCTCCATGTTTCAAAACCATGATGAGGGCAAGTATTAAGCAAGTCTCGATACCTATCCCAACATTGGTAAAATGTTTCACCTGGTTTTTGAGTGAAAGTGGTGATTTGTCTTTTGAAAGAGTTGGTTCTGTGAGATGGAAAAAACTTTTTTAAAAATTGTTGTTGCATTTCATCCTAAACACGAATGGATCCTGACCTAAGATTTTGTAGCCATGTTTTAGCTATATCTTTTAATGAAAAAGGAAAAAGCTTTAATCTAATGGTATTCATGCTACAATTTAAGTCATTATAGGTGTTACAAACTTCTTCAAATTCTCTCAAATGCAAGTATGGATTTTCTAGATCTAAGCCATGAAAAGAAGGTAAAAGTTGAATAATGCTTGGCTTAAAATTAAAATGGGATGCATCAGGAGGGAAAACTATGCATGAGAGTGCACTTGTTCTTGCGGGATTCATGTGGTCTCTAAGTGTCCTAACACGGTTATTTTCATTATTCTCATTATGAAGTGACTGGTTATCTTCTTCGGCCATATTTTCTGAAAATGATGAGGATACCCTACAAAGTCTACCACTTAATGTACGTGACCAAACACTCATGCACATGTAGAAAGAGAATAAAAGGAAGAAGAAAACAAAAGAAAAAGAAACAAAACAAAAGAAACAAAGTTAGATACAAGAAAAGTGAAAAGCGAAAAGAGAAAATAAAATAAATACTATAATTTGTACAAGAATTTACCTCCCCGACAACGGCGCCAAAAACTTGACACGACCAAAAGATTGATGTCTTCTCCCAAGTGTAGGAGTGTCAAAGTAATAAATAACCCAGCAAGACCGGGGTCGAACCATAGAGAGGTTAATTGTATAAATTATAAATAACAAGAAAACCACAACAACAATAACAATAACAATAATAGTAATAATAATAATAATAATAATAATAATAATAATACTCAGTACGTGGCATTGTTATACCTGAGAATGATCTAAAAGATCGGGTCATAGGTTTCCAGCCTACATACTGAGTTTATGAAAAGATCAAAGAGATAAATTATATAATATAAACAGAATGAAAATAATAATAATAATACTAATAATAGTAATAATATTAATAATTAATAGTAATAATAGTAATAGTAATAGTAATAGTAATAGTAATAGTAATAGTAGTAGTAGTAATAATAATAGTAGTAGTAGTAGTAATAAAAAGAAGAGGAGGAAGAAATTAATGAGAACTTTGAGATGGAAGATTAATGTAAGGATTAAACAATGATAAAAACAAATGTCAAGGTTAGAGGATCCACCAATGGTATTTCAAACAAGTATAGTATAAACTCTTATTACTCAATTTGGAAACCATACACGGAGGAGGTTCCAATCGGATGATTTGGCATTAATAGCTCATTATAAATTATTAACATGATCATATTAATTATCTTATTTACATAACACCAAACTTTTAAATATTGTCAGGAATTCATGATGTTAACTGATGTTAACAACAAATCAAATTCCTTTCATAGCCCAGGTGTAGGTAATACCATACGGTTGGGCTATGAGAGTGCCAAGCATTTGTTGTACCAAGTATTATACAACACAAATCTAGATTAACCATTTAACAAGTAAGGTATTAAGAATTAGTAAGATAAAAAGATAAGACATGTTAATATTAAACATTAAGGTTCATGTTGAGTTTACACCATACTTGTTCTTACACCATTAGTGTAACCTTTTCATCTTGACATAATAAACTTAGCTAAACATAATGAAGAAGAGAAACATAATTAAACAAAACAAGAACATAAAGAAGATACAAGTTAACTAAGGAAAGGAAAGGAAAGGAAATAAAAAGCATAAACAAGATATTAATGAAAGCAAAACTTAAAAATTACAAAAAAAATATAAAGAGAGAAAAAAAGAGCATGAACTTCATCTGAACAACCAAGCCCCTAAATACATGGCAAATGCCTCCTTTTATAGGCCAAAATTCGGAATTATTGATTTGATGACTAATTGTTGAGTGGGTGGCCAACTTTTGACTTTGTGAAAATCCTTATCTTCTTGTCTGAATAAAACAAAAATGCTAGCATCAGAACTGGGTCCACTTGAAAACATGAAAGTTGTAGGAAATTGAATCATCTTCCCAAAAAAAAAAATGGAGGTGATTTAGACTTCTAGAATTCCAGATATGGGCCAAACACTGAACAGTGTTCAGGCTGCAGGACAAATTCAGACTTCTCCATTGTTGCTATAATTTGGACTTGAAAATGGCCTTCTTAGATCTTGATGAAAACATGAAAGTTGTAGGCCTATGTCTTACTGAATTTGTGTAAAAGTTTGAGGTCATTTGGACATCTAGAACTCAAGATATGACCCAATTACCGAACAGTGTTCCAGTTTGGACTGCACCAACATCTCTTTTCTAAGTTTCACCCTCTCTTTATCTTCACAAATTTCAGTAGTTGAATTCAACAATTAATCCTTTGATTTATGTGATAGACCTGCATTTAAGATGAACATTTACCATATATTAGGGCATTTTATAGTATTGGACTTGTTATTATAAAACATGCTTTAGTTAAGGAGTTATTGATACTTTAAGTGCAAAATGATGATATAAAACCTTGATAAATATGCGCTTTTAAGTACTAATCAGTAACACCACGTCATATTATTCTTCACCTAATTATAACAACGGTACAATATCCATTTTAAATTTATCAATAAAGAAGTCCTTTAGGTTATTTCTATACTTATGATATGTTGGCAAGAACTGCTAGTGGTAATAAAAAAAAATGATTTACCACTATTTGTTGATGTAAAGGCCTTGTAATTTTCCATACAATATGAACATGTTGATTTTCTATGTATGCTACAACCAAAAACCATTCCATATGATAGAAAATCATTAATAGTCCATATCAACTGAAAATTTTATTTCCTCAAGATATCGTAAGTCAAAGTCCTGAATGACGATAACTACTTCAACTCATCAATCAATGGTCAAATACAAACATCTATATTCCAACTCGGACTATTAGATATGGGTACGACTGTAGATACAAACATGAATTTCAGCCTTATCACATCCCTAGTGGCAAATTTTAAGTTGTGAGTATCGTCGGCCAACAAAAATAAGTACCAGTAAATTGTAGCAACAACAGAGAAGTTTGAATCTGTCTTGTAGCCTAAACATTGTTCAATGTTCAGCCTATATCTCGAGTTCTAGAAGTTCAAATGATCTCAATTTTGTTTCCTGAAAAGCTGAGACAAAAATAGTTCTATATCTCGAGGTAAGTTTGTTCAAATTCAGACGTTATTAATGACATTTTGTTTAGACAAGAAGATAAGGATTGTCACCAAGTCAAGATATGGGCACCCACTCAACAATTAGTCATCAGATCAATAGTTCTAAATTTTGGCCAATAAAAGGAGGCATTTTCCATGCATTTAGGCATCTTGGTGTTCAAATTAAGATCATACTCTTTATTTCTTTCTTTATATTTTTGTAATGTTTAAGTTTTATTTCATGTTATATTTTCCTTAATATCTTGTTTATGCTTTTCATTTCCTTTACAATACTTATGTTCTTATGTTGTTTATTTATGTTTATCTTCTTCATTATGTTTAGCTAAGTTTATTATGTCAAGGTGAAAAGGTTTCACTAATGGTGTTAGAATAGGTATAATATAAACTCAACATGGACTTCAATATTTATATCCAAGAAAGTTTGTTATTAACATGTCTTATCTTTTTGTCTTACTAATTCTTAATACCTTACTTGCTAAATAGTTAATCTAGATTTATGTTGTATAACACTTGGTACAACAAATGCTTGGCACTTTCATAGCTTACCGTATGGTATAACATACGCCTGTGCTATGAAAGAAACTTGATTTGTTGTTAACATAAGTTAGTATCATGAATTCTTGACAATATTTAAAAGTTTGGTGTTACTTAAATAAGATAATTAATATGATCATGTTAATAATTTATAATGAGCTATTAATGACAAATCATACGATTGAAACCTCATTTGTGTGTGGTTTCCAGTTGAGTAATAAAAAGAGTTTATATTATATTTATTTTTAATACCATTAGTGGATCCTTTAACCTTGACATTTATTTTTATCATTGTTTAATCTCACATTAATCTTACATCTCAAAGTCCTTTTTAACTTATTATTATCATTATTATCATTATTATTATTATTATTATTATTATTATTATTTGTAATTTATATAGTTAACTTCCTTATGGTTTGACCCTGGTCTTGCCGGGTTATTTATTACTTTGATACTTCTGCACTTGGACGAAGACATCAACTCTTTGATTGTATCATTATATAGACAAAAACAATGAAAATAATACAAGAAAACACAACATAGAATCATGTCAAACAATATCACCACACAATAACTTTAATTTAAAATTTTATTATAAAATATTTTCTCTTTAAATAGTCAATTAAAATACAAGTTAATACAACCCTATTTATACTAGTTCTAGTTCTATTTTTTAGAATAAAATAATACCAATCCATGTTTATATAGTTATTATAAAGATTCCTAATTAGAAAAATAAAATTATCAATCTCAATATTTAATTTCATAAACTAAATAGAAAAAAAATATAAGAACATCATAAGGGAAAAATTTTTCCTAAACTAAATAGGAATAAAAATACTAAGTAAACAAAAAATTTGCCCTAAAAATCCTCTTGCATTAGTCTTCCTATGTTTGAGAGAACTTGTCATTGAGTTCAAATTATGCATGTCTTGATCTTGTGGATGTCCAATAAAAAAGTATCATCATTTACATGCTCAACCTTTTTACTAAAAATACAATATATATCAGTAACATGCTCAGTCTCCCTAACAACAGAACCAATCTTAGCATTGCATTGCATTAAAGACCATGTGCAACAACTCTTGCAGCAACCTTCTCATATTCTAACTCAACTAGAGATTTTGGACTATAAGGACCAAGAAATCTCTCCTTTGTATTTTTTATATCATCACTAACAAGATGTATGTTGGTTTTTTCACTGGGGGAACTTTTGGACATCAATCTTCTTGGGTTTGAGAGAACTTGTCATCGAGTTCAAATTATGCTCATCTTGATCTCGTGGATGTCCAATAAAAAAAAACCACCTTTTACATGCTCAGGTTTTTCACTAAAAATACCATGCATGTCAGTAACTAACACGATCAAAAGATTGATGTCTTATCCCAAGTGCAAGAGTGTCGAAGTAATAAATAACCCGGTAAGACCAGGATTGAACCACATGGAGGTGAACTATATAAAATTATAGACAACAAATGAAAAGGAGTTGAAGAGAACTTTTGAGATGTGATATTGTTATGAGTATTAATCAAAGATAAAGGCAATTATCAAAGTTAGAGGATTCACTAATAGTATTAGAAATAAGTATAGTATAAATTCTTTTTATTAATCGACTGGAAACCACACACAAAGGAGGTTCCAATCGGATGATTTATCCTTAATAATTCATTATAAATTTTTACCATGATCATATTAATTATCTTATTTTAGTAGCATCATACTTTTAAATATTGTCAGGAATTCATGATGTTAATTTATGTTAACAACAAATCAAGTTCCTTTCATAGCACGGTGTAGGTTATACCATATGGTTGACTATGAAAGTGTCTAGCATTTTTTGTACCAAGTGTTATACAACACAAAACTAGATTAACCATTTAACAATCAAGGTATTAAGAATTAATAAGATAAAAAGATAAGACATGTTAATAACAAACTTTCTTGGATATAAACATTGAAGTCCATGTTGAGTTTATATTATACCTATTCTAACACCATTAGTGTACCCTTTTCACTTTGATATAATAAACTTAGCTAAACATAATGAAGAAGAGAAACATAAATAAAAAAGAGGAGAACATGATTATATAAGTATAGTAAAGGAAATGAAAGCGAAACTTAAGAATCACAAAAATATAAAGAAAGAGAGCAAGAACATGATCTTGATATGAAAACTAAGATGCCTAAATGCATGGCAAATGTCTCCTTTTATAGGCCAAAATTCGAAGCTATTGATTTGATGACTAATTCTTGAGTGGGTGGCAATTATTGACTTGGTAACAATCTTTACTTTCTTGTATGCAGAAAACATCATTGATAATATCAAAATTTGAATAGATAGTCCTCATGAAACTTCTGGAAAATTTTCTTGGCTTTCCAACAAAACAAGAATGAGATCAATTGAACTTCTAGAAATTGAGATATGGGCTAAAAACTTAACAGTGTCTGGGCTGCAGGACAGATTCAGACTTCTCTTTTGATGCTAAGATTTGGACTTCCAAATGGCAGAATTGAGTCTTGGACTCTCATGAATGTTTTAGGCCTATGTCTTAGCTTTCTAGCCATATAAACCAAACTGAAATCCAAGATCTACAACTCTAGATATGACCCAATGACTAAACAGTGTTCTAGTTTGAATTGAATCAACATCTCTTTTCTAAGCTTAGCCCTCTATTTATCTTCTCAGTTTCAGTAATTAAACTCATCAATCAATCCTTTGATTTATGTGATAGGCCTGCATTTAAAATGAACATTTACCATAAATTAAAGGTACCTTATACTATCAAACTTGCTATTATAAAACGTGCTCTAGTTAAGGAGTTATTGATACTTCAAGCGCAAAATGATGATATAAAACCTTGATAAAAATGCACTTTTAAGTACTAATCAGTAACATGCTCAGTCTCCCTAACAACACAACCAATCTTAGCATTGTATTAAAGACCATGTGCAACAACTCTTGCAGCAACCTTTTCAGATTATAACTCAACTAGAGATTTTGGACTATAAGGACCAAGCAATCTCTCCTTTGTATCTTTTCTATCATCACTAGCAAGATTTGTGTTGATTTTTCTACTAGGAGAACTTTTAGACATCTACTTCACAACTTTTATATAAAGTCCAAGGAAATCAATCTTGACCTCATCAATTCTAGAATTCTACTCAAGCATAATATGCTTCATTAAAGATCACTTGTGGAACCACATCTAATTTGGTTCTCTTCTCATAAACAGTTTTATTAATAAGATGAGATTTCATGCACCTATATAACTTGTCACACCGGGCATCGTGGCGGCCTTAAAAAATTATTATCTTTGGAAAGAACGGATTTTTGGCATCCTGTTCTTTAATGGGGAATGGTCTTGTTTAAGGAGTCGCCACCTAGTATTATGATCACTAGGAACCCTAACTGGTCAACATAGATTTTATGGTTCGGGACTAGTTACGTAAAAGGGAAGATATTATCACCTCTTAAACATTCTACCTGAGACAGACTGCATTCCTGGTTTTGTCTTAAATTGCTAAATATTTATTATTTTACGCTATGATGATTTGCTTATAATATTCCTGACTCTGTTGCCAGTGAATATTTAATTACAGATACTTCCAACTCTGGCGTTGGTAAATATTACATAGTTATAAAACAAAATAAATTTAAATCCATATTTTTTTTATTCCTGACTCTGACATTAGTGAATAAACAAATAAAATAAATTTATTTTTACGCATGCACAATCTTTTTATTTTTCTAGTTAAATAAAATAAAATACAATGAAAGAATAATATAAATTTAAACTGGTATTTTTATTCCTGACTCCGGCGTCAGTGAATAAACCAATAAATTTATATTTTCTTTATTCATACATAATTTTATTTTTTACTTTTTATTTTTTTATTTTTTTTTGAACTGGGTCTAGCCCTATCGCGTACGGGCTGGGCTGGAACCAACCAGCCCAAACCCGGTTACTAGCATAAGCTGCTAACCCGTTTTCCTTTTTTCTTTCATTTTCTTTTACCTGCAGGCGTGCATGAACTGCTCACGCACGCCTGCTACAGAAACATGGTAATTAAAATGCAAATCGAAGCTTACATGTTGTTGCACTTGAAGATGAAGATGACGGTGATGGAGGGCTGGCCAGCTGAAATATTTTCTTCTCCATCCGTTTTCTTTTCGTTCTTCCCCTGGTCTTCTTCCCATGCTCGCACAAGGCTTTAAAGATGTGTTTATGAGTCTTTATAAAAAAACTCTCTTAGAAAAATGAATAAAGTTTGGTCGTAAACACGATTGAATGACTAACTCATTACTTTCATTGAAACTTTGGAAAAGAAGTTCAACAACAAAGAACTTAGACAACATCTTGGGCTATGAATACTGGTATGATTAGGGGTGTTCACGGTTTGGTTTGGTTTGGTTCGGTTTAGACCCAAAAAACCAACCGAACCGAATTACAGTATTGTTGTAAAAATTTAACCGAACCAGACCGAAAACCGGTTCAAACCGAACCGGTCCGGTTCTGTTAAATACGGTTTTTTAAGGAAAAAATCAGGAAACCTAATCCCTTGGGTTTTTTTTTTAAATTGGCTTATGGTTTGGGAAGATTTAGTCTTTCATTCATTACAAAATATCCCAAAAGGCAGGAATTCACTTCAAAATAGCATGGTTTTACAAGAAAAACATAAAAAGAATCGTGGGCAGTTACAAGATGGAACCCACAAATGTTACAACTTACATTGAAAATTAGCAGTATCATTGACAATATGAAATAGAAGCAATTTCATTTAGCGAAACAAGACAAGAACCAGAGCCAACATTAAATTCTATTTAATTTATCTAAAGCATTGTGCAAAAGGTGTACAATGAACAACTCTTTAATTATAACAGTAAATCAATCATCACAACTCAGTGTAAGGCCCGGTATCTCTTGAACAATCTAACGCTCCCTCAACTCTTTACCTCTTTAACTCTTTCTGCTGCAGGTGAAGAGAGAGGCCAAGGGGTTTTGTTCGGGTTTTTTTCCACTGCAAGTCTACTAGATCTATGGATGCGGAGATGTGGGTTATTTGCTTGTTGATCAGCTAGAGAAGAGAGTCAAGAGACACATGCAGGGGGCAAGAGGCAGGAAAGATGAAAATTGAAGGGGAAAGGAAGAAGGCTGGTTTGGTGTGGGTGGCAGCTGCAGAAGTGAATTGTAAATCATTTAGGTTTAGGTTTAACTGTACCGTTTAGTATTTATATTAGGTCGTTTCTGCCTTTCTGGCTTTATTTTTATGGGTAGCCGGTTCGGTTCACCGGTTTTGATGGTAAAACCGGAACCGAACCGGAAAGATTTTTTGTTTTAGTAATCGGTTTAATCGGTTTTTTATCTCGGTTCGGTTTTCTCGGTTAATTTTCCATCAGTTTTCTCGGTTTTTTCGGTTATTCGGTTTTTTTGAACACCCCTAGGTATGATAACACATAAAGGAGCTAAACATTTAGCGATCATTGATTGGAATTTCTGGAATCTTTCAATCATTCATTCTCCTCGACAAGGGCATCTTTTCAACAGTCAATTGAAATCATATGTAGATCATTCTCGGCCTAATATCACCATAGCTTCATCTTCAAGATAGTTGATTTCTGGGAGTCAGATGAAGCAATTAGCTATAGAAATGATAAATGCCTTGGCAACCACCTTCAGTGAAACCGTTTTTCTCAGTTGGGTTAGCAATTTTACCTAACCCAATGGCCTGTTCAATCCTCAGCTATAACAACCAGGTCAGTGAAATATTGTGCAGAGCTTCTAACCAAGTATTCAAAGTACGGAGCTTTAAAGGTGTTGGAAAATAAACTAATCATCTCTTTTTCCAACATGGGAGGGTTAACTTGTGCAGCTACCTCACTCTATCTCCAGGCGTATTCTCTTATGGACTCCTTGTTGTCCTTCTCCATAGCTTGCAAGCTTAACCGATCAGGGCCCACGTCTATATTGAACTTATATTGCCTCATGAAAGCATCAACTAAATCCTTTTATTTTTTAACCTTGGTATTGTCCAACCGCATATACCAAGTGAGGGCAGCACCACTTAAACTGTCTTGAAAGAATTGAATCAGCAGTTTCTCATCCTCAACCACCTCAGCTATTTTGTTGCAGTATGATTTGAGATGATTTATAGGGCATTGAGTTCCCGTATATTTGATAAATTATGGCACTTTAAACTTTTTAGGAATGACAACGTTAAGCACCAAACACATCTCAGCAGCCTTTATAGGATCATATAGGTGAATTCCCTCAAATGCCCTCATTTTTTGCTCTAGGGCAATGAATTTGTTCAGATCATCTTCTTTTACCATCTTGCCTTTTTTATATTCCTTTTCTATAGAATCAATGGTGGATGAAATTCTCATAGGGTATGTTGGCTGGAAATACATAGCTTGTTGAAATTCAGATGACACCCTATTTTCCCCTAGATTCTGTGGATCGAAATAAGTTACATGAATATCTTCATGCTGAGCTATAAGTGTTGTTTTTTTTTAATTTATTTCTCAAGGCCTGCTCGAGTAGACTAGTAAGCATTGCGACTTCTTCTTTAAGATTGTCCAACTCTTTTTGATGTTGGGCTTCCAACTGGGCTCTTTCTTCGTTTTCCATTTTTCTTTTTCTCGAACGAGTGTTATAAATGGGTTTCATTGGGGAACCTATATTTTAACCTGCTAAATGTAAATCATGCAATTACGTAAAAAATGCTGAAGCAATTAAAAAAAATGCATATGAAATGTAGACTCGCCCTTCACGGGATGACAACCTAATAGGAAGATCCTAATTATTGAGTGCATCAAAGGGTTGGTCATTATCTAGTTTCAAAGGGTCTCTCACATGCTCAGTGATCGTCCATGGAAGGTCGATATGAGGCTTACAAGTAGAGTGAAAATAGAGGCCCTCATATGAAATGTAGACTCGCCCTTCACGGGATGACAACCTAATAGGAAGATCCTAATTATTGAGTGCATCAAAGGGTTGGTCATTATCTAGTTTCAAAGGGTCTCTCACATGCTCAGTGATCGTCCATGGAAGGTCGATATGAGGCTTACAAGTAGAGTGAAAATAGAGGCCCTCATATGAAATGTAGACTCGCCCTTCACGGGATGACAACCTAATAGGAAGATCCTAATTGTTGAGTGCATCAAAGGGTTGGTCATTATCTAGTTTCAAAGGGTCTCTCACATGCTCAGTGATCGTCTATGGAAGGTCGATATGAGGCTTACAAGTAGTGTGAAAATAGAGGCCCTGAGTAATATCAGTTTGGCATATCAACCACTTCCAAGTAAACGATCAAGCGAGAGTTGGATGGTTTCACGAGTCTTACCCAGGCTAAAGTCGTTGGGGGTACCGTTACTTTCCCACCTATCCTAGATTTTAAGGTGTGTGCTCTTAACGTGTTGCATGACAATATAAACAAGGATGCATGCTAAAGCAGTAAATGCAAGAAAAATAAAATAAACATAACATAATAAACATTGTAGCAATTGACAAACAAAAGGCAAAGCTTAGTCCATTAATCCCTAGTAGAGTCGCCATTCTGTCATCACCGGATATCGCGGCGGCCTTAAAAAATTATTAACTTTGGAAAGAACGGATTTCTGGCATCCTGTTCTTTAATGGGGAATGGTCTTGTTTAAGGAGTCGTCACCTAGTATTATGGTCACTAGGAACCCTAACTAGTCATCAGAGATTTTATGGTTCGGGACTGGTTACGTAAAAGGGAAGATATTATCACCCTTTAAACGCTCTACCTGAGACAGACTGCATTGCTGGTTTTGTCTTAAATTGCTAAATATTTATTATTTTATGCTATGATGATTTGCTTATAATATTCCTGACTCTGTCGCCAGTGAATATTTAACTACGAATACTTCCAACTATGGAGTTGGTAAATATTACATAGTTATAAAACAAAATAAATTTAAATCCATATTTTTTTTATTCCTAACTCTGACATTAGTGAATAAACAAATAAAATAAATTTATTTTTACGCCTGCACAATCTTTTTATTTTTCTAGTTAAATAAAATAAAATACAATGAAAGAATAATATAAATTTAAACCGGTATTTTTATTCCTGACTCTGGCGTCAGTGAATAAACCAATAAATTTATATTTTCTTTATTCATACATAATTTTATTTTTTACTTTTTATTTTTTTATTTTTTTTTGAACTGGGTCTAGCCCTATCGCGTACGGGCTGGGCTGGAACCAACCAGCCCAAACCCGGTTACTAGCATAAGCTGCTAACCCGTTTTCCTTTTTTCTTTCATTTTTTTTTTACCTGCAGGCGTGCATGAACTGCTCACGCACGCCTGCTACAGAAACATGGTAATTAAAATGCAAATCGAAGCTTACATGTTGCTGCACTTGAAGATGAAGATGACGGTGATGGAGGGCTGGCCAGCTGAAATATTTTCTTCTCCATCCATTTTCTTTTCGTTCTTCCCCTGGTCTTCTTCCCATGCTCTCCTTGTCTCTACTGTGCTTTAGGTGAGGAGGAAAGAAAAGATTGGTTCCCTCTGCTGTTGTCGCTGTTACTAATCTTGACTGCAAAAAATGTTGAGGATGGAATTCTCAATTGGAGGCAACACTGTTTAATGGCTGAGGATGGAGTCTTGCTGCTGTCAATGTGAAACAACTTTGTTGTTGTATTTCTCATGAATAGGAAGCTAGTCGTAAGGGGCAGGGATGGTGCTATTCAGAGAGGATGGTTTGCTAGAGATACGGCCAGTGCAGGATGGACAGCTGATGCAAGGGAAGAGACGCACGGTTGCCACTCTGTTGCTGCTGGAGTTGTAGGAAATACACTAAGAGTGCTTTGGCAACGGGTTGCTTTTTGGTAGTTTTGTTGTTTTAGTTTCTTATTTCTTCTCGTGACCGTGGGGAAGAAGATGACAGGGAAAGGGTTCCCGACTATGAGGAAAGAGCTTTTCGCTCTCGGAGTGAGCGGCCTCAAGCTGAGAAAGATGGCTTTTTTTTTATTATGCTCCATGTAGGTTATAGGGATGAGCTGAGGGGGGTCGGGCTAGAAAAATAAAGGAAAGGAGCTGAGGGGGCGGTAGCTAGTATAGGGTTCGTCGTCCCCTTCTCTCTTTCTTTTTTTATTTTTTTTCTTTTAGGGTTTTTGGTAATGGCACTTCTCTGGAGTTTCCTCCGTTTAGGGTCTTTCCTCCTTTTTTTTGCATAGACTAGGATCAATATTTATAGTGCAAGAGTCTCATCGCTTGCGAGAAGTAAAGTCTCAATCAAACTCATTCTCTTTTTTAAAGTTCGAATTAGAATCAAATTCAAAAGCAAACAACTATCATTATCTTGAAGGTAAGGATTATTTCAAAGGTAAGGATTATCTCAAAGATAAGGATAGAATGGAAAAGGTACATTATTGTCCTTAATTTTCACGCAAGTTGAAAATCACACTTTTCATCGAAATAAGTCTCTGATCTTTTAATTTTACATTTTAAACCCTGTAAAAATTAAATTAAAAAAACCAATGGGCCAAGATTGGGTTACAACATAACTAATATAGTATAAACATCTCTTGCAAACTTAGGGTTATCACAAACCAAGATTTTGCATCAAAATCTCCTCCTTCAACATCATCTTCCTTATTCTCATCATATATTTGGTGGTTGACTCCAATCTATGGAGAAACTATAACCATCAAAGTTTTCAATTTTAACATTATTTTCTTGTTACTAAAATTTCTCTTGTAGATTCAGGTCAATAGGTTACCTTTTTTATTAACACCTTTGAAAATAGGCTCTTGATATTATTTATGGATTCGTGATCACTTTCATCACGATCCTCTAGTTTTCTGTTCTACATATTTGTCAACGACAAGATAATCTTTCAACTTTCCTATACTAGTTTACCATTATCATTCGATGGATTAATTCTATAATCTATCTTTATATATCTTTTATCATGAGTTTCTGAACGTCCCTTCCTCGATAGGAAACCTCTATATCCTTTTTTGCGCGAGCTCGTCATGTTTTATGATGAAGATTTCATACAAAGCACCCTCGAATGGATCCTCCTCTTCCCTTCATCCCTCTGCTTTGTTCGCTTTCTCCCAAGTGGGTTATCTTCTTAAGTTTCTTTTTTGGATAATATCAAGAAAAGGAGGTTTAGGGTTTTTTCTTTTGTTATTTTTTTTATCAAAGCCGCCCCCCGTTCTGAATCACTTTGTGGAAGAGTATGGTGTTGGAGCTGATTATAATCCGCATCAACAAAGGAAACACCAAAAGATATAGAGAAATAATAATAATCAACGGAAGGACAAGAAGAAATATTTGTCTTCTAGTAAATTGTTGATTTTCCCATTTCAATTGCTTTTCACTTGCTGCATGTATTTCTCATTAGATCACAAGTAGCAAGTTGAATGCCTTCTCCACAATAGCGAAAAGGAAAGAGGGATAGAGGATTGGTTATCTTTTTGGTACCCTACTTATCTTTTTGGATAATTTATTGTCAGCATCAAAGCTGCATTTTGGTTCTGTCAAGGGATTAGTTTATCAGAGAGTTTCGTCAGTATATTTCACTTATAGAGTTCTTGGAAGCTAGTTCTGTTACAAACATTTAAGCTTGAAACTTGGTTTTAATCTATCTAGCTCTTTATCTTATTGCTCCACGGTGTTCAAGAGTTAAGCTTGATTTGCTTCCTAAATTCAATAAAGGAAATTTCATATTGATAGTAAAAAACCAAGCGTACCTTCTTTAACCATCTATGTTGTCCATGTAATTCTGCGGGGAAACTATCAAGAGGCTCAAAGCACAATAACCATCTCAATTACCAAATCTCACTATGATGGAATCTCATATAACTGAAATCATATTACTTTGAAATTATGCTAATAGTTAATAAGGCAGTTTAAGAGTGAGCTCTCTGTTACTCCATTATGCCTGCCATGATTAAGTTCCCCTCCCATTTTGATCACAATGAAGCTATTATATACATCTTCTTAATCCATGACATACTTGATTTCATGGTTTTACCAATTACCAATAGCTTGATGATTGTTTATTTTGATTAACCATTTATTTGATTAAAGCTAATATTGTTCTATAGGGAATGTTGTAACCCATTTTTGGGTCCCCACATATAAAATAATAAAATACAAAAAAATTCAAAAAAATATATTATCAAAAAATATAACAGTGAAAAAATGCCAAAGCGCCCTAAAAATGCTCAAAAATTGATTGAGGATGTTCAAAAATCAAAAATTAATTTTTTGACAGTATATCATTGACTGATGAGAGCCCCGATGATAAAGAAAATTCAATTTGTGGAAGAAAAATGCAAAATCAGAAGTTTATGGACTCAATTAAATTTTATTAAAGGTTTAATTGCATTTATGAAGATTTTAATTGCAAGAAAAATTGATTTTGGAGTTAATTTGGGCTTTAATTAGGAGAAATTAATTTTCTGGGGTCAAATTATAATTTTTGAAAGTTAATTTGGTCAAATCAGGGGCTTAATTGCATAAATATTGAGGTTTAATGGCCAATTAGGGACTGAATTGAAGAAATCCGAGACCAAGGATTAAATTGTAAAACGCGCGCAAATGGAGGGCCGAAATTTGAATCTGACGCGTTTTGGCGCCAAATCCATTTAAATGAAACGACGTCGTTTCATGCACTGTTTAAAAAAAAAAAAAAAAAAAAAAAGAACCCAAAACGGTGCCGTTTTGAACGGCACCATCATCTTCTTCCCCTGGACGCGCAGAGAACAGGGGAGAAGAATCGTTTTTTTTTTTTCTCTTTTCGCCTACTTTCTTTCCCGACTTTGGCGCAATAAGACGCCCACAATTCACCCACTTGCCTGGCTTTTTATCTGTTGAAAGGTAGTGGAGGGGGCGGCCAACAGTGGCCGCCCCAGCACGTTGCCCTCCCCTGTTTTCCTATAAATACAGGGGAGGGCCGAGAGAAAAAAAAAGAAAAAGAAAGGGGGACCGAGAGAGAGGGAACAAAAGGGAGAAGAGAGGGAGAAGAGGGAGAAGAGAAAGGAGAACGCAGAAGAAGAAGAAGAAGAACCAGCAGAGGAGAAAACAAAGAAAACAGAGGAGAGAGAGAAGGAAAACGCAGAGCCACCGCCGGCCACCCCACTGTCAGCGCCGCTTCCTGTCGCCACCAGCAGCTCCGCCATCGACGACAGCCACCACAGGTCAGCCCTCAACCCCTCATCTCGTTTTACTGTTCATCTTCTTGCATGCAGAACGTGCACTGTGCACGTTCTGCAAGCCATGAATTAATTACCCGGGTACTGTGCATGTGCACAGTAACTTGGCTAATTAATTCACGGGTTACTGTGTGCACAGTAACCCGGGTTACTATGCACGCTAATTAATTCTCTGGTTACTGTGCACACAGTAACCCGGTTACTATGTGCACAGTAACCAGCCCCATGCATTTGGGCCATGTTCGGCCCAGCCCATGTAAATGGGCCAGGTTTGGCCCAGCCCATGCAATTAGGCCTGATCCGGCCTATTTTAAAAAAAAAGGAAAAAAATATTATTGTTTTAAAAAAATATTTATGATGTTCCCATTTTTTATTTATGTTATTTTTATTAATATCGGGTAGTATTTTTATGTCGTAAAAATACAAATCGGGTATTAAAATACCCGGTTTTTTTGTCACAAACTTTCAAAAATACAAAAAAAATTAAAAAAAAAAAAAACATTTTTGTGCATACGGCCAAGTGTCTCAAATCTAAAATATGATATCGTATTTTTCATATGTTAAAAAACAATATTTTAGCATGCATTTTGGCTTTAATAACCAGTTTATTAAAGTCAAGAGAACATTGGCCAAAATCTCAAAAAAACAACAAAATATTTTATTTTGTTTTATTTTAGTATCAGGGATTATGAATTTATACGTAAATCGTATTCCTGATATTAAAAAGATATTTTCTTTTGACGGCTTCGAATAGTTAGTTTTTTTTACCCGATAAAGATAAGGATCTCCTTACAGAGGAGGACTTTTCTTAAACCGTAAACGAACCAACAATTCAAAAACCACAACACGATTTTAGATTTTATCAGACATTAAAACAATGCAGCCTACCTTAGGTAGGGCGTAGTTGGGGTGCTAATACCTTCCCTTTACGCAACCAGTCTCCGTACCCGATCTCTAACGACCAGTTAAGGTTCCTAGTAACCAGAATACTAGGTGGCGACTCCCATTCCAATTTTTTCACTTGTAGAGACAAGAATTCCTTGTCTCTCCCCCTATTTTACTTTCAAGGAATAAATTATTCCGATTTTTCCTTGAGGGTGGACGATCGCCGCGCCGCCGCACACGTGCGACAGAATGGCGACTCCACTGGGGACCTTGTAGACTAAGCTTTGTTTTTGTCTGATTATTTTTGTTTTTTATTTGTGGTTTGCATGTTTATTTTTTATATGCATTTTTTTATTTTATTTGCTTACGCGGTTTAAATTTGTACATATTTGTTCATGCATTATAGATTGTGTCATGCATCATTCATATGAGAGTTTGTACTAAAACAAAAACTTTAAGTTAAGTGGGGGACTAGCAGCTTACCTTACGACTTTTAGTCAAGGTTTAAGTTTGTGTAAACCCCAACTCTTCGTTGAGTGCTTAGACTGGTAACAGTTGGTACACGTGCCATCTCATTGCCTACAAGCCCCCATATTGCCTCCACGAGGGCGATCACTGGGACAGCAAGAGACCCTTTTTTAGAGACTGAATAGCCAACCTACCCATGTTCACATAATAAAACATGTCCTTAGGTTGTATGTGCTATCGTTATTTGCATACAGGCAAACCCTTCTTGAAGCATCTTGAACTCAAGACTTGTGGGTGACACAATGGTCGTCACTCCGAAAATTTGCATTGTAGAGTTTGGGCAAAAATCATGATTCTTGTTTCATCATACAAGAGTTGCGACCATATGTCACCCCTCGAAGGGCGAGTTCGTCATATAGATTACATGTTCATACATTTAACATGCATACATGTCAGATTGAAATATAGGTCCCCAAAAAGTCTACAACACCCGACTTCGAGCAAGAAACATGGAAGATGAAGAGCGTGCTCAACGTGAGGCCTATTTGCACGACGAGTTGGAGTCTCTGAAAATAAGTGTGGCTCACCTCACTAGCTTACTCAAGCAAACACTAAGAAATACCTCTGATGAAGGTCCTTCTAATCAACCGATCACCTTTAATCCGGCTCCTACTACAGTTCAGCCTGAGGAAAGAATGAGCGAACATGGTCAAGAACCTCAGCAAAATCCAACATTTGTGCAGTCAACGACACCTGCACCATCCCCAACAGTCGTGAAGGCATCTGCTAATGAGTCCCACAAAGCTAAGTCAGCTGATAGCAGTGATCAAGCTAAGATAGAGGCGCTGGAAGCCAGACTCAAAGCCATTGAAGGGATAGATTTATATGACCCGGTACGGGCAGCAGAGATGTGTTTGGTCCCAAATATGGTTGTCCCAAAGAAATTTCGTGTTCCTGAATTCATCAAATACAGTGGAACACAATGCCCCATGACTCATCTCAGGTCTTACTGCAATAAAATGGTTGAGGTAGTACATGATGAAAAACTACTAATGCACTTTTTCCAAGACAGTTTAAGTGGGGCAACTTTGAGTTGGTACATGAGATTGGATAACACAAAAATTCGCAACTGGAAAAATCTTGTGGATGCTTTCGTCAAGCAATACAAGTACAACATGGACATTGCGCCCGACAGAACTAGTTTGTCCAATATAGAGAAAAAGGATAAAGAAAGCATAAGGGAATATGCTCAAAGATGGCGAGAGTTAGCTGCTCAAGTACATCCCCCACTTCTGGACAAAGAGATGGTCTCTTTATTTGCCAACACACTCAAAGCACCATATTACGAACATATGATGGGTAGTTCAGCCCAACAATTCACTGATGCTGTGATAGTGTGTGAACGCATAGAGCAAGGTGTCAAGAGTGGTAGAATTGTTGTACCAACCGAGAAAAGAGGCGTCGAAAGAAAAGAGGTTCACCATGTTGAAGATGGCTACATGGGTAAAACAAATACATCCCGAAATTACCATACTCCATCCCAAATTGCCAACATCAAAAAACCTGAACCCCAAAACTTTCAAACCAAAAGCCAAATTGGAAATTTTCAAAGGGTTCAAGAACAACTACCTCCACTACCGTTACCCCTGAATGAGATGTATCAAAAGCTATTGAGCATCGGGCAAATAGCTCCAGAACCTCTGACACCTCTACAGCCACCTTATCCTAATTGGTACAAGCCAGAACTCAATTGTGAATACCATGCCGGTATTACTGGGCATAGCATCTATACCTGCAACGCCTTCAAGAGAAAGCTTCTGCAATTAATCAAGGCTGGGTGGATAGAATTGGAAGATGCCCCCAATATGAATACAAACCCGTTGCCTAATCATGCTTGAAGCATATTAGGATGGATTGTTTGGGGAATTGGAAAGCATCAATGGTCCAGCATGATAGCTTGAATTTTGTAGAACTCAAATTTTGACCGTGGTGTTGTTCCGCATTGTCTTTGAGTCCCCTGCACAGAACTTTTGAGAGGAGGCTAGCCTAAGAGCAAATTCGCCAAAATAGAGGAATGAAGCCTGCCTTGTTATTGCCTTTTGTTAATGCTTTTGAATAAGACTTTCTCTGTTAATGTGCTTCTCTTGTGAAATAAGATCATGTGTTTTCTTGTGTTCACATCACACTCTTCTTTGTTGTTATTACATAACATTTTGAGCGCAACTTTGCTCACAACACTACAACATGAAGAATCATTTGGTTTTCCTTTCTTCCAAACCCATACATTAATCTCATATATTTTCAAGGATATTTTTTGGGACCTCCAAAGTGAGTACAAAAAAACAAAAATCGTGTTGATATTTGTCCAAAACAAATGCATTTTGAAAATTCAAGTGATTCCTTAAATAGGTACACATATACCTAAAAAAAAAACTTGAAAGAAAAAAAGACAACAAAGATAAACAACACTATGAGGTGACTCAAAAGCTGAGTTTTATTTGACTGAATAAATCATTTGGCATACGCGAATGAAAGCAACACCTATCGATCCTCAATGCATGAGTTTGAGATGAGGAAAGGCCATCTTTGATAATCCTTTCACAAGGCTAAAAAATATTCGTTGCAATCCCATTTTGAGCCTAGTAATGTTTTTTGGAAATAACCTTGACTAGGATCACACCCCACACTGGGGGGCAAAATAATAGAGTTTTTACCCATCCAGACAAAGCAGTGAAGATGGGTGCTGGATTTGATCATGTAATTTTTAATCTTTCATTATCATCTAAATGAAGCAGTGATTGGTTAAGAAAAGAAAAGAAGAAGATCTAAAGGATCTAAAAAATTTGAGCTTCTCATACAAACAACTGATATGATTGTGCTCAACCAAACAAAAACGGAGAAAACAAAGAGAAAAGCCCAAACCCGACACTGGGGGGCATGAAGACTATTTTGAAAACAAAAACAAATCCAAAAGACAAAAGGTCAGGAAACAAGCACAAGTGATCCCTAGTCTTGAAATCCCTTAAACACCTTTTGAGCCTGCAACATATCTATTTTCTTCGTAACCAATAGCCAAAGCCTACATTACATACCTGATA
Organism: Populus davidiana; assembly: GCA_030145905.1. Classification (NCBI taxonomy): domain Eukaryota; kingdom Viridiplantae; phylum Streptophyta; class Magnoliopsida; order Malpighiales; family Salicaceae; genus Populus; species Populus davidiana. Next base: position 20,792,846 of record CM057789.1, on the reverse strand, counting down.
AAGCCCTTTCTGATCAAAGGCAAGCAATCTGGATCGGTATGCAGTGCTTTCTCGTGCGAGTCAAATCATTATTCATGCAAATAAAATAAATGCTTTGAACTTCGGTTCTCAATAACCCTCAAATTGAAATTTAAACCTTTCGTGACCAACCAGATGTCACCTTCATTTTTAAACAAAAGCAAAAAGCTTTCATCGCTTCAAGAAACCTGTCCATAGGAATCGCTTGAATTTTTGAGAACAAGTTTATTTTGAGCCAATATCAAAATCATTTTTGTGATTGGAATAACTTGGAAGTTCCAAAAATTTTGCATGAAAACATTTCATTGTACAAAAAAAAAACCCCAAATTTACTTTCACATATCCTCACCCCAAACTAAACCCAAGTTGAACACTTGGGGGGCATGATCAAGCTGGGGGGCAATCAAAAACACATGGTAGGACTGACTCCATGATTCCTGTTCTAAGGAAAGTGTCGGGCAAAATTGGTAACTCTTGAGATAAAGGGTGAAGGACAAAGATGTATGATGACATCAAACCCTTCCCAAAGGTCAAGATCACAATATGTAACCCGAGTAAGCAAAAGTGGAAAAGCCATCGAAGTTTACTACCAATACTACAACTTTTGAGAGAAAACAAAGACACCATGAAGAAATGGGGGCCTATATTTCTCAGGTAAGTATACATGCATATCAATCATAATGCATTTGCTTTTCAACATTGACAGATCAGTGTTTCAACATCATCCCTTAGGTAGTGCGTTTTATAACCCTACCTCCATTTTGAGTGCGCCTTTGAGCCCTCACCCCTTAGGTAGTGCGTTTTATAACCCTACCTCCCTTTGAGTGCGCCTTTGAGCCCTCACCTCCATTTTGAGTGCGCCTTTGAGCCCTCATCCCTTTGGTAGTGCGTTTTCTAACCCTACCTCCGTTTGAGTGCGCCTTTGAGCCCTCGCCTTCATTTTGAGTGCGCCTTTGAGCCCTCATCCCTTCGGTAGTGCGTTTTCTAACCCTACCTCCTTTTGAGTGCGCCTTTGAGCCCTCACCTCCATTTTGAGTGAGCCTTTGAGCCCTCATCCCTTCGGTAGTGCGTTTTCTAACCCTACCTCCTTTTGAGTGCGCCTTTGAGCCCTCACCTCCATTTTGAGTGCGCCTTTGACCCTCATCCCTTTGGTAGTGCGTTTTCTAACCCTACCTCCGTTTGAGTGCGCCTTTGAGCCCTCACCTCCATTTTGAGTGCGCCTTTGAGCCCTCATCCCTTCGGTAGTGCGTTTTCTAACCCTACCTCCTTTTGAGTGCGCCTTTGAGCCCTCACCTCCATTTTGAGTGCGCCTTTGAGCCCTCATCCCTTTGGTAGTGCGTTTTCTAACCCTACCTCCGTTTGAGTGCGCCTTTGAGCCCTCACCTCCATTTTGAGCCCTCCTTTGAGCTCTCATCCCTTTGGTAGTGCGTTTTCTAACCCTACCTCCTTTTGAGTGCGCCTTTGAGCCCTCACCTCCATTTTGAGTGCGCCTTTGAGCCCTTGCCAACATTTTTCTGGGTAGGTCACCCATTACAACGCGACCAATTCTCCATGTTTTTTATCTGGGTAGATCACCCATTACAATGAGACCGCACTTTACATTTTTTCCTTTTTCTTTGGGTGGGTCACCCATCATAATGAGACCGTTTTTTCCATTCTTTCCACCTGGGTAGGTCACCCATTACAATGAGACCGTTTTTTTTCCCACATTTCTTTTGTTTTGGTTAAATGAGGTTGCCAGATGGGATCTCATGTAGCTTTGGTTAAAGGGAATCTCCATATGAGATTTCAGGTTGACCGAGCTACACACACAGGATTTTGGTTCTGGTTAGAGGGGATTGCCGAAAGGAATCTCAGTCTATCCCAACCACACACAGGATTTTGGTTATGGTTAGAGGGGATTGCCGAAAGGAATCTCAGTCTATCCCAACCACACAGGTTTTTGGTTCTCGTTAGAGGGGATTAGCGAAAGGAATCTCAGTCTATCCCAACCACACAGGTTTTTGGTTCTCGTTAAAGGGGATTGGTGAAAGGAATCTCAGTTTAGCCCAACCACACACAGGACTTTGGGTCCAGTTGAAGTTTTAGGTCAATCAAATTTTGAGACGACCCGTTTCGGAAAACCAACTTTGTTTTATCTTTACAACACTTACTATGCACAAATCTTTGCTCCGTAAGCATTGTAAAGAGGGGGGCAACTGTTGTAACCCATTTTTGGGTCCCCACATATAAAATAATAAAATACAAAAAAATTCAAAAAAATATATTATCAAAAAATATAACAGTGAAAAAATGCCAAAGCGCCCTAAAAATGCTCAAAAATTGATTGAGGATGTTCAAAAATCAAAAATTAATTTTTTGACAGTATATCATTGACTGATGAGAGCCCCGATGATAAAGAAAATTCAATTTGTGGAAGAAAAATGCAAAATCAGAAGTTTATGGACTCAATTAAATTTTATTAAAGGTTTAATTGCATTTATGAAGATTTTAATTGCAAGAAAAATTGATTTTGGAGTTAATTTGGGCTTTAATTAGGAGAAATTAATTTTCTGGGGTCAAATTATAATTTTTGAAAGTTAATTTGGTCAAATCAGGGGCTTAATTGCATAAATATTGAGGTTTAATGGCCAATTAGGGACTGAATTGAAGAAATCCGAGACCAAGGATTAAATTGTAAAACGCGCGCAAATGGAGGGCCGAAATTTGAATCTGACGCGTTTTGGCGCCAAATCCATTTAAATGAAACGACGTCGTTTCATGCACTGTTTAAAAAAAAAAAAAAAAAAAAAAAAGAACCCAAAACGGTGCCGTTTTGAACGGCACCATCATCTTCTTCCCCTGGACGCGCAGAGAACAGGGGAGAAGAATCGTTTTTTTTTTTTCTCTTTTCGCCTACTTTCTTTCCCGACTTTGGCGCAATAAGACGCCCACAATTCACCCACTTGCCTGGCTTTTTATCTGTTGAAAGGTAGTGGAGGGGGCGGCCAACAGTGGCCGCCCCAGCACGTTGCCCTCCCCTGTTTTCCTATAAATACAGGGGAGGGCCGAGAGAAAAAAAAAGAAAAAGAAAGGGGGACCGAGAGAGAGGGAACAAAAGGGAGAAGAGAGGGAGAAGAGGGAGAAGAGAAAGGAGAACGCAGAAGAAGAAGAAGAAGAACCAGCAGAGGAGAAAACAAAGAAAACAGAGGAGAGAGAGAAGGAAAACGCAGAGCCACCGCCGGCCACCCCACTGTCAGCGCCGCTTCCTGTCGCCACCAGCAGCTCCGCCATCGACGACAGCCACCACAGGTCAGCCCTCAACCCCTCATCTCGTTTTACTGTTCATCTTCTTGCATGCAGAACGTGCACTGTGCACGTTCTGCAAGCCATGAATTAATTACCCGGGTACTGTGCATGTGCACAGTAACTTGGCTAATTAATTCACGGGTTACTGTGTGCACAGTAACCCGGGTTACTATGCACGCTAATTAATTCTCTGGTTACTGTGCACACAGTAACCCGGTTACTATGTGCACAGTAACCAGCCCCATGCATTTGGGCCATGTTCGGCCCAGCCCATGTAAATGGGCCAGGTTTGGCCCAGCCCATGCAATTAGGCCTGATCCGGCCTATTTTAAAAAAAAAGGAAAAAAATATTATTGTTTTAAAAAAATATTTATGATGTTCCCATTTTTTATTTATGTTATTTTTATTAATATCGGGTAGTATTTTTATGTCGTAAAAATACAAATCGGGTATTAAAATACCCGGTTTTTTTGTCACAAACTTTCAAAAATACAAAAAAAATTAAAAAAAAAAAAAAACATTTTTGTGCATACGGCCAAGTGTCTCAAATCTAAAATATGATATCGTATTTTTCATATGTTAAAAAACAATATTTTAGCATGCATTTTGGCTTTAATAACCAGTTTATTAAAGTCAAGAGAACATTGGCCAAAATCTCAAAAAAACAACAAAATATTTTATTTTGTTTTATTTTAGTATCAGGGATTATGAATTTATACGTAAATCGTATTCCTGATATTAAAAAGATATTTTCTTTTGACGGCTTCGAATAGTTAGTTTTTTTTACCCGATAAAGATAAGGATCTCCTTACAGAGGAGGACTTTTCTTAAACCGTAAACGAACCAACAATTCAAAAACCACAACACGATTTTAGATTTTATCAGACATTAAAACAATGCAGCCTACCTTAGGTAGGGCGTAGTTGGGGTGCTAATACCTTCCCTTTACGCAACCAGTCTCCGTACCCGATCTCTAACGACCAGTTAAGGTTCCTAGTAACCAGAATACTAGGTGGCGACTCCCATTCCAATTTTTTCACTTGTAGAGACAAGAATTCCTTGTCTCTCCCCCTATTTTACTTTCAAGGAATAAATTATTCCGATTTTTCCTTGAGGGTGGACGATCGCCGCGCCGCCGCACACGTGCGACAGGGAAGACATAATTTTCTTTTGTGTTATGTGCATGGTAGGAGCTATAGTAGAGGTCAAACCTTTACTTGTTGGAATTCATGAGCGAGTAAAGAGTGATATCATAGCCCATGAACCTCCACCATCAGTTCCAAACACTATAGAGGAGGGAGGAAAGCATGTGCCAACTGTTACCAATCCTAGTGCAGAAGATGTTGCAAAGCTATTGAGGTATACCTTCACATCTTTTTCAATATGAATTTAAGCTATGCCATGATTTTGTAGTTTGTTCTCTTTATTGCACCACCTAGAGTTGAGGATCTAAATTGATGGTTTAAATATGTATGATAAATGGGGATTTTTGTTGTTGGCAATCAACTGCTATCTTGAAAGTAAAACTACTTTACTTTGGTTAATTATCATCTAGTGTTTGCACTACAACTTGAAACATAACATGACCTTCATTTGCCTCCCTTCTGTGTTTTTTCTAATATGGTAGTCAAACAACTCCTTTTCTTTGTCTAGTTGAAACCGTTTACATTTATCTGGACTAAATCCGTAGCATGTGTTTATGTAACCACATTCAATATCCGTATTTCTAATGTGGAGGTTTAGAGTTCTAGTTGTAGATAGTAGAACTAATGGATATTAGGTTGTTGTCAGGCCAGGGGAAAAGAAAAGGATTTTAAACTTTGGCTAGGACAAACTGTAGAATAAACAAAACCAAAAGCCTCTACAGAACGAGTTTAAGCATATGCCATACGCATCATTCCTTTTGGTTTCTGTTTGCTTATGGCCTTATGATGATTGTTTTAAAGCATCCTTGTTTGCCAAATAATTTTCTTTTTGTTAACATTCTTTTACCTGATTATAGTGTGTGCCTACAATATAGAGTACCTAATACATTCTCTAGTGCGTGTGGAATGGTCTGACCTATTTATGGTGATCGCCCACCTAATGAAACCAGCAACGAATCTAAGAAAAAGGGGTCTACTATCAAAGACAAGGAAAAAGGTAAGACGATGAAGGGCCAGTCATCTCATGCTACTTGGAAAAGTGAGATAGAGATGTAACTTAGGCAGCAATTTGATTAACCTAGTTTAGAGAATAACTCCTTTGAAGCCATTGTTGACAGTCGTGTTAGGATCAAGGATCATTAAGGAAAAAAGTGTAATCATTGTAGTTTATTCTACAATGAGTGGTGATTGATTAAGTAGTTTACTCACTTATATCAGGACCTTTCCATTGTATGATACTTCCAAGAAGTTATAGTTTTGGTTAATTTCTAACGAAAAATATGCCATGCAAACATACCTCTATCAGTCGCTGCATTGGCTCTGTTTTTACCTTAAGTTGGGTGGGAACATTTATGTAAAGTGATTGGATTACTTCAGCCAAGTCCACTTTCAAGAAGAGAGCATGGTTTGTATCATGATGTCAATTCTCCTTTATCAGTTTGTCGTGCCTTGCTGTGTTCTTGGTTTGTATTGGTGGATATTAGCCTAGTAAGGTTCTAGTGATTAAAAACCCAGCAAGGTCTTTACAAAGAAAAAATTTAGCAAGACTCTAATAAAAAAGACCCGGCAAGTTTTTGAGCCTAGTAAAGCTTCTAATCACCCAACAAGGTTTTCACAAAAGATGAGTCTAGCAATAATCTAGCAAATGAAAACCCGGTAAGGTTATAAGACCAACAAGGCTTCAACAGATAACTAGAAGTCTAGCCTAGATAATCTAAAGAAAAATTAGAAGATGGTCCACTTCATAGAAGGTAGGTTCTCCAAACCTAAGCCATTCATGTAAAATCCTAGATACTTTTCACCAAAACGTTAACCTTACAATCAAGAAGTCCAACCTTTTTATTAGGAAGGACAAATGTCAATTATATAATTAAGAAATACCAAAAAGTTTAACCTTATCATCAGGAATTTTAAATTCAACTCTGTCATTAGAAAATCTCCATTTTTAACACTTTTCCATAATGTTTTTAGCTCTATTTTCTTCTAAGTGTACCTTTAAGCCATCATCTTCCAGATTAGCCCTATCTCCTTTTTCACAATATTGTTGGCTCTATTTTCTTCCATGTTTGCATGTGAGCCCTTGCCTTCTAGCTAACACGCATTTGAGCTCTATCTCTTTTACATAATGCTTTTAGCATTATTTGCTTCTAAGTGTGGCTTTGAGCCCTCTCCTTTCAGATAGTGTGCCTTTAAGCCTTATCTCTTTTACATAATGTTTTTGGTACTATTTTCTTCTAAGTGTGCATTTGAGCCATCACTTTCCAGATAAAACGCCTTTGAACCATATCTCTTTTACATAGTGCTTTTGGCACTATTTGCTTTTAAATGTACTTTTGAGCCCTCATCTTCTAGATAGCGTGCATTTGAGCCCTATTTCTTTTAGTGCTTTTGGTACTATTTCATTCTGATTGTACCTTTGCACCCTCGTCTTCTAGATAATATATCTTTAAGCCTTATCTTTTTTTACATGGTGCTTTTAGCCATAGTTATTAAACCCGGACCGGCCCGGTGGGTCGACCCAAGAGCCGGTCAACCCGGTGGCTGGATCGGTTCGGGTTTGTCAAAATACCGACCAATGCAACGACTCGATCAAACTCGGTCGCCCATGACCTGGGTGAGACCCGATGTTTTTCTTTTCTTTTCAAATATGGTTTTTCTCCAGCACCCCTCTTTTTTCATATTTTTTTAGTAGGTTATTGATACTTTTTAAGGTTCACTATAAAAATATTAGAAAATGGTTTTATTTTTTCAATTTGATATTTGAAACTTTTTAGTATATATACTCTATATTTTCAAGAAAAAAGTTATGTTTTTTCAATGTGAAATTTAAAACCCTTTAGTATATATACTCTATGTTCCCAAGAAAATGTTATTTTTTCAATGTGGGATTTGAAGCTGTAACGCCCTGTAATTTAGTACATTCATAAAAGAACTTTTAAAAAAATGGGTTTTTTTTTTTTTATCCACCGAACTTATCTGAGACATGCCAAAATTTTGGCAGAGTTTCCTTCATATCTGGAATATACTTCAATCACATCATAATCATGTAGAACCTCAACAACACATCATTAACGGTACATGCCTCACATTTCGCATGCTCATTTCTTTCCCATTAACACACGTAATTCATAATAATTGCAAGTAAACAAACTAAGCTTACAAATACAGAATAATACATTTTTATGTCCCGACACTTAATGTAAAAAAAGTACTATTACATATTAAGTCATTTAGTTCCTTAATGACAAAATACATTAATGTTCATCTTTTTATTCAATCATGCAAAAGGAAACTAGAGGACCTGAAACACTACTCCTAGCGTGAATCTGAAGGACCTGCAATGTCATAATGTATATAATAAATATAGCATAAAAGGAAAATCACACAATACATGCACGAAGTTAAACATATATTCAACGATATGCAATCATAGTTCCTTGAAATTCTCATTTATCCTTCCATTATTACGTCTCTATCCATCCTTCCTAGAATCATTCAACATTTTCATTTCGTGTCTTGTTTCACCTCATAAGCGCATTTAATTCATTATAATAATTCAACATTTTCATTTTTGTGTCTTGTTTCACCTCATGAGCGCATTTAATTCATTATAATATATACCATGTGATTTCTCTCCCTCTTACTCTATCTCTTTATATCAATTTCAATCCCAACATCTATTATACCCATTATGGCTTTTCCATATAAGTTGTCAAACTCAACATGATTTCGGTCCAATTTTAGTTTATAAATATATTCCACTTACATATTTCTTGTGCCCATTTCAACACATTCCAATGTTTCTTTAGATTTTCAGTAAAATCTCTCATTATCATGGAACCTGCCATCATTTTCACAATATTCACATCCGATCCATCTTCAAATAATATGACTATTATTGGCATTTTATTACACTATTATAATTATCACTAAATTCTTATCATGCCAGTAACAACATGAAACCTTAATACAACATATTTACATTATTGGTCATAATTTCTTTGACATCCTCCCTATGCGCAGGACATGATTCTCAAATTATATCAATTACAATTCCTTAATTAATTCAAAATACATCATATATATATATATATATATATATAGCATTGCATTCCTTAAGTGTATAACACCTACCATGGTTAATGAACTTCTGCTCTCACGTCCCAAGCAATACAATATTTGCCTCCATCCTTCATAAGAATTAGATCCTCATCAATTTCTCTTCTTTTTTTTTCTCCAATAATCCATGATATAAACACAAATTACCATTTTTGTTTAACAATTAGGTATCATCCAACATTCCATTTATAATCTGACAAGTCAGTCATCCTCACACTATTAACACCACACAAATAAGTTTAATTCAAGTTGTATATTCCGGTCATTAGAAAACAAAACTAATATCACTAGCCCATCACCGGGTAACTAGTTCCTCCGCCCATCTTATTCCATAATTTCCAATCAATATCCGCCTCTTCAAGGCCGAATGAATAATCCTATCAAGATGTCAATCCCCATTTCATTAATATTTTTAATTATTACCTCTCCCCTAAAACTTGGAAGGGAATGCTGATACTAATAAATTTTCATTAATGTTATTAGTCTCTCATATTAGGATCGGCTAATCAAGTTCATTATAAACGTCAAAATTAATACCATTGATTGATGTTATCGACTATTTCTAACATGAAATAGCCAATCAGATTTTTCTTTCCATAATATCTTGGAATATTTTCGGAAATGTTGATGTCAAGATTCTTGACATCATTAGCTTTCACTTCAGGAATAACTAGTCAAGTTTCGTGTGATTGCCGATATGGACAGCACCGGTCAATATCATTAACTATTCTCACCCAAATAGTTAATCAAGTTCAGTATCCCTCGTTTTCAGGGATGATTATGCTGATGTTAGTAAACCTTACTAACATCATTAGCCTCCGCATTCGGGACCGGCTAATCAAGTTTCGTGTGATTGCCGATATTGACAGCACCGGTCAGTATCATTAACTATTCTCACCCGAATAGTTAATCAAGTTCAGTATCCCTCGTTTTCAGGGATGATTATGCCGATGTTAGTAAACCTTACTAACAACATTAGCCTCCGCATTCGGGACCAACTAATCAAGTTTCGTGTGATTGCCGATATTGACAGCACCGGTCAATATCATTAACCTTTCACTCACCCTGGTCATCCACTTCGGATGCCATTTGCCAAAGCTAATCATTCATTTGTCCCGGCCATCCATACGGATGCCATTAGCCGAAACTAATCATTTGTTGTCCCCGCCATCCATGCGGATGCCATTAGCCGAAGCTAATCATTCATTTGTCCCGCCCATCCATCCGGATGCCATTAGCCGAAGCTAATCATTCATTTGTGTTGGCTATCCATTCGGATGCCATTAGCCGAAGCTAATCAGTCCTTCATCCCGGTCATCCATTCAGATGCCATTAGCCGAAGCTAATCAACCATTTGTCAACATTTAAGCCCGATGTTAGTAAACCTTACTAACATCATTAGCCTCCGCATTTGGGACCGGCTAATCAAGTTCGAGGAATGATCATCAACGAAGTCTATTAGTGTAATTCATATTCTTAACCCAGTCAAGTACTCAAATCCATTTTTAATTTCTCGTTTATTTCACTTTATCCTCTCTCTTTGTGGTTTCATCCATAGACGCAAAGACCAAGAATTTAATAAGTTCGTAAATTAACGCTACGTAAAAAGTGTAGGTATAGAACACCTACCAGCTGCAGAAGCTCAACTCGTTCTTCCTTATTGTTGTTGTGCCCCTCCTGCAAAGCTCCTACTATACGAGCTCCTGAGAAGTCGAGTGAATGCTTCTCCTACATTTTTAATATAACATCCTGAATTATTATTGAATCTTCCCGATTTATTCATAATATTCATAAATTCACAAAATCAAATACTTCCGTAAACAATTTCCATGAATGTATTTTATTTTCGTACTTGTCATTTAAATTAAACGCCCATTTAATTCAATTCTTCATCAATGATCTTCAATGTCCAAAGGGCATGACTTTTCGTCACCGATTTTCTTTTGTCCCGAGACATTTAATCTATCACCAAACAATGTAATTTAACTTAAATTTCATCAATGACTACACATGCCAAATTTTTCCAAAAGCACGCTCAAAATGATTCCTTATATCATAATTCAACTTACAACATGATTTCCCATTCTAACACAACCAAAATATTAGTCAATCACTATTCTTTATAGAATTTAACTATACCATCACTTATCAACACATCAAACATGACTCAAATAGAACACAAACACAACCATCATCATTAAACCCATTACCATTATCCTTAGTCCCAAAACATACTTTTTATGCTAACCCTCATATTCTCATTCAATATTTCTCAAACCAAACTTAAAACATCATTATTTAAATTTAGAGTTCAATACATCCAAAACGGTGGAATTATACATCATCATCATTAGAATAACATATCCAAAATTAACATACATCCAACGGTTAAAACTCCCGATATCAGAACAATACCGGACTGACCTGAAATTTGGAGACCTGCTGTTCAGGAAGTACATAACGGCTGACGAACAAGGCTGTCTTAAAGGGTGATTTTCCAGAAATGTTCCTCCGGTGACAGCCCTCAAACAAAGTCTGATATTTACAATCCCTCCGGTCAGAATGTAGGTGACATTGAGCATAATAACATATCCAAAATTAACATACATCCAACGGTTAAAATTCCCGATATCATAACAATAACGGACTGACCTGAAATTTGGAGACCTGCTGTTCAGGAAGTACAATTTCTGGTAGGAGTGTTCTTTTCTTAACTAAACCGTTCAGAATTTATATAACATCGGGATGAACAACATATCCAAAATCCAGACCAATCCCACGGTGAAATAATGATATAACAACTGACGAACAAGGCTGTCTTGAAGTGTGATTTTCCAAAACTGTTTCTCCAGTGACAGCCCTCAAACGAAGTCTGATATTTACAATCCCTCCCGTCAGAATATAGGTGACATTGAGCATAATAACATATCCAAAACTCAATTTAATTCAACGGTGGAAAGTCAAACTATGGTTGCCGAAGTGCCTGCCCTGTTGCAATCCCAAAACCCATAGTTTCAAATCAATTGATTCTTTTTATTTTTCAGCACATCAAGCCATTATCATGCAATTAATCTCGAAATTCACATGAACAATTACTCCCCCAAAATATTTATATGAACCCTAGAATTTTAAACTTGGGGGTTTTCTTCTCCTCGTGCAAGAACAAGAGAGAAAAACGAAATTACTAAAGGGTATATTGCTTACCTTTGCTACTTTAACTTATTTCAATGAGTTCTTGCAAAAATTTACAAAAATCATGTCCTCCTCTTCCAATTTCCAGCTTCTTCTCTTTGTTTCTCTCAAGCTCTATAACTCTTTAAGTTGTTATTTAATTTGTTTTCTTGGATATGATCCTCCTAAGAACACTCCCTTTTGATTTAGCTTGAAGAGATGAAGAGAAAATGAAGAAAATGGGACAAAACAAATGGTCTCCCTCCTGTTTCCTTTTTCATTTGCAGAGGACGTGTTTTGTTTTTAAAGAGAGGAGAGGAGAGTATTTGTTTTGATAAATTTACAAAAATGCCCCTTGTGTCATCTTCTTTCATTTACCCGATTTTCAATACTCTTCGTAAATCTTTTCCATCTCCGATTGACACGAAATTTGAACCTAATATAAAAAATTATGTCTGGAGATTCCTTACAAAATTTCAACCCGATCCAACGGTCGGATTGAGATATATCATCGATATCGTAAAACTAGACAATTAGTATCTTTTACACAAAAATCTGAATTTCATGCATTAATTTATTTACTTAGATCCTCATGACATTTCCCTTTAATTTATACTCAATAAATTCAATATTACCACATTTATCATTAATTTGTCAAAATACGTGTTTTGACCGGGGTTTACATATCTTCTATTTTTTTTTCTTATTCTTTCATCCATTGAAACCTCATCACTGGTTTCGCCAACGTTACAAGTTTTAAACTAAAAATCATGACTCTCTTTTCGACTTCAACAATATCTTTAAATTTGTTTATGGAGATCATTCTCTCTCTCACATGACACATTTATTGTCATTCCTACTATTTATTCATTTCTTTCATACCGAATATCCATTACTCATTGAAACGTCATTACTTCAATCATATGTGTTGTTTTTTTTTATTCTTTTTTATTATTATTATTGTTCTTATTATTTATTTTTATTTACGGGGGTTTACAGAAGCCCTTTTGTATATATACTCTATGATCACAAGAAAAAAAGTTATGTTTTTCTAATATGAGATAAAAAACTTTTTGGTTTAAATACTTCAACTTAAAAGGATAACATAATGTGGGATTTGAAACCTTTTAGTATATATGCTATATGTTTACAAGAAAAAAGTTATGTTTTTTTATTGCGGAATAAAAAAAAATTTTGGTTTAAATACTTTAACTTAAAAGCATAATATAGTATCTTTTCAATGTGGGATAAAAAACTTTTCAAAATATTCTTTTAAACTTCATTATTTACAACATATATAGCCTATATTAATATGATTTTTTTTCTTAATTTTTTCAAATGAAATATTAAAACTTTAAATATATTTTTTAATTTTTCCGGGTTGAACCATGAAACCTGGGACCCGGCCCCTTGGCCGGGTCAACCCCCGAGCCGGGTTTGATAACTAGGCTCTTAGCACTATTTGAATATGAGTGCGCCTTTGAACCCTCACCTTCTAGATACGCACTTTTACGCCCTATCTCTTTTACATAGTGATTTTGACATTATATCCTTCCAAGTACGCCTTTGACACTTATCTCTTTTACATTGTGATTTTGGCATTATTTTCTTCTGAGTGCGCCTTTGATCCCCTATCTCTTTTACATAATGCTTTTAACAGTATTTGCTTACGAGTGTGGCTTTGAACCTTTGCCTCTAGATAGTGTGTCTTTAAGCTCTATCTCTTCTACATAATACTCTTGGCCTTATTTGTTTTTAAGTGCTCATTTAAGTCCTCACTTTCCATATAATGCACCTTTAAGCTCTATCTTTTTTTATAGTGTTTTTTATATTATTTTCTTCTAAATACACCATTAAGCTCTTACCTTTCAGATAGCGCACATTTGAGTCTTATCTCTTTTACATAGTGTTTTTAGCATTATTTGATTCTAAAGACGTCTTTGAGCTGTCACCTTCTAGATAACACGCCTTTTAGCCCACTCCTTCAAGATAGTGCACCTTTGAGCCCTATCTCTTTTACATAGTATTTTGACTTTTGTTTTGTGTACCTTTAAGCTCTCGCCTTCTAGATAGCGTGAACTTGAGCCCTATCTATTTTAAGTAGTGATTTTGGCACTTCTTTCTTGTAAGTGCGCATTTAAGCCCTCGCTTTTCAGACATTGCGCTGTTTAGCCCCTATCTTTCTCAGATAATGTTTTTGACACTATCGCCTTTATGACCTCCTGTTTTATATTTTTATTAGATCTATCATTCTTTGAGATATCTTTGAATATCCTATGATTTTGAGAATGATTGACCACTTCTTGATTTGATAAATATATATCTTTTTATTTTTCTTCTTTACAAACTTACTATCTAAAGTTTCATATAAGACTTTTTATCGTAAACATTGTAAATAGAAAGGTAATTGTTATTACCCAATTTTGGGTTCCCCAAAATTATCCGAAGAAATAAATAATGAAAAAAAAAAACAAGGGGGAGTTAATCGAAGGTTGAAGGATCATATTAAATGGAGTGGCCAATGTTAGGAGTCCAATTGCAATAATGAAGGGTCTAATTGAAGAAAGCAATAAGAATTTATTATCAAATTAAAGAAAGATATTGAATATTAGGGAAAACTTGCAAAATAATTAAGTTCAATGACTTAATCAAACTTTTGATGAGCCTAACTGATTTAATCAAGTGCTTAATCAAAAGAAAAATTATTTTAGAAAGTCAATTTAACTAAAATCAAAAGAATTAATTAAGTTCAAAGACTTAATTAAACTTTTTTATGGATTTAATTGACTTAATTGAAAAAAAAAATTAAGTTTAGAGGCCTATTTCAATCCAATTCACAATGATTGAAAGATTAAAGAAACAATTTGGAAAAGCTAGATTAATATAATCAATGGTTCAATTGAAAGAAATTTAAAGATTGAATGCTGATTTATGATTAAATTGAAGAATTTTGAGACTAGGAACCATTTTGTAAAAAGCATAAAAATGTAAGGGTCTAATTAAAGAAGGCTGATTGGAGGTTTCATTGCAAAGCTCCAAAGATTCAGGGACCAAATTGAAAAGTACTATAATCTCACTATTCATTGCCTTCTTTTCATTAAAACAAAAGAAAAATGAAGTTTAAATACCCATCTTTCAGCTCTAATTTCTTCATCATCTTTTTACCACACGACACAAATCTTATTCCAACTTACACCCTAATACGTGTATTTCATGCCATAATTTCAGCTCTAATTGAACCAAAAACATATTTAGATTTTCTTTCAAAAACACTACTAACATTGCTCTACCCGTAAAAACAGCTTTATATCCTCTATTTTAGACAAACTTTTTTCAGTTTCAATGAATAACAAATCTATTTTTCAATCTAAGCGTCGACATCACATAAATTTAAAAGCTCTAAAACAACCCCATTTCCCCATAAAAACCCCGCAAACCCTAACCCAAGCAGCCCGGAGGAAAGGCAGATGAACACTGTCATGAATACTATCTCTCAGCCAAGACTGTAACAGCCTTGCTCTTTAATCTTTCCAGCCTGAAATAAACCCATAAATAGCCGTCAAATCATCACAACCACCCCCCCACCCCCACAACAGTCCCAGTGATATCTCCTTCCAAAGCATCCACAACAAGCTACCACCGTGACTAGCTTCATCAGCAGCTGACTCCACCGAGTGCAGCAAGAGCTTAGCCTTAGTCTCCTCAGCATCAGCCTTCAACCTTCAACCATCACTAGCATCTCTTCTCAGCCACTGTGAGCAACCATCACTAGCATCTCTTCTCAGCCACTGTGAGCAATTCCCTTACAGTCTCTCGGACTAACAGTACTTGTTTCAGTAATGTGAGCAGCAACAAAGACTGTTTTCCTCAATCATGTCAGCAACTTCAACCATCACTAGCAGTGGAAATTCTGCTCTTCAACAGTCAACATCTCTCTTATCTTTTCAGCAACGTGGGCAACAAAGATTTCTTCACCAGCAGCTCTCTCTCTCTCTCTCTCTCTCTCTCTCAGCAACAGAGTTTGCTTCCTCACAGCAGCAGCTTTTTCCTTAACTTTGCAACAGCAGCATTATGAACAACAATATAAGATTCAACCAAAAAAACAGCAGAGGCTTTTCTTCTCAATCACAGCAGCAAAATTCTTCCTCCTTGCCACAGCAGCACCAGAGATACTTGTATCCCCGCCGCAACAGTAGAACTCATTCCAAGCTGGAAGCAGTAGAGGTGGTTCTCCCTAATCAACAGCAGCAAACTCCAACCAGTCAACCGATTGCCAACAAAAATTAAACCGGTCGACCGGTGGTAGGTTCCAGTAGCCGTGAGCAGCCTTTGATGTAATCGTGATCAATAACAGGAGTATGAATAATAACACCACCTCAAAGCATGAACTTCCAGCTTGGTGTTATGGAATATTCTTGTATGAATGATTATATGCTTCATGAGCTGGGTTTGGAAGTAACATGATGACTTGGATTGAGAATGATACATGAAATGTATTTAAATGAGTCAGTCGTAATCCTGTTCCTTCTTCTTTTTTTGTGCTCCTTTGATTGCGAATTTTTAGAATAGTTGATGAGCTAGCAAATTCAAAATAGAAAATTGAATCGTAATAACAAAAAGCGCAAGTGTAGATTATTGGTGTTGTGTGGATCATGAAATTTTGAGTTGATAAATGACGTTAAATGTCTTGATTTCAAGCTTGAAATCTTGAGATGAAGTTAGATTATTTTGCAATTAATTTTAAGTTTTATATATATAATATTTAGAATTATGATTTGTGATAAATTTCCTTTCAAAAAAACAATAATTTTTTACATTTAAATAATTTTATTGTATGTGGCTAAGTTCCTAAAAAAATCATATTTATGTATTTTAATATACTAAAAAATCATAATTTTTTACATCCGTATTGTATTTAATAACTTGTTTATTAAAGCTACGAGGACTTGGCTTAAATAAAACAAATATATAAAAAATCAATTTATTTAATTAATATTTGGAAAAAATATGAATTAAAAAAATAAAATGTCAAGAATTAATTGTTGACTTTAATATTCGAGGGTATAAAATCACATTGTAAAGTATATCTTCAGATATTAAAATTACAAAATAAAAATAAATACATCATTAGTCTTAGAAAGATTAGATTTTAACTTGACAAGGGAGTGGCCTTCTTATTGACAGAGATGATGTCTTGCATTCACATAGATAATAACCTTTTTATTGAGAAAAATCTTTCTTGAACCTTAAATAAATTAAGAAAAAAAATATGACTTAAAAAAATTAATCAACAATGCAGCTTACATACGTAAGGTGTATTGAGAGTGATACATCTTTTTCGTGAACAACTAGTTCTTTTACCCGGACTCTTGTAGATTAATAAATTTTCTAGTGATCAAAATATTAAGCGGCGACTCTTGAACCTTTCAAAATCATAAATTTATAATTAATCTCAACACACTCGAAACCATAGTTTTGAAACCCGGTCCAGCCTAGCGGGTCGACTCGGGACCCAGCCGACCCAGGGCTGGAACCAGGTCGGGTTGAAGAGAAAAAAAAAAAAAAAAACTAGGTGTGACCCGGCGGGTTGACCCGACGACTCGATTAACTCGGCAAAACCCCGTCAAGACCCGGCCGCAAACCCGTTGACTTTTGTTTTTTTTTTTTTTTTACTAAAATGACGTCATTTTTATTTTTTTAAAAAAAATTAACACGATCGACCCGGTAACCCGGTCAAAACCCGAAATCATTGCTTTGGACCGGACCAAGTCTTAAAACTATGCTCAAAACCCCTAAAACCCAAGAGGAAAACATGTCATTCGATGTTATGCATTCCATGACAAGACATGTTGGGCAACCAATTTGTTTTTCAAAAAAAGAACAAGCATCATCAACTCCTTTAAATTCTAGCCACTAGATAAAAAAACTTAACATCTAACTTTTAGGACTCAAAAAACTCATTTTCAACCTTTTATTTTACTTGAAAATGTCTAAAAAACATCTTAAAGACAGTAATAGACTCATTTCTAACCTTAAATCATCTTTAATCTGTAAAAAAATCATTTAAATAATAATAAAAAAAACTTGAAGTCTAATCTTTAGCTGATCTACTTATTATGGTAAGATAAATGATCAAAAACTTTTAAATGAAACACCAAAAAAAAAAAATTTATTATCGGTAATAAAATAAAGTTTTGAATAACAAAGGAAGCAAAAATGAAAAACATGAAAACTCCAAGGACCAAAATTTTAAAAAGCATGGCTCATGAATAGTAAAAAACTTGATCGAAAATGTTGTTTTTCGTTTCATTATCAAATTTAATCTTTAAAAAAAATCTCAATTATTTTTAATTAATAGAATTAGATTATATTATGTCAAATCAAGGATCAACTTAACATTAACATTATAGGGAAGCACAATAACCTTATCTCAACCTCAAGTCCTAGATAATGAAAAGTACATTCCGGACCACACATCACCGTAATAACAAGTTATCAACCTCAAGTCTTAGATAATAAGGAATATAAATTCTGGACCACACATCACCAGAATAACAATTATCAACCTCAAGTCCGGAATGTAAATTCCGGACCACACATCACCATAATAACAAGTTATCAACCTCAAGTCCTAGATAAGATGTGTAAAAAACCATAATTAATTATGTAGATACTCATTGTGAGACTGGACCCCACATCACCGAAAATATATACCAAAAATACATACCAGACGGCAATGCCGCCATTTGACAATTTACAGCCCACATGTCATTATGGAACCGAAGGTACATATTTGATTATTGTTTCTGGAAAAAGAAAAGGCAAAAGAAAAAGAAAAGGATGAAAAATATTGAAATAGACAAGATATGTACTCTGTCCTCTATATTTTATAAAAGAATAATAATTCAATCCAAAACTATCCTATAAACATATTTATTCATACATTTCTATTTTTGTTTTCTTTGATTAAATATATTTAAGTTCCAAACACGATCTAAGATCAACATTCCAATCTACCAGATTTATTGGTTTCTTTGTAACCAAATAAAGAGAGTAAATTAGGATTTTCCTTTAATGAAAAGCCAATTTTAGATTTTAGAATTTTTTTTCATTAATATTTTTTACTCAAATATTCATGGCATTTAAAGAGAAGTTAGTAATTTAATATAAACAACTTTTAACAAATTTTTTATATGTTTTTAAGGAGTAATCATATATTCGATCTCTAACTGTAGATGTGTTATTTAAAAGCATAAAATACCCTGGCTGATTTCTTTAAAAAATGAAGCAGTCTCCTTATAAAATGACACCGTTTTCTTTTAAATCTTTCAAAGTGACACATGCTTTGCTTTGAACAAAACATATATTAACCAAACATAGCTCACCTAAAAATAGTTGTCATTTTCAAAAGCATATTAATATAAATCCTACTCATTAGAATGCTGAATTAATATATATATATATATTAAATCCCAGTATTTGAATGCCAACCAAACCTCTAGGCAGTGACCCCTTCCTTCCTTTTCTAAGTTTCTCATTAGATTCTGAATTTACCGTAATGCCTGCAGATTTCAATAGTTGAAGACAAACTCATACAATCATGTAGGAATTTGAAATAGATTCCATGAACCAGATGGTTAGTGATATGATGGAACCAATAAACAAAAAAGTCTCAGCAAATATAACTGCTACAGTGAAAAACATCAACAAAAATGACATTATACATCAGAGGAATTATCAGATCTAAAACATGGAACCAAACCTTAAGAAGTATGTCCGGCAGTGCCGCAACCAATGTTATTACACATGAAGAACACTGGTGATTTGAAAATAGAACACCTTTTACTATGAATGCACTTACGTTAATGCTAACTTACTGTTTGTCATTACTCATCAACAAACTTCCATCCGCACCGGTGGCAGTTTCCTCCTGGCAATGTTCCTTGGTCATCACCGGCAAGCTGCTAATAGATCCATGAATCTGTCGATTTACTTCAATTGTAAGGTTACAATTTACACAGCAATACAAAATGAAATACTAAATGTTAAGTAGATATGTGAAAACTTACCATGGTGTGAGACTTGAGAGACGAGGAATCAATAGCAGGCATCAAAGATGGGTCTGATGGCCTGTGAAACAGCAAATGCGCTATTGATCGATCTATTGGATTGGTATCAGTTTCCATATCCATTAATCCGGTCCTGGATGAGGAAAACCATTAAAATACACAAAAATAATAACCACTAAAAGAGCAAGAATTTGAGCTCTAGCCAATAGCATAAAGGCCTTTTACAAGTGAAACTTTTCCCCTTTGTTCTCCAACTGTTTTGAAAAAATCTTCCAAAACTTTAATATTCTTCTATACCTTCAACGGGAGCCTTCCTAATTGTATCTCATAGAACTGGCAAAGCAAGATATCTGAGATCAAACGCACTAAATACTACTCATTTCAGTGCGCCATTACAATCATAAATTTAATTAGCAAATAAATTGATTTGGTTTCTGATAATGTTCTCCCTCTCATCCCAAATATTTTTTAGGGTTAACATAATGCAACTAAAGCAACCATTTTCATTGCATGTTCATCCCCATGCATCACCCAATCTTTTCATATATTGAAAACGGTAAACGATGCTAGTGCTTATCAACGAACAAGTCTTTTCAACATAATAATGCTAGGAGAACCTACTTTTTTGCCAGTTATAAAATCTCTAATGTTGAATAAACATGTTATGTGAGATTTTCCTTAATTCTCCAGAAGACCTACTCTTGC
Organism: Populus davidiana; assembly: GCA_030145905.1. NCBI lineage: Eukaryota > Viridiplantae > Streptophyta > Magnoliopsida > Malpighiales > Salicaceae > Populus > Populus davidiana. The sequence goes on along the minus strand of CM057789.1, from coordinate 20,772,331 downwards.
ATGCCAAATGGGATTTTGGAGATCAAACAGGGGAAGGTGCCATAGAAGTGTGCCATATTTTCTATGATTTGGACCATTCGGAATGAAGGAAACGCTAGAATCTTCCAGGACAAACAACTTTCCTCCTTTTAAAATAGGACAAATAGTTTTTCTCGCATCTTTATGGTGTTATGTACTGATGCTTTTACTATAATATCCTTAGCAAACATAGAGAATTAGAAAGTTTTTTTAACATTGTTTTGTTCTCTTTTGCTCTTACGAGAACGGGTTATTCTCATGCCATGTGCATTTCTCTTTTAGTAGTTCTTCTATACTGTCCAATATAAATTTCTCTCTAAAAATGATGTCTTGAGGATGTGAGTATTTCCAAGTTTTTCTTTTACAATCAGACCCTCTAACTCTATGGATACCCTGACCAAGTACCGTGAATTATTTCATGTATTCTTTCCCATATTAATGAGATCTTTTTTTACTCATTTTTTTTACATTTATTCAACAAAATAGTTTGCTTTCCAAACAAGACCCTTGTGTCCTTTACAAGCCAACCTACTTGCTGCTATAACCATCTCATGAAAGTGGAAATCTCCCAACACATCAAATGTAATCCTATCAGCCTATAAAGCCCTCATCAACTCCCATACCCATTTCAGTTGTAATAAAAGATTCTTCAATGCATTGTCCAGGTGATGGTTTGTCTTGTTTCATCAAAGTAGAGTTTTTTTAAAGATCGAGGAAACTCCAGTTTTCTCAATCTTTTGTAAGATCTGATAAGTTCAAAATTTTCTCTTACATTTGTTTAACAAACATGTTAACATTCCAAAAGACCTCCTCACCCAATTCCAACCCAAATTTTTATTTAAACAAGCATTTGTGTATAAATCTTTTGTAAGATTTGATAAGCTCAAATTTCCCTTTCATCTTAACTCTGCCTTCTATCTATGATATCGATTTCACAAAAGATTTACTGCTACTTCGTAACATCCCAAAAAACATTTTAGTTCCAATGGCTGACATAATGGAAGCACTAACAAGCTTTGCAACTCCTCCATCTTCTTGTCCTGGCATTAACCCTCAGAAATACAGAATTCTTTAGATGCCTACCATCACCCTCATTCTCCAAAGGCTCAACAATAAAACTCCTTTCATTCTGATACTTGAGGCGCACTGGTGAAGTTTGAAATCTAAATCAATGTATGCCTTAGCTAAAACCCAACACACCCAAAGGATCCCTTCAAACACTAAAAGAGTAATAATTTCAGAATAATTACTCAAATCCAGAAAGCAAAAGGAAACAGCATTGATATTTGAGATTAAGAAAATGTATCTAAGGGATAATCTGTTTATCTAGCTGAACCATAATAGTTCCAAGTAAAACAACACCCTCCTATAAAAGTGAATAACTGTCTTCAAACAACATTCACTCAAAGTATCAATTCTCTAGCCTTCGTACATAATTACCTAGGTCAACACCCAATTCCAACCCAAAAAGAGTGCCATGAAATGCTTATTTAATAGTTTATAGCAATCTCTCTTATATTGCTTGCAATAAAGTCTCAAATCTCAATTAGCTAAATCTTTCAAATAAACCCTCTATCTCATTGATGCCATCATCTACTACATGAGATATTCCTTATGTGACTCAATATCAATGTTTGGAACCACCGAGGAGGGATGGCATTAATCACATTTCACCGCAATGGACCCACCGAAATCCCATCGATCATCATATCATTTTCCCTTAAGAGTATTCCTCACCGATCACTAGTTGTTGACCACTTAATGGTGATTGACTTGTCCTCCAAATACAGCATATATATTAGGGTAACTTCTTTACAGAGTTTATTAAATTAAATTTCAATGTGCTAGGTCATTAGCTGCCATTTTTGGACACAGAATAAATGGATCAGATGATATGAGTTCTGACAAGGAAAAAAAATAAGAGACAAGAAATGACATAAATGTAAATGATTTTACATAGCTGAGTCTACAGACCTACATTCACAGATATTATATAATCACCTTTAAACAGGAGATGCAACAAGATTGATGATTGCCTAATAACCCATAATCATAATAGAAGTTACACACAAACATAAGTAGACATGTGATCACACACAAAAGAGAAAAAAAACATACACTGAACAAATCAAGTTAGTCTAGGATATCTAAATAAATCACTCTCTGCTGCATCACTCCCCTTTTAAAAATAAGCACGCTTATAGCCTTAAGAGATCAGCAAATACAAACCAAGACAAGCCTGAAGTTCTTGGATATAAATTAACCTTGAATAGTTATCTGGCCTAAGTAGCATATCAATCAAATTGGACATATAAGGAGATGAGGAGAGTTTTTTTTTTTTTCACCAAGAAGTGAAAGTAACCAACAAGTAGGCCCCTACATAGAGGTGCAATATCAAGCTTAATGTTGAGCTCAACTTCCCGAGTCAAATTCTTGCCACATGAAGTAGCACAGAGGAACTTTAGCCCACTGGACCAATGTTTGAGAAAGTACCAAACAAAAGAGTTTGGGATAAACTATGCATCGTTTAAAGAACTCTAAAATAATCCCAGCGACCTTATCATAAAACAAATATTAATTGCTTCACCAATGTTTAATCCAGGTTATATCAAGGAACATGACATGATAACATAGGTTATTTCCACTTCAAAGAATGAATGAAAGGTATGAAAATTATGTAATTCATATTCAAACCAGCTAAAGCATACATGCCATCCATGCCCTCTATGCGGGGCCTACTTATTGGTTACTTTCACTTCTTGCTGGAAAAAAAAAACACTCAAGCTTAATGTTGAGCTCAACTGCTCGAGTCAAATTATTGCCACATGAAGGAGCACAGTGGAACTTTAGCCCATTAGACCAATGTTTGAGAAAGTACCATGCAAGGGGGTTTGGGATAAACTAAAGTATCGTTTAAAGAACTCTAAAAAAAACCCAGCGACCTTATCATGAAACAAATATTAGTTGCTTCACCAATGCTTAACCCATGTTATATCAACAAACATGACATGATAACATAGGTTATTTCCACTTCAAAGAATGAATGAATGAAAGGCATGAAAATTACATAGAATCTAAGCTAGGCAATTCTGACTAGTTAGTACCCGGCTAAAGCACGCATGCCCCCCCTCCCCCCCGGCGGAAACACACCCTCACACACAGATTGTGATTACTCATAACAAGAATAACTACAATCAATAAACAATAACATGCATCTTAACTTAAGAAGTACTGCCCAAATAAGAAAAACAAAGAAAGTAAACAATGGAGAAAATAAAAGAGAGAAAGGCGTGACCATACTTGTCAGCTTCTTCAGCCATCAATGCCCCACTTCTGTCTGCGCCATCTCTCTTGCCACCACTTCCATTCCTATGATTATGCCTTTGCTCAGCGCTTCTAGCTAAGCGATACAGGCTATCCCTTATACATAGTTTTGTCCTAATATCCAACTGAATTCAGGCAGGTTCAGATCACTAAATCCCACAATATTGACTTTATAATAATAATAATAATAATAATAATAATAATGGCAGGATCATGCAGAGTTTTTATGTGCAGAGAATGATCATCACCAAGAGAAACATCTATAAGCCTTTTTTTATCATGTCAAATGCTCAGATCCCATTCATTCATACACATTTGCAAATATATAAACAACAATCATAATTTGAACATAATGACAGCACAAACTAGAAAATTCCATATCATTAAAAGAAGTATGTTACTGACCATCTCTTATATTATCTAAAGGTTGGTCAGCATTTTCCTATCGGCTTCCCGTATAGCCATACATAATAGCTGAAGACTATGCAATGCTTTTTATTGGTATTTTGTCAATCTGTAATAGTTGTTGCACAATTACTACCCTTTTTCCACTCTGAATATAAACCTTTGGAGGCTTTGAATGAAACTGATTTACACCATGGACTGACAAGAGAGAGAGCATGTCGAAAGTTGACATTAATAGTTTATGCTGCTATTTTAAAATTGCAAGGTTATGCTGCATTTTGTGAACCAAGTTTTCATATTTCATAATATTTTAAACACAATCAAGCGAAATCATTCAGAGCACTCACAGAAAAATGCACACACATACATAGGTTCTTCTAATGCTATGAAGATTCAGTTTTTATTATATCAATCATGTAATGCAAATAACCAAAGTTTTATAAACCACCACACCTGTTCCATGACTTGTTGAAGTTGGCGAAAACTAGTTGCTTCTAGTGAAATTCCATCCAACACAGAACTCATGCAAGAGCTCTCCTGTGCATTTGAAGAGTCTAGTTCTGCTGGAATCCCTGTGCCAACTCCTTTGATATCATATTCAGACTGATGGGCTACCTTCTTAGCTGAAACTGGACCATAAAATTCTGCTGGACCTACCATGTATGCAGGTCTGAGATTCCTACCAGATGATGGTTCCTGGCCATGATACAGATTTTCCTCATTCTCATTTGTTGTTATAGCAGGAGCCTCAAAGTCAGGACCATTAGCGCTCTCAATGGACCGTACATGATTTGATGCATGGGAATACTCCTTTGGAGAAGGAGATGGGTAGCCATTGTTTTCAGATTTAACATTAGATTGAGTTGGACAGGTCGAAATTTGATCTGAAGAATGACTGTAGTCGATGTGTATCAATGGAATATGTTTCTGCATGTAATTTAAGGAATTGGATCCTATTATTTGTTTATGCTGCTGGATCCCAGGAAGAGGTAAAACTTGATGGGATGAGTCTCCAGATGAATGCTTTGTATCTGCGAAATGCTTCATGTTAACGTTGAGAGGAAAGGAACCATTTTCAATATCACTGTCTTTTCTCCTTCCTTCAAATCGGTTGTTGTGCCTTGCCTGCCTTTTGTTCCAACTCATCTTTCATGCAACCACAAAATCAACATAGCAATGAATTCCGTATACATATAAATATGCAACCTGGCAATCAACTAAAATGCTTATGGAAGCGCCCCCCCACCCACCAGGGAACAATCAAGGAATCTGAATAGCAAATTTTTCCCTTCAGTGCAGAAGATATTTTAATTAGTGAAAAGAAAAGGATATTTAATGAGTTGCCCTTTAAATATATTATCCCCCAAACACTTTTGCAATGGTGATGGGAGGTGAAATGTTGAAATTGAACTCTTACTCGACTAAAGGCTCCATCAAAACTAACAATTCTACACATGCAAGTCAAACTCCCCACCTCAATCTTAAGTAAGCCTCCATCCCAAATAAGTTCAGATCAGGTGATATCGGCTAATCTAAACAGAATTGAAAGAAGATATTGTATGAAAACATGAAGACTTCACCGACCTTTTCCTTGAGTACCAAGTCATCCATACTTGCAGATTTTGTCTCTGACCCATTCAGAAATGTTAAGTAACCAAGAGAAGAATGGTCAACAGCACTGGAAGTCCTGGAGCTTATTTTGTCATCTGTGAAAATGCTTTTCTTGTTGGAATCGTAGACTGAAGGGTCATCACAGCTTAGTTGTGAAGCTTCAGGATGTTCTGATACACTATCCAAAGCACTTGCCTCAGAATTTAAGAACTTGGAACCCAGATTCAACGCATCATCAGATCTTTCAGTGAAATCAGAAGATGAAAACCAGCACAAGTCATCTTCATTGCTCAGACTCCCCAACCCAAATGTTGAATCACAACTTCTGCAAGATAAACCTATAGATATCATGCAAGAGTACGTGTCTTTGTGTGCAAATACATACTGATGTATACATCAACTCTTATGCATGTTTACATGCTCACGTGTGTGCACGTGTGTGTACTCAAATAGATCATACAAAACTGTATCACTCATAAAATGAATATATTTAATTATAGAGATTGCAAATAACTCCACCAGTAGTGTGAATTTTCAAAAGTAGAGATGATGATGATGATGATATAGAAGGGGAAGGGTTGGACTACCTAAACATCCTATCAACATCCTCAAAATTTCCAATATCATCAGGCCACCCGTAATATAAGGGATCACTGCTTTCTTTGTCTTCACAGTCATTATCAAAGAAGCTGAGATCATTGTCTGTCTTTGAAATGTGACTGAGTGGATAACTATACAGGTTATTATCAACTGCAGAACACTTTTCATCTGATGTAGGATCACTGGCACAGAACTCACTGCCAACTGAATCAATATTCCCACGTTTTAAACAATGACTGGGCATGCTTGTTTCTTCAGATCTTATTGTTATAAAGTCTTTGACTGCGCCACTATCTCGTGAGGTAGGAAACACACCATCAGGTGTGTTACACCACGAATCCTTTTCTAACATTGTATCCTTCTTTACCAGAGTAGGTAAGCTAGCTTCCTCCTCTTCCTGAGTGCTATAGGTAAGTGAATCATCTTCATTATTCGCAACACTAATTATCTTACTTTCAGGTTTCTTTTGCTTGACGCCCTGAGCTACAAAGCGATCTCCATATTCATGACCAGGATGAGGTACTACGTGATCATCACTCACACTGAATTCATCCCACGGATTATCTTCAAGCTGCCATAGATTATTAGAAACACACTGTAACCATCAGTATCTTCATGAGAAACACGATAAAAACACATAGAAAATGGAAGTTGATAATTTGGGATGAGACAAGAACAAAAACTGAAGATTGCGCTGCATTTAATTATTTATTGGCCAGAGAAGACGTGCACGTTATCAGGAGTTGACCCAATAAAAAGTGAGTGAGATGATTGGTCTTGATCCCAATACTAGAGCTTCTTCACAAAATTAATGGAATTTAGAAACTCTACGGTAAGGATAATATGATTGCTGCAAATAAATTTCAAACCGCCAAAATAAATGAATAGCTGTCAGTGGTTGCAATGGGTATGTTTTCACTCAATATTTCAGGCCAAAAAAAAAGTCCCAAGAAAGCCAGAAAGGCTGTGATTCTGAGTACGTTAATAGATTACTAAATGCAGATAAATCCGTCTTAACCAATTGTTGTTCTAAAACTGAATAGTTGAATATTTTTGCTTTTTTGCATAATGGGCTTAACCTGAAACAACATACGAGAATGATAAAATACCACAAACACACATAAAGGCATCACAAAACTATACTATTTGCAAAAAAAAAATAACCTCAAAAGAATCCCTACCTCATACATGCACAAATCTGACATTCCTCCACAATCACCTACCCGCCATTGAAGCCACACACAATTTCTTTATATGATGTCATGTTCTTCGTTGAAAGTTAATGCCCTCTCCAAAAAAGAAAAGAAAAGAAAAAATAACAGTCAATTTCTGTGTATTCGGGTCAGAAGAGAACTAGATTCTTCACGCATCTGTTTCAAACCAGAACTCAACAAATTAGAGTTAAATACTTACAGAAATAGCATTAACCTAGCTAGTTTGTGGCATAGAATTAATCAGGGATTAGTCTTGCTTTACTGGTTACTCAACTAAACGCAAATCTTTTCTTTCTGAATCCAATATATAAACATACCAGAGGAATTTCTCAATCTTTTTTAATTACTATAATTAAAAAAATATATCAAAATTCAAAAAAAAAATCTTAAATCTAAAACAAGCATAATAATTGGACTGTTACTCTTCGTTTCTCACAAATTCTCAGCAACCAAACAAGCCATAAACCACAGACCAAACGGATCTCCCAGAGTAAAACTCACCTAAAAAGAATCCAAGTAAACGAAATCTTCCTCCTCCTCCTCCTTTACTGCAAGACTTAACCCTAATCGAATCGCAGCCACTGATATTCAGAAGTTTCTACACAATTTTTCTTCTTCTTTTCTAGTATTCTACACCAGACCGCACTCTCTCTCTCTCTCTCTCTCTTTTTGGTACAAAAACAAATTTTTGAATTTTTTTAGTGGTTAATATTTTTTAATTTTTCTGGATGAGGCACGTTCTGACACGTGGGTAGGAGATCAAAACAAGGAAGCGTAACAGATATCAAAACAGAAAGCAAGAATTCGTGGACGAGAGCGAGGGATGAGATCCAATCACTTTCTACCAGCCCATTGGTCCACGTAGCTCTCACCTACGAATCCCTCGACACATGTCTGGGACCAATCCTTTGCCCCGAATATTTATGCCCTGCACGTGGTCATGCCCACTGACGTCACTTTGTAGCCAAGTACACGGGGAAAAAAAAACAGAGCCGAGGGTTCTCTGTCTCTGGTTTCAAATAGTGGTTTAACCCTCAAAATTTACTTTATTATTTTCTAAATTAGAGTTTTTCTGCCATGATTTTGCGGGAGTGTATTTGTGACTATTTTTTAAAGTAATTTTTATTTAAAAATATATTAAATTAATTTTTTTAAAAAAAAAAATTATTTTTGACATGAGCGCGTTAAAATGATCTAAAAACACTAAAAAAATATTAATTTAAAGTAAAAAAAAATTAAAATTTTTTGAAAAATACTTTTAAAATATAAAAACAAATAGGACAAATTCATCACTCAATCTGATCGATTCTACTTGATCAATTATTTTCTTAAGTGGGTTTTTTCAATCCGTTTGAAATTTTGATTCCATGAGTGATCATAGTGGTTTCTCGTGCTGGTGATTTTAAGAGCATTTGATGAAGATGATGGCCATGAGAGGGAAGGGAATGGTGGAAATTAGGAATGAATCAGAAGTGTTGGCCGCGCTACACTGCGGGTCAATTTGCTTTTACATAAAATATATTAAAAAAATTAAGATCTAAGAGTTAAGTTTTAATGCAAAACTATACCTAAGAGCATTGAGTCTATCTGTCATGCCTGACACAAAAGTTATATTTATGATATTAATAATATTATTAAACTTGCATGACACAAATTTAAGTGAGTTTGGTTTCAACATCAAACCACGGAGCCTTGGATATGGGTCTAGCTGCAATATCGTGTTATAAAAATGTGATAATTAAAAAGAAAAAAATTTAATATTACATAATCAAATTGAAAAAAAAAGATTAATTGAAAAGAAAAAAAAAACAATAAAGCAAAGCATTATTTCGATAAATAGTGCTTTGCAAGAAGGGGTATAGTAAAATCCCCTCATGAGATCACAATAATCTAATAAAAAATAAACAAAACAAATCATAAAGTTTAATTTTTAATCAAATCAATATTAAAAAATGAAATTCAAAGAAAAAAACCACTTAAAAAAAATCTGAATCAACTGGTTTAACCCGTCAAACCTGGGATTCATGTCATGAAATTGAAAGAAAAAATGTTGATGCCTTTTAGTTATAGTTAATTACAATATTTAAAGATGAAATTGGAAGAAAAACACCAATGAAGAAAAAGGAAAAAAATTTGAATCAACTGAGTTAACCCACCAAATCAGGTTACAAAGAAAAAAAAACCTACGTGAAGAAAAACAATAATGAAGAAACAGAAAAAAAAAAATTTGAATTAATTGGGTTAACCCTTCAAACCGGGTAACCAATCAAACTTGGGATTCGTGTCATGAAAGTTTGATAACTGAATAGGAAAAACAATTACGGGTTAACCCCGAATTAGCCGGGTTAACCCGTCAAACTCGGGATCCGTGTCATGAAAGTTTGATAACTAAATAGAAAAAAAAAATTAACATTAACAAACTAAATTAAACAAAAAAAATAATTAAAAAGAAAAACCAGAAAAAAAAAATTTGGGTTAACCTGTTAAACCTGGAATTCGTGCCATGAAAGTTTGATAACTAAATAGAAAAAAATTTAACATTAATAAAAAAAAAAAGTTAAACAAAAAAAATATTCATTAAAAAAAAACAGCTTGGAAAAAAAAACAAAGCAAAAGGCAAAAACAAAATAAAAATAAAAAAAACTCAGCCTTTTCACTGTGGACTATACAGTCCATAGTAAAAGACTAAGCAGTTTTAATATATGTTATAATAAAACTCAAGTAAAACTCTATTTCATATATTCTATTTCTATCATTCTTTTTGTTTTAAATCTTGGAATTTAAAGAATCTTCCCTAACTAAAATATTTGAACTTTTTGCATGACTATGGACATATAATGAATAGTATAATATACTAAAAGAGATTAGTTTTTCGTGTTATTGTACATTGCGCCTCAAATAATATTATTGTGAATTGGAATAGTGTTTTTTTAACTTTTGTTTTGGTTCTCTAACTTTTATTTTGCATGATTTAACTCTTTTTAACTCAAATCAACACTAAATTACATATTTTTTTTAGAATGAATGGTTGAATTAAAAGACAGGGAACTGAAATAAAAAAAAACAAGTAGAATAGGTGGTGGATTTGAAATTTGTTATAGCTTATTTTAGTCCCCCATAGTTTTTAGCTATTACATTAATCGGTCCCCTTAATTTTCAAAAAATCAATTTCGATATCAAACTTCATTTTTCTTATTTTTTAGTCTTTTGTTTTTTTGGGAGAGAGAGAGAGAGAAAAAAAAAAAGGGAGTCACCAAATTTCAGCATAAATAGAGAAAATGGATACATTGGTGATAATTAGGACCACCAAAACAGTCTATTTTTGTGTCAAATGGTTCCATATAATGAGGAGAGTTGAGATGAGATGTTTTTTTTTTTTTACCTTCAAAGTGTCTACAAAAACAAATCTGAGCATAAGAAGATTTTGAAATTTTGTGTCGGGTTTTTGTGTTTTTAAAGGACATAAATTGATTTAACGAAGTTTCTAATGTGTTTTCTTGATGCTTTAGGCCAAAAATAAGTTTGTTTATAAAAATTCTCTAGGACCTGTTTTTCCAATCATCACAATGGTTGGATTCCAAGGATTCTGAGATGACACGTTGGCTACTAATACAAGTGACATATCTTCTTTTTAAAAAAAATGATTGGGGCTCCACCCCTATTAACTTTTTTAAAAAACAAAGGCAAGTGTGCTTGGACTTGATCTAGCAAGCCCAACGTGGTTCGTTGCTTGATGGGCCTCGCTTGTCAAGCTCAATAACACCTAGCTTAAATTTTTTTATTTTTTTTTATTAATGCCTTATTTTCTATGTATTTTGTAAAATATTTTTTTTGTTTATGTTTTAATTAGTACCCATTATGTGTGATTGTTTTCCGCTTATTTAGCCTTTTTTAGATTGTGGTTATTGTTTTTTAATAATATTAGGTATGTTTAATTTTTAAAGAGGTTGAAATGATTCATCTGTGAATTTTTTAAACATTATATATATATATATATATATATATATATATATATATTAATTTTTTAAAAAAAATTAATATTGGTTTCTTTCATAAGATTTTTAATATGTGCAACCTTATATAATATTTTTTTTATTTTAATGTATTTAATAAATTTAATGTGTGTGTCAGTTTATATTACAAATTTATTTTGATTAATAAATTCATTAAACAAAATTGGGTAAATTACCTATGTTACAATATTAAATATCTTGATCTACATTTGTCTCTTAGTAATAGTAATAATATTAATAGTAATAGTAATAGTAGTAGTAGTAGTAGTAGTACTAATAATAATAAAAAAAAGAAGCGGAGGAAGAAATTAATGAGAACTTTGAGATGGAAGATTAATGTAAGGATTAAACAATGATAAAAACAAATGTCAAGGTTAGAGGATCCACCAATGATATTTCAAACAAGTATAGTATAAACTCTTATTACTCAATTTGGAAACCACACACGGAGGAGGTTCCAATCGGATGATTTGTTATTAATAGCTCATTATAAATTATTAACATGATCATATTAATTATCTTATTTACATAACACCAAACTTTTAAATATTGTCACGAATTCATGATGTAAACTGATGTTAACAACAAATCAAGTTCCTTTCATAGCCTAGGTGTAGATAATAGCATACGGCGGTTGGGCTATGAGAGTGCCAAGCATTTGTTGTACCAAGTGTTATACAACACAAATCTAGATTAACCATTTAACAAGCAAGGTATTAAGAATTAGTAAGATAAAAAGATAAGACATGTTAATATTAAACATTAAGATCCATGTTGAGTTTACACTATATTTATTCTTACACCATTAGTGTAACCTTTTCACCTTGACATAATAAACTTAGCTAAACATAATGAAGAAGAGAAACATAAATAAACAAAACAAGAACATAAAGAAAATACAAGTTAACTAAGTAAAGGAAAGGAAATGAAAAGCATAAACAAGATATTAATGAAAGCAAAACTTAAAAATTACAAAAAAAATATAAAAAGAGAAATAAAGAGCATGAACTTGATCTAAACAACCAAGCCCCCAAATGCATGGCAAATGCCTCCTTTTATAGGCCAAAATTCGGAATTATTGATTTGATGACTAATTGTTGAGTGGGTGACCAACTTTTGACTTGGTAAAAATCCTTATCTTTTAGTCTGAATAAAACAAAAATGCTACCATCCGAACTGGGTCCACTGGAAAACATGAAAGTTGTAGGAAATTAACTCAGCTTTACAAGAAAAAAAAATAGAGGTCATTTGGACTTCTAGAACTCTAGATATGGGCCAAACACTGAACAGTGTTCGGGCTGCAGGACAGATTCGGACTTCTCCGTTGTTGCTATAATTTGGACTTGAAAACGGCCTTCTTAGATCTTGATGAAAACATGAAAGTTGTAGGCCTATGTCTTACTGAATCTGTTTAAAAATTTGAGGTCATTTGGACATCTAGAACTCGAGATATAACCCAATTGCCGAACAGTGTTCCAGTTTGGACTGCACCAACATCTCTTTTCTATGTTTCACCCTTTCTTTATCTTCACAAATTTCAGTAGTTGAATTCATCAATCAATCCTTTGATTTATGTGATACATTTAAGATGAACATTTACCATATATTAAGGCATTTTATAGTATTAGACTTGTTATTATAAAACATGTTTTAGTTAATGAGTTATTGATACTTTAAGTGCAAAATGAAGATATAAAACCTTGATAAATATGCACTTTTAAGTACTAATCAAATATCCATTTTTACGTTGATAAGAAAGTAACTTGTCTCGTAGAGTAGTGGAAGTCAGTTATCTAGTTCAAACCTAAACAATGATGGATATTAGCAGGCCCATGAGCTATATCAATAAAAACTTGTATACATGATGACCAAATGATAAAACTGTGTAACTAGGATTTTGTGGATTTCTAAGACAAGTAGATTAGAATCTTAGTTCACCGGAAGCTAATATTTTATGGGGTTTCTTTGAAAATTTTATGGGTTCTTTTTTGTTTTTCATTTGTTTACTTATGGGCTTAGAAATTAAAGAAAAAAAATAAAAAGTTTGCAAAAACAAAGGTTAGTAGGCCATAGAAGTATGAGAAATTGAAACTTTTGAGATTTGGATGTGGATTCTTTTTTAAAATTCTTAAACTTTATGGTGTCAATTTTGTATTGATCATGGGAAAAGTTTATGAATTACAATAACATTTAAACTAGGATGCATTAGTTAACACATGGAAACAAAATAAATTTGAATAGCGAAACACATCTTTTCTTATACCAATTAGTTGGTACTCAGGGAAGATTCTCTTTTTAAAATCCAAATGCTAATCACATACATGATCTTGTAGCATATTCATTTATAATTTTTTTAATCTAAATAATCCTAAACTTAGTGACACGAATAAAAGATTGATGTCTTATCCCAAGTGCAAGAGTGTCGAAGTAATAAATAACCCGGCAAGACCGGGGTCGAACCACAGGGAGATTAACTATATAACAACAACAACAATAATAATAAGTTAAAGAGGACTTTGAGATGTAAGATTAATGTGAGGATTCAACAATGATAAAAACAAATGTTAAGGTTAGAGGATCCACTTATAGTATTAGAAATAAGTATAGTACTAAAATCTTTTTATTAATCAACTGGAAACCACACACAAAGAAGGTTCCAATCGGATGATTTATCCTTAATAGTTCAGTATAAATTTTGAACATGATCATATTAATTATCTTATTTAAGTAACACCAAACTTTTAAATATTGTCAATAATTCATGATGCTAACTTATGTTAACAACAACTCAAGTTCCTTTGATAGCACAGGTGTAGGTTATATCATACGGTTGGCTATTAAAATACCAAGCATTTGTTGTACAAAATGTTATACAACACAAATCTAAATTAACCATTTAACAAGCAAGGTATTAAAAATTAGTAAGATAAAAAGATAAGCATGTTAATAACAAACTTTCTTGGATATAAACATTAAAGTCCATGTTGAGTTTATATTATATCTATTCTAACACCATTAGTGAAACCTTTTCACATTGACATAATAAACTTAGCTAAACATAACGAAAAAGAGAAACATAAATAAACAACATAAGTATAGTAAAGGAATGAAAAGCATAAACAAGAGATTAAAGAAAATATAACATGAAATAAAGCTTAAACATTATAAAAATATAAAGAAAGAAATAAAAAGCATGATCTTGATCTGAAAACCAAGATGTCTAAATGCATGGCAAATGCCTTCTTTTAGAGGCCAAAATTTGAAACTATTGATTTGATGACTAATTGTTGAGTAGGTGGCCATATCTTGACTTGGTGACAATCATTATCTTCTTGTCTGAACAAAACGTCATTGATAACGTCAAAATTTGAAGAGACTTAACCATGAAAGTTCTAGGAAATTGTCTCAACGATCCAGGGGAAAAAAATTGAGTTCATTTGAACTTCTAGAACTCGAGATATGGGTTGAATACTGAACAGTGTCTGGGTTGGAAGATAGATTTGGACTTCTCCATTATTACTACAATTTGGACTTGAAAAGAGCCTTTTTGAAATCTTGGACTCCTCATAAAAGTTTTAGGCCTATGTATTAGCTTTCCATCCATATAGAACATACATAAATCCAAGATCTACAGGTCCAGAGAGGACCCAATGACCAAACAATGCTCTATTTTGGACTGAACCGACATCTCTTTTCTAAGTTTGGCCCTCTCTTTGTCTTTTAAATTTTAGTAGTTAAACTCATCAATCAATCCTTTGATTTATGTGATAAATCTATATTTAAGATGAACATTTGCCATAAATTAAAGGTATTGTATAGTATCAGACTTGTTATTATAAAACATGCTTTCATTAAGGAGTTATTGATATTTCAAGTGCAAAATAATGATATAAAACCTTGATAAAAACATACTTTTAAGTACTAATCACTTAGCGTCAATCCAAAATTGTTAATCTATTTTTTCTTTATCTATGTACTTATTAAAAAGTATCAGTGAAAACAATCATAAAAGATACTGCAGTTATAAAATTTGAATTGGCATGGAAATTGTAAAGTTCAAGCTAAGAAACATATAGAAGGATATTTGTATTTATACTGCCCAAATTGCAAATTTATAAAACTTGTTTCACCCTAAGAATATCTTTCATAACTCAATTTTGGATACCCCAAAAATTATTTTAAATACATACAAATCAAAAAAATCCAAAAATATTTTTAGGACATGAAGAGATAAGCCCTTGAGTTGCAACAAACCAAAATAACCAGATTAAGATATTTTAACATGATGAGCTAAAGAAAGACTTACAAAAATGAAGATTAAAATTCAACTTGATAAAAATTAGAAAAAGTAATTAAGTTTAAGAACTTAATTAAACTTTTAATGGGTTCAATTGGCTTAACTAAAGACTTAATTAAAGAAACATTAAGTTTAAAAGTCAATTTGGCCATAATTGGAATAATTAATTAAGTTAAAGGACTTAATTTAACTTAATAATAGTTTTATGAATTCAATCGAGGACTTAATTGAAAAACAAAATAAGTTTAAAGGCCTAATTCGATTAATTCATAAAAATTATAAGATTTGGGACATAATTTAAACTTAAAAAGGCTAAATTGGTGCAATCAAGGGTTCAATTGAAAGAAATTTAAAGACCACAGGCTTATTGAGGGTTATATAGAAGAATTTCAAAACCAAAGACCAAAGTGCATAAGGTGTGTAAGTTCGATGACTAAAATTAATCAAATTAGGGATATATTTAGAGAAATTAAAATTTTGATGGTTGATAAGGGTGAAATTGCATAATATAAAAGCAAAAAAAAAGGGCAAAAGACGATCAAATTAAAGGATTTAAATCAATGGCTCTAGGGGTGTAATTGCTAAAATTGAGAAGTTTAAGGATCAATTAAGGATTCATATGCTTAAATTGGAAAGACAAGGAGTAAATTGAAATTTTTCTAAAATCTTATTTTAAAAACCCTAATTTTTAGGATTTAAACAAACAACACGTCACTCAGACTTTAATAAAGAAATAAGTGACACATCATTTGGTCTTCTTATCATTTCATTCAGTCGAGAAGATTGATTGAGTTGTCACTTTTAGGCAAATGAACGTGGCATCTTTGACCACCTCACAGGCTCTAACCACTACTCAACTTAGAAACATCTCATCTACAAGGATCAGCTATTAACATCACATGTTTGTACGTCATTCGATTCAATAAACTTAACAACATCTTGTCTATGATCAGCCCGTCTTTACATTGAAAAATTCAAGATGATCAAGAGCTCCCATTTCAATTAATGAATTTGAAGTTTTAGACCTCTAAATTCAATGTGGTTTGTTCTTAATGACATATCTACATCCCCTCTATAAGGTTTAGGTCAATAAATGATACATTTATGACTCAATATCCACAATGATGTTGACAAAGTACCCCACTCAATCATTTATAACTGAAAAAAAATTCATCATGACAGAAAAGACTCCTAAGCTATTCTCTCATGTTTGATTTTGTTTTTTAGAAGAACAAAAAGGCACTAAACACCTCTTATTTCAAAAGGAAGGTTTTGAAAGAGAAAGAATAAGAATCTTCTCTGATAATCTCTTTCCAAAAATTCATCATGGTTTTGAAATTTCTGGTATTGGTTTGGTTATAAAAAAGCATGTGCTCCTGAGTAGAGGATGATGGTTTTTTGAGAGAAGAAACAGAAAAGAAAAGAAGAAAGATTAAAGAAAATTAAACCACTAAAGTTTCTTGATAACAAGCCAATAAAGTATTAATAAGAAGTGGATGGAAAGAGGTAAAGAGGTAAAAAATACTAGAGATCTAAAGCTTGAAGAAGGATAAAGAAATACCTAGCAAATGAGACAACATTATTAGACAATGTATACCTCTAGCTTTAATGAGGGAGAGTAGCTCAATGAACACACTCCCTCCCTTTCTATTTTGTCTTTTAGATTTCTACCTAAAATGTGTGTTAGGCATCATTTGCAGTTATTTATCAATTTAAATGTAATAGATGCTTCTTTTTAAGATGTTTAGTTATGTCATGAATCATCATGTACTTTCAAGTTTTGTTTGATGTCTATTTTGTGCTTTAGAGTTTATGATTAAGTGATGAATGATAGTTTAAAATGTTGTTTTGGCATGATTTAAGGCTTAGTTTAATCAATAATATATTTAATGCAGAATATGTTAGAGTGTGATGTTGTTGTTATAGTTAATTTTAACCTGATTTTGATAGCATACTAAGCTTACTTGAACTATAAGTATGGTGTTTATAGTTAGGGAAGATGGGAATCAGTCAATAAAACAATGTTTATACATAAAGGGATGTAATTTTTATTGCCTATTGGTAATTGGTTATGCTAGCTTTACTATTATTTATGGATTCTTATTATTTATAATGATTCAAATAAATTGTATTTAGCATGTTTAATCTATATTTGCAATGCTTAGGTCCCTTTTCATGGTTTTATGCTTTTTTTTATGGGGTTTTAGCTTTTGAGCATTTCTGAATTTGTGTTATTGAGCTGAAATTTGGGTTCCCTCATAATCTGATGCTTTTGTTTTCCTTGTAAGCTTCGATTGAGTCTCAGACCTATGTATGAGTGTTCTATGCCATTTTTTATTCCTTTTATTACATGTTTTAGATAAATCGATCCCTAGTTCTCTTTAATGCCTAGGTTAGGGGTCATGACTGTTGGGTTTAATTTGTTGAAAATAAGAACGTGTTATTACTTTTCAACACATGATTGTGCACTAGTTCTCCATTTTGCATCCTTTTATGCTTTTATTTTGACATGATCTAGCCTATATATTCACTTTGATTTTTGGGTTTCGTCGCTGAGTTCTTGGTGTTTTTGGCTTGGATTCAAACAAAAAAATCTTTTTGATTTTCTTTCTTTCTTTTTTGTTTGTGGGTTGTGTTTTTGGGCTTGGACTAGGAAGTCTAATCTATATGGCTGGGTTGAACCCATTCCAGGTTTAGTGCATAGTTTGGTTGTACAAAATTTTACAAAGAAAAAATGCATTCTTTTTATCCTTAGGATGTGTTTGGCAAAGACGCCATAGGGAATTTTCACCAGTTTTTTTTTTGTCAAATTGTTTTGGTAAATAACCCTAAATAATTTCTAAAAATTCTGAAAAAAAATCCAGTGATCATTTTAGAGTTACTTATAGGTCCCTCACATATTTTTCAACCATTTCATTTAATATTTGGGCTGCAAACTTACATTGTAAGATACTGACTCAATATTAAATATATTAATTTTTATTTAAAATTTTAGAAAAATACAAAAATCCAAAATTTCTTATTTAAAAAGATACAAAAATATGTTTTTGTTTGTGTGCATATGACAAAATTCTAAAAATTCTCATGCATATTTTATAGAAAAGATAAATTATATTGTTATCATACTTTGTTATCAGAGCATATCTCTCTAAATTGCATATAATTTTTCATATGGCAGAGCATCTAAATATTTGGATATTTTTAGGATGAATTAGAGGCAGAACTTGAAGAACTAGAAAGGAGCTGAATTGGAAGAACAACTTTTTCAACCAACAATAACAACTATTTGATTTTTTGATTGATTTCAAAGTACCTTTTAGCTAAAAATAAAATGTGATCATATGAATAATATATACTTGAATGTTCATTTAATATAAATAGCATGGATTTGATCATACTTTTTTAAAAGGTTTTTTAGCTATTTTATCTAAAAACTTAGTTAGAAAATAAAGAGCATGAATGTAGATGCTCTTATATATTACTAGAAGTTTGCTAGAGGTTTTTTTTTTTTTTTTTTTTTTTACCCAAAATAGCTTAGTGGAAAAAAATAAACATTGAACATTAAAATTAAAAATAACAAAAACCTAAAACTAATTATGAAACTATTGCACATCTACTCATATATTATTATTATTTAGTGGATCCTTATTAGACTTTTAATTTGCATATTATTCTTCTTTTTTTCCTTTTATTGATAGGTAATATAGAGAATTTTTTATTATTATTAATATTTGATTTTGATTTTTATTCCTAATGATTGTCAATTTGCCACCTGTTCATGTCGTCATTTTTTAATGACAACTTAAACTAGTGTTTTCTATGGTTGTAGGGTGTAATGTTTATGCATTTAATGCTAGCAATTTCTTGGCAAGTAAAAAATATGTCATTGTTGATTTGATTTATGGTTTGGTTAGATTGCTAATAAAAATTCTTGGGTTTATCATGAATTATATTATGCTAACATGTATGGTTTTTGGTCTCTTGGGATTCTAGTTTCCTCTTTCTCATAAATAAATCTTCTGATTTTTTTTAGATTTTGTAAATGCTTTGTTTTTATATTGTGTTATTGCTTGCTGCATTGGTTTATATTACTTAATAGGAAAGGTATTGCTATTCTCTTATATTTTAACCCTTTATGCCATATTATGTCATTTGTTGTTACAAATATTTAGTCTCAAAACTAGGTCTCTATATATTTGGTTTTCCCTTTTAATTAGCTTTTATCTTCACCAAGCTTGTCATCATTATTGGTGCTTTACTTATATGATTGATTTCTATTATATGACTACAATTTTTTTCTTCTTCTTTTTTGGTTCTTCGTGAAAATATCTTTAAAAGTTTGTTTGCCTTTCTGCTTGTGTTATTAGTCTATTTAGGTTTTTATTTTTGGATATATAATTAGATTATGTGCTATCTAAGGTGATAAGATTATAATTGATGTTAACATGATATTTTCTATCATGTATTATGATGCTTTAGACAAGGATATGATTTTATCTTTGTTGTTGATTTTCCCACAAGAGGAATTTGATGCATAAGATCAACATTAACCTTAAGTTTTTCTTTTTTTGAAGACCTGCATCTATATGTAATGGAATTTCTTCTTCAATGGGTTCTTTATTGTTTGGCTGGTAATTTTTATTTATTTAAATAAGCAGATCATTGATAACTATGTTATTATTATTGTAAGTGTTTAACATATTAGTTTCAAATGTTTAATAGTGATATGTCTATAATTAAATTTGATGTTGGTTGCTTTAGAGGTTAGGACATAATAATTTGTTTTAAGTATTTGACATTGTTTTTTATGGCATTGAAAAAATTATGGTGCTCACTAAACAAATAACTGTGCTTCTTTACATGATTTTATCATTCTTTTTATTTTTTTAAAAATCTTTTTAAAATAGATATTAAAATCTGTTCTATTTAGGTTTTTGGGTGATGAATTTCACAATATTCATAGGTTTTCTAATGGTTTTCTTTTACTTAAAGTTTATCATTGGTTTTTTATAATCTTTGATAACTTGTGATTGTGTGTTTATCTTTTCATGGGTATTTTTTCACTTAATTGATTTATTAAGAGCATGTTTGGTATTGTAGTGGCAATTGTTTTTCATTCGAAAATGCATTGAAATAATATTTGTTTTAAAAATTCATTTTGATATCAACACGTCAAAACAATTCAAAAACATTAAAAAACTTAATTCGAAGCAAAGAAAAATTTTTAAAAAAAAATTAATTTTTTTCAAAAAAGCTTTTGAAATGTAAAAACATAGAGGTTCTAAATATACTCTTCATATATATTTGTTTTTTTTTTCTTTTTTCTTTTTTGCTTTGCAAGTCTTTATATTTCCTTTCTTTCCTACCATTTGTTTTTCTTTTGAGTATTGAATCTATTAATATTTGAGCAAGTTTTAAGGATATAAATTATTTTATTGTGTACTTCCATTTTCTGGTAATAGTTTAGATAAACAAATAATTAACACTTGCAGCACATAAATACTTGAGATGTTGCTTAACATGTATTGATTATAGATTTTGCAATGAGATACATTTTCAGTTTCTCTTTTACATATTGAAGTAGTTTGTAAGTTTGTTTATGAAGTATTGTATACATTGTTACGGTGTGCGCAACATCGAGAATGACGAGTCTACCTCCTGAGATGTGTTGAAAGGAAAGAGTTTTGGGTATAATCATAAAGTTATAATTATAAGGTTCAAGAGTCGCCACCTAGTATTATGGTTACTAAGAGACTTATAGTCTGCGAGAGTTTAGGTAAGGGACTTATTGTGTAAGGAGAAAACACATCACCCCTAATGCACCCCACCTAAGGTAAGTTGTATTATTATTTGATTGTTATTCTAAGTTGCATTTTTGTTCATTGATCTTATCTAAGGTTCAAGACAGGTTTCCATTCGTAAGGAAGTCTTTACCTTATCAGGTTAAATCTTAACCATTCTAATGTCTAAATTTTTACATCGCATTTATTTTGCACCTTGTATTTTTAATACCTAAGGGTATACTTTATAATATAATTTTATATCTTCAAATATCAAAGTCTACAACTAAATCCTAGCGTTTTAAATATAAATTGAAAAAAATGATCAGTGAATGATTTTTGATATTTTGGTCAAATCCTAACGAATAATCATAAACTAGTTATGATATCCATTTTACATAGTAAAATATAAGAAAGATGGATTTTTTTTTATGAAAATATGCTTGAAAATTTTTTAGGATTTGACTTTATGCACAAAAACAAAACATTTTTTTATTTTTTGAAATGAAATTTTTTTTGTTTTTTTTTTCAATTTCGGAAGAAACTGAGTATTTTAATACCAGGTTTGTATCTTATAATGTAAGTCTATAACCCAATATTATACAAAATTGTTGGAAAAACATACAAAGGGCTCACCAATATTTTTAAAATTCCCTTTTGAAAATTTGAAAAAACATATGTTACATATATTAATATTATTATATTATTATTAAATATACTGGCCTGGGCCCAACCCAACCATCTAGGCTAGACCTTGTCGGGTCGGGCCGATGGACAGCCTAACAGACCTGGCATTTCTCTTTTTTTTAGTGGGTTAGACCCAACCTAGCTTAGTGCAACTGAGTGATTGGCCCAACCCAATGATTAAGTTGTATTGTAAACAATAAAACATGAATTATAATTCACATTATGCATGTTTACAAGTAAAAGAATAAGAAAAACAGGGGGGGGGAGCGAAGATGATTACCTAGCATAAAGATGATTGGTTGGTGGTTGTATTGGGTGGTTCAACGTGAGAAGGATGGAGGTTGTTGTAACCCATTTTTGGATCCCCATAAAAAATAAAATAAATAGCCAAAAGAGGTTAGAAAAATAACAGGAGGCAGAAGCGCTCGGAAAACAGTCAGAAAATTGGTCAAGAAATTTAAAAATACAAGGATTGAATTTTTGACAGTATATTCTTGAAGGATGAAAGCCCTATTGAGAAGGAAAATTTGAATTTTGAGGAGAAAAGCCCAAATTTGGATGTTTATGGACTTAATTGGATTTTTATGGACTTAATTGGATTTTTATGGACTTAATTGGATTTTTATTTGAATTTATAAAGGATTTGATTGCAAGAAAAATTAATTTTTAAGTCAATTTGGGCTTTAATTAGAAGAAATTTAAGTTCTGGGGCCAAAATATATTTTTTAGGAATTTATTGGGTCAAATCAGGGGTTTAATTGCATAAATATTGAAGTTTAATGGCCAATTAAGGACTTAATTAAGAAAATCCGAAACCAGGGACCAAATTGGAAGAGGCGCGTAAATGGAGGGGCTGCAATTATTCGGTTCAGGGGCCTAATTGAAGAAATTGAAAGTTTATTAATCAATTGAGGGTTAAATTGCATAAATCAGAGACCAAGGACCAAAGTGAAAAAGGCGGCCAACAAGAGGGGCGGGGACCGAATTTGGAGGGCTGATTTGAAGTTTGGCCATTTAAATGAAACGGCGCGTTTTATCCAAAACGACGCCGTTTCATATATATATAAAAAAAAAGAAAAAAAAAAAGAGGAAGACCAGAACGGTGTCGTTTTGAACGACACTGTTCATCTTCTTCCTTCCCCCCGGTTTAGCAGCAACAGAAGACGAAAAATTTGAAAACCTTCCCGCCTCTCTCTCCTCGCCCCCACCACCACCACCGAAAGCGTCAATGGCCGACTAGCCGTTGCGTGATTGAAGGCGCACTAACAAAAGGCATGCCGGTTCTTTTTTTTCCTTATAAATAAGAGAGAGGCCAAAAGAGAGAGAGAGAGACCCAGAGGAGAGAAGGAGAGAGAGAGCGACCCGAAGAGAGAGAGAGAAGAATAGAAACAAACCGAGAAGAAGGAAACCGAAACCAAAAAAACCAAAAACCAAACCGAGAACAGACAGCCACTGAGAATAAAAAAAACGAAGGAGAGGGGAGGAAGAAGAATTTTTCGCCACTGTTAGAAACAGCAGCAACGCCGCCCGGAGCCGCCGTCCACGAGTCACGCCACCGCAGCCCCGCCAGTAAACCACCGTCTCCGCCGCGCCAGGTACGCTCTCTCCCCTGCATTGTTTTTTTTCTTTCGTCTTCTGTAGGTTTCGTCTCCTGCATGCAGAATTGTTCTGCATGTAGGGGACGGGGGGGAAATTAATTCCCCTCGTTATGTTTTATCTTCTGGGCCAGACCGGTTCTGGCCCAGAAACATGTATATGGGCCAGAAGGATTATATATTAATTATTAAGGGGCTGGGCCGGCCCAACTAACTGGGCCGGCCTCAGCCCCACAAGTCATTGGGTCGGGATCGGCCCAAGAAAGGTGACTGGGCCGATCTCGGACCAAGTTGTTTTTCTTGGGCCGAGATCGGCCCAGTCACCTTTCTTGGGCCGATCCCGGCCCAATGACTTGTGGGGCTGAGCCCGGCCCAGTTAGTTGGGCCGGCCCAGCCCCTTAATAATTAATATATAATTATATTATATTATTATATTATATATATGTGTGTATATGTTATATATATATATAAAATATTTATAAAAAAACAAATCTAAAAAAAAATGTTGTTCTTTTCCTTTCATATATATATATATATATATTAAGGGGGTTTGTATTTTTTTTTTTACTATGGAGGTATAAATTCAGTATTTAAAATACCCGGTTTTCGTCAAGACATCCGAAATTTTCAAAGATAAAGTTTTTTTTTTGCTTTCAAAAATTTCAAAAATTCCTTAAAAAATATTGTGGATTTTTCCACATATTTTTTTTTTATGACTTAATATTAGTTTGTATTTTTATGTTGTGGAGATACAAATTCAGTATTAAAAATACCCGATTTCGTCAAAAAAAAAAATATTGTTTTAAAAAAATATTTTCTTGCGTGTTGCATACGGCCAATACTCTAACATGTTTTGAATGTTCTTTTTATAAAAAAATATATTGGAAGCTTTGAAAGTGTGTTTTCGCATAGATTTCTTAAACACAAATTATTTTCTTGCATTTCTGGATTTTACAACATGTTTGTAAAACTCCAAAGAGTATTGGCCAATATTCCAAAACCTATAAAAATCTTATTTTTGGAGAGGGAATTTATTTATTATTCACCGCTAATGTTGGATAAAGAAATCCTTAAAAGGATGAATATCCAAAATATTATTGGGAATAATAAATCCGCACACATTCTTGAAAGAAGCCTTGATTATAATCGAGGACATTTCAAAATTAAATTTTTTTTTTCCACGATTTATGAGTCACAAACTTTTGAAATACTAAGGGAAAAATGAGCTTTCAAAGCACATGGAATCTCCTTATATTTCTATCCAAAATCAATTGACGAGCCTAGAAAATACCAACACCATAGCAATTATAGAGCAAACCAAACACCAAGCAACTTACCTTAGGTAGGGCGTACCAGGGGTGCTAATACCTTCCCTTTACGCAACCAGTCCCTTGCCTTAGAATCTCTGAAAGACCAGTTAGGGTGACCAAAATACTAGGTGGCGACTCCCAAAGAACCAAATCAATAAAACAGAATAAAACGAAAGTCGCCACTCGAATGTCGCAAAAACAAACTTTTTTTGTTTATTATTATTTTTTAGGGGTGCGACAGGATGGCGACTCCACTGGGGACCCTTGGACTAAGCTTGATTTGTTTGTTTGTTTATATGTGTAATTGGTTTTTGTTTTCTTATGATGCTTTGTTTAAAAGCTTTAGCATATATCTTTACATTCTATCATACATGGCATAGTCATGCATCACTTTATTATTATTATTATGTTTTGGAGTGCACACACATGTAACTTTAAGTTTAAGTGGGGGACTAGCAGCTTGCCTTATGACTTGAGTCAAGGTTTAAGTTTGTGTAAACCCCAACTCTTTGCTGAGTGTTTAGACTGATTGTGATTGGTACACGTACCATCCCACTAACTGCTAGACCTCCATATCGCGTTTACGAAGGTTGATCACTGGAACAGCAAGAGACCCTCTTTTAGAGACCCGATAATAAACCTACCCTATGTCTCACGTAGAGAAATTAGAACCTATCCTTAGGGTGTATGTTCCAACATATCTTTTGCATCCAAACAAGTCTAAACCCCAATGCATTTTGAATTGCAGGATTTGTGAACGAAATGACCATCATCACTAAATCTTCCATCTTAGAGTATGGAAAAAATTCTGAACTATCACAATTGACTGAAGGAGACTGCCTTAGAAGCGATGCTAAGAAGATGTCACCAATCAAGAACCTGAATTACATATTGAATGAGATGAACAAGTTAACGACTTATTTTCAGAATGTTGATAAAGACACATTTTTTAGGAAATACGGACGTTTGATGGAAATTGCAAAGGTAGAAGTTTTAAGCCCAGTTGTGCGAGCTTTAGTTCATTTTTGGGATCCAGACTACCGGTGTTTTTCCTTTGGAAGCATAGACTTGTGCCCCACGGTTGACCGAGTTTCCCAACGACCTGTATCGGATTTATTCTCCTTTAAGATCCGACAAGATCATCCCTGAACTATCAAAGCTGCTCAGAATCTCCAACTTGGAAAAGTTTCAAGAGAAGAATGGTACCGGTTTGAAATGGAGGATGTTAGAATTGGAAAAGAAATCAGGAGTAGAAAAAGAGAGATTGATTGCCCTAGGTATATTTGGCCTTGTGTTGTTCCCAAGTCAGATTGGTGTAGTGAGTTTGGAGGCCGCTGCTGCTTACGTGGAATATGAGAATACACGAATCAATCCAGTGGCTACTATTTTAGCCGAAACAATTTTGACACTTAACCATTGTAGGAGGGCCGGAAAAGGAGCAATGAGATGCTGCACGCAACTGTTGTATATTTGGATGGTTAGCCATATCGAGACAAAGAAACCTGTCTTCAATAATTTTTGGTGGTTCACCCAAAAACCCCTCAATATAGTAGAAGAAGAAGAATGGGGAGATCTAGACAACCAGGGTTGGGTTGATAAATTAGAAGGTTTACCTAATAGCGAGTTTAAGTGGAGGGCCCCATGGGTAACGACAGTGAAGGTCCTAATGAGTTGTGGACAAAGGCGTTGGGTACCATTGGTGGGGATCACGGGTTATGTGAGTTATGCTCCTACCTTAGTGGTAAGACAACTTGGGGGCATGCAGTTCGTTCCCAGGACTATGGGAATCGCTCAATTCTCTGGTTTGTTCAAAGATCTCATGGCAGAAGAAGTTTTGGAGATCATCAAGCAAGATTGGAAGCATCTAGTGTTGGTGGAGATAGAAGGGTTGAGAGATCCAAGTATGAGCGAAGGATATAAAAAATGGAGAGACTCAGCTACTTCAGCCACGCCTCGCGTAGAAGCTAAATCTCCTCAAGATGTAGCGGAGCCTATTAAGAGAAAAAGGGTGAACATTGAGGATGATTCACCTGCTTCAACCATGCCTTGTGTAGAAGTCAAATCTTCTCCAACTGCAGAGGAGCCTATCAAGAGAAAGAGGGTTAGTAATGAAGAAGACTTGAGAAGGCAAGTGGAGAAACTACGAATAGAATTGAGCAAGAGCAGAAAAGACAAAGCAATGTTGGAAGAAATGATGCTAGAACAGGATAAAATGAGAACATTTCTAGATGAGCAAATACAGTCTAGAGATGAGAAAATAACAAAGCTGGAGTTAAAGTTGGTTGAGGAGAAGATTGCTAAGGAAGGAAGTGAGAAGGAGCTTAAAGGGTTGAGTTTGGATTGGATGCAAAGTTGCTCTGAACTTGAAGCAATGGAGATGGACTTTAGCGATTGCCAAGAAAGTGCAGAATATTACCAAGAAAAATTTGCGCAAGTGCAATTCGAGCTGATGGATAGAATTAAGAAGTATGAGGATTTGAATAAGAGATATATGGAGTTGGAAAACGAAAGGGGAGGATTCGAGGATGTTAAAGCAGAGTTAGCAGTCAAGAAGAATGAGATAAAATTTATGAGGATAAAGCTTGACAAAGAACGTGAAAAGTCGAAGTATTTAGACGAGAAGCTAGTAGCAATGGAAAAGCACAAAGATCAAATCGACGCCAACAACACTGCTTTGAACAGAACCAACATGTTGCTCATAGAAAAAATGACCAAAACAGATGAGCAAATGGATGAAGCTGCTGCACATGCTCGAATTGTTAGAATCAATGCGCGGAATGTGGGAGGAGACATCATTCGCTATCGCCGAAGCCTAGCTGAAACTGATGCCTTTTTAGGGAAGATTGAGAACCGCGGCTTTGCTTTCTTACCTTTGGCTAAAGAGTTTAGGGAGGAAAGAGATTAGCATGATGTATTCCTTTTATTTCTAAATGTATTTTTATCCAAGCGTTAATGAAAAGGGCGTTGACCCATCTTCTTATGCAAAAATCTGTCTCTTGGTGAACGTGATTCAAGCAAACGACTCGAAAGGCAGAACTCCTATCAAAGCAATGTGACAAGAAAATGCTTATAATGTGATGGTTGTTATTCGTTCACAATAAATACATTTTTATTGGCTGCATCTATACCCAATAAAACATGTATTTTTCAATCATGCATCCATCACAATCATACATTTTTCTCATACATCTATGCATGCATCTGCAGATTAAGAAACATAGGTCCCCCTCCTAGAATCCACAACACTCGACAAAGAGCAAGAATGGAAAACGAAGGAAGGTCACAACCAGAAGCTCAGTACCAAAGAGAACTTGAAGGAGTTCGGAATGATGTGGCACACTTAACCAGTATGTTAGAGCAATTATTAAGAGCCAGAGATGGAGAGGGAACATCTACTCAACCTAATGAAGCACCAGCAGCAGCTCAAATTCCTGTCGCACCTATAAACATAGGGGCAAATACACCAATTAAGCAGAGTCTTGCTCGGCCCATCCAAATCCCTATTACAATGGATTTAACAAACGAAGATCCACATGACTTTAAATTCTCTAATCATGAAGGAGATGATAAGTGGACTGCCCTAGAAGAGAGGCTAAGGGCAATTGAAGGAAATGATTTGTTTGACCCAATTAGGGCCGCTGAGGTATGTTTAGTACCTAATATTGTCATTCCAAAGAAGATCAGAGTGCCGGAGTTTGTTAAGTATACTAGGATGGAATGCCCGAAGACCCATCTCCGCTCCTACTATAACAAAATGGCAGAGGTTATCCACGACGACAAAATGTTAATTTACTTCTTCCAGGATAGCCTGACCGGATCAACCCTCAGTTGGTATATGAGGTTAGACAATATTAGGATCAGGAAGTGGACAGACTTGGCGGACGCTTTCTTAAAGCAATACAAGTTTAATCTAGAGATTGCTCCTGATAGGACTAGTCTGATTAGCATGGAGAAAGGAACTCAAGAGTCCGTAAGGGCTTATGCTCAAAGGTGGCGTGACCAAGCTATCAATGTGCAACCTCCGCTGATAGAGACAGAAATGGTGACTTTGTTTGCCAATACTTTCAGGGCTCCATACTATGAACACCTTATGGGTAGTTCAGCACAACATTTCTATGATGTCGTACGGATCGCCGAGAGGATTGAACAAGGGATCCGAAGCGGGAGAATTGCAGAACCTCTAGAGAAGAGAGGTTTCATTGGAAAGAAGAAAGAAATTGAGGTGAACAACCTAGAAAGGAGAAGCAAAAACTATCAAATACCTACCCCCGAGTCACTAGTATTAACTTTTCCAAACCCCCCACTCCAAACCAGCCCAATCAAATAAAATTCCCTGCAAATAACCACAACAATTACCAAAGAAGGGATAAGCAACCGTCAGAAGAACAACTACCTCCTCTACCAATAACCTTAAAAGAGTTGTATGCCAAGCTGTTGAGTATTGGGCAGATAGCTCCCCTACCCATACCACCTATGCAGCCACTTTTCCCTGCCTGGTACAACCCCGAGGTGACTTGTGAATACCATGCTGGTCATGCAGGCCATAGCATTGAGTCTTGCTTCACTTTTAAAAGAAAGGTGTTGCAACTGATCAAAGTGGGATGGGTCACTTTTGAGGATTCGCCTAATCAGAATTCAAACCCTTTACCTAAACATGTTGACGGTAGGGGAGGAGTGAATACCATGGAGATTGGTAGCAAAAAGAGGGTGTTGAAAGTGACCATGGCCAAGCTATACTTGATGTTGGTACAGTCTGGACATTTGGAAGAAACGACTGAGTACTGCACAGGGGAAAGTAACTTTTGTCCTTTCCATAAAAAGGAAGGGCATCACATTGATGAATGCATTGAATTTCATCAAAAAGTTGCAAGAATGCTAACTCTAGGAGAGTTGAGGATTGAGGACGTAAGTGACAATGAAGAGGTAGAGATGATAGAGAAATGTAGAATCCAATCAACAGCTAATGGTCGCTCAAAACTGGTATTAACTAGGCCCTCATATGCAAGCCAAGTAGACTATGGAGCGATGCCTGGAGATTATGGTTATACCTCGAATATTGAAACTCCTTTTTCGCTGTTCCGAACTGAGATAAGTGGGCTAACTCGGAGTGGTCGTTGTTTCACACCTGAAGAACTAGAAAGACAAAGAAAGGCTAAAGGCAAGGAGGTGCTGGATCTCGATAAAGAGTTTGAGGTGAATAAACCTGTGATTGAGGAAGAAACAAATGAGTTCTTGAAACTGATGAAGCATAGTGAGTACAGTATAGTGGATCAGTTGAAGAAGACCCCTGCTAAGATCTCCATCATGTCTTTAATACTCAACTCGGAGCCACATCGTAATGCTTTGCAAAAGGTATTGAATGAGGCCTATGTGCCCCAAGATATCGAGCAAAAGACTATGGAACATCTAGTAGGGAGGATTCATGCTGCCAATTACTTGTATTTCACGGAAGATGAACTTGACGCTGAAGGAACTGGACATAACAAGCCCTTATATGTCACGGTCCGATGCAAGGATTGTCTCGTCGGCAAAGTTCTCATTGATAACGGCTCAGCCCTGAATGTGTTACCAAGGCATGTGCTGGATGAAATGCCGATAGATCCCTCACATATGCAACCCAGTGTGATAACAGCGAGAGCGTATGATGGCTCATCAAGGCCAGTTATAGGGTCAATTGATGTCGAACTAGCTGTGGGTCCACAAGTCTTTCTAGTAACCCTTCAAGTGATGGATATCCACCCTTCCTATAGCATGCTGTTGGGAAGGCCATGGATACATTCTACGGGAGCTGTCACCTCTTCGTTACATCAATGTTTAAAGTACATTGTCAACGGTGTCCTGGTTACTGTTAAGGCTGAGGAGACTATATCGATGGTAAGAAATGTGGCGGTTCCATTCATTGAAGCAGAAGATTGTAGGGACGGAAACCTTCATGCATTTGAGATTGTGAATACCGAGTGGGTGCCCGAGAACACTGTGTTGAGGAAGCTAGAAATCTCTGAGGCCACTAAAATGGCCACTAAAATCTTTTTGAAAAATAAGATTCCTTTCCCATACGATATGGAGCAAAGAAGGCCTGAATGGAGGGGTATAATCAAATTGAAAGCTGTAGAACAGAGGTTTGGGCTTGGATATAAGCCCAAGAAAGAGGATTACAAACGAGCTGCTGGTGCAAGAAGGGAGAAGAGAATGTCTAGGATTGAAGGAAGGAAGCCTGTAGAAGAAAACTTCGCCATCCCTCCAATCAAGATTTCATTTCCAAAGGCCGCATATGTGATACAACCTGATGGAGGACATGAAGACCTTTTTCAAAAGTTTTCTTCAATGAACATAAACACTCTGGAGGAAAATCAAGTCAAGGACATTGCTGAGAAAATCGAGTCCGAAAGGAGGATTGAAGAGCTGCCACAATTGACCATCCACACTTTGGAAGAAGTCACCGTCAAGACTTTTGTCCGGAAGCTAGCCGAAGGGGAGAAGTTCCAGAATTGGGAGACCCAAGAAGCTCCATTGGTTTTTAAAATGTAATCAACAATGATGGTTGGATTATATTTTTATCTATGTTGTTTGCCTTTTTTCTGTTTTGTTTTTATTCATTGACAGTCGAGGCTCAAGATGTCAATTGGATTTTATTTGTTGTGAGCCAATCTTTTATTTTTAATGAGATCATGCATTTTCAAAGTTCATCTTGATGTCTTACTATGCATTTACACATCACTTTTCGCTTTCAGGAACTCTGAAAGCGGATCCTCCACAACAACACCTGCACTTTACATTGAGAATGAATGACCAAAATTTAAAGAATACATAGTGGCTGTAGAAGATGAGGAATGGGAGGAGGAAAACATATGGGAATTCACAAAATTAATAGAGCAACACGAACAGGCTTGGAGGCCCGCTAAAGAGGAATTTGAAACCATAAATGTAGGCAATGAAGAAATCAAACGAGAGCTGAAGATAGGGACTTTGATCACCGCTGCAGCAAAGGAAGAGTTGATTGCACTGCTCAAAGATTATGTGGATGTCTTTGCCTGGTCCTACAAGGATATGTCTGGTCTGGATACGGACATTGTAGTGCATAGAATACCACTGATGGAAGGATGCAAGCCGATTAAGCAGAAGTTAAGGAGAACTCATCCGGAGGTCTTAATCAAAGTAAAGGCGGAAATTGAAAAACAATGGGACGCTGGTTTTTTGGAAGTAGTGAAGTATCCACAATGGGTGTCAAACATAGTGGTGGTACCCAAAAAGAAAGGTAAAATCAGAGTTTGCGTGGACTTTAGGGACTTAAACCGGGCTAGCCCTAAAGATAATTTCCCTTTACCACACATAGATATGTTAGTTGATAATGCAGCACGCAGCTCCACATATTCCTTCATGGATGGGTTTTCAGGCTACAATCAGATAAGAATGGCGCCAGAGGATAGGGAGAAGATGACCTTTGTAACACCATGGGGAACCTTTTGCTACAAAGTCATGCCATTTGGTTTAAATAATGCTGGGACCACTTACCAAAGGGCTATGGTGACTTTGTTTCACGACATGATGCACAAAGAGATTGAAGTATACGTGGATGACATGGTTGCTAAATCTAAAGAGGGAGAGAATCATGTCCAAATATTGAAGAAATTATTTGAAAGATTAAGGAAATATAAGTTGAGGCTTAACCCAGCAAAGTGTTCATTCGGGGTGAAATCCGGTAAGCTGTTGGGGTTTGTGGTGAGTGACAAAGGGATAGAAGTGGATCCTGAAAAAGTAAAAGCTATTCAATCTATGCCACCCCCCAAGACTGAGAAGGAGGTGAGAGGTTTCTTAGGAAGGTTGAATTACATCGCTCGGTTTATATCCCATTTAACCGCGACTTGTGACCCGATCTTTCGTTTGTTGAGGAAGAAGAACCCTGGAATATGGAATGAAGAGTGTGATAAAGCTTTTGAGAAAATCAAGCAGTACTTGTTAAATCCACCTCTGCTTGTTCCTCCCGTACCAGAAAGGCCATTGATTTTATACCTAACAATAACCGAAACAGCAATGGGATGTGTGCTTGGGCAACATGATGAAACCGGAAGGAAGGAAAGAGCCATTTATTACCTAAGCAAGAAGTTCACGGAATATGAGTCTAGGTATACTGTGATTGAGAAGTTGTGTTGCGCACTAGCATGGGCTACTAAGAGATTACGTCAGTATATGTTGTATCATACTACATGGTTAATTTCTAAGTTAGACCCATTAAGGTACATTTGTGAAAAGCCTTATCTATCTAGCCGAATTGCAAGATGGCAAGTTCTTTTGGCTGAGTATGACATAGTATATATGACAAGGAAAGCCGTAAAAGGGAGTGTTATCGCCGATCACCTGGCTGACCATGCTATGGAAGATTATGAGCCGTTAAATTTTGACTTTCCCGATGAAGATGTGTTTGCAATCGAGGAAGAGAAATCAGATTGGTGGGTTATGTACTTTGATGGTGCTGTAAATGTATGTGGTAATGGAGAGGGGGCAGTGATAATCTCTCCTGATAAGAAGCAGTATCCGGTTTCAGTTAAGCTGCAGTTCGGGTGCACCAACAACACGGCTGAGTATGAAGCTTGCATTCTTGGTTTAGAGGTTGCATTAGAGATGAACATCAAAAAGATAGATGTGTATGGAGACTCAATGCTGATCATCTGCCAAGTAAAAGGAGAATGTCAAACCAAAGAAGAGAAGTTAAGGCCTTACCAAGAATACCTGTCTCAGTTAGCTAAAGAATTTGAGGAAATAGAGTTCACCCATTTGGGAAGGGAAGGGAACCAGTTTGCAGATGCTTTGGCCACACTAGCATCTATGGCCAAGATAGACTTTGGGCACAAGGTACAGCCAGTACACATCAATATCAGAAATAACCCCGCTCATTGTTGCTCAGTCGAAAGAGAAGTGGATGGAAACCCGTGGTACTATGATATCAACGATTTCATCCAAAACCAGACATATCCCATGGGGGCATCCAAAATCGACAAGAAGACCTTGAGAAGGTTGGCAATGGATTTTTATCTTGATGGGGAGATTTTGTATAAGAAATCATCTGACGGGACTTTGTTGAGATGTTTGGATGAATTTGAGGCAAAAAGCACGGTACGGGAAGTCCATGAAGGGATTTGCTCAACGCATGCTAGTAGACATGTGATGGCCAGGAAGATACAAAGAGCCGGGTACTTCTGGATGACATTAGAGAAGGATTGTATCGATTATGTCCGGAAATGTCATAAGTGCCAAGTATACAGTGACAAAATCAATGCTCCTCCGGCTCCTCTGTTTAATTTAACATCTCCATGGCCCTTCGCGATGTGGGGAATTGATGTGATTGGACCGGTAAACCCAAAAGCCAGCAATGGTCATAGGTTTATTCTCGTGGCTATCGACTACTTCACAAAATGGGTAGAAGCTGGGTCATTTGCTCATGTGACGCAAAAAGTGGTGAAGAAATTTATTGAGAGAGATTTGATATGTCGGTATGGTCCACCAGAAAAGATTATAATGGATAATGCTCAAAATTTCAACGGCAAGATGATAATAGAGCTCTGCACTAAATGGAAAATCAAGCATTCCAATTCTTCACCATATAGACCAAAGATGAATGGTGCGGTAGAAGCTGCTAACAAGAATGTCAAAAAGATTATTCAGAAGATGGTAGTCACCTATAAGGATTGGCATGAGATGTTGCCATTTTCCCTTCATGCATATCGCACCGCAGTTCGAACCTCAACAGGAGCCACCCCATACATGTTGGTATATGGAATGGAGGCGGTGATGCCTTTAGAAGTGGAAATCCCATCATTGAGAGTGTTGTTAGACTCTGGCCTGGAAGAGTTAGAATGGGCAAAGGTTAGATATGAACAGTTGAATCTGATCAGTGAAAAGAGGATAGCTGCGATCTGTCATCATCAACTCTACCAAAGAAGGATGGCTAAATCATATGACAAGAAGGTTCGACCTCGAGGATTTCACGAAGGAGATCTTGTACTAAAGAAAATATTACCTTTACCTGGAGAAGATCAGAGTAAATGGGCACCTAACTACGAGGGGCCTTACGTGGTGAAGAAAGCATTCTCAGGAGGAGCTTTGTTATTGTCTAGAATGGATGGAGAAGATCTAGTTAGGCCTGTGAATTCTGACTCTGTAAAGAAATACTACGCTTGATGTATTTCGTAATTTCCCAGTCAATAAAATAAATTTCGGCCATGAATTCTCTTTGTAAAGAGTCTTTATATATATAAGTTTCAGCTTTGATCTCATAGCATTTGAAATATTTTACTTAAAAGAACTTTTTATGGCATGACTAAGAAAATGACTCCATCAATTAAAGAACCAAATCAAAATCTACTTGACATATAGTTGCACATCACACTAGGGGGCAAAAGGTGCACGAAGTGCACATAAGGGTCCATAGTGAGCCCAAGCCCAAAAGGGGTATCATAATAAAAACTTCTAAAAAAGCATCTTTTATAAGATTTGCTAGTTGCATTAAAAGTTTCAGTTTTCATGAACAAAACCATTTTTTTCCTTTAGCACAAAACTCAATGGAGCAAGAAAGGGCCCCATAAGGAACCAGAGATCTCTTCACTAAAAGGATATGAAGGATTTTTCGGTTCATGAGAAAAGCTTGAAACAAGAGCAAAGAGGTTTACGACGAAAGGGGGACCTATGTTTCCAAGATAGGTAACAAAAACATACATGCATATTAACCATAATATATTGCTTTCAACATTTTTCAGATCGGGATTTCATCACCATTTCTCAGGTAGTGCGTTTTCTAACCCTATTTCTTTTCGAGTGCGCCGTTTGAGCCCTCACTTCTCGGGTAGTGCATTTTCTAAACCCTACCTCATTTCGAGTGCGCCTTTGAGCCCTCACCAACATTTTTCTGGGTAGGTCACCCATTACAATGAGACCGCACTTCATATTCTTTCTATTTGGGTAGGTCGCCCATCACAACGAGACCACTTCATCACATTTTTTCCATCTGGGTAGGTCACCCATTACAATGAGACCACACTTCATATTTTTTTTCCATCTTGGGTAGGTCACCCATTACAATGAGACCATCATCTTTTCTGGGTAGGTCACCCAAAGAATGAGACCATTCTCCATCTTTTTTTTACCTGGGTAGGTCACCCATAAGAATGAGGCCATTCCTCCCCCTGGGTAGGTCACCCAAAGAATGAGATCACTTTTCCTTTTTCCTTGGGTAGGTCACCCATCACAATGAGACCATATTTTTTTCTGGGTAGGTCACCCAAAGAATGAGACCATTCTCCATCTTTTTTTTTACCTGGGTAGGTCACCCATAAGAATGAGGCCATTCCTCCCCCTGGGTAGGTCACCCATAAGAATGAGACCATTCTCCATTTTTTTTTTCCTTGGGTAGGTCACCCATCACAATGAGACCATATTTTTTTCTGGGTAGGTCACCCATAAGAATGAGACCATTCTCCATTTTTTTTTTACCTGGGTAGGTCACCCATAAGAATGAGGTCATTCCTTCCCCTGGGTAGGTCACCCAAAGAATGAGACCACTCTTCCTTTTTCTTTGGGTAGGTCACCCATACAATGAGACCATTATTTTTCTGGGTAGCTCACCCATACAATGAGACCATTCTCCATCTTTTTGTTTACCTGGGTAGGTCACCCATAAGAATGAGGCCATTCCTTCCCCTGGGTAGGTCACCCAAAGAATGAGACCACTCTTCCTTTTTCCTTGGGTAGGTCACCCATAAGAATGAGACCATTCTCCATTTTTTTTTTACCTGGGTAGGTCACCCATAATAATGAGGCCATTCTTCCCCCTGGGTAGGTCACCCAAAGAATGAGACCACTTTTTCCCTTTTCCACTCGGGCAGGTCACCCATCATAATGAGACCACACACCCATTTTTTTTGTTTTGGTTAGGGGTAAAGGAATCGCCAGATGGGATTCCCGGTTAAAGGAGATTACCAGATGGGATCTCAGATGGATTTCCATGTTGATCAAACTAAAGTAAGAATTCAGAGGATCGCCGGATAAGGATCTCGAGATGACTAAGTTTTGATCATAGTTTTTGGGCTAAGGAGGATTGTTGTAAAAGACAGTTTCAGATCGATTAAGCTTCGACCAAATCAGTTTCGGGAGTTCCGTTTTGGGTTTATCTTTATAACACTTACTGCGCAAAATCCATGCTCCGTAAGTATTATAAAGAGGGGGCATCTGTTGTAACCCATTTTTGGGTCCCCATAAAAAATAAAATAAATAGCCAAAAGAGGTTAGAAAAATAACAGGAGGCAAAAGCGCTCGGAAAACAGTCAGAAAATTGGTCAAGAAATTTAAAAATACAAGGATTGAATTTTTGACAGTATATTCTTGAAGGATGAAAGCCCTATTGAGAAGGAAAATTTGAATTTTGAGGAGAAAATTCCAAATTTGGATGTTTATGGACTTAATTGGATTTTTATGGACTTAATTGGATTTTTATTTGAATTTATAAAGGATTTGATTGCAAGAAAAATTAATTTTTAAGTTAATTTGGGCTTTAATTAGAAGAAATTTAAGTTCTGGGGCAAAAATATATTTTTTAGGAATTTATTGGGTCAAATCAGGGGTTTAATTGCATAAATATTAAAGTTTAATGGCCAATTAAGGACTTAATTAAGAAAATCCGAAACCAGGGACCAAATTGGAAGAGGCGCGTAAATGGAGGGGCTGCAATTATTCGGTTCAGGGGCCTAATTGAAGAAATTGAAAGTTTATTAATCAATTGAGGGTTAAATTGCATAAATCAGAGACCAAAGACCAAAGTGAAAAAGGCGGCCAACAAGAGGGGCGGGGACCGATTTTGGAGGGCTGATTTGAAGTTTGGCCATTTAAATCAAACGGCGCGTTTTATCCAAAACGACGCCGTTTCATATATAAAAAAAAAAAAAAAAAAAGAGGAAGACCAGAACGGTGTCGTTTTGAACGACACTGTTCATCTTCTTCCTTCCCCCCCGGTTTAGCAGCAACAGAAGACGAAAAATTTGAAAACCTTCCCGCCTCTCTCTCCTCGCCCCAACCACCACCACCGAAAGCGTCAATGGCCGACCAGCCGTTGCGTGATTGAAGGCGCACTAACAAAAGGCACGCCGGTTTTTTTTTTCCTTATAAATAAGAGAGAGGCCAAAAGAGAGAGAGAGAGACCCAGAGGAGAGAAGGAGAGAGAGAGCGACCCGAAGAGAGAGAGAGAAGAATAGAAACAAACCGAGAAGAAGGAAACCGAAACCAAAAAAACCAAAAACCAAACCGAGAACAGACAGCCACTGAGAACAAAAAAAACGAAGGAGAGGGGAGGAAGAAGAATTTTTCGCCACTGTTAGAAACAGCAGCAACGCCGCCCGGAGCCGCCGTCCACGAGTCACGCCACCGCAGCCCCGCCAGCAAACCACCGTCTCCGCCGCGCCAGGTACGCTCTCTCCCCTGCATTGTTTTTTTTCTTTCGTCTTCTGTAGGTTTCGTCTCCTGCATGCAGAATTGTTCTGCATGCAGGGGACGGGGGGGGGGAATTAATTCCCCCCGTTATGTTTTATCTTCTGGGCCAGACCGGTTCTGGCCCAGAAACATGTATATGGGCCAGAAGGATTCTGGCCCAACCCGGCGGTCTGGGCCGGGTCCGGCCCAGACCAAGTTGTTTTTCTTGAGCCGAGATCGGCCCAGTCACCTTTCTTGGGTCGATCCCGGCCCAATGACTTGTGGGGCTGAGCCCGGGCTAGTTAGTTGGGCCGGCCCAGCCCCTTAATAATTAATATATAATTATATTATATTATTATATTATATATATGTGTGTATATGTTATATATATATATAAAATATTTATAAAAAAAAATCTAAAAAATCTAAAAAAAAATGTTGTTCTTTTCCTTTCATATATATATATTTTAAGGGGGTTTGTATTTTTTTTTTTTACTATGGAGGTATAAATTCAGTATTTAAAATACCTGGTTTTCGTCAAGACATCCGAAATTTTCAAAGATAAATTTTTTTTTTTTGCTTTCAAAAATTTCTAAAATTCCTTAAACAATATTGTGGATTTTTCCGCATATTGTTTTTTTATGACTTAATATTAGTTTGTATTTTTATGTTGTGGAGATACAAATTCAGTATTAAAAATACCCGATTTCGTCAAAAAAAAAAATATTGTTTTAAAAAAATATTTTCTTGCGTGTTGCATACGGCCAATACTCTAACATGTTTTGAATGTTATTTTTATAAAAAAATATATTGGAAGCT
The DNA here is from genome assembly GCA_030145905.1 of Populus davidiana. Classification (NCBI taxonomy): domain Eukaryota; kingdom Viridiplantae; phylum Streptophyta; class Magnoliopsida; order Malpighiales; family Salicaceae; genus Populus; species Populus davidiana. The sequence goes on along the minus strand of CM057789.1, from coordinate 20,733,206 downwards.
TTGAAAGTGTGTTTTCGCATAGATTTCTTAAACACAAATTATTTTCTTGCATTTCTGGATTTTACAACATGTTTGTAAAACTCCAAAGAGTATTGGCCAATATTCCAAAAACTATAAAAATCTTATTTTTGGAGAGGGAATTTATTTATTATTCACCGCTAATGTTGGATAAAGAAATCCTTAAAAGGATGAATATCCAAAATATTATTGGGAATAATAAATCCGCACACATTCTTGAAAGAAGCCTTGATTATAATCGAGGACATTTCAAAATTAAAATTTTTTTTTCCACGATTTATGAGTCACAAACTTTTGAAATACTAAGGGAAAAATGAGCTTTCAAAGCACATGGAATCTCCTTAGATTTCTATCCAAAATCAATTGACGAGCCTAGAAAATACCAACACCATAGCAATTATAGAGCAAACCAAACACCAAGCAACTTACCTTAGGTAGGGCGTATCAGGGGTGCTAATACCTTCCCTTTACGCAACCAGTTCCTTGCCTTAGAATCTCTGAAAGACCAGTTAGGGTTCCTAGTGACCAAAATACTAGGTGGCGACTCCCAAAGAACCAAATCAATAAAACAGAATAAAACGAAAGTCGCCACTCGAATGTCGCAAAAACAAACTTTTTTTGTTTATTATTATTTTTTAGGGGTGCGACAGAGGTGTTGGTAGCTCACGGAGGCTTTGTTGGTTACTAGGAAAAGGGGTTGATAAGGATTATTGTGTGGGGGGGGAGAAGGAGCTTATGGTGGTTGCACCTGATGTTGGTGAGGAAACGAGGTTGCAAGGATGTTGGATCGTTGTTAGATATGGTGATTTTGAGGTGTTGGTGGCTGAAGAAACCAAAGTTGTGGTGGTGGTGGAGGTGAAAAGAAAGAGGCTAGCAGATGAAAAACTAAGGGAGGGACTAAGTTTTTCCAAACTTTGCACCTTGATTTCTTTCCCTTTAACCACCCCTTTTTATAGGGGGTGGCAAATGGATATTTTATCTCTTTTAGGGACTAATCTTTGCCCTTGATTCGAATTAGAAAGATCTCAATCGTTGGCTCAAAGTGATCATCATAAACTGTCAAATTTTGGTAGTTAAAGGTTGTTTGAGTCGGCCTTTTTGGACAGACGCTATGGTTGCTTTGGTGTCAATCGACTAGAAAGAACCATATCGGGGTATGATCAAGTGTCAAGTCATCATAATGGTGTATGGTTTGTTTGGTTTGATTGAGAGATGAAGCATTAAATGCCTCTGAAAAGTAGCTAGCCAAGTAGCTTTTTCACGAAAGAAAAAGAAGATGAATAGTACCTAGACGACAAGTCATTTGATCCTTTTTTTACTATTCAAAACGACGTTGTTTTAGACTTTTTAGGTTTTAATTTAAGGGTTTGACCAAAGTTCTATTTGGTCCCTTGACTTTTAAATTTTTTCTATTTGGCCAGAGATGTCTTGAAGTGATGCACTATTTAGGAGATGAGAGCTCAAAAGAGCACTTAGGGGAAAAGAGATATGGTTCAAAGACGTATTATTTGAGAGATGAGAGTTTAAAGATACACTCGAAAGGAGGTAGGGGTTAAAAAACACATTACCTGAGAGATGAAGGCTCAAAGATGCACTTGAAAGGAGGTAGGGTTATAAAACGCACTCCCTGGGAGATGAGGGCTCAAAGGCATACTTGAAAGAAGGTGCGATTAGAAAACGCACTACCCGAGTTAAGGGTCAATGGCGCATTATAAAAGAGACAGGGTTAAAAAACACACTACTTGAGAGATGAAGGCTCAAAAAAGCACTTGAAAAGAGGTAGGGCTATAAAACGTATTATCTGAGAGATGAGGGCTCAAAGGTGCATTCCAAACGAGAGATGAGGGCTAAAAAATGCACTACTAGAGAGATAAGGGCTCAAAAATGAACTTGAAAGAAAGAAGATGGGGTTAGAAAGCACACTATTAGAGGGATAAGGGCTCAAATGTGCACTTGAAATGAGGTAGGGTTAAAAAATGCATTACCTGAGAGATGAGGGCTTAAAGACGCATTCAAAGGAGATAGGGTTAAAAAATGCACTATCCGAGAGATGAGGGCTAAAAAATGCACTTGAAAGAAAAAATATGAGGCTAAAAAGAACACTATTTGAGGGATGATGGCTCAAAGGTGTACTCGAAATGAGGTAGGGTTAGAAAACGCATTACTTGAGAGATGAGGGCCTAAATGTGTGCTCAAAAGGAGATTTGTGGTAAGACACTTGTCAAAGATCAAAGTATTTTGATGAATATGCATGTGTATTTACCTAAGAAATATTGATCCCTTTTTCTTCATGGTCCCTTTTCTTCATGGAGTTTTTTTTCTTAAAAGTTTGTCTCTATAGTAAACTTTGATGACTTTTTCGCTCTTATTTACTCAAGCCATATCTTGTGATCTTGATTTCTAGAAATGACATTATATCAGTTTACTTATTTGCCTACAAACCTTTATATCAAAGGTTGCCAGCTCTACATTACATTTTGTGTTTTCTTAGAAAGGGAATAATGGAGTTAGCCTTATTTTTTATTGCCCCCAGCCTGATCATGCTCTCAAGCGTTCAATTCGAGTTTTCTTTGGGGATACGGTTGTTCGAAAGAAGATTTGGTAATTTTTTATGGATAATTTTTAAAATTTCAAAGTTATTTCAAATACAAAAATAATTTCGATGTCAATTTCATGCAAATTTGTTATGAAAAAATTCAAATAATTTAAGAGTTGAAAAATTTTGTTCTGCTTTTTATTTAGTTGTCTTGTTTGCATGATCCCGTTCACGAGATGCAGTGACCACTACTAAAATTGTTAATTCTTTGTATTTTAGATATTTTTTTGTTAACTTTTTTTTTTCTTTTCATTCTTAAATATTTAAATTCTTAGAGATTTGTATTTTTTTTCTTGATTTTTTTTATAATAAAGTCATGAATTTTTTATTTTCTTTAAAATACTTTAACAGCTCTTGATCAGCCAAGTCCACGGCAAAAACTGGCACGGCTACCGGCAAATTAAAAGACGTGTTGTTTTTCACATTTACGAAATAAAAAAGATAAAAGATTGAATCGACTCCGAGCACGAGCAAGCCAGGGCCCCATCAGTTGCCGGCAAGCGAAGTCTATATCCCTTTAATCCCCTTTCTCTCTGTCTTTTTTCGAGAGCAACTCATAAAATTGAGCAAAAATGGAGAGCAAGCGGAAGCGCTCTTTCCTTGAAGAAATCGAAGACAATGAATCTGAAAAATCCAAGTGAGCTGAAGTTATTATTTGGTTCTTCATATATATATACAGTTTTTCCTCAGGTAATGATTTATTTATTTATTTTTAATTTGCAGGCAGAAGAAGGTTAGATTTCCTAAAGGTAAGAAGGTGAAGAGTGGAGATGAAATAGTGGACAGAAGCAAAGCTGGAGAAGAAGGTCCAAGTGAGAGGAAGGATCCTCGTCTCGCTGCCAAGGAACGTGCTATTCTTCGCAATGAAATTACTGCTCAAATTTTTAGTGAAGATACCAATGATCCCTCTGCTGCTGAAGTCGCTTATGAGGTAGGGTTAGGGTTAGGGTTAGGGTTCTTTCTCAATTAATCTATGACGGGGGATTTTTCTTTTCGCAGGAGAATGAGAACTTTGTTGAAGATGGCATTCAGATAGAACCATTTAATCTCGAGAAAGAGAGAGAAGAAGGTTATTTTGATGCGGAGGGCAATTTTGTTGAATATATCAATCAAAATGAAATCAAGGTTAAGCAAACTCTATCTTACTGTCTGCGTTCTTGTTTAAGACTACAAAAGCATTGCTTTCAATCTTTGTGTGTGGATGGGTTCTTTGCAGGATGCGTGGCTGGATAGTATTCAAGTTGATCCAAGATATGCTGGGAAAAACTCTATGGTTAGAATTAATGAACATGATGACAAAGATGATGTCCGTGAACTTTCTTCCAAAGAAATTGGAGCAATGAAGAAGCGCATTGCCAACTTGCTTGAGCCAGGAGAAACAGTAAAATTGATTGAAGCTTGATTCTTTGATTTTTTTTAGCCTTTTTGTAGTTTATTCTTTCATAATTTAAGTTGTATTAGAGTTGTTCCACTTGATAAGTCATGGATAAGTGTCCTGCTGTCATTGATTACTACTGTGCAAGGACATGGTATTATTAAAAATACTAGTATATCGAACCTGAAGTCCAGGCTTAGAGTTGCATATGGTTAATTATCTATTTGTGAGTAATGCAAGATGGTTATGTAGGTTTTTTAGTAAGAAATTTCATGCAGGATAACTTTGAATTTGTATCCCATAAAGGTTTTTGCTTGTGGTGAACCAGAGATTCAGAGAGTTAGGGATTTTTGTCAAGGGTTTGAGTTTATAGGAGTAAGAGTTGATAAGGGGCTTGGTTTAGAAGAAATTGGAGTTGTTCGTTGTGAGTAGTAACCCGAGATATTGTAACAAGAAGATTTTGGAAGAAGAAAGGAAGAGAATAATATTTAGAGAAAAGAGAGGGACACACTCTTTGCAGGTCTCGATCCATGATTACTCAAAACTCCATTATCAAAGCCCTAAATATTAGATAGAATCTGTTTTATTTATAAAGGCACCCAAATCCCCAATGATTCCAAGTAAAATAGGAAATAGATATCCAAATGGGCATAGATCTTATGTGATTAAAATTACTAGATAAACTGGTATGTTGAGAATTTAAAGTTGAATTAAATTAAAATAATTTATGAACTTCTTATTATTACTACTGGATTTCTGAATGATGCAGTCAAGGAGAGAGAAATTGAGAATTGGGGCTCCATTTTTTTCTTTTAAAACAATTTGTCTTAGGAAATATTTTAGATGAAAAGTATTTTCCTATGTTTGGTTATGTTAATGTAAACTACTTGAAAATACTTATTTGGTGTTTGGTGTGTGGAAAAAGAAGTGCTAAGAAAGAAAAGAAAAGAATTGATTAGTGGGGGGGCCCCGTTGTTGACAGGTCTTACAAGCTTTGAGAAGGTTGAAAGGAAGATCAAATAAGAGCAAGGAAAAGATGCCGACTGAGACACAGCTTCTGTTTGACCAGCTAACTGAAGATGCCAACAAGTTGTTGGATCATGGCGAGTACAGTTAAGTGTTTTTTCCACCTCTCTTAAGGTTTCATTGAAGGGGAAAGTATACCTGAGTATTTATGATGTCCATTCAGTCTTCATTTTTGTTTGCTGTGCCCCCCTGCTCCATTGTTTTGTCCACTCTTACTGATTTAATCATCCACTATGCAGATGTATATTATGACAAGCAAGAGGTTTTCAGGCGTGAGGCAGGTTGGTAATTTTCCTTTTACCTTATATATGTTACCAGTGATACTCTGTTCCAGTTCAACTTTTGAATAGAAGAATTGGGATATGGTTATGTAATCTGTTATAGTATGCAACAATTTGAGCTGTGCTATTGGATTGTCATTGAATATTTTCAGATGGTTAATTGAATTGACATCCACAAAAATGTGTTATCCATACATATCAGGAGGCATGGTTTCAGGATGATGAGTTTTAGAAAAGCTTCTACCTGCAAAAGTTTACTTTCATCACCTCTTCATGGGCTTTTGCAAATGTGTGGAAATTGTTTTTATGTGTTTATTGAATAATTATTTTTTGTAATGTTCTTTAGAAGGATATGAAAGGTTAGCTTTAGCTAGGGGGAAGGGCATGTCCATCAGTGATGTCCTGGAGGATTCTGATTTTAGCATGGAGAAAGACTTGTCATCTGGTGTGACTGATCGTGGTGCAGCCTCTTCAGTGCTCTCTGATATGGATGTGGGTACTTCAATCCCAAATGTATCTACTGCAGAAATCTCAGGCAATGACGGTAATGCATACGACATGTTTGGGGATGATGAGGACAATGCTGTAGCTGTTGCATCGTCTGACATTAGTAATTTGGTCCCTGGCACCAAGTCTAATGTAGCCTGTCAACCATCATCAGATGGTCTTAATGCCATCTCTGGAAGTAAGCTTTTATAATTATCTGAGTATTGTAGAAGTTTTGAGATGAAATAATAATAGCTTAGTCGATTGCACAGATTAAATAGCTACACATCCCATGCTGGACTTTTTGTTTCTAATGCTTTTTATTACTTGTTCTGCAGCTGGACCCTTGCAAAATGATTATGTCTATGATGAGACTTCTGGGTACTCTCTCCCTCCCTCCCACTCTCTCCAGGCTTTTAAGTAAATTGCAATAAAATTTCTTGTAGTATTTTGTGTATCATTGATCCGTTTACAACATGTTTTCTTGTTCTTGCTTGCTAATGTTCCTTATTGTAGTATAGATAACCTGACTTTTGGGTGATGGTATTGGTTCAAGATTTATTGCCAAGCTTTTGAAACACATTGTTGTTGTCTGTCTCAAATATTGAAGTTGAAGAAAAGAATTTGTGCAATCAACTTCATTAATTATTTTGCTTCCATAATTGCTGTTGTTAGAGAGACAATCTGACAATATGGTGTGGTGTTAGTTCAAAATTCATAACCCAGCTTTCTAAGAAATGTTGTTGTATCTGTCCCAAATATTCAAGCTAACCAGTTTGTTAATTTCTTCTGAAGTCTTATAAAGCAAGGTCTTCCATGTAGTGACATTGTTTCATGATCAATATTGAAAATGAATGACAAGATTTGAGTTTGATCTGATACAGAAAAAGTTAAACAAGGTTTCTTAAAAATGCATGTTTCAATGGAGTGAGAACTTAGTAATTGTAGAACTGTCAAAAGAATTCTTATTTCGGTAGACTAGGTATAGCTGTGTCAAATTACTTCCTATAGCTGGTTCCTTTATCATTTGATTCTCTTCTTATTTTGAAAAATGATTCCCTTTAGGCCCTTTAAGAGTATTGTGGGTAGACATTTTGATTGTTTTTATGGATGTTTGCAAGTAGTAAAGAACATCTTCAGTAATCCATATTTTAATTGACTTATTTTGCATTTTCGAATTATTTTATCTCTTTCTGCTCTCGTTGCTTTTGACTATTGATATATCCGAATTCATCATATTACAGATTTTAGTTTTTTGGGCTAAAAAATCTTGTTTTCGCACAAATCTTACAGCTGCGGTTAAATTGCAATAATTATCTAGAATTTATCTGTGAACACTTCTTATCTTTCAATTTTTTATTTTCCAGGGACATGGGGTAGCAGGAACTACAAAAACAATTTTGTTATATACACTTAGGGTTTTCATAGAATTCAAACTAACATTAAATTCCCCATGTCAGGTACTACTACAGCAGCAGTTTGGGATATTATTATGATCCATCCACGGGACTGTTCTGCCAGGCAACATCAGGGCAATGGTAATTAAGTTGCAATTTCTTTTTTAATTTCATTTTACTTACAGTATAAGAAAATCCCAACTTAATGAGTTGTTTGATTTATGATTTGGGTGTTGCTTTTTGCATGCCTTGTTTTGATATCCACACGCAGGAAAGAAAAAGAAATAGATGCCCAGTTTGAAATTCAAGTGATCAACATATATAGATATAAATAGTTGGTAGTATAGGAACATAATGATGCCTTCAAGATTTGTGTATAACATCTCACGTGTGATCTCTAACTAGTTTTACCCAAGGTGTACTTCTGAGATGCTCCAAAAGAAAAACAAAGTTGTAATTCTCACAGATGCCCTGTCTAAGGTTTTGTGTAGCCCATAACTGAAGATATTGCAATATAAAGAAGTTAGGTTATGTGTTATAAAGTTCGGTCCTTGCTTCATATGACATATTAAGGCAAATGTCTCTATTCGTGTCAAGTTATGGAGATATTTATTGCTGGGTGTCTAATGGGTCTTTGAATGCCCTGTATTTCTTTGTGGGTATAAAATAGATTGCTAACATAATATATTTTCTTTGCTATAACGGCCTTAATAAAAATCTAGCAAGGTGGGAGTATTGCCAAGGGAAATGAAATGGGTCCATCCCACACTTGAAATATTCCTAGAAAAGCAGATCCTTGGTACCAACATACCAACTGTTAGTATGTCCAAGCACATGAGAATGAGATTCAGGCCGGATTGGTTAAACTTCTCGCGATCACTTTCCTGCACTTCCTTTTTATGGAGCAACTTAGATCACTGCCTCACTGCCTGATGAGAACCATGTTAAATTAAGATTGTAAAAGTGTTGTGCTCGTTAATTTCATCAATCTGTGTAGTTTCAAAGCTATGTGCACATCATAAGCTTTTTTATGCAGCAGAAAGGTTTTCAGAGGATTTTTATAATAGGCCATGCGATTGTTTAAGAGGGTTTTCCAAATGATTTGCAATATAAATAGGAAGGTGTTTCACCATTGCTTTTTATGTTATCTTGTTATTGTTGTGTAGAGATTCCCTATGAATGTCAAATGTCCACGGGGAATAAAGAACGTGGATGTCAAATGTCCATGGGGAATAAAGAACCCAATGGATCTCCTCTCCAAAGCATGGGAGAGGAGAATGCACTTGGTTTTGTGTCCTACTTTTGAACCAAAAGAGAAGGAAAAATGAAAACAGGCTCCCCTCTTGAGTGTCGGGTGAATGGAATTTAGTTAAGTTGGTGGCAGTCATTAAATGAGATACCACAGGCATGTGGTTGTAATAATTCATGGCCCACAAGCTAATTGTTTTTTCTTGCTTTTTATGACCAGGTACTTATTTAACGAGGAAACTGGCACGTACAATGAAATTCATGAGGTTGCAACCAATGCAAACTAAAGGAACTGGTTCTGTCGCTTGTTTGAGGAGTTTGTACAGCTTTACAGAGGAAAAGTTGTGATATGTGAACTGATATAACAACTGTTCTCTATGCTAGTGAGCTGGCCTGACCCAAGAAGTGATTTATCATTTTGAAAGACAAGCTAAAGTTTCTCGATTGTGAATGCTAATGACTTGTAAGTATGTGGTGTTTTACCATTTTGTGTTTAGAAGCCTATCATCTTCAAAATCTTGATGTTTTGTTGTGACAAGGATAGGATGAATCAAATTTATCCAAGCATATGTTAGAAATTTCTCTCAACACTTCTGAAGATTGTTATTCCATTGATTGGGTTACTTTTCTTTGGGTTTGATATCCATTATTGAGGGATTATCTCTTTAGTTTGGAAGTTGTTTTGAATTTTCTAGTGCCTTCTTTATTCTCGTTGGTTGATTCTTCTGGAATTGCAAATATAATTGGCACTGCCGCTTGTCATGAACTTTTTGTAATTATGCAGTTTGCTGCATATAAAGATTTCACATCGCTGCTTGATCTAGTCTTCACATTGAGCGGCATTACAGAGTGACCAAGAACCTAAAAGCAGGGAAACCCTGCTAGTAGAAATTTTGAAGCTTCGGCGATTCAGAAATTGTGAACTATATCAACTTTTCTTGAGATATATTGGATGGTTGAACTTCCTGCTGCTAGAAATTGGTGAGTGAAGATCGGAAGATACTTGATTGTGAGTTGTTTCCCATGTTCTTTTTTTTATATATATAAAAATACTGTGTTAGCAAATAGAATATATTAATATGTGCATTGTGCATTTCCAATGGATTAGAACTTAGAATCCAAATGAAAGGAAAAAAATGTAGGGGAGGGAGAAAATCAACTTAGTTTGACATATTTTTCATCAAGATGGTTTATTGTGACATGGGGAATGAAGAATCCCAATCTGTACTTGCTTTTAATTCCAACTCTATTCAAAGTCTGTATTGATAGTACAAGATGAAGTTAATTTGATTGTTCCATGAACCAAAAGGCTCTATCCAAGTAGAATTGTTTTAGTTCCTTTAGTGGGTTGTCAGTATAAAATGTATTCATTTGATAGTGTTATAAAGTCCAACCTGACCTGGTGATATACCGACTTGAAACCTGGCTCGAGGTAGGTTTTATTAGTTCTTTTTAAAAAAAAACAAAAAAGCTTGAGTTGGTTATTTGATTTGCAAGTTAACTCATTCAATTCATGACCTGAGACTTGGCCAGGTTAATGATAGTAATTAGGCGATAATGGAATGGAAAACTTACCCTGCAAACTTAAAGCTCCTAAATTCTTTTAGTTATGCTAAATTTTATTCATTGCATCAACATTGATGGCTTCGATGTCGGCCATGATAGTTTTAACGGTGTTAAATTTGTTAGGGATACGTTGACAAAAACAGTGTTGAAACGACACATTGAACAGTGGTAGCTCGAGGGACAGTGTCAAAATCAGCAACGTCGACAAAATTGACAGTAGGGGTTGACGATGAGTCTAGATGATGGATAGTCCAAAGCTTGTTGAAAACACTACTAGCACAAATGACAACATGTATAAGCAATGACAGCGTGTATGTACAATGATAGATTAGGTAGCAGTGTATGTACAATGATAGATTATCAGTGTATGCACGTCTAACAATTCAACAAGACATATGTTGATGTTTGACGAATCCTGACTTGGACGACGAATATTTTAAAGCATGCAAGCACACCTATTTTGGCAGCACTTGAGTTGGTAGAATAGACAACTGGTTTGTTGGGTGGCAAGCCAAGGGAGATGCAATAGTTGGGGCAGTTATTAGCATTTGATTGTTCACAAAACTTGCATGTAGTCTTTATATAGTTTGTATATAAGTGTGTAGCATGTAAGTTCTATGAGTAGGTAAAATGATTTTGCATAGCATGCACAAATAAACTTGTGTATTCCTTTTGTTGAGATTGATAAAAGGTTGGGATTATTCTTATAATTCAATGTAAATAGACTTGTGTATTCTTTTTGTTGAGATTAATAAAATGTTGAGATTATTCTTATAATTCAGTGTGTTAAACTGTGTATATCCTCTCTACTTTTGTATTTCCACTTGTGTTATACAACATGGGATAGTGTGAGAGGAACTTTTTGGTAAGGGGAAACACTTAGTTGCTAGGTAAAAACAAGTGGGGCGACAAAGGGAAGGTTGAGTCTGGTGGGGGCTAAACTGTCGTATAGTAGCATAGATTTTGATGAGAAAGTCAACCTTGTGGCAATTAGTATTAGAGCATGGGATGTTTTGGACAAAACAATGAACAATACTTTGGGCAAGATAATAAACAGTTTTGTTGAAGCCATTGTGGGATAGTTTGCGAAACTGGTGGCTTTACATCACATGCCAAAGGGCATGAATGCGATTAGGAAAATATTGGAATGTCTAGAGAACTTGATGGGGTTAATTTTTGAAGATGAAAATAGTTTGTTGAACGACAAGTTAGAGTTGGCAATGGATGTTGTTGAAAAGGCTGATGGACAATATGTTGAATTTGAGACTGAAATTGGTTGAAAGTTGCAGGTTGTCGATGAAGAAATTTTTGTCTGGGGGAGTGTCTAAGGCTATGGTCAGTGTTGGTTTTTCAAAGCTTAAGGTTCTTGAACCTAAGCTGTTTGGTGGGGCTAGGAGTTCCAAAGAGTTGGAAAATTTTGTGTTTGCAATTAATTTATCCTTTTAAATCTATATCAAGTATTCATTTTTTGACTGAGAAGACATGCATTATGGACAATTGAAAAAAGAAAGAGGATATGATCATCATTCAAAAACGCACAAAAGTTGTCATATCTTGGGGTTACGATCAAAGAAACACTTTTAAAATTACATCTCATGGTTTCTTTGCAACAATTAGACTTGAATGGATATGATCCTTAAAATTTATGAGTTAATTCCAAAGCAAGAAAGTGATTTTCAAACAAAAACTAGCATTGACCGAGTTTGCAAAGTCCTTGATGGAAATGACATTGACACTTCTTACAAGTCGTTATTGAAAAGTTTAGTAGTTAGAGGGCAATGTAGTGGACCTATGAGGGATAATAAACTTACTTTTTTAAATCTCTTAAAAGATTTTATATTGTAAGTATTATAAAGAAAGGGACAACTATTAATATGATAGAGAAATAGTCAGATTAGGATATTTTGACAAGACAAATTGAAAAAAGGCTTAATAGACATAAAGCTGAGGTTGAAACCAAACTTGACCAAAATTAGAAGAATTAATTTAGTCTAAAGACTTAATTAAACTTCTAACATGTTTGTTGACTTAATTGAAACAAAATTTAAGTTTGAAAGTCAATTTGGTAAAAATTGAAAAAATTAATTAAGTTTAAAGACTTAATTAAACTTCTAATGAGTTTTGTGGATTCAATCAATGACTCAATTGAGGAAAAATTAATAAAGAAGGCCTAATTCGAGATAATTTACAATAAATAGAAGATAAGAGAATTGAGGACTACATTGAAAAAACCAGAGACCAATGAACACTTTGTAAAAATCACTAAAATTCGAGGGTCCAAATGAAAAAGGCTAAGGGTGAAACTGAATGGAAAATTTAGAAGAAGAAAGAAACCCTAGTTTTCTCCTAATGGATAACAAGTCATTTGTTTTTTAAGCCTAAACCCTAAATGACATTTCATTCAATGACTATTCATTGTTATCTTCCTATATAAAATAAAAACAAAGGTTGTTTTAATTTCCACCTTTCATCCTTAATTCCTCCCTTACCTTTTCACCACTCCATACAAATCTCAAGCCAACTTATACCCTGGTACTTATACTTTTCTCTAAGCTAAAATTACAACTCTGGTTGCACTAAAAACACCTGTAAATTCTCTCCTAAAAATGCTACCTAACAATACTCCACTTGTAAAAAACAATTAGTTGTAGAGCAGGACAAGTGTTTATCCTTAACTTTAATCCATGGCCAAGATCTATCCCTAAACAGCAAGGGTTTAAGATGACCTAGCTCATTGGCTCTAGATCCTTCCTATTTGTCCTATAAAATATCTCAAAAAACCTAAACACTATCATAAACATCATCTCTCACCAACAACTTCAACATTATTTTCCTTAATTTTTCCAGCCTAAAACAACCCTCGAATCATCACAAAACAACCCCCACCAAAACACTCTTTTAAGAGGAAAAAAAAAACAAGACAAGATAAATTTTGTGACCTTTCGAGCTGAGAAGAAAAAGAAAAAGGAAATAAAAGAATGACTCTCTTTTTGGAAACAAGAGATATGACTTGTCTTCTCCCAAACAAGTTATAACCTTTTTAGGCCTTACACCACTACATCAAGCATCACAACAACAAAGCAATGTCCACTTCTTTTTCTCCACTCGTAGCATTCACAATAATAGACTTCTCTAGCCAAGAGCAACAATAGCACTTTTGTCAGATAAGAGTAGTAATAGATCCCTCAAGCTAATTATAGCAACCATTCTAACCAAGAGCAACAAAAAACCCAGTCTAAATCGAGAGCAGTTGTTTAGAGTATTTTAGTTCATCCTCATAACAAATCAGTGTAGCCTTTTAGTAGCAAAAGCCTAAAGTTTCAACAGCCTTCCAACTTTATTCTTTCATTGAAACAATTGTGAGTAACAACCCTCCTCCATCTGATACGATTCAAGTAAGGTCAGATTTGAATTTTGGCGTAAAATTTTCTACTATTTAGTTTTATACTATCAAACACAACTATAAACTCGATCATTGGATCATGTTGAAAATTTCACAAGAGTTTTTAGACATTGTTCTACGCTGGGGTAAAATTTTAGATCAATTAAAGTTCAGGAAGGCCTTGTGATATAAGTTATAAAATACTATATGAATTTTGTTATTTATTTTCTTTTGACTTGTGGACTTTGTATTTGGTAAGGATATGGCAACTTGTTTTGAAAATTTCCTAGTTCTACAAGGGTCTTTAATGGGTGCACCATAATTTTTCAAAATCTTTTTTCAAACAAAGATTTTTTATTCATCCTAGCTACACAAGGAAATAAAGGTTGGTGGTATTTAATGATAGATTGGTTATCTTATTTTGAGGATTTTTCTAATCCTATATGGAAGGTTAAAGGAAAGAAACAAGGTTTCCATGTTTTGAAATGATTCTTTAAAATTACAATTAATTATCCTAGACAAACAAGAAAACTTAAGGGGAGGCAACTTCAACGATTAATTTCCTAGCTTATTTTGGATATATAAAGGTGGCAACAAAGATCTTAGTGTTTCTAGGATGAAAATTTTGTTCATGACATTATTTAAACTAGAAAATTTATCTATCTGATGTTATTTTGTTTAATTAAGTGCAACAACTTTAGTTTATGTTTCAAATTTGTTATTTATTATTATTTTCTTCATGTTTCGGCTTAATTAACATACTTTGAGTTTATTGTAAATGGGTAAATATTAGCCCACAAGTTTTGGGTCCATTAGTGTTATTAGTTAAACTATTATATAAGGTTTTGTAAGTTGAAATTATCAACAGACATTGATTTATAAAATAAACTTGTGTTTTATATGATGCAACATGTTTTTTTTTTTGTTAAGACATAACATATTTGACTTATTGAAGACCAACTAACTTTATACTGTTTTTCTTATACTTCTCATTCCCAAATCGATATTCATAGGGTGGGAGGTTCTTATTCTAATAGTATTAGTGTCTTAGGACAAGTTTCTAATGTGTCATACTTTTATTAGACATGTTTTTGTTTTCTGAGATTTATTGAATCTTGTTATGTGAGCACGTGATCATGAGGTTCACATCACCATTCCTGAGCATCAGTCTCTATTATAACCAAGAATACTACCAAGTATGATGACACGATCAAAAGATTGAGGTCTTCTCCCAAGTGTAGGAGTGTCGAAGTAATAAATAACCCGGCAATACCGGGTCGAAACATAAGGAGGTTAACTATATAATAATAATAATAATAATAATAAGTTAAAGAGAACTTTGAGATGTTTGATTAATGTGAGGATTAAACAATGATAAAAAAAATGTCAAGGTTAGAGGATTCACTAATAGTATTTCAAACAAGTAAGTATAAACTCTTTTTATTATTCAACTGGAAACCACACACAAAGGAGGTTCCAATCGGATGATTTGTCATAAATAACTCATCATAAATTGTTAACATGATCATATTAATTATCTTATTTAAGTAACAACAAACTTTTAAATATTGTCAGGAATTCATGATGCTAACTTATATTAACAACAAATCAAGTTCCTTTCATAGCACAAGTGTAGGTTATACCATACGGTTGGGCTATGAAAGTGCCAAGCATTTGTTGTACCAAGTATTATACAAAACAAATCTAGATTAACCATTTAACAAGTAATGTATTAAGAATTAAAAAGATAAAAATGATAAGACATGTTAATAGCAAGTTCTTTAGGATATAAACATTGAAGTCCATATTGAGTTTATATTATACTTATTCTTACACCGTTAGTGTAACTTTTTCACATTTACATAATAAACTTAGCTAAACATAATGAAGAAGAGAAACATAAATAAACAAGATAAGAATATAAATAAGATACAAGTTAACTAAGTAAAGGAAAGGAAATGAAAAGCATAAATAATATATTAATGAAAGCAAAACTTAAGCATTACAAAAATATAAAGAGAGGAATAAAAAGCATGATCTTGATCTGAATAACCAAGATGCCTAAATGCATGTCAAATACCTCCTTTTATAGGCCAAAATTTGGAACTATTGATTTGATGACTAATTGTTGAGTGGGTGGCCACATCTTGACTTAATGACAATTCTTATATTCTTTTCTGAACAAAACGTCATTGATAACGTCCGAATTTGAACCAACTTTACTCATGAAAGTTCTAGGAAATTGTCTCAGCTTTCCAGGAAAAAAACAAATTGAGGTCATTTGGACTTCTAGAACTCGAGATATAGGTTGAACAATGAACAGTGTCTAGGCTGCAGGACATATTCAGACTTCTCCGTTGTTACTATAATTTGTATGTGAAAACGGCCTTTTTAAATCTTGAACTCCACATGAAAGTTTTAGGCCTATGTCATAGGTTTTCATCCATATAAATCAGACCTAAATCTGAGATCTACAACTCCAGATATGACCCAATTACCAAACAGTGTTCCAGTTTGGACTGAACGAGTATCTCTTTTCTAAGTTTGGCCCTCTTTTTGTCCTTTCACTTTCATTACTTAAACTCATCAATCAATCCATTTATTTATGTGATCGGCTTACATTTAAGATAAACATTTATCATACATTAAAGGTATCTTATATTATTAGATATGTTATTATAAAACATGCTTTAGTTAAGGAGTTATTGATACTTTAAGTGCAAAATGATGATATAAAACCTTGATAAAAATACACTATTAAGTACTAATCACATGACCATTAGCTTTTAAAACAAAAGGTAGTATGTGTGATTGTTTCCTTTTCACTTTAAATTTTTTGGATAAGTTCTTGAAAAATAACATGTTAGATCTATTAGACATATTAGTTTGTCATCATAAGTTGTTTATGAGTCAAGCTTCAAGTTCTATTTGGTTAGTATGCAAAACTGGTTTGAATGACATTTTATTCTCTATTTCTTATTGAAATCAATTATAGGGAAAATTATTGAAAAAAATAACATATTTGATTTGTTACATGCATAACTTTGCTTCTTTATTTTGTTCATGAGTCGGGCTTCATTTTCTTTTGTCTTTTCTCGTGGATTTGACTGGCCTCTCTCCAATTTAGAGATTTTTTAAACTTGTTTTAACATGAGCTAGGCTATAATATAAGCATGTGTGTTATATAGCCCAAGGTACACAGGCAAAGCATTGAAAGGCTTAAGGCCATGTTTGGCCTGACAAAACTTTGTCAAAGAAAAAATCAATTTTTTAGGTCTTTAAAGCTTGTTTGGCAAACAAACCCTAAGGAAAATTCTAAGCCTTGTATTTCTTCTTTTTGTAATGTTTTGTCCAACATGACCTTAGTCTAATTTTAATAAATACTCAAAGTTTTGGAAGATCATTTTGTAATTAGTTTTAAGTTTTTCACATTATTTTTACCCTTTAATATTTAATATTTGAAATTGTGACATCCATGCGAAGCGCTTTTCCAATATTAAATAAACTTGTTTCTTTATGCAAAAACAACAAAAATCTTTCTTTCAAAAATACACTTTATCTTAAATTGCATATGGTCAAGTCTCTCAAATAAAAATTATATTTGCATAAAAAAAAAATACATCGCATGATTAAACATTTTTTTAATATAAAAAATTCATGAAAAATAAATTTGTTTTTATCTTTGAACGTATTTTTGGATTTAATAACAAGTTTATGAAATCCATGAGAGCTTGGCCTATATTTTTAAAACACCAAAAAAAAAATTGTTTATTAAGGATTATGAACTTATACATAAAATGTATTCTCGGTATTAAAAGAAAAACACAAAAATATTTTTGGACTCTAAAATTATTAAACTTGACTTATAAAGTCATGGTCTACTCTACTAAGATGGACCGACTTTTAACTAATAGACATATTAATAGTTAGAAAAACATAAAAGTGCTTTAGTAATTAAAGAAATAAACAATGCAACTTAACTTAGGTATGATGTACTATGGGTGATATTATCCTCTCTATACACAACCAGTTCCCTTATCTAGACTCTGAAAACCAGTTAGGGTTTTTAGTGACCAAAATATTAGGTGGCGACTCCAAACCTTTTTAACTGATAAAGGTCAAGAATTTCTTGTTTTTTCAACCCATGCCTAAAGATCTTGATCCGGGAAGACAATTACCATAATGACATACATGTGCGACATATCTCTTTCTAAACCCATCATGCTTGGCCTTCCTGTTAAACTGCCAAGGTCTCCTCAACAAGAGATGTGTAACATGTATAAGAACAACATTATATACAACCTTACTATTAAACTCTTTTACTATTAATGAAAACAAAACATGTTTAGTCACCCTAACTTCTCCACATTCATTTAACCACTGAAGTTTATATAGCTTAACATGCTTAGATGTTTTCAGGTTCAACTTTCTAATCAAAATTGAGCTAGCAACAATAATACAACTATCATTATCAATTATCATACTACATGCCTTATTATCAATAGTATAAAAGTTATTCTCTCTTTGTTACTCCACATCCTCTTCACAAACCTGAACACTCAAAGATCTTCTTATAACCAAGGATTCCCCTTACACAACATAATCCACATCACAACAATCATCAAGATTTAACATCCCCTCCAAATCATCATCACTAACTGATTCCACCTCACCATCATCTTTTATAACCATAATTCTCTATTTAGACATTCATATATATAATGCATAGGCCCTTTGATATCGAAAACACCTAATCTCTCGTTTGTGCTTTGGCTGAGCAAAATTTTTCCCTTTTTCCTCCCATGCCACAAATTGCTTCCTAACAAAGAAAGGTTTGGTTAATTTAGGTGTAGTCATTGTTTTCACTTGTACATTACCCTCTCTCCTAAAATTCAACTTCCAACCCGAAAAGAAACTTAAATATCCATCAAGTTTTGCACTACCTTTTCTCCTCAACTGTTTCTCCACTTTTATATCCATGTGTACCATATCCTTATTGTTCATATAATGTTGTAATTCCATCATATTAACAATATCTTTATTTAATCCATTGAAAAACCTAGTCATTGTGGCTTATCTATCCTTAGAAACATTAGCTCTAATCATAGCTACTTTCATCTCTTTAAAATACTCATTTATACTCCTAAAAGCCTAAGATAAGGTTTTCAATTTATTATAAATCTCCTTATAATAGTGAGTAGATACAAACCTTTTCCTTAAAATTGTCTTTATCTCATCCCAAGTTTCTGTTGGCCTTTCTCCATTACATCTTTTACTCGTAACAAGTTGATCCCACTAACTAATTTCATAATTAGTGAATTCAACCATAACTAATTTAACTTTTTTTCTTTTGAATACCTATGCAAATCAAACGCAAACTTCACTTTCTTTTCTCAATCGAAATAAGCATATGTATATAACTCTTTTTCTGAAACCCTAAAATTTCGAATTTAACACCACACAAATTATGATCTAAACCATCATGCTCCTCAGAAGTCCTACCCTAGCCCAATATATTAGTTGGTCATGACCTACCTCCCATTATCCTTCTAGACAGTGACTCATACACAAGACTTTGTCGTATTCAAAATTTTCTACCATAATTAACTGCATCATCCTCCTTTTCTACTGCAAAATTATTACCCACACTCTTATCATTCACTATAACTCTAATGGTAGGCATTTCAAATTTCTTTTCCTTACAAATAGAAGTTTCTTGTCTACAAATCATCTAATCAAACTTACTCATTAATGCCTCTATCATAACTTCTATTATATCATGTCTTTCCTTCATAGTTCTTGCCTTTTCTTGTTCAACACTTTTTGATGACATTGTTTATACTTGAAATAAAGGTTAGTAGTAAGGAAAAGTTTTCCTTACATAAACCTCATGTTTTTACTCATAAAAAATTTCACTTTTATTGTGTTTCATATAATTTATTAGGCTTTTCACTCTAATAGTCTTGCTACGTTTTTTTACCACTTTATTCACATACTTTGGTTCTTAAAAGTAATTTAGCAAATGATCAAACAGTTAACCAAACTATGCAATGATTTATTTATATTTAAAGACTCGAGAATAAAAGAATATTCAAACTTTTCAAAACAAAACTTGAGGATAAACTTACAAGTAGCAATGTAAATTTGTGAAAATATAATGACAAAAAATGAAGAGATGAAATAAAAGTAAGAATTATTATTAAGAAACAATGAAAACTATGAAATTCAATAAAATAAAGAAAACGATGCAAGAAACTAAAGAAATTGATGCAAGATAATTCTATTCTACCCAAATTTGCATGAAATCAATCAAGATCACCAAGAATTTCTAAGACAAGTTTTGGTCAATACCCTAGTTCATGCAAGATCTAAAATTTCTAAATTTCTTCTTCGAGAATCCTTTTAAGATTGCAATTTTGATTCTTCTTTCTTTTGTTCTTATATATATATATATTATATATATATATGCTTTAAATTTCTCAAGTCTTAGAGATGACCATAATTTGTTGTTTTGTATGCAATTTTTTGACAACTATAAGACTTTTCCTTATCAAAATCGATTTTTTACTTTTCCTTATCAAAATTGATTTTTTCTTTCATTTTTTTTATTAGTCGAAACCTTAGAGAGAGAAAAACCAAGAAAACAAACCCTAGATATGACAAGGTATAAACAAAAACCCTAGAATTACTTGTAATAATAGAATTAAAGAGATATAACTTGAAATTAGTCATGTTCTGATACCAAACTGATGTGGAATTGTCTCTTAGATTGCTAATTTAAGATTTGAAGAAAAGTTTGTAACTTAAACCAACAATAACCTTGCCTTGGAGAATGACACGATCAAAAGATTAATGTCTTATCCTAAGTACAGGAGTGTCGAAGTGATAAATAACCCAGCAAGACTGGGGTCGAACCACAGGGAAATGAACTATATAAAATTATAAACAACAAATTTAAAGGAGTTGAAGAGAACTTTTGAGAGTGATATTGATGTGAGTATTAATCAAAGATAAAAGCAATTGTCAAGGTTGGAGGATCCACTAATAGTATTAGAAATAAGTATAGTATAAACTCTTTTTATTAATCAATTAGAAACCACACACAAAGAAGGTTCCAATCGGATGATTTATCCTTAATAGTTTATTATAAATTTTTAACATGATCATATTAATTATCTTATTTTAGTAACACCATACTTTTAAATATTATCAGGAATTCATGATGTTAACTTATGTTAACAACAAATCAAGTTCATTTCATAGCACAGGTGTCGGTTATACCATACAGGCTATGTAAGTGCCAAGTATTTGTTGTACCAAGGGTTGTACAACACAAATGTAGATTAATCATTTATCAATCCTTTAAATTGTGAGATATGCATGCATTCAAAATGAGCATTTACCATAAATTAAAAATATCTTATGTTATCAGACTTGTTATTATAAAATATGCTTAAGTTAGGGAATTCGAAGATACTTTAAGTGCAATATAATAATATAAAACCTTGATATAAATACACTTTTAAGTACTAATCAGAGAACCAAAGCTATATGCAATTAAACACCCTCACCCTATGTCTATAACGAGACATGAATGAGAAGTATAAATCACAATGAAGTTGATAAATCATTCAAAGAGTTTACAAATTCAATTAAGAATTTAGTATGAGAATCACTCAACTACACGAAAAGAAACAAAGCACACAATATATGGCAACTTTAGAGAAAATTTTATAAACTAAAAATAATGTTAACAATTGGTCTACATAGTATAAAGCTAACCTTAATTTGACTTAACGGACCTAAACTTAATAAATTAGTCTTAACACATTAAAATCTTAAAATAAATAAAATAATAAAGTAAAACCTCACCAAAATAAACCCTTAAATGTTGTAGAACCTATAAACTAAAATATAAATAAATAATATCACAACTAATTAAAACAAGACGACAATCAAATTTCATAATTTGTTGGCAAAATTAAAGTCTGACTTCAAACAAGTGATTCTCTCTTGTCTTAATGAATTAGAAGGTTTACCATATATCACTAGAAAGCTATGAATGTCTAATTTTTAATGCAATTGGAATCACATAAAAATTCATTATATATATCAAGTTATGGCCAAAATAGTAGCGAAGTATCAAAACTAACAGATTTAATCTTCTTATTTCAATCTTTTCTGTAATGTCTGGATGCTCTCCTATATACCCTTCTTGAACATGAATCAATTTAATCAAGGCTTGTTCTTCATTTTTTGATATCCTCTCGAAACCAACTTAGCTCATGTATCATGAAGAATTCTATTAATTGTCTCATTGAACCTCTTTGCTTTAAATCTTGTAACTAGACTCAATAAAACCTTATAAATCTTTTTGTATTGAAGCTAAAATCACATCATCTCCCCTTTGATATCAACTCTCAATTCTTTCATTTTTCTTTTAATGAAATTGTGTTTCGTTGCATATTTAATTAAGCTCAAGATTGGCATAGTTTGGATCTTAACTATTTGGGTCAGCAACTTAATCATATTATCATATACAAAAGAATTATAGGGCAAAGCTTTTAAAGACAAGATTGAATCATTAAAAATGTTAAATTGATGGAGAAAATTGTTGGGATCTTCATATATATATATGTGTGTGTGGCTGCATAATCTTTTTTGTTTGGACTTTTGTTCCCATGTTTATACTAGTTTAATTTTGTGATCTTTTGCATTGGAAAATGTAGTGACGTGCCTAACGTACTAGATTATTGATAAGTTATTTTAAAAAAAAAATAACGTGAAAGGATTTTTATTTTTTTTACTGGTTATTGATAAGTTTTTTTCCTTCTTTTCTTGGATATTCTTTTTTTAAAATTTGAGAAGCTTCATGTTGTATTCTCGTTTCAGATATATATAATTTATTATAATTCTTATTAAGAATTAAATCCATGATTTTTGTTTTATAAAAATATAAATATATTTCTTTTGTATAATATTTAATAGTTTAGTGATCCTACAAAATGAATTTTTTATTATATTAATTGGATAGATATTTTATTTTATATGATTAAATATCTTGATCTAAATTTATTTTTTAATTTTTTTAATTTTATTTGTAGTTAGTGTTAGTATTTTTTTAATTATTATCATACATAATTTTTTATTTATTTAATTATATATATATATATATGCATGGATTTTTTTATTTGCATTTAAAAAAGATTTTACCTATAAAAATACATTGAAAAAATATCAGTATATAATTTTTTTTAATAACAGATAAAAATATATAATTCGCAGTGAAGCTTGCATTACATGCATAGTAAGTTAATAAAACCTAATTTTATTCAAGTTGTTAGATACTTTTAATTTGAATAACATTGAATAAAATAAAAATCATGATAAAAACTAAATAAAAAACCAACTCTACAAGCATTGTTCTCTAAGTGGTTCGTGCATGTTTGTTATTGTGCAATTACAATTAAGAAAATAAGTTTTAAAAAATATTTTAAATTGTGGTTTTTATAATAATAAGTTTTAAAAAATATATATCTACTTAAAACCTGTTGTGAAATAAATTTTTAAGTAAATCTCCATTAATAAAAAAAATAGATTTTTTAGCTCTTACAAAACCAACATTTAAAATATAATTATGTATAAGATCTAATACAAAAATAAAACTTGTTTAACTAACTAAATAATTTTTTTCCTACAAGTGAATAAAAAATAAAAGTTACCACCATAAATTTTAAAAAAAGTTAGCAGCCATCAACTTTGTGATGGGAATGAAATGGAATCACAAGGTTCCCATGGGATAACCAAATTTCTAAAGGGCTCATTCAACCAATGATATATATTTTTTAATTATCAAAATAAATTAAAATTTTTGATAGAATAACACCATAATTTTATAAAATAACACTTTTACTTTAGTGTGCTTCTAAAATATTACATTTATAAAATATTATTATTCCTAAGCATAATAAAATAGATGTCTTATTTTAGAATAACAGTATTTAAATATGTCATACTTTTAAAACACAATAATTATCAACTAGTTGACCGATTTAATACAATTATATAACCAATGAAACAATAGTTATACAATTGTATATGCATTTATAAATCAATATAATAAGTTTAGGTATATAAAGAGGTTTGATCGTATTATATTAGAATAATAACTTAAAAAAATTATAACTTTTGATCTTATTGTTGGATCACACTTAACTATTTATAGAAGTTTTCATAAATTATTTTTTTTAATTTTTTCTTTAAAAAGCTATGGAATGACTACTTCAAGTATGATATTTTTAGATTTCAAATGTATGTAATAGATATTATGGTATTAAAATCGTGATATTTAATTAAATATTTATATATCATAGTTCTTAATAGCATATTTTAAAATATATTATTTTACCAAAAACTTCTTGCTTATTAACTATTTCGCAATTTATTTGCATGGAAGTAATAGATATTATGGTATTAAAATCGTGATATTTAATTAAATATTTATATATCATAGTTCTTAATAGCATATTTTAAAATATATTATTTTACCAAAAACTTCTTGCTTATTAACTATTTCGCAATTTATTTGCATCTTCCATGCTAATTTCACAATTTATCCTTCAACCATTCGCCTAAAATTGAGAGAGCACGCAATAATTTCATTTTTCACCCATTTTAATTTATATGTATAATTTTCTGAGAATTTGATTGATAGATAATCGAATAGAAAAACTAACGAAGGTCAAAAAAATAAAAAAGGAAAGGAAAGGACAACAGAAAGAAAGGACCCTAACGGCCAGTGATCCCAATTCGATCGATCTTTTGCTTATGAAACCCTGGTACAATTCCAATTGTAATGGCAGAGGAGAATGGCATTGGCAGATCCGAGATAAACGGTAGATTTGCTTCGATGGACTCGATG
Source organism: Populus davidiana (assembly GCA_030145905.1). Lineage (NCBI taxonomy): Eukaryota > Viridiplantae > Streptophyta > Magnoliopsida > Malpighiales > Salicaceae > Populus > Populus davidiana. The sequence continues at coordinate 20,708,910 of CM057789.1, read as the reverse complement.
GAGTTACGGTGGGTGTTCCAAGACGACGACGACGAGGATGATGATGATTCAGTGATGGACGACGACAACGGTGACGAAAATAGCAGACAGCTGCACGGCGGTGGATTAGAATCTGACGAGGAAGATGAAGAGGACACAGGGGAGCAACGGCTGTTTCGAACAGGCCCCTGCATCGACTCCTTCGATGTGGAAGCCCTGGAGATCCCGAGCGCCCACCGCAACGATAATTACTACGAGGTGGAAACCATTATTATTGTTGTTGTTGCTGTTATTGAATTTGGTTTGTAGAAAAAGAAAAATTGATTTGAAAATAGAAAATATTTGGCAGGAGTTGGGTGTGGGAAGGAGAATAATACTTGCATTTCAAACACTGGGAGTTGTATTTGGTGATGTTGGAACCAGTCCTTTGTATACTTTTGGTGTTATGTTTACAAAGGCGCCTATTAATGGAGAAGAAGATGTTGTTGGTGCATTGTCTTTGGTTTTGTACACTTTAATCTTGATTCCACTTCTCAAGTATGTTCTTGTTGTTCTTTGGGCTAATGACGACGGCGAAGGTACTACTTAGTAGTTACTACTGCTCACTTAATTACTAATCATGCCTAGTTATAATCTTACCATACATTTGATTCTATTCACCATATTGCAGGTGGTACTTTTGCTTTGTACTCTTTGATTTGTCGACATGCTAAGGTCAATCTTCTCCCTAATCAGCTTCCTTCTGATGCTCGTATATCTAGCTTCAGGCTTAAGGTGCCCTCCCCAGAACTTGAGAGATCTTTGAAAATCAAGGAGAGACTTGAGACTTCGGTTACTCTCAAAAGATTGCTTCTCATGTTAGTGCTTGCTGGTACCTCTATGTTGATTGCTGATGGGGTTGTTACTCCTGCTATGTCAGGTCTGTTTTTGTTTCTTTGGAGTTTATCAGAATTATGTTATTGTTCTTATGTACGAAAAGCTATTCTAGATATTTTATTGACGTGCCCTTCTTTTATTGTTTCTGTGCAGACCATGTTTGCCATATTTTTCTTTGGTTCCTAGTAACTAGTACCTTATGATTTACTTGGGTATCTTTGTTTGTCTCAATGCAGTAATGTCAGCTGTTGGTGGTCTGAAGGTTGGAGTAGCTGCAATTGAGCAAGGTGATCTAATATTCTGCTAGCCATATTTTTTTTTATATAAGAGTTAGGGTTTCTTCTTAACTTATCAGTCCGAGTCTGGCATTATTCCTTTGAGAATTGGACATTTGGAGCCATTCATTTCCTTTCTTTCTCCTTTTTTGTTTTTGTTTGGGAAATTGGGCTCTAGATTTTGATAGGGGGCTATTGTAACCTGGACCACTGTCAAATAAATTAATAAATAAATATAGAAGGAAAGTAATTGTAACTCTGATAACATAAAACTTTGTTTGTTGTGTGATTTATTGGAGATCTAAGATAGTGTAATCATAGGTGGGGTTTGTAATCTGATTTTCCATTGAATGATAGGAACAACAAAACATGATGCAGGAAGAGGCTGTTTCTGCATGAAATAGTTTATATAGCAAAACATTTGTAGCAAAAGCTGTAATAGACAGATCATTTACTGGTTATACAGTTCAGAAGGTGCTCAAAACTATCAGGGCTGATTTATACACCCAATTTAATTTCTCTTCTAAGTCCCCATTGGCAACTAGGGGAATGGGTTCTTTCCACAGACCAATGCCCTCTGTAACTTAATGATTGTAGTGCTTGGCTCAGGCATGGATCAAGACTCTGATTCATTGTGAACATGTCTGAACTTTTTGAACAGACCGTCAATTTAAATTTATGATGTGGATGAATTTTGTCTCCAGTTCTCATGCTTTTGATCGTCATGCTGGGCTATAGTTTATGCCTAGCCCTCCTCTCCCCCTTGCTGCCAAAAAAAAAAAGGCAAAAAAAAATTTCTGGCAAGTTTTAGGCTGTGTTTGTTATGTAAAATGTTTTCCTGGAAAATGAGTTAAATAGTTCCTGTTTGAAATTAATTTGATTGCAACCAAATTAGCAAACGTTGCATGCCTTCTATTACATTGTCAAATTTAAATGTCCTTGCCTTTTTTGTTTTTTTGCTGTGGAAAACTAGCTATAATATTGAGTTAATTATTTTTGTTATTTGTTTTGTGCAGAGCATGTGGTGATGATTTCAGTTGCCTTTCTTGTAATTTTGTTCAGTGTACAGAAGTTTGGGACCAGTAAAGTCGGACTTGTTGTAGGCCCTGCTTTATTCTTGTGGTTTTGTTCTCTTGCAGCCATTGGGATTTATAACCTTGTTAAATATGATAGCAGTGTCTTAAGGGCATTTAATCCTGTTCATATTTATTACTTCTTCAAGCGGAACTCAAGTAAGGCCTGGCGTGCACTTGGAGGCTGCTTGCTATGTGCAACAGGTAACACACTAATATAGGATTTTTTTAGTGCTTAAATGCAATGGTACTTGCTGTTTTTGTTTAGTGGTAAGGCTTACTGATTGATTCCCATTTGTAAATTTGGCTGGCTCTCTAATTAGTTCACAAAACCATTTTCTTGTTTAGTGCATGGATAATATTCACATTGCTTCTAGTCCAAACTGTTATGAAGTTCGTATAACCTTAAGAGTGTTGGATAATTGATGTTTGAAGCTCATGAAAGAATTTAGGTTAATGCAGCAGAAATTTTAAAGTTCATCGATAAGTGGTAACTGATAGGGGATAACTGGATTTAATTGGCCTAAAAAGATTGATCTTTTTGGTATTAGTTGCAATACAGATGGCTTAATTTTCATCAACTTATGAGAGTGTTCGATAACCTTGTCATTTCTCTTATTAAATGGAGATTGCAGTTGAGTTAACCCTGAAGGCATGATGGAGCTATGATGTCAAAAAGTGTGGAGTCACTTCAACTACCAAGTGTCAAAGGGTAGATCCCCAAATCTCTCTAAGCGGCACCCTTTTTTTTTCTCTAAAAATAAGCGGTAACAAAAATAGAGATGGAGGGGATTTGTTTTCTAGAGGATGTTTGGTTATGGGAAACTCCCCTTTTGCTTTCTTCTTGGGAGGATGGTTAATTCTCCATTAAGCTTTTGTAATTCCCTTTTATATGTCTACTAATAGCATGGGAGGTATGGGCCATGCCTCCAATTCCAATTTTGAGATTAAAGAAAGGAAGTGTAATTCTTACTGAATTGTCCTCTATGGATGGAAAATTAGTAGCTAAAGTACCCTCCATGAGAATTAAAGTGGCCCTTACATGATTATCTGGAATTGGAAGGGACTTGGAGAAATTGACTTGTGTTCTAGCAAGGGCAGAACACATGTTTATACAGTTCTTGGTATACAAGTATTTTCTATTCAGCCGAGGTCTCTTGAAGCAATTGCTCTCAAGTAAAGGCAAAAATTATGTAGTGTAGCATGGAACTCGTAAAAAATTCACACCAATTTAAAGAATGCCCGAGTCTTGATGATAATATGAACTTGGAAGGTGATGTTTACAGCTGTCATAACCGAATCTTATTTTACACTTTTCTTTTATGATTGCTTCTGATGGATTCCATCTCTCTCTGTTTGTTTTTTTAGGATCTGAGGCAATGTTTGCAGATCTGTGCTACTTTTCTGTGAGATCTGTGCAGGTAAAGAAGCAAGAAAATACCTGTTTAATGTATCCAATATAGAATCTCCGTCTTTCTCTGATTATGTCAAGTGTCACAGAATTTTATATTTGTTGTTATGTTCTGATTGCTGCAATTCTGATTTATTTAAGAGTGATCATTTGCAGCTTACCTTTGTATTTCTCGTTTTGCCATGCCTTTTGTTGGGTTATTTGGGCCAAGCTGCATACCTTGTGGAACATCACACTGAAAATATGGCTGAACTAGCTTTCTTTTCTTCGGTTCCAAGTAAGGTTCATTCTTTATCTGTATCACTATGGTCTATGCAATTTAATTAAGTACAATCTAATTGCTACTTGCACAGCCTTCTTGTGGTTTGTATTCTATGTTCTTAGAAAATAAATTATTTATTGTGTTATAAAGTTGAATTCAATCCTGCTTTACATTTGGAACCTATTACATTCATTTCTGTTGCAACAAGTTTTATTCCGTGTCTCGCAGGTGCTGTTTTCTGGCCTGTCTTCCTCATTGCTAACTTAGCTGCATTAATTGCTAGTCGGACGATGACTACTGCTACTTTTTCATGTATAAAACAATCAACAGCACTTGGTTGCTTCCCCCGTCTTAAAATCATTCATACCTCTCGGAAATTCATGGGTCAGATTTATATTCCTGTCATAAACTGGTTTTTGCTGGTAGTTTGCTTGATGTTTGTCTGCTCTATCTCAAGCATCACTGAGATGGGAAATGCATATGGTAATATACTTGTTCCCTAGTTTTAATTGAACTTTTTCTTAGCATTCCAATTGCTACTGTTCATTAATTATTGAGTTTGCTCTTCTTTTCCGTCTTTTTAATAATACAATGAATGTGTTGAAAAAAGGCCAAGTGAAGGATACATAGGAGTATACAATAAAGCACCACCAAAGAAAGAAATAGGAAATGGTCATATCTTACATTCTAGCAAATAGAGATCAAAGAAGACCAATCACGCAACATCCCAGTTTTAATTTCACCAGCAGCATGCCCCATCCCTTCAAACTCTCAGGACTTCAAAGACTTGATTGGAACCTTCTGCCATGCAATTATACTACTGCATTTCTTTGACAGTTTCCTCCAGGTATCTACTAAGTACTGTCTTAGATATAACCCAGTGAATACCAAATAAGGACAAGATTGCATACTGTATTTCTTCAGCAGCCAAGAGAAAAAACAGAATCATTTTGATGAAATTATCAACCATGAAGATGTGTGATAATGCTGCCACCAACACTAACTTGAAATGCTGGTGCAAACTTGCAGTTGACACTTGCATAGATATAACTTAACTGGTAAATTACACTACATTTCAAACTAATTTTATCTTGAAGCGCCTTCTTGTATACATGCCCCATTGAACAAAGTTTCTCGCTAGTGTAATTGCCCATCCTGAATGGTGGTAAAAATAATAAGCTAGCTTTCGATGCAGCACTTCTATATCTCTCTTATTAGTGCAAGTTTCAAATAGGTTTGGTTTTGTTTTGTTTTGTTTCTCCTCCCTTTGTTTTACTGTTTGCCATTATTTGAAAGTAATTTTTGTAGCCTGCTACTCGATTTTTTAATCAATTTGCTGAATAGCGCACTTTGCTGGGTACTTGAGAATACCTTTCTTTTTTCCACTGAGGCTTGAGTAGTTTCCCTTGGAACTAAGCCAAAAAAAAAAAAAGTAATGTTAAGCTCACAACCCTTTAACCGATCAGCAAATGAAAGAATTTCCTTGGATAAATTCGTGTGCATCATTTAAAACTTCAGGGAGACAGGTTTGTACTTCATAAGGAAATGAATCATATCTTAATAGTATTGCTGCTGTTGATTATTTGCTGAAAGTTTCATAGGTTGGATGTTTCTTGTTCATGGCATGTGGCACGATGTTGTAACTGCTGTTGCTGTTAATTTTTTGGTGATTAGTTTGTTTCTTCCATACCATAATGTGAATATCTGGGAAATGAATTGACTATTGAGCTTCTTCAGTTCTTCCAATTATCTTTGGCATGTCTTTCATCCTATTTGAAAAGCAGCGCATTTCTTTCATCCTATTGGAAAAGCAGTTACACTACTGCTGTTCTTGAGTAGTACATTTCATTTATAAACAGTTGCATTGAACATCATGCAGATAGTGAAGCCATGTTTTGCTTCAATTATTTTGGTCTGTATGCAATGTGTTGATGGTAATAACCTGCTCTGTGTCGGAGAGTCTAGTCACTTCAAAGTTATGCATCAAACTATCATGCTTTTCCATTGCAGTGATTTATATAAACAATTTAATTGTTCTGATGGTAATCTGTTATTACAGGAATTGCTGAGCTGGGGGTGATGATGATGACAATGATTTTAGTAACTATTGTTATGCTTCTTGTATGGCAGATAAACATCATTATTGTCCTGAGTTTTTTGGTTATTTTCCTTGGAATAGAGTTGGCTTTTTTCTCATCAGTTCTAGGGGGCATGGGAGATGGAAGTTGGATAATACTGGTTTTTGCTGTAGTTATGTTTCTTATAATGTTAGTCTGGAACTATGGGAGCAAGCTCAAGTATGAAACTGAAGTTAAGCAAAAGCTTTCCATGGATTTGATGCGTGAATTGGGACCCAATCTTGGAACAATCAGAGCCCCGGGCATTGGTTTGCTTTATAATGAACTGGTGAAAGGAATACCTGCAATTTTTGGCCATTTTCTTACTACTCTCCCCGCTATCCATTCAATGATTATATTTGTGAGTGTAAAGTATGTTCCAGTTCCAGTAGTGCCTCAGGGTGAAAGATTCCTTTTCCAACGAGTCTGCCCAAAAGGCTACCACATATTCCGTTGTATTGCGAGGTAATGAGTTCAATTCTTGTAAGTAGTTGTCAACTTGTCATCTGATGCATGGAAATGTCATTTTGAGTTAAATAAATTGGAAACTTAATTTCATGATGATAATTTTATTGCTAATTGTCATTTTTTTTCTTGACTGTTTAGTTTACACAGAAGTACCAACAGGGGCACCTCACAGTGTTTGGGGTGTTAATGGACATTAATCTTCTTATAATTATCCGTGTTCTGTTTTTCTTCTTACCTTAGTCTTACCCTATTGCCTTAAAAAGTTCAATTTAATCACTTAAACAGGTATGGCTACAAGGATGCTCGGAAAGAGAATCAGCAGGCATTTGAACAGCTGTTAATTGAGAGCCTTGAGAAGTTCATTCGTCGGGAAGCCCAGGAACGTTTGTTAGAGAGTGATGGGGATGATGATACAGACTATGAGGATGACTCCTCTAGTACAAGAGTCTTAATAGCTCCCAATGGAAGTGTCTACTCACTTGGTGTGCCCCTACTAGCTGATTACATCAGCACAAGCAAGCCCATTTCTGAAGCAAGCACATCTGAGGCGGCAAAGCCAGGGATGCCTGGAGACCCTACAGGTTCTGATGCAGAACAGAGTCTTGAAAGGGAATTGTCTTTTGTTCGCAAGGCTAAAGAATCTGGGGTTGTATATCTTCTTGGGCATGGAAACATTAGGGCAAGGAAGGATTCCTGGTTTATCAAGAAGCTGGTCATAAACTACTTCTATGCTTTTCTGAGAAAGAACTGTAGAAGAGGGATTGCGAATATGAGTGTACCCCACTCACATCTCATGCAGGTTGGCATGACTTATATGGTTTGACAATTGATCTTGATACAAGCTTTAGCCAAGCCGTGGTAATTTTCGATACCATGTAACCGCTGTTGATTGGAAGTAGAATACACTGGTTCACACATGGTTAGGACAATTTATCGACATGAGATACATCCATGTGTTTACACATCCTTACACATCTTATCTTCCTAGCTATGCCCGGCCATTAGGATTTTAATTTGGGAATTTTGTAGTGTTCATAGTTTAGGTTGTGTTTAATGCAACTGATTTTTACTCGTGTAGTTGCCATTTCAAAGTGATGTGAATCTGATATAGCACGAAAATCCCATTTCATATTGTCCTAAAACAAATTGATAACTCAGTTGAGTTTTATGAAGATGATGGTTTTCATCTGATACCACTTTGCTGTCTCTCTTGTTGACTCCAGCCATGGTGACTTTTCAACAGACTATAAGATTATGTTATCTTTCTCATTCTCTCTGAGCTCTCCATCGGCATTAAGAGAGGCAAAAACAAGAAGGCTTCTTTTCCTTCCTTTAATTTGCTTTTCTTTAGACTACGGTGTTGGGGGTGATTATAAAGAACAGGGCTTTATATTTTCAATTCCATGGCACGAATTTTTGGATTAGATCTCACACAGATTATTCCTCTCCCTTTTTTTGTTCTTGTGATTGTTTGTTGCTGCCATTTTTTTTTGGTTCACTTGGAACAGATCTGGTACATTAGGAACCAAAGAAAGAAACAAGCTCCCAAGGAAACTAGCACCAGCAGCATCACCACACAAAGCATGCTGAACCAGCTGCAATGGAGGCCACGACCAGAAAATGCATAATGGAATTTCATGTTAAGTGGATCTTGTAATGATGTGATTAAGAATCATAGTGTCGACACAGTTGTTGAGACTCAAGGTGTATTGTCACTTTCTTGAGCAAAAAGTACAGGATCTTTGGATGGATGGAGACCCTACAAATATTGTGCTTGATGGCCAGAAGTTTGAGAATAAGTCCACTTCTATCACTGAGGTTCACAAACTAGTAGATATTTCAGGTGGGCTTGGCATGTTGGAAGTACCAAGGTTAGCTTCTCCAGTTCCAGAGCCAGATTCTTCTATTGGCAGAATGCATACTATTGATACACCTGCTACCTCAACTCCAAGTGTTGATTGAAACGAGTCAATATTCGAGGAAGAAGAATGCATTTTGGATTTAGGAACTTCAAGTTGTGAAGAGAAAGAACTTATCTATGAAGGTGAGGCAACTATTTTTGAACAAGCTGACAAAACTGTGAGGTCCAAGGACAAAATCACTCTATGACAAGGGAAACTGATAAGGAACTTTTTGAAGAACAATGCTAGTCAGTTGATCTCTCCTTATCTATTTTGCTTACAAGATGGGCTTAACGAGCGTGAGCTGAGGATCTTCATTATGGACAGTGGCGAGGAGCTTATTCCTGGGTACCTAGAATTTATCCAAGGAGATCGTTCATTATGTCGGGTATAAGCCTTGTCTGTATTTTGCAAGAACGAAGAAAGTTGCAGGTTTTCTCATGGTGTTGAAAATATGGTTGAGATCAATGGTGGTGGTGTTCTTGTGAGGAAAATAGAGGAACTTTATGTGCAGCAACAAAACAAAAGGAGAGATATTTTTTCCATGAAACATTGAATTATGAAAAATTGTTATGGTTACTTGATTGTCCACTGAGATTTTTGTTATTTCTTTCTCTTTCATGTGCAAATCATATAGAATTTTCTAAAATTACAATGCTTGATTTATTGTTGTTGTTGTTGCAATAAAGTTTACTTTTACAGTGGATTATGCCACAATGTCTTGCTTCTTAGATGACTATGAAAACATTTTTGATCTTACATTGAAACAGAATCTAGAAGTGCTTTTCATGTCATCAATAAATCCACCTCAATTACTATCAAAAAAGCTATGCAATTTTAATTTTTGACTCATCTAAAATTGAACACCAAAGTTGATTGTTCCTTTAATGTATCTTAGAATTTGTTTGGCTGCTCTTAAATGTATTTCACTTGGACAATGCATGAAACGAGATAGAAGACTTGTTGCATAAAGTATATCAGGTTCGACTACCGTTAAATACACCAAACAACCAATTAAGCTTCTGAACTTTTCTTCATCAACTTTATCGGTTCCATCTTCTTTATTGAATTTGTCTTTTTGATTCATTAATGTGGCTATTGGTTTGCAATTATCCATGTGAAATTTATTCAAAATTTCCTTTGCATACTTCTTTTAGAATATGAATATTTCACTCTTGCTTTGCTTGATTTCCATTCCAAGAAAATATGTCAAAAGGCCAAGATCAGTCATTTCGAAAGCTTGCATCATCTTCTGCTTGAATTCTTCAACTTGTTGTATATAGTTTCTTGTCACTAGAAGATCATCAACATAGAGTGATATTATGAGAATATCATTTTTAGTCTTCTTTATCTAGAGAGTTGCTTCAGATAAGCTTTTCTAAAAGCCAAAGCTTATAAGATAATCATTGATTCTGATATACCAGGCTCTAGGTGCTTGCTTTAATCCATTGAAAGCCTTTTATAGCAAGTAAACTTTATCTTTTTTTTCTTGAATCACAAACCTAGCTGACTGTTCAATATAAATTTTAACTTTTGACTCATCTAAAATTAAACACCAAAGCTGATTGTTCCTTTAATGTATCTTAGAATTCGTTTGGCTGGTCTTAAATGTATTTCACTTGAACAATGCATGAAACGAGATACAAGACTTGTTGCATAAAGTATATCAGGTCCGGCTACCATTAAATACACCAAACAACCAATTAAGCTTCTGAACTTTTCTTTATCAACTTTATCGGTTCCATCTACTTTGTTGATTTGTCTTTTTGATTCATTAACGTGGTTGTTGGTTTGCAATTCTCCATGTGAAATTTCTTCAAAATTTCCTTTACATACTTCTTTTAGCATATGAATATTTCATTCTTGCTTTGCTTGATTTCCATTCCAAGAAAATATGTCAAAAGGCCAAGATCAGTCATTTCAAAAGCTTGCATCATCTTCTGCTTGAATTCTTTAACTTGTTGTATATAGTTTCTTGTCACTAGAAGATCATCAACATAGAGTGATATTATGAGAATATCATTGTTAGTCTTTTTTACCTAGAGAGTTGCTTCAGATAAGCTTTTCTAAAAGCCAAAGCTTATAAGATAATCATTGATTATGATATACCAGACTCTAGGTGTTTGCTTTAATCCATAGAAAGCCTTTTATAACAAGTAAACTTTATTTTCTTTTTCTTGAATCACAAACCCAGCTGACTGTTCAATATAAATTTCTTCATGTAGAATACCATTTAAAAAGGTCGACGACTTAACGTCTAACTAGAATACCTTCCAGTTCTTGTGTGCAGCAACAACAAACAATAGTATGATGGTGTCCATTCTTGCTACTAGAGCAAAAGTATCAGAATAATCAACACCAAATATCTGAGCATACCCCTTAACAACCAGCTTGACCTTATGTTTATTGATGGAACTATCTGTATTTAGTTTAGTTCTGAACTTCCACTTTACTCTAAAGATATTTTTATTTGGTGGTCTGTCAACCAGTTCCCAGGTGCAATTTTTTTAGATAATTGATATTTCCTTCTCCATTGCTTTCTGCAATCTAGAGTCTTGGAGAGCTTCTTCATATCCTTCTAGTTCACAGACTACTGCATTGCTCATTTGATAAGTGTCTGCAAGAGATCTTGTGCCTCTGATTGGTGAATCTCAATTGATTCATCTTGCCATTGAGGTTTATCTTAATCTCCAAACAACTCGTTGTTTTGTGAGTCTTTCCAGTCCCATTGTTTCTCTTCATTGAAATGAATATCTTTTGTAATGGCCATCTTTTGTGTTTGGGGATGATATACTTTGTAGGCTTTAGAAACAAAACTATAGCCTACAAAAATACCTAATATAGCCTTTTTGTCAAGTTTATCCCTCTTGATCTGTGGAACATGAACTAACATATACTGCTAAAATTTTTAAGAAAGCTTAGTGAAGGTTTGTAATTATAGGAAGCTTCAAATGGTGTCTTTTCTTCCAAAAATTTGGTTGGAAGATGATTCTGAAGGAAAACAACTGTGTTAGTTGCTTCTGCTCAGAAAATCTTGGGCAAATTCATCACATGTAGCATTCGTCTAACCATTTCCATTATGTATCTGTTTTTTCTATCACTGACTCCATTTTGTTTTAGAGTGTAAAGAGTTATGAGTTAATGTTCAATGCTAGCATCTTTATAGTATAGATTTAACTCTAATAAAGTGTAATTTTTACCATTGTATCTTTATAGTTAATATTCAATGGCTTGAATTCTGCATCTACTCTGATTCTCCACATTCTTTTTAAATCTTTAAAAGATCCTAGGTACTTCTGACTTGAATTTCATAAAGAAAATTCAACTCATTCTAGTAAAGTCATCAATGAAAAGAATGTAACAGCGGCTACCTTTTAATGAATGAGTTTTTAGAGGGCCTACCATATCAGTATTAATTAACTAGAGTTTTCATGCAGATCTCCAAGTTTATTTTGAAAATGTTTTCCTGTTTTGTTTACCAAACTAACAGGCTTGACAATTTAGTAATTGATTAGTAAATAAAGGCACACCTTTTACATCATCATTCTTTTTCATAATGAGCATTCATTGTTGATGACAATGCCCCAGCCTTTTATGCCACACTTTTGTGTTATTAAGCTTTGTTGAAAAAGTTGTGTGCTCCTTAAATGTTAAAAATAAGAAATTGTTACCTCTTATTTTAGCTTGCAGTATTTTTTGTCTAGCAGCATAAAAAATATGACAGAATTGATCTTCAAAAATCACTTAATGCCTTTCTCTATTAGTCGTCTAACACTTAACAGATTCTGATCTATATCAGATACATAAAGAACATCTAAAATTGTTTTTATATCTGAATTTGTTGTGATGACAATGATTCTTTTTTCCCTTAACTGTTATACAATCACCATTTCCAATTCGAACATTTGTAATTTCTATAGATTGCAATGTTCTGAAAAGATTTTTGTCAAACATCATGTGATTTATGGCACTGTCAATAAGTCAATGCTATGAGGAGTTTTGAATTGAAAAACACATGGCTACAAACATTTGTTCTTCATCATCTTGACTAACAACTTGAGTATCTTCCTCTTGAGTTTTGTAAATAATAGCTTCATGTCCAAGTTGATTGCACTTGGTACACCTTGCATCAGGTCTCTTCTAGCACTTGAATGGTGGATGGCCCATCTTGTTGCAATGTTGATATGGTAGAAAATTTCTTTAAAAAAAATTTTCCTTGTTTTGAAACTGATTGGCAATAAATTTACTATTTGAAGCCTTATGTTTCCTGAAAAACTTCTTCTTATCCTTTTCAGAATCTTGATGCTTAGCTGGTAAAGCTCCTTCTGCAAAATGATTGTGCCTCATAAGTCTTCATTGTTCTTGAGCTTATAAGGCATTCAAAAGTTTTGCCAAGGTAATTTTTAATAGATCTTTTGCATTCTCCAATGTAGTAATTGAAGCTTTATATTTTTCTAGTACTGTAACCAGAATCTTTTCAACAATTCTAAAGCATATAAATGTTATTCCCGGCAATCTAACTCTATTAACAATACCAAGTAATCTATCTGAGTATTTCTTTATAGTCTCAGATTTTTTTCATTCTTTGTAGCTCAAACTCTTGTATCAAGTTTAGATTTTGCATGCCACGAATTCTTTCATCTCCTGCATATTCTTCCTTCAAATAATCTCATACATCTTTTGTTGATTTAAGAGACATTATTCTTGTGAAAATGGTTGTTGAAACAGCATCAAATAAATATGCTTTTGCTTTTGATTTCTTTATTTTTCTCTCTTTGTGACCTTTGATTTGAGTCATGGTTGGATTATTTGATAATGGAAGAATATCATAATCTTCTTTAATAGCTTCCCAAATATTTAAGGCCTCCAAATAAGTTTCCATTTTTATTGTCTAAAGTTTATAATTCTCTCCATTAAAGATAGGAGATGTAACATGAGAAAAGCTTGTTTTAGCTTCCATTGCAGGTCCCTTAAAAAGAATGCTCTAATACCAATTAAAAGTATTTGAGTGGAGAAAGAAAGTAAGAAAAGGGTTAAAGACAGCGAAAGAATGTTTACTGTTTTATTGAAATTAAATGAATTGATTTCTTACTGATTGAAAGCAAACCTTACAAATATTTATTGAATGAAATAAACTAAACTATTAATTTATAGCATTAAATCATGCTATGATTTGCAAACAAACTAACAGACTAACAGCTCCTAAAGACTAGGAAAATCATTTATTTTTGTTGCAACTAAAAGATTTACATAATAGAATTTTGAAAGCTCTGAAACAATCTTCAACACAGGATTCCATACTAGCATAAATGAATGATTTGACCACTCTTATATTGTGAGGGAAATATTGGCAAAGGAAAACCTTAATTATATCTGTGAGTCACGCGTGCTTGTCGAGCCATACAAATAGAAAGGAAAAGTAGTAAACATGGTGTGATAATTATTATTAAAGAGAGGGAGTTATTCACCTACTTCAAACCCTTTTCTCGCTCCTCGGCAAACATCGGCGACGAGAGCCAAATTATATCATAGAAAAATAGAGTTGTCACCTAATAATTAGAGAAAACTAGAGATTCTAAAAATTAACACTAGTTCCAAAGATTTCGACAAGGAGTCAGTTATGCTTCAGAGAAAAACAAAGCCACTCTTACAGCATCCTCTCTTACGAAAGATTACTTTTACTATGTGTTTTCTCTTAAATGTGTATTTTTTATTTCCATTAATTACCCTAACCTTTCTTTTTAGTTTTTTTTAAACCATCTGACAAAAATAGGTTTGACATCAATCCCTACAATGAAATACGTATCGGTTTAGTTGTTTAAATTCAGTATCAATCCTTAAAAAAACCTTTTAAAAAACAAATCGATATGAATCCTAAAAGAAGTGACATCACAAAAAAGGGATGATTTAAAATTCTAGTTTCTTGTTTGAATGCTTTCTTGCTTCTTGCTCTCAATTTTATCACAAGTGTTTCATGGTCTTCTCTTTTCTCATGAATTTTTCTAGTCTATTTTTTTTTATACTTGTTTTCACCCCTCTTGCTTGGACTTGTTGCTACCTTTTTATAGGTGAGTAACAATTCTTTTTTAAAAGAAAATAAATCACCATCTTTATGAGGATTGATTCTCAAAAATCAAGTGTTGACCACCAATATATCGTTGCTTGATTTGTGGACAGAGAAAAAGATGGTGTTGGTTTTGGAGGGAGGCTAATTGAGTAGGCATGTTTGGCACGAAATCTGTAGTGGATTCTGAGAGTTAAAGCTTGATTTCTTGTGTCGTGATTGTATGCATCAAAATGAAAAGGATGGTGCTGGTCTTAGAGGGAGGCTAACTGAGTGAGCATGTATGACTCAGAATCTATAGCTAATTTTGAGAGTCGAACCCTAATCTTTCATACCAAGATTGTAGTCAACATTTTAGAAGACACATTTTCATTGTTTTTGCGCCATTATGGAGTTAATCATGACCAAAATTAAACCCTAAAGTTGTTTGAGACACCACTGTTTTTGCCTCTCTACTTTATGCCCAGAAATCCACAAAAACCATGAATAAAACGACATTGTTTCCTTCTTATATTCATCAAAATGTTCTTTCCTCTTTACCCAAATTGCGTTGTTTCATTTATTATGAAATGGCGTCATTTTGAGTCATAATTAGGGTTTCTTCAAATTCAATCAGGTCAAACTTCAGCATGGTCCTCTCATTTCAACATTTTTTGCGTTTCAGTCCATGGTCTTTGAATCTTCTTTAATTTGGTCAATTTCACCTATTTTCCTTAATTGCTTTCAATTATACCCCTAACATAATTAGAATAGGTCCTTTAAACTCTTTGTTTTATCCATTTCAGTCCTTGGCCCTTTAATTTTCTATTTTTAAGTTAAATTGACTTCCAATTTGAGTTTTTTTTCTTCCGTTAAGCCCTTAATTGATTTTCTAACTTGGCTAATTGTTTCAAACACATCCTTGAACTTCAATTTATTTCAATTTTATCCAAATTAAACCAATTTAAGCCCATTTCTCTTCAATTTAGTCATAAATTATGATTTAAAATTTTCCAAACTTAATGTTTGCTCGTGATATTTAAATATTGGTTCAATTACAAACCTATATATATATATATATATATATGTATTTTTATTTTTATTTTTATTTTATGATTTTCAAGATTTCTAGACACACGATAATTAAATAAAAATAACAAAACAAATTAATTTATTGAAAAGATATATTTTTGGATTTTTTACTCTAATTTATCAAAATATATACAAAAATAAAATTCAAAAATTGAGTTACAACACCCTTCAAGTTTTGATCCTAACAAGCCATGCGATTCACCTTGAGGCAGTAATGCTTTACAATAAACATGAAATGATGTTAAGAAGGAGGTTCGAGGAGCAGGCAGAGCTACAGCAAGCTCCAAGGGAAATTACTAATCAATTTCCTCCTGGTTTTTGCATTTAGTAGAAAGGAGTACCAGAAGCATAGTTTTAAAACCCGGCCCAGCCTAGCTGGTTGATCCAAGACCCAAGGCTAGAATTGGGTCAGGTTGACGAAAAAAACCGGTCAGGGAATTAGCGTGGCAAAACCCAGTCGACCTGGGTAAACCCGGCTGAGACCCAACTGTTATATATATAAAAAACGTTACCATTTTAGTTTTTTACTATCAATCCATTTGTAACATAAAGACATAATCACACAAAACCTAATCGTTTCTCTCATCTTTCTGTTCTTTCTTTCATTCGAGTTGCTCAAGTGGATTGTTCATTCTGCTGTACTTATTGGTCTGAGATCTGACGGGAAAAGAAAATTTTTTTCTCTTCTTTTTTAGATTCTTAGTTTTTCTTAGATGAGAGAAAGAGTAGAAATAAAGGGTGCGCTTTCTAAAAGATCAGGGCTGCTAAATTAGAAAGAAGGTATAGATGGAAATGATAATGAATGTTTTCAAGTTTTCCTTTCCTTCACACTTGGCGCTTGAGGGGAGATTTCCGGTTCTCAAATAGATATAAGAGAATAGAGAATAAATCAGGGTCTCAATTAATGAAATGAAAAACGAGTTGACTCAACTTGGAGAGTTGGGAAAAGAGGGATTTCAAATTTGCTTGTGTTAGGGTTTGATCAGCTATTTGAAAAATTCATCCAATTGTGACTATTTGAATCAAAGTTTGATTGTGTTTTTGGGTTAATCTTGAGTTTGTGGAGACTAAGATTGCTGCTCTAAGAGAACATAATAGTTGTGTTTGGAAAAAAAAATTATTGACCCGGATCAACCCATTTGACCCATGACCTGATCATTATACCGGATTGACCACCGAGTCGGGTTTAAAAACTATGAACAGAAACAACTTAGCAAAAGGAAAGATGCAAAGTGGAAGATAGTGCAAGAGATTAACACGTGGCAAAGTTAGTTAGTTAATAGTAAAAAAAAAGAATTGCTTGGATAAATAAGAAATGTACACAAACGTGAAATGCAAGCAAGTAATAAGAATTTGAGTTTCTGCAGAATTGCAGTTCTCTCTCTCTCTTTTACTCTACTTCGCTCTCAATTTCTCTAGTTTTCTATTTTGTTAAGAAAGTCCTCAACAGTTCCGGTGCCACTGCAAACAGTTTAACATCACCGAAAGTCAGCTTGATCTTTCAAGTTTCACATAATGCACTTTTCGGCCACCAAGGTTTCACTTCTCGCATCTTTTCATCATTTGGTCGCCAAAAACATCGCATAATCTCTTTCAATTTCCTACTTTCATTCCTTTTTCCGCTAGTAATTCAATCCTACTTTCATTCCTTTTTCCGCTAGTAATTCAATCTGCTAACTCGAAATACCAAAGTTCATATAAAAAGAAAAAGAATAACCAAGGTTTGTATCTCTACACTCCTATCACACCTCTCTCCATTGAGAATCAGAATAAGGCTGTTTTTTTTCCTCCTTCTGGTACAAAAGAACAGAATCCACATCAATCTTGGTGTTTGGAGATGCTCCATGGACTTTTTTCTGCTTCAATGAGAATTTGAATCTCAGAAGCAATGAATTTGTCATCACTCCAATAGAACTCAAACCCATGAGGGCTCCCGCAATTGACGGTGTCAGTATGGTCCCATTTACTGGCAGTAACATTCCAGCTGCAATCGGAATTCCAACCTGCATTTAGTATACAAGCAGCATCAGATCAAATATTGGAGAAGAGCAAAGCAGAAACTGTTTTTCGCTTATTTAAGTCACAGGAGATGCAGAAAAATTCACCTATGCCTTATTTAATGATACGAGAAATTGCTAAACTGAGCTACATGCAAGACCTTGGAAATAAATTTACCTCACAATTACTGGATTCTATAATTCTGCAGGAATCAAAATGCAAAAGAAATGATAAGGGTGCGTGTGGACAGTAGGCTTAGAAAGGGTTGAACTAAGCAGTATATTGTCCAGGCTCAGCCTGGTGAATATATGCACTGCAGCTTCAGTTTGAGCTGAGTTTTACCGAGTTAGCAAGGAATTCCACAGATGACAACCACACCAAATTCAGGAAGGAAAAGGATAGCTGCAGGTTTGATCCATGTTAAACTTCAGAATTCTGTTCTTTTCTATGATTTGTAATCCAAATATTTTGCTTCTCTCTCTCTCTGTTTAAAGATATTTGACTAAGAATATTAGAAACAGCATGTCCGTTATTTCTTCATATATGTATCAAGAAGTCACAGCAAATGAAATTGGCTGACATAGTGACATCAATCTCTCTCTCAAGGTGCATGCTTTCAGGATCTGCCATATGGTCCCTTTTGCCCAGAGTTACTTTTATTACAAGATTTTAGTGCTGAAACATATGGCTATTGCTTGCATAATGCAAAATACTCACGATGTTATATGCAAAGGCCCACCAAAGATTTTGCTTCACAGTTTTCATGGTTAGCCTGCTCAGCTCCAGTGCATCAAGCACCTGTACAGAAATAATAAAGTCAATAACACCACCACCAATAGGCTTATATGTCCTGAGGTCAGACCTGCTAAATCAAAATCTTTTTTAGCATCAGCTTAGAAAATTAAATTATAATAGTGATTATTCAAAGCAGTGAGTGGAAACAAGATAGCTTGGTTTTGATTTGCAAGATTAGTTTAGATGCATGTTGGATACCTGTTGTTTTGCTAATATATTGAAATGCATGTTGACTTTAGCTTTGAATTTTATCAATCACTTTTACTAGACATGAATCTTGTTATTATGATTAAACAATTAGAAGCGTTATCATCATGATAATTTAGTAAAATTATTATAAATTTGCTAAAAGTTGCTAAACAATTCACATGTACAGTAGCAGTGACATTTATTTTATGCCCAGTCACTATCCAAGACCACGGCTGTACTGTCCTCTCCCATCAACCAGATAGGGAAAAAAACCAGGAAACTATATTTCATTAGAGCAAATAAATTTGATTGTAATTTTGGCGTAGTAATTTGCAATTAACAGTGAGAATCAGCACGACACTCAAATGTTACAAAAGAAAAGATGCGTTTCACTCACAAGCACAAATTCTTTCTTTGTACATAAAATAGGAATTAAAAGAATTGACATGCTAGGACTTTGCGACAGCAGTTGTGCTTGAGAACCACAAATGCAAAGGCTATGAAACAGGGATGGTATGGGCATAAAGCTACAAAAGATGTGCTGTAATGCGGGTTTCAATTACAAGCATACATTCTTTCTTTAAGCATCAAATAGTAATGAAGAGTTCACATGCCAGGACTCTGTGGCCACAACAGTGCTTGAGAATGAAAAGCGTGTAGGCTATATGAAAGATGGTAGAGCCATGAAAGACTGTAGGCGGTTAAATGTCAAATAGTAACGAAAGCTTTATAGCTATGGCTAAGAATATAGAATGCTTTGTTTGAGGCTATCTAATTAAACCTCTCATTTTTTACTATCAGAAGCAACTTTTGGTATATCTACTTCTACAATTTATATGCATATGAAAAACTAATTTATATGCATATGAAAAACTTGAAAAAATGTTTAGAATTTCAAAGTTGATATGGCACAGGAGAATCATAATTATAAGACAGTATCATGCAGTAGAATTACTACATCAAGGACAAATTAAAAACTACAATTTTGAAAGCTAAGCACTTGGGTTCCAAATGGCTATGCGTTTATGCTTAAAAAGAAAAAGAAAAAGAAACCCCCCCCCCCCACCTCCATATAGGGACAAGTAGAAAAGAAACAACATTTACTTTCACAACCAAGGTTTAAGATTATGTCCTCCTTTCAAATACCTGTGACAATCTGTTACCCATCAGCACGATAGAGGATACCTCACTGGCAGCTCCAACACCACCTCCCATGGCAACTCCAACATGTGACTCAGCCAAGGCAGCTGCATCATTTATTCCATCACCAACCATGGCTACTATGCTCTGATCCTTCTGAAGTTCACTGATGAACTTTTTCTTTTCATCTGGCTTAACTCCGGACAGCACCTGCCATCACAGCATGTTTTGAAAGTCATGCATGACATATATTATCCATACTATAAATTTTTTAACATCCCACAAAACCAAATACTCAGCCATATGACCAGTTCTTCAAGCCTGGTCTGTTGGTTGTTGGTTTAGCCTTTTCCAGGAACCTCCAGTCTGTGGTTTGACAGACCGGAACAAGTACTTGAATGCTTGAAACTAAATCAAAAGTAATATGGCATTTGAGATTTGAATGCTTTCATCTCCGCCTCTAGTAAATACAAGGTGCTTAAGTGTCCTAAATTCCTAATGCGGTTGCTTAGAAATGAAGCATGTATTATACATGAACCATAAAGAATCTCCAGCTTCCATCATGTTTAGAGGTGATGTTGGGTCTCCATAAAAGGATTTTTGAGCTACAAATGTGAGTGTTAGCATCCATGAGGTAAAGAATCTCCTGCTCACAGCATGCATGTTTATATGAATTTAAATTGGCATGTCTTTCTAAAGCAAAGGCATTCTCAAGGTAAATTATGACTGGCATCACACATTGTCAGGTCTCCTTGAAGCAAAAGGTACTATTAGAGGCATGCGAGTTCCGTCTCAATTATTAAAATTGCATAACGAAAAGAACTATAAAAAACTTCAAGAAAGAAGATTCAAATATGAAAAACTACTATAAAATTATTAGATAATTTGGACATATTCTTCATGACAAAAAGCCTTCTTTTTTCTTTTTTTAGAAGGCTTGTGAATACCCATTTAAGTTCTAATACTTGTAGATTTATATCAAACAAGTGAAAGTGGCATGGGGTTCGTGTCCATTCCAATTCTATTCGGTCGTTGTTCCAGACAATTTGTGATGCAAACTCCCATCCTTTGGGCCAGAGATTTTAAAAAATAATAGAAAATTAAAGCTCCTTACCTTCTCTTTTGGAATGCCAACAAGTGAAGCAACATGCTCGGCAGTACTCTTTTTGTCACCAGACAACATGTACACATTTATTCCCTGACAGGACAAGGATTCAACAACTTGCCGAGCATCTTCTCTAATCTGATCTTCAAAGTAGATAAGTCCAGCAAGGGTATTATCCACTCCAACATAGACAACAGACTGATTCTTAAGATCTTCCACTTCTTGAAATGGTTTCTCATCAACTCCATGCCTGCAAAAAAGAAATGCCTCAAAATCATATTTGTAATGTGCCAAAAATATCTAATATGTAGATCCCTATATTGAAGGTGCAAGAATGTCATCTTTAATTAAGTATTCTGATGATACTCATTCCTCATTTGTTTTCACTCAGGTGAAATTTAGAAAACGCTTCACATGTAATATGGTTTATCCTTTGAGAAAAACGTTATATGACAGTATCATGAGGCAAGGGAAAAGGACATGGAATGGCATTATGCATGTTTGCTAGCTCATTGATGTGGTCATGGTCAACATTCAGAATCCTAGATCAATGTCATGAAGCATAGCCGGTTTGAATACCTACTGGTATTTAAAATCAAATCATAGCAGAGGTGCTACCACAGTTTGTTGTATCAATGGAACTGTCCAGAATACCAAAAAAGAACGCTGCACTTTCCCCCACAAAAGACCATTTCCTATCATAAATATGGTTTACCATTCTAGAAATTTTAAGTATGACTACATGGATATGCAATGTGGATAGTACATGGAATTGACACAATGATATGAAATTTTTTGAATCGAGAGATAAAAATCAAAGATCACTAATGAACAAGCAATTATTCATTGATGTGGGCACACATACAATTTAGAATCATAAAATTATCTTAACTTACAGCACTGTGGTACTTTATACAAAGCAACCAACGAGTGAAATACCTTTGAATCCAGTCTAGTGTTCCAATAGACACAACCTTATTCTCAATGGTAGCCACAGCACCAGACCCAGGTTCCTCCATGAATGTTCCATCGGTCACCTGCTACAAATTGCTTTTCCATGAGAAATTTGAGAATACATGTGAAGCAAGATACATCAAGCCCCACCATGATGTCTTGGATACACATGGATAAACCAAAATTAGGAAAACATCATTTTATTTCAGATCCGTGAGGGATCTAGAGAAGAGCAAACTTTTAACTTCTTTTTTTACTTCTTAACAATGATGGGTACAACTAGTTTTAATGTCTACAAATCAAAACACACAACTTAAGAACCAAAAAATGGCTGGGATCTTTCTCTTTACCTCAATCTTTCCTCCTCTCATGATGGTTTTATAGCTTTGTTCTGTCTATATAAACAAAAAGGTTGGGTATTGTAGCTTTGGTACTTGGGAATTTCAATTTTGTGTATTTGTTACATGAAAGGAGTTATAGGGCTATATTGATGGGAGTGACCTGGCTCCAACTGAGCTTCCTAAATTGACTTAGTGGCAGGTCAAAGATGCTATAGTCATGTCATGGATCTTAGGATCTATTGACCTTTAGATTGTGCTAAATCTGAGGCCATACAAGTCTGCTAAAAGTATATGGCAATTTTTAAAACACATTTATGATCAAGACAACATAGGACAACGTTTTCAGTTGGAATATGAGATTGCCAAATACATTTAGGGTGACCTCTCCATTCAAGATTATTTTTCTAGATTTCAGAACTTATGGGGCGAATTTATTGATATGGTTTATGATAAAGTGCCTGATGTATCTCTCTCAGTTGTTTAGGAAGTTCATGAATAGAGTAAGAGAGAGCAGTTTTTAATGAAATTACAGCTTGAATTCAAGGCAACTCGCTTGAATTTGATGAAACGTGATCCTTCTCCTTCATTGGATGTGTTTTGGAGAATTAATCCAGGAGAAGCAGCGTCTTGGAACATAAGACAAATTTTAGCAAGATAACATGACATCTAATGTCATGGCATATGCAACTCCGCTCTTGGGAAAGGTAGGGACAGAGATATGTGGAAGGTTCAATGCTTCAGTTGCAAGGAGTTTGGGCACATTGTTGCCCCCTGTTCAAAGAAATCTTGCAACTACTACAAGAAGCCATGCCATATTATCAAAGAATGTCCTATTCATCCCCAGAACTGTCAAGCTCATGCTTATCAGGATATAGTTGGTTCTTCTTCTTTTGTTGGTCCTTTTACAGTTAGAGATCAATTTGTTCTTACTCCAAGATGGTTCAGCAGATCATTAGGTCAGCCTTAGGGCTCCAAGGTAATGGCACTACTGCATCTCAAACTTGGCTTGTTGATTCTGCTACATCTAATCATATGACTAGAATATCAGACACTCTACAATGTTCACGCTTATCATGGTTCATCTCGGATTCAGATAACTAATGAGTCATTTAGCTATTGATGAAGTTGGAGATATTAATTCTTCTTTCGGAGATGTTTATGTATCTCCTGAACTTTCTACTAGCCTTATCTCCGTAGGCCAGTTAGTTGATGATAATTGTGATATTCTTTTTTCTCGTTATGGTTGTCTTATGCAGGATCAGGTGTTGGGAAAGACAATTGCAAAGGGGCCTAAAATTGAAAAACTTTTTCCATTGCACTTTTCCATTCCTACTGTATCTTTGGGTTGTATGACAATTAATTCTCAAAGTGAAATATGACAAACATTTAGGTCATCCAAACTCTGTTGTTTTGTCTTATATGTTATGTTTTGGTTTATTAGGCAATAAAGAACATGTTTCTAAAGCTTTGTCATTTGATTGCTTGATATGCAAACTTGGCAAAAGTAAAACTCTCATTTCCTTTCCAAGGTAGTCATGCTGAAAATGCTTTGATATTACACATAGTGATGTCTGGGGCATTTCTCCTATGATTTCTCATGCTAAATACAAATATTTTGTGACTTTCATTGATGATTTCAATTGATATACTTGGATCTATTTTCTTTAGTCCAAATCTATCCAAGGTCTTGTCTGTTTTTCAAACATTGTAACATATATTGAAAACCGATTTTCTACGAATATTAAGATTTTGAGGTTTGATTCTAGTAGGGAATACATTTCCCACGAGTTTCATGATTTCTTACATCATAAAGGAATTGTGTCTCAACGCTCCTGTCCTTATACCCCGCAACAAAATGGTGTGGCCAAATATAAAAACCGACATCTATTGGATATTGTTTGCACCTTATTACCTGAGTCTTCTATTCCTTCTAAATTTTGGGTTGAGGCATTATCTACTGCAGTTTACCTAATTAATAAACTGCCCTCTCAGGTCTTGAATTTTGACTCTCCATATCTTCGTTTACACCATCAGCATCCTAGTTGTCTTAAGTTGCACACTTTTGGATGAGTTTGTTTTGTTCATTTACCGCCTCATGAACGGCACTTTTTCCCTAGTCTGTTAAATATGTTTTTATGGATTATGATATTTCTCACAAAGGCTATGTATGTTATGATCCTAGTTCTAACAAATTTCATCCTTCTTATAATGTTGTTTTCTTTGAAAATCAATAGTACTTTTCTACCCATGTTAAGTCCTTGCTTGAGCTTAGTGTTCTTCCTTGTTATAATGAATTGCCTCCTCTCCTGAATGGTTCAAACCCAGAATTATGTATACTCGACATTAACCAACTTTGCCCCCTCTGGAGTTTGATACTACCTCCACACCTAATCCAACGCATTCTGCGCCCCCTAAACATGACATGGCTCCTACACCTAGTCCTCGACGCTCTGCACGAGTATCACACCCTCTTGATCGGTATGGTTTTAATGCTACTTTAACTTCTATTCCTATTCCTACTTGTTTGAAACTGTCATCTTGATGTATCAGAATTGTTATGCACGCACATCTCTTATTCATTTCCATACTTTCCAATAATAATAACATGAAAAACAATAGTGCACTAGATGCATATGTACCTTCACACTTTGACAACCAGCAGCCTGTGCAGCTTCAACTATAGCTTTTCCAACCGGATGAATAGTATTTGATTCCACGCTTGCAGCTAACTTCAAGAGTTCAACCTCAGACAACGTAGCATCTGGATTTAGTCTGCATCAAAGCATGGAAATTTGAACTTCAAATCCATAAAAGCAATCACAGTTAGCAAAAAACAACGCATCACCTTCAACAGCAGTATACAGCCAAAAACTGTTAAAGAACCTAAATTAAAGATGTTGAAATTTAGTCTTTGAATCGGTCAACATGGTCAAATTAAAGATAATCAAAGTAAGAAGTTCAAAGCACTAACTCTTTCTAATGTACATTAATAAAGAGTTGCATAAGTGAAAAATAAAGATTCCTGGAATACACAAATTGAACAGGAAAAAGTACTTTAAATGTGCACAATATTTAATGAGAAGTATTTCCAAGATCAACATGTTTAAGCAGCCGAGCAGCAGCATGCAGTCATTAAGCAGATAGATTTATTCACCAAGGAACAAACTACTTGCACATGACATTTGATTTTTTAATGAACCGGTTGCAGGTGCTTAACAACAGCCACAGCTACTTGGATTACGATAAAAAACTGAATCTGCAGTCTGCTACATTTGGAAGCAAGATCACTAGAGGATTAAACCAGTAATTATATTAAAAAAAGAAAAAGAAAAGGGAAAAATCTGAAATTTATTTATTTATTTTCTTCCTAGATTGACATGGATAAGAACACTTAAGCAGAAAAACTGCTTATGCTTGTTAGGTCAAAACATATTTATCAATTAACACAAACACAATCTTGAGTTGAGTCAATAAATGTGATCGAGGTAAAAAAGAGAGACCATCCATTACAGATTTTTCATGCCGGGGATCTTACATGCTAACTGTGAACAAGAAAAAAAAAAATCACTCTCACACAAGAAAATAATTTTGATCACAACAATCAGATAATCCCATGATTAAACACAACCTTGAGTTGAATCAATAAATATGATCAAAGTAAAAAAGAGACAGACAATCCGTTACGTATTTTTCATGCCAGGACTTACATAATAACTGTGAATCAGGAAAAAAAAAAAAAAACACACTTGTAAATGTTAATTTGATAAGCAAGCATCACAAGAACAAAATATTGAGCACAACAATCAGATAATCCCATGATTTAAAGAAAACTTCTCCCACAACTTAACTGTGAATCTGTAATTTTCATGCCTCCAAGTGGAACAACTTTCGTTACAGCAGGTCTGCCAATTGTTAGGGTTCCTGTTTTGTCAAACACAACAGAATTCACCATTGAGAACTTCTCCAGAACATTTCCTCCACGCAAAAGCAATCCTCTTGTTGCTCCCAATGAAGTTCCAACCTGAAAGAAGAAAAAATATTGACGCCCATAATCAATCAAAGTCCACAATTACATGTGGTAATATGATGAAACTGGAGTTCTTCAAGAAGGATACCAGTACAGCAGTAGGTGTGGCCAAGCCAAGCGCACATGGACAAGCAACAACCTGCATTCAGGATACACGTGCTCACTATTGCATGGATTAAAACAGGCAGAGAAGAGAAGCATTCCTAGACCACAAATCAATACGAGATATAAAAATCCTTTTTATTCTAAAAAGGTAATCAACAAGATGTTTCTATAAATGTACCATGATATTTGACTTCCAAAGTGATTCTTTCTACAATCATGGCCATCAAATCATAATTTTCTTTTAATAAAAGTTGAAAGCATGGTCCTTTGATCTTTTTGAAATCAAACCTTTGAATCTTTTGACCATCCTTGGCATCATTACAAACAATGTCTCCATCAGCGAAACAAGGAACTCATTATGAGTAATGTCTTCTAGGTTTTTCAGTGGATAAATAAAATACTATGCTCACACTATATGGCATGATGCATCATTGTTTTTATTTGAGGAAGATAGTTGTAACAAACATTCAGGATAAAAAATTTCAGACTCCAAGCATTTTCTTACTTTGATAGAGTTATGTACATGTCTGAATTAATGTCTGTTCAACCCTTAATAACCAAAGCAACAATAAAATACAAGAAAGTGACTTGAGAAAATAAGACTAAGAGGAAACTGAAACCAATGGAAACCCCAAGAAAAGTGAAACAGAATTTGTTCAACCAAACAGAAAATAAGTATAACACAAATGGGCCAAACATAGATAAGCATGTTATGTAGTATCCATGAGAAGAATGTTGTTAACACGAACACATATGATCTTTTCTAACACGGTTATTGTTTTAGGTTTATTGGAGAACTAGGTACCATACTGAGACTCGTACCAAAACACTGCAAGAGAGTTGTAGAGCTAGAGAAATTGGATTTCCTTGGTTCAAAGCTGCGGGTAGAATGCGTGTCCCAAACATGCTCCAGAACATAAATGTAGCTGCTGAAATTGTCATCACCCCATAAGTAAAGTGCCCAGACACCTGATGAAACAAGAAAATAAAAGGAGAGTAAAGTTCCTATGAATGTCTACATGAACAAAAACACATCTCAAATTCCTGTACACTTTTGGTACAAAAACTAAGGCAAGGATTAAGGGGGGAAAGAAGTGAGAAGTAAAAAAAAACAATCACTACCAACAAATAGCTGAGAATTGGATAATAGTGGATGATTAATAGAAACACTGCATATAACCCAGTTTTAAAGATTTAAAACACTCGTATATATTGTTCTGACATAAGCATGCATGTTTCGAAAACCAAGTTTGTTTCTGAGATCAGTTGACCATGTAGATCAACTTCCCTCCAAAATTGCAAAACATCTAGGCAAGAGCTTGTTTGTCTCAGCTTCCCCAGAAACATTGAACACCATCATAACAAAATATACCAAATGTAATTGAAGAAACCTTGTCAGCCAAGCGTTGTACTGGAGCTTCCCTGCTCTGTGCTTCTTCCACCAAACGAACAATGTCTCCCATGGCAGTCTCACCCCCTGGTCTTTTGACTTCAATTGTTAGAGTTCCATTGAGGTTTATACTTCCAGCTGATACTTGACTCTAGAGCATTCAAAAATACTCTGTAATTAGCAATATCAAAGCAGGTGCAACTGCTATAATTAATGTAGCACAGGATGGGTATATTTCTGAAACAAATCATCATGCAAATATGCAGCACTTCTACATGATGCCGTCAGAGAATATTCATTGGTTGCATGTAACTGGAGAATAATACCCCAGGTAGTTTGGTTAGTGGCAATGGTTCCCCTGTGAAACTCGACTCATCAATGGTGCTTCTACCAGCTGTGACTGTTCCATCTGCTGGAACACGATCCTGAAACAACACGAGAATGCATGTCAAGGGGATCATGTATACAAAATTTATGCAGCAGGTAACAAGTTTCTCAACCTCTGCAACATAATTGAGAAGCCCAAGGAGAAATGGGGGAAAAAGTAAGCAAAAAAGAAAGAAAGAAAGCCTATTGAAAAGCAAGACATTTGTCGTAGAAATAGCATCTCACAAAGGCCAAATCTATAAAGAGCAGGTTATTAAACAAGACATTTAATGTGTGAACTCGTAAAATGAGAAAATTAATATTAATATTAAAGCTGCTGGTGTTACATGAACAAAAGAGACAGTCCTATACTTACACCAGGTAGGACAACAATTTTGTCTCCAACAGAGAGGCTGCTGCAAGGAACTTCAACAATTGAGCCCAGGTCTTTTGCATCACCATTGACCACAAGACGAGCTTTTGTAGGTAAAACACTTAGAAGTCCAGTCATATCACTGGTTGCTTTAATTTTAGCTCTCTGTTCAAGATTCCTTCCTAGCAAGACAAAAGCTATTAACATAATCGGTTCCTCAAAGAATGCCTTCCAACCCTGCTTCCAAAGAACCCATTGACAGGATTAAAGTGTCAGCAGATAATCTCTAAATAGACCAATCACCCATTTAAAATACAATAAGTAAGTTGTTTCTTAGAAATAAAATAAATAATATGATCTTCAATTATGCACAGGAATAGTTAAATCAAAAGCTTCACAGAAGAATCACTTAATAAACCGATCCCATGACTGTTAAATCAAATAGTAGCAATATTTGCATCTACTCAAGATCAGCGAATATGCCTGTTAAAAGTATTATGTAGTAGATTCATATGCACCAGTTAGGAGAACTCCAGAATAATATTGCAATCATGTACATTCTGTTATTCTTATTTTGGATCAACATACAAGTCATCAGGAACCTGA
This sequence comes from Populus davidiana, assembly GCA_030145905.1. Taxonomy (NCBI): domain Eukaryota; kingdom Viridiplantae; phylum Streptophyta; class Magnoliopsida; order Malpighiales; family Salicaceae; genus Populus; species Populus davidiana. Next base: position 20,680,024 of record CM057789.1, on the reverse strand, counting down.
TTTACATGGGTAAAGAAACAGTAAGTTACGAATTTTAGATACATAGCCCAATTGAACATCTAAATTATGTTTTAAGATATACTTAAGGTTTGTGAACAAAATGCAAGATAGTTATGAATGGATTCAAGTGAAATCAACCAGCAATTTCAAAATAAAATATATCAGAACTTACCGTGCATTTAAGTTTAAAAAATGCCCTACATTTCAGGGTCAGACGTTCACCATTTGGTAAAGACAACAAAATATGGCAGGAACTTGTTTTGCCCATATATTACACTATTTGAGATGCAGAACGTAACAGAAACAAGTGGTTGCACATTTCTGATCATTACAGCTTTCTAGATAGTTTACAACTCTATATTGTCGATATGTTCTTGCTAATATCCCATTGCAAGTGGTTGGGTACAACACGCAACCCCTTATTGAGCTTCTAAAGTGGAAATGTAGTAAAGCCTCTCGGTGTAGTTGCAAAAGATCCCCCTTTATCTCCATCAAAACCTCTAACGTGCAGAGAGAGAGAAGCAGCACTCCACTAATAAGTGGAAATGGTGAACAAGCTCCCCAATGATGTTGGAACTTCTTCAATTTGTACAGAATTTCTTCATCAATATGTTCTATAACTGGCAATCCCACATGTAATATGTCCAAAACTTTAATTAATACCTCACTGAAGGCACATCAAGTGCTAATGTTATCAGGTCCATTGCAGCTTAGGAAAAATATTTTAGTGGTAACACAACCAAATATCAAATTTGGGAGCAAATTACATGGACTCTTGTGCAACAAACAACGGAGGCAAATCATTAATGGTTTTAATAAAAATCTGATAAATTGAACTTAACAGGAACTAAATCAAAGATATTCTAGACTCTGGTGTGTTTGAGATTCTTTATATTAAGAGTGTGATGGATTAGCTGGTTGATATAATAACTTGTGTTGTTACTAACAATCCCTTTCATATGTCACTATCAAATTTGGGCATGTGTGATATCTATACACCAGCTTGAAAGGGAGAGTGAACATATATTAGTTGTCTACAACTGTCAATTAGTTAGTTGATTGTTGTAAATTAGGTAGTTGATTTTTAGCCTAACTTTTAGCTCCTAATATGTAGCCTATTCAATTGTATAGTTGACTTACCGAAATAATTGATATGTATCCTATATAAATACTACTCTTAGTGATATGAATAAAAATCACCCAATTTAATTCTATTCTTTAATTTTAAATAACTTTCACAGGTTTAGGCCTCACAATTCATTACCTTGATATGTATTTCTATTGCATTTTGCCCCCTACTATATAGACTCAAACCAAATGCAATTTTTGTGAGTCCAGACTAGTCCTAGATTTGCTATGTGATCCAGTAAACTCTTGCCTATGCAACTTTAGTGTGATCACAAGCAAACATCATTACACACCCTAACCATGTGTATTTTCTTTTTCTAGCCTTGCCTCCAAATGCATGTTACACGCCTATTTCTGACCCAGCAAGACAGTTATTTTCAGCTGCTAAACGACCATTATTTTCTTCTCAAAACTTATCAAGTCTCTAATTTATTGTGGGCAGATTATATATAACGAAGCTATTTATCATGGGCACCTTATTCAAATTTCATCCCCAATTAATGGAGGTTACATTCACCACATTAAAACTCAAAAAGGGAAGAATTGTGAATCTTGCTTTCACAATAAACTTCCAAGGGCTCAAGTATGATAGTTGATGCCTTGCCATCCCAACCATTCAAATGAGTACTGTGAACAGAGCAAGAAAACTTATGCCACAATGAATCGTATTCTAAGACCACAACCCTTTACCCCTTAGAAATCATTTTTATAAGTTGGGTGAAGGCCTAAGCTGCCTTCACTCTTAGATTTACTCAATGTTCCAAGCTCATTTGGCTATCATTAGCCTTCTCCTATGCCATACAAAATTCCTCTAACATCTCTTTATCTGATTAGCCACAAAGACTCGAAACTTAAACAAAGAAACGATACTAGATAAGCATGTGACTGAATAAGAGTAATCTGACCCCCATAAAGAGAAGATCACCTTTCCACCAGTCCAATCTCTCAGAGACTCAATAATCAGATCCTATAAAGAAACCAGCGCAACTAGTAAACTCACCCAAAGAATCCTCATAAAAGGAATCCCTCAATGCTCTATTGACCACTCCAAATCCATTGTTGGCACAACTAGCAAATTCACCCACAAAATCATGTACCAAATATAACTTTGCCACTCCACTCTTTATACACGTTAATTTGAAACCTGGAAAATGCACCAAATAACTGCAAAATCATCGGTACATTCTCAAAACATCATTTAAGTCAAGGATGGTATTATCTACAAATTGCAACTCCACGTCCAATTGCAGACATTTCACGAACCCTTTCTCCACCTATCTATCAACCATTTGAGTATAGGTGTCCAAAACTACTTGTGAACAGCTATTAATAATTTTACAGTTCTATTTTAGAAGTCAAAGTTGACTCTTCATCACTTCAGAAGGTAAGATCAATTCAGCAAACACTTCAAGACACCTCATGTCGTCACATAGTTTAGGCTTAGAAACTAAAAATAAGGGAATCCTTCAATAGAGCAATTTAAAATGCTTTCTTGATAACTTACGTATCCAAAAACTCTAGGGTTTTGAATAGCGGAGAAGGTATTCATTCATAAGCTAAGTGTTACATCCAGGGAAAGAAATATTTAGCAGTAATTTGTTTCAAAAGAAATATTTAGTGTTGCTAAACTTCAATAAGTAATTTCTCAGTTTCAAGATGTCCAGTGTATAGGAAATAAAATAGAAAGTGATATAGCAAAAAAAATCTAGAATTGTTGTTTCAGATTTTTAGGAGTTTCTATTTCTTGTTTTCTAGCCTAGAAATCTGCTCTTTATTTTTTTATTTCCTAATTTTGTAGCCTTCTTGATTTGGTGACCTCCTCTACTATATATCTTGTAACCAAAACTGTTGAAAGAATAAGAAAGAAAATTCTTCTTCCAAAAACCTACAGCCTCGTTTTTTTTTTTTCTCTTCTTCTGATGATGTCATATATGTCAGCAATAACACAAGCCCAAGGAAATCATACCATTCCTTCTGAATCTTCTAGCACTTCAAAAATAATTTCACCCAATCCCATTATTCCTCCCAAACCCTTATCTCTTGATTATTCACAGAATGCAACCCTTTGTCTCACTGTTACACAAGTCAATGGACACAACTATCTCGAGTGGGATCAATCCATAAAATTGGATATTGATGGCAAAGGCAAAATGGAGCATTTGCCTAATGAAAGACCGAAACTTGAGGTTGGTGATCCCAATAAAAAAATGGTAGTCTGAAAATTCTCTTATTATTGTTTAGCTCATCAATTCTATGAAACCAACCATTGGAAAACCTTGATAAAGATGGCTGAGAGGTTGTCGGAGATCTTTATTCAAACCTAGAGAATTATTCTCCATTTTTTTGTTGAAGACTAGACTCTAGAAATCCAAGCAGAATGATAGTGATGTTACTACTTATTACAGCGAATTGGTAACATTATGGCAGGAACTTGACTATTTAATGTTGAAGTATGGGAGGACTCAAATGACCATGCTCGCCATAAGAAGAGAGAAGAAAATGACAGGGTTTACATGTTATCAGTTGGCCTTAACAAGAGTTCGAATGAGGTCTGAGGTTGCATTCTTGGCAGGAACCCATTGCTCTCTATTCAGGAAATCGTGAGGAATCATGGAGAAAAATCATGTTGTGCAACACCAAACTTGGTGTCAACTTGGAACTTGAAAGTTCTGCTCTTGTGACATGAAACCATGGCGAGTATTGCAAAAAACCATGGCGCGAGTATTGCAAAAAACCATGGCATACAAAGAAAACATGTTAGAAACTTTATGGTAAACTAGCAAGCTGAAAGTCAAGATCCAAATGTAACAGTTGTGCCTACCAAGCCATTGCTAATGAGATTTAAGAGCCTTCGATCAATTTGGATTCAATCCCTTTTACCAAGAAACAATTAGAGCACCTATACAAGTTGATTCTATCTCAAAAAATATCTTTAACCCAGTCTTGTTCTCTAGTATAGAAGAGTAACTTCCTCACTACAGTATTTTTTAGTGTTATCCCTAACTTTATTCATTCTTAGATAATTGATTCTGGTGCACAATCATATAACTAGTTGCTTCAAATTATTCTCTTCCTATAGACCATGTGTAGACAATAAAAAGGTCAAAATTGTAGACGGTTCATTCTCACTAATTGTCGGAATAGGAATAGGAATAGGAACTATCAAACTCACTTCATTGTTAATCCTCTATAATGTGCTTCACGTTCTCAATTTGTCTTGTAATTTGTTGTCCATAAGTAAAATTACCTACAATCATCAATGTTGAGCTAATTTCTACTCTACTTATTGTGAGTTCCAGGAATCGACAACAAGAACAACTGGTAGTAGTGCTAAGGAAATAGATGGACTCTATTATCTTAATGATAGATTTCACCTAAGTAGACAATGTCAAAGTACTTCTTTAAATTCTGTTTTTGTTTCCAAAGATATTGATATTATGGTATCTCATTATAGGTTAGCTCACCCTAGTTTTCAGTATTTAAAGTACTTGTTTCCCAATTTATTTCAAAATAAAGGCCATCTTCTTTTCAGTGTGAAATTTGTCAGCTTGCTAAACATCATACATCTTTTTCCACACAACCCTACAAATCGACAACACCATTTATTGCGATCCATAGTAATGTATTCTGGACAAAAATGGTTTGTGACTTTTATTGATGATCACATGAGTAATTCTGGTTTATTTAATGAAGGAAAAATCTGAGGTGGAAACAATTTTTAAAGTTTTTTACACCATGGCATAAACCCAAATTCAAAAAAATATTCAAACTTTGCAAAATGATAATAGTGGAGAATATTTCAAAACCATGTTACGCAACTTTTTTCATGAAAAAGGAATTGTTCATCAAAGCTCATGTATTGACATCCAGGACAAAATGGTATGGTTGAACAAAAAAATAAACACATATTGGAAGTAGCTTAGGTATTACTTTTTACCAATCAAGTACCTAAATACCTCGGGGGTGAAACTGTTCATATTGTTCATATCTCATAAATAGAATGCCTAATAAGGTTTTAAGCTTTGAAACACTTTCAATGTTTTTCACAAGTTTTATCCAACAAATCAGCTTTCCTTTTCTTTGCCAGCTTTTATTCATATTCATAGTCATAATAAAGGAAAGCTTGAACCTGGAGCCAAAAAAATGTGTTTTTGTTTGTTATGCTCTCAATCAAAAGGGAATAAATGTTTTGAACCCAACTAAACAAAAAATGTTTGTAGCAATGGATGCTACTTTTTATTTAATTACATCCTTACTTCACACCTCATCTTCAGAGAGAACCAAACCAAAGATTTGGCTATTTTTCATAATTTTTTTCATGCCAACAACTCATAATATAATCTTTCTTCAACTATGATCATTCAACCTAAAACACAAATTGTGAACCAAGTCCTTTAAATACTGAAAAGTCAAGTCTTCCTATAATGTTTCATGATCCTAACAAAAGAGAAACATAAACAAGAACCATACCATTTGATGTTGTCCACTCACAACAGAGGACAACCTAAAAGAAAGATTCATCTAATCCCTTGCACTACTCAGAATCCATAAACCCCTCCAAGTAATATCCTCACTAAATCTATACCTAAATCTATACCTCAAGATAAGCCTATTTCAACTTCGAGTTTTGAGTCTTTTAGTTACAAAACCAAAGTCTAGTTCTAATCATGAGTCTAGTGATTGTGATGTTCCCATTGTTGTCCGTAAAGGTGTGAGGTCTTGCACCCAACATCCATTGTCCAATTATGTGTTATATGAAAATCTCTCACATGTTTTAATCTCACAATTGTCTTGTATGGAGATTCCTAATACTATACAGGATGCTCTAAAAGTTCCTGAATGGAAGGACATTGTATTTGAGGAGATGAAAACTCTTGAAAAAAATAGCACGTTGGAGTTAGTTAATCTACCAAGAAGAAAGACAATTGTAGGGTGCGGTGCAGATGGCTATTTATAGTTAAAGTATAAATCAATATTACAGTTAAGTATAAATCAAATGGCTCCCTAGAACGATATAAAGCTCAATTGGTTTCCAAAGGATTCACACAGACCTAGGAACATTTGCTCCAATCATAAAGCTCAACTCTATAAGAGTTCTATTGTCAATTGCAATTAATTGTGACTGCCCTCTGCAATAGTTGGATGTAAAAAATGCATTACTCAATGGGGACCTAGAGGAAGAAGTACACATGGATGCAACTACAAGATTTTCTGTAAAGTTTGGCACAAAAAGGTGTAAAATGAATAACAAATCTTTATATGGGTTAAAACAATCACCAAAAGCTTTGTTTGAAAAATTCAAGAAAATTCACTCAAATTGTTAAAAGTCAAGGGATACTAGGACAAGGTGATCAAACAATGTGTTATAAGACATTCACAAGATGGGAAGGGGAAGAGAGCAATATTAATTGTGCATGTAGACGATATAATTCTTATTGGTGATGATGTTCTTGAGATGAACCGATTGAGATCTTCCCTCTCATCAACATTTGAGATTTAAGGATTTATGGCCCCTCAAGTATTTCCTTGAAATGGAGATTGCTCGATCAAAGAAGGGGATTATTGTCTCCTAACATAAGTATGTCCTTGATCTTCTAATGGAGTTTGGGTGGTTGTAGGCCAGCAGACACTCCAATAGATCCCAATCAAAAACTTGGAGATGACAAGGAAGGCAGGCTAGTGAATACAACATAGTATCATAAGTCGAGGGAAAAAATGGTTTACTTATCACATACACGACCTAATATTGCATTTGCTTTGAGCTTAATAAGTCGGTTTATGCACTCAACTACACAAAACATCTTGAAGCAGTTTATCAGATTCTCATATACTTGAAAAGTACATCATGCAAGGGTTTACTCTTCCAAATGACCACACAACAGACAATAAAGGCATATGCAGATTGGGCAAGTTCAATCATTGATAAAAATCCACATCAGGATATTGTACTTTGTGTGGGGAAACACAGTTATATGGGGAAGTAAAAAACATGTGGTTGCAAGTAGTGTTGAGGTAGAATATAGGGTTATGGCTAATGGAGTTTGTGAAATGTTATAGCTGGAGAGAATTCTTGAAGAGTTGCGAATGCCTGTGAATATGCCAATAAAGTTGTATTGTGACAACAAAGTTGTTATAAGTATTACACATAATCCAGTACAACATGATCATCATCATCGTACAAAGCATGTAGAGATTGACAAACACTTCAAAAAAGAAAAAGTTTGATAGTGGAGTTCTATTCATGCATTTTGTTCCTACTACCCAACAAATAGTTTATATCTTCACCAAGGACTTTTTAGACCTAGATTTGAGCTTTGAAAGCAAGTTGGGCATGATAAATATCTATGCCCCAACTTAAGAGGGGGTGTTAGATTTATAGGAAATAGGAAAAAAAATAGGATGTGAAATTGAAATTAAAATATGGAATTACTGTTTCATATTTTTAGGAGTTTATGTTTCCTTTTCGAGCCTAGAAATCTGCTCTTTATTTTTTGATTTCCTAATTTTGTGGCCTTCTTGATTTGGTGGCTTCCTCTGCTATATATCTTGTAACCAGAATTATTGAAAGAATAAGAAAGAAAATTCTTCTTCTTCCAAAAACCTACACAATAAAACTTTTAAAAACAAAGGAAATATCAAAGAAAAGGACAGGAAAAAAAAAAAAAAAACCAAGCTGCATATACACTTCACACTTGCATGAAAAATTTTTACTACCTTCCAGATCACCTACTTAACACTGCAATTTAGTTCTAGAAAAACACATGCAACGAATTGTATGTCATAAAGCACATAAAGCAAAAGAATAAGAAGTAACCAGCACTGCTACCATTAAAGAAAAAAAGATAAACATTGAATCCCAAATGAAAATAGAAATGTATACGAATAGGAAATATGACTCACCAGCTTTGGTATTAATGCAGCTAATGAGCTAACAGCAAATGAGGATAACGCCCCAAGACCTACTAAAGTGTTCATATTCGGAGCTCCCTTAGAAAGGCTTTTAACACCATCAAGAATAAGTTGACGCCCAGGACCAAGCAATGTAAACAAAGACAAAGACACATGGAATCCTACAGAGTGAAACACATGGATCCATGGAGGCTTAGCGGCAAAAATATGAGAAACATGACCAAGGAGGCATACAGCACAGAGAGCACAAGAGACAGCAAGCTGATGACCTGCAAAAAAGAGCAATGAGCATGATTTCTTGATAGATGAATCATCAGCATATAAAGTGTTAACAAAATTTTTAATCTCAGCAATAATGTGTATGAGGATATGTACTGCTTTCTTTTAGGCGATCACGCTTTTCATCCATTTTCTTTTCAAAAATTTTGAAGAAATTCTGCCTTCCAGCATCTGTACATAAACAACCATTCAGGCAGCAAGGATGTTAAGCGTATTCCACAACAAGGGTAGAAACATGTTAAGCAAATGAATACAAAACCAATCCTAATAATGGAGATAAAGGCTATCAAAATTAATAAATCTATACATGAAGCTCTGAGTTGGCTTAAAAACTTGGTCACTTGAAAAATAGCAGCAATGTATGGAACTTGGAACTGGTTTCATCAGATTGGAACCTAAAAGGCAACGAGGCAGAAAGCGTAGGATTCATTACTTATCAATAAAAAAGGATTTATCATGTGCCGTTCATTAATAAACTTATTAGCAAAAGAAAAACAAAAGCCCAAAAAAGGACTAGTGTGCCCTGTACAAGCAAAGTATGAAACAGAGCACCTACACTAAATTAAAAATAATAATAATAATAACGAAGCAGATTCTTATCCTCAAGCATCAAAAGAAACTTGAAAGAATCCCCTAAAAAATCACATTACTGAATCTACAAACCCACAGAACAATTTAGTCAGTATCATATTATACTTTACTAGTACTTCCTCGTAAGGATATCCTCTCCAGTAGCTCTTGCATTTTTCTCTAACCCAAACCAGACACCCCTCTCAAATAAACTAGCATAAACTGAACTAGACCAAATGGTGAAAGAAACATTTCCCCTGTTTTGCTGGCCACTACACGATGACCAAGTAACTCATCAACTGATTCTACAGAATTATAAACATACTACACCAATTCAGTATAAACTTTTTCATCTGTGACAATTTTGCATATGCTGAAATATGAGAAGAGATCTTTGTCCACACCAAAAACAGAAATAGGAAAAGCAGTCTGCCATGCTAATCCTCTAATGGAACATACTGCCTTCATAAATAAAATACACATTGGTGAGATTTAACCTCAATGCAACCATTTTTTTGTTAGGCCAATAATATAGCATATCTTCCCTGAGGCGGCACCACAGTGATAAATGGCAACGTAAGCATCCACCATTAGGTAAGAGATGCTATATTACAAAGTATACTATTGTCTCGATTATCCTAAATAAATTTAACAAGGATATCAAATTTCCAAGCACTTTTACATGACGTTTAAATTTTAGCAAGAGAGTGGATGGGTCACAATGTCTATGAAATCTGTAATGTATAAACCAACAAATTAAAGGGTCTCTAAAAAATTGCATAGTATTAGAGACGAGAGAGATAAGAAACACTTAGCATCCTTATCTTGAGTTAAGAAGATGCAATCAACTAAAGAACCACATTAACATATCAATGGACAAGAAGGTGCAGTCTTAAGATGAAACTGTTGTAGTGAAAAAGAAAATTTATAGCTCCAAAACATCTAAACATCACAAGCAGAAAACCACAAGTTGTTTAAAGCTAAACTGAAGACAAGGTGAGGAAACTGTAGACATGGTGCTTAGTAGTTAGTTCAGATTTATGTTCTAACTCTAGGAATCCATGCATTTGCTTACAGACTTTGTCTAGTGACTATAAGAAAATACTGTTTGCAATCTCATTTTCTGGGCATGCTCACAAAAATTATCTGACAAGTAATCTATAATCCCCCTATTACAATAAAAATAAGCCATATCTAAATCAACAACAGTGGAAGTGAAAAGAGCGATTCAATTCCCTAAACCAAAATTTTTACCATATTCAGCATTGACAACCATGAACAAATTATTTGTTTTTATTACCAGTCATAATCCAACTAGCCAGCATAATGAAACGAGATGCTGTACTCCTAAATCTTATTACTATACACAGATAATTAGTGCAAGGAAAACACTCCATGAACCTAGCCACCTAGACCACATTCTCAAAAACAAACAATGAAGGGGAATTCAATGAGTTCTTTACAAGGCTAAAACTAAATTAAAAGTTATACTTCCATTGGCTACAATGTAAAACTGCATGTTTACAAACTATAAAACAACTAACTAGGCCAGTGAAAGGCTGATGCCTGGCATTTAACATTGCTGAATAGCTACAAAAAAGCATATTCATCAACTGAAAACATTTAGGAGCTGTCTGCTTTTATGAAAATTTGTTCAAAGTTCTTAAAAAGGTAATATGAACAAAGATACTTGCTTGCCTACTGCATCTTAAAAATGGTTTTGGTATATTTATGTTCTAAATAACCCAGTAAATTGTTTTTTTCAGTGACTCCAAAGGTTGCTTCCAAGAGAAGTGATAATAAAAACAAGTTTTTGAAAATAAAGAGAAGAAAAAATTACTCAAAAGATTGTTTTGTGTTTCATTAGCATGATTAGGAATACAAAAAACTGAAATAGAACAAAATATGGCCACAATATTCTGTACCGATAGACATCTAAGAGTTGTGGTGGCATATAGAATCAGGCAGATAAACTTTCTGACAAAGTAAAAATCATATAATGAACGTGAATGATGTTCCCAGATACACAACTAATGCTTTGCAAGATACAATAAGAATTGTATCAGACTTTGCAAGTAACAAAAATACAAGGCAGTGAACTTTCCCTCTAATTCTGTAAAATACAGTAATACACCATGTTCCCAGAATAGTACACACCATCACTGCAATGTCACTTTCTCTTGCACGTGAATACAATCAACCTTTATAAATGAATATCCTAGTCTCTCGATGTTAGTTAAATCAATGCCAAATTCAGATTGTGCAATAACAGATCCTCCAGGGCTCCCAAGCACCAGAATTTTTCTCTCTTCAAAACAATCCACCACAAGCTTTTGAGATTTACCTATTGAAGGGAGAAATCATAATATTAATTAACACTTCTATAAGTGTCCTTTCTAATCTAATATAATGGAGAAGATTTTTGTAAGATTCTTCTGAAGCAAGCAAGTCACCATCAAATTGAAACTCAATGAATTAGGGACATACCATAAAGAATTATGGTCGCTCCTCACAAGAAATCTTTAGCATTTCTACATTGAAATATCTCCTTCGGTAGCTCCCTGACCTGCCACTAGCCCACCAAACTTCACATAAATCATACTGAAACTCTGGAAGCATGGGAGTGTCACTCTGGGTTAAGATTTCAGGGTCTTCCTGCATTATTTAGGCATCCTCTCGCTGGTATGGTAAGTTCAGTCCTATATCAGTTTGGGAAGCTACTTTAAAATGCTTGGTCTGGTTTTTATCAACTAAACGGACAATTGGCTGTTTCAAAGAGTGGAATATTCAGTGTTCACTTTTTTGCACGTTATCCACATGCAAGAAAGACTAATTTAATATTACTTCTTGCTTGATTTCTTGATTTTTTTTTATTTTTTTTTATTTTGTTCTCTTGTTTTTCCTGTCAAAGGCAATCAATCTCTCATTTGTTATCTTGAGCACTTGGGTGAAACCAAAGTATTAGAATCTCAAACGCCATATGCAAGCATGTGAGAAATACCGCAAAATTAAAGTAACATCAATAATCTAATAGTGACAGCGCTGATTAATTTGTAACAATCACGGAATGCACGAATGGGGCAAAGTAAATATACTCAATAGCTCATTACACATTTCAACTAGAGGGAGGAGTCTAATCACAACAATGATAATGATGACCACTACAATGATGGTGATGTGATAGTTTACCTCGAAGGTTAGACATGAAACCACAACTGGTCAGATGCTTTGCAAGTGCCTCACCTAGCTGTTTCTGCCAGTTGGGTACACCTTTTGCTTCAGATACTGGCCACACTATTGCAGTCTCTGTAGCGAGATTGACACTAGCAGAAGATACTTGCGGCTGTCCATCAAAAGAACATAGATGATGATTACAGAAAACAAATTGGAAGCAGAAAGGGGATGCACTGATTCTTTTTGTGCTTCGTGTCTCAAATATTTCATAAATTAAGGATAATTCTGCCAAAACTTCTTAAGAACCATCACTAAAAAGACTTCTCCAACTGAGCTTTTTACTCACATTCCTAAGTTTTGTTTTGTAAGACAAGCAAATGAAACAACAAAAAAATAATTTCATTGTCCAAAGAAAAAATCAAAGAAAAGAAAATGGAATCTTACTTGACTTTCAAGTATTCTTTTGACACTAGATGCACATCCCCCACACGTCATTCCCTGCCAGCACAGCAATGGTGTTTTAGCTTTTCTTTTCTTTTCCTCCCCCCCCCCCAAGAATCGTAAAATAGTAATGATTATTTAATATAAAAACAAAAACCAGAGTTTGTTTTAGACTTCTTACTCCAACATCAAGTATGATGACATCCGGCGACAGCGCCGAAACCTCCTCCGCGCCCACCGCTCCGGCAACCGAGTTCGATTCCGCGTCACCACCGTCCGATCCACCACCTCCGCCGCCGCTTCCAAACTCGCCGCCACCTCCGCCGCCGCCTGAGGACGAGGTCTCGAAGGACGCCGCGGAGCTGGAAACGCATTCCAAGCGGCGGCGTAGCAGCGGGACCACCGTGCACAGAAAAGGAGAAGAAGCAAGGGCGTCGTTGTTGTGCGAGCAGATGGAACTAAGTCGGAGAGTGCCGCGTTGAGACGAGGAGTGGCGGAGAAAGGAACGAGCATTGTGAGTGATGAAATGACGGTTGACTTTGGATAAGGTGAAGAGAGGCAATGCCGTAGCCGAGATAGCCAATGCAGAGTCCATTTTTGAACAAAATCTCTCTTCAGTTTTCTCTGACCCTCTCTCTCTCTATATATGAATTACAGCTAGCGCTCTCTGCACGTTTATTTTGATTCATCTGGATATGGATACGAGGCTAAGCAGCCAGCAAATTTTGACTGAAGTGGGAGTCTGGCAAAATAGTATTGGTTGGTGTCTTTTTATTTATTAGCACGTGTACATCCTTGTTTATTCTCAAAATAGGCTTGCTTATTAATTAATTACTATTTGTTCTCAAAACAAAAAAGTATTTGGGTTACCGTCCATGCTCGTCGTTTTGTATTTAAATGTTCCCGGTAGAATATTGATATAATTCTCTTTCTAAAATTAAAATTAAAATAATAATGCTCAGTATTATCCTTAAGTCTACGTAATAGCTTCGAAAAAATTCAAAAACATTAGAATGAAAATTCATTAAAATTAAATTTTAAAAACTAAAGCATATGTTAACACACTAGTGTTTTGTATATTGAATAATATTAATTGTATTGAATTGAATTAAATTTTGATAGATTTTATAAATAATTATCATGTCTTTTATTTAGACTAGATTTCATAATCTATTTTATTTTATGTTTGATAAAATTTAAATAAGATAAAATAATATATTATAATAAACTCGTGTATGGTCTTTGTGTTTGAAATGTAAATTACAACAAGTATTTTAAACTAAAATTCTATTTTATTTTTATTTTAATGTATAAATATATTTTTTTAAGAAAATCATTATTAGTTTTTATTTAAATATTATTTTATTTTGAATAAAATCTAAAAATATATGTATTAATTAACATTTATTTTAATAATTAATTAACTAATTGAAATTGTGGAAATCAAATTCCCACAGTTTTATCTTATCCTTTTATGTTAATATTATTTATATTTTTTTTCTGCTCTCTCGGTGGATAACATATCTATGTTTTTGCAGTAGTAGACCACAATCCTGAGATGAAACCTTGTTTTTTTAGCACGGCCCGAACCAAGATCTGTTAAGAGATTGAGGATGTGTTTGAAAAGTTTTAAATTTAAAAAAAAAAAAAAATATATATATATATATATATATATATTTGAAATAGATTTTTTATATTATTTTAAATCATTTTAATACGTTAATGTTAAAAATAATTTTTATTTTAATTTATTTTTAAATAAAAAATACTTTAAACCTTCATCATTATCATAATTTTAACATGTTTTATAAAAAATTATCTAAGATTAAATTTTTTATATTTTATTATTTTAATGTATTATGCTAAAAATTAAAAAAATATTATTTTAATATATTTTTAAATTAAAAATACTTTAAAAACTAATTACACTTCTAACCCGTCTCCCAGACCTCCCTTTCTCCACGCTAACCAAAACCTCGAATACCTCGTCTCTCATTTCTTCTCAGCCAAACCTCACCAAGAATGAGAGTAATTAGAACAATAATGAATTAAAATTATTTTTTATTTGTAAAAAATTATTTTTAATATTAATATATCAAAATAATTTATAAATACTAAAAATATATTAATTTAAAATAAATAATTTTTTAAAAAATATTTTTAAAATCTAAAAACATGTAAAATCTTTTACAGCACCCAGTACATAATTGATTCTTCTTTTAACAATAACAGCAAAACAACTAGTACCCCTCGAAAAGAACCCACCTAGGATGAGAGATATCAGGAGAAAGTTATAAATTAGTTTTTTTCAAAAAAAAAAAAAACATAAAGGGAAACTGTAAATTTTAAAGGAGCAAGAAGAGGAAGTGGAGGAGCAAATGAGGAGACTTTTGGCTAAAGCTTTGCTTAAGACAGCACTAGAGAGCCCTGGTGCGGAGGAGGAGGAGGAGGAGGAGAGGAAGATCAGAACTCGCTTTTGGTCGAGATTATTGGTCCTCCAAATGTTGGGAAGTTTGCCTTGACTAATTTTGGATGTTTTTATTTCTACTGGCTCATCCTCTCTCTCTCTCTCTCTCTCTCTCTCTCTCTCTCTCTCGGCTTCTCTCTCCATCGTGAGCTTGGGGGAACTGTAGGAGAGTTGATGGCTGGTCTGATGGTGGTTACTGGCGAGAGGTTTGTTGTTGTGAAGGGATTTTCGTTTCAGCTCGGGTTAAATGGAGGTTCTCGGTTGGAATGGGTGTTGATGGGAGAAAAATAACGCTGGGGAGAGAAATAGTTGGTGCTGATTCGTGATGGTTGAGCTTGGCAGCGTTAATGGCTGCTGGAGGAGGCAGTGAAGGTGAGGAAAAACCGTGGAGAGATTCATGGTGAGAAAAACTATCAAGAGCCTATTTGGTATAACGTTGGTTTTCAAATGTTTTTTTTTGTTTAAAAATATATTTTTTTATATTTTAAAAAATTTATTTTTATATTAACATGAAACAACAATCTAAAATTTAAAAAATTTAAAAAAAATTATTTAAAATACAAAAACAAATTAATTATAAAATAAATTAAAAAAATTCATTTTCTCGCTATTGCCCAACCCCTGGTACAACATTGTATATTATAACAATATTTTTAAAAAAAAATAAAATTTTGTGTAATTTAGTTTTTTTAGTCCAAATTAGTATTCAATTACATTTATTTTAAAAAATGGTTGAATTAAAAAACATTTAACTAAAGTGAAAATCATGAATAGAATAGATTTAAATGTTCATTTTAGTTTTTTATTTTATTTTTTTAAGCTATTAGATAATCGATCAATATAATTTTTAAAAATTTAATTTTGATATCAAACTTTATTTTTTTAATTTTTTAATTTTTTTTTATGGGAGAAAAGGAAAAAAAATAGTTGGATTCCAGTGTAAAGATAAAAAGTTATCATTAATGACTATTCTGACCATTAAAATGATCAATTTTTGTGACAAATGATTCTAAATGTCAAGAAGAGTTCATATTGACTTGTGTTTTTACCTTGAAAGTGTTTAAAAAACATATACGAGCTCAAGAAGATTTTAGGTTGATTTTGGGTTTCAGGTTGGTTTTCTAGGTTTTTGAAGGTCGTAGATTGATTTAACAAGATTTATAAAGATATTTTTTAAATACTTTTAGTTTAAAATGGGTTTATTTGTTAAAATAATTTGGGATCCTATTTTTGTGACAACCACAGGGGCCAGATTCTATGGAATCTCAAATAACACGTTATTTTTTAAAAATAATTAGAGCATATGACATGTCGTCCGTCTCATTAATATTCTTTTTTAAAAAAAGTAAAGATCCATGTACTTGGGTATAATCTTATAGACTTGCACGACCTTATAGACCTGCACAAGAGCCATTGTTTGATGGGTCAATCGCTAGACATGGCTTATTATTTCCAACTCCATTCGGCTTAATTCTTCTCTTTAAAAGAAAATTAATTTTTTTAATTAATGCTTTCTTTTATATGTATTTATTAAATAATTTTTTGGTACATGATTTAATTAATATCTTAGCCTATTTTAGATTACAATTATTTTTTTAATGATATTAAGAGTTTCTCAATTTTAAAGATGTTGATATGATTCATTGGTGATTTTTTTTAAAAAAATATTTAGATTATATTTGTTTTTTCTAAAAAAAATTGATATTTTATAAGATTTTTAATATGTGTAGTCTTGCATAACATTTTTTTCTTTTATTTTATTCAATAAATTTTAGGTGTGTGTTGATTTCTATTATGAATTTATTTTGACAAACAAATTAATTAAACACAACCGAATAAATTATCCGTGTTGCGATATTAATATCTTGATCTACACTTGTTTCTTAGTTTTTTTAGTCTCGTTTTTGTTTATTGATAAGGACTTTTTTCATTTCTTTATGCAATGATTATTGACTTGCTTAGTTAAATGCGTGCATAAGTTTTTCGATTTACATCTAGTTATTTTTTATGTAAAAAAATATGTTGAAAAAATTTGCATGTTCAATTTTTATTATTATTATTATTATGTTTTGATGTTTTAGATTTGATATTTATGCTTATGATTTCTTTTTTTTTTCCTTGATTTTTTTATAAAAGTTTTATTATTTTTAATTTTACCCTTCAATCCAAGTTTATAGTGTTTTTTTTTTAATTTTGGTATTTATTCTTTTGATTTTTATCCTTATATTAATGTTTTTATTCTTTTCAATTTAACTCTTGAATTGAAAAATTATTATTTCCATTTGATTAATTCTTTTTTGCAATTTTAACCCTTCTGTTTTTTATTGTTGTCTTTTATTTTTTATTTTCTTGTGTTTTAACCCTCGTAATTTTTTTCACACGGTACTTCTGGTTTGATAACCTATTTCATGATTTGAAAAATTAAAATGGTTGAAATCTTCTATTTTTTTTGTATTATTTTTTCAGTATCCCTATTCAACATTGTTTTTTAATTTTTTTTGTTGTCTTATATTTTTATCATATTATCAAATTAATTAAAATTTAATTTGGTTATCAAATTTCTCTTACTTCTTTAAAAACATAAGCATATTCTAAACCTTTTTTTTTCTGATTAAAAAATTTAATTTGGCTCACAGCATGAACCACCAATCTCATGTATTCTATATGAAAGTTGTGTATTCATTTCATAAAGCACAACTTTGTGCAAAGAATTGTATAGGTCTTTTCTGTTCATTTTTTGTTGAATAAAAATTTTTCTTCTAAAATAGTCCTGATAATTGTTTAATGGTGCACCAAACAACTTCATAAAAATATTTATATATATTAAGAAGGTTATGTTTTCACAAATCCACTCGTTCAATAAATTAATGTTATCAAGGCTAATAAATTTTAAAGCATTTCATATTTTACTTAAATTCCTATAAAGTATAAACATGAAAGGAAACAACATGGATATAAAATATAAATGTTAGTGATAAATTCAATTTTTTAAAAATTATACCAATATTAATGAAAATAGCAACAATTATTTTTTATATTATTATTAATATGACAATATTAATATTATATCTTTGTTGAATCCTTAAATCATAAGAAATAAAGATAAAATTACTCTAGTCTATTTAGTCTTTTAGAATTAATGAACTCAAATCCTTAAAAATAAATTGTAGTTTAGTTTAGTTTTGCTTTTAAAAATATGAAATCGAATGAACCATAATACCAATATGGAATGATTTAACCAGCAGTTGGAAAAAAAATATTAAAAAATCAATTAAATTAAAAATAAATTAATAACAAAAACCAAATTAAAAAAAATTTATTGATTTGAAAATCCAACAGATAATAATTTGGTATAATCTTGCTTTTAAAAATTAAACTATACCAATTTACTAACTATTGAAAAAAAAATGTGATTACAGATACTTTTCAAAATATTTTTTACTTAGAAATATAAATAATATTTTTTATTTTTTAAAAATTATCTTTAATATTAGCACATCAAAATAAACTGAAAATACTAAATATATATATGAATTTAAATAAAAATATATATTTTTAATATTTTTAAAATAAAAAACAGACATACCAAAATTAGCCACAATCCCCCCTGATATCTCTCTCTCAAAAGCTAGTGCAAGTAGTCATATAATTTGTAGATGTAAAATCTATTTGGAAGTGATTGGAACGTAATACAAATTATATTTTTAAAAGTTTTAAATTTTTTTATTTAAAATAATTTTTTATATTTTTTAATTATTTTAATATACTGATCTCAAAAATAAAATTTAAAAAATAAAAAAAAAATTATTTTTATAAATTTCTAAATATAAAACATTTAAACCATTTATAAATGCATACAAGCCCGAATAATATAGGCGCAGCCAGGTGGCTTTATGCTTTCCTTCAGTACTTAGTACTTTCCAGTATCACGTGGAGCTTACGCCTTCTTCACGTTTTATCTCCATCGTCCAATGATCAAACCATTATGATCCTTCCACGTGTGAATACTGTTCACAAGGTCAAGCCCATCTCCCTTGACTTATCCATCTTTTTCTTCAACCACGCCGTTTTGCTTTATTAATTCTGAAGATTTCACACGATGGTCCCTCAACTTTCTTACATTAGTCGTTTTGACCCTTTATTCCATTTTACGTTTTCTCTAGGTAAATGGCTATAAAATGATGACATTGTCCTGTATTTCTCTTGTAATTGTCCTGTAACACGTGGGTTCTGCTTCAGTTAATATCTTTGTGGCAAAATACAGCCCCACCAAGTAGCTTTTCTACCAATTAATCATTTTTGCATTTTAAAAATATTTAAAAAAATTAATATTTTTTTCCTTGTATTTTTAGATTGTTTTGATGCATTAATATCAAAAATAATTTTTTAAAAATAAAAAATATTACTTTAATATATTTTCAAATAAAAAAATACTTTAAAAAACAACCGTTACCACATTTCTAAATACCTTCAAACTAATATGTCATGGAATTCTTGTCTATTGCTCGTGAATTGATATAAAGTTACATCTTTACTTCACTAGTTAAAGTGTTTCACTCAACATATAACTTTTAGTATTTCTCTCAATTTTGATTCATATTGTAGATTACATGACATGTCTTTTATTTATATCTTGTTTTTGAGTTTTCAAGATGATAAGGATACCAACATTTCACTGAGTGTGTTTAGTATTGTGATAATTTTTATAATTATGGTCTAAAAAAATTAAAATTAGAAAAATTATTTTTAATTATAGTTATTTTAATTAAAATATATATTTAATTAAAATTATGATTGAAGTTAATTCTCTCAATATTTTTAGCTGTGGTCTCGTCAAACGTTTAACTTGTACAAAAACTGACCAACATTGAGTTGGTTTTGTGGGTAGTATTTTTAACAATAATAAAATGTAGCTCAATGAAAAGCAGAGAAGAAACGTAACAAAAACATGTAGACGTAACAAAAAACATTTAAAAGGAGCTTCTCAAAATCTGAATTCAAAAATCATTTATTGATGGGGGCAAAAATAAAAATTATATTTTATTTTATAACCAAAAATAATAAAATTATGATTAAATAAAAAAGCAAACACTATCGAATAACAAACATGCTCTATATATAAGAACTCATCATAGCTCACTATGATTAAGCTAGTGACATAAGAAAAGGAACGAAAAGACTGTACTTCAAATCTCTCACTCCATTTAGAATATATTTAATATTGTATTAACTGTTGTGGTTATAATTTTAAAAAAGTTATTTTATAAAAAGTATTTTTAGTGGAGATTGATTTGAAAAAATAGGTGTTTGGTTAAAATTGTGGTTGAAATTGAGGTTGAAGAAAAAATAATTTAATGTGTTTGGTTAAGAATGCTTTTGAAATTGAGGTTATAAAATAATTAAAAAATATATATATTAATATTGATGGTTTTAAATTTAAATATTGTAGAATTAATTACTCCCATTACATTATGAAATAAATAATACTTTATATAAAATATTTTTTATTCTTTCATTAAACTATTTATAATTCCATTACGTACAAAATTTATTCGATAAGAACTACAGTTTCAAAATTTCTTGAGCGTGTAATAAAATTAGATAAAATATTATCAGATATAAAATTAATATTACTGTGCGAGTGAATTTAATTCACTCTATACTAGTTTTTTGAGAAAAAAATATTGTTTACATCACAATGCAGATGAATTTAATTCACTCTAAACTATTTTTTTTTTTAATGTTAATAAAATTAACAAATTGAAAAAAAAAAATGTGAACAGTGCAATTCACTCGCGAACAATGCAAGTGAATTGCAATGTTCATTATTTTTTAGAGTGTACAGTGCGTGAAAAGTAGGATTTTTTAGCTTTTTATTTACAGTGTTTCGGACGCAAAAATTACGTGGGCTCCATACACAGTAAATCAATTTTTTTCATTACCAAACAGTTGCAAACTGCGTTTTAATTAAAACACAGTCGCAGCCGCGTAGACAAACAGAGTCTTATTTTTGAGCTAGTGGATGTGTTGCGTTGTTCATTGATGCTCCATGAGCTATAAGGGGCAGTTTTTAGTAATGGTATGTATGAAAGTGCGGTTACAAGTGTTTTTTACTCGGAAATGTATTAAAATATATTTTTTTATTTTTAAAAAATTATTTTTGATACCAGCACATTAAATTTATTAAAAAAACATCAAATAAATATTAATTTAAAATAAAATAAAAAAAAATTTATTTTTTTTCAAAAATACTTTTAAAACGTAAAAACAAATAGAGCTAAATAACTTGCCATGAAATCTCATTAAAAAAAAGATAAATTTTGTTTTTTTTTTCTCTTTGAGAAACCAAATCTAAACTAGTTGGTTAGAGTTATTTTTCAATTAGTCCAATTCTATATATATATATAAACATTTTAGTTTTTTTATTATTATACACCAAACAAAAAATACTCACCCTGATATATCCAATTGAAAATCCTTTTAGCATTAGAAACAACTTGCGAAATAAATAAATAAATCAAGGAACAAGTACTATGGAATGGAATTGAAACTTTGTTAAAGTTAACAACAATTCTTATACCCCTCCAATATATCATAAATAAGATAGCAACACATGATGAAATAATTATATAAAAATAAAAATAAAAACTACCCGATGAGCTTACAAAGTTCAATTCCCACAACTAATTTAATATGTAGACTATACGAAAAAAGAAAAAAAAACCAAGACAATAACTCGGACAAATAATTACATTAATTAGCTTAATACACTAACACACACACGTGTGTGTAGTTATATTAAATTTACAAACAAAGGAATAGTCAAAATCGATTCATCTCTTAATACAAGTGTAGATGACTAGGACAAAATTATATGATTTCTAGCAATAATTTTTTAAATGTGGAGATTGTTATACTAATTGTTTGTATAGTTTTTTAAAATGACATATCCATCTATTAAAATTATTGATCTTTATTATTATGTATTTTTTATTATTATTAATGATTCACTCTATAATGTTTTTATCAAATAGATAAATGCAATATGTTAAGTTGTCTTATAAATATAAATCAATCCTTTTAAATTATATATGAAAAAAATTCAAGTACTCAAAACATCTTTTATAATAAAAATATTCTTGTTCAAGATAATTAGCTCACGCTTCAAAATAAACTAGGTTAAATGTTTTTTAAATATATAAAATTAATATGTAGACATTGTTAATGTAAAAAATATTAATTTTTTTTACAAATAATAGAAAAAAGTTAACCTAATGTAAAAATATTTTTTTGAATACTGTGATAATTATATACAAAATAAATGAAAATAGATTATATAAAATAAATAAAAAGTTTGATAACCAAAACAGTAAAAAAAGGATAAAAAATGGCATTGTTCCTATCTATAATGTTATCACACGTACGCTACAGTGCATCTAAAGGACATAGTTAAACAAAAGAAGATAATCATATATAAATATAAATTAACATAAAAATTGTATAGAAAATTGAAAAAATTAGCGAAATCCTAGAAAAAATCAAGATGAATAAATAAGAAAAAAAAATGAAATCAAAACAGGCCTGTTCAAATCAAATCTAACTTCATTACATAATAGCTTACCAGCTATTGCTGTCGTTGGTGGTAGTGGAGCCGCTGCTGATGTTGATGGTAGTGGAAAAATTGCTACTCTGATAAAGTGTTATGTTAGAGATGGATAGTGCGTAAAGAATTTAAGAATAAGAAGAAGATTACATGAATACCTAGAGTAACTTAATTGTCTAGGTTTTGGATTTATTTTTTAATAATAAGTTTGAGTTTTTTTAAAATCATTAAAGATTTATATAATTATTAACTTTAAATTTTATTTAATTAAGTAAAATAAGTGTAAATAGCGGGATAATAATAATAATAATAATAAAAATTACATGAAAGGAAGTAGATTGAGAATATATATACATGGCATAACTGTAATTAATCGAAAGTAAGAGGTTATTTTATCTTTCAAAATCATTAGGATAGAAATAGTGGGAGAAACAAGTTTTTCACTTTTCTTCCGATAGGTAGAAATATTTAGAAAACATTTTTCCCAACCTCAAGCTTAGAGGTAGAAAAATGAAAAAAAATCATTAACCTTTCTCCAATTTGTAAAAAATGGAATTTAAACAATGTTAATTTTTCTATTTCTCTTAAATGGAGTAATACTCCATTATACGCATTTTTTTTTAGTTCTTCCTTTAACTTTCATAATTTAATTTAATTATAGCGCCACCTTTTTTTTTTTCCTTTCTCCAGGTCAATTAGCCTTCCACGATGGTTAGGCTAATGTGTGATGGGCTGACTGGGAACCGGGAAAAAGAACATTCGAGCGGTAATGCTCAGGCCCGCCTAACCTCAAATTAAACCTTAACTTCTGGCGCACGATAGCATCTACTTTACAAGGACATCGAAGAGCTAGAAGAAAAAAACAATTGTTTTTATTTTTTCTTTATTTTTATAGCTCTAACAAGAAAGCTATATTAGAAAGATAAAATAACATTTGTAAATTGAAGAATTATTTTTACATATTAATTAAAAAATTTAAATTTTTTTAATATATTTTTATGTAAAATAAGATTTTAATTGATGTTATATTAGTTAGTTAATATTAATAAATAGTTATATTAATATCAAATATATTAAAATATAATTAACTTTTCTAAATAATGTTTTTATTTTTTTATATATATATATATATAATACAATATTTATACTATTTTAAAAAATATATTACCAATTTCACTCTTACTAACTTCCCGAATAAAAAATATTCCCCTCCCTCCTCCTCTAAAACCCTTCAAAAACCCCTCTTCTTCTATATTTTTTTAAAAAACAGCTAATCATTTTCTTGCATCCGAACAAGCATGAATACAGTAAAAGCAAACATAAAGAACCCAAAGGTGTGGGTATTGGTGATCGGAGTGACAGTGGCATTTGGGATGGCGGCGGCGGCTGAGACGCGGAGACGGAGGAGACGGAAACCCAAATTTAAAGAGGACTTTGGAGCCTTCGTTCAAAGATTCCTGATTCTTCCATTCCCTCAGCCTCCTCCTCCGGCTGCCAAGCAAACCCTCGCTGGGCTAACTTTTGCCATCAACGACATGTAGTCTGTCTGTCTGTCTTCTTTAATTTATTATTAACTAATTATTTAGTTAGTTCTGCCTTTTTTTTTAAAAAATAATAATTAAATGATTTGTGGCAGATTTGAGTTGGAGGATTATGTGACGGGTTTTGGGAATCCAGACTGGGCAAGAACGCATGAGGCTGCTGAGAAGACAGCAGTGACAGTGACTGCTCTGTTAAAGAATGGGGCTGTCTGTGTTGGCCAGACTGTTATGGGCGAATTAGGATTCGGGTAATGAAATATCATTGTTTTGTTTTGTTTCTTTTCACGTACACACAAATACGTATTTATGATTTGTTGAGTTAACGTCTTCCTTGTTACATTAGGGTGAGTGGCGAAAATATGCATTATGGAACTCCTATCAATCCGGAAATACCCGCCCATGTCCCCGGAGGTTCTTCTAGTGGTTCAGCTGTGGCCGTTGCCGCTGGGCTCGTTGATTTTGCTCTAGGTAATAAAAGTTCCTTTGTTTAGATGGCATATGCTCAATCAATACTATCCAATGTAGATTGACGGTCGTATATCAGTTGGGAGTCATGACTAATTGTTCTCCGAGAGAACTTGTGTTCAAATGACTTGCTTTTCAGTCTTTTCTTTGCACCTACTTGCTTCTGGAAATAGTTTGAACATTTCAGCTGTGGTATCAAAATCGTTATTTGGAAATCTCATTGGCAGCTTCAAGTACTAGTTATATGTGTTTTTTTTTTTTTGGCAGAATGGAGGGAATATTAGAAAAAAGGCATATTGATCTTAATGAGATTAACTCATGCATTCGTTTTACCTCCATAACATATTTGAGGTGGGCTATCTGACATTTTCTTTTCTCTTGGCTTGTAGAAAAGCTTTTCTAGCCTGCATGTTAATTCATGGAGATATAGAATTCAACACGATTTTGCTTGTTAATTGTGTGCTTGATTATCTAAGGCCCTTGTTATCTTTCAGGTACTGATACAATCGGGTGCATTAGAATTCCAGCAGCATTTTGCGGTCTCCTCAGCTACAGACCATCCCATGGGACTGTATCTATGATTGGAGTTTTGCCAAATTCTCAAAGTTTAGACACTGTTGGTATGGGCATATTTATGTAGTGCTATTGCAGAATACATAGATATAAATGAGCAAAACCACATCCTGACTATTTTTAATTTGTTTATCTTTGATGGTTTTGTTTATGCTTGAACAAAAATTGGGAGCACTTAGGTGCATGTTTCTCTTGCTGTTTTAGATCACAGCCTCAATGTGTACTTTCCTTTTTAGTGGTCTGAAGTACTGTTCTTGAACATCTGAATCGTTATTTTTTTACAAGTTCGTTCACATTAAGAGAAGTTGATGAGAGTTATCTTTAATTATACATGATGCTGCATCAGTGCGAATGCATGTGCTCCCAATCAGCTCTGTTTGTAGGAAATGTGACCATTTTGAATTACCATTGCATTTTGAGTTGGTACCAGCATGCTAATTTACTATTTATTCAAGATTTTTCTGGACTTAATTATTTTCTCCTTGTTTCAGTTATGTTGTTGCCTTTACTGGTTTTCTGTTTCTTTACTTGGTAACATGGGGTATTTCAGGATGGCTGGCACGTGATCCCTCTATATTACTTCGTGTTGGGCATACTGTACTTAAACTAAATACTGTGGAACCCAGAAGGGCGAGACGTCTTATTTTTGCTGATGATCTTTTTCAGCTTTCTAAGGTTCCCAAACAGAAGGCTGAAGGTGTTATTAGCAAAGCATTTGAAAATCTATCTGGATGTAAGTTGTAAGGCTGTGATGTATTTCTTGTTACGTTCCTGTTTCAGATTTTATTTTCTTATCGTCCCATCATCAACATTATAGTTCATCATCATATAACTCTGTTTGACTTACTTTAAATGTGCTCATGTTGGTGTTTCTAATTGTTTTGTTCAATGTACAGACCAGCCTCAGCAGCATATTAATTTTGGCCAACATATTTCTTTGAATGTACCGAGTCTAAAAGGGTTCCGTGATCAATCAACAAAACTGCAAAATGGAATCTCTAATTTGAAAGCTCTCTCTTCTGCAATGGTTTCATTACAAAGGTACTTGAGATTTTTTTGCTTTGCTTTTATTGTTCTTTCTATTAGGGTATGTTTGCGCTAAATAAGTTAGGAATTTTTAGAACTGATAATTTGAGTTTCAGATTGTATCGTATAAAAAAATTGTATTTATTAATAGCAGAGATGAATTTATGATCATGTTCTCATTTAAGGTTCTATTGTCATGTCTCCTTTAGCATGTGGAGCATTGTTTGAAATCCAGCCAACACACTGAGGTAATTTCTGCCTGTGGTGGCAAGGTCCAATAGTGTTGGGGATGCAAGTTGGTGACTTTTAGAAATCTTCAACCATCATGGCATTTATTTGCCCCAAGATATTGTGGATGTATAAAAGTAATTGTTAGTGATAAAGCAGTAAATTCTAGAATAATATTGCTGCTGATATTAGGAATACAATGAGTTTGCTTAAATGACTTATGCTTTCTTCCAAAAAATGGGTTTCACATTTTACTGAGCCAGCAAATACAAATCCATGATTGTTATGGGTTGTGAATTGGCAATAATAAATTACCTTCTGGCTTATGATTTACTGGTCCGGTATTCCATCCATGTAATTGTGCATGCCATTGGTTGTAGAAATGCATTTCCTTTTTGTGGAGTAGCAGATCACACATGTCATTGGTTGTAGAAAAGCATTTCCTTTCCTTTCTATCTTTTTGGTCAGGTGGTAAAGAAGCATATGGATGATAACTATGATTACGAACCATGCTCTGTAATAACATTCAATTCTCATTATCAAGAAGCTAATCAAGATGTATGGCTCATGGAATAGCATGATCAATTTGATAAAATGCATTGTTTGAGGTTTCCTTTTGAAATTCTTTCCTTTTTCAGTAAACTTTGCTTAATTTTTTGATCTGCAAACATTGTTATGGAAAAGAGAACCCAGCAAAAGGCAGTCAAGATTTGTGTCAGAAATGTCTTGAAGCAAAATTTTAAGCACTTAGGTTGCTTGGGTCTTTATTCTGCTAAATCTAATGAAATGTGGAAAACCAACACTGTTTATTGTTTTTGAAAAAACCATGTTAGATATCCTATGTTGCTTCATATGTCCCAAAGCAATTTCACCCTCTAAAAATCCTTCAAGGGGCTTATGATTTTTGCTTTATGTAACTTACCAAAAAAAAGGTGTAGAGTCGAGACTCTAATTGACATCCCATTTGTCATCTCTAACAAATGCATCCATCCTTTTCTTGGCCTAGTGAACCAAGGAAGCATGATTGAAACCTTTTTGGTTTTCTAGATCTGAGGGTCATGGAGTACATAAGATATCATTCACATTATATGGAGATCGCCTAAGCTCCCCATAGCTTGGAGAAGCTTAAGCCTTTCAGTCTAATGAGACAGATGTTTACCATTCATGTTATTGACAATGAGATGGATGATTTTGCTGCTTACCTTCTTGTTGCTCTCATATATAAGCTTGCGATTTTTAAGCATGCTTCTGAGCCTGGTTAAGGTTTCATAAATAAGCTTTTGATTTTCAGAATCTAGACCTCTTAAATAACATGTTATCCAAATGGTTTGGAGCTACCATTGTCAGTAGGGCATTTAAACATTTGAGAAGGTTGAAGTATAGCATTTATTGAAGTATGAACGTTCTACACAAAGCTGAGTTCCCAAAAATTATAGTGATTATTTTCAGATTAGAGCTCCCAAATGTTACCAGAGGCAAGCTTCACAGTGTTCTTGCAATTTTCTCTTTGAATTATTTCATTACCCACTTATTTCTTAGAGTTATTCAAGGTTTATATTTACCAGTTGGCAACACTTCATTTTCCAAAACAGCCAATAAATGTTTCTTATAGAGTAATGCTAAACACTAAGTAAAAACAAGAAGTTAAAAACCTCTAGAATACACATGAGCCTGTGGATTGATGGGACCCACAATTGGGTCTCACATCAAGATCATGATCCAATGGCTCATAATCTTCTTGAAGTTTTTTCTTAACGTTTAGCATTTTTGTTTCTAATATTCTCCTAAATGTTATGTGCTTAAGTTGTATTTTTCTTGTTCTGTTCAATTGGCGTTTGACAAAATCCTCCCTGGATTGCTGTTCTTGAATTTTGAAGGTTCTGTGCTTCAATTGCACTTGACCTGGAATCCCATTTCCATTTTTACTGACATTTCTGTGCATAATATTGCCTTACAGACATGAATTCAAAACAAATCATGAAGATTGGGTTAAATCAGTGGAACCCAAGTTAGCATCTGATGTCTCTGATAATGTTCTCACAGCCATTAACACTACACATGAGAACATAAAAGCACTTTATGATATCAGGAAAGAGTTGCGAGCTTGCATGCAAATTCTCTTAAAGGTACCCTACCTTGTTGCTAGATTTTTTCTCTCAGAATATCAGCCAGATGGTTTTTAGTGCTAGCTGTCACACTTGTTTGCTTTCTGATATGTTGAAGTGTCTGGGTAACCTTCAGGTTCCTGATTTAGGACAACTTAGGTTTTCTTGCTCTCAAAAGATTCATGGCAAGCTAGGGTTTGTTGTATGTGGAATTAATATTGAATAGGAGTTGTTTAGAAGAAAAAACAGGGTTAGACACCTGTAATCAATGTCGATTTCTCTTTTATTTTCCAAAGAATTGGACTTAAACCAAATTTTGTCAACTTTTACCACCTGCCTGACTACCCACCTGTTTTTTTTTATATGCCTGTGCTGCTTGCTAACTTAACCTTATCTTTTTGTGTGTTTTGGTTGACATGTTGGTTTATACACAATTTATTCAGTGACAAACTCACATTGGTTGGAAAAATGATCCAAAACCAACCTGACCTCTTCATTGAGTTTAGGTGCCAGGATGATGGAATGTTTCATAGTCTCATATCCTTTTTTGTTGCCAGGATAATGGAATATTGGTTATTCCAACAGTTGCTGATCCACCGTCAAAACTTAATTCAAAGAAACGGGATACTGTTGAGTCTCACAATAGAGCACTGATACTTTCAAGCATTGCAAGCATGTCTGGATGTTGTCAGGTGACTTGGTGATTTAAAGTTTCAGCTTTCATCTGTTTGTTTTTTTAGTTTCTATGATCTTATTTAACTTTGTTACGGACTTAACATTTGTCTTTACTTTTGCATCTTGCTGTCAGGTTACCATTCCATTGGGAAAGAATGATGGCTGTCCTATCTCTGTTTCATTTATCACATTTCATGGAGGGGACAAGTTTCTTCTTGATACAGTTTTGGATATGTACTCATCTCTTAAAGAGCAAATCAACTTTGTTTCCAATCCAGCACCATTGCAAGACGCCAATGAAAATTTTGATGCTTCAGAACTCTTGAAAGAAAAGGTAGGTTCACAAACAATTTATTGTGATTTTGAATATCAGTTCATCTTATAAAAATATCCTTGCATAAAGTTCCTCTTTCCCCATTCACTCCCAGTGCCTTTTCTGGTGAGTTAATTTACTTGATATTGTGTGCTTACTCCTGATATTTAACTAATTGGTTTGTAACCTAACAGAAACTTAACACTACATGCATATAATTGTGGTTTGAAACCTTTACATGGTCCATAAATGAAACTTATATTGAAAATGTGGCATTTGTTGCAACTGATCTAGGATAAAGGTTCCAGTTTGTTGCTTTACCTTTTCTTGATTAGTTAACCCACCCTTGTACAGTTATTAGTTAAGTGTGCTAGAGCAAGATAATAGCTGGAGAGTGCTTTCGGTGCCACATGAACAATAAGTTTTTATAGAATTACTTGCAATTGAAACAGTATTGGTACGATAATTAAGCGTGCTAGAGCAAAAATATAGCTGGAGAGTGCTTTCGGTGCCATATGAACAATAAGTTTTTATAGAATTACTTGCAATTGAAACAAAATTGGTATGATAATGGGCCATTAGCTTCTTCAGCTCTGACGTAGTGGAAGTCTATTTATGAAAAAGGATCACCGTCCCCTCTCTGATTTTGCTCGAGTCCACGAGTAGGAAATAAAATACTCGAATCCACGAGTAAGAGATTGATGTTCTGAATGAAAATCTTATTCCAATAAAATCAAGTGTGTCCGTAATGAGGATTGGTTGCTTGTATTTATAGCTGCCAATCCTAATTCCAATCAGAAACCGTACTTATGGAGATAATTAGTAAAGACATACAAATTCCTACTTAGAAACGTAAACTAAAGTTCCTGTAGGAGAGTGCTGAGGGAAGATAGTAATAGTAATTCTCAATTTCAATATCAAAGTCTGGTAAAACATAAAAGAGGTGCAGTCAATTAGGCACCAAAACCCTAGGAGAAACCTTTGTAAACAAGGAAAAGTGAATAACACTAAGTCCTTACAAAGCAAACTGGACTAAAACTATGAAATAAAATAAAATAAAATGGTAAAATGTGGATTGTTACAAGTGATGACATACCTCGTGGGTGTTTAAGAACAATTATAGGTTTTGTAATTAATTGACTATGAATTCACTCTCTTTTTCTAAGATCTTTGTCTTTCTGGCTTCAGAACTTCATTGGGAATATCGGTGATGAACTTGAGCTTTTGATGTGTGATTCCACATGGAAGTCTTTCAGCATAGTTTTCATGAAAAAGTTTCTCTTTTCCTCACAGTTTACTCATTTTACCTGTCTCCTTGGACATATATGTTATACTCGACCTGTCATAATTTACAAGGGAGTTACATAAACAATCTTGTCATTGGTGTGTTTGTATATGCTTGTGAGAAGGGCCCTCTGTGAATCTACAGTTCATTGTGATCCTGTTTGCCAACATTTACTGTAAAATGCTAAAGAATACCCAAGAAAAGATGTTTTGATATGTTTTTTTGCTTCTTAACCAATGACATAAAAAATTATGGCAGGGCAATGCTGCATATAAGGGGAAGCAGTGGAATAAGGCTGTTAATTACTACAGTGAAGCTATTAAATTGAATGGGAAAAAGGCAACGTACTATTCCAACCGGGCAGAAGCTTACTTACAATTGGGATGGTATGATAGCGTGCTTGATCTATGTTTCACTCTTATTTTGTTATACTGAGAGCTTGCTTTACCTTTTGATTTCAATGAATGCAGCTTTCAGAAAGCTGAAGAAGACTGCAATAGGGCAATATCACTGGATAAAAAGGTGACAGGACAAATTTTTGCAATGATCTTTATATTTGATTGAATTCTTGTAGCCATTTATCATAGCAGGACAAAACAGATCCTATGGTGCTCCTTGTGTATCTTAGGCTAAATCTTAAATTTTGTTTGTTTTGTTGGCTAAGACTCCAAGGCAATCATTGAAGAATCTCACTTCAATGGGAAGATATGGAAATATGTGGTCCACTCTTTTTTGCTTTCCCTTCCTATATCAGTAGGCCGTCTGCACTTAAGATTGATGAATACACGCATCTAACTTATGTATCTGGATTGGGAAGCAACCATATACGAAATGAGTCTGGTTCCATTCTTTGCCTATTTATTTTTCGATGTGTCATTTAGCATTAGCTGAAAATGGGCAATGGGTCTGTAAAATCAGTTATTTGAGAGTATATAACAGCTGTGTTACTTGCAGCTTTCTCCTCGGGCTTTTGCTATATGCACAATCCTCAACATTTATAAACACCCCTACATCTCACCTAAGATTAGTGCACTTTAGCAAACCTTTGCCTTTAGATTTCCCTGTTTATTTACTTTCTCCCTCAATATGTCTAGGTAAATCAGAGAAATGGGGGACTAGAAGAACAAAAGAAAATGTCACATATTTGATAATGCATCAGGTCAGTAATAAATTTATATTGGCCATTGTGATGATGGTCTATTGTTTCATAGACATCAATTGATTGAACAGTGCCTTTTTTTATCCACAACTAGCATATATGGATTTTGGAAATCATGAATGAATGCAAATGCTTGCTCTAATATTTCTTGCAATTTTCCATGCAGTTAAGCTTTCTGAACACTTAAACTTTGATTTATGGTTCTATGCCTATTGAAACTCAAAACATGAAGATGTTTCAATGTCGACATATAGGTTTTGTTGAATGAGATTGGTGCTCTTTATCTCAAATTGCTGGAATAGGATACTGCAAAATGCCTTTCCACGCAGAGGATCATATTGTGCTCTTGAATGGAAGTATTAAGATGTTCAACTATTTTTTTTTTTTTTTGCAGAATGTGAAGGCATATCTGAGGCGCGGAACAGCTAGAGAATCACTCCTCTTCTATAAAGACGCAGCTCAAGGTGAGTGCTGAACACCTGATTTTTTATTGTTTAAGTGAGTATAGTATGTGAAATGAGCAGAATGTTCTCCATATTTAAGATTGTTTTTCGAACTTGACATGTGATACTACTGATTTCTATGATGCAGGGGTTTGATTTTTTGAGAATTGATCATATGTAGATATGCATATAGATTGAGTCGTTTGAGAACGTTCACGCACGCATTCTAGAATTAATATTTGGAACATGTTGATTTTCGTGTTTTATTCCACACTACTCTTACAAGAAGCATCGTTTCTCTTAATTCACAGATTTCAAGCATGCTCTTGTCCTTGAACCGCAAAATAAGGTAGCCAGACATGCTGAGAAGAGACTCAGAAAACTTATGAGTTGACATTTTGCTAATCACTCCCCAGCTTTACAAAATGGCATAGTACTGAAGGGGGATCAAAGGTCTATTATTCACTTTTCCAATGTCAACCCATATGGGCAAAAGAAATGGAGAGAGAGAAGCAACTCTGGTTTTTACTCCCACCTCTTGCAAGCTTTTTAATTGAACATAAAATAAAATTTTGTCCAGTTCTGTTCAACGAAATTTTGCTTTCCTTTCAAGGGTCTCTGTTATTGCCCTTTTAGATGTGATGAGAAACGGTTTGTGCTGCTATAATACTCCCTTTATCCATTTTATTTTAGCTTTTTCCATGGGGTGTAGCGTGGTGGCAAAGAGTTTGAGATCTGTACAGCAGGTATCGAGTTCGAGTCAGGGCGTGCATTTCTTGTAAGAGCCTGGAATAGCCGGGATTTTATTCACAAAGTACGCTTTTCGAGGAATGGAGTTTCCTCGAATCCAAAAAAAAGAAAAAGATCTTCAAGACTTTGACGTTAGATTACAGGTTATCTCATTTGGATGCTGAAATGTTTATATTGCCTTGAGTTCAAAATTTCTACGACAGCTGTTGAGAGTGAAGTTTGAAGTTGGTGGGGATGTTTAATGTTTGATGAAATCCCAAGTCTTGCGAAAAGATTAGGAATTGTCTGATTATTATAGGTTCAATATGGGGTTTTTCTTAAGAATACCTTCAATCCAGGGTTTTAAAATTTAAAGGCAAGGATCCAAATTTAAGCAAATGTAAGTTAACCTAGGTTAACTTGACTAACCCGTATTCGAGATAACCTAACAGGAAAAAAAGTGAAAAAATTACATAGCTCAAGAGCTAATAATTGAACTTCAAACAATAAAATTGTAAATAAAAGTACATTGAGAAAAAAAATAATCAAAGTCAACTATAATTAACATTACTAACCTATTACTCAGGATATAAAATAAAGTGAAACAAACAATAAAACTAAGGTTTAATAACCAAATGTCAAATGATAAATTTGAAAATAAATTATTAATTTTTTAATAAAGGATTGCCTAGTTGGAAGGAAACCATAAAAAATAACAAAATAAAATATTAAACTGTAAAAAAATTAAAAAATCAAACAATACAAACCAAATATGGTATAAAAACAAAATGAAAGAAAATAATTGGGGTTGTATTGAAAAAAAAAACTAATAAAATGATATAAAAAAAACAATCAAAAGAATGAAGATTAAAATTAGATAAAAAAAATCAAATGAAGTTAAATATTGAAAGACAAATTAAAAATAAATAAATAAATCAAGAAAAGAATAAAAATATAACAATGAAAAGAATGAGGACAAAACGTGAATTAAAATAATAAATGCAATAGAATGATAAGGGACAAAATTGAAAAAAATAATAATCCAAAAAAGTATAAAAATATAGAAATATAGCAATTAAAAGTAAAGAGATCAAATCGGATAAAAAAATTAAATTGAATAAAATGCCCTAAGACCGAAATTGAAAGACAACTAAACATTAAAAAAAATATCAAAAACCAAATAAATTGTAATAAAAAAGAGAGCTAAATATCGATAAAACAACAAATCGAAGGACATGATTGTTTTTTGAAAGGTAAGTGTTAATTTCAAGGGTAAGATAGAGAAAAAAGAAAAGAAAGAAAAAAACTCCACTATAGCCCAGCTAAAGCTTACCTATGAGCACACACCATACTATTAAAAAGAGAATAACTCGCTGCTTTCAATACCACACGAAAGCATGATTTTTGGTACCTAGATGGGCCCTCTCGCGCAAAGTGAATGGCATGAGGGCTTGTCATGTCAACAACTTTTTTTATAATCATATTTAATAATTGAAAGTTACCAAACATCCCTTAACTAATCTTAAAACTAACCTGTTTTTTTTTTATTGGATTGTAAGGGTAATCCTGATATCTCACTATTTAAAAAAAATGAAAGAACTCCTATGTTCATTTTTTTTTCCTCTCCAAAGGGCATGATTAGTAACTTTACTGATTTTTTTTTTATGAAAAGACCAAAGAGCTCCTCACCAAAATCTCAACTTTTTTTTTTCTTCTAAAAACAAAATAATTATTTTATTGTTTTAAAAAAAGTGCACTCCAATATATTCCTAATTAATTTTATAATGACTAATATATCACAGTAAATCACCGAAACGTTTTAGTTTTTTCTGTATTAGCTTAAAAAATTGATACACGAGCAAGGTGTCCTTCCACAAAAACCAAGCCATCCAAACCTTAAAAAAGACCAGAGCACGTCCTAGATGCGAACTGATACTCTGGAATCAAATTACCAATTGCAACTCTCGATTTGTTTATATCATTTATTATTTCTAAAATTGCATTGTTTTTATAAATATTTTCTCTACTCTATTATTTTACCATTTATTTTTTCTCACTGTACTAAAAAAAATAATCCAGTTAAACTAGCTAGGCGTAGCCATTTGTTTTCCTTAGCTTGATTAGGGCCCATGCATGTCCACGTTGCTCTTCATGCGGGGTCCATAACCCAAGTCAGACACCTGTTTTTACACTTTCGTGATTTTCGGACGAGTAGTAAAGCCATGAAGGTC
Source organism: Populus davidiana (assembly GCA_030145905.1). Classification (NCBI taxonomy): domain Eukaryota; kingdom Viridiplantae; phylum Streptophyta; class Magnoliopsida; order Malpighiales; family Salicaceae; genus Populus; species Populus davidiana. The sequence continues at coordinate 20,644,680 of CM057789.1, read as the reverse complement.
AGCTATCTTTATCTTTATATTTTAAAAATATTTTTTAAAAAATTTAAAAAGTTTTTTTGTTTTTATTTTAAATTAATATATTTTTAAATCATTTTAATACGCCAATATCAAAAATAATTTTTTAAAAATAAAAAATATTATTTTAATATATTTCTGAGTGAAAAGAAAAATCATTTCTTTCTTTCTTTTTCATTTTTTTTTATTTTTTCCTTAATCTTTCTCTATATTGATGTGTATAACCTCCTAGAAAATGCTGATTTAACCGGCATTAAAATGCTAAAACTCACAATTTTGATAATAAAATTAAGATATTTTCATATAAAATAAATCAAAATAGATTATGAAACTCAATTACTAACCGACTCAATGTCGAATGATAAAATTAAATTTTTTTTAAAAAAAACACAAAAAAAAACACGAGTCAACTAGGGTTAACTAGTCAACCATTATTCTCAGGTGATGAGACAAACATAATCTAATAAAAGATAAATAAAACAAATCATAAAATCTAATTTTCAATCAATGCAATATTAAAGGATGAAATTAAAAAAAAAATAATTAAAAAAAATGAAAAAGAAAACAGGAAACAACCAAATTAACCCGCCAAACCTGCAATTTATGTTATGAGAATAGAATAACCAAATAAAAAATAAATATAATATTAAATGATGATTGTTTTTTAAAAGATTTTAATAAAAAAAAATCAAATAAAAATCAAATAAAAAAAACTTGATTTGTGAGGATAGGTATAATAAAAACCCCTCTTTACTTTTTTGTTTACTAGTTTTTAGTATTTTATTTTTGAGTCATATATCACATCACATCACACATAGCGTATATAATTTAAAATATTAATTTAACATATAAAAATAAATTAACTTTCCCTTTTCTTTTCTTTTCTATTCCTAACATCTCTCTCCCTCCTCTCTCCTTGTGCTAACCAAAATAAATAAAAATCAAAATCAAAACTTTCTTCCTCGCTGTCTCCCTCTCCTCTCCACCTGCATAAGTACAAAGGTAAGGGAAGCCCATTATGATCATTCGTAACAATATTCTGCATTTAAATTCCTTCAAAATCATGGCATCATCTTCAATATCGGTTACAAATTTTATTTTATTTATTTTATATTTTTAATGCTGTCACATTTTTCAAGAACATAAATACATACAGCCGTACTTGAGTTGATAAATTTCTTGACTAGTTTTCTACTTTAAAGGTTTTGTTGCAAAATTAATTAAATTTCAACGATCATAAAAAGAAGGAACGAACGTTTGAATTAGAAATCATTTTTTTTTGGACAATTAACGATATAAAATATTGTTTTTTTAGAGTCTTGAATATATATATGAGTGATTATTGTTAAATAAATAAATAAAAAAGGAAAGAAAATGGGTACAAAAGGAGATGGTCAATCACAAGAAGACGCCCAACCTCAATAACCAAAAGGAGATGGTCAATAAATAATTTGTTTAGTAATACAATATATAATATTTTTATTTTTTTATATTAACATATTAAAATCATTGAAAAATATAAAAAATAATAATTTAATATTTTTTTAAATAAAAAACTTTAAAAACCAGCCAGAAGGTATCATAACATCAAACAAACATATGTTTGTTATAATCTCTTATTGTTTGTTTCTTATTTTTATGGTAAGAAATCCCTCCTAAGTTTTTTTTTTAGAACTTAGATCCTCTCTTTAATTAGGTATTTCTTTAGAATTGTCGTCATGCTGGTTAAATTGAAATCTTTGAATTCAGATTGAATGGATGTAATTTATAAGTTTATGATAATAATAATAATAATAATAATAATAATAATAATAATAATAATAATAATCCACATGATGCGTTATGTTGCCAAATTAAGACAAACATAGTGAAAAGAAAATCAAAACAACTTTACCTTATATGTATACATATTTTCCGTTCTCCAGAAAAAAAAGAAAAGAAAAACAGTGAGAAATCCCACAGCACATGAGCCTATATATTTTTCTTTGTAATCCCTGATCAAGTGATTTTGTGTTAACCATGATTTCCGGTAAGGACATTTACCAGGTTGTTTCGGCATTGGTTCCTCTCTATGTTGCAATGATATTAGCCTATGGTTCAGTGAGATGGTGGAAAGTTTTTACACCAGATCAGTGCGCAGGCATCAATCGTTTTGTTGCTGTTTTTGCAACTCCTTTTCTCGTTTTTGATTTTATATGTTCTAACAACCCTTACAAAATGAACTTACGCTTCATCGCTGCTGATTCCCTCCAAAAAGTGGTGGTCCTGGTGGTTCTCTTCATTTGGCAAGCCACCACCAGACGTGGCGAGCTTGACTGGACAATCACTCTTTTTTCTCTATCTACTCTTCCCAACACTCTTGTCGTGGGCGTTCCTCTTTTGAAATCCATGTATGGAGAATTCACATCGCCTCTTATGATTCAAGTTTGTTTCATGCAGAGTGTTCTTTGGTACACTCTGCTGCTGTCCATGTTTGAATACAGAGGTGCAAAGAGACTCGTTTCCGGGCAGTTTCCTGAAACAGCCGCCTCTATTTCCTCTTTCAAGGTTGATTCGGCTGTTGTTTCTCTCGGTGGTCACGAACCACTAGAGACGGATGCTGAGATTGATGATGATGGCAAGCTCCGAGTGGTGGTAAGAAGATCAAGTGCAACTTCCTCAAATTTCTCATCGCGCGACAGGTTCGACGGATGGAACCCGGTCCTAAGTGTTCATCTTCCACCAAGAGCTTCAAACTTCTCCAGCGTAGAGGTTTTCTCCGTACAATCCTCACCAAGGGCTTCAAGTTACAGGCAGACAGATCTCCCTAACTTAACTAGTAGTTTTGGAGACATTTACTCATTACAATCCTCAAGGAATTCTGTTCCAAGGATTTCTTCAAATCTTGAGGAGGAAATGAGAAGGAAAAATGGAGTTGCTTTTCCAGGTTCTCCAAGCTGTGCAGTACCACAAAAGGAAGGTGGTGGGGCGCCGCCGCCACCTAATAAAGACCTTCACATGTTTGTTTGGAGTTCAAGCATTTCCTCTAATATCTCTGATCATAGATGTCTGAGAGCTGATCAAATAAATGGCAGACACACCTACCCTGATCATCCCTTCAATGGAGCAGCTCCTCAACAGGACAACATTGCTGCTGCTGCTGCTTCAACAGGTACGGCCATACCGCCACTTGCATGCATGCATCAAGAAATTAAAAATCATATAATTACTGCTAGCTGTTAATTAGGATTATACGTCATAATCCCTGGCTGGCTAGCTAGCTAGATCATCTTTCTGTTTCCATTCAGCGAAGAAACAACAGATGCCTCCGGCGACTGTCGTGGTTCGACTCATCGCTATGATGGTGGGGAGGAAGCTCGTTAGAAACCCTAACACTTACGCAAGCTTGCTGGGCTTGCTATGGTCTTTGATATCATTCAGGTATCTGGAAGCTTTTGCTGTTGCTGCTGTAGCTAGAGCATACACACACACACCATGGATAGTACTGATCATGAAACAAAAACACATACAGGTGGAGCATCAAGTTGCCATTGATCGTGGATGGATCTGTAAGAATATTTTCCAATGCTGGTCTGGGAATGGCTATGTTCGTGCTATAACACTGCAGTTTTTTTTTTTTTTTTTTTATATATATAAAAAACTCACGAATGAAAGCCTAAATGATTGTAAATTAATTCATAATATGTAAATATGATGCTAAAATATTCTTATGTGATATTATACTTAAGACAATTACAGTAGGGTTATTAAAGATACTAAATAATGTATCAAAAATATAGACTCTTGGATAACTATAATTGGCTAGTCAATCCGTCACTGAATCTGCTAGTATGTAGTTGGTAATATCCGAATAAACTATAATAAGCTAGTTAGTCCATCACTGAATCTACAAGTATATATGTAGTTGTTAATATATATTGATATGATGCTAAAATATTCTTATATATGTTATATTATACTTAGAGATTGTAGTTATGTTCTCTCTGTGGATAAATGCCTAGTTTATTTCTCATCAATATTTATAAAAAAGGCTTGATTAACTGATTAATTCAATGAACTGTTGGCAGGCTGCACTTCCATCAGGCATTCTTCCTTTCATATTTGCCAAGGAGTACAATCTCCACGCGAATATACAGAGCACTTCGTAAGCTTTTCATGCTCTATTGTTAATTATACACAGAATTAGCAAATAATAGGCCTAAATTTAGAATCATCACCACACGACTGCCTCCTCCTTCGTTAACATTTCCTTCTCACCACCACCTTAATTACATGTAAAGCTTTTCTTGCAAGAACATTTTCTCTTTGCAAAATATAATCAAATGATGGGCACCGAGCTCGCATCTCTGATATATCCCTACATAAGAATTAGAAAGACAATGCTGAATGAACTAATTTTTGTATTAATTTATTAGACTAAATAATGTATAGCTAAGTGATCATATTCTCATAGTTTAATATTCCACGAGTCATGGCAAAGATCTTGAAAATGGTAAGAGTCGATCTTGCCATCACAATTCTATATATCACATCAGCTAGCTAGTGAAATGCTCAAGTTCTACGTTATTGCTAATTCTCTGTAGGGTCATTTTTGGAATGGTGGTTGCCTTGCCTGTTACAATAATATATTATGTGCTTTTGGACTTTTAACTTCCAAATGAAGAAAGAGGCAGACAAGAGTAATTAAAGTGATGTAGAATTCAAGGATGGCTTGCTTGGCTAGGCTGGAGTCAAGGACAAATTTGCTATGGGGTTCGGTTGTTATTTACAAATGTAGTGTATACATTCACTTTTGTTTCTCACCTGCTTTCACTTGTACCGTACATCTTCCTCAAGTTTTAGCAAGTAGTAAAAAGAATGTTTAAATACTACTAATGTTTTTTCTAGTGGGAAAAAAATCTTATTCCGTGTGAGGGTTGATCTGTTATAATATGTAACTTTACGAATCTAAATATAATTTTTATAACTCGTAAAAACATAGCTTGATTAAAATAAATTTCAAGATAATATCTTTTTTTAACCTTAAAATAATTAATAACATATTGGATTGATTTAGATCAACTCGGGTTATAAAACTATAATAATCACATAGAAAACACATCAAAATAAATTATGAACTAATTCTCAATCAACCCAATGTTGAAGTATAAAATTAAAAAAAAAACCTAAAAAAATAACCCAAGTTAACTTGTCAATCCTGTCACATGGATTATAAAACCGAAATAACCTCATGGAAAGTAAATCAAAATACATTATGAATCTCAATCTTTAATTAACCCAAATTAAGGGATGAGATTAAAAAAAAACATAAAAAATAATACAAGTCAATCCGCCAAACCTATGACCCGAGTCATCAAACCGAGATAACCTTATAGGAAAAAAAACATGATTCAACCTGGGTTAGCCTGTCAAATGCACAATTTTGATCATGAGATTAAGATAACCCCATAAAGAGCAAATTAAAACAAGTTATGAACCTCAATTTATAATTGGCTTTGTCAAATCCAATATTGAATGATGAAATTTATAAAAAAATTAATTAAAAAATGACAGAAAAAATAAGTCAAGCAACCCGGGTTAAGCTGTTGAGCATTATTATTAAATCATGAGGCTGGGATAACCTAATAAAAAATAAACCTAAATAAATCATAAAGCCTAATTTTCAATCAAAGATAATATTAAATGATGACAATGAGAGAAAAAAAATATATAGTCAATTAAAAAAATAAAAATAATATTTGAATCAATTGGGTTAACTCGCCAAACTCATGACTCAAATCATGAGATGAGGACAACCCAACAAAAAAAAATTAATGTTGAAGGACTTGTAACCCGAATCATGAGACCAAAATAACCTCTTAGAAATAAAACAAAAAACAATGACCTGATTTAACCCCCCCTTTATGAGACCGGGGTTAAATTGTCAAAACCCGAGACCTTAATCGTGAGACCAAGATATCTCCATAGAAAATAAATAAATAAAATAAAATTATAAAACTCAATTTCTAATCGATCAACTTTTAAAACATGAAATAAGAAAAAAATTCAATTAAAAAATGATATCAAAAAACCTGAGTCAACTCAAGTTAACCTGTTAAACATTATTCACTAGTCATAAGGCTAAAATTAAATAATAGAAAGTAAACAAAACAACCCAAGAAATCTATTTCTCAATCAACTCAATATTAAATAATGAAACTGGAAAAAAAAAGTTAATTAAGGAAAAGAAAAACAAACTTGAGACAACCAAGTTTATCTATCAAACTAAGTAAACCCGTTTATCTGTTAAACTGAGTTAACCTGTCAAACTCGCGATCCATGTTATGAGTGTATCATAACTCAATAAAAAATATATAATATTAAAGGATGAAATATTTTTTTAAAAATAATGATTGAAAAATAATCAAAGAAAAAAAAAAGCAAATCAGTATTCAAATATGTAATGCTTTTTGAGGAGGGTAACAATAAAACCCCTTCCTCTTTTAGTTTACAGTTAACAACCCAATATTAAATGATGAATCTGAAAAAAAAAATGCTAATTAAGTAAAAGAAAAAAAAACTTGAGTCAACTGGATTAACTTGCTAACCCGAATTAACCCTCCAAACTCGCGATCTATGTCATGAAAATATGATAACTCAATAAAAGAAATTTACTATTAAAGGATGAAATTAAAAAAAAAATCATAGAAAAAAAGAGAAAGAAAGAAAAAAGCAAACTATTCAAATGAATAGTGCTTTGTGTGGCGGTGTACAATAAAACTATTCAACTATTTGCCTATCTTTAGATGTTAACCCTTCATAAAAATGTGAAACCAATCTCCATGTTTCAAAACCATGATGAGGGCAAGTATTAAACAAGTCTTGATACCTATCCTAACCTTCGTAAAATGTTTCTCCTGGTTTTTGAGTGAAAGTGATGATTTGTCTTTTGAAAGAGTTTGTTCTATGAGACAAAAAAAACTTCTTTAAAAATTATTGTTGCATTTCATCCCAAGCACGAATGGATCCTGGTCTCAAATTTTATTATCATGTTTTAGCTTTATCTTTTAATGAAAAAGGAAAAAGTTTTAATCTGATGGTGTTCATGCTATAATTTGAGTTATTATAAGTGTTACAAACCTCCTCAAATTCCCTTAAATGCAAGTATGGATTCTCTAAATCTAAACCATGAAAAGAGGGTAAAAGTTGAATAATTCTTGACTTAAAATTAAAATGAGATGCATCATGAGGGAAAATATGCATGAGGGTGCACTTATTCTTGTGGGATTCATGTGGTCTTTAAGTGTTCTCACACATTTATTCTCATTTTCTCATTATGAAACGATTGGTTATCTTATTCAACCATATTTTCTGAAAATGATGAGGATGCCCTACAAAGTCTACCACTTAATGTACATGACCAAACTTTCATGCACGTGTAAGAAGAGAATAAAATGAAGAAAATAAAAGAAAAAGAAACAAAACAAAAGAAACAAAAGTTAGATAAAATGAAAAGTGAAAAGAGAAAATAAAATAAATACTATAATTTATACTAGAATTACCTCCCCGGCAACAACCCAAAAAACTTGACAGGACCAAAAGATTGATGTCTTCTTCCAAGTGTAGGAGTGTCAAAGTAATAAATAACCCGGCAAGACTGTGGTCGAACCGCATGGATGTTAACTATATAATAATAATAATAATAATAATAATAATAATAATAATAATAATAATAAGTTAAAGAGGACTTTGAGATGTAAGATTAATATGAGGATTCAACAATGATAAAAATAAATGTCAAATTTAGAGGATCCACTAATAGTATTAGAAATAAGTATAGTATAAACTCTTTTTTATTAATCAATTGAAAACCACACACAAAAGAGGTTCTAATCGGATGATTTATCCTTAATAGTTTATTATAAATTTTTAAAATGATCATATTAATTATCTTATTTAAGTAACACCAAACTTTTAAATATTGTCAGGAATTCATGATGCTAACTTATATTAACAAAAAATCAAATTCTTTTCATAGCACAAATGTATGTTATACCATACGGTTGGCTATGAAAGTGTCAAACATTTGGTATATCAAGTGTTATACAACATAAATATAGATTAACCATTTAACAAGCAAGGTATTAAGAATTAACAAGATAAAAAGATAAGATATGTTAATAATAAACTTTCTTGGATATAAACATTGAAGTCCATGTTGAGTTTATATTATACCTATTCTAACACCATTAGTGAAATCTTTTCACCTTGACATAATAAACTTTGCTAAACATAATGAAGAAGAGAAACATAAATAAACAACATAAGAACATAAGTATAGTAAAGGAAATGAAAAACATAAACAAGAAATTAAGGGAAATATAATATGAAATAAAACTTAAACATTACAAAAATAAAAATAAATAAATAAAGAGCATGATCTTGATCTGAAAACCAAAATGCCTAAATGCATGGTAAATGCCTCTTCTTATAGGCCAAAATTTGAAACTATTGATTTGATGACTAATTGTTGAATGGGTGGCTACATCTTGACTTGGTGACAATCCTTATCTTCTTGTCTGAACAAAACATTATTGATAATATCAGAATTTGAATAGACTTAACGTATGAAAGTTTTAGAAAATTGTCTTAGCTTTCCAACAAAAACAATTGAGGTCATTTAAACTTCTAGAACTCGAGATATGGGCTGAACATTGAATAATATCGGGGCTGCAAGACAGATTTGGATTTCTCCGTTGTTGCTATAATTTGGACTTGAAAATGACCTTTTTAAATCTTGGACTCTATAGGAAAGTTTTAGGCCCATGTCTTAACCTTCCATCCATATAAAACAAATCTAAATCCAAGATCTATAGCTCCAGATATGATCCAATGACCAAACAGTTGTCCAGTTTGGACTAAACTAACATATCTTTTCTAAGTTTGATCTTCTATTTGTCTTTTAAATTTCAGTAATTAAACTCATCAATCAATTCTTTGATTTATGTGATAGGCCTGCATTTAAGATGAACATTTACCATAAATTAAAGGTATCTTATAGTATCAGACTTATTATATAAAATATGCTTTTGTTAAGGAGTTATTGATACTTTAATTGCAAAATAATGACATAAAACATTGTTAAAAATACTCTTTTAAGTACTAATCAATTATGACAACCTCATAGAAAGTAAATTGAAATAAATTATAAAACATGATTTTCAATTTATCACATAAAATTGAAAAAATCAATTTAAAAAAAATAACAAAAAAATAATTAAATTCAACTCATGTTAATCTGCCAAACTGGTTATTTGGGTTATGAGATCAAGATAACCTTATAAAAAACAAAAAAATAATAACGAAGCTTAATTTGCAAACAATAAAGTTTTGAAGGATAAAATTAAAAAAATCAATTAAAAAAAGAAGAAAAACCCAAGTCAATAAAATTAATCCACCAAACTTACAATTCAAGTCACGACACTGAGATAATTTTTGAGAAAATAAATCATGATATCCAATCCCATTAAACTAAATATTGAAAAATAAAAATAAAAATAAAAAATAAAAATAAAAATTGAAAAATAAAACAAAAATAAAATATTATTAAAATAAATAGTACTTTGTAAGGTGAGAAACAATAAAAGCACCACCACTCTTACTATTGTTATATATTTGTACAAGGATGGAAGATTTGAAATTGAAAAAACGGTGATGAATATGAGTTTCATTGCGTACTTAATTAGAATAGCAGTACAAAGGATAAAGATTAAATAATTTGAATTGTCAACATTTATATGATTTGATATTACAATGATATATACTTAGAAAAATAAATACATAAATAAACAAATGAAACAATTAATTAATTTTCTTGGACACAAATATACAGCACACGTGGTTGGTATGCTAGAGCAACATGCATGGATCATCGATCGGCTAGCCAGCCAGCCCTAGCCCTCGTAAAAATCAATGTGAAAGATGCGATAGCATTTAAAAACTGTGCAAAACGATTCCATGGCCAGTAAGAGCATGAGAAAAATGGCAGCGACCAACGTGAGATACTGCCATGAAGAGAACACAGACCGCTTCATGAACTTTCTAATCTTCACCATCCAGAGGCTACCATGATACTTATTCACATCTTCAATCACCTTATCTAAAATTGGAGCTTTTGTCAATCTAATAGCCTTGCTGTCGCTCATTCCATTCAACATAGTGGCCACCTCCTCATCACTCTTCAAACGGTTCAAAATAATGCCTCTTTCTCTTAGCAATCCCACGTCCTCTTCAGTGTCAATGATCCCGTTCAACAATTCTATGTATCGAGTAAAAATCAAGGGTCCTGATGCGTTTGATATCTCATATGCCATCAAGTTTCTAAACACAACCTCTGTGTTTATGTCTAAACTAATCGTGGGCAGGTAAAATGCAGCTTGATCTTTGTCGAAATTAATGGTTGAGATGTTTCCCCTGGTAGGGATGAAACAAACACCAGAATTTGAGAGCTCGGTGACTGAAGGAATTGTGATCTCTTCTACCAATGGTGGCTTGTTCTTGCTGGTAGTACTAGAGCCCTCATCTTCTGTGTTAATGAGATCATCTGGTGATATATGCAGGAGGTTAGATAGGATTGTCCAAGAAAATTTCAACTTGATTGTCACAGTTGATGAGATGTTCTTGATCAGGAGACTTACTGGGCCTGTCGTTAGTTGTGAAACCGTATTCCAAATCTCTTTCAGGAGTTGTTTTACGTAATTCGAATCAAACCCAAACCCTTCACTTTCTGGCTTATCAGCTTCGATTTGATCTGCAAACTCTTCAGATATCTCGACCGGTTCTTCCACTTTCGGTACGATAATGTCATACAAGAGGTCTAACAAGTGGGAATGCTCCAAGATTTTCTGACACTTTGGCAACTCGATCGTCTTGAAAGGAGAGAGATCTTTAGCTAATCCCATTATCATGGAAAGCAGCATCTCATCAGCCGATTCAACTGAAAGGTATTGAAATTCGAGCACCTTTCTCAATACAAACAACGGTACTTGATTCTCAAGCATCACCATATCTCTTAGAATCACATGATGAACCGATTTCCTCTTTGAATAATCAAGCAAATGGGACATTCGTGACGTAACCACCCTCGATGAACTCGAAGTTTCTTTGAGGGAATAAATTTGAAGAAACTCGAGCAAGAATGAAACATCCAAAGCCATCATCCATGCTAGTGTTTCGGCATTAAAGCTCAAGTACTTGTGGTAGCATGCCCTAATCTTCGGTTCAAGCTTTATCAATTGCTCGACAAGATTTTCAAACCTGTGGCTGCTATGAAGTTGGTTTTGCAGTTTCTTGGCTGCAGATAGCTTATAGCACTCCATCTCATGAAGATCTGGACGCAAATAATGGTACGGACCTAGTGAAAGTTGTTGTGGAGTGTAAGTGTCGGGATGGGAAGACATCAAGGTTTTGGGGACAGTAAAAATGCACACAGGATCTTCATCGTCATCTTCAAGCTCTTTTTCGAGCGCTCGACCGACGTTAATGACCCATTGATACTCGTCGAAATTCGAACTCGAACAACATGACATGGTGGGTTGGTGCTGAGACATGTTCGTTGGTTTCAGGCAGATTAGCTAGGTTTTGTTTTGTTTCTCCTTTTTTTTCTTGCAATTTTGGTGCATATATATATACATAGGAGGCGAAGACCTAGCTAGGGTTTTTATATGAGTTTATGAGCATCACTTTCATTGATGTTTTGTTTTTTGTTTTGTTGAATTTCATTGATGTTTTGACCTTAACAATGCATGGCCATGCCTGGCTCTTAGAATATTCAAACGCGGTAGCAAGATGAGTGTCAAAAGGAAATTCTTATGTTCCAAAGTGGCTTTGAAAGTCAGTAACGGCAGCACGCCATGCGTTATCATGCCTGGTTCAATCACCAGCGCTGTTGTTTTTTCACCGGGTAAGGATATATATATATAGTATGGTTGGGATTATTTTTTTAAATATTTTTTATTTAAAAATATATTAAAATAATATTTTTTTTTGTGTGTTTTAAAAATTATTTTTGATATTAACATATTAAAATGATTTAAAAATATTTTAAAAAAATTAATTTAAAATTAAAAAATAAATATTTTCTAAACATTTTTAAAATTATTTTTGAAACTCAAACAAATAAGTCTCATAAAAGATTTAATAAGAAGAAAATCTCAAAATAAAGATGCATGGTTTCAATTATAAACAGAAAATAATATAATCTTATATATGTATTTTTATGTTTTAAAAGTATTTCTGAAAGAATTAAAAAAAATTTAGTTTAAATTAATAATTTTTTAATATTTTCAGATCATTTCAATACACTAATATTAAAAATAATTTTAAAATAAATATAAAAATATATTATATTAATATTTCTTTAAATAAAAAACATTTTAAAAATCAAACCCATCTTGTTCCAAGCAACCCGGGCTGCCTTATTAGCAGAACAAGGGTATGTGGATGGAATTAACATTAAGAAAAGTTAAGGGATGCCATTTTATTTTTCATTTTTTTCCTGGAATGACACGTGCAATTGGTCCCATCAGCTGAATGATGTGAAAGCTCCTTGCGACGACAAGGAAATCACTGCAAATGTATATTGTTCATCATTTTGGGGTCAAAAGGTCAATTTCTTCTTCTTCTTTCTTCTTCGATTTTTCGTAATTTCTAAGATAAGATTTCCTTTACTTTTGCAACAGAAACTAATTAGAATCACTCTTCTTTATTATTCTTGATTTATAGGATAAGATCTGATCCCTTGACTTTTAGCCAAACAAACGGATTAACATCATTTACTCTCCTTTTTCTTGCATTAATCCTGATCCCTTTGAATATAACTGAGTTGACAAACCCACTACTATTCACGTTGAATTAAAAAATAAATTAAAAATATAACTCAGTTTTTTTAGATATTATTAATTTGAATTTTATAAATTTTAGAGCTATTAAAAATTTATATAATTATTAATTTTAAAACTCGTAAAATTAATTAAGATATATATAAATTGATCCAGATATTTATATTAATAAAAATCAAATGAAATCTTAAATAAATAAATGTAGAAGTGAAAGACGGCGTTCAAGGTTTCGAAAGTCACCATGGACGTAATTTCATGGTTTCAAGATTCAAAAGTCGTGGCATTGAAGTCTATTTTTAATAAAACACTTCTACAGGTTAAAAGGGATAATTGCGCATGCCAAATTTGTTTTTAACACGCAAAAGAAGAGAAGATAGATGAAGCTTTAATTATTGACTTTGATTTGTGATGTTACAATATCTGGCACAGTTTAATTATTTTCTTGTGTTCAAGCCAAATGTTGCTAACATCCAGCAGTCAAACTTCAATTTATTATTTGAATAACACGTGGAAATGTGGATTAATTTGTATTTTTTAAAAAATTAATTTAATTTTTTGTTAAAAATTAAAATTTACATTATTCAAAACTTTGATTTGATGCGCTGATTTAAAAAATAATTTTTTAAAAATAAAAAATATATCATTTTGATATATTTTAAAATAAAAAGTATATTAAAAAATAATCGCAACTACACTCTTAAACAAGCTCTTAATTAATACGAACACATGAAAAGCTATTTTTTTTTATAAAAAAAATCTTAAATGAAAGACAATATTTAAGATTGCACCTTGATATATATATTCAATTAAGTTTTTAATAGAAAACTAATTGCTTTGGCCACACGTTGCTATATAAATGTAATTTAGACCATTAGTAATTGTCAACCAGTGAGAATCAAATTTAAATATTTGAGTTAATTGTAACTAATTAAATTAAATATATAAAACATGCACCATATAAATGTATTATAATATACAGTCGATTATGCAAATTTGATTTTGAGACGCAAATCATCCAAGAAACATTAGAACGACGTCGTCGAATTTGAGGCAGAGAGAAAGTAGAATTAAGGAATTCTCGATTGGCAACAGACACTAGATCGAACCAGCCATGATTGTATTAGATAATAGTTAAATATTTGTCTATCTATTAGGTGTGTTTTCGTATATGATCTTTTAAAAAAATTGCATGCTTATAATATCTTGCATATTCATATTTTATCCAAAAATAATCTTGAAAAGCCGAAAACAATAAAAATTTCTAAAAAAAGTCTGCAAAACATAATAAAACTTAGAAAATCTTGAGTTTCTTTTTGAAAAAACTAGAAAAAAAATAATTAATACTAACTTGTAAAATCTAAGAAATGAAAAAAATCCATAAAACCTCGTAAATTGAAAAAATATCTATGATAATGAAATTAATCCTGCAGTATATGAGTTTTTCAAAAAATTTATTAGTTACCACTTTTTTAATATTTTATGGGGTTTCTGAACCAATATTTTTCTTGTTAGTCCTTATTTGCTAGAACTAAGATATATATATATATATATATGTTATCATTTTTTTTTATTGTTTAAGGTAATGGTTCGCTAAGTCTATTTATCTTCGCAAAACATTTTATTTATATATAAAAATAAAGTTGATGGTTTTATTATTTTGAAAATTTTAATATGTCAACATAATAGGCCTTTTAATTCTGGTCAAGTCCAAATAAACTTAATAATTAGATTATTAAGTCCACCTATAACAAAAATATACTTTGAAAATGTGTTAACATTAAAGTATTATCTTTTATAAAGATACTAGAAAGATAAAAAAAAAATGTATATTTATTTTCTTTCTTTTTTAAAAGAAATGCTAAGATAAACATTTTTGTTTTGTTTTTATTTTTTGTCATGCTAAAACATGCAAGTCTTTGGCTTGACCGTATAAAAGTTTAACAGAACTTGATGTTATAAAACAAAATACAAAAACCACGTAGCTAAATAAGGCCATATCCCCGCACCTACCTTTACCAAGTATATATCTTAAACAGCAGCAGGTTGCTCTTTTATCTCAAAGCCCCAATCACGTGTTTTTATCTCTAATCAGAGTATCATCACGAGCTCTATAGCAGGTTAAAAATAATTTATTTTTTAAATATAAAAAAATATTAAAAATATTTAAAAATTTTATATCTCAAGACATTCTAGATTTAAAAAATTTAGGTTTAGTGACTATATCAAACTCAAGACAATTAGGTTTGACGATAAATCCAAACCTAAATTTAGCATAGCTGCTAAACTCAAGGATTAGGATTTAGGTCTAGTATGGCCGCTAAACCCAAGACTCTTAGTTAATGCTTCTGGATTTGATATGACTGCAAGACCCAATACTTTTAGGTCTAGTTTGGCCGCCAGACTAAAGGTTCTTGGATCTGATTTGGCGCTGCATCCAAGGATAGTTTAAATGTTTTTTTTATAAAAAACTTAATTGGGATTTTTATTTATAATACTTTAAATATAGTTTAAATATTATTTTTATAAAAAATAAAAAACAGTTATAAAAAAATTAATTATTATTTTTGTTTAGGATAATTCAAAGGTAGTTTAAATTGTTTTTTATATAAAAAAATTATTATAATTTCTGTTAAGGATAATTTAAATGGTTTTTATAAAAAACAATAATTATTATTTTGGTTTAAGATACTTCAAGCGCAATTTAAATGTTTTTTTAAAATAAAACAAAATTTAATAAAAATCAATCAGGAATTCTGATTAGGATATTTTAATGATAGTTTAAATTTTTTTTAATATAAAAAAATTAATTAGCATTTTAATTTAGAATACTTTAAGGTTAGTTTAAATATATTTTTTATAACAAATAAAAAAATTAAAAAAAAAATAACTAAGCATGACCAAGCATACTCAATAAAACTATGCTAGATCCATGAGACTTGAATAAGGTAAACATGCTTTGACCCAACATGTATTAGCAACTTTTAGAATAAAAAATAATAAAAATAACATGCTATGATCCTCTAAACATTTATATTTGTGATTCACAATGTCAAAGTTCTATATACATAGCACAATAATGTTTCCACACATTTTAATGTATAGAATAATATCAACAAATCAAAGTATAGGGAAAAGGAAATGGAGAATGTCCATTGTAAGAAAAGCTAAATGATGTACCCAGTGTAAATATTTTTTATTACTGTAGTGTTTTTTTATATTTGTTTTACACATGGTTTTTTTTTTCTTTTCCCTTTCTTTATGTTTTTTTGTTATATATTTTTTTAAATTATCTTTTTCAATTTTATTTTTTCAATATTAAAATGGTTAAGAATTAAATTTTTTAATTTTTTTCTTTTTATTTTATCTTTATATGAGGTTAGTGTGATTTGCGAGTTTATCAATATATCCCTGGTTACCACATCTTATGATTTTGGTTGGTTTTTTTTAATTGAACTTGACTTTTATATAATTTATTAAATTTTATAAATAAAAAAAAATTAAAGGATGCAGGGGGAATCACTAATCACCAAAAACTCACTGTATTGTGGATTACAATAGTAATCCACAATGTTTTGTTTTCTTTTTTCTTTGAATTTTTGATATGATTTTTTTTTCAAATCTATTTTTGTTGATTTCATCTTTTAAAATTAAAATTGTTGAAATTTTAGTCTCGTAATTTGCTTCTTTTTATTTTCCCTTTATATAAGATTAGCGTAATTTATGGGTTTACTAAAGTAACCCAGGTTGCCCCGATTTATGAGTTTGGTGGATTTTCTTTTTTAATTTTTTTAATTGAATATTACTTTTTTTTGTAGTCTAATTTTTTCCTCATATTGTTAAAAAATAGTTTTTAAAAAAAAAGGTCATGTTATTAAAGTTTATAAAATAACAAAAATTAAAAGGAGTAAGGAAACAATTGTTCACCCACACGCATTGTAATGTATATAACAATAGTAATACACGATGTTTTGCTTTCTTTCCTTTTTCTTTAGGTTTTTTAATTTTTGTCAATTTTATCTTTTAATATTGAGATGATTGAGAATTTGATTTCATAATTTGTTTCTTTTTATTTTACCATTCTATAATTGCGAGTTTGTCAAGGCAACCCGGGTTACCCTGATTTACGAGTTTGGTAGGGTAACTTTTTTTTAAAATTGAACTTGACTTTTTTATCGCCTATTTTTTTTCATATAGTTAAAAAATAGTTTCCAAAAAAAATTATGTTATTAAACTTTATAAAGTCTATGAACCAATTTACAAGTTTAACTGGTTGACTTGGTTCGTGGATCAAGTTTAACTTTTTTAAATTAGTTTTTTTTCATCCTTAGATACTGGGTTAATTGGAAATTCAGTTTCATAATTTGTTTTGTTTCGCTTTTTGTAAGGTTATCTTAATCTAAAAACATCTCAGTATTGGGTTGGTATTTGATTTCGTAATCATCTATTTTTGTTATCATGTAGTTAAATGAAAAATAGATTAAAAAAACAAATTATAATCTCAGCTGATATGATATGCTTTTTTGTTTTGGTATTTTAATTGTTTTTAATTTATTTTTATTTTTATTTTTATTTTATCATTTAATATTGAATTGTTTGATAAATGAACTGTATTATTGATTTTTGTTTGCTTTCTAAGGATAATTATCTTAAATAAGTATCTATTTTTAGGGCAGTGTTCAAATTTATAAGCATTTATTTTTATCATATAATTAAATAAAAAAAATTATTAATCTTGATAGAGCCCATGACTCAAGTCGCTGGAGCGGGACTTAATCAATCCAATATGTCATCGTTTTAATATTTGTTTTAAAAAATAGTCATCTTGAAATTTTTTAAAAAGTTAAATCATATTTTTATTGATCATTAAGGTTGTATTTGAACCTATAAAATCGATCGATTTAAATCGAGCTAGTTCTTTTCTATTAGGTTTTATAATAATATTAAAAAACTCATTATACTCTTAGCATTTTTTAATATTGTTTAAAAAAATTAATATTAACCTTGTTACGTTGAATCGGCAATATACTAGCTTGATAGTAAGGGAATAATTTTCAAAAGCACCAAGGGAAATAAAATGCCATCTATTTTTTAACCCGTGACCATGGTTGTTAAAAACGAGTTTTGACTCGTACAATCACCGATTTTACGAGTAAAAAGGCATAAAACATGTAAAATCGAGTTTAAAACTCGAAAACCGGTAAAATCGGTCAAACTCGCATAAAATTGGGTCAACCTATAAAAAACGTAAAAACCGGTCTGAGTTCACTATTTCTATTAAAATGAAAAACAATATGAACTGCCATTTGCTTTCCCCTATCAACATCTCCATTCCTCCTTTCTGCTTTACCTTTTCCCTTTTTCCCCATCCAAATCTGCAAGAACCCCAAAATCACCAGCGGCTAAGTAGATCAAGAAATCAGACTAAGAAGTGAGAAATCGGTTCCACTCTCCACTCACCAGCAACGCCTTTAATTTTACACGTTTCGACTCTCCACTCACCAGAACGTTCTTGGCGAGAAGAAGGTAATAATTTATAAGGATGTTGTTGTTGCATGAGAATTGTTTCCTTGTTGTTCTATGTTTTATTCATGTTCTGTGTTTTATTCAATGGTGGTTCATTTTGTCATGTTCTGTGTTCTTGCATGAGAAAGAAATTAGTAACTGAACTGATAAGAATATCTATCAAAATACTTGGAATTTGCTTTACCATTTGGCCTGTACCAAAAAATTACCAAAAGAAGATGAAGATCATCAAACTATATTTCATTTTAAAAAATAAAATAACAAAAAGCAAGTTGTTTGAATCTCTGTCATTATTATGGTGATTATGGATTTACTATTGGTAATGGTTTCTAGGTTTTTTCTTTTCATTCTAGATATTATACTAACCCTCGGCGATTTTAGCATCTATGTATTTTGTCTAGATCCTGCTATGTGCATGTATCTTGGCGATTTACTTCTAGGATAGGAAATAGATCAAAGATGTGCTGGGAAAGTTCTGGGAAATTAATTATATTTTATTTCTATTTGAGAGTTGAACAATGTCATCTAGTAATGAATTTCTTTCTATAATTGCACTATGTTGTTGTCGGGATATGGGTAGGCCTGTTACCTTTCCAAATGCATTTGTCTCCAATTAGTTTCATCCTCAAAGTGGGCATCATAAATTTTTAAGACGTTACCTTTTGAATTTAACTGTGGAACCATCACAGTTATGCGAATCTTTGCTTTTCCTAGCATTAAGAGGATGCATTCCTATCAAAATTCTCATAGGGTGTGTATGTGCCTTGTAGCACTGGCTTCCCATCAGCAACTGTATTCTGATTTTATTCAATTATTTTAATGCTCCAAATATTGAAGGAACAAATATAAGCTGCTAAGAAAACACAAACTTATTTGAAAAAGGACAAACAACATCATACCTTTGCATTAGTTATATGCCGCAAAATTCTATGATAATCTCAATTATTTTGGTTGTGATTTCTATGGCTAAAGAAGCTTTCTTTTATTAATTAATTGAACTTCTTTTTTTGTGGCACTACTGCTTGCTTGTGTGTTAATCTAAAATGACGTTGGCACTAATATATGTCGTCATTGCTGCTTATTTGCGCAGGCATGCATGTTGTGGGAACTAAGTACATTTATTTGGTTGTTGTGTGATCATTAATTGCTTTGTTTTGTACACTTATGGATAATGTATTTGCTTGTTTTTAGAAACCTAACCTTTTTTAAACAGATTGTTTGACTGACTATGAATAATACATGTTTGCTTGTGGAAGTTTTGGTGGGGCTTTGTGATGCTTGCAAAGGAAAATGGCATAGCCACTTTGTTGTATAATTGGCCATGGAAATCATTTGGTTGGGTTGATTACAAAAGATATTTCAGGATTTATGGTTAGAAAAAGAGTCTCTTTAATTTTCAGGATTTTTGCTAGCAAAGAGAAAACTGTTTAATAGTTGGGAATGTATTTTTTATATCCTTAGTTTTTTACTTGTAATTTTATGATTTTTAGTTAAAATATTTTACTTATAATTTTACAATTCGAGTTTATATTATATATTTCCTATGATGTTAAAAAAATGTTTTTAACAACCTTGCTCGTGACAATAAAGAGACCATCCCAGTATGATAACTTTGTTTATTCTAACTTCATTGTTAACAAAAACCCATTAAAAAAACACATCATATCCTCTGATGAGTACAATAAACTACCTTATTATTTATTTTTGTATTTTAAAAAAATTAATTTTTTTTAAATATATTTTTAAAATTAAAATTTTTTTAGTATTTTCAAATCATTTTAATATGTTGATAACAAAAAAAAAATTTCAAAAAAAAATATTATTATTTTAATATATAAATAAAAAATACTTTTAAAAAAAATAATAAATCCTATATAAAATAAAACCTCCACAAATAAATGACATGAAAAAAAAGCACACCTAATCCTATAATTATTCACTATTTCTTTTATTTTTTAAAATCAAAAAGTTTGTTTTTATGTGGTTTCAAGTTTAAGCTTTATATTGACTAATATAATAGTTATTAAAGGATTACATGATTATTAATTTCAAAACTCATAAAATTAATTGAGATACACGTAAATTAGCTCGGAAACTCATTTTAATAATAAAAAAAAATTATTCACTATTCTGAAGTCACGGATGCAAGTTATTAGCTTGATTTTTTTAAGAAAAAAAAAAATTAACTATTATGCCTTTTTCTTTGTACCACCAAGAACGAAATCCTAATCCTACGGATTGATGGTCGCTGGGAGTACAAAAGAATTTGAAGCTCTCTCCTTCTCTCCTTTTTATTTTTATTTTTATTTTTGATTATTCGCTAGAATTTGTATTTATAATATAAAAATTTTATAGCATATAAAAAATAAAATCCCAAACAAACTTATTTTTATTTTTAAATCTTAATAAAATTTAAAAATAAATAACTAAAATTATGAAATCCTTTTGTAACCGAAGATTATAAGGAAATAACAAAAATATATTATAGTCTTTATCTTTTATTTTAGACAAATTACTCTCTTGATTAAAATTAATCATTGATTTTTTAATTCTAAATTTAACCCCCTTTTAAAAGTTAAAATAAAAGCAATTGAGATTAAAATTAGGTTATAACACTGATAAAGTAATTTTGAAATAAAACTTAAAAAATTTTAAGCAATTTTGAGAAGCTCTAAAGATTGAGCTATTTACCGTATATTTTTAGTTTTCCATGCAAATTTTATTTACAAACTCCCCCCAAATTTAGAATATCTACAATCAAATCCTTAGTATTAGAACCGATAATTAACAAGTAGAAACTCCAAATTTTTCCCTTGTATTCTTTTTATTCTTCCATACCCTAATTTACACGGTGATTTTTAGATTTCAAAAGTAAATATAGGGTGTTTAGCAGCGGTCAATGAAAAGATAAAACAAAACACACACAAAATATGATATACCCTTGTATTGCGTTGTCGTTTACACAAAAATGTTTAAGACATTAATGTACAAGATAGGGATGAGCAAAAAAAAAAAAAAAAAAAAAAAAAAAACCGAATTGCGAAAAAAACTCGATTAAACATATTAGAATTTAAAAAAAAAACCGATCAGTTCAGTTTAGTTTTATAAACCTGAAACTAAAAACATGGAACTAAACCGAACTGAACGCAAACAAAAAAAACCAAGCCAAACTGGTTTGACCTGGTTTTTATTTTTAAAAACCGAACCGAAACCGGTCGATTTGAACCGGTTTTCATTCGGTTTTGTTTTTTAAATCAGTTTGGTTTTTTTTTATATAAAAATTGAATCGAATCGAAAATAATCACCTCTAGTATAAGATTTTTTTTCATTATTAAAAAAAAAGATAAAATCAATTTCATAAATTCTAAACTTTTCAAATACATGAATTTTAAAATCCTTGTCTGCTAATAATATATTAAAAAATCATGTAAAGAATTTGTGTGCAAATGATGAATGGTGTTATATAAATGATTTACTTGCCATATAAATGATTTATTATATTTATGATTATTATTAAATTAGCGTTTGAAAACATGGTTGTACCTGTATTTTAAAAAAAATTAATTTTTTTTGTTTTAAATCATTTTAATATGCTGATCTAAAAAATAATTAATATATATATATATATATATTATTTTAATGCATTTCAACTTGAAAAGCATTTTAAAAAACAATCAGAACTACACTTCCAAATAGATTATAAATTGATTAATCTTTTATCATTAAAGTGATCAAGAATTTGTTTGCTTCGGTTTTCTTTGTTATTTTATGTAAATGTAATCCTTGTATTTATCTTTGGTACTAATGTGAGGCTATGTACCCTACTTTTTATACAGCTTTCATCAATGAGATTTTCTATTTTTCTTAAAAAAAAATCATCACATTAAATTTTTATTAGAGCTAGTAAGATTTTCTTAGTACAATTTATTCAAATTATTAACTACAACATCTTCAATAGATTTTTTTCTCTCAGTAAAACACTTTTTTTTTTCTTGTCATAACTACAACTACAATCGTGTGCTCTTACTATGAAGTGTTCTTTTTTCCCAATGCCAAAAAAAAGAAAAAAAGTGTGGGGCATGTTAATGTTTTTTTTTTTTTTTTTTACCATTAACGGTAAATTAAAAATGTTTATATATGCATTTAATAAAATAAATTGAAAATAAATTTATAATCATGAATACTCAATAAAACTAAAATTTATATTTTATTATTTATATTATAAACTTTTTACAAAAATTTCTTAGATTAATTATTCTTATTTTTTAGTTGCATAACAAATATCAAGACATTTTTAAATGTTTCTTATTTCAAGATTACTTTTCATATCAAAGCTTATGATAAAAAAGAGTTGTTTAGTTTTTTTAAAAAAAGGGGAATTCCTTGATAAGAAAATGTAGTTTAGATTTTTGTCCTACTTATTTTTAATTATGTAATGTTTTTTATAAGTGTTTTAATTACCTTTATTTTTAATTTTAAAAAATGCTACTAATAAAACAATATTTTGTTAAAAAGATACATGAATAAAAAAATAATTTGTTTGATAAAAGATGTATTTTTTTAAAGAATTTAAATCATATTATCTCTTTTAAATATTTATTTTAATTATAAAAGAACTAGATAAAAATAGATTTCAAAACAACTTGTGTGCGATGTGATCACAATTAAATAACTAATTATAGACTGATTAAATTGAAACACATTGGTAAAAAAGAAAAAAGAAAATAGATAGTATTGGCTTAGGTGCATGAGTGTTATTCCGAAAAACTTTTTGATAATGTTTTCAATCCAGCCTGACTAGAAACCTTCTACTCTCTAATCTAAGCTAACCGGTGAAATTTTGATTTGATTTTTTTAAAAAAAATAATATTTTTTTTTATTTTTTTTTATTCAAAAAATGATATTTTAAATTTACCCCTGTCAACTTGAGTCATATGCTTAGTTAGTTTTAATAACTCTATGTTTTGGAGTATATTTTTTATTTGATCATATAATAATAAAAACTAACACTTGCGTGAAATATAACAAATAAAACTAATAAAACTAATAAAATTATGAAGGAGATATTTTTCCTTATCAAAGTTGTCTTTTTTAATTTATGTAATTCTTTTTTACATTAAAAACAATTGTTTTAATTAACAGCATAATTGATTGAATAAAAAGCAACAATGGTACAATATTCACAAAAACTATAAATATTTGAACTAAAATAAAAACAAATGATCAAAAACTCAATTTTCTAATTCATGCATTTATTTTTTGAAAACATAAATGCTTTTTATGAAAAGTATTGTTTTTTAAGCAAAAAGTTATTATCATCAGCAAGTTTGAGTTAATTTTTTTTTATAAAAATGATGAATCAATCATTTTCACACACTTATATATTAAGAACAATAAATTTGATTAAATTATACATAAAATTTAAAATAAATATTTTATTTTCATGAAATCTTAATGACAAAATTAATTTAAAAACTCTGCATTTTAAGCTAATGCATAATCACTCGTAAAGAAATCAATAATATCATCTTAAAAAATGTCTAATATTCTTAAAAACAATGGCATGATTGGGTAATCACTAAAATATTATTTTGATAAATTAGTTTAATGAGATTTTTTGTCAATTTATTTTAAAAAAACCAAAAAGAAAAAATATAAAAGGATATTTGAAAGAAAACCAAGCGCGTGTGAAGCTAGAAGGCCCAACTTAAACACTTGGTAATTTTTTTTTTTAACAAACAAACCACATGTCATCTACCTAATTTTTTTGTTTAAGTAGACCACACGTTGTCTATATAGGTAGATAAGACAACATGTCATCTTCTAATTGACTTTTTAGCCACTTCTAAAAATGAAAGTTGAAGCTTTTAGATCCCAAATATCTGATTTTATACAATGATTTTTTTTTAACATCATGAATATAACATTGCATACAAATCAAAATAAATTATTAAATTTAAAATTATGTGAACATAACTTGAGAGAATGAAATTGAAAAATAAATTAGTTATTTGAATTGAATATTTTTTTTTTTAAAAGATCAAACATGAATACATTGTGCAACATGCATAACCTTTTAAATTTAAAAGGTCGAGTGTGTATGGTACAGGAATAGCCTTTTTAGATGTGCATATGACATATATACATTTCAACAAATTATGTTATTTTTACAAATAAGTTTTTAATTATGTTATTTTACCAAATACTTTTTTTTTTCATTTTGTTATTAAAAAAAACTCAAAATAAACCTTGTAAAAAGTTTAAGAACACTGGACATTAATTTTTATAGTAAACTAGTCTTGGATCTAGTGCTTTGTTGCGGAGTCGGACTATATTTTTTATACAAAAAATGATGTTTATGTATTAAAATGAGGTTAAAATAATAATATAAAAAACTAACCATGATAAATGTATAACAACGCTAATTCACATGATAACAAGAAGTTTAATTATTGTTGTTGTTATCAATAATAATTTTATTTTTATTTTTATAAAGGACAAAATTGAAAACTATAATTTTTTTTATAAAAAGACCAAGGAAAACAATAAGAAATCAAAAGCAAAGGAACCAAACTGAAATCACTACTATTACCATTGAAAAAACCAAAACCATAAACTTGATTTCAAGAATAAAATTAAAAGACATAAAAACTTTGTTAAAAGGCTAAAAGGCTAAAAATACAAAATCAAAAGCAAAATGAACGAATCGAAAATCATTATATATACATATTAAAAATCAATAGTTAAATTGAAAACACATAAAACTTTAACAAAAAGGAAAATAACAAAAAAATAAAAATAAAAATAAAAAAACTGAATTTAAAATACCAATAACATTTAAGGACCATAATGTATTTAACGAGATAGGAGAGAGAAATTAAGGGGAGAAAGAAAGAAAAGAGCATTGATTATAAATCAGGAATATTTAGATTGCATGCGTCCCCTAGAATGGAAGAGGAGATGACAAAGAATTAGATTATACGATAGGATACTATTTTTAACCACTGGAAGACATCGCATGCGCCACTAAAAAAACACGGTGTCTCTCACTCGCTGGTGCATACACAACACTTTAACAACTGGTTTTAATTAAAAATATTATTTTAATATTAAATTACAACATTACCCCATACAAATGAACAATTACCAAAAAAAAAAAAAAAGGAACAAAAAAACTTCAATATCCCTTACCCAATGCATTAAATTTCTTAGGTAAAATAGTACATTTGCAATTCAATTGTATGTAACACCAAAAATACCTTTATACCCATACATGAAACAATTGATTTTTTTAACTTTTAGAAGTATTTTGATTATTCTATTTTTATTAAATATTATATAAATATAAATACCTTCACACAAATTAATAATAATGGATGATCTACATGAAAATACCAAAATACTCCTTAATCAAAGAGAGATAAATTTTTTTACCAAAGCCATAGACGTCACTTCATTATTGTAGTGGATAATGATGTGAATTTACGACCACGGTGATTCTTCCATGCATTTTAGTATATTTATTATTACATCTATATATTCTTAAGAAACAAATAATATGGGTTCTCTAGTTACAAATATAATTAGACCAGTCCCTATAGTTTCACATACCTAGTAACTTGGTCCCTCCATTAAGTTTTCTGTAGAGAAATGCTGAGGCGTCACCAATAGTTCGTTAGTTTTTGACAGTGAAATGTGATTAGAGGATCAGTTAATTATTCTGAAAACTTGAGAGATTAATTTGTTAGCTTTATAAACATACAGAGACTAGGTTATGATAATAACTCAAATTTTTACAATAATATGCGTGAAACGCTTTTATATAAATATGTAGTTTGTAAGGAATCTGGAAAAGATGAAGGTCATGTGTATCTGGTTCTGTTCTCTGGGGTCCAACACGCCTCGCCTCTCTCTCCTCTCCTCCTCCCCTCCTCCGCCAGTCTACGCCTCACCGTAAAACATCACCAACACCAATAAGGGCTTCATATCTCCACCAGGTGCTTACTTCTCTGTTATTTTTTTTCTGTGCTATTTTATTTATTTATCGGTATTATTCTAAGAGAGAATTCGATTTTAATAAATAAATAATCGGATTCGGTTAAATCCTAGCTCTTGAACGCAATTCGAAGAAATATACAATCGACCAATTCGAATGTTTTCTTTTCGATGTGTTAGCTAAATCCACGTGAACTGATCAGCTTTTTGTCACCTTTATTATGATTATTATAATAATTAAGCTCGCAATTTTGGAACCCTAATTTTTTCTTTTTAGTTTTGCTTTAGTGGAACACTGAAAATAATTCCTTTTATTTTCGCTAATGAAAAAAAAAAGGAAGAAAAGAAAATTTTATACAGTGCTCATGCTACTGCAACTAATAATAATAATAATAATAGTAATATGCCTTGATAACCTCCATGATGTGTCCTTCCTAATTTGAGAATTTAATAGGTTTCTTAAAGAGCCAGCTAGTGTTTTTGTTTTTGTTTAGAACTGTCCAGCTAATATGAGTAGGGGGTGAATCTTCGTTTCGAAATGTTACGCCTAACTAACTACAATATGGTGTCACTTGAGTTGAAATTTAAGAGCATGCAGAACTGGAAAACGAATGCTTTCGTTCCCTTCACCCCAAAGGCATTCTAGTGCATTGAATTAGGAAGAACATTTTATAACTTACCTCAAGGTCAAGCATTTAGTTCGGTCAGGGTTATTGCGTTGTCTATTAAAAAATTAAAGAAAGAAATGCCATGTAAATTGTATTATTTCATCTGGGCTTGCTAAGTTGATTCTTATCACCCAACACTTTGGAGTTGATGAAAACATGAAATGTATCATGGTTAATACTGTCTTCTTCTTCTTCTTCTTTTTTCCTGGATTAATACATTTTAGACAATCTTTTTGGGATGGATTAGTGTTTCTGGCGTCTTCATGCTCTACTTGTGCTGGGGTATTTAGACTGCTGATATTCAATGGGGACTGGAAAGCCCTTGTTTTCTGATTTTTTTTTTTTGTTTTCTTCTTCGTTCTTTATTCTTTTGAGGATGTCTTATTCCTATCTTTTACACTTTTTGCTCCCTCAAATATTTAGTTTTTCAGAAGTAAATGAATACATTAATAACAAGTGCGGGAGGATGAGGGGGGGGGGGGAGGGGGTTTTTTTTTTTTTTTTTTTTTACAGCATGTATTTACATGCAAGTAAAAAATGGTAAGCACCTGAAAAAGGTGCTGTGCTGAATATAATTTGGTAAGAGGTGACGAACTGATATCTAGAATGTAAATTAATCTATCTACTGAAGTAAAGCAATTAAATATGTTTACAATGCTTTTAAATATTAAATATCTATTTTGATCTGAAACTGTGGACTTAAAACAAAAGGAATAGAAGTACAAGTTTGTCATTGTTAACATTGCATCAATTACGGATTACAAGCGCCGCTTGAAAACATCAAGTTAAATTGAAGCACTGTGAGTTTGTCCATGGCTTGGCTTACCAACACTCACCATCTGTTGATGTGGCAAGTTCTGAGATGGCTGACTGGTTTTTGTATACTTGGTTTTAGAAGCTCTATGAAGATTCAAGCCCAAAACTTTACCTAGAATGCCTGAATACCCAAGATCCTAGCACCTTGCCCTGAATGGTGGTGTATCTTTGCTATGCCTTTTCAGATTTTATGCATCCTATGATGATAAATTTGGTAAAATTCCTTAATAAAGAGCCTGCTATTAAATGGATTTTTTCCCCTAAGCTATTCAAGTCTGAATAATCTGATATTCCTATTTTATGACTTTGATGCGGTCTTACACCTGCTGTTCTTTCTTTTTAGGGTCTATTCTAACATGTGACATGATCTTTTGTTGTGGTGATAGAAGTGGTTTGTTTTTGGTTGGCTAAATCCCATGGATGCCAATAATTGGAGGCCTACTGCCCCCGGTGGAGAACCTGTCATGGACACAGGTGATTGGAGAACTCAATTGCCGCCGGACTCACGCCAAAGAATAGTCAACAAAATGTAAGTGTTTGTTTCCTATTATGTGGCAGTGCTGCAAAATAGCAAATTCCATATTTATAAGAAAAAAAGAGAAGAGGAAAAGGTAAATGAAAATCAGCATGACTGCCACGAGGCGACCTCAAGTATAATTCACATCTTTTATATTTATTTATTTTTCATTATTCCATGGGTGCTTCACAAGAAGCAAACTTGGGCGAATCAAAATTGTTCATTGCGTAATTTTTGTTGGAACTTATTGGGTAATCTCTTCTTTTGATATTGATCTCTGGGATGGCTGCATGAAGCTTGTTCCGCTTAAAATTTCAAGGTTAATCCATTGCTATGAGCATACATGTTTCAATTGGAAACCCAAGTTGCATTTGGACTTAAAATGAACAACGTTGGATTTGGGCCTTCTATTTGTTTTAACTTCTATAGGGTTTAAATGATAGTAATCTTGGAGCACAAAAGCAACAAACAAAATTAAATTAGCCCAATAGTCTATATGGTTTCCTAGTCTCTCATTAAGTTGAAGGTTTTGATGACTTAGCTACACCCAAAACCATATAGACAGCTACCACTGGCACTTGCAATGGCCAATCAGTACCATAGTGTATATATTGCAGTGTGAGATTAGGTTAGCTTATTGCATTTTCATAATTGAAAGGATTTCTCCTCTAGCACAATATAAAAGTTTTCTTAGTCAGAAGTAAATGCAACTGTAATGTTTGCGCAGAAACATCCCTGGTTACTTGCTAATTTGGTTGTATATCTTAGAACAAGTGAAATTACAAGTTCTTTGTGGACATATTCCAGCAGTGGTAGAGCGGGTCAATGTGTAATCTAGGTTCAACTCCTAGCCTCTCCCATTCAAGCATTCACCCCTATGTCCCTCTGTACCAAAAGAGATAGGCTTTCTGGCCGATCGATGGAATTGATTGAGTTCTAAAGATACATCACATTTCCTAAGTAAGAAGGAATGAGGATCGAGCTATAGTGTGTTTTCGTCCTTAAGAGATTACTTGCTTCAACTCTCTCTTCTAGCTTCCAAAATTCTCGAGCAGATTAGGGGTATAGTTCCTAGTTAACAATATGTAAATTAGACTAGACATCTAAGAAAAAGGAAGGTTTTTGCCATCAATGAAAGGTGCTTCTAGTTCAAGAAAATGAAGCACGAGGCTTGTATATGGGAATTTAAGACAAAAGGGTGGTCAACTTTACTCCTATACTGTGCACCTTTGGAATAATATGGGGAAAGAAAGTAAAATAGATGTCGATGCAACTTCATTCCATATTTTACTTGACTGACACTTGGTTATTTCAATATTTGTGTTTATTTTTTTGGCAATTGAATCAATTTATGCATTTTTTTTATATTGGTGTGGTTTATGAGTTGAGGGTTCTTTCTTGCTGCTGCTAACTTCTCTATACTTGCCTGGTCATTAAAAATTAAATGTAAAGTATTACATGTGCAGCATGGAGACATTAAAAAGACATCTTCCATTTTCTGGTCAAGAGGGATTACAAGAACTCAAGAAAATAGCCGTACGGTTTGAGGAAAAGATTTATACTGCTGCAACAAGTCAGGTACTTTCCTGATGCTAGGTTATATAATTTCAACACTCGCTAGACTTGAATATGCACATGAATAAGTTTGTAGATTTATGCATGTACAAATGTGTGTGTAGTGTGCCCATGCTCCCTCACTATTCATTGTGTATGCAAGGTTGACTTGGAGTTCACATCTTTTTGTTAAGTCTCTTGACATGTGTTTTATTTAGTGGGACCAGGTCCTTTTTAAGTACAAGGGAAGTGGGAAAATAGCAGCTCTATGGCATAGATAAAATAATATAGTGAAGCAATAAATACATAATTAAATAAAATGAGGGGAAACAAAAGTTGATCCTTTTTTAATGTTTGGGAACGCGGTAGAAACTGTATTTTTCAAAAATTTGAAATTATTATTTTTTGTTTTAAATTAATTTTTTTAATGTTTTAAAATCATTTTGATATGCTGATATCAAAAATGATTCTTAAAAAATAAAAAAAATATTATTTTGATGCATTTCCGATCGAAAAGCACTTTGAACCACAACCGCTACTACACTTCCAAACACCTCGATGCAAATACATAAAGCTTAGAATATCAGAAAGATAGAGCAGATATCCCCCCCTCCCTCTCTTCTATGTAACATGGATTGCTTTGAGATCTAATGTTTTGTTATTGATATCTGATTTCAGTCTGATTATCTGCGTAAAATATCTCTGAAGATGCTTGCAATGGAGAACAAGTCTCAAAGTACCATACCCAATTCTTTGCCACCCAACTCCACTGGCAGTGGTAACAAACCCCTGGATCCAGGAGGTAATAATGCAGCCAAGCATTGAATTTCTAAACATCTCTCCTTTTGTTTTAATTTTGTGTTATCAAACTCTTTTACTTTTTATTGCTGCATATTTCTATGTATATGCCTTGCATTTTTTAAAAAGTTGAGCAATTGATGAATTTTAGGCAGGAAGTGCAGATTATTTTGCTCTCAGCCTTCTGATGCCTTGAATCAAATCCATCTTAATTCTTTCCCTCATGCCTCTACGATAGCTGCCTGTCTTTTTTTTTTTTTTTGGTTGACATGGTTTTCCTTTTTGCTTTTTATCTTGAACAGGATCTCACAGTATGCAGTCTCAAGTTCACAATCAAGGGCCATCACTCACTATCCCATTGCCTGCTAATCAATCTCAAGAACGCCAGCAATTGTTGTCACAAAACATGCAGACTGGTATGGCATCTAGTGGAGTTCAAAGTTCTTCTGGTTTAACATCAGCATTGCCTCCCATCTCCAGTTTAACCCAGACTGTCCCCAACTCTGTTGGCCAGAATCCTAAAATGCAGAGTATCTCTGGTGTTTCACAGAACCCAGTGGGGAATCCAATGGGACAAGGGGTGCCCTCCAATATGTTTGCCAATTCTCAGAGACAAGGTAGGCAACAGGTTGTTCCACAGCAACAACAGCAGTCCCAAAATCCTCAGCAGTATCTTTACCAGCAGCAGTTACAACAACAGTTTTTGAAGCAGAAGCTTCAACAGGGAAATCCCCAGCACTCACTTGTGCAATCTCACGTCCAGCAGCAGCAGCAAAACCTATTACAGTCAAATCAGTTGCAATCTTCTCAGCAATCTGGTGTGCAACCACCATCTATGCAGCCTTCCATAATGCAAACGGCTCCTCTCTCTAGTCATCAACAGAATCAGCCATCTTCTGTTCAACAGTCAACACAACCCATGCTTCATCAACATCCACAGCCAGTCCTCAGGCAGCAGCAACAACCTCAACAGACTGCTGGTATTCATCAGCAGCAAACACCAATGATGCAGCAGCCGCTATTGCCTCCACAGCAGCAGCTAATAGGGCAACAGTCAAATACCACTAACATGCCACAGAATCAGTTAATTGGACAACAAAACATTGTTGGGGACTTGCAGCAGCAGCAGAGGTTGCTAGGCCAGCAGAATAACCTTCCAAATCTGCAGCAGCAGCAGCAATTAATGGTTCAACAAAATAACCTATCAAGCATGCATCAGCAACAGCTGGGCTCTCAAAGTAATGTCTCCAGTTTACAGCAGCAGCAGCTGCTTGGAGCTCAGTCTGGTAACTCAAGCATGCAAACTAATAAGCACCCTGTACACATGCTGCAACAGTCCAAGGTTATGCTGCAGCAACAAGCACAACAAAGTGCAAGTTCTTTGTTACCTAATCAAGGGCAGCAGTCACAACCACAGCTGCCACAGCAGCAATTGATGTCACAGATCCAATCACAGCCAGCGCAGCTGCAACAGCAATCAAATCCATTACAACATGATCTGCAACAAAGGTTTCAAGCATCAGGTTCCTTGCTTCAACAGCAGAATGTGACTGATCAGCAAAAGCAGTTATATCAATCTCAAAGAGCCCTTCCAGAAACGTCCCCAAGTAAGTTATTTCATATGTGCAGCTTCCTAGCCTTGCTCCAACTGTACTTTTGCAGTTTTGTGTTTTCATGTAGATTATAACTTTTGTTTTCCAATTGATGCATTTCCATCTGTCACAGAGCTTTGAGTTTATGGATATATGAATCTCTCAAAAATATGATAATGGTTCAAGTCAGTAATGCCCTTGTTGGTAGCTCTATGTGCTACTGCTGCCATTTATGGCATTAGCAATGTCACTACTATTGAAACCATTGCTGCAGTCACAA
The DNA here is from genome assembly GCA_030145905.1 of Populus davidiana. Lineage (NCBI taxonomy): Eukaryota > Viridiplantae > Streptophyta > Magnoliopsida > Malpighiales > Salicaceae > Populus > Populus davidiana. The sequence goes on along the minus strand of CM057789.1, from coordinate 20,612,044 downwards.
GCCAGATTTGCTACCACGTCATGCCCTCCAGTGCATTGCACCAACTGTCTACCTTTCATTTTTACCTTTCATTTTGAATTTAATGTATGATAATTTAAAAATACATCTCCAATTGGACAATGCATGTGATACTAGGGGAACTAATTAGCTAACTGATTTTTATGGGAAGAAAGATGGTGGATTAACTCTATGAGGCATTTGAGGTGTGGTATACTGATAAATCATTACCTTGCTGAAAAAATCCCGTGATCATCTCCTCAATGCTAATTCTGTGATGCAAGTGAAGTGTTTCATCCTTAACTTCAAGGAACAAGGAATGTGATGCATGGCTGCTCTATATTCTATGATTGAGATGGTTGATTTTAAAGATTTTCTTGGTTAGGAGGTAAAGAGCACTCTCTGTTTGTTCAGGCTTGTAATCCTTTCATGGCTACTTGAAATAAAAATGCGATTTCAATTTTGCTTTTCATGTTCTCCAGGCTTTTTGTAGACTTCCTGATTATTTGGGTGGTATCCTTCTTGTGCACTTCCTGCATATTTAGGTGCTACTGTTTTCTTCTTTCTTCTGGCTGTTAAATTTTGCTACCATCCACTTCTTGTTTGTTGAACTGATATGACTATAGATTTCTTCTACTAGTTGAGTTACTATCTCTTACTTTTCTTCTGTAAGAAAGTAATTGAGCCTTTATATATGTATATGTATATGTATAATGATCACTTGTGGGTGGCAGGAGCGCATTGTTTTCCATAAAGTCTCTTTGATCTGACTGAACGATTAAATAACTTTTATATGGAGTTTCCAAGTCCAACCCGAACTTATATTCCTACATAAGGAAATAAAGCTCATTATTCTTTTGGACTACTAAATACTAGATAGAAAATAAAACCAGACCTTTAAGATTCCATATTTACTGTGAAAATTACAGAAATACAGTTTGTCTACAAAAATCACACAAAAATACACAAATTCTGATCTTTTGTTGTGTGAATCAAAATTTTTGTAGCATCCCTAGATTCTACAACACAGTCTGGACATGTGAATGGCAATGATTGGCAAGAGGAGATCTACCTAAAGGTATTTTATGGAATTTACTGTTTAGTAGATGAAAATTTCAAGTTTGTCATAGCCTTGCAAAACTTCAATGGAAAAAGGTCTCCTGGGATATGGTACAAGGGAATTTTATTCAGCTATGGTTGGGATTAGTTAGGATGCATTGTAATTTCCATAGTAAGAATGATAAATTATTGATAGATGACTAAAGGTGAAATATTCACATTGCCAGGTCAAGGGAATTGCTTTCTTGGTTCTGACACTGACAACAATTTTCTTCGTGAACCTCTGTCTTTTGAACTGTTTTTTCTATACTCCCATGTTTTTGTTGTTTGGTGAGTAAATCGATAGCTATTCACAAGGAATGCTATGGTGAAAGGACAAGTGGACAGGCCACATGTGCAAGAGAATTATACCATATGTAAAAATTATAAAATAAAATGGGTCTCTTATGCCACATGTTAATTTGAAAAACAAAAAATAAGTAAACATTAATGAAGCTTTGAGGAGAGAGAAAATACGGAAAAGAATTAACTGAAAGCTTCATATCAAGATTTCTTACAATATAATTGTTTTTTATTGTTTTCGTTTAAACCAATTAAAAGTTTTTATTTTAAGCTTTAATGTAAGAGGCATATTGAATACTTTTTGGTTGAGAAGTAAAACTAGAAAAATACAAGGAAATTGCATCCATGTTGGATCAATCCTCATCAAAGCTCCTTAAATTATTTAAAAATTTATGTTGATACAATAGCTGAACAATGTGTCATTTACACCGTTAATATTTTTCAATTAAACTCTTTATTGAGAAAATGATAATATCATGTAATTCAACTTTGTAATTTTTCTTTAACTTGAATATGCACTGGGAATGTAGAATATATTATGTGTGCATATACATGATTTGTTTTTTGTTTTTTCTTATTTTATTTCATCAAATATCAATTGAGAAATAAGCATGTTTTGATTGAATAAGTGTAATATAAAATGTGTTTTGAGCTAATAAGTAGATAATTTGGATTGATATTTTTGTATAGAACCTTTAAAATTTGGATCAATAACCATCATTCACAAGTATCTGATTTGTTATTGTTTCTGTTTAAATACAATAACAATATGAATAAAAACAATTATATCAATTAGCATAATGTTTCGATAAGATCATCATGTAGAATATTAATATGGTAAAAGATATTTATATTTAAAATAATCACACTATCAAAATCGGACCATGCTAGGCATTGCGGAAGCATTGCTAAATAATATAGCTGAAAGAAGTTCACAAAGTTATGAGAAAATATAGAGGTATACAACTCTATTTAAAATTGACTAAGAAATAAATCGCAGATGATGTACTTATATATTTCAAGAAGTTACTGCCCAATGGGTGGGCCTCTGACTAATTATTATATTATTTCCTATGAGTCCAATTGGTAGTTTTTCTTACTGTAACCAACAGACTTGAAATCAAGAGACATTATTTTTTAATGACAGTATCATATGTGAAGTGAACAGTTATCTGCTGGATCACAATCAAATTCATTGTAAACATGTGATTGATGCAAGAAAAAAAAAAGTGGACCCAATCCATTGTGTCATGGTCATATCCAGTATTGTTGAAGTTTATAGAAAATGCGATTGAAATTCCGAACTGTTTAGTGGCTGTTGTCTTAAGTCATAACCGCAGATTTGATGAGGACAATTCTTTTGTGCTTTGGAGGGAGTTCTAAAATGGGACAACAGTGGTTGTTGATAATGTTACATCGTAGGATCTCAAGGCTTATCAAGTGTTAAGTTGGAAGGGCTATGAAATGTTACCAAAGTTGTGACATCCATTGTCTTGAGTGAGAACAGTAGAGGACAATGATGAGTAGTTTGCAGGGAGGCTAAGCAACTGAATTTAACCAGCTCCTGAATCTTGTCTGAAGGTCTATAAATTACACAAAGTCCTTTACACCTTTCCATTCCATCAATATCATTATCCTCTTTTGAGTTTTCATCTTTGACATCCACTTCACTATGAAATCTGATCTAATTTATGTCATCCTCTACATTTTTTTAATTGATTCTCTTAAGTTTGTCTGTGATGCTTTCTTTTTTATTGTGGCACATGAAGAAATCAAGCATTTGACTGATTATGTCTTGCTGGTTGTTATGTACTTTCTAGATCAAAGTCATGAAGGAGACATATTTCCCTGAAATAAATGAAATATACCAGAGAATTGCTGCCAAGTTACCGCAGGTAGATTGACTATGCAATTTTCCATGCATGATTCTTAGACCACCATCTTGAGCTTTTGTTTGTAGCTTAATTATGGCTTTATTTATTTATTTTTTGTTCTCATTAACATTGCCTGTCTATATCATGTGCACAAATTACCCCCCAACCACCCCAAAACCATGCATTCACACAGAAGAAGTGGAATAGAAACATTGTTTTCAGTTATGTTTTGGTACTAAGGGTCAATGTGATTTTCAATTCTTGTGTTTATGTTAACGTTGTTTTCCAGCATGACTCTCATCCGCAACAACCGAAGCCAGAACAGCTTGACAAGCTAAAGGCACTTAAGACCATGTTGGAGCGCCTGATAATGTTCTTACAAGTTCCGAAAAACAACATCACGCTTAATTTCAAAGAGAAGTTGGGTTCCTATGAGAAGCAGATTTTAAATTTTCTGAACACAAGCAGACCCAGAAAGCCTGCTCCTAATCTGCAGCAAGGACAGCTTCCCCAGCTTCATATGCAACCTATGCAGCGACCCCAATCTCAAGTTCCTCAGTTGCAGTCCCATGAAAATCAACTTAACCCCCAGTTGCAATCAATGAATTTGCAAGGTTCTGTACCAACAATGCAGCAGAACAATGTGCCAAGCTTGCTGCATAATTCTCTTTCTTCTTTATCTGGGGTTTCTACATCACAACCAAACAAAATGAATCCAATGCAATCAGCTTCCAATTTAGATTCTGGACAAGGAAATGCACTGAGCTCATTGCAGCAGGCACCTGTAGGATCTGTACAACAGAATCCTGTGAGCAGTTCCCAACCTACCAATTTTAACACATTGTCAACACAAAGTGGGGTGAGTATGCTGCAGTCGAATATTCCTCTTCAGTTGAATTCCAATATGATTCAACACCAGCATCTAAAACAGCAGCAGCATGAACAGCAGATGCTACAAACACAACAGCTTAAACAACAGTTCCAACAGCGTCAGCCGCAGCCGCAGCCGCAGCAGCAACAGCATCAGACGCAGCAGCAACAGCATTTAATGCAGAAGCAACAGATGCTGCTGCAGCAGCAGCAGTTACACCAGCAAGCCAAGCAGACACAACAAATTCCACAGCCGCATCAGATGAATGATGTAAATGAGATGAAGTTGAGACGGGGGATTGGAATCAAGCCAGCAGTCTTCCAACAACATCTCTCGACAGGTCAACGCTCTGCTTTCCCACATCAACAGATGAAACCAGGATCCTCATTTCCTATTTCTTCACCACAAATGCTCCAGCATGCTTCCTCCCAATTACAACAACATTCATCTCCTCAGATTGACCAGCAAAATCTACTGCCTTCTCTAACTAAAACTGAAACACCTTTGCAATCTGCAAACTCGCCTTTTGTTGTCCCATCTCCTTCAACTCCTTTAGCTCCATCCCCTATGCCAGGAGATTCTGAGAAACCCATTTCTGGTATCTCCTCACTCTCAAATGGTGGAAATATTGTACACCAACCAACTGTTGCACAAGCAACGGCTCCATCCCTTGCAATTGGCACTCCTGGGATATCTGCCTCGCCTTTGCTTGCAGAGTTTACCAGTCCTGATGGTGCTCATGGTGGTGCTTTGACAACTGTTTCTGGCAAGTCGAATGTTATGGAGCAACCACTTGAACGCATGATTAAAGCGGTTAGTCATGCTCTTTTTTTGGTTTTACTCTATTATTTTGGATGCACCTAGAAAAGAAAAAAACCCCGTTAATATTTGAACATTTTCTACATTATTTTGTAATTACAAGAAAATATTCTGTTATTTTATTTCTCAGGTGAAATCTCTCTCTCCTGAAGCACTTAGTGCATCTGTCAGTGACATTGGCTCTGTTGTCAGTATGATTGACAGAATTGCTGGCTCGGCACCCGGTAATGGGTCTAGAGCTGCAGTTGGTGATGATCTGGTAGCGATGACAAAATGTCGCCTTCAGGCAAGAAATTTCTTCACCCAAGATGGGATGACTGGATCGAAGAAAATGAGGCGCCATACAAGTGCCATGCCCTTGAATGTTGCATCATCAGCTGGCAGTGTAAGCGACAGTTTTAAGCAGTTTACTGGTCCAGAGACATCTGATTTGGACTCGACTGTAACGTCAAGTGTCAAGAGGCCTAAAATTGAGGTATTACTATCGTTCTGTGTTTTGGTCTGAAACTAATAACAATGTTTGTTATATGTGAGTTTACCCCTATTCTATTTAAACTGTTGTCGTTTGCTTTCTTAATGTTTCTAATTAATGTTTGAATGTTTCTGCTTGTATTTCTGGCCACAAATATTATCTTCTTATGTTAAAATATTTTGTTTTTCACTTCCATAGAATGCCATAATTTTAATAATTCTCTCTACAATTTTGAATCCCACAATTATACTTGTCACTCTAAAAATATAACACAGAAGCGAAATAAAAAGAATCTGCAGCTGGCAACAATTAAATAGTTATTTTGGCTCAAGTTCTCCGCAGTAAATGTCAAAAGAGGAAGGCGGTTTATCATTTAATAGGGTATTCAAGGAAGTTGTACTTTAAAAGGATATAGAATGACAAAGTCATGATGCTAGAAATTTTTTACTTCTGGTTCGTTGTGAATGCATGCCAAGTGCTGTGTGATTGACACCTGACTCTTCATAGGAAGGCTCATTTCAGCTTTTATTCCAGCTGAATAAACAGAGTAGCTCTTCTTGCAGGCTAATCATGCCCTTTTTGAAGAGATAAGGGAAATAAATCAGCGACTTCTAGCCACAGTGGTTGATATTAGTGATGAAGATGTTGACTCAACTGCAGCAGCAGCAGCTGCTGAAGGGGGTGGAGGAACATTTGTCAAATGCTCATTTATCGCAGTGGCTCTGAGTCCAAACTTGAAAGCACAGTACACTTCAGCGCAAATGGTGGGCTTTCAAACCTGCTAATATGAAGTTAATAAACTAATATAAGTGTAATGGTTTCTCTGTATTTATTTTGGTTTATTCATGTGCAGTCAACAATTCAGCCCCTTAGATTGCTTGTGCCTACAAATTATCCGAATTGCTCACCAATACTGTTAGACAAGTTTCCATTTGAAGTCAGGTAAGATATTGGGACAAATTTGTACCATGGTTGTGCAATTTAAGCATTTTTTTATGGGTTTCCTGAGTCTGATCACATGAGATCATCTAGATTGTCATGCTAATAGGGTGACAATACTGCCTTTAGATCAAGAAATTAAAAGATAACCCATCTCTGGAATGATGAGTAAACCTGTAAACTGTTTCGAACTGCTCACTAGAAATGAACCCTGAATGATTTTGCTTTAAGTTTATATCCACAGTTTATTTTGTTAATCGCTCTAAATATCATGCTGATCCATACTTGGAGATAATCCACCTAATAGTTGTTTAAGTTTTTCCTTTGTTCCACAGCTTTTTATAATCTGACTTCTAAATATTGCTCTTGTTCTGCTACAATTCGGTCTTGTGTAACTCTTCAACAGTAAAGAGTACGAGGATTTGTCAATAAAAGCTAAATTTAGGTTTAGCATCTCTCTTCGAAGCCTTCCACAGCCCATGTCGCTTGGAGACATAGCCAGGACTTGGGATTTCTGTGCCCGTGCTGTTATTTCAGAGCATGCACAACAAAGTGGCGGAGGCACCTTCAGCTCAAAATATGGTTCTTGGGAAAACTGCGTGAGTGCAGCATGATCCAAAGCTGTTCTGAACAGGATTTTGTTGACATAGCAGTGGTGGAATATATGATGGCCTGCTTCTCCTGTGATGACCAAACTCGAAGTTTTGGATTGATTGGCAGGAATTTACCAGAAGCATAAATTGCCTGAGGTTCATCTCTTTGTGAAGACTCCAAGGTTCTTGTATCATAGAATAATATTATTTGTTGTTTGTTTTTTTGTTATAATGCATTGTATTATATGTGTATTAGGTTATACTTATAATGTTTGAATCCATGCTGCATTGTTTGTCACAAATTTCTAATGTTAATGTCGTGTCATTTGTGAAATCTTCGTGGGTTCGGTATTAGGTGTCAACACACAGCAAATGAAACTTCACCCCACTCTTTATCTATGCCTTGTTTCTCTCTATTTTCTTTTAAAAAAAAAAAACCATCTTCAACCATCCATGAACGGCTACAAAAAGAAGAGCATGACCCTAGATTTATTCATTACAAACAGCAAGATAAGAATTAGATTCATTTTTTTCCCCTAATATGGGGATTTATTCATTACCCTACATTAATTTTTGTAAATTAATGTTCAAATCAATCTTTGTTCCTTCAGTAGTGTTTCTTTTTAGAGGACAAGCTTTGTCATATCTCAAAGATGGGTGCTCGCCAATTACTACAAGACAATTCTTTTTACAGTAAAAGAACAAGAAAGCGACGCGGAGGATAAAGAAAGAATGAGACGGTTAGTGAACCCCATCATATATATGTAATTTTGAAGATTATTCTTGGTAATTTCTGCCACGAGAATTTTTCTTGTTTCTTTTATAATTCAATTGTTTTTATTAAGATTCTTGGAATTTGTTTAATAATTAGACATAATTATTAAATTCTTAGATTGGTTACGGTATTACCTTTTTGTATTATGCCTTTTAATAGTCCTTTGTTTTTAAAATCTAATTCAAATAATATTTCACGCAATTAATTGGCTGGTTTTTTTTTAATTAATATTAACAAAAAGCTAAGTTGTTCAATTGTTGTAGCTCTAAACTTATTGCACTGTTGATTCACACACTCCAATTGTTTGTCTTTTTCATGTCCCCCCCAATTTGGTCCTTCCAAGTCGGTTTGTGTCGCAATTGGCCTTCATATATTATTTCAGTTTTCTCTTGCTGCCAGGGAAACATCCCATTGTTGAGCTTTCGCTTGATCGTGTGAAAAATTCACACAGTGCACTTAAAACTAGAGAGACCGCAATTAACAATTATGAAAAAATGTATCCCTTAAGAAAAGAATAGAAAATTTAGCTGTAAAATCCAAGGAGAAGAAAAAAAAAACAAAAAGAAAAGAGAGGAGAGAAATGATTGAAGATGCTATTTTGTAGCAAGGCAGCCACCACGCACTGCCATAAGAGTAAAGTCCCTTCGATAATTCTAATGACATTATAGAAGATCCTTTTAAGGATATAGAAAATCACACTTGCCATCCTAACAAGGTGGCTCTCCTCACACGTGCTAGATTAGTTTTTTCTTTTTAAATTCAAATTAGTCCTTGATTCAATAATAGCTCTTCAATTAAGTCTTGAATCTCATCTCACCCAAGCTAAAATACAAAATATGTTTTGTTTTCGTGTAAACAGTCAAAATCTAAACATTTTCATGCATATTTTATAAAAATTAAGATTATATTTTTATCACTTTGAAAAATACAAAAAACATCAGTCAATATATATCATAACTATTTTGTGATTATCTATTAGGATTTGATCAAGATTTCAAAAACATCACAAAAAATAATTTGTTTAATTAAATTTGACATATGAATTTTACAACGTAATGCATACTCTCAGTATTAAATTAAATGAATTATTAATAATAAATGTTATGATTTAGTTGCAGACTTTAATATTTAGGGGTATTAAATTACAATGTAAAGTATATCATTATGTATCAAAGATACAAAAAATAGGAAATAAATGAAACGCTAAAGTTTAGGCTTTAGAATAATTATGATTTAACCTTATAAGATAGAGACTTCCTCACGAAGGAGATATACTTTGAACCTTAGATGAAACTAACAAATAAAAACATGAGTGATCAACAATGTAGTTTATCATACGTATGGTGTACTAGGGGTGATACATCTTCTCCTTGCACAACCATTTTCCTTACTCAAACTCTCACAAATCATAAGTTTTCTAGTGGCTGTAATTTCATTAATTGGATTCAATGTTCTAGCTAACTAATTCCTACAAATTCTAAGTTGAGGACACATTGATTCGGAATAATAAACAAAAAGAAGTAAAGCAGAAAATTAAAAAAAAATTAGAGAAAAAAGCTATGAATTAAAATCAAAGAAAGAGAAGAAAAGGCCTGAGAAGAGAAGAACAAGGGTTGGAAAAGTTTGCAACTCTGTAAATTTTTATTCAATTCATTAAAAACTCCATTTAATGTCAAGAAAAATACATATAAATTATAAAACCCTAATCATAATCAAATTTAGACTTAAAATCCACCGACTAATAAAAATCTAACAAAATGATATAAATTAAAATAAAAAAAAAGATAAATAAAATCTAATAACTTGGGTTTGAATGAGCCTAATCTTCAAATCCAATAATACAAGTGTTAGGCTATCCTCCGTCATCGTAGATCATTCATTATGAACGTGTAGATCATGTCTCAGGTCTGTTGTCCCCATCAACTCTCCCTAAGTTGGAAAAACTCACCTCGTCAAGTATAGGTCAAAATAGCTTCGATAATGCTCATAAAGATCATGCTCAAGCTATTGTGATGTTTATTTGATAATCCAAGTACGAACAGAATCTAGTCATCTAGCTTATATACTGAGATTTGTTGAAGTTCACCTTCTTAAGTTAAAATAATTTGTGCATTCAAAGTAGTATAAAATGTTTCTTTGATGCCAAAGATAAGGATAGTAGGGCAGGAGTTTTAAAAGGATCATCAGGGATAAACTATTGTGTTTTATATATAATGAGATCATCCATGTCAAAAGTAAAATCAATATCAACGTTTAGTGGCAATTTAATGACATAATTATTTGATTCAATCATTTACAACACTATAAATAATCTAGCATTACTCATTTGTAATTTATAATATGTTTTCAAATGACATTGATGAGGTCTAATCTCTATCATGAAATAATCTCAAATATTAAGTGCATCATGGTACTTATATAAATCAACTCAAAATTTATATTGTTCATTCCTCGTTTGAAATTGTATTATGTTCTTGACATGCTGATTATGAACTCTACATGAATAAGACTTAGTGGAATCAAACATTTTAAAGTGAGGAGATATAAAAAAAAGATTTGCATGCTTCTTAAGTTCATAACTATAAACACTATATGACTGAAGGTTTAGAGGTGCAATTGAAGAACATATAACCAAAATCTTGATATTTAACACATTGAACCTCCAAACCAATCATAATTCATTTACGACTTGTTTGCCTTTATCTTCTTTATAATTTTTGGCATTACTAGGATAAGATCTATGGGATGAAGTACCTAATAAAGAATTGTTGTTAAGACCTAGAAAAAGGTAATACAAAGGTCTTGGTGTTTTGTACTGTTGATTTTTTATAAGCAACTCATAATCTTGCATTACATTATAGGTTTGGTCCATAATGAAAGCATATATGAGTCTAACCTCTTTTCTAAAATCATAATTCAAACCCTTATAAAATTTATGCAAAGTCATGACTTTATTTTTTTTTATGGCACATCTCATCATTTAATCGTTAAGCTTTGTTATATATTTATTGATAAAGTTGTTCCTTGTCTTAGATTGTTTCATTGGTCTAAGAATTTATTTCTATAAAAATAAGATAGATACTTCTCATGTAGTTTTGTTTCATTTTAGTCTAATCAATTATAAAAGATTTTTCTCTCATTTCTAAACAATTCTCAACATCTCTTCAATAAAGTTGGAACTTCATCAACGAGTATCATCTTAGTAAATTTAACTCTTCCATTATCAAACAAGTTGTTCCACTCAAAAAATTAATTCATGTCACGAATCCACGTATCAAATATCCAATGATCATATCTATATAATAATTATATTGGTGGTACTCGAGGTGAACATGCCTATAATTGTTATTCATGTTATATTTATTAGTTTTAAAATGCTTTATTTGAGAATTTTATTAAGATTTGGTTCTTTTAAACATGTTGGTGGGTTTGCTGTAATTTCCATCTAATATCACTAATAAATATCACTAATGGTTAGTTATATGATAATTGTAGGCTTAAAATTAGTCACACTTAAAATTAGTCACTAAATGGCTATGATGCCAATATATGCAACAGTATTTTGGAGATCAAATTCAGATCATAAATTATTTTTACAAATAAAATAAAAAATGCAAAAATGAAACTATTTTTTTTAATTTGAAAAAATAGAATACATCAATAAAATTACAAGCACACAATATTAGACTTTTTAAGTGTAAATAACTAATAAATAATAGTTATAAATTTCCGTTATTTTTTATAGGCATTGTAATTACTAAAAATAATTAGATGCAAATCATAAATAAAAAAAGAGTTGATAAATAAAAAAAAATACAAGATAAGAATTTTATTTTAAATAAAAAAGTAATATTAATTGCAACAAGTACAAAACCAATCCATAAAAGTAAAGTTCAATAAATGTGATTCAGATTGCTCGGTGAAAAGACGCTGGAAACTACTGCTGCTGACGTGACAAACACTGATGATGAGACGCTGACATGGCAGAGGATGGTGACGAGCGCTTATCGCTGACATGGCATGCACTGATGACGTGTCATACAGCTGACGTGGTTCTGGCGTGGTGATGACATGTCGCTGACGTTGCCTGGTGAATTAAAATTCCTTGAGAGGCTCTCTGAGGTTTCTTGATCTACTGCTTGCCCCGTTGTCGCTGGCGGGGGAAGATCTGGAGTGTAGGGGTGGCGTTGGACTAGGCTGCTAAGGGAAGACAATCTGATTTAGCTGGAGAAGACGATTTGTTTTGCATGTTGGTTTGATCTACTAAACTGTTGTTATGGCAGCCTGCCTCGGTCTATAGAACTCGTGGTGGACCTCCTGCAACGTGGGGTGGCTGGCGCCTGATTTGCCGGCGTTAAGAGGTCCGCTGTAGCGGCTGGTGGGCTGGTGGCGTGGCTGACAATAGGGCCGGATGTCTTGGTGGCTGATTGGTGTACTGCTGGTGTGGGGTGGAGTTATTGCTGATGGTATGTGGTGGTTGGGCTGGCTGGCGGTATTATGGATGTACTTTTCTGGCCGATTCTTGTTGAACAATTTTGATGAACAATTTTTTTTTTTTTTCATATTTTAATTGTAAATTGGAAAAGGAGTTACAGAACAACTAATTTTTACTACTGCTACATTTTTTTTCAGTTTCTATGAAAACTTACCACATTATCTTGAGTTTACTGGATGCCATGCTCTTCGATGTTATAAGCTTGTATCATATTTGTGCGTTGTTATATGTTTGTTAAAAAATTTAAAAAAATTATATATATAAAAATTATTATAATTTACACTGTTTTTTAAAAAAAAAAACCATAAAATTAAATTTTTAATCAGCTAGATATTAAAAAAAAAAAATTAACAAATTTTTTTTTTGAAAAAAATCATAATAAAAAAAAATCATGCAAGAAAATATTGTATTAATCTATATTGTTTCATGATAAAATCTATAGTTATAATTCTTAATCAGCTCAATATTAAAAAAAAATAAAAATTGATAAAGATAATTTTAAAAAATCATAATAAAATAAATCATGTGAGGGAACACTATAGCAATCCATATTGTTTTAAAGAAAAAACTATGAAGCTAAATTCTCAACTAGCTCAATATGGAAAAAAAAAAATCGACAAAGATAATTCTAAAAAAACAAAAAATTCATAAAAAAAAAAACAACCACGTGAAAAAATACTGTAGCAATCTATAGTGTTTAACAGAAAAAAAAACTATAAGCTAAATTCTTAACTAACTCCAAATTAAAACAATAAAATCAACAAAATCAATTCTGAAAAAAAGAAGAAGATAATTTTAGAAAAAAACAGACAGCAAAAAAAAAAACATGAAAAAATAGAAAAAAAACATGTGAGGAAAGTTAAAGCTAAATTCTCAATCAGCTCAATATTAAAAAAAAATCAATAAAGATAATTTCGAAAAACAAAATATGGAGAAACACTGTAGCAAAACAAAAACCATGTGAAAAATATTGTAATGATCCACAATGTTTTAAAAAAAAAAACTACGAAGCAAAATTTTCAACCAGCTTAATATGAAAAAACTAAAATCAACAAAGATTATTTTGAAAAAAATAAAAGAAAAAAATTGTGAAAAAAAAAACTATGTTGGGAAACATTATAGTAATCTATAATGTTTTAAAGAAAAAAAACTACATAATTAAATTTTCAACCAGTTAATTATTAAAAGAAATCGATAAAGATAATTTAAAAAAAAACATAAAAAGAAAAAAAAAGACAATCTTGGGAAAAAAGAAAAAAAATGTAAAATCCAAAAAAAACAAAAAAAATGTGGGGAAAAACAAAAATAAAATGAAAAAATAAAAATAAAAAAAACATATAAAGAAAGTTACAGTATTTTTCCCACGCGTTTTAGAGTATTAGTGAATAAACTAGAATTGAAATAGCAATTAAAAACTTAAAACTTGTGCTCTAATACCAAATTTAATTTTGATTTGGAATAATAAAAAAATTAAAAATAAAAATAAAAAAAGTTTTTAGAAAAATAAATTAAAAATTAAATAAAAAAAACAAAGAACAGAAAAGGGTTGAAAATATCAGTAACTTTACAAAATTTTATTCAATTTATTTAAACCTTCAAAAAAATTACATTTAAATAATAAAATTTTTATGATAATAAAATTTGAGCTTAAACAGGACTAACTAATAAAAACCTAACAAAATAATATAAATTGAAATTCAATAATAAAAATAAATAAAATATAATAACTTGATTTGAATTAGCCTAATTTTCCAATCCAATAACATAAAAGTTTAGCTATATTTATCATAAATTATACAGATAACTTGATTTGAATTAGCCTAATCATCGTCGATGCCTCCACTTTACAAGCAGCTGCCCACGTTGCCCCAAATGCATTTTAACAACAATTTGCGAATAGAATAATACATAAAAATACTGCTTGATTAGAAGATAGATTTGGTTCTTGATTCATTAATTAGCTCTTGGGAACATGAAACGTGGGGGCCAACGACGTGGTATAATTTCTTCCATTATTATAAATTTAATGGAGTATATTTGTCATTTGAGATTGACTTCTGATTTTAATTTGCTGCCATGGCCTCCAACTCCGGAGTTTGTTCCTGCATTAATTAAAATTAAATCTTTATTCGCCAAAATATTAGTTTAGCTATATTTATCATAAATTAACATGTTTCAGAATTGATGTCTCCACCCCGACATGGACACGTGTACTATATAGATAGACATATAATTAAAAAACTGACACACCATGACAGGACATAAGATAAACAGCATGGACTCGTTAGCAAGCTAACTAGGTGGATCTGTTATTGATATTTTGTTTATTTTTATTTTTTAAATTTTAAATATTTTTATTTTTTTGTTTAAAATTAATATTTTCAGATTATCTTAATATATTAATATCAAACATAAATTTTAAATAATTAAAAAAATATTATTTTTAAATAAAAAACACTTGAAAAAATAACTCATATATAATTCCAAACAAAATTCAAACATTTCAACAAGCGGACCTTTTGGTAGGAATTCTCAAGCACTAAATCCTAGAATGCAGCTAAAATAGGCTAAAATAGGTTTTCTGAACTTGTTTGGCAGTGTGGTTGTGGTTGCTTTTCAAATAGCTTTTCGTGCTAAAATGCGTGCTAATGATATTTTTTGATTTTTTAAAAATTATTTTTGACATCAGCACATCAAAATGATTTAAAAACACTAAAAACATATTAATTTGAAGTTAATAAAAAAAATAAAAAATTTTCAAATTTTTTCAAGAGCGCTTTTGAAACGCAGAAACAAACAGGCCGAGACCTGTCTTGTAGTGGTCATTGAAAGGGAAAGGTAAAATCAAGGTTAAATAAACTAATCTTGAATAAAATTAAAAATAACTATACAGGAAATTCAAAAAAATCTTGAATAAAATTTTTAATCATAAAACACTAAAAAAAAATAGTAGTTAAAATAATAAAAATCAAATCTGATATAAAAACTAATAATAAAAAATAAAAATAAAGAACTTAATTGAGAAATAGAATAAAAGGAAAAAGAATAAAAAAAGAAATTAAAAAAAAAATAAAAACCAAAATTGAATAATAAATAAATAAAATAAAATGCTGGGGGATAAAATTAAAAGATAAAACAAATTATAAAAGTATAAAAAAAGAGCAATTAAAAAAATATAAACTAAATCTGCAAAAAAGAAGAAGAAAGAAATGAAATAAAATGTTGAGGAAATTAAACATTAAAAAATAAAATATTTTGAAAAGGCATGATAAAAAATAAGCACTAAATATAATATGAAAATTTAATGAAATTAAACAATAAAAGATGAAATTGAAAAAAAAAAAGAAACACTTAATAAAAAAAACTCAAAATAAAAGAAATTACAATCATAAAAATGAGGATCAAATTAAAAAAAAAAAATTAAAATCAAGTGATTAGGAATTAAAATGAAAAATAAAATTCAATAAAAAATATTAAAAGCAATAAATAGGAATCAAGAGAATGAGGATCATATTTGATGAAAAATTAAAAAATAAAATGCCAAGGGATAAAATTGAAAAACAAATAAATCAAATATGATATAATTAAATGATTGAAAACCATTTTGTAATTTTACAAGGCCATACATCTTTTGAGGTAGATGAAAGAGAAAAGAGGAGATATATAAAAAAAATTATTATCAAAGATTCTCCATGCCATGGAGGTCAACACGTGCTACCTCATTGTGTAAAGAGTAACACGATATTTCAGACACCACCACAAAAGGTTAACAACGATCATTGAGAAGTGCTGCATGTGTCAACCACTTATTTTGAATTATATAAAAACTAGAATATCCTTGATTCCACATGATAATTTAAAAAAAAAATAGAAGTTAAAAAACCTAAAAAACCTAAGAAAATTGATCCTAGTTATGTAGTAATTACATAGTTCAAAAATATAAAAATCTAAAATCTTTCTTTAAACATGGTACGTGTTGCTTTTTTAAGAGCATAAAAATAATTATATTATACAATAAAAATATAATTCTAAATATATTTTACCTATATATATTATTAATATTAGTGTTTGGGCAGCTTGCGTATATTTCAACTAATTTTATAGGTTTTGAAATTAATAATCATGTAAATTTTTAGCAACTTTGAAATTTATGAAACTTGAAAAAGTAATTTTTAAAAATTAAATTTAAAATTTAATTATTTAAATTATATTTAATATGAATTATATTTTTAATCATTAAAGAGCTCATCACTCGTGGATTATATTGTCCACAACGCATATTAAAACACTGATAAGTTGTCGTGTTATGTCTGTAAAATTAATCGCATGTGGAGACAAGCTGACAGCCTGACAGTTGAAAAGAAGATAATATAATATATTAGCAAAAACTGTTGTGGAGCGGGTAGTGTGGTCACTAATTTGAGTAATTTCACCGATGAGATCAGCGCACTGTACAAGAGAAGTAGGCATCTGTTCATATCAGACCCTCCAGTTACCAGTCAAATTTGGTTACCTTTATTCTCTATGAAATTCAATTTGATTAAAATCAGTTATGCAAAACTAGGCACACGGATCTAAATTCATGTCTCTCTTCCAAATTAAGATTGATCAGACCAGAGAAAAGCTGTAACTAGACAGTAAAAATGCCAAATATAGTTCTAAAAGCAGGTAGTAGACCACCTTGGGTGGGTTTGGCAGCAGCAGTATGGGTTTTGATAGCTGCTGGGAATGGCTACAACTTCCCTCTCTACTCTCCTTCACTTAAATCAGTGTTGGGTTTGAACCAGCAGCAAATAACAATCTTGGGTGTGGCTAATGATATTGGAGAGAATGTAGGTTTGCTCCCTGGCATTGCCTGCAACAAATTCCCTCCTTGGGCTCTGCTTTCTGTTGGTGTTGTTTTTTGTTTCTTGGGCTATGGTGTTCTCTGGCTTACTGTTACCCAGACTGTTATTGGCTTGCCCTATTGGCTGGTAAGTGATCAACTTTTTTCCTTTTCTAGTTGCTTAATTGCATTGAAATCGATTTGTTGATTTGAAATACCTGAAGGGTGTTTTTTTTTTTTTCTTTTTTTTTGTCTCCACTACATAATCATATATTCTTGATTGTCTTGGATTTAGTGTTTGATAGGTTTTCCAAATTTGATCACTGAAATTGCGCGGTGATGACTGATTGCTTTAATTTCTGTCTCTTTTTTGAGGTTCTTTATTACTCCAGATTTATATTTTTAATTGTTTGTTTTCTTTCTTTGCTGGCTGCCCATTTAAAACTGATTGACATGGCTAGTTTTCTAGACAAGTTTAGGGTTTTGCTTTTGTATTTGATTAAATTTTTTGGAGAATCATACCATGGGGGCCCAGAACTTTGATGTTTCAAATCCATTATATTTTGGGAACTACATATCTAACTTCTAGAAGAATTCACTTTGAGCTATAATCATTTTAATTAGGAAACAATTTTTTTTGCATACCTACATGCGTGTTTGATTAGCAGTCATTTTCGTGGTAGTTTTTCGATTAGTTGGTCTCAATAAGAGGCCAATGGCAGTGGAGAAAAAAATTGTTTCATACTTGAGTCTTGAAAGGAGCCTCTTCAACTGGAAATGCTGAAGCACAGGACCACCTTTTATTCTCCTTTGCAGGATTCCATTAGTTCATGGCCTTAGATTTTAGCTTTTCTGTGAATGAGTGATGTTTCTTTTTTTCTTATGAAATTGCAAGTGTGGTCTCCCCATTTTTAGCTTTCCTAACATCTAAACAAATGCTTGTGATGATATTGGTGTGGGAATTTGGTAAAATTCATCATGATTATCAATACAACTTTCTCTATATTTTATCTAGATGTTTTAAAAGTGTAGAAACCAGGAACAGTAGTTACCTAGATGAAATGGCAACAAACGCACTGTTCTTTGTCAAAGGCATGTCTTACTCCGCAGAAGGAATAATCTTTTTAAATTTAAGTTCCATCAATATCTCGATCACCACGATTCTTCTTTATGGCTAAGGACATGCATTTTAGAGTCCATTAGATGCAGTGTCTTTGATTGCAACTTGTTCTCAGCATACTCCACAATGTATGCATTGCTTCCTGAGAAATTTTAAGGAAAACCAATTGAGTTTTCAGGATTCAGTTTATGTCCTTGTTGAGAGTATTGAAGCTAGAATTTGCACCTCCCCTGCCTCTTCATGCATGGGTATATCCTGATTACATGTTGTGGCCTAAAATTGAATTATATGTTTCCTCTAATCATGTGATTGATTAATATAAATTACAACACTATCATTTTTTGTCTTCCCTATTGCTGTTTGTTTCATCATATTTTGTGTATAGAGGTGACAAGGTATCTGCATGTCATTGTTTTGAAGAACTTTATAATTCTTCATTTTTTTCTTTGTTTTTGTTTTTTACCCCTTTCTTTCAAATATTCAATGTATAGAAATGTAGGTGCAGATTCTCATCCTCTCAAAAGTTGACGTAATTTGTTACTTTAACTTTTAATTCAATGGTTGTGTTACTGAGGATGCTAATGGGTCAATGAAGGAGAAGTGCATCAGTTTCAGCTTGCCTTCTTCTTCTTCTTAATTGATTTTCAATTGATTTCTAGCTCTCAATTGCATGGACAACTGCACTACTCTCCACCACTGTAGAAAATGATGGTTCACAATCACTGATCTGAAATGGGTAGACTTTTGCTATGATATATTAATTTTGGAAAATTGGGAAGGTTTAGCCTTGTTTTTATACCTGTTTTCCCTTTGCGAAGGAGTACTTTAGAAAGCAATATGAGAAACATGCATGATTGAGATTACAATTTAAATTAGGACAACCATTCTTTAAGGAGCATATTTGTGTAAGCTGCTTAAAAACCAATCTTTTTCGCGCTCTAATTTAATGTCACCAGAACTAAGTCCATCATATAGGAAATTCACAAATTTAAATTTTTTCTACCTTAGTACAGACCATGTAGAAACCTACCTCATCAATCCACATTTTGGGTAGTGTACTGTTTTCTGTTCACATTGCACATAAAACATAACTGGTAACTTATTTTGTGCCAGTGTTGGCTGTCATGTTCTGATTTTGAGAAGTTTATTTGGCTTTAGAGTGCTGGGTTTCCTGAAATTCTTAGATGCAAGAAGAAACAGTAATTTAAATTTGTTTAGGGAGTCACATGATCTCATTAGACAATCTAGGATTGTTTAGGTTTAGAGTGAAAATTACTTGAAAATCAGATTCACTTTTTGAGATTTGATCAACTTCTTCAAGGTTGAGTTATTGTAGAATATAAGCTGTCCAAGTGTCCAGTCTCTAATAATAATTTACACGAACTACCAATGAGAAATCTTCTAAAATTATTTTTAGGAGAGATAGATCACCATGCCTTTGAGTGGCAGCTCTTTCTTTTGTGTTTTCAAGTGTTTCTTTGCACCGTATGTTTTGTAACATCTATAACTTACATTGTATGTTCTGTAACATATAGCTCTCTCGCTCACAAAATTTAAGGCATAACATTATAGGGAAAACCTAATAATCCTATAAATGATAAAATATTAATTTTTTCCTCTGAATAATATTACATATATTATTTCAGGACAATTTTATAAATTTATTCAATCATGTCCCCATTTGATTTTTCTTAGTGTAGCATTGTAATCCCATGTAGTTTTACATCTAGTGCTTAATCTCTAAAACTTATTTGTAATCAAGTCACGCTTGATTAATCATTCTAGTTTAATTTATGATTAATGGTTCTTATATGTGTGACCCTCGATCCTCAATAAAATAGGATTAAATAAATTAAACAATTTAATTTATTATCAATTCAACAATTGATGGATCTATATTTTAAGATCAAGTGCATCGTCTTAACAATATGTCATGATTCCCAAATATTAGGAAAGTCATATGTGGTTTGACTTAACTTTGTAGTGAATAGTTTCTCAAGGTAATTATTATATTTTTATCTAGAATGTTCCGATTTAAACTTATAGCATGAAGTGTGTCTACTTTGTCAAATCATGTTTGTTCTTAATACTATAATCATTGATCTTTTGAATAAGATTTGAAACTCTTTTCCAATCTCTTTTCACCTTATGCAAGGATTTCACAATTGATATTATTGGAAAACATGTGGACCATTTTTTCTAATTTATCTATATTGATGGATCTTCTCTTAATTACTTAAATAGCTTCATATGGTTCATGTTATGCCCAAGGTTGTCGATTCTGTTCTAGTTGGCATTTTATTTTTTTAATTGGAATGATAAATTTTGGTTTTGGAGCATTTTAACGTTCTGTTCTTGAGTTATGTACTATATATATATATATATATATATTCAACAATCATGATTCCAATTCAAGTCTAAAGATAAATAAGTTATGCAATACGAACACATTATAAAGTATCTAAATGTAATTTCAAAATTTAAAACATTCCTGTCAAGAGTCAAAACTAAAAAGAACTTTTACTTAAAGTAATTTAACACAAACAAAATGCTAAAACATTGATAAAATAAAATATTTTAATACAAAAGAAGTATAAATTAAACATCATCTCTATCATTAATAAAGAAATAAGTATCTTGATCTTGTGGTGTTATGTAATGATAGTCATCAACAAGACATTTCGATAACAATGTTATTTCGACTAAGCTTGTTATTCCACTAAGCTCATCATTGCCTTCAAAATTAACCTTTTCATGCTCTAAAGTCAAAGTAGACAAAGAAACTTTAAATGCCTCCCAACTTAAATCCTTTCCATCCAGAAGGCTGGTTTCTTCACAAATCCAGTCAGTGTTATCAAGCTTCTCTTTCTATTAGCTTCTATTTATCTATAGGTTATATAAATCTTACACACAAGAAATCCACACAAAAAAGAAACTCCATTTAATAAGGAATTCTAGATAAAATAGGAAAATTTAAATATTTTTAATTGAAATTTGATACAAAATATAATGCTGGACATTTTCCTAAACAAACATTTTATTGTCAAGCCTAGAAGGTGTAGTTGGAAGTTGAAAAGAGATTTTGATCAGCCTTTAAATGTTACTGTTGTGGTGAAAGTAAGAATACTACTTGATAATAAAATATAGCTAAAGTTCTTATGCGAATAATTAATTGAATGTTCAAAACTAAAACTAGTCATCACATACGTCCTCTTGATCTTTTATCCCTTGGCAAAGGCAGAAAGTGTAGGCTCAAAGTGAGCCGAGCACACCTAAAAAGCTAGTGTACATGCACAATAGCAGGGAGCTGTAAGCAGGGGGGTATCAAGAGTTAGAAGGGTGACCTGGATTCTCTTAATACAAGGGAGGAAATGAATAGAAACAAGAAATAACAAACAAAGAGGTGTCACTGTACTTGTTACTTTCGCTAATTACAATGCTATAACCTATAGTTAACAAGTTTTTAGGTTAAAAAAAAATCTTCTCTTCATTAATCTTACAATATTAAATTATATTAAAATTTTTAGGAGTCAAGATATATATAGAAGAATGTGTATTCGGGGGTCTAGGATTTTTTTTATAGAAGAATTATAGTTCGCTCATCACTTTATCCAGAACAAAATGGATGAAATAAACCTAGAATATTTCAGAAGGAATTTGGGCAAGAAATCCAAAATGACCCGAGATTCTCGAGATGAATTTTTTTTTTCCACTTTGTTCTGTTTTTTGAAATGATACGAGGTATATTGGTCATTTTGGCTGAAACTTAATGAAATTGACAACCTTGACTATACCCAATTATGTCCATTTGTTATTCTTAATTAGAACAACATATAGTCATGATCAAATAAGATAATTAAGTTATTTCAAGTTTAAGAATCACTTAAACAACTGTCCATCTTTCCATATGAAATCTCTATACGGGTTAGTTCAATGTATATATCATATGAAAAACATTTACTTATTAGTTCTAGATATTTTTTATATCTTATAAAAACAATTGTTTCTTTTCATAAAGAAAAAACATAATGTTCCAGGGCATTTAGTGCAAGTTACTGAGAAAGCATTGTTGAAACCTGCAGCGAGCTCATATTCATCACTTATTTTTTGCAATCTGGGTGCAGCAAGAAGTCAGAGATGGCCTGGTTCCTAAGTATCAAAGAACATAGTTTATGGAGTAAAACTCTCTTATACAAACACCATAATTTTTTACCATTTTTTTTAATCCATCTTATATTCCACGGTTAGAATATTTTACATTCCGTTGGCATAGGTAGACGTATGAAATTATAGAAGAAATTTTGAAGTCCATGGGCTGTCAAGACAAGCTTTTTCTGGAAAATTATGCATTCTTCCCTTTGAATTTCCATCTTTTTCCTTGAAACTTTTACAATTGTTTGTTTCTTTTAAATTATTGAGTCATACTTGCAGATTAAGTTTTGCTCTTAGTATATAATATTCCATGAATTATAATCTTTACAGGCTTCACTCTTCATTGCCGTTGCAGATATGGGTTGCGCTTGTTGTAGCCACTAATAGCACTACATGGTTTGGCACAGCTGTGCTTGTAACCAACATGAGAAACTTCCCTCTCAGTAGAGGCACTGTTTCAGGGATTCTCAAAGGTTATGCTGGGATCGCAGCTGCAGTATATACTGTGATATACAAACTGGTGCTTAAAGATTCAGATTCAGAG
Organism: Populus davidiana; assembly: GCA_030145905.1. NCBI lineage: Eukaryota > Viridiplantae > Streptophyta > Magnoliopsida > Malpighiales > Salicaceae > Populus > Populus davidiana. The sequence goes on along the minus strand of CM057789.1, from coordinate 20,589,167 downwards.
CTTCTCCTAATTCTTACACTTGGCATTCCCATTTTATGTTTAGCAATGATGTACTTTATTCGGCCCTGTTCTCCAGCTTCTGGAGAAGACTCTTCAGAGCATGTCCATTTTATTTTCAGTCAAGTGGCAAGTGTTTCGCTTGCTCTTTATCTTCTCATAACCACAATAATAAGTGGTGTGGTTTCTCTAAGTGATACTGTTTCATACATTTTAGTTTTGATAATGGTTATTATTCTGATGTCTCCTCTCGCAATTCCAGTCAAAATGACCCTTTTCCCTGCAGAACATAAGAGACATGTACCACCTAGTGATTCTTCAGATCATTTGGTCCCAAAGGAAGGTGAATCAACCCCAACGGATTCTTTGTTGACACCATCTTCTTCAGGTACTAATCTTGGTAGTTTTTATGAGAATGAGGATGCTTTGGATGCGGACATGCTTCTTGCTGTGGGTGAGGGAGCAGTGAAGAAGAGAAGGAGGCCCAGGAGAGGTGAGGATTTTAAAATTCGTGAGGCTCTTATCAAGGCTGATTTCTGGCTTCTTTGGGTTGTAAACTTTCTTGGGGTTGGTGCTGGAGTTACCGTTCTCAATAATTTGGCTCAAGTTGGTGTTGCATTTGGACTGGAAGACACAACGCTTTTGCTTACTCTCTTCAGCTTTTGCAATTTTGTTGGCCGTATTGGCTCAGGCGCCATTTCAGAACACTTTGTAAGGTCATTATTCATTGCCTTAACATAAAGTGCTAGGTTGAAATGTGAAAATCTCTCTTTCTTTTGAAGTAGCACATGGTGGATATTATCATTAGGCATTCCTAGCACGAGTTTCCGAACAATTTAGTAATGCGAATTTCCTAAAAAGTACTTGACTTTCGCAATATGTGGATTTGGTTATGTGCATAGGTTTGTGCCCTATATTTCCTACAGTTCTAAATTTCACTGCACTTTGGATGTGATTTTCTTTCTAACAAGGGAATGATGGTGAACGTGATAAAATCTCATTGCAGGTTGAAAATGATCCCTCGAACCTTGTGGATGACATTTGCACTAATGGTCATGGTCATGACCTTCATTCTTTTTGCATTTGCCCTTAATGGAATTCTTTATGCTGCTATTCCTCTGCTTGGCATCTGCTACGGGGTCCTGTATTCTATAATGGTGCCAACTGTTTCCGAGCTTTTTGGCTTGAAACACTTTGGTTTAATTTACAGCTTCATGGGGCTAGGCAATCCTATCGGTGCACTTCTTTTCTCAGGTACGCTTGCTGGTTATGTATATGATGCGGAAGCAGCTAAGCAAAGTAGCTCTTCTTGTGTTGGCCCCGATTGCTTCAAGTTGACATTCCTGGTTCTTGCTGGAGTCTGTGGGTTGGGTACAATCTTGAGCATAATTTTGACAGTTAGAATTCGGCCAGTTTACGAACTGCTTTATTCAGGGGGTTCTTTTCGCCTGCCTCAAACATCTGGCCATTGACCAATGGAGATCATCTGTATCATCTAACAAGGTTGTGACGTGCTGTTTTGCAGAGGTTTGCTTCATTGTTGTAGCACTCTAGACAGTGGCTTACGTCGCCTAGATTTTGTTAGATGCTCCAAGATGCTATATTTTGTTTGTTGTCGGCTGTTCAATGGCGGTCTCCTTGATGAAGCTTGCTGTAATGACTTCAAAATTAATCAAATTGTGGGAGGTAGGCACATCCAAGTCGTATGCAGGTTATTGCTATGATATATGTAGATCAAAATCAGTATTCCCTCTGAAACCTAAATAAGATAAATCAATACTGGTTCCGTCCAGTCTTTCCTGGCATTGGAAACAGGCCTTTATTCCCCTTTGTTTTCAGGGTGGCTCGCTCCAGATTGAATCTAATTTCCATTATGTTTTTCATCTTTTGTAGGGAAAATTCACCCTGGAATCTTTTCTATACATGAACTTAGCGACACACTCGCGCTAAGATATAATATATTTAAATCCACTTTGTTTGCTTACAGATACATGTGCACACACAAGCTGCTGCCTCTTTTTATCTCCTTCCTCTTCCTCGAAGTAGAAAGACAAGTATTTGTGTTCTAGACCAGTTTCCTCTTCCTCGCTTTCCAGTCCTAATCTGCAGGCACTTGACGTTATCTCTATACCCCTCTTCGTTGCCAATTGCTATGATCTGTTGCCATTTACATTAGAAAGCGATAAACGTAGCCTAGTGAGCGAAAATACAGAAGCATAAGACAATATGTTTGGATTCCTTACCACATGGTAATTAACTTGGTATCCTAAAACAATCAATCTATTAAAGCTGACAATGCTTTCTTTTGTCTGCGAGTAGGACTACAAAATACAAAAGCAGGGGAGACCATCTCATTACTAAAACAGACCCTGATGCCGCCAAAAAGCTTGCAGCTCAATCGACACTCATGTCCTCCCTTTCTTGAGAGGTTTCAGCTTCGAGCCTTTCATTTGTTAAAAAAAAAAAGAAAAAAAAAAGAAAAAACATTCCCTGACGCCAAGTTGTGCTCCTATCTGACCCACCCACTAATGAAAACAAGAAGAAAAAAATGAATACATGAGCAAGACTGAAGACTCCATGGTGGAAGAACACACAAAAAATCCATCTCTCACCATTTAAACTGACATCAAGAAAGAGAGAAAAAAGGGGATAAACTATAGCAATTCATGTTGGTTTCAGATTCTGGAACATGGTATCCCACCTGATCTCTTCAACACCAGTTGTCCAATACCCCTCATCATCACCCTGATCTAACTTCTCTTTGTTGAGATCATAAATCACAGGGCTTGAAAAACTATCAAGGGTTGGGCCAGCAGAAATCATAGGGGTGTTTGAAAAGCTACCATTTGTAAGCAACAACCTACCTTGTTTAGACATCATCAACTTCTTGTTCCTCTTCAACATAGTTCCTCTCCATCTGGTACCATAACCAGGCCTTTGAAGAAGAACAAGAGCTGACTCCTCGCTGCGAATCCATGTCCTTACGTACTTAGCTAGACACCTCTTTGTCCTCTTGATTGCAACAAGAACCCTTGCCATGGCACGTGGGCTCTTTCCTTTCTCCTTTCTTGCAAGCTTGAGGATCTCAAGCCTATGTTTGGCTATTGATATCCCCATGCTTTGAAGAAACTCATGATTAAAGTAAGCTATATCTTCTTCTTCAAGCTCATTGTGAGCAAAAGCAAGGCCGTATTCATACACAAGAGAAGGCTCAAGGCCAGTTTTTGACAGCCATGAGAACCAATCCATAGCTTTTGAGGCTGCGTCCGAGTGAATGTGTGCGCTTCAAAGTTTGAGAGGGTGTATGTATATAATGTAGGTGGTGAAGCAATTGTAAAACCAAAAGAAGATAAAAGAAGAGGGTGGAGTTGCTACTAGTAGACTTGGGACTTTTTCTTGAGGAGCTAATTAGCTTTCTTTGTTTTTTTTTTTCAAAAAAATTGTTATGGTAGTTGAATCTTGAGAGTGACTAAAGAAAAAGAGATTAAAGGTGTGTGGGGAGGGGTTTACATGGGTGAATTCCCTTCAAGAAACGGGCCAAATTAGGAGTGAAACCTAAGGATTCTAACAAGTGGAACATCAATCACGGCATGGGAAAAGACTAGCCTGTAGGGACACAACATCACTTGTCTTTGTGCGTGTAAAGTGTAATCAAGGGAGGAAGGTGGCAAAATGGACTCAAACTTCAAGCATGGCAACGCTTTGGATAAAGAAAGAAAGAAAGAAAGAAAGAAAGAATATATTTTGGATAGAGTAAAAGCAATCCATTGATGGGAATTTCTGTTAAGTTATCGACCAATTTTAGTTAAACATCTAATCTAAATCATTGTAGAACTTGTTTCTTTTGAGGACTGGCCCTTGCTTATTAAGATTTCTCAATTAGCAGCCCTTGTCGATGGATTTTAAGGTGATAGCACACCTATTTCTGATATCTCTTATTTGTTGAAGAAATTCATGTTCTTTCAAAGTTTTAATGGTGATCTCTGGTCGATAAGTTCCGACAATATGGATTGTCTTTACATTTATCAATTTATAAGCTTGTACGTATATTTTAAAGAATTGAACTTCAAATATCATTGAAATTATTTACTTATTGATAAAATTATCAATGATATTCTGTTGTTGAAATATAATTTTACTGATGAAAGTATATACGATTTTCTTGTTTGTGATATACTAAATTGTACCAAAAGAATTATTGATAAAATAATTCTGAAAAGTATATCTTAATTGGTCAGGCCCTGAGTTTGCTTCTTAAAGATCACCAATTCGATTCTTGCAAACTTTAGGACCACTGAAAGCTTATGTGGTTGTTAATTTCAGAGCTCGTAGGATTAATTGAAGTGCACACAAACTGGTCTGAACACCTATATTTATTATTTTAAAAAAATTACCAATGAAATTAATTAGACAAGCAATTTTATTTTGTTGCGCATGTTTCGTCTATAAAGCAATCAATAAATTTATTAACAACAAATTTACTATCAGACCAGAACAGAAATTTCCGATGAAATTTTTTATACAGAAGTTTTCTGTTCATAATTCCATCAATGAAATAATCACGGATGTACTGTTATAATAAACTGTTAAATCTGTTGGTCTTATTATCCAGAGAATATTTATTATTCAGTGCTTGGTGTGATCATGGGGAGGTTTTGTCACCTTGTAAAGTTGTTCGTTTATTATTTATCTTTAAAGGATACTGCTTTTCTAAAGCTCACTGTCCAGAGGCAGGAAATCTCGTAAATCCTGCTGCCTGATTACAAGAAGGAAGCTTCTCCTCCTTTTCCTCTTAATTTCCCGTAGAATGAGCGACTGCTTTTTGTTGAGGCATTTATAATCTAAAGTGGACGGTTGGAAAAATAATATTTCAAGGAAAAAACTTTACTAAAAGATAAAAATATACACAGGTTTTCAAGCTATGTCAAGGGTGACTCTTTTTTTTTTTTGTTTGGTGTGATTGATTGATTATACACATCAACATCCATGTTTTCGTATACTTTCGATTACTTTTATTATATTATCACAAGTTTGGTGGGTTTCTCAACTCATTCATATTAAAGTATCAACAATAAGATTTGAAAAAAAAAAAAAACTTGAATATTCTCTCATTGTCCATGTCTCAAACTTGTACTCTCAAACTTGAGAGACTACAACACATTATGTTACTTTAGCAAGCTTTTAACCCTTCACATATACTTTTGTTGTTGAATCCTCGACGAACACGATGATTAGGGCACAAATTATCACAAACTGCATGCAGCAAGGCTGCCTGTGTACAGAATTTGAAGTTTTTCTCTTTCAATTGATGGTAGAAGTTAGATTCTTAAAGGAAAAGAAAGGAAAAACAATGATTAACCATGAGGGATATCTCAACTAGTCAAATATTAAGTTTGCTTTTTAATAGTTATAAATTCGAGTTTTTTTAAGGCCACTAGAAGTTTACATAATCGTTAATTTCATGATTCATGAAATTAATTAAGATACATATAAACCGGTTTGGATATCTATATTAATAAAAAAAACATAGAAAAAAAAGGCAGTGATTTGATGAAAATGGGACCTTCACAGCATCCCCATCGTCACATGCAACATCGTGCTAATGGTTTAATCACTATGTTTTGTCTGAAAATGCCCCAATATCAAAAGCATTCACATGCCCTAACAATTGCATTTTGAAAGAGGATGGGTTCACGGGGATGCATTGTCTGATGCTATAAAAGACTATTGGAGGATTATTGTCGACCTCCATGAGAAATCAATTCTATCATGTCCCACTTGAAGGTAAAGCCCTTTTGAGTTTTTCTATACAAACAAAGAGGGTTATTTCTCTCTCTCTTTATATCACAATCCACAATCACATGATACAAGCCTTTTGTTTGAGATCCTCAACAACCCACGTTACAGATCATGGAGTACCTCGCTAATTTCAACGATACATTATAATATGCATGAATATATATTAGGTGCATATATAAACTATTAATGAATGCTTGATTTGGTTAATCACACACCTAACAGATAACAAGGTGACTTATGTTATGTAGTTGGTTAAATTTTTTTTAACATTAAAAAAAAGATGTTTATATAATAATAATCTGAGTTAATTTAGGATAACTTGATCAACATGTGATCTGAGATATAAAATTAAGTTAATTTTGCGTAAATGCAAAAAAAAAACACAAATCTCAAGGACTAAAAGATTTATGTCAAACGATGAAATTAAAAAAATAATAATTTTAAAACAATTTATGTTGAAGAAAAAAAGGGTTAATTTGACTAACCTGTAATATGAGATCGGGAAAAAAAAATTAGATTTTAAAAAAAGAACCTAGCAAAAAAGACCTAAGTGAAATAAAAAACATTAAAAATAAACCCAAGCTAATCAAAGTTAACTTGACCACTCCGCATTTGAGATAAACCATAAGAAAGAAAATGAGAAAAATTACAAAGCTTGAGGGTTAATAATTTCATGCCAAAAGATGAAACTGGAAAAGAAATCAATTTATAAAAAAATATTGATAAAAAAAAAAAACTTGAATCAACATGAGTTAATTCAACTAACCCACCATTCATGATGATATGAGATCAGGATAAAATAAATAATAAAAAAAGACAAGTGGAACAAATAACAAAGCTCAAGGCCTAATAACCAAATATCGAATGATGAAATTAATTTTTTTTTATATATATATAAATCACCTAAAAAAGATGGAACTTAAATCGAGCTATTATTCAAACTAGTGACCGGTTCATGAGACTGAGATTACCCAAATAAAGACATAAAAGAATTACAAAGTAAAATTTTCAATCATAAAAAAATTAAAAAACAAAAACCAAATATGATATAAAAACTAAATGAAAGAAACTAAGCAGGGATTAAATTAAAAAAATAAATCAAGAAAATGATAAGAAAATAGTAATTAAAAGAAAGAGAATTGAAATTGGATAACATATTAAATGAAATTAATATTTGAGGGACAAAATAAAAAATAAATAAATCAAGAAAATAACAATTAAAAGAATAAGGACTAAAATTGGATAAAAAAAATGTTGAGGTACAAAATAAAAAAATAATCAAGAAAAGGATAAGAAAATAACAATCAAAAGAATGACGACCAAAATTGCATAAAATAAATAAATAAAATAAAATGATGAGGGATAAAATTAAAAAAAAAATCAATAAAAGGGTAAAACACAAAAAAAAAAGCAATAAAAAAAATGAGGATCAAATTGGATAATTAAATTAAATTAAATAAAATGTATAGGGATGAAATTGAAAAAAATAATTTAAAATCATTAAAAGCAAAATGAATAGTAATAAAAAAATGATAGAAATAAAAATTGGAGGGCGCAATCAATTTTTGAAAGAGTTGACATGAATTTCTATGCTAGGAAAGAGAAGAGAGAGAGGAAAAAAAAATATCATTGGAACTCAAACACACCTTTAGTGTGTGCACATGCCACACCAACAAAAAGAGAATGACATGCCGCTCCAAACATCATCATAGATGACTGATTATGGTAACCAGACGGTCTTGCATGTGCTGCTCGAAGGGCACGGGGACAGTCGCACATATTGCACGTGTCATCAAATTTTTTATTAATATTTAACTTTTAAAATTATCAAACATCCCTTACATCAACCCAAAAATAACAAAAAAACAAACCATAAGAAAAACCCAAAATTACCCACGAAACCATGCTTATATTTTTTGTAATTATAAGGGCAATTTTGAAACTTCATTGTTAAAAAAAACAAAAAAGCCCCCTGCACAAGTTTAATGGTTTTTTTTATTTATTTATTTAATTTTAGGGGCATCACCATAATTTAATTGTGCAAATAATTGTGAAAAAAGTCCTTTTTTGCTGCAACAAAGTCATTTTACTATGTAAAAAAAAAAAAATACATGGACTAATTTATCATCAATCAATCAATTTTGTAATGCTCAATGGATCCCTTTGAAAAGATAATTTTACCTTCAATTATAAACTTTGTCAATTTTGATACCAAAGAAAAAAAAAATTATTATACTGTTCCAATAAACAATATAATATTTTTGTGAATGTTACTAATTAAAAGAATGAGTTGCTTCTAATAAAAAAAAAAAAAAGAAGAAGAAGAAGAAGAAGTTACCAGATATTTATTTCCAAACATTTCTCTTTCAAACTTTTAAAAAACCAGATAACCACTCCAATCATAATGACATAGGGTTTGGTGATGATGGGAACCTCCATAATTGAGTTTAAGAGTTTACTATCGGAAGACATCATCTCGTCCACAACTACTTTGGTTTGTTCAACCGAAAACCATATATTATATATATAATTTAACATAGTGAGTGATGATTTGATTCCTTTTCTTTCCTATGCATACGCATGCAAATTTTACAGTAAGATCAATTAATTAATTCCGAAATTAAAATGCAAATCTCATGCACGTCTTGTTCCTTCAAAGGAAAACATATAATTAATGGCCCTCAGTCCTTGGAGAAAGTTCACTAATCACATGAGAGGAAGTGTACATAATTCAGACAAATTGATGAATTGTAGGATAGGACTTGAGCTTTCACCTCTCTTGCTAGAAAAGAAAGGTTACTTGCTGAGTATATCTTGTAAATTATTATTATTATTGTGTTTTTTTTTTAATTTGAATTTTATTAAGTAGTCTACGCTCTCCCATTGTGATTTATAGTTGAGGATTTTAAATCACAATTCCCAGTTCAAATCATTAGAATGTAAAGTCTCTTTAGCTTATTAACTAGTTTATTTCCCTAAGCTATGGATGATAATTTTTTTTAGCAATGTTATTAAATTTGGTTAGTTTCAGTAGATGGAATAGATAATCTATAAACCTGATCTAGATTTCAAATTAAATTAGATAAGGTTTACTTGATGTGACCCAATCAACCTTGCGGGTACATCCACGACTTGTCGGTTTGATTTTTTTAAAATAAAATAAAATTAATATCAAATAAATGTTTTTTATAAAAAAAATATTTATACAACAATGTTTTGAATTGACTCATGTTATTCCACCAAACTCGTGACCTAGATCATGAGTCTAGTCGAGTTTAATAAATTTATTTTTTAAAATCTATTTTTTTTATTTAATTATACAATAATAAAAACATTTATACAACAATGTTTTGAATTGACTCATGTTATATCACCAAACTCGTGACCTAGATCATGAGTTTAGCCGGGTTTAATAATTTTATTCTTTAAAATTTATTTTTTATTTAATTATACAATAATAAAAACATTTATACAACAATGTTTTCAATTGACTCATGTTATCCCACCAAACTCGTGATCTAGTTAATGAGTCTAACCGGGTTCAATAACTTTATTTTTTAAAATCTATATTTTATTTAATTATACAATAATAAAAACATTTATACAACAATGTTTTGAATTGACTCATGTTACCCCACTAAACTCGTGACCTAGATAATGATTCTAGTCGGGTTTAATAACTTTATTTTTTAAAATTTATTTTTTTATTTAATTATACAATAATAAAAATATATATTCATAGGAAAGACAGTGAATGAAATTATGGAAGAAAGATGTACTTTTTTTTAGATTTATGTATTTTGTTTTGTTTTGACAACAAAACATATATTTTTTTTATTAGAAACACAATTCATTGAATAAAAAAAACAACAATAAGAAAAAGTATTTAGAAAAACTATTGTGATTTGAACTGAAAAAGAAAACGTATATTTCTAATAAAAAAATATTTTTTTTAATCAAGCATTTTTTTTATTTTGATAAAAATATGTTTTTTCTTTTTATGAAATGCATTATTTTAAGTAAAAAATTATTATGATCGTGAAAAAAGTCTCAATCAAAAAGATTAAAATCACGAATCAATTATTTTTATGACTATATAAAATAAATATGAGAGAAATAAATTTAAGAAAATTATATAAAAAGTTTATAATAAAACAATTATGAAAATATATATTTTATTATCATTCAATTATTAATTAAAAAAACTATTTTAAACAATTTACATATCAGGATAATACATAATTACCCATAAATAAATCAATAATGTCATCATTATTCTTAAAGACAATGACATAAGTTTTTATTAGTATCAAGTTTTTAATAAAAGACAATGATAGTTAAAATAAAGGTTGACATAATTTTTTATTAGTATAATTTTTTTTTATAATAAAAATAATGAAAATGAAAATAAAAGTTTGTTAAGAATTTCAATCATTTGAAACAAGTAGGAAAAACATAACTCTTCAATGTAAACTCTATTTTATTATTAATGCATCTCTTCAATGTTTTAACGAAAGAGTGTTTTTTTTTTAATAAGAAATATTCTTTTATAAATAAAAAATTATCATAATCTCAAAAAAAATAAAATTAATTGAAAATATAAAAATAATGTCACAATTTTTTTTATATATGATTAAGGAAAAAAATATTAAGTAATGATAAAAAATTATGTCCAAAATTTATTAAAAAATTAGTAGAAATTGTATTTACTTTCATTGAATATTCAATACAAATTTTAAATAAAAAACGAACAATAAAAATAAATCAAATATTTGGGCCGAAAATACTAGGCCCACGCACTCAACATTTAAAAAGCGTAAGGCATTTGGGAGTACAAGGCTAGACCTGACCTTATTGATTATTCTTTCTATGTTTAAGGGTAAATAACTATTTAAAACTAAATAAATAGAAAACACGTCATTTACTAGTATAGATATTAATAACTAGAGTGATCATTAGAAAGTCAAGTCAGGGTTTTTTCTGATAAAAAATATATTTTTTAACTTATTTAACCTAAAAAAACATAATAAACACTTTAAGATTCAAAACAAAACTAAACTAGTTAAAAATACAAAATAAAATCGAATACAAAATTATTCTTTAATTTCGATCTATTTTTTATAAAGATGAAAAATCAAAAATATTTTAATGGAACTTTTTTTTTTTTATCAAAAGGAACCTATAAATATAAAAATTGGATTTTTTTTATCGCTATAATGTAATTGACCGATTATTTTCTCTTTTCTCTTTTTCTCTTTTATTTTTCAAATTTTAAAGATTAATATTTAAAATAAATAAAGTTTAATATTGAAAAGTTAAATCCTCAAAACACACCTACCAAGAATAAAAAGGTTAAAAAAATAAGGTATCAAAACGTACCTTTTTGATCAACATGAATAGAGAATAAGGGATTGGTCTTTGCCCTTTGCATGTATAATTACGACCTCATTTACTTGGCCCACGTAAGAGCTCAAAATGTACTAATGGGACTTTGCCCTTTCCATGAATAATTAAAATGAAAAGCCAACAATTTAATCCTAAAATATAATAACCTTGAGAATTTATATGGCCTAATGCTATTTGCTTCTCTATTAAGTTGTTTTAGTCAAGTTTTCTTTGTAAGCAAAGTTACACACAATTTCTCACATGGGCTTACAATTTAACCTTGTATTTTTCACTTCTTGGCCCGCTTAAGAGCTTGTTAGAGCCTTAATTATCCCAAGTCTAAACTCCTGCTTTCTTTTTAAATCCTATTTATTTTTGTGTTTTAAAAAAAAATTAAATTTTTTTTAATTTTTAATTTTAAAAAATAAAAAAAAACATTATTTTAATATATTTTTAAGTGAAAAATACTTTGAAAAACAACTGCGACAATACTTCCAAATAGGAATGAGGAGCTCTTTCTATACACTTCAATCTGGTCTTCATAATGAGTTACTTGGATTTGATTCATGTTATATTAAAACCTTATTAGTTCAGATCAAGCATAAGCATTCAAGTGTATGCAGAATGATGGCTTCTCTACTCAAATGGTTTATGAAGTGCCTATATGATAAGGTAGATTATATATATATATTATATCTTTTTCCCCGTAAGCTCTATGCAAGTAGATGTGTTTCTTCAAGTATAAATTCCCTTTAATGACACCAAGTAAGAGGCTTAAGAAACAAAACACAAGAAAGTCACTTTAAAAAAGAAGAACATTCTTATATAATCATTCTAACACTCCTGTGACATTCTTACAATAGGTTAGAAATATATTTTGTTATTGTATTTATAGCTCTCCATTACATATATAAAGTACTTGTTTTCCATATCTCTACGAACCTGTGAAGTTTATTCCATTCATTCGAAGCTTAACATCTTTCCAAGGCCCAAATCTACCTGAGCTAAAATTATGAATCATTAATTGACATCGTTTGTGAAGAACATGAATATAATAACATAATTTTTGATTTCCCTTAAAATTATTATTATTTTTAAATAAAAAGCAACAAAAAAAATAAAATTGACAACTTGGCAAGAGCAGACCGAGAAGGGTTTCAAATGCATGGAGAAACCTTACTGGAATTTTGAACAAAAATAAAAGCTCATTTGTATTCTATTATACCCAAGACTGAAGGATAATTTAGATTCAAGATCAAACTAAGTGATTATTGGATGAATCTGCATAAAAATTAAGTCTAGGGACTTCATCGGACTTTTAATAAGCCAATTTGATTTAACCATGAACCCAATTAAATGATTAATTAAGTTTAAGAATTAATTTGGGTCAAATTAAAAAAATTAATTATGTGTAATGACTTAATTAGACTTTTAATAGGTCAAATTAATTTTATTAGGAATTTAATTGGTGAAAAATTAAGTTTGAAAGCTTAATTTGAGATTAATTAAGAAGATTAGGATTTTAAAGGACCATATATAATTTTTTTCAAAATTCAAATGGGTGAAATCAAGGATGAAATTGTAAGAAAATCAAAGTTTGGGGGTCAATTAAAGGCTAAATTGAAGAAATTCAAAATGAAGGATCAACTTGTAAAATACACGAGGCTTCTTTCGGGATAGTTTGAGTGCGACATCACTGAGTTGGTATATAAGACTAGATAACACAAGGATCTAAAGTTAAAAAGATCCGATGGACGCTTTCATCAAGCAATATCTATATAATATGAATATTGCCCTTGACAGAATCAGTCTGTCTCATAAAAAAAAAGGGGGATAAAAAAAGCATGAGAGAGTATGCTCAAAGATAGAGGGATCTGGCTGCACATGTACATCCTTCACTTTTAGACAAAGAAATGATTACCTTTTTTGAAAATACATTCAAGGCGTCGTATTATAAGCATGCGTGGGTAGTTCAGCACAATAATTTATTGATGTTGCAGTCGTGGCTAAGTGTATAGAGCAAGGGATAAGGAATGACAGAATCTTCGGACCCATCGAGAAAAAGGGCTTTGGAGGAAAGAATAAGGATGACAATCATATTAAGGGTGACTATAGAGACAAGAAAAACCACTTCCAAAACTACAACACCCCATCACCTTCACCCTAGATTGCCAACATCAACTTTAACTCTCCATTCCCTACCAAAGAAATATGAAGACCAAAGTAACCAAGTCAATAACCAAACTGAAAACATATCAAAGAAAAATTACTAAAGATTCTAAGAATAACTACCCCTGTTACCATTACCCTTAAACGAGATGTACTAAAAGTTGCTAAGTATTGAAAAGGTAGCCTCAATACTGTTCACATCTTTGCAACCACCCTATTGTAACTGGTACAAGCCAGACCTCACCTGTGAGTATCATATTGGCATTGCATCACATAACATCCATACTTGCAATGCCTTTAAGAAAAAGTTCATGTAGTTAATTAAAGCCAAGTGGATAACATTTAAGGAGACCCCAAATGTAAATAAAAACCCTCTACCCAATCATACATAGAGTAGTGGATCAATAAATGCACTAAAGGTAGATTACTCGAGAAGCTTAAAGGTGTCGCTGGATAGAATTTATGAAATGCTGAGAAAAGCCGAGTACATGAAGGGTAGTTATGAAGAAAGATTAACATGCAAAAATTTCTATAAATATCACGGTGAAGAAGGCCATATGATCAACTTGTATGAAGGCTTATGCAATGAGGTGATACAAATATTGATTCAAAGAACTCTTAGAATTGAAGGAATTGAGAAATAAAAGAAATTGAGAAAAAGGTTAAGGGGAAATAAGTAGTTGACCTGATTGAGGAGGTGAACAAACTCATCACTGAAGAAGAGACCAATGAGTTCTTATAGCTAATGAAACACAATGAATACAATGTTATTGAGCAACTTAAAAAGACTCCTCTCAGAATATGATTATTGTAATTGATTTGAAGCTCCCAATCACATAGAAAAGCTTCATAAAAGGTGTTGAATGAGGCATACATGCCTTAGGTTATCAATCAAGAAACTATGTAGCACCTGGTAAGGAGAATCCAGACTTTAAATTATCTATACTTCATCAAAGATGAGTTGAATCTTGATGATACTGGGTATGACAAGCCATTATATATCATGATGTGTGCAAAGATATCCTAACATGAAAGGTATTGATCGATAATGGTACGTTGAATGTGCTGTTAAGGCACATGTTGAAAGAAATGTCCTTTGATGAGTCCTGCATAAGACCTAATACCATGATGGCAAGAGCATATAATGGCTCGTCAAGGTAGATAATTGGAACCCTAAAAATAAAGTTATACATGGGGCCACAAGTGTTCTTGGAGACACTACAGATGATAGATATCTACCATTCTTATAATATATTGTTAGGAAGACCATGGATCCATGCAGCTAGAGCAGTAACCTCCTCATTGCACCAATGCCTGAAATATATTATGAATGAGATGTTGATAACTGTTAAAACCAAGGAGACAGTTTCTATGATTAAGAATGTGGTTGTACCATTCATCAAGGTAGAAGATTACAGAGACAAGAATATTCACGCTTTTAAAATTATGAATGTTGAATGTGTTCCTGAAAGCACGATGCTAGGAAGGTAAAAAATCTCGAAAGTGGCAAGGATGATTTCTAATTCCTTCTAGAAGCATGAGATTCTTTTCCATCATGATCCTGATATTAGGATGCCCAAGTGAGTTAATTTGATGAAACTAAAGTGTGTTGACTAGGGATTTGGGCTTGGATATAAGCCCAAAAAAGATGACTATAAGTGAGTTGTCAAGATAAAAAAAGAAGCTAGAATGATGAAAATTGAAGGACGAGATCATTAAGATGTTCGTTAATGGTTTTTATTTAGTTTTGCACATGTTTGTTAATGGTTTTCATTAAAAATGTTAAGATAAATTCCAATATATAATATCAAATAATTTTAAAATTTTTATTATGCAATCTAGTAAATTGAAAAAAGAAGATAAATTTACTGTAATTTTGAAACTGAAATTATGTTTTAGATTATATTGAGATTTCACGCCTTTGAAAGCTATCAATAATAGTGAACGCATTGCGAGATGACATTATCTAATTGCTCAAAAACCATTTTATGAAAAGCTCTTGCTGGTTTGCTAGTATTGACATTGAGAATTCATAAAAGTCATCTCAATCTAATGAAACTTTAGTTATGCTCAAAAGTTTAGAATTACGTAGATTTGACCACTCGTAAAGAACTTAAGTTCACACAAGGATCTGCTTGCAATGCAACGGTTTCTATAGAGTTCATTCCATGCAGTCATGCACACTGTAGATTTCATTTGCTCGCTTAAACAGTTATAAATAGACCTTTCATCCCTTTTTGTTTTTCATTTCTGTCCATTCTCAGTACGAAAGAGCTGAGAATTTTGCTCGGATGATGCCCATGATTCAAGGCAAGAATGTTACCATTTATAAAAGGCCAAGCTTGTCCAGGCAATTGGCTAGCCTCTGGCCAGTTACCATTTTCCATTAAGTCCTGTACACAGTACAGAAATAGGGAATGGGCTGGTAAGCAAGTTATTCTCTTTCATAGTGACATTTCTTGTGCCCAAATGCTTGTTACAGAGGTGTTTAGTAGCGCAGATATGCATGGATAGGAATATTCGCTAGTAAATAGCTAAGGTGTCTCTCTCCCTGTAGCCAGTAGGTATCCTTTACCTATTCAACATCCTTAAAATGTACAAAGCTCATCACTGGCGGTATGTTATAATGTAGTATTATTAATAGAACAGACACATTTATTCAAACTCTCTTGTTTTTCAATTTTTTTGGCTTTGTGCTACACTATATGCTCATGATTTCCTTTCATTGTTCGTAGTTGCTGATTATCGTTGTTTGTGAGTGAAACACAGGATTTTATGGAGGAACTCTTGGTTAGCTTGTTTCGACAAGTGCTGCGCTGTCTCATATTGCTCAAGAAAATTGTTGTGCGGCATTCTCTGCAAATCAACTAGTTTCTTGGCCTATATTTAGCAACTGAGGATGCTCTTGTTGCTGCTCCTTGCTAGAAAATGTATGTGTTGTTTTGAAGCGTGTGCGGTGTGCTTGCAAATAAAGATGAATAATAAATGATAGATGTTATTGCGATTATATTTTATGTTGTGATTTCAGGAATGCAGGGAAGATAAAATTGGTCCTCGAGATGTAGAATCTTCTTACAGAAATACAAGTAAAATGAAGTCATAAATATGCTCTTTGATGAGAGGAGTCTACCTTTGTAAAGGGTTAGGTTTGAGCAAAACATCAGTACAGTGTCTCTGCTTTTGGTCCTGCTGCTGCTGCTGCAAATATCAGGATGAAGGTTAGCACAAATTCTGCTCCAACCTGAATTTATAGTGTCTAATGGCAATTTATAAGTAAATTGTGATGGTGTTGGACTCAGTTTTAAACTCAAAGAAGCAAGGAAAATAGTAAATCACCATCAAACCGACCTCTTAAAGTTTTCTCTGATAAAAGTTGATTTAATATACGTGTTTAAAACAAATGAGAAAAAAAAAGTTAACTCAAAGAGTAAAAAAGAACACAAATAATAAATAAATAAGCATTTGTGCGGTTGATCCCATGCTGGAAGCATTCAAAGGCAAACAATTAGGCATTGTCTTCCGTCAGTCAACCCTCAGCCCCGTATACAGTGGCCCTCCAGGAGTCGCCGTCGTGTTCAGAGCCGACACTACCGATATCCCTGCCTTGGACTCCAACATTTCTTTGTTTTTTTTTATATTGATATTTAACCCTAAAAGACACAATCTTTTTTTTTTTTTGTAGTTTATATTTTTCGATGAAGAACAACATTGCAATCTTTAGAGTATTTTATAAATTTGCTGCACGGAAGAGGAGAAATGATACAAGCCAGATTACGACCACAAAACCATGAATCATCTGAACAAGAATAAGAAGTTGCAGAGGAACTGAGATCGAAAGATGCAAGAAAATGGGGATGGTATATCATATTAATTAATAGTTGAACAAAAAGAGTTTAGAAGCGGATGAGTTGTGGCTCGACGAATCTTATATTGAAAAGATATCGAGTTTGAATTTTTTTTCCTTTATAAAAAAAAATAAAATTGAAAACGAAATAAGTAAACAAAGTCTGATGATCAATGAGTCGATGAACGTGTATTGCAAACATGCTATATATATAATAGGAGGCCACTGTAATTTTCTATGGAGTATTATGAACTTCATTATCCTGCCATCTTGTACAAGGAAATGTAGGGTTAAAATTATACCGGAAGTTATTCTTTGACCAAAGTTTTTTAATATAAAATAGTAATATACTTAAAATAAATTATAGGTAAATAAAAAATTGATTTTAAATAATTATTGATTAACATGTTTTTATGAAATCCAAATTTTTTTATCTCATATTAAAAAATTAAATACTTGTTTTATAGTTTATATAGTGGAAAGTTAAAAGCTATAAAAATGAGCTCAAGCAAAGTGACTTTGAAGGTTTTTTTCTTACCAACATATTTTGGTCTTAGATACGAGTTTATTATAAAATAATTCTAGGAGAAAAAAAAACTTTTTGTGAACCCATTTATTTATATTATGTATATATCTGATCAATGAATAAAGAGTTTGAATGATCTTTATTTTTTTTATGAACAATTTATTTTTAAAGAAAAAACATTTAGATTTTAAGGCAAAAAGATGTTAGGTCTTTGTTTTTTGTATGATGAATAGTTAAGGAAAAATAATAAGAACTAATTCTATTAATTATTGGAATTGATTCCACATCAATTTTGGTTTAAAATATAAGTATAAATAGGGGTAAAAAGAGAGATGTTTTGCACGTCTTGTATTAGCTTTCAAACCTTGCATTAGCTCTCAAACCTTTTTTTCTATTTTTTCCCTTGTTTCTTTTGCCTCTAATTTATGAAGCTGTTTTCCTCTTTTCTCTATATTTTAGAGCTTAAGTCTTTTATAAAGAGATTTTGAGTTGTATTTTTTAGAGTTCGTAGATCTTGTTTAGTAGTGCATTAAACTAGGTGGTAATATTGAAATCTTAAAAGGTTTATTGAATCCATTCCATTTATTTCAAGAGATAAACAATAGAACATTAAAAATAAATAATTGTTCATTGACAATAACTAATTACTATTTGTTTATGATTCTAAAGTCATTAACAAATAAGTACTTTACACTGGTTTTTTATTCATGAAAGTTTATATTTTATGATTCAAGTTTAATTTATGTACTTATTTATATGTTTAGAATGCATATTAGGTTTATGTTTTAATAACATTGCAAATTGATGTTCCTTACCTTGTTTTATACGACTGCATGTAGCTTAAACTAAATTGTTATCACTAGTATGATTTTTTCGACAAAAATCTAAAGGATTTACTCTTGCTAGTTATTTATTTAGTTTATTAAAAGTAATTGATTAGTACTTAAAAGTATATTTTTATCAAGGTTTTATATCATCATTTTGCACTTGAAGTATCAATAACTCCTTAACTAGAGCATGTTTTATAATAACAAGTCTAATAATATAAGATAACTTTAATTTATGATAAATGCTCATTTTAAATGTAGGCATATCTCACAATTAAAAGAATTGATTGATGTGATTAACTATTGAAAGTTAAAGGACAAAGAAAATGCTAAGCTTATAAAAGAGATGCTGATTCAATTCAAATTGGAATACTATTCAGTCATTGGGTTATATTTGAAGCTGTAAATCTTGGAATTTAGTTTGGTTTATATGGCTTGAACATTAAGACATAGGCCTAAAACATTCATGAAGAGTCCAAGACTCAATTCTGCTGTTTGGAAGTCCAAATCTTAACATTAAAAGAGAAGTCCGAATCTATTCTACATCCCATACATTGTTAAGTGTTCAGCCCATATCTTGAGTTTTAAAAGTCCAAATGACCTCATTGTAGCTTTGTTGGAAAGCTGAGACAATTTCTTAGAACTTTCATGAAGACTATCTGTTCAAATTCTAATGTTAGCAATGATGTTTTCTGCAGACAAGAAGATAAGGATTTTTACCAAGTCAAGAGGTGACTACCCATTTAACAATTAGTCATCAAATCAATAGTTCTGAATTTTAGCCTATAAAAAAAGACATTTGCCATGCATTTAGATATCTTAGTTTTCAGATCAAGATTATGTTCTTGCTCTTTTTCTTTATATTTTTGTAATGCTTAAGTTTTGCTTTCATTAATATCTTGTTTATGCCTTTCATTTCCTTAACTATACTTAGTTAATTTATATCATGTTTATGTTCTTATATTGTTTATTTATGTTTTTCTTCTTCATAATATTTACCTAAGTTTATTATGTCAATGTGAAAAGGTTTCACTAATAGTGTTAGAATAGGTATAATATAAACTCAACATGAACTTCAAAGTTTATATCCAAGAAAGTTTGTTATTAACATGCCTTATCTTTTTATCTTACTAATTATTAATACCTTGCTTGTTAAATGATTAATCTAGATTTGTGTTGTATAACACTTGGTACAACAAATGCTTGACACTTTCATAGCCAACAATATGGTATAACGTACACCTGTGCTATGAAAGGAACTTGATTTGTTGGTAATATAAGTTAGCATTATGAATTCCTGACAATATTTAAAAGTTTGGTGTTACTTAAATAAGATAATTAATATGATCATGTTAACAATTTATAATGAGCTATTAATGACAAATTATCTGATTGGAACCTCCTTTGTGTGTGGTTTTTAGTTGAGTAATAAAAATAGTTTATATTACAGTTATTTTTAATATCATTAGTGGATTCTCTAACCTTGACATTTATTTTTATCATTGTTTAATCCTCACATTAATTTCACATCTCAAAATTCTCTTCAACTTATTATTATTATTATTATTATTATTATTATCATTATAGTTCACCTCCATATGTTTCGACCCTGATTTTGCCGGATTATTTATTACTTCGATACCCCTGCACTTGGAATAAAACATCAATATTTTGATCGTGTCAATAATATTGTTTATAATTACTAGTTTATAAACCTTATACCTGTTATATTTTTGCATGCATATTTATTAGAGATTTCTTTGTTGAAAGCTTTATTTATCTACTAAAATTCTGGATATTTACATTTTGAATGTACCAAGAAATTAATTTAATACATTAAGATTAGAGTAAAATATTATTTAATGATTTTTTTTAAGTCTTAAGTTTTATGTTTTATTGTTGCCTATGTATAGTCAAATATTAATTTTGTCTATTATTTTTTAAAACATATATCATGACTTCAATTCAAGATTTAGTTATCTATGTTGCTTCGGCTTAGTAGGGAGGATTCCATCATTATCTTTTTGTGGCACATGATAAAAAACCTAAAAAGTTCAATGGATGAAACTTTAAGAGGAGAATAGAAAATGTTGTTCATTTTGAACACCTTAAACTTAGCTAAGTTCTTTTCTAAACAAGTGTTAAAGTTATTAGAAAATAAATATGACCCCACTGTTGTGGAAATTGTGAATGCATGAAATCATAATGACTATGTATAAAAGAACTACATCTTAAATGAAATGGAAAATATATTTCATGATGTGTATAGTTCAATAAAAAGAGTAAAGACACTATGAAAAGTTTTGGATAAAAAGTACACGGTTTGAGATGCTATTATGAAAAATATTTATTGTCGGTAAATTTTTAGATTTCAAGATGGTCAATTCAAGGATCATGATAAGTTAAGTTTAAGAGTTCTAACTCCTCTTGCATGATATTCATGCTGAAAAAAATGGTTCTTAATAAATCATTCTAAGGGCTGCAATTATTGAATTTTTTTCTTTTAGAGCCATATTGAAAAAGTTGGATATTCTTTTGATTAACTTATTTTCCTTTTCTACCATCAACCTCAGTTTGTGGTCTTCACATCTCATTTCCTTGTACTTATGTTTAAGGTTATTTTTGAAATCTTTTTAAGATGGTGACGATTTTTTAATCATTTGAAAGGATTCATTAAGAACCATTTCTTTAGCATGAATATCATATAAAATGAACTGAAACTCTTGAACTTGACTTATCAGAATATTTAAATTGACCATGTTGAAGTTAATAAATTTATCAACTATAAATTGTTTCATACCAACATCATTAACTTCATGCTTTTGGTTCAACGATTTTCATAATGCTTTCGTACTTTTAATTGAACTATACACATCATCTAATATGTTGTCCAATCTATTTAAGATATAGTTTTGGCACCTAAAATCATTTTGATTCCATGCATTCACAGTTTACAAAACAATGAAATTATATTTATTATCTAACAACTTTGATGCCTTTTCAAACAAGAACTTTTTCAAATTCAAGGTGGTTAAATAGAAATAAATCTTTTGTTGTCACATTTTAAAGTTCATTCCATCAAGATTTTTAGTTTTCTCATCAGACAAAAAATGATGATATAATCCTTCTTAGCAAAGAAACATTGGTTAGAGTAACTAAATCTTAAGTTGAAGTCATACTAAATGTTTTATAATAACATCCTAGTTTATACAATTAAATTTGGATATAAACATGCAATTCATAAAGAGACAAATAAATAATCCAATTTAGACGTTAACTAAACAATTAGATAATGTATTTATATATGATAGATAAGCACATAAAGAACACAAGTAAATGAATAAAATTTTAGTCTATAGTTTGTTGGTGATATTTGAAAGGTTGCGATTTTTAGCCTAGATTGCATGTAATTAGTAACATCCCAATTTTTAACACTACTAGAAAATTGATAAATATAAACGGAAATACCGACAAAAATATTCCAATGAGAAAAAAATAATTAAAACAAAGCAAAAAAAATAATGATGTGTCATTTATACCAACATAATTACCAACGGAATTACTTCTGTCGGTAAAATCGTTGATAAAATATTAACACTGTTTATATGTCAATTACAAAGGGAATCACCAAGAAAACATTTCATCGGTATTTTCCAAAGAACTCTGGAATTGTTCACTTTTCAATTGTACTATTAATTACTATTCTTTACAGATAAAATCACTGATGGATTGAAAAGTCATCAGTGTTATTTAGAGGGTTTCTAAAAAGTTTTGTTTAAATTGAAAATTTAAATTAAATATTACAAACAGAATATCAACGAATTGAAAAGTCATCGGTGATATTTGACGGTTTTTGAAATTTTTTTATTAATTTGAAAATTGAAATTAAATATTATAGATGGACTCACCAAAAGAATGTATTAAATTTAAATTAAATTTAATAATCCGTCGATAAAACACCCCAATAAAAAGACTAGAATCCCTAATTTCACAACATACGGATCTCTTTTCTTTATCTTTTTCTTCTTTTTCCCCATATGTAAAAAAATCAGCATCCCTTTCTTTCTCTTCTCTTCTCTTCTCCTTCTCTTCTTCTACATGCTCATGTATGTCTTATTTTCCTTTCTTCTTTTCCCTTCTCAATCCTTTTTTAATTAATATGCTTTACGATCTTTTTTCCTCTTCTCAGCTTCACTTGCAATTACATTAAGGTAAGATTTTTTTTTCTTCTTTTTTCATGTTGTTTTTTCACTATATTTTTTATTTTATTTTATTTTAAATTTTTTTTGTTCTTAATAATTATATGAATGTTATTGTAGGATTTTGTTTTTCATATGAGATCATTTTTTTGTTGATTTATTTTTAGCAATCACAACTTCATTTCTTTCATATGAATTTTTTTTAGTTGATTTTTTTTTGTGTTATTTATTTGTTACAAATTTATTTGAGTTGATTTTCTTCTTTTTTCCAAGAAACTCAGTTTTGAGTATTATAGAGTGTTGATTTATATTAATTTAATTATTTTATAGTTTTGTAAAATAGATTTTTTAAAAATATTTTTAAATAATTACCGATGGAATTACATACGGTATTTTTCCGAGGAAAATACCAACGGAATGAAGCTGATAATGTTTTTCATCTTTTTTCCGTCAGTAAATCCATCGGTAAGAATATTTTTTTATTACCAATGGAATTACCGATAGAAAAAAAAATTATCGATGAAAGATTCACCTACAGAACATTTCTATCTATGATTCCATCGCTAAACTAATTACTGACAAAATCAAAGTACAAATATCGACGGAAAATTCCGTGGGTAAATATAAAGATTATGGTTGTTGACACGATCAAAAGATTGATGTCATATCTCAAGTGCAAGAATGTCGAAGTAATAAATAACCTTGCAAGACCACGGTCAAACCACAAAGAGGTGAACTATATAAATTATAATTATTATTAATAATAATAAGTTAAAGAGGACTTTGAGATGTAAGATTAATGTGAGGATTTAACAATGATAAAAATAAATGTCAAGGTTAGAGTATCCACTAATTGTATTAAAAATAAATATAATATAAACTCTTTTTATTACTCAACTAGAAATCACACACAAAGGGGGTTTCGATTGGATGATTTGTCATTAATAGCTTATTATAAATTGTTAACATGATCATATTATTTATCTTATTTAAATAACACCAAACTTTTAAATCAAGTTTGTCAGGAATTCATGATATTAACTTACATTAACAACAAATCAAGTTTCTTTCATAGCATAAGTGCAGGTTATATCATGCAGTTGGCTATGAAAGTGTCAAGCATTTGTTGTACCAAGTGTTATACAACACAAATTTAGATTAACCATTTAACAAGTAAGGTATTAAGAATTAATAAGATAAAAATGATAAGACATGATAATAGCAAGTTGTTTAGGATATAAGCATTGAAGTCCATATTGAGTTTATATTATACGTATCCTAACACTATTAGTGAAACCTTTTCACCTTGACATAATAAACTTAGCTAAACATAATGAAGAAGAGAAACATAAATAAACAAGATAAGAACATAAATAAGATATAAGTTAACTAAGTATAGTGAAGGAAATGAAAAGTATAAACATAAAATAAAAATAAAGATTACAAAATACAAAGAAAGAGAGTGATCTTGATCTGAACACCAAGATATCTAAATGCATGGCAAATGCCTCTTTTTATAGGCCAAAATTCAGAACAATTGATTTGATGACTAATTGTTGAGTGGGTAGCCACATCTTGACTTGATGACAATTCTTATTTTCTTGTCTGAACAAAACGTCATTGATAACATCAGAATTTGAATAGATAATCTCATGAAAGTTCTGGGAAATGGTTTCAGCTTTCCAACCAAAAACAAATCAGTGCGTTTGGACTTCTAGAACTCAAGATATGGGCTAAACACTGAATAGTGTCTGGGTTGCAGAACAAATTCTGACTTCTCCGTTATTGCTACGATTTGAATTTGAAAACGGCATTTTTGAATCTCGGACTCTTCATGAAAGTTTTAGGCATATGTCTTAGCTTTCCATCCATATAAACGAGAACTAAATCAGAGTTCTACAACTCTAGTCATGATCCAATAACCGAATAGTGTTCCAGTTTGGACTAAACTAACATCTCTTTTCTAAGCTTAGCTCTCTCTTTATCTTTTCAATTTCAGTAGTTAAACTCATCAATCAATCCTTTGATTTATGTGATAGGCCTGTATTTAAGATGAACATTTACCATAAATTAAAGGTATCTTATATTATTAGACATGTTATTATAAAACATGCTTTAGTTAAGGAGTTGTTGATACTTTAAGTGCAAAATAATGATATAAAACCTTGATAAAAATACACTTTTAAGTACTAATCAGTTGATGTGAAGCCTAGTTACAATCAGATTCAATACTTAATTGAAATAAACCCAAGACATGTAAAAATTAAAATTAAAATAAAGGTTGTTTATGCTGCTACAAATAACCCAAGAGAACTATAAAAGATAAGTCTAGTTTTTCTAGCTTAAAAAGTTTTTATAACCAAAATAAACCATATTTGTAACTTTATGAAGAGTTGCCAACTCTGGATGTCCTAAATAGACTAGAATTATCTGATGTGATTGTGGAATTAATTTCATCACCTCTTGTTTTTCCTTATAGATCTAGGTTTCTTTGTAATACTTGGACAATAATAAATACAAATATATTCCTTTATTGTTGTCTTATTAGTTTCCTTCCTAGGAGAATTATTAAATAATCATTCCTAGCTAAGAAATCATACCTGATTGAAATCTTCCTTGAATTGATAAGAGAATATTTGCTAACTTGAAATCATTATAACATTAGGAAATCATGACTAGATAAGGATTCCATAATGCTGGACATATTAGGCCCATGTTGAACATGGCTTGAGCTCTTCTTGCACTTGGATTAGAAGGACTGGAACCTCCTTTTAATGTTCCAATGGATCTCCAGAATCAGCCCTAGCCAAAACCTTTCTAACAAACTCATTCATTGCCTCCTTCATTGCTTTTGTCTTAGACCTTGTGATTGGAACAATTGAAACATGTAATAGATCCCTAATTGTGTTTGTGAGTTGATCCATATCAATTAGTCTCTCCAAGTTAGAAGGAACTTATCATCGAGTTCAATCTTTAATTATAAATTGTCTTTCATCAATAATATCATTTTGTGCACGAGCCACCCCATCGTGGGTTTCTAATACCTTTGTACAATTCACCTCATCATGAGCCCCTAACACAACACCTTTGTGCAAGCCACCTAATTATAGATCTTTAATACAATTTCTTTGCGCGGGTCATCCCATCATGGATTCCACCACTATGATTTCAAATGACATCAACTAATATAGATGACAATAACACACTAGTTCTTGGAAGTCTTTTTTTAGGGAGAATTTTTTATTCCTTCCTACACAAGCATGTTGTATTTTGCAACCTTTTTAAGCCATGTTTGTTGTACAACACATAATAAAGTAAAATAACCACCAAGGATTGTTGGGTTTTAATACCAATTAATACAGACCAAAGCAAAGGATACATGAATTTGTTACATGTTAAAACTTTCAAAGACTATAAAGGCTATAAGTATAGAGAGACAAAAAAAAAACTTAATTTTTATTCATCACAAGCTATTACAAGCTTTTATATAGAAAAACACGAAAAAACCCTAATATAACTGATAAAAAAAACTAGGAAAAATATTACATTCACATAGAAAAAACTGGAAAAGAATTTAAATAAAAATAGGAAAAATTAAAGTTAGTGAAGAAAAATATCTATTTTTTAAAACAATGCTTGTGCATCAATCTTACAACAAAAACTGCAACTCTAAAATGTATGAAAAAACTTAGTAAAAATAAACTAAGAAAAGCAACAAAAAAGAGAGGCTAGAGAGCTACTACAAGATGTGTAGAACAATGTCTATTCAACCTCTATCTATACTAATTTTTAAAACAAAAACTATACAAAATGAATTATAATAATTATCATAATTAATTCCCACCATTGTACCTTAATGATATGTTGTAAAAAGAATAAAAACCTGATAGTTTTTTTTACCTAAAAAACCACTTGTTTTTCCTTTGAAAAAAACTATTCATGAAAAATGATTGTTTAGACTATTTATTCATTAGCTGGAAAAAAAAAATTATGATTAAAAAATTATTTTATAATAAATTAAAATTCAAGTTCAAAATAGATTGACAAAATACAAACTTAAGCTTTGAGACTTGAGGCTCAAGTTCGAGCCTGAGCCTAACACATATGTATAGGTTAAACCCAAACTACTTTGATGAGGTTCATTTATGACTCTTCAACTTTTCACTTTATAAACTACAAAATATTCTTATCTTTTTCAATGTAAGATAGAAGATTTTTAGTTTCACAATAACATGTTAACCAAGATTTTTTTTAGATTAATTACTTATTGATATAATTTGTTTTAATCATGTTAATGTTCTATATTAATAAAATTTTATTGAAGAATAATTTCTAATAAAGTTTTAACCCTATAAATAAATAAATTTTATTTTTTTAGACGCAAATATGTTCATCAACCATGTCTTTAAAATAAATTTTCAACAATTATCTTTGATTTGGGTCTTCAAATACTTGTCTTGTTTTGTTTTATTTTTATCTTTATTTTGTTTTGAACAAAACAAAATCAAGATATTCATGGATTTAATTCTATAGTTTTTTATTTTCTTATTTTATATTTGAATTTTTGTTTTGAATCCTTGTCTCTTTTGCTTTTAAGTCATTTTAATTAAGGTATCAAAGATAATTATATTTGACTAAAGGAATGTAGCACCATTAAAATAATGGATCTTTTATCACCAATAAAACTAGTAGTGTGGTAATTGTTTTCATTAATAAATAATATCTCAGATTATTTGAATGCTTTCATTTTAATTAAAGTTTCAATAAGTTGTATATATTTTTCATTATAAGTTCATGACTACCAATATAGAAGAATACTAATTTACTTACTATATGTTTATGACTAGCTTATTCACCTAAAATAAAAGTCAATTATCTATATTAATTGTTTTGATTTTGAATAGAAAATAATTTTGTTTCTAAACTTGTAATTTTATTAAATTGTTCCATATTAACAAAATTATTTTCTTATAAAATAACCAAATGGAATAACTAATTATTAATGGCTCTAAACCCAAAAATAAGTAATATAGAGTACTAGATTTTGCTTAGGTTATCATTCTACTAAACATAAAGGTTGCCATATAATTATTGATGACATGATGTGAATTTTAATTATGCAAAAAAAAAAAAAAAAATTATAAAACCTGACGAGCCGGATTTCGAGTTATTCGGGTTGATTCGGTTAACCTGGATCAACCCAAATCATCTTGGAAAAATAAAAAAAATATATTTTAAGTTTTAATATTTTATATGAAAAAATTAAGAAACAATTTATGTAAATATATGCTATACATATTGTAAATAATGAAGTTTAAAAGATTATTTCTAAAGGTTTTTTATCCCACATTGAAAATATATTATGTTATCTTTTTAAGTTAAAGTATTTAAACCAAAATTTTTTTTTTTATCTTATATTAAAAAAACATAACTTTTTTCTTATGAACAAAAAATATGACATACAAAAGACTTCAAATTCCTCGTTTAAAAAATAATTGTTTTCCTGTGAATATAAAATATATATATCAAAGGGTTTCAAATCTTACATAAAAAAAAAAAAATTTTTTAGTATTTATATAATGAATTTTGAAAAGAGTTAATTATCAAATAAAAAATAATAAAAAAGAGATTTTTAGTTAGAAAAAAAATACATTTTTTAAAAAATAGACTTCTATTAAATTTTGTTGGGTTAACATGACAAGTTGTCCAGATTTTATCAAAAAAACTTTTAATCCAATCTTTTATTTTATCCAAATTAGTCTAGTCATCAGGTAAACCCGCTAACCAGTTCGGGCTTAATAACTGTGGATCTCGCGAACCACCAATAGCAAAATCTCATTCTCTTCAAACTCTCCTCTTTCTCTCTCGCTAAACCGGTCTTCCTTTCAAATCAAGAGAAGAGAACGTTGACCCTGAGAGAGATCCAGGCCTCTCCCTCCCCTCCCCCCATCTGCGTTAAATTCAATCCAACATAACTGCTTTGCTCGTCAATACAACCCAATCTATCTCATCCATCCTGTAAGTCTTCCCATTTCATACATTTTCTTCAGTTTGTGTTGTGCTTGTACATACAATGGATAGCAATTACACAACCATATCAAATAACTCATACGTAGATTTACAAATACGCGATGATCCTCAAAACCCATTACCCCAAAGAAAAACCCACATCAAATTGCACCCTCTTCATGAAGTTGAGAATTTTATTGGCAATGGCCAAAGTCTTGACGACGACGATCAAGATGATTTTGACGTTGATGATTACCCACTCGTTTCGAAAAAGAAAACAAGTAAAGATTCTGGTATTTATGGCGCCGTTTTTAATCTCACTACTTCCATTATTGGGGCTGGGATTATGGCCTTACCTGCTACAATGAAGGTTCTTGGATTGGTTTTGGGATTTGTTTTGATAATAGTCATGGGTATTTTGTCTGAAATTAGTGTTGAATTGTTAGTTAGGTTTTCAGTTCGGTTTAAGGCTTCTTCTTATGGTGAAGTTGTTCGGTTTGCTTTGGGGAAACCTGCTAAGGTTTTGTCTGAAATTTGCATCATTGTGAACAATGCCGGTGTTTTGGTTGTGTATTTGATAATTATAGGTGATGTCATGTCAGGATCGCTCCATCATGTGGGGGTTTTCGACCAGTGGTTAGGAAATGGGTTTTGGGATCATAGGAAGTTGGTGATTTTGGTTGTTGTGGTGGTTTTTTTAGCACCCCTTTGTGCATTGAATAAGATTGATTCTTTGAGCTTGACTTCGGCTGCTTCTGTGGCTCTGGCTGTGGTTTTTGTTGTGGTATGTTTTATTGTTGCTTTTGTTAAGCTCATTGAAGGGAAAATTGAATCCCCGAGGATGACTCCTGATTTTGGTTCGAAGCAGGCTATTTTGGATTTGCTTGTGGTGATTCCGATCATGACAAACGCTTATGTTTGCCACTTCAATGTTCAGCCTATATACAACGAGCTTGAAGGACGATCACCTCAGAAAATGAACAGGGTGGGCAGGATCACCACTGTTCTTTGCGTTGTGGTTTATGCTTCAACTGCGATATCAGGTTATTTACTTTTTGGCAAGGATACTGAATCTGATGTGTTGACCAATTTTGACAAGGACCTTGGAATTCGTTTTAGCTCTGCCTTGAATTATATAGTTAGGATTGGCTACATTCTTCATTTGGTTCTCGTTTTTCCTGTTGTTCATTTCTCTTTAAGACAAACAGTGGATGTCTTGGTGTTTGAGGGATCAGCTCCGCTTTCAGAGAGTAGGAAGAGGTCTTTGGCCTTAACAGCTGTTCTATTGGCACTGATTTATTTTGGGTCTACTATGATTCCAAATATTTGGACTGCTTTCAAATTTACAGGGGCGACAACGGCAGTTTCATTAGGTTTTATATTCCCATCTCTTGTTGCATTGAGGTTAAGTCAGAGTGGGGAGGATTTAAACGTTGGAGAGAAGTTTTTGTCATGGCTGATGTTAATATTGGCTACAATAGTTAGTATTGTTGGAGTGATTGGCAATATTTATAGCCTCAAAAGCGATTCTGAATGATTCTTAGTACTTTTTGGATTTGCTTTTGTTTAACTGTAAACATTCTCAATTTTGAAAAAATAATGGGGGTGCCAATTTCTCTGTTCTCATTTTGATCAGTGCCTGTTTGCTTTGAACCATCAAGTCAAACTGGGGTTGACACTTTGCCTAGTACACCGTTTCAATCTAAAGTTCCAGGTCCAGTTTAGAAAGACCTCTGTGGCATACTCAATTTTAGATTTGGTTCAGCATTTCATTGGTTACTTCAGGAGATCACTTCTGTGGTTACCCACCATATGTAAGGTGATTGAAAATTACACAATTTTCGTGCAAGTAGATCATTATTTAGCCCTGACATCTCTTAATGAAGCTGTCTGTTTAAATGGTATAATTCTGCAAGAACACTTCTATTGTAATTTTTCATTTGACAAAGCGCTGGAGGAAGCTTTATTTTATCTCTTTGATATGTGAAACTTTGTTCTCTGTTAATTGTTGTGATTATAACATTCAGCTCCTAGCTCTCTCTTATCATTTCTTTTTATCATGGATCACACCATGCATTCTTATCCTGCCTGAGCAAGTTGCATGTGTTTCAAGTTCTTAACAACAACGAAGGAATAAGAATCTCAGCAAATTCTGTTTGACATAACGTTTTGTTGACTGTTAGCGGGCTCTCCATTGTTATGTGAAAAACAGCTTGAAGAAGAGCTGGCATTTGCACTCAGGTTTTCAGTTCAATTCTTGTAATATCCAATCTTGCCCTATCATTTGGTCTTTAAAATGAGCCGGATACTTCTTATATTAGCATTTCTTATTTTGTCATGTTTATTCCATTACAAAGATGGTATGTTGCTGGTACATGAAAGAACAAAGGCATCCTATAACCATTCGGAGGGGCTTGCTCTGAACTTCAAAAGATATTTTGATGTGCCTTAGGTTCCTAACCTGAACGTTCCTAACCTACAAACTAGCAATCTAATATGGAGATGAAGGAAGGAAGGTTTGGTAACATGATTTTTTCTTATAGTGTTTAGGAAGAGAATTACATGATTTGAAATGAAAATGAGAGATAAAGTTTGAATTAAGCTCTTTGATAAGTCAAAGATGTTACAAGGAATTGCTATTCGGATAACGATGTCACATTTTTTTGTGATTAAGAGTGATAAGTCTAATTTATTTTTCAATCAATTCTAAAAATAAAAGAACAACGAAGAAAACTATCTAAAGGAGATGTTGAAAAGTTTTCTATTATTTTCAAAAGTTTTACAAGCCTTCACACTTATCAAAGCTTTAGTCATGCTAATTTGACTTAATAAGGCACTTTGTAGTTATTTCGTCCGAGCTCTCGCTATTTGACCATTTGAATGCCTATACACATTATAATTAATACCATAAGAAAAAAAAACCATGTAACCAAATCTACCTTCATCTTCATATCAAATTGCTAGTTTGTTCGGGTTAGAAAGCTAAGGCTCATCATCTTTGTATCAAAGCTAAGGTTTCAAAACTGATTTGGGACTTTGTATGTGGCTAACATGATATCAAAAGTATCAAGGATTGTGGATTGAAACAAATTGTTCTCTTTGACTTGGATTTGGATTGAAACGAGTTTTTCCTTGTTGATTTTAGTGGCTGTTTATATTTTTTTATTGAAATTGTTAAGTTGAAAGACATTGTTGTTAAGATTTGTGTGTGAGTTCTGAGAAATTGAAACTTGCAACCCCACAAAGGCAACCTCATAGGGTGCAATAAAATGTTGTTATTGAGGTTGAATTGGAGTCGAATGGGGAGCGCGAGGCTAAACAAATTACAAAGATCTATAAAGAAACAAACAAAAAATGTGAATAATGGAGCTTCAGTTCAACACCGAAAAGATGAAAAACAAAAGAGAGCAACAATGATTATCATTCAAATATATATATATATATATATATGAATGACAATCATTGTAAAGTGAAAGTGGATGACAAGGCTTTTTTATTTGAAATTATTATCAGCTACTACTTTTATACAATATTATGGGAGGCAATTGTTGGCGAGTAAAAAACTCGTAAGACTTAAATAAAAGGTTAATAAAGTAGCTACTCGAACTTTACTAGAATTGAGGGTTTAGAATCTGAAATTTCAGTAAAGGATTCAGTTGATAATGATTTGATTCCTCACAGTGCAGAACCAATTTCAGCCCCACAATGTATTGATTGGGTTGAAGAATACATGAACAATTTCGTGAAAGATAATGACATATCAATTATCCCTGTTGGTGATTAGAGAATGAATTATCTTGAAGAGAGAAGAAATGATACGATTTAGGCAATTGAAAAATGATCAGATTCGATTTTTGTTGTAATGTTCCTAACTGTTCAATTTTATGGCAACATACATAACTCTTAATCTGACCATTGGATCAGATTGAAACTTTACCCAGAGTTTCCAGATATATTTTTAAATATTGAGTTAAAGTTTTAAATCAATCAAAGTTAAATAAGGCAACGTAACATAGGCTAAAAGCTATTGTACGAGTTCTTGTTTGTTATGAATTCTTATCCTAGTGCATGGTTTTAACCATTGCATTCCTATTAATCTGGTACATATTCCAATTGATGAGAGGACTTCTATAGATGAGGTTAAAAAGATAGAAATGATGAAAAAACTTCATGAATAGTTTTGATCTCATATTGAGGAGAAGATAATAAAATATGTCAAACATGCTAATTAAGAGCGGAAAATGGTTAAACTTGAGATAAGAGATCTTGTTTGGATTTGTTTTAGAAAAGGTAGATTTCCCAACAAATAAAAGTCCAAATTGATACCTAAAGTTGATGGATCATTTCGAGTTATTGAAAGGGTGAATGATAATGCTTACAAGGTTGACCTTCCTTGTGACTACATTGTTCAGCTACGTTTAATGTAAAAGACTTATTATCTTGCTTGGAAGATGTTGACAATTCTGATTTGAGGACAAATCACTTTCAACCTAAGGGTGATGATATGCATCATGATTCTAACATGAAAGGGGATAGTTCTAATATGTATGGGTATTCAAATGGTTCAATGATGAGAGCTCAGGCGAAACAATTACAAAGTTCCTTAGCAAGTCATATTAGTGTGACTAAAGCTTTGACGAGTTTCAAGGCTTGTAAAACTTTTGGAAATAATATATAACTTTTCAACTTCTCCTTTAAAGAGGTTTTTTCGTTGTTCTTCCATTTCCAGACTTGGTTGAAGAAAAAATTAGACTTATCACTCTTAATCACATAGAGTGTATCGTCTTTATCCTAATAGAAATTTCTTATAGGGTCTCCAACTTATTAAAGAGTTTCATCCAGATTTTGTCCTTTATTTCCATTACAAATCATGTAATTTCAGCCTAAACACCATATATATATATATATATATATATATAAGTAACCTATCTTCCTTTATCTTTATATTAAATTGCTAGTTTGTTTAGCTTAAGAAGCTTAGGCATATCACATTAGGTGAAGGGAATCATTTGCTGATTATATAGTAGGTGTCCTACAAGTTGGTTGTCGACTAAGAGAGAAGGTCCATCCTTACTGGTTTCCTATTTATAATTGGTCCAGTCCACCAACAAAGCATCCTTTCATCTAGTTAAGAAAGCATTCAAACTCAAAAACTCGAGATATTATGGGAAACACATTTTGAAAAAGCGGACACTAAGACATTAATTGGATGATATGTGACTAGTTTTTTCAGGATAAGACGAGCACCCAAGGGAATAAGCTAAGGAAAGTGAAGGGCTAATTAACAAAACTTGCATTACTGTAAGATCTTTACAAGCTTTGTTGGAGTGCAAAAAATAAAAAATAAATTGTTCATCGAAATCTGATAAATGGCAATCCTCTTGTCTAAGCTAGGAGGGAAATAAACCTTGGACATCATTTAAGGAAAATAAAATTGTGGAACTAAAAATGCATAATGTTTTAGCATGTATAATAACATTGATACTAGAAAAACAAACAAACAAACGAACAAGTGAGGGTATAAAAGAAAGAAAAAGGTTCAGGAGAAAAGACTTGCATTGTTGCTTTATAACTCCCCTCTAGACTAGACATGCAAAGTGTTTTTGTGAAGTTGTTTGGTGCATCTTTGGATAGCACAAAAATTTAACCAAGGAAATTGAACTATGAAAAAAAACAATTAAGCCGATTAGAAAATTTTTAAAAAAATCGGTTCAGTTTGGTTTCAGTTTTAGAATGCTAAAATGGAATAAACCAAACCAAATTGGACCGGTTCAAACCAAAATAAACAAAGTTTTTTTTAAAAAAACCAGGGGTATAAATACTAAAGTTCTACCCCCCGATTTAGACCGATTCAAACCGAAACAAACAAAGTTAAAAAAAAAAAATAGGGGTATAAATACTAAATTAAAGCCCCCCATTGTTTTTCAAACTCTTAGTTTTTTATTCTTTTTTGTTTGCCCTATTTTTATCTAACATATATCCAAAGACAAAACATCCCCCATTCTTCTTCTGCTACTTTTAGCTTTTATTTTTCATTTCCACGTTTCTAAGACCTGAAACACCTAACTGGTAACACGAAAACTTTTAACCTATCAAACTAATCAATCATATCATGGGTGTGAAGAGTTTTGTTGAAGAAGGTATTGCATCAATAGTTGTTGGGTGCTCTATTAACCATTTGGATCTAATAAAGGTTCGCATGCAACTCTAAGGCGAGTGGAGTACCCAACAACAATAACATGTGTTTTTTGATTTATCAATAATAACCAACAATATTATTGATAGATCCAACCCTCAAGCGCACAATGTCCACCCTAGATCTATCAATAATATATGTGTTTTTTGTTGCTTGTCTTAAAGGTTAAAGATTGGATCTTTATGATTTGTTTGTGGGGCTTTTGTGAAAATCAAGAAAAAAGATGATGGTGCCATCAACTACAAGATTATTTCCAGTGCAAGATTATATTTGTGTTATTTCAGTTTTTTTCCTGGTTTTCTAACAATATAAACTGAACCGAATCAAACCAAAATTGGTCGGTTTCAATCGGTTTTGATTTGAATTAACAAAAAATTAGTTTGGTTATTTTTTTCAATTTAAAATCGAACCGAAAAAAAAATGCTTACCCCTAAAAGAGGTACGAAAAACTTGTCCAATTCTCTGCACAAGGATTAACCCAGGTTGATTTGGGTCAATGTAAGGATAAAAATTACTATTATTGTCGCACCCATGCAGCAGAGTGTGGCGATCCTCGATTGATTTCGGGGTTTTTCTTTGTTTTGAATAAGGGAGTAGCCACCTAGTATTATGGTCACTAGAAAACCTAATTGGTCTTTCAGAGATTCTAAGGCAAGGGACTGGTTATGTAAAGGGAATGTATTAGCACCCCTAGTACACCCTACCTAAGGTAAGCTGCTTGGTGATTGGTATGCTTTATAATTGTTATGGTGTTGGTGTTTTCTTAGGATACACTTTGCTATGATGAACAAACTTGGATTGAAAGTTTTAAAAAAGAAATAACCCTTGGTAAATGTGGATCACACCCTTAGATATGTCTACAAAGTACCAAAGAGAACCGATGCAGGTCTCTTGAAATCTGTGTTTGATTCAGACTAAATTTATTAAGATAGAAATCCAAGGAGATTCCATGTCCTTTAAAAGCTCATTCTTCCCTTAGTATTTCAAGAGTTTGCGACTCGTAAATCGCAAGGAGGTGGGACAAAAATTTAGAAATCTAGGGTGTTTTAAAAAACCATTTTTTTTTTGCCTTAGTGTTTTATACTCTCATAGCTCGTAAACTTTGGAGTAAAAAAATTGAAATGTCCTCGATTATAAATCAAGGCTTCTTTCAAGGATGTGTACGGATTTATTATTCCTAGAAAATTATTTTGGATATTTACCACTCAGGTTTTTTAATCCAAATATTAACAATGAATAATAACAAATTATTCCTAGTAATATTTTGGATATTCATCCTTTAATGATTTCTTTATCCAAACATTAGCAGTGAATAATAGATGAATCCCCCCCAAAATAAGATTTTTGTATTTTTTTGGAGTATTAGCCAACACCCTTTGGAGTTTTACAAACATGTAGTAAAATCCAGAAATGCAAGAAAATAATTTTTATGTTTAAGAAATCCATGTGAAAACACATTTTCAAAACTTCAAATATCTTTTATATAAAAAAGAGCATTCAAAACATGTTAGGGTATTGGCCGTATGCAACATACAAGAAAATATTTTTTGA
This sequence comes from Populus davidiana, assembly GCA_030145905.1. NCBI lineage: Eukaryota > Viridiplantae > Streptophyta > Magnoliopsida > Malpighiales > Salicaceae > Populus > Populus davidiana. The sequence goes on along the minus strand of CM057789.1, from coordinate 20,552,665 downwards.
TATATATGTATATTTGTCACATTGCGTCTAAAACCGGGTATTCTAAATACGAGATTTCTATTTTTACAACACAGAAAAAAAAACACACACACAGAAAAATAAATACACATGCCTTGCCCGATTACTGTTCAAGTGAATTAAATTTCACTTGAACAGTAACAAATGCAACTAAGAATGCATGCAAAATTTGGGAATAAAAGATAGCTTACTTGGTCTGCTGGCGATCCTTTTTTCTAGTCCTCCATTGTCTGCGTTCGTTTGGCGTTCTCTTGTGTTGCGTGCCTCTTTCTCCTTTCTTCTCTCTATTTTCTTCTCTTCTCTTTCCCTTCTTCTCTGTTCTGCTTTCCTTTTCTTGAAAGCTGGCGCTGAGATGGATGAAGACAACAGATGCTGAAGCTTCTGAGCTCAGCCAATAGTTGCTGCTTTTAGGGACAGCGAAAGCGATGACCACGCCGGTTTTGGTCTCTGTTCATTTTTCTGTCCTTCTGTTGATGCTTTCTCTCGAGATGACAAAGATGATGGAAATGAAGGCGTGTTGTACTGGTGGAGTTGTTTCCCTTGCCTCTGTGTTTTCCTTGCTTTTGATAGTGTCGTTCTTATGACTTTCTCTGCCTTGTCTCTCTCTCGTTTCTTCTTGTCTTTCTTTTCTTGTTTTTCTTTGTTCTCTCCTCTGTTTTCTGCCGCCTTGGTAAGTCATTAGAGGGGTTATATATAGTCTAACATATCTCTATTTAGGAAAGATTCAATGCATTAATTCTAGGATGCAAATCCCTGCTAATTTGCAATAAAAAACACAAAAGGAAACTGAAATATCATGATTATGATGTCTGATTTCTTTCCAGTTTTTTAGAGGATGGCGTGGCTTCTTTCTTTCCTTCCATAGGGCCAACTTCTCCCTTTGAAATGAGGCAATAAAAATGTGGTTACAGCTCCAAAAATCAGGTGTGATGATAAAGGAAAACAACAGGAATTTACAGAGAAAAAAAGGAAAGAACTCAGCTGGGAAGGTTTGTGTAGGAAAGAAATCAGACAGGGGGAGGGGTTGTTTTCAAAATGACAATCGTAAAAATGAGACCAAAACGTGACCAGCTCCCCTATCGAGCTTTCAATATCCTTATTCAATTAAATCCCTTATTTTAGCACTTTTTGATTCAATCCTTGGTCCAAAAAAAATCCTTTGAATCAGCCCCGCAAACTTGGGCTAGATCCTTCTCGCGGCAAAATTCTCTACCTTCACGTTAGATATTCAAACATGAATATCTTGATCTTCTGATATTGAAATTAAGTGATTCAAAAGCCCAAATTTATCTACGTGTCTAGGACTACAACTTTGATGAAGAAGTCGAAGTGAGATAAAGTTATTTTACAGAACAGAATCTTGCAGTAATTTGGTTGGTCAAAAAGGGTCTCCTGTTCTAATTCAGAAACTGACCATGCCGAGCATCCTGATATGACTGAGAGTATGAACTAAGAACAAAAATAACAAAATTTATGATGAAAATAGAGTTTTTTTAGTGCAGACTCGGATTAATATCCTTCTTGCGGCAGAATTCTTTACCTTTACGTTAGATAGTCAAACAAGAATATCTTGAGCTTCTGATATCGAAATCAAGCGATTCAAAAGCCCAAATTCATCTAAGCATCTAGGACTACAACTTTGATGAGGAGTCAAAGTGAAATAAAATCGTTTTAGAGAATAGAATCTGTCAGTAATCTAGTTGGTCAAAAAGGGTCTCCTGTTCTAATTCAGAAACTAACAAATGACGAGAATCCTAATATGACTGATAGTATGATCTAAGAACAAATCAACAAAATTTGTGATGGAAATAGAGTTTTTTTTAGTGCAAACTCGTCTTAGTATCCTTTTCGCGACATAATTTTCTACCTTCACGTTAGATATTCAAACGGGAATATCTTAAGCTTCTAATATCGAAATCAAGCGATTCAAAAGCCCAAAATATCTACATATCTAGGACTACAACTTTGATGAAGGAGTAGAAGTGAGATAAAATCGTTTTAGATAACAGAATCTGGCTGTAATCTAGTTGGTCAAAAAGATTCTTGATCTGACAATGTTGAGCATCCAAATCTGACTAAGAATATGCCCTAAGAATAATGATCTTTAGGCCCTAATAAAGGTGTACATCAATTTTTCAACATGTCATGAGTGACAAAATATACCTAGGATTGTTAGATATCGTACGAAACCGAGTCAGAATCAGAGCCTAAGTTGGAACAAAAAATTGCGACAGCAGCAGAACCATTTTTTTATGCAAATTCTGAGGGATTTATTCAATCTTACAGACCAGATAAAAAAGGAACAAATTTAGCGTTATAAAGACTCCTGATTAACCTAAGAAAACCTGGTGATTTTGGTAGTAAAGGGGAAGGATAAAAAAGAGCAGAAAACAGCTCAAATAAGGTTTCGAAAAAAAAAAATTTCTTTCTGTGCTTTTGTCAATCTTCTAGATAACATGAGCTAAACTCCTACACTCTGTTCAAAAGAGGTATACATCGTCTCCAGCACGTGGGGTCCAAAATTGAGTAACAACAATTATCATAGTTTTAAAACTCAGTTAGGATAAACCCGAGGTAAGGCTGGGTCATGTATATGGTTGACTATTGACCCACGTCAATGAAATGATAAAAAAATAGTTATTATCACAGTAAAACCCAACTCAAAGTTGATTTGAGGCAAGACCCAGGTCACAGGTTTGATTGACTATTAAACCAGGTTAACATAAAGATAAAAATAATTGTTATCATAGTCTTAAAACTCAACATGAGGGTTGACTTAGAGCAAGGCCTGAGTCACGGGTCGAGAGGGTTAACTCGGGTAGATTCAGGTCACGGGTTAGGAGGGTCAACTCGAGTTGACCCAAATTAAAGAAAAAACAAAGCAACCTTGTTTTGACAAAAAAAAAAGTCAATGGATTTTTTACCCGTGTTTTATCTTGGGTTGACCAGGTCATAGATCGACCTGTGTTTTTTACCGGGTTAGGTTGAATGAACCTTTCCTCAATTTTTTATTAAACCTGGACTGGTCCAAGCCTTGGGTTGATCAGGTTCTATCTAGTGTCGACTGAACACAAAATAAGACAAATTATTCATTGGAGTCCAAAGCACACCAAACACAAGACGAGAGAATTATTTGCCTTATCCAATCCTATCTTGTATTGTCCAATTAATATTGTCCTATTTAGACACTAAGAACATGATAATTAGTGTCTCAATAATTTCTAACATGCTAAACCCAATTTGTGTTCCTAGTCTTGCCCTAGGTCGACTCCCAAGTTAAGTTTTAAAATTACGATAATAACTATTTTTATCCTTACAGGAAAATGATCAACCCGACCCTTAACCTGGGTCTTGCCCTGGGTTAACCCCCTAGTCGAGTTTTAAGACTATAATAATAGTAACTTTTATCCTTACATTGACCCAAGTCAATGGTCAACTAAATCTGTGATCCAAGTATTATCTCAAGTCGATCCCCGAGTTTAATTTTAAAACTATAGTAATAATCATTTTTATCATTACGGGTCAATGGTCGACATGACCCGTGACTTGGGCTCGGCAAAGTTTAACCTTGTTGTTAAGGTTTAAAACTATAATAATAATCATTTTTATCTTTATATTAACTTTGATTAACCTTTGTGTAGAGAATTTGACAAGCTTGTCCTATCTTTTTTAATGGGATAAATTTCTCCACTAGAACAATCTTGGATAGAACAAAAACTGATTTTTGTACTGTCTAAAAATAACTATAGGAGGTCATTTAAGGATTTTATGTAAAATATTTACTAGACAATACTACCTTATGCTAACATTAATTCTCTAATCATTGTAGGGCTACCTCCTGGATTGAAGGGAGTTTTGGGTTTCATCATAAAATTATGATTTGAGGGAGTTGCCACTTAGTATCATGATCACTAAAAAATCTATGGTCTGCGAAAGCCTGGTTAAGGGGACTAGTTGTGCAAGGTTTCATTATAAATTTATACCGTGAATATTAATTAAACAAATTAATTTTTGTGATTTTTTTTTAAATTTTAGCTAAATCATAATGGATAATCATAAAGTGGTTATGATATCCATTGTGTACTTTAAAAACATGATAAAAACTTTTTTTTTTTTTAGAAAATATGCATGATTTTTTTTTAATTTGGTCGTATGCAATTAAAACATTTGGTTAATTAAGTTTTTTATATCTTTTTGGTTTTTTTTTTACCATCTATTTAACACAAGATAAAAAAAAAAGTAATAAAAAAAAGGCAACACACAAACACATTCTCTTTTTACTATATTCTTTACTCACACACTCCACAATTACATGTTTACAAACCATCAAAATTCAAAATTTAACAATAATTTAAACACACAAACACATTCTCTTTTTACTATATTCTTTACTCACACACCCCACAATTACATGTTTACAAACCATCAAAATTCAAAATTTAACAATAATTTAAACACACATTAAACATTTAAAATTTATAAAATCAATCTTCTAAAGGTTGAAATAATTCAAAGAAGTTGTTAGATACCAAAGAACCATACTGGAAGATTTAGGGATTATAGGAACAATGGCAGCGCGTGGTCTCATGCGTCGTTGCTCATGGAAGGTTGAAACCTACTAGATCTAGAGTAGTGCTTCGTCCTTTTCCTTCCTGTGTTGGTGATGAATCTCATTGTCACCTGCAAGACAAAAAAAATCAAAAAAAAAATCACACAAGAGTTTATTTTATTTTTCTTTTCGATTTATTTCTCTTTTCCTCTCGGTTTATTGGTCGAAGGTTAATTCATAATGGCCAATCTGGTGGTTGGTAATTGTGAAAAGGCTACTGGGTTAATGAGTTTCCTCTATGGTGGTTGATGGTGTTGTTAGTGGAGGCTACACTATTGTTGTGGCAGTTGAGTAGCTGGCCGACGACGTGGAGAGAGGAATAAAATGGTGTTAGGTTAACAAGTCATTTTGGTTGAAGATGGAAGGAGGTTGTGATTATGGTTGCTAATGGGTTTGTGGTGATGGAGACTAAGGCAAATATATTTTTTTAGTGTTCACTTAAGTGATAGGGATAAAAATTATTTTGAAGAAAAAAAGAGTGGCTTTTGGCTATGGATTGAGGCTAGAAAAGAAAGGTTATTGATGGACTGTCGATGAGGTTAAAGGAAAAGTTATTGGTCCACTGGAGGAGAGGTTGGTTGGTGGGTTTGTTGGTTTGATTGTCTTGAGAAGTGAAAGGGGTTGTCAATGGGTGAGGAGGAGAAGGGTAAGCATAACTATCAATGGTGATTTTGTCATAGAGATGGTGGTGGATGAAGGTTGAGGGATTATAGGTAGTGCTAGGTTGATTTTGGTTTGGTTTTGATTTTGACTATGAAAACACAAAGGAGATGGGAGATATAGATGGTTTTCAGCTCACCATGGAAGAGGAAGATTTTTAGGTCCTATTTTTGTGGGCGAAAATGTAGAGGATTGGGTTGAGTTAGTTCTTTTCTTGTTTTTGAAGGGTGTATGGGCTTGTAGAAGATGCATAGTGAGGGAGACCTAATAGGTGGGGAGATAAAGTGAGAGAGTTTTTGTTTTTGTTTTCCCTTTTTTTAACCTCCTTCCTTTTTTATGTGAGATTCCTTTACTATTTATAGGTAAAAGTTTTTGTTTTTTTTCCTCTTAATTGTTTAGTCCCCAAGCAACCTAAATATACTTTAGTCTTTTTTTTTCTTTTCACTTTTGTTCCCCTTGTCCTGTTATTATATATATATATATATAGTTTTCTTATATTTTTGTATTTTGATTTAAAAAAAAAAAAGGCAATGTCAACATCAACATCAACTCGATGAGAAAAATTAATCAATAATTTTTAAAATGGCACGTTAAAAGCTGAACATGTTGAAGATAAATTTTTGAATTCTGAATTCTTTTGAGAAGACACTGAAAATGCTAAAAATAACGCAAATATATCAAAAACATATATATTTTTTTTATTTTGTTTTGTATTTTGAAAATGTTTAGAAAAACAAGAGGTTAAAATTGGGTTATGACAGTTGTCCCCTTTTTATAATGCTTACGACAAAAAATCTCTTAAAAGACTTTAAATAGTAAGCTTATAAAGAAGAAAAGATGACATGTTGTGGATTTACCAAATCAAGAAATGGTCAATCATACTGAAAGTGTCTAAAGTGAAGACTTAAAGTGCACTCAGAAGAAAAGAGATAGGGCTAGAAAGCACATTATCTGGTAGGTGAGGGCTGGAAAACACACTCAAAAGGAAAAGGATAAGGCTAGAATACGCACCATTTAGGAGATGAGAGTTGGAAAACACACTCACAAGAAAATAGACAGACAATTCTACTCTGATTCCTCTGTTAGTTGTATAAAAGGACTTTATTATGCTCATTATGATATTACAATTCAATGACCTCTTCTAACTTCTTATAGTAGTCAATTTTGAAATTATTAGAAGTCAATCCTTTAACACAAACCTCATTGTTATATGTCTTTCTACCCTGATCATACTATTTAGTATGAAATACCCATGATAATACTTCACCTTTCTTTTAGAACCCAGAAATAGTAAATTCAAAGTAGCACTAGCATTGCCTCCCAATTGATAAACCTGATTCAAGAATTACAACTATTAACAAATAATGAGAAATGTTTTATGAAATTAAGTATTCTAAGAGGTAAGAATAATTAAACAGCCCTTACATGTGTTCTGAACCACATGGAAAATTATTCATCTTATAATTAAAACATTTGAGATTTAGCCAGTTGTGAGTTTTGAGATAGTAAAAATTGACAATGTTGCTTATGAGAAATTATTCAATTTATCAGTTTATGATAATAAAAGAGATAAAATATTTGAAAGTAATGACAAGTTAATTATTATACTTACTGAATAAAAGGTCTCAGTTCATCACAATTAAATAGAACATAATATATGCATGTCTAAATTCAATTTATGTCAAGTATCTTCCCCTCATAGCATTTTCTAATACAGGTCATCCAAGATGGAGAAATATTGAAAAGTTCTCACTCACAGGCACTTCCCTACCGTCGACATGCCTTGTATGCATATTGAAACCTCAATATGCGCTTTGTCAATATTTCCCCATCTTGAATGAATAAGGCCTTCTTGGTTGATTCTTATTCTCAAGTGAAGCTCAAAATAGTATAAGATAAATGTTGAAATCACTTCAATAATATAAGCCTCACATATCAAAACCTCAATATGTACCTTGTTTTTAACTTTTCTCTTAAAGTTGAACAAGTATCTATATAAAATTAAATGAATTTTTTGATTTTTTTTTTAAAAAAAGACAATAGAAATTTAATTACGATGCATGTGTAATCTCTAACATCTCGAATGGATACATCAATCTATACTAGATTAGATCTCCAACTTTTACCTCAAATAGTAAATGTATTGATAGATTCTCTATTAAGTCAAAGAATGATGAAGGGAATATCATTTCAAGTTTGCAGGTTGTCTAAGCGATATTCGTTTCATGCCTCTTCATATGTTGTGTATGCAACTTATTGGATCATATATATCTATAAAAGTGATTGATCTTTATGAGTGCATCTTATATCCCCTTTAGCAATAAATCCTAGTAAGCTAGTGGAATGAGTGTTTGCATAAACACGTGTCAATCATAACTTTTCATTCTGTACAATATACAATCCTCCAAAATCACCAATCTAGATATGTTTGAAGCACGTCCATCAGGAAAATACAGACTTTTAAGTCATTAGTAGACAAGTAATTATTCATTCTTGTCTAAGATGAAGTTGGTTGTGGGCTTTGCGACTCGTGACCCATCATAAACTAACTTCATATTTTTACAGTGACAAAACAAAAGTATATTCATTTTAACATTTATGTTGTCCTTTGTCTTCCCTTTTACATTCATAACTGTGTTAAAAATGTTTTCAAACATGTTCTTTTTAATGTGCAAGACATCAAGATTATAGCGGAGGAGATTGGTCTTCTAATAAGGAAGCTCCCAGAAAATACTTCGTTTTATCCAATTATGAGTCACACCAAAACTAGAAACTTTTACTTACCGGATTAAAAACCAAATACAATGTCAATGTACTATGACACCACGTCATACAATTCTTCACCTAATTATAATGACGGTACAACATCCCTTTCAACTGTACCAATAAATAAGTCCTTTATGTTCTTTATGTACTTGTGTTCCATTAGCAAGAACCACTGGTGGCAATAAAAAAATGTTTTACCATTATTTGTTAATGTAAAGGCCTTGTTATTTTCCATACGGTATGGACATGCTGATTTTTCATGTATGCTACAACCAGAAACCATTCAATAGGATAAAAAATCATTAATAGTTCACATCAAAATTGCTTCATCTAAATTTTTTGTTTCCTCAAGACATCGTAAGTCAAAGTTCTGAATGACCATAACTGCTTCAACTCATCAATCAATGGTCAAATACAAACATCTATATTTCAACTCGGACTATTAGGTACGGGTATGACCGTAGATAAAAATATGAACTTTGGCCTCATACACATCCCAGTGGCAAGTTGTAAGTTGTGAGTATCGTCGGACAACAAAAATAAGGACCAACAAATAACTCGAATAGATTGAATCTATCGGTATATAACCCAAGATGTATGTTCCTTGATTCCATTGAAAAAATAAGGATGCACCTTATTCAAATTTTTCCAGACTTCACCATTGGATGGTTACACTATGACTTCATCCACCACATCATATGAATTATATCATGTTATGTGCCCGATAGTATTTAGAGATGTGAATAATCTTTGTAGTCTAGAAGTGATTGGAAAGTAAGTTTTTTATGTGCAACAAGAGTTCTTCCCTTGCTAGTTATGGTTTTATAATAAGAGTTCTTCCCCTAACAATTCTAATTTTATAACGAGTATGCCCATATGTTCTACACTTGGTCAACTCTGTATTTTCAAGGTAGTACAACATGCAGAAGTTTGGACAAATATCAATTTTCTAGTATCCTAAGTCGAGGGGTTTCATCATGGATTTAGTGACATAAAAGTTATCTTTCAGCCTATTCCCTTTAGGTAAAATGTATTTTGTTCATTTAACAATTCTGTCATAATCGGCCTCACTCAATCTATAATTGGACTTGATGGTGAATAACTGTGCAACGGCTGATAATTTTACTATGATTTGTACACCCATTCTATAATGGTTCATCAGAATATTTTAGAAGATCAAAAAACCTGGTCGTATTTGCATTTGGTTCTTCATCTACAACTCCATATATGTTGTTAGAACTAGAAGTTAACCCAATCATCTTTTCTAGAATGGTCTTGTAAGAAACATATGTTTCTCCTTATGCAAATCAATACAGGTATTTCTCTATCAACTCTATTTGTAGAGGATGCATTGTTATAACATTTAGATCGATAAACTTTTTATTTTTACACCTCTTACATAGACATCTAATACCGCCTCCATTAATATTTTTCATATTAGATAGTGCGTAATTAATAAAACTCTCAAGCTCATTACAATAATTTATCCGTCACAACTTTTTAAGTGAGTCTCGATACATCCATGAACAATCATCCATTACTTATACCAAACCTATATAGAATATTGATGGCAGCATGTATTAATTAATTATGTCAACTAAATAAATTAGTTAACATTAGTTTAACTCAAACTTATTCCATGTATTTTAATAGTACTCTTAAATCATTATCAATTGTGTACCTAAATTCAAATTCCCATACAATTACCAAAATTTTCAACTCAACAATAAAATTGACAAAATATAAAACGAACCCATTAAATAAACCATTATTTATTTCATTACAGAACACTTAATTCATAAATTCAAAATTAATTTCATCAAATTACAAACAAATACAGCTTTTCAAAACCTTAAATAGACCCTAGCATATACAAATCATATATTCATACAACAAATTTCAGTGGAAAAAAGCTATAAAACAAGTAAACACATAAATAAACTTTATATACTACAAACATATGCAATAAGAATTAACATTTTAAAATGGAGTTCAAATAAAAAAATGAGTGCTTTTTTTTTTTACTTGATGTGGGGAATCCTAAAAAAAATTGAATCAGAATAGGGATGATGATAGACTAAGAGTTGAGGTGGTTAGATTTATGGTTAGAGTTGATTTGTAATAAAATAGAGGGGTTTTGATGTTTGTTGTAGAGCTAATGGAGGAGGAGGAAGAAATGGGAAAGAGGAAGAGGGGGTCGTTTGTTAAGTCATAACTTAAATATTATTGACGAATTTACGAGCGGATTTCACCAACAATTTCATTTTGTCGGTAATTTTGCCTATATATATGACATGTCATTTTTAATTCATTTCTTTTTCACTACAATTCTGTCAGTATATACTAAGGGAATATTTGTATCGGTGTTTACGATGGATACAGTAAGGGACTATTCTGTCCGTAAAGTTCATCCCAATCTATAGACAGATTTTCTATCAGTATATCTATTTGTCTTTGCCAATTTTTTTGATATTGTACATTTTCATCAACAAACTCATCTAAATGTGAGGTAGGATGTCATTTTAGCATTCTAACATTAGGACCCCTTCCAACTGACCCCACATAAACTAGCAATCACGGGATCTTGTCTTTTCATTTTATCAAAGTTCTCACCAAACCTCACATTGATCCTCTTAATTTGTTGTTACATAGCCCATAACATAAAGAATGGGTTCTCCTTATCCTTCACAATTGATGATCCATCTGATTAGCACTTAAAAGTGCATTTTTATCAAGGTTTTATATCATCATTTTACACTTGAAGTATCAATAACTCCTTAACTAAAGCATGTTTTATAATAACATATCTAATAATATAAGATACCTTTAATTTATGGTAAATGTTCATCTTAAATGTAGGCCGATCACATAAATGAAAGGATTGATTGATGAGTTTAAATACTAAAATTGAAAGGACAAAGAGAGGGCCAAACTTAGAAAAGAGATGTTGGTGCAATCCAAAGTGGAACACTGTTCGGTAATTGAGTCATATCTGGAGTTGTAGATCTCGGATCTAGGTCTGTTTTATATGGATGGAAAGGTAAGACATAGGCCTACAACTTTCATGTGGAGTCCAAGATTTAAAAAGGCAATTTTCAAGTCCAAATTAGTCAAGAGTTGGCCACCCACTCAACAATTAGTCATCAAATCAATAGTTCTAAATTTTGGCCTATAAAAGGAGGCATTTTCCATGCATTTAGGCATCTTGGTTATTCAGATCAAAACCATGCTCTTTATTTCTTTCTTTATATTTTTGTAATGTTTAAGTTTTATTTCATGTTATATTTTTCTTAATCTCTTGTTTATGCTTTTTATTTCCTTTACTATACTTGTGTTCTTATGTTGTTTATTTATGTTTATCTTCTTCTTTATGTTTAGCTAAGTTTATTATGTCAAGGTGAAAATGTTTCATTAATGATGTTAGAATAGGTATAACATGGACTTCAATGTTTATATCCAAGAAAGTTTGTTATTAACATGTTTATCTTTTTATCTTACTAATTCTTAATACCTTGCTTGTTAAATGGTTACTCTAGATTTGTGTTGTATAACACTTGGTATAACAAATGCTTGACACTTTTATAGCCAACCGTATGGTATAACCTACACTTGTGCTATGAAAGGAACTTGATTTATTTTTAACATAAGTTAACATCATGAATTCCTGACAATATTTAAAATTTTGGTGTTACTTAAATAAGATAATTAATATGATCATGTTAAAAATTTATAATGAACTATTAAGGATAAATCATCCGATTAGAACCTCCTTTGTGTGTGGTTTCCAGTTGATTAATAAAAAGAGTTTATAATATACTTATTTCTAATACTATTAGTGGATCCTCTAACCTTGACATTTGTTTTTATCATTGTTGAATTCTCACATTAATCTTCCATCTCAAAGTCCTCTTTAACTTATTATTTTTATTATTATTATTATTATTTATAATTTATATAGTTAACCTCCATGTGGTTCGATCCCGGTCTTGCCGGGTTATTTATTACTTCGACATTCCTGCACTTGGGATAAGACATCAATCTTTTGGTCGTGTCACCATCTTTAGAGGAAATTGTTGAAATCTGAGATTTCACATTAGTAGCAAAACAAAAATGTATCCTCACATGCGCTCTCATGTGCTTACACTTAATATGATGTCACTTTACTCGTGTTTCACTCAATTTCAGCTTTTCACGAAACTGTGCGCACATTTTTTCCTTTTACCTCTTGTTCTCTCCTTTTCATTTCTATAACTAAAAAGACCTAAGAGGAATTGATTAAGCTGATTTAGGATGTTTGGGTTAAAAAATTACAAATCTGCTAGATTGAACATTCATCTACTATTTAGGTCGTATCTAAAGCTACAGGTGGATTTTTGTTGCAATTCTTGTTGGGATGGAGACTAGACATCTCAAGATTTCCATCCATAAATGGTATGATCAATAACTCATCTAGACGAGAGAGAATGATATGTTTGAAGTCAAGCTTGAAATCTATAAACAAACAAGGAAAGTCAGAAAATGATCATTTTCAATATGATTTATGGATTCTTAAAACAATATGATTTGTGGATTCTTACAGGCAACAATCCTTCTTCTACAAGGAAAGATTCTGGCAACTTTGACAGAATTGGAGTCAGCAACTTTGGCAGCATTGGAAGTCTGATTTTTGCAAGGAAACAAAGTCGGCAGCTTAGGAGTATTGTTTTGTAAGGAATTTTTAATTTTCAATGATACCAAGTTGGGAGCTTATAGATTGGACAAGGAAAGGCAATTTTGGACTTATTTTTCTAATCCGCAGTTTTACGCTAACAACCATAATTGTTAATCTGATTATTGGATCAGGCTGAGATTTTTCCATAAGATCTCAGATGCCTTGTATTATATAAGTTAAAATTCCATATTGATTGAAGTTCGGGAAGGTCTTGTGATAAAGCCCGTAAGATGTTTTGCAGGATTTGTATTATTTTTCTAGTTTATTTAAGATTCTTTTTTCTATTTGAACTAATATTCTCTTATTATTTTTTTGGCCTTGTTTAGGATGTTTTTACCTAATATAAATAAGATTATTTAGTTATTATTTAGATTTAAGTTTGGTTGATGGAGATGTTATCAAAGCCATTGAGACTTCAGAGAGGGTGAATGTGATGGTGTTTATTTAATTTATTTATTTATTGGCAAGTTTTGGTTATTTATAGATAAATGCACTTTTTGTGGTTTTAATTGGGCAAAAGGAAATAAATATTTACGCTGAAAAGTATGTGAAGAAAGGAGGTTGTGGGCACAGCTAAAAGGGTTGTGTTCAGATTTGGGACTTGGGAAGGGTTGACAAAAATCATAGATATAGATATATGTGTAAGCAGAATATATGGTCATTGCTTGCTTTTTGTCTGTTTTCATGCACTTACTTTGTGTGTTTGTAAAGATATTTCCTTGGAAAATTGGTGCTTGTGGCTGTCTCTCCTTCTATATCTCTCCTTCTATATCTCTCCTTATCTCATACTCTGTCTCGTAACTAATAGGTTCAAGCTATTTCCTCTCATCTTTTATTCTTTGCTGTCTTGACAGTTAAAGCAGAATCAACTAAAATGGCAGCAACGGGTGCATCTATCTTTCAAATTTCGACGCAACCTCGTGTCTTCACGAGGCCAATTACTCCTGCTAATATTAATAATGCTAATCCATCCGTCTCGAACACTCTTGGTGAGTGTATCTTTAAAACCTTGTTACTTTCTTATCTTATTCATGTTAGAATCCTAGAGAATTTTGTAGTTTTTTCTAATATACTTGAACTAATGTCTTATTAATGACATGTATGCAAAGTAACTACTAGGAAGAAATGGTAAGGTAAGAATGGATGAAACCACTGACAATTACTTTAATTTCATCAAGAAAACGATTGAAAGATGTTCTGACAAACAAGTTGTTAGTTAGTTCCAAGAGCTCTAAGTTGTTTATCGTCACTGGAGACTGCTTGTTAACGGTATGAATGAGAGAATATGGTGAATACCATGAATTTCTTTGGCAATCTTGTACTGGATTTTGGTTAGTAAAAGATTTGCCTTTTTTCTTTTTTCCCCGATTTAATCTTGAACGGCTATGGTTATCCATGAGTGCACTGTCTTTTCATCTGTAATATTGTTTTAAGGCGTTTTTGCTTTCAAATTTAAGTGGCAAGTCAGCCAAACCTCGTGCGTTGATCTTTTTTTTACTAACTCCGTCTGTGTTCTATCTCCATCACAAGTACAAGTACAGCACCAAGTTTTGACCTTAAGCTTCAAAAAGCTTGACATTTTTATATTTCTTATTGCAGCTAGTTCTTTCATCGGTTCTTCTTTGCAACGGGGCACTACTAAGAAGAATAGAACAGTTAAGATTGGTAGGAAAGTGATCGCTGCAGCTGCTGTTGCTGTTGCCACTCCTTCAATGGAGGAAGTTATAGAGTATGAATTTCCTCTTGCTTCCATTTAATGGGATTTTTTCTTACTTGTGTAGCGCTCTACCTCACAGTTCTGTTCATAAAGAAAGGATTTTCCCATTCCAATACTTACGTGTTCTTGTAGAGCGGAAAAACGAGAAACAAGCAGACCCATAAAAACGGATACAGCAAATACTACAGTCATATCATTAGGCTTAATTTTCTATTAAAAAAGCAGCTTTTTTGTTATCATTTCCTTTTAAAAGAGCAGAATCGTAATGGTCATCTAATTCTGTGATCACATCTTTCCAGGTATGCACGTCCTACATGGGCCATGTTTGAACTTGGAAGTGCCCCCGTCTTCTGGAAAACCATGAACGGCCTTGCTCCATCTTCTGTAAGTCAGCGCTTACAGGATTCTTCTCTCTCTTTTGAAGGTGGTGCTAGTCTTTCAATAATGTTGAACTTGAAATCAATTGACAGGGGGAAAACCTAAAGCTTTTCTACAATCCAGCTGCAAACAAGCTTGTTCCAAACGAAGAATTTGGGATTGCTTTTAATGGTAATTTGTCATTCACCTCATCTCAGTAAGGGTCACAAAATACTCCTTGCAATAAAGGGTCTGTAAAATTTCAAATAACAGAAGAATTTACATTTCAATGGCGGTGCTCTGCTCGGTATACAAGGAGCACTCGGTGGTCCCACCTTCCTCAAGATGTGAAGTAGTTTTTAATCAATCTGCAACCCCTTACTTTGCAGGAGGTTTTAATCAGCCCATCATGTGTGGTGGCGAGCCAAGGGCGATGCTGAGGAAAGTTAGAGGGAAGGCTGATCCGCCATTTTATACCATCCAGATATGCGTTCCTAAGCATGGTATGGCTGGTACCATTTTCACAATTTTATTGCTTTATGGGACATTTAATTCCTTGTTAGAAACTCTCGTATCTTTTTTGCAGCTGTGAACTTGATATTCTCGTTCACAAATGGAGTTGACTGGGATGGTCCTTACAGGCTGCAGTTTCAAGTTCCCAATGGCTGGCGAAACAAGCCCATCGAATTCTTCAACGAGGTACTCTAACACATAAACAAAGTTTTGCTATATCCCTTGAGAATTTCCTCAAGCTTTGTAATAACTAGGTGTCAATCCCAAACGTGACAACCTTGACTGTTTTATTCATTTATTACAAAGAATATGCATTTTACTAATTGATGCTAACCATAGAAATAATCTAAGAAAGCTAATATCAAATTGAAGATAAATCTCGATCTAGAGATTATCTTGAACCAAAAAGTCAAAGCTATTGAATAAAAGATCAAACTATGATTATAAAGAATTGAAAATTAAATATACAAAAACAATCAATTTATAACATGTTAAATAAGTGATTCAATTCTGACCAATTTAGCCACAAATTGAGATAAAAGGAACAAACGAAAGACGTTTCCATTTTGACAGGGCCTGGCAGAAGAGTTGAGTAAAGAAGGTGCATGCGAAAAAGCAATTTTTCCGGATACAGATATCATTGTCACGAGATGTGCTATGATCGGCAACTTATCCACTGAAGGGGTAAGTGTATTCATTGTTTCATCTGTCTCGGTTTCCTTGCTTCCATTTTTCTTGAAATATGACAAATTGACTTTCAATTTCACAAATGAAACTTTCTTGCAGGGTGATCGTTGCGATCTTGATCTAGTCTCAGGATGCATGGATCCTAGCTCGCATTTATATAACCCCCTTGCCAATGTGGATGATGGATCCTGCCCAATTGATTCTGACATGGAAGATTAGCAGTAGCCTGGCAATACCCCTTTGATGTTGATGTAAAATACCATATACATTTACTGTATACCTAAGGCCTTCCTCGTACATAATGGCAAATATACTAAAGAAATTACTACTTGCTCAAGTAAAAATGCTTGCTTTGAGCAAGTTCTATATGAAACACCTCCAGTTCCTTCGATGATGACAAGAAGCGTAGTGCACATCCTGATAGTAATTTGAAGGCAAACATTCCAGTTTGAATCTATGCTTCAAAGGGAAGGTGTGGATCGACTTTCAGTTTGGCAAACCTAAAATGAAACGAGCCTCTTACAGCACAGAGTCTCAGGCTGCAAGTATGAAGTAATTATTCTTACAAGACAAAGTGAACGGAATTTTCAGCTGTGTCAGCTCGTAGAAAAGCGACTCCAAAAGAAATATTATAAACTTTTAAGTCGTTCCTGTAGAAAAAAAACTGTCCATTATTTTTTCCTCTTTATTTTGTTATATTGCTTAGGCTCAGTTATTTCATGCTCGTGAGAAAGGACAAAAACGCCACATTGCAACGTGCATTCAAAAACAAAAATAGGAAAGTCAGAGGCATACGCATAACAGGTCTCACACATGATTATCTTTTCAAAAAAGAAAAAATGATCATTAATCAATACACAATATACCAAAGAAGATGTCAAATGATATTTATGCCTTCAAAATGAAATTTGATTATATGATACCAGTTTGTTTCACAAATTATCAACAACAACAAATAAGTAAATCATTTTCAAGGACACTCAGATTTCCCCAAATCCGGGACTGTTTTTTCTGGCCGGGATTTTACATGTAGATGCACAGAATGATACATGAACTAGCTTTTAGCAATGACGCGTTGGTATTGTTTTTGCCAGGGCTCCACTTCACTGTATTGATGCGATACTTTTATGGCATGTACACGCGAAAAAGGGCAGAAGATGACATAACTTGCATGTTTTGCTTCTCTCCAATTAGTGCTTTTTCTATCACCACCACTTACATTGCTTCAAACAGAACCCTGTGCTCAAGGAGCTCTGATAAAACACTCCTCATCTTGTCAACAGAAACAGGTTTCAGTATAACGCCATCCATACCGACCCTCATGCAGTTCTCCTTGGTCACTTTGTCTGTGTTTCCAGTAAGTGCCACTATTAGCGGCCTTTCGTGCCGTTTAGTAAATTTCTCGTGCAAACGGACAGCAGCTTCAAAACCATCAGGCATGCCCACATCCATACACACTACCTTGTGGTCTTGAGAAACCACATGTAGGCACTCATCTCTTGAACTTGCAGTTGTCACATCGCACCCCAGGTGAACAAGAAGTTCCTTGGTCACCATCCTGCTAACCCTGTAAGCCACAAACAAGTTTGGCATTCTCTTACATGCTTCAAACATGGTTCGTTCTGCTAAACTCTCAAAACTATGTCCAACAAAAGATACAAGATGTAAATTCAACCCGGTCTTTATTTAATTTCAACTTGACTCTTAATTTCAATGGTTCATGTTGACCTATGTCTATTGAAGGGCTGAGGGACAGCCACTTTTATACCCATCATATAAATTAGAACTCTCTAGACCTTACATAATATGGGAAAAGTTAGCTCTTCAACCACATGATTACCGGCCAAAGCAGCAATGGAGTCTTGTTAAACAAGAACATGCATGCCCCAAAACATTAAAGAATAAAAAGGCTGTTTTTTGTGCACTTGTTCCATGTACGTAGCAATTGGACCTAACATATTAATCCTCCAGAGACTCTTCAATCAAATATAGTTGTCTCATTTTAGACACTGCTACTGTCCCACCTGCCTCAGTTGCCTTAATCCTCTCAAGTAAAGGCCCCTTCCCAATACACCATTTTGTATTATAGACCTTCCTTCAATGTTTCAAGAAGTCTCACTTACTTTAAAGAATTTTGATGGGTCTGGAGAAGCTGATATTTGATTTGACTAAAAATGATGAGAACCAACAAGCACCATGAAAGGATCTTTTAGAGGTGCCGATTGGGTCAATTGCAAGGTCAAGGGCCAAGAAGATTTCAATTGGCTAATTCAATATATTTGAGTCAAGGCAAGCTTCAAGATTTCAGCAAGAGATGATCAAGCCTTGATTAATGTGATCCATGCAAGGGTTGGACAGGGAGAGGCGGTTTTGGGCACAGTTTTACACTAATAAGAATAACTTTTGATCTAACCATTAGATCGGGCTGAGATTTACCAAAAGATTCAAAAGACCTTGTTTTATATAGGGTTAAAATTACATGGTAATCAGACTTCGAGAAGGCTTTGCGAAAAAACCCAGAAGCTACTGTGTGGGAATTGCATAATTTTTCTAGTTGGTTTAGGATTATCTTTCCTTTTGGTTTATGGATTTCCTACAAGGCAAGGCAGCTTCTTTATTCTACAGGGACATTAGAGGCGGCAGAATTAGGGAATTAATTAGCAAGGTATCCTTATTTTACAAGGACATATAGGTGGTGGCATTGGAATTATTATTTTGCAAGGATATTAAAAAAGTTGGCAGCCTTTTTTGGGACATGTGGCAACAACATTAATTCTTTGATTCCTTAATTCTTCATAGTTGGCAACAACATTAATTAAACAAGGGTGGTTGTTTTCTGCAACTCTTTTTGGGACAACATGCAGCAGCCTAGATAATTTAATTAGTATTGGGGTTTTTAGCCAATAACTTTGAGTCCTTGTTTCAGGTAATTATTGTGTCGGGTATTCTTTGAGGTTGAATTCTTTCTTGTTAGTGGATTGTAGGGATCTTACAGTCCAGGTTAGCATAAAAACATTTAAACATCCTCCAATGGGCATCTATATTGCAAGATTCATTAATTTCAATTGATTTAGACTCCTTCCCCTGTCTTTTTTTTCTTTTCTTGTTCATGAACAAACAGTGGAAAGCTAAAGAAATTTAAAGTTCCCTCTCTTTGAATTCTGAACTCTCTATAAACTAATAACGATTGAACAAATACAGCATTATCTCTTGATGTGAACGTCATGTGCTTTATAGAAGCACACTTAAAAGTAATCTGTTTTGGCACTGCTCACTTGATAAAGCCTGTTGAATAGGAGCGTTAGAAATTTAGAATCTTTTGCAAGCAGTCTATTTGTCCAAAAAGTTGGAGTATTTCTTTCTAACCTGGTTTAAGAGTTTGTAGGAAACTTTATGACAATGTCTGATTTTGCTGACAGTTATGTTTGACTATAAAAAATGCTGATTTCAGATAGAGAGGGGTTTTTCTTTTCTTAAATTCCTCTTATTGTTCTGCTTCTGGGGCTTCCCCTATGATTTCAAATTTCCAATTGAGTTTGTTATCCTTGGCTGGATTGATGTTGTTTTTATTCTCTATGATGAAGATGGCATCCTTTATTGCAAACTCCTTTTTATCAGCCTACCATATAACAATTTTCTTGACTATTTTTTCTTATTGTGTTTCATATCTTTGAACCCATCCTAGTATACTTTTTTTTTCAGAGAGAATTTTGTATTTACTATTTTAACCATCACAGTGCCCACAAATGCAAACCTCTGTTTTGTACTTGACTCTATTCATCCCATCTCACCCCACCCTAATTATAATTAAATTCCTTAGAAGGTAGTGTGGCATAAACTTGAAATTGACATGCTAAGAATGATAAAGTTGCAATTTTACTGACCCATTATCATCCAAGACAAGAACCTTGAGTCCTGGAAAAGTTGTCTGTCCATGATTTGCTTTAGGTAGGAATGGGTTCTTAGATTCACTTGTGCTCTCAGGAATCCCAAGCTTTACAATGAAGATAGCCATGCATCCCTTGCCTAGACCTTCACTTTCAATCCAAATATGTCCCTCCATAAGATTTACAAACCTGATCACAAACATACAAGATGTAGATACAATAGTGAACTTCAATGTCAGTAGAATTGAGAAAGTCAAACCATAGTATAAAAAGTCTAATAAAAGCTTCATGCTCTAATACAAAATTGTGTCTATAAAAACAACCAAAATGAATTACCTCTTACAAATTGCAAGGCCAAGTCCACTGCCTCTGGAATTTTTGGTTGCCAAAGTTTGAGTATGTGCAAATTTTGTAAATAACTTGGGAATATCTGGAGGGTTAATTCCTTGTCCTGCATCTTTTACCTATACCAAGATAAAAGCTATTCATAACCAACCCCTAGAACAGAAAATTCACCCTTGCTAGGAAAAAGATCTTAATTGAGCATCAGAGGAATTAACCTGTACACGCAAATAAAAGTGATTATCACTTGGCACTGGAAAAAAGTCAGGAGCTCGACTGTCTCTTAAAGATTCTGATTTTGCAACAAATGCAGTGATTGAGATGCTTCCCTCTTTTGAGAACTTCACAGCATTACCAATAACATTTAAAATAGTTTGCATTAGTCGCTTTTCATCACCAATGGCATATTCTGGCAAATCTGGAGCTAAATTTAATGTTACAGGCAACTTTTTAACAGAAGCGATAGGCTTGATCAAATTAAGAACCTGCAATGGGGAAATAAGCATCATATTCACCAACCCAAATCCAACAAAAGTTTTATGAATTCTATGCAACTAATATTCACAGTACAATATGACAAATTTGGTAAGATGACAGATATCTTACCTCCCTGAAAACTGCATGAAGATCAAAACTTCCTAAGTCAAGTTGAAGGCTGCCATCTTCAAGCCTTGAAAGATCTAATACATCATTTATAAGAGTAGCCAAAAGGTTACTACTTCTAAGAATTGTCTCAACCATTAGACGCTGCTCAGGTGTCAGTTCAGTTTCCTGCAGCAAGGAGGAAAGTGCAATAACTGCATGCATTGGAGTTCTCATCTCATGGTTCATAACTGCCAAGAAATCATTGCGAGCACGAACTGCTGTTTCTGCTTCTCTCCTGGCATGATCAAGAGCAACATTCTGCTCCATAAGAAGGTCCCTTGCCCTCATTGATTCTTCTAAGATAGCAGCATGTGACAGAGCAACAGCCACCTGGTTTGACCACAAATTTTATAAGTTAGAAACAGATTGAGGCTATCGTTCTTTAGATGGTATGGTGCAAGCTGCAAATTACTTTCTAGTGTTAAAAAATGGCAAGGCACCAGTGTTAGGATGTCTCTTTTCATTTACTTTGTTCAAATTAAGCACTCAATGACAAGCTGTGAACGCTTTTCTAGCATTTAATGGAAAACATGGCAGCAACATTGATCTGATGAACTATATTTCTTTTTGGTTTAAAATGAGATTTGAAAATTCTTCTTGGAGGGCATCCTTTGGAAACTCAATCTATGCAAAGCTATAAGAAGTGAAGCAGATGCAAGTGGAATGCAATGTGGAGATTCCATTTAGCTATTTCCTAGAAAAATGGAAAAGGAAAGGTGATTATGTAACCATGAAAAGTTTGACAAATAAGAAAATTTAAACCTGATCAGCAACTACTTCAACAAGCTCCAACTCATGAACATGCCACTGCCTTGCACTATCTGATGGAAGCATTAAAACCATCAGAGCATAGCGTCTGGTAGAAAGTTCAGGCCAGTCATTAATTTGGAAATTAGAAAGATGGAGGAGTGGGACACGAACAGCAACCACCTCTCCAGGCATATATTTTCCAGAAAGAGGCCGTAGTCTAGCCACTGGAGAATTTGGCGAAATTTTCATAGCACGGTTACTGCTGAATACTTGATTAATCACTGGAAGCTGGATAGGAACGGTATATCCAACAGGGTTCTGCTGACGAAGAGTGTAGGAAAGTTGAAGCTCCAACCCAGTACGAGTTGGCATCCACAGGGCACATTCTTCCAATGCCAGTGTCCTACCCAACTCAACAAGAGTAGTCTTTAATATGGTATGCCTGTCAAGAGTGCTTCTGATTTCATGAGTCAACATCCTCACATGCCGACCAGTCTCCTCTTGTGTACGGATCAGACCCATCTCTCTATCTAGCTCCGCAGCTTTATTTTTCAAAAACAGCTCTCTAGTCTTAACACTCAAAAGATCAGGAATGATATGCACAAGCATAAGCGCAGTGGCACAAGACACAGCAGCAGTCAAAACTTTGGCTGTGGTCATCACAACTGCCACAGTTCGTGAATGCATACCAAAAGTCCATAAGTTAATAAGGTGAGTTGCACCACAAAGAACTATGAAAGCACCAAACTGGACAAGCACCCATCTATAAGGAAAGACAGCAGATTTCTTAACAAAGTAAATGAGCTCTAAAGGAATAGAGAAATAGGCTAGTGCAATGAAGAAATCCGATATATATTGATACTTCATCAACAGCTCCTCAGCTGGCCATTGTGGTTCAATACAATTGCAAGACTCCATCTTTAGGGAATTTTCTCTTTAATTCAGAAATTTTAACCCCACCACACCCTCAATTGCAACAAAAATTCCTCTTTTCACATGCCTGAAAAAACACAAAATTCTCAATTACACAAATACTGATAAAAAGAAAAGGAAATGAAGAATCTAAGCATCAATTTCTAAGAACTGAAACTCTAATTGCAAAATTCAGATTTCATTTCCTAGCAAGCTGTATGGAAACTTAAGATTTGAGTAGAAATGAAATCATTTCAACACCATTTACCCAGTTCTAGCGTTTGGAAAGCTTTAAGTAACATAAATGAATTCTACAACCAATTAAAATTAGAGATTTGCCTCGGAACTGACCCGTTAAGAATTAATCTCACTAACGCCCTTCTCCCTCCCTCTTTCTCTCGCGCATTTATGCTTGGAATAGTTTTTCAAGGATGAGGACAAGTTGAGTAAATGATGTACTCTCAATAACTCAATCCACCATTTTAAAACCTATTCCAGACAAACAAATAAAAACTCAATTAGCAAGTCAAATCAAATCAATTCTATGTTGCTGTAACAGTTAAACCCTAATTTCAAAATCTTAAAAAAGAACAGGATTAGAGGGTAACTGACCACAATAGAATCCGAGAAATCCAATTTCTTGTGTTATGTCGACGTGGGAGACATCCCTCCGGTTGCCCCTCCTACGCCGTCGTCGACTTTGCTTCCTTCTCTGTGGTCGTTATCGGGTTGCGAGAGAGATTTGATTCTCTCTTGGAAAGGTGTTGGTTGGGTGTGCAGCATTAACTTTGGACTTTCTGAGACTTGAGAGTGGAAAGTTTTGGCAACTTGGAGCTTGAAACGAAAGCGACGTCGTCTTGGTCTCTATATTTTGCAGAAAAGTGAGCCGCGCCATATGCCGCTGCAGCTTCCTCTTTTTTTTAACTAATTTTATGACGAGAAAAAATAGAATAAGAAAAGCAAGATTTTAAGCTTTTTTTAATAAAAATAAAAGAATTTTTTCCTGCTTTTTAAAATTATTCGACTTACAAAGATTTAGGATTTAAGAATCAATTCTCCGGGTAAGTAAAATTAGATTTGAGAATTTATTCTTATTTAAACTGAAAAAAAAAATCTTGTGCCTAATTTTTTTTAAATAGATGATTTCAGGTTAATATATATCACAATTAATTTGACAAATCATGAAGTTCATTATTTTTATATTTAAATATTTATAAAAAAAAAAAGTAGGTTCATTGAATCTCATGCTAGATTCTGTATTCTTCCAATGATCTCATTGCACATCATCACAGAATTTACTTCGAAGGAACTTCAATCCATACATACTCATACAATATTATATTATATTAACAATATGCGTTTTTAGGTAAAATACTGTAGCTAAATTTTATTTTTTTTTGCAGATTTTTTTCCTTTTTTTTTCGTTTTTTTCCTGTGGCAGTTTTTTTTCCTGTTTTTTTTTATGCCTATAGGTTTTTTTTTTAGTTTTTTCTTTATGTTTTTTTTTCTTTTAATGAATTTTTTTTTATTTAGTTATCATACTTTCATGACACGGATCTTGAGTTTGATGGGTTAACTTGGTTTGACGAGTTAACCCAAATTTTTTTTTGTTTTTTTCCTTTTTAATTAAATTTTTTCGTTTAGTTTAGTTTGTTAATTTTTTTTCGTTTAGCCCATCAATTGTTTTTTCTATTTAGTTATCAAACTTTCATGACGCGAATCTCAGGTTTAACGAGTTAACCTGATTTGAAGGGTTAACTCAGTTGCTTCAGATTTTTTTTCTTTTTCCTCATTAGTAACAGACTTATATCTTTTGTTTTGTTTTTGTTTTTTTTTTTAATTTTTAATTAATTTTTTTCCTTTAGTTTAGGTTGTTAATGTTCAATTTGTTTGTTATTTAGTTATCAGATTTTCATGACACGGATCCTAGGTTTGATAGGTAACCTGGTTTGACGGGTTAATCCGGTTAATTCTGGGTTAACCCGTCAAATTTTTTTTTCTATTTAGTTATCAAACTTTTACGACACGAATTCAAGATTTAACGGGTTAACCCAGTTAATTCAGATTTTTTCTCTTTTTCTTCATTAGTTTTTTTCTTTCAATTGTTTTTTTTTAATTAATTTATTAATTATCACACTTTTATGACATGACATTGCAGCCAGATCTGCATACAAGGCTATTGGGTCTGGTATTTTTTTTAGCAGGTTTTTTTTTTCTTTTTGTTTTTTTTTACATGTTTTGTTTTTACCTTTTTTCCCAAAATTCATTTCTTCTTCTTTTTTTATTTTTTTTATTTCAAAATTATCTTTGCTAATTTTTTTAAATATTAAGCTGGTTGAAATTTTAATTATGTAGTTTTTTTCTTTAAAACATTGTGGATTGCTATAATATTCTCATACATTATTTTCTTTTTTTTTGCCAAATGATCTTTGTAGATTTTATTTTTTTTATATTAAATTGGTTGAGAATTTAGCTTTGTATTTAAAAAAAAAAAAAACAATATTGGTTGCTACAGTATTTCCCCTACATAGTTTTTGCTTTACTGCAGTGTTTCCCCATATATATTTTTTTAAAATTATCTTTATCGAATTTATTTTTTTAATATTTAGCTAGCTGATAATCTAGCTTTAGCTTTTCCCACATGTTTTTTTATTTGTTTTTCTTTTTTTCCAAAATTGTCATTTTTTACATATATTTTTTTTTTTCAGAATTATTTTTGTTGATTTTATTTTTTTACTATTGAGCTGGTTGAAAATTTAGTTTTTTTTTGTATTTTTCTTTAAAACATTGTAGCTTTCCCTATGTGCTTTTTTTTCCATTTTTGTTTCCTTTTTTTTCATTTCTTTTACCCAAAATTGACTCCTTTTTTTTAAAATAGCCTTTGTCGGTTTTTTATATATATTAAGCTGGTTGAGAACTTAGCTTTGTAACTTTTAAAAAAAAAAAAAACACTATGGATTACTATAGTGTTTCCCTTACATGATTTTTGTTTGGCTGCAGTTTTTCCCCCACATGTTTATTTTTTTAATTATCTTTGTTAAATTTATTTTTTTAATATTGAGTTAGTTAAGAATTTAGCTTTAGCTTTAGCTTTAGCTTTCTCCACATTTTTTCATTATAATTATTATTATATTGTATTATATTATATAACTGTTTTTTCTTTTTAATTTTTTTTAATGAATTCTTTTTGTTTGATTTAGTTTATTAATGTTTTTTTTTATTTAGTTATCATATTTTCATGATACGAATCTCGGGTTTGATGGGTTAACCTGATTTGACAAGTTATTTTTTTCATTTAATTTGGTTTGTTCAAATTAATTTTCTTTCTATTTAATTATCAGACTTTCATACTTTTATTACACGTATCCTAGGCTTGACAGGTTAACTTGGTTTGATGGGTTAACCCGGTTAATTCTGGGTAAACCCGTCATTTTTTTTTCTATTTAGTTATCAAACTTTCATGATGCAAATCCCAGGTTTTACGGGATAACCTTGTTTAAAGGGTTAACCCAATTAATTCAATTTCTTTTTCTTTTTTTTCATTAGTTTTTTCCTTTCTATTGATTTTTTTTCTTTGTTTTGTTTAATTAATCTATTTAATTATCACAATTTTATGACACGACCTTATAGCCAGACCCACATCCAATATTCTTGGGTCCGGTGTTCCAGTCAGGCTCACGTAAACTTAAGTCATGCAAGTTTAATTTTATTTCTAATATTATAAATATTACTCTTGGATCAGGCGTTGCAGTCAAATCCAAGATTCTTGGGTATAACTTTGCTGAAAAACCCAAGATTTTTATATATTTTTTTAATATTTTTTATATAAAAAAAAATGACCCGCGACATCGTGCGGGTATAAAAGCTAGTAGAACTCTAAAACGCGTGGGGAAAGCACTGTAGCTTCCCCCACGCCTCCTATGCTTCGGTATGCTTCAGTGAATGAAAGCTTCTTCTTTTTTTTTTTTCACACCTCGCTTTACTCATTATTAATATATTATTATATTATATTATATTATTTAACTGTCTTATTCTTTTTTTAATTTTTTTGTTTTTTTAATGAATTGTTTTTGTTTGATTTAGTTTGTTGATGTTAAATTTCTTTCTATTTAATTATCAGACTTTCATAATATGTATCCTGGCTTGACAGGTTAACTTGGTTTGATGAGTTAACCCAGTTAATTTTAGGTAAACCCGTCCATTTTTTTTTTCTATTTAGTTATCAAACTTTCATGACGTGAATTTCAGGTTTGACGGGTTAACCCAGTTAATTCATTAGTTTTTTTCTGTTCTTTTTTTCTTTGTTTTTTTAATTAATCTATTTAATTATTATACTTTTATGACACAACCTTGTATAACTCTAAAACACGTAGGTTTTTCACTGTAGCAGCCAGTTTTTCTTTTTTGCAGCAGGTTTTTTTCTTCTTTTTTTTTTTACCTAAAATTGATTTCTTCTTCTTTTTTTTTTATTTTTTGTTTCAAAATTATCTTTACTAATTTTTTTTAAATATTGAGCTGGTTGAAAATTTAACTATGTAGTTTTTTTTCTTTAAAATATTGTGGATTGCTATAATATTTTCATATACTGTTTTCTTTTTTCTTTTTATGATTTCTTTATTCCTTTTTTTTTTCAAAATGATCTTTGTAGATTTTATTTTTTTTATATTATGTTGGTTGAGAATTTAACTTTGTAGTTTTTTTTTTAAATATGGATTGCTACAGTGTTTCCCCTACATAGTTTTTGTTTTGCTGCAGTGTTTCCCCACATGTTTTTTTTTTAAATTATCTTTATCGAATTTATTTTTTTAATATTGAGCTAGCTGATAATCTAGCTTTAGCTTTTCCCACATGTTTTTATTTTTATTTTTGATGATTTTATTTTTTTACTATTAAGCTGGTTGAAAATTTAGTTTTTTTGTTTTTTTCTTTAAAACACTGTAGCTTTCCCCATGTGTTTTTTTTTTGTTGGCTTTTGTTTCCTTTTTTTACATGTTTTTTTTTCGTTTCTTTTACCCAAAATTGACTTCTTCTTCTTTTTTTTAAATAGCCTTTGTCGGGTTTTTTTTATATATTGAGCTGGTTGAAAACTTAGCTTTGTAGCTTTTTTCAAAAAAAAAAAAAACTATGGATTACTACAGTATTTTCCCTTACATGGTTTTTGTTTGGCTGCAGTGTTTCCCCCACATGTTTTTTTTAAATTATCTTCGTCGAATTTATTTTTTCAATATTGAGTTGGTTAAGAATTTAGCTTTAGCTTTAGCTTTCACCACCTTTTTTTTTAAATTTTCCTCATGTTTTTTCATTATAATTATTATTATATTGTATTATATTATATTATATAACTGTTTTTTTTTCTTCTTTTTAAATGAATTTTTTTTGTTTTATTTAGTTTGTTAATGTTAATTTTTTTTTATTTAGTTATCAGATTTTCATGATATGAATTTCGAGTTTGATGGGTTAACTTGATTTGATGAGTTATTTTTTTCATTTAGTTTAGTTTGTTAAAGTTAATTTTCTTTTTATTTAATTATCGGATTTTCATACTTTCATGACACATATCCTGGGCTTGACTGGTTAACTTGTTTTAATGAGTTAACCCGGTTAATTTTGGGTAAACCTATCATTTTTTTCCTATTTAGTTATCAAACTTTCATGACGCGAATCTCAGGTTTTACGAAATAACCTGGTTTAAAGGGTTAACCCAATTAATTCATTTTTTTTCTTTTTCTTCATTTGTTTTTTCCTTCTTGTTGATTTTTTTTCTTTGTTTTTTTAATTAATCTATTTAATTATCACACTTTTATGACACGACCTTATAGCCAGACCCACATCTAATATTCTTGAGTCCGGTGTTGCAGTCAGGCTCATTTAAACTTGGATCATACAAGTTTAATTTTATTATTAATATTATAAATATTATTTTTAGGTCAGACGTTATAGCCAAACCTAAGATTCTTGGGTATAACTTTACAGAAAAACCCAAGATTTTTAAATTTTTATTTTTTAAAATATTTTTTATGCAAAAAAATGCCTGCGGCATCACGCGGGTCATGTATCTAGTATATTATATATTATGTAAGTACTTGTTTTATCATAAAATAATTATATCCTCGTAGATCATCATTATCTTAAATATTATTCTCAACTACTCTAAAGAATAATTTTAATTACTAATATTTTAATATATTATAAATTAAATAAAAAAAACTTATCACACAAGATAGAAAAAGCTCTACCAACCCGAGACATAGCGCGTAAATAGAAAGAAAAGACCAAAGAAGAAAATAAATAAAATATTTAATAACTTTAATTATTTACTTGATAATTGTTTTTTTAGAAAAAAATAAAATGAATCCAAGTCTTAACTCAATGGCATAGCCTGGTTATTATTAATTATTTTAAATTTATTTTAGAAAGGAGGTTTTTTACCTGGTTATGTATTTGTATTGTATTAATTATTATCTAAATACTTTAAAGGAATTGGATTCTGTTTTACATTAATATATATATTTTTAATTGTTTTATAATAATTTTATGTGGTAACTAAGCTGGTTAGCAAACATGACAAGCTAAAGGCCACGAGTTCGAGCATTGAAGAATATAAATACTTTTTGCATTGTGATAGATTTTTTTTCAAAATAAATAGGGGAATAAAAAAAATAAAACAGGGTTAGGCATGCACACTTGACCCGCTACTGCTTTGTAAGCGTTAGGCTTAACCTTTTAATGTCTTTTCCCTTTTTTTTTTTTATTTGATACTACAAAAAAAAATACCGAATTCACTAACTTTTCAGTTTTAACTTGGTTTTTAAATACTATTATAAAAAAATTGGAATTTAAAATATATTTTTTTCAATTATTATGTATCTAATTTGAAAATGATTATACTAATAATAAATTATTCATGAAAAATCGACTAAACTGGTTTTTTATTAATAAGATTTTTAAATATATTTTGAACATGGTTTTATCACATTTATGATTTTGTTAACTTCTAGGCACACAAAATATGAACATATTATTTTGATAATTTTTGTTAACTTACTTTAACAATCATCTTAGCTCCATTGGCATGAACTTATTCAATGTAATGGGTTTTCTTAAGTTTTTAGTTGGAAAAACCTCATCTCTAATTGATACAAACTTTTGATGCGTTGACACATCAATCATCTTCTTCACCATCAAGATTCTTATTATAGTTGGCTTTATCATACGTTTGCATTGTTCCTTTCTCTTCTATGCGTGACTAAAATTCATCCCTCATTGTCGTAATTCTTAGATGAATTAGGCTTTGAGTCACTAACTCAAGGTACAAGGAGTATACGTGAAGCTTGACTTAAGGATATAGTAAAGCTCGTAGGCAAAATGACACTAAGTTATTTAGGTTCAAAAGATCCAAAACTTATTATAAGGAGAGATTAGTGTGGACCTAAATGCACTATGGTTGTGATATTAGAAGCGATTATTTCATCATCGAAAACAATATCACCATTCTCATGCAACCTCATTATCTTATCTTTTAGCATAAAATACTTCTCTATTAGATGGTTGATCAAGTGGTAACATAATGAGATTTGCCTCAAGCAAGTCATCTAGCATCCTATATATGTCTGATTTAGGGAATGGATACACTTTTCTTGTCACTCTTTTATGGATGGCTTTTTCCTTTCACCCTTTTGAATATTGGTCAATGTTGCATGACAACTCCTTTTAACTCTAGTTGGTACCTTTATAGTGGCAGAGTTAATTACTAAATACTACTTTCTCTTGACATTTTGAGCACTCTTTATGAATCTAAAACCTTCATGCCTATTTATTTTGGGTAGCAGTATAGGTAATGAAGAGCTTTTAGCTGTAGTAATGCCAAGTTCCATGTCATGTGCTCAAATAGTCAATTCTTCAAAAGACTTTAGTTTGATGCCTTGTAAAATATATCATAATCCTTAATGCACCCCTTGAATACACATATCTAGCATAGAGTTTTCGATGAGTCAATCTCTACAGTAGAGGCTAAGGTTTCTTTACCAATGAATATAGTCGATGACAAGCTCCTCCTTCCATTGACGTGCATTGGTGAGTTCAATTATATTGATCACACAATGAGTGTTGTAAAAGTGGTTAAGAAACTTGCATTCAAATTGCTCCCAACTATCAATTGAGCTAGACTCTAAGTTAGTGTACCAGTCGAAGGCATTACCTTTCAAAGAATGGATGAACTATTTTACCATGAGATCACCATCAGTTCCGACATTGTTGCAAGTCTTTACAAAGTGAGCTGCATGTTGCCTAAGATTCTCTTCGCCATTTAATTGTTGAAACTTTGGTGGTTGATAGCTTAGAAGCATCCTTAGCAAGCCAATCCTTTAGGTGTATGGCTTTGCATAAGAAAATAAAGGATGGACCAAGCTTTTTACTTTATCTATGATGGCTTCCTTGATGAGTTCTTTTCTGTTAATTTGTAACAACCCGGCTTTTTCAAAACCAAAATTGGTGGAATTTTTTTTTTCATTAAGTTCTCGATACTTCACACAATAACATTTCGTGAATTAGTAATTAGGTTCCCTTCCTTATCATGGCATCATATGGATATAGTTTTTATAAATCAACATTCCCATAAAGCGGATACTCAATACACATGCCTATAATATTATATTTTTATATTCATACATTTATATTATATCATATTGACATACTCATAAATTTGCATTTATGTTCTAGTCTCATTATCAACACGAGTGCCAAACGATAATTTTACACAACTAGTGTTTTCTTTCATACAATCCTAATGTGATTTCACAACACAACATCCTTATAAAAAAGAATACCATGTAAATATATTTATAACATCATATCTATATGTTCGCACATCCATGTTCCATTACAGTTTTCATTACAAGTCCTTACAAAAATGTTGAATGGCAAATATTCAACATAACACCTAAGATATATTATTACATAGCACCTTTCAAAACATGTGAACCCGTGGAACTGGCTTTCCCACACACCTTGATTGTGTGATGTCCCTGTTACAAAAACAACATGGATACAAGAATTGTAAATAATCTAACATGATAATAAATAACTAGAAGTACGTTATCATTACTTTTTTTTATTAACTTAGAATGGGTACATTCCTTTCTTACTTCTTATATGCATTGTACAACTCTTATTATTTCGTGAAGTGTACTTTTCTCACTCATACGCCTCAACCTCTCTATAGGAGTTGTGGGGCCGAAGTTTAACATCGGTCGAGGTTAATTACTTCACCTTAACTCGGTCATCCACCTTGGATACTTTTAGCTATAGTTAATCGCAAAATTCAAACTTGGTCATCCGTCTCAAAAGCCATTAGCCAACACTAATCATAAAATCAAGCCCATCATCTCTTTCGGTTACCATTAGCCAAAGTCAATCATAATCAACTTGGCCATCAAACTAGGATGTCATTAGCCAAAACTAAATGTCATACTCAACCCGACCATTCCTCTAGGATGCCATTAACCGAAACTAATCATCAATGCGACCCGACCATCCATCTAGGATGTCATTAGTTGAAGATAATCATCTATGCAACCTGGCCATCCATCTAGTATGTCATTGGCTGAAACTAATCATTAATGCCAGCCAACCATCCATCTAGGATGTCATTAGTTGAAGCTAATCATCAACGCCACCCAGCCATTCGTCGAGGATGCCATTAGCCGAAGTTAATCATCTACGCAACTCGGCCATCCATTCAGGATGCTATTAGCCAAAGCTAATCATTAACATAATCAACATTTCATAGTATTTTCAACATTCATCAATAATTCAGTCAACATTTCATCATTCATCAGGAATTCAATCAACATTTCATCATTGTTTCAACATTCATCAAGAATTCAATCAACATTCCATACTCACTTTAACATTCAAAAGCATCTCAATTAACATTTCATAATTGGTTTAACATTCATCAGCATCTCAATCAACATTTCATAGTTAGTTTAACATTCACCATAATGCAATAATATATCATCTATAAGTAAGTCATTTCAGAATATTAACATTATACAAGCAAAAGGTGGAAACCACTTACCTGTTCCTCTTATGGGTGTCCTTGCCCGATCGCAGGTCCAATCCTAAGCGCACCACCTAAACATATCAATGATCACAATCAGCACATTTGCATTCGGTAATCACGTAACTCATCACCATATATATTTCAAGCATACCTATATTCACAATCAAGTATTCCATATATTACATAATCATATAATGAAATCGTTACAAGTATTTAAGTCGATCTTGTTATGGAGGTTTATCGCAGAACATCGAGAACAAAAGTTGGTTCGCTGGTGGTACAGAATTTAAGCAGTGAAAACTGCTTCGCTGACGACACAGAATTTAGTTGTGAACACTGGTTCGCTGTTGACACAGAATTCGACAATAAAACTAATTCGCTAGTGGTATGATGTAACAACCCGACTTTCCAAGCCCAAAACACAATAATTTTTTTTTTTTATATGCATTCAATCCACATGGTGCCGGCAATCAATGAATCTAAATCCTCACATCATCGAAATACAATCCATACAATCAACATTTCATTTCAAAGTGAATCTTACACAAACACGTAATATTAAGGTTGCTTGATTTGAAGTTCATATTAAAAATATATACATAGACATGAGTTTACAGTCTTCTCCTACTAATAGTCATCACAATTTTAAACAAAAACGATCTAATAAAAGTTATACATTCAGTACATTGATCCATACAAAATACATTGTGATTTAAGATACATCTACATAATTCCTTGCAAAATAGGTTCCCGTGTATCGGGTTTCCTAGACATCTCGTTGGTGTGAAGTCCCTGCAGCAGTACAAACATTTAAGAGAATGCAAATATTTAATAATAATAAGAATGGTAACTCACGGTTTGGCAATTAAATAAAACATTAACAATTATAATTTCTTCATGTATTTGCTACAACAACTAGTAGTACATATAGATACACAATTTTTCGGATGCCATTCGCCAAAACTAGTCATTCATTTGTGTCGGCCATCCATGGCGAAAGCTGCGTCGCTGCCGATCCAAAATCGGCAGAAGAAACTGCATTGCTGCCGATCCAGAATCGGCAGCGGAAATCTGCGTCGCTGCCGATTTGCGAAGTCACTCTTTTATCCCGGCCATCCATCCGCTTAGATGCCATTAGCCGAAGCTAATCAGTCCTTCATCCCGGCCATCCATTCGGACGCCATTAGCCAAAGCTAATCATTCTTTGTCCCGGCCATCCGTTTGGATGCCATTAGCCGAAGCTAATCACTCCTTTGTCCCGGCCATCCTTTCGGAGGCCATTAGCCGAAGCTAATCATTCTTTGTCCCGGCCATCCCTTCAGACGCCATTAGCCGAAGCTAATCATTCTTTGTCCCGGCCATCCGTTTGGATGCCATTAGCCGAAGCTAATCACTCTTTTGTCCCGGCCATCCATTCGGATGCCATTAGCCGAAGCTAATCAATCTTTAATCATCATTTAAGCGTTCAACAATCTAATATCGGTTCTAACAATATGATAGTACTCAAGTTAAAATATTTCAAGATTCAACGTAAGAAAAAGGAAGGTGCAAGTCACCTACCTACTCCACCTGTGGGTCGATCCTGTCTTGATGATGGTCCAATCCCGACCGCACCACCTAAGACATCAATGGTCACAAATCAGCACAGTTGTATTTATTTTATTTTTCAATCATACTCATCATCACACTTATTTCAAGAGTTCATATGTTCACATTCAAGTGTTCCATATTTTACACCATCATAACATGAGATTGTTACTAGCATTTAAGTCATTCCTGCCTAGGAAGCTTATTGTAGGAATTCGGCAGCGAGAACTGGTTCGCTGCGGGCTGCCAGTTCGGCAGCGACAACTGTTTCGCTGGCGGCAGCCAGTTCGGCAGCGAAAACTGCATCGCTATTGGTGCCACAGTTTCGCTGCACAACGCACAACTCGGCAGCGAATATCAATTCGCTGCAGGAAGTTCAGTCGCGGCAGCGAAACAGAATTTCGCTGCGCAACACACAAATCGGCAGCGAATATCAATTCGCTGCAGGAGGTTCAGTTGCGGCAGCGAAACAGAATTTCGCTGCGCAACACACAAATCGGCAGCGAATATCAATTCGCTGCAGGAGGTTCAGTTGCGGCAGCGAAACAGAATTTCGCTGCGCAACACACAAATCGGCAGCGAATATCAATTCGCTGTAGGAGATTCAGTTGCGGCAGCGAAACAGAATTTCGCTGCGCAACACACAAATCGACAGCGAATATCAATTCGCTGCAGGAGGTTCCGTTGCGGCAGCGAAACAGAATTTCGCTGCTCAACACACAAATCGGCAGCCATCAATTTCAGCACATAGTTCTTCAACAAAATTCCAGCAATAACATCACAGCAGAACACATTAAATTCCAGCACTAACATCACAACAGAACACATTAAATTCCAGCAAGAACATCACAGCAGAACACATTAAATTCCAGCACTAACATCACAGCAGAACACATTAAATTCCAGCAAGAACATCACAGCAGAACACATTAATTGCAGCAACAATCATCACAACAGAACACATTAATTCCAGCAGCAACATCACAACAGAACACATTTAATTTCAGCACCAACATCACAGCAGAACACATTCATTCCAGCAGAACACACACACACATGCATGCTGGCCTACCCCATAGTTAAAGCCAGCTTCTACCATAATTGTTAGATGTTCTGAAATTGACTTTATTGTTAGATGTTCTGAACTGCGTCGCTGCCGATTTCTGCATCGGCAGCGAAAACTACGTCGCTGCCGATTTCTGCATCGGCAGCGAAAACTGCATTCATCACCATCTTTCTCTCTCTCTTTCTCTTTAAATATATATATATATATAGACATATATATATTTTCGTTTGGGTGTTTACATATGAAAATTGGTGTAAATCATCAGCGTATATAGGTTATAGTTGACTTAGAAACCATTGATGAAAACTGAGTTGCTGCCGACTCAAAAGTTGTCAACGCAGCACAGTTTCATAGTTAACGCTGAAATCATCAGCACATATAATCTATGGCTGACGCAGAAATTGTTGATGAAAATTGAGTCGTTGTCGACTCAGAAATCATCAACGCAACACAATTTTACAATTGTTGTTCAAATCGTTAGCTTATATGGTTTAGTGTTGACTTAGAAATCGCTAGTGAAAACTGAGTCGTTGTCGACCTAGAAACCGTCAACGCAACCCAAGTCGCTACCGATTCAGAAATCGCCTGAGACAACCAAGTCATTTTTGGATTTTAATCTCTATTTTGCCTAAGCGTAAGGTTTATGTTAGGCTTCCCCTATTTAACACACCCAAACACAAATTTGGACAAGTATCAAGACCAATCACATTTACATTTATCACAAAGTCATCAAACTCAATCATTCATTTAAGGTCGAAACCTAATGTTACCATGATCTTGAATTCTATGTTTTAAAATTTCATTATGTCACTCAACAACATAACCAAATATTCATTTCACATCATGCACTAGTCCCATTTTTAGTTTTTCACCTTTTTGGTAGGACATGGTAGCTTATTATTATCAAGTTTTTCACATGCATTCATCATCTTTAACACCATTTTGTTCTCAATCACAAGTCCTACTCATGCACTCAATCACTTTGATTCATAAATACACAAGTTTATCTATCACATGCATAAAAATTAGGACATTAACATGGTATGATTTCTGTTTCTGCTCTAGCACACCTCTAGGCCTAATCCATATCATAACACCGCACATACACTTATTTCATCATATTTCACATAAATCCCTCAATCCTATAAGTAAAAACCAGACATTAATATACACATAAAATTCTGTTTTGGTTCTAGCATGTTTTTTAGAAGTTTTACAAGGTTATAATTTCAGTAATTACTCATTTCCTTACATGTTTATTTCTTCATTTGGTCGGCCTTCCCTTAGGTCCATACTTCAAATTCATTCATTTTTCTATTGTGACATAGTCTGCATAAGTGTTCTTTCGTCCTTAAGGTTTTACTTAGGTTCCTTTTTATTACAAGTTCTTGAGTTATGGTGAAAAAAAACATCTCTCTCTCACTTTAGAGTTTTTCCCTTTTCCTTTGTGCATACTATGGGGTAATACTCAACCAAAAGACCAAATCTAAACTTAACTCATGTTTTTAACAATCTTTATATAGGTTTTGGTGGTCTGTCTTTCCCCTTCCCTACTATTTTTTTCTTTCTTTCTTCCTCTGCTATAGCAACTAGCCTCTAGCCTATTTTCTCTCTCATGGTTTTGGCTGCCACTCTTCTCTATAACTCTCCCTCTTCTTTCATGGCTTCAGGTTCCTCTTCTTTTTTCTTAACTCTCTGTTTACTGTTCACTCAAGAAAGCTTGCATGTAGGTTGTCTGGTTTGGTTTTTCTTAGAGATAGAGAGGTTTAGTTGCAGCTGTTTCTGGGGGAGAGGATGAGTCATGACATGACCAAAAGATTGATGTCTTTTTCCAAGTACAGGAGTGTTGAAATAATAAATAACCCGGCAAGATTGGGGTCGAACCATAGGCAGGTGAACTATATAAATTACAAATAATATATATATAATAATAATAATAATAATAATAATAATAATAATAATAAAACAAAAAGTTTATGAGAATTTTATGGGATATTGATGTAAGAATTAAACAATGATAAAAAAATTGTCAAGGTTAGAGGATCCACTAATAGTATTAAAAATAAGTATAGTATAAACTCTTTTTATTAATCAACTGGAAACCACACATAAAGAAGGTTCCAATTGAATGATTTATCCTTAATAGTTCATTATAAATTTTTAACATGGTCATATTAATTATCATATTTCAGTAACACCATACTTTTAAATATTATCAAGAATTCATGATGCTAACTTATATTAACAACAAATCAAGTTCCTTTCATAACACAGGTGTAGGTTATACCATACGGTTGGCTATGAAAGTGCCAAACATTTATTGTACAAAGTGTTATACAATACAAATCTAGATTAACCATTTAACAAGCAAGGTATTAAGAATTAGTAAGATAAAAACATAAGACATATTAATAACAAACTTGGATATAAACGTCATTGATAACGTCCGAATTTGAACCAACTTTACTCATGAAAGTTATAAGAAATTGTCTCAGCTTTCCAAAAAAAAAAACAATTGAGGTCATTTGGATTTTTAGAACTCGAGATATGGGTTGAACACTAAACAGTGTTTGGGCTGCAAAACAGATTCAGACTTCTCCGTTGTTGCTATAATTTGGACTTGAAAACAGTCTTTTTAAATCTCGGACTCCACATGAAAGTTTTAGGCCTATGTCTTAGCTTTCCATCCATATAAAGCAAATCTAAATCCGAGATCTATAGCTCCAGATATGACCCAATTACCAAATAATGTTCCAGTTTGGACTGAATCAACATCTCTTTTCTAAGTTTGGCCCTCTCTTTGTCCTTTCAATTTCAATATTTAAACTCATCAATCAATCCTTTTATTTATATGATATGCCTGCATTTTAAAATGGACATTTACGATAAATTAAAGGTATCTTATATTATTAGATATGTTATTATAAAACATGCATTAGTTAAGGAGTTATTAATACTTGAAGTGTAAAAATGATGATATAAAACCTTGATAAAAATGCACTTTTAAGTACTAATTACAACCCCCAACCAGCTTATTACTAGTTCCTAGTAATCAAAGTGTTAAAATAGAAAAACATTTGCAAATTTCATAAAGCAAGACATTCATCATTCAACTTCCATTAATCTATCTAGATAAACAAACTCTCATTAAATTCATATATATGCTCAATACCTCTTAAAAAATATATTAATAAACCTTTTTCTTAGCTTAATGTATGAAAACATAGATGATGAGGCTTTTATTAAAAGAAAACAATATTCTATTCTAATATTTTTCTAAGGTTAACTTCCTTGGGTTGGGATTATTTTCTCTCTTTTTTTTTTAATATATATACATATAACTAAAACACAATGCATCTTTAATCCATATAACAAGCTTTAGGCGAATGACTCCCAGACCAGTTGATCTTAAAGCATTAGGTGTTGAGACACCCTTCGAGCTTACTAACTCGGGTTGCAGATATTGATACATAAATGGTGCAATGTTTGATTCCCTTAAGCTTTTCTCCTTAACCCATGTCACAAGCGTTGGGCCAATAGCTCCCAAGTCAGTTGACTTTAGGGTATGGAGTGTTAAAACACCCCTTCGGGCTTAATTGTTTAAGTTAGGGAGGTTACAAAACCAAACTTATCTATGTTTTTATTATCATCAATTTTTTTAAAATTATATATTATTCATTTTCCTTAGTTGTTACCTTCAACAAAAGAACATAATAATGTAATAATCCAATGTGCAACCCACAATCATATGTTAAAGTGTGTGTGAAAATGAAGGTTTAAGAATACTTGTTAAATGAGTATATGAGCAGAATAAAGTGATAACGATGCGAGAGTTTGTAAACCTGAATATTTCATGAGAAGTGTGTGATAAACCTTATTAAGAATGTTTACTAAGATGCGTTTCAAGAGTAACTTTAACAAAAAAACTCTTTTACTCTACCATCCTATTAACGACATTTTTGCAAATGGTTTATGAAATAAAAAACACAGTTTTTTTTTTTAATATCAACTACAACCCTTTCCCCCTAACCAAAACGAGACATTGTTCTCAATGTCCTAAGGTAGAAATATAGAGTATAGAAGACATCACCTAAAACAATGAACACTGACAATCCTGAAACACACAAATAAATATAAGAAATAACAAAACAAAATAATATGCTATTAATAAAACCAAAAGACATAAGGTTTCATAAACAAAGGCTCAAATCCAATCTAAACTTTTTACGGCTTTCCTTAGTTGACCAATTTATGCGACTCATGGAGGGATCAATTACAGGGATGAAAGATTGTAGTTGGTCAATCAATTGTTCAACAGCAGCAGCAGAGATTATGATTTATCATGCATAAGATGTTAGAAATTTCTGTTCCACAGTTTGAGCAAGAAAAGACAACAAATTATTATAAAAACCACTAAAATTTAACATACCTGTAGGTTTATGGTGAATGTATAGTTGGGCCTAAAAGGAAATATGAAAGAGCTCTTCCGATGTGCCCAGACCACCTGGTCAATGAAGGCATCAACATGGATAAATATTGCATTCATTCGATCAGACATTATAGAGACCTGTAATTTCTTTCCAATAGTTTTTCCAATGATGTCCCCTTTTGTTAAAGCTTTGGGGACAACCCCCAAAACTTGACTACCTCCTAAAAATGTAGCCATTGACACACCCTCCATTAACCCAAGGCTGCCTTCCTTATACACTAAATGAATCTTTCTCTAAGCTAGTACCTGACCAAGATGATTTGCTGATTCTAAAAACTCTTTTTCTTTCCCAGGACTGGATCCACCAAAAACAAAAATATTTCTGATGTGATGACTTGAGGAACCTGTTATTTCTACACATTTCTATATTTGTTGAATGTATGGGTTGAGTAGAAATGAAAAGAAGGAAGAGAAGATTTTATAGATGAGAAATTAAAAATGCAATCATACCACCTATATATAGGCCAGCTGGAGTCTCTCTCTCTCTCTCTCTCTCTCTAGTTCTTTATTTATTTATTTCAAAAAAAAACATGTGTATGTACAGGTAGTTGTGATTGTGGCTCACATCTTCCTTTGGTTTTACGTCCAAGAACGGCTTAAACGCCCTCTATGAGTTGGGGATAGGCTTCCCATCCAGTTTTCTTAAAAACTGGCAAACATGGTCTTTTTTTAGTCAGATTCCCAATACTATGATGAGCATGTTCTTTATGAAAATGGAGCCATAAATCATGAATTGCACGATGCACATCTCCACTATGATGAGACTTAAGAGTCAATAGAAGATTATCTAAAGACTCTCTATGTTTTGAAATAAATCCCACCTTTTGACAATTTTCACAGGTTTTGCAGAATGTATATGAGTCCTTGAACATGGTGGGCCAATAAAATCCACTTTGTAAGATTTTTACAGTCATCTTTTTTGACAAGAAATGATCCTCACATGCCTCAAAGTGACAAAATTTAATGACACTACTTACCTCATTTTCGGGAATGCATCTTTGAAATATTTGATCAGGACAACATTTGAATAAGTAAGGGTCATCCTAATAAAATTTTTGCATGTCGCTCAAAAACTTTTTTCTTGGTTATCCAAATGAGCTAGCAAAAATCTTGAAGCAAGAAAATTGATATTTTTAGCAAACCAAGGCATTAAACTAAGAGAAAGTAAAGATTCATCAGGAAAGTAATCATTGATTGGTGTGATGTCGGATGTTGAATCTATTGTTAATTTTGACAAATGATCTGCGACAACATTTTCGGTGCCTTTTTCATCCTTGATTTCTTCTTGTTTGGTCATGACATGAGGAAATGGAAGTGCTGGCGAGGAATCAATATTTTCTTTGAAATGTTTAGATTCAACCACTTCCTTACCCTCATACATTGACTCATCATCTTTTTCACAAAGTTCAATAGTGGGTTTTTCAATAACCTTATCACTATGAAGAGTGATGGTTGATTTGACCTGATCCAT
The DNA here is from genome assembly GCA_030145905.1 of Populus davidiana. NCBI lineage: Eukaryota > Viridiplantae > Streptophyta > Magnoliopsida > Malpighiales > Salicaceae > Populus > Populus davidiana. Next base: position 20,511,415 of record CM057789.1, on the reverse strand, counting down.
GTGTTGGCTTCCGGAACTTCTTGTATTTGCATTGTATTATCCCTTTGGATTTTACTATGGTTCAGATGGAAACTTACCGTTCTGTTAAAAACTGAGAGTAGATATGAATTTTACAAGAGCATCTTTAAAATCTGTCGTGCTTTGAGCAAGTTGAGTGTTGACTGTCTCTTGCTTTTCAATGAATGCATGCAATGTTCCCTCAAGATTTCTTCTAGGATGTGGAGCATAATGAGGTGCATATCCATGAGAATTTTAGAAATTATGGTGTGCTTGAAACGGTGGCTGTGAAGTTTGTGCATTATTGTTATCACTCTTCCAACTGAAATTTAGGTGATTTCTCCAACTAGGGTTGTATGTTTACGAGTATTGGTTATGATTGGGCCTTTGGAAACTGTTTAAAGCATGGGCATATTCATGGAGGCATTCCTTGAAAGAAGGCAAAGTTGGACAGTCATTGGTTGCATGTTCATTCATTTCACAGATTTGACAAACAATGTCTTGAACAGATTTTAATTTACCACTCTTTTTAAATTCAAGTGCCTCAATTTTTCTAGCTAAATATGCAAATTTGGCTTGGAGGTCATGATCTTCCCTAAGGTTGTACATACCTCCACTACATGTATGAGGTTGCGTTTTACCCGGTGCCTCATAAGTGCCCGTAGTGTCTCAATTTTAAGCATTTTCAGCTAGCAAGTCTAGGTACTCCATTGCTTCATCAGGGTCTTTATCTTCAAAAGTTCCATTGCACATCAATTCCACCATTTGCCTACCTTTAGGTGTTAATCCTTTATAAAAATGTTAAATCAATCTCCATATTTCAAAACCATGATGAGGGTAAGTATTAAGCAAGTCTCGATACCTATCCCAACATTGGTAAAATGTTTCTCCTGGTTTTTGAGTGAAAGTGGTGATTTGTCTTTTGAAAGAATTTGTTCTCTGAGACGGAAAAAACTTTTTTAAAAATTATTGTTGCATTTCATCCCAAGCACGAATAAAACCTGGTCTCAAATTTTGTAGCCATGTTTTAGCTTTATCTTTTAAAGAAAAAGGAAAAAGCTTTAATCTAATGATGTTCATGTTATAATTTGAGTCATTATAAGAGTTACAAATTTCTTCAAATTCTCTCAAATGCAAGTATGGATTTTCTAGATCTAAGCCATGAAAAGAAGGTAAAAGTTGAATAATGCCTGACTTAAAATTAAAATGAGATGCATCAGGAGGAAAAAATATACATGATCACGCAATTGTTCTTATTGGATTCATGTAGTCTCTAAGTGTTCTAACCTGATTATTCTCATTATAAAGCGACTGATTATCTTCTTCAACCATGTTTTCTAAAAAAGATGAGGATACCCTACAAATTCTATCATTTAATGTATGTGACCAAACTTTCATGCACATGTAGGACGATAATATAAATAAGAAGAAGAAAAACAAAAAAGACAAAACATGAGAAACAAAAGTTAGATAAAAGAAAAGTGAAAGGAGAAAAATATAACAAAATTTATAATTTGTATAGAAATTTACCTCCCCGGCAACAGCGTAAAAAAGATAACACGACCAAAAGTTGATGTCTTCTCCAAAGTCCAGAAGTGTCGAAGTAATAAATAACCCGGCAAGACCGTGGTCGAACCATATGGAGGTGAACTATATATATATATATATATATATATATTTGATAAAACAAAGAGTTTATGAGAATTTTATAGGATATTGATGTAAGGATTAAACAATGATAACACAATTGTCAAGGTTAGAGGATCCACTAATAGTATTAGAAATAAGTATAGTATAAACTATTTTTATTAATCAACTGGAAACCACACACAAAGAAGGTTCCAATCGGATGATTTATCCTTAATAGTTCATTATAAATTTTTAAGACGATCATATTAATTATCTTATTTTAGTAACACTATACTTTTAAATATTGTCAGGAATTCATAATGCTAACTTATGTTAACAACAAATCCAGTTCCTTTCATAGCACAGGTGTAGGTTATGCCATACGATTGGCTATAAAAGTGACAATCATTTGTTGTACCAAGTGTTATACAATATAAATCTAGATGAACCATTTAACAAGCAAGGTATTAAGAATTAGTAAGATAAAAAGATAAGACATGTTAATAACAAATTTTCTTAAATATAAACATTGAATTCCATGTTGAGTTTATATTATACCTATTCTAACACCATTAGTGAAACCTTTTCACCTTGACATAATAAACTTAGCTAAACATAATGAATAAGATAAACATAAATAAACAACATAATAACATAAGTATAGTAAAGGAAATGAAAAGCATAGACAAGAGATTAAGGAAAATATAATATGAAATAAAACTTAAACATTACAAAAATAAAAGGAAAGAAATAAACAGCATGATCTTGATCTGAACAACCAAGATGCCTAAATGCATGGCAAATGCCTCCTTTTATAGGCCAAAACTTGGAACTATTGATTTGATGACTAATTGTTGAGTGGGTGGCCACATCTTGACTTGTTGACAATCCTTATCTTCTGGTCTGAACAAAACATCATTGATAATGTTCGAATTTGAACCAACTTTACCATGAAAGTTATAGGAAATTGTCTCAGCTTTTCAGGAAAAAGAAATTAAGGTCATTTGGACTTCTAGAACTCGAGATATGGGCTGAACACTAAACAGTGTTTGGGCTGCAAAACAGATTCAGACTTCTCCGTTGTTGCTATAATTGGACTTGAAAACACTCTTTTTAAATCTTGGACTCCACATGAAATTTTTAGGCCTATGTCTTAGCTTTCCATCCATATAAAGCAGACCTAAATCTGAGATCTACAACTTCAGATATGACCCAATTACCGAACAGTGTTTTAGTTTGGACTGAACCAACATCTCTTTTCTAAGTTTGACCCTCTTTTTTTCCTTTCAATTTCAGTACTTAAACTCGTCAATCAATCATTTCATTTATGTGATAGGCCTGCATTTAAGATGAACATTTACCATAAATTAAAGGTATCTTATATTATTAGATATGTTATTATAAAACATGTTTTAGTTAAGTAGTTATTGATACTTCAAGTACAAAATAATGATATAAAACCTTGATAAAAATGCACTTTTAAGTACTAATCAGGTCACATTTTTTTCTCCCCCTGTATTTATATCCCATAAAATTTTGCTGTGGTGTTTGGGGGTTGGAACATATTCTTGTTACTCTTTAAGTTATCCCAGAACCAGTTTAGTCCCCTAGATTTTATTTAGTATTGGTCGCTTTATGTCCCTCAATTTTGCCTAGAATTGGTTGGACAAGAACTATATTTTATCAGGTTTTATAAAACACATGGATTCATCAGCGTATACTGCCACCGTTCACTTAAAAATCAGCAATGTAACCTATGTTGCTGCCAATTCATAAATCTGTAGCGTAACCTGTGTTGCTACCAATTCATAAGTTGGCAGGGACAGTGGAGTTGTTTCTTGCTTTATATTTTTTAGTGTTTACATAATTTATGGTGAAGATGTCATCAATAATACTGCAGATATTTCTTGTAGCTCTAATTATAGAATCCTCAAGGAAATCTAGTTGATCTACTTGCAAAGCCTTGGTAGCTGAAGTTTGGCCTTCCTTGTTCATGCTCTCAAGTTTGTTCATCAACTTTGTAATCTCGTAGTCTTTTGCCTTGAGTAAAGTTGAAAGCCCATCGACAAGTTTTGCCAAGTTAGCCATTTGATCCTTCAAAGATGTAGTCCCAATCATCATCATTGACAAGGTGCCAAAGCCCAAAGCCTTACTTAGATTGACATAGAGAAGTCTTCATGGGTGAATTACTGAAGTAGTCACCTTGAGTGTTGAAAAAAAGTCTACGCACCCCACTTGACTTTTATGGTGGAGGTACTTGTAGCTTCAGTTTTGGAGCGAGTTTTGATGCCCTTTTTACATTTGATGTTGACAAAGCTTAAGAATGGGCTTGGTTTATATATATAACTTTGTGATGGATTCTGTTTTCAATGGCGAGGTTGAAAATTCTTCAATAATATATCCGTGATTTAAATCAGTTATCTTGTTACTTTTGGAAGCGAAATGGTGATCATGTTATTCCTAGTTGCCATCAAGAGGTTGTTGAAAATTCTTTCTTGAAAGGAAAAAATGAGAAGTAGAGATGTTCGTAGTAGAGTCACTAGAAATTTATGGACATAATTTTAAGCACTTGAAATTAAATAAGTAAACATGTACAAATATATGATTTTAGTAAAATATATGACTAGATACAATATCTATTTAAAATATTCTTATAAAAGAATAAACAATTCTTTTATTCTTTCCTTAGATCTAGTATATGGTGACTTGATTTATTTGTGAAATCAAGCTACGATTTGTGCTTTAGAAGAACATGAATTTAGACGTGTATTACGGAGTGAGATTTGATGATTTGAAGAGTACCTTTGATTTATCTTTATTTATTATCTTCTATTTTCAAGCTTAGATGACATGAAATGTGTGTTTATGTTATAAGATTTTTATGTATTGATGCTTTCTTTGAAGCTTATATAACTTGAGCAATCGATGCATGTTAAAAATCCATTACATGTATGCTATGTATGGTTTGTTATATTGATAGCTTATGAAAGATAAGGCTTGTCTTCGATGAGCCATATAAGAAAAGACTATGTTTTATAATTCTTATTTACAAATAGTGGCCACCATATTACTCCTTGTGAGTGGTTTTTAGTATACTATTTACTAGTATTTGGGATATGTATGTCATATGTTGGGACTATCTTTTATTGAAGTGTATGTTTATGGGTGACAATGAGGTTTTCTTTGTTGGTTGGTATCCAGTTTATCTATATGACTCTCATGTTGTTATTGTGTTTATCGATGGGTATATTGATTCGAACTCGAAAGGAAATAACCATTGAACCCACAAACAAGACAGAAACAACTTATGGCAACTAAAATCATATTGAAAAGAACATGATCCAATAATTACATGAACCGAGAAACTAAAGTTATTAGATGAATAACCCGTTGATTATAAATAATCAAGAATTAAAAGTATAAGGATAAATGCCATAAAGATAAAATTCTTTGATGATTTCTGAAGAGTTCCACAAAAAATCAAGAGTATAAGTAACCTTGCACACACATAATATTATTTCTAAAGTAAACCAAGTCTGAAAATAAAAGCCCTAAATTCAAGTTAAATAACCCTATTTATCATAGATAAAAAAAAAATTCCTAAACAAGTTTGAAAAAATAATAAAAGAATACCAATCAAAATAGGAAAAAGATTCATAAACTAACTAGGAAAATAATGTAAATCTTGCATATTAGCTTCTGAACATTCTCGCAAGGCCTTCCCGGTGTTTGATTACTACTAAATTTTAATCCTATAAAAAACAAAGCCTTTATAATCTTCAAGAAACTTTTTATCCTGGTCCAATTGCTGAATTGAAACTTATACTTATTAGCATAAAACTATGCATTGAAAAAAATAAGCCTATAACTAACTTAAACTTGTCTAACTCTTGAAGGAATCTACAAACCATGAGAAAAACAGGTCCAAATTGGCTCTCATAGGCCAAAATTTGGAACTATTGATTTGATGACTAATTGTTGAGTGGGTGGCCACATTTTAACTTGGTGACAATCCTTATCTTCTTATCTGAAAAAAAAAACATCATTGATAACGTTAGAATTTAAACATACTTAACTCATGAAAGTTCTAGGAAATTATCTCAGCTTTTTATGAAAAAAAAATTAAGCTCATTTGGAGTTCTAGAACTCGAGATATGGGTTGAACACTAAATAGTGTCTAGGTTGTAGGACAGATTCAGACTTCTCCATTGTTGCTACAATTTGGACTTGAAAACGACCTTTTTAAATCTTGGACTCCCATGAAAGTTTTAGGCCTATGTCTTAGCTTTCCATCCATATAGAGCAGACTTAAATCCAAGATATATAGCTCCAGATATGACCCAATGACCAAATAATATTCCAGTTTGGACTGAACCAACATCTCTTTTCTAAGTTTGACCCTCTCTTTGTCCTTTTAATTTCAGTACTTAAACTCATCAATCAATCCTTTTATTTATGTAATAGGCCTACATTTAAGATGAACATTTACTATAAATTAAAGGTATCTTATAGTATCAGACTTGTTATTATAAAACATGCTTTAGTTAAGGAGTTATTGATATTTCAAGTGTAAAATGATGATGTAAAACCTTGATAAAAATAACTTTTAAGTACTAATCACTAGGTTGTCAAAATAAGTCACCTTGGCTGAATGATGCATGGTCAAGGTCTTTGGCTTTTTCATCTTCATTCACGTCAACAAACTCATCTAAAGGTGGGGTAACTTGTCTTTCTAGCATTCTAACATTAGGACTCCTTCGAACTGACCTCTTTCATAAACTAACAAGCTTGGCCTCTTATCTTTCCATTTGGTCCTACACCTTATTAAACATCACATTCATCCTCTTAAATCATTATTGCATAGCCCATAATAAAACGAACGTGTTCTCCTTCTCTTTCTTAAGTGATGCCTCATCTTTAAAAGACATTGTCAAATCTAGAATTTTATGTTAGTAATAAAAATATTCTCATATACTCTCTCACATGTTTATACTTAATAATATATCACACCACTCATATTTCACTTAAATTCTAGCTTGTTATGATAATAGTCTCATATTTTAACCTTTTATCTCTTATGCTCTCCTTTTTGGTTCTTTAAGGAAATAATCAAAAGTTAACAAAAAATTTAGTATCATAGTTACCAACCAATAGAATCCAAGACACATGACAATAAAATAAAAGTAGTAACAACAACGAATACAAAGTTGAAAATGAAATGAATATGAAACAAATATAAAATAAAAACAAATATAAAATAAAAATATAAACAAAACAAGAATGAATATGAATAAAAAACAACAATGAAACTGAAGAATTAACTTTATGAAACCAAAAAACTAGTGTAGACTCAACAATCTAAATTCAATTGCGAACAAATGATATCTTATAATATGAAACAAGATGGTATATTTGCAATTTTTATTAAGTACTCGAAATCAATTCTTAAAACAACAGATTCCATTGTTATAACAAATTGATATAAGAAAAGAAAAACTTCTTAAGAACCTGAATCAAAACTGTGTACTTTTAATGTTTAAGGTAAAACTAAAAACTTCTTTTTGGTAGTAGCTAATTCTTGACAAAGACTTTTACTTTTTATATATATAAGTTTGCCATAAAATTCAAGAATAAATAAACAAAAAAAAAACTATGGAATTTAAAGATAAATAAATAGATATAACCTAATTTTAGAGTCTTGCTCTGTTATCAACTATTGTGAACCCAAAGAATAAGAAACTTTAAACCCATAAACTAGATAAAAACAACCCAAGAAAGCTAACTCAATGATTACCTAAACTAAGAAATCAAAGTTATTGGATGAAAAACTCCAACTTGTTGATTATAAAGAATCAATAACTAGAAGTATAAAGATAAATTGATACAAATCAGTTGGCAACATCATATGATCCCTTAGAGTTACAAATTGGGCCTAGTACAAGGTTTAAAACTAAAAAAATCTAAAAGAAATTGATAGGGCTGATTCTAGATGTTTGGGTTAACAAATTGCAAATTTACCATATTAGACCTTGGTGTTCTATTTGGGCTATATTTGAAGTTACAAGTTGGATTTTTTTATGATTCTAGTTGGGATGAGAACTTGACATCTCAAGATTTCTATTCATATTTGGTAGGCCCAGTAAATCATCTAGGTGAGATAGAACAACATGTTTGAAATCAATATTGAAATCTATCGGCAAACAAGGAAATTTGGAAAAAAGTTTGTTTCTATATGATTTGTAGATTTTTACTAGGCAAAGATTTAATTGCATGTGGAATCTTTATTTTTACAAGGATTTCTTAGTTTCCAACAAGATAAATCAAACAACAAACTTTATTTTACAAGGATTTCTTATGCAACAATAATTTTTATTATTCAAGAACATTAGAGGCGGTTTTGGGCTTGTTTTTCTTAACGAAAAATATTACTCTAACAAGCATCACTTTTGATTTGATCATTAGATTGGACTAAAATTTTTCTAGAAGATTTTAAAAGTCATGTTCCCTATATGGTTATTTTTCATAGCAATCAGCCATCGAAAAGGCCTTGCGATAAGATCCAGAAGCAATTGTGTGAGATTTATATTATTTCTATTATTGGTTTAGGATTATTTTTCCTATTTGTATTGTTACTCTTTTATTATTTTTCTAGGCATTTTTTTTACCTAATATAAATAGGGTTATATAACTTGTATTTAGGTTCTTTTACAAAATTTGATTTTAAAATAATATTTTATGTATCAGAGGTTGCTTATACTTCAGGTTCTTCTTAGGAATTTGTTTTATTTATTTATCAAAGATCAACTATCTTTGGAGTGTTTTTCCTTATACCGTTAGTTCTTGATTATTTATAATCAACGAGTTAGGGTTCTTTCATCCAATAGCTCTAGTATCTTGGTTCATGTAATTATTGTGCAGTGAAAAATCTTTAATCTAATTTTAGCTTTCTTGGGTTGTTTTTATATTATTTTTAGGTTTCAAGGTTTTTACCCTCTAGTTTCACATTATGAATGCCATAAAAACAACATTATTTGATAATTTATTGTCAAGAAACACATCTTTAAAATCATGCAATAAATAAACAACCATAATAGGAATACAAATACCAAGTTCATTGGTGTTAGAACAAAAAACACTTTTGATCTCACTCTTCTTTGCATAAAAACCTAGATATAAAACATTGGCTCGTGTTTTACCTCCATTATTGGTCAAAACTATTATTTTCCTTTCCTGTCTAAATCTATCATTCCCCCCCCCTCTCTCTCATATGGTTTCCACCTTTTTCCCTCTATCCGACCCCATTCTTGTGCAGGTGAGTCTAGGTGCTTCTGGTTTGGGGCCCTCTATAGAGACAGCTGCAGTGGATCATTAGCATTTGGAGGATAGTGGAATGCCTCAAGGTGAACCCAGTATGGATCTTATGTGTGATGAGGTTACCAGAGTGGTTGATAGTTGGGTGGAAGTCCAAGGGAGAAAGAAGACTAAGCCTGCAGATAGTGTTCCAGTTATATCCACTTTGCCATCTCCAGTGTGTGCTTCTCCGGATATAGTGCATCATGATATAACTATGGTTGGGAACAAGGATGCTAATAAAGGTAGGAGACAATACATGACTCACAGCAGAGTTAGGAAGTCTCTAGCTGTTGATACTACTGTTATATTTACAGGTATAAGTTATGGGTTTAAGTTTGGAGTTGCTAGTAAGATTGTGGAGAGGCCTAAGGACTCAGATCCTCCTACTCCCTCATTATGATTGATGAATCAAGGGATTTTTTCACTGGTTGTTGGATGTTAGTGTTGGTTGCCTTCTTTTTAGGCTTATTGTTAATGTTTTCCTTTTATACAGTGGTTTCCCATGATTTTGTTACCAGTTGTGCTGGATTGTATTTCTGATTGTGGTCTACGTTGTAACTGGTTTCAACTGGTCATGCATTGATGGCTATATTGGTGTTCAAGGGAGCTTGTTCCCTTTGTTTGTATATCCCTGTATATAGCACAAACCCCACTATCTATAATCACATTATATACCTTATTATTGATATGATATCTCGTATGAAAGATATTCTTTCTTTATTGCTTCACGTCTTTTTCTTGATCTGAATATTAAGTGTACACCAAAGTACTAACGATTCACCCTTAACCCGATACTCTACATCCATATCACTACAATTCTCAAATTGTGGCATCTCATCATCTTCATATATGTCACTTTCGGATTCAATCTCTTTTTGATCTTGTAAAATTATGGCTTGCATTTCTAGACATTGCGAAGCTAAGTGTCCAACTTCTAAACACCTAAAACACTTAATATCATGGTTACGAGTAGGTTGAGTTTTCCTTTTACCTTTAGAATCAACAATGACTTTTTTAAAAACCTTGGAAGGTTTGGCTTTTATGTTAATGCTAGGCTTTGAATAGGCAGTCTTTTCTCTTCTATAATTCGACCTCTATGATTAAAAAAAACCCAAATTACCTATTTGTCGTGTATTACTCTTACATTTCACTTGTCTTTCTACCTTCTTAGCCTTATAAACCATATCTTCTAAGTCAACATAATGTTGTAATTGAATAATATTGGCAATATCGTGATCCAACCCATTCAAAAATCTCACCATTATAGCTTCCATATCCTCCAATACATTTGTCGCACGTGAAAAATCAGTGGCGATTTGTTTTTGTTTATTTGGTTCTTTGGAGTCGCCACCTAGTATTTTGGTCACTAGGAACCCTAACTAGTCTCAGAGATCGGGTACGGGGACTGGTTGCGTAAAGGGAAGGTATTAGCACCCCAAATACGCCCTACCTAAGCTAAGCTGCATTGTTTTATTGTCTGATAAAATCTAAGGTATTTTCGTGTTTTCCTAGTTGGTATGGTTCAAGAAAAGTCCTCCTCGATAAGGAGATCCTTATCTTAATGGGTAATTCTGACGTTAACAAAAGAATTTAATATTCGGAATACGTCTTACGTATAAGATCTTAACCCCCAAATACTAAAAGAAAACACAATAATTTTTTTGGAATTTTTTGAAATATTGGCCTAGTTTTCATGGCTTGAATAAACTGGTTATTAAAGCCAAAATGCATGCTAATACATATATTGTTTTGAAATTTCCTTTGTTGTGTGAAAATACGATGTTATAATATTTATATATATATATATATATATTGGAGAGACTAGGGCGTATGCATGAAAACAAAACATTTTTTTATTTTTTTGATGACTTGACGAAAACCGGGTATTTTAATACCGGATTTGTATCTTTACAGTATAAAAATACAAACCGATATTGACCAAAATGTAACAAAACAAACTGTGGAAAATCACATATTTTTTTGAAAGTTTTTTTTTTTTTTGGAATTTTAAATTTTTTACTAGATCGGACCCGGCCCAAAAGGGCACTAGGCCGAAATTGGCCCGAAACAACATGAATTGGTATTGTACATGAGTGCAGTAACGGGGTTACTGCACACAAACAGTGACGGGGTACTGTGCACAAATAGTAACCGGTTACTGTACATAAGCACAATAACCCTTTAATTAATTAGGGGCTAATGTGCACCTGCACAGTAACCTGGGGAATTAATTAGCTGGTTACTCTGCCCCTGCACAGTAACCAGCTAATTAATTTCTTGCTCGCAGAACGTGCACAGTGCACGTTCTACATGCAAGAAGATGAATAGGGGATAAGGGGAAGAGTTACCTGCGACGATGAGCTTGGGTAGAGGAGCTGACAGTGGTGCTGGTGGCAGTTTTGCTGGCGGTTGCTGACCGAAGGTTGGCTCTTCCTCTTCTCTACTACTTCTGTGTTCTTCTCTGCTTCTGCTTCAAGCTTCCCTGTCTTCTTCTCTTTGGTTGCTTTTGCTCCTTCTTTCAACCAAGCCCTCCTATCTCTGCAGCAGCTTCGTGGAGATGCTGGTGGTGGCGGCCTGGGAAGTGGCCTGGATGGTGGTCGGTAGCTGAGGGATCCCGGTGACAGTAGCTGTTCTTTCCTCTCTACAGGGGTTCAGGGAAGGTGGGAAGGTGAAGGTAACAAATCAATGGTGTTAGCAGTGTTGGTGTGTTTCTCTTTCCCTCCTATTCAGTTTCAGAGCTTCCCCGTTTTCTCCCCTTCTTTTCCTATCTCGTTTCCTCTCTTCTTACCCTCTCACAGTAAGTCTCTTTGTTTCAAAACTTCCCTCCCCTTTCAGTTCCATACGAGCCCTCTCTCATCCAAAAAAAATCCTCCCTGCTGCTGGTGTTGAGAGCAGTATTTATAGGCTAGAAGGGAGCGGGCTGCTGTTGCGCGTGGGAGCGGGTTGCTGCGGCTGGTCGGCCATTGGGCTCGACAACAAGGCACCGCTCCCTTGATTTCGACAGGGTGCGCGGCGGGAGGAACAGTGTCAAAACGACACTGTTCGGTTTTTTATTATTATTATTATTATTATTATTATTATTATTATTATTATTATTATTATTATTATTATTATTGTGGGGACCCGAAAATGAGATGCCCCCTTTTTACAATGCTTACGAAACAAAATTCCTCAATGTTTTGCATAGTAAGCTTTGTAAAGAATAGAAAAAGAAAATGATCTTATTATCTTGGGCGACATGCGTCTTTTGAAGAAAAGTGGTCTATTTTCAAGGGCGACCGGCCCACATAATCACACTGGTCTATTTTCACGGGCGACCTGCCCACACATCAAACTAGTCTATTTTCAGGGGCGACCTGCCCACACACTCACACTGGTCTACTTTCAGGGGCGACTTGCCCACCCAAACTCACTCTAGTCTATTTTCAGGGGCGACCTGCCCACACACTGACACTGGTCTATTTTCAGGGACCACCGGCCCACACATACTCACTCTGGTCTATTTTCAGGAGCGACTGGCCCACACACTCACACTAGTCTATTTTCAGGAGCGACCTGCCCACACACTCACACTGGTCTATTTTCACGGGCGACCTTCCCTTTTGATTGGGTTTACCTAAGATCCCATCTGGCGATCTGACAATGTGTAGCTCGATCAACCTGAAATCCCATCTAGTGATTCTGCGTGATTAGGTTAAACTGAGATCCCTTCGCCGATCCCCTTTAACTAGAACCAAAATCCTTTGTAGTTAGGTTAAATTGAGATCCCTTCGCCGATCCCCTTTAACCATAACCAAGGTCTGTGTGGTTAGACTGAACTGAGATCCCTTCGCCGATCCCCTTCAACCAGAACCAAAATCCTTTCCAGTTAGGTTAAACTGAGATCCCTTCGCCGATCCCCTTTAACCATAACCAAGGTCTGTGTGGTTAGACTGAACTGAGATCCCTTCGCCGATCCCCTTCAACTAGAACCAAAATCCTTTCCAGTTAGGTTAAACTGAGATCCCTTCGTCGATCCCCTTTAACCATAACCAAGGTCCGTGTGGTTAGACTGAACTGAGATCCCTTCGCCGATCCCCTTCAACCAAAACCAAAATCCTTTCCAGTTAGGTTAAACTGAGATCCCTTCGCCGATCCCCTTTAACCATAACCAAGGTCTGTGTGGTTAGACTGAACTGAGATCCCTTCGCCGATCCCCTTCAACCAGAACCAAAATCCTTTCCAGTTAGGTTAAACTAAGATCCCTTCGTTGATCCCCTTTAACCATAACCAAGGTCTGTGTGGTTAGACTGAACTGAGATCCCTTCGTCGATCCCCTTCAACCAGAACCAAAATCCTTTCCAGTTAGGTTAAACTGAGATCCCTTCTCCGATCCCCTTTAACCATAACCAAGGTCTATGTGGTTAGACTGAACTAAGATCCCTTCAAAGATCCCCTTCAACCAGAACCAAAATCCTTTCCAATTAGGTTAAACTGAGATCCCTTCGTCGATCCCCTTTAACCATAACCAAGGTCTGTGTGGTTGGGCAGAACTAAGATCACTTCGTCGATCCCCTTCAACCAGAACCAAAATCTGTGTGGTTGGGCTGAACTGAGATCACTTCGTCGATCTCCTTCAACCAGAACCAAAATCTATGTGGTTGGGCTGAACTGAGATCCCTTCGTCGATCCCCTTCAACCAGAACCAAGATCTGTGTGGTTGGGCAGAACTGAGATCACTTTGCCGATCCCCTTCAACCAAAACCAAGATCTGTGTGTAGCTCGGTCAACCTGAAATCTTATCTGGCGATTCCCTTTAACCAAAGCTATATGAGATCCCATCTGGCGACCTCATCCAACCAAAATGAAAGAATGTGGAAAATGGTATCATTATGATGAGTGACCTACCCAGATGGAAAGAATATGAAGTGCGGTCTTATTATAATAGGTGACCTACCCCAAATGGAAAAAATATGAAGTGTGGTCTCATTATAATGGGTGACCTACCCAGATGAAAAGAATATGAAGAAGTGCGGTCTCATTGTCATGGGTGACCTACCTAGATGGAAACAATATGAAGTGTGGTCTCATTGTAAAGGGGTGACCAACCCAAGTGAAAGATGTGATATGACAAGTGTGAAAAATAGGACTTACCTGGTGAAGTCCTAAGGGGATGACAGAAGAAGGGCTGGAAAACTTGGTGCTTCCTGCTAATTCCCGATCATAGGTTTTGAAAACTCGGTGTTTCCTGACTGCAAGGGTTGAAAACTCGAGGCTTCCCGATTGCAAGGTTGATCTTTTCATTTCTTTGGGATTTTCCTAATGGTAGGGTTCATCCCATCCTCCCTTTGATTCCATGATCAAAACTGATTCTTTATTATCATCACCACAATGCTTCTTTCTTTTTCCACCATCTTGTTGGACCTCATTAAGGATTTTCCTGTAACAATTCAAAAATATGTGCAAATTTTTTTTTTTTGAGGTTAGATGACATGCATGTATCCTTACCTGATTTGAAATATAGGTCCCCCCTCTTCGATGTTCCATCATCACAGGGTGCCTTTGTTTGTTATTCAAAGCTTTCTTCATTCTTTCAATGCACTGGTTCATGTACTAGCTTTCCACTCATATGTAAGTGCAGTGCCTAGAATGGGTTATCCATGACGATTACTACTCTCGTTGCCTCTCAAACTTGACTATGCTTCCATGTGTGATGTGGCTCACTTCATCCATCTCCTAGATTCTCTCCAGAATTGCCCTTTGATTGGTTGTGCGTGCCAACGCCCATTTAAAATTGTCAATCAGTCATGAACTTGCCTCTAGTTGAAACAGTACTCTTCAAGTACATGTTATCATCAGCTTTCTTGGAACTCATCCAGTCATCCAGACATGCATCTCATAGCTTGCAGTACAAATGCTCATGGTTGTATGCTTAGTGTTCTTCTCAATAGATTCCCTTCAACTCTTCTAATCAGATTTGTGAAAAGAAATGTCTCGGCCTCATCAATGATGCTGCTTTTATCACTCATACTCATGTGGTGAAGCGCTCATCTAGCTTCAAAACAAGTTGTCCCACAGTCAGTCTTCGAGGTGGGTGCCTTTCTGACATTCATTCAATGCAGTTGCATGATAATGTCTGTCGATAACCATGTTTCAAAGGATGACAATATGAGATTGTCCTTCAAGTGCGGCATTGTTCCACAGTCAGTCTTGGTGGTGTGCATCTTTTCGCCATTCAATTGCATTCATTCATGTATCCTCATCGATCGCTAACCATGATTCAAAAGATGATGATATGAAAGTGTCCTTTGCCGACATGGTTCACTATAGCTTGGACTATTTTGGATCAACATTGCCCCCAGTATGATCTGAGTGTGCTCGTTCATTGATTATCTTTCTTTGAACATTATTGTCTTCAGTTCACTGATTCATCATTTAATTATCTTTCATTGCCTCATAGCTCATCTGAATACTGCTTGTTTTTCCTTTTCAAGGTCCACTGTATTGCCCCCAGGTGGTCAACGTTTCAAGGAGTTTTGAGAAGAGTTGATGTCATTTCATGTCAAGGATTTCGCAAACTCAATGAGTGTTCTTCTTTGTTTGACAATCTTTCTTGTTCTAGAATCAAATCTCATACTTCAAAGGTCATGTCTATTCAAGTCTAATTATTGAAATGAAATCAGAGAGATATCAGTTTTTGAAAAGTATTTTTGAAATTCAAGCTTCTTTGGTCAAAGACACAACACACGTCATTCAATGTGGTCCTTCGATTGTCTTGTATTTTGAAAACAGAAATGAACCGTTGTAAGATTTAAAATGACTTTTTCATGGTTCTTTGTGTCCACTTTAAACTCTGATTTTGGGTATATCTTTTGATGGTCTGTGATGAGGTGACATTTTTATGAATTTCAAAAACAAGATGCTCAGGCTTTATCAAGAAAGGTTGTTTCTTTTCTTAGCATTTATTTTATCAACATGCATAATAACCAGTAGCTTAATTCATGAAGTCACGACCCTTATGGAAAAGCTCTTCAAGTTTTGAGAGCGCCATTTATCAGTTCAGATTGCTTACTTGATAAAAAAGGGCTTTTAAAAGCACGTAATGTAGGCTATGGTTCATGGCTATAAAAGAAAGGAATTTCAAAGGCTCAAAAGGTGTTTGAGGGTTTCAAAAACCTAGGATCAACATCAATTATTCATCGACTCGTTTTCTATTCTTGTCTTTGTAGAGGAAACGACATAGAACCTTGTTAACCTCAAAGATCAGACTTCTATTAACATAAGTCATAATGCAAATCCAACTTTCTTTGAGGAATAACCAACCTTAATCATCTGATAACATCGTAGGCTTTATAATGGATACCAAAAGTCAACGCTTATAGCTTAATCTTTTTTTTTTTTTGGTATTGATTGAAATTTTTTTTGCTTTTCATAGACGTGATAGGCATTCTCCTTCCTTTATCTTTAACTTGTCTTTAAGTGAAGGCAATTTCAACTTCCCTTTTTTTTTATTCTCTTTTTTTATAGCCTTCCTCAAAACTTTCTTATATGCCCCCAGTCTATGTGTCTTCTTCTAGCTCTCTCTCAATCATTGGACTTTTGTTCTAAGCCTTCCCCTTTATCCATTAATCATATCAATGTCTCCAACATATCTCTCATCTGCCCCCAGTGTGGGGTAATATCCTAGTCAGGGTTTCTTTTTGAAAGAAAATATTTCACTAGGCTCAAAATGGGACTGCAAGGGATCATATTTCAAGAAACGTGAAAGGATAACAAAGATGGCCTTTTCTCATTTCAAGCAAGGTCAGTTAAAACCGATAAATTTTGACCTCATCCAGTGTAATGATTTGGACTTGTAAGAGTCAATGATTTACGAGTCCATAACTACCGAATCCACTACATGTCATTATGCATACTGTTAAAACTTAGCTATATGATGTGTGGTTCAGTTTCAGGAGGTATGAGTTCAAAATTGTTTGGTCACCTCATGTCATTTCAACAAGCATCGAGTCATTTCTGTAATCAAAACACTTTTAATCTTCCGGATGGATTAACCTTTATCGCATGTTGGAGTTTGATCAAAATATTTTGTTAGAATAAAATGTTAAACATCTGTTGATTTCAAAACAACAAAGAGATAAAAGCAAGACATGTTTCGGTAAAGGATGAGATGTGATCCCAAAACAAAATGCAGAATTCCATAACAATATGATTGACATTTCATCACCATTCTTGAATCAGCTTTTCTGGCAATATCTGTGTTTTGCCAAGCATTTTCGATCACATGTCATTCTGAAGATGTTCGGGGAACAATATAGCTAATGACACCCTCCTTCACTGACTCCACTTGTCTCTTGCTCACCAACTTTTGGACTCAATTCTTGCAACTGTTCACTTGAAATGGTTGAGGACCCCACCATGACATCACATCTCTTGTCTGGATTATACCACCTAAAAGATGGTAAATGAATGTCTATCTTTGGCAAAGACATCGAAGTAGTCGATGATACAACGAGACTTGGCTAGACCACATAATTAAGGTTTCCCACAGTCAAAGTCTTCTTTGGATTCTTCTCTCATCATTGTTCTAGAATCCTTGGCAGAACCTTCAATCTTTCCCCTCTTCATAACTTGTTCAATTCCCTCAGCAATTCTCACAACATCACGTCAATCTTCCAATGTTGTTGTGGTTTGAGGATTGTTGAAAACCTCTCAATAGCATGGTAATCCTGGCAGCGCACAAAAACAAAAGCGTGTGGAATCACACATTGTCAAAATTAGAAGAGAACCCGATGAATCTACCGCATCTTCTATTTCATCTTTGATTCCTCACTGACGATGCAGCGAACAACCACTTGCGTTTTAATGTCGATATTGGAAGGAAACAATTATGGACAATCTGAAACCAATGCATCCCTTCTTGGATTTCCTATTTGCATATCCCCAAACAGATTCATGTCGAGAGATCTCTGCTACATTGAAGTTTGATGTCTGCTCATGTTTTTCAAACCAAGTCTAGCTCTTCAACCTGCTACAGTTTCTTCATGTTGAAACCGATGAGAGAAATATTTGTAGCATATGCAATTAGTAAATCCCCTCTTGCACTCTCAACTTGCAGTATCATAAACAGATTTTTGTAGAGAGAGCTCTGCCACGTTGAAGTTCGACGACTACTCATATTTTCATACCAGACTTGACTCCTCTGTCTTCTACAAAGTTTTGCTTGTGCCACTGGTGGGGAAAAAAAGTTTCAAAGCATATGAAATTAATACATCCCCTTTTGCATTTCCCATTTGGCAGATCCACAAATAAATCTTTACAGAGAGAGCTCTACCACGTAGAAGTTCAGTGTCTAATCATGGTTTTTCAGACCAACATCTTGTGCTGCTGAAATGGAATTGAGCTCATAATTGGGGTAGCTTCCAAGAAGACTAATGCAACATGTACAGGAGACCGGTAGTTGTTTGGTTCCATTAAATGATGTGGAGGCGATGAACATTTAACAGTGCAACTGGACAAAAACCAGAGTTGTCATTAGTTGATGACTGAAGGCATTGTTGTTGTTGTTCATGACGAAAAAAGAGAGGCATAGCTTCAACTGGACGTGAACAAGCAATGTTCCCACAGAAGACTGTGCAGACACTCTCTTTCCATTTGATGCTCAACACTTGTTCGAGTATATCTGAGTCCAGCTACTTCACCTTTGATGCTCTCAACCTTAATCTGATAATGAGCCTCTATCCGTCTCTTTTGTTCACTTCCCTCATCTTTCTTCAATCACGTGCAGCACAACTTGTACAGGGGACCTACCTTTCAACCCGGTTCATGCATGATAAATGGATGAACATGTAATCTATATGATGAACTCGCCCTTCGAGGGGTGACAATATGGTCGTAACTCTTGTATGATGGAACAAGAATCGTGATTTTTGCCCAAACTCTACAATGAAAATTTTCGGAGTGACGGCCAATGTGTCACCCACAAGTCTTGAGTTCAAGATGCTTCAAGAAGGGTTCTATTCATTATGTGAACATGGGTAGGCTTTCTATCTGGTCTCAAGAGGGTCTCATATCTGCCTAGTGACGTTCTCCGTGAAGACAGTATGGGGGTGTTACAAGGAATAGTTAAGGCATGTATACCCACCATTACCAAGCAGGCACTCAGATATGAGTTGGGTGTTTCACGCATCTGAACCCTGACCAATAGTCTTAGGGCAAATCGCTAATTCCCCACTTAACTTAAGGCTTGTGTGTGCTTCTCAAAATAAAAGCAAGTGATGCATGAGACAATTTTATACAATGCATGAATAATACGCGTAAAATAAAAAAACCAAAACACAAACAAATCAGACAAAAACAAAGCTTAGTCTACAAGGTCCCCAGCGGAGTCGCCATTCTGTTGCACGTGAAAAATCCGTGGCGATTTGTTTTTGTTTATTTGGTTCTTTGGAGTCGCCACCTAGTATTTTGGTCACTAGGAACCCTAACTAGTCTCAGAGATCGGGTACGGGGACTGGTTGCGTAAAGGGAAGGTATTAGCACCCCAAATACGCCCTACCTAAGGTAAGCTGCATTGTTTTATTGTCTGATAAAATCTAAGGTATTTTTGTGTTTTCCTAGTTGGTATGGTTCAAGAACAGTCCTCCTCGGTAAGGAGATCCTTATCTTAATGGGTAATTCTGACGTTAACAAAAGAATTTAATATTCGGAATACGTCTTACGTATAAGATCGTAACCCCCAAATACTAAAAGAAAACACAATAATTTTTTTGGAAATTTTTGAAATATTGGCCTAGTTTTCATGGCTTGAATAAACTGGTTATTAAAGCCAAAATGCATGCTAATACATATATTGTTTTGAAATTTCCTTTGTTGTGTGAAAATACGATGTTATAATATTTATATATATATATATATTGGAGAGACTAGGCCGTATGCATGAAAACAAAACATTTTTTTATTTTTTTGATGACTTGACGAAAACCGGGTATTTTAATACCGGATTTGTATCTTTACAGTATAAAAATACAAACCGATATTGACCAAAATGTAATAAGCCGACCCAAAAGGGCACTATGCCGAAATTGGCCCGAAATAAAATAAGCCCGAAACAACATGAATTGGTATTGTACATGAGTGCAATAACGGGGTTACTGCACACAAACAGTGACGGGGTACTGTGCACAAATAGTAACCGGTTACTGTACATAAGCACAGTAACCCTTTAATTAATTAGGGGCTACTGTGCACCTGCACAGTAACCTGGAGAATTAATTAGCTGGTTACTGTGCCCCTGCACAGTAACTAGCTAATTAATTTCTTGCTCGCAGAACGTGCACAGTGCACGTTCTACATGCAAGAAGATGAATAGGGGATAAGGGGAAGAGTTACCTGCGACGATGAGCTTGGGTAGAGGAGCTGACAGTGGTGTTGGTGGCAGTTTTGCTGGCGGTTGCTGACCGAAGGTTGGCTCTTCCTCTTCTCTACTACTTCTGTGTTCTTCTCTGCTTCTGCTTCAAGCTTCCCTGTCTTCTTCTCTTTGGTTGCTTTTGCTCCTTCTGTCAACCAAGCCCTCCTATCTCTGCAGCAGCTTCGTGGAGATGCTGGTGGTGGCGGCCTGGGAAGTGGCCTGGATGGTGGTCGGTAGCTGAGGGATCCCGGTGACAGTAGCTATTCTTTCCTCTCTACAGCGGTTCAGGGAAGGTGGGAAGGTGAAGGTAACAAATCAATGGTGTTAGCAGTGTTGGTGTGTTTCTCTTTCCCTCCTATTCGGTTTCAGAGCTTCCCCGTTTTCTCCCCTTCTTTTCCTATCTCGTTTCCTCTCTTCTTACCCTCTCACAGTAACTCTCTTTGTTTCAAAACTTCCCTCCCCTTTCAGTTCCATACGAGCCCTCTCTCATCCAAAAAAAATCCTCCCTACTGCTGGTGTTGAGAGCAGTATTTATAGGCTAGAAGGGAGCGGGCTGCTGTTGCGCGTGGGAGCGGGCTGCTGCGGCTGGTCGGCCATTGGGCGCGACAACAATGCACCGCTCCCTTGATTTCGACAGGGTGCGCGGCGGGAGGAACAGTGTCAAAACGACACTGTTCGGTTTTTTTATTATTATTATTATTATTATTATTATTATTATTGTGGGGACCCGAAAATGGGTTACAACAACATTAGCCCTAATCATGAAAATCTTCATCTTTGTATGATAATCCTATACTCTTAAACCCATAAGTCAGACTTTGCAAACTTTGATATAACTCATAGTAATAGTGTCCTAGAACAAATCTAAACCTCATAATTACTTTTATCTCCTCCCAATTATCTATAGGTTTTTCACAATTTCTCCTCCTACCTGAAACAAGTTGTTCCCATCAAACAATAACATAATCAGTAACAACAAGTTTTTTCTTTTTTCTCCTTTAAATAGTTGTGAAAATCGAAAATCAACTCAACCTTCTTCTCTCACTTTAAATAATAACCCCTAAGTTTCTATCCAAATCATCATGATACCCAAAACCTTGATGAAAACCACCAACCCTTTAACTTTTGGGCTACAAAAATCTATTCACATGACCAACTAACGCATGATCATAATCCTCAGTTTTTTCATCTATATTCTCATCAGCAAGCTCATCAATAGTTGGAGTAATGTGCCTTCATAACCTTTTAACCTTAGGACTCCTATGATTTATCTCCTCTTGTAAACTAGTTATTTTGGTCTCTTGCCTTTCTAATTTATATAAAAGATCTCCAAACCTCGAAACCATCCTTTTCAATTATTGTTACATGGCTATAAACCTAAAAGCCTAATTATCCCTCTTCTTTAGCGGTGATGAATCACTTTTTATAGACATTGTTAAAATCTAAAAAATCATGTTAGTAGCAAGAAAAATATATTCTCACTCATGTATTTACACTCAAATAGATGTCAATTCGCTCTTGTTGCACTGAAATATGGCTTCTCATGATAATGTACTCACCTTTTTATCTTTTACCTCTCGTAGCAACCTTTTCAGTTCTTTAAGGAACTAATCTCAAACAACCAAAGAAAAACAACTTAGCAATGAAATGCTTAGTATTTTATACTCAATAATCATCAAATAAGAAAAAACTATAAAGAAAATAAATTACAAACACAAAAATGCTAAAGATTATGATTCATATATGAATGCGATACGAAGATGCGAAAACAAATGCATAAGTAAGAGAACTAATGTAAAATTACTCAATTAACCCAAAACTATCTTTAGAATACTAATATGACTAAATATGAAAGTAGCATATAAAGAAGAATTGTGTGGACACAAACTATCCCGATATGATTCATTTTGTAATTTCAGAATTACTCAAATCTAAGTATGTCTAAATAACATCAAAATTAAGATTTGACACTAAGAAACCAAAAACCCAAACATATCATATTGTATGTGTATATCTCTTAGTTTCTGAATTCAATCTTTTATAATTTCAAGCCTGCAATATTTTTTTATTTCACTTCTTCTTCTTTTATATATGTGTGTGCGCGCGCTACTAATTTTTTTCTTATAGTAAAAAAATTCAAAGACTTTCTTTTATGTTACCGTAATCAAATTTGAAGAAATAATGAAAACAATAACAATGATGTTGAAATTTAAAAAATAGATTGATACAACATGATTATAGAGTTTTGTTCTGATACCAATTGATGTAAACCCGAATGGTAAGAACTCTAGAACCCAAATGCAATAAAGAACAAACCCAAGAAAGCTAATATCAAATTCGAATGATAAAAGTTCGACACAACGATTATCTAAACCGGGGTGCTAAAAATTTTGGAATGAAAACCCTGATCCAAAAATTCTAAATGAATATAAATTTGAATTCTATTCAAATAAAATGGAATAAAAAATCATAAAGACTAATGAACAAGAAATATAAAAAACACACCACCAAGATAGTTATTTTTTGATAAGTCAAAATTATTCAATGAAGAACAAAAAAAAGTAAAATCAAAGTCTGTATAGAAAAATCTAAATATAAGGTAAATCAATCTATTTATAATAGGTAAAAAAGTCCTAAACAAAGCTAGAAAAATAATAAAAGAGTTTTAAATAAAATAGAAAAAAATCCTAAATCAACTAGAAAACTAATACAAATCTCGCACACTAGCTTCTAGACCTTATTGCAAGGCTTTCCTAATATTCAATCTCTATGAAATGTTAAGCATAAATAAAACAAGGCCTCTAGAATCTTTTAGCAAAGTTTCAGCCTAATCCAACAGTCGAATTAAAAGCTATGATTCTTTGCATAAAATTGTGCATTAGAAGAAATAAGATCACAACCATCTCTAGTGTCCTTGAATGATAAGAAAACATTTCCAAATAAGCTTGACATTGCCCCTTAGTTTTCTTGTAGGACATGGACTACTTGTTAACTTTTTTTCCATATTAGATAAGAATTGTTGCTACGATAAATGTTTTTACACACAATAAAGACTCCTAAACTAATATGGAATCAATAAAACACAAGAAAATATTTAATTAATCAAGGCTGCCACATGCTCCATTTGGACAATCCACCATTATGAAATAATTAGGCCCATGTTATAGTATTAGACTCCACTTGAACATAGATTAAATTGATTAAAGTCTGATTATCACTTGTTGTAGCTTCATTGAAATTCATCTTAGCCCAAATACTTTGAACAATCCTATTAAATCTACTTTGAACTTCTTTGCTCGTGTAACTAGTCTATACACTAGTCTGACTGACATTTCTAATTGATCCTTTGATATTGTATTGTGATTATGTTATAAACTAATCCACTATATGAATTATTGAAAAGATATATACCAAAAGTTGCCTAGAGTGGGATGGGATGTCTATCCAAAGTATTATCGGATTAGAAAATCCAGCATAAGAATTTTCCTTACTTTTCTTATCCAAGCAAGGCACGATTACATAAAGAAATAAGAAACTAGCCCCCATTTTCAAATCATATAAATGTTTATAACAACATATCTTATTTTCCCTTGTTACACGCTTACAAATCACAACTTTTCCTACCTGTTTTTCTATGTTTTGCAACCTAGCTGGCAAAGTCATTTAGGTTAGAAAGAGAGAATATTTATGTATGGCATGTGGGAAAGTATTAGATGGCCAACCCTCTACTTCTTGTGGCCAACACGGCATCAACTCTTGCTCTCTGTTTTTTTCTTTTTTTCTGTTTTTGGAGGTGGGGATGGTTTTGCACACAACCTTTCAACCACAAAAGATATTGAGAGAAACTCCTGTTTTGCAATTAGCAACATTCATCACTTATTGTTGGGTTCCATTGTTTTGGTTTCATCTCAAGGAACGGCCCACCTAATTATCCCAATGTCAATTGCCTAGGAAGATTTGTGAATTGTGCAATGATCTCATTACTACTCATGAGAAAGGGGAGCAGAAATAAATAAAACTACTATGATTTTTCGTTTACAAAATTGACGCTTTCCTGAGCATATCTTCCATAGACAAGACGAAAACATGAACAAAATACTGCCAACTTCATTAAAATTGTGCAAGGTCATGGAGAAGGAAACACATTAAACAAACCCAGTAGCATTAACCCCTCATCTAGGTCCTCTGTTGTGAGGCCTGACAATTTTCTGTCTCTCCCTACACCTTTTTTTGTTTTTTTTTTTTCCAGATTATTGCACTTCACAGACCCTTTTACCTTTCTGCAAGCTACCACCTACCAGCCACTCGTATTTCCTTTCGGAACCTTGTGCCATTCTCTAAGTAAAGAAAGCCTCTTTAGCAGCAATTGATTTACTTCTTATGCACTCTTGATACTTTCCAGCAAGTGAATCAAAGAGAATACCAGCACCAACACCAACAACTAAATCTATGGTATAGTGACCCCTAGTACCAAGAAGCCTAATAACTTGCAGAGCATTAAGCACATCAAATGTCCAAGCCAATTCCCACCTCTGCATTCTTCTCATATCCAATGATGCAATCACAGACCCTGCAACATGGCCTGAGAAAAACAAGAAAAACGATACATTACCCACTGGAAAGTCCGCCCCTGACCCCAAAAATTCCTGGTAAGAAATGAACCCAAAAACATGACTCGTTAGTGGCACTCCATAAAGAAACAACAGAACAAAAACAATTGAGTAATTTGTTTGAGACAACTAAACAAAGACACCTATATTAATAGAGACAAAATTCGTAGATGGTCGATCGCATAGTTGTTAAAGTCGCTCGTCAATAATCCAAATACTACTAGCTAGAGATTAAGGGGGGTGGGGGGGGGAGAAGGAACTCATGTTAAGACGAACCTCTGGCAATGGAAGCTGAGTGGAGTAACCCAGAATCCCACGGCAAGTGAACATAAATAACGAAGAGATTGTTGCTCTCGGTCTGCCTTCTACTAGCCACGTCCATAGGATATATGTTGTTTGCATACCCACAAATACCTGATCATGCACACACAACAAGTTGTTTATTTAAAAATCAGATTGTTTTTTAAGAAAATTCACCTAAGAATAGGAATGGTATCAATGATGCTTTTCGCGTTTGTAGTCGTGCATTTCCAAACAGGCCTTTAGAATAATCCACAGTTAAGCTACCCCTACGCCTACAACCACATCTTAACTTCTAAAGCAAAATTCAACCTGGGATGTCCTTCTTCCTAAAAAAGTAGGTAAAACTATTGATTACAAGAATTATTCCTCGCATATGCTTACAAATTAATTATCAAATCTTTTAAAAAAATCAAAATCAACCATGGCTAAATACCACGAACGCATCCTTCACAAATCTGACCCAGGGAAAAGAAAACCAGAAACACATTAATCCCAATTGATTACAAGTTTTACATGCATTGATGGCGTACCGTATTAAGAGCAGCGAGTAGAGTATTGAGCTCCGGCCACGAGGACAGCAATCCGTGAAGGCGGCGCGTGACAACAAATCCCAAGTCAAACGGAGGCGATGATGCTGGCACCATGGGGAGCGTGTACTCCACGGCCATGAAAAACAACAGCCCAAATCCAAAAAAGCACGGAAGCCAATGATGCTTAGCCACATTGACCATATCATGCGCCGTCCATTTCAAAAAGAACGGGTCAACAGCATAGAAACCGTTGCTAACTCCATCGGTCATAATGCCAACAATTTTCTTTTCCTCTTCCTCCATGTTGAAGCCGCCGTCAACGTTGATCTGTTTACGCTTATAAGGGGTGGGAATCGTGGCGGTGATAGTTGCGGAGGTGGTTGTTTTCATTACTAGGGTATTGGAAAGGAAATGGTGATGAGTGATGCTGTGTGGGTGTGTGCGTGTCTGTGGAGGGAGGAGTAAAATTATTAAGAAAAGAAAGAAGCGAGACGGTGATTGCGGAGATTACGAGGAAATTTTGGCGGGTGGGAAAGTTGTAATATTTATTTGGGTCTGGGCACGTTTGGTAAGTCAAATATCTGCTTGAAATGGAAATAATAAAGAGAAATTTATTAATTTATATTTGTTTTTGTTTTTGTGTTTTAAAAATATTTTTTTAAAAATTAAATTAAATTTTTATTTTTTTATTTTAAATTAATATTTTTTTTATGTTTTTATATCATTTTGATGTGCTGATGTCAAAAATAATTTAAAAAAATAAAAAATATATATTATTTTAATACATTTATAAATGAAAAACATTTTAAAAAATAATTACAACCAAACTTTCAAACACC
This sequence comes from Populus davidiana, assembly GCA_030145905.1. NCBI lineage: Eukaryota > Viridiplantae > Streptophyta > Magnoliopsida > Malpighiales > Salicaceae > Populus > Populus davidiana. The sequence goes on along the minus strand of CM057789.1, from coordinate 20,484,765 downwards.
TTCTAAATAGAAGAGATACAATACGCGTTGTAGGTGGAAGAAGTATTTTTAGTTTTTTAAAATTTAAAAATGAAAAGAAAACTGAATCTCATCTCACTACGAAACATTTATAAATACATTGGCGTGAATGAATCTACAAATTACAGATTTTTTTATTAAAAAATTTCATTTTTTTAAAATTCTGTAGTTTTGATCATATTAAGTATCTATACTCGGATAGTTAATCAATGTCATCTGAAATATCGGTACTAATAGAACTTCATCGATACCATTAGCTATCCAAACCTAGATAGTTAATCAAAATTATCTCAACCTATCATTTGTATCAATCACCTTTATTTTTTTTCTTCTTAACATCGTATGCATAGATTATCAAGTTCAAAGCACTAACATTACAAACAATTACAAAAAATAAAAAGCATAGGTGTTGGGCACCTATATGTTGTACAAACTTGAGTGATAGTCCTAGGCTAATGTTTAGGTCTTGTGGCTCCCTCTGGCATCAACAACTATACAACATCATTACTCATGAGCATTTATTTATTCTAAATCTAAAATCTATACAAATTTCTCTTTAATCATATCGTTCATTATTATCTTTTTTCTTCCTTAAATTTACATCTCATGTTCCTATCAAATCCTTTTTCTTAAGTTCTTAAATAAGAATGCAAATTAGCATTATAATCGACATAATTCCTCGTTCAAATATTGTTTTGTGTTTCATCAATAACTAACATTATATAGTTCAGTTTAAGATGTGACTTAATCCCTCAAAAAGCTAAGACACAAGGCTATACATCCATTGTCCGGTAGGATTTGTCTCGACCCCCTCTCAGTTATTAATCCATAGCTAGATTTCTAAAACTCCTAATTAAGCAAGGTCAACTTTTTTGAATAACTAACATCTAAGACTACAATTTGATGTGCCGTGAATGATTTGAAAATCAACAACAATGATTCTAACAAAAATAGATGAAGGATGGGTATGATTGTGTTGTCTTTGTTTTGGTATTTAAGCTAGATTGTAGTGATTTTAAGGTAAATAAAATAGAGGATAGACTAGAATGATACTTTGATAAGTCGATCTGGACGCCACAAAGATCAATCTAGGATTTCGATGCCACTCTCTTTGTGATTGAAGAGTGATAAGTCAGGTAGGGTTCTTCACAAAATCAATTTGGAAGAACAACTCTTAATTCTCTGAAATTAAGTTTCAAATCTTGGCCAAAAGTGTTTATTACATATTCTAATACTATATTCATAATTGAAACATCCCTCCAAAGTTAGGAAAATTCAACATGACAGAAGTTAAGCCTAAAAACTAGGCTTTTAATAAAGTAACTAGACAAATTTAACTAACACACGTTTTTTTGATCTTTTTGAAACATAAGCAGACCAAATTTAAAATAGTTGTAACTTTCTACATAAAAGTCCAATGCAATCATGGTTGGACAATCTAGAAAGATCACGTTCTGAACTTGAATTTCACTTAAATAAGTCTTGTTATCACATGCAATGGGTGACTTTAAATTCGGGTTCAAATCCATCTACTGTTCTGACCGTAAACAACATCAATTCCTTCACTTATTTGCATTATCAATCCAAGTTGAAATAGCCCAGCATCAAAAGAACCATTAAGGGCTTTTTCAATCTCCAAGTTCTGATTGTAGGCAAATAAGCACCCTTGAACCAATTTCAAACTGATTGCTAATTTTTAACTTCGACGCAGCTTCAATCATTCCTATTTGATTCGTCAAGGCCCGTTGTAGTTGTTTCGCTCTCGCTCTTGTCATTGGACCATCTGAATCCTCTTGCATATTAGATTTAGCTTTACGAGATGGATTATAATTCCCATGATGCACATCATCAGCCCCGGGTTGATAATGATTTGTCCTCAAATCAGAATCGTCATCATCATCCAATTATGAAGTCAAGTCTTTCACATTAAAAGTAGTTGATAAGTTGTAATCACCAGGAAGATCTACCTTATACGCATTGTCATTCACCTTCTCTATAATCCAAAATGGACCATTAGATCTTAGCATCAACTTGGACTTACGTTTGCTTGGAAATCTACCCTTACTACTAATATGAATCCAAACAAGATCTCCAGGTTAAAACCTAACCATCTTTCGCCCCTTGTTAGCTTGTTTAGCATACTTTGTCGTTTTCTCCTCAATATGTAATCGAACTTGCTTATGTAGTTTCTTCATCAATTCTGCATTTCTATTTACATCCATAGATGTCCTCTCATCAATTGGAATATGAACAAGATTAATAGGAAAACAAGGATTAAAGCCATACACAACCTCAAATGGTGAAAATTTTGTAGCCCCATGCACACTACGATTATATGCAAACTCCACAATAGGCAAACAAGTATCCCAACTCTTTAAATTCTTATGTATAACAGCTCGTAACAAAGAAGATAAAGTTTGGTTTACTACCTCAATTTGTCCATCAGTTTGTGGATGACATGCCGTACTGAAAAGTAACTTCGTTCCAAGTTTCCTCCAAAAAGTCTTTCAAAAGTGGCTTAAGAACTTTGTATCATGATCAAAGACAATGCTTTTAGGAACTCCATGCAAACGAACAATCTCTTGAAAGAACAAATCAGCAACATGTACTACATCATCAGTTTTGTTACAAGGAATGAAATGAGACATTTTGGAGAATCGATCAACCACCACCATTATTGAATCCTTCCCACGTTGTGTTCTTTGTAATCTAAGTACAAAGTTCATGCTAATGTCCATCCATGGTTGCTCTGGAATAGGCAGTGGCATATATAGTCCATACGCACTCTTTTTACCCTTAGCTCTCTTGTAAATAACACATCTTTCAATCACCTTGTGTACATCCTAAACATACTGGCAAAAAAAAATGTTCTTTCAGCAGCTCATAAGTCTTCTTCTCCCCAAAATGACCACTAAGACCACCACTATGAACCTCTCGCATAAGCAACTCCCGTAATGAACCTGAAGGAATACACATTCTGCCCATTTTGAACAAGTAACCTTCATGCATAAAGAACCCATCACAAGCTCCTTTTGCACATTCGACAACCACATTAGCAAAGTAAGAATCATTCCCATACTGATCTTTCACTTGTTCAAAACCCATCAGCCTTGCATTCAACATAGAGATCAGTGCATACCTCTTAAAAATAGCATCAGCAACCACATTAACTTGCCCTTTCTTGTACCTTATGACATAAGGAAATGACTCCATGAACTCCACCCATTTAGTGTGTCTTCGATTCAGCTTGGTTTGCCCCTTAAGATACTTTAAGGATTCATGATCAATATGTATAACAAATTCTTTAGGCAACAAGTAGTGTTGCCATACCTCCAGAGCCCGAATCAAAGCATAGAACTTATTGTCGTAAATAGAGTAGTTCAAACGTGCTCCATTTAACTTTTCACTTAAGAATGCAATCAGCCTCTTTTCTTACATCAAAACAGCCCCAATTCCAACTCCGAAAGCATTGCACTATATTTCGAATGTTTTAGTAAAGTCTGGAAGTGCTAAAACTAGAGTAGTACACAACTTTTCCTTAATTAGCTCAAAAGCTTTCTGCGCATCTTCACTCCATCTAAACTCTTTCCCTTTTTTCAGGCATTCTGTCCTAGGAGCAACAATAGAGCTGAAGTCTTTCACAAATTGCCTGTACAAAGAAGCTAAACCATGGAAACTCCTTACATTAGCGATACTAGTAGGTTTTGGCCAGTCTTGAATTACCTCAATTTTCTCCTCATCAACTCTAACTCCCATGCTAGAGATAATATATCCAAGAAACACGACACTTTCTTTACAGAAGTAATACTTTGTGAGTTTCCCATACAACTTAGAATCTTGCAAAGTCTCAAACACAACTCTAAGATGTTTCACATGATCATTAAAGGTCTTGCTTTACACCAGGATGTCGTCAAAATATACTACAACAAACAGCCCAATATACTTCCTCAAAACATGATTCATAAGCCTCATAAATGTACTAGGCGCATTAGATAACCCAAACAGCATTAACATCCATTCATATAACCCCTGTTTAGTTTAAAATGTTGTTTTCCACTCATCTCCCTCTTTCATTCTAATTTGGTGATAGCCACTCATCAAATCGACTTTTAAAAAAAATGCAGCACCATACAACTCATCAAGCAAATCATCAAGTATGGGTATAGGAAATCGATACTTAACTGTTATTTTATTGATAGCACGGCTGTCCATACACATCCTTATGGTACCATCTTTCTTCGATACAAGTAAAGTAAGTACGGAAGATGGACTAAGTGATTCTCACACATAGCCCTTCTCTAAGAGCTCACCGACCTGACTTTGAATCTCTTTCGCTTCCTTTGGATTACATCTGTATGCTGGTCTATAAGGAAGTGAAGCTCCTAACACCAAATTAATTTGATGCTCAATTCCATGAATAGGTGGTAACCCTTTAAGTAATTCATCTGGAAACACATCTTTAAATTCTTCAAGTAATTCCTTAATTTGTCTTAATAAGTCCAATCCTTCTACTTGTAGTAATTGCTTTGCCCAGACCATGAAAACAATCAATGTCGTGGCTAATGCTTGTTTGATATCTTCATTTTTGACTAACAACAACCCCTTACATGATGTCACCTCCTTTTGTTGGCTTCGTAACTAATCATCTTTAACCTGTTGAGAACTCAGTGGTAACAAGTTCACCTTCTTTCCATTCAGCATAAAAGAATAAGTGTTCTTTCGTCCATTGTAGGTCACATCCTTATCAACTGTCATGGACGACCCAGCAACAAATGGCTAGCTAACATTGGCACAACGTCACACAAAACCTCGTCGTGATAGGTTTTAATGGGAAAAGGTACACATATTTGCTTTGTCACCCGAATCTCCTCATTCTCATTCAGCCATCGCAAACTATACGGCCTAGGATGTGGAAGGGTAGTTAAACCCAATTTCTCCACCAAGGTAGTTGACGCCACATTATTGTAACTTCCATTATCAATGATCATCCCACACACCATATCTCGAATCTGACATTGAGTATGAAAGATGTTCTCGCGTTACTCATCATTAACGTCAATTTGTGCATTTAGAACCCGTTGAACAACCAACAAATCTCCCTTCACTAGTTCAAAATCCTTTTCTTGTTCAACCACTTGTATCTCATCTTCATCTTTAGTTTCAACCTCATCTCCACTAATCAGCTCTTTATGATCCCTATGCAAAATCATCACCCTTTTACTTGGACATTCCGAAGCAATGTGCCCATGTCCTAAGCACTTGATGTCCCGATACCTCCTAGGATGTTGAGGTTCTGTCAACTTCTCATTTCCCTTCAAAGAATCAGAACTGGTATTCCCCTTACTAAACTCCACCTTCTTATCTCGTTTAGGTGTGCTCTATGTTCGTGTAGGCGTAGAAACATCCCTTGTCGTGCTTGATGTAGTTACACCAGTTCGGACACCTCCTTGTCTCTGCTGCCTCTCTACTCGGGTTGCAAGCTTTATAACTTCCTCAAGGAAGATGTACGGCTGTAATTCAACAACATTAGTTATATCCTTCCTCAACCCTCCAAGAAATCTAGCTATTGTTTGCTCTTGAGGTTCCATCAATTCACATCGAATTAGTAGCAACTCAAACTCTTTCACATACTCTTCCATTCTCAAAGATCCTTGTCGCAAAGTCTGAAGTCTAATGTATAGCTCTTATTTATAGTAATCAAGAACAAATCTCTTCTTCATCACTATTTTCATAGTTGCCCATGTTGTAATCTCCTCTTCTCCATCCCTTCTCCTCTGAATCTTTAAGTTTTCCCACCATAAAAGAGCATAATCCGTAAACTCAAGTGATGCCACCTTGCACTTCCTTTTTTCAGAATATTCATACCATTCAAACACCTTTTCAACCTTCTGAATCCACTCCAAGTATTCCTCGGGTGAACTACTTCCTCTAAACGATGGAATCTTAAGTTTGAGACCATTATGAGGATTATAATTCTGCCTTCTTGATCTGACCCTATCGTTGGCCTCATCATCCCCATTTGGATCTTCGTCAGCTTCTATAATATCATTTTGTGGCACCCTAAGTGCTTGCCTCTATTGGGGTTGCAAATTATTTCTTTGCATCATTTGTATAAGGGTATTCAACTGTTCACGAATTCCAGTCATTTCATCCCGAATCTTAGTATGAGATCGTTGTAAGCCCATAACCTGTGCCTGTTCCAAACTTAACCCTCTTGGCAAATCTTTTTTTATCTCTAGCTATAATTAAGTTTATCAACCTCAATTCCAGCAAACCTTTCTTTTTCTTCTTCTTCTTGTTTTTTTTTTCTCTTGCCTTAGATCACAACTCATGCTCTGATACCATATAATATGCCATGAATGATTTGAAAATCAGCAATAATGATTCTAACGAAAATGGATGAAGGATGGGTATGATTGTGTTGTCTTTCTTTTAGTATTTAAGCTGGATTGTAATGATTTTAAGGTAAATAAGATGGATGATAGACTAGAATGATACTTTGATAAGTCGATTTGGACGCCACAAAGATCAATCTAGGATTTCGACGCCACACTCTTTGTGATTGTAGAGTGACAAGTTAGGTAAAGTTCTTCACAAAATCAATTTGGAAGAACAACTCTTAATTCTTTGAAATTAAGTTTCAAATCTTGGCCAAAAGTGTTTATTACATATTCTAATACTATATTTATAATTGGAACATCCCTCCAAAGTTAGGAAAATTCAACATGACAAAAGTCAAGCTTAAAAACTAGGCTTTTAATAAAGTAACTAGACAAATTTAACTAACACGTGTTTTTTTTACCTTTTTGAAACATAAGCAAACCAAATTTAAAATATCTGTAACTTTCTACACAAAAGTCCAATGCAATCATGGTTGGACAATCTAGAAAGATCACGTTCTGAACTTGAATTTCACCTAAATAAGTCTTGTTATCACATGCAATGGATGACTTCAAATTTGGGTTCAAATCCATTTACTGTTCTGACCGTAAATAGCATCAATTCCTTCACTTATTTGCATTATCAATCCAAGTTCAAGTAGCCTAGTATCAAAAAAACCATTAAGGGTTTTTTCCATCTCCAAGTTCTGATTGTAGGCAAATAAGCACCCTTGAACCAATTTCAAACTGATTGCTAATTTTTAACTTCGACGCAGCTTTAATCATTCCAATTTGATTCGTCAAGGCTCGTTGTAGTTGTTTCGCTCTCGCTCTTGTCATTGGACCATCTGAATCCTCTTGCATATTAGATTCAGATTTACGAGATAGATTATAATTCCCATGATGCACATCACAACTTCTATGAAGAGACATAGTCCAAAATCCCGCATTTGCATGCTGACCAAGAGATGATTATGTCCAATTTTATAGAAAAATTCCATAACATTCACATATTATCAATTTAACTTATCCTTATTCAAAATCAATTCCTTGCCATGTTAAATACACTATAATGTTGCCAAAGGCACATTCTAAGAACTAGTTTACCCAATTTATTATTATTTTACAACTTATCACAATTGTAGACAATTCTCTCAATTTCATAAACTTATCAATTAACACTCTTCTCAATTCTCTCTAACACCTTCATTTTTATTCTCTTATGCATTCTCATCCTTTTATTTCATATAAACACATATCATCAAACTAAGGATTAAAATAAAATACCCTTCCTTTTATTACATCAATGGTCAAGCCACACACTTAGCAAGAGACTACTAATTTCATTTCAAAATTACTTGCTATTTTAACCCATTTCAATCTTATTATATGTCACAAACATCACTTTAATTCAATTTTTCATTTCCCCCAAAATTCATTATGAACCCTAACCTTAATTTGATGAAAAATCATTGAAACCTAACAAATATTGCAAGAAAATTGTTAAATGGATGTCGGGATATCTTACCAAAAAGTAATAATTGAGATTCCAAATGCTAACAAATCAAGGATTCCCACCTCTTTTTCTTTGTGTGTTGCTACCGCCCTTTCCTTCTCATTCTATCCCTACATTATTTTTTCAAGAACACTCTAAATCTAAGTGATTTTGTTGTCTAAATCCTTTGGTATCATTAACTCTCTTTTAATTCACATTTTGAACTTTTTTTTTATTTCTTGGGTATTTTCACACTTCTATATTTAAAAATTTATTTGCTAACTATTTTTTTTTAATTTCAAAGGTCCATATCCATTCCCTTACTGCAAGTATCAAATCCTCGGTTTTTGCATTTTATTTGCTTAATTTCCTTATACACTTCCTTTATAAATTTTATGGAATTCTTGAGTTGCTTAATCAAATATTTACAAGAAATGATTTCAGATCAATTTTTATATCCTTACATTTTATAAATGTGTTTCATTTATTAAAATTCACATATCATTTATTTTATTTCCTTTACTCAATTTAAAATATTTCTTTAATTTTATGTTGAATTTATACCCGAGATTTACATCTTTATTATAAATTAGATCACACCATTCTATAATTTAAGAGAGTTGCTAGCAATATTAGCGACTCTCATGTTACTGATATTATTTATGATTAATTTTTAAATTAAATCTTTTTTGTACTATGTTAATTTTTTAATTTTTTTAAAAGTACTGAATTTCAAAATATAATTCTAAAAAGATATCACGATTAGACTAATCTATGAAAATATTTTCATATTCATACCTTTATAATTTTTAGTATGCTTTGTCAACTATCTAGACCATGTTTAAAAAATAAACTAACAACTATTCAATTGAGTCATTGTTAATTAGGAAAACAATTGAAGTTGTAGTGTTGCAGCATTACTCTCTCAAAAATAAGAGGGAAACTTCTAATTCGGAAAATACTTTAAAAAGGATTTAATTAAGACTCTCCGGAAACATTTGGAATCAAATTGATAGGTTTAGGATTGAGTTGAGAATGAGTATGTAGGATTGGTACTAAATTAAGGTTTCCATACAAATATCCTCCTTGAACAAAGTTTTCAGACAGCAGTTGAAAGAGGCCCCACAAGTGTGATTTGAAAATTGAAACAGCACAAAGCGAAGAAAAATTCTTGGACACGCTCTCTGTCTCTGCTAACCAAAACCCATCAGAACATAATTAATTAAAAAGGAAAATGTCTGCTTTGAGTGTTGCATCAATTCGTTTACTCAATCAGAATCTTGGCTTCTTTTCTCTGGTGTTCTCTTACGCTCGCTGACTACAGCAAACAAACTACCACAAGAAAAGAAAGAAAGAAGCTAGAGAGAGACAAAAATTACAGAACTTTAAAGGTTAAAACAAAAAAAAAACAGAGAGAAGATATAGTGATATATAGAGAGAAATAAGAAGTGGGTTTTGGTTGGTGAAGGTGGATATGGCCTTTGCTTCTATGTTTTGTTGTGTAAAGAATTCGGATCGGTAAGTTTTTCCTCAGCTATTCATAAAGGAACTTTTTTGATTATTTGATTGCTATTTTCTTTCTTCGATTTTTAGTCCCTTTGATTTTTTTGTTGTTTATGGTTTCTGGCTATTGCTATAGTTCTGCTTGTTTTGGTAAAAAAATGGGAATTTACATGGGTTTTGAGTTTTGGATTTGGCCGTATTTCGAGATTATTTTTCTTTCTTGATGTCAGAAATAGTGTTTTTATTTGCTTCACGGTTTTGAAATATAGGGTAGAAATTAAAACTGAGGTAAATGGGTTTAAGGGTCTAGATGTTGAAATCAATTTTTAGTGTTTTCTTGCGTAGCTTTGTAAATGATGGGAGGGATACCACTATTTCATTGGATTTTAAATGGGGTTTTTTCAAGATATCTTGGTACTTCTCTGAATTTCTTAAGGGATTTTTGTCCACTTGCTGAAATAAGGTGATGAAGAGTAACGGCATTGAGTTTGCATGCTAATAAAAAACGATCAGTTAATATGAGTTTGTGATTGATTTTATAGGAAAGAGCGAGGAAAGAAGCAGCTGACATGGCGAATCTTCTCCTTGAAGGAATTACACTCAGCCACCAACAACTTCAATTATGATAACAAGCTGGGAGAAGGGGGATTTGGCAGTGTTTATTGGGGTCAGCTTTGGGATGGATCACAGGTAATGGTTAAATTTTCAGCTTCCTTGTTCCGCCTCTCTGTTTTTGTTTAACCATTTTGCTCTTATGTCCATTATTGAAAGGTATATAGTAGTTCATCACTTGAAATAAATCTATATAGCAACTTCATTGAGCTGCTATTGTTATTGATTTAACTTCAAAGTTTATTTAGAGCAAAAGAAAAAAAGATACAAACTAAAGGCTGTTGTCATCTTTCCAGTTTTTATATGCATTGGAACCTCAGTTAATTGTTCAAGATTGTTGAGGTTCAGATTTTGTCACTATTTTTTGGACAATATGTCAATTGATAGTTTGATATTATCTATTTTAGCTTGATTCTCTGTGTCCTATTTTTATACTGGATCCAAATCAGATCTTTTTATGAAGATTGCATTAGCAGGTCCATTTGGTGTGCCTATGTGAGTGGACGTTCATATCTAGCATGGACAGTGTCGAGGTTCATGACATTAGAGGACAGGATTTGGAAATCATAACTGATTGAAATAACAAATCACAGATATTTAAGTTTTGGTTCAGCAATTAAGAATTTCTTTTTCAATTTAAGGAATTTCCTTTTGAACTAATTACTTTTGAGAAATTGTGCTAATAAAGAGCAATAACAAATGGGCTGGGAGAGAGAGGGGGCAGATTGAGAGTTCTGTCTTCTGTGTAGTATGACAAGTAGGATGTTCTTATGATTATTGAATTGTCACTGTACTAGTGTTACTAATACTATTCCTGCAGGGGGAAAAGGGTGCTTGTATTGGGGGTGGTCTCTTGCAACTGTCATTAGCACCAAGGTTTTATTAGGATGTAGTTGAACTTATCCGATGTTTTTTTCCCACTTCATGGCAATTTGTTGTCCTTCAATTATTTTATATATCACATTTTACAGAATAAGTGGTCCTTAGATTATTTTACCAAGTGCATTTTTCTTAGTGCAACTATGGTGGAAGTGAAACTAAAAATATGTGGACGGTTTGGTAGGGCATGTTGTGTACAATTTCTCATCAATACTCCTCTCCTCAAAAGGATTCGACCTCAAATCATCACCTACATCAAACAGAGGATGATCAAAAACATTAAAAATAACACTAATACCATAGTCACCTGAAAGATCCACCTTGTATGTGTTGTCGTTAATTTGTTCAAGAACTTGGAATGAACATCTTCTCTATGTTGCAACTTAGATCTCTTATAGGTTGGAAATTTTTCTTCCTTGTATGCACCCAAACCAAATCATCACTAGGAATACCATTAATCTTTGAAAAATCCTGAAGAATTCACTGAAAACCAAGAGTATGAGCAAACTTGGACGCACACTATTATTTTTGAATTATAAGCAGTCACTCAAAAAAAATAAAAAAAAATACAAGCTAAATAACCTTATTTATATTATGTAAAACGTTATGAACAATGATGGAAAAATAATAAAAGAGTTCTAAATAAAATAAGAAAAAGAATCCTAAACCAACTAGGAAAATAATGCAATTCTCGCATAATAGTTTCTCGGCTTTATCACAAAGCCTTCTCGGTGTTCGATTGCTACAAAATTTTGATTCTATAGAAAACAAGGCCTTTAGAATGTTTTTGGAAAAATTTCAATCTAATTCAACAATAGGATAAAGAGTTATGCTTATTAGTATAAAAATGTGCATTAGAAAAAATAAACCTAAAACTGCTTCATGGAATAATGACTGAGTTGTTCTTGAAGGTCATTGGTTATTTCACATTTATTTTCTAGTGAAAGAACTTCATAATAATCATAAAGCTTAGAATGTATCTCCTGTTTTGAATTGCAATCTTCAACTTCATAAACATTACTGTTACTCTCCTCCTGAAGTTCACGTTTGATTTTCCTTTTATCCTCCGGTGAATGATCTAGGTTTTGACATGAAATTGTTGCCGTATTAATAGTTTTCTCTGAACTCTCTGAACTCTTTGACATTCTCTTTTCCAACAAGTCATAAGAACCCAACAAGTTTGTAGCCTTCCCACTTTTAGTTTTAAAATTTGACATCTCTGAATCACCATCTAATCGTTTTGTATCTTTTTAGCATTGGTCTGTAGCTTCTCATTCATCAAGTAGTTTATTTGTTTTTATTAATAAGCATTGTAAGTTGTTCATCCTTGCTCGCCTTGACGTATCTCATAGAAGTATTTTTATCGTCAGCATTCACGGCTTGGAGTGTCAGTTTCTCTTGCCTCCTTGCATTAGGAACCTTTTGAGATTGTCTCTCTTTGCAAATTAGTAACTTTTGCTTCATTTTTGTCCAAGCTGTCACAAATCCCAAAATCTCTTCCTACTCTTTTATGGCTGAAATTTTCATGTTTTTGAAATCCCCCATCTCCACGGCTTTTAGGCTATCGAAATTTGTCACCTTGGCTAAATGATGCATGGTCAAGGTCTTTGGCTTCTTCATTCTCATTCTCGTTAACAATCTCATCTAAATGTGGGGTAGCGTATCTTTCTGGTCTTCTAACATTAGGACCTCTTCGGAATGATTCCTCTCGCAAACTAGCAATCGCGATCTCTTGTCTCTCCATTCTATCCTACACCTCGCCAAAAACTACGTTCATCCTCTCAAATTGATATTGCATAGCTCGTAACATGAACGGGTTTTCCTTCTCCTTTGTAGGTGATGATCCGTCTTTGAAAGACATTGTTGAAATCTGAAATCTCATGTTAGTAGTAACAAAATATTTTCTCACACACTTCCTCATCTTCTTACACTTAACAAGATGTAACTCCACTCATGTTTCACTCAAATTTTGGCTTTTCATTATATACTCACCCTTTCGCCTTTTACCTTTTATGCTCTTTTCTTCAATTCTTTAGGGAACTAATAAAAAAACAACCAAAAATCTCAGTCTTGTAACATCCAACTAAAGTTTTGAAGACACTAGCAATCAAGAAAATGAAAACAAAGATGAATTATGAAAACAAATCGATAGAGAAAATGAAAACAAAAATGAATACAAAACAAACACAAAAATGAATACTAAAACGAAACTGAATTCAAGAAAGACTATATAACCTGAAACCACATTAGACTTTTAACTAACCTAAAATTAATAGCAACACACAAACAAAATCTATTGATGATGCACACTGTTTCAATAGACACTAATTCACAATTTTCTCAAATAATCAAGTATACTCAAATAACCCAGAATCAATATCAAATTAACAATAACCACAATCTGATATGGATTAAAGTGTTTTTTTTAAGTCTGAAATTCATTTTTTTTTTTTTTTGTAAACTCAAGTTGCGGTAGAATAAACAACTTGTGATTTAAACTTTTTTTTTTTTACTATGCTGATTTGGCTGTAGCCTTTTTTAATAGAAACTTTTTTTTTGTCTCTCTCTCTCTCTCTTTTATAATATTGCTGCAAAAATCAAAACTAAAAACAATGAACAAAAAACAAAGAAAATTTAAAGATAGATAGAATTTGATTTTAGAGCCTTGCTTTGATACTAATTGATGCGAACTCAGAGAGTAAAATCAAGATAGAAAACAACCTAAAAAACTAAAATTATATTACGATAAAAAACTCGACACAATAATTACCTGAATCAAGGAACCAAAGTAACCAAAGTTATAGGATGAAAAAGACCCTAACCCTATGATTATAATGAATCATAAATTGGAAGTATAGGAAGAACGTTCAAAACCGCCTCTCCTTGTCCAACCTTTGCATGGATCACCCCTTGTTGAAATCTTAAAGCTTGAATTGCACTAAATATCTTGAATTGGTTCATTGAAAGCCGCTTTAATTTTATTTTCTTAGCCCTTGATCCAATAAGCATATGTAATGAATCTTTTTGTTGTACTTGTTGATTCTCATCATTCTGATTGTTTATGTGCCTCTATGCCTCGTTATAGACTTTCCCATAAATTAGATCCAATTCTGAAACAGAGATTAATGCAGATTGCAGTTAAAAGGTTAAAGGTCTGGAGCAACAAAGGAGATATGGAATTTTCTGTTGAGGTGGAGATATTAGCACGTGTTAGGCACAAGAATCTGCTGAGCCTACGCGGTTATTGTGCTGAAGGGCAAGAGCGCCTGATTGTATATGACTACATGCCAAATTTGAGCTTGCTCTCTCACCTTCACGGGCAGCACTCTGCAGAATGTCTTCTTGACTGGAAGAGACGGATGAATATTGCAATAGGATCTGCTGCGGGAATAACGTAAGTATATCAAACTCAATTCCTTCCAATGCCGTCCCGCTGACATATAGCTAACTTCATTGTTTGATTATTCAAGTTATCTTCACCACCATGCAACCCCCCATATCATCCACAGAGACATCAAAGCTAGCAATGTGCTGCTAGATTCAGATTTCCAGGCACAGGTTGCTGATTTTGGATTTGCAAAGCTTATCCCTGATGGTGCAACACATGTAACAACAAGAGTTAAAGGTACACTTGGCTACCTTGCCCCTGAATATGCTATGCTTGGGAAAGCATCAGAGAGCTGTGATGTATACAGCTTTGGCATTCTCTTGCTAGAGCTTGCTACTGGCAAGAGACCACTTGAGAAGATGAGTCCCACAGTTAAAAGAACAATTACAGATTGGGCTCTGCCATTGGCTTGTGAGAGGAAGTTCAGTGAACTGGCAGATCCCAAGCTGAATGGGAAGTATGACGAGGAAGAGTTGAAAAGGGTTGTCTTTGTCTCTCTTGTTTGTGCTCACACTCAGCCGGAGAGAAGACCCACAATGCTTGATGTGGTAGAGCTGCTGAAGGGAGAGTCCAAGGAGAAATTATCCGAACTAGAAAATGATGAAATGTTCAAGGCCCCTCAGGCCGCTAATTTCGATGATGATGAAATATCGATTGCCGAAAACAGCTCAGACTTCATCTCGGAGGAGAAGGACGTGAACAGGGAAGTGAAAGAGATTGTACAGGAAAATACTCATAATAGCTGAAGTATTTGCACATGTAAAATTTGGTTTGAGCTGAGTTTCTAGTTGAACACCAGTAGCACTGGCAATCCATTTATTAGAGTTGTCAGGAATGACGCTCCTAGCTGTTGTGAAAGCGTTGTTTTTTGACTACCGAAATTGTTGTGTTGTATCCTCGAGTACACCAAGTAGCCTTGGTGTCTGTCTTTGGTATCTGTCTGGTAAGCGTGCCCAGATTTTTTGTTTTAGAAGTGGTGAAGATGATGCATTCCACTCGTTGTGTATTTTATTCAAATTTGTTCGAGATGAAAGTGCGTTTATTGAACTGGGATGGATCGATTTATCTTGGAGTTTTATTTGAGACAGAGGTGGCTGCCCGGTCTCATCTCGAAGGCAGGGAACAGTTATCGGGAATGGAGGAAGCTGAAAAGCTTCACTTTCGTTCTTTCTTATGAAAAAAATTAAAAGATTGTGGTAAGAAAACATAAGGATGTTTATTATTTGTTTTAGATAAAAATAGAATGAAAAATAAATTTTCAGGAAAAACCTAAACTCAATTTATCTATCTTCTCTTTAGTGATTGAAAGCTAGATTTGCAAACAACGTATCATTTGTTTTTTTGGTAGACAACATGTAATTTATTTTATAATTTTTATTTTCCAAATTAATTTGTAGACAACGTGTTTATTTTTTATCTTTTTTTAAAAGGTTTGTAGCTTGATTCCATACTTCATGCTCACTGTAAGCTTCACTCCCATAAAGTTATGGTTCCATGGCCCATTATCAGGAACCTAAATAGAGCTGGCCGAATTTCCTTGACCTGAGGATCGTCTTGGGGGCAAGTAATCTGAGTTCGCAGATCTGCTATACAGATGAACTTCTTCAAATATTCTTGGTCATGATACAAGTGTACCCTGTTTCCTGTAAACTCGTTGCACAAAATAAACAAAAGAAAAGTGGAAATAATTTCACGTAAATTATCAGAAAAAAAATAGCATGGATTTGTACCTTGATATCCTCAGGATTCACATATATATGATTGACTCGGAGATAGAGATTTGTAGCAGATATAGCTCTGACACGCCAATCTGTTTTAGAACCAAATGAAGCTTGCTCATATGGACTACTGGTCGTGACAATGAGTTCAACGCCATGCACACTTGCTTCTTGTTCTTCTTAGTAAACCAGAAAGAAGCTATTCTCATGAAGCTAATAATTACTTCATAGCTCTCTTTAATGAAAAGAGGATAAGGAATCTCCCAAGCCACAAAGAATCTCACCTCCATATTGTTATCTCAAAAAAGTTCAATCTCATAATAAAACTGACGAACATGAGGGCATCCTTTGAACTTGCCAGCGCGTCGCCAGTGAAAACAGCAGCTTATTTATGAGGGTCTTTCAGAATGCTATGTTTGGTGTCTAGGAGGATATCGGTTTCTAGTTTTGGTGAAGAGATGTGTGGCGATTGGTTATGGAACAACGAAGAGAAAGAGAGCTTACGGGTCTGCTGCAGCATTTATATTTCAAATGAAAACGTAAACTTGGTACTAAAATCATGATATTATCGATTTTAGTACCAAGTTTATGTTTTCAGTCTGATTTTATCAGTTTTCAGGTTCTTAATAAGATTAGTTTGCACGATTTCAACAACCTTACTTCCATGTTAGATGCCAACATGTTAAATAGGTGGCTTGTATACATCGTAGGAGTTCAATGGTAGTTAAACATGCTTTTCTCATATAAAGTAAGCTTTCTGGGTTGGTCAACATCATCAAAGCACAACTCAAACAAAGGGTGATTGGTTTCATAAGATTTATGCAGGGTTCTAGCTAATGGTGGCACCTAGCTACTCATATTTGAACTCCACTTCTGAGTAAACGTATTAATTTTCCATGTACTGGTAGCAGTCCTGCGGTGATTTATGCTAGCGATTGTCTCCTTAAGCACAAGTTTATCCGCTAACGGTAGTGATTTATGCACACAGATATCTGTCGACTCTGTGATTTAGGATCTCTGTAGATAGCATGTTTGAGTTACGAGAAGCATTGCCTTAAGACCTTTAGGTTTCTGAGAAAATAGTAACAAAAAGAAGATACACAGGAACCACTGGTTATTTGATTTTCCATATCCTGTACTCTCTTTACTTGGACCTAAGTACTTGTGCTTCACTCAGCATTGTAAAATTGGATTTTGATCAAATTACAAATCAATAAATTATATTCTCTTTTGAAGCGCCATCAATTTTAAGCAAACAGAGTGTAAAATTGAAAATTTCGATTTATCTTCTTTTCTATGGCCAAGATTAATGTCTCAGCAACGAAACAGAACTTAGTTTGACATAATCGACTAAGCTATCATATAAACTTTAACTCGTGTTGAGAAAATCAACTTCACATGAAACAAATGCATCAATACTGAGACTTATATTCTTGATAATTGCAATTTCAATGATAATTAATCCAGAGATAAACAAAAAAAGAAAAGGGAAGATGAAACTTTGAGGAACCAAATACTTAATTACCTGTATGATCAATTAAGCTCTTGTGAGAGCAAATTAGACCCCAGAAAGCATGTTTCAGAATCTCTTCTGCTGTTGGTGAATGAGTGATTGAAGCTGCAAGATGACCTGGTGGAACCATATATTTATACAGTTCTAAGTTCAAGCTAGTTTAATTCTAATTATTTTTCTACCCTTTTTCCTGGAAAATTCGTATACCACATGTATGAGGAACAAGTTTACCTATGTGCCTTCCCTGTTAGTACAATTCCTTTTTCTTGACAATTATACCGCCAGAAATCATCAATATATTCTACTTTCATAGCCAGAAAAACTCACAATCAATTGATCATCCTAAACTACTAAGACAACCTACCGCGATTCGTTGGTTTATATTATCAATATGTATCTATGACAATATTAATCTTGTCTATCTATAAATAGTGCCATAAGATTAATGTTGATATATGTATAAAGAGTAATAGGTTCATAACCAGATCATTGCAATTTCTAGTTTGGCTTCACGCCTTCACCATCTTATTAGCCGAGTAAGAGCTGGCAATGGTCCCCAAATGAGAAAACAATTCAGTTGTCTACACAAAAGTCAAGCTCCCCATCCCCATATTGACAATTATTTTAATTTGCTAAAACAATTAAATCTATCAGACTATATTTCTCTTTATCTCTCTAACATATCAAGAACACACTCTCTGCATTTAAGTTCTAGTCTCGATATTTAAATCTAGAAAATTAAAGAAAGAAAACAAACCTCAATATAGAAATAATTCGATCACCACAAAAATAGACAAGCAAAGTTCACTCTCTGCTACTTGCTGAAAATGAGCTCATATTTTCTTCGCACTTCTTGACAACCGGAAATCATTCGGAATAGATACAGAGTGGAAATGACATTAAGGGGGTTTAAGACCAACATTCTCATACCAAAATTAATTAGTTTCCCTAGCAATTATCAACTAAGAAAACTAATTCAGAAGCCTCATAGCAATGATCAACTAAGAAAACTAATTCAGAAGCCTCATAGAAAATAAACTTCAAGGTTGCAGAAAGCAGATCGCTCACCCGATTAATTGATTTGCTTCTAGAAGAACAAGTCAGAAGTACAAGTCAGTGGAGATTTGGAGAATGAAGAGGATGTCATCGCCCGTTGGTGCTTTGCCCACTAGGGTTAATGTGGAATTGTGGAATGTGGATGGCTAGTTTTTCAACTTTTCGGTGCAGTTACTGTAACTGCAGTGCAATATATATATTTCTTGTAAACTCGTGAAATCGAGTTCAAAATCGCGATTTCAACAATTTAATACGATTTTATTACTTTTTGAGTTTTTAATCTGATTTAATATGATAAATATATATTAATTTATAAAATCATATAATTTTACAAGTTTGACAACATTAATCTCCATTTCCATGCATGCACATATTTTCACTTCCCTAATTTGATGCCATACTTTAATAAAGAGTGCAATAAGTGCATTTAACTTTTTTGGTTATTGGGGATATTCTGCTATGTATTCGGAATTATCTTTACTAATTACTAGATCAGTAGTTGTGCCTTGAAACATATCCTCTCTCTTTTTTTTCTCCCATGATTTTAATAGCAAATTAATGCCAATATATAGTTTTCTTGAAATTATATCTTTTCAGAATATTTGTTGAGCGGACCTACTGGTGGTCCTTTGGATATAAAATTCACTTTGCGGATTCTAAAGGCCTTTTGGCCGCCATTGGTGAGGGATCAAAAACTCTGCCTGACATTTTGGCCGTCGTAAGTTATTTTCACTTGAGACATGGTTCTTTTTACTGCATCCAAAGTCAACACTGCAAGTCTTGGGTTGTGCATTGGAGAATTTTTCAATTTTCAAAAGTTCAAGCTCATTTCTTTTAATTTTATTTGAAGTTCTTTTTTGTGATGAAATCGTGTTTTTATGGAAATGATATATTCACTTTTTATTAAGGTTTGCGGGAGAGATTATCTATAAAATATACTTTTAGAGTAAAATGTACTCTAAAAAGTGATTTTATTAAGTAGACATGCGTGCAGAGTTGTAATTGCTCGTCAACATGCTACATGCATGCATGTGTGAGCTCCCATAATTTTATTCCAGAATACAAAAGACAAGGTAACTTCTGTGTTCATAGCAAGCTTTTAATTACCTTTCCCTCCTCCGTATCCCTCCCCATAACCAGACCCGCTACCATAACCTGAGCCAGAGCCGGATCCTCCTCCTCCACCCCCACCCCCACCACCACCACCTCCTCCTCCTCCTCCACTTCCTTTCCCACCCTTGCCACTGACACTTCCGCTTCCACTTCCACTTCCATAGCCTGACCCACTTCCAGATCCAGAGCCTTGGCCGCCACCACCACCACCTCCACTGCCGCCACCACCACCGCCACCTTCACCACCACCTATCCCACTACCAGAACCATAGCCTGATCCGCTACCAGACCCATAGCTTGAACCTGACCCATTGCCTCTGTCATAACCCAATTTTTGACCATTCTTATTTTTATTATTATTATTTTATTTACTGAAAAGGAAAAAAAAATGATGATGATAAGAAAAATAATAATGATGAAAAAAAGTAAAATGAAATAAATGAAGAATGAATTAAAATTTGGGGGAATCATGGTTGGAAGTTTTGGGGTTTAATGAAACTTTGTAATTAATCCAATCAAGGGTTTAATTGGAAAATTGATAAGTTTTGAGACTTAATTGAGCTTGAAATTAATTTAATTAATCCAATTAAGGGTTTAATTGGAGAATTGATAAGTTTTTGGACTTAATTAAGCTTGAAATTAATTTAATTAATCCAATCGGGGACTTAATCGAAGAAATATCAAAGTTTGGGGTTTAGTTGGGGTCCAAATTGCAAACATTAAAATCCAAGGACTAGATTGAAAATGACACGAAAATGCAAGGTTCTAATTACATTTTAACCAGGGACTTGATTGCAAAATTACAAGAATTACAGGGACCAAATTGAAGACAGCCTTTAGAACTGGAAAACGGAGTCGTTTTGTAGCGACTGTTCACTGTCTTCTTCCTTCGTTTCATCAGTTTCCAGCCAACGCTTGAGTTTCATCATTGAAGGCAACCAGTTACAGGGCATTTAAGTGGCGACCGTTACAGCGCCGATCGATCTTTGGCCTTATAAAAGCTGGGCAAAGGCAACCTCGCGAGAGGACCAGGGGGGGAGAGTTAGAGAGAGAGGAGGGGGAATTTCTTTGGACTGAAAAGAAAACAATAAAACCACCGAGGAAGACAGAGGGAAGAAACCCATAAAACAGAAACCCAGAAATAGTACACACAGCAAAAACAGAGACCAATACAAACAGTAAACCCAGAAAACCAACGTTAATATCATCGTCTTCTCAATTGCCCCCTCCCCTGCAAATCAGAAAAAGGAAGAACCCGAAGTCAGTAAAAAACTTAGAGAAAGCCGACATATCCATTACCTTCCTCAATAATTGAGAAGAAGAGAGAACAGTGGACACAGCGGCAGAGAACACAAACCGAAGAGGAAAGTAGAGGAGAGTAGAGAGTAAGTAAAAAACCCAACCAACAGAAACACACGAACAGAGGGGAAGAGACTGAGAGGAGGAGGAAGAGAGAATTCTCCGGGAGTGCTCGAGCTGTTGCTGTCGCCCGCGCCTTCGAATCGCCAGGTAAGGCTTCTCTGTTATCTTCATTTCTGCGCCTTTAATTTAAGAGAAGAAAACGGGGCTAAGGTAATTTAATTACCTTTGCCCTGTGCAGTGCACGCGTGGTTTGAACCACGCGTGCCTGCAGCCCAGCCGGGCCAGTGGCCAGGCCGGGCTTAGCCCAGCCCATATGGGCTGAGCTGGGCCCAGCCCCCAAGAAAACATGTGCTGGGCTGGGCCAGGCCCGGCCCAGCCCAAAAAATAAAAAAATAGAAAAAAATAGAAAGCAGAAAAATAAAAAATAAAAAATATCTATGCATGAATAAAAATAATGTAAATTTATTGGTTTATTCACTGACGCCAGAGTTAGGAATAAAAATACCAGTTTAAATTTATATTATTTTTATTCGTTGTATTTTTATTTTGTTTAGCTAGAAAAATAAAAAATGTGTGCATGCAAAAAAATAAATTCATTTTTATTTATTTATTCACTGGTGCTAGAGTAGGGAATAAAAAAAATATATTGATCTAATTTTTGTCGTAGCTACGAATTTTTACCAACGCCAGAGTTGGAATTATTCGAGCTTGAATATTCACTGGCGCCAGAGTCAGGAATATTATAAACAAATCATCACAGCATAAATTAATAAATATTTAGCAATTTAAGACAAAACCAACAATGCAGTCTGCCTTAGGCAGAACGTTTAAGGGGTGATAATATCTTCCCTTTTACGTAACCAATCCCGAGCCATAGAATCTCTGTTGACCAGTTAGGGTTCTTAGTGACCATAATACTAGGTGGCGACTCCTCAAACAAGACTTTTTTTCCTAAAAGAACCGGATGCCAGATATCTGTTCTTTTTCCTATAATTCAAGAGAATTATTTTTAGAGCCGCCGCGATGTCGGGTGCGACAGCCTCCACCACTGCCACCACCTCCACCTCCGCCACTGCCTCCGCCTCCACCTCCTCCACGACCACCAGCACCATATCCTTCACCGTTCCCGGATCCAGACCCAGAACCATAACCTGACCCAAGTCCTGATCCAGAACCACCACCACCACCTCCTCCCTGCCCTCCACCTCCACCTCCACCTCCACCTCCACCTCCACCTCCACTGATTGCCTGCAGTGTCCTAGCAGCAAGGGTGAGGTCTACAATGAGCAGGACCAGGAAAGCAGTCCCTAACACTCTTGGACTTGCCATTTCCAGACTATACTCTCACGGCTCAATGTATCTATATGTTTATGCGTGTCACTCGCTATATGAGAAAGCAGTATGTTTTGTTGGCTGGAAGTGCTTGAAGTGGTAACCCTATATATAGGCATTTTCAAGGTAACAAGACAAGGTTTTTGAAAAGTGAGGCATTAATTGTAAAGGTAATTACGAGAC
This sequence comes from Populus davidiana, assembly GCA_030145905.1. Lineage (NCBI taxonomy): Eukaryota > Viridiplantae > Streptophyta > Magnoliopsida > Malpighiales > Salicaceae > Populus > Populus davidiana. The sequence goes on along the minus strand of CM057789.1, from coordinate 20,462,213 downwards.
ACGGTTTTTGAAATGCTTCTTAAATTCCTATAGTACCTCTCGCTTGGTGATCTTGAATATTATAGAAAGGAACGTGTGCTTTGGGTTTCTCTTTTAGTGGAGGGCGTCGGTGGTGGGGTGGTGGTACTGTGGAGGACTGTCTGTTTCTGTCTATATGCAATAGAATACAAGCTTTATCCCCACCTTTTCTTTTTTGACTTTGAAGTATCTTATAATATTTGACTTCGGCAATTGAAGTAATAGCATGCATTTCCCACTCTTTATCATTCTGTTCATATTTGAACTCCATTTTTTGACTTCTGAGTAAACGTATTAATTTTCCATGTACTGGTAGCAGTCCTGGGGTGATTTATGCTAACGATTGTCTCTGAAGCACAAGTTTATCCGCTAAAGGTAGTGATTTATGCACACAGATATCTGTCGACTCTGCGAGTATGCTAACAATGGGCAAAGCTTGCACAACAAACTGGGTTGTAATTCAGTCAATTTTTCTTATTTCTGTTACACTTGGAATTAAATTTATTTTCCAACAATATCATAGACACTTCCCATCATTGAGTATAAATAGATCTGTTCATAAAAACCGTGTTCGAATGTCTGACTTGTATTTTAAAACCTCGGAGCCTGTACTTCTGGTCCTTGCATCACTGCTAGCAAGCAGAATATGTTAGGCCATCTGCATGGTTGATATACTGAACAGTACTCTTCTACTCTTGCACAGATATTGAATTTCAGTTCCATATGCACAGATCATCACTTCCTTCAATGGCATGCTTTAATAAGTCTATATATGTAAGAGTGCAATAAGTACATTTAACTTTTTTGGTTATCTTTACTAATTAATAGAGTGGCTGTGCCTTGAAACATATCCTCTTTTTTTTTTTTTTTTTCTTCCACATTTGTTCTTGAACAAAACGTGTTAATAGCAAATGCCAATAGTTTTCAACTTTGGTGCGCTTGTTGATGAGAGCACTATCTCACTATCAAAAATTTTAGATTGATTGACGGAATGTTTTTTTGATATTAAACTCACAGTTTGTCGGCATGAATTTTCCCGACCTGTTTACAAACAAAAAAGTTATTAGCTTCATTCCATCAAGATTTGCATCGATTAATATAATATATCACCGATAAAAAATCCGTATGTCATTCCATCGATGAGTTTTTTTGTAATTATTCGGTGAATTTGACTTATAACCATGAAATAGACCGTTTATTCATTACAAGATTTCACAGTTTTACCGACGGATATATTTCGTCGGTGTGTGATTCATAGTTCGTCAGTAATAAAATTACCGACGGAAGTAGTCCGTCAGCTTTCCTTTCGTCTGTAATACCTAATTCCATCGCTAACACGGTCGGTAAAAAAAAAAAACAATTGCCGATGGTTTTACAGATGAAAATTGCGCCTAAAAAAAAATTCTTGTCAGTAATTTATGGTATGTCAGTAATAATTTTACTGATATATTTATTGATAGACAAAGTATGCACAAAAAATAAAATAAAATTATCAGATTCATTCCATCAGGATTTGCATCGATGAATATAATATATCATTGACAAAAAACTGTATGTCATTCCATCGATGAGTCTTTGGCCGTCGATATTTCCTTTAGTGAATTTGACTTTTAACCATAAAATAGACTGTCTTTTATTCTGCCAGTCATTAAACAATGTCAGTGGTATTTGCAATAATTATTTTTCAATTCATTGGAATATACTGATAGATTTAGACTGTCGGTAACCCCGTTAATAATAATTTAAAAATATTAAAAAAAAACTATTAAACACAAATCGAAAATAAATTGAATTAATATAAAAATAAAATATTTGTTACAAATTTAAATATTTATAAGTTCAAATAAAATTAATTTAGAATAGAGGCGTTGGAAGAGAAGGAGAAGACGGGTCTTCGTTGGGATCGTGGGGCCACTACTAAAAACAAGGCTATTAGCATCTGAATTTAGTAACGTATAATTCAGTTACTAAATTCAGTAACAAATTTGCAACAGATTACGCATATATATATCTTATATTAGCAACAGGCTTTAGCAACAAAAAATTCGTTGCTAAAGGCAGCATAAATTTTACAACGGATTATCTATTGCTAATTGAAAAAATAATTATTTAAATCTTAATTTAAAACCAAAATTATATAGATACTTTTGATATGATAAAATCTCAACCATTTAATTTCGTTGCCGTTGCTAATTCTACACCTGCAATAATCTCCCCCCTTAGAAATGTAAACAGACAACGAAGAAACCAACAGCTAAAAATTAATTAACTTCCAGTGGATCTCCATCGTCCCTAATAAGATCTATAACTGTAAAAAAATCACCCTCTCTTCATCGATTTGATTTTCCTTTGTCCTAAACTTTTCATCTTTTTCTCATTCGTCTTCAACATCCCTAATTTTTTTCTTCATCTTCTTCTCCTTCATCTTAACAGATTCAATCTTTCTCTGTAAACCACCAAAAACACAGACTCATGGCAACATCCCACCAGACCCATCATTATCACCATCGAACATCCTGATTTTCCCCTTCTCTTTGTAAACGGGTTGGGTTTTGCACTCTTTTCTTTAATAATTCAGGTAATGAATTTAGGATTTATGTTTTTCTCTATTGCAATTTAACTTACACTAAAAAGTTTTAACCTAACTTTCCCAATCTCAGGTGTTATTATGTCATGTAGATTCATCTCGCTTACCTAGAACTCAATAAAACAACTAACAATTTTTTTTATCGATACTTTGAATAATGGTTTTAGGCTATTCATTTGATAATATAAGGGTTTATGTAATGTTTTTACCATGATCTATAACCTAATTATGCATGTTTAATTGAAAATTTATCAAAACCCCCAATTTAATTTGTAGGGTTATGATTCATAAATTGAATGATTTTAGGCAACTGGACCAATGCTGGTAATTCAAGTGTCTGGAAGAAAGCGATTGATGAAAATTTCTTGTTACTCTTATAGTAGATTTATTTTGTACTATACTCCTAAATTTCAAAATTGAGCAGCTTTTGCAAGTAGGATAAACTCTTATTACTTCTTGAGAACTGCATTAAGAAGTTTGTTTCTTGTAAATTGATTTACATTGACGAATAAACTTGTTCTCCAAGAAAGTTTTTTAGTAATTTAGAATAAGCTTACACAGCCTGTTTTGTTATGTCCTCGTGTTTCTCATGAATGGAATATTTCAATTATGTTATAAATTTTCAGCATATTCTTCCATTAATCAAGTATAGAATTTTTTATGGTGGTGGATGGTCGATTTAGGAGCTACCAATGTTGATGTTCTTTTTATTTTTCATAGTTTAACTTTGATTTGTTTTAAAAACTAGCAATGGTTATAGCTAGATGGGTTTAACATACTATTTATGTTTTTTATTTTTCCAGCAATATGAAAGGCTTATTGGATCATAATATAAACCAATAGAGTTAGCTAAGTTTGATTGGGTTGCAAAAGAAAATTTTCACCTTGGGCCATTGATTCTTGGGGCTTAGGTAAGTCTATTTTGCTTCATTTTTAGATGGTTGCTTAATTATATCATACTTTGGTCAATTAAAATGGTGGTGTAACTTTGTATTCATTAACAAACTAGTATCTTGGAATTTGTCTGTTGGGCATGCCTATTCTAATCTTTTCAATTAATTGGAACTATGCCTTTCATTGGGATAAGATAATCCATATTTAAATTTATTTTCCTTGTAGATCTTAGTTTTGGAGGTTCATGTGAACATGATGCTGGTTATGTTCAATTAACTTTTCTGGGCATAAGACTATCTTTTTCTTTCCTTATTCAATGCCAATTTGTATACAAAAAGTAATTGAATGATTTTCTTTCATTAAATCTGATATTGAGTTTCTTTTAGGATGGAAATTATAAGACCAAAATGAAACTTAGAGGTGACTGAATAATATATCAATTAACTACAAATTTATTTTGATTGTGAATTGTTGGTCATGTACTGCCTTTCTATTGATTTGACTTTTAGTTAGCTAGGTTTATTTACAGTTAAGTTATTTTTACTATGCTTTTCGTACCTTGTTGTTTTTCTCTTTGAACTAAAAGCATCTAATTGGAATTTCCTTTTATGCAAAGGCTCAGTTTTGTAGAAAAATTATGTCCTAACCATACAAATTTCTATTAAGTTATAGGTTTTAAGAGATATTAATTAGAGTAAATTATAATTTAGTCTATGCATATTTTATGATTTTATAAGTTAGTCAATATGTTTTTGAAAACTATAAGTTAGTTCCTTGTTATAAATTAAATGTTAGTTATTTTGAAATTTCAAAATGCATTTGTAATCTTGTTCAAGATTGAAATTTTTCAGGTTAGATCTTAAAAGAAAAAAAAATTGTTATAAGAAGACATGTGCCAAAAAAATATAATAACTTAATATTGAGTTTTTTTCAAACCAAACAGACGAATCATTATTCCACTAAGAACATAAGGATAAAATAATAGTTTACTCTAATAATTAAAAAGGAAATGGATAAATAACAATATTGTTTAAATTTGGATTCAATTAAAAACCTATTACAATTCTTATAATTCAAATAAATTATTAAATCATGTAATTGAATTCAATTTTAATGCTTAAAATATATGTGAAAATGAATTCGATTAGGAAGCTTTACAAGATTTATGTGTTGAAGCTTGTTAATCAGTATCACTTCATTTTTGAACTCATTTAATCCTTGTCTAGAACTCCTTGACAGCCTCTTCACATCAATTTCTTGTCCATCTTCTAGCTTACCCTAAAAGAAAACGTTGATAAAATACCAATTACATATAGCACAAAAAGCTTCCCTCCCGTACATGAAGCATAACTCTATTGTTTCAGTAGACTACCAATAAAATCTGTCAAGATCTAATGTCTCATGTTAGAATTGTTGTAGAGTTTTAAGGTTACTAAATAAATTTGCCAACGGGAACAGCAGTGGCCTTAAATAGCAGCCTAGTAAATCTTAAGAACATGACCCATGAACTCTAAAAGTACTAATTTCTTGACTATATATATGTGTGAGCTGGACAGATAATTAAAGTTTGTTTATGTGGTACATATTTTATTTTAAAGGATTGTTTAAGTACTAGTAGTTTGTCGACATGAATTTTCCCGACCTGCTCACAAACAAAAATCATCTATCAGAAAACTTCTCGTCGGTAATTTGTGGTATGTCGATAATAATTTTACCAATGGATTTCTTGACAGACAAAGTGTGCCAATTTTTTTTTATCAGCTTTATTCCATCAGGATTTCCATTGATGAATATAACAACATATCACTGATGGAAAATCTGTATGTCATTCCATTGATGAGTTTTTTTTTTAATTATTTGGTGAATTTGACTTATAACCATGAAATTGAACATTTATTCCCAACAAGATTTCACAATTTTACCGACGGACATATTTTGTCGGTGTGTGGTTCATAGTTCGTCGGTAATAAAATTATCGATGAACACACCGATGAAAGCAGTCAGTCAGCTTTTCTTTCGTCGGTAATATCTAATTTTGTCGCTAACGCGGTCGGTAAAAAAAAATTAAATTGCCAATGGTTTTACAAACGGAAATTGCGCCTTAAAAAAAAAATGTTCCCGCTTGAAATATACTGATGAAATAAATCCATCGGTGATTGAATTCAATACCGACAAACTATGCCTGTCGGTAAACTCGTCGGTGATTGTGAAATTTGCACCAAGCTACTGTGAAATTCTAACGGAGTGATTCCGTCGGTCAACACTTCGGCGATTGTGAAATGTGTACTAAGCTACTGTGAAATGTCGACAGAATTAATCCGTTGGTAAATTTATTGCTAAGATCGGCTCTTTGTCAAATGGCAACGTATACATTATGTCGATAAAAGCCCGGTGAGTATTTTTTATATATTGTTTTATTTGCATAATTTAAAATTTTTTTTTAAAAAAATTATTTAGAATTCATAATATAAAATTATATGAATTAATAGTAAAAACACCAATTATGCAAATAAATTTTTTATTAAACTTCAAAAAATAAAGTTAAATAATATTCATTACAAACTGAATGTGTTTTATAAAAATATTAAATTAACTATTAAAATTAAATAATATTCATTACATATTAACATAATGGTTGACCTAGAGGAGGAGGGGGAGGCTGGTTGTTATACGGCCAAAAAGAAGGAGGCGCACATGGATCATCACTCTATGATGCCATGTCTATGATCATTTGGCGAAGGTGTTCATAATTCGTCGAGAGTTCCTCATATTTCTCGGTGAGATGAGCCGTGTGTTGCTTCAAGGCCACGAGCTCCTTAGATTGGCTGCTCGGTACTGATTGGGAGCTCCTAACGGTTGAGACACTACGGGCCGCCTGCAAGTTCTCGGCCATAGTGTTGGGGATCTCCTAAATTCGATTTTTATCGGGTCCACCGGACAATCCAACCTCCATCCATAAATTCGGATCGAATTCCGAATGGGTCGAAGTATCATCCTCATACCTCTCCCTCAACCAGCTATTACAAGTCTCCTGAAAATGAAAAAAAAGTAATAATCATATTCAATAAAAATAATAACATACAAAATAAAATGGTTGAACAAACATACCATAAAGTGTTGAGCATGGTTGTTAACGAACTATTGAGCCTCCTTTCGCAATAAATAGCTCATGTCCAAGAGACGTAGCCTATAATGAAAAAAAAATTAATTAACAACAAATTAATTTAACAATATATTTCATTTAAATTAATCTTACCATCCGTTTCGCATGTGCAGCAAACGAAACTGAGCTGCTGGTGTGCGTTGTCACCGAGCCATGAATTGGGCGATTCAGTTGCCAGCACCGGGGTATGAGTGTCTTGTGAATCGCTTAGACATCACATGCTCAAGATAGAGCGGCCATATATCTGCTAGGATGTATATCGGTTTGAAATCCCTCCAAATCGCCACATAGTTCCAGCCTTGGAGACCAGTATCTCTCGCTGTTTTTTTTACCTTTTTTTGTGCTTCATACCAAAAATCACACAACCTACTTCTATAGGGAGAAATTAAATTTTGAAACATAAATTTTTTTCTAAAAAAGTTGTATTGTTTTCGATGTTACCTAGTTGCCGCGTGATTTTCCCACACCCTCCTCACAACAGTGTCATGCTCACTGTCCCAGTCGAATTTGTCCTGTGTATAAATAAATAATTTTAAATAAAAATAATAATATATTTACAGTTATATTAATAATTTATTATAAATAAGCTGGAAAATATAAATTAACACCAACCTCAAATCTGTCAAACCATGCATTGATTTGAGACGTCCATTCAGGATGTCTGCATATCTGACTCCATTGAAATAATGGAATCTCCATCGATGATTTAAACGCTGATGATATTACTCGGGTGACCTTAATGTTTGTGAACCTGAAAAATAAATGAAATTAATGAAATAGTGATTAGTTCATAAATTATGTTATAATTTTTTTTTTTTTATAAAAAAACTAAAACTTAATAAACTTACATTGAAAGGTCGTCCTTCCATTGTGCCTCGTACTTGCGGGTAAATTGATTCCGCTGTGAAGGCACGCCGCCTCTATGCTGTGAACTAGCGTTGGAAGAGGCAGCATCGGTTTATGGCGCAGGTGGTGTAAGTGCCTCTTCTTGAGAGGTACCTAAGGAAATATCATCCTCGCTGCTAGAAGAACTAGCTGCGACCATACGTGAATGACGAGCTGTGAATTTTGTTATACGCATCTATACAATTTTATACGAATAATTATATAATTAAATTCAAATGTTAAAAAAAAATTCGATAGCACCTCCTCTATATTGGATGCTACTCAAATCCACAAACCTGCAAATATTCACAATAGCCGCAACCAATTGACCTAATCTATACTAATTATTCCAACATATTCAATTACTAATTCTAAGGTAAATTTAACATTAACAATTACAATTCAACAAATTATTCAATAATTATGCCAATACAACAATAAAATATATTCAATAAATTCAAAACAAAAACTCTAGACTAACAATTAAAATCAATGGAAAAACTTAAACACAAATCATGCAATAATAGAGTAAAACTACTAATTATTCCAACATATTAAATTACTAATTCTAAGGTAAATTCAACATTAACAATTACAATTCAACAAATTATTCAATAATTATGCCAATACAACAATAAAATATATTAAAAAAAAAACTCTAGACTAACAATTAAAATCAATAGAAAAAGTTAAACACAAATCATGCAATAATAGAGTAAAATTACTAATTATTCCAACATATTCAATTATTAATTCTAAGGAAAATTCAACATTAACAATTACAATTCAACAAAATTATTCAATAATTATGCCAATACAACAATAAAATATGTTCAATAAATTAAAAAAACATTATAGACTTTAGGATTGAAATATGCTTACCTTAATAATGTGTTTATTTCAAGATTTTATCTACATTATAAAAATACACCAAAACAAAAACATAATAAAAATAAAATAGCTAAAATAAAAAAAATCCTTAAAGTAAAATGAAATAGAGGAAACATATACCTTTTAATTTGATGAATATTCTTGAAGGAATCCTGAAGGAAATGAAAGAAAATTTGAAGGAAATGAGAGGAAAAAAATTGAAGAAGAGGGGAGATTAAGAATGGAGGAGAAGAAAAAATGAACTGAAGGGGCATTCGCTGGGATATATAAGGCAGTTTTACCGACGGATTCACCGACGGACAATAAAAAAATATTGTTTTTAATTTATTCCGTCGGTGAAGTTTTGAAAATCCATCGGTGATTTTTGAATTTCGCACCAACATTTTTAATTACCCTCTATATTTTTGACGGTCCGTTAGTAATTCTGTCGGCAACCTGACGCGGTCAGAGATGCATTTAATGCACCGCCCTTTGAAATTGGCACATTCCATCGGTAATTTTATCGGTAATATTGACTCGCTGACAACTTGCCGACAAACAGAATCCGTCGGTGATGGTAGTGGCATTTCTATTGATGCCACTGTGAAATGCCAATGGACTGGAATCCAGTGGCAACATCGTCGGTGATGGTAGTGGAATTTCTAGTGATGCAACTATGAAATGCCAACGGACTGGAATCTGTCGGCAACGTCGTTGGTGATGGTAATGGCGTTTTTAGTGACGCCACTGTGAAATGCCGATGGACTGGAATCCGTCGATATGGACGTTGCTAATGGTAGTGGCGTTTCTAGTGACGCCACTGTGAAATGCCTACGGACTGGAATCTGTCGGCATGGACATCAATGATAGTGCAGTGTGCAAGAAAGATGATGTTTGTATTATCTATTTACCTTCCTGCAAACACTTAAATGATAAAATGTTCATTGCACTAAACAATAACAACAATGCTTAAACAATGCAAACTTAGAAAATAAATATTTCGTGTTACAAAAGATATCATCCATAATATATATTACATGAAAAAAAATGTTTTACATAGGGCTTCATTCTGATAGTTAGTCAGAATGAAGCTCGACATGACCCCTGGGTTTCCTTTTTAAAATGGATAACCAATCCACTCTTGATCGATCCTTTCTAAATGAAGGGGTGTATGTGTAATAAACTTGTTGACATTGCTTTGCGAAAACAAAGACATCATTTATGTTGCGGAGTCTAGCTTTTGAGTTGATTTTGACCACACCATAGTGCAGATCAACTTTGATTCCTCTGCCAGTCGTGTCATACCAATAACATTTGAATAAAAACACTATATTCTACTCGCTATGATATTGCAGTTTGACGACCTCTTCTAATCTACCATAGTAGTCAACTTTTAACTCACTACTAGTTGATCCCTTAACACAAACACCATTGTTGTATGTCTTTCTTCCATGCCCGTATTCTTCAGTATGGAAAACATATCCATTAACAAAATACCTGTTGTAGCACATAACTTTTCTTTCAGGGCCTAAGCTTAGTGAAAACAATGACTTAGCCGCACTCCTTCCTATTTGATAAACCTTGTATGTAATGTACATCAATAAACAATAAATGAACAAGAATCTTGTAATGACATACATATGGTAATTTTGCAAGTTAGAATGACTTTGTGATAGTGCTTACATGTGTTATGAACCACGTGGCAAATTACTATATGCAAAAACCGCCACGTCAGTTAACTGCCTTTTTTTTATTCTGAATATTTCGTCCGTAATTCTGTCGGTAACTACCGATCTAATGTTTTCGTTAGTATATACTGACGGAATGACGGACGGAAAAAAGTCCATCGGTAAGTTCGACCTCAAATTACCGACAGAAATATTTTGTCGGTAAATCCGTTGTATTAAGCAAATTTCTGGTAGTGATTATTCTGTCAGTCATTAAACAATGACAGTGATATTTTCAATAATTCTTTTTTCAATTCTTTGGAATATACTGACAAATTTAGACTATTGGTAACCCCGTTAATAATAATTTTAAAATATTTTTTTAAAAAGGACTATTAAACACAAATAAAAAATAAATTTAATTAATATAAAAATCAAATATTTGTTACAAATTTAAATTAATTTAGAATAGAGGTGTTGGAAGAGGAGAAGGTGGGTCTTCGTTGGGACTGTGGGGCGAATAAGATGGAGCACATATATCACTTATCTATAATTTCATCTCCATTTATACAATCATTAAAGAATAGAAAAATAAAACTAAAAATTAAAAAAATTCCAACAACATCCATACAATTATTAAGAGTAGAAAATATAAAAGATGAAAAAAAAACACAAAAACGAGAAGGAAAAAGAATAATTTTATCTTAATGTGATTGTGCGTTTTCCCGAGCTTGAGAAGAGGAAAAGAAAGAAAGAAAATTATGTTAAATAACAAGAGAAGAAGAGAGGAAAAAGATAGGAGAAGACATACCTACGTGTAGAGGAGAAGAGAAGAGAATAGATAGGGGAGAGAAGGAGAGAGAGAAATGAAAGAAGGATGAGGATTTGGGAGGAGGATAGAAGAAGGTGCAGAGGAAGAGATAAGAAAAGAAATGTGCTTTTAATTTGGATATTTTTTACTAGTGGTGTTTATATATAACGATTAATTAAATATTAATATTTTTATTTTTTTTGTCGGTATATCTGTCTGTAAAGTCTAATTGAAAATTTCAATTTAATCAAATATTTTCATAAACACGCCAAGCATTAACGATGTCTTTGCCATAAAAAAATTAAAAATTAAAAATTAAAAATAAATATTTTAATTTTTCTATTTGTGTTTCCGTTTGTAACATCTAATTGAAATTTTGAATTTAATTGAGAATTTTCATAAACCCGCCAACCATCATTGTTGGCATGATGAGTTGTCTATTATAAATATAGAAGTTGATTATGTAATTTGATCGATTATAGGAATCAGATCAAATCTTGTATAGATAGTAATTATATGAATCTAATTAATTATTGGAATGATCAGATCAAATCTTGTATATCATTATTTCTGTTTCTTAGAATAAGATTGTTGCCTATTTGAAATTTTGCTTATATATTTCCTCCAAGAAGGAGAAGAATAAGATACGAAAAATTCAGTTTGTAGACACTATTGTTTTTCTACATGGTATCAGAGCAAGGGTCGTACAACTGCCCAAACACAAATTTCACCCTCACTTTTTTTTTTCTTTGAATCCCATCCCTGTTGTTCTCGTACCATAAAATAAGCAAATAGAGGACAAAGAGAGGGCAAAACTTAGAAAAGAGATGTTGGTGTAATCCAAACTGGAACACTATTTGGTAATTGGATTATATCTGGAGCTATAGATCTCGGATTCAGGTCTGATTTATATGGATGAAAAGGTAAGACATAGGCCTACAACTTTCATGTGAGTCCAAGATTTAAAAAGGTCGTTTTCAAGTCCAAATTATAGCAACAACGGAGAAGTCCGAATCTGTTCTGCAGCCCAGACTCTATTCAGTGTTCAACCCATATCTCGAGTTCTAGAAGTCCAAATGACCTCAATTTTTTTTTACTAGAAAGATAAGATAATTTCCTAAACTTTCATGAGTACAAATTATTTCAATTCTGATGTTAGCAATGACATTTTATTCAGACAAGAAGATAAGGATTTTCACCAAGTCAAGAGTTGGCCACCCACTTAACAATTAGTCATCAAATCAATAGTTTCAAATGTTGGCCTATAAAAGGAGGCATTTGCCATGCATTTAGACATCTTGGTTATTCAAAATCAAGATCATGCTCTTTATTTATTTCTTTATATTTTTGTAATGTTTAAGTTTTATTTCATGTTATATTTTCCTTAATCTCTTGTTTATCCTTTTCATTTCCTTTACTATACTTATGTTCTTATGTTGTTTATTTATGTTTATCTTCTTCATTATGTTTAGATAAGTTTATTATGTCAAGGTGAAAATGTTTCACTAATGGTGTTAAAATATGTATAATATAAACTCAATATGAATTTCAATGCTTATATCCTAAACAACTTGCTATTAACATGTCTTATCTTTTTATCTTATTAATTCTTAATACCTTGCTTCTTAATTGGTTAATCTATATTTATGTTGTATAACACTTGGTACAACAAATGCTTGGCACAACAAATGCTTGACACTTTCATAGCCAACCATATGGTATAATCTACACCTATGCTATGAAAGGAACTTGATTTGTTGTTAATATAAGTTAGCATCATGAATTCCTGACAATATTTAAAAGTTTGGTGTTACTTAAATAAGATAATTAATATGATCATGTTAAAAATTTATAATGAACTATTAAGGATAAATCATCCAATTGGAACCTCCTTTGTGTGTGGTTCCCTGTTGATTAATAAAAATAGTTTATACTATACTTATTTCTTTTTTTTTATCAAAGGTAAGAAGTGTATAGATCAAAAATTTAGCGAGACAAGCTTGCAATACAAGCTGGAAACCAGCAGAACAGTACATATGTCATCATAGGGAATACACCCATAGCAAGTACTGGGGAACATTCTCCCTAGCACCAGCCTATTCAAGAACTCTTGTACAGAAACATGGACAACCCCCATGCAGGCACAAAGGGATCAGACTCCCTTGTACAACCAAAGGGAAAACTCCCTTGTACAACCAAAGGGAAAACTCCCTTAAATACAGGAATGTCATTCTAGCAGACAAGGAGCTGCTGAGAAACCCAAAACCAACAACATCATCGTCAGCAACATCAGAAAGGAGTAGCAACCTCTAATATGATCAACCAATTACCTCCATCATACATAGCCTAACAGTGGAGCTAAACCGAAGCGGCAATCCAGCAGAAAGCAGACCCTTTGCTCAGCACTACAATAGGACCATATCTTTGGGGAGAGAACCTTACCCTAATGAATTCCTACCAAGCAGGCAGAGGGCAGCAGAAGGAAGCCACCATCAGCTACCACCCGTATGAGGACCGCCAGCCCAAACGCTCCAGCAAGAAGTGCTGGATTGTGACACCAAATCAAAGACCAAATACAAGGGCCACACATCAACAAGCCACACCATAACCGGGAGGTAAGCTTAGACAAGCATCAACTACTACGCATAACAGCCACCAGACGTCAGCTAATGGACGCCAACCAGACCCAAGCTTGTAGAATCCTAACAGGCCAGATCAGCAGGGTAGGGCAGAAACGGACAAACCAGGAGCCATACTATACTTATTTTTAATACTATTAGTGGATCCTCTAACCTTGACAATTATTGTATCCTTGTTTAATCTTCACATTAATCTTACATCTCAAAGTCCTCTTTACCTCATCATCATCATCATTATTATATAGTTAACCTCCCTGTGGTTCGACCCCGGTCTTGCTGGGTTATTTATTACTTCGACACTCCTGCACTTGGGATAAGACAACAATCTTTTGGTCATGTCAAGTTTTTGGCGCTATTGCCGGGGAGGTAAATTTCTATACAAATTATAAATTTTGTTATATTTTTCTCCTTTCATTTTTCTTTTATCTAACTTTTTTTTTCTTGTGTTTTGTCTCCTTTTCTTTTTCTTTTTCTTCTTTTATTCTCTTCTTACACGTGCATGAGAATTTGGTCACGTACATTAAATGATAGACTTTGTAGGGTATCATCATCTTCTTTAGAAAACATGGTTGAAGAGGATAATCAGTTGCTTTATAATGAGAATAATCGGGTTCAAACACTTAGAGACTACATGAATCCAACAAGAACAATTGTGTGATCATGTATATTTTTTCCTCCTGATACATCTCATTTTAATTTAAAGCCATACATTATTCAACTTTTACCTTCTTTTGATGACTTAGATCTAGAAAATCCATACTTGCATTTGAGAGAATTTGAAGAAGTTTGTAACACTTATAAGGACTCAAATTGTAGCATGAACACCATCAAATTAAAGCTTTTTCCTTTTTCTTTAAAAGATAAAGCTAAAACTTGGCTATAAAATTTGAAACCAGATCCATTCGTGCTTGGGATGAAATGCAACAATAATTTTTAAAGAAGTTTTTTCCATCTCATAGAACAAACTCTTTCAAAAGACAAATCACCACTTTCACTCAAAAACCAGGAGAAACATTTTACCAATGTTGGGATAGGTATCGAGACTTGCTTAATACTTGCCCTCATCATGGTTTTGAAACATGGAGATTGGTTTCACTTTTTATAAAGGATTAACACCTAAAGATAGGCAAATGGTGGAAGTGATGTGCAATGAAACTTTTTAAGATAAAAACCCTGATGAAGCAATGGAGTACCTAGACTTGCTAGCTGAAAATGCTTAAAATTAGGACACTACGGGCACTTATGAGGCACCAGGTCAAACTCAACCTCATACATCTAATGGAGGTTTGTACAACCTTAGGGAAGATCATGACCTCCAAGCCAAATTTGCATCTTTAGCTAGAAAAGTCAAGGCATTTGAATGTAAAAAAAGTGGTTAATTAAAATATGTTAAAGACATTGTGTGTCAAATCTGTGAAACAAATGAACATGCAACCAATGATTGTCCAACTTTTCCTTCTTTCAAGGAATGCCTCCATGAACATGCCTATGCTTTAAATAGTTTTCAAAGGCCCAATCATAACCCATACTCACAAACATATAACCTTGGTTGAAGAAATTACCTAAATTTTAGTTGGAAGAGTGATACCAATAATGCACAAACTTCGCAGCCACCATTTCAAGCACACCATAATTTTCAAAATTCTCATGGATATGCACCTCCTTATGCTCCACCTCCTAGAATAAATCTTGAGGAAATGTTGCATGCATTCATCGAAAAGCAAGAGACAATCAACACTCAACTTGCTCTAAGCATGACAAATTTTAAAGATACTCTTGCAAAATTCACATCTACTCTCAGTTTTCAAAAGAAAGGTAAGTTTTCATCTCAACCACAGTAAAATCCAAAGGTGCAATACAATGCAAATGCAAGTAGTTCCAAAAGTCAACACATGGATCAAGTCAAATCAATCACCACTCTTCGCAATGGTAAGGTTATTGAAAAACCCACTCTTGAACCTTGTGAGAAAGATGATGAGTCAATCTCTAAGGTTAAGGAAGGGGTTGAATCTAAACATTGCAAAGAAAAGATTGAATCCCCACGAACACTTCCATTTCCTCATGCCATGACCAAATAGGAAGCAATCGAGGATGAAAAAGGCACCGAAAATGTTGTTGTGGATCATTTGTCAAAATTGACAATAGATTCTACATCCGACATCACACCAATCGATGATTACTTTCCTAATGAATCTTTACTTTCTCTTAGTTCAATGCCTTGGTTTGCTAAAAATAACAATTTTCTTGCTTCATGATTTTTGCTAGCTTATTTGAATAACCAAGATAAAAGAAAGTTTTTGAGCGACATGAAAAACCTTTATTGGGATGATCCTTATTCAAATATTATCCTGATCAAATATTTCAAAGATGCATTCCCGACAATGAGGTAAGTAGTGTCATTAAATTTTTTTCATTTTGAGGCATGTGGGGATCATTTCTCGTCAAAAAGGACGAATGCAAAAATCTTACAAAGTGGATTTTAGTGGCCCACCATGTTTAAGGACTCATATGCATCTTGCAAAACTTGTGAAAATTATCAAAAGGTGGGATTTATTTCAAAACATAGAGAGTCTTTAGATAATCTTCTATTGACTCTTAAGTCTCATCATAGTGGAGATGTGCATCGTGCAATTCATGATTTATGGCTTCATTTTCATAAAGAATATTCTCATCATAGTCTTGGGAATTTGCTTAAAAATAAACCATGTTTGCTAGTTTTTAAGAAAACTAGATGGGAAGCCTATCCCCGACCCATAGAGGGTGTTTAAGCCGTTCTTGGATGTATAAACCAAGGGAAGATGTGAGCCACAATCACAACTACCTGTATATACACATGCTTTTTCAAAAAAAAAAAAGAACAAAAAAAATGAGAAGAAAGAGAGAGAGAGTCCAACTGGCTTCCATATAGGTGATATGATTGCATTTCCTTATTCTCATCTATAAAACCTTCTTCTTCTTCCCTTCATTTCTAGTTAACCCATACATTCTACAAGCATAGACATGTCTTGAAATGGCAGGATCCTCAGCTCTTAAAATAAAAAATATTTGTGTTTTTTGTGGATTCAGTCCTGGGAAAGAAAAAGAGTTTATAGAATCCGCAAATCATCTTGGTCAGATACTAGCTGAGAGAAAGATTCATTTAGCATATGGGGGAGGCAGCCTTGGGTTAATGGGGAGTGTGTCAACAACTGCATTCTTAGGAGGCAGTCAAGTTTTGGGGGTCGTCCCCAAAGCTTTAGAAAAAGGGGACATCGTTGAAAAAACAATTGGAGGGGAACTACAAGTCTCCACAATGTCTGATCAAATAAATATAATGTTTAACCATGCTGACGCCTTCATTGCCTTACCAGGTGGTCTGGGCACATTGGAAACGATCTTTCATATTTCTCTTGGGCCTAACTACACATTCACCATAAACCTATAGGTTTGTTAAATGTTAATGGTTTTTATAATAATTTGTTATCTTTTCTTGATCAAGCTGTGGAATAACAATTTCTAACATCTTTGGCACGACAAATCTTTGCTGCTACTGCTGAACAATTGATTGACCAACTACAATCTTTCATCCTTGTAATTGATCCTTCTATGAGTCGTATAAATTGGTCAACTATGGAAAGCCGCAAAAAGCTTAAATTGGATTTGAGCCTTCGTGTGTGAAACCCTGTGTCTTTTGGTTTTATTAATAGCACATTATTTTATGTTGTTATTTCTTATATTTGTTTAAGTGTTTTTCAGGTTTGTTAGTGTTCGTTGTTTCAGGTAATGTCTTCTATACTCCATCTTTCTACCATAGGACATTGAGGACAATGTCTTGTTTTAGTTGGGTGAGAGGGTAGTAGTTGATATTAAAAATAAAACCTTACTAACTATTTTTGTTATTATTAAAACCATTTGACAAAATTGTTATTACTAGGATGACAGAGTAAGGGAGAATTTTTTGACTCTTGAGACGCATCTTAGTAAACATTTTTCAATGATTATTTGCAATATTCATAACAAGGTCTATCACATACTTCTCTTGAAATATTCAGGTTCACAAACTCTCGTATTATTATCAATTGATTCTGCTCATATACTCATTTAACAAGTATTCTTAAACCTTTATTTTCACACACACACACTTTAACATATGATTGTGGGTTGCACATTGGATTATTACATTATTTATGTTCTTTTGTTAAAGGTAACAACTAAGGGAAAGGGATAATATATAATTTGCAAAAGAAAAAGAAGAAAAAAATGATAATAAATGTAATTACATAAATAAATAAAAACGTAGATAAGTTTGGTTTCGTAGCCTCCCTAACCTAAGCAATTAAGCCCGAAGGGGTGTTTTAACACCTAATACCCTAAAGTCAACTGACTTGGGAGCTATTGGCCCAAAGCTTATTACATGGGTTGAGGAGAAAAGCTTAAGGGAATCAAACATTACACTATCTACGTATCAGTATCTGCAACCTGAGTTACTAAGCTCGTAGGGGTGTCTCAACACCTAATGCCCTAAGACCAACTGGTCTGGGAGTCATTAGCCAAAAGATCGTTACATGGGTTAAAGATGCATTGTGTTTTAAGTTATATGTATATATTTTAAAAAAAAGATAATAATCTTAACCCAAGGAAGTCAACCTTAAACATTAGAACAAAAATTTATTTTTCTTCCAAGTAAAGCCTCATAACTATATGTTGATATTTTGAGCACAAAAGAAAAAATTATTAATATCTTGTTTAAGAGGTATTGAGCAGATATATGAATGGAAGTTGAATGATTAATGGATAGATTATTCTGGGAGTTTTTTTATCTGGATAGATTAATGGAAGTTGAATGATGAATGCCTTGCTTTGTGGAATTTGCTAATTGTTTTTCTATTATAACGCTTTGATTACTAGGGACTAGTAATAAGCTAGCTGGGGGGTGTGATTAGTACTTAAAAATGCATTTTATCATGGTTTTATATCATCATTTTGCATTTGAAGTATCAATAACTCCTTAACTAAAGCATGTTTTATAATAACATACCTAATAATATAAGATACCTTTAATTTATGTTAAATATTCATCTTAAATGCAGGTCTGTCACATAAATGAAAGGATTGATTGATGAGTTTAAGCACTGAAATTGAAAGGACAAAGAGATGGCTAAACTTATAAAAGAGATGTTGGTGCAGTCCAAACTGGAACACTGTTCGGTAATTGGGTCCAAATTGTTTTTATAAAAGACATGAACAGTGTTCCTTATGACCTCAATTTCTAACATCTTTGACCTCAAATTACCGATTACCGAACAATTTGAGGCTTTACTTGTTAGATGTCCAAATGACCTCAAATTATAGGACAGATTTGGTAGGACATAGGCCTACAACTTTCATGTCGAGTTTAAGATCTAAAAAGGCCATTTTCAAGTCCAAATTATAGCAATAACGGAGAAGTCCATATCTCGAGTTCTAGAAGTTCAAATGATCTTAATTTTTTTCCTTGGAAAGCTTCAAAAATTTCATAAAACTTTCATGAGTATAGATGGTTCCAATTCTGATGTTAGCAATGATGTTTTGTTCAGACAAGAAGATAAGGATTTTCACCAAGTCAAGAGTTGGCCACCCACTTAACAATTAGTCATCAAATCAATAGTTCCAAATGTTGGCCTATAAAAGGAGGCATTTGCCATGCATTTAGACATCTTGGTTATTCAAAATCAATATCATGCTCTTTATTTCTTTCTTTATATTTTTGTAATGTTTAAGTTTTATTTCATTTTATATTTTCCTTAATCTCTTGCTTATGCTTTTCATTTCATTTACTATACTTATGTTCTTATGTTGTTTATTTATGTTTATCTTCTTCATTATGTTTAGCTAAGTTTATTATGTCAAGGTGAAAAGGTTTCACTAATGGTGTTAAAATATGTATAATATAAACTCAACATGGACTTCAATGTTTATATTTAAGAAAGTTTGTTATTAACATGTCTTATCTTTTTATCTTATTAATTCTTAATACCTTGCTTGTTAAATGGTTAATCTAGATTTGTGTTGTATAACACTTGGTACAACAAATGCTTGGCACTTTCATAGCCAACCGTATGGTATAACCTAAACTTGTGCTATGAAAGGAACTTGATTTGTTGTTAACATAAGTTAGCATCATGAATTCCTTACAATATTTAAAAGTTCGGTGTTACTTAAATAAGATAATTAATATGATCATGTTAAAAATTTATATTGAACTATTAAGGATAAATCATTCGATTTGAACCTCCTTTGTGTGTGGTTTCCAGTTGATTAATAAAAAGAGTTTATACTATACTTATTTCTAATACTATTAGTGGATCCTCTAACGTTGATAATTATTTTATCCTTGTTTAATCTTCACATTAATCTTACATCTCAAAGTCCTATTTACCTCATCATCATCATCATCATCATTATTTATAATTTATATAGTTAACCTCCCTACGGTTCGACCCCGGTCTTGCAGGGTTATTTATTACTTCGACACTCCTGCACTTGGGATAAGACATCAATCTTTTGGTCTTGTCACCTCCCTAATATTGGGGTGAATCTCCAACCACTATAAAATTATGATCATCCATGACTTCTATCCAACCACTATAAAATTATGATGACAACATGTATTAATTAACTATGTTAGGTAAATAAATTTTCAAAAATATTGGTTTACCTCGAGATTATCCAACAAACTATTTAAAACTTTTCATAAATATTCATTATCAATTATCAACGTCTGTTCAAATTTATACATATAAATTTACAGAAATTACAACTCCGCAATAGCATAGATAAAAATTAAAACGGACCTGTTAAACAAGCTATTAATTATTTCATCACAACACATCTAATTCAGTAATTCAACAAAGTTTCAATAATTTACAAACAAATATAATTTTACAAAATCTAAAACAAACCATAACAAGCACAAAATTATACATTCATACTACAACTTTGTTTGAGAAATAACAATAAAACATGTACATACACTAACAAATACATATACTAAAAAAACCAATAAAAAATAATAAAATTGATATTTAAATGTTAAAATTAAAAAGATAGATTTACTTACAAAAAATGATAAAATCCACAATAAATCAGAACACGGATGTTGTGACCATAAAAGTTAGAGAAAGATGACTTGTGTTGAGAAGAGGGGGATATTTTTAGGGGGGTTGTTTGCAGTTTGGGAGGGGAGAGTTGGGATGGGGAAGAAGAAGGAGAAATAGCATAGGAGATGGTCGGCATAGTGGTGATTTATTAACTTTTAGCGATGGAATCATCAAAGGAATACTTTTTTCGGTGCTTTTATAGGTAATTATGACAGTGAATTGGTCACGTCACTATACAGAGATCCCGGTTTGAATCCCTGAATCATTCCATCAGTAAAATCGCTTGCAAAAACTTCTACATCATCAAACTGCTTTTTAAAAAAAAAAATCTATATATTATGTCTGTAATTCAGTAGGTATATACTGACAACATTAGTCTGTCGATATAGACCGACTAAATTACCGATGGATTAGTATCCGTCAATAATTGTAACCGCAATTTACTGAAAGAATTATTTCGTTGGTAATTCCGTTGGTTTTAGACGAATTTCTTGTAATGTCATATTCAAGTACTTATTTATCCTTATTTTAGAATTATGCTACTGATTTATGTTCATGCTTATTAAATTGTTTTGAGATAGTATATATATGCTTTCTAGTTTCTTTCAATCCGTAGTTGTTGTTAGGGACTAGAATAAGAAACAAAGGAGTTAACTTGATTGTTGTAACTATGAGTTTAGTTGAGGAGGATGGATTATTGTAATGGGGTTCAGGGTTTTATTAATTGCACAACATCTATTCCCATAAATTTTATTGGAGGCGGTATTAAATGTCCATGTAGGAAGTGTAAAAATAAAAAGTATCTACATCAAGATGTTGTAATGATGCATCTTCTATACAAAGGGTTCATGTAAAATTACCTGTGTTGGTATGCATATGGAGAACTATTTGTTCGTAATGAGAGCATGGTAAAAAAGATGATTGGGTCAACTTCTAGTACTAGCAACGTGCATGGAGTTGCAAATGATAACAGTAATCCTTACAGGAATATGGTTATGGATGTAATAAGAATGAATCAAGGTAATGTTAGTCAATGTCCAATCATATAAGAAGAGCCTAATGCAGATGCAACAAGGTTTTTCAATCAGTTGAAAGATTTTGATGAATCATTATGGGATGACTGCTGACACGATCAAAAAATTGATGTCTTATCCCAAATACAAGAGTGTCGAAGTAATAAGTAACCCAGCAAGACCAGGGTCGAACCACTAGGATGTTAACTATATAAATTATAACAACAATAACAATAACAATAACAATAATAAATAATGATAACAATAATAAGAAGAAGAAGTTAAAGAGGACTTTGAGATGTTTGATTAATGTGAGGATTAAATAATGATAAAACACAAATGTCAAAGTTAAAGGATCCACTAATGGTATCTCAAACAAGTTTAGTATAAATTTTTTTTATTACTCCACTAGAAACCACACACAAAGGAGGTTTCAATCAGATGATTTGTCATTAATAGCTCATTATAAATTGTTAACATGATCATATTAATTATCTTATTTAAGTAACACCAAACTTTTAAATATTGTCAGGAATTCATGATGCTAACTTATGTTAACAACAAATCAAGTTTCTTTCATAGCACAGGTGTAGGTTATACCATACGGTTGGGCTATGAAAGTGTCAAGCATTGTTGTACCAAGTGTTATACAACACAAATCTATATTAACCATTTAACAAGCAAGGTATTAAGAATTAATAAAGATAAAAATGATAAGACATGTTAATAGCAAGTTGTTTAGGATATAAGCATTGAAGTCCATATTTAGTTTATATTATACTTATTCTTACACCATTAGTGTAACCTTTTCACCTTGACATAATAAACTTAGTGACACGAACAAAAGCTTGATGTCTTCTCCCAAGTGCAGGAGTGTCGAAGTAATAAATAACCCGGCAAGACCGGGGTCGAACCACAGAGAGGTTAATTGTATAAATTATAAATAACAAGACAACAACAAGAACAACGACAACAACAATAATACTCAGTACGTGGCGTTGTTACACCTGAGAATGATCCAAAAGATCAGGTCACAGGTTTCCAGCCTATATACTGAGTTTTTGAAAAGATCAAAGGGATATATTACAGAATGTAAATAACAACAACAACAACAACAATAATAGTAGTAGTAGTAGTAGTAGTAGTAGTAGTAGTAGTAATAGAAGAAGAAGATGAAGAAATTAATGAGAACTTTGAGATAAAAGATTAATGTAAGGATTAAACAATGATAAAAACAAATGTCAAGGTTAGAGGATCCACTAATGGTATTTCAAACAAGTATAGTATAAACTCTTATTACTCAATTGGAAACCACACATAAAGGAGGTTCCAATCAGATTATAAATTGTTAACATGATTACATTAGTTATCTTATTCGAATAAAGCTAATACTTGTAAATGTTGGCAGACATTCATGATTATAACTTATGTTAACAACAAATCAAGTTCCTTTCATAGTTCAGGTGTCGGTTATACCATACAGTATGGGCTATGAAAGTGCCAAGTATTTGTTGTACCAAGTGTTATACAACATAAATCTAGATTAACCATTTAACAAGCAAAGTATTAAAAGTGAACAAGATAACAAATATAAAACATGTTAATATCCAACATTAAGGTCCATTTTAAGTTTATATTATACTTATTCTTACACCATTAGTGTACCCTTTTCACCTTGACATAATTAACTTAGCTAAACATAATGAAATAAAGAAACATAAATGAACAAGACAAGAACATAAATGAGAAAGAAGTTAACTAAACAAAGGAAAGGAAATGAAGTGCATAAACTTGATATTAATGAAAGCAAAACATAAGCAATACAAAGAGAGAAAGCAAGAGCATGATCTTGATCTGGAAACCAAGATGCCTTAATACATGGTAAGTGCCTCCTTTTATAGGCCAAAATTTGGAACTATTGATTTGTTGACTAATTGATGAGTGGGTGGCCACATCTTGACTTGGTGACAATCCTTATCTTCTTGTCTGAACAAAACGTCATTGCTAACATCATAATTTGGAAATTGTCTCAGCTTTCCAACGAAAAAAAGATGAGGTCATTTGGACTTCTAGAACTCAAGATATGGGCTGAACACTAAATAGTGTTTGGGCTGCAGGACAGCTTCAGACTTCTTCGTTGTTCCTTCAATTTGGACTTCAAAACGGCCTTTTTAAATCTTGAGCTCCGCATGAAAGTTGTAGGCCTTTGTCTTATCTTTCCATCCATATAAAATGGACCTAAATATGAGATCTAGAGCTCTAGATATGATCCAATTACCGAGCAATGTTCCGGTTTGGACTGCACCAGCATCTCTTTTCTAAGTTTGGCCATCTCTTTGTCCTTTCACTTTCAATACTTAAACTCATCAATCAATCTTTTCATTTATGTGATAGACCTGCATTTAAGATGAGAATTTACCATAAATTAAGGTATCTTATAGTATCAAACTTGTTATTATAAAACATGCTTTAGTTAAGGAGTTATTGATACTTCAAGTGCAAAATGATGATATAAAACCTTGATAAACATGCACTTTTAAGTACTAATCACACCCCCCCAACCAGCTTATTACTAGTCCCTAGTAATCTAAAGCGTTAAAATAGAGAAACAATTTGCAAGTTTCACAAAGCAAGGCATTCATCATTCAACTTCCTTTAATCTATCCAGATAAACAAACTCTCATTAAATTTATATTCCTGCTTCATACTTCTTAAACAAGATATTAATAAACCTTCTTTTTATGTGCTCAATATATAAAAACATAGATGATGGGGCTTTTTTTTGGAAGAAAACAATATTATGTTCAAATGTTTAAGGTGAACTTCCTTGGGTTGGGATTATTATTATTATAACTTTTTTTTTCTTTTTTATATACACATACAACTTAAAACACAATGTATCTTTAACCCATGTAACGAGTTTTAGGCTAATGACTCCCAGACCAGTTGGTCTTAGGGCATTAGGTGTTGAGGCACCCCTACGAGCTTAACAACTCGGGTTGCAGATACTGATACGTAGATAGTGCAATGTTTGATTCCCTTAAGCTTTTCTCCTTAACCCATGTAACAAGCTTTGGGGCAATAGCTCCCAAGTCAGTTGACTTTAGGGTATTAGGTGTTAAAACACCCCTTCGGGCTTAATTGCTTAGGTTAGGGAGGCTACGAAACCAAACTTATCTACGTTTTTATTATCATCAATATTATCAATTTTTTTTTTTGCAAATTATATACTATCCCATTCCCTTAGTTGTTACCTTCAACAAAAGAACATAAATAATGTAATAATCCTATGTGCAACCCACAATCATATGTTGAAGTGTGTGTGTGAAAATGAAGGTTTAATAATACTTGTTAAATGAGTATAGGAGCAGAATCAAGTGATAACAATGCGAGAGTTTGTAAACCTGAATATTTCAAGAAGTATTCTAATAGGCCTTGTTATGAATATTGCAAATAACCACTAGAAAATTTTTACTAAGATACGTCTCAAGAATAATTCCTCTTTACTCTGCCATCCTAGTAATAACAGTTTTGCCAAATGGTTTTTTAAAAACCAAAACAGTTAGTTGGTTAGTTTTTTTTTTTAAACTACTACTCTCTCCCCCCAACCAAAACGAGACATTGTCCTCAATGTTCTAAGGTAGAAAGATAGAGTATAGAAGACATCACCTGAAACAGCGAACAATGACAAACCTGAAACACACTTAAACAAATATAAGAAGTAACAAAACAAAATAATATGCTATTAATAAAATCAAAAGACACAAGGTTTCACAGATGAAGGCTCAAATCTAATCTAAGCTTTTTATGGCTTTCCTTAGTTGACCAATCTAGGCGACTCATGCAGGGATCAATGATAGGGATGAAAGATTGTAGTTGGTCAATCAATTGTTCAGCAGTAGCAGCAGAGATTATGATTTGTCGTGCCGAAGATGTTAGAAATTCCTGTTCCACAGCTTGATCAAGGAAAGACAGCAACTTATCATAAAAACCATTAACATTTAACAAACCTATAGGTTTATGGTGAATGTGCAGTTGGGCCCAAAATGAAATATGAAAGATCTCTTCCAATGTGCCCAGACCACCTGGTAAGGCAATGAAGGCATCAACATGGCTAAACATGGCGTTTATTCGATCAGACATTGTTGGGACTTGTAGTTCCTCTCCAATTGTTTTTCCAATGATGTCCCCATTTGTTAAAGCTTTGGGGACAACCCCCAAAACTTGACTGCCTCCTAAATGAATCTTTCTCTCAGCTAGTACTCGACCAAGATGATTTGCTGATTCTAAAAACTCCTTTTCTTTCCCAGGACTGGATCCACCGAAAACACAAATATTTCTTATGTGATGACTTGAGGAACTTGCCATTTCTACACACTTCTATATTTGATGAATGTATGAGATGAGTAGAAATGAAGGGAATGAAGAGAAGAATTTATAGATGAAAAATTGAAAATGCAATCATACCACCTATATGTAGGCCAGCTGTAGTCTCACACTCTCTCTCTCTCTCTTTATTAATTATTTATTTTGAAAAAGCATGTGTATGTACAGGTAGTTGTGATTGTGGCTCACATCTTCCCTTAGTTTTACGTCCAAGAACGGCTTAAACGCCCTCTATGGGTCGGGGATAGGCTTCCCATCCAGTTTTCTTAAAAACTAGCAAACAGGGTCTTTTTTAGTCAGATTCCCAAGAGTAAGTCGATCATGTTCTTTATGGAATTGTGGCCATAAATCATGAATTACACGATGCACATCTCCACTAGGATGCGTCTCAAGGGTCAACAAAAGATTATCTAAAGACCCCTTACTCAGGCCATCCTTAATGAATTGCATCTTATCTTCACGGTTTACAGATACCATTCCTAAAGAACGACATGTCGCATTACAAGTCCATCTGGCACATCTGTGACAGACTTTCAGTCGTTTTGCACGATGTTTCTTTGCAAAAGTGCTTTTACTTGTTCCAGACATGTGTGAAATGAAAGAATTGGAGGACTCACCTGATAAGCGGACCTTTGCTTCAATTAGCCAACGAATATCTTCAGGAATTTCATGATTCATTAACAACCTCAATCTTGCACACCTAGCACAATAAATTTTATTAATCGCATTTGGAGGCAAAGCGGGAAAATACCTTTTCAACTTTTCAAGAATGGTGTCCATTTTCAAAAGAGAATTAGAGAAGAGATTCAAAGAAGGGAGAAAGAGCTAAGAATTGTACAAATATATACAGATATCAGTTATTTGGGAAACTGAAAGAACCGACTTAAGTCACGGAGTACCGTTATCTGCCATTTGACCGGGGTGAAAGAGAGACTAGCAAAACAATAGATACAACAAAACACAAAACAATGTGAGAAAAAGAATCAATCTTTATATACAGGATCACTTAATTCAATAGAGTCATTTTCAACCGAAAAATTGTCAAAATAAACTTTCAAACGATGCCTATTTACCTTGAAAACATTGCCATTCTTTGGATTCTCAATATCACAGGCCCCATATGGATACACATGTTTCACAATAAAAGGACCGCTCCATCTTGATCTTAGTTTTCCAGGAAATAAATGGAGTCGAGAATTATAAAGCAAGACTTTTTGACCAACATTGAATGTTTTTCTTAGTATTTTCTTGTCATGAAACTCTTTAATTCTTGCTTTATGAATTTTTGAATTGTCATATGCATCATTTCTTATTTCCTCAAGCTCATTTATTTGCAATTTTCACAGCTGACTAGCATCATCAAGGTTTGAATTGAAAGCTTTAATATCCCAATAAACTTTATGTTCAATTTCCACAGGCAAGTGACAAGGTTTTCCATAGACTAGTCTATAAGGTGACATATGTAATGATGTTTTATAAGCAGTTCGATAAGCCCAAAGTGCATCATTAAGTCTTAAAGACCAGTCTTTCCTATTAGGGTTCACTGTTTTCTCCAAGATTTGTTTGATCTCCCTATTAGCAAGCTCTACTTGTCCACTTGTCTGAGGGTGATAAGGGGTGGCAACTTTGTGTGTGATTCCATATTTCTTCATTAAAGAATCAAATGGCTTGTTGCAGAAATGTATTCTACCATCACTTATCATGGCTCGAGGGATTCCAAATCGACTCAAAATATTTTCTTTCAAAAACTTTATCACTGTTTTGTGATCATTGTTTCGACTTGGAATTGCCTCTATCCATTTTGAAACATAATCTACTGCAACTAATATGTACACAAAACCAAAAGATGGAGGAAAAGGACCCATGAAATCTATACCCCAACAGTCAAAGATCTCAATGACAAGAATAGGATGTAAAGGCATCATGTGACGTTTTGAAATAGATCCCAACTTTTGACAATTTTCACAAGTCTTGCAGAATGCATGTGAGTCCTTGAACATGGTGGGCCAGTAAAATCCACTTTGTAAGATTTTTGCAGTTGTCTTTTTCGATGAAAAATGACCCCCACATGCCTCATAATGACAAAATTTAATGACACTACTTACCTCATTGTCAAGAATGCATCTTCGAAATATTTGGTCAGGACAATATTTGAACAAATACGGGTCATCCCAATAAAAGTTCTTCACTTCGTTCAAGAACTTTCTTTTATCTTGGGTACTCTAATGAGCTGGCAATTGTCCTGAAACAAGAAAATTAACAATATTAGCAAACCAAGGCATCGTAGAAACGGAAAGTAAAGATTCATCGGGAAAGTAGTCATCGATTGGTGTGATGTCAGATTTCGAATCTGTTGTCAATCTTGACAAATGATCTGCAACAACATTTTCGGTGCCTTTCTTGTCTTTGATTGTGATATCAAATTCTTGAAGTAACAAAATCCACCGCACCAATCTAGCCTTAGAATCTTTCTTAGAAAGAAGATATTTCAATGCTGCATGATCACTAAAAATAACAACAGGTGAGCCAACAAGATAAGACCTGAAATAAAGAGCATGATCTTGATCTGAACAACCAATATGCATAAATACATGGAAAATGCCTCATTTTATAGGCCAAAATTTGAAACTATTGATTTGATGACTAATTATTGAATGGGTGGCCACATCGTGACTTGGTGACAATTCTTATATTCTTTTCTGAACAAAACGTCATTGATAACGTCTGAATGTAAACCAACTATACTCATGAAAGTTCTAGGAAATTGTCTCAGCTTTCCAGGAAAAAACAATTGAGGTCATTTGGACTTCTAGAACTCGATATATGAGCTGAACACTAAACAATGTCTGGGCTGCAGGACAGATACAGACTTCTCCGTTGTTGCTATAATTTGGACTTGAAAATTGCCTTTTTAAATATTGGCCTCCACATGAAAGTTTTAGGTCCATGTCTTATCTTTCCATCCATATAAAGCATACCTAAATTTGAGATCTACAGCTCCAGATATGACCCAATTATCAAACAGTGTTCTAGTTTGGATTGAACCAGCATCTCTTTTCTAATTTTGGCCCTCTCTTTGTCCTTTCAATTTCAGTGCTTAAACTCATCAATCAATCCTTTCATTTATGTGATAGGCCTACATTTAAGAAGAACATTTACCATAAATTAAAGGTATCTTGTATTATTAGATATGTTATTATAAAACATGCTTTAGTTAAGGAGTTATTGATACTTTAAGTGCAAAATGATGATATAAAACCTTGATAAAAATGCATTTTTAAGTACTAATCAGCTGCACGAACCATAGTGAATTGTCGATCATAGCACAAGTGTTCACCATCAAGTCGGATCACGGGTTGAGTGAGGCTAATTATGACAAAATTATGGAATGGGTGAGAAGCATTTTACCTGAAGGAAATAGGCTAAAAGAGAACTTCTATGCTGCAAAGTTCATGATAAAACCCCTCGGTTTAGGATTCCAGAAAATTGACATATGCCTTAAACTTCTGCATTACAAACTCAGAACTGGCAGGGGAAAGACTCTCGTGGCATATAAAAAACTTAGATACTTCCCAATCACACCTAGACTATAGAGGACATGTCACATGATGGAGTTGATGGAGTGATGGTGCAACCTTCTGATGGCGAAGCATGGAAACACTTTAACATTGTACATCCTTACTTTTCAGTTGAATCAAGAAACGTGCACCTTGGGTTGTGTACAAACATATTCAACCCATTCAGGTCATTTGTTGCTCCTTATTCTTGTTGGCCGGTCATATTCACGGTTTATAACTTGCCACCAGGGATGTGTATGAGGTCGCAGTTCATGTTTTTATCTACAGTCATACCCAATTCGAGTAATTCCAGCCAGAATATAGATGTTTGTTGATTAGTACTTAAAAGTGCATTTTTATCAAGGTTTTATATCATCATTTTGCACTTGAAGTATTAATAACTCCTTAACTAAAGCATGTTTTACTATAACATATCTAATAATATAAGATACCTTTAATTTATGGTAAATATTCATCTTAAATGTAGGCCTATCACATAAATAAAATGATTCATTGATGAGTTTAAGTACTTAAATTGGAAGGATAAAAGAGGGTCAAACTTAGAAAAGAGATGTTGGTGCAGTCCAAATAGGAACACTGTTCGGTAATTAGGTCATATCTAGAGCTGTAGATCTTGGATTTAGGTCTGCTTTATATGGATGGAAAGGTAAGACATAGGCCTACAACTTTTATGTGGAGTCCATAATTTAAAAATGCCGTTTTCAAGTCCAAATTATAGCAACAACGAAGAAGTCTGAATCTATCCTGCAGCCCAGACACTGTTTAGTGTTCAGCCCATGTCTCGAGTTCTAGAAGTCTAAATTATCTCAATTTTTTTTTTCTGGAAAGATAAGACAATTTCCTATAACTTTCATGTGTATAGTTGGTTCCAGTTATGATGTTAGCAATGGTGTTTTGTTCAAACAAGAAGATAATGATTTTCACCAAGTCAAGAGTTGGCCACCCACTCAACAATTAGTCATCAAATCAATAGTTCTAAATTTTGGCTTATAAAAGGAGGCATTTGCTATGGATTTAAGAGTTTGGTTGTTCAGATCAAGAACTTTCTCTCGCTCTCTCTCTTTATATTTTTTGTAATTCTTAAGTTTTGCTTTCATTAATATCTTGTTTATGGTTTTCATTTCCTTTCCTTTACTTAGTTAACTCGTATCTTATTTATGTTCTTATTTTGTTTATTTATGTTTCTCTTCTTCATTATGTTTAGCTAAGTTTATTATGTCAAGGTGAAAAGGTTACACTAATGGTGTAAGAATAAGTATAGTGTAAACTCAACATGGACCTTAATGTTTAATATTAACATGTCTTATCTTTTTATCTTACTAATTCTTAATACTTTGCTTGTTAAATGGTTAATCTAGATTTGTGTTGTATAACACTTGGTACAACAAATGCTTGGCACTCTCTTAGCCCAACCGTATGGTATAACCTACACTTGTGCTATGAAAGGAACTTGATTTGTTGTTAACATAAGTTAGAATCATGAATTCCTGACAATATCTAAAAGTTTGGTTTTACTTAAATAAGATAATTAATATGATCATGTTAACAATTTATAATGAGCTATTAATGACAAATCATCCAATTGGAACCTCCTTTGTGTGTGGTTTCTAATTGAATAATAATAGTTTATACTATACTTGTTTCAAATACCATTAGTGGATCCTCTAACCTTGACATTTCTTTTTATCATTGTTTAATCCTTACATTAATCTTCCATCTCAAAGTTCTCATCAATTTCTTCTTCTTCTTCTTCTTCTTATTGTTGATGTTGATGTTGACGTAAAGAAGTTGTCTCTTTCAGCACGATTTCACAGTGTAGAGGCGGTACGCCTTCACAGCGAAATCAATTCACCCGCAAGTATAAGGCACATTGGGAAGACAACATTTCAATGTAAGTTTGTTTCGGTTTTAGTTGTTTTTTTTTTAATTTTAACATAAATTATGAACAACTAATTAATATTTCATTAATTTAATTTATTTTTAGGTTGACAAACATTGAGGCCACCTAAGTAATAACAACGGCATTTAAATCGTTGATGGAGATTCCATTATTTCAATGGAGTCAAGTTTCCAAACATCCTAAATAGAGACCTTATATCGATGCATGGTTTTGAATATTTCATGTTGGTGTTAATTTCTAATTTCCAGCTTATTTTTGATAAATTATTATTATAATTATAAAAAAATTATTTAAACACAACACAAATTTGAGTGGGACAGTGCACAGGGCAATGTTGCGAGGAGGGTGTGGGAAAATCACGAGCCAACTAGGTATCATCGAAAACAATACGATATATGTTTTTTAGAAATTTATGTTTTAAAATCTAAATTCTCACCATGGAAGTAGGATGCGTTATTTTTGGTATGAATCACAAAAACAATGTGAGTGATAACGGTCTACAAGGCTGGAACGACGTGGCTGTTTGGAGGGATTTCAAACTACCATACATCTTGGGGGATAAATGGCCGCAATATATGCAGCACGTGATGTCTGAGCGGTTCACACGACGCTTACAGTGTGGTGCCTATAACCGGAACCAAAAAATTCATGGTTCGATAACCATGCACACTGGCGGCGCCGTTCTGTTTGCTGCACATGCGAAACAGATGGTAAGATTAATTTAAATGAAATATATTGTTAATTAATTTGTTGTTACTTATAAATATATTTAACTTGCAACATTTTTTTCCTTACAAGCTATGTCTTATGGATATGAGCCGAGCCCAATGGAGCTGTTTGTAGAGACGCATGTGCAAAGTAAATAATGCCAAAAAAGGGTGCAACAGTTCGTTGACAACCATGCTCAACACTTTGTGTATGTTCGTTCAACCATTTTATTTTATTAAGTTATTATTTTCTTGAATTGAATATGATGATTTCTTTTTTAATTTCCAAGAGACCTATAATAGCCGATTGAGGAAGAGATATGGGGATGATTCTTCGACCCATCCAGATTTTGATTCAGATTTGTGGATGGAGGTAGGATTGTTTGGTGGACGCGATAAAAATTTGGTGTATAGGCTCTCCAACACTATGTCCGAGAACTTGCGTACGACCCATAATGTCTCAACCATTGGGAGCTCCTATCAGTATCGAGTACCCAATCTAAGGAGTTCGTGGTCTTCCAACAACACATAGCTCATCACACCAACAACTACGAGCGACTCTCGACGGATTGAGAACAACTCCACCAAATGATCATGAATATGAGATCACATATGGGTGATACATGTACGACCTTATTAGCCATTTGGTCTCGGGAATGACCAACCTCCTCCTCCTCCTCCGCCATTCTTTTAGTTTAATTTTTTTTTGGAAACACATTAAATTTGTAATGAATATTTGGATCAATATTATTTAACTTTATTTTTATATTTTTGATGTTTCATACAATTTTATTTGCATAATTGATTTTGTTACTATTAATTTATATAATTTTATATTATTTATTCTAAATAAATTTTTTTTTAATTTTTTTAAAAATAACAACTGATGGATTTCTAGATGGATGTAGTCTATCGGTATTTTACAAAGAGTTGAAAAATATTTACTGCATATGCCACCATTACCGATGTGTATACTGACATACATATTCCGTTGGTATTTCACCGAGAGTTGCAAAATATATATTGCATATGCCATGCTCACCAACAGAACTATTATGTTGGTGATTTACCAATGGAAATACAGACATAATTATTCTATCGGTATATTTCCAGCGGGAATTTGTTTTTTACGCATTTTCCGTCTATAAAACGCTACCAGAAAATCGATAAATACAAACGGAAATACCGAGGGAATATTTTTGTTGATAAATTACCAATGAATTTTCTCGACGGAAATATTCCCTCGGTAAATACCGAGGGATTTATAGTGGGAAAAAAATAATTAAAACAAAGCAAAAAAAATGATGACGTGCCATTTTTACCAACGAAATTACCGACAAAATTTATTCTGTCGGTAAGTCCGTTGGTAATTTCATCGGTAAAATTGTTGGTAAACTATGAATACTATTCATCATGTTAATTACAAAGGGAATAACCAACGGAACATTCTGTCGGTATTTTACAGATAGCTCTAGAACTATTTACTTTCCAATTGTACTGTTAATTATTGTTCTTTACAGAAACAATCATTGACGAATTGAAAAGTCGTCAGTGTTATTTGGCGGTTTTCTAAAAAAATTAAATTAAATTAAAATTTTTAATTAAATGTTGTAGACAGAATCACCGACGAATTGAAAAGTCGTCAGTGATATTTGGCGGTTTGTGAAATTTTTTTATTAAATTCTAAATTTAAATTAAATATTACAGATGGAATCACCGACGGAATGATTAAAATTATTAATATTTAATTATCCATCGGTAAAACCGTCAGTAAAACACCCCAATAAAAAGCGTAGAATCCCGAATTTCACAACAGAGCCGTCTCCTTTCTTCTTCTTCTTCTTCTTCTCTTCTCTCCTCAACTCCTTCTCTTCTCCTCCATGCTCAGGTATGTCTTCTTCTTCTTCTTTTTCTTCTCTTCTCTCCTCAACTCCTTCTCTTCTCCTCCATGCTCAGGTATGTCTTCTTCTCCTTTCTTATTTTTTCTTCTCAGTTTTTTTTAGTTAGTATACTTTACGAATTTATTTGTTTTTTCTTTTCTTAGCTTCACTTGCAACTACATTAAGGTAAAGAAAAGACTTTCTTCTTTTTTCGTGTTTTTTTTTACTATATTTTATTTTATTTTATTTTTAATTGTTTTTGTTCTTAATAATTGTATAAATGTTGTTGTAGGATTTTTTATATATATATATATGAGATCAATTTTTAGTTGATTTATTTATAAGATTTAAAAAAAAAATTCATACGAATTTTTTTAGTTGAATTTATTTTTTCATGTTATTTATTTGTTGCAATTTTATCTTCTTCTTCTTTTTTCCAAGCATGTTGAGTATTATAGAGTATTGATTAATATTAATTCAATTATTTTATAATTTTGTAAAATATATATATTTTTAAATAATTACTGACGAAATTACATACGGTTTGTTTCCGATGGAATTACCGACGGAATGATTTTTTTTTTGCTCACTTTTTCTTTTAGTAAATCCATCGGTAATAATATATTTTTTTATTACCAACGGACTTATCGACAGACAAAAAATTACTGACGAAAGATTCACCGACGGAGACTTTCCGTCAGTGATTTCTTCGGTAATATTTTTACCAACGGAATAGTAGTGCATATACCGATGGAAAATTCCATCGGTAAATCTAAAGATTGTGATAGTGATCAGTTTTTGATTTTTTTACAAACATAATTTGGAATTACCGCCGAACGTTATGCTGACGAATGTTTTCCGCTAGGGAAATAGTCGGTAAAATTTTTATCGAGGAAATGGTAATCTTACACCGACGGAATAGTTCCATCGATAAAACTTTTAAATGTTGTAGTGTGAAAGAATTACAATGATAATGTTACTTCTTACAACTTAATAATAGAGATGGTATCTATTTCCCTTGAACCGAAAGCCAAAGTTTAGTTTATAGTTGCTGAAAAATTAACAAAAAACAAAGAGAAAAGAATGCTATAGAGAAGAAGAAGAGAGTTGTTTCTGTCATGATTTGCTTCTTTTATTCCCTCCCTCAGCTGCTATCTTTTGTTAGGATTCTTCTCCTAATTAAGAGTCTTTAATATTACTTAATTCTTTTTTCTTTATCGTGCTATTAAGGTTGGTTACATCCCTCAAAATTTGTGTTGAAAACTGATTATGCTGATGTCTTAACTTTTTTGTAATTTATACTCTATAGCAACTTAAACTTTGTTTTTGACTTGGTTTCTTGTAATATCCGGTTATTCTAGTTATATTCTATCATTCATTGAATGTTAAGAGCCTTGATTTGCACCTTTTTAACATTTTAAGGCCCATTATTGCTATGTCAGACTCTCAGCTGTAGTGGAATGCTCGCCACCTTTGTTTGCTCATCAGACCAGGAGACCAATCTTGTCCTTTAGCTCATGCCTAAAGTTTTGCCTTCAAAATGATTTTATCTAACCTAATATCCTTTATAAAAATTGTATTTCTAAATGTGTAGATGATTTTGGGTTTTTTGAATAGCATGATTTTGATATCTGAGGCTCAAGATTTTGATCAGGTGTCCAAATGAACTCAAATTTCTACATTTGATACCATACTGGAAAGCTTTTGAGTGTAGAACAAATGATGCGAAAATGTTATAAGTTGATTTTTTATGAAGAACAATGTGAGATTTATAATAAGAAAACAAATCAAAGAACAACCTTGTCAAAATGAGTTCTTATAATATTTTTTCTTTAAACATGAAATCACTCCACATGTTGAAGAATCTCATCTTTGGCCTACACTCAAAAGACTAGAACATACACAAAACAATCAAAGTTGGGAAAGCAAAGTGACTAGCAGACTTGAATAACAAGAGAAGGAAAAGCATTTTTGTTTTGAGCTTTACCTGCTCTAGCCGGGTCACAAACAACAATTGTAGCCCTCAAAATGTTGTTAGCATCAGACTCAGATTTCCATGCATGCACATACTTTAATAAGTCTATGTAAGAGTGCAATAAGTGCATTTAACTTTTTTGGTTAGTGGGGATATTCTGCTATGTATTCGGAATCATCTTTACTAATTACTAGATCAGTAGTTGTGCCTTGAAACATATCCTCTCTCTTTTTTTTCTCCCATGATTTTAACAGCAAATTAATTCCAATATATAGTTTTCTTATCTTTTCAGAATATTTGTTGAGCGGACCTACTGGTGGTCTTTTGGATATAAAATTCACTTTGCGGATTCTAAAGGCCTTTTGGCCGCCATTGGTGAGGGATCAAAAACTCTGCCTGACATTTTGGCCGTCGTAAGTTATTTTCACTTGAGACATGGTTCTTTTACTGCATGCAAAGTCAACACTGCAAGTCTTGGGTTGTGCATGGGAGAATTTTTCAATTTTCAAAAGTTCAAGCTCATTTCTTTTAATTTTATTTGGAGTTCTTGTTTGTGATGAAATCCTGTTTTTATGGAAATGATATATTCACTTTTTATTAAGGTTTGCGGGAGAGATTATCTATAAAATATACTTTTAGAGTAAAATGTACTCTAAAAAACGATTTTATTAAGGCTCCGTTTGTTTGCAGTAAAGTTGTTTCCTTTTGAAAAGTGAATTTTGAAAAAATATTTTTCGATGTTTGACTGTTATGGAAAATGAACTGGAAAATAATTTATTAATGAATTAATTTTTTTTTTCAAGTTTATCTAATATATATATAATATTTAATATAAAATATTTAATCACTTACAATAAAAAAATGAAATCTAAAAAGTATAATGATGAATTTTTTTTAATATATCGTATATTCATACATAGCTTATTTTATAAAATATAACTATATATGTCATATCATATTATAGAGAAATAAGCTTGTGAAATATTTATCAAGCAAAACCTATTAATATATTTTTTTCCAATTTTAAAAGGTTAAAATATGTTTTTTTTTTTAATATAAAGAAAGCCAAATTAGTTTATGGTAAGAGTTATATATTTGGGTTTTTGTTTTGTATGAATTTTTTAAAAGATAAATACATACAAAAATAATTTGATGGGTATTTTGGATAAATATTTTTTTTTACTGGTAAAGGCAATTATCCCTTTAATATCCCTTTAATATATATCAAATAAACATCAAGAAATAAATATAAATATCTAACATCAAAGATAGTCATGCATAAATATTAAGTTTCGATGTCATATACATACATATTAGTTCAAATTACAAACATAAACATGCTAGACCGAATTAAACAAGTAAACATACTCGTCAAATAACAAACATAGTCTAAACTCAAATTTTAAATATAGTCAAACTATCATAGCAAGCAGGCATGTAGTAGTGTTGGTTCACAAAATTCTGAACCCAAATTTTCCTCAAATTCGCATTTTTTGCCATAAATGCTTTTGCCAACATTTCATTTTGGACCAAATGATCAAATGCATCTCCAAGAGTGATCTCATCAAAGCCTTCAATTTTCATTACTTCCGTATACAGCGCATTAACATCAAGTTGATTTTTGCTGAGGCTTTGAATTGCAAATGCTACATTTCCAATCTGTTTAGACAACTTTTTAATACCATCATCTTTATACATGCGATTTCTCTTCCTATGTTGCCTCTTTTGTGTACTAGAAGAAGATGTTTCTTTTCCCTTATAAGTTTCTTCATATTCACCTTCATTTTCAATTGAAATTGAATGTTCTTCAGTGTTCTCTTCCAAGTTGACATCAGCATATGATTTTGCATAATTTCCGGTTGCCATGTCTTTTCCAACAACAATTGTCATTGCCTCGTACATATCAAGTTTTTTGTTGAGAAACTTGTCATGATTGGGGTGTGCCTATTCATAAAGTTTAGCATATACAATTTTTAGTTCATTGTATAGCATTTTAGAAACAAAAGTAAATAACAAAAGTCCAAAACCACCACCACCACCTCCTCCCTGCCCTCCATCTCCACTGATTGCCTGCAATGTCCTAGCAGCAAGGGTGAGGTCTACAATGAGCAAGACCAGGAAAGCAGTCCCTAACACTCTTGGACTTGCCATTTCCAGATTATACTCTCACGGCTCAATGTATCTGTATGTTTATGCGTGTCACTCGCTATATGAGAAACCAGTATGTTTTGCTGACTGGAAGTGCTTGAAGTGGTAACCCTATATATAGGCATTTTCAAGGTAACAAGACTAGGTTTTTGAAAAGTGAGGCATTAATTGTAAAGGTAATTACGAGACACGGTTTTTGAAATGCTTCTTAAATTCCTAGTACCTCTCGCTTGGTGATCTTGAACATTATAGAAAGGAAGGTGTGCTTTGGGTTTCTCTTTTAGTGGAGGGCGTCGGTGGTGGGGTGGTGGTACTGTGGAGGAGTGTCTGTTTCTGTCTATATGCAATAGAATACAAGCTTTATCCCCACCTTTTCTTTTTTGACTTTGAAGTATCTTATAATATTTGACTTCGGCAATGGAACTAAATAGCATGCATTTCCCACTCTTTATCATTCTGTTCATATTTGAACTCCATTTTTTAGCACACGTATTAATTTTCCATGTACTGGTAGCAGTCCTGGGGTGATTTATGCTAACGATTGTCTCTGAAGCACAAGTTTATCCGCTAAAGGTAGTGATTTATGCACACAGATATCTGTCGACTCTGCCAGTATGCTAACAATGGGCAAAGCTTGCACAACAAACTTGTCTTAACAATATAAGGTATGCAAGGAAGTACCTGCTTAGCAAGGCTGCAAGCACGATCAGGAGAGTTAAGGATCTCATAGTAGACAGAGAAGTTAAGTGCAAGCCCCAGCCTTATTGGGTGGGTAGGAGCCAGTTCAGAAAGAGCAATATCCTGCAACAAACAAAACATAAGTAAAATGAGCATCGAAATAATAGCTGCACCTATAAACCACAACAACAATGATAACTATACAACTTAACAATAATAATAACAGGCAACAAGCCGGCACATCCAGGACCCACCTGAGCAGACTTGTAAGACAACAAAGTGCTCTCAGCAGCTTCCTTCCTCTCAGCCCCGGTCTTAAACTCGGCAAGATACCTGTGATAATCACCCTTCATCTTGAGGTAAAATACCTTGGACTCAGCAGCTGAGGCAGAGGGAACAAGATGTGTCTCAAGGAGGCTCAAGATTCCGTCACAGATCTTGCAGAGCTCAGCTTCGATCTTTCCCCTATACTCCTTGATGATTGTGACATGATCTTCATTTTCCCTACTCTCTTCCTTCTGCTCAATGGAAGAGATGATCCTCCATGAAGCCCTCCTAGCTCCAATCACATTTTTGTAGGCCACAGAGAGCATGTTCCTTTCCTCCATGGTTAGCTCCTCATTATCGACTGTCTTTGCAACTTTCTCCATAAACTCCACCATTTCTTCATAACGTTCGGCCTGTTCAGCCAACTTGGCCATGTAAACATTCTCTTCACGTGATGATTCAGTTGGAGACATCCTTTATATATCAAACTAAAAGTTACTTCTGCAAGGTGATTCCAAACACAAGTATCATTAGAAAGACCTGAACAACATCAAACTTTAATGCTTACATTTTATTACATAACTAGCTTCCACAGTCATGAATCAACAATTCCATCAACCACTTAATAACACATCTCA
Source organism: Populus davidiana (assembly GCA_030145905.1). NCBI lineage: Eukaryota > Viridiplantae > Streptophyta > Magnoliopsida > Malpighiales > Salicaceae > Populus > Populus davidiana. The sequence continues at coordinate 20,422,391 of CM057789.1, read as the reverse complement.
ATCCGTTGACTCCTAACTTTTCATCCTTGAGTTAGTGATAATTTACAAAACTTCCCAACCTTTTACACCTCAAGATTGAATAAAGTTTAGGCAGAGGCACTACTTGGAAAAAACACATTTTCCCAACAATGATCTTCGCTACATTAACTAAACCAAAGCCCCAATTCAAGTTAGAAAACAGATTTCTTAAAGTCATTTAAAAAGAGAAGTCTCATCATTGCTTCAACAGAAAAAAAATAAAGCCCCCAAATAGATCAAAATCACAAATCAGTCACTCAACAAATAACCCCCCCCCCCCAAACCACCAAATTAACAATCAAACACCTATTCCTCAACTTCTCCATTATTTTCTCGTTACCAAAACAGATCATATCCATCCGTGTGGAAACAACAAAATCACACTGTATCTTGCAAAAAGGTTTCATTTGTCAGAAACTGACCCTCTTAGCCTCAGATTACAAGACCTAATTCAAGTTATTGATTCTTATTTCCTCAGCAAATCGTAAAACCAAACCTGACCCTCTATTTTTAGCATCTCCCAAAAAAAAAAACAAACAAAAAAATCTGCTCTATTTACCCAAATCAACCAAATTTTTTTTAAAAAAAAAAAAACTTCATCAAATCTCGGGTACCGAAACACATTAAAATTGAGAAAAATATGACAAATAAAAAATTAGAAACACGCAAATCTCAGCAGATGGATTAAAAACCACAAATAACATAAATCCAAAAAAATAACCAAATACAAACCACAGATCTAGCCCTAAAATCCAAAAACAAAGACTGATTAAAGAATCATAAAAAAATCAAATTAAAAAAAAAATAAAACAACTTTACCGTGGAAAGAGATTTGCAATGGGAAAGTGACAGGTATTGGGTGGCGGTGATTTCGTGGAGATTTCAGTTTTCTTTTCGGATTTATTGTTTTTGGTAAGGACACGCTGGCGTTGACTGTCAACAGAGTGTTAGTTTATGTAATGACATCTTGAAGACAGAGAGTGTGTTGTGATTGTGAATAATGTAATTTAACATTTTTACATATAGTAATTCAATAAAAATAACATTCGTCAGTAACCCTGTATAGGAATATATTGACAGATTTAGATCGTCGGAAACCCCGTAAATAATAATTTTAAAATACTTTTTATAAAAAACTATTAAATATAAATCGAAAATAAATTGAATTAATATAAAAATAAAATATTTATTACAAATTTAAATATTTATAAGCTTAAATAAAATTAATTTATAGTAAAGATGTGGGAAGATGAGGTGAAGGCCGGTTTTCATTGGGACCGTGTGGCAAATAAGATGGAGCACATGTCTCCATTTATATAATCATTAAAGAATAGAAAAATAAAATTAAAAATTAAAAAAAAAATTCCAACAACATCCATACAATTATTAAGAGAAGAAAATATAAAATATGAAAAAAAAAACACAAAATAGAGAAGGAAAAAGAATAATTTTACCTTAATGTCATTGTGCGTTTTCCGAGCTTGAGAAGAGGGAAAAAAGAAGAAGAAAATTTTGTTAAATAACAAGAGAAGGAGATAGGGAAAAGATAGGAGAAGACATACCTACACGTGAAGCAGAAGAAAAAAGAATAGATCTAGGAGAGAAGGAGAGAGAGAAATGAAAGAAAGATGAAGATTTGGGAGGAGAAGAGAAGAAGTTGCAGAGGAAGAGATAAGAAGATAAATGTGCTTTTAATTCGGATCTTTTTTACCAGTGGTGTTTATACATAACAATCAATTAAATATTAATATTTTTATTTTTTTCTGCCAGTATATCTGTCTGTACAGTCTAATTGAAATTTTCAATTTAATCAAATATTTTCATAAACACGCCAAGCATTAACGATGTCTTTACCATCAAAAAATTAAAAATTAATATTTTAATTTTTTATCAGTATTTCCGTTTGTAACATTTAATTGAAATTTTGAATTTAATTGAGAATTTTCATAAACCCGCCAACCATCATTGTTGGCATGATGAGTTGTCTATTATAAATATAGAAGTTGATTATGTAATCTGATCGATTATGGGAATCAAATCAAATCTTGTATAGATAGTAATTATATGAATTTGATTAATTATTGGAATGATCAGATCAAATCTTGTATATCATTACATCTGTTTCTTAGAATAAGATTGTTGCCTATTTGAAATTTTGCTTATATATTTCCTCCAAGAAGGAGAAGAATAACATACGAAAAATTCAGTTTGTAGACACCATTGTTTTTCTACATAGTATCAGAGCAAGGGTCGTAGAATTGCCCAAACACAAATTTCATCCTCACTTTTTTTTTATCTGAATCCCAACCCTGTTGTTCCCGTTCCACAAAATAAGTAAACACCACCCATTATTATCCACGAAGACAATTTTGCATTCCCTACTAGTATCATATTGGATGAGATTATGAGTAAATTAATTAGATAAATCTTTCTAATCAATTTCTTTCTATTACGTGAATTTAATATTGAAAAGTAATTTTAATTCACTCGGCACTAGCCTTATAAGCAAAGTCTATGAAATTTATTCTAAGCAGCTGTTCAAAAGCTTGAGTAATTTAACTTAGCTTATTCCTCCATAATAAATTAAAGTCATAGTTACAATAATCAAGTTAACTCCTTTGCTTCTTATTCTAGTCCCTAACAACAACTACGGATTGAAAGAAACTAGAAAGCATATATATACTATCTCAAAACAATTCAATAAGCATGAACATAAATTAGTAGCATAATTCTGAAATAAGGATAAATAAGTACTTGAATATGACACTACCAGAAATTCGTCTAAAACCGACGGAGTTACCGATGAAATAATTATGTCAGTAAATTACGGTTATAATTACTGACAGATACTAATCCTTTAGTAATTCAGTGAGTCTATATCAATAGACTAATGTTGTTGGTATATACCTATTGAATTACAGACGAAATATATAGATTTTTTTTATATAAAAAAAAAAGCAGTTCAATGATGTAGAAGTTTTTGCGAGCGGTTTTAGCGATGGAATGATTGAGGGATTCAAACCAGGATCTCCATACTGTGACATGACCAATTCATCATCATGATTACCGATGGAAGCACCGAAAAAAGTATTCCTTTGATGATTCCATCAGTAAAAGTTAATATATCACCACTCTGCCAACCATCTCCTTTGCTATTTCTCCTTCTTGTTTCCCATCCCAACTCTCCCTTCCTAAACTGCAAACAACCCCCTCTAAAATAATCTCCATCTTCTCAACACAAGTCATCTTTCTTTAACTTTCATGGTCACAACATCTGTGTTCTGATTTATTGTGGACTTTATCATTTTTTATAAGTAAATCTATCTTATTAATTTTAACATTTAAATGTCAATTTTATTATTTTTTATTGGTTTTTTTAGTATATGTATTTGTTAGTGTATGTATATGTTTTATTGTTATTTCTCAAACAAAGTTGTAGTATGAATGTACAATTTTGTACTTGTTATGGTTTGTTTTAGATTTTGTAAAATTATATTTGTTTGTAAATTATTGAAACTTTGTTGAATTACTGAATTAGATGTGTTGTGATAAAATAATTAATAGATTGTTTAATGGGTCCATTTTAATTTTTATGCTATTTTGAATTATCTTTACTAATTAATATAGTGGTTGTGCCTTGAAACATATCCTCTTTTCTTTTCTTTTTTTCTTCCACATTTTTTTCTTCAACAAAACATGTTAATAGCAAATGCCAAAAGTTTTCAACTTTGGTGCGCTTGTTGATGGGAGCACTATCTCATTATCAAATTTTTAGATTAATGGACGAAATGTTTTGTCTATATTTAAACTCATAGTTTGTCGGCATGAATTTTCCAGACCTGCTCACAAACAAAAATCATCCATCAAAAAAATTCTCGTCGGTAATTTATGGTATGTCGGTAATAATTTTATCAATGGATTTCTTCACAGACAAAGTATGCACAAAAAATAAAATAAAATTATCAACTTCATTCCATCAGGATTTGCATCGATGAATATAATATATCACCGACAAAAAATCCGTATGTCATGCCATCGATGAGTCTTTTTTTCTGTCGGTATTTCCTTTAGTGAATTTGACTTTTAACCATAAAATAGATCGTCTTTTATTCTGCCAGTCATTAAACAATGTCAGTGGTATTTGCAATAATTATTTTTCAATTCTTTGGAATATAGTGATAGATTTAGACTGTCGGTAACCCCATTAATAATAATTTAAAAATATATATAAAAAATATTAAACACAAATAAAAAATAAATTGAATTAATATAAAAATCAAATATTTGTTACAAATTTAAATATTTATAAGTTCAAATAAAATTAATTTAGAATAGAGGCATTGGAAGAGAAGGAGAAGGTAGGTCTTCGTTGGGATCATGGGGCCAGTACTAAAAACAGAGCTATTAGCATCTGAATTTAGCAACGGATAATTCAGTTGCTAAATTCAGTAAAAAATTTGCAAAAAATTACACATATATTATTTTTTTATATATTAGCAACAGGCTTTAGCAACAAAAAATTCATTGCTAAAGGCAACATGATTTTTGCAATGGATTATCTGTTGCTAATTGAAAAAATAATTATTTAAATCTTAATTTAAAATCAAAATTATATAGACCGTTGATTACTTTTGATATGATAAAATCTCAACCGTTTAATTTTGTTGTCGTTGCTAATTCTACACCTGCAGTAATCCCCCTTAGAAACGTAAACAGAGAACAAAGAAACCAACAAATGAAAATTAATTAACTTCTAGTGGTTCTCCTTCGTCCCTAATAAGATCCATAACTGTAAAAAAATGACCCTCTCTTCATCGATTTGATTTTTCTTTGTCCCAAACTTTTCATTTTCTTCTCCTTCATCTTAACATATTTAATCTTTCTCTGTAAACCACCAAAAACACAGACCCATGGCAACATCCCACCAGACCCATCATTATCACAATCAAACATCCTGATTTTCCCCTTCTCTTTGAAAACGGGTTGGGTTTTGCACTCTTTTCTTTAATAATTCAGGTAATTAATTTAGAATTTATATTTTTCTCTATTGCAATTTAACTTACACTAAATATTTTTAAGCTAACTTTCCCAATCTTAGGTGTTATTATGTCGTGTAGATTCATCTAGCTCACCTAGAACTCAATAACACAACTAACAATTTTTTTTTTATCGATACTTTGAATAATGGTTTTAGGCTATTCATTTGATAGTATAAGGGTTTATGTAATGTTTTTACCATGATCTATAATCTAATTATCCATGTTTAATTGAAAATTTATCAAAAACCCCAATTTAATTTGTAGGGTTACGATTCATAAATTGAATGATTTTAGGCAACTGGACCAATGCTGGTAATTCAAGTGTCTGGAAGAAAGCGATTGATGCAAATTTCTTGTTACTCTTATAGTAGATTTATTTTGTACTATACTCCTAAATTTTAAAATTGAGCAGCTTTTGCAAGTAGGATAGACTTTGATTACTTCTTGAGAACTGCATTAAGAAGTTTGTTTCTTGTAAATTGATTTACATTGACGAATAAACTTGTTCTCCAGGAAAGTTTTTTAGTAATTTAGAATAAGCTTACACAGCCTGTTTTGTTATGTCCTCATGTTTCTCACGAATGGAATGTTTCAATTGTGTGATAAATTTTCAACATATTCTTCCATTAATCAAGTATATAATTTTTTATGGTGGTGGATGGTAGGAGCTACCAATGTTGATATTCTTTTTGTTTTTCATAGTTTAACTTTGATTTGTTTTAAAGACTAGTAATGGTTATAGCTGGATGGGTTTAACATACTATTTATGTTTTTTTTATTTTTCTAGCAATATGAATGGCTTATTGGATCACAATATAAACCAATAGAGTTGGCTAAGTCTGATTGGGTTGCAATAAGAAAATCTTCACCTTGGGTCGTTGATTCTTGGGGCTTAGGTAAGTCTATTTTGCTCCATTTTTAGATGGTTGCTTAATTATATCATACTTTGGTCAATTAAAATGGTGGTGTAACTTTGTATTCATTGACAAACTAGTATCTTGGAATTTGTCTGTTAGGCATGTCTATTCTAATCTTTTCAATTAATTGGAACTCTGCCTTTTATTGGGACAAGATAATCCATATTTAAATTTATTTTCCTTATAGATCCTAGTTTTGGAGGTTCATGTGAACATGATGCTGGTTATGTTCAATTAACTTTTCTAGGCATAAGACTATCTTTTTCTTTCCTTATTCAATGCCAGTTTGTATAAAAAAAGTAATTGAATAATTTTCTTTCATTAAATATGATATTGCTTTTCTTTTTGGATGCAAATTATGAGACCAAAATGAAACCTGGAGGTGACTGAATAATATATTAATTAACTACAAATTTATTTTGATTGTGAATTGTTGGTCATGTATTGCCTTTCTATTGATTTGACTTTTAGTTAGCTAGGTTTATTTACAGTTAAGTTATTTTTACTATGCTTTTTGTACCTTGTTGTTTTTCTCTTTGAACTAAAAGCATCTCATTGGAATTTCCTTTTATGCAAAGGCTCAGTTTTGTAGAAAAATTATGTCCTAACCATATAGATTCCTATTAAGTTCTAGGTTTTAAGAGATAATAATTAGAGTAAATTATAAATTAGTCTATGCATATTTCATGATTTTATAAGTTAGTCATTATGTTTTTGAAAACTATAAGTTAGTTCCTTGTTATAAATTAAATGTTAGATATTTTGAAATTTCAAAATGCATTTGTAATCTTGTTCAAGATTGAAATTTTTCAGGTTAGATCTTAGAAGAAAAAAAATTGTTATAAGAAGACAAGTGCCAAAAAAATATAATAACTTAATATTGAGTTTTTTTCAAACCAAACAGACGAATCATTATTCCACTAAGAACATAAGGATAAAATAATAGTTTACTCTAATAATTAAAAAGGAAATGGATAAATAACAATATTGTTTAAATTTGGATTCAATTAATAACCTATTACAATTCTTATATTTCAAATAAATTATTAAATCATGTAATTGAATTCAATTTTAATGCTCTAGAACTCCTTGACAGCCTCTTCACAACAATTTCTTGTCCATCTTCTAGCTTACCCTAAAACAAAATGTTGATAAAATACCAATTACATATAGCATAAAAAGTTTCCCTCCCGTACATGGAGCATAACTCTATTGTTTCAGTAGACTACCAACAAAATATGTCAAGATCTAATTTCTCATGTTAGAATTGTTGAAGAGTTTTAAGGTTACTAAATAAATTTGCTAATTGGAATAGCAGTGGCCTTAAATAGCAGCCCAATAAATCTTAAGAACATGACCAATGAACTCTAAAAGTACTAATTTCTTAGCTATATATATGTGTGAGTTGGACAAATAATTAAAGTTTGTTTATATGGTACATATTTTATTTTAAAGGATTGTTTAAGTACTAGTAGTTAAAGAAGTATGCTTTATTTCTAAAAATGCTTATTGGTGTTATCATGTTAATAAGATTAATATGGATGATCGATCGTGGATGTATCGTCGTCTTATGGATAGTTGCCTTCGTCTTGAATACATTAGGTGTTAGAAGATTTATCAATTTTGCCTTTTCAATTGATAAAAATATATCTAGGGAAAAAATTAAATGTCCTAGTGTAAAGTGCAAAAATCAAAAGTTTTTATAGGAAAATGATGTTTGTAAGCATCTATTGACAAAAGGTTTTTTACCTTGTTATGAAAATTGGACTGTACATGGGGAGCCTTATGTCATAGAACTAATATTGGTTGGACCTTCATCGGTTGGAATTAGTCATGTTGTGAATGATGTTTGTCTAGAAAATTCATATAGGAATCTAGTTATAGATGTAATGGGGTTGGTGATGCATACTCTAATGATAATGTGTCTAGTCCTGTGGTAGCAGAGGAACTTCCAAATTCAGAGGCAACTAATTTTTTTAAGCTTTTGAAAGCTACAGAGGAGCCTTTATGGGATTGGTGTACCAAGCAATCCAAATTATCTGCTTGTATACAATTGCTTAATATGAAGTCAATTTTAAATTTTACTCAAACTGCCTTCAACAAATTTATTGATTTTACAAAAAGTTTCATGCCTAATGATGAAAATTTGGTATCAATTTTTATGATGCCAAGAAATTTATGCGGCCACCTGGACTTGGTTATGAGAAATATGATGTATGTCCTAATTACTATATGTTGTACTATGGGGTAGATGCAATGAAAATAAATTGTGATTTTTGTGGAAGTTCAAGATATAAACCTAAAAATCCGACTAATAAAGGTTCCAATAAGGCGGAGAAGCAACTCCAATACTTTCCATTGACACCAAGGCTTCAGAGACTGTTCATGTCTCTATATTATGCCGAAGATATGACATGACATCATTTTCATAAGTCATATAATGGGGTTATGGTGCACCCATCTAATGGAGAGGCATGGAAGGAGTTTAATCATGTCCACTTGAGCTTTGCATCAGATCCAAGAAATATTCGGTTAGGGTTACGCACTGATTGGTTTTCTCCATTTGACATGTCTTCAAATACATACTCTTGTTGGCCAGTAATTACGACTGTTTATAATTTGCCTCCGTGGAAGTGTATGGCTAGACCGTTCATATTTTTGGCAAAGATTATTCTTGGGCCAAAGAATTCGGGGAAAAAGCTTGATGTTTTCCTAAGACCTTTGATTGATGAGTTAAAGAATTTGTGGTCTGTTGGTGTTGAAACATATGATGTATATAGAAAGGAAAATATTTCAATTAAGGGCAGCTTTGATGTGGACCTTTAGTGACTTTCCAATATATGACATGTTATCGGGTTGGAGTACTCATGGCAATCTGTCTTGTCCTTATTGAATGGAGCATAGCAAGGCTTTTAGATTAAAAAATGGAGGGAAAACTACATTTTTTAATTGTCATCGACGATTCCTACCCATGAACCAACCATATAGATGTCAATCTGATAAGTTTTTGAAAGGAGAAATTGAAAGGCTCCCTCCTTTACCTCATCCATCTGGTTTGGATATGTTAAACAAAGTGTCCAAGTTTACTAAGGGACAAAATGGAAGTTCATCATATAATGATAAAATTCCTGGCTTTGGTGTTAAACTCAATTGGGTGAAGAAGAGCATTTTCTAGGAGCTTCTATATTGGTATACAAATTTGATTCATCATAATCTTGATGTCATGCATATTGAGAAAAATGTCTTTGACAATATTTTTTATATAGTAATGGATTGTCCTAATAGAAGCAAGGACAATTTAAAGGCTATGTTGGATATTCAATTTTATTGTAAGAAGCCAAATTTACACTTGCAACAAGATACGAGTGGTCGGGTTTACAAACCTAAAGACACTTATTGTCTACACAAGAAACAATAATAAGAAGTTTTGTCATGGATGAAGGAATTATCATTTCCTAATGGTTATGCTTTAAGCATTTCAGGATGTGTGAAAGAGGCAAAATGTAAGGTTTCGGGGATGAAGAGTCATGATTGTCATGTCTTCATTCAAAGACTTCTTCCAACCGCTTTCCGACCTTACTTACCTAGGCCACTATGGGAGGCATTAAATTAACTATCTGTATTGTTTCGAGATATTTGTACAACAAATTTAAATATCCAACACATAGAGTTAATGTAGATGAATATAATTGAAATAATTTGAAAACTTGAAAGAATTTTTCCTCCATCTTTTTTTGACTTCATGGAACACTTGACGATACATCTATCTTACGAGGTAAAAGTTGGTGGACATGTTCAATATCGATGGATCTATCCATTTGAACGATATGTTTTCATACTATATTAATTTTATTCCCTTTTTATTTTAAAAAATAAACTAATTGACAGAAATGATATAGTTATACGTTTTCTTTGAAGAAGAAAGTGACCAATAAAGCTAAAGTTGAGGGTTCCATATATGAAGCATACTTGATTGATGAAATTACCAATTTTACATCTCATTATTTTGGTGATGACGTGCAAACAATTTGGAATCGAGTTCCACGGAATGATGATGGTGGCCTTAAGATTCTAGATGGACATCTCTCTATTTTTTCCTATTCAAGGAAAAAATTATCCAAAAGATTTTATAGAAGACAATTGTAACATGCTGAAATGCAAATTGCATATAACTATGTGATATTCAATTGTCAAGAATTGAAGCCTTATTTAGAGTAAGTATGAAATATTATTTTGTACTTAATTTATAATAATTTATTATTAACTTTAACATTTTAAAATTTTAGGCAATGTCGTTAAGAACTAAAGTCACAACAACCATATGCGAGTGATGTTGAAATTGAAAAATTATGCGAAGAGATCTTTACAAATCGGTTAAAAAATAATGTAAGTATTTTCATAAAATTAATTTATATTTTATGTCAATTAGTTACTTTAAAAAATTTACTAATCTTTTTTAAATCAATATTTCTTATGGAGTTAACTATTATGCTAGGTGGAATACCAATCTAACAGAATTGAAAATCAACTCTTTAGAGTTACTATGGGCCTTCAACATCAGTGAAATGTTATAATGAGTATGTGAATGGTTTTAAATTTCATACTCAAAGTTGTGGTCGTTTTAAAAAGACAATGAATAGTGGAGTTTGTGTGAAAGGAAGTTGCTATGATGATAATGAACATGATTATTATGGAATGCTTAAAGAAGTTGTTCAATGAAAATATTTGGGGAGTAAGTGCAATTTATTTATGTTTAAATGTAATTGGTATGATATAAAACGAGGGATTAGAGTACATCATTGGAATAGTTTGGTTGAAATTAAGCATACATCTCGACTACATGGAAATGAAGATTTTGTGTTTGCACAACAATGTCAACAAGTCTACTATACATATCCACCTGATAATAAATCCTCTGAATGGTGGACGATTATTAAGACAACTACTAGAAGTAGTTATAATGTTGACATGGGTGAATTTATTAAAGATGCCAACAATGTGAGATCATTTGATGTTGATCAATCAAATGAGATTTCTTAACCATGCCATGTCCTTCCTACTCAAACACTTGATGATCCAAATATACTTGTTGAATCATCTTATTATGAAGAAATCAATCAATATGAATTGCTTCAACTTGACATAAATTGGAAAAAGAAGATGAAAAGGTTGCGGAAGAAGATGAAAAAGCTGACGACGATGATGATGATGAGGATAATGGTTGTGGTGGAGTGGTTATGACGACTATGACATGGTTTTGTGTGATGATGACGACATGGTTAGGAGTGATGATAATAATGAGTGGCATAAGTTAATTAGATTTCGCAGTATATGTAATGAATTATCTTTATTAGATGTATGGTTGATTTCATATTGTTTCCCCATATTACTTGACAAGTTTAGGCTTTCAATGTTATTTCTTTATTATTTTATTTAAGTGTGTGTTATGAATCAGATTACATGTATCATTTTCATTGACCTTTGAAATCATTTCTAACCTTTCAAGTATCAATCCTTACATTGTGATTCTGATGTTATAGTTTATTTTGTGATTCGTCTTTTTGCTGATAGATGCTGAGGCATGAATGAAAGAGTTCTTCCTACTCAATGTTTTTATTTATAGGAACAAACATTCAGGTAAGCATACTTATAATTTTGATTTTTGCTTAATTAATTATTTAGATTTTTATTTTTATTTTTATTGTTTGTGTTAATTGGCTTTTGACAATTTAAAATCCATGGCTGACTTGATGAAGATTGCAAGGACTACTTTGAGTTTCAAATTACTATCACAGGATAAGAAATACTTTGCAAAAATGGTTGTTGATGCAGTTATGAGATTACAAATGAACATTGAATCTTAATTATAGCTTACTAGCCATATTTTAATGAACATTGGTTTTTTAATTATTCAGCTTAATTAATTATTCATATTTTCAAACTCTGCCAGATCTTAGAGTAGCATATTTGTACTGGAAATTGGTCATAGAGGAATTTTTTTTAACATATTATTTGGTTGATTCTGAACTTTTGATTATTAATACATATTATAAAAGAGATAGTTCACTAATTGTTGCCACTATTTTCGCATTTCTAACAGCACTTGGCCACCATACTGCAACCAAGATTTTAAAAGGTTTGCAGCCATTGTTTTCGTATTAGAGGATAAAGTTCTTCATAACCAGGTATGTCAATGGATGGAATCAGGCATGTGTCTGATAAATGTGCTTAGCAAAATTATTTGAATATTAGAATACGAAAATACCATTGCTATGATGGGTTCAGTTTCTTTTGTTAACATCTTTTTTGGTACATTGCAAATATTAGAATTATGTATTGATGTCTACGAAAATATCATTGCTATGATGGGATCGATTCCTTTTGCTTTAGATGCTTCAGCACTTGTGAAAATACCATTGCTATTATGTATAATTTCCTCCACACTATATAAGTTTTTTTTTTCAACCTAGTGAATCAAATACACTGTTTAAGGTCTTGATTTTATTTATATATTTGTTTTTGTTACAATAATTACTTTATTCGAAATATAATGTTTTTGGAAGTGATGGCTATTAAGTGGACAATCCATACTGATTTTGAAAAAGGATTTATATGTGATGAGGTTTGTTTCTTGTTTTTGGATTCACCACTTTCAAAACTGCTAAAAAAAGAATAGTTCCATGGATTTCTATTGCAAGTAAACAAAAAAATGCTAAAAAATGTAGAAGCACAAACAGATTCTCGTTCTAATTAACAACAGTCAAATTGTTCATTACATTATCCCCAATCGAAGTGTCACAAGGATGTCCTTCAACCATTTAGTTTGAATTGCTAAATTTTGAAGATCATAAACTGGATATTATTTGTAATTATGCTACACTTACAAAAATACATCTCAGAATTGGACTTGGGGATTTTTTTGATAAAGTTAGTTTAAAAAAATTGATCACCGGTGTCGATACACGACGTCGGGCGACGGCTCCGCTTTTTTTGTTTATTTAACAAAAAAGATTTTTTATTGGTTGGGGGAAATAGATTTTATTTGGAGTCGCCATCTAGTAATTTGAGGGAACTAGAAATCCCAAATTAGACACTGGTTCCAGAGATTCGAGTACTGGGTTAGTTATGATTAAGGGAAGGTAGACACCACCCTTAAAACATCCTTTCAAAAGAAAGGTTACCCTTACTTGTGTGTTTTTATATTTGATTCGAATTGTATTATATTTTGAGCTTATTTGCAATTTTTGTTTTGTTTATAAAATGGTTAACGTCGGTCCCTAAAATTAGGAGACACGTTAAAAATGACATCAGTCCCTAAAAATAGGAGACTCGTCTAAAATATTGACGTTTAACCCTAAAAAAGGAGATTTACGTCCGAGTTACCAAAAAAACAAAATTATGGACATAATCCATATTTGTTTGGTATTTAAACTTTTTTATTTGACATCGGTCCTTTTCTATAAAAAGAGACGTGTCGACAAACAATATTTGTTTATAAAAACAAATATTTTGATATCGTTGAGATATGAGTATAACTATATTTGAAAATTGGGCTTTGGACCCACGAATTACGACATAATAGGATGGGTGTTGGACCCGCGTTATTATTTTATTTTATTTTTTTGTTTTACAACATGCAGAAAATTTATATACAAAATAATAAAAAAAAAATATTAGCAATCTAAAAAAAATTACATGAGTGACACAGTATAGGTAAAAGACTGAAATACCCTCGGATTTATCAGAAATTCACGAAAATGCCACTGGCGGCGCGTGTGACTCACGCGCGGCTACTGTTGGAACTGGCGAAATTTTCCGGCTAGCTTTCTGGGAAACGAACCGTCGATCCTGGTAGATCTGAGGGAGAGGATTCCGATGGTGGTGGTCTCGACGTCCGTTGATGGCTGACGAGGGAGAATCGACGACTTGAAGCTTCGGTGGCCGGCGAGGATCGCGGCCTTTTTCCGGCCAGATGAGGCGGTGAAAACGGTTAAAACCGCCGGGGTTTTGCTTTAAACAGGTGGATCTACCTTTCTGTGGTGTTGCGGAGGCTTTATATGACCGGAAAGTGGAGATCGGATGAGAGAGAGGGAGTTGCCGGCGAGAAGAGAGAGAAGCTCTGAGTCACGCTATTGTGTGAACGCGTGCACGGTACACCTGTACTGCAAAACTCTATACGCCGTTGGATCTCGGATGAAATGATCGGATGGCTGTGATTGGCTTGATCTGTAAGTTGATTGAACGGCCCGGATTGCCTGGTTTTGGATCCTGTGTAGCGTGGTGCACCGAAAGATCGGTACACCTGATGATGTGGCGCAACAGGATTCAATCTCAGATTATTTCAACGGCTGAGATTTTTTGGGACATGTTTGGTATTTTCCAAATTGTTTTTTTTTTTAAATCAATATCTTACTCTGGTATAGAAAAAGCAAAACAAAAATGAATAGTGCCAAATATAAATCAATTCTTTCACTTCTTTTCGTCCTCTGCGTCCTCCCCTTTTTTTTTCTTTCTCTCTTTTTCCTTCTTTTTTCTCTCTTTTTCTGGCGATGCTCACTGCCTATTTATAGGCAGTGAACAGTAACATAAAAGTTGATTTCTACCTAAATTTGCCTAATTGTAAGAAAAAAAATAAAATAAAGTACTTGCCTAACATTACCTAATATGCCTAATATGACAAAAAAGTTTTTGTTTTATTATATATAATAATAAATATTTACATAGATAAAATTTAAAACTCAAATCAGTATTAGAAAAAGCCCGACTCAACCGCTAAAAATCAATTTTAATTACCGAAAATTATGTCGAAACATTAAAAAAAAACTTTCAATGGGTATCAACCCGGTGAACCGGGTTTTGACCACAAAATAACAGTTTTGACCCAAAATGACCTGAAACTCATTTTTTATCCCGGTCGACATGGTTAGACCCGTATCGACCCAGTGAACTCGGTCTTGGCCGAAAATGATGGTTTTGACCCGAAACAGCCCGAAAACTCATTTTTTACCCTGGTCGACATGGTTTGACCCGTATTGACCCGGTGAACTCGGTTTTGATGGAAAGATACGGTTGACTCGAGAAAAAAATATTTTTTTGAATTTTAAACTTTTTTTATTTTTTTGGATTTTTATAAATAATAATAGAAATAAAATAACATTTAAGAAAAACTTGGTGAATCCAAAATTGGGTTACAACAGTTGCCCCCTCTTTACAATGCTTACGGTGCAAAGAGATTGGAAAATTCATTTTCTTTTGACTTTGCATAGTAAGTTTTGTAAAGAAAAACAATGGCGATGTTGAAAAACTGCCCGATGGTGAAAATGGAATCAAAGAATTTTGTGAGTGGTCTAATTGTTCCAGGCGACCTGCCCGATGGTGAAAATGGAAGCAAAGAATTTTGTGAGTGGTCTAATTGTTCCAGGCGACCTGCCCGATGATAAAATGCGAGGAGACTCGCAAGTGGTCAAATTGTTCCAGGCGACCTGCCCGATAAATGAAAAAAAAATGCGAGGAAACTCGCAAGTGGTCTAATTGTTCCAGGCGACCTGCCCGATAAATGAAAAAAAAATGCGAGGGAACTCGCAAGTGGTCTAATTGTTCCAGGCGACCTGCCCGATGATAAAATGCGAGGGAACTCGCAAGTGGTCAAATTGTTCCAGGCGACCTGCCCGATAAATGAAAAAAAATGCGAGGAAACTCGCAAGTGGTCTAATTGTTCTAGGCGACCTGCCCGATGATAAAATGCGAGGAAACTCGCAAGTGGTCAAATTGTTCCAGGCGACCTGCCCGATAAATGAAAAAAAAAAATGCGAGGAAACTCGCAAGTGGTCTAATTGTTCCAGGCGACCTGCCCGATGATAAAATGCGAGGAAACTCGCAAGTGGTCAAATTGTTCCAGGCGACCTGCCCGATAAAATGAAAAAAATGCGAGGAAACTCGCAAGTGGTCTAATTGTTCCAGGCGACCTGCCCGATAAAATGAAAAAAAAATGCGAGGAAACTCGCAAGTGGTCTAATTGTTCCAGGCGACCTGCCCGATGGTGACATGCTTGAAAGTGATTTCAGCAATGAGCTTTAAGATTGATGAGAACTTTTAAAGGAAGTCATACCTGTATGGTTGAGATCTGATTTGTAAATCGATCTCAGAGCTGATGAAAGCTTCTCAAGAAAGTCTTGTATATACGATTGAGATTTGATCTGTAAATGGATCAGGAAAGCTTCTCAAGAAAGTCTTATATGTACGGTTGGGATTTGATTTGGAAATGGATCCCAAAAGATGAGGAAAACTTCCCAAGGAAGTTTTGTATCTACGGCTAAGATCTGATCTTATGTTCAAAATGATGGCAGGAGCAGATTCCCTATAAATCACGCAGTATTGGGCAAAAGACATCATCAACTTCTCGCATTTTCAATACTCTCAAAGCTCTTAACTTTTGAAGTTTTAACTATGTCTTCCTCTTCTTCCAATGCTAATCCAAACCTTGTTCCTGAGGCAGAGCCTGTAGTTTGGCATAGTACCTTTGAAGTGAATGGTCGTCCAGTTACAATAGAGGATACTGTAATGGATGATGAAGATACCGCTGTAGCTGTGGCTAGAGACATGACCCTTCCTCGTGATGAAATGATGCTGGCAGCGAGGACCGATATTGAAGCAGTGAATCAGTCACTTGCTCTCAGTATCAGAGCTACTTCGTCTTTGGTGAATGTTGTGGAGCGTCTTCATGCCAGAAGACTTGAGTTGAATACTTAAATTCCTGAGCTCCATAATCAGATTGAGAATTTAAGGAAAAGACTCCGTGATGAGAGACGTCACAGGAACGAATTGGAGAGGAGAAACCAAGAGCTCAATGCACGTGTTGACTTTTGGAGGGATTATGTTAACACCCGACACCTCGAGTTCGAGGAAGAGATGGAGCGCATGCATAAGCAATTTGAGGAATTCCGAGGCATGATTGGGGAGTACACATCCTCCTCAACATGATCATGGAGGGTTAAAGCATATCAATATTGTGAGGGCTTTCACTTCCAAGATTTGCTTTAAACTCAAGGAGGTTTCTCTCGAGATAACCAACTTGTTTATAGAGGACTAATTCATATAGGAGTTATGAGAGAGTTGATGGTGATGGTGATGATGATGATGATGCAAACATTAGAGATGAAAATGAGGGATACAGTAGTAATGAGAGCGGTGTATGTGATATGAGAACTGGTAGAAATGAGAGAGGTGTATGTGATGAGGATCAATATGGTGTTCCATCAAACCACAGTTCAACCTCGTCTTCATACCATTATGATCGAAGTGTTAAAAGAAAGGGTTTTAACACGCCAATATATCCAATTACAAGAAAAAAAAAAACCTTTGTTTGTATGGAACAACATAGTAAGTTGAAACTTTTAAAAGCTAACTTATTAAGGTTATATTTTCAGGTACGAAAAAAATTACTTATTATTGTGTAATTATTTGTTTAATAAAATTTTGTTATTATATTTTTTAGGTTCAATAACGCATCGTGTGGACATGCAATCGGAGATATTTTGAGGTCTAACTTTAAAGGAGCATGTCACTCTTGGGAAAAAGTAGATTCAATGTGTTGAGATAAACTCTTTAAAGAGTTTAAGGTAAGAACCAACACTAATTGCCATATTCTTTTCAATTTTGATCACTTTAATGTAGCATTATGAAAATTATCGACTGAATAGCTAGAGAAGTGTGCTGGTAATTGCCTCACTATTTGTAACCATAAATAAGCATCTCTTTTCCAATACATGTAATGTAGCAGGGACTGATTTGTGTTATAATTTGTTCTTATTTCTTGTTTACTCTTTAATATCAATTAATTTCTTTAGTTATTACATCATCTTTCAAATTCTGAACAAGATAACACAATATGATTAATCATTTGAAATTTTATGCACTCTTTTTACTTGGTATATGTATTATTTGGTAGAAAAAATATTCCTTTCCTGAGGAAGATGAGTCGATTGTTCATAATATTTGGGAAGATAAGGCTTGGATTGCTTTGAATCAACAATTGACATGAGCTCGCAAGAAAGCCATGTCAAAGGGAAACACTACAAATATTATAGATTGTCCTACTTGGATAAACAATGACGACTGGAATCAAATGATCAAAGATGTTTGGTCCACCCATGAATTTCAAAAGAGGTCGGAATCTACTAGGAGGAATCAATTAACCAAAACAGATGGCAAAATAAACACTAATTCTGGAGGAACAATGTCATTTGCATCATATCAAGTTAACATGGTAATGATTGTTTTTTTTATGCTTAAGATAATGATTTACATTTTTTATATTTACCTTTTATAATATTTATTAATCTTAAAAGCAAGAGCAAGCTGGTGGAAAAGAACCTCCATGAGATGATGTCTTTTCAGCTTTGCATCAAAGTACTAAGTAGTCTAGTAGCTTCGTCGACAACAAGTCTAAAAAAGTGGTTGTATGTATTTTTATTTGATTATTTATTTATATAACTTAAGTATTATTTAACATTCAAATGAATTTATTATTGCATGTATTTTATTTATAGGAAAATTATAAAATGGAGATGATTTCAAAGTATGGAACTAATCGGGAAAATCATCCTTCATTTGATGGAGCAGCTTGGTGTGTGGCTTCAAGAGGAGTTAAAAAGGGTAGGGTACATGGTGCACCTCGTATTCCAAAATCTATAGTTAGTATAAGCTCTTTATCACATTCTTACTCGGTGGAGTTATCATATCCTAGTTCATCGTATTGAGCATTGCAAACGGAGATAAAGAATAAGAAGAGGAGATAAAGAAAAAAGATGATTTTATTTTTGAAATGAAATGGCAGATGGATTCCATGAAAGATATATTATGAACAATCTTGAATACCATGGCGGGACATCAAATATTAGCCAAGGTATGCCACCACCTATGGCCCCATTAATGCCAACACTTGTGGCCCCATCAATGCCACCACCTATGGCTCCCCAGATATGACACCTATGGGTTACACATCTCCACCAATTTATCGACCTACACCTCGACCACTATATCCTGATTCATCTAGCATCGATCCACAATATCATGGTTCGTCTCCACAACAAGTACCATGATGGTATCTTTTGTTGTTTCTTTTTATTGTATTTCGACTTATTTGCATTAATGCAAGTTTAACTAAATTTTTATAATATTAATATTATTTTTATTCCATTTTTTATTGATGATAAAGTCATTTTTAATATTAATTTATGTTTGTTATATATATTCTACAACTTTTAAAATATCCATAAATAATTAATTAAACAAATTAAAAGTGATGTTGATAAAAAAAATTATTTAATAAAAATAATATAGTCAGCAATTGATTTTCCGTTGCTGATTATAAATAATTCATCAATCAAGTTATTCTAAGCAGCTGTTCAAAAGCTTGAGTAATTTAACTTCGATTATTCCTCCATAATAAATTAAAGTCATAGTTACAACAATCAAGTTAACTACTTTGCTTCTTACTCTTATTCATAACAACAACTATAGATTGAAAGAAACTAGAAAGCATATATATATACCATCTCAAAACAATTCAATAAGCATGAACAGAAATCAATAGCATAATTTTGAAATAGGGATAAATAAGTGCTTGAATATGACACTACCAGAAATTCGTCTAAAACCAACCGAATTACCGATGGAATAATTCTTTTAGTAAATTTCGGTGATAATTACTAATGGATACTAATCCATTGGTAATTCAGTTGGTATATATTGATGGACTAATGTTGTCGGTATATATCTATTGAATTACAGACGGAATATATAGAATTGTTTAAAAAAAAACAGTTCGATGATGTAGAAGTTTTTGCGAGAGATTTTACCGATGGAATAACTAATGGATTCAAACCGGAATCTCCGTACAGTGACGTGACCAATTCACCATCATAATTACTGATGGAAGCATAGGCAAAAGTATTTTGTTGATGATTTCATCGGTAAAAGTTAATACATCACCATTCTGCCGACCATCTCCTCCCCTATTTCTCCTCCTTCTTCTGCATCCCAACTCTCCTCTCCCAATCTACAAACAACCCCCCTAAAAAAATCCCTTCTTCTCAACACAAGTCATCTTTTTTTAACTTTTGTGGTCACAACATCCATGTTTTGATTTATTGTGGATTTTATCATTTTTACAAGTAAATCTATCTTATTTTAATTTTAATATTTAAATGTCAAATTTTTTTTTAATTTTTTTTTAGTATATGTATTTTGTTAGTGTATGTACATGTTTTATTGTTATTTCTCAAACAAACTTGTAGTATGAATGTATAATTTTGTACTTGTTATGGTTTGTTTTAGATTTTGTAAAGTTATATTTGTAAATCACTGAAACTTTGTTGAATTACCAAATTAGATGTGCTGTGATGAAACAATTAATAGCTTGTTTAACGAGACCATTTTAATTTTTATCAATGCTATTGTGGAGTTGTAATTTCTGTAAATTTATATGTTTAATTTGTATGGACGTTGATAATTGATAATGAATATTTATGAGAAGTTTTAATTAGTTTTTTGGATAATCTCGAGGTAAACCAATATTTTTGAAAATTTATTTATTTAACATAGTTAATTAATACATGTTGTCGTCATAATTTTATAGAGGTTCAATAGAAGTCATGGATGATTTTTAATAGATGTATCAAGATTCATCCCTAGGATTGCGGAGGATGAATTATTGAAATGGGGTTCAGGGTTTTATTAATTTCACAACATCTATTCCAAGAAATTTTACTAGAGGCAGTATTAGGTGTCCATGCAGGAAGTATAAAAATAAAAAGTATCTGCATCCAAATATTATAATGATGCATCTTCTACACAAAGGGTTAATAGAGGATTACCTGTGTTGGTATGCACATAGAGAACTATTTGCTTATAATGATAGCATGGTAGAAAGGGTGGTTGGGTCGACTTCCAGTGCTAGCAACATGCATGGAGTTGCAAATGACAATAGTAATCCTTACAGGAATATGGTTATGGATGCAATGAGAATGAATCAAGGTAATGTTAGTCAATGTCCAATCGTAGAAGAAGAACCTAATGCAGATGCAACAAGGTTTTTTTATCTGTTGAAAGATTTTGACGAACCATTATGGGATGGATGCACGAACCACGATGAATTATAGGTTGTAGCACAAGTGTTCACCATCAAGTTAGATCACGGGTTGAGTGAGGCCAATTGTGATCGAATGGGCAAGAAGCATTTTACTTGAAGGAAATAGGCTGAAAGAGAACTTCTATGTTGCAAAGTCCATGATGAAACCCCTCGGTTTAGGATACCAAAAAATTGACATGTGCCTTAACTTCTACATGTTATACTACCTTGAAAATGTTGAGCTAATCGAGTGCATCACATGTGGGCATTCCCGTTACATACTCAGAACTGGTAGGGGAAAGACTCTCATGGAATATAAAAAACTTAGATACTTTCCAATAGCACCTAGAATACAGAGGTTATTCATATCACCAAAGACTGCTGAGCACATGACATGACACCAATCACATGATGCGGTTGATGGAGTGATGGTGCATCCTTCTGATGGTGAAGCATGGAAACACTTCAACAACGTGCATCCTCACTTTTTAGTTGAATTAAGGAACGTGCGCCTTGGGTTATGTATAAACGAATTCAACTGATTCAGGTCATTTGCTGCTCCTTATTCTTATTGGCTGGTTATACTCATGGTTTATAACTTGCCACCATGGATGTGTATGAGGCCGGAGTTCATGTTTTTCTCTATGGTCATACCTGATCTGAGTAATTCGGGCTATAATATAGATATTTTTCTTCGACTGTTGATTGATGAGTTGACATAGTTATGGTTCTCCGGAGCTTTGACATATGATATATCAAGGAAACAAAATTTTATCATAAGGGTGGCTTCGATATGAACTATCAATGATTTTCGAGCTTATGGAACGGTTTCTGGATTGGACCACGCATGGAAAACTAGCATGTCTATACTGCATGGAAAACAACAAGGCATTCACGCTAAAAAATAAAGGTAAAGCTTCTTTTTTTAACTGCCACTGTCGTTTCTTGCTAATGAATCATAGGTACATAAAGAATATAAAGGATTTTTTTATTGTCAGAGTTGAAAAGGATGTTGCACCCCCGCGTTTTTGAAGAATTGCATGATATTGTATCAGAGTATGGTGACATTGTGTTTGGTTTCCAATCAGGTAAGCAAAAGTTTCATGGTTTTTGTTTGACCAATAATTGGGTAAATCAAATTATTTTTTAGGAGCTTCTTTATTGGAAGACCAATCTCCTCTGCCATAACCTTGACATCATTCACATAGAAAAGAACGTGTTTGAGAACATTTTCAACACCATCATGGATGTGAAGTGGAATAAAAAGGACAAAATCAATGCTAGATTGGATATAGCATTGTTCTGTAACCATAAAAATATGGAGTTGGTTTTTGATGAGTCACGGGTCACAAAACCTAGAGCAAGCTTTGTGTTAGAGAAAAATGCACAACTACTAGTCTACAAATGGTTTAAGAGTCTGTGTTTTCCCGATGGACATGCCTCGAACATATCAAAGTTGGTTACTATAGAGGAATGCAGATTGTATGGAATGAAGAGTCATGACTGCCCCGTGTTTATGTATACACATTCCATTAGCTTATCGTGATTTGTTGCCAAAAGAGATATGGGATGCACTCACATAGATCATTCATATCTTTAGAGATATATGCTACAACAAGTTGAATGTTAATCACATTGAAAGGCTTGAAACAAATATCGTTCAAACAATATGCAAACTTGAGATGATATTCCCTTCATCATTTTTTGATTCAATGGAGCATCTACCCATACATTTACAATTTGTGGCAAAAGTTGGAGGACCGGTCTAGTATAGATGGATGTATCCATTCAAATTGTTAGATATTGCAATTGCAATGTAATTCATATATAAAAGTATTTTCATTGTTTTTCTTAATTGAAAATATATGATTAATTCCATACAGGTACTTATTAAATCTTAAGAAAAAGGTTAAGAACATGCGCATGTTAAGGCTTCAATATGTGAGGCCTATATTGTTGAGGAGATCTCAACATTTATCTTGTACTATTTCTAACCTTTTTTTAGAACGAGAATCAATTGCATTCCATAGTATGATGATGGTGGTGAAGTGTCTTCCAGTGGAAACTGGTCCATTATCTCCAATCCTGGACCTCCCACACCTAAAAATACCATAAGGGGAAGTATTTGTCTGAAATAGAGTTCAGACAAGCACACAATTATGTTCTATTTAACTGTGATGAGTTGAGACCTTTTATTCAGTAAGTATATGTACTACTGAAACTTTGTTAAAAATATACTATTCATATATTTTAATATCATAAACTTATATAATTTTGAAAACCTTGTAAACACATCGACAATATTTACTGTCCATTAACTCATAGCTAATCGAATCTCAAATCTTTCGATTACAAGATGAACAATTTGCAACTTGGTTTAAAACACATGTAAGCACTATTATAAACTCATTATCTCTTACAAAGTTACTGTATGTCATTACAAAATTCTCGTTTACTGTTCATTATTGTACATGATATACAAGGTTTATCAAATGGAAAGGAGTGCTGTTATTTCATTGTCTTTACTAAGCCTGGGCCCTGAAAGAAAAGTTAAGTGCTACAACGGGTATTTTATCAATGGATATGTGTTTCATACTTAAATATACGGGCATGAAATAAAAACATACAACAACGGTGTTTGTGTTAAGGGATTGACTTGTAGTGAGTTTGAAGTTGACTACTATGGTAAATTGAAAAAAGGTTGTCGAATTGCAATATCATAGCGAGCAGAATAAAGTGTTTTTATTTAAATGTTATTGCTATGACACCACTGACAGAGGAATCAGAGTAGATCCTCACTATAGTTTTGTCAAAATCAACTCAAAAGCTAGACTCTGCAATGTAAATGACTCCCTTAGAGAGCGGGACTGTTGAGTTCTATATCGGTGCAGTTCATAATTACCGACGAACTGTGTAAATTCCAAAGCACATGTATTAATGCATCTATGATTGAGTGTATCTACCAACGAACTTACCGACGAACTGTGAAAATTTTGGAGGGTCATTTAAAATTTTTAATGTGAAATGTAAAATTTACTAGCAGATGTTTGAAAATTCATCAATAGAATAATTAAAAATAATATTATTTAAATAGTTTGTCGGTGATACTGTCGGTAAAACTACAGTATAAATCCCAGCGACTGCCCCTTCAGTCCATTTCTCTTATTTTTCATTTCATCTCATCCTTTTTCTCTCTCAACTATTGTGAAAATTTAAGTTATTTTCTTGTAATCTTCAACTTCTTGTAATCTTCAACAAATTAAAAGGTATGTATTTGCATTTAGTATGCTTAATGATTTTATTTTTCTCATTTTTTTTGTTTTATTAATATTTTGTTCAATATATTTTATTTTTAGTGTTGCCATAATAATTGAATACTTTGTTGAATTTTAATTGTTATTGTTGAATTTACGTTGTAAATGGTAATTAAATATACAGGATTAAATTTAATTATTTTATCTCAATTTTACTCTATTATTGCATGATATGTATTTAATTTTTTCCATTAATTTTAATTGTTATTGATGAATTTCTATAGATGTTAATTGAATATATAAAATTAAATGTTATTTTTTTTCCTTTATTTTATTGTTAAATTTGTATAGATATTAGGTTATATATAAGATTTTACAATGGAGTCAATTGGTTTGTGGCTATTGTCAATATTTGCAGGTTTGAGGATAGTCTCCAGTATAGGGGAGGTGCTGCTAAATTATTTTTTAATAATCAAATTTAATTATGTAATTATTTGTCTAAATTTGTGTAGATGTGTAGAATGAAATAAACAGTACGTTGTGAGCATATGATTGCATCTAGTTCTTCTAGCAGCGAGGATGACTTGTCCTTAGGTGCTGATTAAGAAGAGGCACCTGCGTCGACTCGCGATGTTGTCTCTTCCAGCGCGATTTCACAGTGTAGAGGTGGTGTGCCTTCACAGCGGAATCAATTCACCTGCAAGTACAAGGCACGTTACCTTTCAATGTAAGTTTGTTTCAGTTTTAGTTGTTTTTTTTAATTATAACATAATTTATGAACAACTAATTAATATTTCATTAATTTAATTTATTTTTTGGTTTACAAATATTGAGGCTGCCCAAGTAATAACATCGACATTTAAATCGTCGATAGAGATTCCATTATTTCAATGGAGTCAGGTTTTCAAACATCCTGAATGGAGACCTTATATCGATGCATGGTTTCGAAGATTTCAAGTTGGTGTTAATTTCTAATTTCCAGCTTATTTTTAGTAAATTATTATTTTTATTTTAAAGAACTTATTTATACACAACACAAATTCGAGTGGGACAACGCGTATGACAATGTTGCGAGGAAGGTGTGGGAAAATCACGGGGCAACTAGGTAACATCGAAAACAATACGATATATTTTTTTAAAAAATTTATGTTCTAAAATCTAAATTCTCACCATAGAAGTAGGTTGCATGATTTTTGGTATGAATCACAAAAAAGCCATAACAAACGCGAGAGATAATGATCTACAAGGCTGGAATGACGTGGTTGTTTGGAGGGATTTCAAACTACCATACATCTCAGGGGATAAATGGCCGTAATATAGTCGATTGAGGGAGAGATATGGGGACAATCCTTCGACCCATCCGGATTTTGATTCGGATTTATGGATGAAGGTAGTATCGTCTGGTGGACCCGATAAAAATCAAGTGAATGGGCTCTCCAACACTATCGCCGAGAACTTGCGTATGATCCATAGTGTCTCAACCATTAGGAGCTCATCTCACTGACAAATACGAGCGACTCTTGACGGATTGTGAACAACTTCGCCAAATGATCATGGATATGAGATCACATATGGGTGATACATGCGCGCCACCTTATTAGCCATTTGGTCTCGGGAACGACCGAACTCCTCCTCCTCCTCCTCCTACTCTGCCATTGTTCTAGTTTAATTTTTTTTGGAAACACATTAAATTTATAATGAATATTTGGATCAATATTATTTAACTTTATTTTTATATTTTTGATGTTTCATACAATTTTATTTGAATAATTGGTTTTTTTACTATTAATTTATATAATTTTATATTATTTATTCTAAATATATTTTTTAATATTTTTAAAATAACAACTGACAGATTTCTAGATGGATGTAGTCTGTCGGTATTTTACAAAGAGTTGAAAAATATTTACTGCTTATGCCACCATCACCGATGTGTATACCCACAGACATATTTAGTCGGTATTTAACCAAGAGTTGCAAAATATATATTGCATATGCCATGCTCACCAATATAACTATTATGTTGGTGATTTACCACTAGAAATACAGACATAATTATTATGTCGGTATATTTCCAGCGAGAATTTGTTTTTTGTGCATTTTCCATCTATAAAACCATCCACTACCAAAAAATTGATAGATACAAACGTAAATATTCCCTCGGTAAATACTAAGGGAATTATAGTGAGAAAAAAATAATTAAAACAAAGAAAAAAAATGATGACGTGCCATTTTTACCATTGAAATTACCGACAAAATTTAGTCCATCGATAAGTCCGTTGGTAATTCTGTTGGTAAAATTGTTTGAAAACTATGAACACCATTCATCATGTTAATTACAAAGGGAATAACCGACGGAACATTCCATCGGTATTTTACAAGTTCACTTTTAATTACTGTTCTTTATAGACAAAATCACTTTCCAATTGTTCTAGAACTGTTCACTTTCCAATTGCACTGTTAATTACTGTTCTTTATAGACAAAATCACCGACGGATTGAAAAGTCGTCGGTGTTATTTGGCGGTTTTCTAAACAATTTAAATGAAATAAAATTTTTTTAATTAAATATTACAAATGGAATCACCGACAAATTGAAAAGTCGTCGGTGATCTTTGGCGGTTTCTGAAATTTTTTTATTAAATTCAAAATTTAAATTAAATATTACAGACATAATCATCGACGGAATGATTAAAAATATTAATATTTAATTATCTATCGGTAAAACGCCCCAATAAAAAGTCTAGAATCCCTAATTTCACAACAGACCCGTATCCTTTCTTCTTCTTCTTCTTCTTCTTCTTTTTTTCTCTTCTCTCCTCAACTCCTTCTCTTCTCCTCCATGCTCAGGTATGTCATCTTCTTCTTCTTTTCTTCTTTTCTCTCCTTAACTCCTTCTCTTCTTCTCCATGCTCAGGTATGTCTTCTTCTCATTTCTTATTTTTTCTTCTCAGTTTTTTTAATTAGTATACTTTATGAATTTATTTGTTTTTTTTCTTTTCTTAGCTTCACTTGCAACTACATTAAGGTAAAGAAAAAACTTCTTTTTTCGTGTTTTTTTCACTATATTTGTTATTTTATTTTATTTTTAATTGTTTTTGTTCTTAATAATTGTATGAATGTTGTTGTAGGGTTTTTTTTATATGAGATCAATTTTTAGTTGATTTGTTGAGTATTATAGATTATTGATTAATATTAATTTAATTATTTTATAGTTTTGTAAAATATATATTTTTAAATAATTACCGACGGAATTACATACGGTTTATTTCCTAGGGAATTAGCGACGGAATGAAATTTTTTTTTTGCTTGCTTTTTCCGTCAATAAATCCATCGGTAATAATATTTTTTTTATTACCAACGGACAAAAAATTAACAATGAAAGATTCACCGACGGAGACTTTCCGTCGGTGATTTCGTTAGTAATTGTTTTACTAACGGAATGGTAGTGAATATACCAATGGAAAATTCCGTCGCTAAATCTAAAGATTGTGGTAGTGATCTGTTTTTTATTTTATTTTTACCGACAGAATTTGGAATTACCGACGAACGCTATGCCGACGGATGTTTTCCGTCAGGGAATTAGCCGGTAAAACTTTTATCAAGGAAATGGTAATCTTACACCGACAGAATAGTTCCGTCGTTAGAACTTTTAAATGTTGTAGTGTGAAAGAATTACAATAATAATGTTACTTCTTACAACTTAATAATATAGATGGTGTCGATTTCCCTTGAACCGAAAGCCAAAGTTTAGTTCATAGATGCTAAAAAATTAACAAAAAAACAGAGAGAAAAAAATGTTGTAGAGAAGAAGAAGAGAGTTGTTTCTGTCGTGATTTGCTTCTTTTATTCCCTCCCTCAGCTGTTATCTTTTGTTAGGATTCTTCTCCTAATTAGGAGTCTTTAATATTACTTAATTCTTTTTTCTTTATCTAGCAATTAAGGTTGGTTAGATCCCTCAAAATTTGTGTTGAAAACTGATTATCTTGTTGTCTTAACTTTTTTGTAATTTATACTCTACAATAACTTAAACTTTTTTTTTTACTTGGTTTCTTACAATATCCGGTCATTCTAGCTATATTCTATAATTCATAGAATGTTCTAGCCTTGATTTGCACCTTTTTTACATTTTAAGGGCCATCATTGCTATGTCAGACTCTCAGCTATAGTGGAATGCTTGCCACCATTAGTTTGCTCATCAGACCAGGAGACCAATCTTGTCCTTCAGCTTGTGCCTAAATTTTTGTCTTCAAAATAATTTTATCTGACCTGATATTCTTTATAAAAGTTGTATTTTTGAATGTGTAGATGATTTTGGGCTTTTGAATCGTATGATTTTGATAACTGAGGCTCAAGATATATTCATTTGAATATGTAGTGTGAAAGCAGAGAATCATGCTGCAAATAGAATTTCGGTTCAATTTTGCAGGTTTGATCAGAGGTCCAAATGAACTTAGATTTCTACCCATGATACCATCCTGGAAAGCTTTTGAGTGTAGAACAAATGATGCGAAAAGATTATAAGTTGATTTTTTATGAAGAACAATGTGAGATTTATAATAAGAAAACAAATCAAAGAACAACCTTGTCAAAATGAGTTCTTATAATATTTTTTCTTTAAACATGAAATCACTCCATATGTTGAAGAATCTCATCTTTGGCCTACACTCAAAAGACTAGAACATACACAAAACAATCAAAGTTGGGAAAGCAAAGTGACTAGCAGACTTGAATAACAAGAGAAGGAAAAGCATTTTTGTTTTGAGCTTTACCTGCTCTAGCCGGGTCACAGACAGCAATTGTAGCCCTCAAAATGTTGTTAGCATCAGCCTCAGATTTCCATGCATGCACATACTTTTTTGGTTATGTAAGAGTGCAATAAGTGCATTTAACTTTTTTGGTTAGTGGGGATATTCTGCTATGTATTCGGAATCATCTTTACTAATTACTAGATCAGTAGTTGTGCCTTGAAACATATCCTCTCTTTTTTTTTTCTCCCATGATTTTAATAGCAAATTAATGCCAATATATAGTTTTCTTATCTTTTCAGAATATTTGTTGAGCGGACCTACTGGTGGTCCTTTGGATATAAAATTCACTTTACGGATTCTAAAGGCCTTTTGGCCGCCATTGGTGAGGGATCAAAAACTCTGCCTGACATTTTGGCCGTCGTAAGTTATTTTCACTTGAGACATGGTTCTTTTACTGCATGCAAAGTCAACACTGCAAGTCTTGGGTTGTGCATGGGAGAATTTTTCAATTTTCAAAAGTTCAAGCTCATTTCTTTTAATTTTATATATTTGAAGTTCTTGTTTGTGATGAAATCCTGTTTTTATGGAAATGATATATTCACTTTTTATTAAGGTTTGCGGGAGAGATTATCTATAAAATATACTTTTAGACTAAAATGTACTCTAAAAAGTGATTTTATTAAGTAGAAATGCACGCAGAGTTGTAATTGCTCGTCAACATACTACATGCATGCATGTGTGAGCTCCCATAATTTTATTCCAGACTACAAAAGACAAGGTAACTTCTGTGTTCATGGCAAGCTTTTAATTACCTTTCCCTCCTCCGTATCCCTCCCCATAACCAGACCCACTACCATAACCTGAGCCAGAGCCGGATCCTCCTCCTCCACCCCCACCCCCACCACCACCACCTCCTCCTCCACTTCCTTTCCCACCCTTGCCACTGCCACTTCCGCTTCCACTTCCACTTCCATAGCCTGACCCACTTCCAGATCCAGAGCCTTAGCCGCCGCCACCTCCACTGCCGCCACCACCACCACCACCTTCACCACCACCTATCCCACTACCAGAACCATAGCCTGAGCTGCTACCTGACCCATAGCCAGAACCTGACCCATTGCCTCCACCACTGCCACCACCTCCACCTCCGCCACTGCCTCCGCCTCCACCTCCTCCACGACCACCAGCACCATATCCTTCACCGCTCCCGGATCTGGACCCAGAACCATAACCTGACCCAAGTCCTGATCCAGAACCACCACCACCACCTCCTCCCTGCCCTCCACCTCCACCTCCACCTCCACTGATTGCCTGCAGTGTCCTAGCAGCTAGGGTGAGGTCTACAATGAGCAAGACCAGGAAAGCAGTCCCTAACACTCTTGGACTTGCCATTTCCAGACTATACTCTCACGGCTCAATGTATCTGTATGTTTACGCGTGTCACTCGCTATATGAGAAACCAGTATGTTTTGTTGACTGGAAGTGCTTGAAGTGGTAACCCTATATATAGGCATTTTCAAGGTAACAAGACAAGGTTTTTGAAAAGTGAGGCATTAATTGTAAAGGTAATTACGAGACACGGTTTTTGAAATGCTTCTTAAATTCCTAGTACCTCTCGCTTGGTGATCTTGAAAATTATAGAAAGGAACGTGTGCTTTGGGTTTCTCTTTTAGTGGAGGGCGTCGGTGGTGGGGTGGTGGTACTGTGGAGGACTGTCTGTTTCTGTCTATACGCAATAGAATACAAGCTTTATCCCCACCTTTTCTTTTTTGACTTTGAAGTATCTTATAATATTTGACTTCGGCAATTGAACTAATAGCATGCATTTCCCACTCTTTATCATTCTGTTCATATTTGAACTCCATTTTTGAGCACACGTATTAATTTTCCATGTACTGGTAGCAGTCCTGCGGTGATTTATGCTAACGATTGTCTCCTTAAGCACAAGTTTATCCGCTAACGGTAGTGATTTATGCACACAGATATCTGTCGACTCTGCCAGTATGCTAACAATGGGCAAAGCTTGCACAACAAACTGGGTTGTAATTCAGTTAATTTTTCTTATTTCTGTTACACTTGGAATTAAATTTATTTTCCAACAATATCATAGACACTTCCCATCATTGAGTATAAATAGATCTGTTCATAAAAACCGTGTTCGAATGTCTGACTTGTATTTTAAAACCTTGGAGCCTGTACTTCTCGTCGTCTGTATTTCCTTTTGTGAATTTGACTTTTAAGTGATTAATACTTAAAAGTATATTTTATCAAGGTTTTGTATATTATTTTGTATTTAAAGTATCAATAACTCCTTAACTAAAGTATTTTTTATAATAACAAGTCTAATACTATAAAATGCCTTAATATATGGTAAATGTTCATCTTAAATGCAGGCCTATCACATAAAATCAAAGGATTGATTGATGAGTTCAAGTATGGAAATTGAAGAATCATCCCCATACCTCTCCCTCAACCGGCTATTACAGATCTCCTGAAAATGAAAAAAGTAATCATCATATTCAATAAAAAAAAATAACTTACAAAATAAAATGGTTGAGCAAATAGACCACAAAGTTGAGCACGGTTGTCAACGAACTGTTGAGCCCCTTTTTGGCGGTTTGACTCCGCACGTGCGTCTCAACAAACAACTCCATCGGGCTCGGCTCACGTCCAAGAAACGTAGCCTATAATAAAAAAAAATTAATTAACAACAAATTAATTTAACAATATATTTCATTTAAATTAATCTTACCATCCGTTTCGCATGTGTAGCAAATGGAACGGAGTTGTTGGTGTGCGTTGTCACCGAGCCATGAATTTGCCGATTCCGGTTGCCAGCACCGGATTGTGAGTGTCGTGTGAACCGCTCAGACATCACGTGCTCAAGATAGAGCGGCCATATATCTGCTGGGATGTATATCGGTTTGAAATCCCCACATCGTTTCAGCCTTGGATACCAATATCTCTTGCGGTTTTTTTGCCTTTTTTTGTGCTTCATACCAAAAATCACGCAACCTACTTATATAGCGAGAAATTAAATTTTGAAACATAATTTTTTTCTAAAAAAATTGTATTGTTTTTTATGTTACCTAGTTGCTGCGTGATTTCCCACACCCTCCTCACAACAGTGTCATGCGCACTGTCCCAGTCGAATTTGTCCTGTGTATAAATAATTAATTTTAAATCAAAATAATAATTTATTTACAATTATATTAATAATTTATTAGAAATAAGCTGGAAATTATAAATTAACACCAACCTCAAATCTGTCAAACCATGCATTGATTTGAGGCGTCCATTCAGGATATTTGAATATCTGACTCAATTGAAATAATGGAATCTCCATCGACGATTTAAACGCTGATGATATTACTCAGGCGGCCTTAATGTTTGTGAACCTGAAAAATAAATGAAATTAATGAAATAGTGATTAGTTCATAAATTATGTTATAATTTTTATTTTAAAAAAACTAAAACCTTAACAAACTTATATTGAAAGGTCGTCCTTCCACCGTGCCTCGTACTTGATTTCGCTGCGAAGGCACGCCGCCTCTATGCTATGAACTAGCGCTGGAAGAGGCAGCATCGGTTGATAACGCAGGTGGTGTAGGTGCCTCTTCTTGAGAGGCACCTAAGAAAATATCATCATCACTGCTATAAGAACTAGCTGCGACCATACATGAGTGACGAGCTGTGGATTTCGTTCTACGCATCTACATAATTTTATACGAATAATTATATAATTAAATTCAAATGTTTTTTTAAAAAATCAACAACACCTCCCCTATATTGGATACTACCCAAATTCACAAACTTGCAAATATTAACAATAGCCGCAACCAATTGATCCAATCTATACTAATTATTCCAACATATTCAATTACTAATTCTAAGGTAAATTTAACATTAAAAATTACAATTCAACAAATTATTCAATAATTATGCCAATACAAAAATAAAATATATTCAATAAATTAAAAAAAAAACTCTAGACTAACAATTAAAATCAATGGAAAAAATTAAACACAAATCATGCAATAATAGAGTAAAATTACTAATTATTCCAACATATTAAATTACTAATTCTAAGGTAAATTCAACATTAACAATTACAATTCAACAGATTATTCAATAATTATGCCAATACAACAATAAAATATATTCAATAAATTCAAAAAAAAACTCTAGACTAACAATTAAAATCAATAGAAAAAATTAAACACAAATCATGCAATAATAGAGTAAAATTACTAATTATTCCAACATATTCAATTACTAATTCTAAGGCAAATTCAACATTAACAATTACAATTCAACAAATTATTCAATAATTATGTCAATACAACAATAAAATATATTCAATAAATTCAAAAACAAATTATGGACTTTAGGATTGAAATATGCTTACCTTAATAATGTGTTTATTTCAAGATTTTATCTACATTATAAAAATACACCAAAACAAAAAACAAAAGAAAAATAAAAATAGCTAAAAAAAAAAAATCCTTAAAGTAAAATGAAATAGAGGAAACATATACCTTTTAATTTGATGAATATTCTTGAAGGAATCCTGAAGGAAATGAGAGGAAATTTGAAGGAAATGAGAGGAAAAAAATCAAAGAAGAGGGGAGATTAAGAACGAAGGAGAAGAAAAAATGAACTAAAGGGGCGGTTGCTGGGATATATAAGGTAGTTTTACTGACGGATTCACCGACGGACAATAAAAAAATATTGTTTTTAATTTATTCCGTCGGTGAATTTTCAAAAATCTATCGGTAAATTTTGAATTTCGCACCAACATTTTTAATTACCCTCCATATTTTTCACGGTTCGTCGGTAATTCTGTCGGCAACCTGACGCGATTAGAGATGCATTTAATGCATCGCCCTTTGGAATTCGCACATTCCGTCGGTAATTTTTTCGGTAATATTGACCCGCCGACAACATCGTCGGTGATGGTAGTGGTGTTTCTAGTGACGCCATTGTGAGATGTCGACGGACTGGAATTTGTCGGCAACGTTGTCGGTGATGGTAGTGGTGTTTCCAATGACGCCACTGTGAAATGCCGATGGACTGGAATCCGTCGGCATGGACGTCGGTGATAGTTTAGCGTGCAAGAAAGATGATGTTTGTATTATCTATTTACTTTCCTGCAAACACTTAAATAATAAAATGTTCATCGCACTAAACAATAACAATAGTGCTTAAACAATTCAAACTTATAAAATAAATATGTAGTGTTACAAAAGATATCATCCATAATATATATTACATGAAAAAAATGTTTTACACAAGGCTTCATTCTGATAGTTAGTCAGAATTTTCTTCTTCTTCATCATCAATTGAATAGTCATCACCTTCATCGTAATCATCCATATGGATATCATCATCTTCATCGATATTTGCTTGTCCGTTAGAGCTCAAAACAACATTCAACTCCTCTGCGTCAACATCAATAAGACTATCATTGAAAAGACAAAAAATTGAATTTTCTTCCAAGTTAATCGAAGGAGCAACTCAATATGGTTCAACTAACTCATGAACTTGAAAGACTTCATCTCGCACACTTGTGTCTTCGTTCTCATCCTGAATAAGCTCGACACGACCCTTGGGTTTCGTTTTTAATATGGACAAACAATCCACTCTTGATCGACCCTTTCTAAATGAAGGGGTGTATGTGTAATAAACTTGTTGACATTGCTTTGCGAAAGTAAAGACATCGTTTATGTTGCGGAGTCTAACTTTTGAGTTGATTTTGACCAGACCATAGTGCGGATCAACTCTGATTCCCCTGTCAGTCGTGTCATACCAATAGCATTTGAATAAAAACACTCTATTCTAATCGCTATGATATTGCAGTTCGACGACCTCTTCTAATCTAGCATAGTAGTCAACTTCTAACTCACTACTAGTCGATCCCTTAACACAAACACCGTTGTTGTATGTCTTTCTTCCATACCCGTATTCTTCAGTATGGAAAACATATTCATTGACAAAATACCTGTTGTAGCACTTAACTTTTCTTTCAGG